>OV121052.1:5032500-10032500 GCA_921293045.1 Aplocera efformata | reverse complement strand
TCTGTGGAATCACTTCAAAAGTACACTGTACAAGATTTTGAAGAATTAGTGAAGAATTCGTGTAACAAACATACAAAAAAATTATGCAGCATAATTAAATCCTCCTCTTTTTTATGTTGGTTGAATAAAAATACATTTATGTTTTAATATGTATTGTGAAAAAAGAGCTGAAGAAACAAAAATGATGATGATGAAAATGATTTGCTTCAATCAAATATGTATGTTATACAACAAGATAAATTAGTCTACTATGATGTCAGCCGATGAAAAAGGCAAGAAAGAAATCAAAGCAAGAAATCAAAGCACGTTTATCAAAGGTCTTGTATCATGCCTACTCCTTGGAGAGGTGTGGGAGGATAGTATGAATTAGGGTATAAGATATGTTGGTCAACGAAATAAGCTTTTATTTTTATCATTTCCTTTATCAACGAGCTTCCAATGAATTAACATCTAAACATAGATTTCATGAATAACATATCAAAGGTAATCTTCAAAAAATGTTACGGTATCGGTGCCTGGTTTAAGATGTAATCCAGAAAATCGCCCTTTGATTTGACCTTTTAGTTTCATATATAGGTTGAGAGGGTCTTAATTTACAAGCTATTACAGTTATATCATACAATCTATGACTTTGAGGAAGAGAGTAAAGCACTTAGTTTAGGATGGTCTAAACATTTGCAGCGTTTTCAAAATATTTTTTAGCTACTAATGATTTGGGAACGTGAAACGGGATTTTTTAAAAACTAACTTAAAATTAAAAATAAAAGTAAGTGATTACGTCCACGCCGATTTGGAGGCGTTTGTTTAATGAATAAAAAAGTACATGACGGGACTCAGCCGACGATATGGAGAGGGCTGAGTCTGCGTTAAAAACTATACTAAGAATTGCATCTTATCAATGCAAAAATGCTTTTATAAACTTAGTCTAAGGCAGAGGGACGAGGTGTATCCATAACTATAATAGCTTCTTTAATATATTTGAGTGTTTCAATATTATAATTTATTGGAGGTATATCATGAGTAGTGCGTTACTTAGTTAAGCTTACTTTGCTGCTAAGTTAATATAGCAAAGTGAGGGTTAGACCTCTGGGGTAAACATATTTTCAAGAGCGTAAAGTCTGTTCTTAGCTCCTGTTACTTTGTGATTACCTTTCTTATTTGTGTGTCGTTTGAGTTACATTCTTTTCGATGTAATACGAATGTCGAATGTATGGGATGAGGTGGACCGCACATTGTCGGTTTGACAATGCGCCTTTACAGCAGCTATAGTTGACATTTTACCTATTCAATTTAATTATTATGACATTTAAAATTTAATTATTGTAAACTTATTGTTAAAACATATAATTTGTCTAGTCTGTTTCTAGTTTCTTTTTGTTTTTTAGGCTATGTAAGCCATCATTTTTGACAAAATCAAGTGTTCCATAGTGTTCCTAAGGCTGAATAAATGAGTATTAGTATTAGTGTTAGACCGCTACGCGCCTACACGCCTACGCGTCTACGAAGCTCTACGAGACTGGCTTAACAGTTTACGAGATTCTAAATCAATTCTTTTATAATACAAAATTTTGATAAAAAGAGAACAACTCGCTCGTTAGTTTAATCACATGCTCCTCCCACGCTATTCGTGAAATGTTTTGAATATGTCTTCAAAATGATTGTTTTTGAATATGTTTAGGAAAATTACATTTTGATTTGTAGATGTCATATACCTTCGAATTATTAGTGACTAGCTAGCTGTACCCCGCGACTTCGTGCGCGTGGCAAACATTTATTGGCGCAGAACCCTAATTGTTTTTTCTTTTTTCTGAAATAAAAGTATCTTAAATTACTCCATAAAATCACCTATCTGTCAGTGAAAGTCCTTTGAAAGTTCAAGTTATTTGGACCTAATACTGATGTTGTGATGTCTGTAATTATTAGTGATTTGTTTTGTTCGGCATGTTGGATTATTTATGATATAAATAAATACAGCTCAGCAATAAGCTCACTAAACTGGTTTGTGTTTCACGCTTGGCACAAACCAGGTTTAATTCAATAACCATCGAACCGTGGTATATCGAACTACCACGTATTATTTATAATATTCTACATATTTTAAATTTAGATGGCTCTCGTTATTTCTATCCAACCTATTGTAATTAAAACAGAAAAAGTAAATCATTAACAAATGAACAGACGAAAACATTCCATTTGAAATGCTAATTCTGAATATTTATGCTTGAAGAAAGTTCGCAGCCTATTAATAACAAACAATGTCATTAAGATTATGTATCAACATCATTAGGTATGCTCAGTTCTACATTTTATAATTAGTGTAGTTGGTAGTAAACCTTCGAAGCCAGGAGTTCCGGTTTCGATATCCGGCTAGAGAAAAAATTGTGGGATGAGCGTAATTTTTTTTTTCGGATTTTCGGTGTTTGTCTTTTGTTTCTGTGTTTGACCATGCCATATACACAGACTAAATATTCTGGGGAATCAAAATCCACGACGTATATGGCAGAAGATAGAGTTGATGATCAAATGAGCCAAACGCATTTCCTGATTACATACATAACTGCAAGTAAATTTATTTACATACATTTTAAGCAAACTTAAGCGAAATGCGACATAACAGCTAACAAAGTAATAGATACGGAATAAAAAAGACTGCCCAGCATGTCAGAGAATAGAAATTACTGATGTTGAAACATAGTCTATTTATGTATAGTGGCGGGACGAGCCACTGGCCTACTTGATGTTAAGTGGTTACCTCGCTCATAGTAACAGTAAAACGACTTAGGTCCTCGACCCAAGTCTCGCACCCCGTTGCGCCCATCAACCGGGACCTTTCCATCGGAACACAGTAATGCAAGTGCACCACTGCTTGGCGGCAGATTACCAGGCAGTACCTCTCCGGGCAAACTTTGCACAAGTTCTACTGCTACTTTTTGTTGCTCCTTTAGTACGAGAATGCCCCTTAATTTGTCAATAATTATTAACCGTTATGAATCCTATTTTAACCTTACTAGTATCCTACTATTAGCCTTATAATTTTTTTTCTTACTGGCTGGTAACATAAGTATTATAAATAAACATATCCTGATTTTAAAATACAATTCGTTCTAAATAATAAATTTGAGTACCTAACTTAAATCATTATCGTTCTGAATTAATATATAATTAAATATTACACCAATATTCATCACTATTATTCCCGTCAATCATTTTCCAATGACAATTTAGTTTCATCTATAATAAGATCACTATCAAAAAAGGGATAATTCGTGATTATAAAAATACACTCATAGAAAACCGCAGCAAAGATCGCCAAGAATGTTCCCGATTTCCCCAAAATGAATCACGCAGATGTAACGGGTATATAAGGCAGGGGGTTTCCCGAAATCCGGCAGTTCACCATCTGTCACCAGCGGGGGAGGTCGCGCGATGACGCCGGCAAACTTTTTACGTATATCGCCGGATCACAACTTTCCCGATTGAATGAAGGTAAGGAATTGATCTATTAGTTTAAATTTAGTTTAGGATTCAGTTACGACATGGTTACAATATCTTAGCTTTGTACTTTTATCAGCTGCTAACATTTTTTATTGAAAACATACGGAGTACAGTAGAAAATGGAACAATATGATAAATTGTGCCGTTTTTCGATATGTCCATGTTATCTGAAAGAAAAATCTCACAAAAAAGCTTATGAAGAAAAATTTATAGAATATTTTAAAATCAAATTAAAAAAAAGATTATTTTTTTTATTATTGACGTTAAAATTATTTTCACCTGGTCTTCAATTAACAATGATCATTAGCCTAACGCATTTTACCTGTTGTCTTGTGTGACATCATTCCGTATGTGCGAACCCTAGAATATCAACGACTAATTTTTAAAGAAAGCACAAGTTTTAGTACATTCTACATAAAATCTACCTTTCGCTAATTGCACTATTATTATTAATAATTAATTAATTCGCTACTATTATGTGCAATTAGCACATAGTAGTAGCGAAAATTTGTTCGTTTTCATGTATGTTACCTTTCACAAACGATGCATAAATTGCATTAGGTCTAGGCCACTTTTAATTTTGGTACCATGCGAGCAAAACCGAAGGCATTAGTGATCTTATCTTTCCTTTCATTGATTTTCGGATTTTTGTGTATAAAAACCAAAAGCAACGTAGAAACGCAATTATTTCTGTCGTTTTCAGAACATTTAATCAATTTCATAATAGCGAATTACTTTTTAAGTGAGATGTTTCCAAAACGTCACAAAGTTCTCAAAAATATATTTATACTCATAATCACCACTGCAACTGCAACTGTATCGCAGGTGGCATTGACTCATACATCCATGAACCCAGAAAGTTCATGGTCATCACAGAATTGATTGCCAGTGTTTGCCGGGAATCGAGTGCGCGACCCTTCACCTCGGAGGCAGTGTTACTATCAACATAGACACGGAACCGTCACAATATTTTATACCTCTAAGAATTGCCCAGACTTGTCATAAGTTTTGTTCTGACTACCAGATTATTAAGAAATGTTATTTGTACTAAAGGAAAGTGATAGCAGAGTCATTATTAGAGAAATAATGGCGAAAATGAGTACACCACTTGTTAAGTCTACGCTCTCACGATAGTGTAACTCATAGGGTGAAAAATGGTTCTTTGAATCTCTGCCTAACCTAAATACGCCTACAAGAGTAGTAGGCGTATTTCATTTCGAGGAAAAGACGTACATTTATATAGGTATGTATATAAAAGTTAATAAGTTTGAACGTAGTAAAATTAGCTTTGCTAATTACTTGTATAATGCACGCAATTATAACAGTGATTAGGAGCTACTTTAGTTAGGTTGGCGTTACGCAAAAGTACGTGCAACAAAATTGCAGCGGTCTCTCATAGCAAGGGTTTCTCCCATCAATGTTTTATTATTTTTTGTAGGTTTTAGGATACCCATCCACAAAAACATACCTGTAACAAACGGCCACCTATTACAGTACAAGTAGTTAGGACAGAAATACAAACAGACGTTGTAGGCCTAGCAATAGCGTTCCCTTAACCCTATTAAAACATCAATACATAATATTAAGCTCAATAAAAATGACAATTTTATAATTCAAAAATAAGCATTAATATTCTTTTTTAAACGTTTACACATACCTCTGCACTAGGATTCTCTGTGTCGCAGATGGCATGGACAAACACAGAAACATAAGACAACCACCCAAGGTCCTAGAACAAACTTCATGCTAACCACGATTGTCACACCAATCGTGAAAACAGAGCCTTAAAGCCTTCAAATTCCAGGCCATAAACCACCAAGCTGGCCGTTTTAATCCGTGTACAACATGCTTAGATTCATTATTGAATTATACAATCATTTTATCACACCGGAATAGCACGCGACCTGGTAGTAATTCACGTATAATCTGTGGCGACACGACCTAAAGCGTCCATCCACCAAAGTGGACCGTAAATACTGATTAGTACATGAGATAATTATATAGTCCCTTGTTTATTCTAGACTTGTAAATTAAATTGTGAATCGAAGAAGAAACTCAATTTAAACAGACGCGAATTATTCCGGAAAAATGTTTTTTGAATGTTTTTGTTTATTAAAATTTATATTTAGTTTACACTAGATGGGGCGCGATTAAAAAGTCAATATGAAACGTTGGGGAAAATCTGAAAGCAGTGTTTTTTGCAAGTCACTAAAAAAAAACTTCACTTTTTTCTAATATAAAGTCCAGGTTATGAGTTACCTTTATAATATCTTAATCTAAATCCGTTCAGCCGTTGAGGTGTGAAGGACTAACAAACATACACACAGACAAACTTTCGCATTTATAATATTAGCATGATAATATCAGCTGTTGACGCCATTTTGTCATGATTGTCAATGTAAAAGTTGACAGGGGTTCATTAATTTCTGTACATTCATCTAAATAACTAAGGCAGTTTCATCGTTAAATCTTTTTAGACTCAGCCACAGATAAAATAATACTGATTTAACGATCAAGTTACTCGCGGCGACTTTTCCGCCGAATCACTGGAAGCTTTCATTAAATCTTATACAGGTATGGTAAACAATGTTCCTAGCTAGTTAGCTCTAGCATAATTCGCTTGCTAAATGTTATGTAGGCTTTATTTCTGTTTCACTTATGGAAATAACTGTACAAGGCGATAGTATGGGACTTATGCAACGAGGTCAGGTCACATTTTTCTACACATAGGTAACGAATTATTTGTGTTTTTATGTCTCCGTTTCCACGATCTTAGAACTTATACGTCCAACATTGCGTCATTCTAGAATGGTCTGAAATCATTCCCGTGATTGCGGATTACTTTCGCATTTATAATATTAGTAGAGATAAAATATTCAAAGATAAATTTACTTCAAGATGTAAAAGGTACAATTTCATTCATTATAAAAAGGACATTATTAGGATTATTTTAAAAAAGTGACGTATATTATTTTTTGATGTTTCGACGGAAATAAAGTATTTTGACTTTGACTTTTGACTTTACCGGGAATTGAGAACCTCTTTCTTTTTCTGCAGTCTTATGACTTCCAGAATACAAAGTGATATCACAGTTAATCCCGCTTCCAACGTGCCAAAGATACAAATTATAAATAATAACTTAGTTTGGATAAATGTAGGTGGGAGTTGTGAGTCTAGGTTGACAGATTAAATATTAATAAATTCTTTGATGAACTGCTGCAGATTTCAATCAATTATTTGGCAAGCTTTTATGTCGCATAACTGCATTGGTCTATCCAGAGTGGCGGCCATAATCTCTAACTTATGGGGACTTACGCATATCTGAAAACGTGCCTGAAATACTCATGGCCTAATCGACATTTTTTCAAGAATTTTACACTGTTTTTTTATCGTGATCTATTTTCTTGTGGAATCAAAGTTAAAATCTAAGTCACAATTGTTTATTTGCGCTGAATTCCTAAAATACTTGGTAACGGTAATCATAGCATCTTTACACAAAATGCGCCGATTTACCAATGATCCATGTCTTACTATAATTTCACAATTTTATATTAATTTTATGTTTCGAGTCTCCGGGTTTTGTATTCAGTACCTGTCTGTAATGTATACCATAAAATTTGTTCCGTCGTAAAAAACTTGGATGCCTGATTATTGTTTAGTAGATACCTATAAATATGACTGAACTTTTTTATTGATAGGAAAGACTTGTAATATCAGATGACATGCAAACAGTTTTCTTACTATTACGTTTTATAGCATCACTATAGATAAATAATGTTTGATTCTTCGAGACTTGTTGTCGCGGAAGGATAAATCCTGCTCGAAGGACCATGGATGAACTAAATCAAGTACCTTCAAAAAAAAAATATAAATAATTCATTAAAAATACATGCAAATAAATTCAAATACGTCGAGTACAGTATGAGTATTTTTTTGTACTATCTTTGATTCACAAAGCACGACATTAAAAATATAGCTGTTTGGATACGCACATTTTTTGATAATGTAATGTATGTAACGTGCCGAATCATGTTTTTAATACATCAATGTTCACTCAATTTCTTATTTTATCTTATTACTAGCGACCCGCCCCGGCTTCGCACGGTTAGTAAATCATCAGGGTCGTATCAGAAACTACCCGTGCGAAGCCGGGGTGACTTGCTAGTGTATTATACATATAAACCTTCCTCTTGAATCACTCTACCTTTTAAAAAAAACCGCATCAGAATCCGTTGCGTAGTTTCAAAGATTTAAGCTTACATAGGGATATAAGGACAGAGAAAGCGACTTTGTTTTATAGTATTATATGTAGTGATAGTGATTCTTACTTCAGATTATATATATAGATATATATTCTTTATTTCGCGTATTTCAGAAACGGTTCTAACGACTTGGATGAAATGTAAAATTTTGTGTTTAGATAGGGTTTTGCTGTTTAAATTTACCTATATATTGGGTGTGTGAATATGACTCCGCCCCTTTTTGTCAAAATAAAACATTTGTTCGCTTACAAAATAAAAAAAAAAAATTATTGAAAGTATGCTCCATCTGCAGCTACAACCTTCGCCCATCGTTCAGGTAGTTTTCGTATTCCTTGCTGGAAGAAGTCCTGGTCTTTTGAGCTTATCCAGTTGTCAATCCAAATTTTGATACTTTCACATGAAGTAAACTTTTCTCCAGTAAGGTCTGTCTGCATCGTCCGGAATAGGTGGTAATCCGAAGGAGCTATGTCTGGTGAATATGGCGGGTGGGGTAACACTTCCCAGTCCTGTCCCTCTAAATATCTTTTTACGACTTCTGCGGTATGCGGTTTGGCATTGTCATGCTGAAGAACTAATTTGTTATGTCTATTCACCCATTCTGGTCGTTTTTCTTCTATGGCTCGCTTCAAACGCATTAGTTGTCGTCGGTAAACTTCTCCATTAATAGTTTCAGAGGGTTTGAGCAACTCATAATATACAATACCTTTCTGATCCCACCAAATACAGAGCATGACCTTGGCACAGTGAATATTTATTTTTGGCTGTGATGGGCCTGGTTCGCCTGGTTTCACCCAAGCTTTTTTGCGTTTAGGATTTTCGTAGTGTATCCATTTTTCGTCTCCTGTGACTATCCGATGCAAAAATCCTTTTCTTTGCTGTCTTTGAAGCAGCATTTCACAAATGGTTTTCCGACGTTCCATGTCTCTTTCTTTTAAATCATGTGGAACCCAGTAACCGGCTTTTTGAATCATTCCCATCATTTGTAAACGCTTTGCAACAGTTGAACGATCAACATTTAATGCTGCAGCTAATTCTGATTGAGTTTGGCAAGAATCTTCCGCCAATAATGCTTCCAATTCAGCATCTTCAAATTTTTTTGGTGGTTTTCCATGTTCTTTATCCTCAGTACTAAAATCGTTATTTTGAAATCGTCGAAACCATTCCTTGCAAGTTGTATTAGACGGAGCATGCTCACCATAAATCTCCACAAGCAAACGATAAGTTTCCGCTGCAGTTTTCTTCGCAATAAAATAATGTAATAACACTTCCCGCAAATGACGTTTATTTGGAATAAAAACCGACATTTTCGAAAAGGTGAAAACAATTGTTGCTTACACTTCAACCAAATATCATAAAATGCGTTAGATAGCTGACATTCAGTACTATCGAATACAAGTATGGTCATTTATTAGTACACGTAAACAATACTAAAAACGACATCTGTTGAGAAAGGGCGGAGTCATATTCACACACCCAATAATTGTATTTCTTGTAAAAAGGTACCCTTTTACAAAAAAACATAGCGAAATAACAGAGCGAAGCTCGGGCGTCCAGGTTTCCTATTTTATTATTAATACCATCTTTTTGTATTGAAAATGAATTTATGACAGTCAAATTTTTAGAAAACTCGTATTATTTCCTTTAAAACCGTAAAGGAAAACGTCGTAGGCAAAACCAGCATGTCCTAGAACCAAAGATTCAACATCTATCTCTAATTCTAATTCTAACTCTGGGTGGGGGTGACTAGGCCTGCACTGATGTCCCCCATAGGGGTATATTGTGCAGAACATCTATCTCATAAACTCCAAATTGCGCTACAGTGGTACATACATCGAAGCCCATTGACTAGACTAGACTCTTTCTTGACTAGAGTTCCATCGGTGTCACTCCTGTAGGTATAACAGGATGATAAGCATCACATTAGGATTATACATTGAAAATCTGAGCACCTTAAAATTGCAACCTCTTCAACACTATTCTACAGTCGTCACAATTTCTCTTTCATCAAACCACAAAGGATTTTACGCAGATCTTAAGTCGGTTTTATTTTCACTTCCAGTGCGTTCAGGAGGATTAACTGATCAATTACAATTCTCATTTCGTTTGAAATGGCGAGATGCAGAGATTAAACTTCAAGTTCAAAGCATCCAGTGCTTAAAACTCGACTTTTTAACGCCTACACTCTTATCTGCACAAGGATTAACAGTAGGAAATAAAATAATAATAATAATAGAGTGGAAAAAAATAAGCAACCGCGATATGCTTACCAATAACGTCCGAGTTTCCATGATATAGAAACCCACATTGTTTATGATATAGAAACCCACCTTGTTTATGATATAGAAACCCACCTTGTTTATGATATAGAAACCCACATTGTTTATGATATAGAAACCCACATTGTTGATATAGAAACCCACATTGTTTATGATATAGAAACCCACATTGTTTATGATAAAGAAACCCACATTGTTTATAATATAGAAACCCACATTGTTTATGATATAGAAACCCACATTGTTGATATAGAAACCCACATTGTTTATGATATAGAAACCCACATTGTTTATGATAAAGAAACCCACATTGTTTATAATATAGAAACCCACATTGTTTATGATATAGAAACCCACATTGTTTATGATATAGAAACCCACATTGTTTATGATATAGAAACTCACATTGTTTATGATATAGAAACCCACATTGTTTATGATATAGAAACTCACATTGTTTATGATAAAGAAACCCACATTGTTTATAATATAGAAACCCACATTGTTTATGATATAGAAACCCACATTGTTTATGATATAGAAACCCACATTGAGATTATGTATTTTGGTGGCACTTTGTGTCCTAAGTAGGACCACAAGGGTATGTTATTTTCAAAGAGTCGACGATCAAAGATTTTCTATGTCACAAATTATTTCTTTGTATTTTTTAAACATACGTTGAAGGATCAATCTTGTGGGAACGGACAATCCAATAACTTAAATTTCAAGGTTCTACTAATGTTCATTTGTTTTCCGTGGTAGATTATAGACCATGAATTCTCTTGATGAGAGTAGGTCGGTAGCAAAATGTATTGTAACAGTGACTTTATATTGTAAAAAGCTTCTTATGAAATAAAGAATGACTTCAGTTCAGCCGTTGTTCTGCAAAGAAAGCTCCATCGATTGGTACAGTAAGTGCATGTGTTGGTCGATCCAAGGTAATAAATAATGCACCATCGCGGCGATGACTAATTTTAGACCATCGCGGTGGGTGCCCACTTGCGATACTACAGTGTAACCATTATTAACCACAGACAACATATATTAGATGCGTTTCAGGTCAAGTTGAGCAATAAAAACTGACAAGCTAAGTGTGATTCATACTCTCCGAGTGAGTAATGACTTTCATCCAAATTTCATCCAAGTCCGTTCAGCCGTTCTGGCGTGATTGAGTTACAAACATCCATCCATACATCCAAACATTCGCATTTATAATATATTCCATGATTCCAAAATAACAAGATTCCAAGATTCCAAGTAATTGATAAAATGCCATATTTGAACCGTTTGTGCGGTGGTAACCACTTAACTTCAGAAGGAAATTTCACGAAACTAACTTCCTTAGTTTTGTGAAATTTCGTGTAAAATTTCACGAAATTCGCGGCGTTCGGATGTCCGAGGCCTACAAGCACTCTTACATTTCATGCATGCTTTATTGCACCGCTTTACTGCGAAAGAAAAAGATTGATTCCAATGATAGTTTGTTCCTGGAAAGAGGGTGATTCAACATTAATTTATATATTGTAGGCAATATAAATACATTTGAAAAGGTATTATTTTAATCAATAACAGAAAGGCAACAAACCCTACTGTAAAATAAAAAATTTAGAACCCAATAATATTTGCTGATATATTTTGTTTTTCCGGACTAAAAAGAGGGGTGTTATAGATTCAGATTCGGAATATTTATTGATAAAAATAAGTTCCTGGTCAGATACATTAATATATACAGTGTGAATTAAAAATGTGCAAAATAAAAATAATACATGAGTATTGAAATAATCACTAAAATTCCTAAATAATATTAATAATTGAAATCGCATTAAATGAAAATGTCAAATTATCATAATAATTATTCATAATCCTCATAATCCATTAATCATAATTATTAATCCTATATTTTGTAGGGTGTGTGTGTGTGTGTGTGTGTGTGTGTTTGTATGTGTGTGTCTGCTGTGGTATCGTAGCTCTTAAATGAATGTGTAGGTTTCGTGGTGGTATGGTAGATATAAAGAAGTGATAGTCCAATTCCATTTATATCTGATTCCATATTTATTTACGTTAACAGGTTACATAGTAGGTACAGAACCTCACCTATCTCTGGGAGAAATTCAAACACTGAAATCACTGAAAATATTTAACACGTTGCTTTTTATTCGAGGACTTCAACAGCCACTTGGCGCCAAGCCTAAATACTTATGAGGGTTAACAACATAATTAAAATGTTTGCCAAAGTGCCCAAAGCTGGACATTGTACTGAAAGGCTTCAGTAAATTACTACACTGGACCTACAACCGACTTGCTAATGATCACAGATTAACAAAATTATACAGCATAAATCCCTTTCCGTACCAGCCTCTAATGTTCCCACTGCAGGGACACCGGCCTACTCTCGATAATTGAGAGTGAATGGGCTCTGATCTACCACGGGAGCCCAATCTGGATTGGTAGATGTCACATATCGTCGAATTTTTGGTTCTAAGACATGCCGGTTTCCTCACGATGTTTTCCGTCACCGTTTCGAGAACGTGGTTTTGCGCACATAACTTTTTCAAGTGGAAAAACTCACTGGTGCACGTGTGGGTTTGAACCAGCGACCTTCAGATTGAAAGTCGGCGTCTGTGCCCCTTGGCCACCACGCTCTCACCAAATACCTTTGCTATTGAGAAATGTGGCTCTGCATAGGACATATTAATTAATCTGTTGCATTTCTCTTGTTTCAGAATCTGAGGTGTTCAAGATGAGGAAAAATGACGTAAGAATGTTCCAACATTCAACGGTGGTGAATCAATTGTCCAAACTTGTTAATTCTTTTTATACTTCTAGGTCCTTAAAGGGTCAGTGCCTGCAATTCAATAGAAACTTTGTTACCAAAGCCCGATTTTAGCCCAATAGGCCAGTTGATTTTTAAGCAGGTGTGCTCACAGCTAGCGCGAACCTGATGTGGTCTGGACGTTTGAGCAGATAAAGTCAAGCGTTCACTCCACCAAGGTAAGTGTAGCCCACAGCCAAGGACGACAACTGTGAGCACCCTGCCTTACCTTCCCTTCCTCTCCCATTGCAGGCACTGCGCTTGTAGATGAGTCATTTCATAATGTAGTATAGTAAGTAATTCATAGGTAAGGAAATTATATGACGGATGAGTTGAGTTAACTGTAGGTAGGGACAGAAACAGATTACTAAGTATTAGGTAGGCGTAAGTAGGTTTTAGTTTAAGATTTAGCTCCGTTCCCTAAACTAGGTAGGAGTATTACAGCGTTGACATTGTTTTGTAAGACTAGGATATTATGTTAATTATGTGATATTCAATATTGTTAGCCTAATTACCACAGCCGACCTGCAAATTTGGTTGGGTATGTCTATATAACCCGGGATTTTTATAGGAGTTTCGTATTTCTAGGCGAGACGCTGAATGGGCAGCGTCTGATCGAGTTCCGACTCGGACAAGAGGCGGAGGAGCAGGGCATGGGCCTGGGGGTCGACTCCGCGGAGCTGATGGTCCGCGCAGAGACGCCGTCAAGGGCGCGCCGTCTTCGCTACACGCTGTGGGCATTCACGGTGAGGAGTGCTACCTTATAAACCACGGCTCATTCTCCTGCTGCAGAATTGCAGAAAATGGCCCTGAGATTTTGCAGATATATCAGCTGTTTTCCGTCATTTGTTATGGGCAGAGGAATGTATTGTAGAATGACGGCGGCCGTATACCTATATCGGTTTTAGTACAGCGTTAATTTATCTTATTCTCGATGATCTGATCAATTTCTTTTTCGGCTTTGACGCATTCCGGTTGCTAAATTAGTTAACTCATACGATTCATAATTAAAAAGATATTTTATTACCTAAGTAAAACTTGAATTCTTATATAGTTCTGATTCTGTATGGGAATTAAACAGTAAGAGTATAATTTAAATAGAACATAAAATTACAGAGAACGGGCAATATGATAAAAAAACCGAAAGGATTTTTAATATATATGGCGTGGTTGCAGGTAAGCGACAACGGGACGGTGGGAGGACTGGCGGGCGCGGCGCGGCGCGACCCGGGCAGCGGGTGGCAGCGGCTGGACGTGACGGGCGCGGCGCGGGCGTGGGCGGCGAGCGGCGCCGCGGGGCCGCTGCGGCTGCTGCTCGACTGCAGCGGCTGCGGCGGCCGCGTGCGGCTGCGGCTGGGCGGCGGGCAGGCGGCGCGCCCGCTGCTGCGCCTGCGCCTCCGGCCGCCGCCCCCGCGCCGCCGCCGCGCGCTCGACTGCGACGCCGCCGAGCACGGCCGCTGCTGCCGCCAAACGTACTACGTGTCGTTCCGCGCGCTCGGCTGGGACGACTGGATCGTGGCGCCCGAGGGCTACTACGCCAACTACTGCCGCGGGGCGTGCGCGCCGCTGCTGAGCTACCACTCGCAGATGGTGGAGGCGGCGCGCCCCGGCGGAGCCGCCTGCTGCGCCCCCACGCGGTTCTCCGCGCTGTCGCTCATCTACTTCGGCGCCGACTCGAACATCATCAAGCGCGACCTGCCCGAGATGGTGGTCGAGGAATGCGACTGCCCCTAGCGACCGCCCGTAGCCTGCCGCCCCCGCTCCCAGCTCGCTTCCGCCGCTCTCGAATCAGATTTCATCCGAATCGATTATAAATGATATTCTCGACTTGTGTAACGTTTTGTTCCTCGCGTTCGAAAGACTATATCCTAAATCAAATAAATAAATAAATTGATAAATGTGTGTGCGCAGGGCCGCGCGGCATCGCCCGGCGCCGTGCGCGCGCGCACGCCTCGCCGCCTCGCTTCTTTAATAATCGCCTGTGACTGCCTCGCGTATATATTTTGAACATTCGATATAAGTGTTGTCTACTATCTATTATTAATCGTATCTTCCTATGTATTGTTTGTATAATCGAGAGTATTCCTATCTCCAGTAACGCATTAAGTATATGGAGTGGCGCGGCGCGGCGCGCGGCGCGCGGGGCGCGGGGCGCGGGGCGCGGGGCGGGCGCGACGCCGCGGGGCCGTTCGACCACTGAACTAAATAATTTAATACTATGCCGTTTTCTTTCACCACGTTTGGTGATCGCTTGTAATTATTGTAAACTGTATTATAATAATTATAATTAATAAAATCAACTTTTTCATAATTATTACAAATTATTTTATTTCCTTGCCAAACCCGACCGAGACATAATATACATTAATTTTCCTACTCTGACCTCGAAACGTTACATGGTATATTATTATTATTCTCTTGTATTTTATTATAATCTTCGTAAACCCATAATAATTCTGATTTATTATAAAATAATCTCATAAAACATCTGACATTGAATAGGCTCGATGAACCTCTTTATAAGCGCAAACTATGCCGCCAGCTAAACCAGCACTAGTAGCTTAAACAACTATAACGAACTAAAGAGCTAAATTAAACGTAAATATTGTAATCTCCATTTTGTTTTCAATTTGTATGTACATAGTATATCTGTCTATCTTCAGACGAACATTCTATTTTTAAAATTTCGATTAAATAATTAAGCATTAATGTACATTCATTAATGTTCCCTGGGTATTAACATGAATATTTCAGAGATATCGAAATATTTGATATTTCGATAACATTTCGGTAATCGTTTTGAAATGATTGAACTTTCATATAATCATGCCACGCCGCGAACGGGTAAATAGACCACAACTCCTCGTGATCTTTTCACTGTGGTTTACTGTACCGTGAACTTAGACGTGGCAAGTGGATAGCTCGCCGCTGCTACTCATTTCTCAAATGAAACCGCTGTGATTGTTGATTTATGATTCTACGTGTGGGTTGGATTATCATTAAAACTGAAAAAAATTTAGTTTTATGAATTTTTCAACAACCTACATTATTTTATTGATAGCTACGTAATTAAAATGATATTAGAAACACATTATTGTATTTCTTTCAAAACAAAACTTAATTTTATACTTTGTTCCGTATTGAATATACTAAACGACTAAGCTCAATCAGTTTATTTTCAAACTAGCAACGCGTTCGTGCGCCATTGATTTTTCACAAGACTGTCTCCACAAGGAATGACTGTCTCAAACTCACAAATGATACTCATTCCCGTTACCGTGCCCGTTCGTGTTCTCGTTCAAATTGTAGATCCAGTGCACGGGTCTTTTAAGCAACTACTTCGAAACCCCCCACCAGAAACCGAATCCCCCTAAAAGGTTCCTTAGAATCCCTCTACTATTACTATTAGTTTGTAGTTTAAGAATACATATAAAGTAGTTTAGTGTTAGGCAAGCTCTGGTGCTGGGGTTTCCAAACCACCCGTAGGCTTCCAAAAGACTTAACGACTAATATAGCCAGGACGGACATCTTAACGTGTCCTCCGAACGTCCATCCAACTTCTGACTGGGCCGAGAGTTGCTTAACTTAGATGATCTGTAAAGAACAGCTGAGCAAGCATAGCCAAGAGCGCTTATATAGTGTAGGTATAGTAGTTATTAGAATAGATGAGATGATCCTAAATGGGTCTACTGTAACTAGGGTTGCCACCCGTACTTTATTATAAAGCATTGTGGGTTTATATATTTCAAGAGAACAACAAATTACGTGAAAACACTTTATTTCAACGAATACGACTTAGGTCCTCCTCACCGAAGTATGAGAAAACCCAAGTCGCATCCCGTTGGGCCCATCACCCGCACCCTTCCACCGAAACACAGCAAAGCGAGTGCATCGCTGCTTGGCGGCAGATTACCATGTGTGGCAGTACTTCTCCGGGCGAACTTTGCACAAGTTCTACTGCTTGTTTTTGTTGCTCTTTTAACAAAATAAATAAATCGTACTTTATCTGACACAATGTACTCTTTGTATTCTACTTTTAATAACCAATATTAACCGAGTTAATTAACTTAATTAACCGACACAAAAAGGTGGCAACCCTAATTGTAACTGTCGAGGATTTCTGTGACATGCCTACAGATTCTACAGAACTATAATAATCGTAAAACGCCGATATGATAATAACAGGTCAGTTGCTTGTAGCTCTGCCCTCTACTGCCCTCTGCTGCTCTGCTGTAGGTCGTGAGTTCGACTCCCATAAAGGTCGGGATGTTAATATGTAATAGAAGGATGTATTTACAAGAAAATTACAGACTTTGAAATCCATCTGATGTGCCCCAAACCGGTTTCATTAGAAAGGCAATAATGCGAAGATGGTTTTAGACCACTAAAACAATACATTAGGAACAAAATGAATTTCATTTTTTTTAGTGTACAAGCACACGCCGGGTATCCGCTAGTTATCCATAACGAACATCATCAATCAATTGAATAATCATACAGTCCATATATCCACAACGAGCATAAAAATCCAAACTTGTTATTCCATTAGCATCTGCAAACAACAAGAATGTTTTCCCGGAGAGGGTACGCCCTGTCGGCGCCGGCTTGTCGCGCCGTGTCCGTGCCGCGTCCGACCCGGTTCCGGGAGACCAGTGCGTACGATCGATGACCGTCGCAGACATCTCGACGCCGCATGCTTGTGGTACGTAGCTGTTGTCGAAATATATTCGAAATTTGAATAAAACCTTTTTTTTAACAGATTTCCGAAGAAGGTTGTGTTCGATTGTATTTTTTTTTAATGTGTAATCTTAGCTCCTTCAATAATCAACCGATTTGGAAAATTCTTTTTATTTGTAGTTATATGGTTTTAGATTAGTCCCATAAAATTTTTATCAATATGGGTTCAATATTTTGTTTGTTAAAGCAAAATATTACTAGGATAAAATATGTAATTCAAGTAAACGAATTTGCGTATTTTGCGTTCCTGTGACTTTTTCCTTCGCCTTTTGTACCTACACAGATTTGAAAATTTCTTTTTTTAAAATGGTAGTTAGTGTAAGGGGGACAAACAGGATGAAAGTATTGAAGTCGCGTTTTTTTCGATTTTGAACTCAGCCACCAAAGTTACACAAGTTTGTAAAACATGAAGTTTGTTGTCGGATCTTGGATGATTGTCTTGTGTTTCTGTGTTTTTCCATGCCAGCTGCGACATAAGTATACCTAGTGCAGGGTATGAATGTGTAAGCGTTTTTTGTTTTACGAGCTGCGCCCCGCCGTTTCACCCGCGTAATGGCCGTTCCCGTGGGAATACGGAGATAAAATATAGCCTTTGTTACTCGCTGATAATGTAGCGTTCCATTGGTGAAAGAATTTTTTAAAATAGGCTCTGCGAATATGCATGAAAGCGTAACAAACAAATAAATTCCCTTTTGAGGACTAATATAATATTATAGTTAGGATAGCGTTTATTCGCACGTAGCTTACCTCACTGCGTACAGCGTTCTCCGGCGCCCGCCATCTCGTCTGCCATGACAGTAAACAGTTTCGGAGATAATGCCACAGTTAGATACAAACATATAAAACCATTATAAGCACATCCACTCACAACTCACTAGTTAATTTTATTGGCAATCTGCGTCTGCATTGTATTCTATCGATTGTCTCGATTACTAACTCGATACTAATCTTTTTTTTAAACTATCGTGATAATATTATTTTTATATCGAGATATATACCAAAATTAGTGAATTTTGTTTACTCGCAATATTTCGATGCAGTTTCATGCCTTTCATCCCGGGTAAACTGAAGTCTTTGCATGTAAATATGCAGGTCCCAAATCATGTAAATATCTCGGTAACTCCAAAAATAATCGATATTAGTCAAATCGAATCGCAAACAGTTTCTGTTTAACTTCAATATCACAGCGTAGTCTAAATGGTTAATATCCTGAGAGACAAATTTCTGTGACTAACAGACATTTGTTCTGGTCCCCATAATACAGGCTACTCTTAGTTTATGGTCTTTTTTATTCCCCACAAATGTGCAGGCCGCGTCTTTTGTATGCAATTCTCAGCTAATTCCAGGCAGTTCTATGAACGCTGGTAATGTTCAGGAATTTTCTAGAATCAGCCGAAATTGATCAGTTGGGGTTTTTTGACAGATTATCTTGCAATGAATAACTTCTATACTCCCTTATTCGAATTTCGAAAACGGCATCAAATTGTTTTCAACATTTATGGTAGAGGCCATCCACTCTATGAAATTGAGACTAGTTTACTGAACATGCGATTCGAAATATGAAAATGCTGATAAGCTAAAGTCATTGGGTAGCAAATTGGTACCCTCACGTTCAATATTTAAGGCTAGAAGACAAATACAACCCATGAAATCAATAAGTTAAGCGAATGACCCTGGACAAGCGCAACCTTGCACGTATTTTGTATCTGAAGGTAAACGAACTGGCGACCCCTAGGTGCCCTGGTTCTGACCCGACTGTTCACCCGGTGGGCTATAGAAAATTGAAAATCCAATTTATCCACCGGTGTTCACTGAACACTAATTGGGCTATTGAGCGCAACCTATGCTTTTTCATACTTTTCTTTCGGGCAGTGAATCACAAGTGACTCATTTAAAAGTAAAAAAACAAATAAATATTCATGAACATTTCACACAACGACATCTAGCCCCAAACTAAGCATAGCGTGTACTATGGGAACTGAATAACTGATAGATTACTTTTTTATTTACTAGCAAATACCCAACGTGTGTACTACGCCAATAAAATAAATACATTTTGTGCCTAATGCATTATTTTAGTGGTTTAAAACCATCTTCGCATTATTGCGGACATAGGTAGAAACAATTTTTGTGTTTTATGTATTAGGATATATACATTTTAACACCCACACACAACAAACATTAATTTTTGTCACAAATGGTTTGCCTGAATGGGAAATTGAAATCAATTACTGGTTTCATACGGTTTTCGAATCAGGAATATTAATTAAGGTAAGTAAGGTCTCTTATCAAGTAAATTCGCTAAATTGTACAACAGATACAACTAACTCTGAAACTATTATAGATGCCTACAAATTTTCTCCAAGGATATCTTCGCAAACTAAGTAATAACCTAAGAAATTCATCTAATGTAAATTTGTTACGGCTAACTTATCCACTTAGCCTAGATTTAGATCTTTTGATGTTTCTGTAATCTCAATTCAGATTCTAGACATTTACAGACCACTTAAATAGGTGTAGTTATTTAACTATTTTCCTATTATTTTGAGTTTCAAACAGTCTAGTGTTAACGAAAATCAAGATTTCTGTTCTTTTTTTTAATTTCATTATAACACCTATATTATACTGTTTAGCCTTATTAACCTGTCTTTTTCTTACCCTACTACGGTGAAGCCTAAGGCCGTATCTCCGGCACATCTTCTAAACCTTCTATAATAATTGTTGTATATCATTTGGTTTCATAAAGTACTTGTGGGTATTTTGATAAATAAATCAGTTTTGCTTTTGATCTCAACAATGTCGTATTCTTTATTGGCGACTGCGGAAAATTAACTGTTTTCGTGACGAAATGGCTTCCAATGTGGCAAATATAGTGTTTCCGGGAGAGTTTAACCCAAAAACTGATAAATGGTGCGACTACAAGGAACTTTTACTGTGTGCACTCGACGCGGCGGGGTTCGGCGATACGAACGTAGACAAAGCACGTTCCCTGTTTTTATCGCAATGTGGCAAGCAGACTTACGCTCTAATTGCATCCTTGCTTGTTCCTGCGCGTCCTACGAGTGTTCCCTTGTCAAGAATAATCAGTCTTTTGGACCAATTTTATGAACCACAAGTGAATGAAATATTGCAAGCTGGGAAGTTTCATGGACGATCACAGTTACCAGGTGAAAGCGTGCAGGACTATGTGGCGGCGATAAGTTCGCTAGGTGCCAAATGCAAGTTTATGGATTTGAAACGGCAGTTGAGAGACCGGCTGGTGTTGGGGGTGCGGGATGAACGTCTGAGGAGAGATTTATTGAAGACAAAAGATCTTACTTATGAAATGACCTTGCAAAGTTGTCTCAATTATCAAGCAACGTTCACTGATCTGTATCCTGGTGAGGCAGCCGCGTCTAAGCAAGCTCAGGCAACCACAAGTGTTGCAGAACCAATGGAAATTGGAAAAATTAAGTTAATGGGGTGTGGTCGTTGTACCCAACAGCACAAAATTGGTGAACGCTGTCCCTTTGTAAAAGCCAGATGTTTTTATTGTAAGAAGGTTGGACACATTGCAGCAGCATGTCAAAATAGATCTAAAAAGATGCACCAAGTTGAAGATAATGCACAAAATGACTTTGTCGGTCCACCTGAAAATGAAGAGGAGATGATGGGCCTTTACATGTGCTATGAGGGAAATTATCAACCACCAATCAAAGCTGAATTGGCCATTAATGGAGCTAACTTATGGATGGAAGTAGATTCAGGGGCATCAAGGTCTATCATATCAGAGGCCACTTATAAAAAACTGTGGCAGGTGCCTCCTCCATTGACCCCAACTAATGTGAAATTAGTAACAGTAACCCGTGAAGCACTGAAGGTGCTAGGATTGACAAATGTTCGAGTTGCACTTGGTGACAAAGAAGCTCAATGTGAATTGCTGGTGGTGACAGGAAATATACCAAGTTTGATGGGAAGAAATTGGTTCAATGCACTGGGTATCTCAGTATCTGGAATATGTTGGTCGGAAGATAAGATTACACCGTTGGCTAAAGAGTTTCCTGAAGTATTCAGGGATGGACTTGGGGAGTATAAAGGACCTGAAGTGTCACTGCATGTTCGGGCAGAAGCTGTTCCTCGATTTTTCAAAGCTCGTCCAGTGCCATTTCCTCTTAAGCAACAAGTTGATAGAGAGTTGAGAAGAATGATTGAAGAGGGTGTCTTAACTCCTATAAAATATTCAAAATGGGCTACACCAATGAGAATTGTCAAGAAAGATGATGGATCACTTCGGATATGTGGAGATTATCGTGCCACTGTGAATGCAGCCATAGATGTTGACAGATATCCATTACCAACTTCTGCTGAGGCTTTTGTTAGGTTAAGTGGTGGTCGAATCTTCAGTAAGCTGGACCTAAAGCAAGCGTACACTCAAGTAAAAGTAGATAGTGATACAGCGGAGCTGCTTACATTAAATACACCCTGTGGTCTAATGAAAATGAACCGTCTGGCCTTTGGAATTAATGCAGCACCTGGAATTTTCCAACGATTAATGTCTTCTGCTCTAGCTGATATGGAAGGTGTGGCCTGTCTGCTTGATGATGTAGCTGTTATGGGCAGAAATATAAAGGAGCATGACCTGAGACTACGAGCAGTTTTATCTAAGCTGAATGAATTGGGTTTCCGGCTAAACATTAAGAAATGCACCTTTGCATCGGATAGTATTACATTCCTAGGACATACTATAGATGCAGAAGGGCTGCACCCGTCACCTGCTAAAGTTAAAGAGATAAAAGAAAAACCAGCCCCCACAAACAAGGAAACACTGCGTGCCTTTTTGGGTCTCTATAATTTTTATGAGAAATTTCTGCCAGATAAAGCAACATTGTTAGAGCCCTTGTATCGTTTATTGGAATCAAAGAGGCAGTGGTTGTGGTCTGAAAAAGAACAAGCAGCATTTGAAAAGGCAAAGGACTTGATTTCATCTGACCTTACTTTAGTAGGGTATGATTTGAACAGAGAATTGCTTCTGATATGTGACTCATCAGAGTATGGATTGGGAGCCATAATCGCTCATGTGATGGATGATGGAGCAGAACGCCCAGTTATGATGGCATCCCGCACGCTACAGCCACACGAAAGACGCTACGGACAATTCGACAAGGAAGCATTGGCGATTATGTTTGGGTTGAAAAAGTTTCATGACTTCCTGACAGGCCGAAGATTCTGTATAATCACAGATCATAAACCTTTGGTAGGAATGTTCAACCCAAAGAAGCCCATTCCAGATCAAATTTCACCAAGAATGCTGCGATGGTCATTGAAGCTGGGTTGCTACGATTATACAATCAAATACAGATCAGGAAAATTAATCGGTAACGCAGACGCTCTTAGCAGATGGACAGCGCCAATGACTTCAGGGACAGGGGAAGAGCCCCTTAAGGATGTACTATTGCTAGAGGAACTTCCTGATGGATGGAACTTGGATGCGGCGAAGATTGCTGCGGAAACTAAGAAAGATCCCGTACTTCAGAAAGTAATATTTCATGTCCTACATGGTTGGCCGCACCATAATACCAACCCGGCGCTACAACAGTACTGGACACGAAAAGAGGCTCTTTCACAAAGTAAAGATTGTTTACTATGGAGTAACAGAGTCATAGTACCTGCATCACTTCAATGTCAGGTACTCAAATTATTACACGCTCCGCATGCGGGTATAGTCCATACAAAAGCGTACGCGAGGGGATATGTATGGTGGCCGGACATGGATAAACAAATTGAGGCTACTGTAACAAATTGTGAGCAATGCCAGTTAGTGAGAAACAATCCACCAAGAGATCCACAAGCTTGGATACCTACAGACAAACCTTGGAGCCGTGTTCACGTGGACTTTGCTGGGCCGTTTCAAGGCAAGACCTTCTTGGTTCTAATTGACAGCTACAGCAAGTGGCTTGAAGTAGAAATTGTGCCGTCAATGAGCAGTGGGACGGTGATTACCATCTTAAGGAAAATTTTTGCATCTCAAGGATTGCCTGATGTTCTTGTATCGGATAATGGAAGAGCATTTAGTTCTGCTGAATTTAATGCATTTTTAAAAAAAAATGGTATTCGGCACCTGTATTCTCCCCCATATCATCCTGCCACAAACGGACAAGTAGAAAGAGCAATACAAACATTCAAAAACAAACTTAAAAAGTTGGAAAGTTCGCAGATGCCTTGGGGAGAGAAGCTGGCAAAGATATTGTTTTATCTCAGAACTGTACCAAACAGTTGTACGAGCAAAACCCCCGCAGAGATGCTAAATGGACGAAGATATAGAACAGCCATATCAAGCCTGCATCCGGACAATGCACCAGCACATGCTGAGACACAGTTGGAAGCAATATCTCAACGCCCACCTGTGCGGACCTTTCAAGTAGGCCAGGCCGTATTGATTCACATGTATGGACCTGGTGAGAAGTGGCAGAAGGCCACTATAGACTCTGTAGAAGGTCCCAGCACATATTGGGTGAGGACAGAAGGTGGGGAGTTGCATCGTCGGCATGTCGACCAGATACTAGCACGTGCAACTCACCCTGAAACGACACAAGTCCAGGGTGGGGAATCAAGTGAGCAACCTGGTTCTGATTTTGATCCCCAGGCATCATCAGCAGAAGTGCCAATCCAAATACCAGACCCTGAGCTGTGGCCAGATATAATTGGCATACCACCTTGTATCTGATTATTTGTTATTCAATAGATTGTTAATCTTTAATGTTAATTAATAAGAATCAGGTCTATTTTTTAGAAGTATCTATTTTTGTTATTATTTTTAGTTTTATAAATCCTATAAGAGGAAGATATGTTGTATATCATTTGGTTTCATAAAGTACTTGTGGGTATTTTGATAAATAAATCAGTTTTGCTTTTGATCTCAACAATGTCGTATTCTTTAATAATTTTATTTATGTGAGGTACCTATCATTTTAAGCATCTTGAAGAATCTTCAAGTTTTTTGCAATATGAACAGATTCAGTTAGGAATTTAGTGAATAAATAAGTAAAAATAAATGTATTATTTTCACATATCATTATATCAAATATATCATAAGTAAGGGCGCAAATTATACATTCTAATATAGTTTTTAGTTTCATATAAACTTTTTATATAGTCTTTAACGACTTGACTTGAAAACTTGAAAATAACTGTATTAAAATACCTGCAATACAATATCGATTGTTTTATTCCACATAAAAGATGCAAATAAAATACGCAAAAGTCGTAAATAATATTGTATTCAAGTCGACTTTTCCGATTAATAAGTATGAACTGTGCCGCCGACAATTGCAATCGACTATTTAAAAAATTATATGTACTTCAGATCTAAAGGAATAAATTAGTTTGAGTTTATTAGTCTATTAGTCTTTGTTAGTCTACTTTCAGCAAATAGCCGTTTTACTTGATTTCAACACTTACTTAGGTATTATGTACTTAAAACTTGTGTTATAAGTGTAAGTGATATTTTTTATGTATTATATTATTTGCGGAATCTAGATTATTTGAAAATTATAAAATCAAGATGATAGTTTAATAATCATATCTTGATTTGAGCGTAGCGCAGTCATAGAAAATTTCAAAAATATTATAGGGCTTCAGCCTTAAGTAATGAATGTTTGCTGAAGACACTTACTTAAGATACATAATGTATTAATTACAAACGTATTTACATATCCAAGATAATTAGAGGATCAGCCATTTTCAGGATTTTGGGAGAAAATTTATAAATCTGACTAGCCTAACAGTTTAGTTGGTGGAAGCTCTGCCTTCTGCGTTTTAGATCTTGGGTTTGATTCCTACCTTGAACAAACATTTGTGTGACGAAAATAGATGTTTGATATCTGGATTACCTATCTATTTATAGAAATGTACTAACAAATATTTTATCAGTAATTTGAATCCTATACAAACTATGCTATGCTTTGAGCTAGATATGTGTGAAATGTCAATGAATATTTATTTATCTATAGTATGCCTAGCGTGGTGGCCTAGAGGCACAGACGCCGACTTTCAATCTGAAGGTCGCTTGTTCAAACCCACACGTGCACCAGTGAGTTTTTCCACTTGAAAAAGTTATGTGCGCAAATCCACGTTCTCGAAACGGTGACGGAAAACATCGTGAGGAAACCGGCATGTCTTAGAACCAAAAATTCGACGATATGTGACATCTACCAATCCAGATTGGGCTCCCGTGGTAGATCAGAGCCCATTCACTCTCAATTGTCGAGAGTAGGTCGGTGTCCCTGCAGTGGGAATATTAGAGGCTGGTACGGTACGATATAGTATGCCACCAGCTGAACAATTGAATTCAGTATGATGTTGGAATTTAGATAGAATGGATGAATGGTCCATCTTGCTCACGTCCGTAGGTGACCCTACCCTACTCAGAGTTCCTATACCTATAACCCGAATGGTGCAAAAGCAGCCATCTAAAGGAACTTGTGCCAAGTACATCCGGAGAAGTATTGTCACCATACATGTTGCTGTTTCTGTGAATATGGGTAAAAATGACAGGTGTTTTTGTGACAGTTACGTATGATATTACGTAACTGTCACAAATTTGGGTCTTCTCTTAAATAACTGTTGTCTAAAGGCGGTCTTTTTATTAAAGCTATAAATAAAAAATAAATTATAACACGTACATAGATCTAAACCCAATTTTGACAGAACGAATGGTAGACCGCGTCTCTGTTAAAATGTTCTGTCTCTGTGCTAGGCATCTTAAACCACATGTTAATGCGTTATTATATTAGTTATCCGCAAATAGGTACAAGCCATGTTATCCACATTGTTGAGGTAAATGCGACTATTTGGTATGCTAGGAAATTCGGAGGAGGTTATCGTGCCGTGCATACATTTCGATACGATAATTGCAAATAGTCTTACAAAGAATAAGAATAATACAAGAGCCTTCCAGTTTTAACTTAGCAAAACGTGATAATGGGCGTTGCGTGTTCGATTTCTCGGTTATGTATTCGAAACGGGTTTCCAGCTTTGTTAGGAATTGGTTGGTGAAGTGATAAGACTACTGGTAATCTAACTTTTTGGCGAGAAATTTAGCAATTGGAGCCCTTTCCACGCGAAGTTATGTAAATAAGGTTACCGTAGGTAGGTATAAAAAAAACGACTCCAACATTACTTAACGACTAGTATAGCCAGAGCCCGGAACCGACATCATAACACTAAACAGTCACCCATCTAAATACTGGCGGTGAGTTTCTTAACATAGATGATCTAAGCAGTCCTAGCAATGAGCACTTCCGCAAAAATATATTAGCGGCACGGAACCCACAATGTGCGAATTTGAATCGCAATACAACTGTCGGTTTATTCGTAGGATTCGAAGCGGATCATTCAGATCACGGGTATTATGAAGCCGTGGCGATTATATGGAAAATTTTACAATGCAAAATCAAGTTATTAATGCAAATCTCAATGCAGAATTTCACATTTTGCTCGTTGACTACAGAGGCAAAACAATGATTTATCACATTATATAATGTGTATATACCTACATGGGTATATACCTACGTGGTTCAGTGCCCTAAACGGATATAACTAAAGAAATAAATTATCGCTAAGTCTTAGTCATTATAGCTGTCGTAGAGGTAGGTAAGTTAACAATTTAAATTCAAATTCCTAGGTATTTCACACAAGGCAATCTAGTCACAAACTAAGTAACTAAGCTTGTGTATTTTTTGAAAATACATCCATTAAAGTACATAATAACACAAGCACGCATCTGTGCTCTCACACAAACGCTTATCCTGGGAATCAAACCCACGGCCTATAACGCAGAAGAGATAACTACTACCAACTGATCTGTAAGGATAGTCAAATAAGTATCACTACATAGTATAAAACAAAGTTGCTTTCTCTGTCCCTATATCCCTATGTATGCTTAAATCTTTAAAACTACGCAACGGATTTTGATGCCGTTTATTTTTAATAGATAGTGATTTAAGAGGAAGGTTTATATGTATAATACACTAGCAAGTCACCCCGGCTTCGCCCGGGTAGTTTATGATACGACACTCATGCTTTACTAACCGTGCGAAGCCGGGGCGGGTCGCTAGTAATATTATAAAATTAGGTATTTAGTGCATTTCCCTCATTTAGAGTTAACAGAATAATCGTGTCCATCATAAATCTAGGTACACAATGATGTGACCTTAAAAGTTGTACAAGTTTACCATGTTTTAGAAAGTTACCACTTTCTCATTCCCACGTATGCGAGTAGACATGTCTTGTCTCTGTCTGGAAGCACCATGAGAAATAGCCAGTTCATTGAATGTTGTACAGTCTGCATGTTTGCCCGTGAGTCGATTATTTGCCTATATTCTCGCGCGGAATACATAATTTACTAATATCTATGTGAATTGTGATTGGTGTTAAAATGGAAGAAAATGAGAGTAAAGTAAGTGACTTCTCGAGCAACTTTATAAAATTGGACATTATTATATTTTCACTTTGGTATATAAAATAGTAGATCTAGATCATTTATGCTATGTAACAGATAAAATAGCGCAATAAATTAAATTGTTATGCTGTCTGTACTGTTACTAAACTACATAGGTTACTTAGCTTGGAAAAGCATCAAAATAAGACAATCACTAAGTATTTTGAGACTAAACGACAATTTAAAAAAATTGTAATACAGGCTGTTTTGTCAAGCCGCAAACGCCCAAATTTTATTTATTTGTTATTGATCTGTAAATACCTAAATATATTGTAAGATTTTTGCTTTATTTTAGTATGTAGACTTTCAGGAGTCGCATGTTTTATTATTACAAACGCTATCAATAAATAAATTATTTAAAAACAAAAAATGCAGAACACCGCAGAAATGTACTACGCTAAGATTTAACAGAACGATTTCAAACACCTAGAAACAATACAAAATTCCACTCCACGCTCCAGAGAATAAACTTTAAGTACCTACTCATTCATAACACAAATTCTTCCAAAACATGATCGAATCGGAGATCCTTCGCTTTGCAGACAGTTGTGACTTGGACTTGCATTCGTATAGTTAGTCATCATTAAATTACTAGAACATCAATTTAAGTGGATGTTATATAGTCACTAAAAGCTGGTACCCTAAGTAGGTAGTAAGTATGCATAATAACAGATACCATCCTGAGTTGGATAATCGCTCGGAGTTGAAATAAATTTTCCGTCAATATCTACTCTCATATCATTGTCACATTTTCTAAAATCGTACTTTTCAGGAAAAACTTAATGCCGCGGATGAAACTGTAGCGGAAGAAAACATTTTCCAGAAAAAAACACTTCAAAAAACACCAGAAATAGACCAAAAGATCAGGAAAAGCTCAGCAGACAACGGTATTAACATATTTCTGATAGTATGCATAGTTGGCGTGTCGCTAGGCCTAATATTTGAAATAATTAATGTTAACACAAATAGAAATACCAAAGATTATACAGAGAAAAGAAAGTATTGGGTGTACTCTGCGTACAACGATGTTAACAACGAAAGCGGACTACTCAAACACGTCCACATCGTGCTAAAAAGAATTGGCTACGAGAAATCAACAAACGAAACTCCATGGAGTCTGCTTTGGTCCCACGATTACCCCTTTCGAGTGCTGTATCCCAATCTGCATAGATTGAGGCCGCATCAAAGAGTCAATCACATGCCCGGCACGGGGTTCATAACAAACAAGGTGGATCTCGCTACTTCCGACTCTAAATACATACCGAAAGCGTTCAAGTTGCCCAAAAATAAGTTGGAATTTTTGAAATACGCTTCCGATAATAAGAACTCTTTATTTTTGGAAAAGCACAATCAACACAGAGGTGTTTATTTGAAGAACGTGAGTGAAATAGACTTGTCTAGCGGGGAAAGTTTCGTGCAGGAGTACGTGCAGAAGCCGTTCTTGGTGGATGGACATAAGTTTGATATTGGCGTGTACGTTGTCGTGACTTCGGTCAACCCCCTGAGAGTTTATTGGTACAAAGGCGACGTATTATTCAGGTATTTTCAATTTTAATGCAGCTTAACTAACCTAGTTACATTGCATTCATGTTATTCAACGAATGACAACTATAGCTTTCTACGGTTTATCTGAATCCCTTCCTCGGAATGACAGGCATGTCAAAAGGCGACTATATTGGCGCTAAATATGCAAATATTTACAATTAACTGTTCCTCGCGACTTCATCCCCGTGAAATTTAGTCATTTTTTTGCGAGGAACCCCTATTCATTTTTCTCTTTATCTAAAACAAAGTCTAAGTTACTCCTTAACACATCAGCTATGTGCCAGTGAAAGTCCCGTCAAAATCGGTTCAGTCGTTTTGGAGATTAGCCGGAACAAACAGACTGACAGACTGACAAACAAAAATATAAAAAAATATCTATTAGTTATGATTACCGCATATACTTTCAAATGCATTGAGTAATAAAAAGCTGTTAATTTGATATTACAAATACTTTAGCTTCACTTCTATTTATTTGTATAGACTAGTTACGCCCAGCGGTAACTTTATTGGGATAAAATTCATACCATTGATGTAACAAATTTCATTGAAATCCGTTCAACCGTAGTGGCATCAAGGAGTAACAAAAATTCGCATTAGTATGAGGAATAAATAGATTAACTTAAATAGATTAGTTTTTCAAAAATGGCAACAATTCACAGGTACTGTCCCGCCAAGTACTACCCGTTTGATCCCGGGAATCTGGACAAGTATGTGATTGGGGACGACTACCTTCCAACGTGGGAGGTACCTTCTCTAGCGCACCCCTACGTCGCACTCGGAGCTAGCATGAAGGATGCGTTCGACACCTACGCACAGTCCAAGGTATGCAAGATCTTTACCTAATCAATATTTTTTTTTATATTATAGGCAAACTTAGCAAACTTTAGTGTTCATCACGCTAAAGTTTGCTAAGTCTGCATATAATCATAACAAAATCTTTTCCATTTTTGTCACATAAAATTTTAAACTTAGTGTTATACCTATGTTACATCTTACATTATTGAATATTAGTAGGTAAATCTTTCTCACGTCTGCTATCTGTTTTTATATACCTACATATAACGGTTACCATTCCTAATTGCATTGTCTTCAACCTTAGTGGTTATTAATATGCTATTTTTAAATTAACGTTTGTAAAAAAAATTAATACAATAAAAAACAAAAACAACTTTTTTTTTAATGCAGCGGTAGCACCGAAATTAGTGTCCTATTTTAATCGGCCGTATGCATGGTTTTTTATTTATGACTGGCTGTTTGTCCGCGTGTTTGTCCACTTGCAGTGCGCGGAACCCTATTTTTTTTTAAATAGTGTCCTATTCCTTAGGACATCAGCTACCACTGGCCTCACCGAGTGGGTATGTGTGATACTAAGGGGTCAAAGGGACTACACACGATCCTGGCATAACTTTCATTAAAGTAGCACATTCTAAGTAATAAAGACAGTACAGAACATACATTTCTAAATAAACAAGGAAACGAGCAACACCCTCAAATTAAAGCTTCCTATTAGGTGCCAATTTCAGAGGTTCTTACTATGGGTTCACATAATGACATCATATTATTCTGTGGAACAAGGTTCCTCCCACGCATCCCTGTGGTATGTGCGACGCATAGGTCATTCTCCTCTTTGTTATGAATTGAGGGTTGAGAGGGTAGAAGGCATTTTGGATGCTCGGGGATAGATGCCTGGTAATTATACAGCTAAAGAATATAGTGGTGAAATAAGTCTATAAATAAAACCGGTTAAGTGCGGTTCGGATTGACAATGAGGGTTTTGTACCACTGATTGTTTTTTTTTTTTATTATTGGTCAGGATTTCTGCCATAATAACGTTAAGATTTTTTGTGAAAAAACAGCGCACCAATCTATACAAATAAATAAAATTTAAGTGTCTGTTTGTATTATCAGCTTCTTACTAAATGCATTTGAATGTATGTACGCTACCAAATAAAAAAAATATAGTTATTTAAAATTATCTGTCTGTTTCTTCCGGCTAATCTCCGAAACAGCTGGACCGATTTTGACGGGACTTTCACAGGTAGATAAAAAAAAATATTCATGGAGATTTCACAAAGCGTATTCTAGCCCCAAACTAAGCATAGTTTGTACTATGGAAACCAAATAACTGATAACATACATAGTTTTGTTTTTTTTTTAATAATATACATCATAATACCTGTGATATATAATATTGGGTGTGTGAATATGACTCCGCCCTTTCTCAACAGATGTCGTTTTTAGTATTGTTTACGTGTACTAATAAATGACCATACTTGTATTCGATAGTACTGAATGTCAGCTATCTAACGCATTTTATGATATTTGGTTGAAGTGTAAGCAACAATTGTTTTCACCTTTTCGAAAATGTCGGTTTTTATTCCAAATAAACGTCATTTGCGGGAAGTGTTATTACATTATTTTATTGCGAAGAAAACTGCAGCGGAAACTTATCGTTTGCTTGTGGAGATTTATGGTGAGCATGCTCCGTCTAATACAACTTGCAAGGAATGGTTTCGACGATTTCAAAATAACGATTTTAGTACTGAGGATAAAGAACATGGAAAACCACCAAAAAAATTTGAAGATGCTGAATTGGAAGCATTATTGGCGGAAGATTCTTGCCAAACTCAATCAGAATTAGCTGCAGCATTAAATGTTGATCGTTCAACTGTTGCAAAGCGTTTACAAATGATGGGAATGATTCAAAAAGCCGGTTACTGGGTTCCACATGATTTAAAAGAAAGAGACATGGAACGTCGGAAAACCATTTGTGAAATGCTGCTTCAAAGACAGCAAAGAAAAGGATTTTTGCATCGGATAGTCACAGGAGACGAAAAATGGATACACTACGAAAATCCTAAACGCAAAAAAGCTTGGGTGAAACCAGGCGAACCAGGCCCATCACAGCCAAAAATAAATATTCACTGTGCCAAGGTCATGCTCTGTATTTGGTGGGATCAGAAAGGTATTGTATATTATGAGTTGCTCAAACCCTCTGAAACTATTAATGGAGAAGTTTACCGACGACAACTAATGCGTTTGAAGCGAGCCATAGAAGAAAAACGACCAGAATGGGTGAATAGACATAACAAATTAGTTCTTCAGCATGACAATGCCAAACCGCATACCGCAGAAGTCGTAAAAAGATATTTAGAGGGACAGGACTGGGAAGTGTTACCCCACCCGCCATATTCACCAGACATAGCTCCTTCGGATTACCACCTATTCCGGACGATGCAGACAGACCTTACTGGAGAAAAGTTTACTTCATGTGAAAGTATCAAAATTTGGATTGACAACTGGATAAGGTCAAAAGACCAGGACTTCTTCCAGCAAGGAATACGAAAACTACCTGAACGATGGGCGAAGGTTGTAGCTGCAGATGGAGCATACTTTCAATAATTTTTTTTTTAATTTTGTAAGCGAACAAATGTGTTTTATTTTGACAAAAAGGGGCGGAGTCATATTCACACACCTATTATATCACAGAAATGCCTACCCTAAGTGGAATTGAACCCCCTATCTGCGCAGAAGGCACAGTTACTACCAACTGATCTACAAGGCCAGTCAAATGGTGAATATGAAATCGCACGTGGGTGGAACACGCTCATAGCTCTTTCTACCCAGATATAAAAATAATTTAAACTTAAGCCTCTCCTTGATATTGTAATAATACGAACAATTCTACACGACATTTAAAAGCAATTCGGAGTGACACAACGTTGAGTCCTTTCCCCACAGGCTAAATGTTATTTCAGACATTATTAACTTGAAGATTTTATGTTTGTTCTTCACTTAAGCCTACCTACTTAATCGTAAGCTAAAATTACTAAAGGTATTTATAATTTTCCAGGGAAAGGACACGAAACGTGTTTGGGAAGAGATTCAGAAAGCTATTGCAGACGTTATGGTTAAAAAGGAGCATCATATTATTGAAGCTGTAAGTGTTTTAGAAAGAATTGAATTGGCGCCGTAACAATAGCTTTAGGCAACAAAGTCAAGCTGGATTTGGGGGTCAAATTGGACCAGTTGGTCCAATCCGTGGACCCTGAACGACCTTCACGAAGCAACTGGTACTGCTATCGTGACAATGTGGATGTGGCAATGGTCGAATGTTATTTGAACCATCGAGGCATCGACACGATACGAAGACAGCAGTGCTTGTTGGAAGATGCGTCTATACTTCCCAAAGTCTACAAGTACCTTCAAAATTTTATTTCAGCTAAAAAACTACCCGTCACAAGACAACTTCTTCGAGATGATGCGCTTTGACTTAGTGTTAGACGAAGACTTCAATGTTTTCCTGTTGGAAGCCAACATGTCTCCGAACCTGAGTTCAGCGCACTTCCCACCGAACCAGCTGCTCTATGAACAGGTGCTATACAGCCTCTTTGGAATCACGGAGGTCAGCCAGATCGATGAAGGGTTAGTATTTGTCAATTGCATGGCTACATAATAATATTATATGATATTATATTTGGCCTATTCTACACACATTTCATTTCTTAATAACTAACAGTTTATGGTTCTTACATTTTCTTTTTATCTCGGACCTCAAACATTAGTCTACAGCTGCTGACGCATTCGACCATTTCTGTCGGTGCTATGAGAATTGCCGCCTAGGTATTGCTGATATTGCTGTGTTCCAGTGGAAGAGTGTGGGTGACGGTGAAATCACTGGTGCAAGAGATGTAACATCCCCGTCTCGGGTAAAAGGTGCAACAGGATGCAACTTGGATCTTCTCATACTAAGATAAGTTGGGGCGAGCCAAGTCGTATTGCTGTTGTTATGGTCGGAGGTACTTAAGATCAAGTGGGCCATAGATCGTCCTGTCACTTCAGTAGAATAAAAAAGATACGTGTATCGATCGCAAAAGTTTCAGAAATACAATTGGGATATTTCTTTCTCCAAATATTACAAAAGCATTTCTTATCTTTTTGATCTTAGGCAAAAGAATGTCACAGAAAAACCAAAATAGTCTAATATCATTGTTGTATTGAATGAACCTACGCATAAGTTAAAAATATCGAAAACTAAATAACTTACCTACGAGGCAAAGAAAAACAAAATTCGAAAATGAATGTTCTCTCATAGTTTTTAAATGTATATCTATTGGATTGTTTCAAAGAGTTGTAAAAATCAAAGTGGAAAAGATATATCACTACATAGTATAAAACAAAGTCGATTTCTCTGTCCGTATATCCCTATGTATGCTTAAATCTTTAAAACTACGCAACGGATTTTGATGCGGTTTTTTTTAATAGATAGAGTGATTCAAGAGGAAGGTTTTTATGTATAATACACTATCAAGTCACCCCGGTTTCGCACGGGTAGTTTCTGATACGACACTGATTCTTTACTAACCGTGCGAAGCCGGGGCGGGTCGCTAGTAAATAATATTTAAGGCACACAATTGTATGAAGAAGTGTAGTGAAGTAATCATTAGTATAGCAGTATTAGTCTCTGAGCTAGGTTAGTTGTAGTTCTGCTTTCTGCGCGTTCGATTCCCACCCAAGAAAAACATTTGTGTGACGAACTTAGATATTTATTCCGTGGGTATTCCGTTACACACACTCATACACTTATACGAGCATACGGACTCCCTGTGTCGCAAGATAAGAGACCCACAAAACAAAACCCAAGAGCGGCTACAATCATATACTCACCTAAAGCTTGCCTCGGCCGGGTATTGAACCTTGGACTCCTCGCTTCGAAGGCACGGTTACTAACAACATAGCTACGGAGCCGTCATCGTCACCGTTTGTGTGTGTTTTGTAAACTATGTCCTAATATAACATACACAAAACTTGTTTCTACTTATGTCCGATAAAGACTTTGAAACCATCCAACCGAATGTCCCAAACCGGTTTCGTTAGAAAGGCAGATGAGATGAAGATGGTTTTAGACCACTAAAACAATGAATTAGGTATAAAATTTCTTTTTTTAGCGTAGTAGCACACGCCGAGTATCCGCTAGTACTAATCTATACTAATATTATAAAGCTGCAGTGTTTGTTTGTTTGAACGCGCTAATCTCTGGAACTACTGGTCCGATTTGAATGATTCTTTCAGTGTTGGGTAGTCCATTTATCGAGGAAGGCAATAGGCCATGTTATTTTTTCAAAAAAAAATCGCGGGTGAAGTCGCGGGGCACAGCTAGTGTACCATAAGACCATAACCTGACAGCTCAATTGGTAGTAATTCCTTTCTTCGCTATAAGTCGTGTGATCAATTCCCTCTTAGGATAGTGAAACAATACTTATACATAGATTTTAGTTGTAATTTGGAGCTCCTTTTCTTCTTTGTTGTGTGAATAAGTGGCCAATTCTGGCATCGGACTCTCAAGCCGCCCAACGGAAATATTATATATCTTACATTGAATATATAGGTACCTAACTACTTGCATACTACAATGGAATACTAAACAGACAAAACGTAGACGTTTCTTTTTACGATGCCAACCATCTGTTTCTTTGAGAAGAGTCGATCTCTCAAAGATGCTTACCCTTGTGTATCAGCAATATCTATTTAGTCTTAAAATATCTATTGAGTGCCGTTTTGATGCGGGTACGTTTGTAAATTTGAATGGATGCCTTTCGAAAGGCGTTTGACTTTTGAAGTAGGTATTTACATCATATACCTACTCAACAAAATCTATATACATACATAAAGAAATCATAGAAAGAACTCTCGCAAAAACTAGGAAATGGCTCGTCCAATTTAATCTATACTTATAATATTTAATATTATAAAGCTGCAGTGTTTGTTTGTTTGTTTGAACGCGCTAATCTCTGGAACTACTGGTCCGATTTGAATGATTCTTTCAGTGTTGTGTAGTAAATTTATCGAGGAAGGCTATAGGCTACGCTTTTTTTTTCAAAATTAGGGATCCGTAATAAAATTGCCATTTTGTAACACAAGGTGTAAAATCGATATTTCCACGGAAACGAGAAAAACGCGGGGCACAGCTAGTTTATTATAAATCGGGAAAAGTTCCTGCGATATTTCGCGGACTTCTCACTATACAATTACTCAGAATATAGATCGTTCTTTAGAATGGGTACTCTAATACTTGGAAGATTGTGCTAAACCAAGTTTATTTCCAGAGATCAACGAACCAAAGACATGCTGGCTGCTCAAAAGAACATAGCAGTATGGCACCAGGAGTGCAAAACCATTTGCAAAGAGCAGTGCCAGTTGGACATCTGCGGTTTATGCAAGCCGTGTATAGAAGGAAGTCTGAGAAACAGCTTACTGAGGGCTCACAGAGAGTTCATGCACAGGGGGGACTTCAGAAGACTATTCCCACCACCAATGGTATCCAACCTTTATCTATCATTATACAAATCATTTTTATTCCCGTAGTTGGAGCAAATTAGATAGAATTCGTTCTTTTGGCAAGCAAGTAACTTTACTTTGTAGTTTATTTTGTACGAGTATCAATTTAGCTAGACGTCGACTGAGTAGGTAAGGTTTTTTGTTGATGATGGTTTCCAGTAGTGATTTGCTCCTTGCTCATATGTTGTTGTTCAATGTTGGCTAATATGTAAGCGTGCCATAGGTACTAATTTTTTCTTTTCTATTCTGTTTTTAGACGTCTAAAACCTATTATTTGGCTTCCTGTTTTCTATGTTTCTCCGTGGCTTAGTTGGTGGTAGCCCTGCCTTCGAAGCGAGGGGTCCCGGGTTCGATTCCCGGCCGGGGCATACTTTGTGTGGTGAGCATGAAGTTTGTTCTCGGGTCTTGGGTGTTTGTCTTGTGTTTCTGTGTTTGTCAGAGGTATGAGTGTGTAAACGTTTTTTTTTTTTTTTTTTTTTTTTTTTTTTTTTTTTTTTTTATATATAATCAAGTAAGCTGTTATATAAATTAATGTATTAATTTATTAGGGACTTTTCCCTAATAAATTAATACATTCATTTATTAAATAACCACAGCAATGACAGGTCTACTCTCAATAAACGAGGGTAGAATTGACCGTATCACACGGCTGCCTAATCTAAATTGGTATATGTCACATGCCTTTGATTCTTGATTCACATTACACGATATTTTTTTTTATGTTAAGCGGTTACCTCTGCCCATAACAGTCATGCGTATATGATATCACGGACACCCACACTCTTCCCATGTAACACAGCAATAGTCCGGTGTGTGCTAGTAAACCGTTCAAGACGGCGGCTTGCAAACCGGAATAGAACCAGCGACCTTTTGTGAGTACTTACTACATAGAGACAGAAAATACCCAGTGCCTGCATGTATTCCATCACCAACCATTTTATCTGTTAACACAATCAGGTCTACGCTTTTGGAGATACCAATACCAAATCGAGGTTATCTTTTACATTATGAATCTTAATCGTTTGATGCGTAATAAATTGTTCTTGTATATAACTTGTCCAATAAATTATGATATGATATATTTTTAGCTGAAATACACATGGGCGTACCCAGGGGGGGCAGCCCACCTGGAAATTTCAATTAAGAAAGCGATTAAAATGCATGCATAGTGAAATTTACTTATATTTATTTAACTACCTATAAAGCAGGATCATTTGCGGCTGTTTGCACACTACAATACATATACCTAATGTTTCATGTACGTGTGTTTGTGTAGTGTGTATGATAAAAAAGCCGCGGACGAACCGACCCAAAAAAATCTGACTTGCTCCCCCCTGGGCCAGAAGCTGTGTACGCCCATGGAAATACAATTAGTTTTGATTGTATGAAATTTCAATTTGAAACGGATGTCCGATTATTGAAATGATTTATTTACAGAATGTATATATGATTTGTTATCAGTTTTTTGTAGAAGAAAAATGGCGTCGATATGATCACGACTTGTCATGTCTACATTCCCATGATAGTCTTGTCCACAAGGTGAACATTGTCCCATTGAGGCCTCAAATACCATTGGGAAAATATGGCGTGAATTAAAGTATGTGTATATCTTTTTTTATTATTTACAGAAACAAGGACCGATTGATTATGAGCAGCTGAGAAACTTGTCGAAATACAACAAGCTCCAGTATTTATGGTACCAAGGAAAATGTAATATAGACATCACATGGTGCAATTAACAAAGAAATACTAATAAACTATTTATTAAAAATATGTTCACAATTTCAATAATCTCCTTAATACTAAATGTGGAATGGCCTCAGTTTTTGCACCCATTAACCGGTATGAGGCTCAAAAAAAAATAGCTTGTTTAATCTCTTATAGGTAGGCACTTCTGAGACTCAAGGTCAAAGAACGAGTTTTATAATTTACAACACTAGACAAACACAAAGTATGTTACTGGACCATAGACTGTAGTAACCCTAATATATAACTGCCTAAATCTTCATCTTGGTTCGTCCAAGACACATAGATATTTTTAGTGCTGTCATCTTCTCCTTCAACTTTTATTAGAACTGATTCTACGGATATGTTACCATCAGATATGGTTATAGTCCAGCCTTCCAGCTTTTCTGATAGTAAATTCTTCAGCTTTTCAGCTGTTTTCATAGAAGGGCCAGGGTCCTCAAAACGAACTGTGCTGGTGAACCTTATGATGTGTCTGTTTATCCCTATTTCATCGCAAACTTCATCAATATCAAGCAGGGAAAGTCTGTTATCTTTGACACAGAGTATTCCATTCACAACTCTGCGTCTCTTGGGGTCGGGAGGCAAGGCATTGTACCTGACAGCCTCTGCCTTGAGCAGCCTTAAAGACACATCAATAGGAATCTTTATTGGTGTGTTGATAGTGCAAGTTTCTCCATTTGCTGGCATGTAGCAGCTTATTTTAAATTCTTTTTCAATTTTATCTTTCAAGAACTCCATTTTTTGTGCTTCGCCATGAACCAGCAGCACATTCTTAGGCTCGCAGTACTGAATCAGTTGCATTATACCTTTGGCATCAGCATGAGCAGAAAAGGACATATATTCCACAGCCATCTTGACCTCTACTACTTGACGGTTCTCAAACTCAACTTTCTTGGCGCCATTGAGGATTTTGTGTCCTACAGTACCCTGTACACAGAAGCCTGGCATGATGACCATGTTCTGCTCATATGGAGCCCACTTTTTAAATATGTTCAATGATAAACCGGCATGCAACATTCCTGGTGTGGCGAACACTACCATGGCTCCAGGATTATCAATATAGGATTTGTCAAAAGGTTTAATGTGCTTGAAATCAAACATATTTCTTTGTACAAAGGTCTTCCTGATTTTCTGATTGGTCCAAGTGATGAACATTTTGTAGTAATTGTTAGCTTTTTCTGTTAGTCCTAGTGCAAAATAAACAGGATATTTCAAGTTCATTCTTTCCCAATATGTTTCTAGTAGAATGCAGAGTTCTTGCGCCCTGCCTAAAGCAAACACAGGGATAAGCACCTTGCCACCTTTCTCCACACATTCATGTACTTTTTTGAGGAAGTCCCTCTCACGACAGCGTTTGGAGTCTCTTATAGTTGTGGCATAGGTTGATTCTGTTATCAGTAAATCTGGTCTACATTTGTCTATCCATGCTGCTCCCAAATGTCTATCCGGGGTCATGTTGTAGTCTCCAGTGTAGACAACTGACTGAGACCCAACCTTGATCCAAAACATTGCAGCTCCAAGTACATGGCCTGCATAGTAAGCCTTTATCTCCAAATCATTATCAACCATCACAGACTGGTGAAGAGTGACAGCAGTCACCTTCTTCATGCAATCCTTTATCATCTGTGAGGTGAAAAAGTTTGATTCACCTTTCCTTTCCACAGCAACTTTTCTCATATCTTCAAGAAGGATTGGGGCGATGGCCTTGGTCGGATGGGTCATGTAGATAGGCCCGGTGTAGCCGACCATCTCAGACATGTAAGGCAAAGCACCACAATGGTCGAGGTGGAAGTGTGATACAATTACGCAATCGATCTGGCTGGTGATAGGACCTTCAGGCACGATGTAGGAAAAGTCTGGGAATCTCCGTTCGTCATTGTAACCCATGTGCATTCCGCAGTCTAGCATGATATTTTTTCCTCCCATTGAAAGCAGAATACAACTCCTGCCGACATCCTGGCCCGCTCCCAATGGCGTGATCTTTATATCCGGCATAGTAACGACAAAAAATCAACACTCCTGCAACTCAGTATTAGCAATCAACAACTAACCATCCAGGTAACCATAGCTATTTGTCCAATTAGATATTAATCTTGTTTATGAACAGGTAGTATCACTGACTTGCATAGAAGTGTTTTGTTTGGTACTATTAGAGATTAGTAGCTCTAATATGTGATGAAATAAAAAATATTATAAAAAATAACCAAGTTTCCAATTGCAAGTTTAATATGACACTGACTTGACAGAATCGGAATCGCAGACTGCGAAAGTCGCAGTTTTTGACGTTTCAGGCGATAACATCATATACGAAAACATTGTGTTGACTGTGGAGTTACCTAAAGTGCCCTTACCGGTGACACCATACCAGTGAGACCAGATTCAGTATTATAATATTTTTTCTGTGTTCTAACGATGTTTTTGAACATCAGTATTTTTTTGAGCTATTTTTAAAATATAATCTGGTCTTATGTCTAAATTAAAAATTTAGTCTGGAAATCCAACCGCATCGCATAGGTCGTTCGATCGCCTGAAACTTCAAAAAAGCTCCGGTTTTGGTACTTACTGATACACTAATCATAAACAACTAAGTAAGTTCGAACATTTTTACTGTAGTGTTTATACTAAGAAAATTTCAAATAATGTATTTCCAATAGCATCATAGCGTCAAAACGTAATCGACAGTGCTTTTTGTGCTATGCCCAAAGGTACTGGCGAAAACTTTACACTACCACATTCTATGGCATTGAATTCCAGCGCGACGTTCCAAATTCTACGTATGTCATTTACATGCTGAATTGTGGCATTACAAATTGACATGTAATGTACGTGTCATATGTATGATGTTACTTACCCTGTCCATTCTGTATCCGAAGAATAAATATATAAATAAATAAATAAAAATAATAAATAATAAAAATAAATAAATAAATAACCACATAACTGAGTCACACTTATTGGCTTGCATGGACAGGATGCCCAATATTTTACTTAATACCAGACTCCTGCCAAATAAAACTGCCAATGTATTGGTCCATTTTATATTGTGAAGCGTAGTTTGTTCAACTATGTGTATGTATTACCCATGTTATAAAATGAATACCTTATAATGAATACCCTTTCTCAAAATCGGTCTTTCATTTACATGGCAAGAAATATAATATTATATGGTAAAACATCTCTTGCCATTCAATCATCATTTATTTCGTCAAGAGTTATTGTAAGTGTCATAATTATTATAATCTGGCCCTGGGAGAAAACTGCAAATGTAGGTAATCCACTAATTACACCTGGAGGGGATTATTACGTAAAACGACTGTAAAAACCAAGTGGTCCGGTTGAAACTTGATTTTACAGCGTGAAAGTTGGCAATGCACCAGCTAGTTTCATTTCTCAGAATACTTCCATTGTGCTCGTAGGAGACCCCGATGCTATTGCAAATGTTACTTTGCAAACATTTTTATTATCTCCAGGGTAATTATTTACACGTGAAAAGTGTGTTTTTTATGGTATAAGTAAATACATTTTGTTTTGTTTTGAGCTTTCATTCTTTTAACGTTACTATGTCAATAATAAAATAACTCAATTTATATACAATAATTTATGTCACAAATTTAAGATACGGTCCTCTCTCTTTTTTTTTAATTCATTTGTCAATATACTACCTACATACTTCTCTAGTTCACGTACTCGGGAACCTCCAAAGGTTTGTGTGAGTACTCTTGCGAGTTGGCCGTTAAATTATAAAATAATTACCTAAATAGGCTATAAAAACATAGTACGCGATTGAATTGAAATGTTTATGGGTGGAGTGAGTTAACCTCAGCATCGTACTCAAATTAAGTGCAACATTTCGACATACATTCAAATATAACTTCGAAAAAAAAAAACTGATTTTTGTGTACTGTCGTATTTTAGTAAATGTTTTATCGAAAATACATTAAAAAAGAGATTGCCAGTAAAAGGTTGATTGATTATCAAGTATAACTTGGGCTTTGCGTTGTCTCATTTTAAATTATCAGTACCTAGACTAGATCTCTAAATAATTTAAAGCAAATTCACTATTTTCATCTCTCTGTTTCTCAGCTAACTTTTCTAACGTTTTTCACTATATAAAGCTTTTTTATGATTTGTAATAATGTCGTAAAAAACCTATTTTTGAGGTTGACATCGCTTATGTTGGCTGGACTTTACGAGATAGATCAAAATTATGTACTACGGAATTTTATTACAAACTAAATTACCCATAAGATCTACTTGGTGTAGAGATCTTTTAGTCTAAAATGCACGCCCCTCCACTAAACCATTATATATATGTGTGAAAAGAAATATTTATTCCAACGGTTTGCTTGTGTGTGCAGTGATCGAAGTCTCGTCGGGAGCGTTTTTTTACCGAAGTGAAGAAATAATAGTCTGAACGAGGTTGCGTGTATTACGTCTATACACAATTTTTTCTTGTAGGGGTAAATACAATGGAGGGGCGAGCATTTTAAGACTGAAAGATCTACCATTTTATATAGCTGTCCTCGAAATTTTTTATGGGTTAATTTCTGTCATAATTTGTAGCACTTAACATTATGACATCTGGCAACTGAACAATTCCTCTCTCTCCCACCCTTTCATGAAAATTTTGAAATATTATTTTGTTTTAATTTTTTAATATCGTTCATAGTTTTTTATGTAACTTGACATGTTTTCCTAGCATTATCGAGAACTTATTTTACCGTTATAGTGTGTTAAGCGGAGCGTAATTTCACGCCTGGACGATAATTCGTTGTGTTGAAATGATAAGCTTATCAGCTACAGTCGCAGGCTCGCAGCGCTAGCCGGCTTGTGTTGAACAGTAGTTGTGTTGTCACTAAAAATTAGAGTTGAATATTTCTATCTACGAAAATGTCCGGAGAAGGATCTAGCCTAAATCATAATAATAACAAAGTGGCGCTAATCACTGGAATCACAGGACAGGTAAGTCACACATATTCTGACAATCTAAAACACCTTTGGGTTTTAAATTTACGCCGACAAAATTATCCGAGTTAACCACCAACTGAACATCGCTGCTTACGTTAATTAATAGGTGTGTGAATATGACTCCGCCCCTTTTTGTCAAAATAAAACACATTTGTTCGCTTACAAAATTAAAAAAAAAATTATTGAAAGTATGCTCCATCTGCAGCTACAACCTTCGCCCATCGTTCAGGTAGTTTTCGTATTCCTTGCTGGAAGAAGTCCTGGTCTTTTGAGCTTATCCAGTTGTCAATCCAAATTTTGATACTTTCACATGAAGTAAACTTTTCTCCAGTAAGGTCTGTCTGCATCGTCCGGAATAGGTGGTAATCCGAAGGAGCTATGTCTGGTGAATATGGCGGGTGGGGTAACACTTCCCAGTCCTGTCCCTCTAAATATCTTTTTACGACTTCTGCGGTATGCGGTTTGGCATTGTCATGCTGAAGAACTAATTTGTTATGTCTATTCACCCATTCTGGTCGTTTTTCTTCTATGGCTCGCTTCAAACGCATTAGTTGTCGTCGGTAAACTTCTCCATTAATAGTTTCAGAGGGTTTGAGCAACTCATAATATACAATACCTTTCTGATCCCACCAAATACAGAGCATGACCTTGGCACAGTGAATATTTATTTTTGGCTGTGATGGGCCTGGTTCGCCTGGTTTCACCCAAGCTTTTTTGCGTTTAGGATTTTCGTAGTGTATCCATTTTTCGTCTCCTGTGACTATCCGATGCAAAAATCCTTTTCTTTGCTGTCTTTGAAGCAGCATTTCACAAATGGTTTTCCGACGTTCCATGTCTCTTTCTTTTAAATCATGTGGAACCCAGTCACCGGCTTTTTGAATCATTCCCATCATTTGTAAACGCTTTGCAACAGTTGAACGATCAACATTTAATGCTGCAGCTAATTCTGATTGAGTTTGGCAAGAATCTTCCGCCAATAATGCTTCCAATTCAGCATCTTCAAATTTTTTTGGTGGTTTTCCATGTTCTTTATCCTCAGTACTAAAATCGTTATTTTGAAATCGTCGAAACCATTCCTTGCAAGTTGTATTAGACGGAGCATGCTCACCATAAATCTCCACAAGCAAACGATAAGTTTCCGCTGCAGTTTTCTTCGCAATAAAATAATGTAATAACACTTCCCGCAAATGACGTTTATTTGGAATAAAAACCGACATTTTCGAAAAGGTGAAAACAATTGTTGCTTACACTTCAACCAAATATCATAAAATGCGTTAGATAGCTGACATTCAGTACTATCGAATACAAGTATGGTCATTTATTAGTACACGTAAACAATACTAAAAACGACATCTGTTGAGAAAGGGCGGAGTCATATTCACACACCCAATACTAATGGCACTAAAAATAGACATGTAATTCCCATACGATTCAAATATTGTAATATTCCTTTTAATTTTTCGTATTAAATAAAAATATACAATCGCTTTTACAATCACAGAAAAAGTTTAAACTGTCCAAGAATCAAACCCAGGACTGTTGCAGGCAGATTAGTGGCCTACTTATTCATGATTTTATCAATAAAAATATACTGTATACCAAATATTGTTTTGTCAATACAGGATGGTTCGTACCTAGCCGAGTTTCTGATTGAAAAAGGCTATGAGGTCCATGGGGTTCTTCGGAGGTCTTCCTCATTCAACACTGGGCGGATACAGCACCTGTATGGCCAGCCGGCCACTCACACCGGTGGACACATGCATCTTCACTATGGAGACCTCACGGACACAACATGTCTCATCAGTATAATCAGTAGGGTAAGTGAATTATTACTTTAGATCCAACTTCAAAAAAAGGGTATCACAAATCACTACATAGTATAAAATAAAGTCGCTTTCTCTGTCCCTATATCCCTATGTATGCTTAAATCTTTAAAACTACGCAACGGATTTTGATGCGGTTTTTTTTAATAGATAGAGTGATTCAAGAGGATGGTTTATGTGTATAACACACTAGCAAGTCACCCCGGCTTCGCACGGGTAGTTTCTGATACGACACTGATGCTTTACTAACCGTGCGAAGCCGGGGCGGGTCGCTAGTTGATGTATATAATATATTGCACCATAGGTAAGACCAGGACTTATTTGATTAAAAATTTGAAATTGAGATACTGTCACCCTCTGTTGCCTCTGTTGCCTATTTTTGTTATCTGGGCACAGCAAAAACTCATTGATCACATGTGCATTTAGCACTTAGCCCCAAAGCATAGCTTGAACTATGAGAAGTAGTTATCAGAAAGAATATAAACACCCAGCATAGAACAAACATCTATGCTCGTCACACAAATGCTTGTCCTGAGTGGGAATCAACCTACAGCACAGAAGGCAGAGCTACTACCAACTGAGCTATGAGTCAACCCATACAATGGGATACCCTTTTTTAACTTTGTTTCTGAAGTAACATTTAGCACACTTTTACTTATTTTCCGAACACATATTAAAAAGAAAAAAGCTAATTGTATTTTGTTACATAATAAAAGTTTATGAAAATGATACATTAGTGTGTATGGAACTTTATTCGAGTATTGAATAAAAAATAAATAAAAAGAACAGTATACATAGACACATTATTACACATTACAATTATTTTATCAAATTGATTGTATAGATAATTTATAAGGTATAATTCCATGGACTAGCTAAAACTAGTTATATCACTAATCTTAGCCAGCCTATGGAATTATTACTATTATAAATATATTCAAACTAAACATGCTTTTGATACTAATAAGAAAAAAAAGGTTGTCATCTATCTTAAAAATCGATTGTTGTTCATTAGGCCCGCTAAAATTCGTAAGTGGCTGGACAAATTTGGCTGATTTCTATTTCATTGTATTCATAATATTCAGGACAACGTTTTTATGATACAATTTCTTTGAAAAAGTCGGACATTGGGAATAACTAAAAGTACATTTTTCTATGGGATCTTTTCCACCAGGTTATTTGACAGCCGATAGTCAAATTGTGAACTAAGACGGGAACAGGAAAACCATAAAAATGATTTTTTTCTGTTAGTCTGCAAAAAGTGAAACAATACACATTAAAAAATAAATTTAAAAAAATTATATTTATACTCTTGTCGGATTTTAAGGGGTGCTGTATTAGGCAGGGGCCAGATTACCCAAGTTCTTCTGTATATGTATTTCAACAAAGTTTAGTATAAGTTAAAAGGTATTCTGTGATTCCATTTATGGAAAGCCAAAATTTAATTAGCTAACGGCTTAAATGAGATCATTTACGTCTCAAAAATGTCAATGTGGGTTACATCCTTGTTTCGCTGACATGGACCCCTTGCATGGACCACTTTGGGTATCAAGGCTCTAAAGAACCTAAAGGAAAAATAAGCCTTAAATTCTTTATCGTAACTGAACCCGGCGTGCTGGGACCGCCACGCTACTAAGACCGCCAACATCACAGATATGAGTCAAACTATTATATTATCAACCCTCTGATATTATCGAGTTTCGCTGTAAACAATGTAGATACTGCAATTACCACTTAGGATACTCCAGATTAGAACGTCCGCTGTACACTTTGTAGATGGAAGATATTTTTATAACTCCAATGGCAACATAGTTCTAAAGAGCGAGTGCCCGAACTTTTTGTCGAAATATTGCTGTGCCCCGCTGTGTCAAGCTTTTCCGGGATCAAAAGTAGCCTATGTGTTAATCCAAGAGTTATCCTGATTCCAAATTTCATCCACATCCATTGAGCTGTTTGAGCGTGAAAGAGTAACAAAATACACACACACATACATACTAACTTTCGCCTTTATAGTGTCCGCTACCGCGTCCATTAGAGCCTTGTTCGGCTAGTTTATCGGCGGGCAATTTTAACCGACTACAAATTAATGAGATAAAATAAGCAAAGACTTTAATTTTGTTTCATAAACATCTTGTCTATTCTTATACATTTTACCTACTAAAACACTTATTTGCCGACATCATCCCAAAATGATATTCGGATTTTTAGAATGATTTTAGTAATCCGGTGTTTGCCATGTTTTACGGTGCGATATTACCGGCGCTCTTGAATCTTTATGCTGTCATAATGTATTATAATTAACCTCTTAACAAATAAGATCAGCAAGAAAACATAAAAAACTCACAGTAATTTGACATATTTGTGTGCATGTAATATGCTTAGGGAGTGTGTGTAAATTTTGACGTGTCCAAATGATACCTACTTGTGATCTAAACTAAAGGAATAAATACGTTTGAATTTATCTCGTTACAAATATTTTTGTTAATAATAGCTAGAAATACCCAAAAAAGAAAAATACAATACATAAAAACAAAATGTACGTTACGTTGCGGCCTTATCGTTCATTTAATTAATCTTTACTCTGCATTAGTATGAAACGTTCTAACTAAGCGATAACAAATTAAATAAAAAAAATCTTAATACAGAACGCCTGTACCTACATATTTATAAAAAAAATAAGTTACGTATTTTTTTATAAATATTTATTAGTGATTTGGAAGGAATTCAAAGCTATGTTGACTAAACTTTATTAGAGTAACATAGTATAGAAATTATATCCTCAACGCGTTCACATATCTCGTCATTGCGTTAATCCAATAACAACGCAATAATTGAATTTGCCTCTAGCATTATAATTAATTTAACCTGGGTAGGTAGAACCGGTGGTCTAATGGCTAGACATGGACTGGATTGGAATCGAAAAAACTACTACGTTAACACCTGACAAAAGAGGAATGATAAGCGGGGCTTCCACTGGGAAGCGAGCCCCGTGACTCTTATTTCATAATAAATAAATCGATTTAATGAGATATTATATAATTATCTAGGTGTTAGGGATTTGCATGTATTTAGATAAATAAAAGTACAGTAATAATTATTGTACCAATTATTGTCAATGTGTATTTTGGGGTAAGATGGCGGTGTCTGAAACGCCCATGATTTGTGTATCATCTATACCAGTGTTTTTCAAACTTTTTTATGACACAGCCCCTTTAAATTAAGAAATATTTCGCGACTCCCTTACCCGTTTTGCTTTTTTTTCATGTATTTATTTTATTTTGTGAGAAATATTCAATCCAACATATTTTTTCATTTTCATAATTATTTATTTCATAATAATTATTGTTTTTTTTTTAATTGCAGTAGCTTTCCCAACCTTTTACAACTCCCCTATAGCGGCTTTGAAAATAACATGTATTTTTGTTGCAGGTACGACCAAAAGAGATTTACAATCTAGGAGCCCAGTCACACGTGAAAATATCATTTGAACTGAGCGAGTACACCGCCCAAGTAGACGCGATAGGCACCCTCAGGCTATTAGAAGCAGTAAGGGTAGCGGGCTTGGAGAAGGAAACCAAGATATACCAGGCTTCCACTTCGGAGCTATACGGGAAGGTCGTGGAGGTTCCTCAGAATGAGAAGACCCCGTTTTATCCGCGATCTCCTTACGGTATGTTCTAGAAAATGTTCTGTAAAGACGTTTGGCTAAGGGTTCTTCTGTTCTACGTTCTGTCTTACTTTCTACTATGTAAATAGTAGCATCTTCTGCTGCCGATTGCTCAGACTGCTTGCGTTCGAGAGTACGCCCAGTGTCCTTATATGTGTTCCCTGAGTGGAGTGAAAGGAGTGGTCTAGAATAGAACTTGTGACATGTTGTAGCATCGTTCAATGGATGTTCCTTCAGGCGTGCCACAGGGCTCAGTTCTCGGTCCATTGCTTTACGCGGCTTACTTTCACGATATTGGGAAGTGTTTTCACTTTTCCAAATACCTAATGGTATGCAGATGACATTAAAATTATATATTTTAATGTCAACTGCTTAATGATATAAGTTGATATAATGTTGTCTGACTCTCACAACCTTCAAGAGACCTTGATAATTTAAATAAATACTACAAAGAAAACAAAATTTATATTAATATTGGTAAATGTATGTATTTGACATTTACAATGAAAAAAAGAAGGAATTTTGGCATTAAAATTATTATGAACACTCAACAGGTAAAAGACTTGGGGGTTATTTCAGATCAAAAACTTTCGTTTAATGCACACACGATCAAGTAGATCATACAAGAATTTGGGTTTTATTCTGAGGGTTAGCAAGCCATTTTCGGCCATAAAATGCTTAAAAATATTATATTTACTAATACTATTTCCGGAGATTAGCCGGAACAAACAGATAAAAATTTTAAAATGGATTTAGTAAAAAGCTGTTATTTTAACATTACAAACGGACACTTCAATGTTATTTATTTGTATAGCTTATTTTTAGCGTGTGCAAAACTGTACGGCTACTGGATAGTGGTTAACTACAGGGAAGCGTACGGGATGTTTGCCTGCAACGGTCTACTCTTCAACCACGAGAGTCCGCGGAGGGGGGAGAACTTTGTCACCAGGAAGATCACCCGCGGCGTGGCCAAGATCACTCTGGGGCTCATGACCCATATTGAGTTGGGGACGCTGGACAGCAAGAGGGATTGGGGACACGCCAAGGATTATGTTGAGGTACATTTTTTTAGTTGTAGTTTAGTACCTGGGCGACTGTAAGTACCATAAAAATTGACGAGACGGCGCTATATGCGTTTTTACAAGAAATACAATGAAATAGGTAAACTTTTATAGCAAAACCCTGTGTAAACACAAAATTTCACCCAAATCGTTGGAGCCGTTTCCGAGATACACGAAATATATATGTATATGACCAAGAATTGCTCGTTTAAAGCTATTAGATTTTTTTAGTTATAGTTTATAAAACTATATTAGTTTATAATATTATATGTATAGTAGATGGTGGCTGCAAGCCGTGTTTGGGTTGGTTTAGGTCATCAGTTCGGAATACTTTTTTCGAAGGGTTTCAAACTTGCTAAAACATCATCATCAATCATATTTCTAAAATACAGATTCTACGAGTAAGAATTAGAGGTTTTTAAAATTTGTTTTGTAAAATATATTACTTGGTCGCGTTCAGGCAATGTGGCTGATGCTCCAACAAGAGGAGCCCGAGGACTTCGTGGTGGCGACCGGCGAGACGCACAGCGTCCGCGAGTTCGTTGAGAAGGCGTTCGCGTGCGTCGGCAGGCGCGTGGCGTGGCGCGGCACCGGCGTGCACGAGACGGGGCACGACGCCGAGACCGACCAGCTCCTGGTGAAGGTCAACCCCAAGTACTTCAGGCAGACTGAAGTTGTGAGTATGCTTCAGCTGTGCTTCGTTCGTCCGGAGAAGTGCTGCCACCATAATTGGCATAATCAAGTATTTGTTATACGAAACGATACTTGAGATCTAAAGGAATGAATGAGTTTGAAAGAAAGAAAAACTGACGAAAACCCCATAGAATAGTATATGACCTATAGTATATGAAACAACTGAAATTGTTTTTCTTCCGGGCAACATTTTCGAATTTCTCTTTTCTTTGTTTGTTTACCTAAGTCACAGAATACTTTGTAGTGGTTATGTACAGAATGAGACTACAAATGTACACTAACGAATACCAAGAACAGTGCATGGAATGCAGTGTTGTGATACAATATTGTCCGTAAGACAGCAACAATACATTCTTGATCAGTATAAGTTACACTATTTTCTTTGCTAATGAGATGGCTCACGTTCGTAGGTGAGTACCCTTTGAACCACTACACGTACCCTCTGGGTGGTGTTAAAGGAGTAACAAAAAGTAGCAGTAGAACTTGCGTAAGCGGGCTATGTGTGTGTACTACTGCGGCAGATTACCAGGTGTGGCAGTACTTCTCCGGAGGAACTTTGCGCAAGTTCTACTGCTACTTTTTTACGAGCGGGATTGGCGATTCTCGGGTGACGGGCGTAACGGGGTGCGACATACTTCGGTCGGGGAGGGCCAAGTTGAATTGCGGTTGTTATGGGCGGAGGTAGCCACTTAACATCAGGTGGGCCTCCAGCTCGTCCTGTCATTTGTGTAACAAATAAAAAGTAAAAAAACTTTCATATGTCATTCCAATTCTGTCATCCAACTAGCAATTTTGTCAAATATATCAATAAGTATTGTATTAAAATTAATGTCTGGCGAATGCACAAGAAGTGCGAAGCCAACACAAGAGGAAAAAAAAAAAAATTTATGTCAGTTTTACAATATGTCAAAATTGATATATCAATCAATCAATCAACATTAACACACTCATACCTCAGCAGTAGGATTCCCTGTGTCGCAGATGGCATGGACAAACAGAAACACAATACAAACACCCAAGGCCAGAGAACAAACTATACCACCACACAAAGTGTGCCCCAGCCGAGAATCGAACCAGGGACCCCTCGCTTCGAAGGCAGGGCTAGTACCAATTAAGCCACGGACCTACCTTAAATTCATCAAATAATACACAAGTTTGATGAATTTAAGGTAGGTCATTATTATTGATTATCCTACTACTATTATAAAGGCGAAAGTTTGTAAGTATGGATGTATGGATGTATGGATGTTTGTTACTCTTTCACGTAAAAACTACTGAATGGATTTGAATGAAACTTTACCACAATATAGCTTATACATCAGAATAACATATAGGCTACAATTTTTGAGGTTTCTATAAAATCTATATATATAAAAGAAAGTCGTGTTTGTTACAACACTTATAACTCGAGAACGGCTGGACCGATTGCCATGGTTTTTGATTTGTTGGATTTGTTTCCGTCCCGAATAGCAGAATAACTATTAAAACATTGGAAAATTAACGAAAAAAATAAAATCAATTTATCCCCGTATTCTCCACGGGAACGGGAACTATGCGGGTGAAACCGCGGGGCGCAGCTAGTATAAAATAAAAATAATATACTTCGAAGCACGCGTCCTTGTGGTTTTGAATTGTTTATTTTTATGGATTTCGATCTAAAGACATTTGCATTACCGGTTTTGTTGTCAAAATTTTCTATTTCTACGACTTGTTTCCTATACTTAAGGTTATGAGTCAAACCTTATTATAAAATATAAAAAATAAATTATGAGTTACGTCGCAAGCCAGATCTAAACTTTATCTTAGATATATGATATATTTATTATTGCTTGTAATGTGTCTTAATAAATAAATAAATAAATAAAAACCTTGATGAGAGACGCCATGAATAATTATGCCATATAGCTAGTAAAATATTATAATATATTGAACATTCTCGTATGCTTTTGTCATGTCTATAAGTACCGATTACGTAATGTTTGTTGTTATTTAAGTTTAGTATTTGTTGTATGTAATTTTTTTTTATTTTGGCCGTCGTATTTCTCACAGAAAGAATTTAAATACATCGATTTTCGATCGCCCGAATCCTCGCAATATCTAAGGCCGCCCTTGGATAATGTTAATTCATGGGCACAATATTTGATTAGCGCAGGTGGCACTTCGTCGATGCCGCAGCTGTATTTATTTATTAGGTTCTTAATGATATGATATATTTCGGCCGGTTCGACCAGACTCAGATACCGTACCGTACCAGCCTTTAATGTTCCCACTGCAACGACACCGGCCTACTCTCGATAATTGAGAGTGAGTGGGCTCTGATCTACCACGGGAGATCAGAGTCGGCGTCTATGCCCCTGGGCCACCACGCTCTCGTAGCCAGACTCGGGTACATCGTGTTATCTATGCGCTGGACAGGCCCCGTTCTAGCTAGCTTCAGTCTTCTGACTGATGCAAAATACTGTGACTGTTTTCTTCGCCTGTTGTAGACTGAATTGGATGTTTCTTTTTTAAAATGGTTGGTACAGAGGACAAGAAATAAAGGATGAAAGTGTAGAAGTCGGTTTTTTTTTATTTCTTGACTTTTTTCTTCGCCAATTGTAGACCGAATAGGATGTTTCTTTTTTAAAATGGTAGGTACTAAGGTTGAGCAGTAAAAGATTAACGTAGAAAAGTCGGTATTTTTACGGTTTTTTTACATTAATCAATTATTTTTGTCACACAGGATTTGCTGCTGGGCGACGCGACGAAAGCTAAGGAGAAGCTGGGCTGGATCCCCCGCGTGACCTTTGAGGAGCTGGTGAAAGATATGGTCACGGCGGACTTGGACCTCATGAAGCGGAACCCTGAGGCGTAGGTATGAGGCTATCATCTGAGTTAAGCAACTCTCCGCCCGGTCAGCAACTGGATGGGTGACCGTTTAGTGGCATTTGAACTGAGCGCTTCCGTGCTTCAGATGGCACCTTAAGATGTCCTTCCCCGCTGTTCTAGTCGATACGCCATGTAGGCGACTTGAAAACTACATCAGAGTTGGCCAATTACAAATTAAGACTCAATACTTAATAGTTTATTTATTGTATTTGAAGAATTGATTGAAAAATGTTAGTTATCACAGCTTGGCTGTAGCTGTGCCTGCTGCGCTGTAGGTCGCCGGTTCGATTCTCAGCGCAAACATTAACGTGAAGAACATATGTCTGGGCTGCGTCTGGGTATGCATTTCAAAAACATTAGATACATATTGTACCTGTAATCTGGTTCCCATAGTACAAGTTGCTTAGTTTGGGGCTAGATGGCGCTGTGTGAAATTTAACACATGAAGATTATTTTTTATGACGATACCGTATATAAGGAGATAAAATCCACTACCATATATACTTAAAACATTTTTTTTTTCAGGATTTCTCCAGTTTTAAGGGAAGAGCTCTATTGTTATGAAGAGAATTATTGAAAGCTGATTGTATCCAAGCTATTTTTATAACTTGATGCCTATCTCTGGATCCTTTTGGAAATTTAATCTACTTCATAAATCATCTACTATTCAATCTCTTACTCTCCTTTGGTGATACATCTTCCAGAAATACAATAACTCAAGTGTGCCTTGGATCTTCTCATGCTACGTTGTGTATGTTTTCTAGGCGGCGGTATCCACTTAACAACAGCCGCCGCCAGATAATTAAATCACATGGAAAATTGTATATGATGAATTCAGGTATTTGTTTACAAGTCTATATTAAGATGATCTGAAAAGGGTAGGGTACATCTTATTTTCATTTCATTTTAAATAGTTAATTTACTGATAGAATTATGTTATTGCGTATATTATGTTATGAAAGATTGTCTTACTGACAGCACAAAGTTTAAGAGCTTCTATTGTATTAATTTGTTATCCATAATGGAAAACAACAGGAATATACAATATATGTATTTAATTATTGTAATTAAGTTATGCTAAGCTAGAGTTGTTTTTTTTTCTACATCTAATTTCGTGTTAAATATATTATTTTAATCAGTTTTGTATGTAATATCTTTCACACTAACATTTTAAGACAAACGTTTGTATGTGTGGGAGTATGTGTTTCTTACTACTTCAAGCTCAAACAGTTTAATGGATTTGGATGAAATTAGGTACCAGGATAGCTTATATCCTAGATTGACACTTAGGCTACTTTTTGATCCCGGAAAATTTCGGGATTTTGTTTTTTTTGTTTCATTACCATAAACATGATCTATTTTTTTAGAATCTTTGTTATATTTTTTATATTTCTTAGATTGTTGAAGATCATTAAAACGGTATAAATAAAAATTAAAGATAATTATTTATTGATAGAAAATAGCTTAACAAAATTACAAAAATAGATTTCTGGTCTGCATGTTGTTGGCAGATGGCATTGACAATTTCAGTTCAGTTCAGTTCAGTTCTTCTTTTGCTTTTTGTGTCGTAGCTACGTCATCATCATCGGCCTGCATTCGGAGGCCTATGGCCTATGGCCCAATTCAGTTCGATCTTCAGCTCTTTTCGTCCACTAGTCATCCAAATCTAATATCCGACTACAATTTTTTTACAAGTTTTTCTGTATTTGGTTTGATGAAAACAGAATATTGCAATAGGCGGGCTTTTTTAAAAAAACTGTTTGACATCTACTATACGAGTACGCTGATAGATTAAGTAATTTTAGTTCTCTGACATTTTGTCTTATTACCTCCCAAGATGCTATATACCTTCACTGTATTTATAATTTTGTATACATCTTATACTACTTGTAACGTAATTTGTTAAACATTCCATACTCTTCCATTTCACGAAACGTATGTTACACTTAATTTATATATAATTCTGCTTTATGTTTGTCAGTATTGTAAATAAAGTGACATAATTGATAAAATGTTTCATATTACAGATCTGTACCCCCAACCAGACATAATAAAAGACTAGAAGTCTTGCACGCAAGACGCAGTACTTCTTAAGTGTCCATATGACTTACTATTGAGTCATGACTTCTAGTATCATCAGGTATTTAGTACCCATGGTATAAGCTATGCTTATTTTCGGGCTAAATGGCGCTGTGTGAATATTTATTATTATTATTGCCTGTGAGCTCGTCCCATTACCGTGATGACACAAAAAAATATTTATTCCAGAGAAGGTCGAAAATAAAAACTTTTTTATATAAAAATCGTTTATTTTACAAACATTGAAATCACAGGTCTCCTAATAAAGCTATGGAAGTCCTAACTTTGTACATCGGTATCAATACTCATTATCATATAAGCTCCGGGCTCTAAAAAGAATGGAATGCAACAGTAAGAAAATCTTTGCAAAACATTTGGAAGCAGGTATGTAAGTAATTGTTTTTCTTTATATAAACTAAAAACACATGAAACAATTTTAAACACGAACATTAAAATAAAAAATAAACAAAATAACTTAAAATATTTTTTATAAAAAAAAGTTTTACACCCAGCATTTTAAAATTGCGATCAACATGAGGTTTACAATAAGAACCACAAAGAACTGTGCATAAAAAATCATGAAAAATACATTATTTTTAACAATTTCAAGCCCGGAATAGAGGCTTGCAAATATATATAAGTACCTGTTACATATAGATTTACACATTGCAAGACTATGGAAAAAAATCTCTATTGCCAAAGGTTAATCTGTCGCTCTTTTTCAATAGTAAATTTATAATATTAAATACATAAAAGTCACGCTTTTTTCCACGAAGGGGTAGGTAGAGCCATAACACATTCGTGATAACATAAACATTCAAATGGTGAGCTCATCATTACCATTTTCTACGAACAACTCAGCACCTTAGTCCAGTATATTAATCTTTAGTAATCCAACAGCAACAACAAGTTACACCAACGAGTTTACCAACAAATCTGAGCGGATTCTGTAAAGATTCAAGAGAGAGAGAGAGAGAGAAAATTACTCTGTTTGGTGTCCAAACTTCAGGGTTTACCTTTGTAACTATTTACCTCAAGTAAAAACATGATACCTATTTAATAACATACAATAATATATTTAAAAGGATTTAAGACCGGCTTGTGGCCGTAATCTCAGGTTAGAATGTAATCCAAACACCCTCGCCTCACAAGCTTTGTTGGCAACTGTCCTCAACTCTTTAAACAAACTTGACTGGGGACGAGCTGCCAAAACAGTGCTTATAAAGTAATCCAACAATAAAAGACTAATTCATGCACTACGGGATGTGGTCCCGTTATCAGCAGAACCTGCTTGAACATAAAAAAATAAATAAAAAATATATACATAAAAAGAGCCAATTTTAGTAAGAATATCAATATTAGAAATCTGTATCATTCGGAAGAAACATAAAATGTTTTCCTATTTTTAACAAATATGTTTCACCATGGAGATACGCAAATAATTTTGCCTTACAATTTGGCTGAACGAAACAAATTGAATCTGGTACAATACATGTTACAGTCAAACTGCAACATATACATGGAAGTGACACAATAGGTGGCACAATAGGCGGCCTTATAGCTGAAAGCGATTTCTTCCAGGCTTACCTTGAATCTAGCTAAAAAAGTAATCAAAAATTACTATCAATATTCAACCGTTCTTGTACCCTTTGTAATTGTGAGTGATTGTGATCAGACAATTTTATCGGGCAATGAAAATATTGAATTTAGTATTTTCACATATACTAGTTAGTTTAAGGCACACTGTTTTTTTTATCAACAAATAATTTGAGTCTTAATTTGATTAAGGTGTTTTGCTGCCTGTCAGTATTAATCTGTAGTGAACAAATAGACCCTTTTGTGATCCTGAGTTTTGAGTCACATTTCATACACAGTTTGATCACTGATATTAATCACTATGTTCACAAATATTAGCTAGTTTAAGCACACTGTATCTTATGATCACTGAAATAATTGAGTCTATATCTGTTGACACATCTGTCAAAATGAATCTGTGGTTTCTGAATAAGGTTTCTCTTTAGGTTATCAGTTTGAGACACGCTGTATATATCATCACTGCTATAGATCACAAGGCACACTGTACCATAATTGATCACTGGAATAATTATTTTTGTACCACAAAATCATATTGACGCATCTATCAATATGATTTTGTGGTTATATAATAGATTTCTCTATAGGCTCTCAGTTTCAGCCACTTTGTTTCTCTGATCTATAACTTAATCAATCTGTGGGTTCACAAACAGAAGCTCAACCACTGTCTCATATTGATCACTGATATTATTGAAGTTTGATACGATTTGCGTCTATATCAAGTCGTTGTTGCAGCACCCCGCCGAGTATCAACTCGGTGGTGACGAGGGTGGCGCCGCGGGCCGCGAGCGCGGGCCACAGCGCGCGGTCGGCGGCGCACGTCAGGCAGACCCACTGCGGCCCGCCCTCTCGCCAAGTCCCCCCCGAGCACTCCACGATCACTGAAAAATATTATAATACTATTACTTTAAACGAGAAATTCTTGTATATATATTTATTTCACGTATCTCGGAAACGGCTCAAATGATTTGGATAAAATGTTGTGTTTAGATAGGGTTTGCTGTTTAAGTTTACTAGTGTAATTGTATTTCTTGTAAAAGTAAATTTTTTTTATTATACAAAAGAAGTTTTACACAAAAAAACCGAAGCTCGGTCGCCCAAGTACTAATGTGATTTAAGACGATGTTTCCGGTGTTTTTTTTTTGCGATGAAAGTGACGGAACGAGCCTTGGACAACAATAACACGACTTCGGTCCTGCGACCACTGCTTGGCGGCAGATTTCAGGTGTGGTGGCAGTACCTCTCTGGACGAACTTGGCACAAGTTCTACTGCTACTTTAAGTTGCTCCTTTAGCACCAACCAGGGGACACGTGTAGGGATTCTAAGATTCTCCTACGGACGCGAGCAACTTAATCCCCCAAAAAGGGTGTCGGTAACCACTTAACCCGTCGGTGTAACACATAAGTGCCTTACATCGCATTTCGTTGGCGGCTGGCATGACGTTTGGAGTGGAAGACAAGTTGTACCCTCGGAGGAAGTCGCGTTTCCCGGAGAGCGTTCGACTCAGACTGAAGTTAAAACGCTTTTCGGCCGCTTCGTCCTTGATCGTGTACAGCCAAGGATCTAAAAAAAGGAAGATATTATTTTATTAAGACTGAAGACTGGCTCCCCTTCGAAATATGAAAAGACCCTAGTCTCATTGCGTTGCGGAGGTGTAATTGTGGTGGCTCCATCTGCCGCACAAACAAGAAACCGAGTAACTACCAAACACAATTAGTACAAGAATCAACAAAAGATGGCGCTGTAATACTAGTATTCCTACATCGCGCAAGTGATATGTTCGGCAGCAAAAACAAGATCAAAAAACATTATTGAAAAGTGTCTATTATACTAACGATTACTAACTATTAATATTAATTGATACTATTATATTAACGAAATTAGGGAGGGGTGGGGGAAGCGTGAGCGTAGGGTGCCGGATTAGTGAGACTACTGTACTTATGTTTCCCATAGTAACATCTTACCGACTATCATGTTGGTATCTGCGCAGGCTTGCACCCAGTTCGGGCCGACGATCGGCTTCCCGAGTCCTACGGCGCACAAAAGCTTGAAAGTCCGTCGAATTTGTAGCGTCAGCAACACAGTGCATTGTTTCACATCTGTTACTACTACAGCACCTAGATAGGAGATCTTCGTTTACAGCTCAATTAACAAAAATTTAAATATAGCTTGTAATAATATAGTAGGATGTTATGGGAAACAGACTATTAATAACTGAGGTATGTCCAATTTGTAGCGTCAGCAACACAGTGTTTCACATCTGTTACTATTTACTACGGCACCTGGATAGGAGATCTTAGTTTACATCACTGCTCAGATAACAAAAAAAATAACCGATATTATGGGATTTCCAATTTTAAGTACCATCTAGTTTTTTTTCGAGAACTATAGTTCCATATTATATAAGTTTTAAATTTAAAAATTAGACTGAACTTTTAGCCAATAATCAAAATGTATTCAATCAAAGCATGGACAGTCGATGTACTTGGTCAGGATTTAAAACTCACCCAATTTTTCAAGCTTCATTTTCACGTCTTCATAAGGAAACGCGGTGAACAGCACATAACAAGTCTTCTGCGTCCGAGAGGGCGTGGCGCGTAAACTAGAGTTATTCGCCGCTGATCTAGTTCTCTTCTGAACCGGGGCTTCGGCATCATCGGCTATCGATCTTTTCAGGCTCAGCGAATCGTTCGAACCCGTTGAAAGATTATACACTGCACTTTGTTCGAGAACGGAACTCTTCTTAAGTATAGATTTGACAGCTTCCGGTTTGTCTTCTTTGACTTTGCTTGCTCTCTGTCGTGAACTTCTCCGTACTTCTTCGTGTGCTTCTTTATATGGCGGTTCTTTTTGTTTTTGTGTCCGTCTGGGGCGTTTATCTTTTTGATCTGTTTCCGCTTCTTCAGTTTTCTTTTTGCCTCTAGTGCTTCTAACGGGTCGCTTCCTTTCCATTGTCAAGTCTTCGTTGGTAGTGTCCGTTGATTTGGGGTTTTGATTAGAAACTTGGGTATCTACTTTTTTGTCACTAGGCTTATGTTTTTGTTTGTATTCTCTTTTTTTGGGTTTCTCTTTTGCTGGTGCAGTCATAATGTGTGGCTCTATCATGATAGGTCCACGTTTTTCATCAGTGATTTGGGAAGTTGCTGTTTTGTTACTTCGTCTGGATTTTGGCACATTTTTTTCACTTATCTCATCAACTCGACTGATGAATTCTTTAGACGAAGGAGACGATTTATTTTGTCGGTTACTTTCTTTCTTACGTTTATCTTCTAGTACTTGTTCTTCTGGTTTATTAATGTCTGCCGAATTTCTTTCTTTTGGACACATTTCTTGGTGTGACTTTTTTCTTTCATTAACGTTTGTTGCGTTAGTTAAGTGTAATTCAATATTTGATTCAGGCATTTTTGTATCGTTTTTTTTACTTACTTTACTTGAATCTTTCGCGGTTTTAGATTTTTCGTTTTTATTTTTTAATCTAGTTATATTTTCAGTTATTATCTCTGTATCTACTTCGTCTTGTTCTGTAAGGAATTTGGTCTTCAAAATAGCCTGGGTTATTTTCTTGTTTTCTTTTTCTTGAACCTTGACAGTAGGTTTTCGTATTCGGGTCAAGACTCTGGTCGGCAAGCATTGGACGTTGAATTTATTTGTTAAATCTATTTTTGCATCTTTTTTTGTTTTTTTCTTTTTTCGGAACAGAATAGGCGTGCATTGGTCTTCAGAATTATTTTCAGATTCCGATTCACTAGATGATTCGGTAACCACAAATTTAGAATTAAGTGATACACTGGTTTTAATTTCTTGGCTATTGGGCAAATCTGTACACATAAACTTGTATGGTAGGATTTTTTTTGGGGTGAGTTCAAGGTCTGAAGCATCACTAGGATTTCTACTTAAATGGGCTTCTTTTTCTACCCCTATAACATCTCTGACATCTTGACTAGACAACCTCTTAACAAAGTTGTTGATTTTTTCTTCAACATCACTATCGGTGAGGGATGTGTTTAAAGATGTTTCGTGTTTCGTGCTATGAGAAGTTTCGTTTTTCTTTTGATCGTCCAGCTGCGTCACCTTAGCCGAACTAGGCGCTTCAGATATTCTTTGTGTACACAAGTCCTCATAGATATCCTGAGTATCTTGATAATACTTATCGTCTATACTCATGACGTTTTTACTTTCAATAATTGCGTTGGTTGTTATTTTAGAAGTTTTTGACAAATCTTTCTTTTTAGCTTTAAATGCAGATTTGAGAGGAATTTTAAATGGACTTATATCCACTTCTTCGCTTGTTTTTTGCACACTAGGTGTTTTTGTTGGTACATCTTCGACCAATACTTGCGTTGGCAGGTCTTCAAAATCTAGATTGCTCGTGTTATCATTGTTATGGGCCTCACTTTTTGTATTATAATCAACATCTATGACTTGAGTAAGCATATCTCCAATATCCGCATTATAAGAAGGTGGTGCTTCGATAGCTTCAATGACTTGAGTGGCAACATCATCCAAATCGAGCACAGCAGGTTTTTTTGCAAGATTAAAGTTGTTTTTGTCGGGATTTAGCTCAATCATTTCATCTTCACAATCGGTTGAATCCGCATCATTAGGTATAGTTTTTTTTACGGGGATGTTCTGCGTGGGCAAAATTTCATCGTCAATATCGTCACAATCTGTTGAACTATCTGATTGTATTCTCATATTTCTTTTTGTAGATTTTGGCAAAACGATTTGTGATAATAATTCAGGTTCTGTCTCGACACATCTATTGATGGGCAATAAAACATCCTCCAATAATATTGCTTGAGATTCAAAATTATCTTCAGCAGATTCACCATCAATTTCGTCAAACAAAACTATATCATCCGATTTATGAAATTTTGAATCTTCATTTGATTTTGTACTAAATGGCGACCCACTTATATTTTTTTCACGAACAGGGCAATTTTCAGGTGGGAACATTTCATTTTTGCTGTCACTTGTACCTCTGTGCGCGCGGATATCGAATCGCATGTCTTGTTGTTCATTGATTTTGCACACGTTTGGCAAGTTTTCGTTCTGAGGTAGATGTGTCTCTAGAGAGTGAATTGAAGGAGAGTGAAATGCGTCTAGGACCTGAGTGTTTGCCGTATGAATGGATGGGGAAGTATTGCTTGAGCCCGGCAACTGTGTATTAGCTGTGTATATCGACGGAGTTAACGTTCTGCCCTCTGGTGGTTCCTTATTCGCCGTATTAGGAGGAATAAAGGACTCCGGCAGTTGTGTATTAGCTTCATGTATGGAATCTGTACATTCTTTCACTGCTGGTGGAAATGCTTGTGTGTTAGCTTCATATATTAAATCTGTACTTTGGTTTATTTTAGGAGGAAGGAATGCTTGTGTCTCCATTTCATGAATTTCACTAGCATTAGCTTCATTTTCTTTATCATTTAATTTTACGAATGGGTTTGAATCATTGAGACCATTACATGAATCATCTAAGTTTAATGATGTGGATCTTTTGGAAGAATTCCAGTATATGTTATCAATTTTAGGGCCACCTACTGGTTGTATTGAAATCGTTCTGCCTGGTTTTATGAAATGTGTGTTTGAGCTTTTGAAATGAGGTCCTTTCGGCTGTGAAGCTATAATAAAAGAATCATCCTGAAAAAATATAATTTATATATATTATTCCATTACTGGTATTTTATAATTTGCATAGGTTTTTACAGTAATTTTAAATTTAAATCAAAAGTATGGCAAGCATGAGTTTATTTGCGTTACATACATATTTATTGTTGCATCAAAGTAATTACAATACAACGATATTTGAATGAATTAAAAATTGCCAACAAACTGCAAAATAAAAATTTTATGTGGAGTCTGAATTCTCTGCTCATAACAATTATTGCTAATTAATGAAGCGTTAGTTATTTATTGCCAAAATACCTAGTAACATTTACAACCTCTTTATATGTATTATTTTCATATTAAAATGCGTAAATGCTTTTTCGTCGTAGATCGAATACGAACTTTTATATCGCCAACGCAACACGAATTATCGCCCGATAATGTTGCCGTAGCATTGAGATGGGTCGAGCTGAAAACCCACCTGAAGTTAAGAGGTTATTACCGCCAATAAACAATAACATAACTACTCCGATCCCCCCTACTTAAGAATGAGAAGACCCAATTCGCATCGCGATGCTCCCGTCAAGTGATTTAATTCAAATTTCAAGTGAGTCAAAATGTTCATATTACCTTATCGCTTACGTCAGGCGATTCCGGTACAGTTGTTGCTATGTTTAGTTTCGACACATGCCTGGTCGGGATCGGTGTGTCAGGAATGTTGATGGCCTGTGTCATCGGCAGTTCGTCTTCTTCCTCCAGCAGCCTGAATATGCCGAATACTTCTCCAAACTGGACCATGTCACCATTTTTTAACGGTTGAGGCACATACGGTAATAAGGATTTCTGAAATAAAACACTGTTTTTGCTAAGCGTGACAATGCCTGATTGGGAAGTATTGCTCGAAGGTCAGTCAATACTATCAACAATCAGAGCTTAGATAGATGACACTTTATTGCATACCAAAATGATAACAACAGATTCAAAATAGAAATCTTAACTAATAAAAAGGTGACACAATGGGCGGTCTTATCGCTATAAAGCGATCTCTTACAGACAACCTTTGGATGGACAAGAAGAAATGAATTAGAAATGAGACTTAGACTCTCAGTTAGTCACTCCCTTTGTCAGATTCTCAAGGCGAGATTAATTTATCCATAATATTGTAATATAACTAGAAATTGTTTATACTGTGGTAAATTTCTGGAAGTTCTGGAAATTTCTTCAGAATGAAAGAGAGAAGAAAGAATAATTCACGCCTTTTCGCCTAGTTTTTTCGGCCGGGTACTAACATAAAACTAGCGAAGAAAACTGCTATTTGACAATTGAAAAATTGCCACAACATATACTTACGCCCAGCAACTTCGTTTTGTTTGCAGAATCCAGGTCCATGAGCATAAAGTCCTTTGTGTTCAGAATATTGATCACTGCATGCTGACGAGACACTGACTGTAATAAACGGTTATGTTTAAGTCTGTTTTCTTTTTCCTGTTCGACTGACTTTCACAAGATATTAAATTGATAAAGATTAATTACATTTTACAATGGTGCACTCGCGTTGCATTGTTCCGGTGTAAGGGTATGGGTGCCAGTGAAATTACAGACACATGAGTCGTTTCACCCCCGCCTCAAAATAACGGGCGTAATGCCCGAGTCGTAATTTGGTTGTCAATAGGCGGCAGTGACCACCAAAGGGTGGTCAAAAATCATTTATATTGTATAAAAAAGTGGGGGAAGCTTTTACCCAACAGCATGACCCAGAAGTCTTGTAACAATTAAATGAACATAGAAAGAGATACCTTAATGTTATTGTAAAGTGAGAGACCCAATTTTAAATATACTATCAATAATACTTACATTCAAGTTCAATACAATATTACATGTTTGTGGATCTCGCCCTATTTTGTTTGGACCTTTCTTCACTGGATATTTCTTACCACATATTCCAAGAAAACCAATCTGGAATGCACAAAGAAAAATTTGATTATTAGTGCTATGTAGGCACCCAAAGTCATCCTATTACTAGGCCAACAATTACAAATACACAAAAAAAATCGGGACTTAATTTTGTTTGATAAAAATTTTAATTGGGTCTATAATCTGTGTTTAAGGGCAAATTTGATTATAGACTTTATTCAACATTGTCCTATAACATATAATTATCTATATAAATAAGTTATGCACTTTATTGGTAAGCTCATCACTTGAGAAAAGACCAATTTTCAAGTGACCAGTTTAAGTTTTCATTTTTAAATGTAAATTTTGTAATGTAACAAAAGAACATAATTTAAACTATAGGTTTTAATGAAAACAAAAATTAATATATAATAATATATTAGGAAAGTAAGTTTTTTTGTGACAATTCTGTTAATATGCGCTATTTGTGCACATATGCTATTTTTTGATAGCCAAATTGTGAATCAAGACCAGACAATACATTTCCAGTCCGCTAGTAGTTAATATATTCACCATAGGGACATTATTGATCAATTGGTAGCAATAGCAAGAGCTTGTAAGAGCTTAAAAAATATAATGATATTAACATATTTGTTCTTTAGCACACAATCCACACATTTCCATAAAGAAAACAATATATATAGAATGTCCGTTTATCTATCTAACTGTTAAAATGCTGTATCTTTAGAAAAGTAATTGCAAGTAAATAAAAAAAACAACAAAAAAAAATATGTCATGCTTGGTTCCAAAAGTAAGTCAATGAATCATATACTGGTAGTAAATATATAATACTTTGAAACAAAGAGTTATTTATCTTATAATATAATTATAATTATTCGTTTGGTAATTGGCTTTTCAGAGTAATGTTTTAAGAATTTTAAGAAAATAATGTGTTCTGGTGGAAATATAGCAACATAATAAACACTACTAGTAATCATTACAATAACCAGAAATCAAATTTTGTTGTTTCTAGTCCTTTAGTGAAGCAAGTTTGTGTATGGTTGTTTATTAAAGTTTAAATATCATTAGTACTGTAGTTATATTTTAACAACATTGCTTAATAATCAGGATAATAATCTTATCTTCATCCTCACCATAATGAGGAAAACTGAATAAGTTGATACTAAAATCTGTAAATTTAACACAGTTATTTTGTTTCAATAATAGTATGTATGAATGATAAGATACTAAGAATGTTGTATAGCCAGATAGCCACATGTAGATGATGAATATTTGCAGTATCTGCTTGTGTTGTTGATGATACTCAAACAACACAAGCAGAAACTGCAAATATTGTTTCATCAGTTATTAAATTACTTTGCAGTTAGAGTAATTTATTTGTTAGAATATTTATTCATACATACCTGTTCAGGGCACTCTCTCTGCGCCTGGGTAAATAATTCTTGGGTACACTCAAGTCTCTGTGTACATTCCATTTTTACGGAGTTCTTTAGAGATCACATACTTTACCAAAAGTTCCACAAATACCATAGGTTCTATTGTGTCCGTGCTACTTTTAACTATACTGGGTTTCCCGCTTTATTTAGTTCGTCGGAGTCGTCGCGTCGGATAAAAACAACTAGACTCGGCTAAAACATCGGTCGGTTACTTTTTTTCGACACCCACAGATAACTATATTTATTTTACACCACAGACTAATTAGATACACATGGAATTAGATGCCGATGTTTTATAAGAGAAAACATAAACGTTATTTCCTTTTCGTTTTAGTTAAAAGTTAGACTCAGCCACGATACAAAAAGTCTCCGAATGAAGAAAATACAAACTTTACGTTTTTGATAGTTATTATTATTGGGATATTACAGCATGTACTAGAATATCTTACTGTGTAGGATAGCCTAGCGATACTTAACTATATTACTCGTAGTACTGAGTAGTGATATACAACCCAAAACATTCATAATTTTAAACCTATGTTATTAATCTTATTGATACATAAATCGAACAAATAAAAAATTAAATTAGCCTATCAAAATTTTTTATCCCCAACGATAAAATTTTTGTCAAGAACACTGTATTCCCGCGTTGAACGGCCAAAACTGTGGAACTTGCCATTTATTTACCAATGGCAAATCTCATAGTTTTTGTTGATGAGTCTATATTTATTATAATTCATACAAGGAACAGTACAGTGATGTACTAAACCAGTCAAGATTTATTTGTGCAAAAGAATTTTACCGATAGATGAAATGATATTATATATAAGTACAAAATGATTTCTCTTTACAGAATGGCACTACATGGGTTGGGTATAATTAGAAAGAAGGTTATAAGATAATGAGCGTTCAGAGTTTCGAACCACCACACCACATCTAGATCACATTCACATTGAATAATCTCAAACCCTATTTGGCAAAGAAGAACATTGTAAGCGGGGGAATTCGTGGGTGGAATATATGGCATATTGCTTAACATTTATTAATTTAGAAAGATTCCAAGTTTCAGTCCAAGCCGTTTTAAGAAGTAAGCAAAGGTCATGTAGATTTTTTAGTGTTGTGTTTAGCAGCCTTGGCAAATTGTTTAGCTGATTCGATGCTTGTCGCGATATCTTACGTGTGGCACACGTACAGAGCCTCTTTTTTATTTTAGGAATCGAGATTTACGTCCGAAAGGGTTGGAGAGAATAGATAGAAGACTACTTTTTGAATCGGATCTATACATATTATATTGACACTTCTCAAATGACATTTGGCCACAATGTACACACAACATGCTTATGTCCAACAGGGAAGTGATTTAAAAAGAAATGAAATAACATCGATATTTTAATATAAGCTATTTAAGTGAAGTTAATTATACTTATTTTTCCATCCACAGTTCCAGCTGTCCCTCTAGTAACATTATTAGACAACATAATACTAATATTTGTTACCTGTGTCTGTCTACTAATGTTAGTTCACCCACCTAATCTAAGTAAAATAGTCTTATCTGTGCATTGCATCCACCACTAATGTCCGTCTTAGGATTTGGTTCTGTTGTGTATTTTTTGTAAATTTCTGCAATTTTTGTGCTGAATTAGTTCTGTGTGTAGTTCTGGGTTATTTTACTAAATAATTGTGACCACCACAGTAATCCCTAAATAGTATTTCCCCATGGAGGCTCCGCCACCAAAGACCCCAACTGGCGACGAGGCCGTAGCCGCCGCCGCTCCGGAATCTGAGGATATTCCTAGTGATTTTTTTGATGATTTTAATAAAGATGACTTTATAGAAGGGCTTAGTGTTATTGATAGTTGGGATGATAAGGTCAAGGAGAAATCTCACAAAAGCGATCGTTCGCGTTTCAATAACGAAAGTGTCGGAAGTATTAATATTCGTGAGACAGCTGATAAGTCTAAAGAAGACGCGCCTGACGACAAACGAGACTTGAAGGTGAAAGAGAAATCGCCAAAACAGCGGCGCTCCTCGAGCATCACCAGACTCGACGAGTTCATCAAGCCGGGAAGCCGTCGCGACCCTAACAAAACTAATGAAGCCATCAAGAGAGATAAAGAAGAAAAAGTGAAAGAATTTTTAGCTAAATCCCTGGAATCTTCAGACGACCTCCGGCCGCCCGGCACCGAGCTCGACGACTACTACGAAGGCAACAAATTGGTCGAAAAGAAACGTCCGGGGTCAGCACAGCGCTCCCGCTCTCGCGAACGCCGCCGCGAGTCGCCGCGCAGACCCTTACGACGCTCTCCGAAATGGAGCCCCAGAAGGAGTCCAGTGCGGCGCAGTCCACGTCGCAGCCCAAGAAGAAGCCCCCGTCGTCCAGTTTGGCGTCAACACAGCCCCTCTTCGAATCCTATTCGTGTTCGACGTTTCAGTCCCCAACGCCGCATGAGCCCGCGACGCAGCCCCCAACGACGCATGAGCCCACAAAGACGCATGAGCCCTCAACGACGCATGAGCCCGCAACGACGTATGAGCCCGCAACGACGCACGAGCCCACAACGGCGCACGAGCCCACAACGACGCACGAGCCCACAACGACGCACGAGCCCACGACGCACGAGCCCACAACGACGCACAAGCTCACTGCGACACACAAGCCCTCGTCGAAGCCCGCGCCGCAGACCTTTGCGTCGTACCCGATCAAGATCGCCTGAATACAGAAGATCTGTCAGATCAAGATCATCGCAAAAAGACAACTTTTTATACCCAGAATCTGAAACACCTGCAAACTATGGTCCTTCTTATGCTGGTCCACCTCATTATGGTGGACCCCCGCCTGACTACCCTGCAGGTCCCCCTGGGTACCCCTATGGACCTGCTTACACTGGTGGATATGGTACTCCATATGATTATGGAGGTTCACAAATGCCTGTTTCTCAGCCGATACCTCAACCAATAGTCATGAATCCCGTGCCTGCACCCATACAAAATCTCAGGAGCCATGTGCTCCATCCACCCAATCCTATTCCACCGCCTAATACAGGTCACATTCCAGTTATGGTGCCTGCACCAAACATGCCACAAGCTTCTGTACCTTCCACAAAACCTTCTGAAGTCCAGACACCCTATGATGCTCTAGCAAAAGTAAATAAAGTTCATAATATACTTGTAATATTTCACAGAACATTGAATTTGTTGACAACTATATCTAATGTTTCAGTTAGTAGCAGAGGGCAAGATTTCCAAAGAGGATTATTTGAAACTTGCACCTAACAAAGGTAAAACCTATGTAACTAATACTAAATAGTTGCTGTAAATTTAAGATTCCTTGCTCACTACTACACTTAACATGCTTTTTATAATTACAGGCCAAGTTAGTTCAACCAGTGACAAGAATAGAGTTATGGGTGGGTATTATTACATTAAATAAAAAACAATATTATAATCCGCTGATCATGCTGCATTTTTTGCAATTTTTCATTCCCTTTTTATGGTCAACTTATTTCACGACTTTGCGTTCGTTTTGTCACTTTGATTCTGGTTGACTAACATTCTGTTGGCCATAAAAAATTGCAAAAAATAAAATAAAATTGCAAAAAATTTACAGGAGCCTCAAGTAATTATTTTAGTGTTAACACTAATAATATACTTATTAATACATCACTAATAATAAAGATTTGAGTAAAGATGTTTCAATAAATTTTTCTTTCTTACAGTTCTGAATCGATGCACTTCTGCTCTTATCAAACTAAAAACTCTGGATTTGCCAAATAAGCTGTTGTTTAATCATGCAATAGCGCTCGGAAGCGAGCCGAAGTATATCGCGCCCAAGTTCTGTTCACCGCTCAAGAGACAACCCGTAGTAGAGTTTCAGTTCACCTGCCCCAATGGACCTTCCAGCTCTCAACAAAACAAACATCTGATCGACAGCATCATCGCCGCAGTCGGTTTGGAGAAAGTGGTGTGTCGACCGAAGAAGAAATTACCGAAAAACATGAAGAACGTGGCGGTTCAGACAAGCAAACCCTTTTGCGATGTGTGCGAGATCCGAGCGGCTACGAAGACATGCGTCGGGATCACTTCCGTGGACCATAGTCACTTCTCTACTTCTGTTCACACTCAAGTGGTAGAGCAAGATTTGGCGAGTTCAAGAGCAGTCTTCAACTTCAATCCGAGCGGAAATGTCGGCGACAGCGCTTCCATGTCTATCGCCCATCTCACTCCGGCGCAGCTCGTGTCTCAGCTGGCAGCACGCGCGAAGACCTTGAAGAATCCGGAACCCACTCCACCTCCGCAAAACCAGTACAGGCGCAACCCGTCGGAGTACGACTACAACTACGACGGCAGAGGAGGCCAGCAGTATCAAAACTATAATAACTATAATAATAGATATTAATGTACTATAGCAGCAGATGCTGATGTAGTAAGTGCTGTAAGGCATTTTGTAAGTTGAATGCATGTGTAAAATAAAGAAGACTTGTATTTTATGGTTTTATTATTTTTACCCTTTGGTATGACCGGTAGGGAAAAATGGGTACCTTGTCATGGCCGATTTGACTGGAATGACTGAATGGATCATCTACTTGGAGGAGGAGTTTTCATAACCTGACTGCAGATGGATTACCTATATGATTTTTTTTTAAGAATTTTCTTGTAAAGGTTTTTTTGGCGTGGCGTATTCGCCTTGTTCCCGCTGTATACCTTAGTTCTAATTATTGAGTAAAATAAACTGCTGTAAATTACTTTCCCATAATTTTAATTAGAATAGTATGTCAACATAATGTCTGTTTTGGTAATAAAGTTACTGGATTCTTATTACATTTAATACATTTTAATTACAGTACCTATTTATTTTTTAAGTACTAAGATATTGTTTATTTAGTGTAATATATAAATATTTTGAATGATTATTGTAAATGTATAAGCTTTGTATCATATGTGATAAATTGTTAGCAAATAATTGTTTAATACCTATTATATTTTAACTATCCAAGAACTCGTCTAGCCATTTTTCTAGGTCCTCGGGAGATTCGATAACAGGATTCGGTTTCAAATCCACAGGATGTTCTGAAAGAAGTTTAATGTCAATAAATATTGATAGCCTGACTTTGTGTTTCATTAGATAATATAAATAACCTTACCTTTAGGTGTAACATTGTTGATAAGATTTTTGTCATCATCTTTATCATTTGAAATATCTTCATGTAAAACTATATTTGATTTAGTTGATTCCATATTTGATGCATTTTTTTCTTCTGTAACAGTATTTACTGGTTGTGCTTCTAGCTTTTTACTTTTGTATGTGGACACATCTTTGAAGAGAAATTCATCATTAAAATCATCCATTGTATCATTTGTTCTATTTTTGTCAATTTGTACAGCGATTGCCTCACAATTTACAATTCCAACATTAACAGTCTTTGTTGCATTTAAATCGAAACTGACTTCATATTTATCATCAGATTTTTCTTCAAATTTCCCTGTACTAGTATTTTCAATGGGTATTTTATTATCTGTTGATTCATTACTATCCTTGTCTTCAGATAAGTCAGAGATCAGGGTCAGATTTTCTTTTATTATTCTATCCTGACCTACTTCCGGAGTGGAGAGAGTCTTAGCATTGAAATATTTTAATTTGTATTTAGAAGCCCTATTTTTCATACTTAGAAGATCAGTTTCACTGAATTCTGATTCGTCAATATTATTCCGTTCATAAAATGGTATACTAGAAATGGCTGTTGAGAGGTTTTCATACTTGAAATCAAAGTATTTATCATACAAAGAAGGTGCTGTACATGTGTCCCAAGACTTTTCGTGTTTAAATTGGAAGTGCCCGCCAGCTGATAATGGAGCTTGGATTAGTTTCTGAAAGAAAATATAGATATGCAATTTTAAATCATTGATTTTGATCAGGAATCCAGTTACTTATTTGTACCTTTTTTTTTATTTATTTTTTATGAGAGTAAGTTAGGGAACGATCTGAGAGACCACCTGATGGTAGGTGGTGACTCTCGCCCATAACAACAATAATGCGTGCGACTCAGTATGAGATCCAAATCTTTACTGAGTCGCATTCATCCTGCGGCATCCGTCACTCCACACGGGGATGATATGTCTCACGCGCATGTGATTTCACCAGCAGCCACTCCCTTCCACTGGAACACAGTAATACAACCACCACTGCTTGGCGGGGGATTCCATGCGTGGTGGCAGTACCTCTCCGGACGAACCCGGCACAAGTTACTGCTACTTTTGGTTGCTCCTTTAGCACCACCCAGGGGGTACGTGTAGGGAATCAACGGTACACACCTACGGACGCGAGCAACTGGACCCCCCTTATAAATTATAAATTACATTATTTTTTGATGCACGGACATCTATCAAGTTATTACCTCGTAATCAGCTCCAATATCTTGTTCATCCAAATCTTCATAGCTCTCAATTGGCATCTCATACTTGGCCCAGTTGCTTTGGATTTCTTTCTTCTTGTACTTTGCATTCTCAGTTTCAGTTATTTTAACTATTTCCTCAGTTTCCCTCTTTAAGTTCTTATAGAACTCTGGACCTGGGTCCACATAAACTGGCTTTTGGGGTACTGAAACTATTAAAAACAGCAATTTATCAACTTGAAGATTAACTACAACAGTCTTACAATAATCACAACCTAAAAAGCATATATATGACTTGGGTTAGGCACCCATTGCTGTCTGAACTGGTCTCGCAGTTTAGTTGGTAGTACCTCTGCCTTCTGTACTGTTGATTTTACTCAATATTAGGCTTGTGGCAAAGATGTTTCTTCAGAGTCTGGGTGTTAATATATATGTATTCCATTTAAACTGAAGTCTTTGTCAATGCATGCCTTTGACAGACATATTGATGTACTATCAAGCGCACTTAATTTTTACATTTTATTGTATTACTGTTCACGAGTCAATGAATGAGTCATAATTTGTGAGTTTCATTGACTCGTGAACAGTAGTTCACGAGTCAATGAAACTCACAAATTATGTTGAATATCTTATTTGACATATTTAAATTATTAGGGCTATGTGGTGCTGTATGAAATGTATGTGACATTTGACAGAATGTGTATGGTGCTTCATTTAGTAGAATAGGCTATAGATTATGGTTCTATAGTATACAACCATAAGCTAGAATATATAGTGTCTTGTGTTTGTCCATGCTATCTGTGACACAGGGAACCCAGTACAGAGGTTTGAGTGTGTTATTGTTGTTGTTTTAAACCATAAGCTGGTGCAGACTGGAATTTTTATAGAATATGTATTACTATTGTTATGTGTATGCCAATAAAAACCTACTTCAATAAAATACAATCAGGTGCCAGATATTAATTTAAAAATCATACTGTTCACCTTTATTAAGTATATGATTATGAAACATTCTACAAGTATAAACCTAGCAGATTAAATAGACAGTTTTATTAGATTGGATTGTAAAATAAACTGGGTAGTAATAGTAACAAGAAACATACATACCTACACGTTTTCTTCACCTTACTTTGAGTAATTGTAAAGGTTTATTAAAAAAAATCGTGAATAATTTTTACCTTTAGGAGTTGCTTTGGTATCATCAACGGTTTCGGAAATTCTATTAGATTTTCCACCTTGGTTTCGTGACTGTCTTGGTTTTCTCTGTTCCTTGGGATCATGTTTCTTTTTATCACTGAAAAGTATTGTAAAACACATTTTAAGGTATACACAAATAGATAAAAATAAATTTATGTTACCTGCCTACCTTGGCTTACCTATTTTTCTTGGAATCTACGGGCATTGTAAAAAATCGCGATCTAAATAATCTATCTATTCTACCATGAACATGAACAATTAATTTACTAGTTACTACGTACGTCAACACAACCACCGACCACAGATTATATATTATTTAGTCTCAAAATCGCAGATGATATTACAGTGTTATTACAAGTGACGTCACCAGTGAGTAAACTTTACCAAAACTTTCTTCTTTTTCTTCTTTTTATTACCAAAACTTTTTAAGTTTTGGATGTACACTGCTCAACGGCCGACTATTTGACACCCCTAAGTAACTGTGTTATCAACTCGGTACATACATAACATGGTTCGGGAATAATTTAATCTGTGGTTGTGTTAATATTAGTAGGTTGTTTAATATATTCAAAGTTTAATAAAAAAATAATTATTTGGCGCAATAGAAAACTTGCCCAGGGTGCCAGTAATGCTAAAACCGGTACTGCGCAAACTGATATTATTGACCATCACTGCTAAACTTGACAATCAGTTCATGACTAAAAAACTTTGAAAAATCGCTATCACCAACTATGTATATTCTTAGTAAGTACTAGATGGTGTCGTTGTAGTTCACTCATAATATGCGTAGGTGAATTCATAGATTGGCTACGCTATGGCTGTCTGGGGGAACCGCACTGACTTGTGAAACATAATAGTATGACAAAAAGAGCATTAAGCATTTTACGTGGATACTTTAGAGATCTTTGGTCGATCACAATAACATCAATCGTTATTTGCGACTGACTCCATAGTTACTTTTTGTCAAACCACAAAATAATTGATTAGTTTGCAAGTTGTCTCATTGTAAGAGTAAGTATTTGTCTAGAAAAATAAGGCTATACCAATTTATCTTCGAACAATTAAGATCCATATTGTAGATACCAAATCCGTACATGCAATGCTCTTACCCTTTACTCTTGGGTTCGAAACCGTAAGGAGGTAAACTTCGTATACCGCACCGCACGTTAAAAAAAAAATTGTGACAATGTTGTTGAAATAGCTAACTGGGCTTAATCTATTACTATGTATTTTGTATTGCATTTTTTTACTATGCCTATATCGTGAAACCTTTTTTATTTTTTCTCATGTGTAGGAATACTCAAATCACATCGCGATATTATGAATGAGAGCACCACTGTTTGATGGTGGTTTACCAGGGGATATTCTCGGGCCGACCTCACATGTTTTGTCCTTTTTTTTATTATTATAATAGACAACTGACATGAAGTATTCAGGAAAATTTCGGAGTTGGCTTAAATTGAACTGAATGTATCTTTTCGCAGAATTAGCCCACCAGAGAGGTGCTTTTAAAAAAATCAAGTTAGAGGAAATCAATTTCAGTTATCTATTTTTTTTTATATTATTTATTATTATTATTTTTATATTATATATTTATTATTATTTTATATTAGTTATTTTTTTTAAATCCCTTTGGTATTGATTTCCTTGAGCGAGGTACACAAGATTTAAATTATCTCTTGAAACAAAAGAATGACTGAATCATCACTTGACGGCCCCGAGGCTTAGTTAGTAGTAGCTCTACCTTCGAAGCGAGGGGTCCCGGGCTCGATTTCCGGCCGGGGCACACTGTGTGGTGAGTATGAAGTTTGTTTTCGGGTCTTGGGTGTTTGTCTCATGTTTCTGTGTTTGTCCATGCCATCTGCGACACAGGGAATCCTAGTGCAGAGGCGTGTAAACTTTTTTTTTTACTTTACCTACATATAATTAAATACAATCGAACTGAAAACTCCTATGAATTTTAAAACATATTGTGGCAACATTAGATAAGTTTGTTATCAATTAGCTATTTCTATTTCACATCTACAAGACATTAAACTACATTATTTACTCTTTAGTTACACATTTTCGTTCTCCGTGTAACATTTACAAATCAACATTGAGTAGAGGGCTACTCAGGCTTTGTTAGAATATCGTGGGCGTTTGTGTAGGCGGTTTCCTGGCCGAACAAGACATGAAGCGACCCCGTCTTTCGAAAACAGAACAAAACAAACGCGAATACATACTTACCGCAACTCAGATTCAATTCAATTCTTATCTACAGAAATACCAATGATAGAATGATATTAAGAACTCTAGAAGTATCGGCACTTCATAAAGTACCACGGTTTATTCTTATGCCGTGTTAGCTTTTACTTATAAATTCAATACCTATATTATTAATAAACCATTATTTCTTAGTGAAGCTTATATTTTTCACAATAATGCATGCTCAGCTTAATTTTTTCTAATGTCCATGTGTTGCAACTGTACACACTATTATTTTATTCTTTTTTAATATTGACGAATATCTATACTTATCTATCTAAAGATAAATTTTATTTTTGTTACTTTTTATTTACCTATCCTACTTTTATGTATACCTACTCACTTACTAATATTTAAAATTTAACGTTTTAGAAACATATAATTCTGTATCATAGAGAAATAAATAATAAAAGTTTTCATGAAATTTTCATGAAGCAAAACAAAGAAGAATTACTAAATGCTAAAAACATAGGGATTTTGAAAATATACTTTTTGTTTAACTACAAGTAAATCAACATGCATTATTGCAAACAGCAGATGCGATTAATATTAGAAACCACCCCATAAAAATAATAATAATCAGGACTAGGGAACAAGGAAGCAGGCGGGATGGGGTGACGTATCACGCATGCGCCCGGTCGGAGCTTGCGCGCAGTCGCCACGCGCCCGTCCTCGCAATATGGCGCGCGTTCCTCAAGGACACAGACAACCCTAACCGCAGCTGTCAAAAAATCAAATACAATACAATCCGTGTGAGTGCTTGTGTTTGTGTTTTTTATAAAAAAGTGATTGGTGCCCGGCGTTTGCGCCCATTGTTTTCGTAAGGTGAGTTTCAGGCGTTATTTTATTTATCGCGTCTTTCTTTCCTTGTTTGGGTGTGTTATGTTCAGCAATTTAACAATGCTACAAAAATCACCTTTATGACTGAACCGCCCAACAGGGGGTTAGCTATCTGATGGTTATCAGCAGATATCCATTGAACCTTTGATAATTTATGAATACGATACTTACCTAGTCTATGCAGCTTATCTGCCGGTTCGAAGTCTAGGAACTTTTAAAATATAACTAAATCTACTAAACGACCAATTGAGCCTCTAGCCTACAACAACATATTCATCATGTATCCACTCCAGATCCTGCCCAAGTAGTACATCTAAGAATCACGTTATATCTATGACTTTTATTGCACTTAGTATTTATATATAGTGCATGTGCAATTTTGCAATATGAAGCAAGTATAACATATCTATGTATAAAAATACTTACGCATGTACCTATTCACCGTGTACTTAGGTATTAAATTCATATGTAGGTATAACTACCTACCTACGTTACGCAAATGCAATGAAAACAATCTATGAAACGCAAAGTTTATAAAATAGTAACAACTCGTATACCTACCTATAAACTAGGTAGTTTTATTCGTCTCTACATAATGGAAATGATAATAAGATGGTAATCTCAAGATAGACATCAATAATTAAGTAGAAATATACATAATCTTAAGGTTAGGTCATAAGCAGCTAGTTCTCGCAAGATCTCTCGCAGCGAATGCTCTCGCTTCTTTACAAATGGTTATTCGCAGCACACCGAGCGAGGTTGCGAGATATCCAGCAGCTAGAACTAGCTCGGAGTGGCCGAAACTTTTCATACTCATAAACTCCAATAACGCAAACGAAAAAAAGTAGTAAGTAAAGACATCGACAAAAGAGAAACACTAGCATCAGATCTCCTTGATTTATCTAAAGAAGTTTCGATTATATCTTTAAGGAATACGAATGGCGAGAATTTTAAAGCTTCTAATAACCTACTTATCTCCCCTCACAGGACTTTTCCAGTCGCCAGTCTGCGACGAATGCTAAACATTCCCACTTAATATTCTATCATTCATGTCGTGATCTCAGTGGCTAGGAATAACATGCGAAGACGCACTTATAGATATCCTACAGGGGCTAGGTAGGTGTGACCTCTTTATCTTCCTTAGAAGTCCTTAGTGACAAATAATGATTTGCCTTAAATTTAACCATATTTACTCATTCATAACGCGATATGAACTGCTACCATAAACTTCGATAAACGCTTCGACTTTATATTATTCTAAGAATGCGAAACGCATACAGGATTAATACTTAAGACCCGAACACTCCGAACAATACGCCTTGTGTATCGCAAGGTGAATACCCAATAATTTTGGCTCTCTTTCTAGAATTGTACAAATGTCTGTCTGCGTCTTGCGGAGTTCCTTCGGTGAACTCCTAGATCTATCTTTACGCTATATTGCGGCTTTATTATTATTAGTGCTTTATTAAAAGCACGCCCAAGTGTAAAGTTCAAAATTGAAAGTGTTTAATATGTCCTGTAAAAGCATTCTTGCAGAATTAGTCGTCCTGTCCCAAAGGTCTCATTCACCTTGCGAGACATCCAAAGTGCCGACGGGGTCATCTTGTGTCGTCCTGAAGGTTAAAACCACTTTTTCGTAGAATTCTCCCTTACTTTTCGAGATAAATTGAATAAATTTCGAGAGATGAAATGGTGTTTTCGAGAACTTAGTTACTTTACTGATAGTTTGGTTTGGACTGAATTAGAATTGAATCAAGGAATTGAGTACTATTAATGATTCTAAGCCTGACAAGAAAGAGGCAAGTAGCCTATCAGAATATCCTAAAGGAATATTATTTTATGAATTTTTGATATTAAAGTCGTCTATGAACGAACACTGCATATTATTGTTTCTGCTATTTAATTACATATTTTAAATAATGGAAATCTCAGATAAGCATTTAAATGCTTCGGTAGAACCTTTCCCAGTCGTTTTTATTCGTCTTGTCACATAATATTTGGCTGCAACATTCTTGCTCCGTGCTTCATTCCTAACTCACAAGTCACATTCAGGTTTCTGTTATTAGTTTATGTGTTGCGTACGAGTTACTCACCATGTGTGGTCTTCGCTCCATTGTTTCACACGACCATGTTATTGTAAACTCCAACTGCTAATTCATATAAATTATTTTCGCTGATGAAAGCAATACCGAATGTTTCAAATGATTCCGTAAGAATTTTAGCTGGGAGCGGTATAAAATTTATTGCCTATATGCAAAAAATAAAATGTGTAGAATAGCAACTATGTGCCGAAAAACAATGTGATCGCATTAGGAATCCTTAAAGAGGTATTATACTTTTGGTCAACTCAACCGTATTAGCCTCAGACGTTTTACTTAAGTAGTATTAAGTCAGTATAACAAATTTAAGCTGATAAGTCCTATAATTTCTATGTATGGCACTGAAACATTTATTACACGGAGAGCATAACGTAAAATCTCTCTCGAAAAATAATGTATCAAACATACCTTCGTACCTTTTCATACTTGCCTTTAGGTTAATTCGCCTAATTGTTGACAATGACCTCTGTGAGCTGCTCCTAACGACGTAATAGCGTCTCGAGTAGGCACTATGGTATTATTGTCAAATTGATATCCACATTCTAAAAGGTATAATCGCTGTATAAGGAAGTTGCGTTCAAGGATTACGTTGTCAGGACGTTTATAGGTCTGGCTGGAAGCCAATAGCGATAGCAACTTACTAATATACTCTTGGAAAATAAACAGGCGTTTTAAGTTTATTGGTTTCGGTCAATATATACTCAATAGTCAGTTTCATACATCTAAATTCAAACAAGCCCTAGATTGGGCTATACATGATTCACTGATGACTAAACGTAGATCTGGTTTCATATTTTTCTTTGGTAAACGTTGAATCATATTCTTCGAATAAAGACCCTAATCTTAGCTCAGATTATTATCATGAAATTTTTTATGCTAATATACATCAATGTAGTTGATAAAATAACATTTTTCTATTTCAACTATCGAACGCCTTGCTGATATCACCTAGCAATTTCTCTATTAATGCTCTGTGTTTGCTCAGATAAGACTCTTAAAACGATAAAGGGTCATAGTACCCATTCCGCCTAATCCAAATGAGTTTTGCCATCTGCGTTATCGATGACTACGCCCGTGAACTTCGCTTCGGTCACGTTCCCCCATAAACACGGAATATCGAGGCACGGGCGCCGGTTCGCGAGGTCTTTGAACCTCCCAAATTCCCCTCACATCTTACTATATTTAGAACTGCACATTGGTCTCGAGATGATGTGTTTGCTATTGCCACTAGGATTATTTGACGGGCTTAGATTTTGTGCGAAACGGTCATTGCTAGATATAGGTTCTAACTTATAACATATTTTATTTCAAAAAGTCTATAGACAGAGATACGCTTTTGGGAGCTTAAATAAATTATATTCTATACATTATAGAGCGTTGTACTTATATCTGATGGCACAATTTGAATTTGACAACCTATCGAGTGGGTGAGTCTGTCTGTTATTAATATAAACTATATTAATAAACCTGCTAACGGCTAAGAAATGTTATCTAAGTATTAAATTTATCTACATAAGGAAGAGCTTTGATGTCGTAATGATAAAACTAAAACAGTTTTCTGAGACACTGAAAAACAATTTGTAATCTACCAACGTAGAGATTGTAAAATATCTGCCCATGAATAGCACTGGCATTTTAAATTCCTATACAACTGCTCCATGTTTAGATCACGATGCGCGATCTAGTTTTTACTGTGATATCTTTTTTGTGCTTCTGTCGAGTGATTCGAAATGCGTTTGACTTCGTGGGGGAATTTTATCAGCAGCATCCCAAGACCGGTTAAAGGTATTCCATTGCTCAGTTATGAATATTCATGTCACAAGTAACTGATTTAAAAATCGTAAACAAAATGACTTTAATACTTCCAAACTTGCCAAATACGCAATTTCGTTTACTTGGATGACATTTTTTTTTCCACTTATTTTGTTGTAACAACCAAACTATTGAACCGATTTTGATAAAAATTTTATGGGACGAATCTGAAAGCATATCCTTTCAAAAATGGAAAGAAAGAATGGGCAGATTTGTGAAAAGAATTTCCCTAATCGGTTGATAAAAGGCGGATAGATTGGTGAATATATAAAAAATAATAATATAACAGCGGAATATAGAACCTTCATTATAGTATAACGTATTATCATTACAATTATAATGTCCAGGAAATTTTTATTGCCAAGTATTTTCTGAAGTTTTTTAAATGTACAATAATAATAATAATACATGTGTGTATAACTTTTCAATGAATAATTTTTTTGCAGAAATTTTCGATATTCTTTTAAGCATAGCCATATTCAAAATTTTAATGCTCGTTTCTAGTTCACTATGAAAAGTAACATGTTAAGATTAGTACCATGCTAATGGAGTTTTGCTAGTTCAAGCATATTATTTAATTTTGACATAGATGGTTCGTCAGTGATGGTCTAGGATTAGTTAAATAACGCGGGTTCAAAAGGTTTCATTAGTTTACGAGTCCATACATTGTTGCATGAGATTTTAGAAACCCTAGAAATCTCTGGTACCTTTGCCACTCCCCATAAGGTGGCAAGCGAGCGGTGTCCTGTTTCAAATTGGGATATCAATTTACCCGTCTCTTATAACTTGCGTAGTTGTTTGCGTTACTTTATCACTATCATAGGAAACTGGTAGGTAAGTGAAGTACTTAAGATGATCTTTAGGGTTTCGCCTTCGAGGCGGCCACGTCTGAAGATGGGACACTGCTGAAGATGTCTCGTTGAGAGGAAAAACGCGTGTCCATTCCATTCTTGAGTATTTTCATTTCAGTTCCAGTTCGTGCCGCGATCCTAGATATAATAGAAAGACCAGGATGGCAGGAAACTCACAAAAAAAACGTCGCCTCAACTTCTAAGGAACGGTTTTTTTATGTGATTCAATGATGGAACTAGCTGAGGGCCCACCTGGTGGTAAGTGGCTACCCCCCATGACAACAGTAATGTGACTCAGTACAAGATTTGGAATTAACACTGAGTCGCATTCATTCTGCTGCGTCCATCACCCGAGACGGGGATGATACGTCTTCCCTTCTAATGGATCACAGTAATGCGAGCACTGCTTGGCAGCATATTCCAGGTCCGGTGTGAGTACCACTCCGGACAAACTTGGCACAGGCTCTACTGCTGCTTTTGGTTGCTTCTTTAGCACCCACCAGGGGGTACGTGTAGGGAATCAACCTACACACCTACAGACGTATTACTTTCCAGATCAACCAACATGGACAGCCATAAAGTAACTGAATTCATCACCTATGGTTAAGTATTTGATACTAAGTTTGTGCTAGGCGATTATGATTGGGTCTGATTTCGAAGCTTTTCACGTTTGTATAATGTCCGGTCCGGTCATTGTATCCGCTATCAGTTATGCCGTGTTGCGCATTGTTACAATGCGTTTAATTTTGGAAATGACATCAGCCAGTAGCTGCAGCAACGGGGAAATTAATATGTTTTTCCCCATTGAATAATCTAAACATTTGTTGTTGACGCCTGTACATACATTTTAAAACCGTGGCTATTATACATACTAATAATACAAGTATTTTCTAAGTATAGAATTCGTTTAAATTGATGTCGTCTATAATGACACTTTTTATGTACAAACTGTCACTGCACGGGACGACTGCCTGATGTTAAATGGTTACTGCCGCCCATAAATAATAGCAAAATGACTCCGATCCTCCCCTACTGAAGTATGAGAAGATCAAAGTCGCATCACATTGCGCTCGTCACTTTGAGATGACGATGTAACGTTTCATACGTCTGTAATTTTACCGGCACCCACACCCTTCCACTGTAACTTAGAACGTGATGTAAGTAAAAAATTTATTAAAACATAACATTAACATACCTACCATTGCATTGACTCTGTTTTAAAGTTACACTGTAAGTATCTAGATTAAATAATTAATCTTTTACGAAGAATACTTGTGAATTATTGGGTGTGTGAATATGACTCCGCCCTTTCTCAACAGACGTCGTTTTTAGTATTGTTTACGTGTACTAATAAATGACCATACTTGTATTCGATAGTACTGAATGTCAGCTATCTAACGCATTTTATGATATTTGGTTGAAGTGTAAGCAACAATTGTTTTCACCTTTTCGAAAATGTCGGTTTTTATTCCAAATAAACGTCATTTGCGGGAAGTGTTATTACATTATTTTATTGCGAAGAAAACTGCAGCGGAATATAAAATTATATAATATAAAAATCAATTACTGTTCGTTAGTCTCGCTAAAACTCGAAAACGGCTGAACCGATTTCGCTGATTTCTACTTCGTTGTGTTCGTAACAGTCAGAACAAAGTTTGTATAAAATAATTTCTTTGGAAAATTCACGGGCAATGTCGAAAATCGGTACAAATTGAGGTTTTCTATAACAAGGAGAAATTCTGTGGTTTCGGATTTCTTTTTTTTTGGGCTTTTTGTGTCTTTAGCCACACATATTTTTCCATTGTCCGAATTAATGTAAGTTTCGCAAGTTTTTACTGCCATTGGGTTAATTAAAACAAAATATGGCCAGTTTATTTCGAAGAATTTACAAAAATATACACAACCGGAATGATTTCATCAACAATAATTTAAAATATCTATGAGGTTTTTGCCTCCATGTCATTTCACAGCGGATTATTTAATTGTGAATCAAGGTAAGCATTTGTCGGATTTATGAATAATTTGATGAATAAACCATCCTTAGCAATTAATAGATAATAAATAAACGTTTACACACTCATACCTCTGCACTAGGATTCCCTGTGTCGCAGATGGCATGGACAAACACAGAAACAAGACAAACACCCAAGACCCGAGAACAAACTTCATGCTCACCACACAAAGTGTGTCCCAGCCGGGAATCGAACCTCGCTTCGAAGGCAGGGCTACTCCCAACTAAGCCACGGAGCCGTCGAATTACTCTTAACTCTTTAATTACAATTATCTCCTTTTGTATTGCTATACAGATGTGCTAGCATTTGAATAGGTAGCGAAACATAGAATGAAAAGTGTACAACTGACCATTGTGATTTCCATAGCAATCTCGCTATTGTTCCTACCCTAGGTACCAAGCAGCTGTTGCAGCACCAGCCTAAACTTTAGCGTAGCGTTGCAGCTGTTATCGATCGGTAGGTGTCGGCTCGCATGCTAGGAAACTATGGATTAACTAGGCCACTTCTAGGTATCAGTTATTGAACTTTTGTAGAGTGCCACAGTATATAAATATTTATAAGTATTCGTGGACATTTTGCACGGCACCACCTAGCCCCAAACTAAGCATAGCTTGTAAATTGTAAACTGCTATATATGTATTTTAACACATTTTTTCTAAATTGTGTTAAAATACATATAATAGCTGTTTTTTCACGACTACATTCGCGTGAATATTTTTTTGTGTGCGGTACCCTTTTTTTTTAAATAAAATGTTAGTCCTTGTAACATCAGCTATCTGCCAGTTGACACTGAAAGTCCCGTCAAAGTCGGTCCAGCCGTTTCGTAGATTAGCCGGAACAAACAGAAATTACAAGAGAATTTTCTCTTGTAATTTACTTACTTTTGTTCATCAATGCAATTTTTACAGAGAAAAAGTTAGTTTGATTCTAAATCTGATTCCTTCACGATGAGTTGTGTTTAAACTTAAATCTACTTGCGTAAACAAAAAGCTAAATAAGACAATCAAGATGGTCAATATTACACTTGTCTTGTGACTAATCCTTAGCCTTACTCACAGTGCTAAGCTTAGCCTGGCTATAGTCTAACAGTTCACTTTTCTGACAGTACTACTTTATTATTTGTGTGACGAACATAAATGTTTGTTCTGTGTCTGGGTGTTAATATGTATTATAAGTATGTATTTACAAAAAAAAAAGTACTATATGTATTCTATCAGTTATCTAGTTCCCATATTACAAGCTATGCTTAGTTTGGGGCTAGATGACGCTGTGTGAAATGTCCATGAATATTTATTTATTATTTATTTATCTTTTTACTCGACTGAGCCAGGAGGGCTATGTTTTTCGAGTTTATGTATGTACATAATTGACATAGGACAAACATCTATGTTCGTTACACAAATGTCTTGAACGGAATTCGAACTCACGATCTACAGCTAAAGAGGCAGAGCTACTAGTATTTCACACAACAGATTACTACTTCTGATTTACCCATCTAATCGGAAAAGGAACCGTTTCTTACTACTTGATTCATTAACATTATATCAGATGCGCGAGATATTAACTCATCTTCGGATTTTTCAATCCTCACATTATTTTAGTTTTAATGAATGTATTTGATATTTTAATTGATTATTTGATAATTTAATCCTCAAATAATTACTGTCAAATCAACTCGGGAGTCATTAATTATTGATTTTTGCCGCCGTTTTGCATTACTCATGAACACGAACCGAATTCTTCGAAAATTCTTATGGTCACGTAATAAATTGGTATATGTATATTAATAGAGACTTCCTGATTCCAAACCGGGGCGTTTGCAAGTAGTTTGATTACCCATGAGTATAAGCCCGTTCAACACAAATGCTCCCCTCTATTTATATTCATCTAAATAAATCCATTTCTTCTGAGAACATGTGAATTACTCGTACGTGCTATATCTGAGCAATTGCAGGAAGCTGCGCCGTAGTAGCACGTGTTGAATTCGATAATAGACCTTATTCCATAAACAGTAATAGCCAGGTTCAGTGAAATGAATCATTATAATGCAATGCCCTGGTTAGTATTGAATTCAACTTTAAAGTATACTGATAGAGTTGATGTTAAGTTGGAAAGGAGATAAGGCGTTTTACTACTGGATGAGCTGGCACCACAGCGAGCTACTCAAAAAGAGTTCGTTTAGTTATAACTAGCTGATTACCGTGACTTCGTCCACATGGAATTTAATTATTTGGCGCGGAATACTTTTTTTCTTCTAAAATAAAAGTATCCTTGGTTGCTCACTCTTATAACATCAGCTATCTTACAGTGAAAATCACGATGATCACAGAGATACGGACAGACAGACAATTTTTAAAAATTTTATTTTATTTTGAAATTACAAACAGATACTTCAATTTTATTTGACAATCAACTCTGTAAAACGGTACAGTATAGTATAGTAACTTTGGTTTAGGATACTTTGCCCTCTACAGTCAGTCGCCATCTTAACTTTAGATATATTGTTGAATGTCTGTACTTTGACATTATTGGTATGGGAGTGTAAATCAAAGCTGTTTTGATTTTTTGCATGTGTATAAAGTATATTTGTGTGTATCTCGTATATAATCACAGTAATCATAGCGTAAATATATAATTTAATTAAATAATTTGAAATTCATATGCCTATGTGTGTCTTTTTCACATTAGGAGTAAAAATTACGTCAAACCGTGTGGAATAAAGCTCACGACTTATTCCCTAAAATTTAATTTCCAAGCCTTAAATAAATAAATAAAAAATATAATAATATTATAAATAAATAAACGTTTACATACTAATACCTCTGTACTACGATTCGCTGTGTCGCCAATGTCATGGACAAACACAGAAACATGCTCACCACACAAAGTGAGCCCCGGCCGGGTATCGAACCCGGGACCCCTCGCTCCGAAGGCAGTGCTACTACCAACTAAGCCACGGAGCAATGTTATCATAAGATTTTTTAAAAGACGTGAATAGTGCCGGTTTCAGAGTAGTACTTGCGCGCGCGCATGACTCACGCACCGGTCCACGATCGCCAATCGCCAGTAGTTTTTGTGCTTGCAGGAAGCGCGGAACAGTCGGACGTCCGATAAACTCTCTATTAATGGTTTTCGATCGCGTGATCTATTACAAATCGATGTTCATTCAATATTGTGTTTAACCAGTATGCGGCAACATTATTCTTCAATTACATACAATTATATACATACGGTGAGGTTGGCTGGTAGAAAATGCTTTTAGCGTTAAGCCCACCTTTTGTTATATATTTTGATATATGTATGTGCAATAAATGAATAAATACAGAGCAAACTTTAGAGTTACTGCATTTTTTTGAAGATTATACTAATAAGATTGGTGGGTCGGATAGAAGGGGTGGGGAAAATCCATTCCGCGATAGATGAGATTCAAGTTAAGTTTAATTAATTTGACAGGAGCAAATTCACTTGCAGCATTCTCCTTACACGTAATAGCACTTCGAGATCAAAATATGTATGTAAATATGAGCCATGGCTATATTAGCTACAAAGCTATATTATTCTTAGTTCATTTTAAACGTTAACGAAATTTAGAAAACTTTCTATTTATGGCAAACGATAACAAATAGACAAAAGTATTATAATGATTGCAACTTAATGTTTAATTGTTTTAGTTTTAGTGGAAATTAATTCGATTTATTTAATGCACCTTAACGCCCACAGATCGAGATTATTGGGTTCCTAAGTTCAGAAGATATTACTAATTACATATTGCCCCAAAAAAAGGCCGTATACTTCAAATCAAATGAAAATCGTTTATTTCCACTAAAATATTGATACATTAAGGTTGTAACACTGATTCCTGCGTTAGTTTAATACTATGTTGCAACACAGTTATATCTTCCCCAAAGTATTCAAACAAATGTGTGCATATATTAACTACATATCTTAAAATATAAAAATGCAAACTTAATTTAAAATTAAGAACCTTATCTACAAAGTACACAACTATACAGATAAAAGCGTCACAATACCAAGAAATCTAGATTTGTCTTTTACGATTCAATTTTAAACTGCCTGTTACGCTAAAATTCAGTAAATCAGTATTGACAAACTTATGAACAGTTAGTTAATGTTGACAAACAGTACAACCTTAATTTCGTATTGTATTCAACCCACTTTTGTTTTGAACCCACATGTCTCACCAATAAATATAATCTTCCGTATTTTATGTTTACTTTCTACTACAACTCGTCGAGTTGGTTATCATTTCTACTTTCATCTCATTAGATCATCGTTGTGATCCCCGTGAAAGGTCAGGGTGTCATTATTGACGACCTTAACTAACCCGATTAATTAAATAAAATAATAAATAAATAAACGTTTACACACTCATACCTCTGCACTAGGATTCCCTGTGTCGCAGATCGAATCGAACCCGGGAGCCCTCGCTCCGAAGGCAGGGCTACTACCAACTAAGCCAAGGAGTCGTCAATTAACTTGTACTTGGCGGTATTAGCCTTTGTAGAGATGATAATGTAACGTTTTTCTATTCTAATAACTTCACAGTGATGACGCGTAGCCCTTATTTCTTTTCCAATTTTGTGGCTTAGATTTTTGGATTGGGTAGAACGGAGCACATTTTTTGGTTTATTTGACTGTCCAAATGATACTTGAGATATAAATGAATAAATGAGTTTGACTGTGACTTTGACTTTGGTTGAATGGGTAAAAATAATATTGTGGTAGAAAAATTGTGGGTTGAACGAGGGAGCACTCACTTCGTGGTACGATGGACTTGTTTACATAATGAATCATCAAACGCAACTCCAAAGATAGATGCAGCCAAAGATAGTGAATCTTTGGCTCTCTTTGAATAATTTAAATTGCTTGTCTATCTCCATGCCTAAGAGCGTTTAAACAAACGCTAAATATATTTAATAAGAACAGTTGATCTTGTAGTTACGTAAATATTTATTTTAAAAAGAGTCGTATCTAATATATTTTTAAGAATTTAACTGACACAAAGATATTTGACTTTTACTGACTTCAGGTGTGATTACGAATCTGTTATGTTCATGTTGGTCGCGTCTGTAGGTGAGTAGCAGTAGAAGTAGAACTTGTGGCAAGTTCGTCCAGAAAGTACTGCCGTCACGTAATCCACCGCCAGTACACAGCTGTGTTTCGGTAGATGGGTGTGGGTGCTAGTGAAATTATAAGCGCATGAGACGTTATATCAACATTTAAACGTGATGGCCGCAACGCCATACGACTTGTGTCTTCTCATACTTCAGTACGAGAGGAGTCGTATCGCTGTTGACTATAGGCGGCAGTAACCACTTTAGTAACCATTGTCACATAAAAAAATGGAGACAAGGTACTAGAACGTTAACATTATACTAAAATTAAAATCATATTGAAAATGGGCCACGTTTTACATCCTTGACCCAATTTCTGCCGACAAACCTCTTAAGTGGACGAACACGCCACTTGCTTGAGATTGTTAATCCCAACCTCTGAAGTATCTAACAGGATGTATCTCACTAATCTGATTATGTAACGATTGCATAACCATCTTTAAGTACTTAGTACAAGTGCACTTAATTACATGTGATTATCTATTAATTACACTCTGACAGTTCGTTACAATCCATTGTTGCGAAAGAGTTGCACTTTCCATCTGTCACTGATAGTAATTTCATAGTAGGCATGGTTTTGTCTGATTTCCAATGGGCCAAGTTTTTGCTTTGTGTTATGACGCCGTTTGTGGCGGGTGTGTGTGGTGGATGATGATCAAGTTCATCATATAAGAAATAGGTATCCTTTATAGAACAAACGGTCGAACTATTGAAAAAAAAATCTCACTAGGTCGACGATATGTGACTAAATATGTGAACTTCCCTGTTTTATTATCAGATTAACTCTCACTTTCCTCATTACTTCTGTTCCTCACTGCCGACTTGATTTTATTGGATGAGGTTTGAACTGACTTGAACTTGCCAACTTTTCAACGGTCAAAGGTCAGCTTGGCAGGCTGCCATTAAAAGAGGCTTGCCTTGCATATTTGTACCATGACATGACTTTCCTATTGTTATTTGGGTCGATTTCAATGTACCTAGCGAGCTCTTTATTACCGTTTTCTACAGGTAGATCTTTTCAAAAATTTCGAGGAGTTTGTCATTATAAAGCATAATATATGACGGCGCATTTGATCATAGAGAACACTAATGACAACTGTCAATTGTCAATCTGACAGCGGGATTTATGGGCAATGGTCCATGGTGGTTTTAATCTGACGTAACACAGAGCGCTAGCGAAGCAGACGAAGTGATAGACGGCAATCGGCCTAGATCACATACTTCTGCTCCATGTTTAGTGGAGTGTCGTAGAATTCTACATCTGTATTCTCCTCGCTCGATTACCCACACCAGCCTACGACCGAATATACCAACGATTAAGAGGACTTCTCTGTCATCCCTTTATATAGAATAGAATAAAATAGAATATCATTCACTTGTCTCACAAATCACAATGTAAATAAACAAGAATAAATAGAAAAGTTTAGACCTCCCATTTCATTATTGCTTTACCGTTTGGTATATTCCTTCGGTATCCTTAATAATGTTGCCTTTTTAACTAATTAATTCAGGATTACTGAAACAAGTGATTTCAGCTTTTAATTAACTGGAATTGCATAGAAAATCTTTTCACAAAAATCTTTTGCTGTCTTTGAACATAAATTATAAATGCGAAGCTCATATTGAAGGTTCATCAGTATTGTCAGATACAAGATTGTTTTGAAGTGAAAATACCTTTTGTTATACATGAGCTATGTACGTGACTTATTATCAATGCATTTAATGAACTATGCAATTCCGATTTAATACCTGGGTAGTTATAATATCGATAGTTGAATTTATCGATAAATTAATAGGTAGCTTGTACGAGTCTTATATCCGCTTCGTCTGTGACCTCTATTCGAGGAGCACGCGCTTCTCGACCTTCGCGTCTGCATTTGTGCAGTCAGCTCGCGGACGGCCATAAACTAGTGACGGGAAATTATCGATATCGATAAAAACATTTCTCTTCTCTTCCTTATGAACAGATTCGATATTTTTAACTTGTTTTTTTCTCATTTGGTCATTTTCCGCCATTATCTCCCTTTTTCAAGTTTTGAATCTATACAAATAAATAAAATTGAAGTGTCCGTTTGTAATGTCAAAATAACAGAATTGTACTTAATGTATTTGAAAGTGTATACGGTATTTATATAATAAAAAAACAATTTTTAAAGTTTTTCGGTCTGTCTGTTTGTTCCGGCCAATCTCCATAAAGGCTGGACCGATTTTGGCGGGACTTTCACTGGCAAATACCTGATACACATACACACTAAGTTATGGTAATGACTGTCTCTGAAATGTCTCCGATACAATTTTTCATACAAATCTGTCATATTTAGAATCTTAAGTCATTTCTCAAGCTTTAATGCAAAGATGCATTAGTTTAGTCTTTTTCCTTGTTATTGGATGCAACTGACTTGACTTCCCCTACATTATTATAGAGATCCTAAGTAAAGTCAAATGGAGATTAGAGAATTTCGTCTCAATTACCTGAGAACCGGCAACATAACTTTTTAAAGTGGATTATTGACTGAAAAGATTAACAGATTAACTGTATATGCAGGGTATTATTTTATAAATACATTTAAACTTTAAATGATGGATTGATGTTACTTATTGTATATCGACAAGAAAGCATCGATATATGACGTCACTTGATATTGTTTGCTCTTGTATTGGCCTATCGTACGAGGATATAAAATTAATTGTTATTCCATAGGCACACCCGATGGTCTCCTTTCTCCAAAGATTCGAAGATTCATACGTTACAAAGAAAAATTGGAGAAAGCAAGCTTGTAGAAACATCTGTGGATGTTGCCAATATAATATATCGTGCTTCTTAGTTGCGGAGTCGCATGTTCATTTGTTCATGAATGAATGAATAGTCATTTTCATATATCATTTGTGGCTTCGTAGGTAAGCCTTATCCGGATTGGTAGAAGTCACGTTTCTTCAGATTTTTGGTTATACTTCATGCCGGTTTCCTCACGATGTTTTCTTTCACTGTTTCGAGAATGTGCTGAGAAATGCGCGCATATTTTTTTAAAATTTCTCCAATGATTCGAAGATTCATACGTTACACATGTTTGTCGACATTTAGCCATATTTTGAGACCACTATATGTACAGCTCAAAGTATGTGAATACATGCATTTAATCTATCTTCTCTATTAAGTCTATCTTGAAATGTTTTTAGAAAAGTGGTTGTTCTATATTTTCTTTAATTTACAAAGCACCTGTTGATACTAAGATACCTAGCCCAAGGCGGAGCTATGGCGAGTCGCCCAAATTTTCAAACGCACTTCACAATCATAATGCTCGGCGGAGCAGTTGTATTGTATATGGTTAAACGAGCTATTACGTGAAACTAATACAATACGGTGAAATTACACACGTGACTGCTCCGGGCAAGGAAGCCTGGATTTAGAAAGTTTGAACTTCCATTTAGCTGGACATAACGGGCGCAGGAAGCGTAGGGCCACCATTTTCCTGCTGTAGAGAATATGTATTGCTTTTAATTTTGTAGGAGTTTGTCGGGTAACGTAGACTACGAAGACTTTCAAGGAACATATTGAATAGCTTTTCCATGGAAACGATTGGAATCGAAATTGGGATTGGATAGACTTTTTATCTTTTCATCTCCTATGGTTGACCTCTTGCCTGTAACTGGATTCGGTGTTCAGCCTTTGTTTTATGACACTTATACAAAGGGACTTACCAAAAAGTGTGAAAAAGTCTTGTAAAGTGAGATAATATTTGGTGTTATTATATCCTTATTTCTTGATCGCTATGTCTTCTATCTTAAGTCTCTCATTAGGCTTCTACTGAGAAGTGTTAGCCGCTAACGCAACTTCAATTGGTTGTCAATACAGCTCATTAATTATTTGGTTTACTGCAGCCAATTTCTACTAAAGCTCTCGATAAAGTGCTGTACTTTGTAATGTTTTGTTTAACTCATAGTGTAAGCCTCAGCTACTGGTGATCACGACATGGCATTGAACTATGACCGTGTCTAATTCAGAAATCAATCAACTTGGTTAGGGTAAACAAATTTTACTGACTTTGCACAACATCTCCCAAAAATTGCTCTCACTTCTTATTCATCGTTGCAACGTGACGAATTGTTTGTCTGTTTGAAACAATGTGATTGAGAGCATTGTTTGGTATGTATTAGTGTTCAAGGTCATTGCGACACCTACGTTATGGTTTGGAGGTTTAAATTGTGAGTTACAGCGGTGCTGGGTCAATCAAGTCATACTGGGATCTAAGGTACAGCTCATATTCCAGAATATGCTCCAACTTCCCCGTTCCTTTACCTATCAGCCTCTAATGTCCCTACTGCAAGGATACGCGTAGTCAAGTGACGACAAATTTGCTTTGATCCACGAGTACTTCTATTTGTTTCAATCCATGGGAGCCTAATTTGGATGTAGATGTCACACGTCTTGATGGCCCTTCTCCAAACTGATGGCTTTTATTTATTGAATATAAAATCTTTGAAGCTTGTACCTTGATCCAACAAATGTCTCTATTTCATATCACTTCTCTAACCGTTCCGCCTCCCATTGATGTTGTCAGGTGTGAAACTTGCGACACTGTCGTATATTTTAGTTTATCTGACACATCTTAGTATAGCTTTCAATAACGACATGTAAAACTATCATTATGGTTATGCTAGTTGCGTTGTAGCCGTTCCGGTTTGGAAGACAAGGAGGGGAAATCTTGGTTTAGTGAGGTCTAGCACCGACACAGTCAGTCGAATTGCGTAGTGGGCCAGTATACCCTAGACTTTCAAACCAATGATTTTTTGCTTGTTATGTACGCAATATTACGTTCATAAGACGGTGCGGGAAAACATCGTGACAAGACGACTTTACGTCTTACAACGCTCAGTTAGGTATGGTCCAGTCCAGTCACACCTGCCGAAGAACCAATAACGTTGTGGTAGGCAAGTGCTCGATTGGAGTCCGCAAGTTAGCATTCTCGTAGTTCCGTATAGGGCATCTCCTGGCCGATATGTGACATCTAACAAACCTACTGCCGTGGTAGATCAAAGCCCATTGACTCTTACTTGTTAAGAGTAGGCCGGTGTCAGCAGTGCGAACATAGAGGCTTATACGATATGTCGCCAATTCAATAGTTACAGCATGCAACTCTTGGGTACTTTGGTTAGTGACTTGTGAATTTAATCGCCTCGTGTACACTCATAAAGGCACCGCGAGGTACTGAATTGTTTAGAATATAACGCGTAGTACTCATTTTTATTTTTAATATCTACTTTTCACCTTGGCTGCCACGTTAGCCGGTGTACACGAATAGAACATTAAAAGCAAAAATTTGCATAACAATGCACAGTTTCAGTGACAATAACCCATTCGATTCGACAAAACATCATGTTACCAGGTAACTAATAAAGGCTCGAAACTTTCACTTACCTTTTTCAGCTAAATGTGTCTACGTACATATGCAGGTGTGGCTTTTCATGTCTAAGGCTTGGTTGAGGGCGAGGGGAACTGACACGAGGGGACATCGGAGAGATTAATGACTGTCTGCAACAGAAATGTTCCCTAACTTTGGTATATCTACCTGCCCTTTGTGTAACCTTCACGACTTTGACGTGTGTAATGTTTTTGTAAAGGAGCTTGATTCGTCCTGCAATGTCCTGAAATTTATGTATTACCAATGTGTATTTCTTTCCTTTTGGATGAACGTGTCATATAGCTCCATCTAGCCCCAAACTAAGCATAGCTTGTACTATGGGAATCAAATTACTGATAGAATACTTATATATTGCACTTTTTTCATACGTTCTGTGATACTTATTAACACCCAGACACAGAACAAACATCTATGTTCATCTATGTTCATCACAAAAAAACTTGCCCTGGGTGGGAATCGAATCCATGACATACAGAGCAGAGGGTACTAACTATTACCAACTGAGCTGTGTGGGCGAGAAATGAGAGATGAAAGAAATAAAGTTGGTATTTTTTTCTATTTTTAAAATATTTTATCTTTTTTTTGTTTAAATCTTTGCTAATTGTGAACTGTTTTTGATGATTCTTATTTCATTTGATAGGGTGTACCTCCAATGGTCCCACTGGCCGGGAATTGAACCAGTGTCCCCTCGCTTCGCGGGCAGAGCCACTAGCAGCTAAGTTGCGGAGTTGTAGTAATATAAATTTTAAGAAATTCCAACCCTAAAGGCGAAAAATAGAGTACGATAATATTTTAGTCGCCCGATGATTTTTTTAAAACAGTAATAATACAATTTGTATTCAATTCTTTAATTCCTACTTCCGCAGAGTTAGACCATTTTCACTAGAATTTTCCTGTTTGCTTTTGATGTGACGCCGTTGGTCTATTTATTTTCTGTTATCGTTCTTGAAGCTATATTTTACGATGGGGGCTTTGTATAAATGTATGTTAATAAATTGCTCTTATTGTTGCAATTCTTTTGTTTCTGAGCTCATTTCAAAGTATGCTTACAATTGAAACCCACACGTAGAAAAGTGACCCAATTCAAGGGGAAGGGGGGAAGATAGCGTGAATTAATACGTATGTCATTCATGTTCCTTCTACTAAATTCTCAAACTGAATAATGATGTATATTTTTGCTTTAACAAGCACCAATTCCAATTTTGTACTTCCCCGATTTTCTTTCTGACGTTTCCTCTCCAGACATTCAATTAAAACTTGATTTGAAAATTTAACGCTTGTCTGCGTTGAGATTCGGCCCATCGTTTTCACTCGATCATCAATTACGCTCCCCATTTGAAAGGGGTCGCTTTTCACTTCCTCGTATGTACTTAACGTTGAAGAGTGTCGTCGAAATCGAAGTAAAATGCTTGAGTCACCACCCAAGTATTTTTCCACCTACCCGATCCATCTCAATAAGATAAAACTCCATACATGGCTTTCAGCCAATGCCGCGATATTAGCGTTGGCATCGAGAATTTGTCAACAGCGCAGGAACTGGTTAACAATCTTCCATCACTTTCGCTGCTCCAAGCGGATCTGATCGCTTCACTAAGGCATAGCTACACAGTCTTTACTTCAAGCTACGCTTTGTGAGTAGTATAGCCCGAACCATGCTGAGTGTACGAGTAGCCGCTAATGCGCAATGCGCTTTGTTACTTATTGATCCGCTATGTGAGTAATTAGTTTATTTGCGGCACTAAATTTTGAACTTTTTTTTATTGAACTATGTATGTTGTTGACCGCAGATAGCGGGCTATTAACGAGAGCGAAGGCCTTCGACACTTAGATATGGACCTCGGCTTGGGTCGCTGCTGAAAGGGAAGTGAATATACTCATAGTCCCACTATGTACGGTTATCAAGAATCCCTGTTACCACTTGCTACAGCATAGAGCAGGCAGTAACAGATTCTTCGATCCTGCCGGCGGGGTCAATAATAAGATACAGTAATACCTCTGTCGTCTGGAGGACAAGATCTCCTCCGGGTAAGTGATGGTCTCATTATCGGGTCACCACGGATGTCTTGATTTACGGAAAGAACTGCCCATATTTCCCGTAGCAATTGTAAGACTATACGTTGGTTTGTTAAAACATGTCACCTACGCGACACAGCTTTAACAACCAAGCTTGTCTGTGTGGCTGCGACTTTAGGCATATTTGTCGATGGATCTTTTTAAGTTATCCCGCTGTTTTTTGCGCATTACTTTGTCTTTATCCGCGATCTGTTGTCATATATCTGCAGTGACATTCTGTGTTGCCTTCTCAGAAAATATTTTTATCAGATTCAGTACATAGTGGAACTTTATACTTCTGGGTTTACGCATCTAAATTGCATCTAAGTGGTTGCGTCGATGTTATTCACATTTTTAGTGATGTTGTAAATAAATGCGTAACAAATACGTGCGGCTTAACCGTTTTCTAGGATTGGGCAATTATATTTTTTGTTTTCACAAGTCGATCTCAAGGTGGGCTGACTATTGACACATCAGCTGATGGCGGTGATGATTTGAAGACAGTTGCAAACAAAGATCGAGTACTATCAATTCGTTACGGTTAAAATTAACTGGCCCAGGGGCGCAGACGCCGACTTAAAACCAATGAGTTTTAATAAATTGAATCTTTTCATCCACTCTGATTATAGATCTAGTGTTTGTATTGGAAGTGTATGTACGCCAGCTTGCATAATGTGCGCTAATTAATTGTCTAATATGCAAGTGACGCCTGAAATGAATTATTGAAATCGAATGTGGGTTCCGATCACGATTTGTTTACGAAACAGTCTCTTTATGTTGCATGGGATTAATGGGTTCATTGGTGGATTGTATGGAGATCAGGATTATGCTAATTCTTGCGTAATCCTACGGGTTCAGTAATCGTACCGTAGATTAATCAATGACTGCAATACAAAGGAAACGGAAATGAAAATCTTTTATTTCAGATTAAGAAATATATTATTTCATGAATATTCCGACTTCAATCATTTTATATCCAATTAGCACTCATTTAACTGCAATTAGCATAGCAAAAATAGAGTGTAACAAACATTTTAAAGTATAAAAGTTTTATGAAGTTGGTCAAAAACATAAATTTGCAGACAACACAAATATTAAAAAAAAAACGTTCTGATACAAATTACGATAAACTTACATAAATACACACAAATACACTCACGATTATTCCTCACAAGGGTTAGGTTAGGCAGAGCCTTGATTTGTGGCCACCTTGTGGGTTACACTATCTTGGCGTTACTAGCTCACAACGTGTCAACCACATTAACTTGACACGTTGTGAGCTCACCGCCATCGTTCTCACACGAATAACTCGGCTAATACTGTATATTATCCAACCAGGTTAAAACTTTAAGCAACGTTAATATCAACAAGCCCGGACGAGGTGATATTAAATAAAAGTCCACAAAAACTTCTTAGTGACAAAAAAATTATGTTTGCAAAATATACAAGCAATGCAAAGCAAAATAGTTTATTGATTGGTTGAATTGAGTTTGGTTGCCCCACTACCCTAATACGCATCACTACACAAATTAAATAGAGAATATAGCTATGAAATGACGAAATTGACAATAAATTATTCAAAAGCAAGCAATCTTGTGTAATTCCAAATCTCAATAGCAGGTTACTAGAACAATCCAAATGATTATGTCCGCGTTTCCGTCATAGACTTAATATACCCAAAATATGTATGAGCGTTTTTGTAATAATCACCCATGCATAAGCTGTCCAAAGTAACAGATGTAATGCTTAGATAGGCGATACTTATCATAGGTATTTGTTTATCAGGTTTTTTGCCTGAATATGTGCACTGGATTACCTTGTATAAACTACCTGCCCGTTGAATGGAATCCTGACAGCACACCCACCGAGCTGTTCCTATTTTGTTTTGGTTTAATCGCGGTTTTGCAATGGTGTCAATAGGCTTGTTTTGCGGACGGTTTTATTTGATGGCCCATCTGATGGTTACCGCCGCCCATAAACAAAAGCAATCCCACTCAGTACAAATTCAAACTTAATAATTCCATTAATCTCAAGTATCGTTTTGGTCAAGTCGAAAACATATTCGTGCATATAACGCCTCACATAAGCTCCTTAGGCATATTAAATACACATAATATGTGTCGAATTACAGTCTGTTTTAATGGTTTAGCTAGTCTTATTTGTTAAGATTATGATTGTTCCAACCGTAGCTATGTTTGCGTTATATACATAACATCCATCCTTAGAGATCGAATTGATAGTAGCGGGAAGTGAGATTTAGTGGTAATTTCAAATGATTATCTAGTTCACAATCGTTTCATATTACTGTGGGTGGCATCTCGCTAGGTGTGGTAACGGCATTTCAATCCCAATGTTCCGTGTAGGTTTGTGGCCAAATTAATTACCTATTAGTTTGTAAATCAGCTTCGAGTCGCAGAACTTGGCGCCAGCTCTTAGGGAATCAGACAATCCAACTGATTGTAAAAACCAGTTGGTTCGCAGCTTTATATAAATATAGGCCTAAATGAAGCAGTAAGCTTAGTATTTTTTTTTAATTTTAGAATCCGTTTTAGACTTTTTTCGATTCGGCTTTTCTTTGCTTTTGCCTAAACACACAACAGAGGCGAACAAAACAAAACAAATAAACAATGCGAGTCATTGCCAAACGATACTCGATATCTAAAAGGAATAAATAAGTTTTAGGTTGAATTTAACTTGATAGTAACACTGCCTTCGAAGCAAAGAGTGCCGGGTGCAATTTCCGGCCGGGGCGAACTTTACGACAATGGGTCTTGGGTGTTTTAGGGTACTGTGTAGGTACACCATCTGCAGAAAATGTTAGGGGTAAACCTAGTGTATTTCTTTCTTTATTTTCTCTCAAATTCGATGATGACCTTTTTGTTACACATGCTAGTTTTCACGTATCACGCAGTCAAAGCCTGTGGCAGAAGCTAGCCTTCAATAAACAAGATGATCCTATGGAATTACTGAACTTTAGTAAGCCTATGTTTGGAATTTTGTCTTTACAACGAGGTGAACGTATTTGATAAGTGTTTGATTGATGACAAAGGTTACTAAGATCATGGAATATAGTTGATTAGGTTTAGGTATGCTTGGCCCCATTAAATTATATACTTAGCAGAAAATGAATTTGATTACAATTTTGGATTGCATGTGATAGTGGTTGCACCATCGTGCATTTGCACTTCCAAAAGCTATCAATGAGTCTTAACTTCAAAAAAAAAATATACTGCGCAATTCACCAATAAGCTTGTCCTAAAACTAAATATTTTTATTTATGTTTTGTATGAAATAATTCAATATTGACTAAATGACTAATTTAATATGATAATTTATTATGAGATGTTAGAATTGTTATTAAGCATGAAAATTTTATATAATTTGTATTTAGGTAATAAAAAGTTGACTACGCTATTGCATTAGGTCCGTCCAAAATAATATCATTAATACGGAACAATATTTTTAATCAAAATAGCTATTAGATTTTTGCGTTGATAGCCTAGTTCCGTAAGTCCTTCGGCCTTGCATCAAAAGTGACAATTATGCGCAATAAAACATTGAAATTTGCCAAACAAGCCAATTTGTACATGGTTATCGTGCCCTTTATCGGCTATATTTTAAAGGTAACGTACAATTTTGCAATAATTTAGTCCACTTGCATTCCAAATGTAGATATGATTGGCCCACCCCTCAGGTATTCCAGTACTTACACCAATATATCTGAACCAGTGTGCCTGTTTCTTCTGTTGCTCTCGTTATGCTAGATACGCATTCAATTTCAGTGCAAAGATAAGTTATGTTTGTCTTAATAATTCCGTAGTAACTCATTATTAGCTTTAATGAACATGATCGAAGGAAGGAAACTGAAGATGGATGGCGTGGGGAATTCAATATAAGAAAAGTGAGGGAAAACGATGCGCTAGCGTCTGGCGGGAAGGCGGGATAGGTGAATTTTACTTTAGCTTGGCAATAAACTCACTAGTATTTTCTTTTATCAAGTTTTAATAAGTTATCTATTTAATAGTATAAACATTATAATATACATTGAATTTTCTAGATTGGTCGTACGCCATTATGGAAGCAGTAGAAACAAAGTGGCTTGCAGTAAACCGGCAACTGTGGCGTTTTAAAGAAGCGGCTCAAACTTAGTAGCGGATACTGGTTAATTAAAAAAATATTTATAATTTCTAGAAAAGTCAATCCACTCGGCTCACATATCCTTAGCCGTGAAAGTTTGTGACGACACGAATCAAATGTTTTGATTTGTTACATAATTAATTAGCATATTCATTAAGTAATTCTGTATATTTTATGATCTGGTTTGGTAGCTGATTTTTTTATTATGTTTTTATTATACCTTCCGTGGATGTTATTCAATAACAAGTAACTGATTTAAAATCGAAAAAGCAAACCGACTTATACTTTCATCCCTTATTTCTCGCCCTTAGGGGGTCCTACCATTTTAAAAAAGAAGCATCCAAACCTGTATACAACTATACAGATTTGGATGCTTCTTTTATCTGTCTAAAGTGAAGACAATATTTTGTGGTGAAGTTACTATAAAAAAAACGGTAGTAAGACAATTTTATAAAAGCTTTTACGTAATAATATTCTCAAATCAATCACCCTTTCACGGGATTTTTATTGATACAATAAAACGTATGTCGCTCAGATCAAATAAAATCAATTTGTACCCGGTAATCAAACGAAAGTAAATCTTGATAGGACAGTTTAATTCTAGTCTGATCTTGTCACACAAGATGAACCGGTCGGTTGGATTGTATGTAATTATAGCATAATGTGATACGGATCTCTCGTATCTAATACAAATAAAGGACATGATTTCGATTAAAATATACTTATAGTCCATTGAACTTAAAATCCGGTTCGAAGGACCAATAATTTGAAGGTTAATAGAAGAAGTACTTACTAAGATATGTTTTATGCACTATCATCATTACATCCAGTAGGTATGTTTTTAGTCTTTTGAATCTAATGTATTATCTAAGTGTGACGCTAACGGATATAATCCGTAACATCAAACTGCTCTCGAAAACCCAGATAGTTGATGTAGCCGCGAAAGCCAATAAGCTAAATTGGAAGCTGACTTACTCCAGTAGAAAAGACGCAGCAGCTACGGAAATGATGGGACCAGCTCGACGAATGTTTGATAAACTGGCAGGCTTAATACCGAGGCGCATGGAAAGAGGGGAAGGCCTGAAGTGTTCTGGCTTGTTCCAAATAAAACAATAAATCAATTACTGCTTAATCATCTCTCATATACGCTAGAGGTTGATTTTACAGTTATAAGTTAATAATCCTTATTTATCAACTCTGCAAATACGCGCTACAAAGCGTGGCACGATACTTGGAATTATGTAATTACTTAATTGAAGCCCCCATGAAATTACAATGAACTGGTAATTAATCTTTCGCATTAAGTTTTTACAATATTTCAAGAGAACTGACAGAAGTGTACTTAACTTTTTCCAAGATAATTTTTGTGTTTCTCTTGGCTAACATCATGAAAAACTTTTAAACGTTGATTTATATTGGACTGAGTCTCAATACAAGTCAGCAAATTACTGGCATATGAGGTTAATTTGTTTGCTTATAAAACTTTGTGGAAGATTACGTACTGCTTTTCAACCGACTGACAAAGAACGACGTTACCTTTTTCTCAGTTGCTTTTATGTTTGCTATCTCATAACTCATTTATTATGCTTATCTTTCAGATAAATGTCCCATAGAAATTTTATTATAATCCGTTCTACATTTGGTTTTGAAATCAAAATGACTTGAAAAAAAAGTTAGTAAAATAGGTAGTAAAAGAATTGGATTGCGTATTTTGCTGTATTATGACTTTTTTGCTTCACCCGTTGTATACCCGATTTGGATGATTTTTTGTAAGGGATGAAAGTCGGTTTTTTAATATTTTTCATCAGTCACTTTCTAAATATTATGTCAAATTTGGCACTTCTTATATTTTCTACGTGCAGTCCGAGAAACGTATTTTACCATTCAAATCATGGTACATATCACAGTTATGTTCGTATTTCCTAGACATTATTTAAATCGACCCCGATCACTATCATTACATTGATGACGTCATCATCTGGTTGTCACCTCATAAACGAGGAAATGTTATGCCTTGATCGCAAAGTAAGCCTTGGATAAATAGTACGATCATTATTGGAAATTGCTTCTTGTATAAAAACTGAGCTTCCTATACGAACAACTCTGCACAAAGAACTGCACAAAGACGTTAGTAATACGAGTAGCCACTCAGAGCCTTAGATGAAGCATTATTCTTGTCAAAAGCATTGTCTCCCCCTGGAGGCTCGTTGTCTGTTTTAATAGTAGATGTTTGGTTTGGGGTCTACAAAAGCGCCAAATTTAGAAACATACGCAAATGTTAGGAGGTACCTAATTAATTCTGAAATGTTTGTGATTTGTAAGTGACGACGAAAACAATGTTAATTAGGAAAAATAAAGATATGTGTTTTTATACCCTTTTAATCAACTTCATTAAAAGGAGCATGATAGTTGAAAAATAGTTATTAAAGTATCGAAGTCGGTTTATTTATTTGGTATCACTTTGGGGTTCAGTTGCTCGCGTCCGTAGGTAAGTGCCCTTTGAATCCCTACACGTACCCCCTGGCTGGTGCTTATGGAGCAACTAAAAGTAGCAGTAGAACTTATGCTAAGTTCGTCCAAAAAAAGTGCTGGCTCCATACCTAGTAATCTGCCGCCAAGCAGTGGTGCACTTGCTGTATTCCGGTGGCAGGGTGTGGTAAAAACACATGCATATGAGACGTAACAGCCCCATTACAAAAATACAGCGTATTTTACAAAACGTGTCGTCATCGCTCACAAATATTTTTAAACTAATTCTAATTAAGTTATTTGTGTAAGCTCGTTCTCGTACCTCATTAAAATTACACGCATAACATAAATAGATGCATTCAGATACTTGTCAAATTAAAGCCAATTATCAAATAAGTGAATCAAGGCCGTGTTCCGTAGATCACTTGAATATCAAATAACGGAGGTATAAGTACGCACAAAATTGTTAAAACATTCATGGGTATTTTTATCCTGTAAATTTTGTTACTTGGTGTATCTAGTATATTCATGAGCTACATAAATGTGTATCTAATACGTACTAGGTTGAGGCAGATCTAGTCGAATTCTAGAGATTTTAACTGAATAAAAAACGAGGAAGTTTTTAATTCGGCTGTTATTTTATATGCCGATTATTTTTTATTAAATTCTGATAAATTGGCTTATTTTAATTAAGTAATTTGCATATCAACCGAAAAGCCAATAAATAAAATATAAAGTTTTAAGATTCTGATCATGTTTATTATTATCATTATAAGTTATGAGTATTCCATCATTTTTGGCTTGTAATTCGGATTAGATTAACCTTAATAGTGTCGCAGAAGAACCATCTTAGATTTGGTAATCTGCCGGCAAGCAGTGGTGTACTCGTATTGCTGTGATACGGTGAAAGGGTGTGGGTGCCAGTGAAAGCACAGGCGCAAGAGACGTTACATACCCGTTTCGGGCGACGGGCGCAAAGGGTGCGACTTGGGTCTTTTCACACTTCTGTCGGGAGGACCTAAGACGTATGGCTGTGGTTATGGGCGGTGGCAATTAACATCAGGTGTGCCTTCAGCTCCTGTCATTTGTGTTACATAAAATCTATGACTAATAAAAAAAAGGCGACTTAATACTTTTATCCCTTATTTGTCCGCCCTTTGTATTTGTATACCCTTGTATTTGTATACCACGGGCGAAGAAAAGAGTCACAGGAAAGCAAAATACGCAATATTGTTTACTTGGATGACATTTGTCCAGTTATAATATTATGGGACCAATGAGAAAGAATACGCTTTTAAATTTAAAAAAAAAGTATTTTCGATATCTGTTGATAAATAACGGAGTTCAGAGTTAACAAACATGAACCATGCACAGATAATCAAATATTTAAAACCTGCGCACACGACTGTACTCGTAGTTAATGCAATGTGATTATAATTAGTGGACGTGGCACGTGACATATGTTTGCTTTACACATACACATTTGAGCTTTACCGATGCGTAATCGAATTGACATCTTAAATAACACCAGTATGGAGTTTATTGATTTAATGAATGGCTAAAGGTTGATGTAAGCGGCTTGCGAGCTTTGTCATTGCGGGAGGGTTTACTATCAGTGGTTTTCACACACTGGGGCCAAGATTTAGACATTTTGTCTCATACATCTTGCTTTTTTTCGGTTTTAGGTAGCGTCCCTAGTTAATATGGATTTTTTGCAAATTAATATGTAGATAAATGCATTTTAGACGGTGACGGAAAACATCGTGAGGAAACCGGCATGTCTTAGAACCAAAAATTCGACGACATGTAACATTTACCAATCCGGATTGGGCTCCCGTGGTAGATCAGAGCCCATTCACTCTCAATTATCGAGAGTAGGTCATCCCTGCAGTGGGAACATTAGAGGTTGCTACGGTAAATGCATTTTTATTTATTGTAACAAATTTGTGTACAAGTAAATTTGCGTTGCGCCCTTCCCTCTGAGACTGATAGGCCTGTCATTTCACGGGCACTTATCCACCAGAACTTAATACGGTTTACCAGGTGTGGTGGCAGTACTTATCCGGGCGAACTTGGCACATGTTCTACTGCTACTTTGGGTTGTTTCTTTCGCACCACCAGGGTAACGTGTAGGAACCTACGGACGCTAGCAACATGAAGGTACTAGGTAATTCATCTTCATACCTCACTCCTTTACTTTAAAAAAAAACAATGTTATTGATTTCCCATATAAATATGTTTACAGCAAATAAACCAATATAAAATGTTGGCCTACTTAGTCTCCAGTAGACCGATTGCATAACTTTTTATTGAAACGATTCCTATCGATTTTAATGTCATGTAGATTCCGTTAAGGTATTTACGGATTTAACACTAATTATGATCACTCGTATCACTCATAAATTCAACCGATGCATAGTTTAGGTCAAGTACAGTCATATAAATTTTAAAACTATCATGGTTATGAACATTATTATTCGTGTTACCGAGATATTTACCATGAGTGAGTTTTGTTGACTCCCGATATTTCGACGCAGTTACATGCGTCATGGTCCCGGGCAATCTCACAAATCATGGTAAATATCTCGGTAACACGAATAATAAAGTACAGTCATATTTATTTACGTTGGAGTTTTATCGCGTATTACCTTATTATTTTCCCTAACGTTAACGTAAAATCATAATGTACTTTCATGGTATTCATTTATTCTCGTATGGTTACTTGTATAATCATTCTATGACTTGACTAATAACTGGTTTTCCACTAAAGCTATTTAGTATTTAGTATTTGCGGTAGCAACCTTAGTGAAAGCTCTCAGAAAGTTTATGACCTACAATAATTATTATTATTGCATACCAATTACAATATAATATTAGTACAAACAGTGGGTGTTGAAGAGCCCTATGTAGGCGGACACAATATCAGACAAAATTTATGATTGTTTCTTAAAATCCAAGCTTTACTTAGGTATAATAAATATTCATTGACATTCCACCAAACTAAGCATAGCTTGTACTATGGGAATTGGATATAACTGATAGAATATATAGTACTTTTTTTTGTAAATATAAGGTGTGTGAATATGACTCCGCCCCTTTTTGTCAAAATAAAACACATTTGTTCGCTTACAAAATTAAAAAAAAAATTATTGAAAGTATGCTCCATCTGCAGCTACAACCTTCGCCCATCGTTCAGGTAGTTTTCGTATTCCTTGCTGGAAGAAGTCCTGGTCTTTTGAGCTTATCCAGTTGTCAATCCAAATTTTGATACTTTCACATGAAGTAAACTTTTCTCCAGTAAGGTCTGTCTGCATCGTCCGGAATAGGTGGTAATCCGAAGGAGCTATGTCTGGTGAATATGGCGGGTGGGGTAACACTTCCCAGTCCTGTCCCTCTAAATATCTTTTTACGACTTCTGCGGTATGCGGTTTGGCATTGTCATGCTGAAGAACTAATTTGTTATGTCTATTCACCCATTCTGGTCGTTTTTCTTCTATGGCTCGCTTCAAACGCATTAGTTGTCGTCGGTAAACTTCTCCATTAATAGTTTCAGAGGGTTTGAGCAACTCATAATATACAATACCTTTCTGATCCCACCAAATACAGAGCATGACCTTGGCACAGTGAATATTTATTTTTGGCTGTGATGGGCCTGGTTCGCCTGGTTTCACCCAAGCTTTTTTGCGTTTAGGATTTTCGTAGTGTATCCATTTTTCGTCTCCTGTGACTATCCGATGCAAAAATCCTTTTCTTTGCTGTCTTTGAAGCAGCATTTCACAAATGGTTTTCCGACGTTCCATGTCTCTTTCTTTTAAATCATGTGGAACCCAGTCACCGGCTTTTTGAATCATTCCCATCATTTGTAAACGCTTTGCAACAGTTGAACGATCAACATTTAATGCTGCAGCTAATTCTGATTGAGTTTGGCAAGAATCTTCCGCCAATAATGCTTCCAATTCAGCATCTTCAAATTTTTTTGGTGGTTTTCCATGTTCTTTATCCTCAGTACTAAAATCGTTATTTTGAAATCGTCGAAACCATTCCTTGCAAGTTGTATTAGACGGAGCATGCTCACCATAAATCTCCACAAGCAAACGATAAGTTTCCGCTGCAGTTTTCTTCGCAATAAAATAATGTAATAACACTTCCCGCAAATGACGTTTATTTGGAATAAAAACCGACATTTTCGAAAAGGTGAAAACAATTGTTGCTTACACTTCAACCAAATATCATAAAATGCGTTAGATAGCTGACATTCAGTACTATCGAATACAAGTATGGTCATTTATTAGTACACGTAAACAATACTAAAAACGACATCTGTTGAGAAAGGGCGGAGTCATATTCACACACCCAATACATACTTATAATACATCCAGACCCAGAACATACATATGTTTGTCATACAAAAGCTTGTCCTGATGGGGAATTGAACCTACAGCGCAAAAGGCTACTACCAACTGATCCACGAAACCTGTCTCTGTAAAACGATTCAGTTGTTCAACTTATCAGCATCAATTATTGCTGTTATTAATTGTATAATGATTCATTCTCCTAAGATAACTTTCTAAGTAAATCAGTATGCTACAATGTTTAATGTTTGGAAGGACGCACTTTACTTACATTTTAGCATCTATGGATTCTATGCGAGTGAAACTGCGCAGATAGAAATTATGGCCCAGTGAAATAAATAACTTAAGTAAGTTAAGTTTTGTGAAACATACTGTAGGGCTTAACGAGCAATCTTAATAGTCTGCATCTGATTTCAAAGTTTTACATAACAGTGATCTGGCAATCATATTCATTACTTTTTACATCTCAAGTAACCTTTCCTTTTTATTGTTCTCGGTAAAATCTTATTGTCAGACCCTTCACCTGCCAGGTTGCTAACCGGAAGCTGCGACTCGCTCATGTTGATGAGATTCGGAATGTAATTAACTTAACAGGATGATTTATTTGCACGTTTGGCACAAATTTATTTAGTACTAGCTGCGCCCCGCGGTTTCACCCGCATAGTTCCCGTTCCCGTGGAGAATACGGGGATAAATTGATTTTATTTTTTTCGTTAATTTTCCAATGTTTTAATAGTTATTCTGCTATTTGGGACGGAAACAAATCCAACAAATCAAAAACCATGGCAATCGGTCCAGCCGTTCTCGAGTTATAAGTGTTGTAACAAACACGACTTCTTTTATATATATAGATTTTATAGAAACCTCAAAAATTGTAGCCTATATATTATTCTGATGTATAAGCTATATTGTGGTAAAGTTTCATTCAAATCCATTCAGTAGTTTTTACGTGAAAGAGTAACAAACATCCATACATCCATACTTACAAACTTTCGCCTTTATAATAGTAGTAGGATTGTTATGTGTTCAACAAAAATAATTACGGATAATATCACGAGTGAGTGATGCCATCAATGTATTTTAACGGTTCAGACTATTTTACCTACAATGGTAACTATAGTGATGCTTTATAAAGTGACTGAAGGGACCTTTTTGGGTCTGTTAACAAATATTTTATAACATTTATAAACAAAAAAAAACAATTATACTGCTAACATATACGCGAACTAAGTCGATCGTGCAGCTATTCTTAATCGTGAACATTAATATTTGTTGTTTTATAAAACCTTATGCGTGTGTCTGCCTCCATTTTGCTCAGAATGCTTGTTTTCCTCTACTATATAAAACTACTATTTTGTATGAAAGTCTTGGGTGTGAGCTATTTTACATATTAATCCTGCCGTATAATAGACTACTATCGTTCCTGACTTCGTTGGCGCGAAATTGGTAAAATAAAATAAATTTTAATCATTCAATGTTTTTTGTACGAATAGGTACCGCATCAGCCCTTAATTTACCCACTGGAGGGACACCGTTCTGCTGGCGACCAGTGAGAGTGAATAAGCTTCGATCTTCCAGAGTTCAATCCGTATTGATTGATATCACATATCTCTGAAAGATTGGTCATAGGACCTGCCGGTTTCACTTTTTTAAGAACGTGGTTTTGCGCACATATTTGTACAAATACTATATGTATTTGTATATATAATATACAAATACATGGATATATTTGTACAAATATATACTTGTAAAATTATAATATATAAAAATATAATAAAAGTACATCACCGTTTTTTCATCCGCAAGCTACTGGGCAGATTTGTTTGTACACGATTTCTATTTTTTAGTTTCTTCACTTTATGTATTCAGCTTAATATTAAAGGTTATTATAATATTTAAAGGTTATTTGTCACCAAGCCTGATTGATGCAATTTTTTATCTTTCTAGTTCCTATTTTGCCATAGCTTAGACATTAAGACGATCAGGGTCTGTGTCTTTCATATGTATAGATAAATTTCTCCGGTATCTGCCCGATAGCTCAGGGTATCAAGGAGTTATGTAATGGACCTGTTGGATTTGTTGCTTTCCTTTTACATCGGCTATTTGTTTTATTAGGCCTTGATAAGTTTCACGCTATTAAATTTATGTTTTATTTAGTCAACTAATTAAATCGGACCGGCTATTAACTGCGATAATAGTGATATTTTATTCCTTCCATGATGTGATAAGGTTGCCTTTCTACCAATGATTTTGCGCGGTGCCAGGTAGCTAAGCATTGCGCTAGCGAAACGATGTGTCTATTTCTGCTTAAGCTAAGTGGTGTAGCGGGATGGGTAAAATGTTCTATAAAACGATGTGATGTTTACGCAGCTACGCCCACCGTCTATTCCAATCACCTGGCTCTCATTCTTAGTTGAGATCCGTAGTTCTACACAGGCGTTGGTGCCTACCAAAGCTAATTTGGTAGAAAAAATGTTTTTTTTGTCGGATTCCGTATTTTTGTTTGCTAAAATGTAAATATTAAGATTTGCATGGATTTGTTGTGATAACTTAGATCAATAGCAGGTATGCGTAAAATTGTATTCGGAATACAGTGACGGCTTTTAACGACTGTTTCATCACTATCACTATCTGTCTTTTTATTCTAATTTAACATTGGCAATGTTTCATAATTACTGCTCACCTGTGAAGAGATCTATACAGGTATGTATGTTGCTAGCGTCCGTAGGTGACACGTATCTCCCGGGTGGTGCGAAAAGAACAACCAAAACTCCAGATACGTACTGCCATCATACCTGATAACACATCCCCGTCTCAGAATGACGGGCGCAACGCTATGATAGTTGAACCTTCTCATGCTTCAGCAGGGTATTCCCTGAGATGCATTTCTTTTGTTTATGGGCGGCACTTCTATCCAAGTCCATGATTTGAAAGTTGAAACATATAAAGTTTTATATAAACGATCGCGAACCTTTTATTGACGCTCTTTATATCGAAGACCCATTGTTGGTTTAGTGGTGAAAGTGGCTCGTAACAGGTATACTCTGACCCTGGTGAACTTTGAAATTTTTGAGTTTCTATATCACTATGTGAATATTTATCAAATCGCGGGGTCAGTGGAGCTTTTTTATCAATCTCTTTTATCTACAGCATAAGAAGTTTGCTGCCGTAATATGATAATATCTTGACCAAACAAGAAATGTAGATAATTATTACATAACATAAATTCACGCCTTTTGTCCGGAGGTGTGGCAGCTACAAAAAGCCATTTATCACTGAAGAATGTAATTTAGTGTGTTATTTGTGTACCTATACATATATATAAATCGTTTAGTTTTGATTGAGTGAGTAGGTACGAGAAGTAAAGACAGGATAGATGAAGGCTGTGTTATTTTCATCGTTAAATCCATATTTATTTGGAGCTTCCAACATATCCATTACTGTGGATCCAAATATTCTGATAATTACTGAAAATACAGCCTTTTCCTTTAATCAATCTCTTTACAGCCTGATATACACTGAGACAAGATTTATTTGTCAATAAAGTTCCCTGTTCCTATTTTCGGAGGACATAACCTCTCCCCTAAAACCATTTGTCTACTCTTCACCGTACTACGCTTAATTGCATCTGCTACATCACTCAAGTAGTTAGTTCTAAAATCTCTCGACACGGTCATTACAGATTTCCGTCAAGTTTGAAATTCCACTACCGTGTTGGGGTTCTGTCGTTTAAAGACCGTGTAGCATTTTGTCATCTGCAATTTGCTTCGGTCTTGTATGGGAATTCACAAATTTCGAAAGTTATCAAGTCTTGCATAGCATTGAAATTAGTATTGTATCGACACATAGGTGAATGCAATTATTATTTTTTGTATTGTCCTTTTTTTACTTGAAACGATATAGTCAATCATTCAACCAATATGAAAGAAATCCCATAGAAATATCATCAAAAAGTTTGGTTTTTAAATCAAAATAACTGGAAAAACATATTTCATCAAACTATACGAACGAAATTGCGTATTTTGCTTTCCTGACTTTTTTCTTCGCCCGTTGTTTTGAGCCGATTTTGATGTTTCTTTTTTGAAATGGTAGGTTGTATGGCCTTATGGTAAGGCCGAGAAATAAGAGACGTAAGCGGTAAAGTCGGGATTTACGATTTTATTAATTAGTAAAGTTAGTTAAAAGTATCTTAATCATAAGAAACAGAATCGTAGATAGAAGAACAGTTCATCAAATGAATCGGAATATTAGGGATATCGTATCGTCCTTGTCTGGTCATTTACATACAATTTGTCTTAGTTCTTATCACAAATATAGCAGGGTTCCATGACGTACGAGGTCTCCGTGGCTTAGTTGGTTGTAGCCCTGCCTTCGAAGCGAGGGGTCCTGGGGACACGCTTTGTGCGGTGAGCATGGCTGTTTGTCTTGTGGTTCTGTGTTTGTTCATGCCATCTGCTATACAAGGAATCCTAGTGTATCAGTGTGTAAACGTTTTATTTATTTACGTTTTGTATTAGGAAATATTTAAATATCCTTAATGTTATCAGCCGTCTCGATTGCCGGGCACAACGGCATGCTACTTGGATCTTTATACACATCGCTCGGGGCGTATTGCTGTTATGGACGGAAGTAAGCACTAAACAACAGGGTCTACGTCACGTCTGTCACTTTCTAAATATAAAAAAAGTAATCTCTTTTTAGAGCCGTTCTATTTGTCAGTTACGGAACCCTTCGTGATCCCCAGTGTTTCGTTTCTGTCTGATGCCGGCAGTTCCCATATTACAGTTTTATTCCAATCCAAAATAGAACGCGGAAGAAAAGCCGACTTTGGCGTCCATCTGTGGGATTCGGTCAACCGATTTGTGAGATAATACGGTTTAAATTTGGGTGCGGTATGTGAGAGCGACTAATCTTAGTAGACCGAAATGGTTGGTTTCTGAAAGCTTTTATATAATACTTTAATGGAATCATTTTGAAGATATTACGTTCTGAAACAAAACCCACCGAAGCTCCTGCACAAAGATTCTCTACTTTTAATTGTTTAGTTTGTATGTTCTAACCCTGGAGATTATGTAACCCGAAGAATCCAATTCCATGAGTAGTCTCGTATCGTTTCAATTCAATACATCAACGCGCCAACATAATATCCCAAGGCATGATCGTACCATGATATCGATATCGATAACGGGTAGGAGAAAGTAATCGATAATCTCGTACAGCTTGCGTAGGACGTCTAGTGCGATTCTCACGGCATTCCGTTATGCTCGGTAATCGACACCTTGTACTTAGTGATGGAAACTGAGTCATAGATATATGTTGTCGTCTCTCTGTGGCCGTTAATGTATGCATGATGAAAATCACGGGGAAAAAGTAATCTGCAAATAAAAAAAACAGATTGTGTTGACAAATGACTTATTTAAAAATAGAATTAACTGACTTCAATATTTGTTACCCTATTGTTTACTCTTATGGGAAATGTTACAAGTTTTATAAAAATAAAAAATAACAGGCATTTGGCGAGGGGATTTTGTCTCGCACGCACTCTTGCGCATCTTAGGATCAACTTTGAAAAGGTTATAGAGCGTGCCGCTACTACCTACAGTATTTTAAAAATGACTGGCCTCAGGTCTCCTGGTAGTTCTGCCTTCTGCGCGGTTGTAGGTTTCACACCCAGGACAAGCATTTGTCCATTCCATTTGTCCCAGGACAAGAACATGGTGTTTGTTCTAAGTCTGGGTATTCTATCAATCTGGTTATTATGCTTTGTTTGGGGCTAGATGGTAATATGAGAAATGTACAATAAAAAAAATCTGATACCGAGCGAATCTTTTGATATCATGAGTTTCAGGCCAGCTTTCAAAGCTATGCTGGTGCTCCGTACGCTATTGTCTATGTCTAGCCAAGTGTAAGTAAGACGGAATTGTCCGCGAACAATACATTTGGATATCCACACTCCAGTTGCGAACAATGCATATATACGTTTGTTTACTATTTTTATGCGAATATGCAAAGAGAAACTGATAGCAATTTTGGTTCGTAATACATATTTGTATCGGTTACTTCCTTATGATTGAATGAAAATAAAAATATTTTATTGTACAGACAATACAGAGGATTACAAATATTCTAAATAATTAAAACACTATGGCTTCCCAGCTCTGCCTTCTGCGCTGTAGGTCGCGGGTTTGATTCCCATTTAGGACATGCGTTTGTGTTACGAGCTTAGATATTTGTTCTATGTATCATATGTATTTATTTGCAAAAAAATTTACCATATTAGTATTGTATCAGTTATCTAGTTCTCATAGTATAATGACCATGAATATTTTTATTTATTTATTAACACACGTCCAATGGTCTTTCATCATCATCATCATCATCATCATTTTGCCGTGCCCAAGAAACAGCGGACGGCTCCATAGCTTAGTTGGCAGTAATCCTATGCTTCGACTATTGTTGAAAATTATCGATGTTTGGAATACTGTACTGTGCAGCAGTGGACTAGGCTGATAATATTTACTGAATGACTTGCTGCGCCCCGTTGTATTACCTGCGTTTGGTCATTTTACGGGATCTGTAAATTTTTCCCGGATCAAAAGTAGCCTATGTGCTGTTCCAGACTATAAGCTATCTCTGTGCCAAATTTAATCCATTCAGCCGTTCTGGCGTGATTGAGTTACAAACATCATGCATCCAAACTTTCGCATTTACAATAGTAATATTGCTTAGATCAATTTTTCAAGTTAGTAACGCATTGGTGTAATCTAAAGCAACATACGCATTGTATGTAGGTGTGGTAGCACTTTACCCACCCCGGTATTTATTTTAGTACCAATAAATACGCTCAAAGGATATATCACATCTAAAAGCATTTCGATAACTAAAACAAACACTGTAAAAATAGTTCAATTCGTTTGGCTGTACATACTATTATTTATTCTGTTGTCAGGTAATGGTTTAGTCATGTTATCGAAAGGCCAGCCCGTATAGTAGGTAAATAAATCTTAGTTTAATGGCATAATGCTCATTGGGTGGAACTATTTCGGTGTACGGGAGTGGAAGGACGTTTTAGGAAGTTATATATCACTAGCAGCCCGTCCCGGCTTCGCACGGGGTAGACAATTATTAAGACTCATTTTTCTACACCTTCGGTTACATTGTTCAAATTTTACCAAGGATCCCCAATTTTTTTCAAAATGAAATGTAGCCTATGTCAAATTGGAAGAATGTAGCATTCTATTGGTGAAAGAATTTTTTAAATCGGCCCAGTACTTTTTGAGCCTATTCATTACAAACATACATACATAGGTACAATCTTTCCTCTTTATAATATTAGTGTAGATTATTAACACAAAGGCATTTTATTTAAACTTTTTTTTAAATTTACCTTTTTCGTCCCCTTCTGGGGAAAGGTCACCTATTATAAGTTTTTTTTAATGACTTTCAAGTAAAAATCGCCGTTTCTGTCGGTTATTGCTTATTTACATAATCTTATGTTGACTTTTTAACCGCTGATAACTAACACCAGGAGACGCAGCTGGTGCGAAATAAATTCTTATTTTTACTTTAACTGCCTATAATCGTAACTTGGAATTGTTATAACCCTAATTCTAATAATAACAATATAACAATAATTATAAATAATCTTTATTCATTGACTTGTGCAACATTTAACATTGTAAATTAATATTAAAGGTAACTTTTCACATTGCCTGGACTAGGAAATCCTGTGTCTCAGGCGAAATAATTTAGAATTGATCAAATAATGAATACTTATGAAGGAATTACATGAATCCAAGTCCGTTTGCCCTACTATTAAAGGGCTTTATCTTTCAAGCCGTGAGCCGCAGTGGGCAGAAACTTTCACGAAATATTTGTGCTTATCGCGTCTTAGCGAATGATGCATATAATAATCGATGGTACGGAACACTGTACGCGCATCTCAATCGCACTTGTCCTGTTTACATTCTTAACCTTTGCTTCAAGGAGACTAGATAATAAGATCTTTCTAGGTGCTAATTCAATCAATCACATCTACGCTACCGTCAGGCCATATCCGCCGATACATACAAATTGTTTTTTTGATCACGTTGTGCTAACCAGTAATTTGGAGTGTGGAGTAATAGGCCTCGTTTATTTTAATGGCCTGTCGGAAGTTTCACTGAGATAATAGCCGATTCTGCCAATAAACTTGAAAGCTGTGAAGATTTTGCGAATCAACTTCTGTTCAAACTTTTTACAGTTGTGTTGCATTCATATTTATAATAGTTGAAACTTGTATTTGAATATAAATGGCACAGTATTTGAGATGATATTTAGAAAGAGATAAAAATACATTATTGATTCCGCCACACAGAAAACTTATATTAAATACTGAATCAAAATTAAAGTAATAAGATACACAATAGTCACAGTGAAATATCAGTACTCTTTGCTTTTTTTAATCTTATGTGTAGGTGTTAAGTTTATTTTAATATCAGAGTAAAATATAAAAAAAACAATCTTTTACACACTCACAGCCCTGCACTAGGATTCTATGTGTTGCAAGTGATATGGACAAAAACAGTAACAAAACAAACACATAAGACCCGGGAACAACACTCTCATCACAAAAAGTCTTCCCCGGCCGGGAATTGAACCCGGTACCCCTGGCTTCGAAGGCTAAGCTATAAAGCCGTCTCTTTTTCAGACGGAACTTTTTCATCTCATATTTAATTTTGATGTTTCAACTACAAAGACTTGTTGGCCAGGACAAGACTTATGTTTTTTTTTAATCTAAATATGTGATGAAACGAGCTGCGGGCCCACCTGCTGGTAAGTGGCAACCTCCGCCCATAACAACAGTAATTCTACTGAGTAGCAGCAGGATAAATGCAACTCAGTATAAGATCCAAATTTTATACTGAGTTGCATTTATCCCGCTGCGTCCATCACCCGAGACGGATGATTATGTCGTATTATTGTCTTCAGGCTGTCGGATTAGTGAAGAATGTATTATTGTAATATTTGTATTAAAACAATAGCAGTGGTGAGCTCACCGCTGGCAATTAATTTCTACTTTCTAACGATAGTGTAACGTATAGGTGAAAAGTGGTTGAAAAGTGGCTCAATGAGTTAAGACATTATATAACCTAATTTTTATATTAATTATTGTTTGAATGTGACTATTCTAATTAAACGTATCACGAAGTAAAACGATAATCTGCTCGTATTACAGTACATCGTAGTAAGCGTGGTGTAAGGAGTAGGATAAAAATTGTATCCTATTATTCATATTACTCTTCACGCTCAATTTGCTTCACGGATTTGGATGAGATTTGGTACCAGAATAGCTCATATCAGATTGAATATGATTCAAGCTACTTTTCGTCCCGGAAAACCGCAGCTAGTATTTTAAAATAACCATATCTCCGTAGGACCGTGGCCATGATTGCTATCAGTGCGTCACCTGTTGTGAGAACATTGTTATCGTTATCTTGATTAAGTCGCTCTTCCTCTCTTATCTATGTTTTTGTATAATATCATGGTAACTTCATCGGAAGGATGCTGGAATTGTTAGAAAATGTAACAATCAAATGTTTTGAAATTTTTTGTCAGGGCATTCTAACGCGTCAGATTTAAAAGACTACTGACTTCTTCTTTCGTGTGAGTGGTCTACTCTGGTGTCTGTGTTCTGGAACGCCTCCGACATGGCTTAAAAAATAATAATTATGTATGTATTATATCAGTTATCTAGTTCCCATAGTATAAGCTGTGCTTAGTTTGGCCTTACCTCTGCACAAGGATTCCCTGTGTCGCAGATGGCATGGAGAAACACAAAAACACGAGACAAACACACACGACCCAAGAACAAACTTCATGCTTACCACACAAAGTGTGCCCCGGCCGGGAATCGAACGCGGGTCCCCGCGCTTCGAAGGCAGGGCTACTACCAACTAAGCCACGGAGCATTGGATATGTTTAATTTATTTTGTAATAAGTGCATCCATATATTGTCTTGTTTTGTACAGTTCCAGTTGAAATGCAAGTGGAATCAATTTGAGTGACGCTACAATTTCACATGTGACCGATTTGTCTCATTGTTGCAGGTAGGTAAACAGCGATCAGCATTCACGGCGCGTGCGCAAATAAAAATACATCGCCCAAGTCGGGAACGGTAAGTGATCGCGGATCGTTTTCTATAATTTTCTCTATTGTACCGTGGTTTGGACTGACCTTATATTTTGTACTTGAAATAAGGTATGCGGCTTACCTACTTTTTATACTGTAGTACCCTATTAGAACTTATTGTTTATGTGGATATAACTGAACGAAAAACATTTTGGTTGATTATCATCTAGTTAATGTCGCCTCAGATAACTCGCGACTCCAAGCTGGCAAATTCTGAACACTTAATACCGCTGAGACCTTAATCAAACGAAGAAATTAAAATAACCTATTAAAATACTGCCTTTATTAACCAGAGTATTTGAAATAATTATAAAGAGACCTGAATTTAAGTAAACCTGCTTGTAAATATGCTTGTAATTAGAAGCTTTTGAATTTGTTTATCTCTTTATAATATTTTATCATTGGAACGGCACACGATAAAATTTAATATGGCATTATCTAGGGAAGGCCTTATCAATATTTTGATATTCACGGAAAAATCTCCCTGAATTTCTTCACCTTAAAATAAATGGTTTTATACATTCATTTTTTTTTAAGTATACTTCTTATTTGGCTTGAAGATTTTCTAAGTACCGACCCAGACGGTTCGATGAGCGCAGTACCACTATCGCTAGTGCAACCCAGACGATTCTGCGTGGTGCGGCCGGTCGATTCGCCAGTCACCTGCAGCCCACCTCAACTGCAGCACGCGATTGCCATAGCCGTTCGGTCTGTGAAAAAAAAACTTGGCGCGTATTTGCGCTGCGTTCGATTTATAAAATTCTTCCATTAAAACTTTTTCGTTGAACTTTTTGTGGCCAGTGATTGTGTGTTCCTCTTTGATGCCGATGTGATTTGGATGCTTTATCTTTATGGTATTGTGAAATTATGAATAGTATTAAGTAGCTAAAAAAAATATTCTCAAGAATAACCACAATCTACCAATGTATGATTATATATAACAAAGACCCTAGTCGCTCTCTTACCAAATACCTTATTTTTTTTTTTACTCTCGTACTATCGAATTCTAGCCGAAAGATAATCTCATTAGCATAGAGAATCTCATCACAAATATTTCAATGCCGCATCTTTAAATATCATCCGTCTTATGCATTTTTCATGTAATATTTAATACGAGGAAAACGTAATAATTAAATGTATAGAATCCAAGAGATATTTAAATTCTTACTTAGGTGTATACGTGTACTATATTTTATTATTATTCTTAACAGTAATTAACGTGTTTGAATTCAAATTATTCATGGCCCATTTGTAGCTTTATCATAGTGTAACAAATACATGAAAATTTTATTTCACGGTTTCAGAAGTACCCTCATAAAACTGATAACGGTACTAAACAGTATTTTTTTACTAAAGTCGCATTAATTAACTCACCAAACTATTGTTAATTTAAAATTAGTGTTGGCTAATGAATAAAATTCGTTTAAAAATAGTTGTATTTCATACCAATTTCGTTTATATTTAGAGTACAAGCCTATAGCGCCATATAAATGGCGGGTTGTTCTTACTGGAGACTTATTCCTGAATACTCCACTATCTGCCCCGTCGATGGGGTGGATGAAAATTACTTTACTGGGATCTATCGGATTTCGTCTCGATTGATAGAGTTATTTAATCATAAACATATTTATAAATTTAAAATCTTGAAGCTATAAGGAAATGTTGATTTATATGTACTGGTAGTTGCTTTGAATTTTATATTATGTCTCGGATAAAATCAAATAAATAAAAATGCATAGAATTATTAGAATCCCCATTGTAAGATAAGAATTAAGTAGTTACATGCAGATTGATGCAGCCCCGCATAAGTCTACGGTGACTTAGTTGAACAGTCGGGGTGACTCTAGTGTCAGTCTTGTGTGCAAGGCCATGTCCTTGAGTCTAAAGTTCATTTTTGTTGCTATTTGAGGATTTTGGGACTGAAGCATAATTCGTACTTTTGAATGTGTGGCACTTCGCGCACTCATACCTCGGTACTAGGATTCCCTGTGTCACAGATTGCATAGAGAAACACAAAAACACAAGATTAATACCCAAGCCCCGAGAACAAACTTCATGCTCGCCACACAAAGTGTGCCCCGGCCGGGAAGCGAACCCGGGACCCTTCGCTTGGAAGGCACGGAGCCGTCTTTATTCACAGTTTTGTTATAGTACCCATTATTTTTCCCCGCAATGCTATACCATTGGAAGAAATTTGGTTTGAAATCCGCCTTCTGTGTTGATATTAATTCTAGGTATAGTTTTTGAATATATCCGTTTATAATCGGAAAAGAAGATACGGCCTTTCGACAAAGCCGTCGTTGCAACACCAACAATGCAGGTGTAGCATTGTGGGTAATTTTACACGATATTTCACTCGCGTTGACCCCTACTGTTTACGATATTTACCACTTAACTATGTCATTAGTAAACTGCGAAGGGTTAACAGGTGCGTAGAAATCGTGTTTTTTGTACATGACTGAAGTGGCGGAACTAGGAGGTTCACCTAACTTTGAGGGGTATTCTCTGCCCACAACAATAGCAATACGAACTGGTTCTACTCGTACTTATGTGCTGTAGAAGCAGGGTCTTCTAGTCAGTTACCCTGAGCCATGAGTATGCTTAGTTTGGGTCCAGATGGTGATATATTCATTAATGTTAATTGTCTATTATTTTTATTATTGCGACAGAAGTATTTTAGTTGTACGGATTCTGGAAGTATGGTGTCAGTACATATTCAAGATAGGGTGTTAAAATTATATATATTCAAAACTGTTGAATGACTTCGTCTCATCGCGCCTCCTTGGTAGTAAACCAAGCAGTTCCTTCGAAGCAAGGTCTTTGGTCTGGCAAGGTCCAGACCTTGACCACCAAAGACCCCAGGGTCTTTGGCGTTTCCGAACCAGCCTCTAATGTTCCCACTGCAGGGACATCGGCCTACTCTTGATAATTGAGAGTGAATGGGCTCTGACCTATCACGGGAGCCCAATCCGGATTGGTAGACATCTACCATTTTTGCTTCTAAGACATGCCGGTTTCTTCACGATGTTTTCCGTCACCGTTTCGAGAACGTGGTATTGCGCACATAAATTTTAGTAGTGAAAAACTCATTGGTGCAAGTGTGGGTTCAGATTGAAAGTCGGCGTCTGCCCCTGGGCCACCACGCTCTTGGTGTTTGTGTGATTTATATTTCTGTGAGAATCTCAGTGCAGGAGTATGATTGTGAAAAAATTTGTTCATTGATTAAGTAACTTGATTAAAAGTATATTAAAGCTTTATCGTAATCCTACGTTCTAATAGTGTTGAAACAGCTTGAAGAAAATTGAGCCTAAAGTAATTTTGACATGCCTGCGGTTAGTTTTCGTCATTTCGCCGCGCTGTCTTGTAAATTCCAATTAGGGATAGGATATTTATGAAACCTATAGGTCTTACGGCAACAAACGATTGCTAGATTAAAGCTATTGACCTTAGTTTTCTATTGTTTGCCAATTTAATTCTCGTGGCTTCGTCTTGGTATTTGGTTTGTTGAAGCCTGAAGTTTATTAGTTATTTATTGGTAGAAGTCATCGAATTTTACATCTGATTTTGTAGTTTTAATCGCACTTTTTTCAGACTTCGGAAATGGAAGAAATTCTCAAGTCGGTTGTCTGTTTTTTTTTTATATATGCTACATGATATCTCCACCAATTGTGAACCGCTTATGTTTTTTTTTTCATATAATTGAGTTTTCCTACGATGAGTTCATAAAGAAAACCACCCCTAGGCGCAAAACATTGACAAAAGTATTTAAGGCCGCTTATTATTTATTTTTTTCAATCAATTAGTTGTTTTTTTGTTACAATTATCTCAATACTCTTTTAAAAGGTTCAGTCCCAATGGTTTGCCCTATAATATTTGCTATCGCTCCTAGGTTAATAAATGTATGATAAAATATCTACTAGGTAACATCTTGCTTTTGCAAACTGTATGTGTATATGAAGTCATGTTTAAAGTGTATGTGTATATGAATTCAATGCACTGAACTGTACCGACTGCAATAGATGTCAAAGACGAATCAATTAGCATTAGCTCTGTTAGCTATAATTAGTTTACTGGGTGGGTAGGTCGCGTCTTAGTTCACGGTGAGACACTAAGGTATAAGTACATACCATAGGAATATTTATCATCCTCATACAGTTTTCTGTTTCGCGTACTAGATTTATTTGATATATATTTAAAATCTATCATGGTAATGAAAAAAAATTACCCGGGACCATGATGCATGAAACTGCGTCGAAATATCGGGTGTCAACAAAACTCACAAATCATGGTAAATATTTCGGTAACTCGGTAAAATTAATAGATTTATTTGGATTTTAGGGTGAAATCACAAAGAGGCCCCGGGTTCGATTCCCGGCCGGGCACACTTTGTGCGTTGAGCATGAAATTGTTCTCGGGTCTTGGGTGTTTGTCTTGTGGCAATGTTATCTGCGACACAGTTTTTTTTCGTCTAATAAAGCCCTATCAGAACCTTCATGCGGAAGACAAGCAAGAAATCCCAGCAAAAAGTAAATAAGGGAACCACAAAACTATAATATAATTTTAAAATTTCCGCGGTGAAAGCAAAAATAGTATTAATTTCGCGAATGTCGCGGTCAAATCGCATGAAATTGATCGGCGCTCGCATAAATCCTCTGAATACACTCTCGTTTTCTTTGGAACGTGCACAAAAAGTGTAGAATGCCGACAGTCGACCGGTTGCGGTAGCGTAACTTCAAACAAAAAATAACAATTTTAATATCGATATTGTGTAATTACTTCTATGTGTTTGTACTTTTCGTTGAAGTTGTACGTGTGTCTATCTACTGGTGTTACATTACACCGGATTCTGTGTTCAGAGCGTGGTGGCCCAGGGACATAGACGCCGACTTTCGATCTGAAGGTCGCTGGTTCAAACCCACACGTGCGCCAATGAGTTTTTTCACTTGGAAAATTTATGCGCGCAATACCACGTTCTAGAATCGGTGACGGAAAACATCGTGAGGGAGCCGGCATGTCTTAGAACCATAAATTCGAAGAAATGTGACATCTATCAATCCGGATTGGGCTCCCGTGGTAGATCAAAGCCCATTCACTCTCAATTATCGAGAGTAGGCCGGTGCCCCTGCAGTGGGAACAATAGAGGCTGGTACGGTACTATGTGTTCATAACTCGTATTTAAGTGGGAAACATTATAGAAAAACATTTGTATTGGTGTAGTCTTGGAAAGCGTACCAAGAGACAATTCCGGGAAAAGTGACTCCCGGAAATCCGAGTTATAATTCTGTAACCTCACTGTGTGTTAATGTTCTTATTAAATTAGTATACGATGAAAGTTATAACTTAAAAGGGCATATTGAGCCCATATGTTAATGTAAAACATGACAAAAACATTTCACTATAGCACGCGTTAAAACATTAATATTCAACGGCTGTGGGTAGTTTATTGTTTTTATTTTTTAAATTATGCAAGAATTTGGTGAAATTATTTAAAAAAATTCGATTTCACTGTGATGCTTTTAGAGATCACTTTGTTTACATACGCCTTGTACCGGATGACAATGATAACAAGAACATGTCATGTAAAATATTTACATGACATGTTCAATATGACATGACATGGATATTATTTGCACAGATTAAAATACTTTCAACCGACTTCCAGAGGAAGTACATTCAGCTGTTTTTTTTTGTTTGTTGTTTTCGATTTTTAAATCAATTACTTGTACTTAGAAGTGGTGCAACGCGATGTGCTTTTGGCCTTCTGATGCTTCGATAGAATGCGATAAGGGTTCTTTTCCGTCACATTAATAACACAATTATCTATAGTATCCGGCGGGAATCCTAAACGAATTCCTAGTACCAAAACACTCAGCACGGAAAAAGATTCTCGAAAATATTGCGACGGAATTAAAAAATCAATCTCAAGGTTGCCTGAAAGAATAGGCGTATGCACTTGAGTTTTGCAACAATACCTGCCTTTTTCGTAAATACTATTAAGCGACTAATTATGTTCGAATCGGTTCACTTATTTGATAGTACGATTACTATCAAATAAGTGAACCGATTCGTTGTTGTTGGTTAGAGATTGTTAGAGAATGTTTTTTTATATTTTCCACGTAAAAATACCATATACTATTTGGGTATAATTACAGAAATTCTCAGTTCGGAGCGTAATAAAAACTAAACATATATAACTAATTAGTTCACCCTAAAGTTTTTAGAGGGGGTGTGCTATTGTCGCTATATTAGTATAAATTTATAATATTTTCTTGTTATTATAAGGATAAAGTCCCATTCCCGGCTCAAGACGGAATACACATTCAGCACACAAACTTTCAGTGATACATTGTGACTCGTAAAATGTGAAAAGTATCAATACTGTCCAGCAAGCATTCAGAATGTGCAGCAAGGATCAAATCAACCATATCCTCGGCAAGATCAATGTGGTAAGTTTAATTTATTGATGTCATCAATACTTCAAGGTTTCAAAAAATATTAATTAAGTGCATTCCAATAATAATGTTATAAAATATTATGATGGTTCTGAATAGCGGTTGACCTATTATTTTTAAATGCTAATTGCAAATTAATATTTACTGCTTTGACATTTATATAGGTACATAGCTTAATTTACGAAATACTATCTTATTGATATTTATTAATTAGTCCAACTTGATTGTTATCAGAATCTTCCGGTGGGATATCCAATTAATTAACTGAAGTAAATAGCGTTAAAGTGATTGTTAAACAGAGCGGTAACCGCTTGCACTATTAGTTGGGCATCAGCGCCGATTTGTAATGGAAGTCAAAATTAAAACAATGGCATTCTTGGAGTACCCAGTGCATCGCTCGAAAACGGAGTGCGTACAATAATACGCTCTATAAACGCGGATAAAGTAGGTTAATCGTTCGATCGAGATCTCGGATCAACTCGGTCGAACGATTGATCGACTTGATCCGCGTCCGTAGATAGGCACCGTTTTCGAATAAGCACGACTTCTAAACTTCTACATGTTGCTTTATAAGAAGTGGCTTCAAAAAAAACTCTTTAGACCTAAGGAAACCGCAAAATATCTTATAAGAAAATGATTATCATGTTTTTTAAAATAATTATGTATATAAAATCTAAATTGCTATGTTTAATACATTTCCGTTAGGAACCCTGGACCTCTTCAAAGTCATGGAGCCGTCAGGTTATTTACTTATGATAAAGGATGTCTAGAATAAAAGTAATTCTTAGACTAAGTAACTGTTGAAAATGGGAATTTATTTTTGCTATATCGAAAATATGTCTGTTAGGACAACCAAATTCCGCTAGATCTAGCGACTGTCCCTAAAACGGCAGCACTGACCCGAAGGGAACCACGCGTGGACCCGACCCGACCCTACTACGGCAGTGCGGACGCTCTTATGATACTTTCACTCGCCGTCCCTGTTTGGTTCGGCTACTCTGAAGATGCGCCAATTGAGCGAAGGTTGACTCAAACACGTTTTATTGAAGTCACCATTGTTCTAACACGAATAACACGATGTAGTAAACCGTTTAACTTTTACTTTAACATTGGGTAGTTAAGAGAAATATTATCCGAAAGTTGTGACCTGATTGTTAAAGCTTAACATGCATGAGTAAATATGAACGGTAGTAAATCGAATGTGATTCTTATGAACAAAGATTTTGTCTATGAATAATGAGATTCGAGGATTTTTATTTATCTTGCCAGTTGAAAATAGAATAGTGTGAATAGAATAACTGGGTTAGAGGAGCGTTTTTCGGACCCAAACTTAATTTTAATTGTTTAGAGTTATTCCGCGTCAGTCCTGCCACCATACCTATTCCTACCGCTTCGCAGTAGTGCACTTGCTTTTTTGTATTTCGATTGGATTATATATCTGTGTGTACCCGTGAAATTACAGGCAAGTGAGTCGCTCTCTGTGACAGGAATTTTCATGTTTGAGATACCGACGCGGCGCGACCCAATTAGACACGAATTTGGTCTTCCCATTCAAGTACTTTAGTTGAGTTGGATCCAAGTGGTATTTCTGTTGTATATGGCAAGAGGATACATTTGACAGGCCTCATAGCTCAGAATTGAGAAGCTCCTGTTTTATATGTCGCGTAAAAAGACGCCACTGCGGTGCTCGTGGTTACATCGTAGGGTACCTTTTCACTATAGCAAGACGAGAGAAGTAACCCTTTCAGTGAGAACAATAAGATGGTTAGAATTAAAGGTTGCAGCTGTCATTTTCATACATCCTTAAAAACAGACGAGTAAATTGTTACAACAATACATCCTTATATCCTTAAAAACAGACGAGTAAATTGTTACAACAATAAAACTAATTAGTGGTATTGATTAAAAATCGCATTCACCTTTTAATATAATAAAATCTGAATTGATACGCGAGATAATCTCAAAGTGGAGGTCGGAATGAATGCATCTCGTCAAATGAATAATTGAATCTAATCGTCAATGATGGGACCAATATGATTTCTAAAACTAAGACTACTAGACAAAGACGAGATATTGAAGGTTTTTGTATGTATATTTTCCAAAACACTTGTTGCTATAAGACACATTTGTTTTAATATGTAGTTAGATATTATATGAGAAAAAATAATTTTTCTTTTATTTGGAACTTTGAATATTATCGAATGTCATATTTTTGACTACAAACAATAAACAAATTTTCCATACCTGTGATCAGAACCAGATTTTTATAAAATATAATAATATCGTTTTGAATTGTAATTAATAATAATCGATAGTGTTAAATCTTTCTCGACTAGTAAAAATTGTTTTTCAACAATGGATAACAATTATCTTACGTTCAGTGTTCTCGTTATTTACAATATTTACAAATTGCATCATTTGTAAATATAGATTATATAATCGTATGATCATATTTTTGCGATTTGCATTCTGCGTTATTTGTGGCTTCAATTCCCATCATCCATGCATATTTTTTTAAGCCTTGTAAGTTTTTCAAGTCTTATACTTCATTGATATTTTAGTTGCGACATACATTGCTTATTTCAATTATTCGTGACCTACCTATTAACCAAATATTCGAATATAATGGGAACTAATACACAAATAGCCAAGGGCTATAATTCTAAAGTCATTCCATCCATATTCATATCGAAATTGTATCGTTCATAGAGAAAAGGTGATTGTTGATCAAAATAACGTTACAGTTGGCATTGAGATTTTGAAATATCGCACAGATAAGAGCGATAACAGATCTCATTTTAATGGCTGTACTATTATGAACAACGTTAGGAAATTGTTGACATTTTAGACACCTGTTGTTTCATAATATATCTGACTAACCAATATCGAGTATATTGTTAGATTTTGACATACATTCCTTTTTAATTAGACATTAAAATGTTTATTGTGAACGATAAAACTGTTGATTAAACATTTATATACCTGTCCCCTTCACACCTTCGATCATGAATCATAGAATCATGAAACCATGGAAGGTTAGATCGCGTCCTAAGAAACGTAGCAATAAAGCCGCAAACAGTTTTCCATTTTAGTTGATGGATACAAGTACTTTTTTAAGAGTTCAACGCAAATACAAATTATTGACTTTGATTTCGAGATTGAACAATTGTATAATTATTTCGGCCCAGGAGCACAGAGCCGAAATTTAAGTGCGCTAAACCACGTCTTCGATTACGACGAAGGAAAACATCTTAGGAAATAGACATGTTTTAGAACAAAAAATTCGAAGACATGTGACATCTACCAATCCGGATTGGGCTCCCGTGGTAGTTCAAAGCCCATTCACACTCAATTATCGAGAGTCTGCTGTTACTGCAGTGTGAACATTAAAGGCTTACGGAAGCAATGTCGAGGGCATGAAAGCTCCGACAGAGTTGGCGTAACTACATGAGAGAAAAAAGTAAGATGAAGAAGGTCAATTGGTGCGCGTGACATCGCCTACATTGGAATCCTGACGTGGGCGTCGGTCGCCTGACCAGTGCTCGATGCGTGTGGAGACAGCTGCTACTCCCGTTGTCGACCTTTGCGGTCTGACATAGCAGTGGGTTGCGTAACTACACGAACATCACTCTTGGCTTCAGCTCAGTTGGTAGCTCTGCTTTTTGCTTTGTAGGTTCGATCACCATTCAGGACAGACATGTGTTACGATCATACAATGTACGTTCTGTGGATAAAATTCTGTGGTACCAGGATAGCTTTATGTATACACATCGCTTCCGGGATCAAATGTAGGCTATGTGTTAATGCAGGATTATCACATAGCCTACTATTCATCCCAGAAGTGCTGTGTTTCCTTAAAACCGCGAGTATCAGCTTGAATTTAATATATTTAAAGGATGTTCTTAATGTTGAAAGAAAACAATTTTTGTCATTATTTTCTGCATCGCAGTAATTTGGTTGCTATTATAGATGTCCGGACTCCAGTACACTCCTAATACGTCAACACTGAAATAAAACGTTGGCTGCAATACTCGACAGAAAACAATGGCGTCGATGAGCTCACCACTTGTTACATCTACGTAATATATTCTACGTCTCTGACTCATTGATGACTGAAATATTGAATATGATGCCAGAGAACTTCAATATATATGTATATATATACAATATATATATTGGGTGTGTGAATATGACTCCGCCCTTTCTCAACAGATGTCGTTTTTAGTATTGTTTACGTGTACTAATAAATGACCATACTTGTATTCGATAGTACTGAATGTCAGCTATCTAACGCATTTTATGATATTTGGTTGAAGTGTAAGCAACAATTGTTTTCACCTTTTCGAAAATGTCGGTTTTTATTCCAAATAAACGTCATTTGCGGGAAGTGTTATTACATTATTTTATTGCGAAGAAAACTGCAGCGGAAACTTATCGTTTGCTTGTGGAGATTTATGGTGAGCATGCTCCGTCTAATACAACTTGCAAGGAATGGTTTCGACGATTTCAAAATAACGATTTTAGTACTGAGGATAAAGAACATGGAAAACCACCAAAAAAATTTGAAGATGCTGAATTGGAAGCATTATTGGCGGAAGATTCTTGCCAAACTCAATCAGAATTAGCTGCAGCATTAAATGTTGATCGTTCAACTGTTGCAAAGCGTTTACAAATGATGGGAATGATTCAAAAAGCCGGTTACTGGGTTCCACATGATTTAAAAGAAAGAGACATGGAACGTCGGAAAACCATTTGTGAAATGCTGCTTCAAAGACAGCAAAGAAAAGGATTTTTGCATCGGATAGTCACAGGAGACGAAAAATGGATACACTACGAAAATCCTAAACGCAAAAAAGCTTGGGTGAAACCAGGCGAACCAGGCCCATCACAGCCAAAAATAAATATTCACTGTGCCAAGGTCATGCTCTGTATTTGGTGGGATCAGAAAGGTATTGTATATTATGAGTTGCTCAAACCCTCTGAAACTATTAATGGAGAAGTTTACCGACGACAACTAATGCGTTTGAAGCGAGCCATAGAAGAAAAACGACCAGAATGGGTGAATAGACATAACAAATTAGTTCTTCAGCATGACAATGCCAAACCGCATACCGCAGAAGTCGTAAAAAGATATTTAGAGGGACAGGACTGGGAAGTGTTACCCCACCCGCCATATTCACCAGACATAGCTCCTTCGGATTACCACCTATTCCGGACGATGCAGACAGACCTTACTGGAGAAAAGTTTACTTCATGTGAAAGTATCAAAATTTGGATTGACAACTGGATAAGCTCAAAAGACCAGGACTTCTTCCAGCAAGGAATACGAAAACTACCTGAACGATGGGCGAAGGTTGTAGCTGCAGATGGAGCATACTTTCAATAATTTTTTTTTTAATTTTGTAAGCGAACAAATGTGTTTTATTTTGACAAAAAGGGGCGGAGTCATATTCACACACATATTACATAATTTTATTTGTCCTTCGATCCCAGTTTTGAATTTTTCCCTCTAGTTATTTTTAATTATATTTTATTTTTACTTTTATCAATGCATTTCTGATATTTTAGTTATTGTTACATGTCTTATTAATACTTTTGTACTTACTTACTAGCCGTTTCTCGCGACTACGTCCGCGTGAAATTTAACCATTTTTTGTGCGTTTTAAAAAAAAGTACCCTACCCTATAACATCAGCTAGCTAGCCCGTGAAAGTCCCCTCAAAATCAGTCCAGCCATTTCGGAGATTAGCGGGAACAAACGGACAGAAAGAAAACAAATTCAATTATTTTTTGTTTTAATTGCCTTATATACTTTCTAATGCATTTAGTTATAAGCTGTTATCATGACATGACAAACAGACACTTCAATTTTCTTTGTATAGATTCTTGCGTCGACGACCAATGTGATGAACTGATCAAAACTTTTACTCTTTACTTGTGCAAATGTGTCAAAGACCATTGTGAATAAAAAAACCAACAATAATTTGACACGCGCTCGTGCGCAACACGATGTTGCCGTGCGAATGTTGCTCGCGCATTCCGTGATAATTGTAGTTCTTTCGATCGCTTGTGCTTCCGTTAATGTTTCGATTCGTTCTGCCACACCTTTTATTATTTGTTTGAATTTCAAAGTCTGTCTTCGTGCTTTGTGTTTATCTAATCGTAGCACTTTCTTAATATTACATATTATTGTATATGAGAACCGACTTTTTCACTTGCATTTACTATTCTAAGGCGTAGAAAAAATAACGCTTACAAAAAATTTCGTTATAACTCTATAATAATCCTACTAATATTATAAACGCGAATGTTTGGATGTATGGATGGATGTTTGTTACTCAATCATGCGAGAACGGCTGAACGGACCTGGATGAAATTTTGCATAGAGATAGATTATAGTCTGAAATAGCACATAGGCTACTTTTTATCCCGGAAAAATGTACGGTTCCCGTAGGAAGTCCAACCGCGGGTAACACCGCGGGTAACACCGCGGGGCGCAGCTAGTCAACAATATTGTTATTAAAAGTAGTTCAAAAATGACAGAAAAGTTTCACCTTCAATACATTCTTTGCGTGAAATAATTTAATCAGATAATGCAAGTAATTAAAAATAGCCTTAACATTAGACAGTCAAAGACAATGCACTTGGTGATTAATGCCACACGACACAGCCGATGAATAAGTACACGATAATTATATTGGTTCGACAACCGTTGACATCAGAATGGATGTCTTGAAGCATGTTGAAACACCATCACGACTATTGTGATTTCAACTAGAAAGTTGTCAATAGTCATAGTATATATGATTATCGAACATCTGTTTCGAAAATCAGGGTAACGCATTGTTAAAAATTAATGTATTTTTACTATTATAATACAATATGTTATGGACCAATGAGGGCAAGTTTCAGAATGCCTGGGCATTATAAATAATGACTTACTACGGCTACTTAGATCGAAGTAAATACATAATTATTATTTGAATTCCTTATTAATCACATAGACATTTTGAATATTGCTCATAACTCATAATTAGTTCGATTATTGATAGGGTAAAGTCCAGTAAATTTAAGTTTTTATTATCATACACCAGCAGAGTATTGTACATATGAAAATAAATATTTTATTTGCCTTTTAATATTGATTTTACGGTTGAAATAAAAATAACAGTAATAAAACCCCATGGATTTAATTACTCTGCCCCATAGGTGATAAGCATTATAAATAATGCCCGGACGATTTGATTATTTCAATAGCATTTATCACTCTCTGTCACATTGGGCATTTTTCAAAACGCTGCGCGGATTTTTCGTCCTATTAATCTCTTGGTCCATAAAATATACACAAACACATGACACAACGGAGGACCTGTCTGCTAGAAAACAAGAAGCAATTAATTTTTTGTCGCATATGCTATAAAAATTGTGGGTTATGTTGACATTGTGACTCTAATATTAACATTCTACAAAAAATTCTTCTAAATTAGAAACCCAGACGATTGATGTGATAGTAAATATTTTCACATCTAAATTGTTACTGACAGTGTCCCACTTTATATTATTTTGCCTTTTCTGTGCTTTATACTTCAGATACGGAAAATTTAAAAGCTATCGAAAGAAACTAAAAAATAACAGTAAGAAATCTTTGTATGTAGAAAATGATGCCGCTTAACGCTTGAGGTTAATTGATGAAAGGTAATATCGAATTAAATTCGAGTGTCAACGCTTGTCTACTATATACGAGTATATATAATGGATGGATGATAATAACTTCCGACGAAGCTCTTCCGATCGTATGAACCACATCCGTGAAGGATTGGACCAAATTATAAAGTACGATCAAATGACCAGGAAACTGCTGATGTTGCGGTCTAAATATTATTTGAAATGTCAGTTCAATTAAGTAAAATAAAGAACAACTATAACCATTTTTATTGGATTCTAATTGGAACTATAATAGTTTTGAAATAAGTGGATTTTATTCAAGATCATTGATGATTTTATTCCAGGGACACCGACCAACCCCTTTTTTTCCGTAGACTTAGTTCCTCCCCGACGTAAGTATGAGACGACCCAAGTCGTACCGCGTTGCGCCCGAGATATAACATGCACCTGTGATTTCTCCGGCACCCACACCCTTCTATCGCAATACAGCAATGCGATGCGGAGCAGTGATTCCAAGTGACTACTCCGAACGAACTTGGCTAGTTCTACTGCTATTTCCGGTTGCTCCTTTCGCACCACCCGGGGGTAGGGATTCTGAGGGTACTCACTACTCAAAGTAGGGTACTACTTTTTTATTTTTTTTTTGTTATCGAACATACGGGATGTCTTATGTTGTACTTCTTTTTCTTCCTTTCGTGTGATTTAGTGGCCTGTGATATTGGGAGTTTTCAAGCTGCCCGAAAGCCTGGCTTATCGACTAGCATAGACGGGTCCAACATATGCACATGCCCTCCGAATTACGGAAGCGCTCAATCAAATATCACCTCAATTAAAGGAAAACCTCTAGACGCAATCCATTCCACAGCCTAAAAGGATAAATAGGAAAGATCTTGTGAAAGGGGTTGTTCGTGCCTCCCACGGTTCGAGGATGGGTTTCCTTTGACATTGAAAGCTCTTACTAACTTCACGATAGGCTGAATTTGATCGATAGCTCAATTATGCTCCGGTAAACCTGAGGTTAATGCAACCTTGTTAGTGTTGCAGGTTTCATACAATTTGTTTATATCGATGCTAAGTAGTTTACAAGGTTGATTTTAGCTAACTGGTGCCGTGGCTTTTGTTTGTATCTAATGCTATTTTTATATCTTTAATAGAATAATCATTGCTCTGTCTGTATGTGTCTGAGGTTGGAAACGAAGCGAGACTAAATCAATATTTATTACACAAATAACTAATATGACCTGATGAACTAGATACCTAATAGATGACCCGATGAACTTCGTACCACATAAAATTGATTTTATGGTAACGACCAAATTTAATTTCTTGGATCAAAACAAAAAATTAAATATGCAAATAGGTTGAGTAATATTCGAGTTTTTGCGAGACGTAACGCAATCTATACCTACTTATAATGAAACTGTAACAGATCTGATTCTGATCTTAAAAAAATTGTCTTCTGTCTGTCTGCTTGTTCCGACTAATCTCTGAAACGGCTGAACTAATTTTTACGAAACTTTTACTGGCAGATGGGTGATGTTCTGAGGAGTAATTATTTTAATTGAAAAACAAATTATTTTCTTGTAATTTCGTTATTAGTTTCGTGTAACTTTATATCGATTTGTGCGATTTTTGATTGATTTTATCGATCGTTCATCAATTGCATGATCATCGCCGTTGTAATTATTCACCTTTGAATAATGTACCTTACCCTTGCCCCGTTCAATGATGTTCTAGTTTGTAGCATTCAGTGTACACTCGCAAATTGATACTTCGCAACTCGCACAAAACTAATTAATTTAGCTTGCACTGTGATTAACTTGTGCAGTGCGATGTTTCAAAATGGATTGCATTGTGCTCGGAACTGTGTCAACTGTTTATGCGTGTTTCGGTACCTACTGTTTTGCATTTGAAATGTTCGCCGATATTTCAGCATTAAAATTTAGAAACTTGCATGATATTTCAAGTTAGTGATGTTAAGGGGTTACATCCACTTATAACTACAGCAGTACGACCCAGGTCTTCCCCGAGCGAAGTATGAGAAACCACAAGTTGATCTCGATGATAAAATTTCTCATTCGCTCCTTTTTGTCCCTGTTTAAGCACCATCCGGAGTGAGTGTAGGGATTCAATGGCTACTCACCTATGAACTCGAGAAAGACTATAAAATTTGGAATTAAAAATATTGATAGTTGCGATGATTTGATTTAAATAAATGGAACTTTTAGGTACACTAAGAACACAGCGCTGTAGTTTAGACTTAAAAGTGAAGAGTGGTCGCCGTTCTATATTAGTTATTCATATCAGATTAATTTTCAAGAACAATTTCAACACTTTTCTATGTTTGATATATTCACAGAAGTTGTGAAAGAAATAATATAATGATTATTTTAAAATTTTGTTGACAAACATTTAATTGTAAACCAGTGAAATCGCCCTTATTTTGGATCTACGGCTTTGTGTTGCTTCTGATTGGTCCGTTAGGGTTGAAGCAGACATAATCTTTACTAAACACTAGCTAAACTATTATTAGCCATACTGACTGTAATTTGACGGTTTTGTGTGCCTGTAATGTGCCTAAAGAGCGCATGCGACACGCGACAGGCGCACGAATAAAAAAACATCATGTACATTTAACACAGGGCTATTTAGCTCCAAACTAAGCATAGCTTGTTAAAATGGGAACTAGATAACTGATAGAATACATATATAGTACTTTTTTTTCTAAATACATACTTATAATACTTATTATGTTATAAACATTTATGTTCGTCACACAAATACTTGTGCTGGGTGGGGATTGAACCCACGACCCACAACGCAGAAGGCATAGCTACTATCAATTGAGTTGTGAGGAGCTATTTGCGAAAAGTAAAGCATATTTTCTTAGTACAAGCTAATACTTAGTTTGGGGCCAGAAGGCGCCGTATATGATACAATGAAAAAACATTTCATTGTTTTACATTGAAACGCTTCTTCCATCGAGTGTTACTGAGTCTTTGGTTGTCCGCATTCTCTCCCAAGTCAAGTTTTGTTTAGTTTCACAAGTTTCCGCTCCACTTGACTGGAGGATGTCCTACACTACGTTTCTCTTCTCGTGGTCTTCACTCGACCTCGAACCTCGCTTATCAATTCACAGCAATGTGTAAACTCAGTCCCATTAGCTTGCTAATCCCATTAGTATGTCGATTACTTTGGTTTGAGCAAAGTTCGATAGTAGTACTCGTAAAATTGTCATTGAGTTCAATTATGAGTGTAGCTTTATAAGCTTTTGAATTACTTTTGATTAAGTGCATACATCGAGAAAATCATATAGCGGGAAGCTCATTAGGGCTTATTAGAGTAAATATTTTCACTTGAATGTACATAAACGAGTTTATAATTGCGCTGAAGAGATTATTATCCATCAACTTTCATTTTATGATGTGTGATGTTTATTATTGTGAACATTTTGTAACAATCAATGAATACAAACTATTCGATACAATAGTCTGCGATGATATAAACAAAAGAATTATTGCTATTTATTATGTTATGATAAAACATATTTTTCAATTTGGAATACAGGTATTTAAACATAAAAGATTGTTATTTTTATTGCAATCACGGTTGTTTCGATATACTTCCTGTATAAAATATTCAAGATTTTATTTGTTATGCAAAAAGAACTCGTAGATTCGAGAGAAACGCCATTACGAGTATATCAATTACAATTTATAAATCAGATATTATTTTTAACAATATTTAGTTCAGGTTATATCATTGATCATATTATATATTGATTATAAGCTATGCCATTTCAGTAAGGGAAATACGCTTCAAATTGAAATAACTCTTATATATCAAAAGAGATCTATCCGAATAGCATAATTAAAGTTAATCTAAATAACAGTTAAAGTTAATCTAAATACCTATTCACTATTTTACCGTACCAAAAACAAAATATATAACAGGGTTTCTGTTTAAACCTAGATTTATATAATCTATGATTGCCTATGAAAATAACACGCCAATGAAAATATTGCCTATAAATAACACGGCTTCCTTCTCTTAGGTTCAAGAACCAAATTAAAATATTTTTGATTGTTGTCAAAGTCAAAGTCAAAGTCACATCTCTGTACATCCCCGTCCCGCGTGACGGGTGCAGCGGGGTGCGGCTTGGGTCTTTTCATACTTCGGTCACAGAGGACTTAAGTCGTATTATAGTTGTTATAATTGGAGGTAACCCATCAGGTGGTCCTTCAACTCGTCCCGTCACTAGAATTACATAAAAAAATGTTTGTATATAAGTTAAGTATAATTTAATTTTCTTGTTATTGTACTATTTTTATTTGACACGCCTAGAAGTGAAATGGTATCATGTATAGTTTTGGCATCATTAGGTATTCTGATGGGTTCTTCATCGTATTGTGTCCTACCAGCATTATAGCTTACAATAAATTCGGTTTGTTCAATTCTACTTGAAGTTTACAATGCCGTAAGTAAGCTTTTCTAGGAACTCTTGGCAAACGCACTGAATTTGTTTAATACATATTTATTTATGTGCATAATTACGCATATACAAAAAGTACATAATTTTAAAACAATCGCATATGCGAATAATAAAGCAACGATTGTTTTATTTCGAAGAAATAGGTCATTGCCCACTGATAGCGTTGACATCAAATTTTTTTTTTTTAATTTTATAATGGTGACGTAGCGAGCTGATGGCCCACCTGATTTTAAGTGATCACCTAAATACGACTCTGGTTCAGTCCCCATACTTCGGTAGGGGAGACCTAAGGCTCATCGTATTGCGCCCGTCACTCTGAGGCGGGGATGTAACAGCTCAAGCACCTGTAGTTTCACCAGCACCCACACCCTTTCCCCAGAACACAGCACTGCTAGCCGGCGAATTACCAGTAGTGCTGCTGCAGATTTAAAGCGACTAGGTCCCACTTGATTGGGAAATTTTCACATTCACAAAATGATTCGAGACCCTTGTTTCTTTTGAATTTTAAATAGTTGAAATATTTAACAACGGTGATTGAAAAAAAAAAAAAAAAAATCGGTGGTTTTGTTTTGTAATCCTTCGACTGCAAAATAACTATTGAAATTAAAACTCTATTGGGTTTTTTTCAAGGATTTTATTCGAACAATTTCTCTCGTATGTTTATAGTTCGACCAACGGCTGCTTGCACCTTTTCATCTTACTTGACCATCAAGCTCTGCAATGAGGATGGTCCATGATAGCATCAATTAATATTCTCCGCTTATCAATTCAGTCATCTTTCCCTGTTAACCTACATGCGTCACTGCTTATTTAGTTGAATAAAATGCGAGATTTCTGAACTTCTAGATTCACTCACTATTAGGCGACTAGCACAATCATGAAATAATTAAATTAATCACAATATTGTTAATTTCATTTAAATAAAGTACACAATATACACATTGTGGTTGAAATTAGTTGAAAAAAAATAAAAAAAATAAATAAACGGTTTTTGTATTTTGTTAAAGCTGCGTTGAGTCTCAGTTTAACGCGGTTAGTACCCGCGAACTTTACGCGAATTCTTAATTACCCCTGCACTGTGAATTCAGCCAAAAATTTTGGAAATGATCTGTCTCCTATTATCTGTGGGGTCGTAAATAATAAGCCTGGTGTACACAGTTTAGAAAATTATATTGAGCGAAATTATAAGATGCGACTGACCTTCATTACAAATATTGGTACAAACATAATTATTAGCACAATTATCTCTAATAAGGAATCCTAAATTTATAACATTAATACCTCTTGTAATTGTATTTGCAATTTAGCATCGAAGGACAATGTCCCAGTCAAAGCGATTTGTCAATACATTACACCTGCTGAGGTCAATCTTGTTCTGCCTAATTATTGGTTGTATAGAATGTTTGTTATAGGAAGGAAAATCGATGAAAGGTCAAGTGTACATCCAAAGACGGACAGACAATACCTTATTCGTTTGATTAATTATGTGGTTGGATGAATAAATAGTAATAAAGGATTTTTATACAAAGGTAAATCGAGAAAATATACTAGATTTAACGGTCGGTAGATATATCACGATCATTAATTTCAAAGAACTAAAAGATGATATTACTACAATATATATGTATTAATCTTCATTTATTCTCATTTATTGTATGACAATGCAAAATTGGGTGTCATTTTTTACAAATGTATATAAAATTTAATGTCCGAAAAGAGTATTCGATTCTTTGACACACCTTGATTGCTTTTTATATTGAGATTTCATATCTGAGATTATACATGTCTATAAACGAAGAGTTTTTTTACAGTACAAGTTTTTTTTTTCTGTGTGTCATATTATAGTGTCTTAAGGATATAAACCATAAGCATACAAATATCCTGTCAGCTATTTTCATCGTTAGAAAGCCTTATTTGACGTAGTACTTTAGTAGTAATGGTACTAAGATTATTGCCCCTTTTAGAGAATTAATAACATCGCATGCATTACTCAAAGTATAACTCCTACTGAGTCGCACTGAGTCCCCAAGCCACTTACGACCCTCTATACTAAGCTTTATGCTTTTGAAATGTTCCCTTTCACATCATTGAACCTGCTAACAATGATGGATACCAAGTGCTATTTTGCTCAAGCTACGAGTATTCCTTCAATGTACGCACATTGAAATGCCACGACTAAGTCTATGCTTATTGTATAGTATGGGGTATTAGAAGCTTGTTTTGAGGCCAAACATCATCAACTTGAGATAATTCAGCACACACCATATGACCTGCGTTCTTCGTCATCGTTTTCACTATGTATTCCAAAAAGAAATAACTTTTACTTACGGATTAGTATTCGGTGTTCAAGTACGGACATTCAAAAACCATTGTTTCCCAAATGGTGAGTAATCCGTTTGGCTTTCGCTTATGAAGTACGTTTCACTACAAACTTCAGAGACCAGTCTTAACATCTCGAGTGTCTTATCTTACATGATTCTAGAAACTTGATTCTAAATTATGACTGAGAATCCTACTAATACTATATATGTGAAAGTATGTCTTTTTGGATATTTGTTACTCTCTCGTGTCGAAACTCTTGAATCCATTCGGCTAATTAGTATTATCAGTCCAGTTTTCAGTCAGGATATGTGTATAGAAGGAAGCGATACAGGTGTTTATCATTGGGAATACAAAACAGCAGGTCCATTGATACAATACATACTATGACCCATACTCGTAAATATCGTTACACAAATATCTTTTAAATATTTTATATATAAAAGTCAAACTAAAACTGTTGTTGTACAGTACCATATACAAAAATTCAAGTTTATAATCTAAGTATCTTCACCGCACCAATTCCGCTCAAGTCCTTATCGGCAGAACTATTCAATTTATGCAGAACGAATGATTAACCGCAGTATTTCAACACTGCGGCTTATTGTTTGGGTGAACTTTGCATTCGACATTTAGCGAACCGTTGCCGATGCTGGCTATGATAAGATGAGAAACGCGTGGATTAAGTGGTTGATGCAAAACGTTATTTAGAATACTAAGGAACTTGGTGTAAATGTTCCCGGTACCTTCGATTGTGTGTTGATGTCCTTCACTGCCAAAATTATACTCCAAACTCGAACTCATTTATTCCTTTAGATCTCAATATAATAATGCGTTATATGATTCTCATATCCTGTTGCTTTCAGGAGACGATGTGCTTGGTCATTTATGTGAATGAAACTGATAGAAAGGAAGTGGAAAAAAGAACGTGAATCTATGTATGTAACATAGATAGACTCACGTCACTTCCCCCGAAGGGTTAGGCAGAGCCTCAGTAGGCCACTATTCATAATGTGGGTTATACAATCATGGTAATCAATCATTATTTGGCCACGAACAAGCCAGCTAGTAAAATTTTGTAGTTTTCCTTTAGTAAAATTACCGTTCCTTATTAATCCGATAGCCAGGACATAACTTATTCCAACAAATCCGGGCGATGACATTGATATGCATAAACATTAAACATTACATATAGTTGCACATGAAGACAATGGAAAAACTTTTACTTATCATCAAATCAATACGGTTTCGAACCGGCTGAATTGGACTGCTGATTAAACATTTTATCTTCGTCATGTCGCTCAAACAATGCCATGGAAGACATAAAACGTACGGGCAATCTATCGACTTTCGTGTGACCGTGAATGTTGATGTGGGCCAGCAGGGCGCCATTATCAAGGCGGGCACGTAGGAAGAGTTAGGTGGAGTTTGAAAGCCGCAACTGGCGACCGCGACAGAGTATTTCTTCAATGGAAATGTGGACATCACGACTATGATATCCGGGAATGATGTTCCTGTTCCTGTTCCTGTCAAGTTAAGTTGTGCCCTTTTGAAAGGAAAATTTAATGGTGCCATACAGCCAAGTACTGGCAGAATTGTAGCTTAAGATACAAAAACCATAGAGGAAGAAGTTGAAGGTTTTCTTGCACTTCTCGGAATCCTGGAGGACCCATTGAAATATGGGGTAATATAAATTTTTACATGTATTATCAGTATTTTCGGTTCAATTTATTGAAAGTGAAATATATCTTCTGTGCTCTTTCGTTTCTTTTGGATTAAAAACTTAGTCGCGGTTGCTATTTTAAGTCGCGTGTCGCACCTTAATGTGATGACACGAGGATGTGCAGGTGAAAGTGACTGCTCGTCTGGCAGCTCGACTGCGGCACCGAACAGGTGTTCTTCAACATCAACTTGAACTTGCAAGTGGTCCTTGGCGTATTTTTTTAGGATTCCGTACCCATAGGGTAAACCAAAACTTCTAGGCTAACGTTTTAGTTAGAAACTTAGTGTATCGTAGGTAGGTGAGTGATATTTTCTCTCAATATGTGTTGCTTTATATTCTAATAAAATACAATCGGTGGTTCAAAACCCTTTGGCGTGCGAGTCTAAATCGCACTAAGTTGTTTATTATGTATAATTGCAGAAAAATAATGCCATTTAGTAAATAATTTTCTCATTCGTTTAAAGATAGTATAATACAAATCGTCAATACATTGAAAACAGTAAGTACGGACTATGCCGTAAATATTTAATATATATCAGATATTGTTTGTGTTTGCGAAATTTTCTGAACACCATGTTATATGCGTTGGCAAATATTATCGCGCGAAAATGGTGACAGTGACATTTTGAACCGTTTTATCACACCAATTAAACATTTTGCAAAACAATCCAACAAATTAATTTCGCACTCGAGTTGCGCCCTTGACACGGCGTCGGAATTCATATTGTGACAGCAAAAACCGAATACATCAATAAGTTTAGTACATTAATCATTACGACCTACGTTTTAGTGGCCATCACGACAAATTGGTTTCGAACTGTTCCGAGTAATTGGTTGCGGTGCAAGTGTCAAGCTAATTTGATTGGCATGTAGGCGAGAAAATAAAGTTTGATGCGTACTCTTGAAATCCAATAGAATTAGACGATTTGTTAGTGTCCCTACCCAAAGGTTAAAGGTAATCTGGTTACTAAACCTACGTCTTTGTGTTTGACGTTATTTTAAAAGGTCTTTTGAACCCTGTACGGCCCACAATAGCGGCCGTGTAAAAATGGCGGAATGGACGTAACTTTTTGACCCTAATTTATTCAAAAAAGTGGCTTTTACAATTTTTTTAAATTCAACGTTTAAATATATTTTTGACTTATAATTTGATTTTTTCTATCAATTTTCCGATAAAAACTTGAGAGAGGTGCTTAACCCTTACGTTTTATTTAATAGGAGTTAGGATTCATAAAATTTATTTTCGTTGGTTGGGTACATATGTGGTTATATGTGTACATGCATGTGTAAAATTTGACGTGTTTTTGACGTGTCCAAATGATACTTGAGATCTAAAGGAATAAATGAGTTTGACTTTGACTTTGTCTTTATGTTAATTGGGTATTTCCACAAATGCTGATTCGTCCAAATCGATGTTTAAATAACTTTATCCACTCATTCAATTTCACGCATATTACTTGTCGTAAATTCCTCAAAATGTCCTTGGGATTTGCACTTACCTACTAAGTTTAAGAATTCAGTTTTGATTGCCGACATAAGAACTCTTATGGTGCCGACAGACTTAATAGTTAAAGCTATAATTTGTCTGTCAGTATCATAAAACCACTTATTGTTTCTGTTGAAATACAAGATTACCTAGTTGCCTAGTATTTTACACTATAAAATTTTTGTTAAGTACTTTTTTATTGCTGCAGAATAAGTATTAACAAATGTGTGAATTAATTATTTAACTTAAGCAATATTTCGCTGGCATTGGTGTCAAATTGTTGAATATTATTGGTATACAGTCTTCTGCGGAATAATTAGGTAGCTGTATTAATTTATTGATATTATATCATCGTCCTAGATATTATATTTGATGGTAAATTGTGAGTTTATGTTAATCACAAAATAAGCAAATTATATACAAGATAGATGCAATTTGGACTCCTACACTGAAGGCTCCGTAGCATTTTTTGTTATGATAACTAATATCTTCTTTCGTGTGATTAAGTGATCAGCTCTGGTGTCGGAGTTTCCAAGCCGCCCGAAGGTCTCCGACATGGCTTAACGAGTAGTTTAGCCGGGACCGACATCTTAACGTGCATCTTAAATGGTCACCCATCCAACTTCTGACGGGGCCGATCTATCATAATATCACACATTCTGCGAAAGTTTGCTACAGCCTTAGCTCAATTTTCATGTTGTGGATCGAAAGATCTGTGTGAGGTACCTTTTATACTAGCTGACCCAACAGATGTTTTTTTGTATTTATCAAACAACGGGAAAAATTTCATAGAAAAATGCACTTTCAGTTTTCACCAATTTTCGACTTATCCAGAGATTTTCCCAAGACTTTTTTTACAAACTATTATCTAATAATAGTCGGTACTGATAGAAATCAGTCAACTCGATCGCTAATCTTGACCATGCCTATAAGTTTTTGCGAGACTAACACCCGGCAATTGATTTTTTATGTTTATCATAATAATTTATATGTATCATCCATGTGGGATATCCCGTTTTCAATCAAGTCGAACAGCCCGAGGCTTTTTGCTTCATAACTCAACCACTGCCTCCGTTATACATACCAATAAAAAGTCCATTACAAAGATCCGTGATCCAAATAGTGTAGTAGAACAAAACGTAAACATGCCGACTACGAACGATAAATTGTCATTGCTATCGCCCGAGAAAGAAAACATGAATGAATGAATTAAGTTGTCTACTGGCATGCTAGTAGAAATAAGTTGTCTACTGGTATGCTAGTAGAATGGCTTACGCTTGCTTGTTCATGTGTAACGGGATATAATCTGGATTTAGATTTTTGACAGAAACTTTTCATTGGTTACGTTAGATAAAACAAACTTAACCTGCATAAAGAGTTGGAACAGACGTAATCTTAAGAAATAATACTAGCTAAAACATGAAAACTGACTGTAATTTGACATGTCTGTGTGTATGTAATGTCTAAGGTGCGCCTGTGACACGTTATATGTACGCGAATAAATAAGTTTTGGGTTTGAAATAGTCATAAGGCGAAGGAAACGTTAAAATGCTAGAAAACGGACGACCGAAAAAAATCAGGTATAATATTATAATAATAATGTTTGCATACTCAAACCCCCTACACTAGGATCCCTGTTTTCGCAGATGGGATGAACAAACACAGAAACATATTGTATATCAACAACCAAAACCCGAGAACCTTATGCTCATCACACACCGGTTTGCTCCGGCCGAGAATTTAACCTTACAGGTTCGAGTCGTGCTCGACCCTTGCTTCAAATAAGCCACTGAGCGAGTAGACGCCGTGCCTAAGTTCCAGGTTCAATTCCAGGCCGGGGCAAACTTTATATGGTTAGCATGTTGTAACAGTTTATTCTCGGGTCTTGGGTGTGTGTTGTGTGATTGTGTCCATGCCAATTACACAGGAAATAGTGCACCTAGTGCAGGGTATAAGTGGTAAGCGATTACAATAGATTAAAAAATTGAACGTAACTAGAGCACATTTAGGCAACATTATTTTAAAGTTCACAATAGTAAACCTTGAACTTTAATTTATTATGAAACCTTTACAATCTTTCTTTGAAACTAGATCCAATCTTTATAGGTCTCTCATTAAACATTTTAGGGAAGCTTTTGTTATACTTATCAATTTGTAGACTGTGTGGCATGTTTAGGCAGTGTTGCAATGTGACATTGAATAATCTATACTTATAATAAAATTTATAATAAAAGTGGCATAAATGCAAATCGGGAATTTATTAATTAAAATTGGTCATATATAATTAAAATATAAAATCTCGTTGACCCGGTGTAAACAGTTTAAATAAACGGTTGGTCTAAGTAGTCTTGGAGTTATAGTCTGAACTCATCATCTTCCTACCCTAATACCACTGTAGGTGGGGTCGGCACATGTTTTTTTATAGACGACTCCAAAAAATACTGGGTTAGCTGAATAATAGTATATTTAAAAAAAAAATTGCCTCGTTTATTGTTTAAAAATGAAAAAACATACAAATACATTTACACATAAACTGTGACAACATTATGGCGTATATACTAATACATAATAAAAATAATACCAAACATGAATTATATATTTACAAATAAAATGCATTATTGACACAAGAGGTATCCATATTATCCAAATCGCCTTTGATCGGTTTGTTGATTATTGCATTTCGTGTTACAATGATTTTCATTAAAATAGTGTTATATATTTTTCAGAAGTTTAGATGGTATTAGTATTAGTGCTTTTGTAGAGAGGTGCCGGTTTTCCAAACTACTCACAGGGACATTGAAGTTTTGATGTTAATCTGTGTTATAGGGAATCCTAGTGCCCCCCCGCACTAAGATTTGTATATTAAGCGTTTACAAACGTTTAAATTTACATTTTTTATTACTAGAAAGGTTATTCAATAAAAAATTGCCTTTACTTTTATATTCAAATTGAAATTGCACACAACACAATTAGGAGCTGTTACCGAAAACAATTATCACTGTACGCAACACTACTTAGATAACGAATTGTGTTGGCACTAGGCGAGCCACACGGTACCATCGTCCGCACTACTTAGCAAATGTTAGATTTTTTGCTTGAAATATTACCATAATCTATATAAATAAAAATCAATTGCCGAATATATGTAAGGGTATCATTTCAGAACGGCGACACCTTAAATTATTCTTTTTTGTTGTGTTTGTAACTGTCAGGTCAAGGTTTGTATGAAATAAAATATTTGGGAAATTCACGAGAAATGTAGGAAATTGAGAAAAAACAAAGTGTTTATGTAAAGGATTTTTGCAGCTATAGATTTTGACAGCCGTCAAATTGTGGGTTTAGACAGTAAAACGTCTGTCGGGTTGTAAAAACATAATAATTTACATGTATTTACGGCACATTAGTCGAATGCTTTCAATCATAGCAACTTCCTGGTTATTGTATAGAGATAAGTCACATTTACATTGTTTTTTTTTAATAGCTATGGCTAATAATGTAATGGAATATTTTTTTCTTGAAAGATTGAAACTGATGCCTGAGTATTTTCTTTGCATAAAAAAAAACAAAACAAATAGGTGCTCTCTTATCGTGGAGGAAAAATTGTGTTCGCAGATAACAAATTATTCAATCTTGATTATCTCCAAAGAACAACAAAATTTGACGGGTGTTACATTACGTACATGTTTCAGAAATATGTTACTGATTTATACATTTGGATACTTTTGTCGCCTTTATTACTTTTGTTACCGAGAAGGGCCTGTGAAATTTTTCCATAAGATTTGTATAGGTCCCTCGGTATCAATTAACAAACACAATCATTGGGTAGAAAAAGTGTGGGTTGAACGGAGAATCACTCATCTAGATCACTTGACAATTGATGAAGATATCGCGTAACAAACTTTGTATTGAAAACCTCATCCTTTGGGGTTAAATAGTGAGTTAATACAAACTTATTGATTGGGGCGACTGTACTGAGTCGGAAACAGCAGCCGGATATACCTATAGATACAATATGTTACATCACTAGGCTAGTGTTGTGACCTCAATTACGTTACGCAATGTTATTAGAACAAGACGTGACTTGACCGTTGTTTTGATGTACATCTCGTTTGGTAATTTGACGAGATGAAAGGAAGGGAAAGGTGAGATTGTAAATCACAGATATTATTGAAATCATGCTGATTTATAGTGATGACGCATATTTGGAAGAAAGTATTTAAGTTTCAAAACATTATGTCACAGAAAGCCTTTCTTTTTAATCGACTTCAAAACAAGGAGGTTGTCAATTCGGCTGTACATATGTCTGTTACGCGATGTCTTCGCCGATTTTAGACGGATTTGGATGAGTTTTTTTTAGTACGCTCTTCAAGGTGGCCTCATAGATATTTCACTCCTGAGGGTAATTTTTTTTTTATTATGGGATTTGGGTGTCTAGTATATAAAAATGAAATATCGTCTTTCCTTTACTATAATAATAAGCTTCTATTATACATGTAAACCTTCCGTGAAAAATTATGTAAACGATGGTGAAGACCGCATCGAAAGCCGTTGTGTGGTTTAAGGATGAGTTAGCGGATAAACAGACAGACAGACGCGGAAAGCGACTGTGACTTATACTATGGGTGTGTGAATATGACTCCGCCCTTTCTCAACAGATGTCGTTTTTAGTATTGTTTACGTGTACTAATAAATGACCATACTTGTATTCGATAGTACTGAATGTCAGCTATCTAACGCATTTTATGATATTTGGTTGAAGTGTAAGCAACAATTGTTTTCACCTTTTCGAAAATGTCGGTTTTTATTCCAAATAAACGTCATTTGCGGGAAGTGTTATTACATTATTTTATTGCGAAGAAAACTGCAGCGGAAACTTATCGTTTGCTTGTGGAGATTTATGGTGAGCATGCTCCGTCTAATACAACTTGCAAGGAATGGTTTCGACGATTTCAAAATAACGATTTTAGTACTGAGGATAAAGAACATGGAAAACCACCAAAAAAATTTGAAGATGCTGAATTGGAAGCATTATTGGCGGAAGATTCTTGCCAAACTCAATCAGAATTAGCTGCAGCATTAAATGTTGATCGTTCAACTGTTGCAAAGCGTTTACAAATGATGGGAATGATTCAAAAAGCCGGTGACTGGGTTCCACATGATTTAAAAGAAAGAGACATGGAACGTCGGAAAACAATTTGTGAAATGCTGCTTCAAAGACAGCAAAGAAAAGGATTTTTGCATCGGATAGTCACAGGAGACGAAAAATGGATACACTACGAAAATCCTAAACGCAAAAAAGCTTGGGTGAAACCAGGCGAACCAGGCCCATCACAGCCAAAAATAAATATTCACTGTGCCAAGGTCATGCTCTGTATTTGGTGGGATCAGAAAGGTATTGTATATTATGAGTTGCTCAAACCCTCTGAAACTATTAATGGAGAAGTTTACCGACGACAACTAATGCGTTTGAAGCGAGCCATAGAAGAAAAACGACCAGAATGGGTGAATAGACATAACAAATTAGTTCTTCAGCATGACAATGCCAAACCGCATACCGCAGAAGTCGTAAAAAGATATTTAGAGGGACAGGACTGGGAAGTGTTACCCCACCCGCCATATTCACCAGACATAGCTCCTTCGGATTACCACCTATTCCGGACGATGCAGACAGACCTTACTGGAGAAAAGTTTACTTCATGTGAAAGTATCAAAATTTGGATTGACAACTGGATAAGCTCAAAAGACCAGGACTTCTTCCAGCAAGGAATACGAAAACTACCTGAACGATGGGCGAAGGTTGTAGCTGCAGATGGAGCATACTTTCAATAATTTTTTTTTAAATTTTGTAAGCGAACAAATGTGTTTTATTTTGACGAAAAGGGGCGGAGTCATATTCACACACCTATTATGTAGAGATACATTCAACCGCAGAAGATTATCAGTTAAAACATCCTCCGTTATTTAATGTCTGTTAAAAATATTTTTGTTCGCAACGGGTAAATCAAAATGATATAAAAAGGTATGTTACCAAATATATTAGCAATGCTCTTTCTATATGTAAACGTATGATAATATCAGAACGACTAATGCATTATCAGAAGGTAATGACATGACTGAACAAGAATTGTCAGATAATGATACGGTTCGCTTCCATCGCATTTGTCTGTCCAGTGCCGCATTACATCCATTATGTATGATTGAATTATTGGATTAACATAAATGGAACTGTGCCACTATTATTATTCTATTTCTCAGCGAATTGCACGAGAACGCCCCATGTCGCTTGGAGTATAAATTCTAAGATTTATAGTGAGATTTTCTTACTTATGCGACATTATATAGTTTGTTGAATTGTTGCACGATGTTTGTGTATTTACGACTTTTTTAAATGCAGTATCTGAACTTGTTTAAAGCCTCATTGAAGGGCCTAAGGAAATGTGGTGCTGGTGAAATTACAGTCACATGAGGCGTTTCATCGTCTCAGAGTGCGGGCACAATGCGATGCGACTATGGTCTTTTCAGTTGTTCTTGGACTTAGACTTGAGTTGAATTGCTATTAAAGTCAAGAGGGGTTGGGGGTCCCGTTGCTCGCGCTCGTAGGTGATCCTTTGAATCCCTACACGTAAGCACTGGGTGGTGCTAAAGGAGCAACAAAAAGTAGCAGTAGATCTTACGCAAAGTTCTCCCGGAGAAGTATTGCTTCCACACCTGGTAATCTGCCGCCAAGCAATGGTGCACTCGCAATGTAAGGGCACATGGGTGCCGGTGAAATCAGATGCACATGAGACGTAACATCCCCGTTACGTCGCCGTCTCGGGTGACGGCCGCCACTTAACACCAGGTAGGCCTTCAGCTTTAGTTACACAAAAAAAAGGAAGATCAGAATTGCGTTCCGTCTCTTAAAATAATTTCCGTTGTGATGCAAGAAGCCAAATTCATAATTTTTATGCATTATTATCCGCTGAAAAGGTTATCGTCTCTTCGGAACATTTGATTGATATCGTATTTGTATTTGATAAACTTAAGATTGATGATACTATTATGATATTCTGTTTTGTTTAAACGAAACTCTGAATATTGATGCTATAAACATTGACCATGACATTTTGTTAGAATCACAATTCTACAAATTAGGACAGTTTGATGTTTTATGTCTCTGGCAATTATGCCTGAGATGAAGTTGAGGTGATTAGTTAATTACTTTAGTTAATGAACTTCGTGCGATTGTCGTGTTTGTGAAGTGAGAGGTCACTCTGCTAATGGACTGGTGGAGTAATCAAATTCACGAATATATTTAACGTTATTATATATTACGTAAATTTTAGAACATGTTTATCTTCTCAATATACGGACCCGCTTTAAGATCACGGCTACTACTGACGGCTGCTTAAGCCTTGCTTTCGAAGCGTAGGGTCCCGGGTTTCGATCGCCGGCTCGGGCAAACTTTGTGTGAGGATGAAGTTTGTTCTCGGGTTTTGGCAATACATATATCATATACATTAACGTTAGGCCGACCATCAATGAAATGAAGGCAAAATATATATTATAGTATCGTCTGTGTGTAGCAGATTGCTATAATATATATTGTAATATGGTATTAATATATATTATCGCTGCGTGTGTATTTTTAATGTTCTAAGCGAGGCATCGGAACGAAACAATGCACACTCCATTCGACACAAATATTTATTCGTGCTAGTTTTTCACGTGAGCTCCCATCTCGCGTGTTTCCTTTTCCTAGCAGTTGCGTCAGCTCGCTGCCGGAAGAAAGTGTGTTTTCGCTTTTCAATCCGTGCGTATTTCGATTAGCATAATCTCACTTGCTGGCCCGGAGAATACCTTAATTAGATATCTTTATGTTGCTTCGATGCTCATCTTTATTCATAGTAAATGCGGTTGGTTTATAACGATCGATTGTAGAGTTGTTGTTGACCTTTTAGTAAGACTTGTGTGCTAATAAGCTGGTTGATCTAGGAGTAAGTTCTTAGCCCCGTTTGGTTCAGATTGATGGAGCTGTTTCCATAGCTTTGAATATTTTTTGGCTATTTCCTTTGTTGTTGCACCTAAAGTTGTTGTCTTCTTTCTAAACATACAACTCAGTTTTGACGGCTTCATATTTAATTTTGCCCGAGCCTACGAAGCATTTATCAAACGTAAAAAAGTTTATCTTCGTCTTGACTAATTTAGTAATCACTTGTCTGAATTTGCTTATGTTTCAAATTCCAAGATGTATTTATTTTAATTACAAATTAGAAGAAACATACAAAAATTGATTTTTATTTATAAAGACATTCTATATTCTATGACAGCTCCGTGGCTTAGTTGGTAGTAGCCCTGCCTTCGAAGCGAGGGGTCCCGGGTTCGATTCCCGGCCGGGGCACACTTTGTGTGGTGAGCATGAAGTTTGTTCTCGGGTTGGGTGTTTGTCTTGTGTTTCTGTTTGTCCACGCCATCTGCGACACAGGGAATCCTAGTGCAGAGGTATGAGTGTGTAAACGTTTATTATATTCCATTTTTATTCAGGCGTCTCTATGAATGATCACAAGACAATGACCAGCTCGGCAGCATAGATCATTTCACTTTTATTAGCCGCGGCCAAGTTCCCGTTAGGTTACGTGAGAACTGCTCGCGTGCCCGACGGTATGCCACCGCGCCGATGTCAGTGTCATTCACAGATAATGTATGTTCTGGTTCAACGTTTGCGGTTGCACGCTTTTGTTTGTTTTGGAAACTGGTTGTTTGTTACGGGGAAGCCCTTTTGAGATCCTGTCTATCATTGACTTTGATATCTCGTTATTCTTTTCTGTTCAGGTTTCAGATATGTTTTGTTTAAGATTGTCTGTTCTAACCTTTGGGACAATCAGATCATCTCAATGTTTATAGATAAAGTAGAGAAATACAGAATTAAAATCAAATAATTGTTTTATAAGTTTGTCGTCTACGGCACCTGTTAATATTATGTTTTGGGATCAAGTGGTCTTTCCCGTTGGATGATTAGATTAATGAATAAAATACAAAAGTAAAAATAGTAAAAGTAAAATACATTAGGAATCAGAAGAGATGTTGTAACCGTACAACCTTCATTCTTCACAATCAGTCATTCCCATTTGGGGGGTCCAGTTGCTCGCGTCCGTAGGTGTTGTACCACCTGGGTGGTGCTAAAGGAGCAACCAAAAGTAGCAGTAGAACTTGTGCCAAGTTCGTCCGGAGAGGTACTGCCACCACACCTGGAATCTGCCGCCAAGCAGTAGTGCTCACATTACTGTGTTCCGGTGGAAGGGTGTGGGTGCCGGCTAAATCACATGCGCATGAGTATGAGTATGACTTTGACAATATACTGACTCTATATAGAACAATAATAAAAACAAATAGTACAAATACGTACAATTAAATGAACGTGAATAAAAAATTACTTTATTTAAATACAAGTTTATTGATATATCCTACTGGATGGTTTAGATTGTGACAATCTTAATGGCACATGTCTATAATTATCCTTCGCATGGCCTGGCACATGCATGAGCGTTTGTAATTTAATTCTTGGTTCCGGTATCTCGCTTTGAGCACGTGTGATCTCATAAAGAATAACAAAACTAGACGTGCCCCAACAACTGTGATGTGGATCAGGAAGCCGTGGGTGGAATGTGATAACGGAGCTTCGTATATATTATGAGATATTTTGGGTGTCAGGATTGAAATGCTTCTTTATCTGTGGCTATTTTGCTTGGCGTTTTCAGGTGATTTGAAATTGCATGGTTGGTTTCACTACATTCTTAGTTCACTTTATAATTAACACAAGGAACTGCTGTCTTAAAAAAAGCATACATAATATTTTCAACAAATATTTTACATATATTTAATAACAAGACCCGGAGCGAATATCTGGAGATAGTGTGACAGTCCCGTTCGGGATAAGCTGGTATTCCAGAGTAAGCGAGTCTGCCTTCTGCGCTGTAGGTCGTGGGGTCAACTTCCACGAAAAAAACATTTGCGTTGCATATATGATTTTTCTTCCTCGTTGTTATTATGTTATGTATTTGTATCCACAAAAAAGTACTACATATACATACAAGCTATGTTTAGGGGCCGGATGACGCTGTATGAAATGCATTCCTCTCTCTGGTCGATCCTTTATGACTGAAGATCTCGATCACCATGTACAGTCAATGTGTTTGTGAATCGTCTCCATCGGTTTATATCTGTGGAATGTAATCTATCTGTGTGAAATGTACATTTTGTTGAAGTGGAGTTATCTGTTGTCCCCAGGGCTTGCCGTCGTGGTCGCGCGGCGTGGAGGCGGCGGAGGCGGCGCGCGCGCGGCTCGTCCGCTGGGCGTGCGGCGAGCCCCCGCCCCCCCCTGACCCGCCGCGCAAGAAGATGCCGCACGCGCTGCGACGTCGCTGGCCGCTGTGCCCCTGCCTGCACGTAAGTACCACCTACTAAGCTTGTTATACTATGTATGTAAATAATAAGCAACAACAACAATATGACTCAGGTTATCAAGAGAAGGACCGCATCGCGTTGAGCCAGTCACTCTGAAGCAGGAATGCGTTTTAGAATCTTAATTTGGTAGAAAGAGGTCTGCTAGAACAAGCTAAAAATGAAAACGCATAGTTTTTTACTGCTTTAAACAAAACTGTATGCCGATTTGATCAACATAATCAACTAAAACTCACGCACAAAAAGCTTGAAACTCAATTCTAAGATTGTGGTCTAAATCTACAGTCGGTAGGGTAGGCGAATTGTTCCGGAACGCGGTGGACTCGAGTAACCCAACACCGAGGTATCGAATCGGCATAGTTCTAGCGCCGACTGCAGGTACATTCGCTATCAGAAAGCCGATTAGCAGGATTCATATGGAATCTAAATCCTACGCACGATAATTTCAATTTTACCAGAAGTATCAAATGCGGAGTTTTGTATGGAGTTGTCGTATTTTTTGTTAGATCTATACGTATTTCTATTTAATATTAAAAAAATAATCTGTTAAAAAAAGACGGAGCAACGAGGTCGCGTAACAAAAAAAAACAGAACTGAGTTGATTACGTCTCCTTATGTCCGTTAAAATATTCCTTGCTATAGTTGTAGAGAAACTCCTGACTCTAACGATACCTAAGTATCAGCGCCGAGACCATTCATAACGCGGTACTTTCACCGTCCTATAAATTATCAAGGATACAAGGTACCTGCCTGTTAATTGGCGTATATTGTAGCAGGTTGTTTGTTCTTAGGGCCATTAGGATAACGCAATGTGACAAGACTTTGCTTATGAAATTCACCATGCACGAACTGGTTAAGATTAGGAGAAAATGTTAACATACCACCATAGGTCAACCCAATTAAGCTAATAATGGTATGCTAGGTTCTTGTAGCAGTGACGGAGGTGTGGTAGACGTGAGGTTGAAGTTTTTACCCAGAAGGAACCTTATTCCCATGTCTACAGCGCCTGTATGTCCCTTCTACATTTCAAAGGCTGTATTTAGGTCTGAAACTTTCAAATAATACATGTTGATATAGTGTTTTGTTAATTTTTTTTCGTTTATACACTTCTTCATCAAGTTTCTCTGTCGCAGGCGGCATGGGAAATCATAAACTCAAGACAAAACATAAGACCCGAGAAAAAACTACACTCATCACACAAACTTTGCCCCAGCCGGAATCGATCCCAACTAAGCTACGGAGCCGTCTTACTTTTTTATTTAAGATTAAATAAAAAAGTAAGACGGCTAAGTATACTCTTTTTTATTGCGATTAATGACTAAACAATAGTACAAAACATTGACGGCTCCGTGGCTTAGTTGGTAGTAGCCCTGCATTCGAAGCGAGGGGTCCCGGGTTCGATTCCCGGCCGGGGCACATTTTGTGTGGTGAGCATGAAGTTTGTTCTCGGGTCTTGGGTGTTTGTTTTGTGTTTCTGTGTTTGTCCATGCCATCTGCGACACAGGGAATCCTAGTGCAGAGGTATGAGTGTGTTAAAGTTGTTTTTTTTTTTAAATGGTTTATCGGGCGGTGTTCAAGGAATAAACTCAAATATAAACATTCACTTAATAACTCTATTTCCGTTATATTTATTAAGTTCTATTTCACTTAATAACTATATTACTTGGGAATGTCACTTTTATTAAATAAACGCTCTCTAAATTACTAACTAAAACTATCTCTCATACGGTAGCTAAATATGAAGCAATCTATTACGCAGAAACCTAACGAGTTTCACAAACATAAGTTTATACGTAAATGGTTAAAAAAAACTTTTATTTTCATTTTGGTACCACCTCAATAAATTACCATGATTTTCAAATAAGGAATTAACCAGCGAAACGGTATTTTGCATAACATCATGTCATACCTAACGTTTCTATTTGAGATGAGTATAGATGATGAATTATTCATAACATTTGTGACCACTTAGCGGATAAAGGTACTGCTGAGAGAGCGGCTTTTAGCGGCTACCTGCATATCGAAAACTATAGGCAATTATTAAAATCACACATTTAAATATTTAAACTGCAGCTCATTGTTGTATTGATGATAGCCCTCAATATGCAGGTTGTCGTATCAGTCATATATATACGGAACTTTTACTAGCAGGCTAGCCGTTAGATGTGGATATTATCCAACTCAGCTACCGTATTAATGCCACATGTCTTCATTATCTAACTAATGCATACTGACACTCAAACTTCGACCCGCAACATCATGCTATTGTATAATCTTTATAAATTGCTGTTGCAAAAGTGAATTTTCTTCTGTAACACTAATTTGTAAATATTATTATTATATTCATCACTTTAATGAAATTAATTATATATTGTAAGATTTAATGAGATGTTTGATTGATCAGTTTTGCGTGAACAAAACGCACGCAAAACAAAACACGAAAATAATAGCAAATATCTGAGTAACTTTCAAATAATGTTCATAACTAGTTTGGTGCCAATGATATCCGTCATTAAATCGTATGAAGCAAATTGATTTGGTGATAAATCCAATGGACACGACCTTGACTTTGCCGATCACCAAAATAACGGCTCTGAATGCATCATTAACCGGCAGGCAAATTTGTATTGGCGATGCCACAAGTTTTATTAAATTAAATTGTTAGGCGTGTGATTCTATTACTTATTGCAACAAAAGCGAAGCGCCCTCAAACTTTACATATCATCTAATTTAAGGAAACTTGAGAGTAGCTCGGTAAGAGTAGGTGACCGTTTGGTGGAATTTGATCCTAGCGCTTTCATGCTTACATAAGTCAATAAGCAATTTCTGATGCTTGAAAGGAGATGGCCACTGATGAGAAAGTGCGAAAAAAAACACACTACGAGATAAATAGATGTGAAAAAAGTGTGAAAATCTTACCATTTTCTAAACATAAATTAAAACAATGGCTTTATACAAATTTAATAAGTTTTATGCCCTGTTTAGTATTATTCAACATGAACAAGATGAGAATGCAAATATAGCAATTTGCATTCTCAAATCATACAAAGAAAATTCATACAGCCGAATTTGGAAACCTGCATTTTGGAAGTCGGTTCACAATCTTACCTTACTACTTAACATAAATTTTACTTTGGTTATTATCATTTGAATGTCAATGTTGGCACACCTCTTACAATTTATAACTTGATTAATGTGCCCATTCTTATACCTCGACTGTCGTCGACTGTATTCAGAACCAGTTACTACCGAGTGTTGGAAAGTAGAAGCATTAAACAATTTAGTAGGCACGGTGTTACTGCAGTGGGTCGGATTGCAAGTTCATGGCTGGGAATTAGGATTTGCGAGTGTGGTGAAACCTTTACTGGGCAACGAGAAGAAACGAGCTGGCCTCAAAAGTGTATATTGGCATTTAACAATATGTTTAGGTACAGCAGATGGTTTTAGCCAATCAGGAAATTTGTGAAAGGGGTACGAACGAATCCTAACTAAAAAAGGGGGTTAATTTTGATGTTACTATTAACGCTATTTTATTTCAAACCTATATCGATCCCGGTTGTGAGCTTTCTGTTTTTGCACCCAGTTGAGGGCCCTTCGCTCTCAATCCCTCGCTCTCGCCAACATGCGTGACGCATTCTAAGCCATCTGAGGCCAACAGTTTATCCATTAATATAAAAGATGTTATTGATGTAGGTTGTATAGATGGTTTATGAGTTGGTATTAGATTTTCCAAGTCTGATGAAAACTATTAAATGAAGTTACAGGCTATCATAGTATATTGGCACTCACAATATAATTTTCTACGAAATACCATTATTGTCAATGAGAAAACGCCGTGGTGCGATTCAGCTCGCTCACCTAGGTTTCCGTGTCTGTTATTTTGTAAGATTATTACTATGTTAAAATCTATGCTGTGAAGCAGCCCGCTGCGGGTCAAAAGATAAGGCGTTTAAATGTAAGTAATATTCATTATCAGCCTTCGTCAGTCCACTGCTGAACATATTATGCCTTTACCTTGCCCTTTAACCTTTGCAAACCGAACCCTAAAAGCTATTATACAACAATCGATAATGATCCATTTGAAATATACGAAATGATCACTTTATTATAACCAACAATTTAAACCAAAGATGACAATGAGATGAATGAATGAATCATTGACGGAGACACAATCATAGCAAACAATCAGTGACTGGGTCCACAAACGATTCAAGATGAGATCGAAACGTCAGTATAACAATAAGTTAGTTACGAATCAGAACATATATTTCGCCATAGCTGATTGGGTTCTTTTATTTTGCGAAGGTTAGAACCATTTCAAGAGTATTAAAGTCGGATCGTTTTTAGATCAAGTACGGTCGATATATTGAAAATTGTGTCGTCATCCCGGACTGTCATGGTGTCTGACTGGTGTCACAGCTCAGTTGTTGGTAACTGCCTTCTGCGATGTAGATTCGATTCCCAGGACAAACATTTGCGTGATGAGCATTTTTGATTGTTCTGTTGTTAATATGTAGGTGTTAAGATATTATAAGATTAATAAAGCTTAAAATTATCTATACCAATAAATTAAATTGAATTGCCCGTTTGTAATGTCATAACAGCTTTTTACTAATTGCATTTCAAAGTATTAATGGTACTTATACTCGTATAACAACAACATATTTTTTTTCTGTCTTTTTCTTATCTTGAAAATCGGCTGGACCGATTTTGCGGGACTTTCTTTGGCAGATAATAAATGATGTAGGAGTAACGTAGGCTATATTTATTTCGAAAAAAGTTAGGTTAGCGCGCAAAAAAATTAAATTCCACGGGGGTAAAGTCGCGGAAGCAGCTAATTAAATAATAAAACACTACTATTACCACCTCCATATAAACAAATCATTTTTTAAACTCTATGCCTAATATTATATTACTATAATATAATAGACTACCTTATTACTATAATCAACGAGGAATGAATGCAATTATAACAAAACAATACCCAGATAATTACGGGAAGTGATTTGTCGCGTCTCGACGTCTTTATTTGATTGAGACGTATTGTTTGAACGCAATATTATTTATGTAGCACTTTATCAATTGGAGCTGTTTAATTGCTGTGCAACTTAAATATTGTTATTTATTGTTATTGTCCATATGTATTTGTTAATATATGTTGCTAAGCATTTTTCAGTTGCATTGCCGTTTTGTATTTAATACTTCAAAACAGGAGGCATTCTTTATTCGACCGTTTGTTCCGTTATGTCTTTGTCAGTTGTAAATTTATTTGGAAGGTTTTTTTTATCATACGGTATCCAAGTTTTTCTATAGACATTTCATGAAAAATTCCGACCTTATGGCGGAAACATGGAGAACACATATTGGAGTCGTTTCGTTTTATTTCCTAATAGATTTTTTTTTTTATGAATAAGAAGATAAAGTTTTAAACGTGACTCAAGTTTAAAATTTAATTGCCATGAAATACCTTACTTACGGTAATTAAACACATCATTATGTTCTGACAAAACTCTTCTTACGAAACACGTTTACAGCTAATTTTTTTTTTATGTGATACATGTGGTGGGTGCGCTGACAGTGATGTTAAGTGGTTACCGCTGCTCATAAACAATAACAATATGACTCATGTCCTCGCAGTTCGTATCAAGTCCACTAGAATTCTAGAAACATTTTTCACTACAAAAAAAATGTACGAATAATTTAAAAAAGAGTTTTTTTTTTTTGGATTACGGAAAGTGTAATATGCTTTCCAATTTTGCACCTGCTGTACTAAGTGGCACTTACAGATATGGACTATCAGTCGGAAGCGGCCATAGTCCTTTCTCTGGAAATTTTAATTACTTAGCGATAAGAGTTCATCAATAGTATCGGGTCGTTTAGTATTCCTTCCGCAGCCGACGAAGGAGCACCATTGGAAATAGCTTAGCGACAAGGAAAAATTGCTTAATAGAAGAAGGAAATACATAAAATAATATCGAAATGGCCGACCGTGTGGAGAACTTCTAGTGAATAATTCAAACGGCCAGTGAATATGGTTAAATCAAGAAACTTCAGTTTCTCTTTTGGGAGAAAGAGCTTGAAAGGTGGCAACTCCGTAAGTGATATTTCTCAGTTAGGTTACAATTTAGAAAATGTGATTTTTTCCTACATATGTGAGTAATCCAACGGTTCCCTAAATATGTGAGTAATCCTGTTGTTGAATCGCTATTGATACCCAGCCGGAGCAAACTTGCGTGATTAATATGAGGCTTGTTCTCGGGTCTTCGATGTGTCTATGCCACCTGCGATACAGGGATATCCCTTCTTTTTTTTTTTTCTTCTTTCTCTGCGATGTTCTTTGTTTTGTTTTTATTGTTCGGAGTTATTTAGAATATTCGTTTTCATATTATAAATAATATATTTTTAAATAGGTACTTTGATTGGTTTTGATTGACTCTATAGACAGATTAATCGTTAAACACGTTATTGTACATAATCAGTAAGGAAACAAATTTTAAGAATAAGATTTAAGATTAAAAAAAACCATATAAAGAACCATCTTCTATACTTCGGAAGTCGTTTTCGGATGACATATAGTTTTCAGTTATTTTGATTTAACAACCAAAATATCAAGCCGATTTTGATCATAATTCTATGGGACAAACGAAAAAAAATAATTCTAAATCGGTATGATAAAGGGTGGAGAAATCGGAGAACAAACATAAAAAATATGTACCTACACTGGTACATAGAACCTCCTCCTTTTTTGAAGTCTGTTAAAAATGGTTATAGGATTTTCATCCAGACAACCTTAGGATGGAAAGGGACATCTAGAAGAAACAGAAACTGGTGATACAATAACTAACTAAATAATAATACACACATACATACATGAATGTGTTTCGTGACAATTGCCATCAATGATCCCAAAATTTCATTAGGACATCATGAAAGGACATTCTTTGTCATGTCACAATAAAAGAACATTTTGTGAGTGAATCATATATTGACCCTTTGGCGCCGCATTGCATTGTGGCGATGCCAAATGATAACCGACGATATCAAAGTATCGTCCTGTCTCGCGAATCCATTCACTTGAGAAAGAAGGGTTGCCGCAAACATCGTACAAAAAAATGATGAATTTAAAAAAAATGTTATCTTGATGAGATATTTCATTATAAAACGTTCTACAAATATATTATATTTCGTAATTTTTAAGTAGTTTTGTTTGGTGCCACGATTTGCAAATACTGTATTTTGACGCTGATTTCGAAAAAAATCAAAGACCTTTATTTCCATTATTATTAGACCGTTTATCAAATTATTTGAATCACATTATTTATATTATTCAATAAAGTTACCCCGATATTGTCTGAATCCGTGATTTGCATACAAGAACAGTGTTGCGATAGTGGGGACATATCATTCTTCAAGAAAGTCAAGTTTACCAACAGTTGAACAAATAAATCGTTATCAGTGTTGATGAAACAGTACACACGAAAGCAGGTCATGAGCAGTGCAACAAATATTTGCTGAAAGAACAATGGAATACTATTAGTACCTGCTTATGAAAACAAACTACGCTTTATACGGGTACAGCTGTAAGGGTTTTTTGCTATTTTCTTTAGTATTTTAAGAGATGAAAGATATAATGAATACACAATTTTCTTGTTTTTATTAGTTAATTGTACGACAATACGAAAATTTAATGGAAAATTCCATGTTTATTTAGTTTCTGCGAATAATTGGTTATTTGCGGAAACATAAAACAGCTATTAGAATTAAAATGTAATGCCTAGATAGATTGAAAATAACTTATGAAAATGGCTTATTCCCAATCACACAGCTCATAATTAAAAGGGGCTAATGACAGGTTTAACCTTAAAAGTAAATCCGGCTTACTAAGTATTTTGACACGTAAATATTAACGAGCATGATAAATTTCTCACCTCGTGAAAGTTTGCAAAAGCTGAGGTAATCAATAGCAAAACAAATGTTTTCGATAAATTTATATTTGTCATTTACTTCGTAGTCGTGATATCGATTTCGCAGATTTTTGTTAAATGACAACGTTAACACACTCATACCTCTGCACTAGGATTCCCTGTGTCGCAGATGGCATGGAAAAATACAGAAACACAAGACAAACACCCATGACCCGAGAACAAACTTCATGGTCACCACACAAAGTGTGCCCCGGCCGGGAATCGAACCCGGGACCCCTCGCTTCGAAGGCAGCGCTACTACCAACTAAGCCAATACTGCGGACAATTTGAAACGATTTGTCGCTGATGGGAAGGGTGAGGAGCTCGAAATTCCGGTGAAAGTAAACTTCTTATCGTTAAGACCATAGCGTGGTGGTAATGCTAAGCTATCTAGCTACCGAAGAAAAAGACCAGCACTAACCGGTGAGTTCTGGCAGTTCCGAATCCGGGAATGACATCTCAATATAGCTCTCCAAGGTAGCTCTCGGTTCAAATGCTATAGCAGCTACTGACTGGATTGAGAATCAGTAACTAGATGATAAGATTTAAGCAAGTTTTGCCATGAGCTCTTGATTTTCTTCAAGCTCCGTAGCTAAGTTGGTAGTAGCCCTGCCTTCAAAACGGGTTCTCGGGTTCGATTCCCGGCCGGGCCAATGGGCGTCTAGGGTGTTTGTCTTGTCTTTACGTGTTTGTCCATGCCAACACAGGGAATCATACGTATTTTTTTTCTATATACCAAAAATATGCCTTTTAACTCAGTATCAAGCAACAAAAGAGGGGTCTTATTGTGTTCCAACCAGTTTCATCATAACTTATTTGTTATTACACGCTTACGGCGAACTATTTCAAGTGAAACGCATTATTTTACTCTGTCGTAAAATATTATTTACGATCGACATCCCTACAACCCTCGGCTGGTTATTCGTGTTGATGACTTCACCAGTAATGCGACGGTTTGGTGCCAGTGCAACATTTACGAGACCATGACTTTTATGGGAATTTGAGATTTCAAGCTAGCGTGCCTCTTTCTGGTCTTAGATTCAATTCAGTTTTGAAAGATCTTTATTTTTAACCGATTTCAAAAAAAGTGTTCTCAGTTTGTCTCTACATTTTTTGTTAGGTTTTCTATGTTACACGTCAAACGTTGACCGTATTGGTTTTTTTTAAAATTTGATTGTCTGGTTTTAAAATGTACTTGCAAAGTGGGGCGTGGTAATTATATGGAATAAATCAGTGTGAATTTGAATCCTGGAATGTAAATAATCATTAAATGGGAGAGCTGAAACAAAACATTGTGAGAAAATCGGCACGTCGGAACTAAAAAATAATAGACATCTACCAGTCTGGATTGGGTTCCTGTGGTTGATAAAAGCCTCCTCTTGCTTGTTGCAAGTAGTGGGAACATGGTACGCTTATTTAAACAAAGATTCTTGCAACCCTGGCGGTCCTGTGAGGAGCATTTCCTGTCGATGACTTCACCAGGAGCGGGATGGTTTCGGTTGAATGGACCAGCTAATTTACGAGACGGTGACATTCATATTAATTTATCGCTTTAAGATGAGCGCCGCATTGAGAAACTGCGATCTGTTTCGAAAGTTATGTTGCGTTATTGTTTATGTGATTAAAGTACAAATTTAACAGAGATGTGCGTTCCTAAATTTGGTCATACTCGTATCATAATATCATTTTTAATTCTTGTAACATCGTTTTTCGTAAAACTGTAAACATAAATAAATTAACGTCTTTTATCTGAAGGGATAGGCAACATGGGCTATTTTCATCTTATGGGTTACATCCTTAGGTCCAAGTGGACCCCCAGATGGCCCCGGGCTAGATACCAGACGGCAAATTTTATGTGGGGAGCTTGCAGTTTGTTCTCCGGTCTTGGGTGTTCGTGCCTTCTGCGATACGATGAATTCTACTGCAGGGGCATGAGTAGGCGTTTATTTTTTTCATTAGTATGGAAATTTTAAATTATACAAAATTGTATTTTGGCTTCAACAGTCGGAGAGAGCGTGGTGGTCCAGGGGCATAGGTGACGGAAAACATCGTGAGGAAACCGGCATGTCTTAGAACCAAAAATTCGACGACATGTGACATCTACCAATCCGGATTGGGCTCCCGTGGTAGATCAGAGCCCATTCACCCTCAATTATCGAGAGTAGGCCGGTGTCCCTGCAGTTGGGACGTTAGCGGCTGGTTCGGTATTCGAATATAACTGTTATTCTTATTAAAATACCCAGAAGCAGGTCAACGTAAAACAATACATAAACGTTTCAAGTGGGTACTCGCATCTCGCATGATTTACCCACGAGATCTGTCAACAACTCATCTTCCGAGTACGCAACTTTCACACGGACATCCATCGAACACGAGAATTATGTATATGGTGACGTACCAAAATACTACTCGTTCACAACAAAACAATGAAGGCTGGTGCAGATTGCGTTCAGTAGAAGCATCTCAATGTTTCATATTACGAAAAAAATGGGTGATCTTAGTGGCATTTCCACGTTAAGCTGTTGGCCCCAGCTATACTAGTCGATAAGCTTTCAGGTGGCTTGAAAATTCTGACACCAGGGTTGGCTGCTTACTCACACGTAAAGAAGGCGGGAGGGGTCGTATTCCTGTTATCTATGGGCGGCGGTTATCACTCAACATCAGTCTCATTACTAACAGACTACATACCAATTTAAGATAGTGATGTACATAATGTTTGCTTTTAGAGACCTTAGTGTCTCAAGCTTTTGTTTCGTTACGTTAATTTCAAGTCTGGCATTGTTTTTTTCTACAAAATGGGGCATGGGACATTACAATGTCTTCTCCTGCAATCGTTCTGCGGCGGACACCAATTATTTAATTTCCATTAAACTGTCAGGTGTTTTTGTTACACCCAGAATAAATCAACAAGAAAACATAATCCGCACGCGTAATACAATCGTAAAACGAGTCGCTGCAATAAAACCATCATTTAAATTGCAAAAGCGCGATACAAGGAACGGGGCGATGGGTTACTTCCTTAAAAGGATAGGTAAAATGTCCGCAATGAGGAAACAGACGGACGGACACAGAAAAAAACCTGACAAATATGTAATGTGAAGTTTACGATAATTGATACGTAGGCAATACGCGATTTGTTAATTGCGCTGCAGTTGCTACCGAGCGGCGAACGTAACTAGTTTATAATTCCAATTACGGTACTTTGAAGTGGTAGTTGGATTAATTATGTTCCGTGTGATTAATTGCTTGAAATTATTATAATGTTCATTACAACATTCTTTTGGAAGTTTATTGAAGAAAGCGAGTTGAATCAGTGTTTAATTTATTCTCATTTGCTCGTCAATTGAAACCAGTAGGATGAGAGATTGTGATACCTTGAAGAAACATCTGTCCGGGGCTTTTCTTATGACACAATACAAGCATAGATAGTAGGGTTTTATTTAAGTAGTCTATGCACCAAATTTAAAATTTAAGACAAATCGGCTTATGATATGTAACCCAGCAGATATACTTTAGCATACGTAATATTAGTTTAATTTCATTGGCGCCTTTCGTTTCAGAATGACGAGCCTCCCGAAATCACGTATTGCGTGGTGGGTGGCGAGGGGGGGCTGGCGTTACAAGCCGTCACCCCCACGCATCCGATGCCGCCGGAAGACGAGCTGGACGCCAAGTTTGCTGAGCTAGTGGTGAGTGCATTGTACCCAGAGATAAAATATCGATTACCGTCTAACTATCAGTAGAGGACAAGACGTACGTATGAACAGAATTTACAGGTAGTATGTGTAGTTAATATTTGATGTCTATCTGACCTATAAGCAGGTCACTAGCGAAAGAGATCGCTAGTGACCTGCTTATAGTTGATAAAGATATAATTCTCAGCGATATTATTCGTATTATGCATAGCATCGACCTAACCCTTGTTCTGGTCATTTGTGACAGAACCGACGAACGATCGGGGCAGAAGTAGTAGGGGGTACCCTCTACTACTTCTGCCTACTACACTAAAAGCGATGCCATATGGAAGAAAATAAATGTATGATAGAGACTCGAAAGACAACGGTTAGGCGAGATGTAGCAGCATGTTAGCCAGCTAGAACGACGACATATGAAAGGACAATAAATGTGTGATAGGGAGTTGAAGAAAGGGCTGTGTTCTCCAGTGGACTGATGAGTTGTGGCTCGTAAAGTTTCAGTAATAAGCATTTAGGTGTGTTGTCTAATATGTCAAGTAACAGTCAAGATATTATCATAAATTAGCTACAAATGGTGACTTCAATCACAATTGAGTGCACTGGCCAACGAGTAGGTATCAACATAAAAAACAACGTAAAACTTGGAGTCGTTTTACTTTTTCTCGTGTGATTTCCGCACATTGTGTGGAAGTTACTGCCAATTACGGACATTTAAAGTAATAACAATTTTAATTGAACGTCCACAAACATTTTAATAACACGAAAATTATTATGAATTTCTCGTAACATTTATATTAGCCGAGCATTTTCATTGAAGTAGTTCCCATCTCTCTGACTAATTTCGTCATTGTTGTTGGTTAGACGTTACGTCATTACTGTTTTCAATGTTTATGAGATGTAGGTACACAATGAGAATCATACACATAAACCGATCATTTATATGGCCTTTACGAATTTTTTTTTTTGTTGAAATTGATTGACTTTATGAATGTCAACCACCAAAACTGTTTCCGTCATGCTTGACAAATCTGAGTTTCCATGACTTATTGAGACATTAACGTCATTCATGAACATGCATGACGTTATTGTTGTAATGAGTTCAATTTCTTCATTGATTTTCTACCATACTATAACTATCATCGTTCATAAAAATACAAAAAAGGATAAAACCATTTGACCAAAGAGGTTATCACTCTTCCTTTTATTGAGACACTAGCGGTCGCCCGCGGCTCCGCCCGCGTGGATGTCGGTTACCGCTGCAAAAAGCCTACCCAGGAAAGACACGGTCAGCAAAATGATTCCCAGGTCAATTCACAGACACCGACAGTAACATTGACGACGCAGTCATTATCCGCAGGCTGCACAGATTGTCTTTCTGTGTAGATATGTTAAGTTGTTAATGATGAAAATATTTAAATGTAATGAATACTAAGTTTTTACTTCTGCCGGCAGTCCCGGAGCGCAACCCGTTGTTTAAGGATAGATAACTAAAGCGATTATTGTAGAGCTTCTCCATAAACAACATTTGACGTTAAATTATTTTCAGGTAACAAAATATACTGATGGTCGGGAGCCCCGACCCGTGATAGGGCAACGTAAAGTTGCCCATGCGTAAAACATTCTTTTCGTAAATCAATTCCTACTAATTTGAATGTTTGGCCCTGGGATTTGTTTATCGTTAGTGCGAAAGAAATTTTTACTGGAAATTGGAGCCTTTTGAAGGGTATAGGCAAATCAGTAGGGATCATGGGTATTCCTGGTATATGAGCTAATTCACCAGCTGCAGGGCCGGTGATAATCTTCGCTACTATTAAATTATCTTTTAGCTCCTTTATAAGAAGTCTCGTGCCATTACACATGTTGGGGGGGCTTAAATTTCTGAGAAGCATTATCGGCGTGCCAACTTTTAACAACAGTTCATGAGGTGGTAGACCAGCGGGGTTCAGAGAATTTAAAAATTCCTGGGGGTAGTGCACAGCGTCCTCGATGTTAGTGACGGTGTCTATGGATTTATAGCACCTAACTTCACCCGGTACTTTCTGCATAATTAAACTGTTTATTTCGTTGACTGTTTCATTCCTGGGAGAAACTATTGCTCTACAACACAGCCAACGAAAATCATTTTGATGTAAGTTTTCGATGTCAGGATATATAGCATCTATCAGACTATCTAAATTATGGACTATTTGGCCTAGAGACTCATCCAAAGTAACCGCATAATCGGTGCCCAAATTTAAAGATGGAAAAATTCCTTCTCCAAGTTTCAGCAGCTGTTGTGGAAAATTTCTATGCGTATTTCCATGTAGATGAGCTCTCATATTGGTGCGCAAATTCAAATGTTGAACAGATGTCCAAAGGTGAGACGATTTTAAACATGCCTTCATAATATCTGCTCGCGTACCTCTGTTGACGACTGGAAGCGTTTGTCGGAAATCTCCAGCAAATACAAAAGTGATACCACCCATGACATTAGCAGAGCTTCGGAGGTCTTTTAAAGTACGGTCCACGGCCTCCACATGAGCTCTATGGCTCATGGTGCATTCATCCCATATTACCAACGACGCGTCTTGCAGCAACTTACCAAGAGGCCCATTTTTCCGAATAGAGCACGTAGACCGTTGATCTAAAGATACGGATAGCTCATCATATTTTAATTTCGCCATAACTTCAAAACCAAACGTCCAATTTTAATCATTCAAAGACCAAATATTATCTCCATAAACTGTTCTTAGTGATGAAATCATTTATATTGATAAGGATTAATAGCATGAGTAAAATAAACGCGTTTAAATGTAGTCCAAAAAAATTCAAGATTTTTAAATAAAAAAATGGTTGCTGTGCCTCACTCGACATAGATGGGTATAGTGTGTCGCGGACTTTTTTGTAGATATTTATAAGATCTACAATTAATTAGAACATTTTATGGTTCTATCTTTTATAGTTTAGGCAGCGTACGCAAAATAAGTAACTTTTCTGGTTGATTTTTTACACCTTGTGTCCGAAAAACCCAAATATCTTACGGAACCCTATTTTTTTCCAAAATAAAATATAGCCTATGTTACTCGTGGATAATGTAGCTTTCGAATGGTGAAAGAATTTTTAAAATCGGTCCAGTAGTTTTTGAGCCTATTCAGTACAATCAAACAAACATACAAACAAAGTTTTCCTCTTTATAATATTAGTGTAGATTTAAAGAAATATTCGATGATTTATCGATGAAGACTAGTTTTGAGCGCTTGTCATTATTTCATCCTATCAATGATCGATGTTTGGTCGTGTATTATGTGTATACACACATAAGTGTGTGTGACGTAGTCGCCAGGTAGTACCGATGGTGTCACTACAATTTTCCCGCCAGCCACCATGTCGAATGGATCAGAGACTTGTTTCATAATTGTGCATCTATCATCATCATTTGCGTCCTAGATTCTGTTAGATTCCTTGGGAAAGCGTCATCTGAAGCAATACATTGTACGCCTTCAGTGTTGAAATGCTACCTGCTTATTTAAGCAATGAAAAACGAAAATTGTATTGGTGGTCGGTCAGATACTAGAATCAACTTATACTAATTTTAACAAAATAGGGCATTGTCCTGTAGATACAATTTAATTTTCTGAAGTATCGTATGCAGGGAATCCCAAAACGTTGAAAGAAAACATTATAAGGAATTTGAACCAAACCGTGATAAAACAGCCCATTCACTCACTCTCACTTGTTGACAGTAGATTAGAGGCTGATAGCTGAGACAATTAAAAATTGTGACAGATTAATATAATATAATACTATAATTTTTAAATAAGAAATCGGATCCCAATTTGTTTCCGATGTAACTTACAGCCGTCCTGTGTAGGGATTTTTACCGTTTAAGCATTGTTTGGTTATTTTACGCATACAAAGATAATATATGTTTATACCGCTATAGTGTAAAGAAACAATAGATTTTTATTATAACCTGAAATTCTGCGCGGAAATTTTCACTACTAAATTGCGTATCTAGAGAGTGTGTAGTAGTTTCATACCCACAATCAGTACAATGTCCATTGTGTTATAGCCTGAGGTGGCAATGCAGATGTTGAATTCTTATCGAAGTGATTCAAAACGATCTCGAACCGGCACTATGTTCGGATAATGGTTATATACAAAATGGGCGATAAATCAACGCCAGTAGGCGTTGTAGGGACAGATGAGGAGTACGCCCGCGGACACCTGGACGTGGCCACTTTCCTAACGCCAATACTAGGGCTGAACAAAACTGATAGGCTGCCTATCATGGTGCCACAACAAAATCTTCTAACAATCTTCAATTATGAATCCGTTTTTATACCAAATTTTTACTTTTCGTCTCTGTAAAGGTTTAAATGCGGGATAAAATTATGTTTTAATTGATGGATTCAGGCGCCATTTTGCGAAAGTTATTTAATCTAAAAATGTGTAATATTTAGTGCACCTCCATTAAACTTCTAATGAATAATGTAATCGATACTTGTTTCGGCTCACCACGAGGTATTTTCAGGAGAGTTGACTCTAGATGTGACCTTGTCGAAGGCTGCACCTGGGTGTTTGTGCAAAAATGTGCTCACCGTTTGTCACGCCTTTGTTTCTCTGTTGATGACAGATCAAACATAAATATAGTCAGCAATATTTTAGAGCTGTCTTAATAAATTTAAGTCATTTTTTTGCTAACAAAATCGATACGACACCCAAAAGGTGTAAAATCAACGATATGGTTCTAACTAACCCTTCAGGGTAATAGGTTTAATTATGCAATAATGTTGAATTATTTGAAACAAAAAAAAAGCAATGTGTCCTGAGTACAAAAGTTGAAAGCCTGTGACCATTGGGCTCCCGTGGTAGATAGACATTATCACGTCATCCTATCGCCATTGACTATTCAATGGTCATGTTCCGTCGCAAGCTTTTTGTCAAAATACTTTGTAATCCATGTTCGCCGAGTCCCTAGGCCTGGCCCCCTGGACAGTTACCGTTGTAGTTGTGGGTGTGAAGAATTAATATCGAAGGCGTGGAAACGAGCGGTGACCTACTTCACTTACGATTCTATGTTTACTGATTAGACGGTCGTGATCATTAAGATGTGATTTCACTGGAGTGAACTGAGTCCAGCGATTCCTAACGGTTGCCATCTGCACCACTTTGGAAAGTCTGACGTCCTTCCGGCTACTTGCTGCGCGAACGCCTACTCGTTGCCAATGACGACCAGCTTTTCAAGGGTTCCATCAGTACGTCTTGCTATATGGCGAAAATAAAATAATATCGTAAAGAGGCGGGCTTCATTTATTTACCACCGACGAAAATGAGGGGTGTTATAAGTTGTGTATCTGTGGCATCGTAGCTACCGAACGAATGCACCAATTTTGATGCGGTTTTTCTGTTTGAAAGCTGACGTGGTCGAGGTGGTTCTAATCTATGATTTAAAAAGATTTGTTCAGGCGTTTGAATATCATCAGCTTATTACCTTTACACTAAGGGGACCTTGATAAATTTGTGCGTTTCGCAGACCACAATTATTATATGCGTAATAAATAACGCATAATATTCATCAAAAATTCGCCTCCAGCACCATATTTTGAATACATCCATTCTCTTCGTCTCTCTGACAAGGATAGTCCTGACTGCTAGCTAGACTACACTAGGCGTACACTAATCAAATGTACTATAGATCCATACCACTTGGCTTCTACGCGGATTAAGGTGTGCCAACCGCCGCCCTCGCCACTGTTGATAACAGTTGTCTGTAGGTAGCGTTTATGTTGATTTACCAGCCGTGTCGAATCCGCAAATTGGCTGCCCGACGTCCGGCGCTTATCAGTACTTATCGAATTATTCACGATATTGATCGGCGATCGCGATAATTTGTCATGATTGCTGTCGTGCTTTTGTCCTCTCGTGCTGGGAAAAACTTTGTGTAAATGAGCCGTCATCGCAAGAGGTATTTGGGACTTCTAATAGAATATGACTCCGCCCCTTTTTGTCAAAATAAAACACATTTGTTCGCTTACAAAATTAAAAAAAAATTTATTGAAAGTATGCTCCATCTGCAGCTACAACCTTCGCCCATCGTTCAGGTAGTTTTCGTATTCCTTGCTGGAAGAAGTCCTGGTCTTTTGAGCTTATCCAGTTGTCAATCCAAATTTTGATACTTTCACATGAAGTAAACTTTTCTCCAGTAAGGTCTGTCTGCATCGTCCGGAATAGGTGGTAATCCGAAGGAGCTATGTCTGGTGAATATGGCGGGTGGGGTAACACTTCCCAGTCCTGTCCCTCTAAATATCTTTTTACGACTTCTGCGGTATGCGGTTTGGCATTGTCATGCTGAAGAACTAATTTGTTATGTCTATTCACCCATTCTGGTCGTTTTTCTTCTATGGCTCGCTTCAAACGCATTAGTTGTCGTCGGTAAACTTCTCCATTAATAGTTTCAGAGGGTTTGAGCAACTCATAATATACAATACCTTTCTGATCCCACCAAATACAGAGCATGACCTTGGCACAGTGAATATTTATTTTTGGCTGTGATGGGCCTGGTTCGCCTGGTTTCACCCAAGCTTTTTTGCGTTTAGGATTTTCGTAGTGTATCCATTTTTCGTCTCCTGTGACTATCCGATGCAAAAATCCTTTTCTTTGCTGTCTTTGAAGCAGCATTTCACAAATGGTTTTCCGACGTTCCATGTCTCTTTCTTTTAAATCATGTGGAACCCAGTCACCGGCTTTTTGAATCATTCCCATCATTTGTAAACGCTTTGCAACAGTTGAACGATCAACATTTAATGCTGCAGCTAATTCTGATTGAGTTTGGCAAGAATCTTCCGCCAATAATGCTTCCAATTCAGCATCTTCAAATTTTTTTGCTGGTTTTCCATGTTCTTTATCCTCAGTACTAAAATCGTTATTTTGAAATCGTCGAAACCATTCCTTGCAAGTTGTATTAGACGGAGCATGCTCACCATAAATCTCCACAAGCAAACGATAAGTTTCCGCTGCAGTTTTCTTCGCAATAAAATAATGTAATAACACTTCCCGCAAATGACGTTTATTTGGAATAAAAACCGACATTTTCGAAAAGGTGAAAACAATTGTTGCTTACACTTCAACCAAATATCATAAAATGCGTTAGATAGCTGACATTCAGTACTATCGAATACAAGTATGGTCATTTATTAGTACACGTAAACAATACTAAAAACGACATCTGTTGAGAAAGGGCGGAGTCATATTCACACACCCAATATAAATTCTGGAAGAATGAATCTCAGTGTGCGGCACACTGCATACTTTTGCGGATTATATTTGGGAGCCCTTTAAATACTGTATAAATTAATCTTATCATCTAAATACACACGACTACATGTTTCATGCCCTGTATACATTTCTACAGACTGTGTGACAGGTGCATAGAATTGCGACGTACCTCTTTTGAAAATGTATAATATTAATCTTTAATAATTTAAAGAACAATATTATTATATTATATTTTTTCATCACTGCGCGCTTTCCGCCCTCTATCTGAAAATCGGTTGAGCAAATTTTATGCTCTAAAATTTTATATAAGATGCTAACGTATAAGCTATAGATAACCGAGATAATCGCGAAAAACCAATTTTTATGATCTTTGACTTTGAATAACTTATGACTCAGAAACGAAAATTTATCAGACAACTTTGAGATAACTTTTTGAACGCCAAAATGAAGGTGTCTACGAGTTTCCAGCTCCATCTCTCATTCCAAGGTTTACCCCTTTATTTTCTTAAGTCACTACTTTAGGGGATGACAGTATTTAAGGCGCTTTATTCGATTTTAAATCAGTAATTTTGATAAACCGTGATAAACAATTGTTATAAACATCGTATGCTTCCACTCTTAATTGAACGAGTATGTAAGTCTTTATGAGTAGTAAAAAGAACATTAAATTTGTTAGTTTAAATGTAGCTTTACATACTCTTGAACTTGCTTTTTTATGGCCGGCGGGCTTGTATGTTCGTTTTATATAAGAGAGGTTAGTTAATCGACATTCGGTACTAGTATTCGCTCGATTAAGTTGTTAAAATAACAGCTATTAAATATTTAATATGATTCCATGAATACGTAATTGTAGGTTGTTTGTAAGTAGGAAGATAAAATTGATAACTTAGTTTTTTTTTTAAATCAAAATATTATAATATTTTTACAGGCATGTAATAACGAACTTCGCTGTTACTCTATTAAACCCCAAGGAAAAGGCTTGTATTATGTATTATCTGAAAGTTTTTGATTAATTTCTCAGGTGCATAGAACGTTACTTAAACATTATGACATTAGCGAAAATTGTCGACAGGAGTTGGCAATTTTCGCTTATTATTTTCGGCCACAAAAATATAATAATTTTAGTTATTATCGTCCTGTTTTTATGACAGTTAAATAGTCTAATTAAGTAAAATAAATCTTATTCCGTAATAATGTAAATAAAACAAAGCATTTTGCTCTGCGTTTGCCATCGACATTTGATTTTCGTTCGTTTCGGCTGATGAGGGCAACACCGATGATGACGGCTAGTTATGTGGTCATTACTGCCTTCCGTCAGACAACTGGCCAGACGGTAGATAAGGTGTGTTTACTGTGTTCAGGTCTATGACATGTCTTTATTTGATAACGAAATGACCACTACTTAGACAATTATGACTTATGGGTACAACATCGCGCAATCCTTTTTAATGTCCATCTCATTTCATAATTTTGTTACGTTATTTTTGTTTATGAATTTAAGTATTGACAATTGTTTAATAACTAATTTAAAGTTCGTTCGGACTTCCTGTAATTTCGTTGGCAAAAGTTAAGTGGCTTTATCCCGTGGCTTTGTTCACGTTAATGTATAACTTCGAATTAATGGTACCCATGTCCTTTTCTGTACTCCTGACAACGTGTACGTGACATTTCATGTTGCTCGGTTAAGTAGTTAAGGCGTGAAAGAAAAAAGAAAAAAGAAAAAAAAAAATATAAAAAAACCTCGCACTCTTATGATTCGGAGGAGACGGCGTGATAATGTATTAATGTATTATAGTATTTTGTTTTTAAAATATCTTGGCAATTGTTGTATCTATTTTTTCGTCATCTCATTTCACACACAATGTCATCATCTCAATAATAAATTCACATGAATGTTCATTTTGTTTTAATTATTTATACATGAAAACCACTTATTTCCCACCATTTTAATGGCCGCGTTTCTTTACATTCTCGTAATATAATTTTAACGTAGACGTTAAGATTAATATAAGTTATAAATGCTAATGTCAATTGAAACAGCCCACCATTTGTGCCTTCGTAGACACGGTATTATAAAAAGAAGAAGAAGACACGGTATTAGGAATGTTCCGTGACTTTAAGAAAAGATGAAGTGATTTTTGGTTACTACCAAATATGATAACGCGTTTAACAGTTTTGTTTTGTATCTTCAACGACTATAATTCAATTACGGTTAATTTTTTTAATTGATAACTTTCAGATGAATATTTTTATTATACAACAGTAACTAATTAATTATTATATATCAAGAAATTAAGCAATCAGGTGTTTCAATAAATTATAAGTATAATATAATCGGTTTAGTTAACCAGGGTACTACTTAATTAGATGTCTTATTATTTGTGAAGATATCCACCAAAGTAAATCATTTCATATAAGAAATTTAATATCTATATGTTACGGTTAGATAGATATAATGCCCTTTGAAGGATAGTCAAACAGACAGACGTTATAGGCTTAGTTATAGAACGAGAAAGACTTTCTCCCGACCCCCGGTGAGATCAGAATGATTGGCAGCATCACAAGCATTGCCAATCAGTTAATCATTTCTACTAAGATCATTTCTACTAAACACAACGCGTGTTTTCTCTAGATCATCAATCATGCTTGAGGCAGTTTTCAATGGCCATCGTCGGGTCATTCATTGGTAATGGCATTTGTTTTTGTCTCTCTGAAGTGTCATATCGAGAGTTCCGTACCACCGATTGTATTTGATTATTATAATTGTTATGATATCCCCCATGACACTGATATTCTCGCTTCTTTTTCATGAAGGGTCGGAAAGGATTTGGACAAGCGCCAGACTCGCTATAAGATCGCGTCATCTTCAACGTAGGTACATATTAAAAAAATGCCAGTGTTTTTTTTAAGAATTCAATGATAATAAATTCCCTTGCCTTTGTCACAAATACTGTAAATAAATCAACTAGTATTACTTTTATAGAGCTCTTTCGCACCATACTATTATTACGGTTCGTAAGATCCTTATAAGGACGATGATGAATTGTCAGGTAGGTAGACTAAAGCAGTAATCTTAACCGTTTTGGGGACCATAATACATGTAAAACATGTATTGATCCTAACACTCCATCCCTTTGTGTTAAAATTATATATGCAGTTTTCGTAACTTATCCGACCCGTCACTTTGACAGGTGCGAACATGTGCGTGTTGATGGACACTGGCGGGCGAGTGCCACTAGCTTTGACACTTGACGAGTGAAAAGTTCATTAAAATAGGTACTACTAATTTAGTTTACCAATATTATGAAGAGATGGGATTGCGGGCATGTTTTTATTTATGAACTCGTTCACTACCAAAATGATTTTGTTTTGGTAGTAAAATACTTCATAAAAATTCGAAATAAATAAATAATTTTTCATGAACATCTCACACAGCCCAAACTAAACATGGCCTGTACTGACTTTTCACTGACTTTTTTGTAAATTCATACATTTACAAATGCATATTAATAGACAGACAAAGAACAAACATTTATATTCGTCACATAAATGCTTGTCCTGGGCGGGAATCGAAACCACGATCTACAGCTTAAAAGGTGGAGCTGTGAGGTCAGTCAATATCATCATAAATATTACACATGTTTGAGTAAATATTACACATGTTTGAGTAAATATTACACATGTTTGAGTAAATATTACACATGTTTGAGTAAATATTACACATGTTTGAGTAAATATTACACATGTTTGAGTAAATATTACACATGTTTGAGTAAATATACTTACTACATAGATGGTATGAGAATGGGTTTTTATGTGATTAAATGCCAATTTATTCACATAAAAGATACATTTATTTTCAGACAAAATTCATATTAGGAGTACAAATAAGTTTCCTCCGTTTTATTGTAGATGGCGCGGCACGGAGTTTCCGTTAGCTTTCGCAAATGATAACCGGCTTAAAAAATAGTTTGGACATTCAAGAACAACATAACCTATTAATATCATTGATTTTATATTGGTAAAATATAATTTTTATAAGTTGAAAATGTCAAAATTTGAGCCAAGTAAGCGTCATTTGCGGGAAATATTAGTTTACTTCTTTAATTTAAAGAAATCTGCTGCTGAGGCGCATCGATTGCTCGAAGAAGCATATGGTGAGGTTGCTTTGAGTGAGAGAACGTGTCGAGAATATGTCAAATAGGTCATAGGTCAAATACACAGCCGGGACCAAGATCTTAAAGTGTGCTCCAAAGCACGGAATCGCTCGATTTCTTTGCCACTCACGTGTTCGAACAGATATAATCTTAGCAAACAAGACTAGCTAAAACATAAAAATTGACTGTAATTTAACATATCTGCATGTTAAATGCATATGCATGTAATGTGCCAAGGTGCCTGTGGACATTGTGCTGTGCTGAGTTGGTTTAAGAGGAAGGGGCATCCGAAGGCCAGGGTACCGATCGCCACCCTGAACGTATCACCAGTCCGACGCTGGATTCAGCCAACCAAATAATAATCCATACAGACTGATCCACATTCCAATTATGGGATTAATGCTAATATTACGGCTCATGACAAAAGAATTGGTCCTCGTGACTCGTCGAAGGCTGTTCAGAAATTAATTCACGATAGCCGTTCGATATTGTTTAAAATATCTCGTTTCTAGACTGGCATTCAAAGTCAATGCAAATAAGTGTCCGACAAGTCGCGACCTTTGTATGACGGCTTCGTTGAACGAATCGAACCCGGGACTAACCAACTTATGGTTAGTCCCGGGTTCGATGCCCGGCCGGGGCAAACTCTGTGTGATTACAATGGAGTTTGATCTCTGGTATTGGTTGTTTGGGTTTGCGTTCTGTGTGTCCGTGCCAATTGCGACACAGGAAATTATGCAGGGGTATGAGTGTGTCATTTTGATCGGGTGTGTAAAGCATAAGTTACTCAATTGAATATAAATTAATTAAAAAGTTATATGTCCAAAAGAAATAAAAATATCTAATTATAATTTACTACTAACCAATCTTTCCAATCCAATATTTTTTTAAGAGCACAATCCTTTAAATATGTAAACTACTCTTTTGCTTTTCACGTTTTACACATTTTCGGCCCTAATAAATTCGCTCGAAATTTATCCTTTGCCCGCGTCCTTCTGTATCATAGTCAGTTGTTCAAACCACTACGCCGCTATGGTCGAACTGTCACTTCTGTATCTTTACTCTGCCATTAGGTAGATGATATCATGTTTATTGTAATGGTATCTACTGAAGCCAGCTAACCGAGCAATCAAAGGTTATGGAAATTCACTCTCACGGCGCGGGCGCACCCTACAGACGGAAAACGGATTCATTTATATGTATCTAGAAACGAGATAAATTTACGCTTTCCATCGCGTTAATTATCTGCAATTCATTTATTGGGTCCGATCTGATATTGGTTATCGGACCTAAGTATATGGTTATTTTTACCAGTGCCAATAGAAATTTTGTATGATTCGCTCACACGAAGAACTAATTAAGTACTTCTGAAAGCAATCTCACTTAGTTTAACAACATAATACTGTTTAGACAAAGATGCTAGATAAGTGAGTGTTTTCAGTAATTAAACAAACAAACCAATTATATCACATTGATATACGTGTCGCAGGTGGTATGAATACACGATTACACATCACAATCACTTAAGACCCGAGAACAAACTTCGTGCTCATCATACAAATGTATCCCCGGGATATGTGTCCCCGCCCTTCGCTTCCAAGGCATGTACTGCCAGCTTAGTTACGGTGCCTTTGTTTGACGTGTGGAGGCTTCGATTTGATTGGACAATATTTCGGAGACTATGTAAAAATGTATTCCTTAGTAAACGTAAGAAAGTAGTTGAAAAAAACACAATTTACTACAAATTTTCATAAAATATGAAATTTTGAAATCCAACCTAGAACTGTGAATCGCATTATACGTAGACTTCTTTGAATTATGTTAATAAATTAAACGATGAATAATTACAAAATGACCTGTGGTTCTCATTGACCGACTTGAGTTAATCGTAGCTTTAACTAAATTGCAGATTCAAAGTGACTCGAGAATGTGCTAATGGGCTCTATTAGGCTCACATATGGTGCAGTCAGCGTTATAGGCAGAATTAAAACTCAAATGCGTTACTATATAATAAAACCATACTAATATTTGTATTTATGTTTGTTACACTACTCCGAAACGTCTGAACGAATTTAAATGAAATTTGTTATGAATATAGCTCATACCCTGGATTAACGAATTGACTACTTTTTATCTCAAAAAAGTTTATTATTTTTAGTATCTTGCAAAAACATGACGTATGTCATTTACTTCCATCGTCTCATGTTTCCTTTTAGCCGCGGGATACACCGCGGGACGTATTAAGTATAATAATAAATGCTTATACTATTTCTTGATAGACATATTTCGTTAGGATTTGTGCCGTGCCGTGCCCTTTAATTAAAAACAATATTTTTTTCCTAAAGAGGCAGTTAAGATAAAGATTTAATGATAGAGTTTCACTGAGCTGTTTTAACGTGATATTCTATTTAAAATTTTTTGCCTCATTTCAAATAGGTTATAGTTTAATAGCCAGAGCGTTTTAGTAGTGTAAATGTAAATCATTGATTGATAACACCGCCTAAATTTTGTTTTAAGTATTTTATCATATCTATGATTCCTAAAAACCTGTAATATGAACAACCATCAATATCAAGCCCATAAATATGAATTGATAGAATTGTAAACCTACCAATAGCGCTGACTGTACCATATTTCACTGAATTTTATGATTTATCGTTCAGTTATTGATAACTAATATATGAAAATATAGCAGTATGAAATCCTTAATTCGAACTGCTATATTTTCATATATTATTAGGATTTCTACACAAGCTAATTTTGGTTTTTATAGAAATAGTTTTTACCGTTGATGATTGTACTAACACTTTTAATGTGGGACATGTATTCCCTTTTATATTTACCGCCGACTATATTCCTTTCACATTAGGTGGGCCATTAGTTTGTTCCGTCACTTGAGTAACATGAACAAGGTAAATAGCAAATTTATGCTCCTTGCTTTCATAATAAGCCTTAAGCGCTAATTATGGAGAATTACGCCCTATTAGACAAAGGCGTTCATATCTAGATTGTAAAATAACATGTGTTTGTCCGTCTGTTCGCTTCAAAGGTCGTCCGGTTTTCGAGCTGTCGAGTTGATGTCACTGTCTGTTTAATGGTAATGTTTAGAACAGTCCTTGTGTTTCTTTCTATGTACAATATACAATAATATAATTAGTTCCTGCATTGTTTCTGTTGGAGGTTTTTTTCTGTTAAATTTTAACATATCAACTAAGAATAGCTTTTTCTGGCTACTCTCCCGGGGTCCCTTATATGAGCATGCTGCCTAGTCAAAACCATTATTTTCATTGAATTTTATTATTCCATTGAAGTGGTATGTAACTGTAGCGGTGTAAAACGGTCGCGTCACACTGTATATGTCACTCCCGGTTTGAGGGTAGCTCAAACCATAGATTAACATACTTTTTTTATTACACGAAAAAGTGAAATATTTTTATGAAGCGACTTGTTAGAAACATATTTTCTGTGAGACATAACTTTTTACCCGTAGGTAACCTCGGGGTGCAGCTAGTATAAATATTTATGTCTTAGTAGGTAGTATAAAGAACTTCAATATACGATTTATAAAATATGTCTCCTACATGCTCGTGCGTACCTACCACCCTTGAAAGCAGCGCGGTCTCCGCCGTAAACTTTCAAACCAATGACTAGATTTAATCGTCGCTGACAGTTTCATTAGCTACGGTGATAGCTTCAGGTACAGTCAGCATGAAAAATACGTGAATATAAAACAATTCTTAAAAAAATTGTCCGTCTGTCTGTCTGTTTTTTCCGGCTAATCTCCAAAACGGCTACATCGACTTTGATGGGGATTTCACTGGCAGATAGTTGATGTTATAAGGACTAACTTAGGCTTATTATAGATTAAATAATTTAATTCCACGCTGTCGAAATCACGCCAATCAACTAGCTAAATAAGTTATGAACTTTTTTTGTTGACTTTACTCTAGCGCATACTAAAGTACTTTGAGATGTCTTATTAACATATAGAGAAATTTGTCGTTTATAGTACGAACCTATTAAACTAGAATTGAAAATTGCGAGAGTTGATACTAAAACTAAGGCATTCAGGGAATGGTTTCTTTATTTTGATTGTTCAGCTACACGATCTGCAGCAGACTCAATTTAGACCACGGATGCTGCGTCCATCGCGTGGTGCCATCATCAGCTACAGAGTGGATTAACATTAACTAGTGAGAAATGCATTAGCCAATGACGTCGAAATCACAAATCAAATAATTTTGTTATTATAACTACAATATAACTTCATAGTAAAAAAAAAATTAAAAAAATTTTTTACTTTGTGGGCACCAAAATTAATTAGGGTGTTTAAAAAAAAAAAGTTAAATTATGTTAAGTCGTGAGTTCTCAGTACCGGGCGAACTACTGATGTTATACCAACTAGTCACCAGACAAGTTATCTGAGTAAATGATGCGATAATGTCGAGACAAGTTCAAGTAGCTACCGACCGTGAGACTGGGACCTTTGATGCATTGTAAGTATGTTTACTAATCGACCGCAAATAGGAGGAGATCCTCAATCCTACTTCATGTATTTTATGGTAGTCATGCGGTAACATGATAGTCTGGATTTTTGTATGGGATATGGATTTAGTTTAACTTTAAACTCCAACGAAATATAGAGATTTGAAGATAAAAGCCAAGCTATACCTAATAGAAGATAGTTTAATAAAGAAATGAAGATAGTATAATAGAAAAATTACTCACGTGGGTGCAGAATTTAAAGGCACAGGAGATTATTGTTAGCAGGCTCATTAGAAAGTCACCTTTGATTTACTTCGCACTGAAGATCAAAGCAAGTTTTTGTACCATAAATAAATAACCTCATACGGTAACAGGGTGAACGGCCAAGAATCTCTAAGTGGTCCCACGTGTAATTATGACAATTTACGTTAAGCATAGCACTTGAGAGTCATGGCGAGATTGTCAGTAAAATTCCACATCTATAATTAATGCTGCCCTAAAATTTGGAATATTTTATAATGAGGCTAAATATAGGAGTTACGAGTATAACACCGATGAAATAGTTTTATGATCGATTGTCTGTTTGAAAGATATTAGTAACAAATGAGTTAACACCTTATACGAGCCCCGGTACAAAATAATTCGTCTAGTGTGAAATTTTCTCTGTGAGATTTTTACTATTATACATTATTTTTGTACACGTATTAGAAGGGAATGGAGAAATTATCTTTTAAAGCGATCGAGGCTTAGTTTGTTTGAGCGTCGGCTCGTCTGTAGTACTTATTAAAATCCTACAATCGACTGGCCTCACAGCTTAGTTGATTGTAGCTCTGCCTACTGCCCTACTGTCGTGGGATCAATCCCCACCCACGACCAACATTTGTGTCCTGTTGATCCTCACGATTGTGTGGCTGGGTGTTTATATGTACTACATGTATGTATTTAAAAAAACTATAAGTATTATATTAGTAATCTAATTCCCATAGTACAAGCTGCGCTTAGTTTTGGACTAGAGAGAACTGCGTAAAGTGTCCGTGAATATTTATTTATTAATTACCTTATGCTTCCGGTGAACATTAAACATTATGAGGAAAACTTAGCGTGGCGATAGGGAAAACGCCCGGTTGACTAGATATAAATAGCCCATCATGGCTCAATCATTATCAAGAGGTCAGCAACGTATAGTGCTTTCAAAAGAAAATGGCTATCCGATTCCCAATGCAAGCGTTTGCTATCACGTTTACACGGCTCCCTCCGACTAAGGGGATCTCGGCATTATCAGGGATCCCTCTCCACAGACGAAGAGCCCATTCAAAGGGCCATTTTGTCGGGGCGGGATAGTGAATGCACGTCAGAACTTATCACGTCTCATCATGTCAGAAGACAGCAACTCGTGGGTTTTTAGTGAGTAGGACGGACACTAAGCCTTACATAACCTTTCAAGTTCCCTCGGACGTAAAAGTCTTTTCCCGCATAAAAAAAAGCAAGCACGAGTCGGACTCGCGCACGAAGAGTTCCCTACCATTATCTATAATATCGAGCAAAAACTAACAATATACAAAATTACATTATAAGAGCCCCCTTCAATATTAATTTTATTCTGTTTTTTAGTATTTTTAGTATAGCGGCAACAGAAATTCATCATCTGAAAATTTCAACTGTTCATGAGATACAGCCTTGTTACAGATGGACAGCGAAGTCTTAGTAATAGGGTCCCGTTTTACCCTTTGGGTACGGAACCGTAAAAAGGCGTTCGCTACTCTTGTGTCGGGGTAATCTAGCTGGGATAGATATCTAAACGTGCTCTTATTACAAGGTGCTACACGAAAGAAGTAATTTTCTGCACTTACTCAGATCCTAGTGAAGGAATGTAAATATTTTCCGTGATATCTAATTATCTTTTCACATGAACTCCGGACCAGTTAGAAAGTTGTTTACACGTCAGACCATAACCGGACCAGACCCTTCATTTGTTCCTGTGTCAACATCATACATTTGTCATCATCATGAATATGTTTGTTTTTCTCGTGTCACGGCCATCGGGCGCTGACGCTGAGTGATGCTTCGCTTTCTATACTTTGTATGTTTGATAATTATTATGTCGTTTACATTGTTTTTAAACATTGACTCTGTAGGTAAGTAAGGCTCTGTCCGTAGTCTGTTACAGGGTGTACCATAACATACCGCTTTTGTTTAGAAAAAAAAAAACAACAACGTTAACACACTCATACCTCTCCAGTAGGATTCCCTGTCGCAGATGGCATAGACAAACAGAAACACAAGACTCGAGAACAAACTTCATGCTCACCCCAGAAAGTGTGCCCCGGCCGGGAATCGAACCCGGGACCCCTCGCTTCGAAGGCAGGGCTACTACCAACTAAGCCACGGAGCCATTACTTGATTCTTATTTTAGTAATTAGTAATCAGTAATTAACGTTTTGTATAAGATATGTGTTGTGAAGACAAAAACTATTATATTTTTTTCTTCTCAAGTTAAAGTAGAAGATAGGGATTTTATATTGTAACTGCTGCTTGAACCGGGGATCAAGCATCACTTCTTTATACTTTGCTAGGGTTTGGATCACGTTGTCGCGGAGGTCATGCTCTAGCGTTCCCGTGTCCCTTGCAGAAAGGCACCCGGAAGGAACACCGCGGAGTTTTAGTGTGTAGGTCTCCAGCGTTGTATGTATTAATCAACGCTGGAGGAGAGTCGCACATAACCCCACGCCTCCCCAAGGCGCGGGGTATATGGAACGTATTTCTCCGAGTTAAAAAAAAAAAAAAAGGGTTCGGATCACGTAGAACTTTAAATCAGTGGCGATAACTTAATAAGGAAAGTGAGCCTTGTTATAAATTGGCTTCACGTCTTTACCCCCGGGGTTGGCACAGCCTTAAAAGGTTACGCTGTCGTGGGAACGTGGCCATGACAAGTGATGAGCTTAACGCTGCCATTTATTTTTCACGTACAACCTGGCTAACACCTATTATTATACTATTCCTTTTCCTTTGTATCAGACAGCCAGGACATATATAAAAGGAAAAAATCAAAAAGTCCGGGCGTAGTCTTGACTTGTCTCTCAGTTCAGTTGGTAGCACCTCTGCTCTCTGAACTCTGATATAATATCAGTAATCTAGTTCCCATAGTATAAGCTATGCTTGAGTTTGTGACTAGATGACGCTGTGTGAAATGTCCATTAATATAATACTAACTTGGCCGTCTACTTCCGCTTTAAACTATTGCATAACCTACTTACGAATATCTACCATCTAAACGTCGATTAAGCTTCCAAACTCTCCTCGGGGCGTACAGTAACCATTATTCTCCAGTTCTTATTATCGCACCTACCACTTATGTACTTATTGCGAAGTCATGTCTGAATGAAAGTGACCGAAAGAGATTAGCTTTTGTTCACCTGTCGTTATGTATGTATTACGTTGGATGATTGGATGTTTTTGGCATCTGCGTGTGTGATGTGGAAGTTATGCGATTGCATAATTCTAGATTTAGTTTCTTGTTTACGTCCTATTTGAATAGATTTGTTGATTTTGTGCTGTCAAATATAGCTTTGTCGGCATGCATAGTATTATTACAGCTTTGTGATTTGCAATTTTCAAGTTATTCCAATTGTAAATGTAAAAGTTTATAGGTATTATAAACTGATGCAAAACTATCTACCAATCGTGTCTCTGCTTCAAGGCTCTCCTGCACAATGACAATCGCACTTTGGAAACCTTCGTGAGCTGAATTGGCAACTGAATTTCGTGATATATTGCGCTCATAATGAGGATAAACGCTAGCTTTCCGGCCATTTGTCATTTCAACATTCTTGATCGCAAACAGTGCCGTATCTTTTACTGTGATACTATTGTATATCTGTGTGTCCTTTTAAGTCATGCTTCGAGAAAAATGATAATATCTCTCTCATTTATACGACCCCTTTTGGTTTTTGTTTCGAATATTTATGAGTATTCTTTAGCATTTTTATCACTGTTATTTTGCGCTGTGAGTAGGTAAGTTGTGGCATTATATCGCATATAAACTATAACGACTTTGGCATTAGCAGTTCCAGTTGCGTTGTACCCGTAAAGTCTCTTGGCAAATACTACTGAAAAATACACTCTGTTCTGTCTGTCTGTTCTGTTTTTAATATTCTTATTAGTTCATACCATATTGATTCCTTTGGAACCTTAATCTTAGATACCCATGCTTATATTGGAAGTTTGTTTTGCACCTTTCTTATTGATATGCTTTTACTTCTTACAGACCATTAGGATGATTAAAATTAATTATAAATCCTGTGACACAGGAATTTGGCAACATAATATTACATATCACAATATTGGTTACGAAATAGTCTAAACGTCGCTTTCAAGTAGATACATTCACGAATAGCCATTAAGAATGGAATTTGACGCGGCAAGGCCTAAAAGCGTTTTTAGAAGTTGCAGGTACTTGCTTAAATAATTACTCCATATAAGTATTATGGTATTTCAATCGGTTCAAAATGTATGTTTAAATGGAAACTAGTCCGGATCGCGCCTACAGCCGTATATCCGTTCTAAGAACATCATTATCTACTTGACTATTTGAATTCGTTTAATGAACACTATTCAAATCTAGATCAAACGTATTAATAAAATCGTAATGTGTAAAATGGTAATCGTTATTTAAATTAGACTTGCAGATACTTTTAAATTCGTCAGCTTTCTGACTGTGAGTTATGCAACTTTGTATTAAATGACAAGTAACTGACTTAAAAATAAAATAAAATCGACTTTAATACAAAATAGCAAAATACGCAATTTAATTGGATGACATATTTTTTCCAGTTATTTTGATTTAACATCGAACCGATTTTGATAAAAAATCTATGGTACCAATCTGAAAGCATAAGCTTTCAAATAAAAAAGAATTTTCCAAATCAGTTGATAAATGACGCAGTAATCGGTGAAAATACATAAAACAAATATATTTAAACATCCGAATAGAAAACCTTCTCCTTTTTGAAGTTGGTTAAAAAGCAAAGTTATTGTTAAAATGATTTGATAATAACCACTCAACTCTGCAAATATTTAACTACAAGATACGAAATCCTGGCTATTTTACAGGTTATTTGCTTTAACATGTTTTTCAGAGAAACTCACCAGATGTTCTAATTTTGTCAACAGGAAGAGTTGGATCTGACAGCGGTGAACAAAGCCGCGATGATGGCGCTCCCAGCAGCAAAGAAATGGCAAATCTACTGCAGCAGACGACCTCCACCGGGGCAGGTGATGCCGCTGGCGACAGCGCCACAAGTCGAGGAGTACATCAAGGCATTGAACGAGATCGCTGATGTAAGCTATATTTATATATTGGGATGAATAGCGAAAAAAATGTCCAGTTCCCATTTCGTATATCAATAATTTTTTTGTTACACGACATCTATCAAATTGAATCTTCGTGTTTGTGAAATTCATGACTTGTGATTGTGTTTAGTTTTCTTCGAATTTTTAGTCGAACTGATATTATTTTTTCTAAGAGTATATAATTATTTTTCCAGGCCTTTGCCTCTTCCGAAGGCGTGCCACCAGCCGAAGCGTGCGCGCTAGTCGACGGCCTAAAGACGGCCCTCCGCACGCGAGCCCACAGCTTCGTCATCAGGTTCATCAAGCAGGGGGGTCTGGGCGCTCTGCTCGATGCCCTTCAGCGGGCGCCAAGGGACGATTCTCTCACCAGGCACAATCTTATAGCGGGCATCAAGGCGCTGATGAATAACTCTGTAAGTGTTGCATTAACTTGTAAATATTTGTATTGTGGAGTTGGTCACTTTCTAGATTCAATTTTGAAATCATTTAAATTCGAATAGTCCACGTCACTTGGGAACTTGAATGCGGATGCCAAAGCGGATAATGAAGGGAAAAATTAAAAAGTATGGTCAGATACAACACTCGCAGAATGTAATGACAAAGATACAAACTAATAACTTTTCTGTAGCATTACTTATGATGTCGTTAGTTGTGGATAGATATTCTGACATAGTAGAATTATCATATGAACAGAACATATTTGCAAAAAACACTAGAAAGGCCTTATTCTTGTGTATATTTAATATATTCTTCTGACCATTCCAGACTGGTCGAGCGCACGTTCTAGCACACCCGACCAGCATCGATCTAATCGCACAATCGCTTGACACAGACAATGTGAAGACTAAAGTAGCCGCTTTGGAAATTTTGGGGGCTGTATGTCTGGTGCCTGGAGGTCATAAAAAGGTAGTTATTTTGCTTTAATAGTAATGTTCCTTGGTACTGAATATAAATTCAGTGTATTCTGCTTATAGATAGTATGTTTAGCATTCTTGAAATCAATTATTTTTTCTTCCTTCCAATTTCCTTTTTTTTTAATAAAATATAATCTTTGTAATCCCGGATTTATAAAAAAGTATATGATGTTGTAAATGATTATACTTATTATATTAATTATTGTCGACATAAATATTGACAATTACGAATACAACTAAAATCATCTTCTCTTCATCAACGATTCATTAAAGGTGTTAGAAGCGATGGTCCACTATCAAAAGTACGCGGGTGAGCGCGCTCGCTTCCAAGGTATCGTTAATGAGCTGGACCGAAGCACCGGTGCCTATCGTGATGACCTTGGCCTCAAGACTGCTATCATGTCCTTCATCAACGCAGTCCTCAACTATGGACCGGGAGAAGACAGCTTGGAGTTCAGATTGCATCTGAGATACGAGTTCCTCATGATGGGAATACAACCAGGTACCTACTAACAATGTATCTATATGTAGTCCGCGAAGTCACTATGGAACAATATAAGCCCGATAACATTCCCTTGAGGAAAGCCATAGTATTTTGTGGGGCGTTTGTACATGAAATGCTAGCAGTATGAAAAAAAAATCTTTAGGTTTCGTGTAACCGTCAACTCTTGTATTGTCTAAACTTTGCATCTTAAATGTGTCCTGTATAAATCTTATTAGCAAACTGTATAGGTGTCAAACGCCTTTAAAGTTTCAAAAGTATAGTTAAATTTCATAATATGAAATCGTTTCAAATTATTAAGACAGTCGTGTATTTTTTACACGACTATATTTAATAAGCACCCTAAGTATAGATTGTTTGATTTATTTAATTTTTTTCAGTCATCGAGAAACTTCGCAAATACGAGAATGAAACTCTGGACCGTCACATCGAATTCTTTGAGATGGTCCGCGTGGAAGACGAACGAGAGTTGGCGAGACGCTTCGACAAGGAACATGTTGATACCAAGAGTGCTGCTTCGATGTTTGAACTACTGCGGCGAAAGCTCAGCCACACCGCCGCCTACCCTCATCTGCTGTCGTTACTTGAACACCTATTGTTACTACCCTGTGAGTAGTTGTATTGTTATTAACGTACTTTTCGTATTCTTGAGCGTTTCACTCAGCTTCATCTAGCCCAAAACTAAGCATAGCTTGTCCTATGACAACTAGATAATTGATACAATACATTATAGTTGTTTTTTGTAAATACATATTTATTTTAACATAGAACAAACATTTATATTCGTCACAAAAATGCTTGCCCTGAGTGGGAATCAAACTCACGGCCTATTGCGCAGAGCTACTGCCAACTGAGCTGTGAGGCCAGTATGTTTTGTTTAATTTGGTAGAGAACAATCAAATTTTAAATTTGTTCACATATCCCCACAATATCCCTGTTTTTGAAGTACCACATATTTTACTGTATCAGTGTTTAATACTTGAGCCAAGAACATACGTAAATGTAACATACAATATTTGTTTCTCAGTGGAGTACAACCCTCAAGCTCAGCATTGGCTCCTGCTCGACCGAGTTGTCCAACAAGTAGTGTTACAGCAGCCTTCAGCGGGCAGTCGCGCCAATAGCGAACAAGGCAGTGAGCGAGGCTCCACCAGTGATACGACCAAGGTAACAATTTTTTTGTGACAGTCGTTACAGTTAAAAACGTGATTTGATGTTATTAAACAAATTAAATTCTTAGTTTATTTCAAATGTCAGTCGATAATAAGCAAATTTCATTGTAGTATTTAATTCTTTACTTCTTCGTTACTTCTTTAAACTAAATAAATAGAAACAAGTACACCTTAGTATTAAGTGTGTTAACCTTGTGAGAGAAATAAATCGTATTATTATTATATTATTGCATTTTCGGTGTTTCCAGATCTACGATCCAGATGTAGCACCTCTGGAGATTAATGTCGGCGAGATAGTGCATCTACTGGCCAAAGAAGAAGAGTTGGTTGCTGCCAGAACCAAAGCCGAGAATCTGGAAAGGGAAAACTGTGACCTCGCTACTGAATTGGCTAAAAAGGTACGTTTCCAGAAACCATAATTAACATACTGTTTAAATTCATTAGATTGTAAGAAATATACAAAGAAAATCTCTAATCCATCACCCGAGAGAGGAAATTTATCCATCACCCAAGCTTTGGTTTTGGATGAACGAAATGGTGTGGTCATCATTTTTGGCAAATGAAAAACATCACCATAATTCTAACTGATTACCAGCTTCCGAGGAAATACCATCAGCTTAATAAATAATTAAGTGGTTCTGGTATAAATTAAGTATCGAGCAATCATCTTCAAATTCTAAGATGTTACCTTTAAAGTTTGCTTCCAAGAGAAGATAACGCTTTGATAAATCATTTGGTAAAGGTCATGTCAACCTGCAGAATACCAAATGCATCGCCATAGGTTAAGGTTCTAATTTAAGTGAATTGAGCTTGCAACGACTTGCTGACTTCTATTGCAGCTGTTGTAATTTACGAAGCAACAATAAACAGCTTAAATAAACAGAAGCGATGCCGCAAGAAATGTAGTACTTATAGGTTTATGAAATGAATTTCATTACTTACGGCAATCTAACTTAATGGGTTAATCAAAGCGTTTCGTTTCATATTTGTACTATACATCTTATTAGTATTCATTGGGAATGGTATATTTGGGAAGATAAACAGCTAAATTAACATTATTGCACACCAAAAGTAAAATAACATTATGACAAAGCAATTAACATTATGAAAATAACAGTAGATAGACGCACGCGGAATTATCACTAAAAGAGATCTCTTTCATGCATAAAACCTTTGGATGGATAGGATCGAGAGTACATACAAAAGACGGCGATGTACACTGAACTTTTATGATACACTTCGATGATAAAAAAATACAAAACATAATAACAATAAGCCTTTTTTGGCAGCCAGTTCTCAAACTAGGCGGTACGTGGCGCCACCTCTGGCCACTGATGTCAGTAGGTAGTAGGTAAAATAACTTTTGATTAATTCAATTTCAACCAATATAAATGTCAAGCTTTATTGGTTTAGTATTGAAAGAAATATAAATAACGAAGTAATTCCAGCTGGTTCCAATTAATATTGAATCTAAACACAAACCTGTCAATAAAAGTCGTTGCAAACCCAATCATCCATCCTAGGTTAAACCGCTTCACCATCGTAATATCAAAGTTGCATGAACTAACACTAACAGGAGAAGCAAGTGGACCAGCAGAGCCAGGAACGCGAGGAGTTGGAGAACGTTGTCGGGAGACTGAAGGAGAGACTGGAGAAGGAAACCGCAGCGCATATGGAGTCCACGGAGAGAATGCGCGCAGCTGCGTGCAGAGCTACACAGCTGGAGCATCAGGTATGCATTCGGCCGAAGATTTTCAAAAGTTCTGGAGGTCTGTGGAACTGGGGGAACAAATTGCAGGACGAAATGACCTCGCGGAGTTATAGAGGATTCTTGCAGCTGTCTCTAAAGCTACACAGCTAGGAAGCTTTTCTTAGTAGGTTTTTCTGCAATAGGTCTTAGAAGTAATTGTGGAGGGAAAATATGAAATCTACATTGCTAATCTGAGCTGCCCGGAAGAATACTCAGCTAGATCATCAGGTGGGTGACTCAAATCCAGTTTTAGAATTGTAATCGGACCGACTATTCGTCTCTCTCTGGCAAGATAGCCAACCATGTAGCGGAGAGAGATAAACCGTCTATCATATACCAATTTTGATTACAATACCGTCCACAGTAAACCAGGTAAGTTTTTAGCAAAAATTGTTAGGGTGATATTGACAATTGACAAGTAATCAGTCGCTCATATGGAGTATCACAAGAGAATCTGAGCTTCTATTTGCAGCTGGAACATCTGGTAAGTTGTTAATTTTGGATGAGTAGATAAATAAATAATTAGCAAATTGAGCCGGGTGGACAAGATTTGGGAAGGCTTATGGAGATTTTAAAGAGGAAAAGGCCTAGAGAATGGAAGCGGTTGTCTGGAGAGCTACATATCTTTAGGTAAATTTTGATCAGGACTGGAAAATATGGAAGATTGGTCGGAGAAGGAAACAACCGTTCTTTTAGAGCCTGAAAGATCACTTCAACATCAGATTTGAGTAAGTTCATCATTTAAGTAAGTATTCCACAATATATTTGAAGGTGCCCTTAAAAATCAGGGTACAGATCAGAACTTGAAATTACTTAGAAGACATTATGGAAGCTATAATGTCAACTAATTTAAAAAAAAAAACTGTATGAGCTGAGGTTCCAAAACGGCTACATTTTGATTCTATTTAATTGTCGAGCCTTCTTCAATCGCTGACAGTAAAATTGGATGTATTTTATGGTTGTTTCGATCTACTCGTGGAGGAGAGCTAGTCTCCTCCACGTTTTCCACAATGTACTACTTAGTTCTGCTTGTTTTATTATCATTCAAAGAAGATTTGAGAATTTAAATAAGATGACGCAACAATTTTTTAGAGTTTCATTAATAGTAATGGGGTTTTTGACAGGATTCATTGGTAATAATTTTTACTATCATAAATCCGTAATTATTTCGATCATAAAGATTTTATTCATGTACTACATGCGAGGTTTGCGGTTACCAAGTTGCTTCAGCCTAACTTCATTACAAAATAAACCGTGTGCATGAAATATTTCAAATCCCTTGTGGATCTTTATGGTAAGATATATGCAGAAAGATTATTTTTATGTGAATGACTGAGCGAGCTGCTGGCCTTGATGTTAAGTGGTTACCGCCGTCCATAGCTATACTACTCACAACACAACAATACTCACGTCCGAAAGCCGAAGCATGAGAGCTGCATTTGCGACGGGCATATAGCATTTCATGCGCCTGTATTTGACACAACTGTACTTAACTGTGCATTTACAGCTAGTATAGCTAGTTTGTAATTAAAATGCAGCGTTTCCGTGCTTCGGAGGACTCGGTAAGAAGCCAAACGGGCAGCTTAAAATCTCTGACCATTACTCGAAAGCAGTCCTGATTATTATACTATTTTTACACTGAGTAATCAATTTAGTTATGTAAAGATTTGTATAGCTTCTCAATAGGACAAGTATTGGGACAAGTAACTATACAAATCTTTACATAGATTGAATTCAAAACTTTACTAACCAGAGTATCATCTTCAGGCACTCAAGGATAACTGTTAGATCCACTCTATTTCGTCATTTCATGCTTGATTACAATCATTTCAGCTTAACCAGGAGCGATCGGAACGGGCGAGGTTCGAAAAACTAGTCAGCGAAGGAAGCATCCCGGATGACGCCAAGGTATTGTAATATTTTTTTATCTGAATATATAAAAGGTAATATTTGATCTCGGCTAGTCTTTTAACTTTGCGAGTATGAAGCATGTATGTGTGGAGTGAGTTTGGCTAGCAAGAGCTAAGCTCAGTACACCGCAGTACAGCTGGAAGTCACTAATGTGAAATGTTTCCTTATCAGGTCAGCAATCTGAAAAGCGCCGTGATAGAAACCTGCGGCATTCCCCCACCGCCGCCTCCGCCGGCGCTCTGTCCGCCCCTCCCTGCGCCACTTCCTCCCCCACCCCCCGCCCCACTGGCCCCGCTCCCCCCTCAAGCGCCCTCCGCTCCCAAACCTAAGAAAAACGTTCCAACACCTGGAAACCCGCTCAAGAGCTTCAACTGGAGCAAACTTCCTGATGCAAAACTCCACGGAACCATCTGGCAGGAATTGGATGATACGAAACTATATAACGCTATTGATCTCCACTCTATTGATAAGATGTTCTGCGCTTACCAGAAGAACGGCGTTCAGGTGAGGTTCAAACCTTTTTTTGCTTGTCAAAAGTATCCTAAGTTGAGTGGAAAAATACGCGCGTGTCGAAACTTTTATTGCAAGCCTGCACTCTAGGATAGGACAGTAGCATATGTTTAGAAAGAACTTTATAAGCAGTGTTCGTCCCTGGAAATAATCCTTGTGAAATAATTGTATCATCTCTAAAGGAATAAGTGGTAACAAAATAAAGTTTATCCTGAAAATATATGTATTCAGAATATATTATATCAACGTATCACTCTTAATAAAAACGGTTCTATAGTTTGAACTGCCGCCAAGCAATAGTGGTTGCATTACTGTGTTCCGGTGGAAGGGTGTGGCTGCCGGTGAAATCACATGCGCATGAGACGTATCTTCCCCGTCTCGGGTGATGGACGCAGCAGGATGAATGCGACTCAGTAAAGGTTTGGATCTCATACTGAGTCGCGCGCATTACTGTTGTCATGGGCGAGGGTCACCACTTACCATCAGGTGGGCCCTCAGCTCGTTCCGTCACAAATTCACATAAAAAAAAAAAATTAATAGCTGTTTTTGGTGGCTATGCCTTAAAAAAAAACACTTGATGCGCGCGCATCGCTAATTTGTGAAGAAGTGAAAATTATTCCGCGCGCTTTTTCTGTATTGTTTTTATTTGAAAATTTCTTCAAGTAGTGATGAATTATTTCCTCGCAAATATGTTATAAAACGTTTCTTGCTTTCTTGTAATATCGCCTCGGCTGTAATTTTCAACTTACCGCACTTGTATCATAATGTACTATTATAAAGGTATTAATTAAATCATCTATTTTTTTGTTCCAGAACGACGGATCAGTGGAGGATCTACGTCAGTTAGGATCTAAACCTCGTACAAAGATATTGTCTGTAATCGACGGGCGACGCGCTCAGAACTGCACCATTCTGCTGTCCAAACTCAAGATGTCTGATGAAGAGATCTGCCGGTATGCAAATTTCAACTCTGGATGCATTTAAATAGGTGTCACGCATATGGCTGGACCTATTGGACTCAGATTTTAGGCTCCAGTAACATCTGAAACAATAAAATTTAAAATAGTTCATGTCATGTTACTCGGTATCTGTTAAAGCAGTTTGCTGCTGCTTTGAATCGATTTCTGTAAAGGAAGAGGCAGTGGCGGCGTTAGGGGGTGGCAAGCAGGGCAACCGCCCGGGGCCTCGCTTTTGTAGGGCCTCGCACCCTCGCAGAACAACCCGTTTTTTGTTTTGATGTACTGCAGCTGTCTTTAAGAGGATGCTGATTGATTACCAGTAGCCCTGTACACTTCCTACACACCTAAATTCCTCATACGCCAAGAGCCTCACAAAGATATATCGCCCGGAGCCTCGCAATATCTAAGGCCGCCCTTGGGAAGAGGTGCTCAACGCGCCTGTACGTTTTTTTCTTGAACTTTATCATATTATCAATTACTTTTGATGATATATTTTTTTAATATGGCGTCTCTACAATCTTCCATAAAATGCTAGTCCCCAGAGGCGTAAAAAATAGACAATAAAAGGGGTGAAATAGTTTTTTCTTGATTTTGTCTTATTTAGGTTGTTAATAACTACCCTACGGAACCTTTCCTAATAAAAAGTGTTACAATCGAACTTTATTCCAGTGCCATACTCCGAATGGACAGCGGAGAACAACTACCCATAGACATGGTGGAACAGCTGCTGAAGTTCACGCCGAGCGCCGAGGAGGCGGCTCTGCTTGAAGAGCATCAGGATGAATTGGACAGCATGGCGCGAGCTGATCGGTTCCTCTACGAAATATCCAAGTGAGTCACAATTGAAAAAAAAAAAAAAAAAAAAAAAAAAAAACTTTTACGCACTCATATTTCTGGCAGATGGCATCGACAAACACAGAAACACAAGACAAACACCTAAGAACCGAGAACAAACTTCATGCTAACCACACAAAGTGTGCCCCGGCCGGGAATCGACCCCTCGCTGCAAAGGCAGAGCTACTATCAACTAAGCCACGGAGCCATTACCCTGTATATTTCACTCTATATTTAAACTACGCAATATTATTTATATAAAGAACTAAGAACCATCTCGATAAAGACAGCGTTCAAATAGAAAAATCTCATCAAAATTGGTCCATTCTTTTGGGATCTATGATGCCCCATACGCAAATACACACTTATAACACCCTTCTTCGTCGAAAGATAATTCCATACATTATGGTTAAAGATAATTCCATACATTTTGTGACAGAAATGTCGAGAATTCCGTTCAATTAAATCATATTTTCCAGGATCCCACACTACCACCAGCGCGTCCGGACGCTGCTCTTCAAGAAAAAGTTCTCCGCCGCCGCCGCTGAAGCCACGGCCAGGGCATCGGTCGTCCTGAGGGCCGCCCGGGACATGACCAGGTCGAGGCGCCTCAGGACCCTGCTGGAAATCGTGTTGGCCCTCGGGAATTACATGAACAGGTAACATTTCTAACATGTAACTTTTTTTGAAACAATACTTATATAGAACACTTTATTGCACACCAAAAAGATAACAATAGCTTAAAACTAGAAATATTAATAAAAAGCTGACACAATGGGCGGTCTTATCGCTATAAATCGATCTCTTACAAAGAACCTTTAATTTTAGTGTTAATTTTGACGTGCCCATACGATACTTGAGATATTGATACCTCAGATAGATAGAATAAATGTTTTATATTTTTTTTTTAAACTTTCATGGTTATGATCATTATTATTCGTGTTAAAACTCACAAATCATGGTAAATATCTCGGTAACGCGAATAATAAATATGTTTTAGTTTGAGTGACATAAACACCCATTGTTTCAGGGGAGCTCGCGGCAACGCGTCTGGGTTCCGGCTCTCGTCGCTGAACAAACTGGCGGACACCAAGTCGAGCGTCACTAGGAACACCACCCTACTTCACTACCTCGTGGAAATGTTGGAGACACAGGTAAACACATATATATAAATCTCATTTGTCAGTAGGTACACTTGAATACCCCTTTGAATACACTTGAATACACTTGAATATAATTTCCATGCTAACCTGTCCATTTGGTTGTCTGGAAGAAATCGCTTACTAGCGATAAGAACGCCCTTTGTACTTTTTTTTATGTTGAATGTTTTTGTTAACCTTATCATCTGGTGTACAATAAAGTATTATCTATCTATCTATAAATAAAAATCAATTGCCGAATGTATGTAAGCGGATCACTTCAGAACTGCAATCGGTTCCTAATTGATTGACGCCATATTGGCATCGTGAATAGATAAGAGTGCCCAATGGAACTAACTTGAGCAGCCAGTTGCAATATTTTTTCTAGAGACACTATGTGTTAAAATTGTCGTGCTACAATTTTAACACATAGTGTCTCTACACGTCCTGTCCTGGCCATTCAAATAGACAGTCCTGTCCTGTCTATATGAATGACCGTGATCTGCATCAGATATCAGTGCCTTGGATCATTGATATACTTCGTCCTATCATGATATTACTTGCATCATGGGTAAATTAAACTTGACATAAAGCCAAAATTATGTTGTTTCTTGCCTACTTAGAATAAGGTTAAACTCAGTTTGAAGTATTTACAAATTATGAATATCGTGTTAAATTTCATGCAAAAACGTAGCAGTCGATTCCGGCAGTAAGTGAGATTCCAAATCATCATCTGTAGCATCATCATCATCTAATCATCGTCATATTTATCACTGTAGCCAAACTCAAACTCATTTGTTCCTTTAGATCTCAAGTATCATTCAACAATATCATTAGCTTTGTACGAAAACACTTTGCGTTTGAATCAGTTTTAGAATCAGTTTTATTTTGGTACTAAACCACATCCCCGGATATGCTTTAGTATTTAATACTCAACACCGTAAACTTTTGACCCATTTTGTTCACTTATCATTAATTCGATCAAACTATATATAATTTACTAATTTTCTGTTTATCTCAACTTTTACATTCTTAAGAAGCAGTCATGGGCGTACCTAGCTTCTGGCCTAGGGGGCGGCAAGTCAGATTTTTTTAGGTCGAATCGTTCGCGGCTTTTTTTCATACACACTACAGAAACACAGCGACATGAAACACAAGATATATGTAGTGTAGTGTGTAGGGCAAACAGCCGCAAATCATCATCTTCCTGCCCTTATCCCAAACTAAGTGGGGTCGGCACAACATGTATTTTTCTTCCATTTCCCTCTATCAGACGTCATCTCAGTACTCACTCCTTTCTTACGCATATCATCTTTCACACAATCCATCCATCTTTTCTTTGGCCTACCTCGTGTCTTATGTCCTTCCACATCCATATTTAAGACTTGTTTTGTTATATGTTGTTATAAACAGCCACAAATGATCTTGCTTTATAGGAAGTTAAATAATAATAATAATAATTTTTATTTAGACCAATAAGTACACCGTATACACATTTATAATAGATGATAAAAAATAAATCTAAGTAAATTTGACTATGCATGCTTTTTTATTTTAAATTTCCATTTCCAGGGGGTGGCAGCTGCCTCCCCCTCCCCCTGGACACGCCCATGGTAGCAGTAGATACCAAGCCACTATTCACTAATACTCTGGACATAGTTGCATAACATTTTAGTGATGAAATAAATTAATGTTCAAAGTTACTTCGCTTAGCGTCATCTAGCTCCAAACTAAGTGTATCAAGTACAATGGTAACGAGCGATGCGTTTCGACGAAACTAAACGTCGGACTGTGATGCATTGCAACCATTAAGTGCTACCGCACTTCAAAGACAAACAAACAAACGTTTACACACTCATACCTCTGCATTAGGATTCCCTGTGTCGCAGATGGCATGGACAAACACAGAAACACAAGACAAACCCAAGACCCGAGAACAAACTTGCTCACCACACAAAATAAGCCCCGGCCGGGAATCGAACCCGGGAACCCTCGCTTCGAAGGCAGGGTTACTACCAACTAAGCCACGTCGTCAAAATACAGTCAATATTCTTCTATTTTCCTGAATCATGTTCTTCATCCGTAGTTCAAAGACGTCCTGCTGCTAGAAGAAGACTTACCCCACGTCCGCGCAGCCGCCAAAGTTTGCGTGGAACAGCTGGAGAAGGACGTGACAGCCCTCAGGAACGGCCTCCGAGAGGTGTCCAAGGAGTTGGAGTACCACTCGGCGCTGCCGGCCCCCCAGCCGCACGACGCGTTCCTGCCGGTGATGCGCGAGTTCCATGCGCATGCAGTCTGCTCATTCACCCAGCTCGAAGACCTGTTCCAGGTAGAAACTCCGTTTTAATCTGCCCAATGTGTTTCTCTTGCTGGTGTCTGCGTTATCCTGCTGGCTATGCGTTTCGTTCGTTAGCAAACATGTTCAAGAAAAGAGTGAATAGGTATTAACTAGGCCAGCGTGCTATATCTTCGAACGCGTCATCACTTACCATCAGGTGAGATAGCGGTCAAACGATGGCCTATAACGGATAAAAAAAAACATGCGGTTTGCTAACGGACGCAACTCAAGGATCATGCAGAAAAAGACATTGCATTTACATGTTATCTGTTCATCAGTGTACCTACCGAATAACGACAGAGTTTTAGAATAAATCACTTATAACTTTATCGCTTCTCCGCATGATGCCTTCCTGCTGGTGAAGCAAGAATTTCATGTGCAAGCAGGCTTTAGGCTTGTCTGTTACTTCAACAGAAGAAGAAGAAGAAGAAGAAGACATTTATTCACACAATCTGTACACAACAATGAAAAACACATTAAAACACAAAAGGAAAAAAAAAATATTAAAAATAACAACAAATATAAAAAATAAAAGAAATTAATAATGTGTGGAACGCTGTCACATACAGGATAGTGTGAAAAGCCCTGAGCTCAGCACGTGCTGTAACAAGTTACAGCGCTGATTTTCAGCTCAGGGCTATCAACACTCATACTCATACTCATACTAATTTATTTTCACCGTAGGATCATTTGTGAACACTTGGTTATGTAAAATTTACAATTACATTATATTGTTACAGTAATGTAGGTCGGTACTATCTTATAATTAAAATAGACAAGCATAGTTGACAACTTCAATCATCTATCTATATCTATACATATAATAAAACTGTAGACTTGCCGTGTCTGTACATTAAAGATTTTTGCAAAATAATAACTGGGAGACGTTAGGAATAAGTAATAAAACGTAAAAAAGCAATTTTTGTAATTTTTGTCTGTTTGTCTGTTTGTCTGTTTGTCTGTATGTTTGTGCGCACTTTACGCAAAAACCATAGATAGTTATCAAAATCTAGGTACTAACAAATGTTAAGCTGAGTCTCGAATAGTGAATAGGGTATATTTTATCAAAATCGATTAACAAAATAAAAAGTTATTCAATGTTTTATTCAAAAATGATTGTGCGCACTTTACGCAAAAACCATAAATAGTTATCAAAATCAAATTACTAACAAATATTAAGCTGAGTCTCGACTAATGAATACCGTTTATTTTATCAAAATCAACTCGCAAAATCAAAAGTTATTCAATGTTTTATTCGAAATTTAATTCGGTTTCACGCGCCTGCCGAATCCTTCATGCTTGACTCGGTGTGGTGGGTCGGTGTATTGCAGCATGAATACGAGCAGGCGCTTGAAGGCAGATGTCATTAACTATAATTAGGCAATTAGTTTAAAGGCTGTTTAGTTTTTCTTCGTTCTTTGAACTGCGAAAGGTTGATTAAGTTTGATTACGAGTTAAGCTGCCTGTCAAACGAGTCATTTACTTGATGGAGACCTACATTACATTCTGCCGGGGCTACGGAAGAGTTCGAAAGCGTTCCCGTGGTCCTCGGCAACTAAAGCGTCGTGATGGAACACTGTTGGGTTTTTAGCCGGTAGGAGTCCGGCATAACTCTCTCGCTGCCCCCGCAACGAGAGAGTATCCATGAGGATTTCCCAACATAAAAAAGACCTAAATTACACTGGAGTAACGCCATGGCCGTATATCCGGCCGAAAATAACTCTTCTTGAGGGTACATCATCATCATCATCATCAGGGGCGAAAGTATTGTACATAACCCTTGCGACATTTGTTATCGATTTTGCTGATATTATCTGGACATTCAGATGCAGCATATATATGGAAAAAGTATCATTATAAATTAGCGGAAGTCTGTCAAAGAATATGCAGCTCAACAATGATAACGAAACATAAATCGATGCTTGCTAGCTATCTTTTTTTTTTCTGAGCTAACTCAGAAAAAATGCCTCAGCTCTCAGCTCGATACGTAACTAATTACGTATCGAGCTGAGGGCCCACCTGGTGGTAAATGGCGACCCACACCCATGACAACAGTAATGCGACTCAGTATAAGATTTGGATCTTAGACTGAGTCGCACTCATCCTGCTGCGATCATCACCCGAGACGGGGATGATACGTCTCATGCGAATGTAATGCAAGCACTACTGCTTGTGTGATTCCAGGTGTGGTGGCCAGTGGTGTGGTGACGAACTTGGCACAAGTTCTACTGTTACTTTTTAGTTGCTGCTCTAGCACCACCCAGAGGGTACGTGTAGGGAATCAAAGGATACACACCTGCGGTCGCGAGCAACTAGATATGGTACGGGGGACTTATTTCTCACCAAAGCCGTCTTGACCCACATATGCAACCGAAATAAAATTGCTCCCTCTGTCTCCTAATTGGGTAAAACAGCTATACACATAGTTACATGAAACTAAAACCGCCAACAAAATGTTTAAAATCCCAAAAACTTGGAAGTCTTGGAATCTGGAACTTGAAACTTGAAGCCCAGTTTGCAACATTTCTAGAAATAGCGTGTGTATTTGACACTGTTTTGTCACTTCAGGATTTATTTCATATGTGTATGATGATCTAACAACACTGATACAACATTGAGCAGTGTCCCAGGGAATGGCATTGAACACCATTCAACGCCATTAACAGAGTAGTGGAACAATAAGACGATTTTTTTTGTCAATGGGTATATACTTTGCGTATACCATGGGGAGGCGTGGGGTTATGTGTGACTCACCCCCAACACTACTCAGAAATAGCAGTACTGGGGAAATACACACTAAACCCCCTTGGTGTTCCTGCACTACGCCTTCACGCTTGGGCTACGGGTACCTTAGCGGCCCCAGCGGCGTTGGTCCACGCGTATCGGGACCCCAACACGATGTATAACTCCCTGTGGTGGCGTGCCCGAAACACGAAGCACGCCATCCTCCGGTGGGGACCTCATCCGTCAGATGGCTGATTCCCGGGATCTACCATCCGGAGGTTCCCGTTAGGGTGGCAGGCGGCGCTCATGCGCCTGCCTACGCTGACCTAATCCCCTACGTCAACCACGGTGAGGAGATTCTTCCTGCCTCACCCTCTCGGCTGCTTCCTTCTGCGAGATTACTTCCTTGCAGAAGGACTGAGCTGCCAAACAAGATCTCCTGCTGTCTATCATGGATGAGACCATAGTTGACAGCGAAAGGTTTCTGCCTATAGCCGCGGTCAGGAGGGAACAATAAGATCCTACCAACTATCCCATCGAATGTTTAAATTTCTAGAGTGCATCTGGACTCCCATCACACAATATATTAAACTAAATGTCGGAGTGCCCATTGCTCTTTCATAAATTTAAGCCTTCCTAAAATATGTTACGGCACCAAATTGAAAGTCAAGAGTTTAGAGAATTCCTCTCATTCCTATCAACTGTCCATTTAGTTTTAAACGTATTCAGTCTCCGGTGAGCCTATGTTCCGCAGTGATCAGACGTAGTCCTTATATTGAGTTGCTTTCTGCACAGTCCGCCTTAGCAATTCAAATATTTTTTATGCGCACGTTCCTGAAATATCCTGCAAATACGACTTCTATAGTATAGTTTACAGAGAAGCATTATTGTAAAATATACATTTGCAATGGTTGCAGTTTCACTTACGTAGTTCATCATGCAATCAAGTCTTTAATCTTCCCAGTTAACAAAACCTAAGTAATATGGTAAGAATCCAACGGGAATAAAGTATTTTGAGATTTAATCATAACATAATTGTAATATAATAGTAACGACCAGACAATAAGCATCTTATTATATTTCTATCCTATAGGCTGGGATAGATCTAAGTCCACGCGGACGAAGTCGCGGGCACAGCTAGTCATTAATATAATTGCGGTTCTCTTTCGCAGGACATGAAGAGCCGCCTGGAGGCGTGTGCCCACACGTTCGGTGAAGAGCCCAGCACGTCACCGGAACTGCTGTTCGGTGCCATGGACTCGTTCCTCACGCAGCTGTCGGAGGCGCGGGCGGAGTGCGACGCCATCAGGCGGAGGAGAGACGAAGAGGAGAGGAGAATAAGACACGAGCAAGAGGTAATAAGCGAACTCTCTTTCTCTCTGCGGGGGAGAATCGGTGTCGTTTTGCTATTCATGAGCGGCAGTAACCGCTTAAAGAAAGGTTTACCGTCAGATTTATTACATAAAACATAAATTTGTGCCGCACCTTAAAATAGAAAACAAAATATCAGAAAATATAGTAATGTTTGTACAAATCAGCCGCCTAAGCATGTTTTTTGTATTTTTTCAGTAAATTTCGTTCTAATGACCGCTCCGTGGCTTAGTTGGTAGTACCCTGCCTTCGAAGCGAGGGGTCCCGGGTTCGATTCCCGGCCGGGGCACACTTTGTGTGGTGAGCATGAAGTTTGTTCTCGGGTCTTGGGTGTTTGTCTTGTGTTTCTGTGTTTGTCCATGCCGTATGCGACACAGGGAATCCTAATGCAGAGGTATGAGTGTGTAAACGTTTATTATTATTAATTTCGTTCGATCTGCTGTTTCTAATAACATTTTGTCTACAGCTGAAACGGCGGACCATGGAGCGGAAACAGTCCAGTCTGCTGAGTTCCGTGGGCAAATCCCTCGGGAAGTCGAACGGGTCGGATTGCAACTCGGACAGCTCCCGGGACGGGACCCTCACTAACGGCCAGAAGGGGGAGTTCGATGACCTCATCTCGGCGCTGCGGACCGGCGACGTGTTCGGGGATGACGTCGCTAAGTTCAAAAGGTATCAAGTTCAGGGTATGCGGAGTCGAGGGGAGACTTTTTACATCCCACGGAAACGGGCCTAATTGCAACGTGCGATAGGGTCACTAAGTTCCTTTCGGAGAGCCCAGAGACCCTTGAATGCTAAGAGGTCGGCCAATGGACTCCATTCCGGGGTCGCCACTCGAGAACTTTTATTCCCTAGCGGTTGTCGGTTCTTCGAGCTATATGGCCTGCCCATTGCCATTTCAGGTTGCTAATTCTAAGAGCTATGTCGGTAGCCCTGGTTCTTCTACGGATTTCCTCATTCCTGACTCTATCGCGTAATGAAAACCCATTGCTCTAAACAATTAACTATAAACAATTTATGATTGACTGATTCGTTGAGTGATTGCATAGTAGTGTACTTGTGATGCTGTTTGGGTGAATGGTGGTCTCCGTTTCTTGAACTTGGGTCTTCTAGTACGTCCATAGGTTAAGACCTAAGTCGTATTATGGTTCTACCACTTAATATCAGGGGCTTTCAGTTCGTTGCGTCAATTTAGTCACATACAAAAGAATTAAAACAACCAAATCAAATTTCTTGCCTTTTCAGATCGAGGAAAACATCGAAAGTCAGTCTCAAAGGCAGGGATTCCCCGCCGAAAGCGGTCTGCAGAGAGGACTCCAGAGAGAGACAGAAGAAGTGAACCAAATAGCCATATATTCTTGGGATACGAAACTTTGAAGATGACCTTTCGGTAACAACATTGAGGAAATAAAGAAATAGGAAGTTTGTGAAAACCTACTTGAGACTAGTGAGTTTTCTTTTTATGGATGTACGAGAAATGTAGTTCATACGTAATAATTAAAGTTTATACACAAATTACCGCAGATTAGAATGAAAATTGTACACTGATTGACTGACGGTACTAACTGACGGAAATCAAACTAGTAAACAAATTAGTCACTTCAAACTGGCCTTTTGCAGAGATGGGAAATGACTTGACAATTTTTATGGCTAAAATGTTAATAAAAAAGGTAAGGTTGTCATTTAAAAAAAAATAGTGCGATTTCTAGTAAATAATTATGTATAGGACCACTTTTGTCTCTGTTATGTACTGGACTGTAACTGTAGGTTTAGGGTATGCAAGTGATATTTTCAAGATAATATACGTGATATGGATGAATTGAATCGAGTCACAGAAGTGAACGAAATAAACTGACGGAATTAAAACGACAATGTTTTGCTTAGAAAAGAAACTGCTGAAAGTTGAGCAGTTTAAATAAAGCGTGGCTTTCTACAAAATTTTACACAACGAATAAAAATTCTCGGCCGTTTTGTATCAATATTGTGCTTCTACTATTTGGTGCCTAATAGTTTTGCTTTTTATACAGATTTTTTATTGACTTTAGAACTAAGGAAACTCCGAAACGTACCATTTGAACCTATTGAAACAAATTCATTTTAATTCTTCGCTAGAAAACATTACATACAAATATTTTTCGAAATAATACTTCTTATGATTCTTGTTATTTTGACGGTGCAGATTTTGTTTAGCAGAATAGTGTCTAGTCATTTTGAAGATGGCGTTAAAGTAACTTGTTTATTCAATAAGCTTACTTGTAACGAAAGGGTCCGAGATTTCAGTCGAGACTGGCAATTTGCGCTTTCAAAAACAACTTTTTAACGGCGAAAGTTTAATTGTTAGTATTTAATTCGAGTAACTGTTTTATAGCTGAGTATAAAATTCATCCTTAAAATTATTTATAGACGATTTCCCTTAAATTCCGTCTACGTTTTGTCTAATTCGCCTTTGACATCATGAGTTTCCGTTTGAAGCATTAAGAAGTAAGTACTTTAATAATATTTACCAAGAACAATACGGTAAGTTACTGGTAGGTTAAGTTAGTTAGCCAATAGATTTTGCGGTTGATTGGATTACGTATCATCGACTGATTTACGTAATGTTCCCGAATGGTCGATTTATTGCCGGTTGGGGACAACGCATTATTTTGATAACATATCTATAGTACCTTTTAGACAAATGGACACAGAAAAAGCCAGCCACGATTTAATGGAAACTGACTTTTATCATGCCATCGTGCACGTAAATATATCTAAAGAGTAACCGTTTATTAGGAATTGATAAAACTTTTGGATTTTTGTAAAGGTCATGATTATAACATGAGTAGTTGAGATTTTCGATGAATATACATTTTATAAATCTTAAATTATTTGAATTTTATTATAACTGTAAATATGATTTTATTTTCCGCCGTAATTGGTTACCGTGACACTTGGAATGCGACTTTTGATATCATTTTATATGTACGAAAGTTTGTCGTTTTTTGTGAAAATGTTTATTGTTTTGTTCAGTATTGCTTAAGCTCATAGTATATTAATATAACTATCTAGAACTATTTAAATAAATTGATTGAATGCAAGCGGTGTTTTAATTTTAATTTTAACGATATCCCACGCTACGCAGGTACTATTAATTTGTGGGGGTGAATCAGTAGATTACCAATCAAGTACCACAAAAAATTACGAGAGGACGCTGTACAAAATTGTCTTAATACATACATACAACAGAAATATATAACTACAGGTAAACTTAAAAAGCAAAACCCTATCCAAACACAAAATTTCATCCAAATCGTTACAGCCGTTTCCGAGGTACGCAAAATTAATTAATTAATATACATGATATACAAGATTTTTTTAAGTATCTAGTACCCGGGTGACCGATCTTCGCTCGTTTTATTTTGTAAATCTTTATCTGAAACAATTATTTACATAAATATTTACGAGATGGCGCTGTATTAAATTTTTTGCAAAATTAATCACAATAGACATTTTTGTTTTGTAAAATAATGCGTTTTTACAAGAAATATAATTATACAAGTAGACTTATACAGTAAAACTACCTACATACAAAAATTCATCCAAATCGTTGCCAAACACCAGAAATGCTCTTTTAAAGTAATAAGATACTCATTACGTAAATGTCTGCCGTGGTCTATCACTAGATTAGTATTAGTATTCACGCTTACGATACCGGGAATTGGGTGGGTGTGTGTAAGCGCCGACCTATTTTAGATATTCTCAGAAAGGCACCATCCGCTCTGAGAATATCTAAATAACTAACCCGCGCCCACTTGAAAATCATACCACCAATATAATAAAGGCGAAAGTTTCTACGAATGTGTTTATTTTTATACCTCCTACACGCTAAAACAGTTTAACGGGTCTACACATATGAAATTTGGTCATAGCTTATGGATTAAAACATAGGTTACTTTTGATCCGAGAAAAGCGCAGAGTTCCTTTAAAAAGGTCAACCGCGGGTAAAACCGTGTATATTATATATACTAGCTTCGTCATTATATATGTGAAAGGTATGTCATAATATATGCGAAAGGTAGTCTGTATGTTTGTTTGTTACTCCTTCACACCTCAAGACCTGAACGGATTTGGCTCAAATGTATGATGAAAGTATATCTCCTAACCAGGGTTTTTTACCCCGAAACAGTGAAGTATTTTTTTTAAGTGACTTTCACAATTTATTTCTTTTGTTCCATCATGTTCATGTTGACTTTTTGACTTCGGGTAACACCGCGGGGCACATCTAGTATCCTGTAAATCTTGTTTCCTATAGGTAGATATGATAGTTTCTCAGAATACTCACTAAGTACTACGGACACAGAGATCCTACATTTATGCTCTATTTATATTCTTTTATCTTCTTATTCTTATTATTATATATATATATATATATATATATATATATTATATATTATATATATATTATTATATATATATTTCTTATATATATATCTATCTTATTCTTCTTCGTAGTGAGTAATTGGTCAACTCTGTTGTCGGAGGTTTCAAGGCGCCCGAAGCACTCCGACATGGCTTAACGGCTCATAGGTATATCCTGCTGACATTTTACTTGTCGTCTACCCGAACCACAAAAGTTAAATTTAAACTCACTTAAATATTTCTATTAAAAAAAATGATGTTCGGACTTCATACTTCAGACGAAACACTTCAGACGAAGCACTTTGGTACTTTGACCTTCCTTTGTTTATTTTACAAAGTAATCTATTAAGTACATATAAGAATTCGCGGATAAAATTAGGTAATCTAGCTGATGAGTAACTAAGGCGATTGTTTCTTGGGCAGTTAGTTAATTCTGTAGTTAGTGGTGTGTGCCGCGGTAGGAAAAAAAGTATTTTAATACCTTCTACAACGTACCTTTAATGCCTTCTACAAATTGACCCTGCCTTCGAAGCGAAGGATCCCGGGTTTGATTCCCGGCCGGGCTCACTTTGTGCGGTGAGCATGAAGTTTGTTCTCGGGTCTGAATTGTTTGTCTTCTGTTTCTGTATTTATCCATGCTATCTGCAACACAGGGAATACTAGTATAGAGGCATGAGTGTGTAAAAAAAAAACAGTTTACTTTCTCTGTCATGGTGTGATTTTAAGACAATCAATATCGTCTTTGAGCAATTAATTGAAATTGTGTACCTTCCTATCGAACTTGCCTGTGTACAGCGTGGTGGCCCAGGGCTACAGATGCCGACTTTAAATCTGAAGGTCGCTGGTTCAAACCTTAATGTGCGCCAATTAATTTTTCACTTGTAACAATTACGTGCGCAGTACCTAGTTCTCGAAACGGTGATAGTGAAAATATCTTGAGGAAACCGACATTCCTAGAACCAAAAATTCAGACATGTGCATCTACTGGACTCCCGTGGCAAATCAAAGCCCATTCACTCTCACGTAGAGTAGGCTGGTTTCTGCAGTGGGAACATTAGTAGCTGATACAGACCTGCCTATCAATAAAACGTATCAGATGAACGAAGCGGCTGTATTCGATCATAAATAAGGCATGAGGTAACCGCTTCAGCAAAAAAACAATATCGAGGATGGCATAAATTGCTTCTCTGCCCATCTTAACCGCCCCTCGTATTCAATTTGATGGACAACACGTGCCTAAAATTGGCCGTAACGGACATCGCTCACTTCCAAGTTGAGACGCGGCCGAAACAATAACGATCATAAATATTATGAGCAAAAAAGTTGCTCGCGTCCGTAGGTGTGTATCCTTTGATTCTCTGCACGTACCCCCTGGGTAGTGATAAAGGAGCAACCAAAAGTAGCAGTAGAACTGGTGCCAAATTCGTCCGGAGAGGTACTGCCACCAAATCTGCAATCTGCCGCCAAGCAGTAGTGGTTGCATTGCTGTGTTCCGGTGGAAGGGTGTGGATGACGCATCAGGATGAATGCGACTCAGTAAAGATTTGGATCTCATACTGAGTCGCACGCATTATTGTCATGGGCGAGGGTCACCACTTACCATCAGGTGGGCCCTCAGATCGTACCGTCACTTGTTCAGATAAAAAAAAAAATAGAATTCTACTGCTCAAGCAAAGCTAGTTTTGCTTGACATGCAAATTGATCAACCGGGCATGTTACCTGGTATCCTCAGCAAGTCACAATGCACAGTTCTAGCTCTTCCGTAGCTTCAGCGGATAACAGAAGAGACAAATAGGATTTGAATAATTGCCAACATACTAATTACAAAGCGTGGTCGAAAAAAAATATCTTTATCTTATATATATCTTTGTTTCTTATTATTATTATTTTAAAATATAGGCCAAAGGGCCTTAACGATATAGGCATGACCTGTGTGGAGTGTGTGACATATCAAATAGATATCTAATCCCAAAACAAGCATAGCTGATAAAGTATTATACTTTTTTTGTTAGTAATACATATTAAACACCCAGACACAGAACAAGCATCTAATGCAAGTATAATGTAAAGTTCTTTTCTTGTCTTCATTGCTACTTTAATGCTACGGCGTAGGCGGTCTACGCATGTTGGCGATGAAATAGATTTAACAACTTGGAAAGAAAACTACAGACGCTTAAAAGAGCCAGGAGAGAAAAAAAGTTAAACAAGCCTGAATCTAAAGCATTATTAAAATGGTAAATACCCTGTTTCTGCATCGTAAAAACAGTAGAATAAATCTCTTTGCTATTCATGGCCTATGTTTTGAATATAAAAAGGCCTAATAGCCATCAAAAATAATGATTCTCATACTTGTTTTTCATCAACAGCTCAATGCCAAAATTTCCAGGTTTTCTTTATTCTGGAAGTTTTACATTATTATTCGTGTTACCGAGATATTTACCATGATTTGTGAGTTGACTCTCTGTAACACGAATAATAATGTTCATAACATGATAGTTTTAAAATTTATATCTGGAAGTTTTGTTGTTCTTTAATCTGGAAGTGTATGATGGGTGTATGACACGGTTATTGAAAACATTATCTTGAAGCAATACAATGAAAGCAATAATTAGCAAATCACTGATGAAATGTGTTTGATAACATCCTGCTTTTTATGTATAAAAATCAGGAAAGTTGACGGTAAAATGCCGGCCAGCGTATTTCACCTTACTTCACCTTCACTATAGGTGCTTAACTTAGGTGAAATACGCTGGCCAGCCTTAAGTGGTCTCCGTCCGGTCAGTATTACTGATCAATTATGCTTCAAAGGGCACGTTAGGAAATCAGTCCCGGCTAAACTAGTCGCTAAACCCTGTCGGAGGCCGTCAGGCGGCTTCCAAACACTAACACCAGAGTTGGCCACGAAAGTTGAGATGACGCTGCATACCATAATATCTCACTACTTCAAATCTCGCTTGTCGCGTCTACGGGCCGATGATAGATATGACAAGCGAGCTCGTTACGACATTTCTTTGTGAAAATAACGAAATCACTTTATTAACTTTTATTTAATATTGTTTTGACAACATCGGTTCACACGTGTTGAGGGCCTCTCAAATTGAATAAAGGAGCACAGGGCGTAAATGAAACTCCATTAGCCAGTAAACACGTGTTGGGAAATTTAAGGTTTATCACGGGCTTATCGCCGAAGGGATAGACAGGACCTCATCAATTTGCCACTTCTTACGTTTGAGTTTATCATAGCTTTTTTATTTCCCACGAATTATACTCCAGTAAAATAAACCAATAGCCAGACAATTAGGATATTTTCTTTATTCAGGGATAAGTGAATTGCTTGTTAAATAAATATATATCGTATCTCGAAAACGGCTCTGATGATTTGGATGAAATTTTGTATTACAATAGGGTTTTTCTATTTAGGTTTACCTGTGCAGATTTAAGCATGATGAAGTAACAGATATACATACATACACACCCACACACAGTACTATCCCGTATATCCGTATTCAGGTTGTGACTGAATGACGTCACAAATAACGTTGAAATTAACCGCTCCATTTCGTTCGGTTAAGGCTATAATTCTGTCAAGTCACCCTTTTAACTTTAACTGTAATGTTTTAAAATGGATTGTAAATTTTACGGTTATGGTTATAGTTGAAGCTAAAGTTAATTTTAACCAAAACAATTACGTATCTTTTGGTGCAACTCGTTCTAAGAGTTGATGGTATTTCTAATAATATGATACTGGAATCCTACTAATATTATAAACGCGAAAGTTTGTAATTATGGAAGGATATTTGTTACTCATTCACGCTAGAACGGCTAAACGGACCTGGGTAAAATTAGGTACAGAGATAGATTATAGTCTGGAATAGCACATAGGCTACTTTTTATGCCGGAAAAGTGTACGGTTCCCGTAGGAAGTCCACCGCGAGTAACACTGCGGGGCGCAGCTAGTTTTATATATTATAATTACATTTTAGTGTATCTACTAGTGTACTACATGTTATTTACACAAATATTCTCATGTAGTTATATTGTAAGCCTTTCTATTTCTTCGATTTATAGAATCTAGGAGAACGATAGTATAGAAGGTTTATTCTCCTTCGTTCTGTAAACATACATTTTGAAATAAAAAAACGAATTTGAACCTATAAATTGAAAGTTGGCGCCTGTACCCCTGGGCCATCATATCTCTATCTTTTTATTTCATCCACTAACTTCACAAGATGGCTATTCTGAATGTTTATTTCCTTAGAATACTCGCCAGAACCCTGTTACTGTTCTAGATATGACAATTTTTTAACATGACATGTAAGAAAATGGATACAACGCATGTGAAATTAGAAGCTTTCTGATTGTCTCCCATTTGCTGCTACATAAATAAATAATCCCCATTGAGCGGAAGTGCCTGTTCTGACACTGAGGCGTTGGAAAGATTCGATAGGGTTGCCACTGAAAATTAGTTTCAGATTTTTATATTTTATATTTCATATATATTTTATATACTTATATATATATTTTATATGGATGTGGAAGGATATAAGACACGAGGTAGGCCAAAGAAAAGATGTATGGATTGTTTGAAAGATGATATGCGTAAGAAAGGAGTGAGTACTGAGATGACGTCTGATAGAGGGAAATGGAAGAAAAATACATGTTGTGCCGACCCCACTTAGTGTGAGATAAGGGCAGGAAGATGATGATGATGATTTTATATACTTCAGAGTTCTGACATTGAGGCGTTGAAAAGTTCTGTTAGGGTTGCCCCTACATAACTTGCAATTGAAAATTAGTTGCTGTATTACTTATATTTTTTAAGAACTTACTAAACCAAATGACAATAATAGTTCAATTGAAAATAGATGAAACACAAGCAGCGCCTGCTGAAAACAATTTTTTTAAAGTAATGTACCATTCGATATTGTTCTCATTCAGTATGAATTTGGTTTACTATAATATTTTAGTCCGTTCATCATAGAGATTTGTGAACGGCTCTGTAAAAGGATGATTTGGTCTCATTTTCGTCCGTGCAAAGCCGAGGTGGTCATTAAATTAAACATGACATTTTGGTCCCGTGAAGCGACAACCCTATTTAAAGAGCTGTCCAAATAGCTCATGAAGCATACTGGGCTGGCACGTACCCGAGGTCAGTGGATTAGCCTGGGAATCCCGTGCTGCCAGCCTTCTGGGAACCCCGGCACTAAACACTGGTTTTACTTGTAATCTGAGTAGAATAGAACTCAAAATACATTTTGCACAGACTTCCAAAAAATAATAATAATGATAATTCTTTATTGCAAACACATGATCCATAGTGAGATGAAAATTTATAGTTTGAAGTTTGAAGTATTTTTTTGAAGTCAGTTGTACGTACGAATGTTTTTAAAACTTACTTCAAAAAAGGAGGAGATTCTCAATTAGACTGTTTCTTTTATTTTGTTTGTTACTTTAGATCGTCATTTATGAACCGATTTTGAAATTACTTTTTTTTATTTGGAAGGTTATGTTTTCAGATTGATTCCATAGAATTTTTATCAAAATCGAATCAATAGTTTGGTTGTTAAATCAAAATAACTGGATATTTTTTCCATTTTTATCATTCAAGTAAATAAAATTGCGTATTTTGCTAGTTTGAAAGTGATTTCGGTTTTTATTGGTTTGTTATGTTGTTTGTTTATGTTTGTTACTTCAGAAATCCATCATTCACCGTTTTTAAAAGTTATTTTTTATTTGGAAGGACAAACTCTCAAATTGGTCCAACTAAAATAAATAGCTTAATTTTGAAATTTAAAAAAAAAACTGGTAATATGTAAAAATGTCATCCAAGTAGTATTTAGTTTTCCTGTGACTTTTTAATTCGCCCATTGCATGTTCGATTTGGACGTTTCTTTTTGAAAATGAAACCCTCTGACGTCAGAGGGAACACCCCCTTTAGGGTGTAAAACCGGGGGACACGTAGGGATTCTAATGGTATCGCTCCTAAGGCCGGGCTACTACCAACTAAGCCACAGAGTCGTTAAGATCAAGATTAAAGTTACTTATTTAAGAAGTATTAATTATAAGATACAATACTTATATAGTAAATACCCAGATAAACTAATACGAACACCCAGATATAAATTAAAAAAAAATGGTTATGAACATTATCTTTCATGTGCGCGGTGGAACGTACAAAACGAGTGCGCAAGAGGGTAGACCGATATGTCTGCCAATGATTTGCACACTCCACTTCGCAAAGACTTCAGTTTGCCCGGGACCATGACGCATGTAACTGCGTCGAAATATCGGGAGTCAACAAAACTCACAAACCATGGTAAATATCTCGGTAACATGAATAATAATGAACACCCAGACACAGAACAAACATCTATGTTCATCTTCCAAATGTTTGGCCTGGGTGAGAATTTTGTTAGATAATGACAAATCCAATGTAGTACAATAACTTTGAATCTCAAAGGAAGGCACTAACAAGCAATATACAAGTTTCTAAACTTAGTTAGGTAGGTAAGTTGGTACTAATGAAATTGTAATGTAGCTGAAATCTTAATATATATAAATCTCGTGTCACAATGTTTGTCCTCAATGGACTCCTAAACCACTTAACCGATTATAATAAAATTCGCACACCATGTGCAGTTCGATCCAACTTGAGAGATATGATAGTTTAAATCTCAAATTATAGTCGCAATTTTAATTTATTGCAAATTATAATATCATATGACAAAAACGTTAGCCACAGCAACGCGTGGCCCGGTCAGCTAGTGTAATATATATTTTAATTTATATTCGAACCCACACTTTTTGCTTGTGCTTCCCCATGAGGGATTAGAACAAACGCTAAACTTAGTAATAGGAAATATATTTAAAATCTCGCAGGTACATATATATTTAAAAAAAAAATTAAGTCTCCAAGTTATTTTTATTAATTATATATGATCTACGTTCCAAAAACTAATTTTAGAGCTGGTTAAATCCCTATCAACCCTCCATTGGCAAGAATAAGCAAGAAACCCCTAATGGAAGGATTTAATTAATTATTTATAATATTGCTGTCGAGGTATTGCCGAGTAGATTGACGAACATGTTGGTCTACCCTACTTTCGAAGCAAAGATTACTTGGGTTAGGTCTTCTGGGTTTGGTGGTCTATTAAAGGAACTAGATAGTTTGTTTAAATTTGGGCCTTCAAGATCAGTCTAATATCTCCGTATTTTCTTCAAATAAGTTACGTAGCAACCCTAAGATTGTCTAGAATATCTGATTATGCTGCCTGTCGACATGTTGAAGCTGAAGGTTAGAATTTTTATTTTACTATGCAGTAGCACGAATGAGACAAGGGTTATTTATTATTTATATGAATAATTTCGGAGCAGTTTACTTATTTGTATAACGTGGAATTATTTTAAACTAGCTGCGCCCCGCGGTTTCACCCGCATAGTTCCCGTTCCCGTGGAGAATACGGGGATAAATTGATTTTTTTTTTTTCGTTAATTTTCCAATGTTTTAATAGTTATTCTGCTATTCGGGACGGAAACAAATCCAACAAATCAAAAACCATGGCAATCGGTCCAGCCGTTCTCGAGTTATAAGTGTTGTAACAAACACGACTTCTTTTATATATATATTATAGATTTTATAGAAACCTCAAAAATTGTAGCCTATATGTTATTCTGATGTATAAGCTATATTGTGGTAAAGTTTCATTCAAATCCATTCAGTAGTTTTTACGTGAAAGAGTAACAAACATCCATACATCCATACTTACAAACTTTCGCCTTTATAATAGTAGTAGGATATGATGACTTTTAATGTTGCTCCATGCTTATATAAGAATTATGCATCACTAGGATTCTTTGAATCACCGGTACAAGGTCAAACACACATACAACACTTCAAAGGTTCAACACCCGAGAACACAAAAAGACTGCCTTAATGATCAAATATATAGGTAAAACCGGAAATAACATTTAACTTTTAAATTGAGATCCTCAACCATTTTGAAAACGGTTAAAAATATCGTATAACTGCTTGATTCCCGTAAATACCATCCTGAAATTCAGTTGTATCGGAAAAATATTGCTTAGTGAATATTTATGGCACAGTGAAACAATGTGTCTCGCTTACAGACATGCGGTTCCGATACAAATTTTCAATAAATTCTCAACAAGAACGTTTGGTTTTATTTCAGTTCTGTTTATCCGGAATGTTTCATTCCACCATGAAATACCGCGTACGTATAATATAAAGAAATGCACGAAATTTTCAGAATAATCTCTAAACGGATGAAATTTCACTGATGCCTATCGTGTTGACTCTCAAACAGAAGGAAGCTAGTTCTACAACTGCAGGATTTCTTGAATGGAGGTCGTTCAAAGCATCTAACAAGCTCCTATTACCTGAATCCTTTGTTCAACACATTGCCTGTTTGTTAATATTTTACGTTTAATACAGTGATGTACGGTTAATACAATGATGTACGGTTAAGACAGTGATAACCAGTGATTTTATGGGCTCAGTAAGCTTACAATAAAGCTAAAATAATAAGGACGAACAAATAATATAATAAAGCTTACAAGAATTTTGCTAGTGAAGTTCATCACACCACACCCTTCCACCGGAACACAGCAATGCGACACCACTGCTTGGCGGCGGAATTGCAGGTGTAGTGGCAGTATTTCTGGAATGGCACAAGTTTTACTTATACAATAACTGCTCGTTTAAAGTATTAATATAAGATTATGTGGCGAACTCTTGGTTTAAGATCTTAGTGTCAAGTAATTCGCCAGGCCCGACTACTGGTATTCTTTGCTCTTCAGCTCAGGTTAATTTTGCTGAAAGTCGGCTCAACTCGGATTCCGAAAGCCTCACAGACAACCTTTACTTAGCTAAGTACTACCTCCGGTTACTCAGGTGGACCGAAATAATTAAGGTATTATAACAAAATTATTTTCGAATCGCTTTTGTTTTTTAATAATTTGTTTGTTATTTCTTTCATTGGACAGATTAATACTCTCCTCTTTTGTTTTCTCTTAGGAAGTGTTGGATAGGGTTTGTATAAGCGAAACATATTATACATTAGTGTAAAAAGAAACGTTTTACTTAAATTCAAGGTTTATAAATATTATATATTACTTTGACTATGAGTAATCATTCACCATATATTATCATTTTCATGAATAAAAGCTTCCATTTAGGGTGGTGGAAAACACCTAAAAATTCCACTAATTTATTTATTTATTGGATCACCAAAGAAAGATACACAGTCTTACAAAATTTTTTGGTCAATGTGTACAGGTTACAGGTGTTACAGGTTACAGGTGGCCACAGCATGCACTATTCTATATTTCTATATTTAGTATTGGGTGTGTGAATATGACTCCGCCCCTTTTTGTCAAAATAAAACATTTGTTCGCTTACAAAATTAAAAAAAAAAATTATTGAAAGTATGCTCCATCTGCAGCTACAACCTTCGCCCATCGTTCAGGTAGTTTTCGTATTCCTTGCTGGAAGAAGTCCTGGTCTTTTGAGCTTATCCAGTTGTCAATCCAAATTTTGATACTTTCACATGAAGTAAACTTTTCTCCAGTAAGGTCTGTCTGCATCGTCCGGAATAGGTGGTAATCCGAAGGAGCTATGTCTGGTGAATATGGCGGGTGGGGTAACACTTCCCAGTCCTGTCCCTCTAAATATCTTTTTACGACTTCTGCGGTATGCGGTTTGGCATTGTCATGCTGAAGAACTAATTTGTTATGTCTATTCACCCATTCTGGTCGTTTTTCTTCTATGGCTCGCTTCAAACGCATTAGTTGTCGTCGGTAAACTTCTCCATTAATAGTTTCAGAGGGTTTGAGCAACTCATAATATACAATACCTTTCTGATCCCACCAAATACAGAGCATGACCTTGGCACAGTGAATATTTATTTTTGGCTGTGATGGGCCTGGTTCGCCTGGTTTCACCCAAGCTTTTTTGCGTTTAGGATTTTCGTAGTGTATCCATTTTTCGTCTCCTGTGACTATCCGATGCAAAAATCCTTTTCTTTGCTGTCTTTGAAGCAGCATTTCACAAATGGTTTTCCGACGTTCCATGTCTCTTTCTTTTAAATCATGTGGAACCCAGTCACCGGCTTTTTGAATCATTCCCATCATTTGTAAACGCTTTGCAACAGTTGAACGATCAACATTTAATGCTGCAGCTAATTCTGATTGAGTTTGGCAAGAATCTTCCGCCAATAATGCTTCCAATTCAGCATCTTCAAATTTTTTTGGTGGTTTTCCATGTTCTTTATCCTCAGTACTAAAATCGTTATTTTGAAATCGTCGAAACCATTCCTTGCAAGTTGTATTAGACGGAGCATGCTCACCATAAATCTCCACAAGCAAACGATAAGTTTCCGCTGCAGTTTTCTTCGCAATAAAATAATGTAATAACACTTCCCGCAAATGACGTTTATTTGGAATAAAAACCGACATTTTCGAAAAGGTGAAAACAATTGTTGCTTACACTTCAACCAAATATTATAAAATGCGTTAGATAGCTGACATTCAGTACTATCGAATACAAGTATGGTCATTTATTAGTACACGTAAACAATACTAAAAACGACATCTGTTGAGAAAGGGCGGAGTCATATTCACACAATAGTATAGTTGGACACAATAGGTTAAATATAAAAGAGGCATCACTATTATACAAATAGTAACTGTTTCTGATAAATCAAGAAACTATGACGCAAACTGACTACAGACTTCCTTGCTTCTTGGAAGGACTATTTTCAGTTTACAGTCACAATATTAGTCTTCTGAAAGTCAAAAGTTTGATCAAATAGCTTGAAGCCTGATAACTAAGATTGCTTTTTACATAATCACTTATAACATTTGCGGAATAATTGGACAAGCGTGATGCGGATTCGCTTACTTGGGTTCTGTAACACCGTTTTTTTTTCTTTTAAGAAATCCGCCATAACTTCTTCTAAGTCGTGGACTTCATAGCTAAACCTCGTGTGGTCATGGTGATTCACGAATAGTTGTTATAATAACATATAAGACAAAAAGTACGTAATCCTTCTATTAAGGGTTTTTTGTTTATTCTTCCCCATGGACTTTGACTTAATAAATCACATATTAACGTTAACAAAAGCAAAATACCCCATGTGAAGTCCATTACTTTTTGTCCATCCAAGTTTGTCTGTAAGAGATCGCTGTAAGGTGATAAGACTGAATAAATAAATGAAAAAATCATCTGTAAATATACTAAGTACAATATAAAATTGTGGGTGAGCAATAAAGTATAAATCCTTGTTTATTATATGAAAATTCAAATAGAATATTTGTTACGATTTATGAAATATGCGCCTTCAAATGTAAAATTGTCTTTTATACCTTTGAAGTCGGATAGACGCTGTAGACTTGGTAAAAGGAGTTCCTCTTGATATTATATTTCGTGATATAATTTAATAAAAGAGAAAGAACTGTAATTACGTCACGCCCGGTTGATACCCCAAACTAAGCAAGTTAGCAGTTTCCGAAATGCGCCGATGCTTATCTGATAGTTTTAGTTCCCGTTAACTTATGAGGTTATCAATTGTGATGATTTTAGGGTTCCCCAAAGGGTAAAAAATGACCCTATTACTAAGACTCCACTGTCCGTTTGTCTGGTTGTTTTCTGTCCGTCTGTCACCAGGCTGTATCTCATGAACCGTGATAGTTAGAGTTGAAATTTTCACAGATGATGTAATTCTGTTTCCGCTATAACAACAATAAATACTAAAAAACGAAATAAAATAAATATTTAAGGAGGCTCTTATACAAAAACGTGATTTTTATTTTTTGTTCTTTTTACTCGATATAGTGTTATGAGGGACGATAATGGTACGGAACCATTCGTGCGCGAGTCCGACTCGCATTTGACCGGTTTTTTATATATGTTTGTTACCTCAGTTCTGCGTTATTTATAAATCGATTTAGAAAATTCTTTTTTTATACGAAAGGATATGCTTTCAAATTGGTTCCATTGGTTCAACAGTTTGGTTAAATCTAAATAATTTGAAAAATATGTCATAGTAAACGAAATTGCATGTTTTTCTTTCCTGTGACTTTGTTCTTCGCCCGTTGTATACCAATTTGGATGTTTCTTGTATAAAAATGGTAGGGTGCACCCCCTAAGGGTAAGAATTAAGACAGAAAGAAACGACAACTTTTTTTGACGTGTCCAAATGATACTTGAGATCTAAAGGAATAAATGAGTTTGACTTTGACTTTGACTTTGACAGCATCCAGAAGCTTACTTCAGAGATGCCAAGTTGCAATACTGTATATATTTGTGACAAACTAGATACATGGATTGTGTTTATACCTACTGGATTTGTACTAAAGAATAAGCATTGAGTATTCTTTAAGATCTGGTTTCCACTAGATAGGCGAGGAGATTTTTTGTAAACTGGAAATCAGATATCGTTATTTCAACAGCTACTCGCTTTAGTGAATACTCTTGAAGCGGGGAGGAAAGGAAATACATTTTTGAAATGCATATAATTATATAATGAATGAATTAAATAAATATAATTAATAAATATTAAAGAAAATTTTACAGAGCGTCATCTAGCCTAAACCATTCATAGTTTGTACTATGAATGTACCGTATTACTGATAGAATAGTTACATACCTAGTACTTTTTTTGTAATATTATACTTATAACCGATATTAACACCCCAATACAGAACAAACATTTAAAATCTTCACACAAATGTTTGTAATCATGGATTCACTGTGGTTCGTCACAGCACAAAAGGCAGAGGTACTATTGAGTTGTAAGTGATGTGCGCATTGGGCGCGTGAAATGATTTTCCCGCGTTTCCATGCTCGGTACCCGCCAGCAGTGCTCCGCTCTATCCAGCTCTCCGTTCCGCTTTGGTGGAAACCTGGCATATTCTCAAGATCCGGGCATATATGCAGGATCCTATAATAGAAGTTTCTGCGACTGTAAATCTGCTATAGATTCAACATTTCTGTCACGTTTGTGTTGGAAGTGCATAACATTTTCCAACAATAACATTTTGCATCTATATGGGTATTGTACTTTGTAACTGCAACAATAACATAAAATGAATGCGCATTGATATTCTGCGTTGGACCAGCGTCTACGAGCCATCACCATTCCACCTAACAATATAAGCTAGCACACCTTATTTTGAGAAATGAAGAGTATTTCCCCGATTTGGAAGTTTAGTTGGATCCTGATATTATTTGCGTATTGCCTGCGGTTTTATTTTGACACAGTTCATTACAGATTTATGTTAAACTAGCAGCCCGTCCCGGCTTCGCACGGGGTAGTGACATAACTACAATAGTTGGACATATGCTACCGCGGAGTTTTTTGTAGACATTATGATGTTCTTCAATATTGTTGTACATTATTTTGTTTTATCGCTAATAGTTTCGGCAGCGCATTCGACGAAAGACATTTTAAGACTCATTTTTCTACACCTTCGGTTACATTGTTCAAATTTTACCAAGGATCCCTAATTTTTTTCAAAATGAAATGTCGCCTATGTCAAATTGGAAGAATGTAGCATTCTATTGGTGAAAGAATTTTTTAAATCGGTCCAGTACTTTTTGAGCCTATTCATTGCAAACATACAAACATAGGTACAAATCTTTCATCTTTATAATATTAGTGTAGATTAGTGATAGTGAGATCAAATCCCAAAAACTGCTACGCAACATTCTCTAATCGCTGGTGCTATTGAAAGCGTATGGCATATATCTGCATATATGCACATAGCTCATAGTAGTTTATTATGTAGCTATATGGATGGATAGGTTTATAAAATTTCGGTATCTGTCAGCTAGATGGCGCTGCTACCCAGTTGTCAAGTTTTCAGTCTATCTCCAGTATACAATAGTAGTCTTTGCGTATGGCTACGGCAAAGCCAAGGTTGCAGGTTAAGTTCCGACCCTGCAGAAATTATATGTCAAAGTCAAAGTTAAGACAAAATACTTTATTTTCATTGAATTTTGAAACAATGACTGTATTTGTCACTTTTTTAAAGAAATATGTACCTATAAGATCATGCGTTCTTATTACCAAGTTTAGCATTTGTGCAAAATCATTCGCAAAAAAAAATACTACAGATGTAATGAAGAAAATTTTGAATCGCTGTCTTGAGTGCAATTCTAAAAGCGTTTCGTATTTTTTTTATATCATTGGTTCTCCTTTCTTTTACGGCTTAGTTTAAAGGACCCCTGCCTTCGAAGCAAAGGGTTCGATTCCCGGCCGGGGTAGAAGTGAAGTGATGTGACGAGCGTAAAGGTGTTTGTCCATGCCACCTGCGACGCAGGGAATCCTAGTCTAAATGTTTTTGTTCTTATATATTATCTCTGAACAGTTTTAGTTCAGAATACTTTTTAGTTGATTACTTACGGTTCATCTAGTTGGTCAAGATATAATTGATATAGTGTGTTTTTACATAATTTAAAAATGTTTCTCAAATGTTTGATACCGAAGAATTTTCTGTATCGATATCCTCTGAGTCATGGTTGTATAATTTTCGGAGCACTTATGGCTGTGAGTATAAGTCGTAGGTATTACCTTTAAATATATTTTCATTTACGGGTTCGTACTCAAAGTTAAACGGGATACTGTAACTCAGATTAAATGCTCTGTCCATCTGTATGTCTGCTCTAAGAAGAGTTGAGAGTATCTGTTGAACCGTTAGACAGAGTGGACTGAAAGATAGACAGAGAATGTAAAAGTAAGCAACATTGCAAGTTTCAAAACTAAACTTTGGCGCTTCTGATCGATTCTGATTATATTACTCTGTTTATGTTTAAATGGTAACATGACATTTAGTACCGGTAATATATTTTTCACTTGGTCTAATGATACAATAGTCAAAGTGAAAGTTCTTAACTTACTAATGACTATTTGACTTCAAAATTACTTTCACATTGTTTTAATAAATATATCTGCTTACAAGATCACACGTTCTTATCAGTAAGTTTAGCGCTTGTCAAAACACTACCCGACCCTATCAAAAAAAAAATTGCATTCGTCACAAATCGTTTGCCCGGCCGGGGGCTAATCCCGCGACCCCTAGGGTTGAATGGCTACTAACTAGGTTACGGGGCTGTTAGATAGTTCATTCAAATCGTTATATACCGAATTTATTTAAAGTATGTAGGTTCGACCTATGACAACTTATTTAAAGTATCATAAAAGCAAGCTTATCACTGAATATAAAAAGATACTAAACACAAACTCATAATGAGAAGATTTCAAAGCCAGACTACAGTCATAATACTTCTTGAGATAGAAGTCTGTAAAAACACTTTTATGAGGCAAGTCGTATTTAACATTTAGGTCGGGGCATTTGAGTTTAGTCCGCATTTTTGAGACAGAAGTGAATGAAACTCCAAGCGTGTCGGAATGTGGCGACCCAAATAATTTGAATACGCCAAAATTAATTTTCTTTCAGGTATTCTGTGACCACGTTATTGGGAACATTCCCCTTTTTGCTACGTGTTTGATTTTGTGGATCTTATAGATCAAATAACGATGTTTGGGTCTCTCTATTATAACTCTCTGACAGACAAATCCTATCATCCTTACATAGTATAAAACAAAGTCGCTCCCGTTGTTTGTACGCTTAAATCTTTTAAACTACACAACGTATTACAGTTATCAGCAATAGATAGAGTGATTCAAGAGGAAGATTTATGCATATTGTAGTAGAGAAAAGCCGAGAAATTCAAAGATTTGTAATATGATGTCGAAACAAATATATATAGATATTTATTCTATTACGAGTAGTTATCTTGTTCCCTTTACAAGCTATGTTTAGTTTGGGGCAAGATGGAGCTATGTAAAATGTCCTTGAAAATATGTTATTATGTTTATTATTATAAGCATTTTTTTTCTGCCGTTGTATACTGATTTAACAATGGCGAAATATAAGAGATAAAAGGAATAAAGTATAATAGGTTTTTACGTTACCTTTACCTTTTAAATTAGTCACTTGTATGCCAAATATAGTATGAAACTACTAGAAAGATTTCAATGTTGGTTTGGCAATGTGTCTTCAGTCATCATTTAGTTGATTATAGAGTTTGGCAGTTGATTATGATTATATTATGCCAATGGATAGGCCGCTGTCTGATTATATCATGAACCCTAATTGATTGACGCCATTATGGCTCTGTAAACCATCTGTATTCATACGACTGTCTAAGAAATTTAAATTAAACATGAGCTCTAGTTGATAACTGAGCAGTTATTTGCAATATTAGTTCGAGACACTTACCTATAGCATTTAACGTAGAAACATTATACCTCCCAAACAAAATTTAGAGCAATAAATAACACAGAGACAAGTTTTTAATCATATTTGTAGCAATTTGCGAGAATTTGCTACCGTACTATCCTCTAATGCTCCCACTACAGGGACACCGGCCTACTCTCGATAATTGAGAGTGAATGGGCTCTGATCTACCACGGGAGCCCAATCCGGATTGGTAGATGTCACATGTCGTCGAATTTTTGGTTCTAAGACATGCCGGTTTCCTTACGATGTTTTCCGTCACCATTTCGAGAACGTGGTATTGCGCACATAAATTTTTCAAGTGAAAAAACTCATTGGTGCACGTGTGGGTTTGAACCAGCAACCTTCAGATTGAAAGTCGGCGTCTATGCCCCTGGGCCACCACGCTCTTAATTCTTCTCTAAAGAATTTGCTACGAATATGATTAAAAGTTTTGATATCGCTCTTATAATAAATTTAATAATGGAATTGACCGTAAATAACCATCATAATGGCCAAAAATGATAGTGATGTTCCACCCTAGGTCAAGCTATCTGTCTCGCCAACGGTAATCGCTGGCTCTGGCGTCGAGAGTTACTCGATAAGAAAACTTGACCTAACAAAATTTGCGGGTTTAGAACATACACAATAATGTACAAACTGTAGAGAATGAGAAAAGTTTTATACGTGCAATATTTTTTAACTGATCTAGAATACCTGGAAATAAATCTGACGTAAACCATACAATAAAGAATAAAATGTAGGTATTTTTAATTTCCAGACTTTTTTGGGTTGATTTTTAAGATTTTTACGATGACGTCTCTGTGGCTTAGTTGTAAGTAGCTCTGCCTTCGAAGCGAGAGGTCCCGGGTTCGTTACCCGGCCGGGGCACACATTGTGTTGAGCATGAAGTTTGTTCTCGAATCTTGGGTGTTTGTCTTATTTTTTCTGTTTGTCCATGCCATCTGCGACACGGAATCCTAGTGCAGAGGTATGAGTGTGTAAACGTTTATCTTTTAAATTTTTATAATATTATTTTTTTGTATTACATTCCTGGGGCATAGAGGAACACAAAAACGCAAATAACACCCAAGCTTCAAGAACAAACATCATGCTCATCACAGCCTCGCTTCGAAGGCAGAACTACTATTAACTATGCCTTCAAATTAAAGACGCTTCAAGATAAAAAGTTTAATAATATTTAATTCTTTATTGCACACGATACATTTACATGTACAAAAGGAGGACCTAATGCTACAGCATTTCCTGCCAGTCAACCTTACAGATGGACAAATAACTCTTTACAACAACACATTTGCAAGAATGCATTTTACATGAATATAATTATCGAGTTAAAATGCTACAAAAACCGAGTTTGCTCAAATACAAACTAACTTAAGAAACTAACTTTAGCTCAGTTGGTACCTCTTTACCTTAGAAACAGGTCGTAAGTTTGATTATCACCCAGAATAAATTAATATGCGTCCTGTGTCTAGGTGTAAATATTCAGTCAGTAATCTGGTTCCCATAGTACAAGCTTTATTTCGTTTTGTAGCTATGTGGATGTATGAATATTTATTGTTTACCTAAAAAATTTATTTACAGGCGCTGCAGCTAGTATGCATAATAGCGATTGCCATAGAAATCTTCGGTTTCGCCAAGTGTGAGTCGTGCACGACATCAGTCCTGAGATGCGCGTACGGGTTTAGTGGAACTGCTATTATCTACTGTATTGTCATGATAATAATACATCTGTGGTTCTTGTGGGCAGTTAAAAAAGTAAGTGTAGTTTACCAAGATTATTCATAACAAAGTGTGGCCAAGAGAAAAATAACTTAGAATGTGAATGTGAAGAACATATTTCACACAGCGCCATCTAGCCCTAAACTAAGCATAGCATGTAATATGGGAACTAGATAATTGATATACTACTTTTAGTACTTTTAGTAAAACATATAGTACTTTTTTTGTAAATACATATATATAATACTCATTAACACCCAGACACAGAACAAACGCTTCTGTTCGCACTCAAACGCTTGTCCCGGGTGGGAATCGAACCCACGACCACAGAAGGCAGAGCTACCAACTGAGCTATGAGGCTAGTCAATAATATATATTTTTTTTATTTGACTAAAGTTTTTGGACGAGCAGACGGCCCACCTGATATTATGTTGTTACTACCGCCCAAATATAACTCAGGTCAAAATATAACTCAGGTCTTCTTACTAAAATATGAGAAGACTCAAGTCGCATCCCATTGTGTCCGTCACTCTGAGACGCGGTTGATACGCCTCAAGTTTAAGCGTACAAAGGTAATACAGAGTTACTTTCGCATTTATAATAAACCTAAGTATTATAATATGAGTGAGCGTGGTGGCCCAGGGGCATAGACGCCGACTTTCAATCTGAAGGTCGCTGGTTCAAACCCACACGTGCACCAGTGAGTTTTTTCACTTGAAAAATGTATGTGCGCAATACCACGTCCTCAAAACGGTGACGGAAAACATCGTGAAGAAACCGGCATGTCTTAGAACCTTAAATTCGAAGACATGTGACATCTACCAATCCGGATTGGGCTCCCGTGGCAGATCAAAGCCCATTCACTCTCAATTATAGTAGGCCGGTGCCCATGCAGTGGGAACATTAGAGGCTGGTACGGATTATAATATAGTATTTTCATGCTAAGATTATTAGTGTGGCATGAGTGTGTAAATGTTTGTTTGTTTGTTGATGAGGTGTATCTTCCAGAGGAAGTCATCAGTGGTCCTGACCTGGGTGGTGGTGACTACCATGTGGCTGGCGCAGACCTTCTGCCTGGTACTCCTGCTGCTGTTCATGTACATGCCGAAAGCTAGTTTAGTAGCCTGGCTCATTTCTTTTATGTTCGGAGGCATCGCTTTCGGTAAGATGTAAAATTATTTAATTATTATTAGCGGATAGCCTGAAAAAGATGCATTTTATGCCTAATGCATTGTTTTTGTGGTCTAAATCCATCTTCGCATTATGACCTTTCTAATGAAACTGGTTTGGGGCACATCAGTTGGATGGTTTTAAAGTTTATAACGGACATAGGTGGAAACTATTTTTGTATTTTATATTTCTTATTCGGTTTCATAGCCGAGTTGGTCGTTGGTAGAGCTCGATACCGGTAGAGCTGGGTTTGATTCCCACCCAGGACAAGCAATTATGCGACAAACCTAGATAGATTATTGTTCTGTGTCTGGGTGTTAATATGTATTGTATATAATGTATTTACAAAAAATATATAAGTATTCTGAATAATTCATTAAGGACCTTTCAACGAACAAAAGCCTCCATTTTTCTCCATAACGTTCGTCGAACCTTCAATCATTAATCAAAACCACGCAACAATATAATTTTTATCCTAGGCTTGTGCCAATTTTATAGCTTATATATAATATAATTATTTTTTCTGAATTTTTCACCGTTCCGTTATTTTGATGCTTTTTAGAAGTTGTTTTTTTTTTGTACTAGAATATTCTGAATCTGAAAGTGAACTGCTTCAATTCCAGAAATGTACCAATAAGTGTTTCGCTTGCTCGCTATAAGGCGTTGTCAAGCCAGTGAAGGAAAACATCGTGAGGAAACCGGCATATTCTTCGGATGGGGTGTAAATATGCTTTAATTTGCAATTAAAGCCATGTTCCTCTCGCTTGTCAAGAGTCGTTCTGTTTCCCAGACACAAGAACATTAGAAGCTGGTATTACGACGGGTCATTAATGTCTCCAAGTAAATATTGAAGAAATAGTTTTTTTTGTAATTTCGTAAATTTCCATAGTAATAAAATAATCATTCCATAGTCACTTTGAAGCTACGCCTACCATTACAGGGCGTATAGCGTGTACGTATACATTAAACCAATTTATAGTCTTAAAAAAATTAATCGCACAAAATACAGACAGAAATGTAAGTATTGTAAATAATCAATGGAAACTATGTGTTTCCGTTATTTTATTTCTAAGACTTTCTAAAGTGAAAATTTTATATTATGAAATATTTTGGAGAAAAAACTTAAAGTTATAAAATTTTAGGGTTACATTGTTTAATATTATAGGATCCGATTGTGCATACATTTTCTGGCGATAAATTTAGGCACGCCTGGCTTATTTAGGTCTAAAGTTTGCTGTGCCTGAAAATTGAGAGCTCAGTAGAGTGTTAATGATTGATAGCTGAAATATTGATAACGAAATAATCAATGATTTTAACAAGTAGATACGGATCGTTTCAACATTCCGTTAACAAAAACAAAATATCACTACAGATAAATAGATGAGTTACTTTCTGTTTAAGCAATTGACGGGACGAGCTGATAGCTCACTTAATGTTAGGTTGTTACCGTCGCCCATAAACAACAGCAAAACGACTCTGGCCTTCCCCTCTTCATGTATTGTATATGAAGAAGTCCCATTGCAAACACAGAATAAACATGTATTGTCGTCACACACATGTTTGACCTGGGTTAGAATCGAACTTACGATCTGCAGCGCGGAAAGCAGAGCTACCAACTAAGCTGAATAAAGTCAATATTGCAAGAAGGAACATCACTAATTTTAGATACTAGATACTGTATATATCTCGCTATCTTGATGATGCGAAAATGGCATCAATCAATTAGAGACCAAAATAAAATGACAGTTCCCTTCTCAGTATGAGATCAGTGGCAAAAGTTGGTCTAGTCGAAAAAGTCAGCGAAATTAGCGAAATAGCACTATGATCTGTAGGTTGTGGGTTCAAATCATACGTAAAGCTTAGACTATTTAAATTATAAAACTTATGGAAGTTATCGCCCAAAAAGCGTAGTTATAATTAAATCTATAAGTTAAGTCTATAAGTCCTCCCCTTTCTTAATTTTCTTTATACTACTAAAGTGACGGGACGATCGGAAAGCCCACGTGATGATAAGTGGTTACCTCCACCCATAATAACAGCAATACGGCTTAGTGATGCGAGTGCACCACTGCTTGGCGGCAGATTACCAGATGTGGGGCAGACTTCACCTGGAGCGAACTTTGCACAAGTTGCTACTTTTTGTCACTCCTTTAGCACCAGGTAACATCTCATGCACCTGTAATTTCACCCATTTGACCCCTTCACGGCATGATTAGTAAATCTGTTTCTGTTGTCAATTCTGACGTTCGCGTGGCGCCAACTTTTGCTAACTTCACTCAACATGAAGCGGTGGTTTGTAGTAAAACGCACAGACCATAAATATTTCACTACGCCGAGTCCAAAATCGAAATGGACGATAATATTGTTGTTAAAAATCGATAAATGCGACTCCAGTACCTTCACCCTTATTTCTCAACCTTACCTTCCTTTTTCAAAATGCTAGGTTGTGGTGTACCCCATACCCTACTATTAAAAAAGAAACATATACAACGGGCGAAGAAAAAAGTCACAGGAAACCAAAATACGCAATTTCGCTTCATTAGATCATATATTTTTCCGTTATTAAACGACTTTCGGAGGAGGTTATTAATTAAGCTTTATTATTTTTATTGTGTATTATTTTATTTTGTATAATTAGTTGTTCAATCATAGATTTAAGAAAAAAAAACCGACTTCTATACGTTCATCCCTCATTTCCACCCTCAGGGCATGAAGGTTGAAATATTATGTATTTTTTAAATCGGTAGATAAATTATGGCGAACTGAAGGAACAAATTAAAAAAAATAGATCCGACTAGATAATCTCCTCTGAAAGTCGGTTAAAATCGGCTGTTGCTAAGCCGATTTTAACCGACCGATTTTTACTAAATTTTAGGCATAGTTTGTTTCAAATCCCAAGAGAAATTAGTACGTTGCTCTCCCGGTATTATGTAAGCGCCGAAAAAAAGCGATAGTATCGTTTTCCATTAATTTATGTATCGCTTCCCTGTCGTTTACGCGTCTACCGGGTTTCGTGGTACAAGATGGGAAGCGAGACAGAGGCGGCAAACCTTTTCGACTTGTGCGGAGCTATCGGATGGATAGTGAAATAAATTAATATTAAAATGTGTAAAACTGTGATAACTTTATCAACTGTACCTATTATTTTTATATAATATAATTCAGTTTGTTTCTGCAGGACGCTAACAGGCGTTATCAAGTAGCTGTTTCTCTAGTACTTCGTCATGGCAGATTAATACTAGCGTTTTTTTGAAACTTCTAAGTAACGAAGCGTTTGATAGAAAAGATGATTAGAAAAATCTTTTTATTTTTAGAATTTATGATTTTAATGAGTGTTCAAAAAAGTAAAAGTGAACCTATAAAAAAAGGTTGGCGGTCACTGCAGTCCGTTAAAAGTTCAATACACGAATTTCTCTAGGGAATTGAAACACACTATTTAAGATTTATGAGAAGTAGAAATTAATGTTTAATACGTCTTCACTTAAGTTTAAAATGGTTTGTTAAAGTAAATTGAAAAGACAGTATATTGTAATGTACTGCGGTCCGGGAACGTGTCTCTGAATAACTTCAACTATTTGATGAGAACTGCAGACTTTCCTGATTGTGAAACTTGCAGAGTTCTATAGGAAGTTCACTTTTCGGTGGAATGTGCACCAAAGTGGTGAGTCTATGAAAACCTCAATGAGTTATTCCTATGGAACTAACATGATGGATGTTCGTGCACTTTACCTTGTTTTAACGGCGCCAATAGTGAAGCGGCTAAAATTCTATACAAATTATTAAATAATTTATAATAACTATATTTAATTTATTTAAGCAATTGATTTACAAGTATATATTGATTATACTTGTAAATCAATTGCTGTTCGTTAGTCTCGCTATTACTCGAAAACGGTTGAACCGATTTGGCTGATTTCTATTTGGTAATGTCCGTAATAGTCAGGATAAGGTTTGTATAATATAATTTCTTTGGAAAATTCACGGGAAAATTCGGAAATTTGGAAATATAAAAATATCAATCGGGGATATGTGCTATAAGAAGTGAAAATTAAATGTAATAAATTAATGGTAAAAATACTTTTAATAACAAGCTTTTTTCGTGTTTTCCTCAGCAAGCCCTTTCATTTGATAAATTTGATGTGATAGTGCATAAAAAAATAACTAGTCCGCCATCTTGGATGATCCGCCATATTGGTATTAGAATGTCGTCACATAGCTTGACATAGCTTGTCATCCAAAATAAGCGTGTATTGCAAGTTAAATAAAAGCTTGTAAAATTGGACACTATTCCAATTTGTCATTAAATTTTCCTTTCTTCTTCTCAAAAACCCGAAAAAAAATAAAGATTTGAAAGAATACACGATCGAATCATTTGTTTCAGCAATGGCAGCGTATGGAGTGCTACTCGGCATTGGGTTATGGTTCGAGATGAAGCACCCACGAAGCGATGCTGCAAACTACTGAAACATTATCAATTTTACACGTGTCTTTTGTGTCTAAGCTTTGTCCTGTTCAGTACGGTGTTTCCGCTGAAAAAAAGTATAAAAAAATATTCATGAGTATTTCACACAGCACTATTTAGTAGCACCATAAACTAAGCTTAGCTTAGTTGTAATATGGGAACTAGATAATTGATATACATTTTTTTGGAACCTTGAATTATGTGTTTGTGTGTGTGTGATGTGTGACAATGAGCTGTGAGGCCATTTGGCTATGGCAGAGGCATATGAAGGCAGAACATACCTTAGCATTAAGTCCTGTTTTACATTTAAACAATAAAAATAATAAAATAATATGTTCATCTGTGGACTATGGTGGAAGCTGATGATGAGAGCATGGTGGCTGAAGAGTACAGACGCAGACTTTCAATACGAAGGACGCTGGTTCAAATTCAGATGTACATAAATGAGTTTTTCGGTTGAAAAAATAATATCCAAAGTGCCACTCTCAATACAAAAGTTTCAAAAATATTTTCATACCTTTCGATTGTATTTCAAATATAGACAAACAATATTCTATTGAACTTTAGGTGTAGGAAAATCATTTAAGGTAGATAAGAATGAACCGCTATTACATTTTATATAACAGCTGTAAAAACTTATCTCAAATAATAGATAGATGGCTCCGCAGCTTTGTTGGGATGCACTGCTTTCGAAGCGGGTTAGAACCCCAAGGCATATCTTGTGTGGTAAGCACGAAGGTTTTTCTCGAGTCTTCATACAATGTATTGCGACAGGCAATCCTAGTCCAGGAATATGAGTATACAAGCGTTTATTATAATTAATTAATCATCGCCTCAATTTTTTTAGTGTAATTAATAAGCTAATGAAAAAGTTGTATATTAACTTTATTGATGTTTCTACTCATGTTTAGAATCGGCATTAGCGTTCTCCTCTAATGTATTAACATCTGCGGCTTCAATTAGTCGCTTCCGATGACTGTTCACAACCAGTATGAAGTATATTGTAACTGAAAACGAAAAGCATACCTTTATTTAATATTATAAAGGTGAAAGTTTGCTTATATTTATGTGTGTATTTGTAACTTCTTCACGTATTTAGCCTAACGGATTTGTACGGAAAGTTATGGAATAATATTTTGGGGAAATTTTGTTGATTCCTTCAACATTTCTGATGCGAAAAAGTTGTACAAGAGCTATTTATAACTTAAAGCAGATAGACTCCTTACGTGCCGTATTTAAAAACGAAAAATATTCTCACATTAAGTGGAATTAGACGGCTCCGTGGCTTAGTTGGTAGTAGCCCTGCCTTCGAAGCGAGGGGTCCCGGGTTCGATTCCCGGCCGGGGCACACTTTGTGTGGTGAGCACGAAGTTTGTTCTCGGGTCTTGGGTGTTTGTCCTGTGTTTCTGTGTTCGTCCATGCCATCTGCGACACAGGGAATCCTAGTGCAGAGGTATGAGTGTGATAACGTTGTTTTTTTTTGTTTTTTTAATCTACATACGTGATATGCGTGTCTTTGTCAAAAATAACCCGGCTTATTTTCTTGTTAATAAATACAATCGTTATCTTTGCAATAAATACAAATATAATTATATAGTTATATGCTCACAAATATTTATGTTTACTTGTGTGTGTAAAATTTTACGTGTCCAAATGATATTCGAGATCCAAAGGAATAAATTAGCTTAAGTATTTTGTTTTGAGAAAAATTCTTCTACCAACTGAGCAGTGAGGCCAATACTACTTCTTCTCTTTATAAATAGTTTACTCACGAATATACCACAGCATCCCAAATATTACAGTGAAAACCCGGTTCCTCTGATTTCTCGAGGTGAAGACCAACGCTAGAAGAATCATCATCATAAGCATCAACACCACAAATATGACCGCATACCACACCCATATCGCGCAGAGGAGGGCGTCATCCTGAATAACGAAAGACATACACACTGACTCATTGTTTAAAGAAGGGTTAGGCAGAGCCTACCATTTCAGTCTCTTATGTTCCCACTGCATGGTCACCGGCTTACTCTCGATAATTAAGATTGAATGGGCTTTGATCTACCACGGGAACTCAACCGTATTGGTAGATGTCACGATGTTTTCCTTCACCGCTTCGAGATACTGCGCACATAATTTTTTGAAATGAAAATCAGATTGAAAGTCGGCGTCTGCGCCCCTGTTCCGACGATTATTCACATTAAAAAAAAAGTCAGTACAGTTCCATAGACATACATATGACCCCTGACTCCGTGATGTCCATAAGAGCGGTCGCATGTGAAACGGCGTTTATTAAACCATATAACACTGAGTAACTGGACATACCGGGCCGGCGTGCCCATGAATTTCTCCGATACCGGGCTGGCGTGCCCATGAATTTCTCCAGTACCGGGCTGGTGCCGGAGAAATCCACACGGCACATGTACACAGGGCATAAAGCAATTCATTTTGCGAAACATTATTGTTTTTATCTATAGAATAAGAGCATGTCACGTACATATTCCTTTTGTACTAAAACGCAAATCATTTTCACAAAAGCTTACCATTGCTAGGCCGCAAAATAAAACCACGCTTGCAGCAAAAAATAGAGCGACAAGAATCCATATTGTTACTAGCAGGTAACTCATCGGGACGAAGAATGAACAACCATAGGCCATCGGATGGACCTGAAGAGAAAAGAAAAAAGTATGAAACGTTGTTGGCACAATGCCTTCGGCACAGATAAAATACGGCTTCAGATGATATACACTGAAGCCGCTGTGATTATAATATTATAGTTTTTTACGATGATTGTAGTACAGGGAAATATCGGCGGTAAATTTCTCATTGATCACATAACCTTCATTATTTATGTTTAATTTACAGCACACTAATATAATAAAGGCGAAAGTTTGTATGGCTTTTTGAATGTTTCTTAATCCTTCGCGACTTAATGGCTGAGTGGATTTTGGATGAGTATTGTAGTTAAGGTGATTAACACATTTCATTTATTTTATTCGTTTTACAAAAGGCTACTTTTAATCCCGAAAACTTGAAGTATTCCCGTAAGATGGCTAACATCATACAGATGTAACGCGGGTACATGATACAGACGATGGGCGGTAGGATGACATAATACTTTTATCGCGGAAAAACGCAAGGGTTTTAGGACCCTGGCGTTTATGGGATAGTATGATGCTTAAGTCATTGTGATTTTTTGTAGTTTTTGGCCAGGATAGATATTAATACTAGCTGCGTCCCGCGGTGTTACCCACGGTTGGCCAAAGTATATTTTTCGGGATAACACGTACCCATATGCTTTTTCAGACTATAATCTATCTCTGTGCCAAAATTCATCCTGAACCGTTTACCACTCTGGCGTGATAACATCCATCCATCTGTCCAAACCTTCGCATATAAAATAATAGGAAGATTTGATTAGCTTTCTGTTTTTTGAATAGCAAATAGTCCAGCTAACACAAACATTAAAAATAATTAATATAATAGAATATTTTTTTTAATGTTGCCCTAATTTTTTTAAATAATATTTCTATACGTCTTATTTTGTGTGTTATATCTAAGTGTATGCCTAGTGTTACAAATATAAAGTAATTCGTAGCTTTTCTTTCTTAAAAAAATGGCTGGCAAATAAAATAGGTACCGTTTGCTAGGTCTTCTTCTTTCGTGTAAGTGGCTAACTCCAATGTCGGAGTTTACAAGCCACCCAAAGGCTTCCGACGTATCTTATTACTACTAAATTTGAGACCGACATCTCAACTTAAGAAAAACCTCTATAGTTACGCCGGGAAGTAAAGTTAGTATACGAATATGAATATTCTACCAGTTTTCATACTCATAGGGTGATATGAGTATGAATATTATTATTAGTATGTATATTCACATACTTACTCTCGACGGCTCCTTGGCTTAGTGGTAGTAGCCCTGCCTTCGAAGCGAGGGGTCCCGGGTTCGATTCCCGGCCGGGGCACACTTTGTGCGGTGAGCATGAAGTTTGTTCTCGGGTCTTGGGTGTTTGTCTTGTGTTTCTGTGTTTGTCCTTGCCATCTGCGACACAGGGAATCCTAGTGCAGAGGTATGAGTGTGTAAACTTTAATAATTTAATAATAACTCTAACTGATACCCTGAGCAGTAGTGGAAGGGTGAGAAGTAGTCTATCGCAACGGGAGTCTTCGCAGCAACGTTTATCGGTTATCACGGCATACATTATTGGCTCGTTTGAATAAAACGGTCGTTTCATACGCTCCCTGCAAGGGAACGTATTAAACGACTCACTAAACGTAAATTGATTTAAGAGTGTACCAGACCAGCAATTCAAGACAGACGTGTTTCCACTAAGTCATTGACAGGGATAGCATTAATAATAATGATAATAAATATTTATTTCAGGCTACACAAAATCTTATTACTTAAAACGATCAATTCTTGTGTATATTGTACATTTATTTATTTTGCTTATCTCGGAAACGGCTGTAACGATTTGTATAAAAGTTTTGCTGATATGGTTTTGCTGTATAAGTTTACCTGTATGATTGTATTTCTTGTAAAAACACTTACTTTTACAAAAAACCGTCTTTTATAGTAATAAACTATGCTGAAAATTTTACAGCGTCATCTCGTAAATTTTTCTGTTACTTGACTACTAATCTTCTGTTTCAGATAAAACACGATACTGCAAAAAAACACAAGCGAACCTCGGTCCCTGGGCGACCGCAATTACTTAAGCATTAATACAGTAAGAAAACCCATATCATAAATACCTTACAAGCTAACACACATATAAAAATTAAAACACAAAATAATCACTAAGTGACACGATTTGTCTGCGCCGTGTTACGCAATGGCGCCACAGTATTTTATAGGCGCCCGTGGAATTTTCCAAACACAATTCCTTTCGGTCGAAATTCAGCATTCATGAAGGTCAGAATGAAGTCAGAACGCAAGAGGAGTGGTCGGTACTCTCACCATGAAAGACGAACTTCACGTTATGGCGAGATACCAATTGCTCGACCCTGGTGAGCTGGGTCTTCCGCTTCAGGTGATCTACAATCTCCACTCCACGGCGTGAACCCAGGACACGCAGAGTGGAGTGGTGGGAACCTCGGTACGCAGCAAGTACGAGTATATTGTATACAATGCGGCGATCCCACTCTGATTACTGGGCGACACATTTTTCTTTCGTACTACTTTCGTGAAACCATCGTCATCAGATCGGGAATCGACTATTCCCGTACACGTACCAACCTCTAATGTTCCCACTGCCTGGACACCGGCCTGCATGACACCACTGCATGGACACGGGAACCCAATCCGGTTTGGTTACATGGCTTCGAATTTATGGTTCTAAGACATGCCGGTTTCCTCACGATGTTTTCCTTCACCGTTTCGAGAACGTGGTTATTATTAAATAAAATAAATTCAATATCCATGGAGATATTACACAGCGCCAAACCAAGCATAACTTGTACTATTTGAATTATATAACTGATAGAACATAATATTTAATAACTAATAGATACTTATTATTTAAATATTGACCCATCATAACTCTACTCAAAGAATAACTGTCTGCAGGTAGCATGAACATACATACATCCTGTATGTGGCAGCGTTCCACACATTATTCATTTCTTTTAATTTTTTATTTGTTGTTATTTTTATTTATTTTTTCCTTTTGTGTTTTTAATGTGTTTTTCATTGTTGTGTACAGTTTGTGTGAATAAATGTCTTCTTTCTCTCTCTTTCTCACATAGATAATATTACAAAGATTCGGGTCTTGTACCCGAAAACCAGCTTTATGTAACAGAAGCCAATCCTAATAAGTATCTTAAACCTAAAAAGCCTCATTTAATTAATTGGTACCTACTCTGCAACTAAGTAACTCTGTTTCCAAGTAGTGAGTTAAAAACATTTATTCCAAGGCACTCGCTCTATACTTAGAAAGATCCTCGTATTAGGACTCGGTAAAATAAATAATACAAAATCAGTTGTCATGGACATTTCACACAGCGCTTTGTAGAAACAAACTAAAGTATAGGAACCAGACTACTGATAAAATATATATGGAGTTTTATTTTGTAAATACATATGTATGCACATAGAAAAAACGATTGTTTGTCAAATAAATATTTGTCCTGGGTAGAAATCGAACCCACTTGCAACGCAGAAGGCAGATATACTACCAACTGAACTATAAGGCCAGTCAGTGAAATGTAAGTGCTGTACCGACAGAGGTTATCAGCAGCCCCCTACTTTCATTTTATATATAAACAAATTTATAATTAACTACTAGTGATTTATAATAATTTTATAGACCAGTACTGCTGCTTGACTTTAAAGATATCAGGATTTATTTGTTTATTTATTTATTATAAACAGAATCAACAGCTCTTAGAGATAATATAATAACATTTAATATTAATCTTATAGCCAATTAAAGATTCAAATTTTTTGGTTAACTAATATTACGACAATGATATCGATGCATACTCACGATTCCAATGGCTGCTATTATCAACGAACCAGTCCGTAAATCCACTCCGAAGAATGACTCCACATTAGGTAAATCGTCCAAGGCAGTCATCTTAATTCAATACAAATTAACTTTAATACAAGAATGGTTCTTAGCAAAATAAAAACACGTACAAATTGACATTGATTTATTTAAAGTCTTCCTAAACGTCAAGTGGAAGAAAGAAGGCATGTTTATTTTTGTTTTCTGTTTTACGTAGAGTGATGTCCGCGAACGAGATCGGTAGCAAATTTTATAATTTCCATGACGCTGTTGGGATTTTTCCATAATAACCACGTAATATCAGGTGGGCCTTCAGTTCTTTCCGTTACGTCAGTAGTAATAAAAATATTGGGCTAAATTTTGCGATTGATGTCGCGCAAACCTTGATCGAATTGACTACACTGATATGTATATCGGGTCGCAGGTTTGTGCAAGCAAACATCTTATATTTTTTATTAGCGGCCCGCGGTGTTATCCGTGATTCTGGAAATTTTGAAAATAATGGTAGAAACCAATCCGGATTTGGGCCATGGTCCATTCACTCGCATTTGGTACGTTAGTTTCTGATATGATGTCTACCGTACCAGCCTCTAATGTTCCCACTGCAGGGACACCGGCCTACTCTCGATAATTGAGAGTGAATGAGCTCTGATCTACCACGGGAGCCCAATCCGGATTGGTAGTTGTCACATGTCGTCGAATTTTTGGTTCTAAGACATGCCAGTTTCCTCACGATGTTTTCCGTCACAGTTCGAGAACGTGGTATTGCGCACATAAATTTTTCAAGAGAAAAAACTCTTTGGTTTGATCCAGCAACCTTCAGATTGAAAGTCGGCGTCTATGTCCCTGGGCCACCACGCTCGCTATATATGATGTCTATTCTATCGAAATTCATATCTTATTTCTCTAAACGAGCAATACTGTATATATTAATTTATTTCGCGTAAATGGTAAATGGCACTTACGATTTAGATGTAATTATGTATTTAGATAGAGTTCGGCTGCTTAATTTTACCTGTTTAATCGAATTTACAGTAAAACGCAATTCAAAAAAAACTGAGCTAAGCTCGGTCGCCCTGTTACTTTTAACTAACAATCAAATACCCACCCACATTTATAATTAAGAGCAGAAAAAAACAATGGATCTTGGGTATTTAAAATTTCCATGAAATTACGTACACAATAGGGTTATTCTCTTGAAATAAAGTAACAATGTTACTTTATCATTAGCCTGCTAATTAGATGAAGGCTCTTAAAACTTTGGTTAGCACTAATTGGTACTTAATTATACTCTTTCACCGTAATAAAGGAAAAAATAATAGGTTGTTTCTTGGGGCATAGAGGAGCAACAACTCATGCTTCAACTGTCAACCTCAGCCGCACGCAATGCATCCTTTAGTAACTGACAATTCTTTGACCCTACAAAAGCGAGGCCCCTGGCGGTTGCCCTGCTTGCCACCCCCTAAGGCCGCCACTGATTAAAGATATGCAGTTTGCAGGCAGTTTTTTACGCACCATCCATGTTGAGAATATCTCTTTTCATCCATGATCTGGATGAAAAGGTGGAGTATATGTACAAGACATATTGGAAGTCTTTAGGCTACCATGGCTCATTTTAACGTTGTTATGGGAGACTTTAACGCTGAATCCAATACATGCGTCCAAGGGCCTTTGACGGAGGTTTAACGCCTAATACTTAGGTATTATGTAAGCTACAAAACCGTATAATTAATGCAAATACTCGTGTTTATTCATCAAACAAAAATCAGTGCAAACTTATAAAAGGTAGGGTTTAATATTTTTCCAATAGCAGTAACGATTTGCAATTGAATACAATGTCTTCAATAAAATAATCTCGTTCACCGGAATGGTCAAAATTATAAGCACATTTCTCTTATCGTTCGCTTGCAGACGGGTTAGTACAGTCGGAACCAAAATTATTAAATTACGTAATAACATGTTGGGTGGGCGGACAGCAGCTCCTAGCTAACAGCGGGAAAGTAATTGGAGCGTGGACGAGAATTGAAGGATAAAGTTCTTTTTTTTTTAGTTGTTAGACGAGCTTCGGTGGACTTATTTTTGCCTGAGAATTTCCTACATCGTAATAGTAAAAATTACTACGATAAAAAACAAACGGACTGAAAGCGTATGATTACTACCTCCTCGAATTATGCAATAAATTGCATTTTTACCGTGTTTACTAAGTTCAGTATTTCAGAATTAAAATATGCAAAATTAATTAATGTAACAGAATAAGAAACTTCAATAATCGATTAGAATAAATGTAGCAGACTCGCACTCCAAACGTTCCGTATCACCAATATTAAGTATCACCATATATCCGTTCGGTGAAAAATATTTAGCTGTCCTGATTTAAATATATAATCGTGTGTGAAATGTTAATCAATGTTTTTTTTATGGTGTACATTATTGTGCACCACAAATTAAAAAGAAGGATTTAATTATTTTTTTTTAATTTTGAAAAATGAAAGAATCAAAGAAAAACTGGTAGGAAAAAATCCATGTCAATAGTAATATTATAATCTATATGATAACAATGATGCCAGAGCGGTTTTAGAAAAAAACTTTTTTACCTTAATCCACAGAAACCTTACCGAGTTGTAAAATTTTATGGTAAAACATTTACGTCGCTGACCGTACTTACCTGCTTCTCACTATTTCTATTTAGGTGAAAGAAATTAATTCCCTTTGAAACTGGCAGCATAACATTTTATTGGTATTGTTTATTTTAACAATTGAATAACCGAAAAGGACCCATTCGTGTTTAAGTTTCTCATAGCGTCACTTATTTTTGGATAAATTCGTCTAAACACTGCAACAACAGCAGTGACTGGAATATTAAACAAACGTACTTCAATACATTATTCCCCTATTTTCCGTAGAATTATTCCCAGTGGTAGAATTTTCCGATATAATTTATAAGAGATATAGTCTTTACACCACGGGTTAATCCAGGATACAAGCTATACTGGTAGCAAATTTCATCTAAATCTGTCAATCCGTTTGAGCGTGAAGGATGAATAAACATACACACACACCCAACACACACACACACCCACACACATAAACACTCACACAACACACACTTGGAGACGTGTGTAGCTGTGTAGTGACTAAGAGGGTGCCTACGGCCGCGAGGACCCCCAATGTACAATTCAACTTCGACGTATTGGATAGCCTCATAGCTCAGATGCTAGTAGTTCTGCCTTCTGCGCCTAGGTCACAGGTTCGATTCCCAACTAAGACAAAAATTTATGTGACGAATGTAGAATGTAGAATGTCTGTTCTGTAACCGTACCAGCCTCTAATGTTCCCACTGCAGGGACACCGGCCTACTCTCTATAATTGAGAGTGAATGGGCTCTGATCGACCACGGGAGCCCAATCCGGATTGGTAGATGTCACATGCCATCGAATTTTTGGTTCTAAGACATGCCGGTTTCCTCACGATGTTTTCCGTCACCGTTTTGAGAACGTGGTATTGCGCACATAAATTTTTTCAAGTGAAAAAACTCATTGTTGCACTTGTGAGTTTGAACCAGCAACCTTCAGATTGAAAGTCGGCGTCTATGCCCCTGGGCCACCACGCTCTCTGTCTGTTCTGTGTTTTATATTTATTATCAGTATGTATTTGAAAAGAAACAATCAGTTTCAACATTCAGTAAGTGTGAAATGTCCATATATAATTTCGTATTATAGATGCAGCACCACTCATGGTTCCGTATACAAAAGAGTTTTCCAATAACTCATGAATATTGTGAACGGCGATCGTAAACACTCCAAATCCATCAGAGTACCAATGGATAGGTACAGTTTGTTTGCACAAAATTGATTTGTTTGTTTATGTTAAACAATATGTATCATTGTAATGGTTTTTCGTTTGATTTAAAGCTTTCGCGTGTAATCCCAGTTCGGAGAGTAAGTTTGGAATCGATCTAACTTTCAACTACTCAAGCTATGATTTTGGTTATACCACTTGTTTTACTCTGATGAAGCGACGAATATTTTATGATTTTAAGATATGCCGGTTTCGTACCGAGAAACTATTGAAAAGAGGTTGTATTGTCCAAATTAACTTTTCAAGCTAAAAACCCTTCGGTGTACGTCAGATTTGAACCAGCTTCCTTTTTGGGTAACAATAAAGTTGCAACAAAATGAAAATCATATTGTATAATATAATTAATGTCGATTTTATTATAACATTCGATGAAGACAATCATTTTACAATAAATAATTTTCACATAACATTAATTAAGATTACATAAAATCCGAAATAACGAACATTAGGTTCAAGTTATCGTAAAATTTTACAAGATAGACAACGGCGCAAATAAAATAATTTTCTTTTAAATTGATACTATTTTTGATAAAAGACTATAATTAAAGTAGTTTCTATCTATTTTATAACATACAAAAATAGTCTTAATACCTTTCAATACACACAATACAACAAATAATGTTTTATGAAACAATTAGCATATTTAGACAAATACAGTGTTTCAAATGATCACAAGACATCACGCCAAAAAACATTATATTCACACAGAAACACATTTTATAGATATTTATGAATTACAATAGGTCCCACCATGCGTTTTTCTAAACGTGTTATTCTATAAAATATTATGAAGTTCCTGAAGTTCTAACGAGACTGCAATTTATCTGCCAAAAGTACTGCGAAAAAATATAATATTACATAGCAAAAATAAGCTTTACTATTGTATTGGTGTGTTTCAATGATTTCAAAGTATTGTTAAAAATGCACAAGTTTAAAACATGCATGTATTGATTTCCAGTTAAGCGTATATAGGCAACAAAAATAAATGAGAGATTAAAAGCCTTCTCTGAAAAATTATCTGTGTTCGTTTGTTTTTAAATTTTCATTATACAATACATAGTTATATTAGTTCAGAAAATCGTTTCAATTTGTTTAAGTTTTTTGGAATGGAAAGCCAGTTATGCAAATCAATGAGTATATATATGGAATTTTTCACACAAAGCCCCAAACTAAGCTAATAGCTATGGGAAACAGATAACTGATATAATACTTATACAGTACTTTTTTTATTACATAAATCTATATATATAAAAGAAAGTCGTGTTAGTTACTTCACTTATAACTCAAGAACGGCTGAACCGATTTAGCTGAAAATTGGCAGGGAGGTAGTTTAGAGCCAGGAGAAGGACATAGGATACTTTTTATCCCGTTCGACATCATTCCCGTGTGACTTGACATGTAACGTCAGTCACTATAAAACGTGGTATAACAAAAAAGAATCAGACTTGGAATAACAAAATTGACGTATAATGACAGCTATGTAATGACGTATGGATGACTATTTGATATTTGTAAGAAATCTATATATATAAAAGAAAGTCGTGTTTGTTACAACACTTATAACTCGAGAACGGCTGGACCGATTGCCATGGTTTTTGATTTGTTGGATTTGTTTCCGTCCCGAATAGCAGAATAACTATTAAAACATTGGAAAATTAACGAAAAAAATAAAATCAATTTATCCCCGTATTCTCCACGGGAACGGGAACTATGCGGGTGAAACCGCGGGGCGCAGCTAGTATTATATAAAATAACACACGATTTGATTACTGTCTGACATTTTAACTTTACTACGGAAAAAGAAGGAACCAACGATTTAATAACTAACAGCGTTCTTAATAGGTTGTAAGCTATTATATTGCTATTATAATATTATAATATTATATAGCTATTATAATATAGCTATTATATATTATATAGCTATTATAATAGTTTTGCAAAACTTTAATTAACATTCGGAAATCGGGTTTTCGTCCATTTATTTATTTGAGTAGTATTCAACATTTACGTTATGGCTACCCAAAATGTCCACCACTCATAATGAAACCTTATTTTATATCTATTCCTTACATATTATCCATAATCTAGAATGTTGGTGTAAAATATTGAACAAATGTATTTTCTAATGGACAAATCTTTATTATCTACACTTAGAGCTACAAGTCGCAAATTGAATATTAGAAAATAATTTGAACGTTGCAATTTAATATTAAAAGCTACAAAATGGTGTTCCTTACATGTGTTAATGACAATACAAAATAACGTATCAATTACTCCACAACTCAACACAAATAACGTATCAATTACTCCACAACTCAACACAAATTGAGTTTCAATTACTCCACAACTCAACACAAATTGAGTTTCTTTGATTCGACGAGGGCTCTTTACATCGGATGAAAGAAAATTTTCCACGGGGAAAATATTCACAATTCCATAATTTATTCGTGAAATAATATTCTATTAAAAATCTTATGGATTTTTGTCAAATGATATGTCCATTTATTCGCATTATTTTCACAATAAATTATAAATTACTCTAATAGAATTACAGACATTGTTACAATATTTATTCTACTTAAAATTATGAAATGTATTTACTGTAATAATGGAATCCGTTTGCATATAATATATTTTGAAAACGTGTTATGTTTTTCTTAACTTTCTTACAAATGTTTTAGAACAATAAATAATATCATATTACGGTTATATTATTGACAACATGACTCGATTAATAAAATAATATAAATTTTGAAATATTGTCTAACTTAATTATAAAAATAATCAAAATTGTATTTGAATTTCTTCCAACTTGAGTATGAATTCTTCCTAACCTAAATTAAGAGCCAAAATTAAATTTCTTATTCAAACTTCAAACTTTTTTTGTTTCAGAGTACATAATTAAACATTTTAAACATCAAAATCTCAAACGCCTATTATGTACTCTGTTGAAAAAAAGTCGATTTCCATACCAACCTCTAATGTTCCCACTGCAGGGACACCGGCCTACTCTCAATAATTGAGAGTGGGTTGGATCGGTTTGTAGATGTCACATGTCTTCGAATTTTTGGTTCCAAGACATTTCCTCAAGTTGTTTTCTTTTATAGTTTCAAGAACGTGATATATCAATGGAACTCTGGAGCTCTTAATTTTTTGCGATAAAACCATAAAGTTAAAATGGTTGGTGCCTAAGGGTTGAGCGTACCAATCAGAAACATCACAAAACCAATGCGGCAAAATATTTTCAACTTCTTAATTTACCTTGGCACTCAATCTATATCACAGATCTTTGACTAAATCCATCATTTATACATACGCACTTACTCTTTTCGAAAGCACCTCACTACCCTTTTGGTGGATGGTTAATCTTTCCCCAATAACCTCGACGTTAGCCACCGCATGAATACCTTTAATATTAATAATTTGACATTGTTCCCTCCTGAAAGTGCTACATATTAAATTACAACTCGTCCTCATCTACTTGTATCTTACGTTCGCATAAAAAACTTTTAACACTGTCTTGGCCTGGTTTGGCGTCGTATTCAAAAAGCTTACCAAATGTGTCCTTGAAAAAACCTTTCGGCTGAATGATTGTTTCCAATTTTGTTTCAACTGAAAGTTTTCTCTTTTTATGTTCGCAAGGATAGCGGCCGAAGTCTAGAGAATAACTTTGCCGTATTATCTTTGACTTTCTGCAATTTGAATATTCATTTTCGATATTGGAATTCTTGATTCCCGTGTCGTCCGTTGGATGTGCTACGTACGCGACATTACCATACACGTTTTCTTCGATGTCTTTTCTGTTTTTCGTGAATAGCAATCTGCTGGAGTCTATATATGTGAGCACGGGCGATCCATCTCTGTCAGTACAGGATTCACCGAAAAGCTCCAGCTTTTTCTGACTGCTCGATTCGTCATCATAGACAGTTACACTAGATTTTTCATCTGACGCCGATTTATTTTCGTGAATTGTTCCCAAGTCTGGATTTTTGGTGATGTTTCGTTGAGTTTCGTAGCTGCTGGCTTCTGAAACGTCATCGGTGATTAGCAGCTTCTTATCCTTGGTCCTCGGGAGCTGGCTGCTGTTGGACTCGGATGGGTGGCGGGTGATGTTCAAGTTGAGGCTGGACAGCCTCTGTGCTGGTGACATCAGCGTGTTGTTATACTTCTCCGCCTGAGAGTCCTGGCCCTTGGTGTGAATGCCGAAAATGCGTTTGATTGACTGACGAAACTGAAACGAAAACGCTCATTTAATTCTGTATTGTATCATATTTAAAACCATGGCGGTAGTGGTTGGTGACAATGGTGAAAAACAAATTTTTTTTTTTAATTGTTTACTTTTTCTCATTGTTCTTATTCAAGTATGATTTCGAAGCATTTAGTTTTCACTATAGAAAATGTAGATTATTTAAAAAAAAATATATTGAGGAAGTGTAGCTATAGTTAATATAAAATAGCTGATCCGACAGATATTTTCCCGTTTTGATTCACAATTTGTGAATCAGCTGTCAAGCTGACGGAGTAGAAAAAGACACTTTCAATTTTCCCCCAATATCAGACATTTCCCGTGAATTTTACTAAAAAATATTTTTTACAAATTGAACCTGACAACTGACAACAAAACAAAATAGAAATCAGCAAAACCGGTATAGCCCTTTTCGTGTTTCAGAGATACTAACGCACAATAATTGTTTTATACTATAAATGTATAAATTGTGTCGTTTTTATTAATTAAAATTTCTTGTTTTAAGCTATTGTTATCTTTTTGGTGTGCAATAAAGTGTTATCTATCTATCTATCTATATAGATTTATTGGTTGAAATGTATTACAATCTTGCAAAAAAAAATTATTTTTCTTTTGGCTTCGCACGGCTTGTGCATTTGCCAGAGTCAAGGTTGTAAGGTTGCTACGGTTTTTTTTATACACTTGTTGATCTGATAGACATTGTCCAGTCTTGATGATTCACAATTTGACAGCTGTCAAACGTCAGCTAAGATTCGCTAAGATAAAACACCCTCACTTTTTCCCAATACCTATTTGAAACTTTACGAGCATCTTTTAAATCTTTTCTTTCCTGTTTAACGTAATTTGGGCATTTATTGTACAAACATTTTAAAACTAGAGCTAAATCATTCCACCTTTTCTTAAATGATGCACTTATTATATACAACCAGCATTTTTATTTATATACAATAGATAAATATTCGTTCCATATCCACATTAAATGATCTTATGTTATGTTAATTACTCTTTCATTTCTATAATCACGTAAAACAAGACTTAATAGTTTCACTTAATCTAGATGATGTCATAGCTTGGTCAAGGTTTTCACTTTATTTATATTATTTAAATTAGGTAGTCTAGTTACACAATCCCAAGCTTTAGATTTAAACATAATAAATTAAGTCACTTCATTTTTACGAGTGCTCATCCCGGTAAACACCCGTTTATTTTTTGAATGCTAATAACTTACTAACTAGCTTAACCGGAGTTATGTCGTTTTAGGTAAACTAATAGTAGTTTGTACTAGCACTATGCTATTAACATCATGTGTAGGATGCTATTCATTTTGAGGGCGAGTTCCTTAGACCCTATGTTGCTTGCATCTGAAGGTACAGCAAATGTGAAAAGAGCAACATAAAGTAGCAATATAACTTGTGCGAAGTTTGTCCAGGGAAGTACTATCACACCTTCTAGAAAATTCTCGTAATTTTATGTCAAGGAGATTGGTTCTTGGCTCTATCGAAACAATATTTCATATCTAATGAAAATTGGTATTCTGCTCATGAAAAAAACAATCTCAATAGAATAATAATGAAATCACATCTTGTTCGATTAAAAATCGACTCTCAATATAAGTACGATCTTTGAGCCACAGAAAAGATATTTGGCAGAATAAAATCAAAACCGCTGCCTAAATCAAAATAGGTGGGTCTATTTTGTATCTGTGCCTAATCTTCATGCCTTCTTTCCTTTGTATTCCAGATACAATTAATGTTTGGTAATAACCAAAACATTTAAGATACATTTCAGCCTCGTTCTTCCTAATTTAGGGACAAGAGAATAATCTTGACAAGCTATAGTAACTTGCCATTATTAACCAGGAGAGCCCAATCAGGATTAATTAAGATGTTATATGTCTTCGAGTTTAGGTTATAAGATATTATGCCAGCTCCCTCACGATGTTTCCCTTAACCGTTTATTGAGGCTAGATTCTTTTTTATTCAACAGAATACCAATTTTCATTCAGTTTGAAATTTTGATGCGTCAAGCAACAATCTACTTGTCTTAAAATCTTAAGCTACGTATACTATTGTGGGCAAGGCGGGCATGCCACCACAATATACTATTATGGGAAAGGCTAATATTAGATTAAAGTCCATGGCAATGTTAAAAAGAAAAGTTCCTTTAAAATCGGTTTGGTAAGAGTCTAAAGATATGATGTGCAAACATACATGTATTTGCAATTTTCCAATGTTCGGGAGGCCGTGACCACAACCTTACTTGGGGGCTGGATCTGCCCCAATATTCGCGTTGACCGGTGAAATTACCTGTGTGTTCATCCCGACGTATATCAGTGGATCGTAGCATATGGAGCTCTTTGCGACTAGAGCTGGTATAACTCCGGCGCCAGGCGATACCTGTATAACAAACAAACTATTTGTTATATCACATAATTAAGTATCTACTGATATACTGTAATTTATATTTTGTATATCACCCGATGGACCGATGACATAAAAAAGGTCACGGGTAGACGGTGGATGGAGGTGGCTCAGGACCGTCTCACCTGGAAAGCTATGGGGGAGGCCTATGTCCGACAGTGGACGTCTGTCGGCTGAAATGATGATGATGATGATGATATTGTAATTCTTATTATGTGCGAGTTAACAAGGTCTCACGGTGCGACTAATCCACCAGTTCAAATCGCTCTGCGGGCTATGGAACAGGTTATGCTCAGAGTCAAACTGAAGGAACATCGGGAAAATCGGGAACAAAATTATTCGTCATAGTGGGTAGGTCACTAAAGTGACCGACATAGCCCATTTGATTAGCTGAAGTAGCATTGGCTCGTCATATATGCTGAAGAACTGATAACCAAGTAGACGGGTTTTTGTGTGGAGACCGCGTGTAGGCAGGCGTAGTGTACGGCGCCCCCGGCCGGCAACAATGAATAATGTTAATGTAATTTCATACATTACGAATAAGAAGTAATATTAAGTTCCAATTGCCTACATTATAGGAAAAAGTGTCTGCAATTTTAAAACGATTTCATAAGAATAAAAACCAATCTTCAGCCGGATCAACATAGCGGATCTCCAATTAGAAAGCTATTTCTCGCTGGGTTCCAATGATTTCTTACCAGTTCGTATTTCGGTCGTATTTCTTGGTGCCGAAATAATTGAACCCCGATTATTTTTTGTGACTAACGCGACAGGGTGAGCTGACAACCCGCCTGATGTTAAGTGGTTACTGCCGCTCATAGACAATAGCATTACCCCATCGCGTTGCCCCATCACCATGCAACGTTTCATGCGCTTGGCTACAACTTGGGTCTTTTCATACTTCGGTATACTTGAGTTGAATTACTATTGTATATTAGCGTCGTTTACCACTTTACAATAAGCGACCCATCAGAAAGTTACATCACTTTCATGAAATAAAAAAAGCGACATAAAACTTTAGAGTTCAAAATATTTGTACTTACATATAACTTGGTATGAATTTAAACTCGAAAACTTGGAACATCGTAAAACAACGACGAAGTTGGTAAATTGAGTTGGGTTATAAAAACCTTGGTGCTCTCTGGAGTCCTTGCTATCATAAAAACAGATAACTAGTACTCGACGCGATAACAGCATCAATAAGTAAACGGTGCAACCCAAGAAAGAGATAGAAATAACTTTTCTAGGAAACGATATATATACTTATTCCTCTGGGTTCGAAGATAAGCTCACAGTGCTTGCATTTGCCAAGATCAAATATGAAACGATAAATATAGATGTTTGTTCTGTGTTTGTTACGTCTATTTTATAAATGTGTATGTATTTACAAAATAAACGTACTGTATAAGTATTGTATCAGTAATGTTGTTCCCATAGTACAAGTTATGCTTAGTTTGGGGCTAGATCGCGCTATGTGAAAATATTTATTTTGCGTATCTGGAACACGGTTCTAACGATTTGGATGAAATTTCGTGTTTAGATAGGGTTACCTGTGAATTGTATTTTGTAATTATATAATTATGTTGTGTATTTTTGTAAAAACACGCAATTTATTTACGAAAATACACAATAAACTTAATACTACTTCAATACTTTCAAAGTAGCGAAATACGATATTTCGTTTATTTGGATGACATATTTTTTTCCAGTTATTTTGTTTTAATAATTAAACTATTAAACCAATATCGATAAAATTTCTACGAGACCAATCAGAAAGCATAGGCTTTCAAATAAAAAAAAGAATAACAAATGAGCGAAGCTCGATATCCCATGTACTATACTCGTAGTTAAAGAAAGATGTCTGTCTGTCAGTTTGATCATTGTTTGTGGACAGGATCTTGGTCGCGAAAAGAAAGTAATTATTGATTTCTTGCTTGCTTTCCTATGTAGGGTGTTTGTTTTTGTTTTTATTGATGCATTGCCAAGCGTTTGGCCGCCATCTCACCTGATGGAAAGAGAAGATGATGGCGATGGAGCACGCTTGTCTAGGAGAAATCTATTCACTATAGTCTTGAAGACTCCCAGGTTGTAATGGTCACCCCCCCGTGGGTTCCCGCCTTGTCGGGGCGGGGGGGCTTAGTAACCGTGGCCTGGTCACCCACGGTGAAGCTAAGAGGAACCCGGGAGGGCCGCTCCTTTAGGCTTTGCCTCTAAGCCGACTAGGAGCGGCATTATAGGTGGCGGTGCCTAATGGGGGGCACCGCAACTGAGGCGGGCTGCGGTGTCAAATGGGAGGCACCGCAGCTGAGGGTTAGGGGCCGCGGCGGGAGAGGAGTGACGGTATTGCGGTGCGCCGCTCTCCCTACCTTCCGCGGCCACAACGGGGTCGCCACCGTTTGATGGCGGACGCGGTGGGGCCGCAGGGGAAGAGGAGTGTTGGTATTGAGAGGCGCCACTCTCCCTATCCTCTGCGGCCGTAGTGGTAGGCGACGGGACCACAGACCTGACCCGTCGCATGGGGACCTAGGGCGTCTGACACGGGGTAGTCTGACGTCCTAACGCTGGCATGGTCCCCGAGGTGGTTGCGACGCGCCTCGTGTCCTGGCGTGTCGTGGCGAGGGAGGATGGCATATATTGCCATCCCATGGAGGGTCCGGAGACGGACAGCTGCGGCGGGATCGCGGATGTGTGTTAAAACGTTCCCGTGTTCCCGCCACTAAGCGGCAGAGGAGGACACCGTGGAGTTTTAGTGGGCAGTCCCACATAACCGCTCTGTTTCCCCGTGGCAGGGCGGTATGCAAAGACATTTCTCCACGAAAAAAAAAAAAAAAAAAAAAGGTTGTAATGGTCAGGGAACTCAGACTTAGGCAAAGCATTCCACTCCCTTCGCTTCGCTATTAGCGATGAAACAAAAATCCACATATCTGTTGTGAACAAGTACAACAGATAATGTAAAGATGGATGAAATTTGGCGATTTTCACCATCTGTACTGTCAACTACGAGAAAACATTTTTTTTTCTTAATTCTTGTAGTTTTTGATCCATTTACTCCACAATATAGACCTAGATAATATAGACCTAGATATGCCTTGTATGGCTGGACTTTTAATCATTTAAACATGTACTTCCTAACGCCTTAATCAACAATTTTGCTTAAGAATTTCGTATAAATACATTTATTTCCGAGATTTTGAGATTTGAGATTTTGATTTTAGAGAAAACTATAAAGGTAAACTACAACGCTAAAATTTGCTATATTGATAGCTTATATGGTACAATCAATGGGAAAGCAAAAAGTCTGAAAACTGGGACTGAATAATAACTAAAAACTGCTGCTAAAATTGTATGCGAGATAAATTTGAGACAAAAGAGTTTGTGTTTATTTAATTTGTATTTATCTTAAAAAACCTTAGCATTTATATTAAAATTTCGGTTCAAATACTTAACGAGTTCTTGATTCGGGGCGAAGTTTTTATTATATTACTAGCTGCGCTCCGCGGAGCAGTATTTCGGTATTAAAAGTAGCCTATGTTTTAATCCGGGATATAAACAATCCTGGTACCAAATTTCATCTAAATCCGATGAGCCATTTGAGCGTGAAGGAGTAACAAACACATACAAACTTTCGCCTTTATAATATTAGTGTGATGACAATAGATTTGTTCCTGAATTTCGAATAATTGAGGCTCATGGGGAATTACTAAAATTGAAACGGGTCCATTTCAGGGACCGGTTAACTAAACACGTCTCTGAATTGAATCGCACACAAATTATATTCCCCAGCGACATAATGCTAATACAGGCGTAATTTCGCTATAGAATTAACGAGGAATATTGTATTATATGAAGATGAAACTTGTCATATTTTCTGTCTTTATTCACTTTAGAAGTGAATTAATAATTCAAATTTGATTAAATACGTGAAACATTATGAACATTATCTTTATTTGAATTTTCAATATTATATTTTCTATTCTATTATATTACATAAGTAACATTTTTCAAAAAAGATCTCGTACAAGCTCATCAATCAGATTCTTAAGGAGATTAAGATAAAAATACCATCGCGGTCCGTTTCTACTTGAGTTTATTAAATAAGCAAATACGATTTTTTTATACATATAAATGTGAAAAATGTAATTATTGCCTGGAACTATAAACCATTAATTAAAGTTTAATTTAACCATTATTTATGATATAACTTAAAATGAATATCGTTATTAAACACGGAGAATTTGACCATTGCCCATTGTAGTTACGAGAAAACATTCTTAGAAGATTGTCTTTTTAGAAGTGATTAATTTTGAAGATATTTTGATATATATTCACGCAAAATAAAAACGATCTTTAGTCTGGGATAAAGGCAGGGAGATGAGATGATGACAATGCTGTTTTTTATGGGCATAAAAATACTCTATTAAACTGTCCTGGATATGATGAACGATCTATTTATGATTATTTTTGTAACTTTACTTTATACATCGTTACTTCTAGGATTATTTCACATTATTAGTAATATCTTTACATTATTAGTGATCAATAATTGTAATTGGATAAGTTGCTTTAAAAGTGATTGATTAATAATTGATTAAGGCCGTTCTGATTTATAAATAAATAAATGGAATAAAACACTCTCTTCTACTCCGGGTCAAGGTGACTGAAAATAATGACCGGTTTAATGTCAGATATAAAATACGCCTACATTGCTCGAGCCTGTAATTTCACCGGTGTCCACATCCTTTCACCGGAACACAGGAACGCGATTGCGCCACTGCTTGGCGGCGGATTACGGGATGTACTAGAAGTACTTCTCCGGACAAACTTGGCACAAGTTCTACTGCTACTTTGGGTTATACAGGGGATACTTGTAGGGACTCTGAGGGTATTTACTAACGGACTCCAGCAACATGGTCCCATAATTACCTATGTCAATGAATACGGATCGTTTTTATTTTGATACTTGCGTAACATACTTAGGTAGAATAGGGAGAGATACGCAGCCCGCATGGATAAAATCTAAATGAGGCGATGATTTAGATAATATAACCATTTGTGGTTTGGGCACACTTCGCGCCCCTCTGGCGAGACCTCTGGCTTCCGTTTGGCACAAATTCTACGTTGCAAGGAAATTGTGCCAAACGGAAACCAGCCTGTTTGGTATTTCAAGGAGGTAGGTCTATATTAGGAGTCCAATACAGGAGGCACAGGAAATTGCATTTCTATGCCACCGATAAATTAGCTTTAATTTTATTTAATGGCCATAGAGACTTGTTTAAAAAAATATGGCTAGTTTTCGCTTTTCGACGCTGTATCTTAGAATATTAGTAGCATTTGAGTCAGGGTCCGTAGCTTATTAGTAATCCTGCTATCGAAATAAGGGGTCTCGGGTTCGATCCTTTACTGAGAAAAATATTATGCGATAAGCATGAAGTTTGTAGTATTAAATTAATCTTTGCATAGCGTACTGATCTTTTGGAGCATCTATCTGATGACGAATAAACTAACGCTTGACTAAAATAAATAAAATATTCAAGGACATTTTACACAACACCATCCAATCTAGCCCCAAACTAAGCACACCCTCGTACTACGAGAGTTAGCTGATACTAGTCACATAGTATTTTTTTTAAATAATGCATATTAACACATATATTAACAACAATATACCATGTTTGTTCCGGGTGGGAATCGAACGACCTACACAGCGAAGAAGGCAGAATACCCAACAGAGCTGTGAGGCAAGTCTTGTCAAAAATAGATATACATCTAAAATAAAATAGATAAGGATTCTAGTTTGTTGTTCTAATTTTACAGAATTCTCGATTTCGATAAATACTTGACATTTAATTTAGAACGACCATTCAATGTAGGTCATCTCATTAAAACCAGGCGGATTTCATTCCCAGCGATGTAATTAAAATCGATCGTACAATTTATTTTACAAATGCTAAATTTAATCCCGTGAATGCAAACAAATATTGAGTTCTATGCGCGAAAATAATTAAAATTCCTTGATTGACAAACATGCATTGTTTGAATCCATTGTTTTAATTATAGCTTTAAATCAAGTTATTGATACCTATAGTTCACTGGTCATATGCCTTCCTTTATAAGCTACATAAAAGAAAATTATTATGAATATTTTATCAATCTGCTTAGTGTAACACAGATATAATAATTATAAATAAATATTCATGAACATTTCATACAGTGTCATCTAGACCCAAACTAATCATAGCTACATATGGGCTAGATTCCTGATACATAGTATTTTTTTTGTAACTAGTTTCGCAAGTTGTTCCAAATATAGCTTCTATGAGATTAGATAACTCATCAACATGTACAGGTATAAAAAGCCTCATTTGTCTACAGAACCCTAAAAAGCTTACTTTACTGCCAATTAAGCTACAAAGCCCAAACTTCAACAATCTCCAACATTCTAAATTACAACGATGAAATAGTAATGAGTTTAAAATAAACTATTTACTCACGCAGAAGTATTGTTTTTCTTTACTGAGACGAACAATCTTACTTAGATTTAAAAATATATAATAATCCGACTTCAATAGTTTCATTCCTTACTATTCGATATTAGGGGTGGAATTTCTTCATGAAACTTCTATAGGGCTAGCTTGAAAGAGTACCAGAGATATAGTTTCAAACCAAAAATAATTTTCAAAAGCGATCCACGATTGACGGTGAAATCGGTAAACATATATAATCAAATACATAGAGCCGAACAGAGAGCTTCCTTTTTGTCTGTTGTCGGTTAAAATATAAATTAGCAGCACTTATGGGCTCATGCTATTTTTAGCAAGCTTTTCAAATTGTTTCTTCAATGCCTATTTTAAGCCAGTATCTCATTATACGGTATCATTTTATATTTAAATACTAGCTGTTCCTTGTGACTTCTTCCGTGTGAAATTTATTTATTTTATGACACCAATATCACTACTATTCCATTCCACCCTGGTTTGAACTTAATAATTTGAACAAAAACGGTTAATACACTCATACCTCTGTACTGTGTTCATGCTCACCACACAAAGTGTGCCCTGGCCGGGAAAGAATTTATAAAATCGGTTGTGTAGTTTTGAATCAAGTTCTTATAAACGAACAAACAAACCAAATCTTTCCTATTTATAATATTTGTTTATTACGATGAATGCTATTATTACTGTCTGGCGAGTCGGGTGGGGTATTTCAGGGTAAGGTAATCATACGGAGCATTAAACCAGTGGAGACCGAAATACGAAAAATTCCTCTAAGTTACACGAGGCTAGCTGTTTTTCATCTTACTCGTATTAAAAGCTTTTTTTAGCAAAATTTTGATGACGTACTTTCCAAATTCTATGATCCTCAATTCGGATTCAAAATGGTATACTATTTTATATATACGACCTGCCCCGGCTTCGTACGGTTGTACAATGTATATGATGAAGATCGTAATACAATTATTCCGTAGTAAATGATATTGATCTAGCCTGCATTAACTATGTGGGCGCCCGAAAAATATGTTTTGTACGATATCAGCTCGAGACCCCTCGAAGGCAGAGGACCAACTAAGCTATGGAGCCGTGAAAGTTATTATATATGGTGACCATTTTTATGCATAATACCACGTTCTCGAAACGGTGACGGAAAACATCGTGAGGAAACCGGTATGTCTTAGAACCAAAAATTCAAAGACATGTGACATCTACCTATCAAGATTGGGCTCCCGAGGCTTAACGCACATTCATATTCACATTCACTCTCAATTAACAAGTAGGCTGGTCAGCAGTGGGAACATTAGAGGCTGGTACGGAAGAAGTAAGATTGGGTACTCACTATGCCTTCTGTAGCGAACTGTTCCATTAGAGCGAACAACGAGTACGGAGTCCATGCGACTGTGAAGGCGACGATCATTATGAACACCATCGCGGTGGCGCGCGCCTCCGCTCTGCTCACCCTCCCCAGCCGCTGCGAGTTCTGGGGACGAAGGACAACCTCCAGTCAATCAAATCAAATCGTTTATTTCCAAAAACATATTTATACATTATGGTTGTAACACTGATTCCTGCTTTAGTTTAATACTGCGTTGCAGGAAAGTTTATCTTCCCCAAAGTATACAGATAAATGTGTGCATATTAACTACATATCTTAAACTATAAAAATGCAAACCTAATTTACAAATAAAGAACCTTATCTACAAAGTACACAACTAAGCAGATATAATAATAAAATTTAAACAAAACTTAAAATCAAACACAATTAAAGTTTGTATTTATTAAATAGTATATAGATATATACGTATAGATTTCTGTAGTATCTGTGAGGTAACTCACGGATATATACATACTCTTTATTAAATCAATGACTGAATAGGTTCCTAAAGGGGGTCCAGTTGCTGCGGGATGTGACTTGTGCAGGAGGATATAGGTCGAATTGATGTCGTTATGGGCAGAGGTTACCACTTACATCGGCTCGTCTTGTCACTTCAGTAGTATAAAAAATTATCATCAGAAGCTGGATACAAGATTTTTTTGGCCAGGTAATAAATGACACATTTAAATGGCATACACAAGCAGATGAACCTTGTAAGGCCCTCAGTAAATTTTCATCTATTGTATGCTGTACAAGTTGGGGAAGGTTGTAGGTTTGGATGTTTTAAACCATATGTACAATAGTTGCGTGTCCTCTAAGTTACGGTATGGAATTATATTTGGGAGAAATTGCACAGAGAAAGAAATTATATTCTAATCTCAAAAAAATGTGTATAGCAATGTATGGTTTGTTAACAACTGACAGTTCCGAACCGTATTTTCTTACTCTTAAATTGCTTATTCTAACTTCACTGTATATTTATGAGATCGCTGTATTCGTCAAATTAAATCTTGAACTCCATTCACGTAGGCAAACATGACGCAGATGCAGACAAGGCCCTCATTACTTGAGTTGAGCAGCTGTAATTATGGCTTTGTCAAATCATCATCAAAATAATCTACTAATTATAATTAATTATTATTTCTAGTTATAAGTTCATAAAGTTTGTTCCTTATTTAAAGTAAAATTGTACCCCTGCACTAAAATTCCCTGTGCAGGTAGCATGGATATACAACAAGACCTTAGAACAAACTTCACGCTCATCACACAAGGTCTGCCCTGGCTGGGAATCGAACCCAGGAACCCCTCGTTTCGAAGGCAGGTCCTGGCTTGGCACGGTAGTACCGTGTGGGTGACGTATGTCATAATACAACTCCATAGCACATCATTTCTATCTCGTAAGGTTTGGCCAGCATTAGCAATTATTATTGAATATCAAGAAATTATTGAAACTCTCGGCTTTTCTTTACTTTAACATGCATTTATTATACATATTTATAAAAGTATTTCCGGAAAATGTCTTTTAATAATAATGAAAATTGTTTTTCCGTAGCGTGGTTTAGAAGTTAGCAGAAAAACAGAGAAATGAAAAAAGCGACTATGCATTATACTATTTTGAGAAGTTACGCGTGCAATGTATCCCAAAATCCCAATACCTTTCTCTCTGCTTCATCGTTCTATAGGTTGTTTGAAATAATGAACAGAAAACAATATATGTACAAACCCTTTTCCTCAAACTGTTTGACGTTACGGTCTTAAGGTAAATAAAGATAAAAAGAACCATAAACAAGATTCTTAAATGAATATTTGCGTTCGATTCAGGCTTGTCTATAGTATTTGTGCAGTGAAATATTCCCGCCGCTGAAGTATTTCGATATCTTGAAATGTCATATTGAAATACTGACACGAGCTTTGTTCTGATGCAAAATGTCATAACTTAGTTTGACATAATTAAAATAAAATATTAATTTGTGCTGCTGTAAAAGGGCATTGTCAATGTATAAATAATTGTAATATAGGTAAATCAGATTTCATTGTAATAAAAAATATTTCAGATCGAACTGATATACTGTTGCTGTTTCATTTTTCAAGTTGCGTGTCCACCTGGTTTAAGAAATAAGTATTTAATTAGCTTAAAGAGTTACACCAAAGAAACGTTGGGATGACCTACAAGCATTTTAGGTAAGTGAAAAAACGTAAACACGTTAATCGACTGATTTTAAATAAGAAATACCCAACTCTGTGGCTTAGTTAGCAGGCCTGCCTTCGAAGCGAGGGGTCCCCGGTTCTTGATTAATAATCGTAGATATAACGATAATCGTAAATAATAGATCTACCAGGGGAACCCAATCCGGAGTGGTAGATATCACATGTCATCGATTTTTTTAGTTCTAAGACATACCCGTTTCCTCACGATGTTTTCCTTCACCGTTTGGAGAACGTGGTATTGCGCACATAATTTTTTCAAGTGAAAAGGTCATGGGTGCGTGTTAGGGTTTGAACCAGCGACCTTCAGATTGAAAGTCAGCGTCTGCATCTTTATCTACACATTGAAAAACGTCGAGAAAGTCTGTTGCGTTCTTGAGTGCGGAAAAAACAGCATAAGCACAGCAAACATATAAATTATTTACAACGACACGCCACTACCTGCGGTTGCTGTTTTATTTGCAGAAAAGACGCCATTTTATAGATAATGTCAACTCTGAATGAAATATAAGTTAGGGCGTAGAAATACTTGTGTTTATTTTCATATAGATGTTCGTTCTACGTTTATTAATGCCTTTATCCTATATTGGAGTAACAGGCGTCTAACCATAGCACATGTCAAGTTTAATTATGTTTTTTTTATAATATTTTGACTTCAAATATGAAAAAATTGAAATAAGTAACAAAAATACGCATAATGATAATTTGATTTTCTTAATTTTTTATATGGTTAAGTTTCCGAAAATAACAGAATATCATGAAAATAATCTACCTGCCTATCAAACTTTTACAACAATACATAGATAATAAATAGTTAACAATATGACATACAATATCAGTTGCCATTCAAATAATTTAGCGTAGAGGTGACAAAAAACGGCAGACTGAATCAAGTACTACTTCTTTACGCGGCACAAGCGGGTGAAGTCACGGCAAGTACGCTAGTTTACATTAAGGCTTCCATTAGTTGTTACGCACGTGATTAATTAACATGCGAAAACGTGTTTTAACTTTACAATAGGTGTAATTGGTGTGCTAACATCATTATCGAGAATTCCATGTAACGAAAATTATTGAAATCATGATGTATTATGAATTATTTGACGAATGTGAATCTATATATTGTATATAGAAATAAATAATATTGAAGGGTTTGTTTGTAATGTCAAATAACAGATTTTTACTAAATGCATTTGACAGTTTATATAGTACGATAAGTATGTTTGTGTGTTTCAGCTAATTTACACAACGGCTGAATCGATTTTGACTGGACTAGCTGATTGCTGATGTTATAAGGAGTAACATAGAATACTATTATTTAAAAAAAAACATAGAAAAAGTTTACCGCGAAAAAAATATTAAATTCCACGTGGACGAAGTCGCGGGGATCAGCTAGTTCTGAATTTAGTTTTACTAGAACAAGTCTGAACAGGCCGCGTTCGTCCCACGGTGCATCCATACATTATATGAAATATTTTTAGCAAATTTTTTTCTTGTCCTATTCAGTTAGGTATATAAATATTTTATCTTGTCATTAACTGAAATGGTCAAAGAAAAAATTGGGATGATTTGTTATCTGCAGACGTAAAAACAAAAAACTCGACTGCGTGAATAATCCAAATTACATTCACGGTTTTCGGATTTATTACTCTTACTTTACTTGTGATATTGTTTCTTGTCAAATCATGTTTCTAGGTCAACAAGAAGTATCCTAGGTTTTGATTCTCTCGCGAAAGTGCGCCATAAACGGAACATAAACGGTCGTATCTTTGACATAGACAATACAGGCTTTGCTTATTACCGGGATACACACCGGTCGTATCAGGAAACTGGTCCACCGGATAATGGTGACACGGGACAAGAGAGTGGGCTCGCACCAGCGCAACCGCTTGTCTACTTAAAACAATTTCACGCGCAGATGAACCTTGCACAAAAATGCAAGGTTCGCCGTCGGCAGATACGTCGAGGAGGCCATCAATCAATCAATAGACAAAGAAGTTTCATTTTTCACTGCTACGGATTGCAGACTTGAGTATTTAATTAACTTCAACTTGATACCCTCCACGCATTCCTAAAGAAGGATCTAGACGAAGTGATCTTTTAGGGTTCCGTATGTTTGAAGTAGGGAACCTAAAACAAATGGAAGTGGAAGAGAACTATTTACACCTTGCGCAGTTTAACCTGGTACGAACCTGCTTCAGAGTCCTGATGATGTTCACGTAACTGAACGTGATGATCGACAGCGGCACGATCTGTCCCATCGCGAAGAGGAACATTATGTACGTCAGCGTATTCATGGACTGTTCGTGCCAATTCACAGAGCAGCTGTGGACAAACGAAAATACAGTAATTAGTCCCGCGGTGTTGCCGTTTTCCGGGATCAAAAGTAGCCTATGTGTTGAATTAGGATTTTTTTAAATGTGAATATGTGACGGAACTAGCTGAGGGCCCCCCTGATGGTAAGTGGCGACCCCCGCCCATGACAACAGTAATGCGACTCAATATAAGATTTGGGTTTTACACTGAATTGCACTCATCCTGCTGCGTCCATCACCTGAGACGGAGATGATACCGGCACCCACACCCTTCCACCGGAACACAATAATGCGAGCACTATTGCTTGGCGGCAGATTCCAGGTGTGGTGGCAGTATCTCTCCGGACGAACTTGGCCCAAGTTCGACTGCTACTTTTGGTTTCTCCTTTAGCACCACCCAGGGGGTACGTGTAGGGAATCAAAGGGTACACACCTACGGACGCGAGCAACTTGCCTAATAGTTCAATTGGTAGTAGCTCTGCCTTCTGCGCTGTAGGTCGTAGGTACGATTCCCACCCAGGAAAACATCTGTGTGCCAACATAAAAGTTTGTTCTATGTCTGGGTGGTAATGTTAGTTAATGTTATTTATTATAAGTAATAACAAAAAAAAATGTACTTTAAGTATTCTATCAGTTATCTAGTTCCCAGATGGCGCTGTGTGAAATATGTCCATGAATATTTATTTATTTTGTATCTTACCAGAATACCAGCGTCTGGTAGGTACCTAGGTACCTGCCTGACACATGCTGAGCTGGAGCCATTTTTGACTCGACTACTATCCGAGATAGTGGACACGGAATTGGAATACGTGGGATTAACATGTAATGTTTCAATTTTTCTTTATATTAACTGTGTCTTATTTGTTACTATTTTTTTTTTCTTCTGTCACCTGTTACTGTCCTACCTATTTCTGTCGCCTACTATTGTCCACTTAATGTACCTACTTGTGTCGTGTCAAAATAAATGTTTTTCTATTTCTATTTCTATTTTCTATTATCCTGGTGACCATCAAGTGGCATTTGAACTGAGCTGATTTTTGTTGTTTATAGGTGGCGGTAACCATTTACCGACACAACTCTCATAAAAATGTAATGCAAATTGAATTGAAATAGAATAAGACGAAAGCCGTTCAAATAAATTACCAGATTTGATGCGGCAATATTTGGAATAGAAAATCGTCATGCGTAGGTACCACTTAGCTGAGTTCCTTCAAATATTTACCCTGGCTGGAGTATAATTAGCCTGCGCTTAGAATTATCAATAATCCTACCCCCACGATCAATCCGTCAATTATTTGACTACGGAAATAGGCAAAGCAAACCTTACACTACTAAATTTAGCCTCTATTAAAGTCTTAAGAGAGATTAGCCTTCCAATATCGTGATAATCACGTATCACTACATAGTATAAAACAAAGTCGCTTTCTCTGTCCCTATATCCCTATGTATGCTTAAATCTTTAAAAATACACAACGGATTTTGATGCAGTTTTTTATTAATAGATAGAGTTATTCAAGAGGAAGGTTTATATGTATAATACATTAGCAACTCACCCCGGCTTCGCACGGGTAGTTTATGATACGGACACTGATGCTTTACTAACCTGCGAAGCCGGGGCGGGTCGCTAGTTTAATATAATTAGAAAGCGGAAACTACCCCATTTTCTTCTACTACCAGTGAGCATGAATTTTGTAACACATTCGAAATGTTGGGGATATATAGGATTAAAGGTAAAATATCCTATACGTACCTACCAGTTTGGTGCTAAACCTTAAGTAGCATTACTTGAATTCGTCTCGTCTTTACATTTTTTTAATCAATTATTAATTTATAGACTGTAACTTTGGTTAAGTTACAGTTAGGCCCAGTTTCAAACGTGATAAATGTTAAAAAGTTTGCCGTCACGGGATTCCCGGCAGATGTGAAACATGACAGCATAAGAGATCGTTAGCCGTTTGCCGGTTTTACTGCCACGGCATAGCAACAAAAAGTTTCACATCACAAAACAAATGTGTTGAATATCTTTAATGAGTAATTTATATTAGCATAATGAATATTTACTGTATTTCCATACTTTACGACCTTACACATTTTGCGTGGATACAATTTCTCAACTCTCAAAACAAAATTATACTTCATCTAAACTCTCTCGAAACTATGTGGAGTGGTTAAGTGTTGCTAGGATAATTATGTACTCTGACAGAGTCGCAGGTTGCGCAAAATCTAATAAAAGTTTTAGTCCACTAACTACAGATTTAAATTAGTTTGAGATTAAATTTACAGCTGTATCACTGCTTGTAAGGTGTTCCAGGGAAGTACTGCGTCGCCATACCCATGTCAGCGGCCAAGCGTGTGCGTATTGCCGTGTTCTGCTTTGAAAAGTGTAGGTTAGGACAATCAACTACAAGTATAGACGAGACGTTCTATCTTCAAGAGTTGAAGGTCGTACGATGCGACTTGAATCTTCCCGAACAGGATGGCTCAAATTTTGGGTGAAACATCTTTACTGAATTTTACTGAGTAGCTTCAGCCCTTTGCGTGATGGATAAGCACATTAAATGTATACAGATATATCAAATTTTCATGTTTTTGCTTGTCTTATTTTGTTACGTCTGTGCAAACGGTAACCGACCAACCGATCGAAAGAGGGGGAGAAATGGACAAGAAATGCTTTGGAGAACGGCTCGAAATATATGGGTTGATTGCCTAGTTCATATTATTAATTGGTTATATTGTTATAAGTCAACTTGCACTCTAGGGGTAAAGCTAAAACTTTAATATAACCTGACTCAATGTGGACGGGGTAGCATGAATACGTTAAAAACTTTCTGTCAACTGTCGTACAATTTTAGATGTAATTAACGTTCAGTGTTGGTGTCACAGGAAGTTTTAAATAAGTTAACATAATTTTAGATTATTTTCACTGGAGAAACTAGGTATGCAATTCTAGAGTCATTCTACGGTATAAAAAGATGAACGACATTACATTACATTAGACACGATGTAAACATTCAATCCTAACACTAAAATCTTAAAAATATATAAGAACTAAAGTATATTATTAAAAGGAGACCCTTTTAGGCAAGGTTCCGAAGATACTGGCAGCGTTTCCCCTTTGAATAGCTAGACTTATTCTTTGTCCGAGATAGCTGCCAGCTCTTCGGTCTCCTAATTAAATTTACAAATGCTAAAATGAGTTTGTTACGCTATCACTCCTAAACTAATAAACCGATTTTAAAAATTCGTTTTGCAAAGTTCACTGGGCATCTAACATGGGATCTTTCACTTTGAATGAAGGATGTCCACATAATTTGCTACGATGCCGTAAAAAAAATGTGAGACATAGGTATTATAGTATCACAACTTTGAACCGACTTCAAAAAAGCAAGAAATGGGTTGAAAATAGATTGTATTGGTCTATAGAATAATTTATTTTCTTTTACACTTTCAGTAGGTATACTCAAAAAGTATAATAGACTGATAACGTCTTTAGGGGAAGCATTTCTATAGGACATATGGGATCATCTCAAAGGTAAAACCTATTAAACTAAGAAAGAGTTATTGAAATCGTTCCACGATCGGCAAATAAATCACGTAATAGATATAATAATTACGGTACAGACGAATTGAAAACCTCCTCTTTTTTAAAGTCAGTTTATGTTAAGGAAATAAGTCCAGAATAGTCTGACAGTGTAAACTATTCTACCGTAATATTATTCTTTTGTTTCGTGTCGAAATCATTCCCAATTTTCTTTATCGTTACATCTGTGGCAAAACAATTTTGCAAAGTAAAATAAAGCCTTGAATGAGGTTGGCGCGTTACACACTGGTGGTTTGATTTTTGGAGTTCCCTATCTATACTTAATATAATAAAGCAGAACAGTTTGTTTGTTGGAAAGTAGCGCTTTCTAAAAAAAAGGTGAATCTCGGATTTGAAAGTCGGATTTGAAATATTTTTTTATATGATAGCCTCATTCAAGAGAAAGGCCCTCTAGTTCAACGCTACAGTTCGTGGTCGTACAGATGTCATGTCGTCGAATTTTTGGTTCCAAGACATGCCGGTTTCCTCATGATGTTTTCCGTCACCGTTTCGAGAACGTGGTATTGCGCACATAAATTTTTCAAGTGAAAACACTCATTGGTGCACGTGTGGGTTTGAACTAGCGATCTACAGATTGAAAGTCGGCGTCTATGCCCCTGGGCCACCACGCTCTCTAATAACTACTTACATCTGGTTAACTATGAGTTGGTCCCGCCTGTTGGTCTCATTAAAATAATGCCTGAGTTTTATCCCCAGCCTTCTCCCTACGGAACCTTCCACCTAAAAGTCCCCTCCAAGAGTTGTATTTACCTTCCAGATTATAATCCTACGCCCTTTGGGAGTGAGCCAATCTACGCGACCCTTTTACTGCCTTTGTCAGGTTGTCTATATTGAAAGCGCTACAGTAAAACAAAGTAAAACTCTATTGGAATGTTCTGGAATAGTCCAATCTCGTTGTCGTGTTCTGTGTCCAATAAATATTTTGTTGAAAGCCAACTAAACTAAAAGTTAATGGTATGTAGCTCTAAAATTATCTATACAAATAAATAAAATTGAAATGTCTGTTTGTAATGTCAAAATAATAGCTTTTTACTAAATGCATTTGAAAGTACATTCGGTACTTATAACAGCAAAAAAAAAACAATTATTTATTGTCTTTCTGTCTGTGAAAAATTTTGACGGGACTTTCATTGACAGATAGCTGATGTTATAAGGAGTAACTTGGTTGCTTTTATTTTAGGAAAAAAGAAAGAACTAGGGCTTCGAGCATAAAAAATCTTGAATTCGACGGGGATGAAATGGCGGGAAACAACTAGTATTTGAATGGTATGGATCTAGAACTAGGTGTGACGATGAGATGACAAGTTATAGTTACTAATTTGAAAGTATAAGAATGTTAACATCGTATAAAAAATACCATATTTTTATGTGTTTTCTATTTCAGTATTAATAAAAACTACGTAACCAGATCAGATGAAAAAATTCGAACGAAAGCCTTTTTACATAACATCCCAAATGATACTTAATACTTTCTATAACATAACTTCAAATCCCTTCGAACATGTTGAAAACTTTTTATTGAAAAAGTTTTTGCGGTTATAATTCTAAGTAGTTTCATTTCAATAATCGCTGCCCATTTAAAATTTCATTAATATCAAAAATGAGGTATGCGAATGAATTTGTCGTTCATAATTGCCCCCATTCATACACACATCGTATATTAGCAAACTTAAAAAGTGGGTATGAGGGATATGAAAACAATAAAAAATGAGAATAAAACCCAACTTAATATTATAAATGCGAAAGTGAGTTTGTTTGTTTGTTACGCTTTCATGCCCAAACTGCTAAATCGATTTTGATGAATTTAGAGATAGAGGTAGATAGGACCCTGGAGACGGTTATATGCTACTCTTTCTCGCTAAAAACTCAAAGGAGGTGGGGTGGGGAGGGGTAAACTTTGTATGAAGCAACCGGAATTGGTTGAATAAAACTATTAACGCGAGTGAAGTCGCGGGTAAAAGCTAGAAGTGAAATAAAAAAAATTAACAACTTTACTTTCACCGTGCGATGAGTAAAAAGAAGTAATAAAGAATACAAAATATTAAGAAGAATTTTAAGCAAAGCCTTTTATATATTCTTCGAATTTTAGAATTAATTCAGTTCAAGAGAAAAACATTTTATTCACTTTAAATCTTTTGAACTAAATTTTTCTTTAATTGTTTAGTGTAAAAAAGCTTTTTTCTTAAGACGTAAGCGCTTATCCGAAATGAACAGAAGTTTCCTCTCAATTACTTCAATTAAGTAGGTAGGAACAGTCTTCAAGTTGATTTCAATTACTTACTCTAAAATCCAACTCCTGAAAGCCTGTGATCTATTATTACTAGGAATTTATTACTTTAGAAAACAATGATTAATTTTTCACATTTCAATATGGAACTGATACGCTAATTTCCGTGCAAGCGAAAAGACCATGAGATATGTAAGCATACGTCCGCAGGTGAGTAACCTTTGAATCCCTACATGTACCCCCTGGTCGGTATCAGGAGGTAACCGGGATTCAAAGTTAAGGCAAAAGGAGCAACAAAGAACTAGAAGTAATTTACCGCCAAGCAGTGAGACATAGACCTGTCTCGGGTGATGTGCGTAATGGGTGCGACTTGGGTCTACTCATACTTCGGTCGGGGGAATCTTAGTCCCTGTTATTGTTGCTATTGGTTATTATGGACGTGGGTAAGCACTTAACATCAGGACGGCCTTCAGCTCGTCCAGTCACTTGTTACATAAAAAACTTGTGATTCAAACTCTCACACTATGTTTACTTATTTTTATTATTTAATCATTGAATTATTACATTTTTTTATATGATAAAGGGACAGAACGAGGTGGTAAGTGGCAACCCCCCGCCCATGACAACAGTAATGAGATTCAGTATAAGATTTAGATCTTAAATCATCATCATCAGCTTATTTCAGTCCACTGCTGGACATAGGCCTCTGCGAGTAAGGGTCTTCGGCTCTTTGCATCCAGTGGATCTTACACTGAGTTGCATTCATCCTTCTGCGTCCATCACCCGAGACGGGAATGATACGTCTCATGCGCATGTAATTTTACCGGCAACCACACCGGAACACAATTGACACTCTTCTGTCAATGTGAAATGATGCGTGAATCCAGGTTCTAAATCAATAAACTTAGGAGTTTACTGCTGATTTAGAGCCTCAATTTCTGATATATTGACTTGCTGACAGCTCAGTGGGTAGCTTTGCCATCTGCGCTGGTCGTGGGTTTGACTCCCAGTCAGTCAGTTTATTCTGTGTCTGAGTGTGTTAATAAGTTATATGTGTATGTATTTACAAATAACTACTGAATTAGTATTGTATTGTATTGTGACTCTATTAGCGCTCCCCATTGCTAAAATAAATTTATCCTCCGCCCGCCTACAGTTTGAGTTTAAATCTCCCATGTCGTCCATGCTATTTATCAAAATGATTTAATCGGCTATTCTAATTTTACTAATATAGATACCAATAAAATTACTTTATATTTTATTTTTATGTTTAAGCTCTTTTGCCCTTGCATTAGGATTTCTTTTGTCGCATGGCGATACTAACATAAACCACAGAAACAAGATATATGTTCATCGTATATTTCGGAAATTGAACCCTGAATTCTTCGCTTCGGAAGGGTAATTACGAACCAAGCTACAAAGCTCGATCAGCTTATTAAAAAGTCAGCAAGTTAATTTAACAATAATACATAAACTTTTCTTGTTCAAAGTCTAGCTAGTTCATTATTTAAAATTCAAAGTCGAGACGAATTTTTTAAGCAGAAGCATAATTAATTTTACTTTCTGCATAAATCGTTTTATAAATGTATCTACACATATTTCCATCAACCATTGCTAATAACCGAGTTCCATACACCAAGATTAATAAAAAAAAATTGTTTGGTTTTGAATCCAGAACACTACAGTAAGAGTAACGACGAGTAACTACTAAGAAATTGTTAAAACATAGACAAACTGATGATAGATACCGTTGCTCATAGACAACCGAAAACGAGCAGGTTCTCTCCTACCGAAAAAAGAGGAGACCCAAATCTCAAGACAGGGATAACGCCTTAAGTGCCTGTTATATAGTTAAGCATAATGCTGAGCCGAGAACCTTTTGCTGTTGTAGCACACAAATATATATATTAAGTTAAATTAACGTTAACACACTCATATCTCTGCGCTAGGATACCCTGCGTCACAGATGGCATGGACAAACACATAAATACAAGACAAACACCCAACACCCGAGAACAAACTTCATGCTCACCACACAAAGCGTGCCCCGGCCGGGAATCGAACCCAGGACCCCTCGCTTCGAAGGCAGGGCTACTATCAACTAAGCCACGGAGCCGTCAATATATTCCTTTCATTATTATATCTAGTTGTATTTACTGTTTTCACTATTTATTGCTTACTTGTTGTAATTCTTATTATCTTTTTTATTTTTTTTATATCGTACCTCAATTTGTTATTTTTTTTGTTTTTATTCTTTCTGTTTATTGTGTTGTATATGTGTGCTAAACATCAAATAAATGAGTGTCTATGGAACTCATTTATTTGATGTCTATTGAGTGTCTATTGAATAATATGCGATGTTTAACACTGAGACAATTCACACACGCGTTCGTATTTAAACGTTTCTTCGGGAATCAATATATGAAAATCAGGACATTTATATAAATGATGATTCTTTGTATTTGTGCAGAGTAATGAGCGGTTTTGACCATGCTCACATAAGCGTGATACTTCGAAGGCGGTTTACTTAAATTTATATTTTTTTCTTTCAAGTGATAGTGATTCATCTTATTCTGTACATTAGAATTACTTTTTATAGAGGAATTATTTTATTGGTTCAAACATTAAAATCGTGTTCAAATATGGAAATCATCAAAATATGGAATTTCAGAACTTCTGGAATAGATTCTGAATCTAATTTTCTTAAAGCGGTTTGTAATATCATCAGATCTTTTAAATTATCTGTTTGCGTACTACGCTGACAAACTGATCTATAAATTGATTCTAACTAGCCACTTAGTTCTAGAAAAAAATATTGCGTATGACATAATCCAGGCTTCAAATTATGTCCATATCAAATTTCATCACCAACGGTTTAGCCATGGAACCTATGAACAATTCTCTCGTGACTCACATGCAAAGACACCATTTTGTCAAAATAACTATTGGGTAGAAAAATCGCGGGTCGAATTTTTCGACTTACTATGTTTTTTTGTTATGTAAGTAACTATGGGTAAAGTATGTATGTGTTAATTTCATCCAAATCCGCTCAGTAGAGGCGTGAAGGAGTAACAAACATACAAACAGACAGAAAAACTGTCGTATTAATAATATAAAAAAATCGACTCACCTTATATTTGCTGCCTCGTTGACGTAATTCCCCCAGCCGATCAGCGGCGGCGTCGTCAGCGCCAGGCTGTACGACCATATGAACAGAATCGAGACCACTGCTCCCTTCGAGCTCAGATGGCGCGCGCTCAGGGGTCGAGTCACCATCAGGTATCTCTCGAACGATATCACCGTGAGGGTGGTAATTGAAGTTATTCCTGGGGACAAAAGAACGAAACATAATATTTTGCTGATTACTGTATGTCTATTTATTCTATACTTCCCGCTCTGCTGGAAAGCGTGGTGGCACAGGGGCACAGACGCCGACTTTCAATCTGAAGGTCGCTGGTTCAAACCCACACGTGCACCAATGAGTTTTTTCACTTGAAAAATTTATGTGCGCAATACCACGTTCTCGAAACGGTGTCGGAAAATATCGTGAGGAAACCGGCATGTCTTAGAACCAAAAATTCGACGATATTTGACATATGCCAATCCGGATTGGGCTTCCGTGGTAGATCAGAGCCCATTCACTCTCAATTATCGAGAGTAGGCCGGTGTCCCTGCAGTGGGAACATTAGAGGCTGGTCCGACCCTGGTTTCGCACGGTTGTACAGTATGTGGGTCGTAGGTTTCATACAATTCTGTTGTACATCATTTTGATCTATCTCGTAAGGTTTAGCCAGCATTAGCAATGAAAGCGCACAAAAATATATTATTACCACCATCATTACATATCATTAAAATTCTCAGCTTTTCGATATTATAATATTCATATTATCTTCCGATAAAATACTCTAAATGATAGTGTAAAATCGTATCAAAATCCACTGCTTGGTTTAGAAGTTTCCGGAAAAATAGACAGATGAAAATAGAGACTGCTTTATATTATTTAGAGATTCGTCTGGCCTCGTAGCTCAGTTGGTAGTAACTGTGCACTGTAGGTCGTGGTGGGCGTGGCTTCGATTTCCACACAGGACAAGCATTTGTGTGACAAACATAAGTGTTTGTTCTGTGTCTGGGTGTTAATATGTATTATATGTATTTACAAAAAAAAGGAGTCTTTAAGTACTATCAGTTATTTAGTTCCCATATTACAAGATATGCTTAGTTTGGGGCTAGTACTGTGTGAAATGTCCATGAATAAATATTTTTATTATTTTATTAATTATGTTTATTATATGTCTGATTTAATGGTTTGATTGAGTTCTGATATAGTGGCAGAAAAAATGGCTGCACTGCTGTAGTTCTAGTTGTAGTTGTATTGTACATTTGTAGAATTAGTCCAATCACCATTCTACAGGTTTCCTCACGATGATTTCCTTGCCCAAGCACATTTTAAGGTTCTAACGCACAACCTCTCAATATCTCATCATCCCTAATAATCATTTTAAATCAGTGGTGTGTTTGGGAATTGATATATCCATTCATCCCTACTAATACGACAGTTAGTAGGGTAGTAAGGTATTATATTTAACGAAACTACCAATGCCCGTTATTGCTTCAAAATTCTTTCTTTTATTCGGTTTGAATGTCATGTCAAGGGCACTTTCATGAAAATGATTTATCAGAACAGAATCACGAGGGTATAGCAAACACATTACGTAATGTAGCGAAAGTACGCAATATAATAATCCAGGGTTCATATACTTCAGCTTTTACATCTATTACATTCGTTGATGGGATGCCAAATGTAGCCAAGCAAAAGTTACGTGCGGACATTATCGGCCATTCATCGAATTATTCTCGCCAGAAAAAACAATACGTAACTTAGTTACAGACGGAAATAAAGACGCCGTAATTCAAAGATATACAAAGGCAAATTTAATAATGTGTTGGCACGAAAACTTTGAGCGTAAACGCTACATTCGCGAACTTCTGAGACGATAACTTTGATAATGATTAGCTATGAACTATCTACAAGGGCGAGACTTTTTCTTACGTCTGAATAAGTGGCCAACTCTAGGGCCAACACTTTTTCTTTCGTGTGAATAAGGGGCCAATTCTGGTGTCAAAGTTTTCAAGCCGCCTAAAGGCCTCTGACATGGCTTAACATCTTAACGCGTCCACCCAAGCACGGAAGCGTTCAGTTCAAATGACACTAAACGGTCATCCAACTGCTGTTCGGGCGGAGAGTTGCTTAACTCAAATGATCTGTAAATATCATCCAGGCATGCTTCGCCACAAGCGCTTCAAATGCGATGCTTCAAGACCTGCTAGGTAACTATTTTCTTAGGCGAGTGAATCGCGATGAGTCTTTCTTATCGTCAGCTATTTAATTTCCAAGGTACCACGATAATTTTTCTCTTCAATAATCTCATCAAGGCGATAATATTGCCGTGTTGAGACACGACTGTGTCTACATTGTCGAGACGGCTCACATGTTAAGTGGTTATCACTACCCCTAAACAATAAAAATACAACTCGGGTCCTCCCTACTAAATATGGCAAAATCCAAGTCACAAGTACTTGTAATTTACTTGTATTGTGCCTGTATTTGTATATACATATAATGTATTGTATATTTAGTACTTTGGGGGGTCCAGATGCTCGCATCCGTAAGTAAAGCACCCTTTGAATCCCACCCCTGGGTGGTGCTAAAGGAGCAACAGTAAGTAGCAGTAAAATTGTTGCGAAGTTTGCCCACAGAAATACTGCCTGCACACCTGGTAATCTGCCGCCAAGCAGCGGTGCATTCGCATTACTATGTTCCGGTGGAAGAGAGAGAAATCAAATACACATGAGACGAAAGGTCTCCGTCTCAGGTGACAGACGCAACGGGGTGCGACTTGGTTCTTCTCATGTTTCGGTTGGGGAGAACATAAAACGTATAGCTGTTGTTTTATTAAGGGTAGGTAACCACTGAAAAAAAACTACAATATAGTTTTTATTGGTTTGGCGAGTCTATCGTCGCGATACACTCGCCTAAGGAAATAATTTCTAAGTAAGTCTTGGAGTATCGTATCTGGAATTACGAAACATTCGTATGTATTCATATTCGTATTCGTGAATGTATAGTAATTTATTGAAACTAACTGCTTCTAGTTGGCGGTCAAGGTTATAAGGAGCAACAAAGTAGCTATTACCCCGCTCAAGGCAAAATTCGAAGAACTGTGTTAAACTGTGTTGTATTTCGAATAGTTACTACTATCTAGAGGGTCTCTACCCCTAAAGGGAAATGTAAATTTGTGGAATCGAATGTAATTTTATAATGAGAATTCGTATACAATCCAAATGTCGTACTAACGAGAATCGAGTATAATATTATAAAAAAAAATTACATACTAAGAATTCATTTTATAAAAAGTCGTAGATACATACAAATAGTCAGTGGGAAATGCATTCATTTTTTTTTTTTGATAAAATTATTTTGTGCTTAATTATTCCTCCTAGAGAACTCCTCAAAAAACCATATCGGAATCCCATTACAAGAATTCCGTACCACCTGGCTATCCGCCATAGTTACACATATTTTTTTTATAAAAATTAATAAAATTCTTGCGCCTGTTTGTAATGTCAAAATTTCCATTCCAGCATTTTCCTAAATGCATTAAAAAGTCTTTTTGTTCCAGTTAAACTCCGAAACAGCTGGAACGAACTGACAGATAGCTGATGTTATAAGGAGTAACTTGTCCTCTGTGTGTAAACGTTTATTTATTTATTAATATGTATTTATTAGGCTTAGGCACAAAAAAAATGTTACATTCCATACGAACGAAGTCGCGGGAAACAGCTAGTATTTTATCCTTCTTATAGTTAATACAATCATTGCTTAATTTGGGGATAGATGGCGCCGTATGATATTTCCATGAATGATTTACTTAATAAGGTAATTAGGTAAATAAATTTAATTTATTAGGTAAATTTTATACTAAATAAATAAATAAACGTTTACACACTTATACCTAAGATAAGTGCTAAGATGCTTAGTGCAGATAGCCAGCACGACACAGAAACAAGACAAACACCCAAGACCCGAGAACAAACTCTGAATCCGGGTCCCCCCGCTTCGAAGGCAGGGCTACTACCTACTAAGCCACGGAGCCGTCTAAATGAAATCTATATCATAAAAGTAAGTGTCACAAAAAGGAATCTTACTGTTTCAATAAAGTATTAAATGAGAACCAGCGCTGGGTCAAATCAAGACATTTTGCTTCAGTTAGAGAAAGAATAAATATCTTGATAGATATTACTCGAGTTCGATATACATTGTTTCTCTTCGAGTTCGTACTTATGTTAAATAGTGTTGCATAATTTATGAATTATCTTTGTTCATTGTGATCACTGAATTGAGTTATTGAATTTGAATCAGTGTCTAGAACTTTGGTGGTACTTTTGTTGTTGTAGACCGGGGTTCCTTGGCCGTCCAAGTGAATATCCCAACCCAAGAGGGTGGTACCTTTAGGTTGTTTAAGTACTTTGCTGCTCCGTTATTAATTCAAATTTCTGCTCGTTTATTTAGTAACTAACTTGGACGGGACACGCCTGAGAGATTCGAACCTACTTACTGTAAAAGGAGGTTTTTAAGCACAAAAATGTGTTTATATTATAGCAAGGGTTACTGGGATTCCAACAAGTGAGTGATTAAACAATAGGGAAAGCTGACTTGAATTCTTTCATCCCTTATATCTCACCATCCCTATGGGATACACCCTATAATTTAAAAAAAGGGAATTTCCTTTTTTCGATTTGGCCTATATCAGGTGAAGCCACGGGAAAGCAAGCAGTTTCGTTTACTTAGATGAAATTTTTTTTTGCAGTTATTTTGATTTGACAAACTATGAACCGATTTCAATAGAACTTTGATGGGACCAAGCTAAAAGCATAAAATTTCAATCAAACATATTTATTTTTGTACAATAATCTTTTTATAATAATAATAATGTTTATTTCAGCAATGCCATATTCAATTAGGATTATATATATAACAGCGAGGTTGGCGAGACTCCAAAAAAAATACAATACGAATTTCATAGTAAGTAATTTGAAATCAAATCAAGCTTTGGTATTATAATCCAAGCTAAACGTTCCACAATAATAAGGAGAGTAATAATTGTATAAAGATTTACTGTTGATTTTAATTCAGTTTCGAGTACCCCTCGTAATGTTCTCGCAATGATTTTTTTGCGATTTGAAGACTTAGTTTAATTTGGTGTCGCATTTCGCATTCAAGTGATAGCGGACAAATATGATTCGTCTATCATGCAGTCCTTCGTCCGTGTTCTGATCGCGTAGCCTTGGAGAGGCTAGGCGATCAGAGCACTAGCACGAGGTACGTAATTATATTTTTTTTTTGTTAATTATTAATTTCAATTTTATATATATTTTTATTTATATTTTTCTAATAATTTAAATGTGAATATGGACATTGTAAACCCCCCGTGTATTAATGACTGAAATAAATTGTTATTATTATTATTATTATGTCTGATCATTTAATAAATATGCGATATATTATTGCGTATTATATATACCAACGCTAACTTACTTTAAACAATAATCCTTCAGTTATTTATCCAATACGAGTACCTACTTGAAAACATTGACACCAGTACGTTTCCAATACTACCTATGTTTAGCAAACAATAACGATAGAGCTAAACATTTAAATAGTAAAGAAAATCTATCAACCTCTCTTCTTCGTATGAGTGTGTTTTGTATGGCACCTCTTATTTACAACTGTTCGAATAAATTTTTTTTTAAGTGCGTTCCACCTTGCCCTCAATGATCTATTAAAGCATATAAAGCATATAAATTAACTGACGAATTTTTAATGGATAATTTTTAAGGGATAAGGCCGATCATTGTGCGTTTCTTTTTTTACATAAATTTTAACACTAATGGTAGGATTACTTTATTTTCGGGTTAATTCCCTTGATAATTGAGAATTACCTTCTTTTGAAAATCGGTTAAAAGGAACTAATTTATTGTAATTCTTAGTGCGTGGTCTCTGATCAGTTTTAATGGCAAATTCTCCTCATTTAGCTAAGATTTCTTACGAGACTTTCGCGTTAGTGTAGTTATTAATGTGCGGTGATAAGTGAAACACGACCACGATGAAGACAAGCCTTAACATGTAAACGTTGTTCAAACTTGTCCAATTAGACGCACCGCGTCCCTTATAAGGTTTACTAACTTTAGAGTCAAGGGCGTTTCTAACACTGGCAAGTTACTAAGATCAATCGAGGGTGGTAATAGGTACATTAACAGGCGCTAGAATAATGCCTTCATCGCTTATTTTATGTTCATAGGAATGGAATCTTTTTATGAAATTTCTATCAGACCACCTCGGAGGTATACCATATTAAATTAAAAAAGAATCATCCGAATTGGTTTTCAATGGCAAAATTGATTTAAAAAAAATCGTAAAAAGGAAACTTTTTTTTATGTGAGTTAGTGACAGAACAAGCTGAGGGCCCAACTGATGGTAAGTGGCGACCCCTGCCCATGACAACAGTAATGCGAATAAGTATAAGATTTGGATCTTACGCTGAGTTGCATTCATCCTGCTGCGTCACCCAAGACTGGGATGATACGCCTGTGATTTATTTCTCGCCCTTAGAGTGTGACTTCTTTTATTTATGTACCACAAAAAAACATGAAAATCGATTTACAACGGGCGAAGAAAAAGCCACAGGAAAACAAAATACGCAATTAAATTTACTTGGATGACATATTTTTTCCAATTATTTTGATTAACAATCGAACTATATAATCGATTTTAATAAAATTTCTATGGGACCAATCTGGAAATATGTCCTTTCATATAAAAATATGCACATGAGTCGATACAACCCTGTTTCAGAACAACTGGCGCAACGAAATGGGACTTGGGTCTTCTCATACTTCGGACCTTGTAGCTCGGACTTCGCGGAGTTGTATTACAGTTATTTATGAGTGGCGTCAATCACTTAACAAAAAGTGGGCCGCCAGTTTGTCCCGTCACTTCTATAGGAAAAAAAATATCAACAAAGTCATTAACTGTAAACGGCCCATCTTGCAATAATTTCAAAGTAAATTAAGTGAATTCTCCGAAGGATCACCGAAAAGGTCTCCACTCTGATATAATTCAGGCTTCGTTAGAGTAGACATACTATATCCTCAGTTAATCCAATACTCTTGAATCCATTCCACTAATCAAAAAGCCTCAGTTGACAGTTGGAAACTAGTTGTAGCTCCCGTGAGCTGTATTTTTGCTGCAATTTTCACATCCCATTTTTGCTAAACAGAGAAAACTAGGAGTAGTGAACTAGGATTATTGATTTATTTCTGACAACATAAGTATAAATAGTCTAGGTATTATTAATATCAAAGTATTATATATTATATAAAACCTAGATACAAGAATGATAATGAGAAATCGAGACAGCATTTTGTATTCTTCTACAGCCTCTCTTCCCAAAATAATAACATCTAATACCTGAGAAACAGATATTCCCTGAGAGTAATACGAGTAGGTAGGTAACATTAATTGTAGTTTATAGTTTTGAAACATTTGCATGAAATTATATAGGTCCCCTCTTTGAAGGTTTACTTAACAATATAAAAACGAAGAATAAAATTTGGTCTATGATTGATATGTAGTTATAAATAATAATAAAAGTCTTTATTCGCTGACCAGTATATACGAAGATTGGCGAAGATACACGTAACAAATATAGAAAAAAAAAAGTTTAACATTCTCTTTTTATAGTCAGCTAAAATAAAATCCTATACACATCTATTTATAATTATTGTAACCCTCCATTGTAAATGTATTTAGCTGAACCGAACAATCCTGAGTTAGCGGGAGGCGACGGAAATCGACATATTGAATAATTGTGCCAAGGCTTTGCCCTTCAAAGGAGCTCCATTGTGCATTCTTGAAGCAGCTATCTGGAGTAATTCACTTTAGATTTAGGAGCAGAAGGACCATTGTGCATTGGTTGAGTCACTCCCATACACATACCTACATGCCGTCAAGCATTCATTATTTTCGTCGGGACTCTATCGCCCTATACTGCGAGCAACACTGTTTGGCGACAGCTTCTAGGTTTTTTAATTTATTAAATCATAGTAAGTTTATAATAAAAACAATAGGCACTGTAAAACGGAGTAACGTTTGTCTCAGTACCTTCTCAAGCTGTTACACAGTATTAAATAATAATAGGTACATATAGTTCCTTATTACACGGTGTGGTGGCAGTACCTCTCCGACCTCTACTGCTACTTTTGGTTTCTCCTTTAGCACCCAGGAGGTACGTGTAGGAATTCAAGGGTACATATACACATCTACGCACGCAAGCAAGGATCACAGTCTTTATTACTATTTACATGGAATATCGATTACAATCAGGTGGTCAGTCAATTATTCACCTAAAAATAAATACTAGTTTGTAAAGTTTTTGTTACATACGCAAATTTTAGTACTCACCCAGCAACGCCATGAAAAAACCGTACAGGACACACATTGTATGGCCGAAAATCCACCGGTGGAAAAGCGCGGAAATCAGGGTAAATGGGTTGCCAAGGACAGACACCGAAAAATCCGAACATACCAGGTTGAACAGGATAATATTGAGAGGGGTCCATAGCTGAAACAAACATTAAAAAGTTATTGCACATGATATAATAAACTTTAGACACTTTGACGTTTGGCAATCATTTACATCAAAGCTATTCAGACGGCTCCTTGGCTTAGTGGTAGTAGCCCTGCCTTCGAAGCGAGGTGTCCCGGGTTCGATTCCCGGCCGGGCACACTTTGTGTGGTGAGCATGAAGTTTGTTCTCGGGTCTTGGGTTTTGTCTTGTGTTTCTGTATTTGTCCATGCCATCTGCGACACAGGGAATCCTAGTGCAGAGGTATGAGTGTGTAAAAAAAAAAAATTACAAATTTGGGTGTTACGCAGGATGCTAAATCTTTATTTGTTTGATATGCTTTTGAATAATCTGTCCTTAATTAAATCACATCAAAGCGACTATGGGATCGTTGGGACCGACCACAAAATATTAATGTAGTTTATTAAAATTGTCCACCATTTTAGGTCATGTCACTCGGAAAAAGCTGTCTCATTCCTCGGCCAGGCTATCTTCGGTCATTCAGCGCGGAAATGCAGCTTTTCTTGTCAGGCTATTTTTTTTTTGTAGGTTATTTTTAGTGTATTTTACATTTGTTTTTTGCGATAATGCACTACCTCTGAAAGTGTATTTTGCACGGGATGTTTTGTGTTGTTTGTTAGCTTCTTGTCAAATTGTGAATCAAGACGTCTGCCGAGTCAGTATTAATACAAAGTCAAAAAAATCCTGTTCTTTGATAAGCGCATTACTTGAGAAAGGCTGGACCGATTTGGCTATATTTTGTTTTAAAATGTTAAATTAACTAATTGGAATTAGTTCTTTTTTGGAAGAAATCTTGAATAAGTTTCCCGGAAAATGGGAAAATTTTAGAAAACTCTTAATGAGTTTAATTTCATACTAGAGATACTTTAATTTCATTTGAAAGTGTGAAAAGTCGTGCGCAAAATTTCGTTTGACGTTTGACCCAATCCGACGGGTCCCGGGTCCGATTCTCCAGCTTGTGTGATGAACGTAAAGCATCTTCTCGGGTTTTGCGTGTTTAGATACCTCAGTCCATAACGTAAGCTTTATGAATTGGCTTAAATTCAATATAATATTTTCTATCAGGACTGGAATATTCCCGCAGGTCTACCGTTCGTACAACGTCAATCATTTTATCACAATTTTATCTCCTGATTGTCAATCTCTGACGTACTATAAATGTTAACGTGAAAATGTTGAGAGGGTCAAGTATCGACGGCGTCAAGAAGGTATTCCGATTAATTGAAAAGATAACTCTGATAAAATGATAAAACACGTTTAAGGCGCTTCGAAGATTCCTTTCTTAATCCTACAGGCCATCATCTGTAGATTTTGTTGTAAATTAAATCAATTCAATTCCTTTTTAAACAAACTAATTATATAAGAACTAATATACGCACTCGCATTTATTTATTCATGATGAGAGAGCGTAGTGGCCCAAGGCCGATTTTCAATCTGAAGGTCGAATGTTCAAACGCACACACCAATGACTTTTTCACTTGTAGAATTATGTGCGCAATAACAATCTCGAAACGGTGAAGGAAAACATCGTGAGGAAACCGGCATGTCTTAGAACTACAATAAATATTCGAATACATGTGACATCTGCCAATTCGGAGTGGGCTTCCGTGGTAGATCAAAGCCCATTCACTCTGAATTATCGAGAGTAGGCCGATGTCCCTGTGGGAATTAGAGGCTGATATGGAGTCTTTTGAGTCCAAATAGGGTGTTTCTATTTAAAAGCGGTTTTTCATATTCATAATAAAGCTCGTTAGGTAATGGTTTATTGAATCGGTGGAGCCATTTTGGACTATAATAATAACTTTTTCGAGGAATTTGCATGATATTATTGAAGCTTAAAACTTAAATCTTTTTCGTAAGCAAATTGAAATTTTGTTAAACTATTTGTATTAACTGGTACGTGATTTTGTGCTGAATGCTGATTGGAATACATTGCGGGAAAAAACTATAATTCGATCACGAGCAGAGCGTGAAGTATATAATGAAATACAGAGCGTGGCGAGGCAGTAAATTAACGTACTTTTCACAAATTTGCCTTGAATTTTTATTTTTTATTTCTACTTGCAACTTTTAATGAACTGGCCTCATAGCTTAGTTGGTAGTAGCTCTTTCTGCTGCGCCGTAGGTCGCAGGTTCGATAAACATAAATGTTTGTTCTGTGTCTGGGTGTTAATTATGGGGGTTAAGTATTATAAGTATGCATTTATAAAAAAAGTAAATATGTTATAGTCTATGCGAGTGTACCACTGCTTGGCGGTGTCCAAATGATACTTGAGATCTGAAATAAATGAGTTTGACTTTGAACCCCTACACCTACCCCTTGGGTGGTTCTAAAGGAGCTACAAAATAGTAGCAACAGAACTTGTGCAAAGTTCGCCCGGAGAAACACTGCCACCAAGTAGGGGTGCACTCGCATTGCTGTGTTCCAGTAAAAGGGTGTGAGTGCCGGTGGAATCACAGTTGCATGAGACGTAACATTCCTGTCTTGGGTGACAGGCGCAACGGGGTGCGACTTGGGTTTTTTCATACTTCGGTCTGGAAGGTCTTACCTAAGTTGTATTGCTGTTGTTATGGCAACCACTTACCATCAGGTGGGCCTTTACATTAAAAAAAAATATGGTCAGTTTGTAGCGTCAAAAGATTTAAAAATATATATTTTACTTATAATGAGAGGGTATGAGAAATATGCTCATTTGTTGAAGATAATAAATAATATATGCAAGATAACGTATACGTTGATACATCGCAAATAGGTTGCCTAGATAAATTAAAAAATAAACGTTTATTTATGAAAGTCTAGCATCAATTGAGAGATTATACCCCAAGGAATAGAAAAAATAATACCTACCCCTCTTCGGAACTATGGAGTTGCCAGTTGAATGTTGTTAATATACCCTCATAAGTTATTTAACCGAATTTTTTTTGATAATTTTTATTGTATAAAATGAAAGGTTATTTCATTCCCAATCCAACCAATCAGTATTAGGTTGCCTTATCAAAAAAAATTAAATCCATGGTTGCTAGGCAACCTATTTGCGATGTATCAATATATACATTATGTAGCATAATACGAGTATATTCTTTTTTTATCATTAATTAACAGATGAGGGTGTATATTTCTTATACCGAGTCTTAGACCATTATGTATTTCTTTAACAAACCTAACAATTATGTATTCAGGGGAACACTTCTTTCCGTGTGTTAATTGGCAAACTCTGTTATCGGGGTTTCCAATCCTCTGACATAGCTTAACGACTTCAAGCATTAAACGCTATCATGCCACTTAGCGTTCCCACCCAAACACTGTCTGGGCACAGTATTGCTTAACTAAGAATTCAGAGTTGAGGGTCAGCCTGTGATATCTACATAATTATAACTGGATGTTATTTTAACATGGATTTGCAAATTCTGATAATACATTTGTAGAGTAGCTTGAAATTGTATTAATAAAATCAACAATGGTTAAATAAATCTTACACAACGATACGAAAACATCCATTGAAAAGACGTATAGGGTTTAAAAAATTGAACTGAATAATAATATTGTAGTTAATTTGTAGTTATAAACATTTTTTTAGTGTAGTAGTAATAAAAATTCAATTGGTTGTTGTAAACTCTCAGTGACAGAGGCCAAATTACACTTATTAAGGATTTTTCAATAATTGATTATTAAATGTGCACCTTTGTGTTAATCCTAGGTATGGAAATATATAGGTATATCTACCTATATGGGTTCCTTTATAACAAATATCATCCAAGCTGACGCGTGAAGTTATAACCAACATACTTACATGAAAAGGAATTTTCATATTTATAATAGATATTAGTATGATTTAAAGGTAAGTACCTTTTGGGTCACGCCCTATAGTTGCACTCACCTGACGATCTTTAAACATAAGCAAAATGACCATCAAATTAAGAAAGAATCCGAAGAAACCGATGAGGAACAGCGCAAAAGCAGACGCAACGTATCCCCATCGCGGCATCAACAGCGGGAAACCCTCATCGAAGGCCTTTATAACCGTGTCGTTGAAAGCTTCCGGGTATGACGTCATCATCACAGCACACTTGCTCGAAACATTGTCCACGCTCCAAAGTCTCTACCTGGAAAGAAGGAAAAAATATCAACATGGACAATATTCGAAATACGCGATGTTCCTCAATAAATGCGAGCACAATATGTATTTTCTGGCTTTTACATCGGCAGTATGTGTTTGAATTTGGAATGTGAATGAGTTTCGCGCGAAGCGATCAAAATGATCGAATGCAAGTTACTGGCCGGTGAGACGAGCGAGCACTGCAAAAACAGCCGTAGCTGACAGAATAAAAAAAAACAACTTTTTTTAATAAAAAAAAAACTTATTCTCGCCATTGATGATTAGGCATTTTTTATCTGATTGACTCAGAGATTAAGTTCGGGCTCGTCTTATTTGGTGGAATAAACAAATATTTTACTGTTATGAAAGTATTCGCCTACATCCGACACCACAGATAACATCAATCGGCCCTGTATTATTTATGTTCTTTATAAATCTGGACTATTCAAGTCTGCGATGCCTTGAAATCTATCTAGAACCAGGTCAAGGCATTTTATTTCCTTTTCATAAGCAATACTCTGGAAGGGAATTCACTCGGCGTAGGCGTTTGATTGAAGTAAGCCACCGATTTTCGTCCTATTCCAGCTGTATTTAGTATTATAGTATATCTAACATTAAAGCTGACAATAATTAACTGTGTTGATACAATTTCTTTCACTCTTGATCCGTTTTTTGTTTTGTGCAAAAGTCAAAGTACAAAATCTTGATTTCCATTAAATTGGTAAAAAAATTTAAACGTTACTTTTTAAAATAACTTCAACGTATGTTCAAACCCTATTTGACCCTCCATGGAGAAGAACCAACCAGAAACTCCTATCTTCAGATCAAAGAGTTTATATTATACCTCTATACGGAAATCTGGCCATAAACGGATATCTATGCTGTCTCTAAGAGCTAGTTCAAGCTCAAATTAACTACATTAGCACGCATCGACGGATTATTCCAACGCTCCTTTAAAACATATCAATACCAGCTGCGCCCTTATTACCTTATTGCTGCGCTTATTACCGTGACATGCTACAGGAATACTTCACTTTATCTGGATAAAAAGTAAAAAGCATACGCTCTTTCAGACTATAATCTACCTCTGTGTCAAATTTCATCCAGATCCATTCTGCCGTTCAGACGTGATTGGGTAAGAAATATGCATCGATCCAAACATTTTTAATAGTAGTAAGATTTATATTTCTTTATTTTTAGTTTAAGATAAGTAGCATTCGTTTAAATACGAGGCATCTCAAATGAATCGATCGAATGCACCTCGCAAGAACATTGTGGGGTTAATTTCTATTATTGTTAATGCATCTGATACAATTATCTTCCCAGAAAAATTGACAATGCAATCTCATGTGAACCAACTATAAAATCAAGATAGAAGGTTTCATTAGCCTAATTGATTAGTACAATCATTTTATTAGCTATTTATTACGACTCAGTATGGTTTACCTGTCATACGCCATACTTTCGCCGTAGCAGTAGAGCCATTTTGTGTGCTCTACTGCTGAATTATGGGTTGAGAAAAGTAAGAATAATATTATTAGACTTATTTTGGTTAAGGCCTGATACTTAAATAAATTTAAAGTAAATGCAGTTCCAAAAAGCTATTAATTCAGCTACAAATAATTTTGCTAATTGATTACTCACTGCACACTTTTAATGGCTGATATTTAGGATATAAAACAATAATACATTGTTAGTTAACTAATATTGTTGATAAAAATACCGCCGGTAATCGTATTATCAATACAAAGACAATATCCACTGATTACTGAATACAGTAGAGTCCCACTAATCTGGCACTTCAGTAGTCCAATACGTTCAATAATCCGGCACCCTACTTTCACGCTCCCTCACCCCTCCCTACTTTCGTTAATATTATAATTCTTCGAAACATGCGAGTTAAAGTTTTTAAACATGTTTCAAAAAGCAGACCTCAATTAAAGTTGTACTTTAAGACTAATTAGTTAGTTGTAAGATATGACACTATATGTTTTCTATACAATCCAATAATCCGATCATTCCAATAATCCAACACCCCCTGGTTTTTAATAGTGCCGGATTAGTGAGACTGTACTGTATTAAGATTAGCTGCATTTTTAACGAAATTAAAAGGCAATTGTTATGATTATGTAAGTGTTGTCTCTAATAAACCTTAATTGCTTATCCTTCTTGGTTACGAATAAGGCAGGTTAAGTAGGTTATTTGACACTATTCATTATTCTGTGCTACCAAGCTCAATATATGTATTTATTGTACATAATTGTGGTTTAGCCGTAATCCTACCAACTGTTGGCACAATATTATACAAAAAAAAAAACCTGCTAAGTTATAACTTTTATAGCTTTACAAATTACAATACGAACTGCACCAGTAAAAAAAATATCTTGGTTGCGAAAAATTTTCGTATTTTCTATTATGATTGGATTCTTGGTTGCGTATTTTGTATTATGATTTGGATTTGGTTCCTCAATTCTGACGTACATAAATAAAATGCTTTTATTCCCTTTTCGGTTTCAGCCTTGAATAATTTCGCGAGGGATTTCACGTGCCCAAAACCATGACAGATCTCTAGGGTTTAGAAGCTTATATATGATAATAAAATATTTCATACTTTTGCTGAGATCAGATTCGGTACAGAGAATAAGATTAATTTCCCGTACAATTAATGGTCTTTTTCGCGTACGTAGCCACTATGGCGAAATTAAACGATTTGAGATACGAACTGCCCACCGTATTCTGGGAACATGGCTATTTTTAGTTTCCCAATCTAAAGAGATTTGGTTGATTAGGTTCAAGTAAAGAAACCGTCGCAGAAATATTTTGAGACAATTTTGATGATCTTTAAATATCGTATGTTTTGGAAAGGATCAATAAAATCGAGAAACGATGGACCAAGTGGGAGAGAGGATTTTAAGGATAATATCGAAAAATAATAATAAAAAAAAAAAAGTATAATATTATAATAGTTTTATCTATTATAGAATGCCAAGAACGCTAACAAAAGCCACATACCGACAACCAAAACCATACCTATGCTATATGGTATATGAATCTATGTAACTGATAATAGTTGCTCACGGCCCTGGGTGAATAGCCTCAGCCTCACCCCTTGGGCGGTGTGGGTGCCGTTGAAATCACATGCAGGTGACGGGCGCAACGGGGTGTGACTTGGGTCTTCTGATACTTCCGTCAGGGGGACCTAAGTGGTATTGCTGTTGTTATGGGCGGAGATAACCACTTAACATCAGATAAAAACCCCACGGTCCCTTCTAGACGCTCGTTGCTGGGGCTACGGGAACGTCCTGCACCTGCGTTTTTTTTATTATTGTCTGTTCTACCTTAGGTGCGAAAGTTCTGTACACGTTGTAGGCTCAGTAATACGGTCCTTACCCTTGGGATATAGAACCTTAAAAATTCTGGTTCCGTATCAATTATACGCAATGCAATATATTTTTACGCAATACCCATAAACAACCATGGTGTCTAACTTATAATCAAGTTATGACTGTACAAAGTTTGAAGCGGAAACAGTAGAACGAGATTATAGGTAGCCCTTAGTTCGTACATATTTGATGCACTGGACCGAGCTCAACGGGGGTAATTCTTTCTATTCTAATATACGAAGATTATGTGTTCTAAAAGTCCCCACAAAATATTCCGTCCGCCATCATTGATGTTCTTCGACAGGCAATCACCAGCACCAACGTACCGGCTGTTCATGAACCACAAGAACGACTTGATATGAGGCGATGGCAAGGGCTAGACGGAATGACACCGAAGACATGGAAGATGGAAGGCCTACGATATGGGAAGCAACACTACTGTCTTCACAGTAATATAAACTGTGATTGCGTTTATACACGCATTGTGTTCTACCATCACAAGCCTACATAGCAAGATATATACCTTGGAGTTGGGGTTCAAGGTTCATGGAGATCGGAGCCCTTCATGTTTTTATAACCCTTCAGAGTGCCTGGTCGAAGCCAAGTGTGACTAGATCTTCCTGGCTAGAGATTGCTATCCAACGTGGCAATGCTGACAGTGTCTTGGCCACAATTCAATTTAGTGAGTTAGATCAGTTGTGCTATCAATAAATCGTTTGAACGATCTTAAATAGCATAGTTGCTTATCTTGTAAGATTTGAATAAAATACCATTTTTCAGTTACGTTCTACAACGCCTGTATAATATTAATATTTCTAACATTTAAAGGGCTTTAGCATTTTCTGAATTGCTAGTTACATTTACGTGATTCTTTGCAATTTCATGTCCCATCTGGGAGCAATGCAATTTGAGCCTCCAATACCGGACATTTTACGGCTATTGTTGCATAACATCAGGTGGATCCCTTTGATAGAAATCTCTCGAATGAAAGTGGGCGGCAGGGTGACATAACCTCGTAATAGAGATTCCGTTCTTAGAATAAGAGAGGTAGGTTATTCTGGCTGATTGAGTACAAACTGCTGGGGGCAGTTTACGGACCAATGTTTCTGCACTTCTGTAAACTAGTTGAAGCAATGTGATGTTTGTTTTAGTATATGACAGCGAGGTTATAAAACCAGTAATGTATCTTACTTGTTCATAAAAGTTTTATCGATTCCACTCGACTACTGCACTACTGTACTACGATTATCTATAGCGCAAGCGGCATGGGTACATACACAATATATATTCATACTTATTCAATACTAGCGACCCGCCCCGGCTTCGCACGGTTAGTAAAGCATCAGTGTCGTATCAGAAACTACCCGTGCAAAGCCGGGGTGACTTGCTAGTGTATTATACATATAAACCTTCCTCTTGAATTACTCTATCTATTAAAAAAAACCGCATCAAAATCCGTTGCGTAGTTTAAAAGATTTAAGCATACATAGGGACATAGGGACAGAGAAAGCGACTTTGTTTTATACTATGTAGTGATGACATTTAAAATTATATTATTGTAAACTTATTGTTAAAGCATGTAATTTGTCTTGTATGTTTCTAGTTTCTTATTTTTTTGTTATTTTTTAGGCTATGTAAGCCATCATTTTTGACAAAACCAAGTGTTCCGTAGTGTTCCTAAGGCCGAATTAATGAGTATGAGTATGAGTATGAGTATAACATAAGAACAAAACTTGGGTTACCCATAGGTTTACTACTCATACGGTAGAAAACGTAGAAACGTCTGTCAGTTTTCATTCTTACCCTTTGTGGCATATTCCGTTGTAGCCTTTGAAAATTCATTTGAAGCTTCAAAAGCTATGTTCAAATTATTGTTTTGGACTGACTGATCTTTATATTATCTCAGCTCTATCTTTTGTGTGGTCGTGGGTTTGATTCCCGCTCAGGACAAGCATTTGTGTGACGGTCATAAATGTTTGTTCGGTGTCTAGGTGTCAATATGTAATTATTTGTATGTAACAATTAAGGTTTTATTAGGTATCGAGGTTCGATTCTGTGTATGATGCAATTTGGTTGAATAACAATAAAAAAAAGCTTCGAATCAAATTAAATACAACTAGCTAGCTTAAAAATAAAATAAAATTGTATCAAACCAATCTTATATTTAGCACATTGTCCAGTCAAATAAAAAAGAAGTCTAAATCGGTTGATATATGGCGGAGAAATCGGTGAACAAACATAAAAAAAATTAACATCCGAATTGATAACCTCCTCCTTTTTGAAGAAGGTTCAAAATAAGGAACCTTTGGAGGCGGCTTGCGTCATGTCCATGGACGTACTAAATATAGGGAATGCCTACAAAAAAGGTACATACATACAAACCATAAATTTTGCTCATAATGACTCCCATTGCCTGGCTTGTATTAGCGATGCGCGATACGGCGCTCGCTTTGTATCGACAAATCGATTATCGTCTTGTCGATAGAATCGATTCGTCGACTCAATACGATCGTCGATACAGTCGACTCGATTACCGAGAGTGATATTCAAAATCTACGTTCTAAGCTAGTGACCATCTAATCGAATATTGATTCAAATTGCATCACCATCGTGTTTTAAAATGTCCACACGTTGTTTTCCTTAATTTAACATGCCAAGGAAAATGTGTTTTTGGAGGATAGTGTTTGATTTAGCGGCACTTGTTGGACTGAAAATAAACTAAGAGTTAATTAACTATTTGACTTGTTTATTAATCAAATTGTTAATACGAGTTGTTAAATCATTAACATGTTTAAACAGTATGAAGCAAAGTCGCTATTTCGCGTCTGTATATTTCTCTGCTTATTTCTTCTAAATAAGAGGAAGTCTAAATAAGGGATTTTAATACTGCTTCCATTATAATTATCAAATTCTATTCCGGAAGGTTTATATATAGAATACCAGACATATTATAGTAGACAAAAGCTGAGAATTTCCATAAATTGTAATGATGCCGTAAAAACATATTTTTGAATGCTTACATTGCTAATGCTGGCTAAACCTTACGAGATAGAAAAAAATTATGTACTACGGAATTATATTACGACCTACGCCACACACATTGCACAACCGTGCGAAGCCGGAACGAGTGTCTTATAAAACACTACCCAATAATAAGTATTACGACGAAACAAAGCTATATTTCACGGTCACGATATATATAAGTAGATGTATGTATAGAATAACATGCCATCTCCATTGGTACAGCACTGTATTCGAGTCTCAGATAGCGAAGGTTAGGTCTTATGATGATATGTATTTATTTATTTCGCGTACCTCGGAAACCGCTTTAACGATTGAAATTTTGTGTTTACATAGGGTTTAGCTGTTTAAGTTTACCCGTGTTATATTATTTCTATAAAAACGCAATTTTTCACAAAAAAACGCTTTACACAAAAAAACAAGAGAAGGTTGGTTGCCAAGGTACTGTACATATAAATATTAATATTTACAGTACAGTACAGTACCTTGGAGCAAGACACAGATACAGACACAGATACAGACAAAGACACAGACTCAGATACAGCAAGACACAGCATAAACATTATGTTCGTCACAAAAGTGCTTGTCTTAGATAGAAATCGAATCTATTACCTATAGCGCAGAAGGCAGAGCTACTATCAACTAAGCTGAGACCAGACTAAATAGTACTCTTTATTGAACGACATTGTAAGTACTCGAAGTCTGTAGTTGTGGTGATGCTGTGGCTTGTTCTCGGATTCCACGGTATGCGGTTAGGGTTAATGAACAAGCAATCAACGTCTGAATGTGTTATCTTGAGAATTATTTATTTAAGTACGTTTTTATGTTATAAAAGGGCCGAGATAAAAGCCCATCTGATGTTAGGTTTACCATATGAACAGCCGTTTAGTAGTTTTTGAATTTACCGCATTCTGACAGACAGATTTTATAATGTAGGTAATGATTTTGATACTTGCGGTCACTAGACTGTGTAAGTATTTGAAACTGATAAAAGCAGGAATATTATTAGGCACTGTTGACCGAAAAGCAATTACGAAAGTTGCAACGATTCTAAGGCCAAAGCAAAAAATTTTAATTATGCATCCCTGATTTTTATTCCTTTCTTCGCATTCCTACTGGAACAACAGTACATTTTCACGAAGAAACAGTACTTTTGCATGGTTGTGAAAATCGCATCTGTAGTGGTTTCTAACTGCAAACTTAATTGCTCAAAGAACAGAAGTCTTTCATCTTTCGTAATTAAACACGGTACAAAGGAAGTTCTTCTGCAGTGCTTTGGGCGTTCTAAAACGGTTCGAGTAAATTTTACTGTAGATAATTTAGGTTTATCTTGTACAATTGACTGAGACGGACCGAATAGGAAGAACCGATAATAATATTCTTTTTGCACTTCCTTACGCCGTCTCTCGTGGGACGTTTTTGAAATCCCAAAATTAATTAGTTCTACCGTTGCTGAAGCTTACACTACACTCGTACGCTTGCATTTCTTGTAAAGTTGCAAGAATCCAGAAAATTCAATTCAATTTGTTTTTTGAAATTGCGTCGCGGGGCCCATGCCTCTTACGCGGTGCCTCCCATAAGACACCACAGCACGCTTCATTTGAGGTGCCCCTATGACAAAGCCTAAAGGAACGGCCCTCCCGAGTTCCTCTTAGCTTCATCAGACTACGGTTTCTGAGCCCCACCCCGAGAAGATGGAACCCTCGAAGAAGATCAAATATTTCGATTGCTCAACTAATTAAATCCATTCAACAATTAATCAATATCCACTAGATAGGTATAAGCTAAGATATTTTTTAATAACATTTATCAAAATAGAGGTTATTTTCAAAATAGCTCGACCAAGTTATGCTTGTAGTGTGCCAAATAAAATACAATCCTAATCTTATGTATACGAAATCTGTGACAAAACCCTTTGTAAGTGGAAACTAAGCGAATCGGATGGAAATTGTAATAAACCGTTATCTCCGAAAGTAAACTACAGTCCAGATGTAATTTGAAGACGGGAGCAATAGGACAACTTCGGTTTCAAAGTAAATTGAGGGGAGTTGCTAGGCTCGTATAATTTGAAACTACGCTTGCTATAAAAATAGTCGTGGATGTAATGTCACGGCATCAATCGATACAGTTTTCCTTACCAAATAGGCAATTTGCGGCACGGCATCATCGTGATTTGGGTATTCGTAATTACCTATTAACTATGATTGACAATAATTTTAGCCAAACAAAAAGATAATGGAGAAAATAACAACAAGAACGTAAAATAAATGCACGTAAACACTTTTATGATACTAGATGCGCCCCGCGGCCCGCGGTTTGTCATTCTACGGGAATACTTCAGTTTTTTCGGGATAAAAAGTAGCCTATGTATATTCAAGGCTATTTCTGTTGACTAGCCTCAAAGCTCAGCTAGTAATAGCATTCTGTAGGTCGCGGGTTCGATTTCCACTTAGGACAAGCATTTGTGTGACGTACTTAGATTTTTGTTATGTGTATGTTTGTTAATATGTATAAAAAATATACTATATAAGTATCACTTATCTAGTTTTCATAGTATAAGCTTTGCTTAGTTTGGGGCTAGATGGCACTATGTGAAATGTTTTTAAATATTTATTTTTTATCATCTCTGTGCGAAATATCATCTAAGTCCGTTCAGTCTTTCTGGAGTTTTAAGCATCCATTCATCGATCCATTCATTTAAACTTTCGCATTTAATAATAGTATATAGCCGCGTAAAATCGGTTTACCCACTAATTAATTCTTGGTTTTGTAGTAACGATATGACATAGCTAATTCTAACTTTATGCATTTAAGATCTGCTGTATTATGATCTGTTGATCAGTACTATTTGGTTTCAATTAATTTATAACATATTGATTGTCATGCAGATTTGTGATTTATTTTTATACTTTCTAATCTATTTTAAAATATTTTAAAATAAAAAGTATTTTGAGTTAATAAAAATCTTATATCGGAAACGGGTGGCTTTAATATTTGACCGGAAGTTAGAATGAACGGATGTTGTCGATTTAATGTTTTGATTCTTACAGTCCAGTTAAATACTGCGGGACTTAGCGATCATTCTGTATTTGTCCGCGGAGGACACCTGAACTTAATTAATAACTGATTGTCACACTACCAGGCCGGCCGTCGTAATGGAGGTTACAGACAAAAATGGCGGTCCTACGGCTACATATATATATACTAGATTCCCTACTTTGCTAGTAGCGAGGATACAATCACACAACACAAATACCCAAGACATTTAAGAATCGTGAACAAACTTCATGCTCGCCACACAAAGTTTGGCCCAGCGGGGAATTAAACCTGGGACTCACCGTCTCGAAACCGCTTTCAAAGCGAGGGGTCGCGGGTATTTCGTCTCTAACTGACTATCAGCCATATTTATATTTATAAGCAAATAGTAACGACGTCATATATCGTATAACATAGCGGTCTTATTGCTATTTTTGGCGCCTGAATAAACACTTTGCGACCCTTTTCAAAGGCGATAATGCTAAATGTTGATAATACGAGTTTGTTGGCAAATTATTAAAGTTTTGATCAAACCTCCTAAGTTAGAAACCTTTATTTTTGGCACGGTGCTATTTTATTCATTAGGTATTTCGTCTTCTAACACTATCCCTCTCACAATGCGCGCATTTTTCGGAGGAGTGATATTGACAAATGCCAATGTACTTTTATATTGAAATAAAGTCTTTGAGTCTTTCATTTTAATCGGAACTGCAAAGGAGTGGAATTCGCTGCCAGTGAGTCTGTTTCCTGATCATTCCGTTTGAAAACTTTAAAGAAAAGAGTGAATAGGTATCTCCTAGCGCTGGTCTAGGAGATACCTATTCACTCTTTACATCTTCGACCGCATCATCATTTACCATCAGGTGAGATAGCAATCAAACGCTGGCCTATAATTTATAAAAAAAAAAACGCCGGCCGAGGGCTCCATATACCAATTAAATTTTTAGTATAGCCACTTGTAGTGGCTATACTAAAAATAAAATTATGCTAAATTATGCTAACCGTCTAACTGTTTAATTAAAAGTTTTAAGAGACGATGTAGGCTTAGGTATAGCGTTTTACAGCAAGATGAAATCTATTCAGTATAAAATCCAAATCTTATTCGTAGCATTACTGTTGCCATGGGCGGGGGCGCAAAATTATCAGGTGGGCCCTCAGCTCGTTCAGTCAATTATTCACAAAAAATACTTAACTGCACCAGAACATTTGAAAAAAAAAACCTACAATTAAGAAATTAATTAGTATCATTGTTCTTATTCTTGTCTCCAACGGCGTAGCACTTTGGACTAGCAATAATTCGGAACATAATTATCATACAAACTTATCCACAGAATAAATATCTTAACGAAAATTTTAAAAGATCTAAGTAATCCTATGTGGCTTGGACATCATTCTATAATGAAAGGCAAACTAAAGGAATCCTAATCGAATTAATAATCAATATTAATTACTTCATTAAATTACATAGAAAGTTGACCGAATTGAGGACCAAATTTTAATAGACTGAATTGTTAATACAGATAGTTACCATTCTGCGCACACTTTTAAAAAACTTTTTATTGGTATCTTTTGTTTTTGAATCGAGCAGTTGTGTTTATGACAGTCGATAAGCTATGTTGGAGGCCTTCCGTACCAGCCTCTAATGTTGCCATTGCATGGACCCCGGCCTACTCTCGATAATTGAGAATGAATGGGCTTTGTTCTACCACGGGAGCCCAATCCGGATTGGTAGATGTCACATGTCTTAAAATTTTTGGTTCTAAGACATGCCGGTTTCCTAACGATGTCACATATTTTTTTCAATTGAAAAACTTGGTGCACGCGTTGATTTGAAACTTCTGATTGAAAGTCGGCGTCTATGCCCCTGGGCCACTACGCGCTGGAGACTTTTGGTTGGCTTAAACACTCTGACACCAATGTTAGCCACTTAATCATATGTCAGAAATAGAGTACGTTACAATATCTTATCAATAAATATCTTGGAAGTATGAAGTACGGAGCGTAGATTGAAATTTAAAACTCGTTCGCGTAATATCTATAGGTACATTGCACAGAAAGTAAGTCATTATAAACATCAAACACAGTACACAAATTAATTATGAAACTTATCTTCGTGAGCGTATTTCTATGGAAATATTAATTAATGTGGAATTAATACTCATCATTGACAAGTTATAATGTAGATGAAATAAAAATGGCGCTTCTACCGGATACGGATACACAAATAAATTAAAAGGCTTCAACCGGAAGTTGCTCAGTTTATCGTTATATTACTTTTAAATAACAATAGTCGAGAGATTAGTGTTTCATGCTCACCACAGAAAGTGTGACCGGCCGAGTTTCAAACCCGGGACCCCTCGCATCCAAGGCAGGGTTACTACTAACGTCTATTCTAATTGGTTTCAAGCAAACAGCACATAAAGGTTCAATGCAATTTTTAGCTCGGCAATGGGAAACAAACAATTCATTCACCGCACCTTGCCATTCTGTTTCGTATGAGTCAGTAGCTATCGACCTTAGTGTGTGTCCTGAGTGAAAGCGCATCGCGCAGGCGGAATGAACAGCGCATTAAACAAATGTCCAACACGTTTGAACTTGTTCGGAGTGCGAGTGGACGCACACATTTCATCACAGCGCATTCTACTGGCGGCGGCTCATCGATTCTCTATGAAATTTTGTTGCAGCTCTCAAAAGATCTTGTTCAATATTTTTTTAAATATAGTCGAATGAGGTCATTTGAGATATTGGAAACCTTTCTTCAGATATCGTCTTAATTATAAAGTCTATAATATAATCTAACGAATTCACAGCTTCTTTGTTCTGTAAATATTATATAATATAAATTGGTGATTTATTTTTTTTCACATAAAAAAATATCGTCCGTAAAGAAACTCTTTCTTTTTAAATACTGAGTTTTGAGTTTGATTTGCTATCAACAAAACTAAATACGCGCGCCCGCATCAACTTTCCCGCTTGCACTAAGGAAAACGTGTAAATCCGCTTCGCAATCCGCCATACGCGATACGCTCTCACTCGCACGCAGGACGTCAGGACGCACACTTCTTCTAAGCAATTCTGCGCGAATATTGTGATGATATTTCTTTCGAGATCTACACGATAACAAACATAATATAGCTCTTTTTATGCTTTTTTGGAGGGTCTTGCTACACGTGCCAGGTCCGATAAGAGCCCTTTGGATCCCTACACGTGGTTGTGCTAAAAGAGCAACAAAAAGTAGCAGTAGAACTTGTGTAATATGCCGCCAAGCAGTAGTGCTATCGCGTTGCTGTGTTCCTGTGGAAGGGTGTGGGTGCCGGTGAAAACACACGCGCATGAGACGTATTATTCCCATCTCGGGTAACGGGCGCAACGGGCAACTTAGATCTTCTCATACTTCGGTCGAGGAGGGCCTAAGTCGTGTTGCTTTTTTTGTGGGGGGGAGTGTAAAGAATAAACCATAGATCATAAAATAGATCGTTACTTGATTTAAAAACTTTGTCAATTTCCAATTGTTTATGTGTGAATCTCGTCCAAACAGAGAGACAAATATAGACAGACAAATACTTTGATATAAATAGAGGGATTTTTTTGTGTGCTTTTTTGTGTTTTGTATAATTAGGATGCTCCTAAAGTTTCCTAACCTAATAATTAACGGACGACTGATGGCAGGTTACCATAGCAACATTAACTTTCTACCGTTGATTTCTAACATCCCTACTATAAAAAAGTCTGTCGTAATTAGAAAATCCAATTTGAAGTGGGTTAAAAATGTATTCGAGCATCTAAAAAGAATTTCCGAGGGAAAATTAATTACAAATTCAACGAATGCCTTCGGTTTTTGCAACACGAACTAAGTTCATTAAAAATGACAGAGATTTATTTAAATTTGAAATCATGTTTCAGAAAGCTTTCCAGATGCACTTATTAAAAAGTATGCTACGTTCAGAATAGATGGGTAGGCATTAAAGATTTAATTTTTCATCTGTTCCCTTGCAGTTGGCAACATTACGAGATAGTTTGGTACATAAATTATACAATTATACTATTTAAACGTGAGGACAGGGTTCTGATGAAAAAAAAAAACCATTTATTTCTTAAGAGAAGAATCGTTTGGAGAATTCAAAACTTACATGCAAAACATATTTGTGGGTATATGAATCATAAAACCACTAGCCTAATGTTTATTATGGAAATAAGTAAATCAGTTTCAATACCGATATATGAGGAAATCGAGCCGACATTACATTAGAATATAAGTCTAATGTAAATGATGCAATAAATAAATAAATAAATAAGAATTCAAACTGTTTTAACCGATACAGGCGACGGAACGAGCTGAAGGCCCACATAATGTTAAGTGCTCACCGCAGCCTATAGACCCGCCAAACATAGACAACCGAAATAAGACTCAGCTACACCCCTTACTGGGATCTGAGGAGGTCTCTTCAAGCTTTTGAGGCGTTACATTCCCGGCTCAGAACGATTTACGACTACAGAATGGATGTAACTTCTCAAAAGCCTGTAATTTCCCTGGCACCCACACCCTTCCACCGGAACACAGCAACAAGAGTGCACAAGTTCTACTGCTTCTTTATGTAGCTCCTTTCGCACCACCTGGGGACTATGTGTAGGGATTTTGGGGGTATTTATCTAGAGACGCGAGCAACATAGTATGGAAAATTGCTATGGGTCTGAATTGGGGAGTAAGCCCGCAGATTTAATAGATTAATGGACTCGAGTATTGCCACGCTTTCTGTGTTAAGTAGCGATTTACACTGTCCATTCATTGTACTGACTACAACACGGATCTATTTTAGCCCCTAGTGTTGTAGTAAGCTTTGTGACGTGTACAAAATCTACTGTGTTTAGGTATTCTCTCTCGCTCGTCAAGGAGACGATGACTTGTGTGATTTCAGCGTAATGGAGCACAGTTATATTTTATGTTTTTAGAATGTACCTACACGTGTCTTCGGGTGGTGCGAAAGTAGTAACCAAAAGTAGCAGTAGAACTTGGCCAAGTTTATAAAATGAGCTACTGACGCCACACCTGGAATCTGCCGCAAAGTAGTGGGGATGGCATTGCTGCGTTCCAGTGGAATGGTGTGGGTGCTGGTGAAATCACATGCGGTACCTCTCCGGACGTACTTGGCACCAGTTTTAGTGAACTTGCTCCTTTAGGGGTACGTTTGGGGAATCAAAGGGTTCACACCTACGGACGCGAGCAACTGGACACTGGTTAAAGATAAACCACGATTTCTGGTAATACTCGTATTATCGATTCCTCTAAGCTAAAAGCATCCTAAGTACACCCAACCTAGTTTAACTGGCCTTGCTCTAGAGCAATATCCGTTTGTGTGTTTTGGGAAGCACCCAGTTAATTGTAAGCTATAGCTATTATCCAGTTTACTCGAAGAGGATTTGTGTTTTGCAGTTGATTCAATGGAATACCTATTTGACTAATCTGCGGCTTCGCTCTCGCGGTGTTCAAGGTACGCGCTTTTAAATAATGTGTATGTTAAAAACATATCTGTTATGTTTTTGCTGTTTATGTTATGTTATAAAAACAGGGGGAACCCACGGTGTGGACCATCTAGCCACACCATGGCCTAGATGGTCCACATGATGATTGTCTGTTTCTTCCCCTCGGGTTGGTCGGTTAGGGTTGGAACAGACGTAAACTTAACAAATAAGATAAGCTTAAACATGAAAACTGACTGTAATTTGACATATCTGTGTGCATGTAATGTGCCTGGGGAGTTCCTGTGACACGTTATATGCTCACGAATATGTGTACATGCATGTGTAAAATTTGACGTGTCCAAATGATACTTGAGATCTAAAGGAATAAATGAGTTTGACTTTAGACTTTTTGACTTTCACACCGTAGCCACTAACTAAGGGAAGCTTGTAATATGGGAACTAGATAACTGATGGAATACTTATAGTACTTTTTTACTACATACATATAGTAAATATTAACACAGAGACAGAAGAAACATATATAAGTCATATAAATTGGTCCTGGATGGGAATCGAATTAACGACCTATGGCGAAGAAGGCAGAGCTACTACCAAGTTTGAATTGACCGCAGCAAATATATTAAAAATATTGGGAAATATATACATTTATAAGACATCTCCGTAAATCACTTATGTGGGATTGGATTTCACCAAAAATTCCACGGCTTTTCGGACTTCATCCAGAAAATAACACTCTCCAATTTCAAGGGTTGTAAATGACAGCAATTATCGGCCATTCAAGATGCTATTTATAATGATTCTCAGATTTCGTCCGAAGTACTGGTCCGTTCTGGTGACATATTATAACTATCTTTATATATAAAAATGAATCCCTATTTCCCTTGGTTACGCTCTTTGTGATTTTTTATATATCAGTTAAACCAAACGTGTGTCATTTGTTTTCGCGAATGGTGTGTCATTTGTTTCCCCGAACATTTTTGTTCACGTGTGTACATATATTTCAAATAATACAATACAATGTATCTTTTTTTTTTTCAAAAATAATAAAATTAATTATTTAGTCAACTCATCCCGCGGGATGAGTTTAGAGCGGGATGAGCTGATTAAAGAGCCAGCTTAAGAACGACTTAACCAATTCCATTCATCTTTTTTTTATTTCTAAAACTTTGCAGAAAGTTCTTACGGAAAATATTTATAAAAATGCGCAGAACATTCCCGTAAAACTGCGAGTAACACCGCAGCTATGACAATTAAGTACATTTTTGTGTTCTATAAACACAACAACTGTCTTTACCTATGACTTTTTTCATCTCTCAAAGGTGACGGGATGACCTGAAGGCCCACCTGATGATAAGTGGTTACCTCCGCCCATAACAACAGCAATACGACTTAGGTCCTCCCTTACCGAAGTATAAGAAAACCTAAGTTGCATCCCGTTGCGCCCGTCATCTGAAACGGGGATGTTATGTATGTTATTTTACCGGCACCCACACCTTTCCACCGGAACACAGGACTGCGAGTGAACCACTGCGTGGCAGCAGATTATTAGGCGTGACTTGAGCATATAGGCTATGCATGTACCTCTCCATCATTCACATAAAAAATGTAAAAGTAAAAATTCATACCCAGACATTATTACAAGATTTTATCTTTTTCATTTTGGAAAATATCGCCGGTCCCATTGTACCAACCCTCGGCAGGACACAGGCCGTCAATATTGGCACAATGGAACCAATTTCGTTACTGATGAGTATAAAATAAACTAATAAATTGATTTCAATCTGCGCCGGGCCAATTTTGAGAAATTCATCGGATTTAAAAATAACTTTGGGGGCGGTAGACTGTAGACTGTCACGCTTACTAATTTGGGGAAGTCTACCAAATTTCAATATAATTTCGATTCAATTCTGATTTTCTTCTTCTGTCGTGAGTTAGTGACCAACTCTGTTGTGAGTTTTCAAGCCCTAAAACCTACAACATAACTTATTGACTGGTATAGCTGGGACGGACATCTTAACGGGCCCTCCGAACATAGATAGAATGTTATAGTAAACTGAAATGACATAATTTCACCAAAATTAATAAAATTAACATCCATTAAATACGTACTTGACATATTTCTAATAAAAGTTCGAAACTAGCCTTCAAAATTAATAATAAACTTCATAAGTTAGTTACAAATAATGCTTGATTCGACGGAACTACTATGCTAGTAGTAGTATTTTATTCCAGCTTGGAATCCATCTTCCACTAACTCGAATAACAACAACACGCAAACTTAGGAATAATATAATGAACGGCGACTGAATCTATAACATTGCAAAAAAATATTGTATTACAATGGGACGTTGCTCAACCTAATTCGTGCCAACTCTCATTAGTCGTATTATAAGTATAGTTATATCTGTGGTACAGGTGTCCCTGCCCTGCCTGCCTTCTAAGCGACAGAACAGAAGAATTTATACAGGACATCGGTTGTTTCGTGTTTTGAGTATTTTTCTTATATTAAATATTATAGCGTGGTGGCTAAGGAGCACAGACGCCGACTTTCAATTATTATTATTATTATTATTATTATTATATTATTAATAAGATCACCGACGTCACAAGAAGTCCTTGAAAAAGTTTGCTTTTTCAAGGACTTCTTGTCCTTGAAAAAGCAAACATGAAATGCTTGTCAACTTTACGGAATAAAACAATTTTCCTCTTAAACTTAAACGGCAATTTTTCGTATCCTAAGTACTTGCCATTCTTGCCTTTAAGAGTCGTTAAGCCTTTAATTCCCCTCTCTTGACCACTGTCTGAACTTTTTGAGCTCTTGAACTCCATACTTTTTGGAGTAAAACATAAATAACTCCTTCGTCAGTCCGCTGTTGCAAAGAGGTTATTATCTTGACTGTTCCGGAAGTGAGGAGGTAAAACATTTAGAACCTAGATGAATATTCATTTTTAATTGACTGGCATAACAAAAAAGTAGTTCTAGCCTCTGAGCTAATTTTAATGTCGTAGGTTTGATTTCCATCCAGGACTTTTAACACCCACCTTGGTGAAATATATAAACAAAGAAAAACATACGTTGCATATTGGATTTTTCGACTCCTTTAGCTTTTTTGGCTAGTACAATATTATACTATAAAAGATATCTAATTTCTGTTGTTTGATGTAATTTTTTCCCGTCGTCGCATCATTTTGTATACTTTGTTAAATTTCACGAATTGTTTTAATTTCCAAATATGATGAGGATATCTTATCTGTTCATCGTACGTAAATAAAAACTATAAAAAGATAAAACTATAAAATTGATACACGTTAACGAGATAAACTGTGACGAACTTTAATTTGTCGAGATTAACGATGAAAATCGCGTAGCTTGGAATTTCGACAAATAGTATCACGACGCTTGGAGTCTCGACAAATAGTATCGCGACGCTTGGAATTTCGACAAATAGTATCGCGACGCGTGAAATCTTGACAAATAGTATCGCGACGCATGGAATTTCGATAAATAGTACCGCGACGCTTGGAATTTCGACAAATAGTATCGCGACGCTTGGAAGCTCGACAAATAGTATCACGACGCGTGAAATCTTGACAAATAGTATCGCGACGCATGGAATTTCGATAAATAGTACCGCGACGCTTGGAATTTTGACAAATAGTATCGCGACGCTTGGAAGCTCGACAAATAGTATCGCGACGCTTGGAATCTCGACATATAGTATCGCGACGCTTGGAAGCTCGACAAATAGTATCGCGACGCTTGGAATCTCGACAAATAGTATCGCGACGCTTGGAATCTCGACAAATAGTATCGCGACGCTTGTAATTTCGACAAATAGTATCACGACGCTTGTAATTTCGACAAATAGTATCACGACGCTTGGAGTCTCGACAAATATTATCACGACGCTTGGAGTCTCGACAAATAGTATCGCGACGCTTGGAATCTCGACAAATAGTATCACGACGCTTGGAAACTCGACAAATAGTATCAATACTCTTGGAAACTCGACAAACTTTGACGGCTCCGTGGCTTAGTTGGCAGTAGCCCTGCCTTCGAAGCGAGGGGTCCCGGGTTCGATTCCCGGCCGGGGCACACTTTGTGTGGTGAGCATGAAGTTTGTTCTCGGGTGTTGGGTGTTTGTCTTGTGTTTCTGTGTTTGTCCATGCCATTTGCGACACAGGGAATCCTAGTGCAGAGGTATGAGTGTGTTAACGTTGTTGTTAACGTTGTTCGTTAAATAATATCAATACGCCTGGAAACTCGACAAATGAATGATAAGCGGAGTACAGAATCTGGACAAGATTGAAAGAAAAAATACTATGGATATTTTGTTAATATTTTATAGCTTGTTCGACCCGTCGCTTACTCACGTAAAATAAAGATTAGCCATTTTACTTTCATAGAAATTTTCTGAACAATGCTCGATTTAAATAACTTCGTTTGTATGCGTTCTTGGTTCTTTTGTGCATAAAAATGCAGATTTCCTAGTAAAATCTGCAAAGTGTGTCTTTTCAAGTTATAGAAAATATTTTCATACGAAGCATCTGAAATACGACAAAGGAATCATTTTTCTTTGCGATATTGAATCTATTTTTTTATTTTATAATGCTACCAATATATCAGGACTAAACTCAAACTCATATTCTTTTATTCCTTCAAATCTTAAGTAACATTTGGACTCATAAAATTTTATACAGACAAGTAAACATATTCGTGAGCACAAAGAGATATCAAATTACTGTCAGTTTTCATGTTTAAGCTAGCCTTATTTGATAAATTTACGTCTGTACCAACCCAAGGACATATCAGTCGGATGCCGGAAGATGTATGGGCGAAGATCGGCACACATGAGTCCCAACTTGAAAACACGTGGAAAATATGAACGATATTGTTCTAATTTCATATCACATATTAACCGAATTAGTTTAGCAATCACGAACTTGACTCGGCATGACAACTGATTTCGAAATTATGAAATTTGAGTGTTGTTAAATTTTTTGGTCATTAGAGGGTACTCTTAGAGGGTATATTCCAAAGATCGTGGTGGCTCAGGGGTACCTAATTTTTATTTACCTCGACATTGATTTTTGTATTTGATTTCAAACCATAATTTTAAGCGTTACCTAATTTTAACGGATCATAAATATTATAATTGCGATAGTAACTATTACTAAATCGCTATTAATAATACTACTATTGGGTGTGTGAATATGACTCCGCCCCTTTTTGTCAAAATAAAACACATTTGTTCGCTTACAAAATTAAAAAAAAAATTATTGAAAGTATGCTCCATCTGCAGCTACAACCTTCGCCCATCGTTCAGGTAGTTTTCGTATTCCTTGCTGGAAGAAGTCCTGGTCTTTTGAGCTTATCCAGTTGTCAAACCAAATTTTGATACTTTCACATGAAGTAAACTTTTCTCCAGTAAGGTCTGTCTGCATCGTCCGGAATAGGTGGTAATCCGAAGGAGCTATGTCTGGTGAATATGGCGGGTGGGGTAACACTTCCCAGTCCTGTCCCTCTAAATATCTTTTTACGACTTCTGCGGTATGCGGTTTGGCATTGTCATGCTGAAGAACTAATTTGTTATGTCTATTCACCCATTCTGGTCGTTTTTCTTCTATGGCTCGCTTCAAACGCATTAGTTGTCGTCGGTAAACTTCTCCATTAATAGTTTCAGAGGGTTTGAGCAACTCATAATATACAATACCTTTCTGATCCCACCAAATACAGAGCATGACCTTGGCACAGTGAATATTTATTTTTGGCTGTGATGGGCCTGGTTCGCCTGGTTTCACCCAAGCTTTTTTGCGTTTAGGATTTTCGTAGTGTATCCATTTTTCGTCTCCTGTGACTATCCGATGCAAAAATCCTTTTCTTTGCTGTCTTTGAAGCAGCATTTCACAAATGGTTTTCCGACGTTCCATGTCTCTTTCTTTTAAATCATGTGGAACCCAGTAACCGGCTTTTTGAATCATTCCCATCATTTGTAAACGCTTACTACTAGCTACTAGTTAATAATTTTACATAAACCTTTAGGTTAGCAAGATTGTACCGGAGAAGTACGATTTTTTTCCTCCTAGGGTTTCTTCCCCTTGGATTGGTTGGTTAGGGTTTGGGACAGACGTAAACTTAACAAATAAGACTAGCTAAAATATAAAAACTGACTATTATTTAAGAAGAATTAGAACAAAATGTGTATACTTACACTAACTTAGTTATACAAACCAAAGATTAACAAATGTTAACATAACTAAAAAAAATTGAAGATAGGTAGGTATACAGTCAGAGAAAACATTACCTCCCGTGCTTGTAAAAACTGTTAGGTAGCGAAATATTTGTGTGCATTTAGTGTACCTAAGGAACTCCTGTGACACGAGTATGCTTGTGTGTGTGTAAAATGATACTGAGATCAAATGAAACAAATGAGTTTTAAGCCAAGCTTATATTATGTAAAAAAATGCTCTCAGCCTTCTTTGTATGTGTTGTTATATATGTTACTTGGTGCTGCATGCGACATTGGGAATCCGAGTACATGGGTATGAGGATGATGGATTAGGCATCAGTTAGATATAATATCGCGCTTTTTTTTAGAAAACAAGCTAATTATTTTTCAAACTGTCAACTTGCTACTATATTGACATACCTATGTTTGAGGCATTCATCACACTTTTCATCAGTTCGTCAGTTAAAGGTACTCTTGACCTGACTTTTTTAATCTATTCTACATGCGAAGACTATTTTTTTAAATACCTAATTTTTGTTGTGGTCTAGAAAGTTACACCAGTTCTATACCAAAGGTCACATTCACCGCTCTTTTGTTTTATTCTCTTCTCCTACTCATCTTAACTGCAATGTGTTAAATTAAATAATTTCATGATTTTTTATCTTGCCACGAACGCATTTCTCTTTTCTCCTCACAACGTTCTATAATCAAAATATTCCTCACTCAATACTCATATCTTACAGACATAGCTAACTGACTGCGCAAAGCATTAATATCCTTGCATTTATTATAACCTACGAGTAAGTACTTTGATCCTACCTTACTTAGTAAGATAAATAGCATCAAATTTTCATTCGTTTGTTGTTAGAAATCCTCGGAAGTTGGACGATTTACAATATAACAACAAAAAAGAAAATGGTAGTCTTTTATGAGAATTAATCTAACTCGGGTACAGCTTTTTATGAAATGAAAAGCAATATCCGACTCGAATAAGGATTGAATGAATCAGTCGGATTGAATAACTTTGTGAGGTATTTTATTTATTATTTCAGAAAACTTGCAGTGGATCTTCTTAATTTACAAGTTATTAGTTTTCTTCTGTTGACAGAATATTGAAAGTTTTATTTACTCCACCATCTTGCTTGTTTTATACACACATAATCTGCTCTGCCCGGAAGAAATCCATTTGAGCTTTTAAATGAAGCTACATAACATTATTTGCAAATTTATATTATCAGTAATGCATCTTTCTAGAAATCAAAATCAACCAATCAAACATAGGAAAAAAGTAATCTTAAATATCGAATACGTACCACACAGAATATAACTAATCCATAATCACTCACTGCATGAGGACAATAACACTAAGTTTACTAATCAAAACTGATACTACGAACTCAAAGAAACATCGCGAGATTTTCGCAAATACTCAGACGATAGGACGTACGTCATTCGCAACTGCCAGCGCGAAACTGAGTTCCCGAGGGCTGCTCCCGCTATTTTATACTTGAACCTGGCAACTTGCACCCACCTGTTGGGAATTATTTGACGACAAAAGAGTTTTCATGGCTGCAGAGTCCTATAAAACTCCTTTGTGAAAAATAAAACAAAAATTTGATGTTTATTATTTTCCGCAATACTCGTATTTGCAAACTTGAAGGGAGAATGGCTATGAAACGTGATTGTATCACGTTTTATTTTACCGTCAGACACACGTTTCCATATTTCCCGGTACAGAAGTATTGTGTTATACCAATGCACGTGATTTTTTTTGAAAGCTATTTCTCAAAAGCTTTTGACTACTTGTATAGTAACAGATTTTTTTTATTCATATATTCGACTATCCTTGATAACCTTCGACTATACTGAATATATGAAAAAAAAAAAAACTTTTTTGAGTTCCGAACCCATAATTTAAAGGGAACTCAACTATACTAAGGAATTATTGTATTATACTAAGCCAACGACATCATTCTGTATATAAGTACCTTAACCTTTAAATGGAGGTATATTTTGAAGAATATTTTTGAAATGATATATGTTTAAACAGTGGATATCCCAGGACCCTTTGGTGCGCTAATCTGTCTCACGCATTAAACACTTGTTCCGTACATCTGAAAAAGCGGAACTCAAAAAGATCACTCTCGTATGGCTTTCGATTATATAGGTACTCTATTTTCTCTGAACCTAACTGATAACGGTTTCAAGAAATATTTTTTCAGAATAATAAATATTGTTTCCGCCTTTGCCTTTGAGCGAAATTGAAATAAGACACATACGAGCATATAGCCCGAGGAGGAGTAATAAAGGAATGAATACTTAGTTGGTTTGATTTGAACGGGGCTGTAGATGGATACAATTGACTTCAATGAATGCATCCCCCCTTTTTTTGAATAGGGTTTTTTAGTTTTTAGTTCAACGAAAAAATTGTTTGATTATTTTCTCCGCAGGAATAAAAAAAATATCAAAATCATATCTTTTTGAAAACGTATCAAATGCATCCTTTCGAACGTGTCATCCGTCCTAACAGTACCTCTTGGTGGCCATGTTCTATACGCTCTTAATATTGAACCCTAAAAAATTATAAACTACTAGCAGCCCGTCCCGGCTTCGCACGGGGTAGACATAACGCACGGGGTAGACGGGGTTTGGATATAAAACACTTTTTTTCATGTAGTGACATAACTACAATAGTTGGACATATGCTACCGCGGAGTTTTTTGTAGACATTATGATGTTCTTCAATATTGTTGTACATTATTTTGTTCTATCGCTAATAGTTTCGGCAGCGCATTCGACGAAAGACATTTTAAGACTCATTTTTCTACACCTTCGGTTACATTGTTCAAATTTTACCAAGGATCCCTAATTTTTTTCAAAATGAAATGTAGCCTATGTCAAATTGGAAGAATGTAGCATTCTATTGGTGAAAGAATTTTTTAAATCGGCCCTGTACTTTTTGAGCCTATTCATTACAAACATTTGTATGTTTACATAGGTACATAGGTACAAATCTTTCCTCTTTATAATTTTATTTTATTTTATTTTATTTTTTATAATTTAGGTACAAAAGCAGTTAACAAACCATTATACACTTAAAAAATAGGTACATCATAATTAGAATATTTACTAAGTCTGCTAACCCTATTATTGTACACAGCATTTGTATTAATTACTTTTCTAAACTGTAACATCAACTAACTATAGGCTAGGTTATGAAACAAAAAAAAAAAAACAATGTAAAAAGAAAGAGATGAAAAAACATTAATGGAAATTTTCAGGTAAAATCTTCAAATTTAACAAATTATTTTTAAACATCTGAATATTATCAGTAAAAATATCAATTTCTTTAGGTAGGTTGTTGTAGAGGTGACACATACGATGCAAAGGGTTATTTTGTGAAACATTATTGTTAGAATGGGGAATATTGAAAAGACGAGGATTACGTTGACCACGCTTCGAGGCGGTGATGTTTAATGATGAAAGAAGGTCTGAACTAAGGAAACCACTGCTAATTTTGTGTAGTAAGCATAAATCTCTTATTTGCCTTCTATATGAAAGACTGTCATATTCAAAGTGTTCCATACGATCACAATATTCAGGTAATTTCCTTCTAACACCCATCTTTATACACACATATCTCAAAAATCGCTCTTGTATATGTTCAATTTTGTTAATATCAACCTTGTATTTAAATAGGTGACCAAATAGATGAACAATATTCTAGCTGGCTTCTAACTAAAGCTTCATATAAAAGTTTAAATGAAGGTACCCTCCTGAAATTTTTAGCTGTACGCATTATGAATCCTAGCATTCTATTAGCCTTGCTGGTGATTTTATCATAGTGAGACTTAAAACACATTCATTCATTCATTCATTCATTCATTCATTCATTCATAAGTTGTTTGAATATGTCAATAAATTTGATTCCGTGGATTTCCCACTGACAAAACCATGTTGGTAAGGACTAAGTATGTGTTTAAAATGATAGTAAAGGGGAACATAAATCAAACCTTCAAAAATTTTCGCGAAGCAGTTTAAAATACTAACAGGTCTGTAATTTATGACATCACGTTTGATTCCTGACTTATGAATCGGAGTTATTTTTGCGATTTTCCAAAGATCAGGAAACACGCCTTCAGTTAATGATTTATTGTAAATAATTGTAAGTGGTGAAACTAGAGAAGAGGCACACATACGAATGAATATAGGAGGAATATCATCGGGTCCAGCACCTTTATTAATTTCAAGCTTTTTTAAAGTTAACGCAACCTCATCTTCGTTGAATCTCAATGAGCATAAATTGTAATTTGACGTGGGAAAAGAAGGTATGAATTGATGTGCAGCCGCACTAGACACACAGTAGACTGATGAGAAGTAATCAGCGAATAAATTGCATATGTTGAAACCAGAAGTTTCAGTTTTATCATTATATTGCACAGTTTTAGGAATATCATTTGTTATTCGTTTAGCTTTAGTGTACCTCCAAAAATTTTTAACATTAATGGTAAGATCACTTTCCGTCTTTTCAATAAATTTTGTAAAACACTGATCCATGATTAATTTGGATCGCGCCCGAAGTGCCGAATACGTATCATAGTCTCTCGGGTTATGGTAAATTTTAAAACGGTGATGGTACTTGTTTTGTTCAGCAAGAACTTTGATAAGAGTCTTAGAGAACCATCGCGGGTGCCGATAATGTTTCTTTAAAGTCAAAGGTGTGTATTTGCTAATGATATCCCATAGATTGTTGTAGAAAAATAGTACAAATGTATTGCAATTCATTTTGTCAGCATGTTCTGACCATGAAATACAATTTAAATCATATATACATTTATTGAAGTCAGTTGCACGAAAGTTAAATTTAGGGGCCATTGTATTTTCCTTCAATAATTTGGTATTAACGTTTAGTACAAACTCAAGGGGAGGATGATACTTATCATCAACAGGACTAATTGATGCAGCACGCGTTACCTGAACTACTGGTATGTTTGATATAATAAGATCCAGAGTATTATTGACATCATTAGTAACTAAATTAAATTGTTTCAAATCTACTAATTCCATGAATTTTATAAGCGACGCCATTCGTGTGCTATTGCCTGTATTGATTCCTTTGAATGAACTATTCCATTGAATATTCGGTACATTAAAATCACCCAATATTAAACTTTTCGTGTTTTTCCCCGCAAAAATATTTTCGCTACACTTGTCTAAAAAATGATCAAAATTTTCATTCGGTATATAAGAGGGAATATAAACTGTGCAGATAGTAATAGTGTAGTTCTGTTTCAACTTAACGCGTATCCATAGATCTTCTATTGCACTTTGCAAATCAATACGTATTTCAAAATCAATGTTTTTCTTAATAGCCATCAATACACCGCCTCCATGCCCCTTATTATATTTAGCTTTAAACAAATCGTCACGGTCACGTCTCACAACATGATATCGATCATCAAATAATTCAGCAGAATGAATGCTATCATCTAACCAAGTTTCACAAATGCAAATTAAGTCGTAATCATTACACAAAACCGTATTAAAAACTTGAGAAATTTTACCTTTCATTCCTCTAATATTTTGAAAATATACTTTCAAAGCCATATTAATCTAAACTATAAATCAAAGTGAAATAATTTTGTACAATGAAGATTATATTATATAATATAAATAAACAGGTAGAAAATTTAAACTATTCTATCTAAAGACTGATTGTCTTTAATGAGTATATATCGAGAGTTCTCATCTTTTCGGACGTAGATATGTCCATCACGTACCCAAACAAATCTATACTTCATCTCCCTTGCTTTTAGGCGTGTAACTGCGTGAAGCGCCTTATTGGCAGGGGACAGGTGCTCTGAGATGTAAATGGGCGAAGCATTCCCAGGTACACCAATAGAACTGTTGTTCAATTTGTTGCTCTGGTTGGATTTATTATAACGGGATACAGCCGATAGAAATTCATCACGGCACCTTGGACTCTTCAATTTTGCAACTATTGTGCGTGGACTTTTGTTTTCTTTATTGAATTTGGCAACTCTGGTGACTTTCATTAAGTCATGGTCATCTAATTTCAACGCAACGGTGCAGGCTATTTGCTTCACCACATCGCACAAATTCTCTGACCTGAACTCATTGACGCCGTGGATTTCAATATTTGATTCCCTTAGTAGCTGTTCCATGAGCTGAACTTTTACCGTGAGCTTATCCATGTTGCTGCTTACAGCCTTCAAGTCCTCCTCACAACGAAGATTATCACTCATAATTTTCTCAATTTTTACTCCCAGTTCGTCATATTTTTCACCGAGAAAAGAAACAGAACTTTGGAGTTCCTTTAACTGATCTTTGACTGTCGACAGTTCAAGGTTAATCTGCCTACGGATCAGTGAAGGCAACTCAGTTTTTAGTGCTGAAATAATATCATTCTTTAGTTTCTCCAGTTGTGGATTAGTAAAACCGTCTGATTCAGCATTATCTGAGGCCACTGGATCATCATCTTCATCGTCGCTCGGCAGTACTTCTGCTACCGGGGTTGGCTTGATGGGTGTACTGGTATTGTCTCCACCACGCTTAGATTTAGCAGTGCAGTCTGGACATGACCATCCCTCAGCGATTCTTGAAGACGGAAGCGCCTTGTTGGATTGGTAGTTCACACATGATTGGTGAAAATTATTTTTGCATTTTGGGCACTTGACGCGCTGACGCTTAATTTCTTCATTGCAACCGCCGCACGTAAGCATTTTAAAATCCAAAAAACGAAGGAAAATAAAAATAAAAGTTGCAAAAATTTTACGTCGTACTCAGATTCGAACTCGCGGTCAATAATGTTTCACTGATTACTAGCGATCATTATTACCACCGCTATATGGGCTATGACGACGAAGGCGAAAATATAGTATAGTAGTTCTGATCGTGTTATTCAACCATAATGAAGTTGTATCCGGATTCAACTGAGATCATTCCACCCTCAAAAAAGAAATAATAAACTTCACTGGTAACAATTCACTGAATTATAAGTGTTATTTCCTTATATAAATTGATGTTAACACTGTTTAACACGGACACAATATAGGACTTCAATTTGTGCACTTCTAAATACCGTATTAGATACTAAAAACTTATTTCTTCAATTATTTCTGACGACCTTGTAGTATGTGTTTATAGTAGTGACGTACGACGTGAAGTGATAATATTAGTGTAGATACGGCTCTACTTGTCTCCTTATGGTGTTGTCATAATCTTTCAGGTTACAAATCTTCAAAAGGTATAATCCGATTTCAGAAGCGTTTTTATAGCCACAAAAAATACGCACAAGCTTTCAGTTTTTATAACAATAGATTTAAGTGGAAACATATAAAAAAATGTTCTTAGCCATATTTTGTGGAAATCGGCGAGTCCTTTTCCAGGGTCCAGGATCAAATGCTTTCATGAAGGGATTTAGATTTGTTACTGCTCCCAAAATATAATCTTATTTCTACGAATACAAATTCAATAAGATTATACTAAAAAGTGCGAAAAAATATTCGGTTCAAGATATTTTTCAACATTTTTGTCGGATACTTGTGATTCATTACTAGTCATTACTTGTCTGTGTTCAATTTTTGTCAGCTCTTTGAGATCTTCAAAGAGGTAGTCAGAGTAAAATTAATTCTCCCGAACTGTGTCTCTGAAAGCCTCATTCACTTATTTCACATTTATGCCTATACCTAAAAAACAATAATTATTTGAAACCCTACTAACTGGGTTCTTCGGATACAGAGAATCTTAAGATACTTTCGCAGCATTATAAGATTTTTTTTTTTTCAAATAGTTTTTAACTATCAATTGCGTTCCGGTGGAAGGGTATGGGTGCCGGTGAAATCACATGCGCATGAGACGTATCATCCCCGTCTCGGGTGATGGAGCAGCTCAGCTCGTTCCGTCACTTAATTATATAAAAAAGCAAAAAAAAAACGCATTATTGTTTTCTTCTTATTTCGAGTAAGTGGCCAACTCTGGTGTAATCAGAAGGCCTCCAATTTATGTTTACGTACCGATATGTTTACGTGCTTTCAGAAGCACAGAAGCGCCCCGTTAATATATATTTCGATATTAAACATCTAAAAATTTAACGGGCGGAGGGAATTTAGAGGATCTGCAAAGAACATCTAAGGAATGAGCGCTTCACGCATATTATAAAGCTCCCAATGGTAGACACAGCACAAAAATATTAGCTCTATTGTTCACGTTTTACCCGTATTACACAAAGTCTCAGAAAATGACTATAAAGGGATTTCCCAGCATAATCTGCCTGAAACATGGTTTAATTAATTTCGCAATTTCGCTGTTAAGCTATTGACAAGTGGTTTCCATCAGTTAAGGCGGACTTTTACGAAGTGGATTAAACAGTACTAAACTCGTGTTTTATGTACTCTGTTTTTATCGCTAGCAAACGCAATAGGAGACCGTGGTTTATTGTACAGACGCCGACTCTCAATGTGAAGGTTGATAATTCGAATCCAGACGTGCACCAATAAGCTTATTTTTAAAATTACCTATATTTGCGCAGTACAGCATTCTCAAGACGGAGAATTAAAACATGAGGAAACTGTCACATAATCTAGAACATCATAGACATTTAACGATTCGGATTGGATTTCTGTAACTGATCAAAGCTCATTCACTCTCACTTGTGAGAAAAGGCCGGTGTCCCAGCCGTGGGAACAGTAGATGCTAATACAGAAACAGAAACCGGTTAAAGCGCTTTTAATATTTAGCAAACGCATAAACGCCCATTCATACCACTGTCATATGATGCTCTGTGTCGCAGGTACCATACACACAATAACAACACAAACTTTTAACCACTCGGAGCATTTCCATTCCCCGACTCCAAAGAGGGATATTGCCTGTATTCAATTTTTGCCAGCTCTTTGAGGCAATCTTCAAAGAGGGAGTCTGATTCCAAAACGTCAAAGATATTTTATTTTTTTTGTATTGGTATATTGAAGAATTTTCTAGCTGTGTTTGGTGGAAATCTATAAAGCCATTTCAAAGATATTAAATACTTTATCAAAGAGATTTTGATGATTGGTATTTAAGTAACTTCTTTTAGTCTGGAATTACGATTTTAATTAGATTTTACTAGTTTGTAATTAATAAAACAGGTTGAAAGATTTATATTTTTGTAAATAGTATTACTGCTTACACCTGGTAATCTGCCGCCAGGCAGTGGTGCACTCGTATTGCTGTGTTCCGGTGGAAGGGTGTGCGTGCTGGTGAAATCACACGTAACATCCCTGCTACTGATGCTACTTGGGTCTTGGAGGACTTATGTTGTATTGCTGTTGTTATAACCACTTAACATCAGGTGGGCCTTTGGCTCTTCCCGTCATTGAACTAGTATAAAAAAATTACAGCAGTTGTTTTTCAGCAGCATGTAGGAAATTACTTTGAGGAGGTTCGAGTTTTAACGTCAACCTTAATTCTTGCAATCCTATACAACTTCATGTCATTGTAATTTCGGTCACTTAATAAAAGAAGATGTACTTCTGAAATCCGCTTACCTACATTAAGTGAGTAACGAAGATATTACCCGTCGACAATGCCGAGATATAAGACACATTTTTATTAAAAAAAGATTTGTATAGAAATCTATAGGAACGGCCTAAACGTGAGTAACATGCCGAGGTTATTTTTATGTAATAGAAGTGACGGAACGAGCCCATAACAGCAACAAGACGACTAAGGCCCTCTTCTATCGAAGTATGACAAGAACTTGTAACATGAAGCATCACCCGAGATGGGGATATAACGTCTCACCCCTGTAATTTCATCGGCACCCACACCCTTCCACCGGAACACAGCAATGCGAGAGCACCGCTGCTTGGCGGCTGATTACTAGGTGTGACGGTAATACTTCTCCGGATGAACAGGGCACAAGTCCTACTGCTACTTTGTTGCTCTTTTAGCACCTCCAGGGGTTACGTGTAACTACGGACGAGAAGTTAAATATTTATATAAACAATAACAAACAAAACTATGAAAAGAACTATTGTTAAGGAGCTCCTGGTGAGTACTGGTTGTGGAATAGTACTGTGCTCAGCATAATGCTTCGAAGAAATTTACACCGCAAATTTACGTCTGAAAACATAAATAGAAAACAAAAAAATATATATACAATATCAACCCATTTTACTCTCCCGTCTATTACTTGCTTTCGCAAGATACCACAAATAATCTTGCAAGTATACTTGATGAGTTTCAACCACAGGAACTGATCGAGTTTTCTAATGGTTTCAGCGCCATTCTTTACATAAAAAACCTACGTTTGCAAGCAATGAAGAAACTCACTTGGATCTGTGTTTCCAATTATTACCTGTCCAACGCAGTCCTCTGGTGTGCCTTGAGACTATTATTTTCCTATTAAATGCTTCGCTATTTATGGCCCGTAATTAAAGGAAACGTGCCCTTGAAATGAATCAATCCAGAAAGTATACTAGACTGCGTCAATGAGTCCGTGAACTTTAATAAAAAAATGCGGATTATAGGGTAAAATTTTTCAACATAATCTCTCTTGAGTGCTATGCAATTTGCCCAACGTTTTTTGATCATTTCAAGAAAGATGATTCAAGGTCCTCAAAATACGCATTTGTTTCATCAATGATTTTCTCATTTCAACCAAATATCTATTGAATAACAAATAACTATCAACACAAGCAATATTATACAAGGATCATTGATTAAAAATAAGCAAAAGTGTTTTAATTAATTTGTAATTCATTTGTTTAAAAAAAATCCCTTATTCCAGGATCTTTTTTTGCTTGTTTTAAATTTTGTTTTCTGCATATAAAGTAGTGTTGTGTCCCTAAAGTGAGAAAATTGGAGGCTGGCACGGTTCCTAATAGGGTGAGCCGTGTGTCGCAGGAATTATTTACTAACGTGAGTTTTGAAAACGTGTTCTCTTTTAAATTTCGGAATGTAAATAAATTTTAAAAGGCCGAAGCACTACAAAGTCTTTGAAGAAAGTTTCAGGTAACGTGTTTTTCCACGTGCATTGTCAAAGTTTACTTGGTAAAAATTTTTGTTTCCTTAAAATTTACAAAGCTTCCTTTCCATGAGTTTAAAAACATAATTTTTCTTAATAATTAGTAGGTACACGTGAAAGCTGGGAAAATAAATATTTGTGTTTACTGGGATTTCATTTCACATTAACAATTATTCAGTCAACTTAGAAACATTTTTGTATTGTTTATTTAATATATCCAAGTAATATTAATTGATTACTTTAGATAAAATCAGTCAATTCATATGAAATAGTTCGCTATTTGCAAGTATGATCCTGCTCTCTAACAAGTTCATCGATAGAATATTTTTTAACTAATGTCATCAAATTTATGGTAAACAACATTTGTTTGCATTAAGTAATACAAGTTCTTTCTTTAACCATACAAATAACATTTGTGCTTGGTTCTTGGTTCTTGGTTCAACTCAACTGAATCTTCAAGCACATATTTTTCTCTATGCTCAACGCATAATTGGCGACACAGGGAATCCTAGTGCAGAGATATGAGTGTGTTAACGTTGTTTTTTTATGAAACTACTGTTTACTAACTCATATCTCTACACTAGGCTATCGTGTGGCACAGTAGTAGACACTAGTGTGTCATCCAACACAAAAATCCAGGACCCGTGAACAAACTACATGTAAATCACACAATTTGTTGTTGAGACCGGTAATCTAATCGAGGGCCCCTCTAAGAACGCGCTTAGCGAAACCATTCAAAGTTTGTATGAAGTTTCAAAGATGCTGCCGAAGGGAAATCAACACAGGCAGTCGAAACAAAAAAAATAACACTAAAATGCTCCACGAGTTGGTTCAGCAAGGTCCAAGGTTAATCCTTGTTCTAATTGGATTAAATCTAAACCGGTTTAAGCCTGAACTTCATTTGGTACAAAGCTTTTTTAGTTGAAATGACCCAATGTCGAATGTCAAACGGCTAACGATGGCTTTTGTTAAGTCGAGTTAGGTATGAAGTTAAAGTATTCACATCCAGGGTTTAAATGCTTAAAAATATGTGTCATGAGAGGTTAGGATTAGGATGATCCTTAATCATCTCCACTAGCGAATTAGTTGAGGCGGTGTCCTATTGTCGGCGAATCGTTGCGATTCGCAACGTATCACCGCGATACCACAGACTCAGACTTATCCATTCAGATTTACTTATTTATCATTAAAGCAATTTTTGTTATGCTAGGCAAGTAAAAATGCGATAGATATAATTAGGTAAAACTTGCAATAATAAAAATATTAATATTATAATATACAATATATATATTGAATTATTAAATAACATATTCTGAACAAAATTACTACATAAAAATAGATTCTAATATTGTCTTTATCACCTAATCAAAGTTAAAAATGGGTGTTCAACTTCGCAATATCAAAATAACAGCTTTTTACTTAATGCAGAATATACGGAACTTACAAAGAAAAAAGAAAAAAAAATTAAACTTGGTCTGGTTGTCTTTCCACCTGTCTGTTTTTATGTCGTCCGGTTAATCTAATAACTTCTGGAGCGACTTTGACTGATAGCTGATGTTATAAAAAGTAGCTTATGATACTTTTATTTCATATATAGAAAGAATAAGATAGAGTTTAAAAAAAATGTCGCATGTGCTTGTAATTTCACCAACAATCAATTGTATAACGAATAAGATGGAAGACGTGATCTCACTGCAAAATAGTGCAATAATTGAAAACTATCAGCAAAACGGACCAGTTCAAAAAGGTTAACTTGGCAAACTTAAACTGAGACAGTAAAGGAGTCTCACTTTTCTCTGAGATAAGTAATTTAAGTTCAAGTCGTACTTGTTCTGTCCACTTGTGCATACAAGAGAGTTGAGAATTATCTGGGAGGTACCGCAAGTTTTACAGTTTATAGATTCAGTAGGGACTTTGCGAAAGACTGTCGTAAGATATTCGAAAGTTTAAAGTATAACAGTCCCATTGCTACTGTTATTATACTTATAACAGTATAATATATAATATAAGTTATAAGTATATCTTATATTATATATTATACTTATAACTTATAGCAATGGGTGGACATACACCACTGCTCGGCGGCAGATTACTAGGGGTGGAGGCAGTACTTTTCCGGGCGAACTTTGCACAAGTTATACTGCTGCTTTGTACTCCTTTCGCATCACCTAGGGGATATGTATATAACCAAAATAAATAAATAAAATTTAAGTCTCTTTGTCATCAAAAAATTACAGCTTTTTACTAAATGCATTTTAAAGTATGTAAGGAAATTTTAATGAAAAAATTAAATATTTGTCTGCCTCTTTGTTCCGGGGAATCTCCAAAACGGCTGATCCTATTTTGGCGGGACTTTCACTGACAGAGCTCAGTTTATAACGAGTACTACTTATTAAAAAAAAGAATGATGTAACTGCGAAAAAAATTCAATTCCTCGCGGACATGTTAAATTTTTTTATTTTTATTGATTAGTTTATTATTACTTAGAATGTCTATAGATGGTGGTTGGACTGACTACTCTACTTAGCCCCTGAACATTAAGTATTCTGTGGTCAAAGGCAAAAGCTCTGTAAATACCCTTTGAAATAAAGTGAAGCCCTCATTGTAGTACAATGAGCAGTAATGTTTCACTGCTCACTGCTTTTCTAGTACCTATTAATTTACTCGTTTTCAGAGAGAGTTCTGAACGTTTTGCTTTTATTATCGGCTGAGTTTTGTAAAGCTTACACTTAGCAATAACAGTAACAATTAAATTAAAATTTCGTATCTATACATTTTAAATTTTTTCAAGGATTCTTGGATATAATAAAATTATCAGACCGCTCCGTGGCTTAGTTGCTGCCCTGCTTTCAAAACGAGGGCTCTCGGGTTCGTTTCCCGGCCGGGAATTTTGTTTGGTATTGTATTGGCTTGTATTTATGTTTTCTTAGACAACTTAGACAAAAAGGGAAACTTTTTTTTAATGTAACTTAGGTGAAAAGTCCGTCCATGCATACCAGCGTCAAAAACACAATCGTCAAATTAATGTCACTTATCTTCCGTTGGAATTAAAAACATCCTGTTTTCGACATGTTTCTCAACATTCTTACGGCATTACCTTACAAAAATGATTTATCATTTCCCTTTTCATGTAGGTATCTAAAGAAAACATTCCCAAACACTGTATTAACGCAAACATTAACACAGCTGAAACATTTTAATGAAGACGCGTTTCAAATAATAATTGAGAGGAAAATATGAGCCCGTGCGCTATTATTCTGTCAAAAACTGGACGGCAAAACTATTCGTCAGAACAGAATGGATATAAGCCAAGCAGTAGTGATACTATTATATATTATTAACAGTTCGTTCATATATTACAATAATACGATACAGGCAGTTTTAAAATTTTGCCTCACGTGCTGTTTAATACTATGTTACGCGAAGACAATACTTCAAACTTTAACTAGTCTTATTAAATGATGTCTGCTCCAACCTAATCAACCATCTCGCGTAACGAGCGAAGAAATGAAAACATACATTCCAATTAATTGAAAACCATGTTGAGTTAATAAAAGTATGGTTTTATTATATTTGATTCAACACGCGTCACGTGTCATTGAATGGCGTTGGGTTTGAATATATTTCCATCATTATTTTCCAGTAATTAATGATTATAAGCTCTGTTGGCGGCGCTGGCTCTGGCTTTTATTTTGTACAAAGGGAACAATGTGTCGAGGTACGATATTAATATTAAACACCTGTATCAATTCAGTACCTTACGAGAAATTATCTTCAATTACCAATGAATAATTATGTTCATTAGAATGATTCAGATCGAATTGCAAGGTTCGTTCTTCTTGCTTCGATTTTATTTAAAAAGTGTGATTGATTTACTGATGAATGTCTATAAAAGTACGTGTTTATAACTTGAAGATTACTGAACCAACATTGTTAGTTAGCAAGAAAGTCTAGATTTATTAATATAAACAAAAGTATCGTGTGTATCCTTTTTTTTTTTTTTTTTTTTTTTTTTTTCCGTGGGGAAATGCACTCGCATACCGCCCTGCCACGGGGAGACAGAGCGGTTATGTGGGACTAGACCCACTAAAACCCCACGATGTCCTCCTCTGCCGCTTAGTGGCGGGAACACGGGAACGTTAAAACACACATCCGCGAACCCGCCGCGGCTGTCCGTTTCCGGACCCCCCTGTTTTGGCATCGGGTGCCACTCCTCTGTTTGCGACACGCCAGGACATATGGCGTGTCGCAACCACCTCGGGGACCAGGTCAGCGAAAGGGCGTCAGACGACCCCGTGTCTAGACGCCCTAGGTCCCCATGCGACGGGTCAGATATGTGGCCCCGTCGCCTGCCACTACGGCCGCAGAGGATAGGGAGAGCGGCGCCTCGCAATACCGACACTCCTCTTCCCCTGCGGCCCCACCGCGTCCGCCATCGAACGGTGGCGACCCCGCCGTGGCCGCGGTAGGTAGGGAGAGCGGCGCACCGTTATACCGGCACTCCTCTCCCACCGCGGCCCCTATCCCTCAGCTGCGATGCCTCCCATTCGACACCGCAGCCCGCCTCAGTTGCGGTGCCCCCCATAAGGCACCGCCACCTACAATGCCGCTCCTAGTTGGCTTGAGAGGCAAAGCCTAAAGGAGCGGCCCTCCCGGGTTCCTCTTAGCTTCACCGTGGGTGACCAGGCCACGGTTACTAAGCCCCCACGCCCCGACAAGGCGGGAACCCACGGGGGGGATCGTGTGTATCCTAGTACTACGGATGAAATGAATCGTGCAGACATAATTCAAAAACTAGGATGATTTCACGCGCTATTTTTTATTATTATATATAATTTCAACCACGCACATATCGAACTTCAAAAGATATCAAACTTTAGATATTATACATCTACAACCAAATAACTGAAAATATTATAATCGAATGCAAAACAGCATTCAACAATTATTTAAATTTTAAAACCGAAATATTATCATATAACACAGTAAGTAATATTTATGATGACAACGAATAAGTGAAAAAAAAAAAAACGAGCTATGCCGGTAGCTCATTTTGTCATTCGTTGTCATCTGTTGTTAATTGAGTACCATCTTATAATAACCCGCTCAGCTTCCTACTAAAGTATAAGAATACACAATTAACATCGTGTTACGCATCATTTTATCACTTTGGAACATAAATGGAACGTCTCATACGCCTCTGATCTCACCGGCACGCAGAACGTTCATTTATTTAGAACTACTTTAGCATTCTCCATTCGCAATAAGATTGTAGAGAATATTCACCTACGGACGCGTGAAACAGTGACGCCATTAAAGTCATCCCACTACTTAATGTCATAAACTATATCCATACTGTGCTAAAACTCACAAGTGTTATGTTTCGAGAATAATTAATGCTTTGTGGTCCGAAAAGGTGGCCTTAGGGCAACATGGATTTTAGTTGTACAAAATTCATATTCAAAAATAGCGTTGTATTCGTGGGTTGCCTTATGTGCTGTTGAATATTCAGGTACGAATGGACTAAACTTTAATTATTTCTTTAGTTATAGGTAAACACCTGGTAAGCAAAAATTAGATAAATGTCAGGAACTTTTGATAGGTCAATGAAATTAAGCGTACGCGTCTCTTGAGGTAAGTAGCCCCAAGAGTATTTATTTTTTCTTTATGTTGGATATATAACTGGAATACAATGTTTTTTGATTACAAGTATTGCTTAACTAATTGTTACCCACGAAAATATCCACAAGTTAATAAAAAAATTTTTTTTTTTACTGCGTATTGAAAGAGAACGACATTTTTTAAGATATATTATAATGTTTTAATTTCTTCCCGGGACCCCTCGCTCCGAAGGCAGGGCTACTACCAACTAAGCCACGGAGTCATCATTCATTCTCATTACATAATTATCAATAAACATAAGTAAAATAATTAACTCTTAGTCTATTTTCAGTCTATCTGCCGCTAATACGTACACTATAATATTTTCCCTATATTATTATTGGTTAGGTTTTTTCCTTCCGAAAGCCCAGGTAAGGTTATTTGCCTCCGTCCTTGGCATATGTATCTCCTGATGTTTTTCTTCATTCAAATAATGAGTAGATGTATAATAATAATGTAGACTTAGATGGTTACTAGTGCCTGAGATAAGCTTACTAGGCGTATAGGCATATCACTTTTGGTTGACGATAATCGTTATATCGATACAAAGCGAGCGTCGTATCGCGCATCAATACAGCAATGGCAATGGCAGCCATTTTGAGCGAAATGAGAATTCACATTTTCGTTCAAATTTTTTGCCAAAACTTCTTATAGCTAGTTCCAGTCCCTATATTTGGTACGTCATTGAAATTCATAATCGGATTTGCTTAAAAAAGAGTTGATTTAGCCGTTTCATTGAGACGTTTCTGTGAAGCAGGATAGGTACTAAGGGAAAAAGCAAAATCGCGTAAAATGTTTTTTATGTGATTTAGTGACAGAACGAGCTTAGGGCCCACCTGGTGATAAGTGGTGACCTCCGCCCATGACAAGTAATGCGACTCAGTATAACATTTGGATCTTACACTGAGTCGCATCCATCCTGCTGCGTACATTACCAGCAGATGGATGCATACGGGAATGATACATCTCATGCGCATATGATTTCACCGGCACCTACACTCTTCCACTGGAAGACAGTATTGCAAGCACTACTGTTTGGCGACAGATTACAGGTGTAGTGACAGTACTTCGGACGAAAGATGATTTGAAAAGTGTAATATTTAGCACACTTCCGCTAAATCTCATCCGCCCCGTGAACCGTTTTCCTGTATTGTAAGAAAATTAAGGCAGGGCTTGAACTTTGCAATGAATATACTCAACAAAAGAATAGTTATATGTTTCATCTCCACTACAATCCTCAGGAGTTTAAGCTCAAGATACTCATACTCAAGCTCGTTTATTAGAAGTAACTAAACCCTTTTGAGATCATCTCAGATGGTTTTCCGTAAAGCAATGCCAGAATCCATCAAAATAACAAATTCAAACAGGATGGCATAGCAAGTACTTCGTTTGTTCATATCAAATCAGTTGTCATTTCTATTAAGTCAGGCATTTCTATTAAAATCTGTTGGTGAAGTGTTTCAAAGGTTGATCTAGGGACCTTGATTATCCCCCCCGTAGGTTCCCGCCTTGTCGGGGGGGGGGGGCTTAGTAACCGTGGCCTGGTCCCCCACGGTGAAGCTAAGAGGAACCCGGGAGGGCCGCTCCTTTAGGCTTTGCCTCTAAGCCGAATAGGAGCGGCACAGTAGGTGGCGGTGCCTTATGGGGGGCACCGCAACTGAGGTGGGCTACGGTGCTGTAGGGGCAACAGTGCAGCTGAAGTTAAGGGGCCGCGGCAGGAGAGGAGTGCCGGTATTACGGTGCGCCGCTCTCCCTATCTTCCGCGGCCACGGCGGGGTCGCCACCGCTGGATGGCGGACGCGGTGGGGCCGCAGGGGAAGAGGAGTGTCGGTATTGCGAGGCGCCGCTCTCCCTATCCTCTGCGGCCGTAGTGGCAGGCGACGGGGCCACAGATCTGACCCGTAGTCTGACGCAAACAGAGGAGTGGCACTAGATGCCAAAGGAGATGGGTCACGGAAACGGACAGCCGCGGCGAGTTCGCGGATGTGTGTGCTACGTTCCCGTGTTCCCGCCACTAAGCGGCAGACGAGGACACCGTGGGGTTTTAGTGGGTCTAGTCCCACATAACCGCTCTGTCTCCCCGTGGCAGGGCGGTATGCGAGTGCATTTCCCCACGAAAAAAAAAAAATGGACCCTGATTATATTTTGTTAGCCAAATTGTAAATGTTTATATTACGGCATGTACATGTTAAACCATGAAAACTGTAACTTGACATATACACCTGTGTCACTTCACTATATTTTGCCCACGACTTCGTCCGCATAGATAGTATACTTAAGTAAAACCATACGTGATCCATCAATAATCAAACTTTGATAGTAAATTCGTGGAGAGCGTGGTGGCCCAGGGGCATAGGGCCCTTTCAATCTGAAGGTTGCTGGTTCAAACCCCCGCGTGCACCAATGAGTTTTTCACTTGAAAACATTTATGTGCGCAATACCAAATTCTCAAAATGGTGACGGATAACATCGTGAGGAAACCGGCATGTCTTAGAACCAAAAATTCGACGACATGTGACATCTACCAATCCGGATAGGGCTCCCGTGGTAGATCAGAGACCATTCACTCTCAATTATCGAGAGTAGGCCGGTGTCCCTGCAGTGGGAACATTAGAGGCTGGTGCGGATAGTAAATTCTCTTTAGGGATGATTACCGTGATCAAAGCTACCCTATTTCCTTCCCCAGGACTCAAACTATCTCGATACCAATCATCTAAATCGGTTTGGCTGTTTAAGCGTGAAGAGTTACATGGCGTGTTTAAGCGTGAAGAGTTACATGGCGTGTTTAAGCGTGAAGCGTGAAGGTACATGGTACATTTCAGTGGCATGTATCAAGTTTTATTGAATTTATGGTTCATACATACGTTACACAAATATCTTATCGGATGGTATGAAACCGTATATTATTATATTTATTAAAACACGTGTTTCATCATATTTGCGACGTTTCAAGACGTACTTAGCAGTTCTGTCGGTGGTTATTACCGCCATAAAAAGTAATTTATGAAGAGGTGTTTATTTTGTTTTCTCCTTTGAAGATAAAACGCGGGTAAACGATGTTTGGCAAAATTTCAATATGAATGTGATAAATCTAATATATGAAATTGCTATTTTCAACGGCCTAGCCAATACAATTTGGCAACGGTTGCTCGCGTCCGTAGGTGTGTACCCTTTGATTTCCTACATGTACCCCCTGGGTGGTGCTAAAGGAGCAATCAAAAGTAAAATTAGAACTTGTGCCAAGTACGTCCGGAGAGGTACTGCCACCACATCTGGAATCTGCCGGCGTGCAGTAGTGCTCGCATTACTGTGTTCCGGTGAATGGTACGTCCATTACACGTACCATTGCGAGTTCAATCAAGAATCCACTCCGTTAGCGATGGAAGGCAGGCTAAACCTTTGAAAAGGGGTGACATTTAGGCAGGACTCCTAAGAGCGTTGAAAGACGTTAATGAAACGTTTTTAATGGAAACACGACGGTATGGCTGCTTAGAGAGCTTTGTTGAATATTGGTTGATTCAGAAATCGAAGAATCCGTCTTGAATACTTTCATTTAATTATTGTATAATACGACTTTAAGAGTAGAATATCTTCACGATTTTCTGTGGAACCACCTTCGAGTTGCTCTCTTAAAAAAGTTTTTTCTGAAGTTTGCTCTGATGAAAAAAGCGCGTACCAAACATACAAAAAATACAGCTAAATTAAGAACCTCTTTTTGATGTTGGTTAAAACTGATTGCCTCTGAACTTGTGGTCTTGCCGGTGTGGAATATGTTTTCAATATCGGAGAACAGTAAATCGATTACGTAACGTTTGTTTCAATTTATTCCTAGCAGTTTCAATATATTATATTATAATATAAAATGATTTAAAATTTATTAGAGATACACACAAACTTTTATATAATAGCGGCACTGTTGTATTAGTAATAGATTTTATGCAAATTCCATAATATATAATTTATTGAATTTCATAATTCAAAAATTGTGTAGTTTATTCTGATTTTTTTTTATCTGCTGTCTTAATCCTTATCGCCATGTGAACGTTGCGTTGTATATATTCATATTCATATTTTTTGTGAATTTATTTTTTTCAACGTTATGTCTAATTTCTATTTCATAAATATTGGAACATAACAGATATTAGAATGAGATGTATTATTCGAATATTGTATAACATAAAATTGGATTGGTCTTCAACGAATGAAAAATCACAAAAAATACTCACTAAAACGAAAATTAAGCCAATGTACATGAACCATGAAAGTATGAAATTCGTACTAATCTCGCAACTTTACGAATCTTCACCGCATCTCATAATCATCTCATAAATTTGTTAATGAACAATCAAACTTTTGAATCGAATCAGAGCTCGGAAAAGTTTGAATCGGCGGTCTCGATAGGCGATTAGTATAAACATAAGTCTGTAAGGTTAGTAATAGAAACGTTATCCTAAAAAAAAAACAAAAAGCTCACATAAGAAAGTTCATCTATAACTCCTCAAAATAAATCAACTCTATTGCGGGTAGTCCGTGTATTGTGGCATGTTTGCCTACTACGTTTGCCAACCCTTCCTCATGAACCAAATATAAAATGAACAAAGTTTGGAATAAACCCTTGAGGAATGCCATTTTATGTCACCAAATTCTTGCAATAAAGCCATCATTATCCCTTACCTTCTGTGGGACGAGAGCCTCTCGCAAGCTTACGTGAACGAAAGGGAAGTATTCACATACCCATTATGGAGAAAGTATTATGCGAGTATTTCTGGAAAAGTAATTGTGTCGTTTATGCTTAGGACGAGACCAGAAGCCGAGCGAGGCGTAGAGCGATTTTTTTGGGTTAATGTTTCCTTGGTCTAGATGGTCCTGGTCTGATGGACTGGCCTCTCTATAATTTATAATATTTTGTATGTTTTCGGCTTAAATTAAGGACAGAAATACTGTAGACTTAATAAAAGCGTTTCATTGGGTTTGTCTTCACTCATCCCGGTATCAGATCGAATGTGCCACGGATCACGTCGAGTTGTATTCACTGTTAACGTGACCCGTTTCTGACAAAAAATTAAATGATGTTTTTACCCACCGATCACGGTATCGGTGGCTACAAAAATTAATTGAATTATTTGTCAGAACTGATTTTCTTTTGATCTAATTTCCCAAACGAAAATAATTTGTAAATAAAAATGTATTATGAATATATCAAAAAGTCATATATTAATCAACAACAAAATCCTTTTAACTTGCATAATATTAAGATTTAAAAGTTATCACACAAAAATACTCTTACTGATAACCGATTGCTAAGTAATATAACATTACATTAAATAATATAAAATTATATTAAATTATAAGTAATAAACCCGTTTTATTTGCGGACGAAACCCTTTAAAATAGTTTTATCTTTCAAGGTTGTACACGTCAGGTAAAATAAGCTACAAAATGGGGTTCCTACGTCCTCGGTAATGAAGTTAAAACATCCGCTGCCTAAGGATAACAATGATGTTAGTTGCTACGAAAACTTTGTTGCGTGTTAGAACTTTTGCTGCAGCAATTAAATCACAGTAACGGTGTAAACAGGGGAAATAGTTTCTAAGAACTTCTCAAAATAATATAGCTTAACCAGCAGATTAGATAAACCCACAATTAAAACCAATATCATGTTTTTACTTATTATTATAAATATTTTTATAAAGGGCTACGCTTGGGTGCAGATTCCAGGTGTGGTGGCAGTACCTCTCCGGACGAACTTGGCACAAGTCTACTGCTGTTTTTGATTGCTCCTTTAGCAGGGGTACGTCTAGGGAATCAATCACACCTACGGGAGCGAGCAACTGAGCCCCCCAAAATATACGTTTATATATAATATACGGGACAATTTTTATAGCTGTTTATATTAACCGATTTTAAAAAAGGAGGTTATCAATTCAACATGTATTTGTTTAATATTATTGGAGCTGCAAGGGCTTCCAAACAAATATAGTACAAATTTTAATTATTTAACATACAATTTATGTTTGTCCACGCATTTCTCCGAAACTATTAATATCATTGTGACCAATCTTTTTTTAATTGCCTACAATTTACTTCAGTTACGGAACATTGCAAGTAACATCAAAATCGCTTCAGTTGTTTTCAAGATTTGGACTTATACGTATAAGTTTGACGGCCTATCTTATTAAAACCTATACAAATTCTTGAATTTCACCCTTATGGGCGAAAATTAAGGAATTAAAGTCGGTTTTAAATTAATCGGTTTTTAAATCAACCTCATGTAAGGTGTGGTAACTACTTATTAGGCTATTTACTTTCACAATTGGCAGAAGAAGACAGAGCTACTATCAACTGGCTTTAAACCTCAGTTTGTAGTAGCTCTGCCTTCTGCGCTGTATGTCGCGGGTTGGATTCCCACCCAGGACAAGCATTGTGTGACGATAATGTTTGTTCTGTGCCTGGGTGTTAACATTATAAGTAGGTATTTAAAAATGCTATAAATTCTATCAGTTATCTACTTCCCATATTACAAGCTATGCTTAGTTTGGTGCCAGATGGCGCTGTGTGAAATGTGCACAAACATTAATTAATTATTTATTTCGTTTGCTTTTCGTAAACTATTTAACCACTACACCAGTTAGGTAGTCATGCGTGTTCATTAAACTTTGTTTGTATTATAATATTATGGCATACGAAATGGCTGAATGAAGCTTTTGTGTCAGTCGCGAGTAGACACCGTTATGTGGTCGTATTTTATAATATATATACCCCCATTAGTAGAGGAAGTTTTAAGTTTGTTGCCTGAATGTGGTAGGTAAATGATTTATGTCTGTGTGTATAGTGGTCAATTCCTCTGAGTCTTTGAGTTGTAATCATCCCGCTGTGTCCGTTACTCGAGACGGGGATGTAACGTCACATGCGCCCGTGATTCACCGGCACCCACACCCTTCCGTGTATTACCTGTCCAATCTATACAGAATAATGAATAAAATTGAGCACTATGTATGTATATATATTATTGTATAGTATGCAGAAGGATGGTTTATATATTACGTTTTACTACTACGCTAAAATAAGAAATACATTTTGTGCCTCATATAATGCTTTAGTTGTTTAAAACTTTCTTCGCATTATGACCTTTCTAATGAAACCGGTTTGGGGCACATCGGTTGAACAGTTTCAAAGTCTATAACGGACATCCTCGTAGGTAGAAACACTTTCTCTGTTTTATAAATTACTAGCGACCCGCCCCGGCTTCGCACGGTTAGTAAAGCATCAGTGTCGTATCAGAAACTACCCGTGCGAAGCCGGGGTGACTTGCTAGGTTTACATATAAACCTTCCTCTTGAATCACTCTATCTATTAAAAAAAACCGCATCAAAATCCGTAGCGTAGTTTTAAAGATTTAAGCATACATAGGGATATAGAGACAGATAAAGCGACTTTGTTTTATACTATGTAGTGATAATTACTAATAATGTATTAATATTTAAGTCTAATTTTACATAAATGCGTATATCAATTACTATTATTTTTCTGTAAATACAATACAAAATGGTTACTTGGAAGAAAATGTTAAATAGCACGAGAATTTTTCATTTGACTACTTGGAGGTACCGCAGGTTTGTTGGCAGTATTTCTCTGGAGCTATTTTGGGTTATGCCTTTTGTACCATACGACGGACACGTGTAAGATCTTATACTCTATAGTTCGTACACTTCTCTCCCAGTCTAGAGGGGTACTTACAGGCACGAGCAACAGCGAGTCCCAAAATAGACGTTTGACTTGGATTTTTCTGTAAACATTATCCATTACAATTATCAATAAAATCCATCTCCGAAAATACACTTCAAAACTAATCATACTCAGTTTGAAGTTTCCATGGGTTCAGTTTCGCTATCTAAATCAAAGTTTTTTATTGGTTTTCTTTATTACAAGTTAAAATTATTTCCTTAGTTTCGTTACCTATTTTAAGCAGCATCTTACGACCTTCCGAGCCAGGTTTTGCTAATATCTACTTCCCTGTTTCATTAACACATAAAAGTTAACGATTTGGCTGGTTAAGTATACCGAAGAGGTAAGGAATTTGGACCCTACCTCTTCAAGGTAACATCCAGTTTTTTTTTATATATTCTTTAGAGTTACAGTATAGGTACAATTTAAAGCCTAGGCTTGAGCTATTCTCGCTTAGCAAGAGTTGGCATTGAGCTTACGGCATTTTAAATGTCATGGTTCAACATTCAGTCCGGTCCTCAAACTTTCCTATGAAGTCAGAAAACTTTCCTATTTGTAAGTTTTTGAACAAAAAAGAAAGGTCCATTATATCTATTTCTGGGTCAAGTCTGTAGTCCTCGTTGTCCGGTACAGTATTAGCGCCTCTTCAATAACAAAAAAGATTTTACCAAATGTACTCATAAAATAAGAAATGTTTTGGCCAGGGACATTTTTATGAATCCCTATTCGCTTTATAATGAAATGGAACTATTGAGAACGAGTTGTGCACCAATTTAGTCGAGTCTGCTTTGTAAGATAACGTATACTTTCAAAATGATAAGAGCGAAAACTATGGGATAGAATTTTTCATCGATTTTTAAATCTGCCACTTGTTTTGTTTCTTTTCAGAGTTATTTGCAAGTCTTCAGGATGATAGAAATGAATAATACATTCAGAGTTGGGTCTCTTTTCGACTGTAGCACAAATTGTCACACTGGGTGTAATATTCACAATACCCTTTGGAAACAAACGGTGTTGGGGTGCTATATCATACAAGTTCTACAGAAGATGTACCACTTCAAGTAAGCCGTACTAGTTTTGTTTCTGACTTTAATTTGACAGGTGCATGTAATGTGCCTAAGGAACTCCTGTGATACGTGATATGCTCAGGAAAACGTTTATTTGTGTGTGTAAAATTTGACGTGTCCAAACGATAATTGAGACCTAAAGGAAAAAATCAGTTTGAGTTTTGAATATGTAATTCATATACAATATTACTTGCTTTTTTTTAATTTATTATCTCCCAGACACAGAATAAACATTTATGTTTATCTTACAAATGTCTTAGATCGGAATTGAACCCGCATTCACAAACTACTGAGCAATGAGGCTAGTCAAAATAGTTTAATATAACTTTTCAGTGTCACATACGTAATCCAAAAGGAAAATATCAATGTCACTGCAGAAATCAGCGCTTACAATACGGAAGAAGTTCATATCTTTGCCAGGCCCATGAGCCTGAGGACAGATGTGATGAAGCTTGCGTATCCGATCCATCAACTCTTCGATTGGAAGTTAGTGAACTTAATCATCAAAACACCTTGTTGTAAATCTTAACTGTTAATTATTATAATTCGGTACACCCCCAACCATACCATTGAGCTAAAAACTCTTTCCATTTCTAAGAAGTCTGGAAGAAATCCTTCATATCAATAGGCCGCTCATTTTACTCTCTTATGTTCATTTATATATTTCATTTTCATTATATGTATATTTTTCATTTTCATTATATGTTTATGGAGTTTAACAAAATATTTTTTCATTAATTAGTTCAAATATTTTTATGACCGGGCGAGCAGACGGCCCCCCTGATGTTAAGTGGTTTCCGCCGCCCACAAACAACAAAAGTATGAAAAGACCCAAGTCGCATCACGGTGCGCCCGTCACTTTCAAACGGGGATGAACGCCTATAGTGCTTTCACCAGCGCCTACACTCTTCACACACACAGCAACGTGAATTCACGCTTGTTTGGCGGCAGATTACCAGGTGTGGAGGTAGTACTTCTCCGGATTAACCTTGCATAAGTTCTACTGTTACTTCTTGCTCCTTTGTAACTCAGGGGACACGTGTAGGGACTCAAAGGGACGCGAGTAACATGATCCCCTAATATGAAACCTATAAATTATGAAAACAATTCTGTAATGCTGACTGTCGTGACGCGGTGATGCGGACGCTGAATGTTAGGTTAAAAAACCCATTTGTCACTTTCTCAATATGGTGAATATAATTTTTAGGTAACCGGCATATTCTGAAAGAATAAATCGAAAAAAAAGAATAATGCAATTTGAGCTAAAAGAACAATAGTAAAGAGTTCTGGAAGAGATCAGAGATATTTTAGTTAGATCTTGCTTCTTTTACTACCTCTCTACGGAATTATAAATTTAATTAATATGAATTCAAAGCTATGTAACGAGCTGAGGGCCCACCCGATGGTAAGTGGTGACCCTCGCCCAAGACAACAGTATTGCGCGCGACTCAGTATGAGATCCAAATCTTTACTAACTGTAAACTGCGTAACTATTTAATTTAGTTTTAGTTTGATTTTATAAATATTTCATTTTTAATCATTAATAAATTAATTCTGATATTGCTAGCACGGTACATAATATACAGTGCTGCTTAATAGACAATAAATACATACAATTGCGTACACAATAAATATATTGAATTAAATTCAATTAAAAGTTTTTTAACTTTGCCCTTGAAAATTGGTACCTGACAATACAACATTGCTTTATTAGCATAAGTATTCTATTCAATGATCATCATCAATACAACCACAACTTGATTACGAGTGAACGAGGACATGATTATTGACATTACCAAATCATCACCTCAATTTAGTTGGTATTGAGCAAATTAGTTCAATTATACCTAGATGCAGGAAGAGGTAATTGCACAGACGATAGTTATGCTCGGGAAATTAAACCAGTAGAGAGTTAATACACTATTTCTGTAGGAAGCGCTTCGCGGATGGAAGAGGTTAAAGCAAGCGCTCGCGATTGGCTTTCTATCAAACTTGAAGTGTATTAAACTAAAGTTGCTAGCTGAAAAGTTTAACTCGTCTTTGTAACGACCCAGACTTTATGCAATAGTTGTTCAGATTTTTTATATTAGCTGCCACGTTCTTCTTTTGCGAAACTTGTTCAGCGTGCTATTTTCTAAGCATTAGCACCCACATTTCTGAACCAATTTGTAATCAAAGTTAGTCCATTATGCGACGTTGCCTAACCCCATTATGAAGATTATGTAATCAAAAATGTTCCACAGTAACTCCGTAATGACCATTCCTACTTCTGGAGCTACTTAGCCGCCTACTTTGGGATAACAAGTATCAGAATTAATGGTCTTGTTTAGTTTATTCGTAAACGAAAAACTTCTGGGCATCAACTGACTTGTTTCGAGAGAAACCTTGAAGGTTTCCTGCAATATATTCGCCGTAATATGCAGTCCACTATAAAATTCAGATATACTCCGTGCGACCATATTTATGCGGCTTATTTAAATTAGCGAGCGGGAAAGAGATTATAGCGATTATAAAGCGGTCAGAATATAAGGAGCTTTCGCGTGTGATGCGATAGCTCTTAACTAAGTTTTCACCGCCCTACAAGCTTTATTGCTTTTTATTGCGGCGTTGTATGGCTCTATTTATATGAGTTTTTGGACTTGTGAATAAATAAATGGGGTTATCCATCTGCACCTCATACTGTAATTTATTCTATAACTATGTTTCAGTTTCGGTTTCACTGTTTTCCGTCAAGATGGCTTGGTGAACTACAAAAGCTTTTATAGTCAACCGTTCACCCGAAGGCTTTGGAACTGCCTTTACGGGATGGCATTGTTTTGTAGTATCTTTCTCTACACCTTCAAGCTCATGGAAATCCGTCTTCTGAGGAATTTGAAGAACTGGGAATGCAGTTATTGGTATGAGTTGCTGATGGTCATTGGAGCTTACTGTCAGCATAGTGAGTATCTCTTCAATTATTTTGGTATCAAGATTACAGGAGTATATTACCCTACATCCCGTCTCTAGTGACTAACGCAACGTGACAAGCGACTTGAAGCGATTATATTGAGATGGTGGAATTTCTCTGGACATTGCTTTGGAACTATTGTACATCACTTAAAATCAAAATCAATTCACAAATGGAAAAAATATTGCATCACATACATATTGAAAATAATTATTTTTTAAACGTTAATGGCTTACTTAGAAAGAAATCCAATTAATAAATCCAAATAATAATCAAATAATTTCCAATTACAGCGACAAGTCTTAATATACTAAATCACATGCGCATAAGACGTATCATCCCCGTCTCGGGTGATGGACGTAACAGGAGGAATGCGACTCAGTTTAAGATCCATTTACCTGAGGTGGGCCCTCAGCTCGTTCAGTCACGTAATCAAATAAAATAAAATAAACTTATTGTTGCAGTCCCGCCTATCGATGCTACTCTTTGCTCTAGAAGAACAGCGTACTTATCTTTCTTCATGTTTGCGTATGTTGTGTATACGTACTATACGTCAAACCTGCTTTCCCATCTCGTGAATGACAAAGACGAGATAAACGCAGAATCATTAATGGACAGTGACTCAGAGTGCCTGATACTGGACGATGTCAAATATTTTATTTGGGACACTGTAAGTATAAATGTGAATCATTTATCAAATGTTCTGTGAAGTATAAGGTAGTTAGTTTTCAATAAACATGGCATACATAACTGTAGTGTGGGCTCTGGATTTATAATAACAGTAAAATTATTTCCTCATCTGGACACGCCAAGATTTTTACACGGGTCCACATAGTGGAACGTAAATTAAATCACTTTTATGTTTTCTTCAATTAGACACACTTTGTTTGCAAAGAGGGTACAGTCAGGTTAATAATCAGGTTAGCCAGATTTCATGAAAAAGTTTCCATACTTTTTAGAATAATTGTTGCTTAACAATTAAACGACCAATTCCTGTATTAGGTATATGAACTGTCATCAGTTGAAAATTACCTACAACACGTTTTACTTTAGACTGGTCAATCACCTCAGTTCGTAGTAGGTCTGCCTTCTGCACTGAAAACTGGGTACTATTCCCACCCAGGATATGTTTTCTGTGGGTGTTAAATATATGCATTAAAGAAATAGTTTTCAGAATCTTTTAATTTTTTGTTGCTTCTCGTTTTTATATACCAAATAACTAGAAATTTTCAGTGTTTAGTTATTTCTCTTGTTAAGGCATATGTGTTCCAACTTTAACCCTCACCCAGGGGGAAGTACCCATTAGTACCAAAACCCGTGTACCGTCGGTAAATGATAACGATTATAACAGATTTTAACTGAAGCCTGGTTAAAATAATTACCTATTAGACGTAACCAAAACGCCTCGTTTTCTCTAATAAAGGAACCGTGCTTTTTCTTAAATCAGGTTTTGCTCATCTGATATCAATCTTGCCAGACTAGACGATATTTTCATAAAACAAGGTCACTTGTGATTTAATTAAATTTTCATCGCCTTTTTCGTCTTTAAGGGAGAGGTTTTTCCATAAATTATCTATGGGATTACCATGGAAAATAAATCATTTATTAGTTTATTGGAAAATAAATCGTAATCGTTAGCGAAGATAGTGGAAATACATATAAAAAAAAAACGGAAAACAGAATTGAGATCCTTTTTAACTTTTTTAGTGTTGGTTAAAAATAGCAAGTTGATAATTATCAAAGATCAACGTTAATAACATTCTGTATTTATTATTAACTAGCAGACCCAAATCGGTAAAGCCGCTTTTGAACAAACTTTATGCCACCACACAAAGTGTGCCCCAGCCGGGAATCGAACCCGGGACCCCTCGCTTCGAAGGCTGGGCTACTACCAACGCAGCCACGGAGCCGTCAAATAAACACGCGCCTTTTCAGATTGCTTTCCAAAATGAAAACAGTACAAGTGAACTCAATCAGAAAATATTAAATCTCAAATCAGTATCATTGGAAGAGAGCCTGAAAGCTATCAGGGTCAACAAGTCGGCAGTCATGTCTGATTATGTGAGTTTGCTGCCGTTCATACATTCAGGTTAGTGCCTTTTTTGTAAACGAAGTGTTTTTTTTTAATGTGCTAAAGTGAAAGTAAGCTGAAGGCCCACCTGGCGACATCCGCCCATAACATCAGTAATGCGACTCAGTATAAGATTTGGATCCTACACTGCGTCGCATCCTGCTGCGTCCATCACCCGAGACGGGGATGATACGTCTCATGCGCATGTGATTTCACCGGCACCCACACCCTTCCACAGTAATGCTAGCACTACTGCTTGGCAGATTCCAAGTGTGGTGGCAGTACCTCTCCGGACGAAACTGGCAGAAGTTCAAGTGCTACTTTTGGTTGCTCCAATAGCACGAAAGTTGAAATATTCCTATTATATAATATGTTTACTGCGATCCAAGCGATGCGATATGATCCAAGACTTTCGTATTTCAAATTGCATGTAATTGGTTTATTGTCTCCATATAAATTCATAGTTTTAATCGTTGAAAAAAAAAGGGTAAAACGGGTCCCAATTACTACCCTGACTGTCTATTCGTCTGTCACCAGGCTGTATCTCATGAACCATGACAGAGAGTTGAAATTTTCACAGATGATGTACAATATTTCTGTTGCCGCTATAACAACAAATACTAAAAAACAGAAAATAATAAATATTAAACAGGGCTCTTATACAAAAAACGTGATTTTTAGGGTTCCGTACCCAAAGGGTAAAACGGGACCCTATTACTAAGTTATTATAGATCATGAACCCACAGTAGTAGCTAGTAGCTTATTTGACGAGATTTTATCTAAAATTTCTTCTTTTATATTTGATTTTCAGAATTCGACAATTACGAAATTTGCCGGCTAACGAACATTGATGTTGTGACTAACCTAAAGAAGTACTTCTTCGTTTCCAATAGTTTCCCGTACAAGGAGGAATTCAAAGTTGCGTAAGTAATGTCCCATATTCACTATCATCATGCCAAACATAATGTACTAGCATTTTGTTTATAACTACAAAAGTTTCGGGGATCATTTCGCTCAGTTCCGTAGGTGACCCTCAGAACCTCTAAACGTGTCTCCTGGTACGCAAGGAGCAAGGAGACGGGGATATTACATCTCATGCGCCTGTAATTTCACCGACAATTGCGCCATTACACCGGAACACAGCAATGCGAGTGCACCGCTGCTTGGAGGCGGATTACCTTGTGCATTGGCAGTACTTCTCCAAACGAACTTAGCATAAGTCCTACTACCTTGTGTTGCTCCTTTTGCACCACCCGGGGGAAACGTGTAAAGACTGAGGGTACTAAGTTTGTAAGTAAGGATAGATGTTTGTGACTCAATCACGCCAAAACGGCTGAACGGACCTGGATGAAATTTGGCACAGAGATAGATTATAGTCTGGAATAGCACATAGGCTACTTTTTATCCCGGAAAAATGTACGGTTCTCATAGGAAGTCCAATCGCGAGTAACACCGCGGGGCGCAGCTAGTAATTAATAGTTTATTCCACATCAATTTTTAATACCTCTTTTATTAAATCATTACTTATTTCAGTTTCTTGAAGCTAAAGGAATTCGGCATCGTTGACCGTCTAAAGAATTTCTACTATCAGTCCGACTCTGAATGCGTTCCAATACCCGAAGTTAGCAGTCCGGCACAGTTCCAACAGATTTTGAGACCTATGTTTACTTTGATAGGGACGTATATATTGTGTGTTGTTATACTTGGATGTGAAATCTTACATCACAGAAGGACCCGGCTATGGCCGTATGTTAACTAGTATATCATATCAACGAGTATGTAAACATTTAACTAGTATTTCATATCAACTAAATAGTATGTAAACATTTAACTAGTATTTCATATCAACGAGTATGTAAACATGTAGTAGAATAAGATTGTGCTGTAAGCGCTTTCCGTCATTTATTCGCAACCATACAAATACATACATACAAGTGTTGCACACTAAACAAAAAATTCAATTATTTGTAATTATTATGTGGGTTATAGCATTAAGGTTTGTGTGCACACGTTTGCTGCGTTTATCTTAGAATGAAATTAAGAAGTCCTCAATAAATCTTACATCTCACAATTTGATATACAATTAAAAAAGAATGTATTTATATATACTTAAATACATTTAATCCGGGCAAAAATGGCCAAATATCTATTAGTAGGTACTACTAACAGATATTCTGGTATCTGCCTCTGATACAAGATAGCAGAGTGATCATAAAACTGTTCTGTTTACTTTTAAGGCTTCCAGGCAACCCTCGGTTCCCTGGTTCAAAGGCCTTGTAGAGACAAGAGACATGGCTAGAATAACAGACAAGTGAAAGTTAAACAATGATTTATTAACATGTCATCCAAGTCCAAGTCCGAACGGGGCCTTAGCTCCTGTGCTGAGGAAGTACACTCCTGGACTCCCCTCTTCAGAATCCACTCCCATAAAAGCCAGCTCGGTTTTGTTACACCTGCCTTCTGAAAAGGCTTGCCAACCCGAACATTTACGAGCTGAAATAATAATATTATTTATACAGTTTTAGTTCTGCGGTAGGTTTCCCTATATCACTAGTATAGAAAAGGCAAATTATAATCATATTATTTCTTAAAACTTTGGGTAAACTAAAACTTAGCTAAGTCACATTAGTTGTACAACCTAATATAGTTCTTATTGAAATAATAGTAAAAACTATTTAACAAGTTTAATTCTTATTTCTTGCCCTAAGGGCAAGAAATAAGAATTAAAGAAGAATTAAGAAGAAAGAATTAAATTATTAAACTCGAATTAAACTCAACTCAACTTCAACTCGGTCTCCAATGGACAAAAAAAAGTCACGGTAAAGCAAAATACGCTGTTTCGTTTTTATTGGATAAAGAATTTTCCCCTGACGGCTCTGTAGTGTTTACGCGTAGCCACCATTGCAATTGGTGTCAAAAACAAACCTGGAAAAGCCTTTGGATTGTTAATAGACTCTGCATAGAACTCCCAAGCTCGGCTATGGTCACAAATGTAGAACATACATCCTGGTTGGGATATGCCTCCATTTGGATAGAAGTCTTTGTGCCCTGAAAAAATAATCGGTACGGAAAATGTATGACAAAGCAGTACACGCAAATACACGAAAGTCTTTTTCGTTTTTGTCGACTAAAGGAATTCCGTAAACACGTTGATATTTCAAACGTCATGAAGAAATGTTGCATCTGCATCATAACTTCTTCTTCTTCTACGAGTATATGGCTTTTTTGCATCATAACAGTGATGTACCTACAATATATCAATGACCATAATTGAATTTGACTATGCCCACCATTCTATTATTTTCGTGGATAGGTTGACTGTCATTTTGTGTTGGTCCTTGTTTGATTGACGCCGTGTTGTAGTGTTCAAAGAACTAAAATTAAGTGAAGGTTTACTTCCTTAAGAAATTTACAAAACATACATAATAATTGAATATTTGTTTGGTAAAACATATAATATTTTTATTAAAAAAAAATGGTAATCAATAAATAACTACAATTTTTAGCAATTTTATGTAGTGAAAAAACAGACATTCGACTGTTTCAAGATCAAGTAAAATAATGTTTATGATTAAGATTCAAAATATCCAAAACTTTTAGCAAATTTAACGACTCACTAACTAATTAGTGAGCATAGTGATTAGTGAGCGGATTTTATAGATTTACTTTCAAAACCTTTACCTACAGGTAATTTTCCACCCAGGATGCCTCCATTAGTGTGAATCACATCCACAAAGGTTGCATCAGTTTTATCAAGCCTTTCTTCACCGCTGACATTGTGGAAACAAGGTCCAGCGGGGTCCAAAGCCGAGATCCTTCCCAGGTGCTTCCCCGTGATCTGATAGACACGTTTCCCGGCTGTTCCAGCTATGTGCGAACCGAGGCTGTGACCAATTAGAGAGATTTTTGTTGGGTCGTGACCTCCTGCAAAATTACAGCTGGTTACATAACCTTCATAGCATAATTCATGGAAGACAATATTAACGTACGTGAATAAAGTTTTTTGGGGTAATTTAAATAGGGTCTGAATAACTTAACATTTATAAGTTTAGTAACTTATACCTTTTATGAACTCGCTTAAAGCTTCTCCAAGCATTTCTCCCATGAACCTCGAACGAGTGGAACTCCTCAAATACTCCAGAGTTATTGTATGCCTTCCATCTAGTGCGAATATCTTCACCCCTTCTTGTTTCAGCAGTTCCGAAGACAATGCTTGAACCATTTCTCCTTCCGAACTTTCTCCAAACCCGTGTATTAGAACGAAGATTCTATCATTATCATGGATCAGTTTCTTAAGTCTTTTGGTGTCAGTAAGAATGTTTTTGATTTGATTACTTTTTGTTATAAGATCGATGGTGATGTTTTCTGGGAGAGTGGAGTTTTTGGCTTGCATTTGATCGTACGTAAGTCCCAATATGCTTTTCAAATAAGCACCTGTAAAAGGGAACCAATTATTGTTATATGTACAAACCGTCTTCTTATAATAATTATTTTATTATAAGGGGATGGTTTATGAAAGATTCCAATTCAGACGTCTTAGACACCCTTTTTACTAATAGTTATAATACGGTATATATCATTAACTAACTGCATTGCGCCTCATCAAAATGAGCCTATGTGTTAATCCAGGATATAAGCTATCCTGGTACCAAATTTTAAATCCGTTGAGCCGTTTGAGCGTGAAGGAAGTACAAACAAAACACACGCGCACACACACGTACATACAAACTTTCGCTTTTATAATACAAGTATGATTATATCCTAGAAGCTGCTAGCTAGTTAGTTTAATAACATACAATCGAGTAACAAGTCTGCCTATAACCACCTAACAGTATGTTCCGAAAACCTCATCATATAAATTTATCAATAATATAAATTTATATTATTTAAGTATTATTTAGTGTGTATACTTAAAGCGTAGTGATTATATTCATTTGCGTACTATAAAGTATAAAAATCTTACATCCAGTTGATCCTGCGGCGACTAAAGGTTGAATTGCAGGTAGAACGGAATCTCTGACAGATCTGAAAGTAAATTTCACTGGGTGCTGGTGTGGTGACCTAGCACTACACAAACTGATCAGTAGTAAAACATTGTAAATGATCGGTATTTTCAGCTGCTTCGCTGTAACAATAATAATTTTGGTTTTATATCGGTAAGTTATATTTATAATATTACACATGATTGTATAAACAACAATGTTATATTTCGTTGAATTTCATCCTCAGTACGATAAAAATTATATAAATAAAAAATAAATATTCATGGACATATAACGCAGCGTCAAGCCTCATACTTAGTATAACTTATGCCGATGAAAACCAGATCACTGTACATAATATACATTAACACCTAGAAAGAGAGCAAACTTTTATGTTCATTACACAAAAGCTTATGCTGGGTGGGAATCTAACCCACGACCTACGGCGCAGAAGGCATCTTTCAAATGAGCCGAGCGGCTGGTCAATTCAGGTATTTTTTTAACGTTATCACACTCATACCTCTGCACTAGGATTTCCTGTGTCGCAGATGACATGTACAAACACAGAAACACAAGACAAACACCCAAGACTCGAGAACAAACTTCATGCTCACCACACAATGTGTGCCCCGGCCGGGAATCGAACCTGGGACCCCTTGCTTCGAAGGCAGGGCTTCTACCAACAGCAATTAATTATCAGATGAGTATACTACCTTAATTTCTGATTAGTGCACAAGTGATTAGCTGTAGGACATATAAGCCACGTTAAAATAATGCGGTGGATAACGGGATAAAAAATAAAAACATTATTACAAACAAGTCTAGTCTTAACCCGAGAAATGAACCCAGAATTTTACAAACCTTTGTTCCGAGGTGGATGAATGAGGGAATTGCCATAGCCTACTTGCCCACCGCGGAACGAATGTTAGTTGAGCATAACGATGAAAAATGATTACACAAAAATATACAAACAAAAAATATCTTAGTCACTCAATGTGAAATCAAAATCCCTCAAAAAATATTACCTATATAAATATGATGACTCAGCAAACGGTCTCTATTGATTTTCAGTTAACAAGGAAATTGTATCCCAAAAGTAGACTCTCAATTTGACCAAGTATCTTTCCTATTTTTGACACCGACCGAGTACTTTGTTCGTCACAAGAAATGTTTGATGGGAATGGAACTCACGGCCTACAGTGCAGAAGTCAAGTATCTGAGCATTATCAGCTTTAATACCATCTGTAATACCACTGGCACCCACACCGTTTCACAGCCAAGAAGTGGCGCATAGCAATGCGACGGCACCACTATTTGGCGTTGAATTACCAGGTAGTGGTAGCACTTCTCCGGACGAACCTGACACAGATTCTACTGCTACTTGGGTACTTTGTAGGGACTCTTAGGGTACTTACCTACAGATACGAGCTGTTTGGACGCCCAAAGCGTACACTTTCCTGCATGTTTTGTGTAATGAATCAATTTAAAAAATACTAGGACACACTCACCAAACACCATTATATTCGTATAGCAATTGACCGATGTGCTTTACGTAATGTTTTGTTAAAAATGATACGGTAAATTGAATCGACAATAAAATATGACCACATTGTGTGACGACAACGGCCATTTTCGTGCACGATTTTTATCAAAACCAATAATTTATAAGGTGGTAGCGAAGTATAAAGTGCTTTTGCCGCTTCGCTCCCGTCAATGTATATTTTTAGCCGACTGCGCTGAATCCCGAGGGTTATGTTTTTCGAGCCAAAGAAACCTACATACATACATGTATGTATATTTCTTTAGCACGCTCTGTAGCTTTTACGGCTTGATTTAATTTAGCTTGAAAGGTGTCGTTACATTCATCTCAACTGTCAGAGTGATACTGGCTATATCAACATTAAAATGGCAGCTGTTAGGCGCCATATTATTCCTTCAAAAAATTATTTTTCCCCTAATCCTATTGAGTGTGGTATCAAAATAGAGGGCTTTATAAATTGCTTACAAAAGTATATAAAAGTTATACGTTTAAATGTAATTTGGATTTTTTTACGCATTCGGTTTTTTATTTTCTCAATAATTTTGTAACTACGAGTACAATTTATTTCTGGATAAAAAGTATCATATAACCCTTACGTGTATTTAAAATTTCATGTTCGGTTATGGTTAAAGCGTGAAAGCGTAAAATTCACTCACATTTTAATTAATAATAATTAGGAAATTAGGATAAATCGATCAGCCTCACATCTCAATTGGTGGTGGCACTGCCTTCTGCACTGACGGTCGTGTGGTCCATTCCCACTCAAGATAAATATTTGTGTGACGAACATTAAGTATGAATAGATGGCGCTGTATGACTAAATAATGTAAGAGATGTCACAGAACACGTATTGTATGAAACATGTGAGAAAGATTACTCCTTCTACAATTATTTTACGGGCGAAGAAACTTTATTCTCATAAGAATTACTAATTCACATAATATGCGAACTTATAAATAATATTTCATGTAATTACAATGATCTTTTTGCTTCCAAACATCTTAAGAACTAAAATATATCTTAGATCATAATTTTTAGCCTTAAACTATTTGATTTTAAACGTTTGTGTTATTAATAATGCTACACATATACAATAATTAGGCCTCAGCCTACCTCATGATCCATAAATTATTTTCTTTCTTCCTTTCTTACACTAGCTAAGTACAGCAGCCATTAGTCATATTTTTTCCGTCTTTAACTATAAATTCTGCCCGGGTCCGAGTTAATGTACTCTCAGACGCTTTTCCACATTTTAATTGATTTAATAAGTAAGGATATTAAAGGTATTATAGTTATTAGTTCAAAATTACATTATTAGCCCCAGAGTATATTGTATTTCCAATTTTAAAGCTTTTACTAAACACGTAATTTACCTGTCATTTTTATAGGGCCAGTCTGTCAATTCCATCGAATTAGTCTGTGGTCCATTCTTAAAAATACCTTTAAACCATTTTACCAAGAAAGTATCCATCTTAATGCTCGCTGCATCAAAATGGCTGCTTATTTTGATAATATTTAAAATAAGAAATTTCTTAAGCCTGCTTGCTATAATGACTTCACTCTTATAAGAAGTTTGCCTAAAACAATACCGAAACATCAATTCTAAGAGAAAATAATCTCGAAACACGAATCTCGAAGGTGACGTAGCGAGAGAGATATTCATACAAATATATCTTATTGATATACCTACATTTAATGGGAGCTACAGTGAGCTTTTAATGTCCGTGTGGTCTAGCGGTACCAAATGGCAATACAACCAATGCCTGGACCAATGATCCAAGGAATTGTGGCTCCATATACAGAGAACCTCGAAGAACACTGACTACTGCCATAGACAATCAATACAAGAATCTACAATAGATAGCGCTGCCAAAACTACTAAAATACCTACATCGTGCAAGTGATGCAACCGGGCAATTTGAGCACAACACGCGCTCGTTGGAAAATTTTCCATTTCTTCGGTGAACTCAGGGTCCAAAGGATGACAGTTATGCTATGATATAGTATTATGGACCACCGACTGTATTTTCTATTATTTTGGATGGCCATAGCACCCGGTGTGCGAGTGCTAATTGTACGTGACCATTTTGGGCCTTATAGTGCTGATATAAATATAGTAGCGTTATATAACGCAATCTCGATAGCTCTTTTAATTTTCGTAAGAATTGAGGCCCTTGTGGTATAAGATACAATATTTTCCTGCAAATGGAAATTTCAAAGGGTCTATGTTAAGAGTTTTTGTGAACACTTAATATCTCTTCAAAATGCAAATGAAAATCGTGGTCTTTGGGAATTATATAGTGTTACAAAGGTATTAAATATACATGATTAGATGATTCGTGCTAAAGTTAACTAATAATATTTTTTATAAAAGAAATAAAATGCACTTTCGTTGCTAAACAACATTGAAGAATATGGAAAATCTTATAATTTTCTTTTTGATCACGAAAACATGCTAACAAATTCGCAATCTACCTAATATCTATTCATGTTTTTTAATAAGGTTTTTAAAAGAAACTACTCATATCAAGCATATTGCGTTTTTCTTTAATAAAACAGCAATTTTTTTTTACATCGCTGAATTATTTTAATTATTATGTACTAGCATAATAAATTAAATAATTAAGATATGTATAAAAAAGAACTGTTTTGTATTAAGCAAACCTGTATGCTTAATATGTGTAGTTTCTTTTAAAACGTTATTAAAAAACATGAATAGATGCTCAAATTAGCATGTTAATATGTACTGGCATGTTCTGCTGAAGCGGGTTAATTGCATACCGGGCATTTCACTGGGATACTGCTTAACTAGCATTTTCTGGTATGGCGATGAGAAAACATTGTGAAAAAACTGTACGTAGATAGAGCTAAAGCAGACTTCAGCGACTAATGCTCTTTTCGGAAGCTTGAAGCATCCAAACGCTTCAATACGGAATGCACGGTGGCTTAGATGTAGTCCTGCCTTCGAAGCGAGGATTCCCGGGTTTGATTCCGGCCGGGGCACACTTTGTGTGGTGAGCATGAAGTTTATTCTCGGGTCCTGGGTGTTTGTCTTGTATTTCTGTGTTTGTCCATGCCGGTCGAAAACCAAACCGAATAAAAATTGACATAGCTCCACAGTTTTATGAGAAAATAATACATTACAAGCGGTCTGATCATAATCTTAGCGGATGGCGTGCCATAGGCATTTCATTTATAATTCGCTCCAATGGCGGCTTCAGTTGAATGATATCTACATAAATATCATTCTACGTGATGTTTTTCTAACCCCCGAACCCCGCATCCCGAACCCTAAACCCCGCACCCGCCGAGAGGTGGTATAAAAGTATGTGTATATCATCCATATTTCCACTGCCTTCATTCTCTACAATTGAGAGTGAAGGCAGTGATATTCTTTAATCTACTAAGGGAGTTCAACCCCCATTGGTATACTCGTATGTGAATTTTTTTCTAGATTTTGATTCTAGGTGTTTTCAAAACGTTTTCCTTCAGATTTGGACCATCACAGAAACACAAGAAAAACTCCCAAGACCCGAGAAGTAACTTCTTGCTTACACAAAGTGTGTCCGGGCCGGGTTTCGAACTCTGGACTCCTCGCTTCGAAAGCAGGGCAACTAGCAACTAAGCTAAGGAGCTATCATTGACCTATCTGGTCGTATATGGTATGGTATGGTATGGTCTGTCTGAGTGTATGTGATTATGTCCGTTGGGTCCACATAGCTTTTTATTTCAGCTGGTGTACAGAAGCCGGCAAGAACATAGTTGTTGGAAACCAATTAAGCTGTATCCAGGTTTACCAGCTAAATACTTTCTTGAAGGGCTTATCATTTATTTCCTTCATATTAGATAACTCCTAAGTCAATATTTTATTTATCTTTAAGTTCTTTGCGATACCAACCTTCCAAGCCACATATTCCTCTTCATCCAAAGGTTGCCTGGAAGATATTGCTTCTAAGCGACAAGGTCGACCATTTTAAATGACTCTATTATATTTTTTGTATTGTATTGTATAACTTATAAGTTCAAATGTGTTGAACCTAGCACTACCGCGATAACTGCATCGCATACAGCAATTTACGTCAATCCATTTCTGTGCATCTGAGAGAAATGCTGACGCTTCATGAGGCACGATGACAGGAGCCTACGTGACCAGCGACCACCAGTAAGCTCCAAGCTTTGGAGGGCACGTTATGATGACGTTTCCGGCTGTGATAGTCGAAATGTTGTTTTGGAGGTATTCCGGTGACATAGAAACTCCGCCTACAGAGTTGACTACTTACACAAAAGAAAAAAAAGGTAGATAATTAAGTAGAACTATGTGGTTTAAACTACCATTACAGAGTCTAAGAAGTGACTGATTTAAAAACCAAATAAACTTATTTATATTCTTCCCTTATTTTTAAACTTTAGGGATGAAATAAAAACATAATCATCCCAATCTTTACAATTAGTGAAGATACCTCGTAATAAATACAAAAATAAAATAATACAGCCAAAATAAAATATGGTGTTTGAAGTCTGTGAAAAATACAGTGAAACCAGAGCTCCTTCAATTTTCACAAATGACAAGCAAAGAATCATTTGAACTTCTTTTTCGGGTTTGATATTTCGTGACAATCCGACTAACCCTTGTCCGTAGGTACCTTTTGAATGCCTCGCTTCAATTTCCGGCCCGAAATAATCCACTAAGAAGATAATACCGATCTGAGCTAGTTCAGTAAAAGGATAAAGCAGAAGGCACGACTTTACAAGGTCAGTAATGGACCAGGATCATTATAAAACAAAGACCACCGCCGCGTCTGTGTACACGCGATAAACTTAAAAACAACCCAACGAATTTTCATACAAATTTCGCCAATAGACGAAAGGTTAAAACGTGTATTTAATTAGGTTTTGTGTAAATCGACTAAAATATGAAGATGGTTGCAGAAGATGTTGGAAATCGTTCCGACTGGAAGATTTACTGGTGTGCACCGCATAAACTAAGAATAGAAAAGAATAGAATGAAAAAAAAAATCATATGAACACCCTGACACAGAACAAACATCTGCCACACAATTGTTTGTCCTGGGCGAGAATCGAACAGCGCAGAAGGCGGAACAACTACCAACTAAGCCGTAAGAAACTTAGTTCCCAAAGTGGTCCAGGTGGACCCCCAGGGGTCCACGGGAGACTCGACGGGGGTCCACGTTGGTGTGACAAAAAAATGAGGTTTTACAATTCGAAACTTAGCTGCAACGCAAATTTACGTAGTTAGATCTAATCTACACATTTTTTGTCGAGTTTTGGGAATATGGTAGAAATGTAGCAGCTAAATTTTGAAAGAAGTCTATGAGAAAAAGTCTGGAAACTCTGCGTGTCTTTCTTTCTACTACTGAATGCAAATAATAGCATGAAAAGGTCTATTCCCAGTTGCCACCACCATCTCCGCCACCACTGCTGGCAATTGAGAAAAAAAATCCCAGCCTTCACCAGTGGTGGCAATGGAGAAGAATATTAAAACAAAAAAAAAAACTTGACATTTCATCTCGTAAATGGTACTCATACTCGGAATAGTAATCAAAACTCGAGGCTTGAGTGGAAGCCTAATTATTCAAAAACCATCCTTGTACAATACAGCTAGTTCTTTTACTTAATACGTTTATAATGGAGCGAAATTATTCTCTAACAATACAAATGATTGGCCATGTCATCTGACCACACAGGGCCGTAATCCGGCATCATTGCAAATTCCAAATGATTTTTTATTAAACGTTTACACACTTATACAATACAGTAGGATTTCCTGTGTCGCAGATGGCATGGATAAACACCCAAGACCCGAGAACAAACTTCATGCTCACCATAAAGTATGCCCCGCCCGGGAATCACGCATATCACTACTTTTTCACTATTTTGCACTTATTTTAATGAATAAAAACCCACATTGAATTTATATTGTGTTATGTATTATCACAATAATTTTGCCATGTCAGCGGCTCAAAACTCATACGTCTAAGTAAGCTACATATTCGCTCGAAAAGAACAACAATATTTTGAGCGTTTTCTATGGGCTGCAATTATTGCAAATGAATTTGGCCCTGTGACCGGATGTTCCACTTTGACAAATACGTACCTTAATTGTCAAAAATTGGCTTTGACTAATCGCCAGAGCAACCCTCACATAGAAATCAGTAATTACCCCAGCTTTCCTGTTCAATTACAATATGTCATTATCTGGGGTTTCATTACCGGTTTACGATTGTAACGAGGTAATGACCATTTGTCGACTAAACTCTATGGATTTGTAAATTCATGGCAACGGTCAGGAATGATTTGTTTGAAATCAGAGTGTCACTTGCGCAATGCGTTCATTTAAAGACTAGATATATAAACTCTTTATTGTTCACACCAGAAATTGTACAGCAAAAACAAATAAGAAAAAGAACATATAATTGGTGGCATAATGGGCGACCATATCGATAACTAGATTTAAAAAAAAAAGTTACCTTAGTGGCTCTTTATAACTTCAGCTATCTGCCAGTGACAGACAAGAGACAGATGACCAGAAAGGCAAACATTTAATAAAAAAAAAATTGTTATATTGTAATATAATTTCCGTATATATTTTCAAATGCATTTAGTTAAAACCTGTTAATATGACATTACAAACAGACACTTCAATTATATTTATTTCTGTAGATAAACGTAAAATAGTGATAATTGTTACAAATATATTTTGGTATCTTAAAACTATGAATAACTTCAGAATTTTACGCTTGAAATTCTTAACCAATGTAAGCTTAGTTTGTGTAATGTGAATTCGGCTTTAGAGGCAATGCCAGTATACATGAATATCAGTAATTGGATAAATACAGGTGTGTATTAAATGGCCGGAACTAAGCGCATACGTAACTACTAAGGGCACTTTATACCAAAAACTGGTATCACTATATTTACCCTAAATACTCAACTCATATTGCATTATCGTGTAACTTAGTGTAAATTTTTGTGTTTATATTTTTATATGTATGTTAGTCTGTAAGGTATTTATTATACGGGCCTGTTTTTAGTATTTATACAACAAAATGTAAGAAGCCTGAAATAAAGATTAATTATAATTATTATTATGGACACACCTTACTATTGAACAAACATTAACCTTGAACAATACACCTTTGTACTTTCCACTTTCAGATTGTTCTGTAATTTATAGGTGACTAGCGCCCCCGCTTCGCACGGTTAGTAGAGCATCGTATCAGAAACTACCCGTGCGAAGCCGGGGTCGTAAAAAATAAACTTAAAACAGTATTTATTGCATGAACACTTTTTTAAATTGCATACGTGATAGTACGTACATAAAGCAATCATAACAGATAAGATGCATCACTTCAAATTAACTCATCAGGTAGAAATAGGTGTTATTAAGGGGACGACCTCACATCCAATACCATACATGGAAAACTCCATACAAATGCAATATGAATTATGTATTTATTAGACTAGACTACTAGACGATTACTAGATAATAACAAACAAAACAAAGAAAAAATTGGTTGCCCGTAATGTCGGTTTACGGACGATACTTTTACGTGATAACGTCATAAGAATACATTGATGATAAAGGTGAACGCTTAGGCCGATCGTGCCTCTGTATCGAAAACAAGACTAGATCTGACTTAATTATTTTTTATTACTGGTAGATCTATATTCTTGGCTCGACACATAATATCATAGCCCCACAATGATTTTGTAGCTAGATAGTATATTATAGCTAATTACTTCTAAATTGAAAAGAGTCGAACAATTTAAAAAAAAACAGGTTGAAAGTGAAACTTCGGTTGAGACGTAGTTGAAAAACAAAAGCCGAGGTTTATCTCTAATTAAAAGTTTTGATTATGAACATGAGTAGACCATAAATATTTTAGCTAGCCTATTTAGATTGTCATCAGGCTTCTAAAACACAAAATTACGCGTAGTAAAAGTGTGACTTTGCAACAAGATACGCCACAAACTCAAGTTTTATAAACAATTTTAACTTTCAAGATATTAAAACTCAAAAATATGATTATAGATTCATAATTGAATGAAAATTGAATTCAGTGGAGATGTGAATGTTATGGTTGATGCGAGGAATGACAAAAAGAAAAAGCCTGAATGAACTAATAAATTTTCATGAGGTGGACATGTTATGCAAATTAACTGATTTAAAAACCGACTTTTTAATAATGGTAGGAAACTTTTCAAATCGGTCTACAGTGGGCAAAGAATTTCGTCGGATGGCATATTTTTGCAGTTATTTTAATTTAACCAAACTATTGAACAGATTCTAATAAAATTTCTATGGAACTTATATTAAAGTATTGTATTATATATTAAAATAAAAGTTTTCCCGTTCAGTTGATAAATAAAAAACGTAATTCTGAGGTAACAAATATAACACCTGATTGATTACCTCCTCCTTTGGAAGACGGTTAAACAAATAGGTGGATTTTGTGAAAGATAATATATATCATAATAATGAAGTGAATATTAAGATGACACCTGACAAAGCGGAATAGATGAAAGTACATATTGTGATCATTGTAGGATTAGATTTTAGGGATGAATAAATAGTGGTACACAAGGAGCGCCGACAGAAGTGAAAAAAAAAAAACAGACTACACTACAGATACTCATACAGAGGCGTCGGTAACAGTAACAGTAACAGTGTCGCGAGTTCAATGGTTTTTTCCCATCTCAAAAAATAGGATCTCAAACCAGGACTGTTTTTAAACCCGTGGGAGATTTGATGGTAAAACAGTAACAATCAAATTAAAAATGACAAAGATTAATAACACCTTACTATTTACCATTATTTCGAATACTTATTATTGGTATTATAAACAATAGTTAACTAATAATATAATTCTAATCTTTACTTGAGGTACTAATAACTTTAAAACGAACCATTTACAATAATCTTTCAAACAAATTCAAATTAATTTAAGTCGTTTAAGTATATTTTTCATACTAAATGTTCCTTCATTTAATGTTACAATGAAATTGATTCGTAAGCTGTCGCGAGATCCCGCAGTGCCTAAAATTATGCAGGACCCTGTTGGCTTGCAATCCCTAGGCTCAAACTCAAGGAACGAAGTTTGAACATTACTAGCTCTGAAACAACATGAGACCTTCTTATGAATTTAGATATCCCTGAGGGTTTCAAACGAATCCTATTTATAATGGATTAGCTATGATATTGTATTAAAACATACGCAGTCATCGCGCATTAGACTGTTGCAATTGCTCTAGAAAAACTTAACTTTTTACTACTCGTAAATGCGAACGTTTAGATGGATGTTTATCACTCAATCACGCCAGAACGGCTGAACGGGTCTGGATAAAATTTAGCACAGGGATACATTATAGTCTGCAATATCCCGAAATAGTGAAATGTTCCTGTTGTATAACCAACCGCGGGTAAAACCGCGAGTCACAGTATATAATACATATTAACATCCACACAGAAAACAAACTATGTTCGTTACACAAATGTTTTTCCTGAGTAGAAATTGAAGCTACGTAGAAGACTGAACCAACTGAACTATGAGACCAGTTGCCGGAAAACGGTATGCGCATTGTATGCGTTTGAGTTGCAGTGAAGACCTCCAAGAACGTCATCCCACCAACCGCAACGAAATTACATAATAAGGTGGATGTGACGGGCATGGGTGCTATTACCTTAAACATTGCCTGCAGAATCAAGTCATCATGTAAATGTGGGTTGACAATAAAAATGACATAAATGATTGTTCTGAGCTGTAATTTAACCATTGAATTGGAAAGTCACGCACATTTTCGCGTCATGAGTGGTGAAGCTGATTTATTTATTTATTTTTAAGTGCATCATTACAAAATTATTTCCAAACCGTTGCATATTAAAATACAGAAAACAATGTAAAAAATATGCAATAATAAGTAAACAGTACAAAAACATTTATTGCATTAAAAATAGACTAGGTATTATTAAATAAAAATATAGACTAATAAGGCAGGCTATAAATAAGTGCTCAGTTGGTAGTATATCTGCCTTCTGCGCGTTAGGGTGAGGGTTCGATTCCAATTCAAAACAAGCGTATCTTATGTGATGAACATATATTTTTGTTCTCTCTGGGAGTCATTATGTATTGTATGTATGTACTAGCGACCCACCCTGGCTTCGCGTGGTTGACAAGTGTGTGTGACATAAATTGTAATACTATTCCGTAGTCCATCATTTTGATATAATTCGTACGGTTAACCTAGCATTAGAAAGGTAAGCGCCCAAAAATATGTTTTTTGCGACATCATAACAAATCATTACATTTAATTATCATCGGCTTTTCTCTACTATAATAAGATATTATACATATAATACATGCATACGCCTATATCCTTCAAAAAAATGGTCTAAATGGTAGTGAAAACCGTAAAAAAACCGGCTACGAAGTTATCGAAGAAACATCGACTTTGCTAAATACTATTGTATTTTGAGATTTACAAAAAAAATGTGCTATATAAGTATTGTATCAATAATTTAGTTCATAGGCTCCAACCCTTGCTTAGTTTGGGGATAGATGGCGCTGTGTGGAATGTATAATACATGAATATTTATTTATTTATGAAATCTCCCCATTCATTCCCCATCTCATTTTCACTCTTGGTTTACTGTTAAATGTAAGTTAATAGAAAAACTGACATTTTGTTTTAGTTAATAATAATATAATATAATAATAAATATAATTTATAATTAATTATAAATATAATTTCAAAATTATTTATTTGTAGGATGTCAATCTACACCTCGACAGCTATGTAGCTTAGTAGTTAGTAGTCCTACCCTTACAGCGGTCCCGGAATTCGATTCCCGGCCTGGGCAAACTGTGGGATGGATATCGGATGAGCGTAAAGTTTCTCTGTTTGTCCACGCCACCTGCAACACAGGGAGTCTTAGTCCTATGAGTTTGTAAAAGTTTTCTTACGTTACTATTTTCGTCCATAATTTTAGGCGAGACGATACGCCTTCCTTTCATAACTTATACGAGCTTACTTAGTTTTCGCTGTTTGATAAAAGTGAGCAAATAGCTTATTAAGTGCTGCCTACTTAACTAGCGAACTTGATGTTCATAATTTTATCGGTACAACTAAGTGTCAGCGTGTCGGTATAATCCAGTCGTTTTATGGATATTGTCGTTCGCGCACAGAATATAAATCTGGTGAAGGTAAAAATCAGGTCAGACTTTGAGATCACAAGTTCACAACGTACAGATTTTTTTTTAAATCTTTTTTTTATATTCAATTGAATTTGTGTAGTTATTTGTTTAGATTAGTTTTAATATTTTTTTTTTAGTTTTTATTGACATATTTCGTGAAAGAATACATCATTAATGTCTATTATATTTTTGACTATAAATGGAAGAGGATATCAAGGTAAGCTTTTTATTATTATAAATCAGTAGTCCTTAATAAAAACTACCGAAATAGCGCAAATAATTTAAAACAATATATTATCGTAAAAAACAACATATATATTAAAAAGTGACGCTTTCAAGAATTATTTTTAACGTTACACGCGCATACCCCGTAGTAGAGTCGTAGTCGTAGTAGAGGCAGGAGCCCGCGAAGCCTACGTTCGAATCCCGGCCAAGGCAGACTGTGTGATGAGAGGAAAGTTTGTCCTTGATTCTGGGGTTTATGCTTGTTTCTGTGTTTGTCCATGCCACCTTCAACACAATCCTTGTGCAAAAAAATGTATTATTTTTTGTTCAGTTGATGGAAGATATGGTCCAGAGGTGTCTCTCAATGACTACATCAGAAATGTGGCGGATTTGAGAGGAACAAAATCTATGTGTCATGAAGGGGGTTGTGGTGCATGCGTGGTCACCGTACGAGCTCCGCTAGCACCCTCGAACAGTCTGAAGACCTTCTCCGTCAATTCGGTAAGGCTATATCATAGTACAATCCACACCCATTAATCTATCGAGCTGTGGTACACTTGCATTGCTGTGTTCCGGTGTGGGTGTGGGTGGTCAAATCACATGCGCGTGAGACGTAACGTCCCGTCTCGGGTGACGGGTGCAACAGGGTGCGACTTGGGTAGGAGGACTTAGGTCGTATTTCTGTTGTTATGGGCGGAGGAACTTTCCATCAGGTGGGCATTCAGCTCGCTTGTCACTTCAGTATAAACAAATTTTCAGGACAACATGCGAACAAGCTAAACCCCGATGTTTCTCTTGCAAAAATCCACAATTTTTGGTTGCGTGAACAAAGCTTCTGTTATGAACAGCACTCTTACAGTTTGGCCTGAAATTGGACTATATAGTCAGATAAAGTTATAAGTAAGCTGGCTTAGTTTCGTAACAGGTGTTCATTAAAAGTTTGAGGATAAAACGTTGCGTCACTTATGTATGTAACGTATGTCACTTTCAACAAACACGGTCACATACTCTATTTGACTTTCAAAATCCGCTGTCCACCTGGACTCCAATTAATTCAGGTCTTGTTTCAGTGCCTCGTGTCAATATTATCCTGTCATGGTTGGGAGGTGACTACCGTAGAAGGTATAGGTAGCAGAACCAACGGATATCATGACATTCAACATCGGCTGGCTAACTTTAACGGGACCCAGTGTGGGTACTGCACTCCTGGATGGGTCATGAGTATGTATAGGTAAAGTGTTATATTTATTTCAAGATATCATTGAAAGAACCGTCACATTTACAATCATTGAGGTCTTGCCCTAACAATGAAACACAGCCAGTATCATTACGTGACTTTCTTAAATATAAGCAAAACGGGCAGATATATTTAAATAAATTAGGGAAACAAATACTGAAAGAGATACCCACAAATAATTAAAACATCGGTAAATTTATGAAGAAAATAGAAAAATATCGAACTTAAAAGTTCAATTGAAAGCCCCTCCGTGGGTTCCCGCCTTGTCGGGGCGGGGGGGCTTAGTAACCGTGGTTTGGCTGCCCACGGTGAAGCCAAGAGGAACCCGGGAGGGGCTGCTCCTTTAGGCTTTGCCTCCAAGCTGACTAGGAGCGGCCACAGTAGGTGGCGGTGTCTTATGGGGGGCACCGCAACTGAAGCGGGCTGCGGTGTCGTATGAGCGGCACCGCAGCTGAGGGTTAGGGGCCGCGGCGGGAGAGGAGTGCCGGTATAACGGTGCGCCGCTCTCCCTACCTTCCTCGGCCACGGCGGGGTCACCACCGTTAGATGGCGGACGCGGTGGGGCCGCAGGGGAAGAGGAGTGTTGGTATTGAGAGGCGCCACTCTCCCTATCCGTAGTGGCAGGTGAGGGGGCCACAAATCTGACCCGTCACATGGGGATCTAGAGCGTTTAGATACGGGGTCATCTAACGTCCTTTCGCTGGCCAGGTCCCCGAGGTGGTTGCGACACGCTATGTGTTCTGGCGTGTCGCTAATCAAGGCGTGGCACTCGATGCCAAATCGGGAGGGGTCCGGAAACGGACAGCCGCGGCGGGTTCGCGGATGTGTGTGTAACGTTCCCGTGTTCCCGCCACTAAGCGGCAGAGGAGGACACCGTGGGGTTTTAGTGGGTCTAGTCCCACATAACCGCTCTGTCTCCCCGTGGTCAATTGAAAGCAAATCAGTCAGTTCCAGATGTAATGCATGAACCAAATGTACTTATCCACAATTTGCCCAACAAAGTGTTTGTGAATGCCCCTATGGTTGAAATAAATGAGTATGTCCCTATAAACATGTTTCTTCAATGTCAGCCTCCTCGAACACCGTGGTTTGTGAGACGGTTTGGAAAAGAATACGGTATGGACACTATCCATCAAGAAAAGTTGGATATCTCATGAAAAAAGTGGATTCTCCATACTGTGAGGTGTATGGAAATCTAGATGATATCCATCATTTCTTGATGGATTGTGTCACGCACAAACATGAGAGATATTTATGAAACAATTTAAATTAAATTAGAATGGCATATGACCATTCATAGGCATATTAGCAGAACCCTCGTTAGATGCGGCATGTTTCCTTTACAAAAATTTAGGAGCATACAAATAAATGATGTAAATTAAGTTTAGGGTACGATGGGACTGACATACCAATGTAGGTAAAAGTCTCAAAAAAAAAAAACGTAAAAAAGAAAAAAAAACATGTTACAGCCTTTACGAGTCTAAAAACGGCAAGCTTACCTCTCAAGAGATTGAGAACTCCTTCGCTGGTAACATGTGCCGCTGCACCGGCTACCGGCCCATCGCAGACGCCTTCAAATCCTTCGCTAATGACGCAGAACAGCGTCTCCTTGACAAAGTTTGCGACCTCGAAGACCTGGGGTTGCTCAAACAATGCGGAGTGAACTGTGCCAAGAAATGTCGGCACAAGAACCGAACTGCAGTTGGTACTGATTTTACGTTTGTTAATGACGGCAAAATGATAAAGATAGAAGGGAATCGTACTTGGTACAGAGTATATGTACTGGAAGATGCGTTCAAGGCTATGGCTAATGGGGAGTATAAATTGATCGCTGGGAATACAGGGCAAGGTAAGCATTGGAAAGAGACATTAAAGCTATAGGTTTAGAAAAAATGCGCTGGCCTTTTTAAACGATTTCTAAAAGTTCCCAATTTGCAAATTTATTTTTTATATGACTAAAATGATGTAATGTGCTGGCAGCTGATGTTGAAATAGTTGCTGCTGGCCATAAACAACATCAAAACGACTCTGGTAGCATCTCATGTGCCTGTAGTTTTACCAGCACCCACACCCTGCGAGTGCACCACTGTTTGGAGGCGGATTACCAGGCATGGTAGCAGTACTTCTCCGATCAAACTTGTTGCTACTTCAGCACAAGTTTTACTGCTATTTATTCACATTCTTAATTACTTCTCGGCAAACATCACGTAATTATTCTCCCACAAGTAAAATTTCGTGTTAATTGGGTTCAATTAAAGTAAAACATGTTCCTTGACTGAAATATGGTAAAATTTGGCACAATAATGTTGACTGTGGTTTTCGGAAGTTTATTGTTCAATTGTATCACTGTGTTGAGACTATTGTATTTACGAAGCAATCTTAAAATCTAGTCATAATTAGTCTTAAATATGTAAAAACAACGAAGGAATTTTTAATAAATCCATCGCAATTAATCCAAAAATAAAAAATTTTAAAAATCTCACTTGATATTCATCTCATCGGGACGGAGGGGGGATCAAAAAAAGCGTCAAAAACGCCTCACTTAATTAACAGATCACCTAAACTATCACCGATATTAATACCAATTTGCCTGGCCTCATACCTCAGTTGGTAGTAGTTCCCTTCTGCGTTGTATTATACATCATGGGTTCGATTCCCACTCAGTACAAGCATTTGTGTTACAAACATAAATACTTTTTCCGTCTGATATGTCAAAAAAGTACTATATGATATAATCTATCAGTTTTCTAGTTCCCATTGGGCAAACTATTTTTAGTTTGGGCCTAGATAGCAGTGTGAGATATATCCGTGAATATACATACCTATATAATATACTAGCGACCCGCCCCGGCTTCGCACGGTTAGTAAAGCATCAGTGTCGTATCAGAAACTACCCGGGCGAAGCTGGGGTGACTTGCTAGTGTATTATACATATAAACCTTCCTCTTGAATCACTCTATCTATTAAAATAAACCGCATCAAAATTCGTTGCGTAGTTTTAAAGATTTAAGCATACATAGGGATATAGGGACAGAGAAAGCGACTTTGTTTTATACTATGTAGTGATATACACTGAAAATAAAAATATTCAGACGGTACAACTAGATAAATTTTCTAGTTCCAGTAAAATTACTCGTAAGACGAATATGACATAAATTATGCATAAAATTTCTAGGAGTTTTCCACGTGAAAGACTACCCTCCGAACATAATAGACATATTTAATGTGGCTGAGATGAAAGGCTTCATTTTGGATGTGAACCTGATCCTTGGCGCTGGGATGCCACTAGCGGATATGATGCAAGCATTCCGGAATCTATCGGCGGAGCGGGAGGAATTTGAATATCTGAAGGAGTTTTATTACCATATGGATTTGGTGGCGCATGTCCCTGTGCGAAATGTAAGTTTTTATCCGTACCAAAATGTCACAAAGAAATATAAAATAAAAAACAAAACAAAAACGTCTATGTTTTTGTTTTGTTTTTTTATTTTATACACCGAAACTTAAGACAAACACTCAAGACCCGAGAACCAACTTCATGCTCACCGAACGAAGTGTGGCCCGGCCGGGAATCGAACCCGAGACCCCTCGCTTCGAAGGCAGGGTTACTACCAACTACGAAGTAATAGTGGCAGATTTCATGCGCGGTAAGCATTTCCATATATATAGCAATACTTTAAATGCACCATCTTTTTCATAAAAAGTTTGATATTTAACTGAATTGCAATTTGTAAGAAGTAAAGAAAAGCTAAAAAAAAGTTTCTGCCAATTTTTTGTTGACGATGTTCTTGTTTGATTTTTAATAAATATAATTTAAATAATTTTTTTGCAAACTAACTTTTTTGTTTGAATATAAATTAAAGAAATATTTAATATCTAAAGTACATAAATTTTATTTACTGTTTATTTGCTTTTTTTCGTTATAAATGCAATTCTATACAGAGATTGAAAAATTATAATCAGAAATCAAACAACTTCGATATAAACTGAACGTAAAAGATACTATTATAATTTCAGATCGGAACCATTGGAGGCAATCTGTTCCTGAAATATTTAAACAATGAATTTCAATCAGATTTATTTGTTCTCTTTGAGACTGTGGGCGCTGTGTTGGCTATAGGTAAAAATCCTGAAAACTTTGTGTAATTAATTCACACTTATCTATGAATAGACATGATGCAACATAAGTATAATATTAATCAGAATTCTTCTTTTTCTTTCGTGTGAGTAAGTGACCAGCTCTGGTGTCGGCGTTTTCAAGCCGCCCGAAGGCCTCCGACATGGCTTAACGACTATAATAGCCGGGACCGATTTCAAATTTTTGTTATGTTTCAGCGGAAAGTGCAACAAAATCTGAGAAAGTGTCTTTACCAGACTTTTTGAAAATGGATATGAAAGGCAAAATTATAATTAACGTGTTGCTACCGCCTCTTGCAAAGTGTTGCTCGGTCAAAACTTACAAGGTAAGTGTAAGGTTAACTTTTTAATATGTATTATGCTCAAGCTGTCTCCGCGATTTTTTTCGCGTTGAATAAAACAATTTATATGCACACGTCTCACGCTTGTTTCTTTTTTCTTTTACTAAATAAAAGTGAAATCAAAGTGAAAAATCTTTATGTCCGTTAAATTTTTAAAAAGTACAATACTTGGAAATTACTTTTTCTAAAAATAAATATGTACCTACGAGAGTATGCGTTCTTAAAACTAAGTTTATCCCTTGTTCAAACCCTATCCGACCCTCCCGACTCTTCCAAGAATAAGCAAGAAACCCCTAATGGAAGGATTAGTTTATTTTCACGAGCATGATCCTCTTAACAAAGTAGTTACTTAAATCTAAATAACACTTTTCCTTATACGATGTTAAACCGATATTATAAAATATTTTGCTTGTCGTGGAGCAGAGCGAGATCATACCATGAACTTTTATCATTTATATAATAATTAATTGAATAATACTTTTCATTATTAAATTATTCCTTGTATAAAATTTAAATGGTTTAAAACAATATGGGTGAAATTACAATCGCATGAGTCGCAGGAGTGCGTTTGGATATTCTCACGCTTGGATCGGGCCTAAGTGGTAGGTATAGCTACTGTTCACAGTGAAGCCAAGAGGAACCCGGGAGGGGCTGCTCCTTTAGGCTTTGCCTCCAAGCCGACTAGGAGCAGCCACAGTAGGTGGCGGTGCCTTATGGGGGGCACCGCAACTGAGGCGGGCTGCGGTGTCGTATGGGCGGCACCGCAGCTGAGGGTTAGGGGCCGCGGCGGGAGAGGAGTGCCGGTATAGCGGTGCGCCGCTCTCCCTACCTTCCGCGGCCACGGCGGGGTCGCCACCGCTAGATGGCGGACGCGGTGGGGCCGCAGGGGAAGAGGAGTGTTGGTATTGAGAGGCGCCACTCTCCCTATCCTCTGCGGCCGTAGTGGCAGGTGACGGGGCCACAAATCTGACCCGTCACATGGGGATCTAGGGCGTTTAGATACGGGGTCATCTAACGCCCTTTCGCTAGCCAGGTCCCCGAGGTGGTTGCGACACGCTATGTGTTCTGGCGTGTCGCTAATCAAGGAGTGGCACTCGGTGCCAAGACGAGAGGGGTCCGGAAACGGACAGCCGCGGCGGTTTCGCGGATGTGTGTATAAACGTTCCCGTGTTCCCGCCACTAAGCGGCAGAGGAGGACACCGTGTGGTTTTAGTGGGTCTAGTCCCACATAACCGCTCTGTCTCCCCGTGGCAGGGCGGTATGCGAGTGCATTTCCACACGATAAAAAAAAACTGTTATGGGTGAAATGCCCCTTTACAGCAGCTATAATTGACATTTTACCTATTATTACTACGACATTTAAAATTATATTATTGCTTATTACTTTTTCTAGTTTCTTATTTTCTGTTATTCTTTAGGCTATGTAAGCCATCATTTTTGACAAAACCAAGTGTTCCCTAGTGTTCCTAAGTCTGAATAAATGAGTATTGAGTATAAATAACCGTTTAAAATCTGATGGGCGTTCAGCCCGTCCCGTTACAAAGGTAGCATTAAAAATGATATATTACTTGGACCCTGAAAAATATAGATAATGACCTCACTTTTATAAGCCGACTTACTATCAACAAACGATAGCAGATGAACCATCCCTGTAATTTACAAAATGAGCCTAATCTTATTTTAATGAATTTTGTCACTGGTAATTATTCCGGACCATGTGTTAAATTAAAAGTAGGATAGCAGGTACCTAATCTCAGTTGGTTTATTCCTTAAGTCGCCTCATTAATGGAGCCGTTAATTCAAACTCCCATTGGACTAAACAAGTGGATTGATCCATATATTTCATGTAATACAGAATGCGAAAAGGCAATTTTTAACATGAGTGTCTTCAACTTTGTATTTTGATCTAGTAAGACAAAAAGTTTCTGATTAAAAATTCCATAAAAAGCGAACTTCTAGTTTCAAAATAACTAGAAAAAATATGTCAATATGTAAACGATATTGCATATTTTGATTTCCTGTGACTTTTTCCCTCGCGCGTTGTATACCGATTTTGAAGTTTTTTTTTTAAATAGTAATGTGTACCTCCTAAGAAAAATAAGGAATGAAAGTATTGTCCTATTTTTACCCGACAAGAAAAACATAACAGAAAGAGAAAAACATATGTTTTTCGAGCGTGCCAAAGAAATATATTATATGTTATTTGAGCGTGCCAAAGAAATATATTATATGTTATTTCTTTGGCACGCTCTGTATCCTAAACGGCTTGATTGATATTAGCTTGAGAGGTCTTAGATTCATCTTAGTTGTGAGAATGACATTGGCATTTAGAATGACATCAAATAAATAAAAATAAAAATTATTTATTCAAAAAATTCCTTTCCCTCAAAATCTATCGAGTGTGGTATCAAAATACATGGTTTTACAAATGGATTAGAAAAATAAATGCAACTTATATGTTTAAATGTAATTTGGAATTTATCACATAGTTGGGTTTTTGTTTTCTCAATTATTTATTATCTTATGATTAAAAACGGTGATACAAAGGAAATTCATTGCATTGTTAAAAAGTTAACATTCGTTCCAGATTATGCCACGCTCACAAAACGCACACGCAGTAGTAAACGCCGGATTCTTCTTCAGATTTAAGCAGAACTCAAACCTCTTAGAGACAGCGAGAATAGTTTACGGAAGTATTTCACCTACATTCATCCACGCGAATAAAACGGAGCGTATGTTGTTCGGCAAAGATCCGTATACCAATGAAACTTTACAACTGGCTTTGAAAACTTTATCTGAGGAGATATCTCCAGAGGAAGCTCCGCCTGAACCTTCAGCTGCATATAGAAAAATGCTCGCAATTTCTCTTTATTATAAGGTTAAGAAATTACATAATAATAACAAATTTATTAAACTTGTGGATTTTTGGCTAACGTGTACATTTTTAGGCGATATTAAGTCTGAGCCCGGATGACAGAGTCGACCCACGGTTCAGATCTGGAGCAGATGTGATAAAGAGACAAACTTCAAAAGGCACCCAGACATATGATACAGATAAAACAGTGTGGCCTTTGAATCAACCGGTGCCAAAGTTAGAAGCTTTAGTACAGTGCAGCGGTGAAGCTACATTTGCAAATGACTTACCAACGGAAAAAGATGAAGTTTTTGCCGCTTTTGTAACTGCTGATATTACTCCTGGCAGTATAATTAGTGACTTTGATACATCTGAAGCTATGGTAAGTGACTATGTTCATAACATTTTTCATGGGATAATGGTAACGGAACAATCTGCCGGTCTATCTGAGGTTATCCTCCGCACCATAAAACTTTACTTCAAATGTCTTAATAAAGTGTTTTCACACATTATATTTTGTAGAAATTGCCGGGTGTTATAGCATTTTATTCGGCCAAAGATATACCGGGGCAAAATACATTTACACCACATGGTATGCCTATCATTAGTGAAATTGAAGAAATTTTGTGTGATAAGAATGTAAAGTTCTACGGACAACCAGCCGGTGTCATAGTAGCTGACAACGAAAAGACTGCTAATGCTGCTGCAAAACTTATCAAAATAAAATACAGTAACGTTAACAAAAACAAGCCACTAGTTACTATAAAAGACGTACTGGCTTCACCGGAAAAGAGTAATAGAGTCAGAAACGATACTTCGATAGATCCAAAAGAAACTGGTAAAGATATAAAGACTATAGTGTATGGTGATATGAATTTAGGTTCACAATATCATTATTATATGGAGCCCCAGACTAGTGTCTGCAGACCGACTGAAGATGGTATGGAAATTTATTGTTCAACTCAATGGATGGATTTATGTAATGTGGCAATAGCCAAATGCTTGAATGTTCCTTTAAATAAGTAAGTATTAAGTTTAAAGAACGAATTATTAAATTTGGATAAGTCTGAGAAACATATTGTTTTATCTAAAGCCATATTAAATTAGTATTTTTTCGCAGTATCCATATTATAGTACGAAGAGTAGGTGGTGCGTATGGAGGTAAAATCTCCCGACAAGCTCAAATAGCCTGTGCTGCAGCACTAGTGACTTATTTACTTGGGAGGACATGCAGAATGATATTGCCTTTGATGGCAAATATGTCAATTATTGGGAAGCGAATAGGGACAAACAGCCATTTTGAGGTAATAATGAAATGAGTAATAAAGAAAGCTTAAACCTTTTTCAAAGAATTGACTTTAATTGTTAATCACTCCAAGATAAAAAAAAAACTAAAACTGTTACACAATAAGACACAAATATTATTTAGTTTCTAAGTTTGTTAAGTAAGCCTAATGAAAGAAACCGTTTCTTTAGATATTGGGTGTGTGAATATGACTCCGCCCTTTCTCAACAGATGTCGTTTTTAGTATTGTTTACGTGTACTAATAAATGACCATACTTGTATTCGATAGTACTGAATGTCAGCTATCTAACGCATTTTATGATATTTGGTTGAAGTGTAAGCAACAATTATTTTCACCTTTTCGAAAATGTCGGTTTTTATTCCAAATAAACGTCATTTGCGGGAAGTGTTATTACATTATTTTATTGCGAAGAAAACTGCAGCGGAAACTTATCGTTTGCTTGTGGAGATTTATGGTGAGCATGCTCCGTCTAATACAACTTGCAAGGAATGGTTTCGACGATTTCAAAATAACGATTTTAGTACTGAGGATAAAGAACATGGAAAACCACCAAAAAAATTTGAAGATGCTGAATTGGAAGCATTATTGGCGGAAGATTCTTGCCAAACTCAATCAGAATTAGCTGCAGCATTAAATGTTGATCGTTCAACTGTTGCAAAGCGTTTACAAATGATGGGAATGATTCAAAAAGCCGGTGACTGGGTTCCACATGATTTAAAAGAAAGAAACATGGAACGTCGGAAAACCATTTGTGAAATGCTGCTTCAAAGACAGCAAAGAAAAGGATTTTTGCATCGGATAGTCACAGGAGACGAAAAATGGATACACTACGAAAATCCTAAACGCAAAAAAGCTTGGGTGAAACCAGGCGAACCAGGCCCATCACAGCCAAAAATAAATATTCACTGTGCCAAGGTCATGCTCTGTATTTGGTGGGATCAGAAAGGTATTGTATATTATGAGTTGCTCAAACCCTCTGAAACTATTAATGGAGAAGTTTACCGACGACAACTAATGCGTTTGAAGCGAGCCATAGAAGAAAAACGACCAGAATGGGTGAATAGACATAACAAATTAGTTCTTCAGCATGACAATGCCAAACCGCATACCGCAGAAGTCGTAAAAAGATATTTAGAGGGACAGGACTGGGAAGTGTTACCCCACCCGCCATATTCACCAGACATAGCTCCTTCGGATTACCACCTATTCCGGACGATGCAGACAGACCTTACTGGAGAAAAGTTTACTTCATGTGAAAGTATCAAAATTTGGATTGACAACTGGATAAGCTCAAAAGACCAGGACTTCTTCCAGCAAGGAATACGAAAACTACCTGAACGATGGGCGAAGGTTGTAGCTGCAGATGGAGCATACTTTCAATAATTTTTTTTTTAATTTTGTAAGCGAACAAATGTGTTTTATTTTGACAAAAAGGGGCGGAGTCATATTCACACACCTATTATAATAAAAAAATATTCACATATATGTTCTTTTCTCTTCCAGGTCGGTGTAAACGCAGATGGTGTTATTCAATACTTAAAGGCCGATATCTACCAAGACGCGGGTTGTTCGTACAACGAATCATTGACTGCTCTCATATTGAAGCCTTTGGAAAATTGTTACGATAACAAAACATGGAAAATAAAAACTAACAGCGTGCTTACTGATACTGCTTCAAATACTTGGTGTAGGGCACCATGTAAGATCCTATAATATAACATAAAGGATTTGTGATATATTTGTTTTGTTTAATCATACCTAGAATTAAGTCTGATGTTGGTTTCACCAAATTTATAAAATTAGTTAAACTAACATTATTTTTGCAGTTACAACAGAGGGAATAGCATTAATAGAACTCATAATGGAGAAAATAGCTTACTACACTGGCGTAGACCCAATTGACGTGAGACTAAGAAATATGGCAAAAACTATTGAAGATGAAAAAAATCCAATTCCTGAATTGATTGAACAAATTAAAAAGGATTCTGATTATGACTCAAGAAAGAAAGATGTTGATGATTTTAATGTTAAAAATCGTTGGAGAAAGCGAGCCATCAAACTGATACCTATAGCAGTAGATTTATTTTACATTGGAAATTATAACACCATTGTTAATATTTACCACGGAGATGGTTCAGTGGCTATAATTCACGGTGGCATTGAAATGGGTCAAGGCATCAATACGAAAGTAGCTCAAGTTTGTGGGCACATTTTAGGAGTACCCCTAGGCAACATAAGTGTCAAGTCAAGCAACAGTTTCTCATCACCAAATTCTATGATAACCGGTGGTAGTATTGGGAGTGAGTGTGTTGCCTTTGCAACTATAAAGGCTTGTGAAACTTTGAATGAGAGACTGAAGCCTATCAAAGAAAAGCTGAAAGATCCTACATGGCAAGAGGTTGCACAAGAAGCATACAACGCAGGAGTGGATTTGCAAGCAACATATATGTATTCACCACAGAAAGATCCTGATCTCAAAATGTATTATGTGTATGCCGTGGGTATGATGGAGTTAGAAATTGATATCCTAACTGGGAACCATGAAATAAGGAGGGTGGATATATTGGAAGACACTGGCAGAAGCTTGAGTCCGGATATAGATGTATGTCAAGTAAGTGTTGTGTTTATTACTAATTCGTGACATACACTCAATTAAAGTTAGGAGCAAAACGCTAAACGGGATGAAAACGTTTGAAATATTCGTCTTACGTATTCCAGCAATCTATTCACTAGCACATTATTATTTTGTTTGGATTGTGGCTAATGATTTATTTTAATTATTTATTGACTGGTACATACCGTCATGACCAAAAATAATATCTTAAGATAATTAAGGAATACTATGCCGCATTTTTTAAAACATAAACATTTATAAATAAACTTATGTGTTATTTTCTACTACTCATAGATTGAAGGCGCCTTTATAATGGGTCTCGGGTATTGGACATCAGAAAAAATTGTTTATGACGAAACGAATGGCAAGCTTCTAACTGATAGGACTTGGACCTACAAACCACCTGGCATCAAAGATATACCGGCAGACATGAGGGTATACTTCCAAAGAAACACCAAAAATCAGTTTGGAGTTTTGCAGTCTAAAGGTAATTGGTGACTTGGGTCGTTCGATTAGTTAAAGAGAGTTAGAGCATTTAAATGTTCATGAAGACATTGCTTTACTCTCTGTCTGCTACATATATGTATGAAAATATTTTATGTTGTCCCTTAGATCTGAACGTTAAGTTGGTCCAGTTGCTCGAGTCCGTAGGTGAATACCCTCAGAATCCCTAAACCCCTGGGTGCTAAAGGAGCAACAAAAAGTAACTGTATATCCTGTGCAAAGTTCACCCGGAGAAGTACTGCCTCCACGCCCGGTATTCTGCCGCCAATCAGTGTTCCGGCGAAAGGGTGTGGGCGCCGGTGAAATCACATGCGCATGAGACGTCTTGGGTGACGGGCGCAACGGTGTGCGACTTGGATCTTCTTGTGCTTAGGACCTAAATCGTATTGCTGTTATTATGGTCAAAGTTAACCACTTGACATCAAGTGTATTCAAAAATAAAGAAAAAAAATCTGTGGTCTCTATACTATTTGTGATTGCTAATTTTAGCGACAGGCGAGCCAGCACTGAATTTAGCAACAGTATTCGTCCACGCGGCCCGTGAAGCACTGCGCTCTGCTCGGTTAGACGTGGGAGAAGAAGATAAATGGATTGATATAGGTAAGTACCCTGAGCATATTAAGTAGAAGTACAAGTGAAGCGCTCGTGGCGTAGCTTGCTTCGCTGTTCTTTACAGATCATCTAAATTAAGTATTTTGGCCCGGTTGGATGGGTGATTTAGTGGCATTTGAACTGAGCGCTTCTTTCCTTCGAGCACTTAAAATCTCAGTCCCGGCTCTAATAGTCGTTAAGCAATGTCAGAGGACTTCGGGTGGCTTGAAAACTCCTACACCAGAGTTGGCCACTACTTACACGAAAGAAAGAAGATAATTACTGAACATAGATGATTTGTTAAGAATATTCAAACAAGCTTTGTCACAAGCGTTTCATTTATACCGCTCTATATATATGCCAAAAAAGACAAATAGAATAGAATAGAATATATTTTATTTGACACACACACACATACAAAAACAATATACAAACAAAATAAAATAAACCTAAATACTAACATAAAGAAAAAGAAAACAAATGCAAGAGTAACAATAACAGTATGTGGTCAAATAGGACACCGTCTCAGCTTGAAGCTGCGTCTTAAACATACCCGTTTAAGACGCAGCGCTGGTTTTCAGACGGCGCCTATGAAATAGTAATGAGTTACACAGATGGTCCCTAATTGACCGTTTTAAAATTCTCGTGACAACCCTGAAATTTGCCTAGCCCCTAACTAGACCAGACCCAAAACTAAAAGTTTGTCTCAGTATACAACCTAATTAGATTAGGTGCTAATATTTGGATTACCGTTTAAGCCTCTAATGTTCCCACTGCAGCTGTAAGATGTAACGTCTCATGCGTCTGAAATTTCACCGACACCCACACTCTTCCACCGGAACACAACAATGAGAGTAATCCGCTATCTGGCGACTGACTATCAGGTGTGGTGGCAGTGTTACTCCGGACGAACTTGGGACAACTTCTACTGGTACTTTGGGTTGCTCCTTTTGCACCACCCGGGGGACACATATGGGGATTCTGAGGGGACACAATTACGGATGCGGGATAGAGAATAATAAATAGTATTTGTTTGTTAATGGATTTTTTCAACTTTCTTTGTAACCTTGTTTTATTTTTCACAGAGTATCCGTGCACTGTCGAAAACATTTTTATGGCAGCCGAACACAAACTTGAACATTTCGTATTAAAATAATTATATAAGACCCTTAATTTAATTACGAATAATTAAGAAATTTATTTTACTGAAAATAAGAGTCAGCTAGCTCCAGCTAGTACTTCTCACACATTCCCACGGTAATTGTCCACCTCTTCCTTTTTTGAAGTCGTTTTAAAAGTGACGTTTCCAATTTTCTGTTTATGAACTAAACGGAATAAAGGAACTTAAGATTATTTGTTGCTACACAAATAAAAAAATATCGCTAAGTCACCTAGGATTCCTTGAGTCACAGATGCCATGGACAAACACAGAAACACAAAACGAATACCCAAGACCCAAAAACCAACTTCATGCTCACCGCAAAAAGTGTATCCCGGCCGGGAATCGAACCCGGAACCCCTCGCTTCGAAAGCGCGGAGCCACGGGACACTAAGCCACGGAGCCGCAAAATTCAGACTGTGAATTTAAAATTTCCTTAAAACTTGTCCAGTTTTACTCAGCTAAATATAATACATTCCACTGAAGTTATTAAATAAATACTAATTAAGGATGTAATTAGCATTGTTACGGTCTTTATTACGATTAATTAGTAAAACTTAAATTAGGGTAGGCTCGTTCGTACACAGTCTTATTAAAACCAGTAATTAAGGTTGTATTTAATTGGTACCGAATTTAATAAGGTCAAGTATCGTTTTGTCTAATGATGTATTTTAATAAAGTTCACTACTATATCTACCTTTGCAACATCTTAATCCTAACTGTTATTACGAATTAGAATGCGTACTACTCAACCATTCATGAAATTTTGCGTACACATTGTCAGGGGAATAAACAAGGGCATAGAAACTTTTCATAGAGAAATAAATTATAGCCTAAAAACCAATAATAACATGAGTGAAACCGCGGGCAAAAGCTAGTCCTAACTAATATTATAAATGGGAATGTGAGATTATTAAACTTTACGCGTTAACTACTTAACCAATCAGCATGAAATTTTGCATACACGCTGACTTATGGTATTTTTAATTAAGAAATAAACTCAATTGACGTCTCATATTTGGATCGGGGAGGACCTAAGTCGTATCGCTGTTGTTTTGGGTGGAAGAAAACATTTAACACCGGGTAGGCTTGTTCCGGCAAATACGTGGCAATAAATAAATATAAAATTCGCCATATTACATTTTTTCACCTTTTTCTTTGCATGAGCATAACTCATCTCACCCAATTCTTGAGATATGAAATTTGCTTAAAAATATTATTGTACAAGAAAAAAAAAAGATAATAACCTCAACACACTCATACCACTACACTAGGATTCCCTATGTCGCAGACAATTACAGATACAGAAACAGAAAAACAACCAAGATCCGAAAACATCACACAAAATTTACCCCGGCCGGGAGTCGAACCAGGGACTCGCTCCGAACCCTACCTTCAAAGCGAGAGGTCCATCTCGTATATTATGTTCCTATTACTGCCATATCAAGTTCCCATCATTTTACTATTTAAACCCTACTACAATACAATGGTGGTGCTATTTTCTATGATACTGTATAATTCAAACAACTCAACCCTTCAATTGAAACTTATAAATTCTGTCTTATTAGAAGGTTCCACGTGTTTCGAAAACAAAATTTAAAATACATTTTTTTTATTCAAATTACAAGCCAAGGTGGGTGATTCAATACAATTTAAGTAGCAAGTAAGTTCCTTCTCATTATTATTACTGATGTATAATCTACGAATAGCCTTCAGGCCACCAGGGTTCGAGAAAATAGATCACAAAATACTTTTATAATGTATTTACCTACCTAGCATTCTTTTATTACCTTTTTTATAAGGAAGTTGCTCGCATCCGTAGGTGTGTACCCTTTGATTCCCTACACATACCCCCTGGTGCTAAAGGAGCAACCATAAGTAGCAGTAGAACTTGTGCCAGGTTCGTACGGAGAGTTACTGCCACCACACCTGGAATCTGCTGCCAAGCAGTAGTGCTCGCATTGCTTTGTCCGGTGGAAGGGTGTGACATCAGACATATGATCCCCGTCTCATCGGAATTTCCCTTAGTATTGCAGGTTTCCTGGTGGCCTAGCAGCTCGTCTGCCCTCTATAAAATAACAAAATAAAAAATATAAATTGTTTATTCAATGAAAGACGAAGTATAATAATTAAAACAAACTTTTTACATACGCGACGAAAATAAATTAGATAGCTCTCAATTTTACCTGTTCTAAAGTCGTCATCTATACATAAACATTAATGCAACATATATAGGTCTCCTTGTACTTGGAAGACCTAAGTCGCATTCAGTCATTGCCATGTAGCACCCGTCACTAAGACCAAAGAGAATATAGTAATTTGGGAAGTAATTGCTCGGGCTGGGCGGTTAGGGTTGGAACACACGTAAACTTTACTAATAAAACTAGCTAAAATCTAAAAATTTACTGTAATTTGACATATCTGTGCTCATGTAATATTTCTAGGCAGCTTCTGTGAATCGTAGCATGCTCACAATAAAAAAATTGCGCATAAAATTGATGCGTCTAAAAGATACTCGAGGTCTAAAGGAATCAATTGAGTTGAGTTTATAATTAACGTGGGCACGGCATGTCTCATCGTCCTGTGATTTTACCGTCACTTACAATAGGTATAGAATAAAATATTATAATTTTTTTACAAAGAAAAACCTCGTCCTTTTGCTTATGGTAATAATAAATGAGCTGCCTTCATGATGCTCTATAATCTAAGTGTGTCTTCATAGAAAGTTAGGTAGGCGGAATGTGTACAGGTGGAAGGAATTGTGGATATTATTTTTAATAAAAACTTTTGTTATGTTTTTTTAAAATAAATTTAATACTTTTTTTCATTACCAAAGTGGTCAGTTTGACTAATAACATTCTAAAAACAAATAGGAAGTCAAGTAAAATAAAATACATTTATTTAATACTAGCAGACCCGACCGAGGTTTTCCTGAATTTTCATTTAAATCTAATCGTTTGAGCGTGAAGAAGTAACAAACATACACATATTACATAACATAATATAACATAATATGCCTTTATAAAATTAATGTGATAGCAGAATTTAAGTAAAAAATTTTATAGGCCTTTTTTGTTAAATTCTAAATATTTTAGGTGTTGTTACACCTAGATACAAGATAAAATATACAAGATACAATAAATTCAGATATGAAGGCTACAATTGTCTACTATTTTTTCGTATTATTGAGATAAACCACTTTAAATGTCTCAATGAATAAAATTCAGTTGCAAAAAGCAGATACATGATAAAAAGTACTATGGAAGTCTGCTACCAGTAATCTGTTTCCCATTGAATAAGCTATGGTTAGTTTGTGGCTAGATGGCGCTGCATAAAAAGTATATGAATATTTATTTATTGTATTGAGATACATAGAAGAATAATTTACTTAGAAGGAAGATAGGAAGTAATAAAATAAACGTTTACACATTGCACTAGGATTCCCTGTGTCACAGATGGCATGGACAAACACAGAAACAGGACAAACCCCCATGACCCGAGAACAAACTTCATGCTCACCACACAAAGTCTGCCCCGGCCAGGAATCGAACCCTGGACCCCTCGCTTCGAAGGCAGGACTACTACCAACTAAACCCACCGACGAAGGAAGACCTTTCAGTAAAAGAATGCTTCACTGAAAATCTTTGGCGTATGATTTTTATTGTTTTTCAAAAACTTTCGCCTCTATCTGTACCTAGCCGACTCCGCCCTATCATTATAGGCAATGCAATACCACACAAGTCTCCTGCTCCTCAGGTTTATAAGCTGTCCGCTGCAAAACACGTGAGTATTCCCATTTTTTTTTTTTTATGTGATTGACGATCAACACTTTTGAAGTACACAGGTAATTAATTCGTCCCCAATTAATTGAAATAGGCATCCGGTATCTGAAAGAATTTTCTTTTGTGTTATCTGTATTTTTTTTCCTTTACCCAAGTATGTAAAGATCTCAATCTAAGATTGAGAATACTATAGGTAAACACTATAATATTCTAAGGAGGTAACCACTTAACACCATTATGGCCTTTAGCCCGTCCCGACACATTAAGTGTATAAGTACACAGTAAAAATGGTTTGATGTTCTTGGCAATGTTACCAAATATTCGGTAGTTTGCAGATTATATTTGAAAGCGCAGGATTATGCTAATGGATTTTAGAAGAAACTGAAGATAAATGCGATACAAACATTTTTTTCTAATAGTAACACTTTTTACCTAAGTATGCATCATAAATAATATCATGCATTTTGTTCAAATTCTACCCAAAGTTTCGGGAAGAGGCAAAAACATACCTCTAAAATACGCTTTGCCTGAATAGATAATTATTTAATGACAATGCGAAAGTCTTGATCTCATCATTGTACCTGACGTCACGATATGACTTATTCTCATTTAACTAATTGTGAACATTTTCAAAATTATGTTCCAAAACCTTGATCTCATCATAATAATCAAAACTTTTTTAATTACGTTAAGCATACATTTTAAATTCTTTATTTTTGTACAATTTTAGCTTTTGAGATAAGCTTTTAATTTTGCGATGAGGTTTCTTTTTCCGAGGTGTATTTATCACTGGCGAAGCTACGCAAGACAATTTTATTTAATAATGTGTTATTTTAAAAGAAATAAATTAAATACATTAACCCTGTATGTTTTATTTTTGTGCTGTGCATTATTTGTGCAAGCTAGGGATAATAAATAATGTAATTATTATGCTCTAATATGGAAACTAAACTATTTGTAAATGCTAATCGCTGTTTTACAAATTCTAGCTTAAAAAAGTCAGGCCATTTTCATAATTGGTATAACAAATAAATTAGTTACTTAGAAGATACGCAAATTGGTTAAGTATAATTAAAATAATTACTACGTTTGAATGTGGACTATAAAGTTCTGTAAGTGGTTTTTATGAACAAAGAGAGGAATAAAATAATAAAAGGATATTACGACGAAACAAAAAGTAGCCGCCGGTCGGTAGGCTCTGTAATCCAGTTAAATACCGCTAAAGCAAAGTTAGTTGAAACGGCCAATTCACAAGAGTGATCGTAATGGATAACGGAATAAACCTCATGTTTTCCTTGTGTTGTGATGAAAGTAACGGAATTAAAGGCTCATCTGATTTGGAAAGGCCTTACAGCAACAATACAACTCAGATCCTTCCCTGCTGAAGCATGGGGTAGCATTGCGCCCGTCAGTCCGAAACGGGGATGTAACATCATGTGATTATTATTTTTAGGGCACACTGATGTTGTAGGCATAATAAAACGGCTCCTTTTTCCCTTTGGGTACAATCCCTATAAATAAGATATATTTTTTTTCTAGCAATATATTTGCCCTAGAGATTAAATCTACAACAACTTTCTATAACTAACATTACATTGATTACAATTTCACACATACTATAGTTCTACAAATAATAGTATGTTTGTATAAATACTAGCTGCTGCTGCTGTGCTGCTGAAATCACTAAGAGCAGACTTATACTTACTTTACAAATATCAATATTTAAGGCTAACCAAGAAATAGCGTAATGCTAGACATCCTTTATACATATGCTTTTATACGTACAAACATATTTTTTTCTAATCCGACTAGAAGTTCTATAAATAAGCGCGTTCAAACATACAAACTCTTCAGCTTTAATATATTGTACGATCGATGATTAAAAAACAACGCAACATATAAAATACTTTAACAAAACCAAAAAAAGTATGATCCGATCACAAAACTTACTTAAGTAATCGGTTTTGTTATAGTATTATAACATCAAAACAATTCTTTCAATATCATACTTTTTCACACAAGTCTATTTAATATTTTTCATAAAACCAACGACAAAAGATATTTTACCTTAAGGATTCTGGTTTTCGTTTCAATATGATCCAAGTGTTCCCTCGGGGATAAATCACGTGGCTTTTGTTTCATTTTACAAGTCTTTTTTCATTTTGTTCAATATTTTTGACCTATTAATGAGCACAACCTTTTGTTGAAGATAGGCTTCTTTTATATTCCACGCATTGGAACGCTGCGCATTTCTAACCAACTTCAGGACATAATATTCTCATTTCGATTGTTTGTTTTTTACTACCGAAACTAAGAAACACTCCCTTTGCTGGTGTTGAAAATTTTTTATAACATTTTACTAATATCCATGATAATTATGTAAAATAGCTTAAGAGAAAAGCTAAAGCTATTTTATTCATAAAAAAATGAACTATTAGCCTTTAGTCCGATAAAATTTAGCAAACAATGCTGGGACGTTTTGGAAGGCCTTAAAATATTAAAAAGAAACTGACACAGATAACATAATATAAGTAAACGTGCACTGATAAAATATCAGACGTTTAAACAATATCACAATCGTTATATCTAGGGAATAAACGAGTTAGTAAGCTTCATATCATACTATACATGTCATGTTTTATCGCAATCTATCCAAATAAATAGATCTGTAAATATCTCCCAAGTTTTACTAACCTAGATGTATATCAATGACTGATGATGACCGTCTGATACTATGAACCATGTCAGGTCGTCTGTATAGCGTTGCTTGTCGTGTATACATTTTCTGGCGTGACACATTTATGATGGAGTAGACCTTAGGGTCAAATTTGTGAATCCCAAGACACGTGTAGTCAATCTACTGCTATCTGTAAAACTGTCATGGGGCTGGAGAAAAATGGGTATTTTGTATTTACTTATTTAGAAGACACCGTCTTACTTGCGGTAAAAAAATATTTTATATTTTCGTGCTTATTCAAGTGAATGCCAGATACCCATAAACTATTATGGATAGTTATTATAACCAAGATTAATTTTATGGCAAAACAAAATGGAGTGCCATCTCATCATCTATCACTATGTATTAAGTTACTAGACCCGCAATTTAGTACAGAATCTCCGAACGGAATAGCCGTACGGAGATTCTTGCTAAATTGTGCCTTAACTTACTAAATACTAAATTCTGCTCGTGAGATGTCTTATATCGGTGTACTCCTTACGTGACGCACTGTTGTGACAGAGATTTTGTTATATAAGTCTATAAATAGATCAGATTTTTCCTGTTATGTTTACACAGTTAGTAGATTTAGTTCAAGAAATGAGGAATAACGCGCTTCTTTGGCTCGCGTTCTTAATCGGTGCGACGACATGTAATTTTTTTTAGATTTTTATGGTTTCTTGCTTATTATGAGGAAGACCCTTCATAAATACCCTATGAAGGGTCGGATAGGGTTTGAACAAGCGCTAAACTTATATTTAAGAACGCACAATATTTAGGCTTGCTGACGATTCGGAAACATTAAAAAAATTACGTTTTAAGAAATCAGAAGAAACAAAGATTTTGTACGGCTCCGTGGCTTAGTTGGTCACCACACGAACTGCAATTCCGTGCAGTGATTCAGTTCTAAATTGCGCGTCTAAGAACATGTAGTAAAGTGTTAGAATAAGGTCTTAAAGCTTCCAATGCTCATTGCCCACGGCTTACTGACTAATCAGATAGTCGATAACAACTGGCTCATTATAAAAAGAACGTCTTTGTCAGGGTCGCTCGTTACCGTCGCAATTTTATGAAATGCATGTGAATCGACGCATATTGGCAATGATTTCTATCGACCGTTAATGTCTGACGCACTGCCAGGCGTATGCTAAATATAAAACCAGCAAGGTTCTATATAATAGCTAGTGATACGCCCCAACTGAGAACTCACGACCTCCGGTTACATTGTGCCATAACAACAGCAATGTGCCATAGGTTTTGGCAAAGTGTGAGAAAAGCTAAGTCACATCTCGTCAGAGTTTTCAATCCACCAAAAGGCCTCCGACATGGCTTACCGACTAGCATAGCCGGGACCGAGATATTACCGAGCCCGAATAACGGAAGCGCTCACTTAAAATTACACTAAATGTTCAACCATTCAAGTACTGACTAAGCGAATTTAGATGATCTAAAGAACGTCTAAGCAAGTCTCGCCATGAGCCCTTCAAATATCTATTTATTGTATGCATTTCAGATACCCTGCTGGCCATGATGGGGCTCCCGAAATCGCTGAAATATGCGGCCATCGGCCTAGGCACTGCATTATTTGGCGTCATATTCGGGTGGGTCTTATTCCCAGCTATATTGAAGCATCAACTGAAAAAGGTAAGGGTAAAAAAGAGCAGCATTCACACACTTTGTGTTATGAGCGTAAAGTTTGTTCTCAGGCCTTGGATGTTTGTGCATGCCACCTGCAACAGAGACTCCTAGTGTAGGGATATAAGTGTGATAACGTAACTATAATAGATATTTGTATTATTATTTAAGTTATCAGCTATCTTTTTTGTAATGTAAATTTAACTAATATGTTTTTTTTATTCTTAACACAAAGTGAAGATACACTTCCATAAATTTGACTTACTAAGGGCATCTGTTAATTAAAACTCTGCCTCATTAAATTGTCTGTTTGTACGATTCCTTAAGATATATATAAATAACACATGTTTCGCGACACTTTCAACACCCTTCCTTTTCATAATATTTAAGTAATTTCAAAATATTTGACAATATGTTTAACACAAAACGAAGACACCCTTCCATAAATTTTACCTAATAAGGACAACTGCTGATTAAAACTCTACCTCATTAATTTGTCTGTTTGTACGATTTCTTAAGATATATATAAATAACACATGTTTTGAGACACTTTCAACACCCTTCCTTTTATGGTTCAAAATATCTAAGTAATTTCACAATGTTTGACAATATTTTTGATAGTTAAGAATTGTATATTTGGAGAGGAATCCTAAAAACAAATTGTGAAAGTTTTTCGCCCAACCCATCAGTAAAACTTCGTAAAACTTTCGGTTTTATTGCACAAATAAAAAGGGATAACGGCCTGCTCACATATGCACAAAGAAACTTTAAACGTATTATAGTTCACAGCAACACTTGGAAAACCCATTCTGGTGTGACGCTGAATATTGATGAGTTAATAATAGGTGTGTGAATATGACTCCGCCCCTTTTTGTCAAAATAAAACACATTTGTTCGCTTACAAAATTAAAAAAAAAAATTATTGAAAGTATGCTCCATCTGCAGCTACAACCTTCGCCCATCGTTCAGGTAGTTTTCGTATTCCTTGCTGGAAGAAGTCCTGGTCTTTTGAGCTTATCCAGTTGTCAATCCAAATTTTGATACTTTCACATGAAGTAAACTTTTCTCCAGTAAGGTCTGTCTGCATCGTCCGGAATAGGTGGTAATCCGAAGGAGCTATGTCTGGTGAATATGGCGGGTGGGGTAACACTTCCCAGTCCTGTCCCTCTAAATATCTTTTTACGACTTCTGCGGTATGCGGTTTGGCATTGTCATGCTGAAGAACTAATTTGTTATGTCTATTCACCCATTCTGGTCGTTTTTCTTCTATGGCTCGCTTCAAACGCATTAGTTGTCGTCGGTAAACTTCTCCATTAATAGTTTCAGAGGGTTTGAGCAACACATAATATACAATACCTTTCTGATCCCACCAAATACAGAGCATGACCTTGGCACAGTGAATATTTATTTTTGGCTGTGATGGGCCTGGTTCGCCTGGTTTCACCCAAGCTTTTTTGCGTTTAGGATTTTCGTAGTGTATCCATTTTTCGTCTCCTGTGACTATCCGATGCAAAAATCCTTTTCTTTGCTGTCTTTGAAGCAGCATTTCACAAATGGTTTTCCGACGTTCCATGTCTCTTTCTTTTAAATCATGTGGAACCCAGTCACCGGCTTTTTGAATCATTCCCATCATTTGTAAACGCTTTGCAACAGTTGAACGATCAACATTTAATGCTGCAGCTAATTCTGATTGAGTTTGGCAAGAATCTTCCGCCAATAATGCTTCCAATTCAGCATCTTCAAATTTTTTTGGTGGTTTTCCATGTTCTTTATCCTCAGTACTAAAATCGTTATTTTGAAATCGTCGAAACCATTCCTTGCAAGTTGTATTAGACGGAGCATGCTCACCATAAATCTCCACAAGCAAACGATAAGTTTCCGCTGCAGTTTTCTTCGCAATAAAATAATGTAATAACACTTCCCGCAAATGACGTTTATTTGGAATAAAAACCGACATTTTCGAAAAGGTGAAAACAATTGTTGCTTACACTTCAACCAAATATCATAAAATGCGTTAGATAGCTGACATTCAGTACTATCGAATACAAGTATGGTCATTTATTAGTACACGTAAACAATACTAAAAACGACATCTGTTGAGAAAGGGCGGAGTCATATTCACACACCAATACATAATTCAGCACCGCGCATTTTTGCCTCATCAGTGAAATTATATACGCTTTACATTTTCGTAGGGATAAATACAATCGAAAAACTGCTATAAAACAAACGTAGCAGTTGTACTTGTGACAAGTTCGCTCGGAGAAGTACTGCCTCCACACCTGGTAATCTGCCGCCAAGCTGTGGTGCACTTGCGTTGCTGTGTTCCGGTGGAAGGGTGTGGGCGCCGGTGAAGTTACAGACAACAATATAAAACTTGGGTGTTCTTTAGAAGATTTTTTTTAGATTTTGATAAATAGATTGGCTGTAAATTAGGCAGTTATTCGAAATGCTAACCCCCAGGGTATAAAACAATAATAAATTGTGTGCATACACCTAATTTAGGCGGTCCACGCCCGAGGCGCTATATAATAAAAGTTTCCGTCTTTAGCTTGGTACTTGAATACCGTAGCCAAATTAGTATATCGTCATTTTAATTATCTTAAGCCTTTGTAATACAATCCTGCAAGAAACAAAAACTTATAAGAGTCTAGACTAAATAAAAGTTTATTCTCGTATGTTGAAATTCTAGACACAAGGATAAGCAAATTATTACCTTAATTACGTACTCACTTTGTGATTATTACATACAAACTAAGTTTAGACAACATTCTAAAAGAGATGATAGATTACTTTGTTATTTAAATTTTGAGGCGTGTAGGGCGCCGCTTTGGTCTTGTCCCAAACAAGTGTGGAAAGCGTGGAAGAAATACCACTCTCCGCATCAGCCTCTAATGGTCCCACTGCACGGACACCACCCTACTCTCGTTCATTGAGAGCAAATGGGGAGGCGGTTTCCTCACGATTTTTTCCTTCACCGATTCCAGAACGTGGTATTGCGCACATATATTATTAAGTGAAAAAATTATTGGTGGGGGTTTTGAACCAGCAACCTTCAGATTAAAAGTCAGCGTCTGTGCCCCTAGGCCACCACGCTCTGCTTGGTACCACTCTCGTATTTTATCAATTTTGGTGATATTGTAGGGATACAGTGTAACTCATGCTGAACTAGGGACCTTTGACGCACATAAAAATGATAGATCTTCACCATAATGAGGCTGTTTCCGCAAAAGTATCCAACATCGATACCAGATGGCGCTGTTTTATTTATTTATATATTTTTGTAGTAGGTAGGATGTCAAGATTTTTAAGCAAGCAAAAGTCATAGAAATAACAACACAAAATTATTTAAGATTACAAAATTGCACACGGACACAAGACAAAACAAGTAACTAATTTAAAAATCGAAACAAAAAGGCTTCTATACTTTCAAAGTAGCAAAATACGCAATTTCGTTTACTGGGATGACATTTTCTCCAGTTATTTGGATTTATCTAACTATTGAACTATTGTTAACTATTGATTTTGATACAAAATTTATGACACCAATCCGAAAGCAAATACATTCAAATAAAAAAAGAATTTTCCAAATCGGTTGATAAATGGCGGAGAAATAGGTGAACATACATAAAAAGTTATATATAAACATCGGAATTGATGACATCCTCCATTTTGAAGTCCGTTAACAAAAACCAAGTACCTACATACAATACGATTTTATTCTTCTTTTTGACCTTTTGTGTCTTTAGCCACACAAATTCTGCCAGTGCCCAAATGCCGCCTTTCTGCCCGCCCTTTCTCAACAGATGTCGTTTTTAGTATTGTTTACGTGTACTAATAAATGACCATACTTGTATTCGATAGTACTGAATGTCAGCTATCTAACGCATTTTATGATATTTGGTTGAAGTGTAAGCAACAATTGTTTTCACCTTTTCGAAAATGTCGGTTTTTATTCCAAATAAACGTCATTTGCGGGAAGTGTTATTACATTATTTTATTGCGAAGAAAACTGCAGCGGAAACTTATCGTTTGCTTGTGGAGATTTATGGTGAGCATGCTCCGTCTAATACAACTTGCAAGGAATGGTTTCGACGATTTCAAAATAACGATTTTAGTACTGAGGATAAAGAACATGGAAAACCACCAAAAAAATTTGAAGATGCTGAATTGGAAGCATTATTGGCGGAAGATTCTTGCCAAACTCAATCAGAATTAGCTGCAGCATTAAATGTTGATCGTTCAACTGTTGCAAAGCGTTTACAAATGATGGGAATGATTCAAAAAGCCGGTGACTGGGTTCCACATGATTTAAAAGAAAGAGACATGGAACGTCGGAAAACCATTTGTGAAATGCTGCTTCAAAGACAGCAAAGAAAAGGATTTTTGCATCGGATAGTCACAGGAGACGAAAAATGGATACACTACGAAAATCCTAAACGCAAAAAAGCTTGGGTGAAACCAGGCGAACCAGGCCCATCACAGCCAAAAATAAATATTCACTGTGCCAAGGTCATGCTCTGTATTTGGTGGGATCAGAAAGGTATTGTATATTATGAGTTGCTCAAACCCTCTGAAACTATTAATGGAGAAGTTTACCGACGACAACTAATGCGTTTGAAGCGAGCCATAGAAGAAAAACGACCAGAATGGGTGAATAGACATAACAAATTAGTTCTTCAGCATGACAATGCCAAACCGCATACCGCAGAAGTCGTAAAAAGATATTTAGAGGGACAGGACTGGGAAGTGTTACCCCACCCGCCATATTCACCAGACATAGCTCCTTCGGATTACCACCTATTCCGGACGATGCAGACAGACCTTACTGGAGAAAAGTTTACTTCATGTGAAAGTATCAAAATTTGGATTGACAACTGGATAAGCTCAAAAGACCAGGACTTCTTCCAGCAAGGAATACGAAAACTACCTGAACGATGGGCGAAGGTTGTAGCTGCAGATGGAGCATACTTTCAATAATTTTTTTTTTAATTTTGTAAGCGAACAAATGTGTTTTATTTTGACAAAAAGGGGCGGAGTCATATTCACACACCTATTACTTTCGCAAGTTTTTTCTGCATTTGGGTTAATTAGTACAAAAAATGGCCAGTTTTTCCAACAATAAAACATTTTTGCTATAGTGAATAGACTTTACTACTTACCTGTATCAAAGGACGACGATGTAATTATGTAATAATTGTCTGTCTTGATGAATCAAAGTATTTTCTTTCCTTATTTTGTTCTAAACCCAGCACCGGAGGGGACATGTAGTCAACCGCATAAAAAAACTATTTTTACATCATTCTTTACTCAGAATATTGGGAAAGAATAGTAATAAATCGCTTCCGATACTTGTAAATCAATTTGAAGATATTCAAAATGCTCTAATGTTTGCCGAGCCAAAACAAAAGTAACTTTTTGCCAAAATGGGATCATCCCGCCGTGCCGGAACAAACAGTAGGCATAGTATCCTGCAGAACAGAAGGATAGTTCCATCATTTCAAAGAGAGGTAGATTATATCAAAAACTGCATTTGATAAGAACAGCAAGTCTTCTTTTTCTTTCGTGTCAAAGACGTATTTATCTACCGTTATATTATATTATTTTCACCTATTATAGTATGTAGCAACTGTTATAGATCTGGCGGTTGCATTGAGTAGGTCTACGCTAGTGCAGGTAGGGCATAATGGGCATGACTTAAGTGGGACATGGTTTGTGTGGAGGCACCGCAGCTGTATCGGCTGTTAGTTGGGTCTGAAAACCCCCATTTCACCATATTGTCTCGATTACGGCGTCTTAAGCGTGTTTAGGGACATCCAAATAATGCAAGTAATATAATATCAACTATATTCTCTCTGAAGTAACAAAGTGGTTCACGCAATTAGCAATACTATTTAGAACACTGAAACTTCTAATCCTAACACATATTATAAATGCGAATGTTAGTTTGTTCACGCCTTAACTACCATAAAATTTTGCATTCACGTCTTCATTGGTACATATTAGGACATTTGATCCATAAATATATTATAGTTTAAAAGGGCAAGCGTAGGCTATGCTGGACGTTGAGAGGTCATGGAGGCCGGTAGTCTCCTTCTGCGAGACTCAATAATCAATATGTCCTAAAATTGCGCTTCGTAAGAAATTTTACTATGTAACCCAACCTCGGGCTGATTTATAGCCAGCCACGATGCTGGCCAACTGTAAATAACAAATTACTCATAAACTCTTAAGCTATCTCTAGGCAGGGCTGAGACTTAATCGAGGTTTTTCTTTTCGAGATGAATATGTCTTTAAAGTTGCTTCCACAGTAGGAAGCAATATAAAAAACTAACTGATGATAACTGATAACTGATGATAATAAAATCGGGGGATGTAGTTTGATGCTGCAGTTACTGCAGATCTAGCATCTACTACTAACCAGATAAAAGAAAAAGCAGTAAATCACACTTGCTTGAAGTTCTACAAGACTGCTCATATCAAATTCAAACTCATTTATTCCTTTAGATCTCAATTATCATTTGTACACGTAAAATTTTACACACAAAAGTAAACTTAATAATGTGACACAGTATATTCCTTAAGACATCATATAAATCGGTTTGCAAGCATGTACTTGACAGAAAATATATTTATTTCGAATCTTATATGTATTATCATGAAGACATTGTTTACAGGAAATGGCTCTTTCCAAGAAAACGGATGTACGCATGATGTGGGAGAAAATCCCTTTCGCTCTGGACTTCAAAGTCTACATGTTTAACTACACGAACATTGATGAAATCGTGAAAGGGGGAACCCCCATTGTTAAGGAAATTGGGCCATTCTATTTTGAGTAAGTACATAGCCATGTTGTTTATAGAGTACACCATAATTGGAATCTTTACTATGGTGATTTGACAATCGTATTTTAGGTTTTCGGACGCAAAGGGTATAGGTAATTCTATTACTCGAGAGTAATAGATGTGTTATAGATGTGCCAAGCGATTATTTATCATAAGCTCCGTAGCTTCAGACACGCTTTAATATAAGCCTATGTGTTAATTCAAGTCACCTATATTATATTAATTATCATCAAAATGTTTGAGTAAATCCGATTTTCGCTCCTGTTTTTTTCATACCGTGGCAAGAGATTAGTTAAAATATGTGTGTGGAAAATCATTAAAACATGCATCTTCGTTGCAAAGTATGCTTATTTAAATAAACAAATTTATCTTAGTTTGGAAGAGAATAATGTTTTCAAAAATTATTCTGCATTCTGAAACGATGGATGGTCTCGTTTTAAAGTTCAACCGGTTATTCGATATACCGTCAAAAATGTTTTTCAATATGTTCTGAAATATATCGAAATTTATTCAGATATTTCGATATATTCTTTAAATTCTGATTCTGCTAAACGTTAACAAAAAAATTAACGGCAAAAAGTCGTGTTGACCAGTTATTTTTCGAGTTACCGAGAGATTTGTGGGATTTGTTGACTTCCGAAATTTCGACGCAGTTTCCTGCGTATATTCGGAGACAACAAAACACAAATCATGGGAAATATCTCGGTAACTCGAAAAATAATGTGCAGAACCATGATAGTTTTAAAACCTATATCTATTCAGTGCAGTCCTCACATACATTATAAAAAAAAAATACTATTGCATTTATAATATTACTGGGGTAATAAAAAAACAGGCGTTTATTGTGCCCTTGGTATGAAAAGTAGAATATTAAAATAATGACTTGTATACCTAACAACCCTTCCATATCAAAGAAAAAACCTCAGCAATACCACTTATTAGATTAAAAATGTATCGTAAATATAAGTGTAAAATGACTGGTAAAATACCTTTATGTCATTTTTGATGCCTACTTTAATACTAATGCATGTGAGATTTTCCTTTCTGATTTTTACCTTGAAATGTCTGTGGCCTCATAAAGTATTCAAGAACGACTTACTTCTGCTTAATGCAGAATTTAAATGGGTAATTCTTGAAAACTGTACATACTTTTGTAGTTTTTATCTATATTTTTTGAAGATATTAAAGCAATTATATATGGTTATCTATCCTACTCATAATAAAACTACTGAATGAATTCTAATGAAACTTGGCATGATTTGATTTTATACTACGAGGATACTTTAGGAGGATACTTTTAGCGAGGAGTACGCTGGATACTTTTTATTCCAAAATTCAGAAAGACCTTAGGAGAGGGGATGTAAGTCAAAAGACATTCTTGTAATTAATTAACGCGTTGGCCGATTTGATATATTATTTTTTTGTTTCCTCTCGAGGAACTTTAAATACTGTCCCGTAAATATTTCAAGGTCATCGATTTTGTAGTTCAAAAATTACAGACGCCAACTCTGTAACTTATTCTGCAACTTCGAATGCAGAATTTCTCTCAACTTAACTTCGAAGCCGTCAACATTACCTATTTAGATTTTTCAGTTGTTCCTTTGGGGTTTTCTTTTTCCCTAACAACCCCAGTATTGAGTATAAAACAATAGAAAAATATTTAAATTTGGCGGGCCACTTTTGAGTTTTTGTGATACTAACTCATGACAATAAATTTATATATACATAGATAAGCAGACACGCAATTAAACAATACCTACTTAAACTCATTTATTACTTTAGATCTCAAATCACGTCAAAATTTACACAGAAATTAACATATTTGTGAGGACCAAACGTGTCACAGGAGGCTAATCACCGGTAATTAAACATACTTGTATTCGTTTGGGACACAGATATGTCAAAATACAGCCATTTTTCATGGTGTAGTCTAAAGTTTTGAGTTACTGCCCCATTATTATTTTTATTATGTATAAAATAATTGCGTGGGCACAACTTTCCTATAGCACGCTTAGTTTCCCATACATATATTTTCTTGAGTCGATAGTTTACTTAGAGACGTAGTGGAATACAAATTAAAGTTTTGAAAGTCAAACACGCATATATTAATGATTTTCACTTTACATTTCTATTTAAATTGTATCCACACCGGATACAATTTAAATAGAAATGTATTTTACAAAAAAAGGAGTTAAATACATAAAATATTGTTGTAAGAAATTAAAAAAAGAATTCGTTTTAAACGTTTACTCACTCAACTCTGCACTAGGATTAACTGTGTCGCAGATGGCATGGACAAACACAGAAACACAAGACAAACACCCAAGACCCGAGAACAAACTTCATGCTCACCACACAAAGTGTGCCCAGGCCGGGAATCGAATCCGGGACCCCTCGCTCCGAAGGCAGGGCTACTACCAATACGCCACGAACTTTTAAAAAGTATTGTTAAGACTTGGTCATGAAGTAACCGTATTAAGCGGATCACAAGAATAACGAGTGAAGCTAATAGAAAGAAAAAGAAAGAAACAAAAAGAAAGAAATAAAGAAACATTTATCTCAATTTAAGTGGATGCCACCAGAGCTTCACCAAGCAGCTACTCTGTCGATATAAAATTCTGTCGATATTCAATTGATTTACTTAATCTTCCAGCTTACACGTAGACCTCCAGGTGCTGGTGCTACGGCGTAGCAAGGTTGCTACGCCTTGCCGCCCGTGTAGCGCCCATTTTGGCTAAAATTATAGTAATCTTAATTTTAATGTACTTTTATATCACCACTCTGAACAGTCTACTCACTCTCGCTTTTAGAGAGTAGGATTTTGTTGTTCAATTTCAGTTGAAATATTGGTTAAACGCAATTCACATTTTTGTAACCAGGGAATGGAAAGAGAAGGTTGAAATCGAAGACCACGAAGAAGACGACACGATCACGTACAAGACTCGAGACACTTTCCTATTCAGGCCGGACCTATCCGCTCCAGGTCTCACTGGGGAGGAGGAAGTCACCATACCACATCTTTTTATGCTGGTAAGGAGGGCTGCAGTCAGGCAAAAAGCATTGTTTTTCTCTAATTTTACTTTGACGAATCTTTTGTGGGTATGTTTGTGGGTATGTATGTAGGTATGTAGGTTATTTTTTTTAAATGTGGTCTTTGATGGAATTTACCCATCGAAAAATTTAAAAATGCCCAACAACATTTTTTCCCTATGACAATTTTTCCCCTATAAGTAATTTGGTAAATTTTACTAAAAACTTGCTCATGCCCTATTCCTGATTAGAATCAGCTACCTGATTTCGTATTGAAAGTCGGAATCCGGAATACTTGGTCATAACGATAACCCTTAAATTTTCAGGGTGCTGCCATCTCTGTGAATCGAGACAAACCAGCAATGTTGAACATGGTCGGCAAAGCTCTGAAAGGTATCTTCGACAACCCTCCAGACATCTTCTTGAGGGTCAAAGTTCTGGACATCCTCTTTAGAGGAGTGATCATAAACTGCGCAAGAACTGAGTTTGCACCAAAAGCGGCATGTACGCAGTTTAAAAAGGAATCCATAAGAGGATTGGTTCTAGAGCCGAACAACCAATTTCGGTTCTCGTTGTTTGGAACGGTAAATTATTCTACCTTATTATATGATTTAGGATAGATAGAATAAAAATTGATTTGTTTCTCCAGTAACTATATACATTCACTATTTATAGAAATAAGGGTTACTTTATTAATGGAAACATGCCCATTAAAATATACATCAAACTATTATTTTATAATGCAATAAAAGACAAATAATTACATAGGTGTTGCAGTATAATAATTGGTCGGAGAAGCGAGGGGTCCCGGGTTCGATTCCCGGCTGGGGCACACTTTGTGTGTTGACCATGAAGTTTGTTCTCGGGTCTTGGGTGTTTGTCTTGTGTTTCTGTGTTTGTCCATGCCATCTGCGACACAGGGAATCCTAGTGCAGAGGTATGAGTGTGATAACGTTGTTGTTGTTGTGGTATATACTCTTGAGATTGATACTTAATTTAAAGATTGAAGCTCCATCTGATATTTGTATGTTTTTACAAAAAAATACTACAGAGTTATTTTATCAGTTATCTAGCTTGTACAAACAAACTATGCTTAGTTTGTTGCTAGATGGCGCTGTGTATAATATTCGCGAATATTTATTTATTTTTAAATTTCACAGAGAAACCACACGATCAGCCCCACGGTGGTGACCGTGAAGCGAGGAATCCAGAACGTGATGGATGTGGGATCAGTGGTAGCATTGGACGGAGAACCCAAGATGAGTATCTGGAGAGACCATTGCAACGAGTACCAGGGGACGGATGGCACCGTGTTCCCTCCGTTCCTCACTGCTGAAGATAGGCTGCAGTCTTTCTCTGGAGACCTCTGCAGGTATGTGCCATATTATTTGAAGCCCTCTCTAAGAAGAAAGAGGACAAGGTCAAGACGAGTCAAGGTTATATGTGTTTAATTGTTCATAAGGCATAGCAACCATTTATGGGCGGTGGTTATCACTCAACATCTGTTGAACCATGTTGGTATACGGTATATGGAAAATTGGATTGGAATTACAAGCAGTTGATACATAACATAACATATCACCTCATAGCAAACCAAAAATCGTCGTGAAATTCCGCAGGGGTTTTCGAGATCCAGCCTTTTTTTCAATTGACTTTTTTCTCTAAACGTTTTTTTACAATAACAGAATCATAGACAAAACATTAAAGTTTATTTAACTACAAATATTAGATTTCTAATGCAAGTAGATACTTTCTATATAGTTCTTTTGATTTTATTTCAGCTACTATGCACTCTTAAGCTGCAACAACAATAGAAAACCATTCAAAGAATATAAGCTTAAAGCTTAGGTTCTTAGGAACGGCATCATATATTTCTACCAAACTAAGGATGCTGTTTTGGTGCGACTCATGTGACTGAACGAGCCAAAAGCCCATAACAACCGCAGTACCACTAAGGTCCTCCCCGATCAAAGTATGAAAAGACCTAAGTCACATAACATTGCGTGGGGAAGATAAACTATGTTTTTTAATGAGAAAAAAATAGTTATATTGAAAATAACTAAATTCTTTGATTTGTGTTTTCTATGTTGGCTCATTAGCGTGAGTTTCCCGCTCTCACGCCCTCGGTATCCAATGGATGGTATTCCTGTCAACGACTTCGTGGGAACCACGAAATCTGTCTCGAAGAGATAGTATGGCGCAATCATAAAACTTTATTTTAAAGCGATTTTTTTTAGGGCTAAAATGATTCTTAGCTATGTTTTGTGTAAATTCCAGTTGCCACAAAATATCTTAAGTATATCTAAATCTTCTTATTCTTAATAGGGTGACAAAAATTTAGTAGTATTCTAATTAAATTAAGATCTAAGTCTTTTTTAATTAACGTGTTTTATGTCCAGATCATTCAAGCCCAGATACCAGAAGAAAACGTCGTATTCGGGCATCAGAACGAACCGCTACATCGCTAACATCGGCGACTTTGTTAATGACCCGGAGTTGCAGTGCTTCTGTCCAACTCCTAACTCCTGCCCTCCAAAGGTACCATACCGTACCAGCCAAGTAAACAAAATTTCGTATTTTGGTAATTTGAAAGTATTGAAGTTAGTTTTTTGGATTTTTAAATGTGTTACTTGTTTTTTAAGGGTTTAATGGATATGGCTCCATGCTTGAAAGCTCCTATGTACGTGTCCATGCCGCATTTTTTGGACAGCGATCCTGAGTTACTCAATAACGTGAAAGGACTAAATCCCGATGTGGAAGAACACGAAATTCAAATTGACTTTGAACCGGTGAGTGATACTTTCAGGGTTCCATACCCAAAGGAAACCCAAGCTTACCATTGTGTCTGTTCTACATTTAAAGAGTTGTATCTTTCGAACCGTGTGTCGAGACTGGCTGAAATTTTCACAGATTATTAGTTATTATTAAGAAATATGGTGGATGCCTTAAATAAAAATTAACAAAATACTATTGGTACTACGGAACCCTCGGTGTGTGGGTTCGAATCAGCTATCCGGTTACGCACCAGTCCCGCCTTTAAGAATCCCAGTATGTGGATATATTCTGCAAGCGAAATCATAAACTTCCACAAACGATGCATATATTGATTTATTAAATGATTTATAATATCAATACGCATATTAACATCCTGAGACAGAACAAACTTGTCACATAAATGCTTGTCCTGTGTGGGAATCGAATTACGACCTACAGCGCAGACAACAGAGATACTACCAACAGAGCAGTGAGACGAGTTGAGCCCAACTTTTATGAATCTCATACTTGCTGATCACGGATCAATCAAAAGCTAATTCGCATGTTTTAACTCATGTTGTGTTGTGGTACTTGTACATTCTTAAATCCGTAAAGGACATTATTAAATATATGGACATTAAATTTTTGTTTACGTACACTGAATAAAATACCCCGTATGTCAATATGTACAATACTTAATGGGTTATGAAACAAAATACTAAATTTAGTATGTCGTATACAGTGAACTCACTGTTAGCAAAATTAATATCTAAATTGTAGATTGCTTTGTACGTTGAAACCGTGTACGTTGTACCTTTGAAGTCCAACCGAATATAAAATTGGTTATCATAAACGTAACAAGAGGAAGCAAATGGAATTATAGCTTACAGGTATTTGGGAATTGCTGAAGCAAATTGTAATATGTCTTCAGCAGAATGAATTGGGCACATAGTTATAGCTTTTGATACTATAGTGCCCAAAGGCAACCCAGCCAGGTTTTCTGCCATGAATTAATTGAATTAATTCCCACATCATAGGCACTAGTCAAATCTCAACAAGCTTGGCTGAATATTTATCTAACCTTTTTTTTTATGTGAATGAATGACGGAACGAGCTGAGAGCCCACCTAATGGTAAGTGGTGACCCTCGCCCATGACAACAGTAATGCTTGCGACTAATATCAATTTTTATTTTTTTATGTTCTATTTTTAACTGTATTCTTTGACCTGCCCGATCTACCTTGATGCTCTCCTTGACCTCTTGAAATGAAATTGTGAACAAAGCTTTTAACTGACTAGGTAAAAAAAAAAACATTTTATTCACCGGCACCGGCCTACTCTCGATAATTGATAGCGAATGGGCTTTGATCTAGCACGGGAGCCCAATCCGGATTGGTAGATGTCACATGTCTTCAAATTTTTGGTTGTGAGAACGTGGTATTGCGAACATTTTTCAAGTGAATAATTTATTGGTACTGCACGCTAATTTATTGATTGACAGTCGGCGTCTATGCCCCTGGGCCACCACGCTCTCGCATTGCTGTAACTTAAGATCAGTTTGGCTTTCAGCTCACTTTATTTTTATCCCTCAGATATCTGGTACACCGATGGTTGCAAAGCAACGAGTTCAGTTCAACATTGAGCTCTTGAAAACTGACAAGTTGGAGTGGTGCAAAGAGCTGCCTGGAAAAATCGTTCCGGTGTTTTGGATTGAAGAGGTAAGAAGGTTCACAAATAAAAAATATAAAGAATAAAAAATGTGAGCTATAAGTTCGTTTTATCACTAAGTAATATATAAAAACCACCCATAATATTGAATTAACTTGAAAAATTTACGTGCGCAATACCACGTTCTCTAAACGGTGATGAAAAACATCGTGAGGAAATCGGCATGTCTTAGAACCATAAATTCGAAGACATGTGATATAAAAGCCCATTCACTCACAATTATCGAGAGTACGCTGGTATCCCTGCAGTGAGAACATTAACTGGTACGGGAAACTAATAATATTCTCGAACGTTCCAGGGCTTGGCTCTCAACAAGACCTTTGTGAAGATGCTTAAGAACCAGCTATTTATCCCGAAGCGAATCGTTGGTGTATTACGATGGTGGCTTCTGTCCTTCGGCTTGCTGTGGTTTTTGGTTGCAATACTTCACTACTTCAAAGGCAAGTTGATAGCATTCTTTCGTGTAAGTCGACTCTGTTGTCAGAGTTTTCATGCCTAATTAAAGCCTTCGACATGGTTGATCGTTTGCTTTGGAGTGTTACTAGATGTTCGTTCAATACTCAATCGATGACACATCGGTTTTTTGTATATTTTAATGAAATAATTCTGCCATTTGTGTAATGATAAGGAAATTATCTAGTCAAATTAAGTTACTACTAACGATTGTGGATATTATTTTTCTAGTTAATAAAGTTATTATAAAGTTATTATACCTTCTGAATTTGTTCATCTCGGCTCCTTGGAGTTGATAATATATGAAGTTCACGGGTCTAAACCACATACTGTTGCCACTGGAGTGCACTTGACTCCAGTGGCAACAGTATGTGGTTTTCAATCACCCAGTGGATCTTGGTGGATAGATTGGATTGAAAATCTTTCTAACGATCCTACAGGTTTAGAATGAAAGCTTTTTGTAAATTATTATTGTTATTTTGTGGATTGCTTTTCACATTGGCGAGGAAAACAATGACAAAACATTTCTTTTGATGTAAATACATAAAATCCCCAAGGGCGATTGAAACGCATACATAAACCTTTGAGGTTAATGTCCGCGTGTAATAAAACAAATTCATCAAATTTCCATCAGGTGAGATGGCGGCCAAGCGCCTATACATTAATAAAAAAAATTAAAAAAAATACTCTTTCATTCAAAACTAACCACGTGGGGGCAGATCGGTAGCGCGCTAGCGAGCTACCTAATCAATTAGTTTAGCTTGCAAAGCTACGGCGTCATTTCAATGCATTTATTTTTATATGTTTTTAGTGGTAAATTATCATAACGATAGCAATTCAAGATACGATTACTTTGCGTTGTGACTACGCATAGTACACCACAAACTACAAATCGCAATTAATTTCCAATCCCAAACAGATTATTTTATGGCACAGAGCGATGAAGTGACACCCTACTCAGTGTTAAGTAATTGCAACCACCTATAAACAACAGCACTACGACTTAGGTCTACCCCTACCGAAGTATGAGAAGACAGTCACTCTATGAAGGGGATGTAAGATACGGTCATGCCTGCAAATTACACGTAGATATTTTTTTTAAACTAACTATAATTCGACATGGCTATATTGAATAGCGCATGTATGGTCCTTAAGGAGCTCCCGTGATATATGAGCGTAAATATGTACTTGTACGTGTAAATGTCTAAACAATATTTGGTATTTAATAGAATAAATATGCTTGAGTTTATAAAAATTTGTAATTTTTTTATGTTTACACAGATAACATCATGAAACTGGCCACTTCTGGTGACGACAACAAAGTCAACAACATCACACCAGAAGCCGAAGGGCAAAAGGTATGGGGATTATTCATAATTCCTTTTGATTTTTTTTTTTTCATATTTAATGTCTTTGAAGTATTATAAAAATGAGTTTACTATGAAGAGATTGTAAGGAAACCATTTAATTAATACTGAAAACAATAAACACATTATCGTATACGAAAATCGAAGATACTCCTACATTATTATAGATTTGTTAGTTTGGTATATTACATAATATTTTTGCGTTGTGTTTAGTTTTTCTCCTTATATACATTAATATATTAGTAACCAAGCATTGTAGGATTAAATACCCACCAATGTTACAAATCGTATATCCAGATCACATGTATGTAGTGGATACACAGGCATTCCTGTGTGGAGATTATTAGACAACCTAGATGTTCGGGTAAATAAATGAAACTCCTGCGTTGAATTCACATTATTTTAATAACGTATTTTCTCATTTTCTTTCATGTTATGTGTGTCTAAGCAGTATTTTGTTTTCTATTTCTTTCTATTATTATTATACTATATACTAGACACGCATTTCAGTACTGAGAATTTCCGCGCGGAGTTGGAGTGGTGTTGTACCATCTTTGTATACCTTGAACAAAGATTTCTTCAAGGTATAGTGGCTTTTTCTTCAGATAAACTTGCCAAACAATTATAACGAAGACCTAATAATGCTTCAAATAATATATTCATTAGCTTCCCTAAAATCCATACAGTTCCAATAACGCTTAATGAAGAAAAAAGATTTTTTTTTATTTAAAGACCAAAAAATAAGTTACAGACTTATGAATGACATGATACACAACACATTTAACATAAAATACAGTACATTTATTTGAAAACTGTTTTTACACCAACTTTGCCTCTTCTGTACCAGCCTATAATGTTCCCACTTCAGGGACACCGGCCTACTCTCGAAAATTGCCTCTTAATAGATACCAATCATAGATACGACAAGGAATCTTCCAGTTTGCTTAGAGATAGGCGTTGCAGAGACTTGTACGGGCAGACACCGTTACGGCTGGACTTTCAAATTTCTATTTCCATTTTCAGGATATCAGCGTAATCGGCGAGGGTCAAGAGCCAGCCAAGGTGACCATGTAATCCACCCTCCGACGTCTCCTGCCGCTAGCCCTGGGTTGGAGCCGTCATAGAACGTTGCACGCGATTTGTAGCCAGGCTTTTAGGTTTATGATGAGACGAGTAGGGCACAGAGGTAGTTAGTAAGCAAGTCACTTCTAAATATAGAAAAGCAAAATATTATGTTTAAGAAGTTTACTTTAAGACATTAAAGTGCACATAGGTTATGACAAGTCAGATCAAATCTGCGTTTACATTATGAAAATGTAAGGTGTTATTACTACTAGAACATATATATGTCTCACCTTTAGAGGGCTGTATTTTTTAAGCAAGCCGTAGCGGGCTGATATTATATAAATATAGGATAAAGTTAAGATATAATTGGTGTCTCGGTGTGCGAATCCAAATTGCATTTAACTACTTTTAACTACTTGTAACGCTTAACGTATTTTCCACCAATGAATACATAGATTATGGTACCTACTTGCAACAAACTTTTCTGCTTTAGCGAAGTTCTTTCGAGTTTCTACCCCTCACAATTCCCCTTTTATTTTTAGGATAGCCTATAGGTATATATTAAACGTATGTATGTACTAATGTAGGTACATTAGTAACATAATTGTCATCAAACATTTAAGTCCGATATTGACAGATTATTTTTGCAATTTTCGTTTCGATTTTCCATCACCATACAATTATTTAAATATATTTCTGTTTTTTTTTTCTAATAGTATTTTTTAATATAGTCTGGCCACATAATATGTGATACTATCAAAATATCATTAACAAATAACAATGTTAATGACTATTTGCGAAATTAGACAGATTAAGTGATTTAATATAGTCTGGCCACATAATATGTGATACTATCAAAGTATCATTAACAAATAACAATGTTAATGACTATTTGCGAAATTAGACAGATTAAGTGATATAAAAAAGCTTTTCAAGCTTTTATAATGTAATACAGATAATAGGACTATATCATTAACGTTTGCCATTTCAAAAAATAACTAATATAGGAATCACTAGTGGTCCTTTTGAAGATCTTTAAATGCGGTTGGTCTGCCACTGGTGGGGTTTAGTTTGGGTAAAAGTTCCACATAACTCGGTTGCAATTTCGATACAATTTTTGATTTTCCTTACCATAATTGCATTTTATCAATTCATGTCTAAACGAATAACTTTGTAAATAGTTTATCAGTACCTACTTTTTTTTCTTTATTATTTTGAAAAATATACTTTTAGTTAATTTATGTTCTATGCAAACATTATCCCAAACCTATTTAGTTATCTAGATAAATATGTCTGTAGTTGTATTGTATTATCATAGATAAGTTCACAAAAAATATTTTAACCTTACAAAACCACATTTTGCGATCGTTGAATATTAGCTATTTATATATTATACATGTCAGTAAATAAGTCATGTCATAAGATAGGTTGGTTTCTAGGTACATACTTTGTATACAGTCGCGTTCACTTATGGATATATTTAATGCCAATGCACTCGTTCACTAAATATGTAGAAACTTTATGTTATACACAGCAATGTGTAATTTGCAAATAAAACTCCATAAGAACAAATCAGCTTTTATTTTTACATTTCACTTAAATAATGAGCAAATATTAAAATAAATTTAATTTCTTGACAGATTATTGAATAGTAAATTATTTACAGTTTATTACAGGCAGACCAATAAAAAAAAATTGAGAAATTTGAGAAAGATACAGTCAGCATAAAAAATTCTTTCAATGATAATTTTTATCATTTATAATTTTTATGAATCCTTTCACTGCCAGTCTTCATATATGTCTTTGACATCTTACTTATAAGAAATGGTAACCTGTAATTGTTTAACTAGCGCTACCCCAGCAGCGTTGTATCACATGTGTAAAGTATTAGAAAGTAACTAATCTAAAGCCCTGGATAAGACTCAACTCTACCAAATTAAGATTTCAACCTAACATGGCTGAAATCCTCTTCCGTTAAAAATACTTGTATAAAAATACCCTTTTAAATCAGACCATCCATATTGCAGGTCTGTCGCCTCAACAGCGACAACAGCGAACCGTATAACTTAAAAACCTCCCTTTTGGGGGGCTAAACATGTACTATACTTAATCTTATCAAAAACCTTAATGAATAAATTGTATCTAACAAACTCAAAAAGGAAGAAGTATTCGTTTAATGTTTTATACCTGATGGATGATACAAGCAAAATATACTTGATAATTTTTTCTTTGATGTCACAATGTACTAAATACATCATGACTAAAAAGTATTATTTATTTACTATCTATATCGTAGTATTGGTCGTAGACCTCCTGGTAACTTTGATGAAAACGGTGGTTTTATTCCAACTCCATCATATCTTGGATACATAATCTACCTCAAATATCACATCAATTTGTAAATCCATACAAAATCGCCCGCACGATACAAATTTATTAATAAGTGTTTAAAAATCACAGTTAAAATTGCAATTGGTAAAGTCACACGCTGTGCTCTTACAAATAAATAATTTTTAATTACCAATTACAATTTATCAGTATCAAAACTTATTACGAAAATGTTCCCATTATTAAATTTTACGTGAAGTATATCACAACTTTTTCTTTACCAACAAACTGTGATTTACCATGAATTTCGAACGCAATAAGTCCGGTTTATCCAACATCTTTATTTGTTTATCTTGTACAAACTTTCCCAGTCTCTTAATACCTAACCTTATTACGTACGAAAGAAGGACGTAAGCTGAGATAATAATAAATAAAGCGAAGAGTAAAACGTCGAACATATAGTATTGGAAGAAAGATAAGTCTTTGGCCGGGGATTGTAGATGATACGCTCCTTTATGTCTGAGCACATACTCAGTCCAGTATACTGCCCTTTCTAGAGGAGACTCTTTCTGATCCCGGAGGTACAGCTGTCTCTTTCTAACTTCTTGTTTGTACTTCGGTTCTGTGATCACCTCTGTAATAGCACGGTACAGTTTATCCGAGGTTAAATGTCTTAGTTCTAACTTCTTGGCGTATCCGTCGACTTCTGCTTTGGCAGCGTTAGAATCGTGGTCGCAGAAGACCGGTATGGTGACAATAGGAACCCCGTGGTAGACTGTCTCGAACATACTTAGGAGACCACCGTGAGTGACGAAGGCTTTGATCTTCGGGTGACCTGTTGAAGTAATAATTAAGGTAAATAAACAATCACTACAGTGATCTGATCTAACCTAACCTACAACAGGCACCAGTCTCTCACAATTGTTAGTTTTCAGTTGTTTCCTTGTTAACTGTTACACTTAAGGCTATATTGTGAGAGAAAATAAAAAATCTGAAGAGGTGTAATGTTTACTACACCTCCGCTACTATAATAAATATGTAAATTTTACACTAACCAATAGAATAAGCACGTGTTTCGCATCACCACGTGGCAAAACACAAACTACTTGATTTCATTTCAAAAAGGTTACAACTGAAGGCCAATTCTCATATTTTATACAATAACAATTTAATTTAAACATGAACCAATCGAAACAAAATTTCAAATTATATTTTGGAGGGTTCAGTTGCTCGCGTCTGTACCCTTTGATGCCCAAAAGCAGCAGTAGAACTTGTGCCAAGTTCGTCCGAAGAGGTACTGCCACCACACCTGGAATCTGACACCAAGCAGTAGTGCTCGTATTACTGCGTTCCGGTGGAAGAGCGTGGTAGCCGGTGAAATTACAGCGCAACGCAACTTGAATCTTCTAATAATTCGGTAGGGTCTTTAATCGTATTGCTGTTATGCTTTAATGGGCGGCGGTAACCGATGTAAAGCATCAGGTGTGTTGTAGTTTCGCAACATCTATCACAAAAATACTTGAATGTGAGCATGAAAGGGTGCATATTGGGTACCTGAAAGTCCTGTCAAAATCGGTCGTTCGGAGCCGTTTCAGAGATTAGCCGAAACAGACAGACAGACAAAAATTTTAATAATTGTCTTTTTCAATTTAGTACCGTGTATACTTTCAAATACATTTAGTAAACAGCTGTTATTTATACATTACAAACAGGAACGTCAATTTTATTTATTTGTATAGATCAATTATACAAATAAATAAAATTGATATATGCAGTATAGTTTAAAACGATCAGATTCAAACGAACAAGACCAATTAAGATATATTGCACGTACTCAAGCGTAAAATCCATTTTCAACATATTTTTAATGACTTGTGAAAATACTTAGCTAGAACTGTGAGAGTGACACATATTTCATGTAATCAAATATGTGTCAGTAAATAATTAATGGTGGAATCCTTTGATAAATTTTACGTGGAATGTAATTTCGTTGTATTAAATTTAATCTAGAACGCTGTGATTAAAAATAAATGTAAATGTATATATCAACTTCTTTAGTTTTTAAGTTATCTTTATAGAAGCAAAATGAAATGTACATTACTTTACATCGGATAATTTCAGAAGATAGCCAATTTTTTTTAATAAATATTCGTTTATAAACTTATACCCCTGCATTAAGATTCTTTGTGTTGCAGGTGGCATGGATAAATACAGAAACACCCAAGATCTCATATCAAGCTTTACGCTCATCACACAAACACGGCCCCGATCAGTAATCAAACTCGTGACCCCTGGCTTTGAAGGAGCCGTCTTATATCAGTATTACTTATGTTCAAGAGCATTTGTAGCCAGATTTGAAGAAGAGCATTTCTGCAAGAGCAGATTACCAGGTGTGGTAAAGCAGTGGTGCACTCGCATTGCTGTGTTCCAGTGGAAGGGTGTGGGTGCCGGTGAAATCACATACGCATAAGACATAACATCCCCGTCTTTGGTGCCGGGAGCGAAGAAGTCCGGCTTGGGTCTCTGCGGTCGGGGAGGACTGGAGTTATGTTGCTGTTATGGGCGGAGGTAAACACTTAACATCAGGTGGGCCTTCAGCAGCTCGCTTCCTCATACTTCCAAAACAAATATCAGTTCTCTTTTAAAATTTCTCTGTCTAATGTTTAGATCCATACCAAGGAGATCCTGCTGCGGCAGCCACTTATGCAGTTTGACATTTGAGGGTATGTCGGTCATGTTCTGGTCAGCATCTTGTTTCCACAAGACCCTCTGCGGGAGCCTCCCCACCGCGTTGACGATCAGCCGATGGGCAGATAGCGGCATGCTGCTTGTCTTTACTGATGAACCCATTGATATGAAGATGAAACCAGCATCACCAGCGCCAGAAATCCACTCTTCGATTTCCTGAAATTTGGAAAAACATTTTCTAAGATATTTTTTTTTAAAGTTACCACTCTTTACCGCGTTGGATTCCCCGTGTCGTAGTTGGCATGGGCAAACACGGAAACACAAGATAAACACCCAAGATCAAAATTCATGCTCATCACACAAAGTGTGCCCCGGCCGGGAATCGAACCCGGAAGCCCTCGCTTCAAAGGTAGGCTACTACCAACTAAGCCAAGGCTGTTCATTAGATACAGGCTGGTGACAGATAGACAGACAGACGGACAGCGGAGTATTGGTAATAGGGTCCCTTTAGGTACGAAACCTTATTACCAACCCTAAAAACAGCCTTAAAACATAAAAACATACATTGCATATTAAAAATTTCTACATAGCCCGCATATTTTATCAACTACCTACCTCATCAAAATACTTTCAGATTTTTCATTCGCATTATATTGAGTTATAATTTTATATGTAAAAGTTTGCGCTCAAAGCAAAATTTTATTTATCCTAATTTCTATGTTAGAAAAGTAAAAATGAAACTTTTTAAAAGGATTACTCGAATATTATCGTATTCGTCTGTTATCGTAACCTTTCTACCTTAGGCTACAGAATACTCGAGTGATCAAACCTTGAAACATAAGTACCGGCCATTATTGCTACTTCAGAGCGGGTAATAGCACCGGGCTTTTTGTGCCTAAATTACAGGTTCATCTAAAATACCCTTTTGTCTGGCCCCGTTTATTATAATATTTGCAGATTCAAGGAAACCTCTTTTGTCAGTTATTTCTTGGCATTGCTTTATGTTGCATATTTTTTTTAAATAGAACTATAATACCTTGCAGTAGCGAATTGAAATTCATGCTGATAACTTGAGAATATTTTCTTTACTGTTTTCATAATGTAGCATTAACACAACCCCGCAATTCCGTGTTTCAGAAAACACATTAAGATGTCAGTCCCGGCTTTACTAGTTGATACGCCTTAAAAGAATTTGGGCAGCTTGAAAACTTCGTTACTAGAGTAGAGTAGGCCGTAGACTCACACGAAAAAAGTAAAAAATCGACCAAGTAAACCTCGGCTAATTTGAGCCCCCTATGAAAATGAATGTGATTAATATGGCATAATCATCAGTTCATTCATATTGCGGTCTCTTATCGAAAACTCATTAAACCTAAACCGTCACTACGCACGTTAAGATACACTTACGTTAAATGTTTGAGGACTAATGCATTCTCAGTTTGGAACAATGAACTCAGAACTTGATTAAATGGTTGCAACTTACCGGGTCCAATCTCTTCGGCTCCTTACAATGAATACAGGCGACCTCGGCCACATTCGGCAAATACGGCCTGGGATACGACACCGAGTAATGTCCATTCTGAAGCACAAAGCTGACGTTCCTCGACATATCATACACATGAGGCATTTGCGCACCAAAATGCCTCCTCAGCACTCCTTGTAAAATCGTCACACTTATCGTATGCATCGCCATTGCTCCAAGATGCCACGCGGCGTTCATAACTCTATCCAAGAAGCTCATGTTATCCGTGAAACCCTTTCCAAAAAATGGGGTCACAGAATATGGAGCTGGACTTCCAGAATTGCTCTGAGGCATGGTGTAGAATCCGACTGTGTTGATGTACATGAAAGGAACTTTGAAACGGTAGACGAGACCTAGGGCGCATTCGGGATAGGCTCCATCCAAGATAATGAGATCGAAGTTCCTTCGTGATCTGATGAAGGAACGTATCTCAAAGTCACTCAGGAATGCTTCGCAAGCCTGGAAGTAAAGGTTCTGTTAGATAAAAAATATTTTTTTTTTAAGGGCTGTTATATTTATTAGAACTCATATCTGAATTATTATTTATTATTTATTCGCCTCAAAAAAATAAAATTAAAATGCTTAAAATCAGTGAACTAGTGCTTAAATCAATTAATCCATCAGTGTGTACCCTTTCCCCTGGATGTGTTTCCGTAATGGATGGTGTAAAAATTGCACTTAAATCAATTATAGTATTTAGTACCAGTAAAATTTTTACATAGTTCAACTTTCCGTAACTATTTAAACTCAACGCATACCTCATAACCATATCGCATGATATCTGCAACAGGCACGGGTTCCAGACCCTTCATCTTCGCACCGACCAGGTCAAACACCATGAACCGCTTCACGTAGGAGACAAGACCTTCAGGAGCTATTTCTTCTAAGCCCGGGAGATGGAAGTCGGGGGGAAATGCACTGATGAATGTGATGTTGTGACCTCTGGAATTAAGGAAAATAATTGTCAAAATTTTATTCTAGTTGGCTGGGATGCCCTCTGTATCATCCTTTTCCCACTGCACCCCTGTACCCAAAGCAGGGACACCGCCCTTCTCTCGATAATTGAGGTTCAATGGGTTTTGATCAGCCACGGGAGCCCAATCCGGATTGGTAGATGTCACTTATCTTGAAATTTTTGGTTGTAAGATATGCCGGTTTTTTCACGATGTTTACCTTCGCCGTTTCGAGAACGTATTGCGCACATAAAATCTTCAAGTGAAAAACTCATTGGTGCTCGTGTGAGTTCAAAGACAAAGAGAGAGAAAGAAGAGAGGAAGAGAGAGTTCCTAATGGGCAGGGCGCCAATTAGAAACCTATACACCTTCTAATGTCCGGACTGTAATGGAAGTTTGTGTAGTATTCAAGTAAGACTCAATATATGATAGAAAAAAATACATCTGTGCCGGCATCTTTAGACCCAATACAGTTCTGAAGATACCTTGGCTACTCTGAAATTGACTGCAAAAGCTTTTGTCTCTTACCATAAATGAAATGTAGAGAGAGACAATATTATTACAGAGAACAATATATTTTGACCCGCTCGCAGAAAACTTCAGAGTAGCTGTTACATGGTCAGAATTGTACCTACTAGGGTGCTTGCTGACCTAGTTGAGAACAAGGAGAATGGGTCCTACCTTCACCTACATTAACACAGCCTTCATTACTTTATCCCAAATAGAATGTCTACTTTATAAACTGATTTGCATTGTACATTTCAATTCATATTTCATCATCATATGATTTGTGGTAAATTCCTAATGGCAACTGGTGGTGGAGAGCATAGTGGCACAGTGCCCCTGGGCCAGACGCCGACTTTCGATTTGAAGGTCGCTGGTTCCAACCCACAAGTGCACTAATGAGTTTTTCACTTGAAAAATTTCAATACCACGTTCTCAAAACGGTGAAGGAAAACATCGTGCGAAAGCTGGCACGTCTTACAACCAAATATTCGAAGACACGTGACGTCTACCAATCCGAATTGGGCTCCCGTGATAGATGATTAGTCCTCTTGAACATATGTAGTGAGATCAATTCTAAAAAGTAATACTGGTTTTTGAGGAGTTGTAAATTTCTGCCATAGATTGTTATTTGGCTTAATAAATGAAATATTTATATTATTGTATATCGCAAATATTTTTTTTTTTTTAATTTTTCTTCAAATGATTCCTGTCAAGTTTATTTTTGGTTATCTATATAACATTCGGCACGTGTAATATTTTTGTTTTCACGCGTGTTTGTTATTAAAACACAGAAATGAAGGATGGGCTTTGTTTTATATTTACTTTACCTGTCCTTTAGCCGTACGTTGAGTGGAATGCCCCTAAGGCAATTCAAAGGGATAATAATGTTTACCTTTAGCAAAACGTTTGTTTATTATTCTAAAATATACAACAAACCCTTAAAATTGTAAAACAATAGCAGCCTCAACAAAACTCATAATTTTATTATTTGTAGTTTGATTTGCTTCCACCGGCACAGTAACACAGCAACGCGAGTGTTTCGCTGCCTGGCGGTGGATTACCAGGTGTGGTGGCAGTACTTCTCTGGAAGAACTTGGCACAAGTTCTACTATGGCTTTGGGTTCCTCCTTTCTCACCACCCGCGGGACAAGTGTCCTTACACTTGTCCCGCGGTCTGAGAGTATTAACCTTCAGGCCCGAGCAACATGGTTCCCACATTACGTATTTATGAAAATAATGTTTTTTTTTTCGATCAGGCTATTGATGCTTCGAGCGTCAAATGATTGCAGTCGGTAGTCCCCGACAAAAAGTCGAACCGCAAATATTCTTATGGCATTGAATGCGACAATCGGTGAGTTCAAGTAGATATTGTTAAGTATGAGCAAAGATGGTTCTGTTAGGATCCTTTGTTTCAAGCACCTACTTCTGTGGATCCATTGTTTCAAGAAACGAATGCACTCCACTTAGCTCAAGTATTATTAAATAGACGATGTAAACATTCTGATCTATGTTTATAAAAACGACCACTAACTCTAAGATTGTATTAAAGGAATAAATAAGAATTGTATTCAAGTCTACATGAAAATTCGGCCATTTAGCAACCGATTTGGAAAAAACTTCTTTTATTTAAAAGGATTTCTGATTAAAGGCACAAGCTCAGGGTTCCGTACCATCAAATAAAATTTGGAATTTGTTTTTTAGATATCCGTTATAATATTTACGAAAAGAGCCGTGCTAATATTAGCACGGGTTTAAAGCCATAGTAGTAAACTAGTGCTGAATAAAACAAATTTTCCAAGTTTAACAACTTCCGTTGAACCGTGCAGGGCGTTGTGGCATGCAATCAATAGGTTCTCGAGTTCCATCATAATCGTGTTCTCTTATGAGAAAACTTTGCTAATTGCGCGCAACGCCCTGAGTTTCGTTTTAGCTGCGGCATCCTTGCAGTGCAGAATTGAAAATCTTTTATTAATTTCAGCGGGGAAAATTCCATACTAATATTATACTAATACAAACATTACTTCATAATCAATTCAGTTCAGGTGAATGCAGATATTGACAGGTACTTTTATAATCTAAGTCTTGGTATACAATTAAAAATCAGCTATTAAATTATTTTTATCTTAATTTATTTATACTCATTCAATTCATAATGTCTTATTCTGAAATTTACCTAATTGATATGATTATGTAAATTTCAGAATAAGACATTGATATGATTATGATTTTGGGGGGTCCAGTTGCTCGCGTCCGTAGGTGTGTACCCTTTGATTCCCTACACGTGCCCCCTGGGTGGTGCTAAAGGAGCAACCAAAAGTAGCAGTAGAACTTGTGCCAAGTTCGTCCGGAGAGGTACTGCCACCACATCTGGAATCTGCCGCCAAGCAGTAGTATTTGCATTACTGTGTTCCGGTGGAAGGGTGTGGCTGCCGGTGAAATCACATGCGCATGAGACGTATCATCCCCGTCTCGGGTGATGGACGCAGCAGGATGAATGCGACTCAGTAAAGATTTGGATCTCATACTGAGTCGCGCGCATTACTGTTGTCATGGGCGAGGGTCGCCACTTACCATCAGGTGGGCCCTAAGCTCGTTCCGTCACTCAATCACATAAAAAAAAAAAAAAAAAAAAAATTTATTCATTGTGTTATAAATTAATTTATGTTCGTCGCACAAATTTTCCTAGGTGGGAATCGAAACCACGACCTGCAGCGCAGAAGGCAGAGCTACTACCAAATGAGCTATGAGGCCAGCTTATATATAATAATAAAATATATAATATAATAGCTTATGTTCCTCGCTGGTAATGTAGTCTTTATAATAATTTTCAAATCAACCGATGAAAAAGAGGGGTGTTGTAAGCATCCCTATTTTTAATCGTGGGTGACATGAAACTGCTGGTAATGATACATATCTGTGTTCATGTAATGTAGGTACATAAGGAGCTCCAGCGATACGTTTTGCACGAATATTTCATTTAAGCTGAAGCTGACATCTAAGGGAATAAATAAGTCTGGATTTGAGTGCAAGATTCCTCTTATCAGCCTTATTCGAGTTCCAAAATATAATGTCTTTTGCAAGTACGCCAAATTGAATTCACGGTGACAGTCACATCTTCCATCACATTTTACGCGACGCTCAGATTAATTGCAATTATCTCACTGAGGTCGACGCCAGTGTGTCAGTCTTTACTCGCTAGCAGAATAATTATAGCCGTTTTAATGGGTAATCCCAGAGGTTTCCTGATTGTGGCACGGAGAGTTATTTTAATAGACCACACGCGATCATTAACGCTCTAACCGCTGCAAAATGTTGAAGTTTCGAAAGCTATTTTGATTGAATAAATGATACAATAAATTTTCATGGGCATTTTGCACGGCGCCAAATAGACCCAAAGTTACAGCTATAAATAGTTGTCAAAGATCAATGATCGTCACACAAATGCTTGTCTTGAGTTGGAACCCGCGACCTACAGTGCAGAAGGCAGAGAAAAAAAAACGCTTCTTTACAGGCGCACAGGGGGGTAAGCTCATTGCCACTACAGCCTACCGACTAAAAACCCATTGACATTCCTTCCCTTACCTTAACGCCAATGCATCGTCAAACCACTCATTTTCAGACGAGTGAATCGACAAGAGTCACGGGGTCTCTTTCGAATTCAACCGTGACGAATGTAACTACACCAACACAACTGTCATTTCATATTTCCGTTCACTCTTTGGGTACCAAATAAAAAAGTAAAAATTTCACCTTGAAATCATCCCCCTTGCCAGCTCCCAGAACGGCATTTTGTGTGACTTAGTGCCCCCCATCGTGACCATGAGGATGTCGCTGCTGTTGGCTGATGCTGCCAGCAGCAAGAGAGGCCACAACGCCTGCCAGCGGAACCAGCCCTGTAAAAACAAATAAAGATAAATAAAATATATTGACGTGCTTTTTTAATTTTAAATTTTAATGAATGCGGACCCCCGATTCAAAGGCAGGGTTTTTTTTTATGTTAATGATTGACGGAACGAGCTGAGGGCCTACCTGATGGTAAGTGTTGACCTTCGCCCATGACAACAGTAATGCGAGTGACTCAGTATGAGATCCAAATCTTTACTGAGTCTCATTCATCCTGCTGCGTCCATCACCAGAGACGGTATAACTTTTATTTATTTCTAATTTGAGCCCCCAAATTATATTTACTATCCATCTTTTTGTGTGACCTGTGTGACTTAATAACTCCAAAAAGGAGGCTTACATTTCATATGGAACAATGATTTTACTTTTATATTATAGAATGTTCTTCCAAATTGGCCTCAAAGTAAAATTGTTATGAAGAATTTTCACACATTTATTGTCCATAAAGGATGAAAATATTGAGTCGATTATATAATTTTTTTTATTAATCAATTATTGTAATGTCAAGTTGTATAACTACAGTCAAACATCACAAAGTCAATGTCTAAAAACCCCTCTGAACTCTAAAATACTTTTACTTTCAGTTATTTTTAAATAATAAACTTTGGATTGAAAGTCAGGGTCCGCGCCAGTCGATTGCCTGCGTCTCACAAGTTTTTTTAACACCCATTCATTAATCAGTGTCAAGTAATACTAGAATTTTATTCGCACGGCATCTAAACAACACAATAATGTAATTATGCAAAAACTTATAAGTTCCCCCTCACACCAATAAAACTTGTTATAAAATTTTATTGGAATTTTATTTTATTTTATCTATCTCCTAACAGATTATAGTAAATACAATTGGTACGCTTCGAGTGTTTAACCGACTTAGGTAGGGGGGTTATATGTTTGATGGCTGTGTCTATCTGTGGTGTGGTCAAAACTAAAGTGAAGAAATGAGCTGTTGACTCACAAGGATATATAATTGAAAATTATAAAGGTTGCAGGCCGAGACCTTTCAGTCCGAGCGATACGTGTGGGACTCTGAATGTACGGGTCATGCAAACCCACCTCATTTGTTAGAAATTCTTAACTTCCTACCTTTATTTCCTTTTTCATGAAATGCCTTGCATCCATGCTATTCTTTCAATTTCAACTTTTGTTACTACTTTATATAAACTTACCAGAACAGACCCCACACTCTCAATACTGAATGTAACCCATTACTTATGAAAAGTTATGAAAAAATTTAGGGGATTTAGATAATTGATGAAATAACGATTAAATAACGGGATTCCATGCGCAGGTGTACCAAACTTTTCAGATCACCTCATTGGTCTTGTCTGGATTTGAACCAACAACCTTTGAATTGAAGGTCAGCTTCAATGTCACTGTCCCACACGCTCCCAATCTCTTGTACAGTACACGTATTAATACACTAGAAAAAAATAAGTTCACCGAACTAGCGCTTGGGTAAATATGTAACATAAATTTTCGCAAGTTTATGTCAATAAGATGTCGATTTAGCAGCTATAACTTGGAATTGTTATGATTAAAAACGATGTTCAATGTTTAGGCACAGAACGATTCACAATAAACTTCTTTTTAAATTGTTTTAGTTCAAATTTAACTTATTGAGTCTTTTAGATCTCAAATAACATTTGGGCACTTGAAAATGTACATAAGTAAATATACTCGTGTGTATAACGTGTCGAGATCATTACATACGCGATTTCTTGGTAATTTTGTTGGGTAAGCCTTCTATTGGCTGTTTGATTATTAGGGAATATTTAATTTCACAGAAAAAAGTGTCAGTAATGTTACTTGTGGCAATACAGTGGCGGCGATAAGCTCGCCACTTCTCGTCTCTATGTGAGCAAGTATAACCAAGTGGAAAGCTGAGAGGGCTTTATTGTTCTTTCTGAACACGTTTTCGCTTCTTCTTTCGCGTAAGTAAGTGGCCAACTCTGGTGTCGGACATTTTCCATTTTCGTTTTAAAAAAGTATGTACATGTTTTTTTAACTCTACTATATTAAAATACTATCTAAGCAAATTACGCCAACTTATCATACTTAGGTTGGGGAGGACCTTAATCGTATTGCTGTCTATGGGCGGCGGCACTCACTTAATCAGATGGGCCGAGAGCTCGTCCTGTAAATTCTATCGCATAAATTAAAAAGATAGACATTCATTTCACCTGGCAGATTACTGGCCTTCGTTACGTACGTGGAAAATTAAAGAAAATTATCGTCAATTCAAAAGGTTGTATTGATGTTTTTCACTCGTCGCTACCCGAACGAGTCACGTTCGTATCCCAAACATTTAGTATATTTTCTAACCTTGTTTACATAAGGCTTTTTGGAAATCCGTGTCTGTCACGTGACCGTCGAAAAACTCACAGAACAAACAATGTTGTATTTTCCGTAATCATGAGCTTTGCCTGCTAATGTTTTGATTTTTATTGTGAAACATCTTTTTGCGCGCCTTGGCAGTAAAATCGTATTTTTTTTATACTACTGAAGTGATAGGACGAGCTGAAGTGGTTATCTCCGCCCATAACAACATAAATTCGACCTAAGTCCTCCAACCCAAGTCGCATCCCGTTACACCCGCTACCCGAGACGGGGATGTTATGTCTGATGAACCTAGAACAGCAATATGAGTGCATCAATTCTTGGCGTATGGCGTGACGGCAAACGGCATAAGGCTTATGCACTCTTGTTTCTTAACTTGTAATGATTTTTTTTAACAGAGGTTTCACGCCTATTCCCTTAAATCGACTCGTGTGACGTGACGGTAAACGGCTTGACGCCCTGTTATGCCGTCATGTTTCAAATCCGCCGGGCGTTCCGTGACTGCCAACTTTTTATTCATTTAATTAATGTGACCGGGACAGTCTAACAGTCCACCTGCTGTGGTTACTACCGTCCACAAAACATCAAAACTACTCTGGTCCTCTACCCAAGTATGAAAACTCAAGTCGCATCGTGTTGCACCCGTCACTGAGACGGAGATGTAATCTCATACGCCTGTAATTTATCTGGACATTTTTATCGAATAATTTAGCACAATAACTTACATGAGTATTGATAGATTATACTTAGATAATTAGCCTCATACATCCAAGACTACTGCTTCTCACAAACGTTTGCCTCGACCGGGGATCAAACCCGAGGACGCTCGCTTCAAATGCATAATTACTAAACTACAGACAGTGCGTTGATTAGGTAGTAAGCTCCCGGATTCAGAGCAGAAATCGTTTACATCGGATAATTAACATTCCAACTATCATAAATAAACAATCAGTGATTTGTCAACTGTTCTGTTCTGTAAGCTGGCGTTGACACGATCTCTTTGATTTTTATTTACCCTTCAGTAATACCTTAGGTAACACTAAAATTACATGAAACTGGTACAATTGTAAGCTATACAATAATTTGACGCAATAACGTTACATTATTGAAATTGCAACAGTTACACTCGTAGTTCTGAATTGGAATTGCTCAATCAATCAATTCTAATAAGCGAAGGCAATAGAATTGTATTGATTGATCTCACAACGTTTCAGTTACGTTGAAGTGAGGTAATTGCCTTTCCACCTATCTTGACCTTAGTTATATGGTACATGCAACACGCCTATTAAATACATTTTCTTTTTATGACTTGGCACTTGTTCAGTTGGTAATAGGTCTGCTATCTGCGTCTACTTCCAACGTCCATGCGCTTCCTACGACCAAGGTTCGATTTCCACTCATGACAAGCTTTTTTTAGACGAATATGGATGATTGCTCTGTGTCTGGGTATTAACATGTATTATATATAAAAAGTACTTTATAAGTATTCTATCAGTTATCTAGTTTACATAGTAGAAGCTGTGCTTAGATTGTTGATGGCGCTGTGTGATATGTCCATGAATGTATTAGAATTTATACGAAATAAAATGTTGTTTTGTCAAAAGTAACCAGAACTTTCTATTTGAAATGATATTATTCAGTCATTGTATAAGGAATAAGTATAGATACAATATAAGTATGCGTCAAATCAATAACAGCTTGTAACATACAAAACACGTGTCAAACTCAAACTTATTTAATGCTCCAGATCTTAAGCAACCTTTGAAAACGTTAAAATATACACGCACGAGTAATATTCGTGTGCATATAACGTGTCACAGGAGCTTCTTAGGCACATAAAATGCACAAAGATATTACAAACTACATTCAGGTTTTATATTTTAGATAGTCTATTTGTTGAGATTACGTGTAAAGATAATCTTTACACATAATCATAAAGATTATATTATATTTATTTGTTGTATGTGTAAAGATAATATTTACACATAATCATAACAAATAGACCCAAGCCGAGCGGGAGAATTCTAATATCCTCAATGCTGGAATACCAGCATAATCTAATTTGATTTTATGGTCAATATACGGCTAAACTCATGCCTAATATTTGAGTTTCATTATTTGCTTCACTGACTAAACTTAAGTAAAGAAAGCAAACATAATGTCTAACACTTATCCAATATTTTTTTATTGTGCACGTGAGAATTTTTAATTATATTCCATAAAAAATAGCATACATACGAGTATACTAAACTAGTATTCGCCTAGACTAGGTAAATGTTGCATGTCCTAAATTTATAACCAATTTCAAAGAATTTGTTCTGTATTCAGCTGTATGTTAGGCGATTTCTTCTCTAATTGTAAAACTATTTCGATGTTTATTGTTTTTTGCAATAGAAATTTCACTAACAAAAATACCCCCGGAGGCGAAAAACAAGGGACAAAAGACAGTATTTTTTCAGTTTTTTAATCTTGTAATTACTTGAAGGTCTTCTTACGATATTTTTGACTATCTGTGATAAGACTGGCCTCACAACTCAGTTGGTAGTAGGTCTGCCTTCTGCGCTGTAGGTTGTGCATTTGTTTCCCACTTAAGACAATCATTTGTATGACTAAACGCACTTGCATGTCACCTGCCCTAAAAGATTGAACATTTCATATTATACACATACATTGTATTGTGGCCATAAGGTACACTGTGCGTGGTACCCACAGCTTTGTATTATTAATTACTCTGTAATCAAAATACAAATACAAAACTTTAAAAAACAGAAGGTACCTGCGGAAGTAAAAAGTGAAAAAAATCCAATAAATATTTTCAAAATATATTCAAAAACTTAACTTCGTAAAGCCACAATATTTTAAATTAAAATATGATGCCTAAAACCTACAATAAGCTTGCTTAGATGTTCTTTACAGATCATCGGATCATCAGATCATCAAACAACTTTCGGTCCAGTTAGTACTTGGATAGGTAACGTTTTAACAGCATTTGAACTGAGCGCCCTCGTGCTTCGGAGGGCACGTTAAGATATTGGTCCCGGATATAGCATATATTAAGCCATGTTGGCTTGAAAGCTACGACACCAGAGTCAGCTCACTCACGCGAAAGAAGAAGACTGCAATCAGACAATGAACATAGCTACAAAATTACAATACAAATTACTTCAAGACGCATTAGTTAAAACAGGCCAGCAATAATTTAATTTATACACCAATTAATTTATCAAAATCATACTGTGTCTAAATCAAACACGCAATAAATTATCTATTTAGCGGTAAGGGATTTAACGGCTGAGTAATTCATATATCTTCGTGATTAATTGCATCTTCTAAACACCTGTATCGACTGTAATTTGACTACAAAGAAGTTTATTATCATAACTGAAGACCCGCTGAACTTTGTGCCACCTAAAATTTATTCCGCCAATCCAATTGCTTTCAGGAGAGGAACCGCAATCCCCGAGGGTCGAGGTCTGCGTTGAACTCGATGAGCAACCATCTTACCGGTCTTCTTAACCATCTCGCAAAAAGAGACCGTAAAAGAGGAGCTTGGTACAACCCAACATATTAATTGCGTTTTTCATTCTACACATTTTATGCGATTGTGGAGCCCCAGTTCAGTCCATGTCCCATTTACTTGTATGCCCCCTGTGCCCTGCGACCTGCACATTGGATGATCTGTACCAAGCCACCAATAGAGCTGTTGAGGTGGCAAAATTTTATAGCGACATCATTTAGTTTGTAAGAAACATTGACACGATAAGAAGAAGAAGATTCATTACGACGTTGAAATTGCAATCGTATTTCGCATGAAATTCCAACAATAGGTCGTTCAGAACCGACCACGTGTCGAACTTTACGTGACCATAGGTGAATTACCAGCACTCAAAAACCAACCTTGGAACTAAAGAGTTCAGTTCAAAATCTAACGCCTAGTTTCAACCCAACGAAACAAATAGGTAGTTTATTGTGCCATATTTGTATCAGTAAACATAATTAATTAGCATTATAATGACTGTAGTGTTTTCGTTGTATGGAATCATTAACTGTGAGCTTTATATGGAAAGACCACCATCAATTGACGGCATGAAGGTACTGCTAATGAAGAGTCAAAGGAAAAACAAGTAACGGCAAATAATGTTGGTTCATTTGTCAATCATTGTTTTAACCCATTAGTAGTGATAGTGTAGTACCATTGATATGTAATGAGGGACGACTCATATATAATTAAAATAAATACTAGGCAAAAAATAAGAGGTAGACAAAGAAAAAGATTGATGAGAAATGATATGAAATGACGGCTGATAGAGGGAGTGGAAGAAAACATGCTGTGCCGATCCTGCCTGGAGTGGCAGGAAGATGATGATTGTAGAAGCAAATACAAATAAAATCAATTATTTCAGATCAGTAAAAATGAGTACATTCCTTCATCCCGCAATAATCCTGCAATCCTGGAATACCATTCCTTGTTTCGCAAATGGCATGAACAAACACAAAACAAACACCCAAGACTCGAACAAACTATACACACAACGTCTGCCCCGGCCGTTCGAACCCGGAATCCCTCGCTTCGAAGGCAAATACTTTGAAAGCTTGTTATCAAGTAATACAAGTCTATTAATCTACATAACATATTGCTTTTAAGTTTAACTAAAACATCTCTGGACGAGGCAAGTTAGACAAATGGTGGCAGGAAAGCAATTAAACCACATTTTGACAGCCAGCAAACAGACGGACAACAGTTGATCTAGGTTACTGCAGAGGCAGAGGCGGTTCTCTGGATTTCTTTTACTGTGGGGTCTCAATAATTAAATAATAAATTTATTATTATTATCTTATCTTAGTTTTGCTTTTTAAGTTTACCTGTATAATTGTTTTCCTTGCAAAAACGCCATTTTTTTATTAAAAAAGAACAACCTTCGTACTCCGTCAATTTATCAACCTGTTTTCTGGAAAATTCTTTTTTATTTCAAGGTTAAAATATTATTATTATTGTAAATATTCTTTTTTATAATGGTGGGATGAAATTAAGTAAACGAAATTGCATATTTTGTTTCCTATACCTTTTTTATTCGGCCAAAATAGACAAATTTTGGTGTGCCTTTTTAAAATGATAGGCTTTACCACTTATGGGAGATAAACAAGGAAAAGGTATTGAAGTAGATTTTTTCGATTTTTCATCAGTAAACTTGTTTCATAGCGAGTTGAAACATACTCGTATTAAATTGCAGTATATCTGTTACCCAAGATACTGTTTGTAGAACCTTTCTATACTGTCCGTGGCGCAAGAGCTGGCGAAAGCAATGCGTAATAGGTACAGGTAATAGGAAGATGTAAGGAACTGGTTTTCTGTGTCACTCAGTTATCGGTGTTAAGCGCTAGTTGAAACGGCTCCGTGGCTTAGTTAGTAGTAGCCCTGCCTTCGAAGCGTGGGGTCCCGGCTTCGATTCCCGGCCGGGGCACACTTTGTATGGTGGGCATGAAGTTTGTTCTCGGATATTGCGTATTTGTTTTTCTGTGTTTGTCTAGACCATCTGCGACACAGGGAATCCTAGAGCAGAGGTATGAGTGTGTAAACTCTTAAAAAAAAAGCAATCCGATATTCTTCAGTATAATCCTTACATAGTATAAAACAAAGTCGCTCCCACTGTACGCTTAGATTTTTAAACTACGCAACGTATTTTAATGCAGTTTTCAGCAATAGATAGAGTGATTCAAGAGGAAGCATCTCTGCGCCCGGTGTTCGTTTAGTGAGTAGGCATTTTAAATGAGACGAATTTTATGAAATTTGACACGGTAAAATGACAGTTTGTAAACAAGTGGATAAGCCATGTCGGAGGCCTTCGGGCAGCTTGAAAACTCCGACATAAGAGTTGGTCACTCACACGATAAACTGGTGAACAGGTAGTATACAGTTATACTGGAAAAAAACCAGTTCCTAAGCAGCTTACAGGATACCAAGCAGTCGAAATCCTTATGGCCATGCGTTTTACAAATCTCTGCTCTCCATATCGACCAATGGAAATGCGCCATAGATCTAGGCAGCATCGCGTCACGTTGGATACCGACGTTGGAATGTTTGCATAACTTATACAAATAGTTCAGAACTATTTTAAATTTAATCAAACAAACTCAACTCTGAACTAGGATTACCTATATCGCAGGAGACAGGTACTCACATGATTGTTTGGGAAAAGAAAGTAATCCTTCCATTAGGGGTTTCTTGCTTGTTCTCACCCATAGAGGGTCGGATAATGTTTGAACAAGCGATTCATAATAATAACGCATGATCTTGTAGGTAACATATTTTTAAAAGTGTCGTTTCATGGTATTTTTTCAAGAATTCATCGGATATATAGTATATTTTGACTTGACATGACAAATATTAATGACAATTGACATGACAAATAGAGGTAAACTTAAACTCATACCCATTTATTGCTTTAGATCTCAAGTATCATTTGGACACGTCAAATTTTACGTGAAATAGTTTATGTTATTTGGTTTAATGGTTATTACCTAAACCAGCAATTGAAAACAACCTGACCTATGTTATAATTTATCATGTTGTTGTATGTATAAAGTTACTTAGTTGATTTCAATGTAGATATACCTGGTACCGTTGAACAGACAGACAGACGTGTTTATCTAAGTTCCTATCATATTTGCCTTTGAGTGCAAATCTCTAGAGAACTTGATCTAAATAATAATAGTAATAATAATAATAATATATCTTTATTTCAGATACTAGACCACAAAAAAAAAAAAATATAATTATTGCTATAAAGTACAACGTAGCTAAGTACCTAGAGTGCAAGTTGCAGCCAGCGTTTATAGATGTCTGTCAGCGAGATTCTTTCTGACAGACTTACTATAATGCAATTTTGACACCTGTCAACTCTGGACATAAGTTTGGCAATACGTTGTGTCGCTATAAAAATCATAGAACATAATTTAAGGCTGAAACTCACTCGAAAGCTTATACTGTTGTCACGGCACCAATTAACTCATCTAAAATATTATTTCTAATCGTAATACAACCCAAATTCTCTGCACAGACGGGAAAAGATCCCACAACGCGGACCCTTCAACTGTAAAATCCGTTTAGGAACAAGTAATGAGCAGCTTCATATTCTCTTTTATTTTTCTCTCGTTTAATTATTTTAATTAGGTCAAGCGGATTTAGCTATGGACGAATGAGCCAGCTGCACGTGTCACTAAAACGTGATATAAAATTATAAACGACAAAAAAACGATGTGGCACATAAACATGTCGCTCGCATCCACATAGTCCTGGAGTATTGAACGGCTCCGTGGCTTACTAAGTAGTAGCCCTGCCTTCGAAGCGAGAGGTCCTAGGTTCGGCTGCGGCAGATTTTGTGTGATGAGCGTAAAGTGGGTGTTTATTCATGCCAACTGCGACTCAGGTAATCCTATTAGTGGTTAGAATTTTAATGTTGTTAGTTCCAACATGTATCTCGGGGATGGTGCGAAAGGAGAAACCCAAAGTAGCAGTAAATTTGCCTATTTGGTTCAAAAAAACACTGCCACCATAACTTGTAATCCGCAGCCAAGCAGTGGTGCACTCGCGTTAATAGAAGGGTGTAGGTGCCGGTGAAATAACAGGTACTTGATGTGTTACACCCCCGTCTTAGAGTGACGGGCGTAACGCTATACGACTTGGTTCTTCTTCATGTTTAAGTGAAGCAACCCGTCAGTATTATAACGAGAAACCATTGCCGTGCCTCGGAGAGCACCTTAAGATATCTGTTCCCCGAAGGCTTCCTTCAGTGGGAAACTCCCACTATCGGCCACTTATTCAAAAAGACAGAAAAATGTTAACTGCCGCATTGCAATTCGCCCGTCACCTCGAGACATGGAAAAGTACCGTCTAAACCAGTGATACCCAAAGTGGTCTATATCGACCCACAGGGGTCGACGACAAAATGTAAGGGGGGGACAAGCGAAACAAAAATGAGATCGGTTTCCTCGCGATGTTTTCCTTCACTGCCTTGAGAACGTGGTATTGCGCACATAAAATCCAGTGATAAGCTCATTGGTGCACGTGTGGGTTTGAACTAGTGACCTTCAGATTGAAAGTCGGCGTCTGTGCCCCTGGGCCACCATGGTCACGTTATTGTGTATTCACACAATTGTTCACATTTAATTAAATATTAGTGATTATACAAGCATACATGCAACGTGCTATGCTCCCACGCTACCCCAGCATTTCACATGTGACTACGTAACCAAGGTCAGCGTTATACGATCGATACCTTCCATCTCATTAATTATGCGATCTAGAAATAACCTAGCCATGAAAGAGCTTTTAATCGGAAAGTACCTTAATGTAACCTTCGGAATTGCCGTTCAAAAACTTCCCAGTAAACAGACCTTCAAGCACGCGGAAAGAACTGTGACATTAAAAAATACAAAAATCATATAATCTTTTCAGATAAATAAAAATACGTACGTATTTTTGTCTTGTCCTAAAAGACAAGGAAGTGTTTGGACCCATATAATATACTAGCTGCGCAAAGTCGTGTTACCCGCGGTATACGCGGTTTCAAAATTTGACGCATCCAAATAATACTTGAGATCTAAAAAAATAGATGAGTTACAGTTTAAAAGTTGATATGAGACGATGGGGAAAATTAACAAAAGTTGATTTTGCAAGGCAATAAAGAAATTACTGCTCTTATCCAGCTGTTATTGTCCAAAAAAGATTGAGATACAGTTTTTTGGGATAAGATAAGGAAGCATCTCAGTATAAAAGCCAGCGCACAAATCCCAAGATTTACCGTAAAACCCAAGATTTAGTATCACTCGAATAAATAGCAGAAAAACTGTTTTAGACTGTTTGGGTAATAAGGTAAAAACACACAGTAAATAATACAGGACAAGCGAAAATTAACATTAAATAATATTTAACAATACATAATATTAATTGACTTTCAGATATAATGTTAGAGACACAACAAAAATACGTAAACACTTTTATATTGTAATACCCATGTACTCGGCAAGCAATGCTATGCCACGTTAAGTATAAAGAAACAAAGACTATGCTAAAGTAAAAAAAAAAGCATTTATAAATAGATATTTTGGGTCAGAAACCCTCGCGTGCGTCTCCAGTACACCCTACTAAAGTATCATCACAATCTGATCAATGGTTTCGGCACGAATGGAGAACAAGCATGCAAACATAGATTTTTATTTAAATAGATTTATGTTTAAAACTGGCTTACCTGACAGATGTTTCCATCTTTGTTTGACAATCATCTGTCTTTGTTTGACAATCGTCTGTCAAATGACGTAGTAACAAAAATCCCATATAATAATGTACTATTAGTTATTCCCTAATTCCCAACATTTCCAGTGAACTTTCAATATTTTTACTAGAACCATTTTCCTTACCATTACGAACACAACGAAATACGAAACAGGCATTTTCGAGTTTTAGCGAGACTTAAATTAATTATAATTTGATTAATTATACATAAGTGCTACTTTTTTGTACTTTTTACATTAATAATGTTATCTTATTAAATTACGAGCTGGCTAGTAATTTAAGTTTAATTAATATTTTCTCTCTCTAGTTTAGGGGAAGGTAGGTTCGTTGACCCGTTCATGGACAAGAACTAAGTAGCGGCCTATGACGCTTCTATTAGGGGGTGGCAATAAAAGTATCTAAATTAAAAAATAATTCAGCTAAATTAAAAAATAATTTTATTTACAACTTAAAAACTCCGATTGTTTAACCAACTTTCCTACCAAAGTGCTTTTCTGTGTACTTCATGTCTCATTCAATAAATGATTAAGTTATGGTGAATTATCGCCAGAAGAATACCGAACAATACTACACCACAAGAAGTATTGAGCTACATCTATGAAAATTATATTAAATCATTTTTAGTGTGCCTAAGTTAGTAACTGCAATAAGCAATTGCAATTGCTTACTCTTCCTATGTCATTAGCCAGTGGTGAGCGCAGTTATTCTGAATTGAAGCTAATTAAAACGTATCAGCGCTCAATAATGACACAAGACAACACAGGAAGACTTTTCGGAAGGAATTCCTTTTGCCTCAATTAAGGTCTTGCCTTACGTTCTTTTCTATGTTATTACTCTTTCATATAGCAAAGGAGCAAGTCTTCTTTATGTAAGTACTCTATAGGTTTGAATAAAAAATAAATATTGAAACTATTTAGATTATTGCTTTATTTTGTCACGAAATTTCTTTAAAGGGCGCACATGCTGAGCCAAATGCCTTTTCGGCAGAAGGTGCATATTTTAGTAGATTCAATTGAAGTAGCATATTTTAGGAGATTGGTTTTGTTTATTATTAACTTTAATAATAAACAAAAACTTATCTTTTGAGTATTTTTTTGTTCCTTTTTTATGTGTCTCGGTGCTGAATACGTCTTTTTTATTCTATTATATTCTATTCTTTTAAGTCTTCTTTTGATGTTCGCGTCGCGGCACGATGGCGGCGCCACGGAACGAATTATTTATTTTTAATCTGGCCTACTATATATAACTCTAAGCCACGACTTATGCCGTAACGTGGGAAAGCCTTATTTAGCTCTTAATTTACGATGTTTTCTGGTATAGTCGGTCTTTATTTTGATTTTCAAGGTTTTTTTTTGCGTAATGAACAATATTTTTCCTACGTTGCCTTGAGTAGACCAAGGCGAAAGTTGTGTACGGTGTGACTGCGGCTGTTGCAATTTGGTGTCTGAAAGCAGTGTGAAGGCTAAGTTCAATTTATCGATTAATTAAAAGGACTTTTGACGATCAAATGGCCTTATTGATGTTTCGAAACCTGGCCAAACTAAAACAAAATGTCAAAGAAAAAAATATATCGCATAAAATAAATTGTGATTTTTGTCACTTTCAAAATTTTTGTAGCAACCAACATTTAAAATAATACAATAGCAACAATAGTGCCTTGATTAATAAATGTTGTAAACATGTTAAGTTCAGCAAAAATATGTATTAGATTATAAAAAATACAAAAAATGTTTATTTTGGCTTAAATCAAATGTAAAGATGCATCCATAGGTTCCCAAACTAGTAAAACAGTGTTTCACTGTTGTTTTATTTCTATTTAGATCAAGTGCTATCTCATTTACTTGATTCTTTAATTCATTTTAAGGCGTGATCCTTAAAATGAATTTACGAATTAAGTAAATGGAATAAAAAAGTATTATTGCAATAAAGCAAACCAAAGAGAGCGTGGTGGCCCAGGAGCATAGTCGCCAACTTTCATTCTGAAGGTCCCTGGTTCAAACCCATCAATGAGTTTTACACGTTCTCGAAACGGTGAAGGAAAACGTCGTGAGGAAACCGGCATGCCTCAGAACCAAAAATTCGAAGACACGTGACATCTACCAATCCGGATTGGGCTCCCTTGGTAGATCAAAGCCGCTCTCAATTATCGAGAGTAGACCGGTGTCTGGTGGGAACATTAGAGGCTGATATGGAAACCAAAGAACTCCTAAGCTTTTAGAGAGAGAATCCAGTGATATCTTACGACTTAATTAATTCAAGCTTTAAACAAACGGAGCAGAGACGTGTCAGTGGTTCTCAAAGAGTTCATTTAAATAAACACTAAAGCACTTCTTTATGTTGCTCAAAGCTTAATGTAAATAGAGAGCGTGGTGGCCCAGGGGCACAGTGACTTTCAATCTGAAGGTCGCTGGTTCAAACCCACACGTGCACCAATGAGATTTTTCCCTTGAAAAATGTATGTGCTCACGTTCTCGAAACGGTGACGGAAAACATCGTGAGGCAACCGGCATGTCTTAGAACCAAAAATTCGACGACATGTGACATCTACCAATCCGGATTGGGCTCCCGTGGTAGATCAGAGTCCATTCACTCTCAATTATCGAGAGTAGGCCGGTGTCCCTGCAGTGGGAACATTAGAGCCTGGTACGATAATGTAAATATCATTTCAGTTATAAAAAGAAGAAAACAAACCTCGCGAATTTGACTGAGTCTTAGTAGCAATTGAGTAGTACTTTGAAAAGTGCAAATAAAATTGTGTTTAATGCTTCTGACATAATTTAGTGAATTGCGAAAAACAGAGCACTTCACTTGACAAATTATTTGTTATTTGGCTTATAATTCTTAATTTTCGTTAAAACACATCTCATTATAACTAAATGAATCTTAAACTAAATGAACTATTTTGTAACGAAAGGTATTTTATCTTTATTTTGACACACCTGTATTCTTGGCTTCTGGCAATTCTAAGTAATTACATGCACCACAACACAAACGTCAATTGGCGAAACGTGACGGCATAAGCAGCGTCATGTCGTTAGCCGTCACGCCATACGAGTAGTTTACTGCTAAAGCGCGCTAGATGTTTCACAATTAGCGGTAATGAAATCGTGTATTTTTTTCGTATTTTTTATATAACATATTTGTGACAGAATGTTTTCTGATGCCGAGACTTTTAGTTGCGGAATACAATACACGCTTGGATAGGTATTGAGATCACTGGCCGGTCTAGACTTTCATAATTATCAAGCTAAAATTAACCAAATAGCATGATGCAGTTTGTTCAACAAAATATGCTGATGCTGTGAATATTGAGATTCTGGAACAAATTTTCTAACATGTTAGATAGTACTTACTCAAATAAAGAATAATATTTATTTGTCCTGACCGGTTTTAGTTGTTATGTGCGCAATACCACGTTTTCGAAACGGTGACGAAAAACATCGTGAGGAAATCGGCATGTCTTAGAACCATAAATTCGAAGACATGTGACATCTACCAATCCGGATTGGGCGCCCGTGGTAGATCAATGCCCATCCACTCTCAATTATCAAGAGTAGGCCGGTGTCCCTGCGGGGGGAACATTAGAGGCTGGTACGGTACGGGCTTTGATCTACTACGGGAGCCCAATCCGGTTATCGGACATTCCGGTTTACTCACGATGTTTTCCTTCACCGTTTCGAGAACGTGGGATTGTGCACATTAATTATTCAAGTGAAAAACTCATTGGTGCGGGTTGGAACCAGCGACCTACATGTTGAAAGTCGGCGTGCCCCTGGGCCACCACGCTCTCAAAAAACGCCTAATACGATTCGCTATTTAGGTTCAATTTATATTCTAAGTTTTTACTTCTATCTCCTTTATTCATAAATTACGGCAGCAAAAGTTTTAGAAACACAGATATCAAAATCTCGATAACCCCTCGACGCTGATGGCAAATCTCAAAGAAACAAGTGGCGAAAATTAAGACCACATTGTTTCGTACAATTACGTTCCGGAAATCAATTTATCATCCGTTTTTGGTAAATTGGGGAAGCTTGCCGTGGCACAGTTCTCAAAGTTATGTCTGGTTCACTGAAGTTCAAAGCTTTTGAGAGTATGATAACGGGCGATTAAGATATAATAGCGGCCGAATGTATCCATTTAATTTAATCAAAGCTTTTGGGGTTCCGCACCGAAAAGTTAGTGACGGAAACGCGTTGGCCTACATTTAAAGGACTGTATATTTTGAAGCGTACTTATCACAGTCAAAATGGATAAGCATGCCTCAAAGGATAAACAGATAAGAAACTATTTTAGACATTTATTAATATTTGTGAAATATACGTCACAAGAGAGTTTTCAAGTTCAAGTTAAATTAAATCAAAAAAAATTATATTATTGTACAAATTTACAGGTTATTCACAATTAATAATAAATTTAAATAAAATAACAATTAATCAATGAATTTAAATTAATACAAATAAAATACATTACATATAGAATAGTTGACCTTGACTAGATTTAAGAAAGTCTTCTATTTTATTATATTGAATTCTTGATGAGCCAGCGTTTCAGACGGGTTTTAAATATCGACTTATAATTACGCGACTTCAAAAAGGAGGAGGATATTACAATAATTAAGCTATTTATTTTATATGTTTGTTACGCGGTTTCTTTGCCGATTGTGGAACGATGTGGATGTTTTTTTGATTTGGCAAGGTATATACTTCCAAGATAAATAGTAAAAAAATCTTAAGGCCAGAAAATAATTGTTGAAAGTATTGAAGTTATTTTATTGTATTTTAAATCAGTCAATTGTCTTACATAATATAATATTTTGTTGAGGAGTATAGAATCCGTTCAAGATAATAAAAGTCCCCGTAAAAAGAATATTATGTTTATGTACCTATATATTATAAAAATATATAAATAAGTCAATCTTCAAACTTTTTTTTATTGTATTTATTGTAATTTTTTTTTTATCTGTTTTTTATTAATTTAGTTGCTAAAATTATGTACAATATATAAAAGTAATAACAATCAATTAGTTTGATAAATCCATTACACAATATATATAATCTCACTCGCACTTGACGGATTTCATCTTGCAAAAAAGGTAAGCTTTTCCAATTAAGATTTATTATGAAATAAAATTTCATTAATAATTTAATGCGGCTCTTTTATTGAAGCATCGCTTGACACAAAACCATTAGGGTCTGATGTAACCGTAGCAAAAATAAATTATTTATGCGTCCTCATCTCAAACCTTCCGCTAATTTTCACAAGCTCATTCCACACTTCGGATGAGTTAAGAAAGTTTAATCAAATTCTACGAGTTAACTTAGTGTTAGGACTTATTGAAATCGTTATGTGGATTACTGCATTAATTGTACGGAAGCATTCGTTCCTTATGTAACAGACAGTTTACTAATAATTTCATTAACCGTACCAGCCTCTAATGTTCCCACTGCAGGGACAACGGCCTTCTCTCGATAATTGAGAGCGAATAGGCCTTGATTTTCCACGGGAGCCCAATCCGGGTTGGTAGATGTCACATGTCTTCAAATTTATGGTTATAAGGCATGCCGGTTTCCTCACGATGTTGTCCTTCACCATTTCGAGAACGTAGTATTGCGCACATAGATTTTTCAAGTGAAAAATCTCATGCACATTTGGGTTGGAACCAGCGACCTTTAGATTGAAAGTCGGCGACTATGCCCTTGGGCCACCACGCTCTCATATACCTGCGGGCTGCCTAATGGAATAACCACCGCCCATGGACACCTGCAATACCAGGTGCAATACCGATGCTCTGCCGGCCTATATCGACGCAAATAGGTAAATACACCGTCTGTTTCCCCATAACTGTGGGCTACCTTTCAAATTCCCTCAGGTCTTTAACAAGGATATGACCTCTTTCTACGCCATAAACATACGGTAGCAAAAGCGCTCTATTCTGAGATCAAATAGATGTCTTTAGTTAGGTAATAAGGTTTCTCTTCAACGATATAAAAGCCTATTAGATAGACCGGTCATTTTCAATGTGCTTTGCTGCAATGTTTAATAGCTTTTGACTCGTCAATCATCAGCCGTCACTTAAGACGCATTAAGCGACGTTGTTGTACTTTAAAGAAGAAACTGCAAAAACAACCTTGAACCAACCGAAAATGATTTGTTTTTCTTTGTTAACCAATGACAGGTAATATTTACTTTCCATAACAATTTCGCAACTTTTCTATGAAGTAATGAATATTGTGTCAAAACAATTTTAGATTTTAAATTTTTTAGATGTTTTTATGTACTAAAAGCGCCTTGAAATCGCTTTGAAAGAAATAACACACACCCAACACACAATGCCTAATCGTGGTTTCAAAACCAATATACCCTAAAAGATCAAAAGTCAGACCAAAGTCTAGCGCCGATAAATTTTCAAATCAAACTGTATAGATGGTATTGTTTAATCTGTGGTACGATTATATTGACCCGTAGTTCATACCGAGCGTCTAAAACCTAATAAACTCCAATTCCACGAAACGCTTTCCCAATTCAATTAATTTCAAAACGATTAAACACTTGGAATTCCGATACATTGCAGGGACACTGATAAGTGAGAGGGAATGAGCTCTGATCTACCGGGAGCCCGATGCAGAATACTAAACGTCACATTTAATATTTTAAACGTTTATTCTCTTCTCCTTCCTCCTTCTCCTGTGCCGCAAATGGTATGGACAAACAAAAACAAGACTTCATGCTCACCACCACTGTGTCCCGGCCGGGAATTTAACCCGGGACCTCTCGTTTTCAAAGCAGTGCCACTATCTACTAAGCCACGGAGCTGTTATCGAGCATGTCTTCGAATATTTGGTTCTTGGATATGCCGGTTTCCCCACGATCCACGGTTTCCATCACCGTTTCTAGAAAGTGGTATTGTGCACGTAAATTTTTCAAGTGAAAATCTCAATGGTGCACCGTTGTGCGACCTTCAGATTAAAATTCGGCGTCTATATCCTTGAGCCACTTAGAATATCTTTATATAAAATAATTTTATTTTGGGTTGCTAGTTACGAGTAATCAACGTCAACTTTAAGATCAAACAGCCGATCCAGGCATTATAATTATTTTACTTATAGAAGCTGTTTCATGACTTGTAATCAGCCTGGTTTTCACAAATAGCCTGTTTACGTGATTTTTTCACGTTAATTTTAATAGGTAGGTAAACTTTGTTGGGGTCCTGATACTGAAGACGAACGCCGCTGGGGGCGAGTCACACGTAACCCTATACCCCTCCAAGAAGTGGAAGTATAGGGAAAGTATTTCCCCCTTGTAAAAATAAAAAAAGATAGGTACATTTTGTAATTTATTGCGTTGCCTTAATAATGAAGTTTACTGTCTTAATAGTTACGTTTTTTATTACTTTTTCAAACAGTCTAGTTTGTAAGTATTGTAATTTATTACTGGAAGAATGGAAGAAAACCTGTTGTAATAAAATAAGGAACTAAAATACCTCTGGTTGGCCGAAAATTACGAAATTTGCGGCATTCATCGTCCTGTAACAATATCACCCGTCTAAAATAGATTTCTGTTTTCCGTCCAGGAATGGGAACTAATAACATGCTGGAGAGGCCGTTGTGGTTTATATTACATGAACTGTAAGGGATGAAGGTCTCGCAGGAACGAGTGAAATTAGAATTTACTTCAGGAACTCACAGCGAATTGTTATTTAATAACGGCTATAGTGACAAGGATTTTTGTACTATCGGTAACTATATGTTTAGTTTTGCTCTACGCATTTTTTTTTAGTGGTTACCAAATCAATCTATTATTCCTTTAGATGTAAAATATGGACACGTCAAAATCTACGCGCATAAGTATACATATTCGTGCGCATATAACATATCACAGGAGCTCTTTAATACTTTACATGTACACGGATATGTCCGTTTTGATGCTGTAAAAAGATCAAACGCATTCATAAGTAGGTACCATCGATCTTAAAAACTATTCACGATCTTATTCTATGAAAAGACACTATTTTTAATAATAAAGATTATACCATATATCCTACTTGCGTATCCGCTTAACTCAATTTTTGTAGATGTAAATGCAAAAATGATGTTTTTATTCTAAAACCGTATTATATCAATATTAATAAAAATATTCATAATAATATCAACATTTTGTGTCTGCTGACCCTTCTATTTTAGTGTTTCACTGTGTCATTTATTTGATTTTAAACAATAGAAATTAGGAATAAGCATGTGTGGGTACAAAGGGTAACTTGAATCAAATTGTTTGATTCAAGTTACCTTTTGTACCCTTTGTCGAACGGAGCAAAATACCTATTGGGTAGAAAAATCTTGGGTCGAACGGGGAAGCACCCGTTTTACCTCTAGTTACAAGAAACATGTTAATTTTCTTCAGCATTATCAATATATTGATAACCTCGTTCACACGAAAAAGGTTGTCAGTATAATTCAGGAGGGGCTGTCATTTTTCAAGAACCAAACTACAGCAATAAGAATCAGCGATAAGGGCGCACCTTTTGGAGACATGTAAATAGGTTCTAAGTTACGTCAAAAAGTCACACAAAGCCAAGTAGGTTTACCGTCTCTCCAATGCAAATTAAATTTGTATACGATCCTTAACAGGATCGTAGTAAATTCAACCCTTATCTAATAGAATATGCACACACAACAATGGATGAGATCCGTATTCAGCGCTCGGCCCGTTTTACATTTTACTTGCTAGAAAGTACTAGTAACTTTAAAGTAATTTAGACTGGAATGCCAGGAAACTGTTTGTCTTCCTCCCGGTTTTAGATACCTTATCAATTCACTGTCAATCATAGGCGCCGGCAGCAGGGTGCAGGCAGCAGGGTGTCGGGAAAGATAATACAAAAAATTAAGAGTTTTTGGCAGCAGGGATTCCCCGAGCCTTCGACTAAGAGAGTTTTTGACGTGCGAAGTATATTCAAATGCCCGCGCATATGAACTTATATGACTACCAACATACATATATACCGTACCGTACCAGCCTCTAATGTTCCCACTGCTGGGACACCGGCCTACTCTCGATAATTGAGAGTGAATGGGCTCTGATCTACCACGGGAGCCCAATCCGGATTGGTAGATGACACATGCCATCGAATTTTTGGTTCTAAGACATGCCGGTTTCCTCACGATGTTTTCCGTCACCGTTTCGAGAACGTGGTATTGCGCACATACATTTTTCGACTGAAAAACTCATTGGTGCACGTGTGGTTTTGAACCAGCGACCTTCAGATTGAAAGTCGGCGTCTGTGCCCCTGGGCCACCACGCGCTCATACATATATAATTAGCTACAATTTTTTTTTTTATGTTCTTCCCTGAAAGTATTCCTGGCGGCGCCCATGCTGACAATCGAAGTAAATTATGGAACTTTCTTAGAAGAGATCAGTTCTCTAACTCCGTTTATTTATTTTTTAAACGGACTATACTTTTGCCCCAATTGGCCTTAACAACTTTAGTTTAGACGAACGTTGTAAGCTTGGTAATAGAATTCCCTTTGCCCAGAAGTTACGAAACTCTAAAAACTTTTACATGCTGAAGAATTAAATGTGTCTCATGGAACAAACTTTACATAATATATTTGCCCCGGTCGGGAATTAAAGTTGAGACCTTCAATTTGCAGGTAGGGCTTCCAAACCTTGGCTATGAAACCGTCAAAGTCAATGTATAATAAACATAACATTACAGCTTATTAGTTCGTTACATTTAATTAATTATACAAACAAAATAAAATAAAAGTGGATAGGTATAGTACTACTTATATTTCCAAATACTAACAAAAGATGAAATCGTAATTGAGTAAAAAAAACACTCATATCTCTGCACTAGGATTCCCTGTGTCGTAGATGGTATAGACAAACACAGAAACACAAGGAAAACACCCAAGAACCGAAAGTTTATGCTCACCACACAAAGTGTGCCCTGGCCGGGAATCGAACCCGGGACCTCTCGATTCGAAGGCACGGCTATAACCAACTACGCCATGGAAGCTAAGTCAAATAATTATATAATGCTATAACTCTTAAACTATAATAAATCACTATATATTATATAACAAGGACCCACGTCGTGTCTGTCAAGACAAACTCCCCAACAGATTTTCATACAGTTTTCACAAATGAACGGGGTAATTCATGAGGGAGGTTTTGGTGTATTAAAGCTTTTTATGTACCTAGATGATTTGTGTTAATTGGCTGAAATAAGACGACTATTTTAAATTATTAAAATTATTACGTAACTATACATTATGTTGTAGCGATCAAGCTGTAAACCCTAGTTTCATAAATAAATAAATAAATTATGTCAGATAATATCATGCTTCACTGCGCGTAAGCCAGTACAGTTATATGAAATCAAAGTATTACGGAATTATTCATCTAAAAAACTGTACCAACTATAAGTCATACTCGTATAATGTCTATCTTCTTTCAGTTCAGTAAACACAGTAACGAAAAAATATTGCTACAAATGTTCTGTAATATTTTAAGGTAATTATTTATGTATCCTTTTACCAAATTAAATAATACCACCGTTAGCACTACTACTTTAAAACTGCCTATTCAATAATACAGATCAGGAAAAATTTCATACGTGCATTTTTGGTATGAATTATTACGCGGATCAGTTCAATTTTAATTTAAATCAAACGAAACTACACTCAACACACCGATATGACAGGAAAAACATTGGCATATTAAATTATAAAAAAATATGAAAAAAGCTAAACAACAGTAAATATAAAGAATTAACAATTTAAAAAAAGAAAAACATCATAGGTGTGTGAATATGACTCCGCCCCTTTTTGTCAAAATAAAACACATTTGTTCGCTTACAAAATTAAAAAAAAAATTATTGAAAGTATGCTCCATCTGCAGCTACAACCTTCGCCCATCGTTCAGGTAGTTTTCGTATTCCTTGCTGGAAGAAGTCCTGGTCTTTTGAGCTTATCCAGTTGTCAATCCAAATTTTGATACTTTCACATGAAGTAAACTTTTCTCCAGTAAGGTCTGTCTGCATCGTCCGGAATAGGTGGTAATCCGAAGGAGCTATGTCTGGTGAATATGGCGGGTGGGGTAACACTTCCCAGTCCTGTCCCTCTAAATATCTTTTTACGACTTCTGCGGTATGCGGTTTGGCATTGTCATGCTGAAGAACTAATTTGTTATGTCTATTCACCCATTCTGGTCGTTTTTCTTCTATGGCTCGCTTCAAACGCATTAGTTGTCGTCGGTAAACTTCTCCATTAATAGTTTCAGAGGGTTTGAGCAACTCATAATATACAATACCTTTCTGATCCCACCAAATACAGAGCATGACCTTGGCACAGTGAATATTTATTTTTGGCTGTGATGGGCCTGGTTCGCCTGGTTTCACCCAAGCTTTTTTGCGTTTAGGATTTTCGTAGTGTATCCATTTTTCGTCTCCTGTGACTATCCGATGCAAAAATCCTTTTCTTTGCTGTCTTTGAAGCAGCATTTCACAAATGGTTTTCCGACGTTCCATGTCTCTTTCTTTTAAATCATGTGGAACCCAGTCACCGGCTTTTTGAATCATTCCCATCATTTGTAAACGCTTTGCAACAGTTGAACGATCAACATTTAATGCTGCAGCTAATTCTGATTGAGTTTGGCAAGAATCTTCCGCCAATAATGCTTCCAATTCAGCATCTTCAAATTTTTTTGGTGGTTTTCCATGTTCTTTATCCTCAGTACTAAAATCGTTATTTTGAAATCGTCGAAACCATTCCTTGCAAGTTGTATTAGACGGAGCATGCTCACCATAAATCTCCACAAGCAAACGATAAGTTTCCGCTGCAGTTTTCTTCGCAATAAAATAATGTAATAACACTTCCCGCAAATGACGTTTATTTGGAATAAAAACCGACATTTTCGAAAAGGTGAAAACAATTGTTGCTTACACTTCAACCAAATATCATAAAATGCGTTAGATAGCTGACATTCAGTACTATCGAATACAAGTATGGTCATTTATTAGTACACGTAAACAATACTAAAAACGACATCTGTTGAGAAAGGGCGGAGTCATATTTACACACCCAATATTATACAATATTTAATGACATCACTCTTTAAATCAAGTGACTAATTTAGAAATCGATTAAAACAATTTGAATATCCTTGAATATATTGAAACAACTTGAAAGCCTTCCAAGGTTCAAATTTTTCTTCAAAATTATAAGCGATAATCATGGCTTTTTATCCTTATAAAATAAAAATAGAGTCGTCTTAAAATAATCACAAAAAAAAATCATTGCCGTTTTTTGGAAACGTCAAATTGAACGATGAAGAATTCACCATACGTTATCATATCATTGTGACCTGATGACAAAACGCTCGCAATTTTGTCCCCAAAAACCTCTTTTCAAATCCACTTTAAATTAACAGCAAATCGTTGGACAATGATCGATCAGTAACTGTTGAACTCTAGTACAGGAAGTGGATTTCTGCATCCCTGCTTTCCATGTTGAGTGAAAGCCATTAATTAGATACCGATAGCTCATACGCGATGCAATTCAATGGCTCCTGGCAATCAGGTGTATCTGACAAATGATAGATTAAAAAAAAAAGTTTACACACTCATACCTCTGCACTAGGATTCCCTGTGTCGCAGATGGCATGGACAAACACAGAAACACAAGACAAACACCCAAGACCCGAGAACAAACTTTATTCTCACCGCACAAAGTATGCCCCGGCCGGAAATCGAACCCGGGACCCTTCTCTTCGAAGGCAGGGTACCTACTAAGCCACGGAGTCGTCATAGCATATTTATTGAACTCGACAATATTTGGTTGCCGTAGATGGCCCTGATAACTATACTGCGGGGTTTTGGAAAGAGCGGAAGATTCAACCGGATGTTGGCTTCAGATAATGTTGGATAATGTGCAAATACCAAGACCATATAAATGGATAGCTAATAAACACAAATTCACCAGGAAACGCTCCGGGTCTGACCGAACGAGCGTGATGCGCCTTCCGTATCTAATTTGGGTAACCCAAGCCGTATCGTTATGGACATATGAGAACTTCAGGCAGACCGCTTCATAGATTTGTAATACATAAATGTACACATATATCTGTGAAGGAGTAAGCAAAGCCTTATAGCGTTTCACCTTATGATTTACACTAACGCAGACATGACACGTAGTGAACCAATCACCGTTGATGTTGTCCCACGAACAACTAACCACTATTTCGGTAAACCAATCTAAGCATACATAAAATCAAGTAAAATTGAAGTATCTGTTTGTAAATAATATCAAAATAACAGCATTTTACTAAGTGCATTTGACAGTACATACGGTACTTTCAAATGCACTTAGATTTGTAGGGACTGGCTAGCTGAAGTTAGGCGGAGTAACTTAGGCTGCTTTGATTTTAGATAAAAAAAAATAATTAGGTTTTCGCAACAAAAAAAATTGTTAAGCTCCACGCGCACGAAGTTTCGGGGAATAAGTAATTCAAGAGCAAGGCATATCTTATGCCAACAAAATTACTTACATCCGTAATAATTTTGGCATTAAAATTCGTACTCCCAATTCTTGTGACGTGATGTGAATCCCTGAATAAATTTTACTTAAATACTGAAAATTTTGATGTTGGACAGGATGTTCTACAGTTTAGGTGAATTTTATGAATTACCTGAACTGTAGAAATGATAATAGAACTTCACTTAACTCTATAATAACACTTTAAAATCATTAATTAAATTGAACAATTTTTAATATCATTATAATATTTGAAATTGTTTTTAAATTTATTCATTACTGCGCCCCGCGGTGTTACCCGCGGCTTTCCGCGAATTTTCTGCACAATTTCCCTAATTGTTTTTTCCCGTAAAATCCTTCTCCGGGCAATAACAACCAAAAAAGAATTAGCAAAATTGGTCCAGCCGTTCACGCGTGATGCCGCTACCAAGAGAAATAGGGATTCATTCAGGTACGTATAGATTTGAATTGGATTTTATACTAACTTAAAATATGGACTTATGAATGAATGTATTGTATTGTATTGTATTGTATTGATCACAGGTGGTATGGTTACCAAAGTTTGCAGCCATGGATGCATGTTACACAATTAAACAGCCTTTTTAGCTTTTTGGTGACATTTCCGCACCAGCCTCTAATGTTCCCAATGCAGGGACACCGGCCTACTCTCGATAATTGAGAGTGAATGGGCTTTGATCTACCACGGGAGCCCAATCCGGATTGGTAGATGTCACATGTCTTCGAATTTATGGTTCTAAGACATGCCGGTTTCCTCACGATGTTTTCCGTCACCGTTTCGAGAACGTGGTATTGCGCACATACATTTTTCAAGTGAAAAAGCTCATTGGTGCACGTTTGGGTTTGAACCAGCAACCTTCAGATTGAAAGTCGGCGTCTGTGCCCCTGGGCCACCACGCTCTCATTGACATTTAATTTCACTTTATTTGTCTTATAATGTTTCCGTTTTCCTGGATTTCGTGTACTTGGGCCTAAAAAATGTTTTAGCACAGGAAACAGAGTTTTTACTCGCGTATATTATCAGTGAATGGTTCAGTGGATCACGAAGTTTAATGTCAGCTAAAACGTGATTTAGAAAGGATTGAACACATAAAGAATGATTTATAGATGGGAAATACTCGTTTGGGCATGCGAATGGAACTATTTCTGTTTCACGGCTGGTTGGAGGACTTTAGATTGAAACTCCGATTAGAAGATAATAAGAAGATCCACTCATTATTCAATGTTCGTTAATTGTCGGCGATAAAATGATCTTGTCGATGTAAATTTGAATATAGATAAATTGCACATAAATTATTAGAAATTAATTGCATAATTAATTCTAAAATATTTACAATAAATTATTTATTTTTTATGATTATTAACTTTGAAATATAACATGATAGAATAACTTAATGCGCTATACTAGAAATAAATATAAAAAAATACATAACTATGTTCATAAAGCAAAGGAATGTAGTCCCGGGTCCCGGTCCCGGGTTTGATTCCCGACCGGGGCACAATTTGTGTGGTGAGCATGACGTTTGTTCTCGGGTCTTGGGTGTTTGTCTTGTGTTTCTGTGTTTGTCCATGCCATCTGCGACACAGGGAATCCTAGTGCAGAGGTGTGAGTGTGTAAATGGTTATTTAATTTTACAATAGGTTATATATATATAGCTTAAGCAAATTAAACAAACAACGTATGAAAACAATTAAACACAAAAAATTGTAGCTCGTAACGTAACCATATGACACAACAACACATTAAAAAAACAACAAAACAATATTTTTAAACAACTATTATAATAAGAAATACATTCTATACGCTTATTTCTTTTTATTTGTTTCTCACAAAATGTGAGACATAGTCTCCCAATCGTCTTTCATCCATCTGCAAACATATCAAACTGAGCATATATGGTAATGAGCGGATTATTGGTAGGTTAACGTGCTCAGCGGGGTAGGTGCGACTAATGGCACCCTTGAGGAAACCTCACTCAATCTTATGCTTATAAAAATCTTTTTTTTTACCATGAAACATCTTTATCTAGACGTAAAGGGTTAGCTTTACGTTAGTTATTTCCGATTCCCTCTTAAATAAGACTAATAAGGCAAAACTCGTTGCCACTTATACCGTAATATTCAAGTTTAGCAAGTATCTGGGCGACCGATCTACTCTTTTTTTGTAAAAGCGTGTAAATTACCAATCAATTACCACAAAAATTTACGAGGTGGCGCTGTATTAAATTTTCTTCATAGTTTATTATAAAAAAAAACGTTATTTTGTACGTTTTTATAAGAAATAAAATTATTCAGGTAAACTATCAAAATACAAAATTTCATCCAAATCATTAGAGCCCATTCCGAGATATGTGACATATATAAATATATACACGAATTACTCTTTTATGTGATACCACTGGGGACAAGAAGGCTGGCTCGTTTCTCGCCCAGAGATTATCTTTGGCCGTCCAACGCGGGAATGCAGCCAGTGTTCTTGGCACCCTACCCCACGATCAAAATTATCTATTGGAAATTTTACATTTTTGTTCTTTATAAGTAGCCTCTAAGATGATGTTTTTTTTTTTTAATTTTTATGTGTAAATATTTTTTAAAGTTATACCATTTTATTCATAAATTGTTCAAATATATCATGACATTCAATAATATGTCAACTGCATAATAATTACAACCAGTTGTTAGTATACACCACGCTAACAGCTGGTTAGTGTGGTGTATACTAAACTTACTTTCACCAGAAATGCCGGTGGAGTTATCCTCGGGCTCAAAACGATTATCATCCATTGTACCCATCCGGCATTACGTACACTCGACCATGACCGACCAAGAGAGTATAAATGTAAGTCACTACGTCAGAAACACTTTCGCTGTTGCTCAATTGGACCACAAACCCAATTCACGCTTTCGCACCTATAAAATAAAGCATAAAATCCTTCCGGATCCAACAACGCGGATGTTTCATGCAACACTTCTACGGCTGTGGTTTTGGTGGAGAGCGGGAGCGAATAAACAGGGTTTAGTTTTATGTTACAGATCCAATATCTTGTTGCAGCCTCCTGTGTCTTTAATTGAAATTGCGTTTGACTTAAAGGTATTTTATTTGCTTAAATATGTGTAAATTACATTGCATGCAAGGTGGTACATTTTGGTCACAACACATTTTACCGAGTACGGTGTGCAATATATGATCAGAGGCGCGCCAAATCAATGGTTTTAAAACTAATGAGTCATTTACAATATCAAGTCAATACAAGTCAGTAAAAAAGAAAATATATAAAAAAAATGTATATATAAAAATTTATCGTTTAAAAATTCGTCAATATCATAATAACACTTGTCAATTAACATTTAAAATTATTCTTAAATAAATTGATATTGCAGTCTCGGTAGCGTTTAGGAACTTTATCATAAATTATGGAAACCATACTGTGTTTTTGTAATAATGTTGTCTTAGATGAGTGCAAGTATAGTATTTTGTCATCTCGTCTATTTCGAATGAGGTGAAATAGCATATCGTAGCGTTACGGAACGCCTAGTTTGGATCTCGCTATATACAATTTTCACAAAACCCGCGTGGTCGTAAGACGTAGTCTATAAAACCCAAGACGTATTCTATCAAGCCAGTTTCTCAAAAAAAGGTTTTAACAATTTTAGCGCCACAAAATCGTTTTTAAACGATGAAATTACATAATCCTCCAGTGATAGCTACAACCATTGAGTTCGTAAAATATGATTTGATAAGATTATGACGAAATTGTTCACCGCCTGCTCACGATTTAATTATAATGTGCGGCTTAATGCTCGCTTCGAGGCGTAACAAAGTGGTATATCAATTTTACGTAAACGGTGGATTGAGAGGGCGCTTAAAATAAAATGTGTATATCTCTTCATTATTGAAATAATTTATTCATTTTATTATATTACGTACGAATCTTATTACGTTAGAGGTTAGATCTTTACTACTAGTATTTCTAAGTCATAGTAATGGAATATAACTTTTTGGTTTGCTGGTTATAATCTAAATGTGTATCAATGTCCATATATGTGGTTATTTTCAACCGACTTCCAAAGATGGAGGTTATCAATTTGGCTGTATTTTTACCTCAGAACTCTGTAATTTAGCAAACGATTTAAAAATTCTCTTTTTTGGTCTTGCAGATAGGTCCGAGAGATACTACGTCAAAATTGGTTCAATAATAAAAAAACGTCAGTCATATAAACGAAGTTGCATATTTTGCTATTCTATGACTTTTTATTCGTCCATTTTAGACTTGTTTCTTTTTCAAAACCTGTACGATAAATAAGGGATGAAAGTATTGAAGTTTCTTTTTAACCGACTTCAAAAAGGAGGTTATCAATTCAGATGTTTGATATTTTTTTTAATCTTTTGTTTGAAAGGATATGCTCTCAGATTGGTCCCATATCATTCTTATCAAAATCGGTTCAATAGTTGTTAAATCAAAATAACTGGAATTACGAAATTGCGAATTTTGCTACTTTGGAAGTATTATTGATGTCGGTTTTTTTTTTCGTTTTTTAAATCTGTTTTTTTTTTCGTTCTTTTAACTTGTTTACTTTGTACTTGTTTATCAAAATTATTCCTGTTATTCTCTAAATTCTTAAAAACACAACAATACCACAATAGTCTGTCATTTACAATTCAACCCTTTAGCTCACAACCTTTTAACTTTCAACCCTTCTCACTTAGAAACTTGTTTACAAGCAGCGACTGGAAAGGCACTCCAGAAGTTTTATCACTTGTTTTATCAATTAAATAATTAAAGTACTACCCGCAACTTCGTTCGCGATTGCAATCCCTGCAGACTAACTAAATAAATAATAAATAAATATTCACGTACATTTCACACAGTTTCATCTAGCAAAAATGGAACTATGGGAACTAGATAACTGACAGAATACTTTTATAGTTTTTTCTGTACAAGTTTTTTCTGTAATACAATACATGTAATTCATATTAACACCCAGACACAGAACAAACATCTATGTTCGTCACACAAATGCTTGTGCTGAGTGGGAATCGAACCGAGGACCTACAGCGCAGAAGGCAGAGCTACTACAAAAACTATTCGCATCACTACATAGTATAAAACAAAGTCGCTTTCTCTGTCCCTATGTCCCTATGTATGCTTAAATCTTTAAAACTACGCAACGGATTTTGATGCGGTTTTTATTAATAGATAGAGTGATTCAAGAGGAAGGTTTATATGTATAATACACTATCAAGTCACCCTTCGCACGGGTAGTTTCTGATACGACACTGATGCTTTACTAACCGTGCGAAGCCGGGACCGGTCGCTAGTTATGAATAAATAACACATTAAAATAATGGCTAACACCATTTGTTCTGCTATGTTTTGTGTCCAATAGAATAAAATACTTGTAACGAATAAAGAATAAATAATAAAGGAAAATTTAATGTGGTATTATAATCAAACTAGCTGTGTTCCGCGGTTTCACCCGCGTTTTTCTCGTACAGCGCACGCAAAAATAGGTTTTCGATTTTACACCTTGTGTTACAAAATAGCAATTTTATTACGGATCCCTAATTTTGAAAAAAAAATCATAGCCTATAGCCTTCCTCGATAAATGGACCCAACACTGAAAGAATCATTCAAATCGGACCAGTAGTTCCAGAGATTAGCGCGTTCAAACAAACACTGCAGCTTTATAATATTAAGATTGGATTTAATTATAAGATTGGATGACGATAATGACGGAGAACTGAGGTAAGAGACAGATTCTTCGAATCCACACTAAAGGCAGCTAAATAACAAGAGGAAAGTATTGAAGTTGAATATTTCGTATTTTATATCTGTACAACATATACTTGATACGCAAAAGTTTGTTTACAAACAAAATCATCAAAATCATGTCTCGTCAACATCAGTTTTTATTCCTTTATGGTCCCTTGTGTATTATGACGTCAAAATACAACGTAATCACAAGTTTGAATAAAAGATGACCTACGCAGACCTGCCAAATAGACCCGTCTTCAAATGCTTACACAACGAACGTAATACAAACGGGTTATATCGCTTCCTTTGGGGCTCTTAATTGCATTATGGCCCATATTGGCTCTATTTATCGCACAATGGGCCATTATAGCGACGAAATATCGTACCAAAATATATATGCGGAAGAGATAAGGACGCTACGTCGAGTTGAATAGAAGTATCGTTCTCGCAGATGTGGAGAGGAAATTCAAAAAGATGGTTGATAGATTTGTATCTCACGCCGCGCTGTAATTGTAAATGTATTTAATTCAAATAATTATTTATCTATTTTCTCTTATGATATCTGTTTATAGATAAATACTAATAAGAAAGTTTCATATATGTCAATGTCATATAATGTATAATGTCAATTTATATTTATCTTGAAACACAACAAGTTTAATTTTACGATTCCAACAATTCTATGATGTAAGCATCACTTACCATTTTGTCTAAGTCACCGCCCACGATGCACAAAAAAACTTTAATTCGTGACAAAAACCAAAAGTCATTCACTTTATTCACAACACAACACTGTCTCTTAATAAAATGCACTGAATGTCTCACTCAGTTGTTAACCTGCAAAAAAAAAAAAACCAAGTTAGTGAAAGTGACTGGTTGAATGCAAAGCCTGCCTTTGCCTTGTTGTGAGATGATTACATAGAACGCCTAATTTTGGGATAGTATATTTTATGTAATAGTAACCACGGTTATATTTCTGATTCCATCCAATACTTGACTAAAAAGAGGTAACAATTTTTTTTTTTTTTTGAGATGCACATTTTTCCCTTTTGCAGCATATTTTGTGTTACTAATCAAAAATTTACTTGGTTAGAGATTTTTTATTACAGGATTATATTTATATTTGCGAGTTGGTAGTAGCCTACGGTAAGGGGTACCGGGTTTGATTCCCCAGGTCTTAGGTATTTGGCCATGCCACCTGCGACACAATGAAACCTAGTGCAGGGGTATGTAAATGGTAATTCGAGTGGGTAAATGTATTTTTTTGTTTATATACTGGTATGAAAATAAACTCAGTAGCTTAAATAGGTAAAATTGTATATTATTTCTTGTAAATTATATTTGCTTAATAGTTATTTGCATCAAGTAGGTAAAGACCGTTGTTTTAGAAATAAATTATAGTTTAAGAATCTACATTAACGCGAGCGAAGACCCGGGCAAAAGCTAGCCTTACATACTATTACTAAATATAGGATTCGTATTACTGAATATACAGTTGTCAATGTTTTACTCATTACAGAGTATATTATTACTCATTAATGAATTTATAAACAGTAGGATCTCTTGAAGTAAATTGATTGGGCTTACAATTAATTTACCGATGGAGAATGATAAAGCTCCATCAGAAATAATTATTATATTTTTTTGGGATTTTGTGTCAAGGGACATCGTCGCTTTTACGTAAGCTCATAATGTACAAAATACATAAATTACTTGCAATGTGTTTTTATTTAGTGTCTTTTTAAAAAGGCCAAGGTTTTTATGCTCCTTTCAAGATTGTTTGAGTACTTTGCATCTATAGTATTATATTTTACGTTGACTTCGTATACGATGAACTAAGCGATGAACTAAATATCTTTGTTAACATTATATGTTACTTAAATAAAGCCATTTATAATTACTGATTTTATTTATACAGGTTAAATACTAGTAACAACATAATGCATATTTCTATAATTATATTATATAAAAGAAGTTTATTTTGTGCCTCTTATAAAACATATGCGGTACAAAAACATAAGCAGGTAAATAGGACACAGTTTTAAAACTTTTACCTTCTGAGCTAAACAAAACCTAGCACGGACGGCAAGGTAAGATTCTCATCTGAATAATATATTTTTTTATATTTATCATGCATGACCAGACAGCAAGGAGTCCAAAACGAAAAGTTTATATGTAAATATATTTTACGAAACCTGCAAGTAATTTTTTTATATATTTTATATATGCAAATTTAGTCACCGCATAATGTAGCCAATTAAAGACAGCTAATTATGAGGCAGTTAGTAAACACTCATACTAACTGCCCCATCAGTGGGTAAAATACTCGAATGCGTGAAAACAATACAAATTACATTTAAATATATAAGTTGTATATATAATATTATGTTTGATTATTAAGTTGCAGCAACACACAGACTCGTCTATCATATAAAAAAAATCTTACATATTCATACCCCTAAATATATATCCACACGACACAGGGAATCTTAGTGATTCCCTGTGTGATTCCCTGTGTCGCAGATCGCATGGACAAACACAGACAAACACCCAAGACCGGAGGAAAAACTTCATGCTGACCACACAAAGTGGCCCGGCCTGGAATCGAATCCCAGAACTCATCGCTTTGAAGGCAGTGTTTTCAACTAAACCATGGAGCCGTCTTTGTTGTATTTCAAACGAATTGTGAGCAAATCACATGCGCGTGAGACGTATTATCCCCGTCTCGGGTGATAGACGCAGCAGAATGAATGCGAATCAGTGTAAGATCCAAATCTACTGAGTCGCATTACTGTTGTCATGGGCGGGACCGCCGCTTACCACCAGATGGGCCCTCAGCACCAGGTAGTTCCGCCACATATTCACATTAAAAAAATATCATTAGGCTGACATTGATGACGTGAAAGCCAAAAAGGAAATAGCCCACTTTTTCCTTTTTGGCCTTCAACTATTTAAAAAGTTGATCGCTAGTCCTTGAACGAAGTGAAGTGTAAAGAAAGTACACACTGGGAGTAAGTAAAATACAAGTTCATAAATGTTAGCTTAGTAACAATGGGCGGCAAAGTTTTACAACTTTCTTAACGACACGTAATCGTGGCAGCGCATAAATCACGCGGAATGTGGCGGCTTAAACGTGAGAGACATCCGAATATAGACTATACAAATAAATAAAATCGAAATGTTTGTTTGTAATGACAAAATAAAAGCATTTATTGCTTTTCAAAGCCAAAGTCAAAAATATGTTTTATTCCCGCTGAATTCTAAAAAATACTGCTTAAAAATATCACTTCTTTTGAATAATTAACCTACACCTTTTTTTGAAAATATATACGGTAATAAAAACAAAAACATTTTGTTCTGGGTAATCTCCGAAACGGCTAGATCAATTTTGACAGGACTTTCACTGGCGGATAGCTGATGTATAAAATGTTAAATTGCACCCGAGCAAAGTCGCAGGAAACAGCTACTATTCAATCACTACGGCAAAGTCTCGCAGAAGTCAGGCCATTGACGGTTTTTTTCTTTGATTAGAAATACAATATTTGGTTAGAATACATAATGTATATACAACTAGCTGACAGGACAAACGTTGTCGTGTCTTAATACTCGTAATTTCGACCGTTGCATCTGTGTTAAACGATATTTGCAGCGCATTATGTCAATCGCTAACAGTTATGTCAAACGCTATAAGGTTACAATAGAAAAGTTTATATTGTCAAAAACATTATGAAGGTTATATTAGAAAACTTAACATGGTCGTTAAGTTTTCTTAAATTTTATAATGTTCCGCGCAACTTTCTTAACTTTTTATTTCATAAGAACCTTCTGGCAATAACAAACATAATAATAAAAGAATTAGCAAAATTGTTCCATCCGTTCACGCGTGATGCCGTGATGGGACAAAATTGACCACGCCACACTTAATATACGTACGTGTGCGCGTTTCTTTTCATCTTGCGTTCATTTATTATTTTGATGTATTATTATATCTTTTCACGCATGCATGAGATATCATAGCGAGTGCAACAGACTGATATAAAACTGATGGACGATTGCACGCCGCCATTTTCAACTCACAACTCACAAACTCAATTCGCGGCTATTTTTTTTTTAAATTATGCTTAAGACAAGACGGAAGAGGTGCATTTCAATTGCAACACGAAGATAAAAGCGTGAATAGTTTTTTTGTAAGTACCTAAGCGATGCCATTTGGTTCCTCCCACACTAATAAGAGAAGATCTGATTCATGTTTTTGTTGTTTATGGGCGGCGGTAATCACTTAGCATCAGGTGGGCCGACTCGCACCGTCACATAAAGCATTATAAAATAAAAATAAAAAGCCAAGCAAAAATTAAAAAGAAGAATAAAAATAAAAAAAATCTGTCAGTTTGAAGGATAACAGAAATATAAAGTATTTTGTATCTTTATATTTTGGCGTTATGCCTCAATTGAGACATACGCGTATTACATTTATACGTGAATAAAACATCGCTTTAAGCAGATGCCCTGCCTGATTTATAGAGATTTCCGATTCCATAATACAAGAACAATACGGGAATTCCTTCCGATAATAAGTTCCTATAATTTTAAAACATCACGCCTCGTGCCTCAGGAAGGGACTTAAATAGCTAGTTTGTCTACTGAACTGATGTGGCAGGCAATTAGCTACGCACAATTGGTAGAGCTATGGCACGGAGAAAATGTAAATCAGACAGTTTGTATCTGCATACAGCGGAAGGGATGGAGATAACTATGTAACAATATGCATGAGACGACCATTAAGGACATATTCGCTCGTCTCAGAATTATTAATAACAAGAAACTACAGGAAGCACTGCTTTCGAAGCGGCTCCATTCCCGGCCTGGACACTGTGTCATGACCATGAAGTTTCTTCTCCGGTCTTGGGTGTTTGTCTTGTATTTCTGTGTTTGCCCATGCCATCTGCGATACAGGGTACCCTAATGCAGGGCTATGAATGTGTACTAATTTGCGAAATGCGCTTTAACTCGGCAAAAATTTTTGTTCAAAACGTATTGCTGTTTGTTTTAAAGTTTCCTATGCTTAAACCCATAAGTCGTAAAATCTCTAAAGCCTGGAGCATCGGAAAAAATATGAATAATCTATCTACTCGTAACAAAAATTTCTGCCAAATGTATTACAATTACAAATAATGTGAAGTATAAACGACTTGCAATGTAGAACATTATTTCTCCATTGTGATATTCGGTATCTGTGACCTTGAAACATCTGAAACATATTATATTCTGGGTCCTTACAATGAACCGGGAACCACAGATTATATAATGTTACTTACCCTGAAAGTCCTCCTTAACGAGAAAGCTATTACCCACAGTTAACTACGTAAATCGTGTAAAGCAGGCATTGTGTGTCAAGGATACTTCAGTCCGCAAGACAAGGGGTAGATTTCTCTCGGTATCCAATAAGTTTTGATCTTATAGAATCACACTTTACATCTTAACTAATATTATAAATGCGAAAGTGAGTTTATTTGTTAGTTTGTTTGTTTCGCTTTCATGCATAAACCACTATGGAAAGCTACATTATCAGCGAGTAACATAGGCTGTATTTTAGCCCCGTATTCCCACGGGAACGGGAACTATGCTGGTTACGCCACGGAGTGCAGCTAGTTCATATTATGAAGCTTAAAGTTTGTATGTATGTGTATGTTTGTTACTCCTTCAAGCGGCTCAAAAGACTTGGATGAAATTTGGAGCCAGGGTTTCCTGGACTAACACATAGACTACTTTTCATCCCGGAAAACTGCTGGTACCACCGCGGGGCTAGTAGAATATATACGGTAGTAACGAATAAATGCTTACACACTCATACCCTCTGCTAGGATTGCTCCTATAGATGAACACAGATTGAATAAACTCAATTGAATACTCAATCATACCACAAACCAATACTGACTGGCCTCAAAGCTCAATTGGTAGTAGATCTGCCTTCTGCGCTGTAGTTCGTGTATTTGATTCCGAAAACAAACATTTATGACAAACATAGATGTTTTTATGTCTGTTACGATGTATTTATTTACAAAAAAGTACTATATTGTATCAATAATATGCTTCCTATAACACAAGTTACGCTTACTTCGCCCTTTAATTTAATTCATATTTAAAACATAGTTACCTCTGCAGTCTGTGACAAAGGCACACAATACAGAGTACCCTAGACCCGAGAACAAAAACTCCATGCTCATTACAAAGTTTCCCAAGCCAGGGATCGAAACCGGTATCCCTCGCTTCATAAGCGACTTAACTGTGATGCGATTAACCAACTTAGCTACGAAGCCTTCATCAATTAGTCCAATGTTTCAAAAGTTAACATTTTTGAGCAGCAGAACGAGTTGGAAAGTATTTAATCCGAATGGACGAAGAATAAGAACCCAAATAAAAACTTTTAATTGATTTAAGTATTTGTGGATTAGCTAGAGAAACAATTCTCGCCTTTGTCAGTTCCCAGTTTAGGAGTTGGAACACTTTAATCGTTCTAATGAAGTGGCAGCCTAATTGTTTATTGATTAAACAAAGGGTAAGATAATAGAACTTTGTATTTACTCATCGTTCTGAAGAAACTTAAACTGCTTTTCTGCGAAACTGTCTATCATCATCAAACTATATGAGTCGACCGATGCTTCAACCCAAACCTTTGGTATCGTAAAATAATTTAAGTTTTGAGAGCCTCCCGCCCTCATCTAAAGACTGCGGGACGTTGGCTAGGCCATCTACGACCGACATCATTATATTCCACTTTCAAGACAAACCTTGCCCAGTAATCTGTATTTGTCACTCCGCATTCATTTTCTGAGAGCCTGGTGGCCAAGGGGCACAGACGTCGACTTTCAATATGATGGTCGCTGGTTCAAACTCCACTACCTACCACTTTTTCGTTACATAATAGCTTCACAACTCAGTTGTTACTAGCGCTGCCATCTGCACTGAAGATTTTTGGTTCAATTCCCACCCAGTAGAAACATAGATGTTTGTTTGGGTATTAATATGTACCATTAGTATGTATTTACAAAAATAGTACTACATAAGTATTGTATCTTAAAACCAGCATAAAGCTCTCAAGGCTATATCCCTATAACGTATAGACTCCTCAAAAAAAAAAGAAGTACAAACTGCGCTTAGTTTCGGACAAGATTTCACACAGCGTCAACAGCACTGTGTGAAATCTAGTCTTAGTGTTTGGTTACGTGGACGTAGCAAGTGAAAACGTCATTACTGCCACTATAAAAAATAAAATAAACGTCTACACACTCATATATCTGTACTAGGATACCCTGATGGCATGGACAAACACAGAAACACAAGACAAACAAGACCCGAGAACAAACTTCATGATCACCACCCGTGTGGCCCGGCCGGTAATCGAACCTGGGACCCCTCGCTTCGAAGTCAGGGCTACTGCCAACTAAGCCACGGAGCTAACGACGCTACAAATCCTACTCTACGAAAGGTATGTTGTGTGATTGTTTGTATCCATGCCACTTAAGACACAGGGAATCATACTACAGGAGTAGTGTGCAAGCAATTATTAAAAAATAAGTCTAAGCTACATAATTTTCCCTCGAAGTGTTAGGCAGGGCCTAGTTTATAAATCCTTAAATCTCGGTAAAATCTCTCTTATCAGTAAAATAAATCCTTCCATAATAAATCCGACACAAATCTTAATAGCGACATTACTTATTAAGTCGGGCCCGACACGAACAGATAATGCTTTAAGAAACGGCAAAATGTTCCGACAACCACTGACCCGATAACCGATAGTAAGGTGCTTGAGAGTTGCTATTCAGATTAAGATTTACATCAAAAAAGTAAAGTAATCTCGTTCTCAAAACTGGGACGAATTAATTTTCTTTGAAATATAAATAATTACTGATATGAAACTTTTATTTAATTAACATTGATTGAATAGAGCTGATACATAAAATATTATTTATTTTTAATATAATAGAGAAAAAAGAGTATATGATTGATGATAATAACGGCTAATAAAAGGCGAAAAGATCAACGCAAAGTAGCAGTAGAATTTGTGCCTGAACTAGGCATAAACAGATTCGCTGAAGTACTGCCACCACACTTAGTAATCAACCGTCAAGCAGTGGTGCACCCGCATTGCTGTTTTCTGTTGGAAGGGTGCTGGTGAAATTACAGGCACATGAAATATTACGTCCCTGCGTGAGGTCAGTCTGAGTGACAGGTGTAACGAGCGAATAGATCCAAGTCGCATCGACTTGGAACGTTCATTTTTCAGTAGGGGAGGGCCGGAGTCATTTTGCTTTATGTCTACGGACGCTAGTAACAAGTTAACATCAATTGGGATGTCATCACGTCCCGTCACTTAACTCAAAAAAATACATGAAGTTTTTCTTGTAAAATAACCTTCAAAGGTGTTCGCAATGTTCAACACCAAATCCGTGTTAATATTATTTTAATTTTGTCGAGATAACAGACTATGTAATAGACTCAGTGTGTCAGTATGTCATGTTTGCTCGGTCATTCACAACTTTTACTGCCTGATCTCCATAACTATGAGATAATTTGACGACTATACCACGAATGTGTTGGTTTCATTTCGTTCGCCCATAAAACTTGTGCCGTTGAGTTTTTATATTTAATAAATTATGTTTATTATTATTAAAACAATATATCCTAATTATCATAAATGTGAGTTAGTTTGTTACGCTTTTACGTTTTAATTATCATCATTATGAAATTTCGCATACACGCTGTCACCCTGTCAGGGTTACAGAAAAGAACTTGTCATTACATCCAGAATGCAATTGATTGACAAAATCTACATTAACGATAGCAAAGTCATTTACTAAATCTATTTTAGTATACTATATAGATCCACTATCTTTGACCCCCATTTACATCTCAAAAATGTTAATGCGGGTCCCTTTATTGTTTCGCTGACAAAGACCCCTTGCTTTTCGTCGACTCCTAGGGGTCAGTATAGAGCACTTTGGGTATCTTTGTAGACTATAACAGTGGTCATTTTCATTTGTCCAAATCGGAGGGCTTGTACCGAATATCAAATCTGGAAAACAAATGGACTTTAAATAAATTTAAGACTTTGTTTGTCCCTTGTACAGCAACCCAAACTTTTCACGGCCGTAAAGTGGATTATCATTCATTTGAAAAAGAAGTGATCGAATTTTTTTAGGAATAATTAGCTAATATAATTTTAATTAAAAATAGTAGTGGTACTCCGGCAAAATGATGCTCTCCCATTCATAGTATAACTATATAAAAAAAAATATAATATAATATTGTATTTCGAGTAAAATCACTAAAAATAATTAAAAAAAAACGCACTCTGGGAGTGAGTGCCGACAGAAGTGAAAACAAAAGCAGACTACACTACAGATACTCATATAAAGCGGTGTCGGTAACGGTAACGGTAACAGTATCGCGAGTTCAATGGTTTTTTCTCATCTCAAAAAATATCCAACGCGCCTATAGAAGTTTTCACTTCAATAAATAAATATTTATAGAAATATTTGTTAAGCATAGCATGTAGGTACTATGGGTAACTGACAGATGCTTAAAATACATTTAAAGTATTGTACTTTTTAAATACAATTCCTATTAGATTTAACATCTATGTTCGTCACACAAAATGCTTGTCCTAAGTGAGTATCAAACCCACAATCTACATCGCTCATCTAAGAATCAGCTACCAACTGAGCTCTGATCTTTGGATGAAGAGATACCATATTTTAGAGGCACAACGGACAGACTCACCACTTGTATGTTGGTATCTTTTGGTCATTTACGTCTGTCTTTCGGTAGGAACGCTTCACAATTGGGTACCTTAAAAACAATCGCAATTGGATTAATTCAAAACTACATTTACTCTTATTGTGACCATTGGTAGGATTCATTCATATTCTTTTTTAACCGTAGGGACACTTCGGAACACTTTATAGTCAATAAAACATATCAGGTAGCAGCTGTACATAGGCCTCATCAAATTGTAAAGTAAATAAAAATAAATAAGGACAAAACAATTTTATATAACATTTTATAGGGACCTTGTCAAGTATATTTAAAAAAAAAATCTATTTAATTTTGTGCTTTGAGACGAACTCAGCCAAGCCTCATTAACCTGCAGATATAATAGGCAGATTTAGTCAACACTGACTTTATAATTTTTTTAAAATATCTTTCATTAATCAGATGGTAGTATATTACAGACAATGTATTTGCGAAAACCAATAATCTCTTGTTTCAGAGCAGCATTTCCGAATCAGGGCTTCCAGCCGGCTCTCCTTGCAATAGAATTTGCAATTCATGAAACACTTCAAGATAACTTAAGTGCAATCTTCTATGAATTGATCGAAGATTGCAATAAGGCCTTTTCACTTACCATATTGCAGCATTGTGTTGCGTCAGATGTTTTGAACTCCGCAACTTATTGCTCAAAAGTATTCAACATTATTTGTATCACATTCGTTTCTGTTGAAATCTTTTGCATGGTTTTATGGAATTTATAACGAAATAAGTTTAGCTCTACCCGTGAGCAGTATTGCTGCAACACGGTCGGAATAACCTAACCGCGGTAAACTGAGTAATATGAGTTAAGTTTGCTCTGGGGTTTCTGCATACCACCTGCGACACAGGGAATCTTAGCGCAGGAATATTTTTAAGATATTTATTTTAATTTGTCTACGAACTGTAGCTTCGTAGCTTTAGAATAATCAATACAAAAGAATTCAACGAGCGCTTAGAGCATTTCTAACAGCAACTAAGGATTCTGTATAATGAAAAAATTTATACTTAATAAGATGATCTGAAAATAGGTATGACCTCATAAATTTACATTATTTTACAATAACATTTAAGATAAATTTTGAGTCTGTTGAATGTGTTTGCGTCAGTGCGTACCTTCCGCATATACTTTCAAATGCATTTAGTAAAAATCTGTTACTTTGATATAACGAACAGACACTTTTATTAATTAATTTGTATTGATTATCGACATGCCCCGGCTTCGCGTAGCAGAACATAATATATGCCTATATTTTTTTCTGTCGCGGATTACAGAGGTTAATATTTTTTTTTTATCATAAACCGTTAGAAGAGATTTTAAAATTGACTTTTTTTTAGTCATGCCTTTGGTATCTATAATACCTTTTCGTAATATTTAGTTAAGCAGTAGCTTTCGACATGACATTCCTAGGGCCGGTTTTAGGTACATACCTAGTTATGTGATTTCAAAACATTGTATCACTGCACGGATATCCAATTATAATAAAATGTACCTGTTGGAGCTATCGTCCGTATCCGTGAGACTAATCCGTAATGATCTGATGATACATGCTGAGGGTTGGGAGACCTGGGTATATAGTTTAGCAATATTTTGGTTATAACCGTATTAAGTTGTTCTGCGGAAAAAGTTGGAATGTGAAAAATGATCTCTACGGGTTTACCTTGTTCGAAATTTAAAAATATTTTTTGACATATGAATGACAAAAGAATGCGCGGCAAACAGAATTTATAGTTCGAATACTTATTTTATTCAACATTTTTAATCTTAATTCTATCCTGTCAGTTAGATTAAAGAATGAAACAACGAATATGTTTTTATATGTACATACTTTTAGCCCCATCCCGAATAAATTTTCACGAGCGAAAACATACCTAGGGTTACCCTCCGTCATATTACGCTTATAATATAAAGTCATCATTATCTCACCAGCCACGCATAAAGATTTTCTGTGTAGTTGAGAGTTAAGGCATGAGATAAATATTTATTCATTCTGTGATTCATAAGCAATGTTTAATCAAAATGTCTGATTACCGCCCCTAACTTGTAATTCTATTTGGTTGATAGGGTGTCTAGTCTTAATTTAGACCAAAACTAACAAATGGATAGCTAGATTTTAGCAAACCAAATTAGATAATTATAAAGTCTCCTAAAATCTAGTATAATTTGATCCGAATCCGTGGTACTGCGTTTTAGTAAATTACGTTGCCGAGAAAGGGGAAATTGTATGCGCATGCGCAGTCAAGTGTATGTATGACGGCGACTTAGCCTTGGTTCGTTAACCGTGCCTTCAAAGTGGTTCGCGGCTTCAATCCCCAGTCGAAACATATATGCAGTTGGAATTTCTTTCAAATCGGAATGACTCTATTTTGCTAGTGACTCAAAATATTGCTATTCATATAAATATGTTCTTTCTACTACGTTTCGTAGCAAGCAGTACCATATCATACTGATATTAATAATCATTTGGCTACGAGGCATGTATAATTGGCATTTTAGACACTTATTTAGATTAATGAAACTGCGTAAATGTATTCTTAGTAGCTCAAATTAAAAACAGATGTTGTATGTAGGTAGATGCATGTTAAATGTTGAAAATTAAATTTGAAAGATATCTATCATTAACAATCACGCGAAGGTTATAAGAATAAACGTCAGGAGGGTAATGAACTCTTATAAAACCACAGATAAATTATTGTTTTATGGTAATAAACTGTTGAACAAACGATTGCTAGCATTGGCAGGTTACCGAAGTTGGTTGTAACAGGACTGGGGTTCGATTTCGTTAAGATTTCCATTAAAATTGTTATGAAATATAAGTGTTAATAATAACGCGTTCACATACCTCAGATTTTTTATATCGCAGTTGGAATGGGCATCTCAAGTATAAGTAGATTTTATGCTCATCGCGAAAATCCTTTCCCCGTGGATTGCGCTTAACAGCGTGACTACCTACTGAACAACGGGGTCGTCACCAAGCCTTCGTACGCAGCCTTCCATAGAAAATAAATAGTTATTTTACGAATACCATGCCTTGTATACAAATTAACAAAAAAAAAATAATGCTTTCCTATATAATCGGCCGATAAATTGACATATGTGAATTCGACTTTTAACCAAACTGACTCGGAACAGAGAATGGACAGGGTCACTGTACAAATGACAGGTGGGTAAATTGCGTTAAAAAACAGCTGGTTTGAAGCACCAAATTGTTGTCAGTCAATTAGGGCCAAGACAAAATGACAGTATCATATTCAGTGGTATAATAGAAATTAGGGTTAGAACAGACGTAAACTTAACAAATAAGATTTACTTAAACATAAAAACTGACTGTAATCTGACATAGCTGTGTGCATGAAACGTGCCTAAGGAGCTCCTGTGATACGTAATATGCTCATGAATATTTTTTTTTTGTGTGTAATAAATTTGGCGTGTCCAAACGATACTTGAAATTTAAAGGAATAAATGAGTTTGAGTTCAGTTCGTACGCCCAACAATCGCCCGACGACACGACGGCCGTTCAGAAACTCATTACTCACTTATTTTCACCACCGATCACACCAGTCACACCGTGAAATCCGTGATTGACACACCACTGACACTTTCATGCCTTTGGCAAGACGCACCAACGCAAATGTCATGTGTAGATTTCGTTCTCTGTATCATCCTCTAATGGTTCCGCTGACACACGCCTCCTCTCGATAATGGGCATTGGTCTACCATGGCAGCCCAATCCGGATTGGTAGATGCCACATATCTTCCAATTTTTGGTTCTAATGGTGGTTTCCGCACGATGTTTTCTTTCACCGTTTCAAGAACTAGTACTGCTACATAATTTTTCGAGTGAAAAACACATTGGTGCACGTGTGGTTTGATCCTGCGACTTCCAGATTGAAAGTCGGCGTTTGTGATCTTGGGTCACTACGCTTTCTGCTATTGCGTTGAATCTGCGTAAATTTAGATGCCAACAGTACCGATTTAAATTGACCGTCTGCCTTAGACCTTAGGTATGAAAAAAATAGAGTCAAGTATCTTTAACTTGCGTCGCGTTGCTTTCTCTCTTTCACTGTTTTTGTTTATTTGGCACCTACTCAATGTTCAAGACCACATTTTTATGATGCATAACGTGTTACATAAAAGTTAGATAATAATCGTGATTGAATACTGCCGAGTTGAGTGAGGCGCCGACCGTGGCCTAGTGGACGGTTTAGATGTAAGGATCGCAAGTTCACACTCTACATGAACTGAAGCATGTCTCTCGCATCTAGAATGTGATCTTAACGATGACCGCGATGATTTCAAGCACCCAACTCGGACAGGGACCGTGGATTCAATTCTAGCACGGCCTATCTCGAAATAGCGTGGTGGCCCAGGGGCATTGACGCCGACTTTCAATCTGAAGGTTGCTGATTCAAACCCACACGTGCACCAATGAGCTTTTTCACTTGAAAAAATTCATGTGCGCAATACCACGTTCTCAAAACGGTGACGGAAAACATCGTGAGGAAACCGGCATGTCTTAGAACCAAAATATTACGCGTAAAAGTAAACATATAACATGTAATAGGAGAATCAGGCATATTACTCGCAGATCAGTGAAATTACACTGTTTTCCATGTTTAGCTTGTATTATTTAACAAACCAACCCAGGGGACTAACCAGCCCAAATTCATCCTTTGTCAAGAGCGGAACAATTAATTTCCAAGGTTATTTGTTGTATAGGTAATGGACGTTGTACAGTAAGTTTACGTTTGATAAAAGTTCTCTCTCTCTCTCTCGTCGATCCTTCATGACTGAAGATCGCGATCAACATGTACATCAACATGTCAATAAGTTTGCGAGTCGCCTCCATCAATTTCTGTCTGTGGCCATCCGGACTACTGTGTCTAACTTAGTAGAGTGGTCTGGTAATGCGAGCACTACTGCTTGGCGGCAGATTCCAGGTGTACCTCTCCGGACGAACCTGGCACAATTACTACTGCTACTTTTGGTTGCTCCTTTAGCACCCAGGGGATACGTGTGGTGAACCAAAGGGTACACAACTACGGACGCGAGCAACTGGATTTAGAATTTTTTTATATAAACTAAATTTATGAAAAAATCATAATTATGTTAAAAGTTGATATTTATTTAATGGCATTATTTTATTTTGGAGTGGAGCAAATTTATTCTCAAGATTATTAGTGGACATTGTAGATGTAATAAATTTACGTTTGACAAAAGTAAAAATTTATTTATTATAATACCACAAATATTTTAACTTACACGTTGACCTTTAGAATAATCGCTAACCTTATGAAGCCTAGTAGTAGGCACAGCGCATTTATTTTAATACCTTGTGTTTACACTGTGATTAACACTTCTTAATGAACATACTAATTCATTCTTATGAGTGTACATCAATTTCTCGTTTAGGTTCTGACATGGAAGGGTCAGTATTTTGATATCCTTCAATATTTTACTTAACGGGTTACAATTGAATGGCGTAACGATTCTTATTTGAGGTAGTGTATCTTTTTTAGAACCTAAATCTTTAATCAAACGGGAATAAACATAAAGAATTGATTAAAAAAAAATCGTACCTACTAACTACTTGGAAAGGTTAAGGGAAGGCTCAATTAAATTAACCCTTTCAAAAAAGAGAGAAAAAATAGTTATATGTTATCTATAAACATTTTACCAAGCACCAGTCGATTTTAATATAATCGAAAATATACCTTATAATTTCTGAAATGTTGTCATAAAACAAAAAAATAATAACGTAAATTAAAACATTTTGAAATTATTTTACCGCCAAATGTTGCTATATTTAAAACGAACGAATGATTTTATTAAATGGCTCTAAATACTCAACTTAAAAAAAAATACTTACCAAAATTTTAATGGCACAATAATCCATACAGAAAATTTAAAAAACACCCGTTCGAAATTTAAAATCAATGATCGATTGCGCGTGCGACTTACGCGCGTTACCGCACCAGACTTGTCTTGCCAGGCTCATTTCCTCACCACTCGGTGTGATGTAACATTATAGCTCTTATTCTGATCGTGATAAGATCTAAATGTCAACGTTTCTTCACACGTTAAAAGGTGGTTGTTGCGAAGGTTGTATGGAGGCAAGTAGGTTGAACCTGATAGGGAATCGATGAAGATGAGGTCTAAAAACTTCGATGGAATATCTGTCAAATAGCTCCATAGCTTAGTTGGTAGCCCTGCCTTCGAGGCAAGAGGCTTCAATTCCTGGCCTAGATGAACATGAATGTGGTAAGCATGAAGTTGGTTCTTAGGTCATGGATGTATGATTGTGTGACAATCATACATCCATGACCTAAGAGTGCAAGATTAAAAGTTAGCGTTTATAAAACATCAGTATCGCGTAATCAGCAAGATTTGACTTCATCCAACATTCCACAACTCATAACTTATCTGATTGTGTGTTGAGCATAAAATTTGTTCTCAGGTCTTCATTCGATCAGGTCGACTTTATAGGCGCCTTAGTTCTTATATAAAGTTTGTAAATCATCTTTTACCTTAGATTTACGAGTATATAAAAAATGTGAAATTAACTTGTTGAAATATTCTTTGTTCATAGAAAGCAAAATGGCGCAACTTCAACTGTCATTACCAGCAAATTGTCAAGTAAATTGCCTATCAAAATAAACTGTAGGTTGCCTGCTTTGCGAATATTTTTAGCTATAGAATTACGATACCTTTTCTCTTTTACCTGCTATTGCGTAGTGGTTTGATTCAGATGCGGCCGCAGGATCGGTTCCTGCAAGGTTTTTTTGGAGACAACTATCGTGCGCACTCTTACTGCACTACTACTCTTACAATAGTTAAAACTATCTGTACCCGCGACTTCGTCCGCGTGAAATTTAACTATTTGTTTGCGAGTAAACCTAATTCTTTTTTCATTTTCCAAGGTAAAAGTAGATTAAATTCCTCCTTATAACATCAGTTATCTGCCAGTGATAGTCCCGTCGAAATCGGTTCAGCCGTTCCGGAGATTAAGAACAAACAGACAGACAGACAAAAAATATTTTAATTATTATAACTTAGGCCACTACTATTTTAGAAAAAGAAACGAGAATTAGAGAATCCCATTAAAAATGTTAATTTCCACGCGGTCGAAGTCGCGGGGACCAACTAGTTCATAATAAAGTTTACCCAATATAATGAATTGAATAATTGACATTTAACATATGGTTAAGTGCCTACATTCTTTTAAATAAATATATTCATATTCTAAGACAAGCTAAGTATGTTATCTACCTATGTTTTTATATTGAGTACTTATTTTGTACACAGATTACGCATTCGCGTGTGGCTGCGAAATGATGTCTCGCTCTCTTCAGCAAATACTATCTTGCGTCCTTGTTCGTTCTCAGAAGAATTTTTACTTTGAAGGTCAATGTTTGACTTACCTTACAGCTCAAAAATCAGCGCTATCTTGCTCCAAACTATATACATAGTTCATGCTTAGTAATTTGCTTCCTATACTATGGAAACCAAATTACTGATAAAATACTTAGAGTACATTTTTTTTTGTAAACATGAAAACGTTAAATGTTTACACACTCATAACCCTGCACTAGGATTCCGTGTCGCAGATGGCATGGACAAACACAGAAACACTAGACTAACTGTGTGGCTGCTGGTGAAATCACATGCGCATGAGACGTATCATCCCCGTCTCGGGTGATGGACGCAGCAGGATGAATGCGACTCAGTAAAGATTTGGATGTCATACTGAGTCGCGCGCACTACTGTTGTCATGGGCGAGGGTTTCCACTTACCATCATAAAAAAAGAACTAACTCCCTAGATCCGAGAACAAACATACTCACCATACAAAGTGTGTCCCGGAACCGAACCTAGGATCCCTCGCTAAAAAAAAATCGTGCGAGTTCTTACTACAAATATACCTACACTTAGGAAAAAAAATACCTATAAAACATATTAACACCCATACATAAAACAAACATGTTGTTTATCACACAAATGGGTTAGAATCGAACCTACTAGCCTACAACGTGAAGGCATACCTAGCACCATGAGCTGTGAAGCCAGACAAATGAATAGGAAACGCTTGGTAGCCGAGTAGCATTAAAAATGGCCTACCTTCAAAGACAAAGTCAAAAATCTTTATTTCCATTGAATTCTTCAAAATTACTTGTTAACGTAGATTTATTTTAAATATTTTGTTCGAAAGGCGAAACAAATCGATCGAGTTTATGCTCATATGTTTTTTTTTTTTTTAATATGTATAATGGTAATTAATCATACATCATACGAATCGTAGAAAAGTAGTAATTGCGCGCGTCCAAGTAGGTACCTCAAAGTTCCTGTGACTGTGTAACAAGTGCCCCTGAGTGGTGCAAAAGCATCAACCCAAAATAGCATAAAAACTGGAATTACCTACCTAGGTTTATGTACTTGTTACCTCCGAGATATGTAACATTTGTGACGTCACCGGTGCAAGATATTTCGAAAATTGTTGCAGAATGAGAACAAACAGCTAAACCTATCAGGAAATGTCATAATATGCCGATGCGTTACATAACTCAGATATGTAAGTAGATACGCTTCCTATTTTCTTTGCTCGCTACCGTAACTAGATTTACGTGAACAAAGACCCGAGGAAATAGTAAATTTAAAAAAAAAATATCGTTTTATTCGTTACGATAAATCTGTTATATAGTTCGACGGCTTAGTTGGTCTGCCCTGCCTTCGAAGCGAGGGGTCCCGGGTTCGATTCCCGGCGGGGGCACACTTTGTGTGGTGAGCATGAAGTTTGTTCTCGGGGCTTGGGTGTTTGTCTTCTGTTTCTGTGTTTTTCCATGCCATCTGCGACACAGGGAATCCTAGTGCAGAGGTATGAGTGTGTAAACGTATAGTAATAGTTGGAACCGAAATTCTACTTCTACTAATTATTCAGAGCTGATGACAATGAAAACTGCTCTTCTATACAACACCTTTTATAATAATAATAAAAAATCGGACAGTCCCGGATATATATTGACGAATGGGCCACAGATAAACACAGCCCTCAAAATTATAATACCCCGCTTAATAATCTTCTTATATATAAAAAGGAATTGCTATTCGTTAGGCTCGCTTAAATCAAAAACGGTTTGACACGATAAGCTAAATATTCTGTAATATCTGTTTACATAGTAATAAGGAAAACGTTATTAAGGTTTAAGTAGGTACCTACTTACTATTTGAAAGGGACCATGATCGTGAAAAGAAAGTAATTCTTCCATTAGGGGTTTCTTGCTACAAGCGCTCAACTAAAACTGTTGAACAAACGTTAAAAGAACGCATGATCCCGTAGGTACATATTTAATTTGATCCTCTCGCGTTATATGCCCGGCGTGCTGTGACGCCAACTTTTTTTTTATTCGCTGTCTGCAATTTCTAATCTTTGCAGCTCGCCATAAGCTACTCTAGTTTAACTGTAATAAATGAATAGAACAGTGACAGTTCACTTGACTTCTTTTTCATGGCTTTTGTGGCTATTTTAAGTGCCACGATTCTGCCAGTGTCCGTTTGTTGTAGTGTCATATACAGTGTGTACGGTAAAACAGAACAGGGGCTCTATTTTAAGCGCCTAGTGTGTTATTAAATCCCAGTTTTGCACATTGGACTAGGTTATAATAGACTTTCTGGTATATAAAATCAATATTAACTGACTTCAAAAATATTTTTTTATTTTTTAATGATTTTTGCTTGATATTTTCGTTAATTGTGTATCAATTTGGATGTTATAGAAACACACGCCTTTTTCCCCGAATATTTAGGCAGAACCCGCAATGAGCCACTTTTCACCTCATCGCTTACACTATCAAGATGAGGATGGTGAGGGCCGGAATGAAACTATTGTGTCACCAATTCCAACATATTATTTTACTCCCTTGTTTACACATCAACTAAGAATTATAATAAGACATCATTATTTTACACTGCCACAACTCCCTTCATCGTCCGTAGTGTTGTTGTCTCTTTCTAACCTCTAGTGTTGGGATGGGGCGACAGTGTTGCCACACCACCCCCCCACGGTGTACAATAAAGTCATCATACAAATTTAGCAAAAATATATATGATAAAACAAACATTTCAAAAACAAAAAATAACAAAACATTAAACAATGGAACACAAAAAAAAATATAATAATAATGTAATGGTAGAAAAATAAAATCAAAATGGTTACACCGTTAAATCATATAACTTATTCCTACTACAATACATTAGAATACAGTGAAAAGTTAGACGTCTATAGGCGTCTTGAAACGGACAAGGCGTCCAGAACGAGATACATAGTCTTTCTTCGGAGCGCTACTACTGTCTGGCTTTAATGCAGAGGTGGGCGCCGAAGATGAATCATTATTTGGATGCAAATTGTTTTGTGTTTGAGGAATAGAGCAAGCAGGTCCTAACTGTGGCGCCTGTTCAATAAATGCTGGCTTCACACGGTCAAGGCTGACTTGTGATTCCCTGTTACCCAATAAAATCGTTATGGTCTTATCAGTTCTGTTGATAACCTTATGCGGGCCTGTATATGGAGGCCTCAAAGAGGTCTTCACTGAGTCATCGCGGAGGAATACATGAGTAGCATTAGGAAGTTCCTTATAAATGAAAGTATGACGCTCAGAATGTCTCGAAGCTGGGACAGGTTTTAATTCAGCCATGTGGCTCCGCAATGCTGCTGCGAAGTTGTGGACATCTTCGATTTTATTTTCTGTCCCAGGAGTTACAAATTCTCCAGGGAGACGCAGAGGTTCGCCATATACCAGCTCAGCACAAGATGATTGTAAGTCTTCTTTTAAGGCAGCCCGCATGCCCAGTAGAACTAAAGGAAGGGCAGTACACCAACTGCCTCCGTGGCACATCAGAGCAGCTTTTAACTGCCTGTGCAGTCTCTCCACCATGCCGTTAGCGCATGGGTGGTAACTGGTAGTGCGATTACGATGAACAGACACGGACTTTAAAAGAGACGTGAACAATGCAGATTCGAACTGGCGTCCTTGATCGGTGGTAACAATAGAAGGAACGCCAAAACGAGCTATCCAGCCTAATGTAAAAGTTTCAGCAACTTCCTCAGCTGTGATACCAACCATGGGCCACACCTCTGGCCATCGAGTAAATCGGTCAACCGCAGTGAGGCAATACTGGTAACCTTTACTCGAAGGTAAAGGACCAATAATGTCGATATGCACATGACGGAACCGTTTCTGAGGAACTGAGAAATTTCCCAAGGGCGTGGATGTGTGTCGAGTCACCTTACTGCGTTGACAAGCTTCACATTCACGAGCCCATTGGCGACAATCTCTATTCATTGATGGCCATACGAATCTCTCAGCCACCAAGCGTGCAGAGGCTTGCGCGCCAGGGTGACTCAAATTGTGCATTTTCTTAAAATAATGTCGACGAAAAGAAGGCGTAACGTAGGGTCGCGGCTTTCCGGTTGAAGTGTCACATATTATGGAGATATCTGTGCCAGGTATGATAATCTTTTCAAGTTTAAGTGAAGTATTGATCTTGTTGCTTTGAAGCTCTTCATCTATGGCTTGTTCGTCTGCCAAAGCTGAATAATTGTCTTCGAGTGAAATGGTTTCAATTCTCGACATCGCGTCAGCAACAATGTTATCCTCCCCTTTGACATGTACAACCTCCGTTGTAAATTGGGAAATGAACGATAATTGATTGAGCTGTACCGGTGGGAGTTTCTCCCGACGTTGGCTAAAAGCGTAGATCAATGGTTTGTGGTCGGTATATATTGTAACATGTTGAGCCTCGAGGATATGACGGAAATGTTGCACGCTTTCATAAATGGCCAGAAGTTCTCGATAATACGCGGGCCATAGTATCTGTTTTTCTGTTAACTTTTTGCTAAAGAAAGCTAACGGTTCCCATTTATCACCAATCTTCTGCTGGAGGCAAGACCCGACCTGCAATGCCGAAGCGTCCGTGAACAGCCCTAATGTGGCATCCAAGACTGGATGAGTAAGTAGAGTAGCTCTTGAGAGACCATTTTTACACTGCTGAAATGCCTGTTCTAACGCCGGAGTCCATGGCACTGGTTTGGCACCCTTGAGATCCGATGAAGTTAATGCTTTTATGAGTGGAGCTTGTAATTCAGCGGCGTTAGGAAGAAATCGGCGATAAAAATTTATCATTCCGAGAAACCTACGAAGGCCTTGCACGGTTTTCGGCAAGGGGAAATTTTGTAGGCTTTCGATTCTCTCCGTAGGAGGTCGCGTGCCATCTTTATTGATACGGTACCCTAAAAAGGTCACCTCTTCGGCGCCGAAAACACACTTGGACGTGTTTACTACCACACCATATTCGTTCAGCCGTTGGAACAGGGTACGGAGGTGTTCCACGTGTTCCTCTGGCGTGCGCGAGAAAACCAGCACGTCATCAACATAAGGATAACAAAAATCGAGTCCCCTCACGACCTCGTCAATGAAACGCTGGAAAGTTTGTCCAGCGTTCCGAAGACCGAAAGTCATGAAAGGAAATTCGTAGAGCCCAAACGGCGTTGAAATTGCGGTCTTGCATATGTCGGATTTATGTACTGGTACTTGTTGGTAAGCTTTAACTAAATCTATTGAACTGAATATTGTTGATCCCGCCATATTTTGTGAAAAATCGGCTATGTGACGCACAGGATAGCGGTCCGGGATTGTCCTGGCGTTGAGAAGTCGGTAGTCTCCGCAAGGACGCCAGCCATCTACTCCTTTTCGAGCCATATGCAATGGTGAAGCCCAGGGACTATCAGAGGGTCTGGCAGTGCCACATCTGACCATTTCTTCAAATTCTTTCTTCGCAGCTAGCAGCTTCTGCGGGGCTAAGCGGCGAGGACGGCAAGCCACAGGTGGGCCATCGGTGGTCACAATGTGATGCACCGTGGTGTGCTTTATCTGTCGAGGGAGTCCGGGAGGTCTGGTTAAATCAGGAAAATCCAACAGGAGTTTTCCATTGGATTCATCATCCAAGGAGACGGCCTTCACGCTTCCCTGATTAGCTTGAGCGACTATAGCTGCAGTGGTCAAACTGGTATTTCCATCGATGAGGCGTTTATGGCGGAGGTCGGGAAGTAGATTGTAATGGCTAAGAAAATCCGACCCTATAATGGGCGTCTCGACATCGGCTATGGTGAAAGTCCATTGGAATTCTCTGCGCAGGCCAAGGTTGAGGCGCAGGGTGATGCTGCCGTACGTGTTGATATTACTGCCGTTTGCCGCAGACAGTTGATATCCAGTTGGTGATTTGATGTAACCTTTGGCTAACCTTTTCGGATAGCAACAAAGGTCACTTCCAGTATCGATTAAGAAACGACGTGAGGATTCCTTGTCTGTAACAAATAAACGGCGGCAAGCTATGTCGCAGTCAGCCGCAGCATCTACTGACCGCGATCCTCGTTTCCCATATCCTTCCATGTACAGGGTTTAGTGCATTTGTTTGCTTTTCTTTTATAGATCTTGTGGTACCAGCACAAGGAGGAACGAGCTGATGAACTGGATCTGGAGCGTCCACTATTATTTCTACTTAGGGACCTTGGTCGAGATCGGTCAGCACTAAGTGCTTCCACAACCTTGGTTAATTGTTCCACTCGAAGAGCAAGTTGAGAAATCTCTGATGATGGATCCCCTACTGCATGCACTGAAACTGGTGCAGCCACCTCAACAATTTTGTCGGCAATGTCAGCTGCCTTTTCCAATGGCAGGTCTTGCTGGGCTGCCAATATTGCTTGCACATTGTTGGGCAACCGTCGCATCCACAGCTGCCGGATAATGTCATCACTTTTGAATGCGCATCCAGCCAAAGAGCGGAGGTGGCGCAAAAATTGCGATGGCTTTCGATCACCTATGTCCTCTTCTCCCAAAAGTCTGCGTACCCTGTCCTCTCTTGAGTTCGACAGGCGTTTGATCAATTCTGTTTTGAGATAGTTGTAACAATCTTCCGGAGGGTTTTCTATGATGTCAGCCACTTCTCCAGCAACTGGAGCGTCCAGCATGGCCACTATATGGCTGTATTTTGTCCGGTCCTGCTTAATACCTGCTAGTTCAAATTGAGCTTCTGCTTGGCCAAACCATACGGTTGGCTTATCCGGCCAAAAGGCAGGTAATTTAACCGATACTGCCATAGCTCGGCTAGCCTGACTTGCTTGCAGAGCTTGTAACTGCTCCTGAAGAGCTTGTATCTGTTGTTCTGCCGCCATTATAAAAAGAACATAAATCCGGAATGAAAAAAAAAATAAAAACAATAACAATAACAACCCTTAAAAAAAAAGAAAGTTACAAAAGTTATGGTAAAACAAATCTCCTAGTGAAACACATTTAAATTATATTAAATAATTTATAATTATACTTTAATAAATATATTTTTACTTTACTCAACTTTATGCAGTTTGAATATGTACATACAAAGGTACAAGTTATACAAAATAGCACAAAACTGTTAACCCGAATACAAAAAAGTTTTTGTAAGATTTTCAGTGCTGCGACTGGCACTGATCAAAATTAAAATAAAATAAAATCAAATTGAAATATATATAGTATTTTCAATAAAGAAGGTACAGAATTCTAAGCCAAATATTGTGTCAGGATCTCAGACAAATATATAATAGGATGGGGTAAATTAGTTTGCAGTTAGGCCTTAACAATTATCCCTTATTTGAGAATTCTAATAACAAACAATAAATACCATGAAAAAAAAAGACTAATTAGAAAAATTATGTATCTAATTAGACTTTACACTTAGGATTACTAAAATTGTAATCCTATTTATGATAAAATTAAGATGCTATTTACCCCAATGTTTTCACTGATGCATGGAACTCCAGAACTCACTCACTGACACGTTCGCGATGTATGTACCAACCCCTGCTGACATCGGGCAGCGGGCGACGGGCGACTGACGGCTTTTCAGCGTTGAAAACCCAAAATCTATGTTCAGCTGATGCGTCTAGTCGTGCGCGATGAGCCGATGAGCATGCAACTTGTAGCGGTGCGGATGTCGGCGGTGGACGGTGGGCGGGAGCGGGGCACGGGGCGCAGACATCAACGATGGACGGTGAGCGGCAGCGGAGCACGGGGCGCAGGCGTCGGTGCTTTGTTGTACCCGTCACTTTGTCGTCGGTGTTCGTTGCGGCGAGTGACCGGCCACGTGCAAGATGTGTTTTTGCAAGAAGGTTATGTGATGTGTAGATCACGTCGGGGTCACCACTGAGGATGGTGAGGGCCGGAATGAAACTATTGTGTCACCAATTCCAACATATTATTTTACTCCCTTCTTTACACATCAACTAAGAATTATAATAAGACATCATTATTTTACACTGCCACAACTCCCTTCATCGTCCGTAGTGTTGTTGTCTCTTTCTAACCTCTAGTGTTGGGATGGGGCGACAGTGTTGCCACAAAGAGAACGTAGACGTGGTAAGCAGTAAGCTTTTGCGCCGCTATTTTCTTCCACGAAGACTTCACTTACCTTATAAAATAAATAATTCCTGATGAGGGGACTCTTACAAAAATAACTATATTCCTGGACTTTGTACAACTTTATTGTTTTATTGAAATACAACAAATTAAACAAGCTTATCTAAGACTCCGGGTATAGTATTATTATATCTGTAACTCCGGTCTCATGTCGATATCATATCATCTAGTATTTCCACTCTGACCCGCTAAGCCGCCCTACCGGTGGGGAAGAGTGAAATTATTAAAATTGTTTGTACATTACTACTAGGTACCTTGGATGACATTGCCCCACTAGACTCAAACTACCACAGGTAGATCTGAGACTTTTTTCTTACCATTATTTGAGAGGGACTGGCAACTTAAAAACTACCACTGGAGGCTCCACCAGTAAGCTTGGTGGGGCAAAGTGTAGAATTGTTATATAGGGTGCTTTTTAGATGTACACAAATCCAAAATGAAATAACACGTGAAAATAGTTTTAATGTCTATGATATTGACTTTATTATGATTATGGTATGAACATATGCCCATACAGCCCCCAGAAAGATTAGAAAAAACTCCCATTAACCTCGGAGAACGCTGAATGGTAGACAGTAAAAATTTCCATAGCAATGATAGGACGAAATAAAAAATTATTCATCCAAAAATTTACTCATCCAAAAATTTACTCATCCAAAAATTTACTCATCTAAAAATTTACTCGTTACTCATCTAATTTCCGAGATAAGCTGCCTGTCCGTATTACCTAAATTAGGTACTTTTAGTTCTATCTTAACTGGCAATTTATTTTGTTGCGTAATTGTGTTTTGCATATCCTTTGTTAGGCCCTTTGAAGACAAGTAGTGATCCGTTACGTGGTCACGTAGTTGGGACTTGAGTCTAAATTTCTGCGAGCACTGGTCACACCTGCAAAATAAATAATAATAAATGTTTACACACTCATACCTCTGCACTAGGATTCCGTGTCCTTACCCCCTGGGTAGTGCGTAAAAGAGCAAAAAGTAGCAGCATAACTTGTGCCAAGTTCATCCGAAGAAGTACTGTCTCCACACCTGGTTATCTGTCGTCAAGCAGTGTTGCACTCGCATTCCTGTATTCCGGTGGAAGGGTGTGGGTGCCGGTGAAATCACTTGCACATAAGACGTTACATCCTCGTCTGGGGTGACGGGCGCAACAGGGCGCGACTTTGGCCTTCGGGGAGGACCGAAGTTGTATTACTATTGCTATGGGCGGAGGTAACCACTTAACATCAGGTGGACCTTCAGCCCGACTCGTCACTTTGGTTACATAAATTAAAGAAGTTAGTATTTCGAAAGATTGCCGATCTGTCCGGGCCCGATATTCCGAAGTTTTTTTTTATTTTAAATAGGGTACGTACTTATACAAATCGTTTCCCAAATGCAAGCGTTTGTGCTTCCAAAGATCGCCGCTCTGTGTGAACGCTCGCTCGCAAATATCGCAGTGATATGGTTTTTCACCTGTGTGAATACGTTGGTGCTGGGTGAGGTACTTCAGGGTTGTAAACCTGAAACATAAATAAATATTCATGGACACACCGCCATCTCGCCTCACACTAAACGAAGCGAAATAGGTACTTTGGTACTTTGAGAACCAGGTTATTGGAATATATATTTTTTTTTTATGTGAATAAGTGATGGAACGAGCTGAGGGCCCACCTGGTGGTAAGTGGCGACCCCCGACCATGACAACAGTAATGCGACTCAGTATAAGCTTTGGATTTTACAGGATTATTAAGTCGCATTCATCCTGCTTCGTCTATCATCCGAAACGGGAATGAGACGTCGTGCGCATGTGGTTTCACCGGCACCCACACCCTTCCACCGGAACACAGTAATACGAGCACTACTGCTTGGCGGCAGATTCCATGTGTGGTGGCAGTACCTCCGGACGAACTTGGCACAAGTTCTACTATTTTTCAATATACTATGGTTTTGTAAATAGTATTGTAGTTCTTTTTAGAAACGAAATCGCCTGAAACGCTGCATTTAACAGAGCTTATACAAAATCAGCTTAGCTAACGTTGAAATATTATCAAAAATATATCATTCTTATACATGTGTAAGTTTGGATGTACAGATATAAACTCACTTCTTAGAACATGTGTCACACTGGTACGGTTTCACTCCAAGATGTTTGAGCATGTGTTTCTTCAGCGAATTTGGCGCTGTGTAGCTTGAAGAACACTGTTCACATGTGTATGGTTTTTGACCCGTGTGAGTACGCGAATGGGACTTCAACTCTCCTGAAATTTGAAGTAAAAAATGTTATTGAAAGGCTAAGGTAAAGTACAAGCATGGGGAAACCAAAAGGTAACTTAAAGTTGTGAAGACATACTACCAACATAGGTAAAGTCCATTTAAAAATATATGGAGCTGAAGGAACTACAAAAAGTAGCAGAAGAAATTTGCAAAGTTCGCCAGGAGGTGCGACTTGGGCCTTCTCATACTTCGGTTGGGGGGACGTAAGGACGCGAACTATATTGCTGTTGATATATAAGACTAGCTCAAACATGAAAACTGACTGTAATTTGACATATCTGTGTGCATGTAATATGGCCTAAGGAGCTCCTGTGAGATATTATGCTCACAAGTATGTATACTTGTGTGTGTAAAATTTGACGTGTCCAAACTATACTCGAAATCTAAAGGAATAAATGAGTTTGAGTTTGACAGCGACATAGAATACCACTTAAGAGTCTAGCTAGAAGATGTCGAAAGAACTATGTCGTATTGATATGGATAGTGAATACTGCTAACAGTAGCTAGATGATTGTTTAAGTAATAATTAACAGACTTCCAAAAATAAGGTTATTAAATCGGCTATTTTTTGTTTCTTTTTAAATTAGTCAATTATTGTCAACTTATTTGCTCTTCTTCTTTCAATTTGATTTTTCTCACCATCATACTTTCTGCTGATTTCCCTGAATTTCAGGAAAATCCTGGTATTTAGAGACTACATTTTAAAAAAATTGTGTTTTAAATTTTTAACCCTTTTTTTTTTTTTTTTTTTTTTTTTTCGTGGGGAAATGCACTCGCATACCGCCCTGCCACGGGGAGACAGAGCGGTTATGTGGGACTAGACCCACTAAAACCCCACGGTGTCCTCCTCTGCCGCTTTGTGGCGGGAACACGGGAACGTTTAAACACACATCCGCGAACCCGCCGCGGCTGTCCGTTTCCGGACCCCTCTCTATTTGGCATCGAGTGCCACGCCTTGATTAGCGACACGCCAGAACACATAGCGTGTCGCAACCACCTCGGGGACCTGGCCAGCGAAAGGGCGTTAGATGACCCCGTATCTAAACGCCCTAGATCCCCATGTGACGGGTCAGATTTGTGGCCCCGTCACCTGCCACTACGGCCGCAGAGGATAGGGAGAGTGGCGCCTCTCAATACCAACACTCCTCTTCCCCTGCGGCCCCACCGCGTCCGCCATCTAGCGGTGGCGACCCCGCCGTGGCCGCGGAAGGTAGGAAGAGCGGCGCACCGCTATACCGGCACTCCTCTCCTGCCGCGGCCCCTAACCCTCAGCTGCGGTGCCGCCCATACAACACCGCAGCCCGCCTCAGTTGCGGTGCCCCCCATAAGGCACCGCCACCTACTGTGGCCGCTCCTAGTCGGCTTGGAGGCAAAGCCTAAAGGAGCAGCCCCTCCCGGGTTCCTCTTGGCTTCACCGTGGGCAGCCAAACCACGGTTACTAAGCCCCCCCGCCCCGACAAGGCGGGAACCCGCGGGGGGGAAATTTTTTTTTAACCCTGTTAAATCAAAATTGATTTATTTTTATTTAATTATTGTAACTTACTTAAATTTACATACCTGATAAATTTTATTTTATATTCTAATTTTAATATTTTATTATATTATTATAATTTGTGATTTTGTATTCACTAGAACTATTTCAACAGTCAGTTTGTTGTTTTTATTTTTATTTATTAGTTTAATAGTCTATGGTGATCAAATAAATAAATATTCAACCCAAGTATTAGTAAAAAATCTTACCTTTAGTTACAAACTTTCTAGGACATGAAGAACATTCAAATTGCCTAAGACCCTGATGTCGGTTAATATGCTGCTTTAAATTTGTGTTTGAATCAAAACATTTTCCACACATCGGACACAGATATATCCGATCCCTTGTGTGTATTTTCAAGTGATTATTCAATGTTGCCAGATGTAAAAATGCTTTAGGACAAATGGGACATGAATGAGGTTTGATACCGCTGTGTTTATGCATATGTTCCATCAAAGCACTCTCTAAAAGAAATGACTTTGGACATAACCTGCATTTAAATGGACGGTTTACATCATGACAAGCTTCATGCCTCTTTAAATGGCTAACCTTTTTAAAGACCTTATTGCAATGCTGACAAGCCAGTATTCTGCTTTTTGACACATGTATGCGCTTATGAGCTGCGAGTGACTGGATTGATTTGAAACTTCCGGAACATATATCACATTTAACCATTTCTGCTTCATTCTTGATGTCTTCTTTTTTATGTATATGCAAATGCTTGGCTAATTTTAAATGAGTTTTGAATTTCATCAAACATGCAGTACATTCATAGACTTTTCTGTCTGGATTTCTAAGAGTTTTTTTTCTGGTTAATTTTTTATCTATTAGTAGTTCATCAGGATTAGAAATATCTGCTAAGTTGTTATTTTGAATGCTTTCCTTCAAATAATTTTCTTCCTTAATTTCAAAGGCTTCATAATCCATCTCTGTACTATCATCAGATGTCTCACGTTTTACAGACATTGCATTATTGCAATCATGCATTTTATAGTCTTGTTTTATTTCAATTGAATCTGCAAATGCTGTGGTGAAACTGTCATAGTACTGGTGAAGTTGTTTGTCCACTTGTTCAGCACATTTTGTAAAATTGTAGAACTTCCAAAGGCAGTCGTAACAGCTGTTGCATAGGTTTTTTGGCAACATATCTTCTGGTTGGACCTACAACATTATTAGCATAATATTAGATTATACTATACTAGGTATGCATAGAATCTTTAATATAGTAATCAATTCTAGTAGATTTTATTATTTATCTATGGTGCCAAGAAAGGCCAAGTGCACTGAATTTTTCGCTACCCAATCTTATTGAAGTTTGAACGATTGAGCAAAGTTCTAAAAATTACTCCAAAAATTCCCAACACGTCTTTATCAAAAGTAGGAGGTACTTTATGCAAGTGACAGTACCTCTGCCTGCCCTTAGAGGATACAGGCTTGATCATAAATAGGTATAGGGTGTGATCTCAGCCGGAATATGTTCAAGACCTACCAGGATTTTTGTAACTGAAGATAGAATTTCAGCGATACTTGGAGCGTCTTCCCGTTTGTCTAAGATACCGTGCATTTTATGTGATATATCATTTAAACATGTCCTACAACAATCCTGGAGATTTTTACGAAGTATTAAACTGGTCATATTAGGATTTTACTACCTATGAATTGTTATATTTGTTTCTTCGATTTTTTGTGTTTGTTTACTTTATTTATTTCTCTTCACAGGCACAGATGATGTAGATTACATTTCTGGACAGCCCATATTTAGCAAGTTACTACCGCTCACATTTTTCGACCGAACAAAGCTCGCGAACTGCGTACACACCGGCCCAACGAAAACCATCGAAGGATATTCATCGTTGGATCGCTCGTTGGTATTTGGATGATATACATTGATGTATATCATCCAAATACATAAGAAAGAAAAAAAATCATTTTTCCTTTTCCCCTCTTTGCCGCTTTCATTATAATTTTCTTTCTGATGATGATGATATTGCAATAAAAAATATTAGCTACATATTTCTATTTTAACAATGGCATTTCACATTTTTTGCGCGGAACCCTTCGTATTTTCTTTTTCTAAAATAAACAGATAAACAGACAGACACAAAATTAACAAATTGTTTTTTGTTATTAGTACTATAAATACTTTCAAATGCATTTGGTATAAAGATGTTATTTTGACATTACAAACATAATACAGTTTTAAAATAACAGCTTTAGCGTGTAGGGGTTAGCTATAGTTAATAACTTTATGGTTAGGGAGACTGAAGTCAGCAGTACTCTAATAATATAGTTATATCTGTGGTCTGCAATTCTGCAATTGAAATTGACTAGTCTGTGAGGCGGTGTTAGGAACTTGTGTAATCATCTTCGGAAAAATAATAAAAAAATATTATTTTTAAAACGTTTCGAAGTTTATTACTCTTTTTACCTGGTAATATACATTTACAAGCCACGTGTATACTACACCGGTGAGTTGTCTGCTATAATGATGGAATATATTATTTATAAAAAATTATTTACCTACTGTTTTCTTTATTCTATAAATTTATTTTCCGTATCGATAAACTATTAACACTAGTAAGCTAGACATATAGAAAACTAAGTTTAATAGTGATTCATATTTATTTAAAACCTCGCTGCCTTCCCTTTTTGAATAGTACCCTTTTTATTTTATACTAGGCTCAACAATTATTATATTATACATAGAAACACAGCGATTTGGTAAACATTGATGTTTAATCACAGGCTATAAAATTTTATGAGTAATGTTAGTAGTAGACATCTATACTATAAATAATCTGTTTTCAAGTTAATAACTACTGTTTATGAAATACCACATATTTAATAATTTTCCTTAATATAGTGCATAGTTGCATTGCAAGAAAAATAATTTGTACATTTCATGCAATGCCATATAGCCCCAAACAAAGTATTTCTTCTACTATGGGAACCAAGTTACTAATAAACACATTATATAGTTCTTTATTTTGTATTATATAATCTATGATTGTCACTTTAAGTTTTGTCCTGGCTGGGAATTGATCCTACTGCGCAGAAGGCAGAGCTAATACCAACTTGGTGTGAGGCAAGTTAAAATTAAAACTACCCTACTTCACATAAGCTTATTTCAAGCAAGAACCTTATTTTAAGCAAGAAGTTTCATCTATCTCATATCTATCTCATCAAACACACAGCGAAGGTGAAATTGAGGTGGTTTTTGATCTCTATAGATTGGTTAGCTTTGGTATTTATAAGTGAGAAGATTCAAATGGAACTTTAGTATTTATTACACAATAAAGACATATCACTACGCCTTTTGTTCCCTGTGTTTGACAAGGCTGTGTTGCAGTTGTCCAAATCTAGCAATTAAAAAAAAATGTGTCTCAAACACATGGTTTAAATGAGTTCATGTAGGTACATAATGACCCTACACTGATTATGTACAATCATGACTGTGTTTATTTACTCATTGTAAGTGGATCAAGGCTTGTGAGTTTCTCTCGCTGGTTAAGTAGGTACATGTCTGTGTTTGGATGTCATTTAACTTAAGTGTATTTTGTTTAAACTGAATTTTTTGTTATTTCTTGATTTTTTTTAATCTCTCCAGATACAAACAAGGCTCTGTAATCTGTCCATATCAATTTGATGGGCTGATAGTGACACAGGCCTTCTGTTGAAAACTTCTGCGAAATAAACTGGGCATATTTTTTATATTAATTCAAATGCAGAAAAAACTTTTAAACAATAACTCGGACATTTGCAGAATTTGTGTGGATAGAGACACAAAATTAAGCAATTTGACACATAATTTTTTAAGCCGAATCCGTGCGTTACCCATATGTTTGTCATACACACATGGATTTGGGCCAGTGACCTTCGGATCGACAGCCCGCGCCACCACAATTATACCCGAAAAACGAAAAATAACTCATTGTAAATATTAAAGAAAGCAAATCCGAGTGTCTAGTGCATCGATGCCAACAGTGGCGCATACGCACGCTCACTAAAAATAGTTAGCGCTAAATGTGTACGTTATTCTGTCCAAACCAAAGCTGTGACAGTGATTCTCTATGGTCACTAATTACGAGACCTTGAATTCCTGATATAGATAATGCTCTTCACATGAATGTGAAAGTTTGTCGGTATGCATGTTTGTTACTTCTTCACGATTTAACTGCCGAACGGGTTTGGATGAAATTTGTTATGAAGGCAGTTCATACCAAGGCTACTTTTTATCCCTAAAAAGACAAGCCAGTCTTTTATTGTTGATTATTAAAAAAAAAACTTTTTTTTTATTAAACTCTCCTTAAAATTTAATACAGCGGCATCTCGTCAGTTTTTGTGGTGTAGTGTCATATTGACTGAATCACTAGATTACAAAGAACAAACGTTTATTTCCATTTAATCCTAAATAATAATATAAATGCGTAAGTGAGTTTTTTTGTTTGTTAACGCTTTCACGCCTAAACTTTTGGATCAATTATGATGAATTTTTGTATGGGACGGAGACGGTTAAAGGCTACTTTTTCTCGCTAAAAACTTAAAGGGGTGGGGTAAACAAAAGGAATTGGTAAACGAAATCAAAATTAGCGCAAGCAAAACCGCGGGTAAAAGCTAGTACTTAGTTGAATAATTAGTCACCTACTTGGGAACATCGATAATTCTCACCATTGATTAGTTAAAATTACAAGATCACGCGTAGGTACATACCTCACCTGTTAAAACGCAATTATCTTCTAGTAGCAATAAAACAATTATTTGAACATAAACACATATTTTTTAAATGGCTTAGGATATATGGTATTGATGCACGTGGTTTCTTAGCTGACATTGTCCAAGTTCACGGCATTCTTAGCGAAGCATCACGTGATTGGCATGTGATGTTCAGGCAACAGTGAGAAAATCGTAATGATTAGTATGATTGATACTGATAGTGATAATGTTAATATGTTGTGAGGTTCCCTTCTGGGCAACGTTCACCATGGTCAAATAACTGGATGACCATTTGTGGCACTCGCAACATTTGTTTATCACGGCTTATTTGTACTATTTTTGTCATAAAGTTTTTTATGTTTCTTACGCTATATCTGTGTCAATTGCAACCCAATTTATATGACTATTTGTTGATTTGGACCAGCAAAATATCAGTACAATTTGTCAGGTATCTAAGAGGTATCTAGACTTGACAAGACAAATGCTGAGAGCGAGCCATTTCTAACGCAACTAATACCCGAGTAAGTGCATAAGATAGATCGATGGGTTACGTAGGATTATGTGTTTTAATTGTTTCGTATTTGTACTCGTATTTTTCTAACTTTTGTGTCTCTTTTCATTTATTTCTTGTCGTGTCAAAAAAATGTTTCTCTATTCTATACTATTATATAGGGTTTCACATACGTCACAAGATGTTTCCATCAAAATTCAAAGTACCATTCTGCCTCTAATGGCGAGAAATATCAGATGAAAGTATTGAAGTTTGATAATTCGATTTTAATTCTGTCACTAAAGAGTAACACCGCATTGTGTTGTGAGCTACCCTTATCACCGGATGAAGCATTGTGCTTTCTTTTGTGTTACTCTTCTGAAAAGACGGTTGATATAACAGTTTAAACATTTCTTCCTATGATTCCTATTCGGCAAGCTAAGAAATATAATAACTTGTTTTTTTTACCACCTTTGATCCCTTTGCTATCAGAGTGTGCATTAATATTGATATTACTTTCACCGTCACGTCTACTGCTTGTAACACCATCTGTGATGACGGCTCTCTAATTACGTGAAGAGTCATCACTGTCATTGAACCTAGCTGATAAGGCAGAGGACACAGTGACCTGTTCCGTCTCGTAATCATGACACCCTCAGTTGCGTGTCGGCTGTTGTGGTGTGTGAACGCGTCAGTGTAACCTATTTATCTACGGATCCTACATTTTTTAAGGTTTTATTTTAATCATTCCTAGTTTTTTATGAGTTTCACAAAAATTATACTTTAGCTAAATTGAGCGTAGCAGCGGATTTGCTAATGTTCTCATAACCTTCAATAATGAAGACGTAGTTTACTAGTTATATTCATTACAACTTAGCATCACGAGCGACAGCTTCAATTATACGAATATAATTTATTTCAATGAGCAGTAATTTAAGTCATAAACGTTTCATCTATTGATAGAAATGTATTTGTAGCTGAATTGTTCTTGGCAACATTCCTTCCTACTGCTATCCATACAATTACACTAAATTTTGTAACTAAAGTTAATGTTTAATCATGAATTATGAACTTCATACTTACCCTATAGTTCAATTAATTAACTAATCAAAAGCTATACTATTCAGTCTGATAAGATTACCTACAGTTCATCGAAGTACTCTGACCTTTTAGATAGAATAACAGATGTTTGTTGCTATAATAATCGTTGATCAAATAGAAATGGCAAAATTTCATGGCTACATAGTCGACTAAAATATAAATATTCAAAGACAGATATTATCCACTCTACATGATAAAAAAACTATGATTAGTAAACGAAGTATTATCATCATTACAATATATTATAAACAAAGTCTCCCGCCGCGTCTGTTTGTCTGGACGTGATAAATCCGAAAACACATTTTCATACAGTTTTCATCAATGGACGGAGTGATTCATGATGAAAGTAATCGCGTATAGTTATTTTTTTCATTATGGTTTTCTGTACATTGGTTGAAATACGATGATTGTTGAAGATGTCGGAAAAAATATGCCGACTTGGGAATTCAAAACAATGTAGTACTTACGAAATTATGATTCTTAAAAATATCTATTGAACTGTAGCAACGATATATCTATCGTTATCTTCTAATATTTAAAAAATATTCGTAAAAAATGCTTTGAAGATATTTTTAAATTAAGTCATTTTTTACGTATTACGAAATTAAGCCATCATTTCTAAGTATCAGCAAAGATGAACATCAGTAGTTTTTTATCTAACCTCTACGCCACAGGCTGATACCACAATATGACAGCAGTGTAGGTATATTATGCTATCCGTGCGAAGCCGGGGCGTGTTGCTAGCAAAATATAAAAGTACCTCCTTATAACAGTTTAATTACAAATATTTTGTCTTGTAAATAATATTATCAATTTATAAAATAACAGTTCGAAGTCCGCGATTACTTTTGTGCGACATGATTAAAGATTTTTGTACTTGAAATAATTATTGATCGATCTCTCCGTAAACAGACTTAACATAAATTAAGAAATCTTTTGACAATACCGATATCTGCTAACGAGTTTTAGAACCTACCTATGTGCAAAAAAATAATTTCGTACATAAAGATTTAATGTACTTTTATCAATTCTAGATAAAAATTCTCAACGTTTGTGACGCTATTTTATAACTTATTAGGTATATAATATGTTTCTAAAATATTGATGCTGCCGGCCACAAACATAAATAAATGCATTTTCTTCAACTTTTTAGCTACATAAAAAGTTCGGTCTTACGCTAACGTGTTTAAGAAACCGGTCTGTCACGAGTTCTTTAATCTTCTACATTAGCATAATATCAACAGAACGGTCACAGGTTCAATGGCCGGCATTGGCACTCATACCGCATCGGCTAACACAATCAAATGCGCTTAAGGGTGACCTTCGTTGTGTAAGAAGTTTTCTAATACTTCTTATGCATGTATTCCGCAAAATTTAACAGTAACTTACCTTTGTAGTAGCAGTAGATCTTGTGCCAAGTTCGTCCGCAGAGGTACTGCCACCAAACCTGTATTCTACTGTCAAGCAGTAGTGCTCGTATTATTGTGCTCAGATCGAAGTGACAATGACGGTGAAATCACAGGTGCATGAGACATTACATCCCCGTGTCTAATGGGAGCTGCAGGACGAATGCAACTCAGTATAAGATCCAATTCTTATTCTGAGTTGGATAGCTTTTGCAATGGGCGGGGGTATCCGCTAACCACCAGGGCCTTCAGCTCGTTCCGTCATTTCCTTTACAAAACAAAAAACGAATAATTTCAGTTGGATTGTGCACCGCGTTTATATAACTTCACCTTAGAATATCGAGTCGATTAAATTTTTTGATTTTTTTGATTTTTTTACCATAGTCCGGCCTGCTGCGTTTCCCTCATGGTATAGGGATAATAACCTGTTATTCAAAATCCTCATCTACTATAAAACTTTTGTTACACAATTGTTTGTCCTAAGGAATCGAACCTACAGCCAGACAAAATGCAGGCCATCCAAACTTTGGATTCCACTTGAATGAAACCGCGCTAATCTACTTATTACAATCTCATAAGACGTCTGTAACGTAAATTATCTTGACATCATGTACAAATACAATGATATCGTCTAAATACCCGTTTATTATTTTAATGAGAACGCTTATCTGAAAGAATGCCTTTTAAACCTTAATTTAGTTTAACATTACCACCAAAGCCATTACTTACTATCGTGTATTGTTCAGGCTTCATTTGATTGGGTTTCGTTAGCAACGGCAATTGCAACTTGATTGATACGATATCGTAGAATCCTTATATTCAATCAGAATTGCTTTTTTTAGAGTTGCTTATTCAGTCTCTTACGTTCAAATTTGTCCGATTCAACAAGTGATGGTACGAGTTGACAGTCCACCTGATATTAAGTGGTTACTGCCGCCCTTTGAAAACAGCGATACGACTCGTATTCGAAGTATGAAAGTCGTATCGCGTTGCGCCCATCACCTTGATACGGGGATGTAACGTCTCTTGCGCTTGTAATTTCACATCACATCCCCCACCGGAAACAGCATCACAGCTGTTGTCGATTAGCTCTACGCTACGCAAAATATCTTATTATATCTATAATTCGAATATTGACAAACAAGATCTATATGCATAAGTAGACTTAAGGAACATAATTTATTATATTATTTGTAACCAGGATCATGCTTGCGGAAAGAAAACAATTCTTCCATAAGGGGTTTCTTGCTCATTATTCCAGGGTCGTATAAGGTTAAACAACCGCTTAACTAAGTAATTAGAATGCGTAATGATGAAGGTACATATTTATTTTGAAAAATAGTGACGTATATCCCGTATTAAACTTGAATCTAAGATTGATTTGATTGATCAAGATTGATTGCCTTTTAAAATGACGTTCACTATTACAACACAAACCCAAGGCGTAAAACAGTTTTACATTCAACGGCCTTTTCGGTTTGTTAACCGCCGTAATTGGATAAAACTTGTAGATTAACTACCAGTTTACTTATGTCATCACTTCTTTATCTCTGATTTAAAGCAGCTTAAATCTTCTGAATACTCCATTTAAAGCTTTCTACATTTTCAGTTGTTTCAGTTGTTATGTGCAACAATTTCAAAGGATCTGAAACTATGATTGATATAAAAAAATCAGTTACAGTAACAAAACTTGCCAAGTTCTTCCGGAGCAGTACTGCCACCGCGCCTGGTAATCAGCCTCCAAGCAGCGGTACACTCGCATCGCATTCCGATAGAAGGGTCTCGGACGGACGCAACGCGACTTGGGTCTTCTCATACTTAAGTCTGGAGGACCTAAGTCGTGTTTTTGTTGTCTATGGGCAGACCGTAGATCGGGTGGACTGAAAGCTCGTTCAGTAACATTAATCGCATAAAAGATGACGTGCCAAGTGTTGAATCATCTCAGTCTATGTAATTGGTTTTGCCAAACCTAATCGTTTGTTAACAATGTTATTTTGTTATGCTGTCTCAAGGTAATTATGGTTAGGTGGCATTATGGAGTGTTAGTTGTGATTTTGCTTCTTGGTTAACTATTAAATTATTGGTCAAATATTGAACAGACTCTCATCAATATTCTAGTTTATTATAATACTAGCTATTAGTTTATTATAATAATAACGACCCAATCAACATGAGACAATATTAAAAAACTGACTGTATTTGTGTTTTTACAAGTCACAAAAAATACTTCATTTTTCGGGATAAAAGCGGGTAGCCTATGATAATCCAGGGTACGAGCTACCTTCATAACAAATTCCACCCAAATCCGTTCTACCGTTGAGGCGTAACGTACAAACAAACTTCTTATGTATAATATTAGTATGATGATGATGATATTTTTTTTTTATTAAGTATTCTATAATTTTTCCTTGTTTCCACATATTTTATCATCTCTATAACTGGTTTCAGTGCTCGTATAAATATTTAGCAATCGTTATCACTCGCTCTCGAGTTTTTTTTGTTGAAACTGGATTAATTAGGATTCAACAGGTTTAGTAGATTAATTAGTTTGTAATCAAAAAAGATTACTTTTTTATAATGGCCATTGCACACTGCGCCGTCTTGCTCCTAATTTATTCAAAATTATCCTCATATTTTTTTTTAGTAGCGACGAATGCTACAAAAACTTCCCGCTGGCCCCTTCGAGGAAAACGCTATTAAAAATATTCCCGCTGGTCGTCATCGGGGACGAAACGTGGGGACGAGCGGGAATAGCCCAAAAAAGCATTGCCTGGACCATACAAGCTAATTAACTGATAGAATACTTATATAGTATACCTTTTTTGTAAATACATACAAACACATATAGTACATAATTATTACACCAGAACAAACATCTATCTATATTCGTTACAATAATAATTGACCTTAGTGGGAATCGTACCCACGACCTACAACGCAGAAGGCAGACTCCCAACTGAGCTGTGATGCCAGTACTTCATTGTTTAATATATAACTTAATATTAGACTGGCAGTTGGTAGGTGGTTCCGCAATGCTAGGTCGTGGGTTTGATTCTCACCTAGGGCGGGCACATGTAGTTTGTTCTCGGTTCTTGGGTATTTGCCTTATCTCTCTATGTTTGTCCATGCCATCTGCGATACAGGGAATCCTAGTGCAGGGGTATTAGCGTTTAGTTTGACACCAAAAGAATCTTTAACCCACATTTCTTAATGCGACTAAGTATTACAAATACATTATTATTATCATCTTGATATTATCACATGTTTTCTTACTATTTGTATCTATGATATAACGTGTTATCTTAATGATCGAGGTGGTTGTTCAATGTCATTTAGGACGTATCCATCTAAGCTACGCGTCTGCTCTTTTTGCAGATAAATTAAAAAAGCATTAATGTACTTATGATTACTATTGCAACTTATACAATAAAACTAGATCCTACAAGAACTAGAGTTTTTTGCGACCAAAGTGACGAGATGGTCACGAGAAGATTGATAACATAAGTCGTATATCGTTGCGCCCGTGACTTGCGTGTATTTTCACCTGGTCCCACACTCTTCCATTAGAAGAATCGGCTTCCACAGCAACAGGGGTGGGACACTGCTTGGCGGCCAAATGTGGTGTCAGTAATACTCTGGACGAATTTGACCGGGTTCGATCCCCGGCTGGGACACACTTTGTGTGGTGAGCAAGTTGTTTCTCGGGTTTTGGGTGTTTGTCTTGTTTCTGTGTTTGTCCATGCCATCTATGACACGGGGAATCCTATTGTCAGGGTAAAAGTTTGTAAACGTTTAAAAAAATATCGTATAGTTTCTAAGATGTATTTTTTCTTTGTTGCAGATAAAACAAGCCCGAAACGAAACCGAGATAAACGAAGCCCGCATCTAGTCAACTGATTCGCGATACTTAATTTTTATTTACAATGAAATAATACAGTGTTTTATTATTTTTATGTTTTTATAGTAAATATTTTTTTATTATTAGTTATCGTAAGTGTAAGCGAAAATGCAGATCTTGAAGGCTCGTTTCGCTCTTAGAGCGTCCGCAACACAGTTTCAAACATGGAGCGCTGGAAAAAGCCGCGCTGCCTCTTCGGTAAGCATTCGGTAGCCCTATGTAGATACTAGCAATAAAGGGAAACTAAACGCATACATTCACATAAAAAAAACATATCTGTATAAACATAAACGGAATTCTGTTCATTAGTTCCATTTGTTTACGAAAATAAATGTTTTTTTTTTCTTGCAGTAAAATTTGCATTTAAAATGCAAATTTTATTTTATATTCAAGTCTTACATTTCTATTTACACAAATTGGCATTCATCTTTTCTTTGTTGTGCAATAATGCAACAGATGGTTTAAGCGATGGTAATTATTGATTTATCAGCTTAGAAAGCAACAAGAAGCATGGTGTGGCCTTAACATCGTATTGCTCATGGCAATATTTCCATTCCACGGGGACTTGGAATCCAGTTTTTTTTATTTAGTTCAGGTCGACTGTATGCCTTTTTATAACTTAACTTAATAGCAAGACATAAGGCGGGGTATTCTACGCACAAAAGAAGATACATAAAATTCAATTTTAGTTCACGGTTCTGAAAATGCCTTGTGGAGAGGTGCAACACGTGGCGATTCTATTTACGAGTATTTCCTTTTCAGTTACAGTTCGTGCCCTAAGATCGTATTCTAACACTATTAGGTAGGAAGATGTTGCATGGAACTGTATTTTGGACTAGTAATTTATTAGAAGTTTAGCGGAAGTATCCTTAATATGATTTTACATATCATTTTACCTATTTATCATTACATTTGCTCATACCATTTGATAACGTATAGATAAACATCATCAAGGTGGTCATGCTATTATCAAAATTCACATATTTGGTATCTCTTTTCATATCAATTGTTATCGTTCCGTTTAAAAACATTCTTGTACTTGAACTTTGAGGGAAGTCTATAGGTAAACTTCCTATCTGTTTGTAATCGATTGGTTTCTATCATCGATATTATGTTGATACGCGCTGTTACATTATTGTCATGATAGCTGATTTATGTGCGTACCGATATGGGTGTGGTGCAATCCTGTGCCAGTAGAAGGGTTGGGTCAATGCCGCACTTGGATAAACTACTTTAATTTATGATCATACCATAACTAGAGCGCCTACCCACTAAAATAGTTCGCAATGTTGCGTTTGGGTATGGTTTGTATAGAAGTTAAAACTCGAAGCCGTGAGGTGTAACATTCGGAGACACATTTTGACTAGGGTCTATCTTATCGAGATTATGCACTTGTAGTGGAAACATTGGGAGTTCTTACAAAAATACTAGCTTGGATTTATAGTAACTCTTTTAGATATTTTTTTTAGGATTTTAGTGCATCGGCGAGCAAAGCATCTACGCATTTTCCTGAGCTTTGCAAATAATCAAATAATCTTTAAACAAAATATATAGGTACTTTTCTTACAAAACATTTATCAGCTTCCTTTTTATGATCAACATTTTAACGCTCTTATATCGCTTTAGTAAATATCTTAAGTCATTACGGATTACAATTGTTTTTCATTTATAATGCTGTAATTATAATCAATAATGCGTAGTTCAATGATAATTTTTTACGACTTAATAAATTCAGCCAAGTACCTGAATACTGCCAAAACTGTAAAATTAATAGTCTAAGGAATACTTTTGAGCTCAAAATAAATAACAAAAGGTTTTCGGACAGTGATAATCCGAAAGAGATGATTACTACTGGTATTTTTAGTGGATTAATGAAGTACCTGAAAAGGCATTTGAACATCCATAGATTACATTATAGATTACGGGCAATTATGATATACATGCTCATAATCGCACCACTTACGGTAATCATATCTAGATAACCGATAGTGGAAAGGCATGTGAAAGGATTTATGATTCACATTAACAACATAATTATGATTCATGTGATGTAAACTTTTTGGTCTCGCAAGTGTTTGTTTATATTCGAATGATAATGTGCAATGATAAGCATATTTTGGCTGTGAATGTTGAAATACTAACAAGTTGACCAACTTGAACTATAACACATATTACATTTATTTTTCAACATGTCTCGGTATAACAGAAATGTAATTTTGTTGTATGTTACGATACAGAAAACCTGCACGATCTAATTCGTCATCGAAATCTTCAATGCCTGTTTAATATTAATATATCACGCAGGCTTTGCGTTTACTTGACGCGTTTCTGTTATTGGTTGCAACGCTACACAGGTTTACTTCGCAGCGGCTTAAAAATTACTAATTTTTATCGCATCGCCAACCAGTAAACCACCGAGTTTCTGATATGCTAATTTAAGGGTATCCAGAGAAATTACTGTCATATGAGACTATTCATATTTACGTCGCATGGTGTCATGCTCTGTGCAGTTCAATCTAAGCATGTGCAGAGAACGCTGCTCAAGATTGATTAAACAAATCCGAACGCGATGCGCTGTTAATGAAAGAACATTAAACACTGTTATTGTATTACAGAGAAATAAACGAATAGAATTGTTTCCACAGTGGTCAGTGAAGCACAGATAGCTGCTTACTATAGCGTCACCTATCTCAACAAAGTTTCAAACGTAATATCTTTTCCAGGACTCCAAGAAAGTAGAATACAAGCCGATCAGAAGTGTGCTTGTCGCAAATAGAGGCGAGATCGCCATCAGAGTGTTTCGAGCATGCACGGAGCTGGGCATCCGGTCCGTCGCTATCTACAGCGAGCAGGACAAGCTGCAGATGCACAGGTTTGTATGAGGGAGATGGACCAATTTCAGCGCACAGATCACTTTGGACGAATGCAAAACGCAAAGTATCGCCTTTACAAGATCCTAAAGCTGACAGTATATTTTTCGAGTTACCGAATATATACCATGATTTGTGAGTTTTGTTGACTCCCGATATCTCGACGCAGACATGCTTCTGGTCCCGCGTAAACCGAAGTCAGCGAGGTAAATAATGTTCATAATCATGATAGTTTTAAAAGTTAAATTGCTTGTTCAACAGGCAAAAGGCCGACGAGTCGTACATAGTCGGGAAGGGTCTCGCGCCAGTGGAGGCCTACCTCAGCATCCCAGAAATCATCCGCGTGGCCAAGGAGAACGACGTGGATGCAGTGCACCCTGGATATGGTCTTCTTTCTGAGAGGTATCCTGTTGGTATATTTGAGTAAACGTAATTTGAAACTTGATCGCATATGCCGAAGACACATTGGGTAGGTTAGCTCTTGACTAGACAGGTAAGCACGTCGAAATTATTGTTTTCAGGGCTGACTTCGCACAAGCCATCATCAACTCTGGTCTTCGATTTATTGGACCTTCTCCGAAAGTCGTGCAGCAGATGGGTGACAAGGTCGCCGCCAGGAAAGCCGCTATAGATGCAAGTATGTATGCTTACGTCACGTACATCAATATTATCCATTCTTTTTTGAGGATTCAAAGTAAACAGAACTTTGTTGTCCATCTGTCTGTCAACACCCTCTCTTTTCCCCTGGAACGCATGGAGGTATCTAGTTGAAATTAATGTCTAATACTCAGGTCTGCAATCCCTAGTAGTGAAAGAATGTAACGCACGATACGGCTGTTTATGATCCGTTTTTGTCGCATGTCAATGCCGTTATGTCGAGAGTCAAAACTCTCGCAAGGGAATCATTACCTATAGGGTACTGTTGATCTAGTACCACGGCAAGCAGCAATGTTATGTAGCGCAAGTAAAGAAATAAATCCGAAAACCATAAATTTCTTACATTGTTTGTTACATTACAAAAAAACAATACATGAAAATACCTAAAGTTACACGTTTGTGTGCAAGTTTGTGCGGAACTCGGTGCGCAAGGTCGACTCACACATCGCCAGAATATTCTTTTTGTCACATTCTTGCCATGATTTGGTAAAAACTTCTTGAAACGGAACTAATTTATACAGGTGTTTTACAAAGGTGCGAGCAAGACAGCATGTATTTGAGTGTCGAAAATACATGCTGTCTTGCTCGCGGATGTAAGCTATATCCTGCAAATACTTCAATCCTGAATATACATTGGTTACATTGAGTCTAAACAAACGTAAAACGAATATAGGAGAATTTTACCTGTAAACACATTTTTTTCCTTTTTGAAAAGAGTTTTGTTATTTTAATATCCATTATTGTATATCTTTAGAGGTTCCGATCGTCCCTGGTACTGATGGTCCGGTTACAACGAAAGAAGAAGCTATGGAATTCTGCAAGCAACATGGTCTTCCTGTGATATTCAAGGTGCGTTATACTACAATTAAAAGTCTATGAGAATGAAACGTTGCCTTAAAAGCTTTATATTCTTTGAAGCGATTATGGCTTTGTTATGAAGTCTGCTTATGATTGTAGATTGTAAAATTGGGCCAATAAATATAGTAAAAAATTTTAATTTAATCCATAGTCTCCCGAACATATGGATCCCCAGAACATGTCACTTACCACTCAATGTTTTTCTTCGCGTTTACGAATACGGAAGTGAATTATTCGAAAAGAATGAGTTGTTGAAACTGTAAATCGTACCACCTGCTATATATTCTGTGGTACCACCCTGCCACTACACTCGCTGTCTCGTCTCATCGCTGTTGATATAATTATGTTTCAGGCTGCCTACGGAGGTGGTGGTAGAGGGATGAGGGTAGTTCGCGAAATGAGCGAAGTGCCGTCATCATTCGAGATCGCGTCCTCGGAAGCTCTCAACGCATTCGGCAATGGGTCCATGTTCATCGAAAGATTTATCGAACGGCCGAGGCATATCGAAGTGCAACTTCTGGGTACGCTTAATACTAAATCTACAGCGTTTTTATGTCTGTCTGTCCTACCATTAACGGGTTATATCTTTTAAATTATAAGCCACTGATTTCTATTAGTAGTACACTGGATAGATTTTTGTATGACTAATGTGTTTTTGCCTACCTTGTGTTAAGTGGTTACTGCCGCCCATAGACAACTGCGATACGACTCCGATCCTCTCGCACTGAAGTATGAGAGAACCCAATTCGTAAGGCGTTCCGCCCATCACGTTCAGACGGGGATGTAACGTCTTGTAATTTCACTATCACCCGCACCCTTCCACCGGAACACAGCATGCGAGTGCACCACTTCTTGGCGGTGGATTACCAGGTGTGGTGGCAGTATTTCTCTGAACGAACTTGCACAAGTTTTACTGCTACTTTGGGTTGCTACTTTCGCACTACCCAGGGGGACGTGTAAGGAATCAAAAGAACTAAAATTTTGTTTGTTTACTTCAGTAGCCACTGAAAATGTAAATGTAAACATTAATCACAAATACGGTTTATGTCACGCTTTAGGATCATCCTACTAATATTATAACCGCGAAAGTTTGTATGGATGGATGTTTGTTACTCAATTACGCCAGAACGGCTGAACGGACCTGGATGAAATTTGGCACAGAGATAGATAGTCTGGAATAGCACATAGGCTTTTCATCCCGGAAAAAAGTACGGTTCCCGTAGGAAGTCCAACCGCGTGTAACACCGCGGGGCGCAGCTAGTAATTTATATGTCAGTTGTATAATGATTTAATTACTGTTTTGTTTTTATTAAGGTGACAAAGCCGGTAACGTGGTACATTTATACGAGAGAGATTGCTCCGTTCAGAGACGTCATCAGAAGGTCGTGGAAATTGCGCCTGCGCCTCATTTGGATCCCGAAGTAAGCAAATCAGCCAATACTTACTGTAGTAATACTTTTTTCCTATTTAAATATGTTACGGAACGAGCCACCTGATGGTAAGTGGCGACCCCCGCCCATGACAACAGTAACGCGACTCAGTATAAGATTTGGATCTTGCACTGAGTCGCATTCATCCTGCTGCGTCCATGACCCGAGATGGGGATGATACGTTTCAAACGCATGTGATTTCACCAACACCCACACCCTTCCACCGGAGCACAGTAATGCGATGCTTGGCGTCAGATTGCAGGTGTGGTGGCAGTACCTCTCCATACGAACCGCGTTGGCAACACCTCAAGTGTTGCTAGCGTCTATAGGCGACGGTCGCTCCTTACCATCAGGTGGGCCGTTAGCTTGTGTGACTCATCATTCACATAAAAAAAAAAACTTGGCACAAGTTCTACTGCTACTGCTACTTTTGGTTGCTCCTGTAGCTTCACCCAGGGGGTACGTGTAAGGATTCCAAATTTAAAACACTTAACTTAAACACTTAATTTAAAACACTTAACTTCAAAATTACACAAGATAAGATAAGATAATATTTTTTACAGACTAGAAAGAAAATGACTGACTGCGCGGTACATTTAGCGAGGAGCGTGGGTTACGAGAACGCAGGCACCGTGGAATTCCTTCTCGATGACAAGGGCAATTTCTACTTCATTGAAGTGAACGCTAGGTGGGTTTAATATAGTAAAATAAATACACATTTCCAAGATTTTTCCGACATAAATATTTTTGACTTGATTTCTCAACTTGCTTTAGTAGTATGCCTTTTTATTCTGGTCTAGTGGGGCTATGTTTGGAGCTTCAAACTTAGCAATAAGTCTGCGTGATCTTGAGTGTACATTGTATTATTTAAAAATATACATTTCACAACTGGCTTTATTAGGCTTTTTATTATGGACTTAGCAATAAGTCTACGTGATCTTGAATGTACATTGTATTATTTAAAAATATATATTTCACAACTGGCTTTAGTAGGCTTTTTATTATGGACTTAGCAATAAGTCTACGTGATCTTGAATGTACATTATATTATTTAAATATACACATTTCCAAGATTTTGTCGCTATAAAGCTTTCTGACTTGATTTCACAACTTGCTTTAGAAGCTACTATAACCTTTTTATTCTGGTAGTGACTTGAATCTTGAAGGCGCATTATATTTTTTAGAAATTTTGACATTGCTAAGAATTTCATATCAATTATATATCTTAAAAATTTGACTTGATTTCACAGCTATCAATGTTCGTTTTCCAGGTTACAAGTAGAACACACAATCACCGAAGAAGTAACCGGCATAGACCTCGTCCAATCACAAATCAGGGTCGCCGAGGGCATGACCCTGCCTGAAATGGGTCTCACCCAGGACAAAATCTCAGTGGACGGTTTTGCGATCCAGTGCAGGGTCACTACAGAGGACCCCGCCAACAACTTCCAACCTAGCACGGGAAGGATTGAAGTGTTCAGGTAATTTCTAGATACCCCCTGGGTGGTGCTAAGGGACCAACCAAAAGTAGCAGTAGAACTTGTGATAAGTTCGTCCGGAGAGGTACTGCCACCACATCTGGAATCTACCGCCAAGCAGTAGTGCTCGCATTACTGTGTTCCGGTGGATGGGTGTGGCTGCCGGTGAAATCACATGCGCATGAGACATATCATCCCCGGCTCTACTTTGCAACGAAATCGAAGCTTAGTTGGTAGTAGCCGCGCCTTCAAAGCGAGGGGTCCCGAGTGAGCACGAAGTTTGGTCTCGTGTCTTGGGTGTTTGTCTTGTTTTTCTGTTTGTCCATGCCATCTGCGCTATAAAGAATCCTAGTGCAAAGGTGTGTAAACGTTTATGTTTATGAAATTAGTTGTTCTTTACGGTTCCAAGGTCGCAGTTCTTCGCGAAATCTTCATCGTCTTCTAAGAATAATTTAGAAGTTAAGTTTCAAATTATCTGAAGTTTGAAATTACCCCGTGATAGGTTGGAAATTATTCGCGAGATCTTCAGTCTTCTTAACTCTACAATCATCTATATAACGATACATAGTTTAACTAATCTAAACACTTCAATCCTTTCCGTGCTAGGTTGGAAATTATTCGCGAGATTTCCAATATACAATGACCTATTTTATACACTCTACTACACTCTACAATGACCTACTTTATAATAAAATTGTTTTTTTATGTAAATATGTGATGGAACGAGCTGAGGGCCCACCTGATGGTAAGTGGTGACCCTCGCCCATGACAACAGTAATGCGCGCGACTCAGTATGACATCCAAATCTTTACTGAGTCGCATTCATCCTGCTGCGTCCATCACTAGAGCCGGGGATGATATGTCTCATGCGCATGTGATTTCACCGGCAGCCACACCCATCCACCGGAACACAGTAATGCGAGCACTACTGCTTGGCGGTAGATTCCAGATGTGGTGGCAGTACCTCTCCGGACGAACCGCGTTGGCAACACCTCAAGTGTTGCTAGCGTCTATAGGCGACGGTCGCTCCTTACCATCAGGTGGGCCGTTAGCTTGTGTGACTCATCATTAAGTGTTTAAGTTAAGTGTTTTAAATTTGGAATCCTTACACGTACCCCCTGGGTGAAGCTACAGGAGCAACCAAAAGTAGCAGTAGCAGTAGAACTTGTGCCAAGTTTTTTTTTTATGTGAATGATGAGTCACACAAGCTAACGGCCCACCTGATGGTAAGGAGCGACCGTCGCCTATAGACGCTAGCAACACTTGAGGTGTTGCCAACGCGGTTCGTCCGGAGAGGTACTGCCACCACACCTGGAATCTACCGCCAAGCAGTAGTGCTCGCATTACTGTGTTCCGGTGGATGGGTGTGGCTGCCGGTGAAATCACATGCGCATGAGACATATCATCTCCGGCTCTAGTGATGGACGCAGCAGGATGAATGCGACTCAGTAAAGATTTGGATGTCATACTGAGTCGCGCGCATTACTGTTGTCATGGGCGAGGGTCACCACTTACCATCAGGTGGGCCCTCAGCTCGTTCCATCACATATTTACATAAAAAAACAATTTTATTATAAAGTAGGTCATTGTAGAGTGTAGTAGAGTGTATAAAATAGGTCATTGTATATTGGAAATCTCGCGAATAATTTCCAACCTAGCACGGAAAGGATTGAAGTGTTTAGATTAGTTAAACTATGTATCGTTATATAGATGATTGTAGAGTTAAGAAGACTGAAGATCTCGCGAATAATTTCCAACCTATCACGGGGTAATTTCAAACTTCAGATAATTTGAAACTTAACTTCTAAATGATTTTTAGAAGACGATGAAGATTTCGCGGAGAACTGCGACCTTGGAACCGTAAAGAACAACTAATTTCATAAACATAAACGTTTACACACCTTTGCACTAGGATTCTTTATAGCGCAGATGGCATGGACAAACAGAAAAACAAGACAAACACCCAAGACACGAGACCAAACTTCGTGCTCACCCGGGACCCCTCGCTTTGAAGGCGCTGCTTCTACCAATTAAGCTTCGATTTCGTTGCAAAGTTGTAATGGATAAAGAACTTTCACAGGACTGTATACTGTTTCCAGGTCCGGCGAAGGTATGGGCATTCGTCTCGACTCTGCGTCTACATACGCCGGGGCTGTCATCTCACCGTACTACGATTCCCTTCTTGTTAAAGTGAGTTTTCAGGTTTACGTTCCCAAAGAACAAGTTTTAATAATAATAATTATTTATTGACACCAAAACATATATGTTGACTTAAAATACACACTTAATTTTTTTTTGTAACTACGGTTTATGGAGTAATTATAGAAGCGAGCGTGGTGGCCCAGGGGCATAGACGCCGACTTTCAATCTGAAGGTCGCTTGTTCAAACCCAAACGTGCACCAATGAGTTTTTTCGCTTGAAAAATGTATGTGCGCAATACCACGTTCTCGAAACGGTGACGGAAAACATCGTGAGGAAACCGGCGTGTCTTAGAACGAAAAGTTCGAAGACATGTGACGTCTACCAATCCGGATTGGGCTCCCGTGGTAGAACAAAAGCCCATTCACTCTCAATTATCGAGAGTAGGCCGGTGTCGCTACAGTGGGAACATTAGAGGCTGGGACGGAATAGTAAGTAGAAATGATCGTCATGAGTGGTTGCTAGCCCCCACACTAGGATTCCCTGTGTTGTGGGCAACCCATTATCTTAACAAATCAAAAATGCCTATCTAAAACATGAAATCTGACTGTAGTTTGACATACAACTTGACTGTGTACCTAAGCTCCTGTGATATGTGCATATGTTTACTGTGTGTCAATTATTTGACAGGTTATTTAAAAAAAAACTATTTCAGGTAATTTCCCACGCACAAGATCTCCCGGCTTCGGCTGCGAAGATGAACCGTGCGCTCCGAGAGTTCCGTATCCGAGGCGTGAAGACCAACATTCCCTTCCTCCTGAACGTGCTGGAAAACCAGAAGTTCCTAAACGGTTTGTAGCCAAAACTATGAATAAATAGATAAAACACACTTATACTAGGATTCCCTGTGTCACAGGTGCCATGGATCCCAAGTCCAGTTGCTCGCGTCCGTAGGTGAATATCCTCAGAATATCTCTGCGGTGATGCTATAGGAGCAACAAAAAATAGTAGCAGTAGAACTTGTGTAAAATACGTCCGGAGAGGTACTGCCACAACACCTGGAATCTGGAAGGGTGTGGGTGCCGGCGAAATCACTTGTGCATGAGACGTACCCCCTTATCGGGTGACACGTCTCATTGAGAACAAATTTCATGCTCACCACACAGTGTGCCCCGGCCGGAAATCGAACCCGGGACTCGCTCCGAAGGCAGGGCTACTACCAACTAAGCCACGGCGCCGTCTATGACTATTTTAAAATTAATTATTAAATTTAATTACCGTACCGTACCAGCCTCTAATGTTCCCACTGCAGTCGGCGTCTGTGCCCCTGGGCCACCACGCTCTTAAATTTAATTGACAATGATTAATTAAAAAAATGAGTGGAAAATGTTGGAGGAGGCATTTGCCGACTGGCAAACAGATCTTCAAAAAATATAATAAGAAAACATCAAATAAAAGACTAGATTAAGGATAACAGTAGGATAGCTTTGCGTGTATTTCTCTTTTGATGTAATTTTTGATCTGAATAAAAAGGCTATTATTATTATTATATTATAACTAGCGACCCGCCCCGGCTTCGCACGGTTAGTAAAGCATCAGTGTCGTATCAGACTACCCGTGCGAAGCCGGGGTGACTTGCTAGTGTATTATACATATAAACCTCCCTCTTGAATCACTCTATCTATTAAAAAAAAACCGCATCAAAATACATTGCGTAGTTTTAAAGATTTAAGCATACATCTTAATATATATAAATCTCGTGTCACAATGTTTGTCCTCAATGGACTCCTAAACCACTTAACGATTATAATAAAATTCGCACACCATGTGCAGTTCGATCCAACTTGAGAGATAGGATAGTTTAAATCTCAAATTATAGTCGCAATTTTAATTTATTGCAAATTATAATATCGTATGACAAAAACGTTAGCCACAGCAACGCGTGGCCCGGTCCGCTAGTAGGGATATAGGGACAGAGAAAGCGACTTTGTTTAATACTATGTAGTGATTAAAAAAAAAATGTTTCCAGGATCGGTTGACACCTACTTCATAGACGAGAACCCTCAACTCTTCATGTTCAGGCCGTCTCAAAACCGCGCGCAGAAGATCCTCAACTACCTCGGCTATGTCATGGTGAACGGTGCGGCAACACCGTTGGCCACCGACATACCACCAGCGGACGTGAAGCCGTACATCCCATCCGTGCCTTTGGGTAAGATGACCCACATGAATGAGATTTCCTGTGTCGTAGCTGTCTTCAACATAATGGCCGTAATACCTATGTTAATCCAGGGTTTTATCTCATTACAAATTTCATCCAAACCCGTTTAAGCGTGAAGAAGTAACAAACATACAAACTTTTATGTTTATATTACTAGCGATCCGTCCCGGCTTCGCACGGGTGCAATGTAGATACTAATATGGGGCAGTGTGGAGTGATTAATTTTGTCTATCGTAAGGTTTAGCCAGCGTTTGTGATTTAAGCGCACAAAAATATGTTTGTTACGCATCACATTACAAATTTTTGATTTTCTCGACTTTTTTCTGTACTTTATGTATGTATTATACATATAAACCTTCCTCTTGAATCACTCTATCTATTAACGAAAATTGCATTAAAATCCGTTGAGTAGTTTAAAAGATCTAACTAAGCGAGCAGACAGTGGCTTCATTTAATATAATTCAATTATATATTCAATCAACTTTGGATCACATAATATACGTTACATCATCAGCACATAATCATAGGTTATTTAATTAAACATAAACTTAACGAATTTGTTTGGAAAGTCAATAATATTATCAATAAATTTACAAACATGTCAATGAAATAACATAATTCTAGGCAGCTCCGGAGGTTGCAAATTTCATATGTACCATCGAACAATGGCTGAGGTTCTTTCTGTGAAATCTGTTTGATAAAGTTTTCAGGATGATGTTTATACTATGCAAAAATTGATTATTCATGGACATTTCACACAGCGCTATCTAGCCCCAACTTAGCATAGCTTGTGTTATGGGAACCAGATGACTGATGCAATACCTATATAGTACTTTTTTGTACATCTGTTTGTCGCACAAATAAATGTCCAGGGTGGGAATCGTACCCACGAACTATCAGTCGGTTTCTTCGATTTTAATTCAGTCCTTGAAGGCACTTTCCTCTTGATTCTAGTTGAGAATTCTTGCGAAATCTGAGTACCCACTGTATATACGAGTATAAAAACATTTTTTTAAATTTTCTGTTTGATATTTTCAGTTCGCTCTGGGTATATTTGTTTGGGTAGGTGCGATCGAATTGGCTGTTTACTTATGTCAATATTTTCAAAATTAAGCAATGTCTCTACACAGCTTTTTTTTAAATATTCATGACAATTTTACTCAGCGCCATGTAAGCATAGCTTGTACAATGGTAACTCGATTACTGATAGAATACTTCGTAGTATTTTTTTGTAAGTAAATACATATTTACACCAATACATAGCACAAACATCTATATTCGTCTCACAGATATTTGTCTTGGACGGAGACGAACCCACTACCTGCAGCGCAGAAGGCAGAGCTACCAAATGAGCTGTTAAGAAGTCTAAATTTGATTGATTTAAAGTTACAAAGTACTGGACTTCTAAGCATAATTTTTCTGTCTCTAACAGCTTATAATGAGAAGACTAACTATTCTGCTAAAAGGCACTTTATAACTTCTATGGGCTTGTAAATACAAAGCGCAAACCGCACCGCTTGCTTTGTTCTAAGGTGTTAAAGACAATCGTGTCCTCTATCGATTCTGCATGCGCTAGCGCATCGAGAGTAATTGAAAACAAAAACGTCATTAACTTTAGTCCACTCCGTACTTACTGTTATGTTATCTTCATGTTAAACCATTTCAAAATTGAAATACTAGTTATAAATTATTCTTCCAAAGAGATATAACATGACAGTTTTACACTAAGGCTATAAATCTTTCACATATGTACGCAAAATTAATATTTACTCACATTAAGCTTAGAGCACAATGCAGATGATCGTACGCATAAAATCGTTGTGTCTATGTGACTTATACGGCATGGTGTGTTTAAAGTATAACATATATAATATAGATTTATTTATAAACCTATTTTTTACTTATTTACCTGATTGCTATAATATGTTGCACTAATGAGAACGATGCTAATACGCATTAATTTCAATTTCAACATAATGCAACCGTTTTACAATCAGGTTGCATTTGTTTCGGCTAATCTCCATAACGGTTGGACCAATTTTGACGAAACTTTAAATGGTAGATATTCGATGTTTTAAGAGTAACTTAAACTACTTTCTTTTAAAACAAAGAAAAAAAATAGGGCTCCGCGCTTAAAAATGTAAATGTAAAACGGCTAGTAAAATATAAAATGAATATGCAAGTGGAGATGATTTTTTTGAATATTCTTTTTTTCGTTACTTTGGGTCTTTTATAGACCATGTCAGTTCCATATTGAACTTTAATCTAATAATCCACCTTCGTGAACCAGTGGAAGCGGACCTATAAAGCATGATAGCTTCATCAGAAGTCTGTTAAGCTAACATACTCTGAAACAGGCCCACATCCAGCCAGTTCACATGAATCTTTGTGTTTACAAAGTTATGTCTCAAAGGTCTGCTCCTTACACATTCCACTAGAAAATGATAGACCTCTTTTTAGTGCATTTTGTAAAACAAAAATAATCTGACTAAATATCAATTTGTTTGTCTAGCATGTTATACTTTGAACGCTGCCAAAAGGCAGTCTTAATGGTGTTTCTGTTTTGTCCGTTGTCCATGTAATTTGCACATCACGCGTGCACCACCATTATTTCACTAAAACATATTTTTCAGACCTTTCTCCTGCGGCCATTAAACGACAAGAACTAACTGGTGAAAATACAGGTGAGGCAGAATTTTTTTTTAATTTTCGTACGTCATTTTCACATTGAATTTTCGTTCCTTATTACATTTGCTGATGCAAAGATTACGTTATTACATTCTTCCATTTTTTTAGATCGCTATTAGAATTCATAAACCGAAAGTTTCGTACCAACGATTTTTAATCTATTGTTATTAATATCTTCCGTAAAAACAAATATTTAAAATAAAATTTGGGGTCCAAATACGTTTCAAGAAAATGGATAAAAATATAAAGAAACCTTTTTATATGATACCTCATAAAATTATAAAGAAAAGTTAAAAAATACCTCTCGCGACTCCCCCCTCTCAAAAAGTACCTGACCAATAAATTTTATTAAAATTTCGCATCCAATATTTATATATTTATTTGACACTTTATTGCACATACATATTCAAAATAACGAAAGGTGGGCTTAACGCTAAAAACATTTTCTACCAGCCAACCTAGAGATAAATATCAATATCTATTTTCATTCCATATTTCGATGTGGGAGTTTAAATTGACAAACCCACATTCATGCTAATTTGTCCAAGTAGAAACTTCGCTCGCTTATAACAAAACTAAAGGTGTGCTTAATTTAACAAATAATATCTGTTTGTTTTGTTTGTTTTAATCATCCTGTCCGTTTCTAGACGCTGAAGAATTGAATAAACAAAGCTTTTCAGGCTAATTTCCAATATGGTTATGGTTTTGGGTTGGAATATATTTAATTGTGTCCAGTGATAAGCAAAGAGGAGAGGAATGTGATATTAATAAGATTGTTCTACAACTAAGATATAATTGAAAGCTACTTCTTAACTAAGGGTATGAAGACTGCCACAAAATGGCCTCCAACTCCGAGTTTTCTAGGTCACACAGTAACCAACGTTGATCAGGTTGGACCAAGATTTATTTTACATAAAACATGGTCCCACCATGTTTTATGTAAAATAAACCCCAACTTTATATTTCCAGCTGTACAACCCCCTAAAGGGTACAAACAGATTCTGAACGAGGGTGGACCAGAGGCGTTCGCCAAAGCAGTGCGCCAACACAAAGGGCTACTACTCATGGACACGACCTTCAGAGACGCTCACCAATCCCTTCTGGCTACTAGAGTGAGAACGCACGATCTGCTGGCCGTGTCGCCATACGTCGCGCATAATTTCAACAACCTGTATTCGCTCGAGAATTGGGGGGGCGCCACATTCGATGTAGCTCTTAGGTAAGTCTTATTAATTGCAGGTAACACCGGTTTCGGTTACAGACGCATGTGATATTACATCCCACGCGATATTGCTTGCTCTGTTAAACTCAAAGATTTCAAAATCTCCTATTGCTATGTTATCCTGCCTACACATATAAACACCCAGACAGAACAAACATCTATACGGCTCCTTGGCTTAGTGGTAGTAACCCTGCCTTCGAAGCGAGGGGTCCCGGGTTCGATTCCCGGCCGGGGCACACTTTGTGTGGTGAACATGAAGTTTGTTCTCGGGTCTTGGGTGTTTGTCTTGTGTTTCTGTGTTTGTCCATGCCATCTGCGATACAGGGAATCCTAGAGGTATGAGTGCGTAATTTTTATTTTTTTTCCTCTCACAAAAGTTTGTCCTAGATGGGCAAATAACCCTTGAAAGATCCGTTGATGATCATAATTGCTGATAATACTTTTCGGTGCGATTGGTTATACTGATAAGGTATGGTTTCCAGGTTCCTCCATGAGTGCCCTTGGGAGCGTCTGGAAGACATGCGTCGCCTCATCCCCAACATTCCGTTCCAAATGTTGTTGCGGGGCGCCAACGCGGTCGGATACACCAACTACCCCGACAATGTTGTCTACAAGTTTTGTGATATGGCGGTGAGTAAATAAAAAAAAATGTTTATTTGTCTTAAATGAAAATTTAACAATTTAGAACATGATTCCATAGGGTCTCAAACTAGTAATACTGTGTTTCAGGAGCCAGTGGCTTCTCCCACTGGCCAACATTTTTATTATTTATCTGACATATCTTTTTAAAAATGGAAGAAACTCTTGATTCGTCTGTTTGTTTCATGTCTTTCGACATATTCGAGTAAATCCAATTTGGCAGCAGTCTTCCAATCTAATTTTGAAATACTAGACAGTATTTTTTTTCGGTTCTTATTCTATATCTGGTCTTCAATCAGAACTACACATTTATGAAGTTCACAGAATTGTTCGTATTTTGCTTTTAAGGTTATTTATAACGTATATTTTAATCGATTTGAAAAAAAGGCCGGATCTCAATTTGGTTGTTTGATTTTTTAAACAGTCGCTTTTTGTTATAGACATATCATAATGTCTTTGGAAACAGAATCTGTTCAATTCAAAAATGGCAGCCCCAAAGCCGATAGCAGTAAAAATCTTGTTCTTCACCATATCTGAGACAGAAAGTAACAAGAACAGCTTCTAACTTTATAAGCACCAAGTTATGATAACGGCACTGGGGTCCAGTTGCTCGCGTCCGTAGGTGTGTACCCTTTGATTCCTTACACGTACCCCCTGGGTGGTGCTAAAGGAGCAACCAAAAGTAGCAGTAGAACTTGTGCCAAGTTCGTCCGGAGAGGTACTGCCACCACATCTGAAATCTGCCGCCAAGCATTAGTGGTTGCATTACTGTGTTCCGGTGGAAGGGTGTGGCTGCCGGTGAAATCACATGCGCATGAGACGTATCATCCCCGTCTCGGGTGATGGATGCAGCAGGATGAATGCGACTCATGGATAGAGATATGGATCTCATACTGAGTCGCACGCATTACTGTTGTCATGGGCGAGGGTCACCACTAACCATCAGGTGGGCCCTCAGCTCGTTCCGTCACTCATTCACATTCAACTGTTTCTGGTTATTTCGGTTAACCGACATTTTATCCGATTTTTCTCCTATAGGTGAAATCTGGCATGGACATATTCCGCGTATTCGATTCTCTGAACTACCTTCCAAACTTAATACTCGGCATGGACGCGGCGGGCAAAGCCGGCGGCGTAGTCGAAGCGGCCATCTCCTACACGGGGGACGTTTCTGATAAGAACAAGACGAAATACGACCTCAAATATTACCTGAACTTGGCTGACGAGCTTGTAAAGGGCGGGACTCATGTGCTGGCTATTAAAGATATGGCTGGATTACTGAAGCCGCAAGCTGCTAAGTGAGTATATTGGTTTATATTACATTTTACCATTTCCTAGGCTACATTTATATGTTTTTTTTTTTTTTTTTTTATGTTGTGAGATGAGCTTATGGCCTATTGGATTGGATATTATTCTGAATGAAAGACCATTTCTCCTATTTTGTACCCCTGACAGTATATGCTAAATTTAACGTCGATCGATTGAGTAGTTGTTAATGCGTGAAAGCGTAACAAACAAACAAACAAAACAAAAGGTTGTCTGTAAGAAATCTCTTTCAGAGATAGGACCAACCAATGTAGTAGATCTACATTCTTTAATCGACTACTGTATGTATTTCTTGGTGTACAATAAAGTGATAATTCATTCGTTCTAACTTACAGTCGCATTTATAATAATAATCATTTAATTCAGACATGTAATATGGTGAAATTACAATATCCATATTAGTAAAAATTTAATGATTTAGTGATTAGTGATAAAGTCTCTCCAAGAATACTAATATTAAGTTAGGATTTTTAGATTTAACATTGTCAATTTTCCAAGGTTGCTGATAACAGCGATCCGCGACAAACACCCGGACATACCGATCCACGTGCACACGCACGACACGTCGGGAGCGGGCGTGGCCAGCATGCTGGCGTGCGCGGAGGCCGGCGCCGACGTCGTGGACGTCGCCGTGGACTCCATGTCCGGCATGACGTCGCAGCCCAGCATGGGCGCCGTGGTCGCCAGCCTGCAGGGCACTCCCTTGGACACAGGTGAATTTTACGTTACAGACTGTCAAATCTTCCATATTCTATCCGAATAAATAAAAGTGTCTATATGTAATGTCAAAAGCTTTTTACTAAATGCATCTGGAAGTATAAACGGTACAAAAAAAAAACTATTATTATATTATTATTTTTTTATTCTGTGTTTGTTATGGGTAATCTTCGAAACGCCTGGACCTATTTTGACAGGACTTTCACTGCCAGATTGCTGTGGCAGTGTAAGTTCCGTCTATATCGGTCAAATCGGCCCGAAATATATCTACAACTATGTCAATGTTGCTCGCGTCTGTAGGTGAATACCCTCAGTGTCCCTTCTCGTGTGGTGCTAAAAAACAAATACTTCCCCACAGACATAACTCTCCAAAAAGTATCGGAATACTCGGCTTACTGGGAACAAGCGAGAACCCTGTACGGTCCATTCGAATGCACGGCGACAATGAAGTCAGGAAACGCCGATGTTTACATCAACGAGATTCCCGGCGGACAGTACACCAACCTCCAGTTCCAAGCTTTCAGCCTCGGCCTTGGCAGCCAGTTCGAACAAGTCAAGAAGGCATACAGGTAATACTAACTGTCTTGAAATAGCGTCCATTATACTCTCTAATGAAGTTCCTTTTGGAGAACCCAGATATCTTCGAATGCGCAGAGGTCATCTAACAGAATTTAGTTAGGGTAAAATTCCCACATAACTCGGTTGTCCCCCCGTTGCCCAGAGAGGGCATCCATGAGTATTCCCAACAATAACAAAGGGTTAAGCAGGTATTAGTTTGTTTTTTATATAACTTAAGAGGCCAATGTGTTTACCTAAGCCCATACAATATAGCAATACGATTTAGGTCCTCCCCGACTGAAGTATGAGAAGAACTAAGTAAAATTCCGTAGCGGCCACCACTCGAGGCGGGTATCATGCACCTGTGATTCCACCGGAACATAGCAATGTGGATGCATCACTGCTTGGCGACTGATTACCTGGTGTGAAGGCAGTACTTCTCCGGACGAACCTGCACAAGTTCTACTGCTACTTTTTGTTGATCGTTTAGCATCACCCAGGGGGTAGGAGTATGGACTCAAAGGTTTACTCACTCGGCAGAGCAACTGGACCCCCAAACCGCTTGTTTGTTGATTTGGTTATATCTCTAGTGTGTCCAACTCCAAACTAAATTTTGATTACCTCATTTCAGGGAAGCTAACCTCCTCCTCGGAGACATCATCAAAGTGACCCCCTCATCCAAGGTCGTAGGTGATCTGGCTCAGTTCATGGTGCAGAACAAGCTGACTGCTGAAGAAATAGAACAGAGGGCTGAAGAGTTGTCTTTCCCCAAGTCTGTGGTGGAATACCTTCAAGGGGCCATCGGTATCCCCTACGGAGGGTTCCCGGAACCTCTTAGGTGAGTGACAAAGGTGTTGGAAACTCGTGTTTAAGGAACTCTTTAAGTTCAAAACGCTCTTACTGTAAAGACTCATAAACAACTTTAAAATGTCAGAAGGTTATCAATTCTGATAATTCTTATTTATAAAACATGTGTCGATGGGGTTTCAGAGACCCAAGTTTAACAGCCTGCGAATGCGGTCACCCATCTCAAACCATGCAGCACTTGATGGAGTGCCCACTTTGTCCTATTAAGTGTACAAGTGCTGACCTGACCACGGCTTCGGCCAACGCCATAGACATGGCTCACTTTTATGTTAACTTTCTTTGAAAATATTAATAATGAATATTTTCAAAGATAAGAATGGTGGGTCCCATAATAGTTTAAAGAAAAACCTGAAGATTCCACTCTAAAAGGCAAATATTACGGGATAAATGTATTGAAGTAGATTTTTGGTTAGGTAAATGTTGAACAATTTAATTCCCTAGACTTCGTTCTTTGGGGTGAAATTTTGGCATGAAATTTCTATGCGATAACGCGGAAACAGAATCAGAAATCTCTGTTGCTATAGCTGTGTACAAAGATGGTAGTTTTATAAGTGAACCTAAACAAATAAAAATGGAAAAACTCTTGAAAACACATACATTCCAATCAACTCTTTATTTAAGTTTGTTAAAATTCCCTATAATGTTTACAAAAAAAACATATTCAAATACTTATATTATTGTCCAAAAGGTCTAAGGTGCTAAAGGATATGCCCAGGATCGAAGGCAGACCTGGAGCCGAACTAGCGCCTTTGGACTTCGACAAACTCAAGTCAGAACTGCAGGATACGTTCCCTGGAGTAAGTTCTACAATAAAGCTCAATAATTTTTTTATTTGACTTAAGTCACGAGGTGAACGGTCCTGATTTTAAAAGGTTACTGCTGATCATAAACAGTAGCACGATGAATCCAGTTCCGAAGTATGAGAAGACCCAATTTGCAACGCGTTGCGCTCGTCAATTTGACACATGGATACACCAGTAATTCCACAGGTACCACCCACGGAAGCACCACACACAGGTTCTCGGTCCTGAATTGCGCGTATTTTACTGCAACATATTGTCTATGGTAGTAGGATATATACTATGACTCTATGGCTTTATCTAAATAAATGATTTCTTGTGAACAGGTAACGGACCACGACGTGATGTCAGCGGCGATGTACCCTCAGGTCGCGAGCGATTTCTTCCGGATGCGAGACAAGTATGGACCCGTGAAGCATCTTGACACAAAGACTTTCCTTGTCGGACCCTCGGTAAGTACAAATACAAAAAACAGAGGCAGTCATAAGGACTGCCTATAGAAGTGAATACACAAAACAATGAAATACATCTACACAGGCTACTATACAACGCGTCGCTAGTCTTGCGCAAGCGCAATACGTCACGAGCATGTCGAGATCATCGGTGACGCGAACCCATAAGATTTTCCCCTACCAAAAATCGCTTAACGCGGCTAAATAAGTTTTCACTGCATAAATACAAAATGTTTATATTTCGATACAGAAATTATCGAAACCATTTAAATATAAAATACTTGTATTTGAACGTTTCGGTTTAGCATTATAAGGTTTACTTATTCATAATAAAAATTTTGGTAGCAGATAATTTTGATGAATCTAATAAAGTAAATGAAAAGGTATTTTATGTATTAATCAAAGAGACAAGACGAACTGATGGCCCACCATCCATAATGTTCAGTGGTTACTGCCGCCCATAACAGCAATACGACTCAGGTCCTCCCCTATCAAAGTACGAGAAGGCCAAGTTTCATCGCGTTGGTCTAAAGGACAACGAAAGTACTTCAGTTGGTGTAATCGACTCGATTTTAAACTCACTTTTCTACATTACAGGTCGGTGAATCGATAGAAGTCAAGATCGAAAAGGGCAAGACGCTAGACATCAGAACTATAGCGGTGTCCGAAGAAATGACTGCCGCAGGGGAGAGGGAAGTGTTCTTTGAACTGAACGGTCAGCTGCGATCCGTTTTCATACGGGACGAGAACGCTAGCAAGGTAATGACAACTTATTGCGATGAAATACCTGAATTTACCGCATTATTTCATATGCTACTTGAATCTAATGATCTGGTAGACTCAAAAGAAACCAGAAGGTGAAAGGGTGATTTTTGTTCAAAGTTCCACGTTGAATACCTCAACTGCCATCAGCGATCTATTCTAAAACTTTCGCATTATAACAGTAGTAAGATTCGGTATTAATCTGTTATTTATTGTATTTCAGGAGATGAAAATCCACCCTAAGGCTATCAAAGGCGACAAGAACCAAGTGGGAGCCCCGATGCCCGGCACTGTGCTTTGTGAGTATCCACATAATACACCGATAAATAGGCGTGTTGACAACTGGCAAGTCTACTCTATGCTTAAATCTCATATCCTCATACATTTAAGGTACAAATATGATTGATTGGGGGGTCCAGTTGCTTGCGTCCGTAGGTGGAAACCCTGGTGGCGCCAAAGGAGCAACTAAAAGTAGCAGTAAGAACTTGTGCCAAGAGTCGCCCAGAGGTGATGCACTGGTGATGCTGTGTTCCGGTGGAACGGTGTGGGCGCTGGTGAAATCGCAAGTGCGTGGGACGTAACCACCCCGTCTCGGGTGACTGGCGCAATGCGATGCGACTTGGGTCTTCTTTTACTTTAGTAGGGGGAATTGTTAATGGGCGATGGTGACCACTTAACGTCAGGTGGGCTTACTTAACGTCCCATTAGTCGCATAAATTATGCACCAATACACACACGTGCACCAATGAGTATTTCACTTGAAAAATGTATGTGCCCACCACGGTCTCGAAATATCGTGAGGAAACAGGCATGTCTTAGAACCAAAAATTCGAAGACATGTGTCATCTACCAATCCGGATTGGGCTCCCGTGGTAGATCAAAGCCCATTCACTCTCAATTATCGAAAGTAAGCCAGTGTCCTTGCAGTGGGAACACTAGAGGCTCTGGTGGTGGGTCAATCAAAGCACTTTTCGAGAGTAGTCCAATATCCTGGCCTACTCTCGAAAAGTGAAAGCTTGGCTATTAGGGACTAGATTTGTGAAAGTATATCTCATTCCAGCCATCAAAGTGAAGGAAGGCGATCACGTAGAGAAAGGCCAGGCGTTGGCCATCCTCTCGGCCATGAAGATGGAGATGGTGGTGCAAGCGCCGTGCGCCGGCACCGTCAACACCGTCGCCATCACAAACGGACAGAAGTTGGAGGGAGACGACCTCATCTGCACCATCGAATGATGCCCGTAAGGTCCTATATTAGCTTTCTGAACGGCCTATAAAATGTTTTACTTCTCATCACTATAAAAGTTCAACCCCTGTCCCAAATGCACACCATAACTATTGTACCATCAAACGAGGCCTGTAAGAATAATTTCGTTTGGTTTTTTAATGGACTCTATATAATATTTTATCATTCACAAACTGATTATATTATAAAATTATGAATTGAATTCTCCCTCACTGGTTTGAGGCAATGTGCGTTAGTCAAATTGAGTTGATGATGAGTGTGTCCCATCAAAGTTTCAATATTAACAGTCTATAAATGTGTAATCTAAAATATAATACTAATTTCATAAGCGCGTACCATTTGAACTGCCATTTTGATATTTTTTACATCTAATCCTCTTAGAAAGCCGTATGAAGAAATGTGTGCCTAGAATTTCTTAAAATCAATTTTTTAAACAAAATATCAACATAAATAAGCTCAAAAGTTTCATTTTCAACTTTAACTTTAAAAGTAAGAATCACTAGATATTAATAGTCCGTTCAAATAAATATTTATAAGTGTTTTATTTCAAATTATTGAATGTGATAAAGTTAAATTTGAATTTAGCACATCCTATGTTATTAAATAATGCTTTACAAAATAATTTATAATCATTGTACCCAACAGTATGAGAATCCTCGTAGATAACATATATTATTGCAAAATTTATATAGAACTCAAATTTTAATCAATCTCATCGATATGTAATGTTCTAGCATAGCTACAGAGTGATGTTAGATAAAGACATTTTCTTTGTTGTTTTAAATTAAGGAATGTCGATTGAAGTATGTGATATGAGTGCACTATCAAATAGTGTAGAATGTGGCTTGATTCGGATTGTAGTACAAAAACGTATAATCAATTAATTATTCATAATAATTGAATAAAGCCGAGTTCCACTAGCGAAAATTTCCTGACGTTTATGAAAGTTATAGATGTAAGTTTTCACGGTCAGTGATTTTATGGATAGAAGTCGGACCAAAAGCGCGGAAAATGCATGCAGTTTATAGAGATAGAAAAAGTGAATTTCGCAAATCAATATTCAGGAAATACGTCGCTCGTGGGAACAAGGCCTTATATCGTATGATTTTTTTCATTTGGACCCTATAGTGATATATTTTCGAAGATTGCAGGGTGTTATAGAGAAGTTGCAATAACACTGGTATTTATGCAGTGCAGACGAAATTATCCTTTTCCATATTATGAACCATTAATTTTGTGCTGGGTTTTTTCTTATAATTTGTACTTATTAAGAAATAATTAGGTGATCCGAGAGCCCTCGTACTTAATCTCGACTATAAATACCAGTGTTTTTGTGGCCTTTACTTTTAAGAGTTATTTATTGTTTTTTTTTTAATCCGGTGCTCATTTTGTTAATCATGAATTGTTGCTATTGTCATCACATTTATATTTTTTTTTATTTGATAAAATGTGATTTTTATGAGAAAAATTGTTTTTTTTTTCTACCCTCTGACACACACCCCCGGTTTGGGTGACAGGCGCAACGGGATGCAACTTGCGTGTCCTCGTGCTTGGGTGGAGACCCAAGGCAAATTGCTGATATGGGCCATTACCATTAAGGTTACCAAATAGTACATTTTGCAGCTAAAATAGAGCCGTTACTCAAATATTTGTGGATGTAGTGACATCTAGTGCTCTGTGCAGCAATGTTTCCTATACATGCGTATAACTAGCGTAGGTCCATATCCAATTCCCTTTTGATCCCGTTATTAACGCATATTAGCGAGATATATTCGCATAGAATAGAATTTCAAAGCCATTCAATCTCAAGAGATGAACAAAATCGTCCTATTTGTATCTAAGACGAATGATAGAATAAACCAATGAAAAGCCAGTAATATAGTTCAAAAGTTATAATTTTTGTATTCATAAATTCAATATTTCTATCAACGTAACTCGTGTTCACAGCTTATAAATAACCACATTTATAAACGGTAGTGTCGATCAACATAGACAACTATAAAATCTATACAAATGCAACTAGAATATGCTAAAAGTAACGCTTCGAATAGTTTTCATGTGGCAGCATTGACAATGTTGCTGGATAAAAAAATAAAAAAACCGGCTATTGTTTTTAAATTATAACAAAGTATACCAACGCACGGCAAGTAGAATCAATATAACATACACATGCAAGCTACACTTATTTTCGTAGATATACAAATATTTTAATTTCATGCTACGCTCCAGGCGTCCCATAAAATTTAAAAAAGTACGAGCGAGCATTACAGTAGTCGCATATGACGTGCAGGATCTGACGTCTCACAAAAAAATATTCAGATATTATTTGAAATTATTATTCATAACCATATTTGTATTTAATTACTAACAATAGGAGTAATTAACACTTTATATACAACACTGTAGGTTAAGCGCACAGCTGATGCGTTCTGTTTTTTCGTCACACACACGTACAAAGTTGACAGTACCAACCCCTCGGAAAATGAGTTGGTACCATCTGACGGCCAACTACCACCGGGCACGCTCATTGGTCACATAGCTGATGACGCTTCCCCGGCTTCCTGTTACACACTTCCGTCCCATTTCACCAAATCACAGATTCCGGGAAAGCGAGAGGAAAGATGTTACACATCAAAAATAACAAGATATAAATAAATTGCTAAACCAGGATAAACGCTGCATTAGATTATTCCCAACTGCCACTAGCAGTGTTAGCAACAAAAATATAATTAATTTATATATATACAGTTATTGGAATACATCACAAGCCAATTTCTCGCTATATATATACACTACATAGTTTATGTTACATACATTAATTAGCCTATCGGGATAACAACAATAAATGTAAACACCAACGTCAAAAGAATCTTATAAACTTATCTCCATGGGAACAAAATTAACCCTAACATTTCGTATAGAACTGGTTTGGGAATGTTTCCCATACAGAAGATGGTAAGAATACGTCGTTGTTCGAAATCTAGAATATTACATTCGACACAATATATTTGAAAATCATCTATTATTAATTACGGTAATAATTCTCAGCGTCACTTTTAGCCTCCTAAAACATTCTTAAAAGTTCTCTACTATAAAAAAATTCTGAAAACACTTACAACAATTACTAAATAGGCGATTTCGAGATACATTTTATTCTATTCTAACCATGGCCATGGGTTTAATAAAGTTAGTGGAAATTGTGCACAATTTTTCAATTTATGCATACGTTAGTATATCATTCATTTTGACATTGCACTTTTAATCAGAAAAAGATTGTCTGCTGTCGATTTTGGGGCAAGATCACATATATGTGACCTGGTGGTTAAAGTTATATACCTAGAATAGTGGTGCAGTTGCTTTGTGGCCTCTATATAACGGATGTAAGGAATTGTATGATAATACTGTGTCTGAAAATGCTGTATCTTAACCAGCAAATCAAACAAATCTTATTTCCACAACCAACGTTTCAGGGCCTATATACAGCAGCCGCTAAATAACTACACCGCTATTATAACTCCAAACCCGAGCTTCCCGGACCCAATTTTGTTGGGATTGAAATCGAAACGCATTTCGTCTCTGTGGCAAGATGTCCAACGAAACGACGGAAAGACAAAGTCGATCAAATGCATCGGGCATTTCCAACAAAACTGGATACGATATAGCCACCCGGTTATAGTGAAAAAGATTTTATTTTTGACATGTAAAACCAAGTTCAAACGTTGGGTTTTAATTACTGTCAAGGAGAACGGCTATCATGAAAATCCTGTGTTGTATTGCTAGAACTCACGATGGTCGAAGCCACACAGAAACTTGGTGCTATAAAGCTACACCTTACGGTTCACTATTGCATAGATCAAACTAATTAGTCAAATAGTGAGTCTCTTAGTCGGTTCACTAAGAGATTCACTATTTGACTAATTTATTCGCATCGCAGGACGCTATTACATAGTTTAGTAAACCACATTCACTTCTGCGTGTGGGTTGACTTAAGCCATCAATAATGCAGTCACAACATCAGCCAGCTAACTAAGTATGCCAGACATAACCTTATCATAATTTACACGAATATTAAGTACAGACCTAACCAGTAGTTTTTAACAGACTTCAAAAAGAAAGAGTTTTCAAATAGACTGTGTGTTTTTATGTTTTATAATACCACTTGGCGAAGCCCAATTATGGACCAATTGGGATAACTATGTTTTATGTGTTATGAACAGCCCATGCAAAAGTCTTAAAGTAATTCCACCGCTAGGGGTGTAAAATAATTGATGAAAGAATTGAAGTTGGTTTATATAATACTATTATTATATCAGTCAAATAATTAACAATTTAGTACAAAATCAACATCGTCATATACTAGAATCATTAAATAGACATTTATCAAATCACTCACTATACTGGCTTCTAAACCGATGGTTACCTAACCCTATTAATAGACTTAAAAGTTGAAGGTTTCAATACAGCTGCATGGTTCATTATATCTTTGTTACGCGATTTATTCACCACTTGTGGATCGATATGGATATATTTTTATCCAATAGGGTACGCTGAGGGGATCTCATTAAATTATCTTGAAGAATTAAATTAAAGAAATTACACCCCTGAGGATGAAAGTATTGAAAACGGTGTATTAGATTTTTTTAAATCAGTAAAATTTAACGTTTTTTCTAAACCTATAAGCTTACCTTGTATTGTACTTCTACAAAAGCATCATCAACAACTTTGTCAGTATATATTTAGTTAACTTCGATCGACATCTATAGACGTGCAAAGATGTCTCAGAAAATATTTATTGTAAAAACTATGTATACACAAACTATTTGAATGTCACAAAAGTCTGCCTTTTTGGACGCACAATAAGGACGCGCACATCTCATCTACTTTTACAACCTCATTGAAAAATATTATATATACATTTTTAAAAAGGATGTAATATTGACAGGCCTTGGTGACAAAATCTAGAACGAAGCTTTAAAATCTGCATAAAATATGGCAGAAAAATTTATACATATTTTTTATTAAAAAATATATATATATTTTATTGCAGCATTTAGAGAATGTAACAACAGATTAAAGGGTACTCGAGCCCTCTCCACAAAGTTTCACTAACACCCCGGGTCCATTTAGTACCAGTAGAAGACAGATGTATTTGATTTTCATACATGGTCACGATCAGCTAGGAACAACTAATGTGCAGTAAAACGTTAATATTAATGGCATGTATCTACTTCATTTATAAACCTATTAATTTCCAGCTTACATCTACCTAGGTCACAGAATAAATAATAGTATCACGGTACTCATGATACTCATCAAATAAGAACGACCGAAAATTTGCTGGTATATACAAAAAGGAATGCAAAAAATTACAATGGATCCGCGCATCTAACAGTTGACAAATTGAAGTATAAAATATAATTTGGCAGGCAGTTACCACGGACAAAAGTTAACTGGATGTTTCTTGATATTTTAAGTGAAGGTTTATAGAAAAATGTTTGCTGAGCCCATTTTAAACAGTATGTGATCCACAATTAATTGACTATGAAAACCAGTATTCCTGATGAAGTGGACACTACTTAAGAAACTATGACGTCGAATTCTAAGATCATTATCATATTTTAACTGAGATAATTAGTATCTCAGTTCATTGTACTTATTCCAAAGACAAGACGATGGCCATAATGCCAAGCTTAAATCACCCTTACTATCAAAATACGGCATCAAATACCTTCATTCCGTGACAGGCCAGCCAGCATACACGCGCTACGTATATCCAAGATTCAAGATCCGAGATCGTCGTACATGCGCGTTTATGTACGCCTGTTATTCACTACAAAGTTTGTTGGTTGCTGCATGTCAAAAATGATGGAAACGTCAAGTTTATAAATATCAAAATATTATAATAGGTTTGAACTTATCAGTTATTGATAAGTTCAAACCTAATGCGCGTTTTCACGGGTAAGAATTATCCGTAGTATATTGAAGGTTCATCTCAAAGTTAATCTTCCTGAGCCCATCAATCAATTTCACCTGGATGCAGCAAGGACTTGTCCACCAGCGAATGGGAGAAATTGTCCAACATGTTCGCGATCCCGAACTCCTTGTCCACATCGTTGATGGAATGGACGGAGTTCTGGTCGGAGAGACTCTGGCTGGTGTCCGTGTCGTCGCCGTAGCAGCGCCGCTTGTGGTCCGAGGGGAAGTTGTGATAGGAGTGCTCCACCCGGATGGCTTGCATTGTGTTCCTACGAAGAAAAAAGTTTGTAGTCCAGTTGCTCGCGCTGGTGCTAAAGGAGCAACAAAAAGTAGCAGTACTTGCCAGGAGAAGTTGAAAAAAAGTGTCGTCAACAAATCAGGTATTTGGCTGAAAATCAGCGCTGAGTATTTTATGCTCAGCACATACTGATCAACGCCTTTTTCGGCACGGGACGCATAAGAACTCAATACACATTTTGTTGTTTATTGTTTTGAATAATTGTACTTGTGCCGTATTGTTCATGTGTTTGTTCCTATGTGTCGAAATAAATGTTTTGTCTATATATCTTCTGCCTCCACACCTAGTTATCTGCCGCCAAGCAGTAGCGCACTCGCATCGCTGTGTCCCGGTAGAAGGGTGTGGGCGCCGGTGAAATCAAATGGGCATGAGACGTAACGACCCCGTCACGAGTTATGGGCGCAACGGAGTGCAACTTGGGTCTTCTCATACTTCGTTCGGGGGACACCTAAGACCTATTGCTGTATAAGGGTGATGTTAAGCACTTAACATCAGGTGGGCCCTCAGCTCATCCCGTTTAAGTTACATACAAAAAAACATTAACGAAACAGTATACAGTCGGTTGCGAGCGTGGCTGTTCAGATGAAAAATTCCATAAAGTTGATAGATCCATTGGTTTTCCAAGTCTGACAGAACTGACAAGAGTTTACGAAGGTCATAACTATAATAAAAAAAAGAAGGTAAGCGGTAGACAACAGCAATACAATCTGGGTTCTGGTTAGACCTTAGCTGCACCATAACAGCGGAACCTCGAAGACTGAAGATAGAGAACCAATAACCTCAAAATGCAAGCTCATTTACTCCTTTAGATCTCAAGAATAGTTTGGACACGTCAAATGTTACACACAAAACATATTCGTGAGCATATATTGTCATAGGCCCTTTGGCACATAACATGCACACGATATGTCAAATTACAGTCAGTTTTGTTTTACCTAATCTTATTTGTTACACAGGGATTCAAGTTTTCCGCGAACCATCGAATCAGCGTGTGTATCTGTACATTAAAAACAAACATCGAAGAACCGACAACAAGCTATGCTCCTCATACAAACGCTTGCCGGCGGCGGTGGCCGTTGCCTGGCAACAGTGAGTCAACGCTACACGCCGCTAGACATCGTGCGTTCAACGAAAAAAATACACGTGATATCTCATTATATCCCCCCCTCCTTGTTATTTCGTGATTTTTTCCAAACCCCTCCCCGCCTTTCGAGCCTCATGTGATCAATGGACGATACCATATATACTTCCTTGACACAATATTTTTGCAAAGCCGCAAAACTAAATTTGTATGATACTCGATCAAAACATTCTTGCTTAATGGATGAAACACGCATTTCAACTTACTACCCACAAATCTGTATTTAGCGAAGCCAACAAGCGAAGCAAGTATCACCATTAGGATAGATTCAGTAAATTCACACTGAATAACGAAAATTTAATCCCCCCAAACTTTGGGTAATGTATTTTATAGATTTAAATCACACTTGACGACGTGGTTTGCTGAGAAATGTTTTACTGTATAAACGAATTTTTGATTATTTTTATTTTTTTATACGTTATGCTTATTTTTTTTTACATTGCTTTTTATATATTAATTATTAAAATTTGACATTACTAATATATAATTTCTTTGTATTAACATGCCTGTAAAGGTACGATTTGGCGTATATGTATATTTATAAGACCTCATTGTACGTAATTCCTGATGAATAATAAATGAATATGAATGGTAATGTACTGATGGAAATCAAATGCCTGATCAGATCTTCATAAATTGTAGCTAAAAATCTTGGCCACGTCAGATTTTAAACACAAAAAGCCGCATCAAAATCGGAGCTACGATGCTACAGACAAACCCTCATTTTCGTCGGTGATTAAAAATAAACTTACCTAGTTTTCCTCAGAACCGGGCGTCCCATTTCAACTTGCAGCTCCAAAGAGTACAATTTGGCCAACGACTCCAACTTCTCCTTCTCACCGGGGTCATTCAAACTGGGCAGTTTGAGTTCAGTCTGGCACGAATCTTGCAGGAACTTCGATAACTGTTCATTGGCAGCGCTGAGAATCAAAAAGCCGGGTCTTTCCTCTCGTATCCGCCTGCACCCAGCCCTGATTTCCCTGACTTCAGTAACCACCGCGTTCCCCATCGAATGTTCGCTGTAGTAGTGGTCGCTTTGCGGCGATTTCTCGCTCAGATTCAAATCGCTCGAGGACGTTTTCTGTAGCGCGAAGTTAGTGCGCGGCACCCGACTAAACGTCTCATCCTGTGCTCCCGATTTCTCCTGAAACGCCTGAAACGAATGAAAAAACGTCTTGTTTGCATTCTGTCCGGACACGCCAGCGTTTTTTATATCGCTGAAACTGCTGAACGACGAACGAGGTTGCAGAATGTCCCTATTGTCCTTACACGGAATTTCCTCTTCGAGGTCTACGACGGTTTTCGAGTCCGACATCATTGCGTCATCGTCATTCCCCGAGTCAACTTTAGGGCGCTTTTTCTTGAATCTGTTCTTGCAATTCGTCCATCCGGCTTTGGCGAGCATTTTCTCCTTTTTTAACCGCTTCGGAGGCGGCATACTGCTGACGGATTGAGGTGAATTACTATTGACAGCTTTCGACGATTTGAATGTTAGACTTTTGTTGAAAACTTTGAGCTCTTCTATTCCGGGCCAGTCCGTCAACTCATCATCCCCTTCTCTGTCACTGTCATTGGTCACCACTCCGTCGGAATCGCTACTGCTGATCGAACTCGACTCGTTCCCTGCAAAATCCATGCCCCCTTCCTCGTCAAACAGAAGAGGATTCCTCAAACCGTTGTTCAATGGATGTGTCTTATTCATGTATTTGTATTTTCTCCAGTATTTGGCTTCGAAATAATTCTTGCCAGATGCATTGAAGAATGGCGGCAAGTCCGTCGGTATTTTATACCCTGTCATTTTGGATAGCATTGGAGTACCATTTTTTGATGTATTTTTGTACACAAAGTTAAAACTCGAGCTGCCAGGCAGAGTTGGCGTGTTTGTAAACACCGAAGGTTTGGCGCTATCATCATTTTGTGATTTCAGCACGATTTTTCCTGGCTGCAAGACATTTTCTCTTTTGGAGTGTTTGGAAAGTTTGAAGAATGGAGATTTGGATGAACAGCCGCCACTGAAAGACCGTTCTCTCATTTCGCACATGTCTTTATCTCTGTGAGACCATTTTCTTTTTCCACAGAAAGCATTCCTGTAATTTACAAAAGATTAGACACTGCAATACTATATTAGGATTAGAAAAGCAATAAACTAGGACCTCACATTACTAACCATTATCTACTCATACATTCTACTGATTCTCAGAAAAATATATGGCTAGATTACAGCTGGTAACAAATGGTCAGAAGCTTGAGTTAAAAAGAAATAGTAAAACAGTAACCTCTCTGTCTTTTGTTTATTATGTGTCAGGATAGCTGGCAAAACTTGGTCATGTAGATTTAAAGTTGCTGGCATTGGAATTGGCTGGAATAAACAATGTTCATTTATTCACACTATGTATTGCATAAGTCAGGAATGAACCTTTAAGGATCAACATGCAATTTTTTTCTAGAAAAATGTTTAATATAGCCATAGACGTGGTGTTAAATATTGGGAAAATAATACAGAGTCCACTCACTCTGTAGTGTAGGATAACTCGCATTTGTTCTTAATACTTTGTTACCTTGAACTAAAATGCAAACCGTTTCGATCATTGGTGTGCCCAAAATATTTTGACCTGTGTCATCAGTGACATGTGTGCCGTTGGTTCACCACCCTGGCATAGGTTAATTTAATTCAGCTTTAAGCAGTTTATTCGTTTTAACACTGACATTCATAAAAGTTCAACATAAACTTACAATTCTGGTTAATAAAATAAATTGATACATCTTATTGAAATTAAACTATGGTTGTAGAATCAAGTAACAAGGGAATCATCATACCTCACATGTTGTCACACTTAATATTTCAATAGGTGGAGACCTCTTTCCATCGGTATACTCCACGGGCATCTTTTTATACTTCCGTTTTCTTCTAGCATTGGCAGGTCTAGTCGGAGAGAAGTTCTCATTGAATGAGTCAGATTCAAAGTTGCCAATCTGGCAGTAATGCCGGGATTTGAGGTTTGTGGATTTGTGAAGGCTAAGTTGGGGGTCATCTGAGTCCGACAGTGGCTGTGTAATGAGCGGAGCTTGGGGTGGACTACTGGAGCTGCCATCTTCCACAATGCTCACAGATACTACAGCTGCTAGAAATAAGTTAACATAGTACCTTGAAATGATTGTATCAAAGTTATAGGTAGTATGCCCTAAGTGTATTGAATATATGAAATCCACATTAATATTTATCCATTTAATATTTCTGTTACTTTTTAAGTATTATGGCTGTTTTGCACTTTATTAACATCAATAAAGAACTATCATCATAAAATTAATTTTAAGAGACTTCTACTGGAATTTTTTTTAGATCATTCACAAAACTTTTATTTAGGACTAATAAGTGTAATTAATAGTTCCAATAAAGACTTACGTAGGTTCCCAGCTGACCTGGTCCGTCGGCGAAGACCTATTTTTCGCCGCTCCGACCGTCCACAGTTGCTCTCTTCTAGCGCCAGATTCAAGTCATGCGATAGCCTCTCCATTATAAACAACACAGTGTTGATCAACCCATAGTAACAACAAAAGAACGATCTAGAACATACGATTGGATCTCTCTGTAAAACTACATATCTTTCCAGATGAAGCGACTTCTAAACTTTAAATAAACATCAGGAACTGATTCTGCATAGATTCCACATAAAAATAACACTAAGTTCGAGAACTTCGGGAGTTTTCACACTTTGATACAATAACAAAAGGGTTCAGTTCAGTTTCCCAAGGACTGCACGTACTTATGGACACAAGTTAAAGACAAGATAACGGAAAATTTTCAATGAAAGGTCTGAAACTTGTTTTGATTTATGAAAAACAAGGAATAGTAAATGATGATTGGACAATATTCCCCAACAATTTAAGAATGAAAAGTAAAGTACTCCATCCTCAACCTCAACTTTCTATTTTACACTTTTTTTTATGTATTATTACCACAGATTACTCTATTATTTTCACAGTAACATCAGTAGCACAGTACAGATGTATTGCTACTGTCCTATCCTACATCACCAATATTCGTAATCACAAACCCAATTGTCGGTACACAGACAATTATGTAAGCACTGGCACACGTAAAAGAAGCGTCGATTTATTTGGCTTCCAATTCCGTGGCTGTACAATACTGGTCGTACATTTCCGTAACGTGTCGATAAAGAGCACCCAGATGTGCATGTAACATCAGGCCATGCATTATCAACACGTGACGGTAATGTACGATCAGTATTGCGCAGCCAGTAATGTCAGCACTCGAAGCACACGGATTCCAGGGCTGACAATACTGTGCTGACTTTAATGGGTCGTGCATTACTTTGGTTGCACATTGCACATGAATGTTTCCCCCAGCCCAACCAAACTGTCAGCTCAACCAAAATCTCAACTGTCTTTTCTCAACTGTCAGTTTGTGCGCCAATTTCGTTCGTACATAGTACTTATTCTGGAAATTCTAAATGTTATTTGTTTAGGTGATTCATTGCTTTATTTTCACCATTAATATTGTAAACAAGTTACTACAACAGGTAATTGAATATTTTTTACTAATTATAATGGTTTGAATAAGGTATATTTAACTGTAGATGGGCCCGCCAAGTTTTACTCGTTACAACTACGTATTAATTTATGAATCTTGAAAAATATATAACAGTAACACAGCTTTCACCTGAACTCTATGTATTTCTGAGAAGACTAAAGGTATTGTGCACATTTTCTGTAAGATTCAACTGTTATAAAAACTGAATAATTGAATTTTGAATCACCGTGTATGGGCCTATACAAGTTGATCTTCTCATTTGTAGCGCTACTAGATCCAACAAAAACGGACTCAAAACACTCTGATCGGAGCATGGTAAACTTTGCAAAAGCAGATCAGTGTATACAACATACAAAAATTACACAAAACTTATGTTCCCAAGCATTAACAAAAAAGCGACCCACACTTGGTTGACAATGAAACGCATGGACCTGCAGACGATGGTAGGCATCACCACAAACTAAATCACTACTAATAGGGGCAACCGATAGTGGCCTGTGCAGGACATGCATGCTGGAGCAGGAAGCAGTAGAACATGTAGTCATACATTGCGCAGCCAACAAAGAAATCAGACAAAGAACAGGCTAACAAAGACTAATAGGATATGATTCACTTGAGAAAATGCTGATACAGTGCTGCCTAGAATCCTTCTCTGATACATGAAGGATAAGGCACAATACACCGTTGAACAATATTGTATTGTTACTGAGTGCCTGCTTCAAGCTGCATGAAGCCCTCATGGCGAAGCTTATCTAGATAATTTTTACCAATTATCTAAGTTACGCAATACTCCACTTGGTCATTACTTACCATTTAGCGGCACTTGTACAGTTCACGTCCATAATTTAAAGGATGTCTTCAAACATTGGTCTCTGCTTTACTAGTTGAGATCTTTGAGGAGCTTGCAAAATCCAACACCAGAGTTATTCATTTACTCACATGAAAGAAGAATAATACAATATTAAGAACCCAGAATAATAACATGGAATACATAAAAACATGACCTTCAAGTAAAGATAATCTTACATTTACATGGATTGCATTGTACATAACATTTCAGATACAAATCCTTAGACTGTTAACAGCTGCCCTCCTGGCCAGCCCCGAGCTACAATGCTGCAATCTTCTCTTATAAATTCTGCATCAATAATAATTCTGTATTAATCACTGGACAATTGCACCACCTATCAGAAATTCTTTGGAAATCACTCATCATATTCGAAGATACTTACACTATCCTTGAACATGAGTATATCAGGAAACTAGCAAAAGGGACAAAAGCTTATTAAATAGTCTACAATTAGATTGTCCGACGCTTGTCCTACTTTTTTCTGAACGCTTACATATATCCTCAGCGCCAATGGAGGGCGCGGTGACACCCGAAGGTGGGCGGCGAACCCGCGCTGCCCTCGCCGAGATCCCCGTCCGCCTTGACCGCCTGCGCGTCACGCCGCTTCAGACCCTCACCACCAATACGCGTGAAATGTCGCCTGCCCTACCCCCCGGGCACCTCAGCCCTGCCCCCTCACCGGACGAGATGCTGATACAACAGAGAGGTAACTGTGGTACCACAATGTTTTGAGCTAGTGAAAATGTTGATAAATCAAGGAATGTGGTATGGAGTATATTCGCATCATTGCCATTCTACAAGTGTTCCACATGTAACTACGCTAATTTCAGTACCAGAAAAAGCTGATATTTTAAAACTCTAATCGTTTTTTCCAGGTCGGAAGCGTCTACCGGTGACGTGGTCCCCGGACATCGAGCTGAAACGAAACTCTCCATTTCACTCCAACGTACGCACCCCCCCGAAAGATGTCCCCCATCGGCTCTCCCCCTATAAACTTGGTATCACGTTACGATCCACCCCTAGAAAGCGTTTGTTGTTAGGTGATGAGAGAATTCCCCTCACTCCGGAAAAAATTGACTTCAGTGATATTAGCACTCCCCAAAAGTTCAAAATTACTAGTCCGATCAAGAGTACACCACCTATTAAAAGATGTAGAATGGAAAATACGTTCGATTCCGAATATAAAGGGCCTATAGATTCCGCGTTAAAAGGTTTGAGTCCCACTCAACTGATACACATGATCAAGCACATCACGTACAAGCATCCAGAGATTGAACATGAGATTAGAAACTCTATGCCGTTGCCGGACATGACTCCTCTTGAGGAAAAACTTAGCTATTTGAAGTCCAACATCTTCAAAAGCTTGCCAACGTCGCGATTAACGTCTAAAACTGACTCGCCCGCATATTCGCGAGTGTCGACCCATCTGACTGCTTTTAAAAAAGCCGTTATTGATCAAGGAAAGATTTTAGTTGAGTCGCAACATTGGGAATCTGTTATACAGTATGTGTTCATGGCTTGGAGCTACGTGAAAGCGACTCCAGTTTGGGACAACCAACCGCATAACGCGCAGAGGAAGCAGTGCTTCAAAGCCTTGACAAATTTTTGTCTGACGGCGCTGAAGAAAGGATCCCTTGCGAAGGATTTGATGGCAGATGTTCAGGACAAACTCCAAAGCATGCTTTCCGATCATGATGAAGTACAGTCCTGCATCAAATATGTTAATACCAAATTGCTACAGTGATTGTTTTCATTCATAAACCTAAATAAGTGCTTGTCTATAATTAGGTTATCTATGTATCAAGATCAAGTCTGAGGCTGCTGTGAATTTAAACCGTATTTGTATGATTGTTGAAGTTATCATTCATGGCTAAGCACTAACATTGAAATGCTGGGCATTGTACATTTAACAAGTGAAACGCAAGTGCTTGGCAAAAACACTGTTGTAATAGAATATTTAATTTTAGATGATTTTGGAATGTGTGAGATGCACAGTCGATTTGAAGGCGTTATATGACGTCGCGGTCTTTGGTGATGGTGACAAATAGCAATGGTCTATGCAAGAACATGTAAAACTGACTCTGTGAGTTACTTGTACACGTCAGTTTTCAGTCAGAATTCTACACGTCAGTTTACCTGGATAGTTTTGGGACAGAACCAAGGGTTATGGTTAATGAAAAACCGGTAGGAGCTATATTTACTTGAGTAGAACCATACTGTATCTTTGCCGGACTGAATGCTGAATGTGAGTTGTTTTCCAGAATGCGGGTGGGGTGTCTCATGTATCTGTTTGTCCATGCCACTTATCTACAAGACATGAAATCTGGGTGTAGGGGTATGGGTGTAATTGTAAACGTAATTTAGGACCTTGATTGCTTCAAACAGTCTGTTTATGTGGTGATTGATTACCTATTTATAGAAATCAATTGAAATAAAAGTTTCTACTCATGCCAATAGGCTTACCTGCCTATGATCCCAGTGTATCCATTTGATTGAAATGTTTCTACAGTAGAAGCAAATACCTCTTTGTATAATATTGATTCCACATATAAGTGAGAAGTATTGTAATGTCAATGGACTGTTAGAAAATTGATTAATACATTAATTGGTAATGTAATTTTTTTTAGTTGTAGGTATTGTAGTTTAAGTAATTGTTCAAATAATTTATTTGTATTTGTATGACTGAGTTTGAGAAGAATCAAGCTATTTGAACCACTTTTATTATGATGTCTTCCAAAATGTGGAAAGTTAATGAAAGTTTTGATTCTTATGAAGCGAGAGGTTTGATCCCCGGCTAGAGCATTTTTTTTCCTCGTGTATGGATGTGTTTTGACTGTGTACGTTCAGCGTTCGGGGCGCTTTGCGCTTGGCGCGTGTCACGCTCAGTACTGGGGGCGTTTAGCGCGCGGCGCGTGTCACGCTTAGCGCTCGGGGCGTTTCGCGCTCGGCGCGTGTCACGCTCAGTACTGGGGGCGTTTTGCGCGCGGCGCGTGTCACGCTTAGCGCTCGGCGGTTACTCCCGCTGTTTGCTGTCGTTACCAACACGCCAGGAATTTATTACGCCTGATGTGACATTCACGAAAATTCAATATGCTATACAAAGAAAATACAATGCGAGAAATGTGAAGATAATGTTAAAATTCCTCTAGTATTCTAACATTATCTTCACAATACGATAAACAAAATAATTGAATAAAACATGTCACATCGGTTAGAATGGGCCCCCAGTTACATTCATTGTCAGATTGTCATTCAAAGAAAGTATAAACCAAAACATTATTTTTAAGTTTAGTGTTTGTATTGTACAATGCAAAATTGATATGTTGAGTGTATATCGTGCATTTAATATGTTTCCTTTTATTTTTATTAAGTAATTTTAAATTTATAATTCGTTTAAGTTTACTATTTAAATTTTGTGTTTGAACGCTTAATTAATTGTGATTTTCACAATAATGGATTACTTAGATTAATTTAAGAATTAATTGTTGAACAATGTATAAGTAGCAAGCTACCTACTAGCAGATGGGATTTTGCGAAGTTTCTATGATAATCAAAATTGTTTCCCCACTAGGCAATATTGCTATGTATTAATGCTGTATTGTTCACCTCATTATAATCAATATCTCCTTTGTAAATCTTGCAATTTATCGTTTCATCTATTTTCGAGAAATAATTATTCATCTACCTGTTTTCATAAGTTCCAAATAGTTGCCAATAATAATTTAAAAGTAACAAAATTGAATCGGAAATGAACATGTAAAATGCCTATTTGCGTTCATTACACCCGGTTTCAATATTCGACTAATAGACGAGTAGTTCATACTTTTTTACTAATATTAGTTAAACCTGGAAACTGGGTGTAAAATTTTTAGATTCTAGATGGAACTCACCGTGATATCTATCAAAATGTTTGAAAATAATTGAAAACGTTTCACCTCGATGTAAATATAAGACAATACCGGCCTTTTTTGTAGCATTACCATCGTTTTTTGCGTATAATCTTGACGAAAACGTTCGCTGCAAAATTAAAACTCATTAGCAAAAAAATACTAGTAATGGACTATCAATGGCAACAGTCTCATGATGCTTAATTAAGCATTTTATGAGACATTTGGCTCCTAATTACAGTTTTCCCTCCTTTGTTCAGCACGACATTGGCACTAAAATTCAATGCACTCTATGATCATTAATTTTTGAACTTCTCTGTGGTACCACCTAATTATTTTTAGACTGATTAGCTTTTGGATTCGGAATGAAACACACTACATATTCTCGGCGTCTAATTGATAAAATAATTATATACAGCGACAAGATGACTCCATCGGGAACACAGACGAAAAAACTAAATAGCTTTCTCTTCTCTTTATGACTTGCAGCTTTCTTCATGCTGCGACTATGTCAGTCGGGTTTCATGATATTTTTGACATGTTGCTAATGTTCTAGACAGTATAAGCTTATAATACAATACAACTGAATATTTTTTCACTTAGCATAGTTGTCAGAAATTGTCATGAATCCAAAAATCGTTCCACTTTCAAATAGTTATTTTTTTAATTTCGTGAGCTGGCTTCCGGTATATTCTGTAATTCTTAAACCAGGCGTTGCGCGTTTCCAATGACTTGAACGAACGCAACTTTGTCAGCAATATTAAATAACTGATTAATGATAGAAAAAAGAACTACATACTTTAATAAATGCCTGCTCTACCGGTCCACAATTGGCGAAGAAATTACGTGACAAAAATACAAAAAACATACAGCTGAATTCAGAACCTCAGTTAAAAAGACATTGGCAAATGTACATTGGCAATGGCTATTTTTTTTCTAAAACTCTTAAATGTTAAGAGATTTTACATTGTTTAAGATGAAATGTGCCTTACCTCGATTTTAAATTGTACCTAATTATCTAAGTTAGTCTAAGACTATCATTTAAATACCTATTGTTAATGTGAGCGTGTAATATGTACTTTTAGGTTAATAAATCGATTGAAATCATTTTTTCATTACTGTTTTTTATTAGCATCTTTCTAAACAACAAAAGAATTTTTATTCAAGGATTTAAAATTTATATTTAAAGGGAAAGTTTCTGTATTAAGTGATTCTTTTCTGCACCTCACTTAAGTACCTATAATATTTGGTGGGTGATTAGTAAATTGAGTAATTATTGCGAGTGTCAATAATAATTAGTTGACTAAATTCTACGTATATTAAGTACATATCTAGAGAAGTAAACAAATCACGGTGATTTGTTTACTTTGGTCGTCAGTGTAACAGTTACCTAATTAGCTAATTATGTCAAATAATTCGTCGTATAAAGAGCTGTTTAATATTAAGAACGATCAGTGACAAAGTGATTTTTGCTGTTTAAACGTCTTTCAGTGTTATTTAATTATGGAATTCAGTGATACTTATACACTTATAATTTCTAAACAGTTAATTCAAACAAAGGCAAATATGAAAAGTGATAAGGGTAAGTTACAAATCTAATATTTTTCTAGTTACATAATGTAATAAATAACGGAGCAGTTGTGTTTCTTATAGTTCTATCAATTAACTATTTTTTACTTTTTAAAATACATGGAAGAATGTGGAATGATTCAATTGTCGTTTGCTTATTTTCCATTAAAAACTAACTTTTACGAGTCATTTCGTAATTTGAATTTCAAATTTAGAAGTTATCTTTAATTGCTAACTTGCATAATTTGCAGCGTCGCATCTAGGCGGGGGGGCAAGCGGGGTCTATGCCCCGGGCGGCAAGACCGGGCAAGTTCAGAGGGCGGCCAAATTCACATTTGCGAATTGGCCAGGAACGCTTATCTAGTCGTGCAATGTTAGCGATAGAAAATCGACTTACACACGAGTTAAATGTCAAGGCCATAGATTTATTTGCTTAACAACAAGTTCGATGAGTAAAATTGTAATTTCAATTCACAAATGCAATTTATTAATATTTGATTTTTATTTTTATTATAATATATATTTTTATTTTAAATCCTATCCTGTGCTGTGTATAAAATATGTATACATGTTCACGTTCATGTGTACACATTCTGTAAATAAATATGCTTAACACAGAAAGAACAGCGATGGATGCATTATTTCCGAAGTCCTATGTCCAAATGTCAATCAATTAGTGGATATCTGAGAGCTGAAATTATTTATAAAGATATAAAGGTAAAAATAAATATAAGGTCGGGGATATTTTTCAGATTTTGCCCCGCCTAAAAAAAAATTATGAACCGGCGCTGTAATTTGGAATGGCCGTTATTGCTGCACCATTCCAAATTCAAAATAAAAAATTTCAGATATTTTCCGAAACTGAATTTTGTTAACAGTTTAATGTCAGTTTGAGTTTATTTAAATATCCTAAAACATTTTATTTATCTTACTTTTTTGTACTATTTTTCCAGTGTTCCTAGTTAAAAAAAATATAGGTATCCATCTCGTATCAAAAATATTTTTTATTCTAGATAGTCGTTTTTCATTTTATTTTTAATTTGTTTCAGTCGACGAAGAAATCTTTTGGACTCCTGACGTCGAAATGTTGTCTCCTCGAGCGATAAGCAAGAAGCCTAACACGCCTTTTCCCAAAAAACTTATCAACCGAGAAATTCCCATTCGATCTACGCCTAGGTTCAGGAAAAAGAAAGGGGTCGATATACCAAACACACGAAGATTAGATTTCACCGTTCCTGAAGATGAAACTGAGGATATTTCTAGGGAACCTGCCAAGTAGGAGAGTTAATTTATTACAGACGATGTAGGTATCTCGGATACCGTGAAGTTGGTTGCAAAGCATAATATATTATCTTCCATATTTCTTTCACAGAAAAGCTTTTGACCTAAGTTCAAAGTATAATATTGTATACATACTACGGTATAAATTGAAATACGCTTCATATATAATATATTGTATTGTGTGTGGTGAGAGGGAATTTGTTGAATCCCAGATGCCTTTTCAACAAATTTATTTTTCATTGTATTTTCATGATTAATTCAGTGAGAAGTGTTATTTCTTTTGATTTTAAGAATTTCTTGTTAAGCTTTTTGAATTTTAATGATAATTTCATGATAGTTATGTTAACAGGTATGTATTATAATCTTAGTTTCAAGTTAATATAAAAATATATTCTTGTCTGTTAAACTTTTTGTTTGCTTCTAATTTAACTTTCCTTTTACCTTTTATACCTTTGTGGGGCCTCTGTTGCTCGCATCCGTAGGAGGGACCATCAGAGTCACGAATCCCACGGGTGGTGCAAAAGGAGCAACCCAAAGTAGCAGTGGAACTTGTGTTAAGTTCGTCCAGAGAAGTACTGCCGCCACACTGGCCGCCAAGCACATGTATCGTATGAATTACAAACGCTTGTTGCATCCCCATCTTGATACGCGATAGTATTGTCAACTTCGATGTTTCGAAACAAGAGAAAGTTGAAAACAACTTTAGCTGATAAATTTTATTATGCTACTATATAATTCATGACCGATAATAGTTTTAACAAATAATAAAAGTTTTAATTACTGAATCCTTTTGAAATGTATTATTATTGATATTATTTTTGGTGATAGTCACGTTATTAAGACATATTTAATTTTTTTCTGTAAACTAATTCTATAATTATTATTACTGTATTTAATTTGAATATTGCACATCCATAGAATACGTTGGAACTTTTTTTCTTTAAAGTATAATGTGGTATAACAAATATACATTTAGATATCAGCAATAATATATACTTTAGCAATAAAATATACTTTAACTTTGTAACGAAGCGTATAAGAAATAAATATAAGCCAGGTTATGTCTACTCGGTGTAGCGTAGCCGGCAGCAAATACGTTTTTGTATAAAAACTGCAGAGGTATATCATATCTTATTCAGACAGACGGTTATGTATGTATCGCGCAGACGTCTTTGTGTTTATTATATCAAAATGACTAAAGTTGAGTTTAAAGTCAATGGAGTAACTTGCAAAGGTATGGTTTTTTGTATATTTGCAACACCAAAAACAGTTTTAATTAATTATTTATATTGTAAGTTGTCAAGGCCATTTGGGGACAACAAAGTGTCAATAGAAAATAAGTGACTAATATAAAAAACAGAAAATAACGTCATTAATTCTTTATTTATACCTCTTTCCTCATTTTGAAAGAGAATCTCTCAAATCGGTGTACAACGGGCGAAGAAAAAAGTCACAGGAAAGTAAAATACGCAACTTCTTTTACTTGATGACAATTTTTTTCTAGTTACTTTGATTTAACAACAATTATCGAAATAAAATGTATCATCATACGTCAAGTTTTCAAAGTGAATTGTTCAGAATCTGTTCTGTTCTGTGTCTGGATTGTACCAGGAACTTTAACATTGAAAATCTAAAACAGTTTTTTTTTAAATCGATCGCGGCGATCTCTTCCCAGGTGATTTTTGTTTTGATTTTTTACACTCATACCCCTCCCCGGCATTTGTGTCGCAGGTGGCATGAACAAATATACATACACACACACACCAAGACCCCGAGAATAAGTTTTATAGCACAGTGTGTCTCGCCGGCATTATAACCCCGGACATCAAACCAACTACCTAAGCTACGGAGTCGTCTAAGACCTAGAATCGTCGTCTTAGAAGGGATCTGATGTACACTCACGTTAATTATTTAGCTATATGGTATAGCGTGTAACAAAACAATTTAGCGGGATACATCATTTTATAAATAGTACTTACCTCCTTAGTTCATGACAAAATGATTGCTGCAATTTGTTCGTAAGTGAAATAATAAATGGTGATGTGACTAGCAGAAGGTTAGTAAAATATTAGTTACGAGCGCAAAATATATCCAAGGTCGCCAACCTTTTGGTATTCAAGGGCTACAAAGTGGCATAATGTTCTTCTTCTTGCTCTTTGGTTTCGGGGATCACCCTTCCATCGGAACACAGTAATGCGAGCACTACTGCTTGGCGGCAGATTCCAGTTATGGTGACTTACAGCGCAGAAGGCAGACCTGCCAGGCCATCTGTGAGGCCAGCCACAGATTGCCTCTTGTTAGTTGGGGAATATGTGACATGTACCAATCCGGATTGGGCTCCCGTGTTAGATCAGTCATTCACTCTCAATTATTGGGAGTAGGCTAAGTTAAGTTCGACTGTTCTCATAGCTCAGTTGGTAGTAGCAGTGTTGGTCGTGGGTTCGATTCTCACCCAGGTAAAGTATTTGCGTAATATTTAGAAAAGGCAAGTATTTAAAAAAAAAATTACCTACCTAATAAGTATTCTATCATGTATCTAGTTCTTAGTTTGGGGATAGATGGCGTTGTGTGAAATATGTCAAAAAAGAAAAAAAAAGGGTCCACTAACTCAGCTTAGGCTAAGCTGTGGAAAACAGACAACTACAACTAGAAATAGAACTATGCCTCTGTCAGATTTTATCAACTTTATTTTCCGTCTAGTGGATGAGTGTACTCCGAGGGACACGACCCTGAACGCCTACATTCGGAACACTCTCGCCCTCCCCGGCACCAAGGCTATGTGTCGTGAGGGCGGATGCGGGTCCTGCATCGTCATGGTCTGCGCTAAGAGGTACCCGAGCGGCGTTGTGGAGAACTTCTCTGTCAACTCTGTGAGTATCTGCTTCCAGTACGGGTTGGAACATGCGTAGGTAATTTTAAGTCTAGATAAACACTGAATATTCTTACTACTTAATATTTGTACTTAGTACTATTATAAATGTGAAAGTTTGGATGGATGATTGTTACTCAATGTAATTATAAGGTTCCGTCTAAAAATTTCTACCAATTCAGTGCTTGGTCCTCATATTCTCCTGCCACGGATGGGAGGTGACCACGGTCGAGGGTGTGGGCAACCGACTGGACGGGTACGGCGCGGTGCAACGGCGTATAGCTGCCTTCAACGGCACCCAGTGCGGGTTCTGTACCCCTGGGTGGGTCATGCAAATGAACAGGTCAGAACACGTTTTTATTAGACTTGAGACTTTTTCTTTTAGACTGGCCATGGCTGTTGGTAATAGCTCTGCCTTCTGCGCCGTAGGTCCTGGGTTCGATTGTGTGACGAAAATAGATGTTTGTTCTATCTGGGTATTAAGTTATATGTAAGTATTTATAAAACAATGTAGTATATATATTCTATCAGTTATCTAGTTCTCATAGTACAAGCTGTGCTTAGTTTGGGGCTAGGTGATACTGTGTGAAATGTCCAGGAATATTTATTTATTACATTATCGTCGACAGTTTAAATTGAAGTGATACAAGTGGGATAATAAAAAAATCTAATAACACGATGCCCAGTTCTTGGTTCTCTTGCCACAGTTGTGAGGTGACCTGATCTTAAGCGTGGTTTGTGGTAATACGATAAAGATAAAGATGATTCCTTTCACCTTCTTGAGAAGGGGGAAATGTATCATTTTGATCATTGAGGAAATATCGCGGCAGAAAGATAGGACATAATGTCTTCCAATCCGGACTGAGCTGCCGTGATAGATTAATGCCCATTTACTCACGCTTGTAGAGAATTAATGGGCATTAATAGTGGGCAAAAATTTCCCAATGTACAGGCATTGGGATCATTAGATACTGATCTAATATTTTATTGGACTTGACTTACAGAAGTAAGGTAACCTTGGTACACAAGAAAAAGGAGAGAGAATGAAACAAACAAACTACCCTTTCGATGGAATAAAGCATGTTTTTATTTGCGAATGTATATCAAATTTCTAACAATATTGCATTGGAACATAAAGCGCTTCCTTGAAGTCATTATTTTGTAGAGAAATCGTTATAATGTGCCCTTCAGTACTGCAAATGTGTAGTAATGTATTCGTGCTGATAATTAAAGGAACTACGAAGACTAGAGAGAATCATAGTAAATAAAATCTGTTATTAGAATACTACTGTTTCATAGAACATAGAATAAATAAATAAATTATTCCATATAAATCTATTTCAGATTTAAGTTTACTAACCGAAAATGAGAATTATTGACGAGACTGATTGTTTCGATACACTTTCCATAAAGAACACTTACGAAGGCGACGTATATATTTCCTCTAAAATAATAACAATTTAATAAGTGTCATGTAATAACTCTAATTTTATACCTTATTTGAATTCTTCGCAGTGAGTAACCGAAAAAACGATATATCGCTTGATTCTTCTTAGTATAATATATTTATTAGAATACTTAATTTTATTTCTTGCTTGAGGAAAACATTCTTACTACTTACTTGAATTGAAATACACTTACAATGTATTTAACAAAACCATTTTCAGCAACGCCTTTCTAGCCCCTAGAAATCAACCTGTTTAATTTTTGTGTATTGTATTGTATATTAATATTGGACGACTAATAATATCTTAATCTCATCAAAACTCTATCATCTATACATATAATAAAACTGTAGACTTGCCGTGTCTGTACATTAAAGATTTTTGCAAAATAATAACTGGGAGACGTTAGGAATAAGTAATAGAACGTAAAAAAGCATTTTTTGTAATTTTTGTCTGTTTGTCTGTATGTTTGTGCGCACTTTACGCAAAAACCATAGATAGTTATCAAAATCTAGGTACTAACAAATGTTAAGCGGAGTCTCGAATAATGAATAGGGTTTATTTTATCAAAATCGACTTACAAAATAAAAAGTTATTCAATGTTTTATTCAAAAATGTTTGTGCGCACTTTACGCAAAAACCATAGATAGTTATCAAAATCTAATTACTAACATATATTAAGCTGAGTCTCGACTAATGAATACCGTTTATTTTATCAAAATCGACTCGCAAAATCAAAAGTTATTCAATGTTTTATTCAAAATTTTAACGCGCCTGCCGAATCCTGCATGCTTGACTCGGTGTAGCGAGCCGGTGTATTGCAGCATGAATACGAGCAGGCGCTTGAAGGCAGATGACACGTTTAGTCGTAGTTTGGGTTAGTTAATTAGACAATTAGTTTAAAGGCAGTTTTTTTTGTACTTTGAACTGCGAAAAGTTGATTAAGTTTGATTACGAGTTAAGCTGCCTGTCAAACGAGTCATTTACTTGATGGAGACCTACATTACACTGGAGTAACGCCATGGCCTTATATCCGGCTGAAAATGGCCGCATAGGTAAATCTTCTTCAGGGTACATCATCATCATCATCATCAGGGGCGAAAGTACATAACCCTTGCGACATTTGTTATCGATTTTGCTGATATTATCTGGATATTCAGATGCAGCACATTTATTGAAAAAGTATCATTATAAGTTAGCGGAAGTCTGTCAAAGAATATGCAGCTCAACAATGATAACGAAACATAAATCGATGCTTGCTAGCTATCTTTTTTTTTTCTGAGTTAGTTACGTATCGAGCTGAGGGCCCACCTGGCGGTAAGTGGCGAACCACACCCATGACAACAGTTATGCGACTCAGTATAAGATTTGGATCTTAGACTGAGTCGCACTCATCCTGCTGCGACCATCACCCGAGACGGGGATGATACGTCTCATGCAAATATAATGCAAGCACTTCTGCTTGTGTGATTCCATGTGTATTGGCAGTACCTCGCAGGACGAACTTGACACAAGTTCTACTGTTACTTTTTGGTTGCTGCTCTAGCACCACTCAGAAGGTACGTGTAGGGAATCAAAGGATACACACCTGCGGACGCGAGCAACTAGATCCAATAAATTGGTACGGGAGACTTATTTCTCACCAAAGCCGTCTTGACCCAAATACGCAACCGAAATAAAATTGCTCCCTCTGTTTCCTAATTGGGTAAAACAGCTATACACATAGTTACATGAAACTAAAACCGCCAACAAAATGTTTAAAATCCCAAAAACTTGGAAGTCTTTGAATCTGGAACTTGGAACTTGAAGACCTGTTTGCAACATTTCTAGAAATAGCGACAAAGCAAAGGTTCTACGTGATTGTGCTTAGTAGTATGGGATCAGTGCACAATGGCAACCCGTAAAACAGTTAAAGCGATGGACCGAACTCACTGCGATATATTAGATCCGCCTATAGATATCACCATGCTCTTATGTGGTGTTTATAAATGGAGATACTAAGGTTGATGAAATTAACGCATGTCTTAATGTTCGAGTCTGTGGGACAACGTTATACCAATGCATTGAACACTAAACATGCGGCCACACACCTCCTATGTATTTTGTGTATGATGATCTAACAACACTGATACAACATTGAGCAGCGTCCCAGGGAATGGCATTGAACACCATTCAACATCATTAACAGAGAAGTGGAACAATAAGACGATTTTTTTTTGTCAGTGGGTAAATACTTTGCGTATACCTTGGGGAGGCGTGAGGTTATGTGTGACTCACCCCCAACACTACTCAGAAATAGCAGTACTGGGGAAATACACATTAAACCCCCTTGGTGTTCCTGCACTACGCCTTCACGCTTGGGGTACGGGTACGGTAGCGGCCCCAGGAGCGTTGGTCTACGCGTATCGGGACCCCAACACGATGTCTAACTCCCTGTGGTGGCGTGCCCGAAACACGAAGCACGCCATCCTCCTGTGGGGACCTCATCCGTCGGACGGCAGATTCCCCGGATCTACCACCAGGAGGTTCCCGTTAGGGTGACAGGCGGCGCTCATGCGCCTGCCTTCGCCGACCCACTCTCCTGCGTCTACCAGGGTGAGGAGATTCTTCCTCCCTCACCCTCGCGGCTGCTTCTTTCTGCGAGGTTACTTCCTTGCAGAAAGACTGAGCTGCCACCCAAGATCTCCCGCTGTCAATCATGGATAAGACCATAGTTAACAGCAAAAAGTTTCTGCCTATAGCTGCGGTCAGGCGGGAACAATAAGACCCTACCATCTATCCCATCTAATGTTTAAATTTCTAGAGTGCATCTGGACTCTCATCACACAATATATTAAACTAAATGTCGGAATGCCCATTGCTCTTTTATAAATTTATGTCTTCCTAAATTATGTTACAGCACCAAATTGAAAGTCAAGAGTTTAGAGAATTCCTCTCATTCCTATCAACTGCCTATGTTCCGCAGTGATCAGACGTAGTCCTTATATTGAGTTGCTTTTTGCACAGTCCGCCTTAGCAATTCAAATATTTTTTATGCGCACGTTCCTGAAATATCCTGAAAAAACGACTTCTATAGTATAGTTTACAGAGAAGCATTATTGTATTTGCAATGGTTGCAGTTTCACTTACGTAGTTCATCATCCAATCAAGTCTTTAATCTTCCCAGTTAACAAATCCTAAGTAATATGGTAAGAATCCAACGGAAATAAAGTATTTTGAGATTTAATCATAACATAATTTTAATACAATAGTAACGACCAGACATAATAAGCATCTCATTATATTTCTATCTTCTAGGCTGGGATAGATCTAAGTCCACGCGGACGAAGTCGCGGGCACAGCTAGTTGTGACAATATATTTACTCAAACTTTCCCTCGTGTCTGCCTATAGACCAATATTTCCACCACCAACAAGCAGAGAGATAGGACCATTCCGTACAGCATCCAGAGGAGCACTGGTTGGAAATCTACCATGTTCACTGACGTGAAGCTAGCTCCCCTCACATGGCATTGTGGCTTGCGAGAGTAGAATAAGCGTAGCGTTCTGTCTCCTAAACCGTGCTCAATGTTTCGGTACTGCCTGAAATTAATATCATTTATTAAAAGACTATTAATTATGACTCTATTTTATTGGATCGATATTGATGGTTCTTTTTATTAGTCACCCAGTATGAATTTGAAAAAATACAAACGCGTTTAAGGTTGATGATAAAATATAATGAAGGAAGTCATTTTTTTTTATTACTTTCAAATCAGCACGATTCTCCATTATAGAGGGAAATTGATCACAAAATTATACTAAGGATGTCCATGAAATTTCAACAAGTGCGAGGGCTTCCAATAAAAAAAAAACAAATTTGTAACACAAAGTGAATAAAGGTTGAAGTTGAAAATGTTTACCCAATCTTGTAAATCTCCCTGTAGGGAGACTTCTTTCTTGAGCTGGTCCAGGGTATGCTGTTAGGGTGGTATTCGATCTCATGTAGACCACATTTCTCGTGCTCTTGGAATACGCTCTCCAGTATTTTGTAGCCAATGCCAGTATTCATGTGGAAAGCGAATGGAGAATCTTTCTGAAAATTTCAACATACTTTATAAACCAGCGCTTCGACAGTCTTTGCTTCTGCAGGAATGAAAGCAGACCCCACGGTTCGGTTTTTGAGTCTTCGCAGAAGACAAAATCTTCTTGTTCATGAGTCTCATGAACAAGAAGATTTTGCTTTCTGCGTTCTAGAGAAAAAAAAAAAACAAAAAAGAAAAATTTGTTTGAAAAGTAATTCAAAAGTAGTGTTGTTTCCATGTTTGTTCATTCTACCTGTGACACAGGTTTTTCTAGGGGTATGCGTGTGTATGTGATATTGACACGTTATTTAAATATCTGTGATACGTCTATTTAATCAGCTTTATGTTAATGACTTCTAATTACATTTTGTAATCTCCTCACGCCTTCCTCGACACTCATAAAGTTGGGTTTATATCCCGCTTTCAATACTTTACTTTCGTAAATCGCTTTTCTTACTGGATCTGTGGCCGACTGGAACAAAAATAATAGCAAATACAACAAAGAAAAACTTACGTTGTTACTCACCAAACAAAATGGCGGTGACGGTAAATTAGTTCGGACATTTGGGGACCCCAGATGCTCGCGTCCCTTTGTATCCCTACACGTACCCCCTGGGTGGTGCCAAAGGAGCAACTAAAAGTAGCAGTAGAACTTGCGCCAAGTTCGTCTGGAGAACTTCTGCCTCCGCACCTGGTAATCTGTCACCAAGCAGTGATGCATTCGTATTGCTGTGTTCCGGTGGAAGCCGTGTGTGCACTGGTGAAATCATGCATGAGACGCTACATCCCCGTTTCGAGTGACGGTCGCAACAGGATTTAGCTTGGGAGGACCTAGTTCGTATTACTGTAACTGCAGCAATATATAAAAAAAAAGAATTGAAATATGGTGTCCCTCAAAAATTTACCATAACCGGCGACTAAGTTTTTACCACTAATACTAAATTATCTTATTTTAACACGTTCTCAAAGTTAATAAACAAATAAACAAATCATCTTTAACTCCTTTGATAACACTATTTTAGCACAAAAATAGTTGACACAAACCGGAAAGTAATGCCTATTATATGCCTCATCTTCCACTCCTAGCTCCAACTTAGAGTTCAGGAGATCAGACAGGGTCCTGATCTGGTTGGAGCTGGACTGCAGCAGCGCGACGATGTTGGCAGAGTACGATGTGTACAGGAACAGAAATATCAAGAACATTAGGAATGATACCACGCGGCCAGAACCTAGAAATGAGAAAGTGCTGGATGTACTAAACAAAAACATTATATCAAGCCCGGTTAATCAGTTTTTTTTGGAAATATTGTGATTTATTCTCCTTCATCACCCCTGAAATAATAACGGACTCCGATATGCTATCATTAATTTATCCTAGGTCCAATCCGAAGGTCGCACCTATTTTAGTCGATTGGTGTACATCAAATTGTTTTTCAACAGACAAAATATTGACAAAACGGTGAAGTATTAACATTCGTGGGGAAGCCGGAATTACCTAGAACGAAATAATGAAAGACTTTTCACACCTACCAATCTGGATTGGTAGAGATCTTTGAGGAGATTAAAAACACTCTAGAAAGATAAGAGAAGGCATGCCTGCTATTGGCTAATATTAGGAGTACAAATAAGTTTCCGCCGTTTTTTAACACAAATTAAATATTTATTGTATTGTAGAAGAACGGTAATATAAATTTATTCAAAATATTGCCCATCACTTGCAACCACTTTTTCCCATCTCTCAGGCAGCATTCGAATCCCACGTCTGAAGAACTCCTTGTCTTTTGAGGTTATCCACGAATCAACCCAATTTTTGGTATCCTCATAAGATGTGAACCGCTGCGCCGTCAGAGCATGTGCTACGGACCGGAACAGGTGATAATCGGACGGTGCAATGTCTGGTGAATACGGCGGGTGGGGTAACACTTCCCAATCAAGTGTTTCCAAGTACTTTTTCACGGGAGCCGCAACATGTGGACGAGCATTGTCATGCAGAAGAATAATTTTTTCGTGTCTAGAATAGTATTGAGGGCGTTTTTCCTTCAGAGCTCGGCTCAATCTCATCAATTGTGTTCGATAGAGGGCTCCAGTAATTGTTTCGCTCGGATTAAGCAACTCATAATACACTACACCTAGCTGATCCCACCAAATACACAGCATAATTTTTTCCGTGAATATTCGGTTTTGCTGTTGATGTTGACGCGTGGCCAGGTAATCCCCATGATTTTCTTCTTTTTGGATTGTCATAATGTATCCACTTCTCATCACCAGTTATGATACGATGTAAAAAACCCTTTTTTTATGTCTAGCTAGCAGCATTTCACTTAAGCATAATCGGCGTTCAATATCTCTCGGCTTTAATTCGTACGGAACCCAATTTCCTTGTTTATGAATCATTCCTAATGATTTTAAACGATGTGAGACTGCTTGCTGAGTGACTTCTAATGTTAGAGCAAGTTCTTTTTGTGTTTGAGATGAATCTTCCTCCAATAATTCCTCCAATTCTGCATCCTCGTAAATTTTTGGCCTTCCACTGCGATCTTTGTCTTCTACGTCGAAATCACCATTTTTAAACTTTTGAAACCACTCTCGACACGTTCTCTCACTCAAAGCAACCTCACCATATGCTTCTACGAGCAATCGATGCGCCTCAGCAGCAGATTTCTTTAAATTAAAGAAGTAAACTAATATTTCCCGCAAATGACGCTTACTTGGCTCAAATTTTGACATTTTCAACTTATAAAAATTATATTTTACCAATATAAAATCAATGATATTAATAGGTTATGTTGTTCTTGAATGTCCAAACTATTTTTTAAGCCGGTTATCATCTGCGAAAGCTAACCGAAACTCCGTGCCGCGCCATCTACAATAAAACGGCGGAATCTTATTTGTACTCCTAATATAGAATTGATTATATCTTACCTTTTAACTCGCTGTTGCTTCCTTGCTGAGTGATAGCACTCATTATAAATATCCAGATGTCACTAAGGTTAGCTTTGAGAATTAAAGGGTCTTCCATAACCTAAAACATAGGGGTAGGGGTTAGCTTATGTCGAGTTGCTGTTCTTATGATCAGAGGATTGTATTATATCAGGCCCATTTGTTTATTCCTCCGTACCAGCCTCTAATGTTCCCACTGCAGGGACACTGGCCTACTCTCGATAATTGAGAGTGAGTATTTGTTTATTCCGTTTATTATCAACTCTAATAAATCATGTTGATTTAACAAATAATTTAATATTTATAAAATATGAGGTCTCAAAAGAATTACAACACATCCAGCAGCCAAACCCATTATAAATATTCCTCTATTTTGTCGGGATAGAAATAAATATTAAAAAAAATAAGAAACCTCTGAACCCCAATGGTACCAACCTTCTCTTCATCTTTAGCTGTTTCCCACTTAGTGCTGATATAAAAAATTATAATTAAAACAATGACCAGCCCACCAATGCACAACCACACTGAAGACTTGAACGGCAGTGTGAACAAGTTGTTTTGTAAGGAGAGAGGAGGTTCCCGGAAAACGAACTTTGGTATAATTGGTATCATGGTTATATATTGGATCAAATGGATTCTTTGTAGATTTATGAATGATACTGTGCCTGTAAATTTTAAGATTCATAAATAATTACTGTAAATAAAGAAAAAGAAATTATTTGATTAATTAACAACAGCTTTATCCATTCCGGATGTGCAATTTTGATCAAACTCAAACTCAAACTCATTTATTCCTTTAGATCTCAAGTCACATCAAATTTTACACATGCACATATTCGTGAGCATATAACGTGTCACAGGAACTCCCCAGGCACATAACATGCACACAGATATGTCAAATTACAGTCAGTTTTCATGTTTAAGCTTATCTTATTTGTTAAGTTTACGTCTGTTCCAACCCTAACCGACCAACCCGAGGGGAGAAACAGACAAGAAACCCCTCGGAGACAGCATTACATATTCGCGAATATGGTCCTGCGTCTAGATCTAGATCTAGATGGATCAGTGTGATTAGCAGTTATAATTAAATAGTTAGCTAGTAAGTAAAGATTTACATTAATACGTGCAAATGAGAGGTCTAGTCAAGTCAAGTACTGGGTTTTTTTAAATGTCTTTTTTTTATAAATTTGTTATTTCCTCTAAATACGTGTCGGAACAAATCAATATAATATAATGGAGGTTATATGATGACTCTTATACATTTCTATGCAGTACAAGTACAGAGTATATCGACAGTGTTTCTCCAAAATATTATGATTAAATTAATTGAGGAAAAACATCACTATAGTACTTTTGTGATATATTTCTCGTTTCCATTTGACGTTTCCAACTTAAATGATATTTCCATATCCAGCACAACGCTACGGAACTATCAACTCTCCATCCACTTCCTGCGCTTTGGTACTTGTACCCTGCTATTTTAAATTTTTGATATTTACTATCTTATACATAATGTTATACAAACAATCAAATCAAATGGTGTTTTTAATAAACCTATATCGTTGTAGTCTAGAAACCTTAATAAATTACACTAATATACGATCCCCTCATACATAATTACAATTTAAGGTATTTGTCTACTAACCAGCAAGTTCTGCTTCACCATTAATCATATCCCCCATCATGCCAGTCCAACTGTTGTTGATGTAGTACCCCCAAGTATTAGTAAAAATTAACACTTTCGTAGCGTTCATAAAGTCGTATAGAGGTTCAATCATGTGGTATGTAACTTTGGGGAGGTTGTCATCTTTTAAATTTCTGTTAAATTTTAAATAATATTAGCTAACTTACTTGTGTGTTTATTGTGTTCGTAAGTTCTTTTACGGGACAAATAAAATCAAAATACATCCATATTGGCTCCGCCACCTGCAGCTTAAATACTCACGTTAACTGATGAATGTTAGTTCTGGTACTTTTGTGACGGACCACATATGAAGCAGCTATCGGCTTCCCATTTAGATCTTTTCTCCTCATCGTCATAGTGGTCTTTACTATTTCATCTGACATCTTGAATCCTTTAGTTGTAGTCCAAACTCCAAACGCCTCTATACAGAATCCACTGGTTGCCTCGGTACGATATACTAAAACATTTATTTGAAAAATATTGTGTCTAGACGTTTTTGTTCTACGTGCAAAATATTTTACGTGCACACATTAACTAACAGGTATACATATTCATACACTCAGGAGTACGGACGTAATGCTTGCCCATACCGGCTGAACCTGCAACGGACTTTGGAGATTTAGTAATTAACATTATGTATTCTAACAGATTAGGTCGCTTCATGAATAATAAGCGAGCTGATCTGCCTTTTCCGTAACTTCTTTCACGAAAGTAACTTAGTATTTGTCTAACTTACTTAAATTCAAATGAAAGGTATCGTTATCCACTTTTTTTGCAAGAGCAACTTCAGAGTTTAACAAAATTTTCAAGTTTCTTAGATCCTCAGGAATGTCATTTTTCATTTCACTTTCTTGCGATAAAATCAACCATCTATATGGTTTAGTAAATAAAAGGTTATCATCAACCTGAAAATTATTAATTTGTGTTAAAAACATTTAAATCCTTAACAGTTTTTACACTTTTGCACACACTTTACTAGAAATCCCTAAAAAACAAATCAATATAGAAAAATGCTAAAATTAACGCTTACAATAAATTTAAAGACAAAACTCACTTCCTTTAGAAATCTTTTAGTACCCATGCAATGCACATCAGCGACGACAAGTGTATGTATTGGATCAAATTTTTTTATTTCCGTGTATTTATTTCCATGGATAAACGAAATGGTTGAAGTCTTTTTTGATTTTATCAAATGTAACATAAAATCTAATTTGTCCGCTAAGTTAAGAATTATAAAACAAAAACAAAATTAATACGGCATTAGAAATCTACACACATTCTACAAAATAGTTAAGAATAATGTTTTTATCATTTTAAAGAAGAACCTACGAAATTTCCAGCAAGCCTGTACCAAAACATGCGTCGGTTTTTCGTAAGACTTTATTACTTCCACTATCATTCTAGTTTCATCTCTTACGCACAGAGATAAACCGAACCAGAAAACCAAACAAACATGTTTCAAAATCATTATTAAAATCTTGTATAATTTTCAGATACGTTTTAGGTAAGTCGTCTATGGAGTAATCATTTTCGTCGACTGCAAACGAAGTCTCAAAATCGCTTTTGTTACCTATTTGAGTACCCCTGATTACCCTTAAACGGCGTAAAATTGTATATTACGAACGTCTAGGTCTTTATCTAATTGTTAGGGCTGGTTCGTGATTGCCGTTCGCTCATTTTCTGTTTAATAAGTTAACAGTTTCCATGTCGTGATATTATGGCAATTAACTAGCTTCACTGTTGTTTTGAATTTTAGATATTGCTCAAATTCGTTGAGTAATTATTAGACATCATAATTATCACATTTTAGAGAGCGTGGTGGCCCAGGGGCATAGACGCCGATTTTCAATCTGAACGTCGCTGGTTGAAACCTACACGTGCATCAATGAGTTTTTTCACTTGAATAATTTATGTGCGAAATGTACCATGTAATTTATGTACCATAAATTCGAAGACATGTGGCATCTACCAATCCGGATTGGGACTCTCAATTGGGAACATTAGAGGCTGGACGAGAAGTATGGAAGAACTTTTTTCATAAATTTACTAAATTTTTTGACATACATTCCATATCATTTTCAAACAATATGTTATCTCATAATAGATATACACATTACAATTTTTCAGTCTCCGAGACAAGCATCTCACTATGGCAGAACTAGAAAAATCCTTCGGGTCCAACACATGCAGATGCACAGGATTTAGACCTATCTTAGATACGATGAAGAGTTTCGCAATTGATGCTACACCTCAACTCCGAGATAAAGTTAGAGATATTGAAGACCTTTATGTATGTAAGAAGACTGGAACCAAATGTGAATCTAAATGCTCCGACGATATAAAATACGATAGTCTGATAGAAGACTTTGTGAAAGTTGAAAATACGATTGTAATAGATTTTGGGTATTCCAAGTTTTGCAAAGTTTATGAAGAGAATGACATTTTCGATGTGTTGGATAAATATGGCTCAGATTCCTATATGTTTGCAGATGGGAACACGGGAAAAGGTAATGTTCAATTGTTCTAGTCCATTAGCTTCCGACAATGCTGAAACTATATTCTCATACAATAAATCTATAACTTTTCGATGTGCAATACAGTCACACGTGCGATCTGAACATTGGCTTAATTAACTGGGAAAATCTGTAACACTTAATTTATTCTGGCACAATCTAAATACGAAGTTCTGTAATTTGTTCTGGGTCCCTAACACCTCGTACTTTACTATACATAAGTATAATCCTTCGATATATTACTTCAGGCCTAATTACATTCAAATTACGCTCCACTACAAGTGGAAAATGATCAAAAGCTTATAATCAATTCGTATGTTCGTTATTGTGTTCCATGCTGAGTTCGTAACTAAACAATGATCCAACCAGCTTTTTGTATGATGCACTTCGCTGATAAGGGTAAATATCCGGCATATTGTTTAAAAATGTTTCTAATGTTTTGTAATGTTCTGAACATTTTGATTACGTTGTACAATAACATTTACACATTTTATATACTTGTTTTCGACATTTTCATTGTAGTTATAATATATTATTTTATATAATACAAAAATAGGAATCTATTTAATTTTAAAGTGCGAAGTATTTGTATGCCTAGCTAATATATTGAATGGCACTGAATTCATGATGTATCTTTTTCAGGTATATACGAAACGTTTATTTACCCACGCCTCATAATCGACATAAGCGGAGTTCAATCACTGAAATGTTTTACTATTGACCAAAATCTGATTCTTGGTGCAAATGTTTCCTTGGAAGATTGCATCGCCATCTTTCAGGATGTTGCACAAAAGCATTGGGAATTTACCTACATGAATGAGTTTGTGAAACATTTCGAGATGATAGCTCATATTCCTGTCAGAAAGGTAACAACATTTACAGTGGTTAACTCGTAATAAACTTGGTTAATAAATTACGAAATTGCATCTTATAATTCTAAAATTACATATCCTACCTACCTTATGTAAAAGAAATCTATTAAAATATCTATAGAATTATTTTCGAATACGACAGCAGAAGCTCGAAAAAAAAAATACCATATTAATATAATATGGTATTATAATATAAATAATTATAATATATTATAATAGTATACAATAGAATTTCTATATGACGTCTGTATTAATTCTAGCAGCAGTAGAACTTGTGCTAAGTTCGTCCGGAGAGGTACTGCCACCACACCTGGAATGTGTCGCCAAACAGTAGTGCTCTCATTACTGTATTCCGGTGGTAGGGTGTGGCTGTCGGTGAAATCACATGCGCATAAGACGTATCATCTCCGTCTCGGGTGTTGGACGCAGCAGGATGAATGCGACTGTTGTCATGGGCAGGGATCGCCACTCACCACCAGGCGGGCCCTCAGCTCGTTCCGTCCCTTATTCACATAAAGAAAAAAAAAATGCGAATTGGTGTATCTTTCGCGGGGTATCGGGACATTATACATAATTTCGAATTTCGTTTTAGATTGGTTCCTTGGCTGGAAATCTTATGTTGAAACATGCGAACCACGCCTATCAATCAGATGTGTTCCTCTTATTTGAGGCTGTTGGAGCGGCCGTTACTATACGTGAGTACTTATAATAGGAAATTAAGACTTGTCGATCAAAACCTTTTATTTTGAACTTCTTTGAAACAGCTTTAAATTTATAATGTAGCATTATCTTAATAAGTATTGGAACGATATTATTATAAACGCAAAAGCTTGTATGCATGTGTGTGTATGTAAGAGAGTGAGTGTGTGAGTGCGTACGCGCGTGCGTGCGTGTTCCAAGAGTTTTTTAGGTAAATAAATATAACTGTAACTATGATAACTATTTTTTATATATAACTTGATTTAACCACCTGGTTACGTTCATCGTGGTTCAGATAAAGTACGAATCTACTGCCGATGACCTCAATTTTTTAAAATTTCAGGAAACAGTAATGGACAGAGAACCACTATGCTTTTGTTGGATTTTCTCAACTACGACATGCACGAGAAACTGATGGTCTCCATCTCTTTGCCACCAATGCGAGAAAACTGTTACTTCAAAAGCTTTAAGGTAAATTTAGCTAAATAATTTTTGTGAATTTAGCTAAATATAAGCGAATCGATTAAAACGAAATATTGGCTATACCAGCTCTAAATGTTTTAGTAGATTACGTGCTTGTTTTTATCAGGAAAAGATTTTGGATAGTATAAGCACTACATTTCAAAAGTAATTATGTTTTTCAGATCATGCCTCGTAACCAGAACGCATTAGCAATAGTCAACGCAGCCTTTTTAGTGAAACTGAACGGCAAGACGAACATAATCGAAGACATCAGCATAGTCTTTGGCAATATATCGCCCACGTTTGTCCACGCCAAAGATACTGAGCAGTTCTTGATGGGAAAGAATGTTTATAATAACAGTACTTTACAAGACGCAGTAAAAGTTTTGTGTAAAGAGGTTCAGCCGAAGGACATGCCGCCGGAACCGGCACCTGAATGCCGGAAGAAACTAGCTATTGGACTTTTTTACAAGGTAAAATAAACGTAGAGAATTATACGAGTTCAACTATCGTTGATTTTACATTAGTCTATTTACAATTACAGTTTGTTCTCAATACCGCTTCTTCTGGATCAGTGAGGGATGTCTATCAATCTGGATGTACAGTTATCGAACGGCCCGTCTCAAAAGGCACACAGGTAACTAAATAAAGCTTTTACAATTCCTACATTCACTTTACTTACTTCAATGACTGAGTTTGTTGATTGTCATTTGTCACAGGACTTTCAAACCCAACCGTTATTGTATCCGCTAAACCAACCGGTACCAAAGCTGGAAGCACAGATCCAGAGTTCAGGAGAAGCACACTATGTGAACGATATGCCGCCATCAAAGCATGACGTATTTGGAGCGTTTGTACTTTCAACAGTAAGCAGTGGAGAGGTTGAGAGTATTGATGTCCACGAAGTTATGGTGAGTTATCTCTGTAACTTGTTTTAAACTGATGGCTAAACCTGGATGGTATTGGAATCCAATCCAACCAGAGAGAAATAAAAATATGATCTCTACCTATTTAATATAAATGTAGATTCTGGGGTTTGCCACATACCTGATCTTAAGAAATTATTTATGAATGGTCCAATTTACAATACATAATTATTATCTAAGGCGATCGAAGGCGTCTTGGGCATATACACAGCTGAGGACATTCCCGGTAAAAATTCCTTCACTTATCCCGGCATACAACTGCAAACTGAAGACGAAGAAATTCTAGCCACAAAGATCAAGTTCTACGGTCAGCCTATTGCTATTATTGTTGCGGTTTCTGAAGAACTAGTTACAATTGTAGCTAAGAAAGTAAATGTTAGATATAAGAATGTTTCTAATGCGACCCCGGTGTTGACTATCGATGAAGCAAAAAGAGATAGCAAGAGATTGGTGGCAAATGACGCGGGTATTGAACCGAGTGGGAAAGGGACGAACGTTACGACAGTGATAAAAGGTAATAGCCATAATTTCAGATAATAATTCAAATACATTGAATATAGAGGAAGTATCATATCAGTAATAAAAATATGCGCTTATTTTTTATAGGTGTGTATGAAACTGAAGCTCAATATCACTACTACTTGGAACCACTGACCTGCGTTGTGGTGCCAGTAGACAAAGGGCTCGAAGTGTATGATTCTGCGCAATGGATGGATCTCACACAAATAGCGATAGCCCGATGTTTGAATATGAAGGAGAGCGAGTGAGTAGTATGAGTAGTATAAGTCAAAGTCAAGGTCATAGTCACAGTCAAATTAAAGTCAAAGTCAATATACTTGTTTTAATACATTTTTCGTTCGCAAACAAGCATACGGCCCACCTGGTGGTAAGCGGTTACTGTAGCCGGTATTACAAATGGTATTGTATTGTTCATAACATTTGCAATACCAAGAGCATTTCATCACTCGCGCTTTGCTAAGGCCATTAAATATTTTAAAAGGCCGTTTTGATAGATTTCTTTTCCGTTGAGTTCTTAAAAGATTTTCAGGAAATGTCACTTCTTTTAAATTAATTTTCGAATTGCTTTAAAATGTTAGCATTAAGCTCACCTTTTGTTTTTGTCATATCATAAGATTTTTTTTCTATTTTTCCCAATTTTAATGGGTAGGTAATAATAAATGGTACGTATAAATATACTAAACCAGCGATGTTTCAAGGATTGTATTTTCTTGAAAACCAAATTAGCGTGCAGTTCAACCAGCTGCTATCATGCTCCAATATGATATAATTTTGTAAAATACAATTATCACTTTGGTTGGAGATTATTGAACAAACCCCTCTTCCAATTTCCGCTTACTAGTTTTTCTAAATCTATCGTTTTAGTGGATAAAAAAACCAACGCCTTCAGTCTATTCTTGATGAAACAACATAAATTATGGTATTAAACAATTCCTCAGTGTGATGGTGCGTGTACGACGTGTGGGCGGAGGTTTTGGCGGCAAAATATCGAGGAATGTGCAAGTAGCCACCGCGGCCGCTATAGTGGCCAGAAAGATGGACAGGACATGCCGGTTCATTCTGCCGATGCAGACCAATATGACCATCGCGGGCAGGCGGTTACCCACACAGTGTGATTACGAGGTAATAATTACAAGTAGGCGTATCACGGACTTCGTCGCATTTGGGTAACCTCATTTTTAACCACGAACTTAACCAGTTATCTACATTCCCAAATCCTACCTACCGAATAGCTACTACTAAAAATGTAACCACAAAGTTTGTGACGGGACCAGGAAACAAATTTATAAATGTATTTTATTAAACTATTACATCACACTGGGTATATGGCTGAAAATGTTAACACCTCGTTTTACCGATGGCGCAGGAAAATGGGATGTTCTAAATTCGAAGACTTCTTTCATACTTTCCCAATGTAAAGTATAGCTCATTCATTCTCTGTTGTCCTTGTTGTTACAGTGGGAACATTAGATGCTGGTATAGTAAATATTTTGTGGATAGTGTTAAGTAGATGAGGGGAGCAAAATATAGGGCTCTGGTTTGCGTCCTGCGTAAGAAATATACCCAGCTGTGGACTATCCAAACTAGTGGATCCATTAACTTCTCCCCGTTATCCCACACGAAGTAGAGACGATATGACATGAATTTTTCTTCCATTCTTATCAGCCGTAATTTTTGTTCTCACTCTTTTTGTGTTTGTGTAATTTTTCATGTAATTAATGCATTGTCGCTGGCCTTCCTTTACCTCGATCTACTTCCAAGTCTAACACTATCCTTTAACATGTGGTTCCTCCTCATGTTTTTAAAGGTAGGTGTTGACGAAAACGGAAAGATCCAATACTTGAACGCAAGCATTGTCCAAGACGTGGGGTGTTCAGATAATGAGAATATCCTGAGCTACGTCGCCGGCGGCTTTGCCAACTGCTATGATACGACTTTTTTCACCCTGAAGACTGCCGCCGTGATCACTGATCTCCCTTCGAACACCTTCGCTAGAGCGCCTGGTAAGAACTTAAAACCTTTTGTAATTATGTTTTTAATTTTAAATTGAACTCTAATTATGTTAATGATATATTATCTAAAACGCAAAATAATGTTTTTCTCTTCTATTCTATAATATCAATAGCCAAAGGAATCGCCCTAATGTTTATTTCTTCCAGGCACAGCAGAAGGCATGTTCTCAATCGAACACATCATGGAGCATATAGCTTTCGCCGTCAACAAAGATCCGACATGCGTTCGTCTCGCCAACATGAGAACCGAGGACAACGACCTACCCAAACTAATCGAAATACTAAAAATACAATCAAAGTACGACGACCGGGCCAGAGAAATCCAATCCTTTAACAAAAACAACCGGTGGAAGAAGAAAGCTATCAAAATTAGCGTCATGAGTTTCCCAGTAGAGTATTACGGCAACTATTCTGCCTTGGTGACCATATACAGGGGAGATGGTACAGTGACGGTGACCACAGGGGGAATAGAAATGGGGCAAGGAGCTAATACAAAAGCGGCACAAGTTTGCGCGTACGAACTTGGGATTCCTCTTGGCTGTGTGTCGGTGCTCCCTCACTACACTTTCACAGCGGCCAACAATGTATTCTCCGGGTCGAGTATAACGAGCGAGTGTGTTTGTTACTCCATTATCAAGGCTTGTAGGATGCTGAAGGAAAGACTGGCGCCGATTGAAGCTGAGATGCCTGGAGCTACTTGGCAAGAAGTTATCAAGAAGGCGGGCGATGAACAGGTACAATAGTACTCTGCCACATTCTTGGCATGTAAATTTATTTTAGCTTTAGTTTTCAATAGATTTATAGAAAAATCAACAGTTTGCATTAGTAACTTATTACGTATGTCTCGCAAGAAATTAATACTGGTGACAATGCGTATGAAAAGTTTATTCGTGTTTCATTTGGACTCGGACATTTTAAACATTTCTTTGATCGAAGTAATGTGTTTGACGAATTCATTCAATTTATTACATAAATTTTGCCACATCTTTGTATTATTACAATACTACCAATTGAGCCAAGGAGCCGTCTACGTAATCGACGACGCCTCCCCTGAGGTATTGGTTACAAAATGATGATAATTTCACAGGTAGACCTGACAGCTATCTACATGATGACAGACAAAGAAGAGGATCTCAGCAACTACAGCGCTTTTGCGGTGGTTATACTGGAGGTGCAGTTGGACGTGTTGACGGGACGCTTCCAGATGGACAGATGCGATATACTGGAGGATGTTGGTTTGAGCGCCAATCCTAATATTGATGTTGGGCAGGTGAGCTGCTCTTTACTCAAACATACTTCAAACCCATTTATTCCTTTAGATCTTAAGTATCATTCGGACACGTCTTTTACACACACACGTAAACATATCCGTGAGCTTGTAGCATGTCACAAGAATTTCTTTTTTTATGTCACTAAAGAGCTGAGAGCCCAACTGATGTTAAGTGGTTACTGCCACCCACAAACAACAAAATGATGACTAAGTTCTTCCGCTACTAAAATGTGAGATATCCCAAGTCATTGCGCGCGTCACTCTAAGACTGGGATGATACGCCTCAAGTGCCTGTAATTTCGGCACTTGAGGCGCCCACGCCCTTCTACCGGAACACAGCAACGCGAGAGCACCACTGCTTGGCGAAGGATTACCAGGTGCGGAGGTACCTTTTTCGGATGAACTTGGCACAAGTTCTACTGCTAACCTTTGTGTTAACGATATACGTGATTTGTCTTTCCTTAGGTGGAAGGTGCCTACATCCAAGGCATTGGTTATTTCACCTGCGAGAAGTTAGTATACGACAAGTCCACTGGAAAACTGCTTACGAACAGGTCACTGACCTACCATGTGCCCCTGTGTTTGGACATTCCGGTGGAATTCAACGTTAAGCTGAGATATAATTCTAAAAATGTTAAAGGCGTACTGGGATCTAAAAGTAAGTAGAAGCCGAAAATACCCTTTTTAATACAACTGGGATCTAAAGGTAAGTTGATTTTTCGAAACGTTTACCGTTTTTTTTTTATAAACCGTTTATCTTGTTTGTTTAGATAGTGTTTACCTGAAGAACTGCAGTTCTGGTAAAAACGCATCCTTAAAATTCCTTAGTAGTACATTTTGATCTATCTCGCCAGCATTAGCAATGTAAGCGACCAAAAATTTTTATTCCACATCATTACATATCTCTGCTTTTCTGTACTACAATATGCAAGTATTATACATATAAAACTTCCGTGAGAAATTATGTAAATGTTGATGAAAACCGCATCGAAATCCGTTGCGTTTATGAGTTAGCGGATAAACAGACAAACGCGGAAAGCTACTTTGTGGCTATGTAAAGATGCCACTAAAATCGTCAAACTTAATAAGAATTCAATGGAAATTAAAATCTTAACTTTGACTGTGTTACAGCGTGTGGGGAAATGGGTATTTGTACCTCTTATGGAATAACGCACGCATTGCGAGAATGCATCGTGGAGTCCAGGAAAGATTCCGGATATGACGTCACAGAGTGGATCGATATCGGTGAGAAGTAGAACTATCTTACTGTAGCTTTCTTGAAATTACCCATAAATATAAGGCCCAAGTCAGATAAAGTTTGCCCAAGTCAGATATTGAACCAACAAAGCTACTGAACAATTGGTACCTAGTTTTAATTGACATATAACTAATAAACTAGGAACTTTAATTGGCCGTTGAAAGCCATGAGTAAAGATATAAGTTTTGTAAAAAAATAATTTAACGAATAAACTTGATCTTTTTCCAGTTTTGTAGTAGTAATATTAGTAGTTAATAAGTAGACCCAAAGTATTTTTTCTTTTTTGCAGCCATACCATACGATACAGAATCCATACTGAAAGCGCTGGGCGTCCAATTTGAAGAGTTCCTCGTTACATAAACCTATTGTAAAGATTATTAAGGAAAAAAATATTTTTCAGTAATGCACGTTTATTATCGCATCATCACAAAACAGAATTACGTCATGTTAGGCCTAATTCATCGCAAATTAGTATGGAATCAATCATAATCAGTAATTATAAATTAATTAATTAATCAGTATTAATTACAACTTCAATAATTATTATAATATGAAAAAGAAGATTAAGAAAAATTCGTTACTAATTATCATAAAATGACTATGATCTAGTGTATAGATTATGGTGTAATTATAGTAACAGTTTATGGGTAATGCAAAAAGTGTAATTCGTATCACTAATTAGTTACTAATTAATAGATTATGTGAATATGGTGAATCAACTATTTATTTGCAACTCTCATTTCTACTACTAGTATTTCTAGGCTTTACTGTCAAGTAGATTACCTCTATTTAGATGACATTTAATTTGTTTATTATTTAACCCAATTTATGTTACGGATAGTAAAATTGCGAATAAGTTCTTTTTCTCAATTATTGTTAGCTTTAAAGTGAGATGTGAGATATAGAGACCTACGAGGGAAAGAGATGGGTATATGTGCTAGCGAGGTGGGTAAGTAACATCAAATCTAAACCACTCGTAGCTCTTTTTTACAGTTCAACAAATTAAAATTTATTTTTAATCGTTTTGCTATTTTATCATCCGCTAGTTTACATTAAATTGGTAAGAAAAATCATTGTTGTACAATATATAAAATCTATCGGGAATTATGACGTCTGCGCAGTTTTTTAGACCGCGCAGTCTTAGACCAGCCTATCTATATGCATTTCACACAAGCGTTTGTAGCAAATTGTTTTTTTCGAGCCTCTAGAATCAACTTGTTTTATTTTTTGTGTATAATATTGGTGTGGGAATATGACTCCGCCCTTTCTCAACAGATGTCGTTTTTAGTATTGTTTACGTGTACTAATAAATGACCATACTTGTATTCGATAGTACTGAATGTCAGCTATCTAACGCATTTTATGATATTTGGTTGAAGTGTAAGCAACAATTGTTTTCACCTTTTCGAAAATGTCGGTTTTTATTCCAAATAAACGTCATTTGCGGGAAGTGTTATTACATTATTTTATTGCGAAGAAAACTGCAGCGGAAACTTATCATTTGCTTGTGGAGATTTATGGTGAGCATGCTCCGTCTAATACAACTTGCAAGGAATGGTTTCGACGATTTCAAAATAACGATTTTAGTACTGAGGATAAAGAACATGGAAAACCACCAAAAAAATTTGAAGATGCTGAATTGGAAGCATTATTGGCGGAAGATTCTTGCCAAACTCAATCAGAATTAGCTGCAGCATTAAATGTTGATCGTTCAACTGTTGCAAAGCGTTTACAAATGATGGGAATGATTCAAAAAGCCGGTTACTGGGTTCCACATGATTTAAAAGAAAGAGACATGGAACGTCGGAAAACCATTTGTGAAATGCTGCTTCAAAGACAGCAAAGAAAAGGATTTTTGCATCGGATAGTCACAGGAGACGAAAAATGGATACACTACGAAAATCCTAAACGCAAAAAAGCTTGGGTGAAACCAGGCGAACCAGGCCCATCACAGCCAAAAATAAATATTCACTGTGCCAAGGTCATGCTCTGTATTTGGTGGGATCAGAAAGGTATTGTATATTATGAGTTGCTCAAACCCTCTGAAACTATTAATGGAGAAGTTTACCGACGACAACTAATGCGTTTGAAGCGAGCCATAGAAGAAAAACGACCAGAATGGGTGAATAGACATAACAAATTAGTTCTTCAGCATGACAATGCCAAACCGCATACCGCAGAAGTCGTAAAAAGATATTTAGAGGGACAGGACTGGGAAGTGTTACCCCACCCGCCATATTCACCAGACATAGCTCCTTCGGATTACCACCTATTCCGGACGATGCAGACAGACCTTACTGGAGAAAAGTTTACTTCATGTGAAAGTATCAAAATTTGGATTGACAACTGGATAAGCTCAAAAGACCAGGACTTCTTCCAGCAAGGAATACGAAAACTACCTGAACGATGGGCGAAGGTTGTAGCTGCAGATGGAGCATACTTTCAATAATTTTTTTTTTAATTTTGTAAGCGATCAAATGTGTTTTATTTTGACAAAAAGGAGCGGAGTCATATTCACACACCTATTATTATATTACAATATTATTATTGCACCACTAATGATATCTTAATCTCATCATCACTCTATCATTGTGATAATTTATTTACTCAAACTTTCCCTTGTGTCTGCCTATAGACCAATATTTCCACCACCAACAAGCAGAGAGAGAGGACCATTCCGTACAGCATCCAGAGAAGTACTGGTTGGAAATCTACCATGTTCACTGACGTGAAGCTAGCTCCCCTCACATGGCATTGTGGCTTGCGAGAGTAGAACAAGCGTAGCGTTCTGTCTCTTAAACCGTGCTCAAAGTTTCGGTACTGTCTGAAATTAATTGTCATTTATTAAAAGACTTTATTAATTATGACTCTTTTATTTGCTAAGGAACAATTTTGGTGATTTTTATCGGTCACTCGGTAATAATTTGAAAAATTACACACTATTCTATTGTTCTATTGTAAAAGAAAGGGGATGATAGTAAGTCGGTTTTTATTTTAGTTACTTTCAGATCAGCACGATTACGCGAAACTGATCGCAAAATTATCGCAAAAACATTTGGCCCACATGACTATATTGAGTACGTAAAATAATAAAATTTAAGTACATAAAATTCACTGTGAAAGAGGGCTCCCAATAAAATTTGTAACAGAAAGTGAATAAAGGTTGAAGTTGAAAATGTTTACCCAATTTTATAAATCTCCCTGTAGGGAGACTTCTTCCTTGAGCTCGTCCAGGGTATGCTGTTAGGGTGGTATTCGATCTCATGTAGACCACATTTCTCGTGCTCTTGGAATACGCTCTCTAGTATTTTGTAGCCAATGCCGGTATTCATGTGGAAAGCGAATGGAGAATCTTTCTGGAAATTTAGACGTCTTCTTTAACCAGCACCTCAACAGTCTTTACTTTTGTAAAAATGTAAACAACCCCATGGCTCGGTTTTTTGCGTACGAGTCTAGACTATTTGCTTGTGACAAGAAGGTTTTACTTTATGCGTTCAAGAGAAAACACATAAAACAGCTTCAAAAAAGCAATTAAAAGGTAGTGTTCTGTTTCTGTGTTTATCCATGCCAGGGATTTATAGCGCAGGTGTATGTGTGTGTATGCGTTTATGTAATGTTATTTATATGTCCGTGACACGTTTATAGCTATAGGCTGATTAGCCTTATGTTAATGAGTCTTAATTACATTTTGTAATCTCCTCACGCCTTCCTCGACACTCATAAAGTTTGGTTTATATCCCGCTTTCAATACTTTATTTTCGTAAATCGCTTTTCGTACCGGATCTGTGGCCGACTGAAACAAAAATAACAGCTAGAACCACAAAAAAAAAACCACGTTGTTACTCATCAAATACTAAATGCCAGTTTTAGCACAGAAATATTTGACACATACCGGAAAATAATACCTATTATATGCCTCGTCTTCCACTCCTAGCTCCAACTTAGAGTTCAGGAGATCAGACAGGGTCCTGATCTGGTTGGAGCTGGACTGCAGCAGCGCGACGATGTTGGCAGAGTACGATGTGTACAGGAACAGAAATATCAAGAACATTAGGAATGATATCACGCGGCCAGAACCTAGAAATGAGAAAGTCTTTGTTGTACAAAAACATTATATCAAGCCCGGTCCGTTTGTAGTTTTAAGTTTTTTTTTCTATTCCGATATGTTATCATTAATTTATAGGTCCAATCCGTAGGACGTCTATTTTAATCGATTGGTGTAGGTACATAATTGATTTTCAGCAGACAAAATATTGACAAAACGGTGAAGTATAGACATTCATGGGGAAGAGAACGGAATATTGGAAGACATGCCACACCTACCAATCTGGATTGATTCCTTCAGTGGGAACATCAGATGCTGGTGCTGCATTTATTATAAGTACCCACCTTTTAACTCGTTGTTGCTTCCTTGCTGAGTGATAGCACTCATTACGAATATCCAAATGTCACTAAGGTTTGCTTTGAGAATTAAAGGGTCTTCCATTACCTAAAACATTTGAATATATTCACACCAGTAGGGGTTAGTTTTAAGGTTGTGTTGCTGTCTTATGATCAGAGAATTGGTTTAAATCAGGCCCACTTGTTTATTCCGTTTATTATCTATTCTACTAAATCACGTTAATTTAAGAAATATTTTATTCTTTATAAAATATTAGGTCTCAAAAGAATGGACAACACATACAAGCTCAACCGTTTTTCTTTTTCGTCTGGATAAAAAATATAGATACAATATTCAAAACACAAACCTCTGAATACCATTGGTACCAACCTTCTCTTCATCTTTAGCTGTTTCCCACTTAGCGTTGATATAAATAATGATAATTAAAACAATGACTAGCCCACCAATACACATCCACACTGCAGACTTGAACGGCAGTGTGAACAAGTTGTTTTGTAAGGAGAGAGGAGGTTCCCGGAAAACGAACTTTGGTCTTATTGGTATCATGGTTATATATTGGATCAAATGGATTCTTTGTAGATTTATGAATGACACTGTACCTGAAAATTAAAGGATTCATAAATTGAATATATATTGAAGAGAACACAATGGGTCTGAAAAAATATTTGTTTAATTAACAACAGTTTTATCCATTCCGGATGTGCAATTTTGATCAGTATAATTAGCAGCTATAATTAAATAGTTAGCTAGTAAAGATTTACATTAATACGTGCATGTTCTAGACAAACAACATTATTTTTTTTATAAATTTACTACTCTAAATACGTTTCGGAGCGAGTCAGTATTCTGTAGGTTATCTATATAATGGCTCTCATACATTTTTTCTGCAGTACCTACAAATACAGAGTTCATCGACAGTTTTCAAATAATATGCATAATATTCCGTAATTCAACAACATCACAATCATACGGTTTCTGCAATTTATCTTGCGTTCCCATTTGACGTTTCCAACTTAAATTACAATAGTGATACTCCAAATCGACTTCTTTCCCTTTACTACTTGTATCCTGTTTTTTTGTATTCATCTTGATCATTACTATCTTTTATACCTATGTATACGTAACGTTATAGAAAAAAACAGTAAGTTGTAAGTATAAATGAAGTAGATTTGTGTAACAACGTACCATCAAATCTATTTTGGTGTAGTCTAGAAACCTTTAATAATACACTAATTAACGATCCCCTCACACATAATTATAACTTAAAGTATTTGTCTACTAACCAGCAAGTTCTGCTTCTCCGTTAATCATATCCCCCATCATGCCAGTCCAACTGTTGTTGATGTAGTACCCCCAAGTATTAGTAAAAATTAACACTTTCGTAGCGTTCATAAAGTCGTATAGAGGTTCAATCATGTGGTATGTAACTTTGGGGAGGTTGTCATCTTTTAAATCTCTGTTGAATTTTAAATATATTAGCTAGCTTAGGTTTAATGTGATCCTACTTCCTGTTACGGAACAAAACATATCTTAATATTGGTTCCGCTACCTCCAGCTGAAATACTCACATTAACTCATGAATGTTAGTTCTGGTACTTTTGTGACGGATCACATATGAAGCAGCTATCGGCTTCCCATTTAGATCTTTTCTCCTCATCGTCATAGTGGTTTCTGCTATATCATCTGATATCTTGAATCCTTCAGTTGTAGTCCAAACTCCAAACGCTTCCTTACGGAATTCACTGGTTGCCTCGGTACGATATACTAAAACATTTATTTTGGAAAAATGATTTGAGAGGTTTTTATTTTACGTTCACACATAAACTAACAGGAATAACAGAAATACGAACATGACCCGAGCTGAACCCGAGACGAACTTTGGAAGTTTAGTAAATAACATTATGTATTCTAGCAGATTAAGTCTGCTTATTCCGTAACTTCTTTCACGGAAGTATCTGAGTAATATTTGTAAAACTTACTTAAATTCAAATGGAAGGTATCGTTATCCACTTTTTTTGCAAGAGCAACTTCAGAGTTTAACAAAATTTTCAAGTTTTTTAGATCCTCAGGAATGCCATTTTTCATTTCATTTTCATCATTTTCTTTCGATAAAATCAACCATCTATATGGTTTAGTAAATAAAAGGTTATCATCAACCTGAAAATTATTAATGTGTATTAAAAACATTTAAATCTTTACCAGTTTTTACACTTTTTTATTACCTTTGTTCGTAATAATATTTAAAAAAAAAGTTTAAATTTAAAAAATGCTAATATTAACAACAATAAATTTAAAGACAAAACTCACTTCCTTTAGAAATCTTTTAGTATCCATACAATGCAAATCAGTGACGACAAGAGTATGTATTGGGTCAAATTTCTCTATTTCCATATAGTTATTTCCATGTATAAACGAAATTGTTGTAGTCTTTTTTAACTTTATCAAATGTACCATCAAATCCAATTTGTACGCTATCACAGTAAAAAAATGGCAAAAAAAACAATATTAATACAGTATCTGAAATCTACAACATAATTAAGAATAAAGTTATTATAATATTATTTTCTAATATATTAATATACAATATATGAACCTACGAAATTTCCAGCAAGCCTGTACCAAAACATGCGTCGGTTTTTCGAAAGACTTTATTAATTCCACTATCATTCTAGTTTCATCTCTTACACAAAGAGACAAACCGAAACAGAAACCCAAAATTACTAGAACTTTCAAGATCATCGTGAAAATCATGTAAAAATTTTAGAGATACGTCTTAGGTAAGTCGTCTATAGAGTAATCATTTTCGTCGACTGTCAAACGAAACTGAAACGAAGTTTAAAAATCACTTTTGTTACGTAGTTGCCTACCCCTGATTACCCTTAAACGGTATAAAATTGTATGCTACGCACGGCTATACCTTTGTCTAATTGTTAGGGCTGGTTCGTGATTGCCGTTCGCTCATTTTTTGTTTAATAAGTCAACAGTTTCCATGTCGTGATATCATGACAAGTTTAACTGAAGTTTTGAATTATAGATATTGTTCAAGTTCGTTGAGTAATTACTACACATCATAATTGTCACATTTTTGAAGTTTGGGAGTACTTTTTTCAGTGTTCGAATAGGTAATAAATTTACTTAAACTTTTGACATGCATTCCATATAATTTTTAAACAACTTGGTTATCTCTCGCGAAAGCGCTCGTACTCGTAACACAAAACTATTCGGAAGATATATTGTAAAAGAAAAAAAAAAATGTTTTTCAATAATACACGTTTATTATCGCATCGTCAGACAGAAATTATACACAAATCAGAATTACATCATGTTAGGCCCCACACGATATTAGTCTTTAATTTAGGCCTAATTAATCGCAAATTAGTACGGAATCAATCATAATCAATAATTACAAATCAATAAATTAATCAGTATAAATTACAACTTCAATAATTATTATGAAATAAAAAAAATTCGTTACTAATTATCATAAAATTACCATAATCTATACACAATTATATCAACAGTTTATGTGTTATGCAAAAAGTGCAATTCATATTACTAATTAGTTACTAATTAGCAGACTATGTGAATCAACTATATACTTGCAACTCTCATTTCCACTACTCGTGGTTCTAGGCTTTACTGTCAAGTAAAGCTTAGAAGGCTTCTGTCAAGTAGATTCAATAGATTTGTAAAGAAATAAGAGCTGCACTTGTAGCACAGTCCGCGGATACAATTCGAATGGCCTTCGAAGCGAATTGGTCGAATATTTAACGATGGGTTAGCTATTACTAACGATATTCTAGTTACAAAACTACCTCTATTTAGATGACATTTCGTTTGTTTATCATTTAGCCCAATTTATCTTGCGGATAGTAAAATAGCGAATGTGTTCTTTCTCTCACTAATTGTTGGCTTTAAAGTGAGATGTCAGATAAAGAGACCTATGAGGGAAAGAGATGGGTATATGTGCTAGCGGAGTGGGTAAGTAATATCAAATCTATACACTCGTAGCTCTTTTTTATAGTTTAACAAATTACAATTTAACCAGTTTTTTATCAATTTGCTAATTTACAATTCGCAAGTTTACATTAAATAGAAAAAGCTGGTAACAAAAATCTTTGTTATAAAAATCTTTTGGTAAATATTCACCTATTCAAGCCAGTCGGATATAAAATTATATATATTTTGGCTTAGGGTTCCGCCACACAGCTACCACTACATATATCAAAACCGCGTCGAAAACGACGCTGCGAAAAGTGCTAGTGAACCTATGAACCGATAAACTATTTTTCGTCGTGGAACCCTTAAATAATCAAGGCAAAAATATACAAAATATATTCTATGTACATTCCAGTGCAGTGATACCGCAACGCAACTACAATATAGTGATAATATATAGAATATAATGAATATTTAGACATATATTTTTCTGTGTAAATCCTGTTTCACACTATCGAACCTTTGGATGCTTAAAAAGTTGTACATCAACAGCTATTTATAATATAATTTGTATCTTTGTGCTTTGCTAACGGTTATATTTTTCACAATTATAAGTTTTTTTTTTTTCTTTCTATATATATATTATATATTATAATAATAATAAAATCATGAAATTTGAAGATGATTAAGGTTTGATAATGTGAAAAAGAACGTTTCAAAATAATAATAGTAAAATATATAATTATCGGCTACAAAATGAGCATGAGTATTTAGCGTAAAATAAAAATAAACTCGACACAATTTAGATTAGATTCGTTGAAAGACTGCACGATGTTAGATCAGTCCAATTTGTGCACCCTCCAAGTTAGAATAGAATTTAATTTCACCCTTTACTCGGCAAACAATGACGCAACTGAAATTAATTTAAATTTTTCGGTTCTTAATTTGTTTTTTGTTTTGTTACCCAAAATTTGTCAACATTGTGAACCGATTTCAATTATAATTACACTCTTTTATTTAATAGGGTGTACGTCACAGGTGTTTCCATAGAGATTACATGGAAAAATCCACCTGACGAAACATAGGGTAGAAAGTACTGAAGGTTTCACGATTAATTCAGCTACATACACGATGACAGGTTAAATTTTGAAAAATCACGAGGTTCTAATGGATTCAGTCAAGTTAAGTATATTAATTATTTCTAATTTGTGAAATAACCTTGACGCTATAATTCTAATGTCAGCGACTCAAATCGACGTAGCACATTGGCTTGAACACGCGAGTCGCAAACAATTAAGAGAAAGCAAAAAATTATCGTTATATATACCGACAGTATAATAAACCATCAACTCACGTTAGTTTTCATACAAAAACTAAGTAAAGTTGTTCCCAGCCGGGCGGAATTTCACACTCGTATCTCATTGAAATGAAGATGGTTTTGTTCGCCAACGAGATATCGACCGTAGCAATTGACATAGTCGTATGTAAAAAAACAATCTATCCCCGCAGCTATCGTCGCAATATTAATCGTTATTAATCGTCTATGCGACAATATTAATCCGCACTGAACACACTACTTTTTCACTTGGAAAAACAAAGATGGTTGATTTTAGGAGTTTATAATTTGCAGGGGCATTTATAATCTTATTCTAAGACCTTCAATGCAATAAAATAAAAATCGCAAAAATGTAGATCCGACAATGTTAATTGCTAGGATCGATTTAACTGACACATATGTGTTAGTAACACATAACACATATGGGTTAGTCAAATCGTAAACTGGCACAATTTTGCACGTTCAGCCTAACTTTTTTTTTTGAGACAGCCATCTAATTAGGCCCTTGTGCCGAAGTGCTTTTGTTGTCTATGGACACAATGAGATTCCAACGAGATTCACACGAAACACATCAGTTCATCTAGCGTGTATCTATCTATCCCTCTCGCACACCAAGTACTAAACATACAAAGGCATGTTCCGACTACATTATTAAAACGTAATAAGAATATAATGTTAGATACTCGTATTTTCATTCAGACGCTTTTATTATAATTTCTTCTATAATGTAAAGTGTATAACATTTGTTTGTAAAATTAAAAATAAATATAGCTGCACGGAAATTATCAAAATAGCAACCATTTTTGGAATTGTAACGAGCTTTGCTCCGCGAAAAAAAAAATCTTTATGTCAAGGTAAAAAGTACCTCGACTTTCCAATTTGGTCGGTTATCAACGCTTGAGTTTGTCTTATATTTATATTTTTATGTAAGCGATGTCACAGAACAAATTGTAGTATAACCGTGCATCAGCATGTTCGCTAGTATGGAATTGTCTGCAAAAGCTTTCGTCTCTTACCATGACTGAAACATAGAAAGAGACAACAAATATATTGTCTCTATATTTTCACTTCGTTTAATGCTAAAAAGCCGTCAGTTTTGGTCGATCTTTGGTACGCAAATTGTTTAGTTATTTAGGAATTTATTATAATCAATTACACAAGCTCGTTACAAAAGCCAAAAGTATACAAACTATACTAAAATAATGTCAATTAGGCAGAATCGTAGCTACAAACAATGAGGTATATTATAATTAGTTCCGTTCATTAGCTTTTCTACTTTGGTAGAATGCTGCCACTTATTCAGCCAATCGGCCATCTTTGTTTTACAATCCACAAGTGATGAGCGCGACTGAATTATTTCTCTAGAAAATGGTGTTGTCAAACTATAATCGCCTCTGACAGTTATAATGCATGCTATATATTTATTTTAGTTTTAGAACTACGATCATGAAAGCATATCTGTCACATTTCTTATTCGTCAAAACTGATAGTTTTCAACAGGCACGGATCGGCATATCTCTATCCCTCTCTGTCTAGGCTATATATCCATCCTTGTCAAGTTACCCAGCCAGAAACAATTCACAGCGATTTCCATTGTCATCATACCTTCCTTTGACCTAAGTTCCTTTCGCAATGGTGCACAGAACAGGAAAATAAATGGCACCTGAATCAACACCACTAGTTAAAAACTAATGCCATTAAAATCACGCACATCACCACCATTATTTTGGCCAAATAAACCGTTAATATACACTTGGCGCCATTCTGTTTCTAATTTTACTACCCATTGACAACGCATGTCCTTGCTATCTTGTATGCCCGTATTCAATACAAACACAACAAAAGTGATGTAAAATTAAAATACTTATAAATACAGTCGAGCCATCACTTCTCACCAAGTCCAAACTTAAACCTAACTCACATCCTCGATCACGCGACCCCACTGTCCTGCGCGTGGCTGCGTTTCTTATCCCTATGGTGGTCCGGAGTAGATTTCAATATGTCGGGCTGTCCGTGGATCCTATCTATTTGGTTAAAAGTCGAAGTATGAGACGACAGGGTCAATGTTGCGTTCCGATCGGACCCCAGGGTCATGGTTGTGGCGTGCGAGTTGAGAGTGTTGTGGCCGGTGGTGTGGTGCGTGTGGTGGGAGTGACTCAACTGGTGCATGTGCGGGAGGGTGGAGGGACTGGAGTGCGGGAGGGTGGACGTGGGCTTGCGGATCGAGCGGTGGGACCCGTTGCGGGTGAGCGAGTTCATCAGCGGGGTCCCCGGCCCGCCCGGTCGGAGTAGGGCGTTTTTGTAGTCCGCGATCAGGTGCGTTAGCTCGGCCATCTGGAAGAGATAATATATTTATTATACAACTAATAGAAAGCTCATTAATTTTCATCCGATAATATATACATTAAAACGCCATAATCTTAAGATCTTTATCTCTATCTGTACTGACACTTGGCAGTATCTGTACAACACAGTACCTCGCGGGTGAAACTAGAATAAATAAATATTCATGGACATATTTCACACAGCGCCATCTAGCCCCAAACTAAACATAGCTTGTAATATGGGAACGAGATAACTGATAGAATAAATATATGTAGTACTTTTTTTTGTGTATACCTATCTACTTATAATACATATGAAACTAATGAACCAAATAAAATAGCTTACTTTAGGCTTATTGAGACTGATTAGCATCTTGTGGACTGGACTGCCCGCATCTTCCGCATCGATCAGCATCATGAGGTCATCCTGAAACGCAAAAAATTAATACAGTGAGTACAACTTACATATATAAAAACGCACGCAGCTATTTATCAACGTGGATAACTGCCTTCCACACGTTATCCTGTGTGGATAGCGTGATGCGACTTGGGTTTTTTCATCTTTTGGTCGAGAAGAATAATTCTGTTAGTATGTTATTATTTTATAATTTTAATTTTTTTGTTTTTATTTTGTATCTTAGTTTTAATTTTCGTACATATATTTTTAGCTTGCTGTCGTCTGTAATGCGGAGAATATTGTACAAGCCTTTAATTGGCACACATTCTATACAATGTTATTATAATTTTTTGTTAATCCTATATCTATTGTGTGTGGTTGGCGTTGCCTTAATAAATGAATAAATAAATAAATGTCTGTTACGGGCTGAGGTAACCATTTAACATCAGGGGCTTCAGCTCGTCCCGTCATGGTATAAAAAAACTTACTTGTAATCCTCCAAACAGGCCGATAGAGTTGAGCGCGTATCTCCCGATGACCGCCATCGAGGCCAGCTCCAAAACAGTGACGCCTTCCTCGGAGACCGCGAGCCACACCATCGACAAGTCCGGCTGTTTTATCTGTAAAATAAAATGCTAACTGAACACACTTTTCGACATTCGGTGAATCAATTTAGTATTGACTTGGATGGTGGTTGCATTATTGTGTTCCGGTGGAAGCGTGTGGCTGCCGGTGAAATAACATGCGCTTGAGACGTATCATCCCCGTCTCGGGTGATGGACGCAGCAGGATGAATGCGACTCAGTAAAGATATGGATCTCATACTGAGTCGCACGCATTACTGTTGTCACGGGCGAGGGTCACCACTTACCATCAGGTGGGCCCTCAGCTCGTTCCGTCACTCAATAACATAAAAAAAACAAGCACTTACCCTAGCTTGGAACAGCGTGGCTCCGAAGAAAGGCCACTTCCTCGTGCAGTTCAGGTATATTCGTACACAATCACCTGTACTCCTCCCCTTCAAGGCGATCCACTTCGATCGAAGCTTCTCTTCGATATCCCTGCAACAAAATCAGTGATGAGAATTTGAATGTATCCCGAAAACGGATGGTCAGAATTCTAAGCAGTTTTATTTGGTATTGTATAAAGCAGAAATATGAAACATGTTTTTAGGTATGTTTGGGGGGAATTTGTTAAGACACTACCTGGAGTTGATACTTGGCAGAAAGATTAATCTTTTTTTGACGGGTTACATTTCATTCTCATCAAGTTATTATTTTTAAATTGAAAACATCCCAATTGAGTTATTCGTTGCAGTCTCTACTTTAAAATCGTATTAAAATTACACAAAAACGATTATCAAGATCCCTTTAAAAACATAGTCAGAGCTGATGAAAACAGATCGCTTTCCACCACCAAACACGGAAGAATAATACTACAACTGATTTAAACTCAAATACTCATCTTTTTTGAAGTTCGCAACTATTAAATTGGTTAACGGGGTTATATCTTCTAAATCTAGAAAGGAGAAAGAATACGAAAAACTTTAATGAAAATCATGCCGACCCCTAATATCCTCACTGCGAGACATCCACTATCGACAAGCGACAGTGATCAGTGACAGTAATCTACCGCGAGAGACCAAACTGGATTGATAGATGTCACTCGTTTGACAGATGGAAATTCGCTCGAGTACGCTAGTATACGAAAAAAATATCCGGCGTGTACTACGCTTAAAAAATAAATACATTTGGTGCCTGATGCATTGTTTTACTGGTCTAAAACCATCATCGCATTATTGCCTTTCTAATGAAACCGGTTTGGGGCACATCGGTTGGATGGTTTCAAACTCTATAACAGACATAGGTAGAAACTATTTTTGTGTTGTATATATTAGGGTCTATGTGAAAATATGATGTAGCTTACCTGAGTTGTTCGTTAGAGAGCGCTGCACGATACCTATATGGGTAGAAGGCGGGCGCGAGGGGCTGGTTGTGCTGGGAGTTGTTTGGCGAGTAATCCCCCATGTCCAACTGAGCCATAAGTGCACCAAGTTCTGCGGCTAGCTCGCGGGTTACCGGGAAGCGACCCGCCACCACTGGAGATAAAAACAATCTTGCTTAATATAAATGATTTATTGTTATTAATTTATTTCAATCAGGTATCATTTTCTAATAATTATTTAGAGAGTTATGTTTACTGTTGCTTATGGGCGGTAGTAACCACTTAACATCAGGTGGGCTTTCAGGTTGTCCAGTAACTTAAATGACATAAAAAGGCGCATCTTGAACTTGAGAACTGGATCAAAGGATTTAAAAAAAAAAACGTGATTGCTAAATCTTGAATCCAGACAGGACAAAGGACAAGCTAATCAGATAGTTAGCAATAATCACACCCAATGTCATCCTTGCTAACTTGCAATCTTAATATAAATCTAAATACCACTTACATAGGCAAGCACGTGTGTGTACGTATACGAACGCAGGCAATTGCGGGCGCGGGTGAGGAATATTAAATTGGTGGGAGGAGGGGGAAAAAGTATTAAACTCACCTTGCTGATTGACCTGATAGCACAGGAGCAGCTTCTCCTTATCAGTCTCGGTCCGAACGGAGTTTTTGAAATATAACCTATTTCTATACGTCAGCCGAATCACGCGAGAGTTCTCGAACTTTCCAGAGCCTTTCTCTCTCAGCGCAGTTTCCCATTTCGATATGACGTCACATAGCTGTGAAGTAATTTAACGATTATTACAATTTGATAGACAGATATTGATAATTCAGAAGCTGACTTAGCAAGAGGAAGTTAATATCCAAATGTGTTGTCAAACTCTTCAGTCTGGTTTGATGTGGCGTTACTGTCCTCATCATGGGCGAAATTTAAATTAAGAAGCTATTAAAATCCGAATATAACGATCCGACCTAAAAAATCTGACTTGCCCCCCCCTAGAGCAGAACCTGGGTACGCCGATGGTCCTCATCAAAAGAATCAATCCTGCTGCCTTAATCGCCTCTGTGCTGAAAACCGCCAAGCCTTCCACATGTACATACGACTACGTAAATGTGTACGCAGCGTGCTCAGATCATATCTAAAATGTATCCGTTTGTCACTTTCCTTGGGATATTTTGCAGTCTTGGCGAGGGACAACGAACGATACGATGGTAAACGCTGCAATAAACCCGCGGAGTACCCACAGCTCAGGAGCAGAAAATGTCTATTCCATACGCATTATTACATATTTGCATTTCCACTGTTTGGAACACATAGTTTGTGGGTGGTTTTCCAAATTCTTTTTGCGCATCGCAATTACCGGAATATCAATGCGAGTGCACCTCTGCTTGGCGGCACAGAACCAGATTTGGAAGCAGTACTACGGGAGAACGTTGCACAAGTTCCACTGCTACTTTTGTTGCTCCGTTAGCACCACGTAGGGAGAGGCCTATGTCTAGCAGTGGTTTAAAATAGGCTGATGATGTCTATGCTTAGGTTCGAAAGGAATCATTACATTATCGCAGACACGTCTAGACTTGTCACAAGGGAGTCAATATACCTTTTTGTCAGGTTTGATGTGGTGTTCCAAGTCCTTCTCAATGGGGTCATCGCTGAACAGCGCGAAGCCCGACGCGGCAGATTCCCTGCACCCGAGCTCTGTGCTTAGCGTCGACAGGAACTCTTCCACTGTCGTCGATCCGTCGAAACTTATCACCTGGAACGAGGAAATATTTATGTGATAAATATTCATGTGCATAGACGCACACATGCACATTGTTAAACTTATAACATATTTTTAGTCATGTATTACGAGTATATTGTTGAAATATTCTCTGCAAAGTTCTTGAGCTTCCAGGACCCAATATTCCTATTACAATAAACAAAAACCACAACACAATTATCTGTTAAATAAGATTACTGAACTTTTTTCACACCGTCAACTGTAGGTCGTGATGAATGAAAGATTAGTTAGAATACTCACTTGGTATGTATTGTTGAGCATATGCACCGGTATCGCGTGTGGAAGACAGTGGTGGTAAGGGTTCTTCAACAAAATGGAGAGGACTTCCATCCGCGAAGGTTTGTCTTCCCGCCCCCCGTTCCGTATCGTCCGCTCCAACGCCCGAGAGCAATACGCGGCGTACTTTCCACATTCCGTTCTGAAAATATCAACGTGGTATTTTTCAATATTTGTTACAGAGAGGAGAGGCCGTAAGGATGCGACTTCCAATCCAAAATGCTGGTTTAAATCCTGAATCATCACTTGAAAAATGTATGGTACTTTATTTATGTTCTTTAAATAGTGAAAGAAAATATCGTCGGAAAATCAATTTGGATCATGCTGGAACCAAAAATTCTCTACAGTCTCTACAAATCCGGATTTCTCCCATTCACTTTTGGAGAGATAGGCTGGTATGGTATATACCGGTATATTCCAGTTGTGCATTCAGATTGCGTTCGTAAAGTAGTGCTTTTGTTGCATTACTTCTGCCCGAGTATACACAAAAAAAAATATTATTTCGTCAAAATTAGCACCGTCTCTTGCGCCTGTAAAATCACCAGCACATTTCGAAACACAGGAATGCGATTGCACTACTGATTAGCGGCGTATTACCAGTTTTGGTTGCAGTACTTCTCCAGAGGAACGTGGAAAGTTCTACTGCTTCTTGGAGTTCTAGGGTATTCACCAACGGACGCGAGCACGGGGACCATCAATTGAATGATGATACTTACTTAGAATCAGCGTGCCTGCTCAGATGAAGCTTCAAGTACCACAGCAGTCTGTTATTTCTGGGCACGAACAGACTGACGGCCAAAGCGAGCAGCTGCCAGCCTTGGACGAAACTGTATGTAGGCGGGTTGCTCTTGCAGTCCACTGATAAGAGAGGCGCCTGGAATCGTTCGACGGGTTAACAATCCTAATCTGATTTATTTTAATTCAGACATTAACTTGGACATGATAAGGTAAATGATTAAGTAATTTTTGTTTTGGATGGTATGTTACATCAATTTGGCAATCTTGCTTTTCTCATACGCTGTTAGTGAATACAATGCATTGGCTTCAAGGGAAATTATACTTACGTCGCGGGCAATTGGTGGCACCTTATATCCGATGAGCGTAATATTAAGAGGTTGTTTTAAAACAAGTTTCATTGGGCTGGAAAAAATACTGTCAAATTCAAAGTTGCCTATAACGCTAGCTGTAGAGTAAGGAACCTAGTGAATTTAAAAAAGTAATTCAATTACAGGAGGGTTTCAGAGAATCTCATACTGAATGGTTCTTATTTGTGCGGAACTGATATCCGTTGCTCCACAATTTTCAATTTTAAATAAGAATCGTACTTACTCGTATCTAGCAGTTCTATTATACTACGAGTATAAAAATAGAATTTAAATTTTATCTCGTATTATAAAAAGGTAAGAAATTCTCATCCGTGTTTTCTTCGTTCTGGATTATTTTGTCATGAAACTTCATGACAAAATAATCCTATGGTACTTCGAGATGGTTCCATAGCAACTTCATAAAAATAAATCATCCTTAAGAGAAAAAAATAGGGGTTCGAAGTATTTAAAGTCCTGTTTATTCGATTATTTTTATTGGTAGGTGCATTTGGCTTGCTGGATCAGTGTCCTAAAATAATGTAATTTTTTCCGTGATGACGTCGACAGATACCTATATATAATTCAGCCCTAAAAACACAACATGGTACAGTGATGTAACAGTTACCTGTATCGAGCTAGGCGATCCAGCCGAGTTAGGTTGCACGTCACCGCTCTTGTTGTCGCCGACGGACGACGCTCCCGTGTCGCACGTGAACAGGGATTGTGTCGCGCACAGTAGAAGTTGCTGTACAAATGAAATGTTGGTGTTTGCTATTCTGCGGGGGCCACTCTACTATGTCACTTGTTTTACTATTTGGGAATGTACTGACTTGTGTATTAATTTTGAAGGGATGTAGCTATTACTTTTATGTAGATTTTTTGTGTTTGAGGGTAGTAGCGACACAGTACACAACATGGGATTTAATAACATGGAAATACTTGAATTCCTGTGCAAATATACCAGGGAGGCGTTACATGAGATGCTGTCTCTCAAAGACAATGAGTTGATAAATGAGATATTGTGTTGATAAAATGGAACGGGTTGGAAATTACTCTGTATTGAAACACAATTTGTGTAGGCGTTTTTTGAAGTGGTTTTATGTTTTTTATATTATGTCGACACCTATTAACCTATTACTGCTGGTAAAATATATAAGGCCAGAATATGGCGTATACCAATTATGGTAAAAATATATTATTAAAATATTTTGTTCACAATGGCCTGTGATTAATATTCACCGAGGCTGGAGGCGTTCAGCTGTAACTTTTACATTAATCTAAAGTAAGTGAAAAAGTTAATAGTCTAATGTGAATCCACGTTTTTTCTTAAAGTATGACATTTTTTCTTTTATATATGAATACGGTTTGCCTAATTAATTCATAATCCCACATAACCCATGCCAATAACATTTTTATTTTATTTTAATGAGAAAAGTCTCGTTAAGCTAGATTTTTAACGATTTATAATCAATACGTAGAAATTACGGATTTTAGACGCAAAAATAGAGAGTCTAAAATTATCTGCAAATCAATTTCATATGTTAGTGCAAGTGCGATATCATGATTTTTGGGTGTTATTAAAACTATTTGCGTCCCCATTTCGAATTTACCGAATACCAATTTAAAAACCAGACTAATTTACCAAAACCACAGAAATCACTATTTACAATGAACTAAGTGATGTTGTGAAGAGTTTATGTAGTAATATCGTGATAGAATGTACAGTGTCGACACAATATTTTATTTTTGAGAAGATAACACAATATGCCTTACTTTGCCAATAAATATAGTTCTAAAAAATATAAACAAAATGTTTGCTTGTATTTAAGTAACATATTGATAAATTATTTATTGATTTTAATGCAATCAAAGTACATAAATTTTCTTTAGTTCCAATTAAGTCGTGTATTGAAATTTTAATTCACTGACACATTTAGAGAAATTTTTGTATTGTTAAAAAATTTACATCATCATCAAGTTATTATTTATGTATTTCATAGCAGGCATATTGCGTAGGAAACAGTAAACTTACCATATATATTTTAAGACTACGATAAAGTTTAAATATGGGGTAACAGACTAAAACTTGCAACACCAACCTTTCATAACAAAGGATTGAACAGTGCGAGGAATAGCTATGAGAGTATATGAATGATGAAACAAGGTATCATTCCCTACGTCTAAAGGGTGGGGTGAAAACATTCTCAAACATAAATATAGAAGAAAAAAAAATGGGGAATTTTACACCAACATTCCATTTGAGTATATTGCAACACAGCTGCTGCGTTGTTTTGGCAACATTAAATTTCCCTCTCGGTCATTATAAATCGTTCATTTTGAGACTGAACGAATTAAATGTTGCCAGAACTTAACGATCAAATTGGAATATATTTTCCAATAGTGTTGCGTTACAAATTTGGATATATTACACATTCCAATGAAGCCAATAATTGTTTTCACATTTATAATTCCAAAATGATCAACCACAAACTAGAAGCTTCTTTAAATTTTACGGCAACACTCAAAGCTAACACTTACTAATTATAAATGGTTTGTTAGTGTATTTCATATACATATACGCAAATAAATGTTATTTGAAAGCTTTATATTATACTACAATGATAATGATCTTGGTATTTATATAGTTACCATAACTACTTTTTCATATTTACCTCACAACAAGAAACTAAAAGTATGACAAACAATGAGACTAAATGTTTTGTGTCAAACGGATAATCAACGAAAGAAAGTGATTGTGCATCTTAAAATATGTGATAATCAATCACCGATTTACAGTATAAAAAAATATGTTAAAGAATGAAATAGGGTTGCATTTAACCTCACCAAATTGCACATATACAACCCAATCGAGAAAGTGATCAAAAGCGTGGTAAGTCTAAAAGATACTAGAAGAATTGGTTACTTAACTCAGTGCTAAATCAGTATTTACCTGTGTATGTATTTGTAATGAAGTATCAACATATTTTATTGTATGTATATGAATTATATTTGATAAATGTATGAGAAAAGCAGTCAAGCGTTTCGCCCAAAGCGTTGCCAATATAAAGCGATATAATTTTGAACTTTATTTCATAGGCGATAAAGTACAACATGTGAATAGTATTATTATATTGTACAAGGCGTTTAAATGTTTCCGTACGATTATTCTCCATTCAAATTGAATGGAAAATCTTCATATGTGTTGGCAAAATGTAACAAAAGTACTTGCCATTTTCTTTCGAAGAATTTTTCAGTTTTTAATACGTATCCGCTTTTGATATCGGTCTGTGTATGTTTTAATTGACACGAAGCGACCAGACACGCACTTTTTACATCGTACTTTGGTAACAAGCAGTTGTTGAATTTACAAGGGAAACACAAACTAAACATTAATAGCTCAAGATGGGGTAGCTCCCGGGATAATTTATAAGGAATCTCTTGTAAATTCAAATGTATAAAACTAAATAAAAAAAAGTAAAATCAAAGAAAATCGTGTCCATTTTACTACGAGTTTTCAAAGCTCAATAAACAGTGTGTAAAAACATGATAAGTTCTTCGATTTTACGTTTACATACCACACGAAACATCAATGGTTGGTTGAAGGGCTTATTTGAAAGTTTTATAGTTTATGAAAAGAATATTCAAATATGGACACTACCATTAAAATAAAGATAATCCTTTATTTCGTAATCCTTTTGATGACCAGTTCGGATCTAACGCAAATTGATTACTAGCGATTTTGCTAGCTTTCTCAATTAGTATACTAAAAACAGAATTTGCTTGATCCTGACTGTACTTGGAAATAATTTATTGTCTATGAAAGCGTTAGCTCAATTATTCACAGTAGCTTTTTCATAGCTCGCCATTTAATTGAAAACTCGCAGTGCAGCGAGGCCGATAGAAATCCTGCTACCCATTGAAGATAGCAGGATGTTTTTAAACATGTTAGATCTTTCAAATTTTCGCGACCAATATAGTCTGTGTCAATATAATTGTATAAAAAAAAAGCAGTGACATCAAACCTTTCAAATAAGCCCTATTAATGAATAAAAAGCACTTACATTCTTAAGCTTAGCAGCTTTAAGCCTAGGGCGCGGCGTTACCTGCACGCCGTGTTTGGAATGCGTGATCGGTGCGGTTTGTCTCGCCAGTGCCGCCGCCAATTCGTCCTGAAGCTCTGGTACTTCCAGACACTGTTGTAGGGCGTTCTGGGCTAGCACGACGTGGTAATCTATGCCGGCTTGTTCCACGCACACGGACATGAATAGCTGGACGCACTGAAGAGAGAGAGATAGACATTTTGACTCAGTTCGGCTGCTATTCGCAAAAAATACACCATAGGTCCGCAATAATCTTCTGCAATACAACAGATAACATATAAAAGTTGAGGTTGTCGACTGGTTATATGTAGGATGTTGAGTCTGATACCTCAAGTACTGATGTAAGGCATTTTGGACTATTCCGGCTTGTTCCACGCACATGAACATGAATAGCTGGATGGAATGATGAGAGAAGTATAGAAATATATCAATCCGGATGGCACAAAGTCACCTTAACAGAATATGCATGTTTCATGTAGTGATTTTTTTAGGTCGAATCGTTTGCGGCTTTTTCTCATACACACTACATGAAACATTAGGTATATGTAGTGTATTGTGTAGGGCAAACAGCCGCAAATGATCCTCCTTTATAGGTAGTTAAATAAATATAAGTAAATTTGACTATGCATGCATTTTTATTTTAAATTTCCATTTCCAGGGGGGGCAGCTGCCTCCCCCTGCCCCCCCTTACTTACTTTGAATAGTTTTAATGCCTCCGCTTGTAACGCTTCAGAATTCAGCGATGTGAGTGGAGACGTGATGTTTTCCTTTGAGTAGAGTAACGTTGGATGCCTCCATAGAACACAATCTGAAAAGAGAACGTGAATCTGTATTGCTTTAAATTAATGGAAAATACAATATAATACAAATTTAAATACACATAATGAGTTTACACGCAGCTAAGAAGACCTTGAAATTCTTAAAAGAAAATAAGGATGTGAAGACGTCCATTTTGTTAAGTAAAAATGTATATGATCAATATCGATCGCTACATTGTTGTTCGCGTAATATTAGTTTAGTTTTAGAAAATAAGTCAATTAATTTTTGTTATAGTATGGAATTAAAAAGCGCTGATCAATGGATCGCCGTATTTCTGAGGCGTAGACTAAATAATAAAAACAGTGGTAATATTTTAGAATATTATTACATGAATATAATGTAGTTTTGCATGTACTTTTTGCGCTGTGATTTGCGTGACGAAAATAGACGTTTGTTCTATGCCTTAATAGATATAAAATGATGTAATCACCAAAAAAATAAATGATATAAAAGTATTAAATCAGTTATCTCATTCATACTACAAACTTACTTCAGGACTAGATGGCGCTGTGTGAAATGTCTAACCATTTATTTATTTATTTCCTATTGAATTAAGCGATGTATTAAGGCAAAAAACTTACTGGGATCTCCGTCAGTCTCCATGAGTTTCTGCACTAGTTGTTCGAAATGCGTTCCTTGGCTGAGACCGCCACCGCTGACCACCGTAAGATGGTAAAGCCACGAGTCTTTGTCAGCTTTACTCTCGAACAGAAGGTACGTTGGACCCTGAAATTGAGAGAAACATTTATTGGTATCATCTATCATGGAGAATAACAAAGTGTCAACAATATGCTTTTGATAGAATTAAGCGAGTTCGTAGAATCGACTTGCTTGCCTATTTTCTGTTTGAATTCAAAATTCTGTCACAGTTTTCGTTTGTATGACACTTGCGATTTATTTAAGAGCGCATTGCGTCTACTAAAACCTTGGGATTGTCGCGTGGTCTTTAGCATGCGTTCTTTATTTTACAACCGACAAGAGTAGCAAGTTGTTTTGCACAGAGCAACAAGTTGTTTTGCACAGAGTAGCAGGTTGTTTGCACAGAGTAGCAGGTTGTTTCGGTCGCTGTGGAAGATATTGCCTTTTGGAACTCAGGTTATTCTTGAAATTAAAGCCACCATGCTTAACCATAACCATCTCGCTTACAAGTGTTACCTGATGCTGTGGATATATGGCGACGGTTAGATGGTTCCGCGCATCATCGTTCTTCTCCTCAGAGTCTGAGTCTGAAACGTGTTCTACATCTTCGACCCTCGCGTCTCGCATGTTGATTTGACCAGTTGGGTTCTGTTGGAATATCATTTGTAATAAGTAATTGTTTGGTTAAATGTTGCAAGTTATTTTGGAGCTAAGGAACTAAGAGAAGTACATCCAGGTTCTTACATTTGCAAGTACGTATCGAAGTATGAATAAATTTAAACATATTTTCATCTTTATTTGGATATTATTATTCAAATGTGTATAATCTGTGACAGACGGGTTGATTTTTAATTATTAATACAAACCTACTGCAACGATAGAGATACGTAAATATAATGATATCAGAATCAATCTGCTCACAAACGAATGTTAAAAACAATAAAAAAATAATAATCTTCAGAAGAACTAAGCTACAACTAAGTATAATAGTAATATGACTTCGTATATTTATGCCAATACGATGTTCAAAATTACTGCAGTTTGACTTGATATAATGTTATGTGTTACGTAGAGAAATAATGGTTTTCGGGTCAAGCGAATACGCTGAGAAAATTTGAACATTTGAACTAACCGGGTGATCCAAATTCTGCCAATTTGGAATCCGACATTTCACGCAAGATTTGTTCTCGCTCCCGAATTCCATTATTTTTCCACATCAATGGTTAATATGCGCATATATACCTCGTTATGATCCCACCGTTCCGAATCTGGTTTCTTCTTAGACAGCGAGTCCAGCAAGCGGGCCTAGTATGGATTCAATTCAACTTTAATAATCAATTTTGAACACACAACGGTGCCGATTCCGTGCAGAATTATCAAACCGCGCTAAAAATGTCGCGGACCTTATTGGCAACGGCCCGTGAAATGTTTAGTTTGCTTTAATGAACAAAATGCTGCACAGAATTAACACCATGTTTTAAGATTTAGGTATTGAGAAGTACTGAGATTTTTAAACGATTAGAGTACTTTTAACAGATTGTTGCCAATGTTTTAAGGGAAATAAATCCATACCTTTTCAATATTTGACTTTGGGCAAATTAATTTTTGCTTTAAGCAATGAATAATGAGGGCAAAGTATTTTAATTGAGTTATATTGGTTAGATGTTATAAAAAGCACATCCCAAGGTGACTGAAAAAGTTGTTAAAAAGATCATGCATGATATTAGAAATCAGTGATTAATACACATTTTAATTACAATAATTAGTAAGATATGAATAAACTGTGGAGTAAGGGAATCTGCACATTTACCTACATTTGATTATATTCAAATTCGAGTTTCAGCAGTAATGTTCGATGAGGCCACGAAATTTTTTGTTGACCGTACAATATTTTGATGGCTTTATTTTTTTTGTTTATTTTGTTGAACTTTCCGCGGGCTTTTAGCGAGAGCGGGAGGCTCTGAGCCGGGCACAGAAAGAGTGGGGGTCAGGAAATAGGTCATTGCCGCGCTTTTGCCTTATCTAGACTGTGCTACATCTTCCATAGTCACATACCATCAGGAGAAAAACCGTTCAAATAATTGCCTATAATTCATTAAAAAATATAATGGAAGTCTTTGTTGGAAGAGGAACATAAAGAAGCAGTAAAGCCAAGTTCGTTGGAGAAATACTGCCTGGTAATCTGCCGCCATAGGGTGATTCACTCGCATTGCGGTTTCAGTAGGGCTGTGGGCCGATAAAATCACAGGCGCAAGAGCCATTTCACCCCAAGAAACGAGTTGAGTCTTCTCATACTGGTCAAGGAGGACCTAAGTATTCCTGTTGTCATGGGCGAAGGTAACCACATCAAATTGACTACTTTTGTCGCGAAAAGGCATTTTGTGAGACGTGTGTTGCCTTATAATCCTAGGGCCGATTAAAAGCAATTAGTAGATCAATGCACAGTTCCCTTTCAACTCAAAATAGTACAACTCCCAAAACCATATACATTTATATAAAAAGTAACAACGCACCTGGTCTCCTGGCGATTTGAAATACAAAAACATCTTGCCAATGAGGACACACCAGCTCTTCTTGGCGTGCCCGTTCTTGACCTTCGTGAGCCAGCCCTGGATGGTGGGCTTGTTGTCTTCTTTGCTGAGGAGGAGTTTGGTTGCGTTTCTTCTTTGGACGTTCTGCGTCACAGAGAAAATTTTATTAATAACATCGGCACAGATAATATAGTAAAGGTATGCCTAACGAAAACAGTTGCATGGGGAGTTTTATTTACAGAAATTGCATATGGTATCGTATCGTACCAGCCTCTAATGTTCCCACTGCAGGGACACCGGCCTACTCTCGATAATTGAGAGTGAATGGGCTTTTATCTACCACGGGAGCCCAATCCGGATTGGTAGACGTCACATGTCTTCGAATTTATGGTTCTGAGACATGTAGGTTTCCTCACGATGTTTTCCGTCACCGTTTCGAGAACGTGGTATTGCGCACATAAATTTTTCAAGTCAAAAAACTCGTTGGTGCACTTGTGGGTTTGAACCAGCGACCTTCAGATTGAAAGTCGGCGTCTATGCCCCTGGGCCACCACGCTCTCTTTGCATATTAGGTAAGATTTATAATGTAAAAACCTTTTAAACAAATGCTTAATCAAATACTTGTCTTCTGCAATACTTTCTAAAATAAACTCACTTGTAACACTCTGATCCAGTCTTCCATAGTGGCAATGCTATCGGCGGTGAGATAGTAGGTTCGGCTCCCGGTGAAAATCTCGAAAGTGGCAGCACCGTCGTTGCGCGATATCTTGCAAGCTTCGCCGAGCCCAATCTGTCCTTGAGGCTTCCTATTCACTTCTGATTGGCTCTTCCAGTAAGACAGCGTTCCGTTTTTCAGGACGAACCTGTGGCAATTGAAATTATTGTACATAAGGCGTTGAGCGTTAACTCGAGGTGTTTCTTTCGAAGGCTGCACCTAAAGTCTTGAAAACTAGATTTATTTTATAGTTTTTTTTATTTTATTTGTATGATGAGGCACACAAGCTAACGGCCGACCTGATGGTAAGTGGCTACCGTCGCCTATAGTGTTGATTGCTTTACATCGCTTCCAAGTCTTCAGCTTGCCCTCCAGCTTGCCAAGATATTGGCTCCTGTTCAGAACATCGGCAGCGACATAAAGTATTTGTGTAGACTAAGGTGAGCTGATAAGATTGCTTACCATCGCTTCCTCCAAGTATTCAGTTTGCCTCAAAACTTGGCGAGATATACTCCTCTTAATAAAGTAATTGTGTAGACTAAGGTGAGCTGATAAGACTTACCATCTCTTCCTACAAGTCTTCAGCTTGGCCCCCAGCTTGGCAAGATATTGGCTCCTATTCAGAGCATTGGACGCGAGATAAAGTATTTGTGTGGACTAAGGTGAGCTGAAAATATGATCGCTTACCATCGCTTCCTCCAAGTCTTCAGCTTGCCCCCCAGCTTGGCAAGATGGCCGCTTTTCTCTAAGGCATCGTGCCTTCGCGGCGAGTCGGTGGTGGGCGGCGCGCGACATAAAGACGCGAGCGACGGCGACGCGGTGCTGTCGCAGGACACCGCGTCCGGCGGGATCGCGTAGTCGTCGGACATGCCCGATTCGAACGAAGTGTCTGCGGGAATAGACATTGAGTTTTGTTAATTTGATTCAGGTGCTATTCCTGTTTCGTCGCTGTTGGTTACAAACCAAGCAAAATGGAAAACGATAAGATAGGATAAGATATATTTTATGCATCCATCTTTGTCAGTTTCATACGAATCAAAAGAGAGAACAAAAAGATCCATGCTGAAGTACAATGACATTTATTTTGATTAGTTTACGAAAATCATTCGAAACTTCGTAGTAGCTATTGACTGCGGCTTGAGTAGTCTTGATGCTTTTAGAAGAATTCCTGGCACTTAAACTCTTCTGATTGTACAAAAGGTACCTTCGAATGGTCTTGACGTCTTTAGCAAGACTACTGACACGAAAAATGGTTCGTATCTACTGTATGGCTAAATACCTCTATTTTTCAAGTTACTGAGATATTTATCATGATTTACGAGTTTTGTTGACTTCCAATATTTCGACGCAGTTTCAAGCGTCTGGTGCCGGGTAAACGGGTCATGGATTATGATAAATATCTCGGTAACTCGAATTATTACCGATAACGTTCATTACCATGATAGATTTTTTTAAACGTTGCACACTTGCTTCTGCACTAGGATTCCCTGTGTCGCAGAGGGCATAGACGAATACATAAACACAAGACAAACATCCAAGACCCGAGAACAAACTTCATGCTCACCACACGTTTGCCCCGGCCGGGAATCGGACCCTACGCTTGGGTTACTACAAACTAAGCCACGGAGCCGTCTAAAAAATGTATGAGTACCTCTAGTCTTGCTTTGCTTGCTGGGAGAACCGCTGCTCGACCGTTTCGCCGGACTGAGGCTCGAACTGGTCTTGACGCTTTTGGAAGGACTACTAGCGCTTAGACTTGTGTCTGATGAGCTACACTGTCCGTTCGCACTGTTCGTCAGGACGAGCGCGTGCGATGTCTGTTGGATCGACTGCGGTAGCACTGATGTCAGGTTCACGTTGTTGATCGGCACCTGTGATTGGCCGGCTGGAAGACAATGGATAATTATTAAAGATTGGCATCTTTATACCAAGATATCTTATATTAGTATATAGCTATCGAGTGGTAGTCATAAAATTTTGGATGTAGATGATTTGTAGCTGCAGCATCAAACTTTAACCCTCCATTTTGTGATCATCACATTTCTGAATTGGTTCCCACTATGGAAGCAAATTTATAGTCGTATTCACGTCTGCACGCGGCAGAATGAAATGATATATCCTTTAATGTGCACTATAAAAAAATTAAAATACAATTAAAAATAAAAATGTATGAAACAGCGCAATGGGCGGTCTTACCGCTGCGAAGCGATCTATTCCAGACAACCTTGGGATGGAGAGAGTTTTATTTGAATGGATTGTGGTTGAGGGTGTTAATAGCCTTCGGTTATCAGAATGTTCTCCAAGTTTTGTGAAATTTATTGTACTAATGATATACCATAAACATTGTTGACCAGCTGGTGGTGAGGCGTGTTGTGTACCGTCACCCCCATAGACTCTTCGCCTTCTGAAGAGTCGTCTGACGAGTCACCGGTGAACGGCATCGACCTTATTTGGCTGGCGCGCTGGAAACAAAACATATCACATGAGTAATAATAATAAATCGTCTTGTGTTTCGGTGTTTGTCCGCGCCATCTGCGACACAGGGAATCCTAGTGCAGAGGTATGGGTGTGTAAAAGTAAAAAAAAATTAAAAATTTATTAATACTGTTATTACTGTTGATTACTTTTGATTACTGTTATTTCAATAAATTTCTGTCAATGTCTTAAATTCACCCCACTAGAATCCGTCTCACTCCGCTTCCCACTGTAGATGCTGCGCTATGGAGTAACAATTTGATTTTCTCACCCCTTTGACAGTGGCGTAAACTGGGACGGATATGTCCTGGTAGCTCGTGGATTCGTGCATCGGCCGAGGACATGGAGGGGGGCTGAGTTCTTCTTCCACTGACTGTTGAAGACCATCGTCTGCAACCTGTTCAAATTCAACATTGTATTTTCACCTGACCATAGCCTAAAGTGCACTCGAGCAAAATATGCTTTTGGGGGACCATATTTCTTGGATCCGTAGGTCACCAAGCCCCCCGGGAGACCCTACACATGTCCCCCAGGGGAGCGAAAGGAGCAACCCAAAGTAGCCGTAAAGTTTATCCCACTATCGCCTGGAGAATTACTGCCTCCACTAAGCAGTAATCAGCCGCCAGCATGCATCCACATCCCTGTTCCAGTGGAAAGGCCGGTGCTATTACAGGCACTTGAGGTCTAACATTCCCATATAGAGCGACGGGCGCAACGCGACGCGACTTGATTCTTCAAATACTTCGGTAGAGGACCATTTCCCACCACCTTCTCATGGCCAACAATGCCCCTACAATGCTCTCCATACGGAATCGGAGGAGGAAGACATTTATGCCTACCCTCTTACAAATTGTATCCCTTTCCTATCCAATCGAAAACCCCTTTTGACCCCTTCTCGGTCTGGACATATATACGGTAAAGAACCAGAGCCGTGGAAGAGTAACATCGTACCCGCAGCCAGCACAAGGGCTGCAAGCAGGAATGCTAGGGAGGTTTTAACCGGAATACGCCCGACCACTCCGCCCGGGGAGGCCGATTATACGTAAGTATTTCCACACTAGACAAAAAAAGGGGGGAGGACCAGTAATTCTTATGTATTTATCCGCAGCAGTAACCACTGTCGCTCAGTTAGCTTGTCCGTTCACAAAAGTCACAAAGAAGGTATATTTCTCACTGACCTGGTAGATCTTGGCTTCCCAGCTAGGAAACCTGTGCAGTGGGGGGGTAGGCGGCCTGGGTTGTTGCTCCGAAGTGGAACTATCGCCCGTGGAGGAACCACCGCGACTGTTTCCCTGGACAATAACGTTGACTGGCCCTTGCCACGCAGGAGTGCGCTCTGTAAATGTAACAAGAGTGTGGTGTAAAATACGAATATGAATAGATGGCGCTGTGTGAACTGTCCATGAATTTAACTTACCCCTGCTCGGTGTGTATATTTCTGCGTAGTCATGAGTCGTGTCACCGTCGGTAGACGTATTTGGCGTGGCTGGCGCTACAACTAAATTTTCTACTGCCGTCTGTAACAGAATAATCACACAAAAATTATAAATGTGAATGTTTGTGTGTGTGTGTGTGTGTGTGTGTGTGTGTGTGTTTGTGACTCCTACAGCCTAAGTGGCTGAACGGTTTTGGATGCAATTCTTTATGAAAGTAACTCATACCTTAAAAATAAAACAAGCGACTAATTTACAAATCGAACAATTCTCATCCTATTTTACAATCTTTAAGGAGCAAAATTTGCTAAGAAATTTTCATGGGAACACCCCGGAGGTTTATATTAAATAAAAGCGAAGACCATCGGCGAAGACCCTCCTACTTTTTTGGATTAGGTTATGAAACATTCGCCACGACATGATTATTGGCTTTGCGTTTTACACGTCTAATGCCAACATTAGTGTCTAATGCCACACTAATATTGGCATTAGATGTGTTAAAAATGTAGAAAGTGTTTTGTATAAAATATAAAACGTTCAAAACATTGTCTTGAATGTTTTAATAAACGAAGAAACTTTTTAAAAGTAATCTTACCGCTAAGTCGTCGGCGAGTAAGCTGGCAGCGGTCCGCTCGTCCATAGTTCTGTTCATTGTGTTGGCAGTACTAGGAACATTAACGTTATTCGCTAGGTTGGTAGTCCCGATCGAAAGGTTCCGTCTGTGCCGCACTGGAGTACTGTAGTGGGGCTCTGACGATGTTATCGGCAACTGCAAATAAGTTTTAAGTTAAGTTGAAATGTTAAGTGTTATATTTTAAATACCAACAATGTATAAAAATCTGGAAAATTTATAAACCGTCAAAATATTTACAACTCTCAAGAAAATTTACTATTAACACTAATCATTTTAAAATGTTTTAATACTAAACGATATAACGAAAACGATTATAAAGACAAATCAAAATGTAAAGTTAATACAACAACTAAGCATTTGATGATATAAACCAAAATAATAACGAACATATAATTTCCTATTCGAATATCAAATATGTTAACATAGGTAATTAAAACATTTCACGCCTCTGTCCTTGAAGGGTTAGGCAGAGCCTCGTAGGCTACATTTAACCATGCGGGTTATAAAATTATTAACTAAGAAAAACTAAAACAATTGACATATGGTTTTAAGTGTTGAAAAGGTGTCTTTGGAGCTATAGGATTGTAAACCCATTTAATGGCTCCTTACAACTCAAAATGCATAGTAGAGATTCAGCACATCGATAGCTTTTAACGAAACATTTGCATAAGCAGCTCATGACCAAAGGTGGTAAGTGCAGTGATTTTGGTGAATGTTGAGCCCTGTGGGCGTTCAGACCTGGGGCCCTTCTAGGCTCTCTGAGCGCCGCCTGTGCGCTGCCAAAAGGCTGGACGCGGCTCTTGGCGAGCCGTCAGTGCTAACTTCAAGAGACAGGCTCGCTCGGGTTGGTAGGAACTGTATAGGTACAATAAATCAATTATACTTAGATGAATAGTAAAATATTATATTATGTAACCATACATTGCATAGCCACTAAAGAAACCAGAATCAAGACAGGCTTGCATTAGGTGTTTTTAAGAAATTTTGCACAAGTTTTTTCATACAAGTTAGATCAAAATTGCTTATTTGAACTTTAGAGTGTAGACTGGTCTGCTAAGAGCCAATTGGTTTATAAACAAGAAGGTTGAAGCAGCGATTGAATGATTGCCTTCAGTCAAGGAGTAAGTATCTAATTACCATTTGTGGAAGACAAATCATCCCATTTATGTGACTAACAAGACCCTTTCAATAATTTATCTTTTCTTATCATAAGAAATGGTAAACAGAAGAAGTGGTAATTATATTGTGTAGACTACAGAGTAATAATTTTAACTACAATAGATTTAGGGCAGAGGATACTGCTAATATAGGTAAGTCATTATTTAGCATTTATAATCATTATAGCATAACTTAAAAGTCCTGGTTGATATTACTTCCTAATGTGTTACTGTGTTACCCTTTGCAAAAAAATACTTCTTAGTAAAGTTTAAGACTTAGTATTAAATTTTGCCCCAGTGTTCAGTGTTCCTATTGATAAAACATGCAAGAGTATGAGTTACATACAGCGGAATTCCTGGTCCCTTGCGCGGCTATATGGTTTCTCAGCAGTTCCAGCTGCTGATTGCAGCGGTCGTTCTGCTCTCGCAGCTGCTGGTTCTGCTGCTCAAGCTCCCTGAGCTTGTTCGTCACCCACTCTTTGATGCGGGCGGCCTTCGCTTCCACCTGCTTCGCGTCCTGGAGTCTTAGTTGTTTCTGGAATGTTACCTACGGGTAAACGTTTTATTCAGAGTACCAAAGAACTCGTAAAAGTATATTTTTGAAAAGACTATTAAAGAATTCAGAGGAGAGATTTTCTAGAAGAATTTATGCCATGTAAAATCTATTTATTTTCGTATAATTGTTGTTTACCTACCTGCATTTCACTCACGACTTCAAGAGATGCATTCGTAAACTTGTTCATAATTAAAGAGAAGTACGTCATTTAAGAACTCATAAACATTGGTCACAGTCAAATGAAATAGCCTCCTTGAAGCCATTACCATACAAATATTCAGATTTGGGACACATTTTCATTCAAAAACTCTAGTATTAAAATATTCAATTGCAAACCATGTAAACAAACATACGTCATTATGTCATTATAACAAACACATATTACGTCACGCACGCTGACGTTGACATTAGATTGTAGTGAGAGTTATGAGTGAGATGAACGTTAAACAGAAGTGACGTTCAACTACTAACTCAAAGATGCGTTCAAATAAAAATGGTAAAAAAATGCGTGTCGTGCTCAATTTTTTTTATTCTTTTTTCATGGTGGATGCTAAGTAATTTGATGTTATAATACATTTTATATTATTAGATATATAAATCTAGGCTGTACCTGTTCTTCAATTTGGCCTTCTAATCGAGTAATAGCCCTGGGTGCACCGTCCGTGCCCGCTGGCCACTCGCACAGCCTTTGCTCCATGGCGCGGACCTGAAACAAGCGAAAATACTTAAAACTTCTACTTACTGTGTATGATTTAAAATAAATGTAGCATCGAAATTACCGAAACATGTAGGCAGGTACACATTGAATAGACAAAGAAGGAGAATGCCAACAAAAGTTGATTCAATAATGAAGTCAGAACATAACCTGAGCGTGTGTATGCGACTTCCACGTAATTATACCGCGCACAAGCGAAAGGATTATGTCGTAAGTTTAACAAAAAATCCGTCAAAAGTAGCGAAAGTGAAAAAGTTTAGCATAAAATTTACCTTTGAAGCATTGTCTTATATATTAGAGTCGTTCGAATAACTAAGTCACCATGGACTTAAAGAGGCTGCCTTACTTCACCTACTAGGCTTTTAGTCTTATGTTAATTCCATGGAAGTTACACTTTTGAAAGGCGTTAATTCGCACTGACTACCATAACTTACACTGAATGAAATATGAGGCAGCATTAAGCGGCTTATGGGTAAGCCACCTTATTGCAATAAAATGAAACAATACCCGACGCAAAGCTAGACTAAAACCGCAATATCTAACCTAGCTACCTAACAGTGTTACAGAGTTGCCAACAATTCGCAATAGGTACATTATACCTTCTGGTACTTTGGTTAACCACCTAGCTACACCATATACTATATACTACACCCACCTAATAAATGAGCTTAGGCTTTAATAACCGAATATAAAAAGTCGTCGCCAGGTGGTACGTTTCCCGAAATTCTGACCAACGAAAATCTGCGTTCTCGAAACGGTGAAGGAAAAAATCGTGAAACCGACACAGCCTCGAACTAAATCGTCAATGTGACTTGTATATCAAATAATCTTCGCTACGTCAATGGCACCACTGGTAGCCCGCATTAAATCACCCATAATTTAAGAATCTGAGCTGGATTGGTCATGGTTTCCAGAGGATCTCCACATTCCATCTCCCATTGCGTCTCGGTTATATCAATCATACCCCGCTTGTATAAATTTTCTTTCTTTCTTACGGCCAGTCTAAATGAACGTCCTTTTTTCCGTTCAGAAATTATAAAAACGTGTGCGCTTTGTTTAACATTTCTATGTTCCGAATCTGAATTCCTGATCAGGAAACCTAATCAGGAAACGGAACGTGTGCGTCAAGCTTAATGGTGTATAAAAATAAGCTCATTCACGCTAGCTTTTTGAGAGTACGGCTGAGGAAACTGGGTGTACCTACTTATAAGGTGGTTCCAAACCATAGCTATCAATTGAACGTTGTTGAATTATCAAATGGCTTTTTATAGATAACTGATGGCATAGGCAGATGTACCAGTAGATATGGTTCGCTGCTGCTTGTAGACAGAATTATGACGTGAGGCGTGAATATGACTTGCTCTAAAAACAAGTTTCATACCAAACTATTATGTTCAACATGGTTTGGGCTCTGCCATAATTTAATGCACTCATAAAGTTCAACCTTTCAAAAGCTAAAAACACTTCCATTATTAAGTTAGAGATCTGACCGTCAAGAAATTAATTAACAAGTTCGTTAACCCTGATCATACTAATATTATAAGCGAAAGATTGTTTGTATGTATGTTTGTTAATCGTTCACGCCTCATTGGCTAAATGGATTTGGATTAAATTTCTATATGAAGGTAGCTCGTACCCTGGATTAACACATAGGCTACTATTGATCTTGAAGCTGAAGTAATGTTTTGGTGTCTTGCAAAAGATATAACATCTCATTGAATTTGTCTCATTTTAACCGCGAGTAAACCCGCGAGGCTTAGCTAGTAGTAAATAACGCGGATATAACCACTTGACAAGTGGTGAGTGGTTATATCCGCCAACTGGTATCCTTTAGAGGCCTGTCTAGCCTAACTAACACCTAGTATCTATGATACCCTGGCGGTTGATGAACAGATTCATTTTGTTACCTACGCAGAATTAATTTTGTGACTCTTACGAATACATTGAACCGGGTCATTTTCCCGCAACTCTTAGCCCACCCTTGTCACTTTGGCCACTCCTAGAACAATGATCTCAGAACAAAGAAGTGGCACCACACTGAAGGATACGCCATACGCCCAGGAATAGCTCGCATTAATCACAAACACCGTAATTTGCCTGACTCACGACAGGAGGGGACGCCACGAACACTATAATAATATCGAGAAATTTCTAAATCTGGCAACACTCAGACAGCGTGAAAGTAAAATAAGCGGGTTATGGGCAAAAACAAAAAGAGTTATGTTCTCAATAAAGCTTATACCTAAACGACAGCACCGGATTATTCAGTAACAACTATCCTTGTTTATTCAGTTAAAACCTTAGTTCACTAATGAGTTTGTTACGGAGAGAGCAGTAAAACAGGGGTTTTAATTAGTTGATTGCCAATTTAACCAATTTTCTTAATTGAGAGTATAAAATGCGATGTTTAAGAAGATTCAGAAACCAGAGCGTTTAGCAGCGGTTTCTAAAGTTTAAAACATGGGTTATCAGTTAAAAAAGGGGTTTATTAGTGCATTATGGTGCACTAGAACAGTGCACTAGAACAGGCCTTGTCTAACTAGCATTAGATTTAAATAATTACGATTATATGGATACGATGCGATACCGATAGTCAAAAAGTGAGATCGATGCTTAGTTTGTTAAAGTTGCAAAGGTTTTATCCGAAAAATTAATGAGATTAAGTTATTTGCCTTCAATTATCATAATGGAAGAAGAATTCCCCTGTTGAGAGCCTTCCGCCCTCGCCGAATATCCGAGAAAGGTTGTAAAGGCCGTCTGCGGCCAACAACACATTACTCATCCATTCAAAAATTTTAATATTAATTGATGTTTTAATTAGTTAAATTATTTAATGTGATACCACTTGGGAAAAGAAGGCTGGCTCGTTCCTTGCCCAAAGATTATCTTTGGCCGTCCAACGCGGGAATGCAGCCAGTGTTCTTGGCACCCTACCCCACGATCAAAATTTTCTGTTGTAATTTACAATTTATAAGTAGCCTCTAAGATTATGATGTTTTTTTTATGTGTATTTGAGTAGATTGCAGTGGAATATAATGGAAATATAATTATTTAATAACTAATTCCTTCAGTTTTTTGTAAAGTGACGAAAACTTATTTTTAATCATTGGATTCATATTTCAGAAGGAAAAGATCCACTTTTGCGCTTGTTGAACTTAATTTTTACCACCCACTAATTCCGAAAACTCTTCATATGGGGCCAATACGGAGAAGTCCGGATGTCTCGACTCACTTCCAATCCAATCGTGATTCGGCAACGTAACGACTTTGATCTATTTTTGGCGGCAAATGGACCGCGTCGCGCGCGCCCTTATTGATAGCTACTACCGCCAGACAATAAACAAACTCCAGCGATAAATCGGACAGAATCGGGTGATAAAATTTTCATACGATGATAAAATGCATCTTCTAGTAGTCTAGGGTATTCTAGTCCCGATACGATTTCTTGCAAAAAAAATTTTTTACATTAGATATCAAATTGTTAACCAATTTTGAACATTCTTTTATATTTGGAAGGATATGATTTCAGATTGGTCCCATTAAAAAAATATTAAAATCGATTAAATAGTTTAGTTGTTAAATCAGAATAACTGGCAAAAATATGTCAACCAAGTAAAAGAAATTGCGTATTTTGCTTTGCTGTGACTTTTTTCTTCGCCCATTGTATGTACCGATTTGGACATGATGTACCGATTTTCCTGTTTTGTTTTGTAAAATTGTAGGGTGTACCCCCTAAATGCGAGAAATAAGGGATGAATGAAATGAGCGACTGGCCTCATAGCTCTGTTGGTAGTAGCTCTGCCTATTGCGCTGTAGGTCTTGGGTTCGATTCCTAACTAGGACAAGCAATTGTGTGACGAACATAAATGTTTAAAAAAAAAAAATTACTATATGTATTCTATCCGTTATCTCGTTCCCATATTACAAGCTATAGGTACTTAGTTTGAGGCTATGGCGCATATGTCCATTTTATTTGTCTTCTCGAATTTTTTTAAATCATCCACATGTTTAATTATACCTTCATTGTCATCATGTTATAAGTTTATTGATTAATACTTTCAAAGTCTGTAAACAAAACATCATCGTCTTTTTTTATGTGAAAGTATGACGGAACGAGCTGAGGGCCCACCTGAAGGTAAGTGGCGACCCCCGCCCATGAGAACAGTAATGCGACTCAATATAAGATTTGGGTCTAACACTGAATCACATTCATCCTGCTGCGTCCATCACCCGCGACGGGGATGATACGTCTCATGCGCATGATTTCACCGGCACCTACACCCTTCCACCGGAACACAATAATGCGAACACTATTGCTTGGCCGGAGATTCCAGGTGTGGTGGCACCTGGAATCTGGAAGAACTTGGCACAAATTCTACTTCTACTTTTAGTACGTGTAGGGAATCAAAGGGTACACACCTGCGGACGTGAGCAACTGGACTCTTGATTCAATTACTTGTAACTAACCTAAGTTGCAGACGAATGTAGAGTGAGTAAAATAAACTTCAAGTAAACATCTTTCCTTGAAATGAGCGGGCATTCCAGTTATTTGCCGCACTAACACATTCGACTAATGCAAAATGCTCGTCACGGCGCGATCTTGCTACCTGCTCAGTGCTCATTACCCCAAACCCCTGGAAACCCATTAACAATCGCACTCCAACGGTGAAGTTCGGTGTACTACTTGGTTCTAGTCTAGAGACTGCAAGAAAACGTATTTTCCTATCTAATTAGTAGTAACTCTAGCTAGACAAGGTGCAAGTTTAAATATTCAGTCTGCAGTAATTTATATGTAACTAGCGACCCGCTCCGGCTTCGCACGGTTAGTATAGCATCAGTGTCGTATGAGAAACTACCCGTGCGAAGCCGGGGTGACTTGCTAGTGAATTATACACATAAACCTTCCTCTTGAATCACTCTATCTATTAAAAAAAAAACAGCATCAAAATCCGTTGCGTAGTTTTAAAGATTTAAGCATACATAGGGATATAGGTACAGAGAAAGCGACTTTGTTTTATACTATGTAGTGATGCGGACTTGTTGGTAGGTACTTATGTGTCAAAACGTTCCCGTGTTCCCGCCACTAAGCGGCAGAGGACACCGTGGGGTTTTAGTGGGTCTAGTTCTACATAACTGCTCTGTGTCCCCGTGGTAGGGCGGTATGCGAGTGCATTTTCCCACGAAAAAAAAAGGTACTTATTTCAAAATCTTATAGAATTATATTGTAATAGTGGAGGAAATTTTCGTTGTGGGAAAAGAATGGTAGCGACAAGCTTATCACATGTCTCGTACAAAAAGAATAAAATAAATATTCATGGACATTCCACACGGTGCCATCTAGCAACAAACTAAACATAGCTTGTAAAATGGGAACTAGACAACTGATAGACGATTAATAAAGTTCTTTTTTTGTAAAACATACTATACGTATGTATTTATACAAAAAGTACTGCATACATGTTAACACCCAGACACAGAACAAAAATTTATGTTCGTCGCACAAATGCTTGTCCTGGGTGAGAATCGAACTTACAGCGCAGAAGCTACTACCAGTCAATATATATTATGCTTACCGCTTATCATATAAGGAAGTATGTTCGGGAAATTACCTTTTAAATTTATATAAAGTAACCCTCATATTTTTCTATTAGAAAATTATGCTTAAGTAGATATTATTGTGACACCGCCTCCCCTTTTTCTTTGTTAAAATCGTGTCCATCCAAAGGTTGCCTGGAAGAGATCGCTCTTAGCGATAAGGCCGCCCATTGTGCCAGCAATTATAAGTTCTTTTATTATTTGTTTTTTCTGTACAATTTATGGTGTGAACAATAAAGAGTTTATCTATCTATCATGTTTTTTGTTTTCATGATTATGCAAATCAGAGTAGGAGCGAGACTCTCGCAAGGGACTTCGTTTCAAGTGAGCATTGCAGTAAAAATGGCACTTCAAAATGCTAGCAACATCTATATTCTATACAAATAAATAAAATTGAAGTTTTTTTTTGTAATTTAAAAATGACAGCTTTTTAATTTGAATGTTTATAGGGCACACATAACAAAAAAACTATTTTTTTTTTAATTTTGTCCGTATCTCTGTTTGTTTGTTCCGGCTAATCTCTGAAATGAGAGGGCCGATTTTGACGTGACTTTTACCGGATCATAGCTAATTGTATAAGGTTTTTCTTTTATTTCAGAAAAAAAAAATAAGGGATAAGCGCAAAAAAAAAAGTTAAATTCCACACGGATGACGTTGCAGGGAATAGTTAGTTCTAAATAAGAAGTAAAAAAATACTAAACAAATTATAAAACAAGCAATTTTACAATAAAATAATAACTTAACCCACTATAGTTGATTATAGTTGCTAATAACAATTTAATTTTTAGATTTTAATTTAAGTTTCAGCAACAAAAATCGTAACAATCCTTGGAAAAAAGAGTTCAGAGCTGATGGACCCTGAAAACGGCTCCATTTTCCTTAACCCACCTTCAATAAAACAAAAAAAAGGCTATTGAAATTGACCATAGACATAAAAATATTTAATTAATTACATTTTTACAAAAATTACAAAAGATGTTTAACAGAATACTTTTAAAAAGCGAGATTTATTTACGGCCAGATAATAAAGGTATACTGACATCTTGATCAAGAATATATCCAGTTGATCAAATACCGATGTAACCTCGCTCACATCTATCAACACAATCACAACAAATTCACAAAACTACCGACTACAATCGTTAAAAATTCAAACAATTTCCGAATGGGATGCCACAACTTTCACAAAACCACAATAAGGGTCACTGCACACTACAGAATCCCAATCCCCGAGGAATGTCGATTCACGGATATTATTTTATAATTGGAAGCCGGAACGTGCGCGCTCGCTGCGGCGCGGAAACGAACTAGCCGCACCGAGGATATCCTACAGGACGTGCCTGTTTTTCGTTATGAGGATCGATATTTACATAGAGCTTTTAATATGCAACGGCTCAGTTGTTTAACAGCATAATTAATTTCAGAATGGACATCGATGAATGTGAAACGCCACGGTTAGTATATTTGGCGCGCTATTATGAATCTAATGACTATTGGTGGGAATATTCATTGGCGCTTAGCAGGAATTTACAGTGACAGAAACCAATTCCACTTGCTAAACTAGAGTCGTTAACGTCTCTTTGATAATAGTATACCTATATAGAGTGAAGTATTCTGTATCATTTAAATTTAAATAGTTTACGATGCGATGATTAAAATAAAAAAAAGAATTTAATAAAAAAGCATGCTTCACAGCAAATTAAAAATGCGATCGATAAAATAATATAGACCCCATTATGTATTGTATTACAATTATAAGAAATCAACCTACCAATTAAAAACCCAAGATATAAAAATAAATTAACAGGAAATGGGTATAATAAAAGCGGCTACAAAATTTTAGTGTCACGTCTAAAACTTTGAAGGTTAGATACACTTCCAGCACTCCACTAAAATAACACACACGCTCATTCATCTATGTGTCACACAGTCAAGTTTTATTCGCCCATTTTTACCGTTATAAATACCACCTACTGATTCAAGCACAAAGCAGTCCCGAGCGAGCGACTGCAAACGAATACCAATATCTCACACGGCATAATCCGTGCTGCATGAAATTCTAATTTCAAATTATTGGCGCATTTCATATCGAGCGTCGATTGAATAATACGAAAGCGTCTTATAAAAATGTGCAGATTTTATGCTGGAAATGTTGATGTATATAAAAGTAATGTTGATAACTTGGAATTCGTGATATGTACAATATATAAATAAGCATTAGAGCTATCTGCATGGGTAATGGAGTTCGTTGGACTCCCAAAGTCAGAATCTTGTGAATGAAACGAGGATAAAACTTATCTTGTCACCTTTGCCGCACGTATACCGCAAGTGAAATACAAAATAAAGTTTAGTGCTTTATAATTTACTAGCAGCCCGTCCCGGCTTCGCACGGGGTAGACATAACGCACGGGGTAGACGGGGTTTGGATATAAAACACTTTTTTTCATGTAGTGACATAACTACAATAGTTGGACATATGCTACCGCGGAGTTTTTTGTAGACATTATGATGTTCTTCAATATTGTTGTACATTATTTTGTTCTATCGCTAATAGTTTCGGCAGCGCATTCGACGAAAGACATTTTAAGACTCATTTTTCTACACCTTCGGTTACATTGTTCAAATTTTACCAAGGATCCCTAATTTTTTTCAAAATGAAATGTAGCCTATGTTAAATTGGAAGAATGTAGCATTCTATTGGTGAAAGAATTTTTTAAATCGGCCCAGTACTTTTTACAAACAAACATACAAACATACAAAAATAGGTACAAATCTTTCCTCTTTATAATATTAGTGTAGTAGGAGATAGAGGAAGGGGAAATTGAAAAAGAGAATAAGAATTCTATGATTTTAGATTGAACTACTTACTACAACTGATTCAAAGTTGAGCTTAAGCTGGTCGCCTTATTACCTTATTAATAAGAACGCGTTATCTCAAAGCTGTATTTTTACTTTAAAAAGCGACGATTATAAGCTTTTTATCTACTATCACATCCGCTCGAAATTAAATCGTTAAGCAAGTTTTAATATGTTGTTCTGAGTCAAGAAACTTCTTCATTTCGCAGATAAGTACTGGTCCTTTCTGTTATTGATTCCCGAAAGTGTTTTAAAGTTAGTACTACTACCTAACCTATAAGTATAACCTTCGAGTTTAAAGTTAAAGAAAGACCGAATTGTGATATAAGGAAAACTTTGGGAAACAACATGACAGATATAACTCCAAAAACCAAAGTTTTTATTGTACTGCGTCGCGACATCCTATTTTATGATGTCTGTTGCAATGACCTTGAGTTTTCACTCATGTTCCCATGGAATAAGGTTCAACGGTCCACATGAATTCTGATGCAGATAAAGTTGGTCTATGACGCATCTTGGATGGGGTCCAGCAGAAGGCATAAGGTAGACGTCCACTTCGCATCACACTTGCTTACTTCCTTAACCCAGACGATATATTTTTGATGTGACTGAACTGACTAAATTTTCCGACAGCTCGGCTAATATTAAATAGTTACTGTTGCCCATAAACAAAAGCAATAACAGGTCCTCCTGACCGAAATACGAAAAAAACCCAAGTCAAATCGCATTGCGTTTGTCACATTGAAACGGCATCCCTATTTAAGGTTTAAGGTATTATGTGCCAGTAAGTTCACACTCTTCCACTGGAAATACCGTAAAAGTACTGCTACTGCCGCCAAGCAGTGGCAGTACTTCCCTATCTAACGAAATTGGCACGAGGTTCCCAGTATGCGTATCCCTGAGGATACGCGTAGGGATTTTGAGGGTACCCACCTACGGACAGTAGCACCATGGATCCATAAAAAATTTGACAGTTTCAAATAGATATAATTAAAGTAAGATAAGTTACTTTTCTGCTACTTTCAATCCTAGACTGATCTGATAATCCTGACGCAAAATGAGAATCTTTACTACTGGCGTCAATTCGTCTAGCTTATAATTTGCGATACAAAATAAATGTACGCATTCCTTAAGGCTAGCGTGTCGCCTTGAAACCAAAACTGCGGAAAACCGAAGTTAGCCATATCGAAATTGAAAAGGCTTCTGGTCTATGTATGCCTTTCAGACAAATGAAAATATGTTATGGAAAATATAACTGTGTCGGATTGTGTTTCAAGTTATAACTTACGATGCACCTATTTTCTACATATATTTAAACACTTCAAACTATAGTTTATGCCCGACGTAAAATATAAATATGACTATAAAAAAAATTACTAAAAATCAAGAAGAATAGCTAATAAATCAAATAAAAGCCTAGACCAATCTATGAGAGCCTGTATATGACCATAGCTGCTAATCATAAAGAAATATTTTTAACTACAACACAAATAGTGTGTTATGTGAGAAAAATACGGACACCTAGGGACTGACTTCATAGCTCAGATAGTAGCTCAGAATCCGTGCCGTAGGTTCGTTCGATTACCGCATTAGACTAATATTTATTATACTTATTAATCTTCTATATTTTTAAATCTTCTATTAACCTATATTAACCTTAAAACAATTTTTGATGTTAGGTCTTCCAGTACTTAGAACGGGCACTTGAAAATGCGACAGTTCTTATACTTCTGCATTATCTAGATGCTCATTTATAGAATATTGTTGTTCCCATTGGCTAATGCTCTTTTTTTATGGGTTATTGTAAGCATCACGAAAGTTGGTCATAATCAAAATCATATTTTTGATCAATTTATGTACGACCAGTCGATCCGATCTTTGTCGGCAGTAGTAATAGAGAATGATAGATCATAGAACACGTTCAAAGCAAGTGGCAGGTGGCAGATATATGCGTAGAGTCGTTATCAAATGGGATACCGATTGTCACTGAATTAAATCGCTCGTAGTCAGGGTACAAAATGGTGAATTACAATCATTCCGTGTCGGTTAAGTTTCTTTAGTCACGCAGCGTGGCATTAAACGTTAGTTTAGCCATTGAATAAGTAAAACCGTGCGTTGATTCGCTGGCTTCTGTCACGCTTAGTCTGTCTAGAACGCATCGAAGGTCTAAGCATAAAAAAATCTCCCGTCTCTTAGTTTGAGTTTCTCAACACAAGGTCTTGCTGAGAAAACTCTTTTACTCCCTTATTTCTCAAGTATTATTTAGACACTCAAATAATATTTAAAGCTTCGCGATTGTAGACAGTCAAATAATACAAATATTTTAAGCTTTGCGATTAGTTTGTATCTCACTTCGTATATGCTTAGTGGGAAATTTCATACCGTGGAGTTTTGTTCTTTTCAAAGAAATTTTGGGGAAAATACTCAGGTTCTATCGCCAAAAAAATAATTAACATTTTCTGAATTCTTAGAAAACTGGTGAGGAAATGAGCAGTGAGATATTTTGCCGACACATCGATCAGAGACAGGGATCATATTTATCACCCTGGACTTTCAAATTTGGCATTGTCACCCCGACCTATTTCACTGTACATTAGTGTTCTTGGGGCAAACTATCGATTAGCGAGCCAAAGTCAACCCTTAAAATATAGGGTAAGCAGCACCCCTATTTTGCTTCACTGACTCATATACGAAGGGAAACCCACTCATTCTGTCACGCTTGCAAACAATCATTTAAGACTGGAGTTTGAATCCCTATTAATACGAAATAAGGTTGAAAATTGTGTTAGAGGATTGTATGAGCCACACAGTTATGTTCACACACAGTTCGCTGCATAGACTTTGAGCTCTAAAAAGTTAGAAATAAGGTAGAAAGAACAGCGGCGGGAGTGCGCATGAGCAAATGCACTTGGCCCTTATTAAGGGCTGAGACGGTTAAATATTTACTCATTACGCTGATTAAGCACACTGATTTTATGAACGTTTTGTTGACCATAATTTTCCTTAGAGAAGAATTTCCTTTCCTTTCATACATCACGGGTTGTAATAAATATCTCGCCCAAGTATAACTATTAGAGTACAGATATTTTAAGTTCGTTAAACACTTAATTACTTGAGGTGATTACAATATCGCTAATTTTTTGTAATTATTAAATTTATATAATCAATTTTTTACAGTAGTCAACCAAACCTGGCTCCAGACGATTAAAAAGTTTCAATCATTCAGCATTAACGTCATTTTTGGAAATTTCTTTGAATTGATAACCTATTTGCTGTCAAGGCACAATTTTTTTTGTACTATGTAATTCTTATTATTGATTTATGCATTTCCATATTTCAGAGCTTTCATATTTAATAAATGAGTACCCCTTATTTTGAATAAATTAAATCAAATCATCCTAAAAATGCTTCAGCTAAAATGCCAAACCAAGAAAATAAACCCAGCCGATGTGAGCTTCTTCAATACCAATATACAACGCGGTGTTAAGACCCTGGGTTCAGGTTTCAGACACGTCAGTTCCTCTATACGTAGGTACGTAATACTGATCGGAGACGGAAAAGCAATTTCGATTAGCAAACAGAAAGCCCCACTCCGAAGGAAGGAGCTGTGTAGACTTAACTTATCGCAGGATTGCAGACCTGGAAAATGGGGGCACGACAAAAACAAGACTGCAGTCTTAGAAAAAATTGTCTAAGTACTTGCAAGGCAAACCATTATAGTGATATAAACAGTTTGCCAGGACATTCAATTACCGCTTGCATTCTAACCATTAGGATAATAATTGTACCTATCGATTTTAACAAAGTTTTCTTAAGTTTTATTCCATTAAGGATTATATCATAATTGCCAATCGTTTTGCAAATACATAGTTAGTTTTGAGTTCTACACAAAACTAACACACAATTAATTACATTTTTATCAATATGCACTGTGCAATATATCAGTAATCTGGTTCCCATAGCACAAGCTATGCTAAGTTTGAGCCTAGACGGCGCTGTGAGAAATGTTCATGAATATTTATTTAACATCAATCGATCGTAATTCCGATGTTCTTGTGCTCGGTAGAATAAAAACAAGACTCAGTGTTTAGACATCAGTGTTGTCACATACCCCACCACTAACATGGGAAAATTTTAATTAAAACTACCTTCTCGGCGGACGTACTACGAAAGTCTTACTTCACGTCAAGCGACGAACATACCCGATTTAATCTAACCTAGACGGAATTTGATTAAGGTAGAAATTTAGGTCTCTCCATGAATATTAAATTCAGCGTAAGTAGCTTACCTATGTTGATTGGCGGTATATTTTACGGCTAAGGAAACTATTTATGCATAATGTATGTATAGCTTCCGTGGCTTGATTGAGAGATATATCGGATGTAATTTTGAATATATGTAGATTCAGCTACGTGAGTATGATAAGGAACGTTACATGGATTGCTAAGGCTTTGTTTGATATCTACAAACTGTGGTTTATATAATATCTTTCTAGCTGTTCACTTTTATTGATTAACTTCATTATTGATAAATTTCTACGACTTCGCCTGCGTGGAATATTTTTTTTGCGGAACCCTATTTTTTTTTTAAATATAATAAAAGTAGCCTACGTTACTCCTTAGCTATCTGTCAGTTAAAGTCCTTCATAATCGGTCCAGCCGTTTCCAAACAGAAAGGCAGAACCCACAAAAAAAAAATTGTTTTTATTAATTTCAAATGCATTTAGTAAAATGCTGTTATTTTGACATTACAAACAGACACTTAAATTTTATTTATTTCGATAGATAGCTCTTGTTGGATAGATATTTTATTACGAGCAATTCTTGTATATGTTTCCAAAAAAGTTATTTATCATAAATTATGCTGTCAATTTTATATAGCGCCATCTCGTAATTTATTGTGGTACTTGATTGGTAATGGCCCTCCCTATATGACATTATCGAAGTAGAATATGTTCGGCTTACATCCAATAGTAACGATGCAGTTACTGTGTTTATCAAGATCAAGATTATTGATCATCACTACCGCGACTGATGGTGATTCATTGTTCAGTTGGTGGTATTTTTACTTCCTGCGGTGTATGTTTCCCGATTCCCACCCATTTGTGTGACGTCCATAGATGTTTTTTCTGTCTCTGGTGGGTGTTCATCTACTACTATGTTATTATACTATCAGTTTATACAACAAGCTATATTTAGTTTGGGGCTAGATGGCGCTGTAAGAAACTATGGATATTTTATTGATGTTACAAAAAAGATTATGATTAGATTATTGATAATGTTGAAAAAGTTTACGAGACGAGCCTGTATAATAGAAGATTCAGTGGCTTATGGTATGATAAAAATAACTTTTAGAAAGGAAGATGCAAAAGGTATCGAATACACGGAGTAGGAATAATATATATAGAAACCAAGTACTCCGAACAGGTATCAAACTGAGGAGAAACTTCTTCGGAAATTTGTCTCGTTGGATCAACACAATCTTCAGTTAGTTCACTATTCAAAGGAACTGTATAAACCTAGCGTGGTAATCTTCGTGAAATCACGACTACCTTAGGGTTGCCTCGTTTCAAAACATTGATGTGATATATATATATTTTTTTATGTGAATAAGTGACGGAACGAGTTGAGGGCCCACCTGATGGTAAGTGGTGACCCTCGCCCATGATAACCGTAATGCATGCGACGCTGCTGCGTCCATCACCCGAGACGGGGATGATACGTCTCATGCGCATGTGATTTCATCGGCAGCCACACCGTTCCAGTTTAGTAGAAGTTCTACTGCTACTAAAAATAATTGATTGTTAAACTTTTGTCGGTAAACTTTTACGATCGCGTTGCTTACTGCTTACGGAGGTGCAACGCGGCGATAAACTGTTTTTAACTTGGCTTTTTTGGATACATTTCTATTAATATTTTGTTATAACTTTGAGGAAGCAGCGAGTCGGTTAAATTGTGTTAATTACATTACACTCTTTGACTGATTTAAAAAAGAAGGAGATTTGGCTATTGGTTTGTGTGTTTTTATTTTCAAAAGGTGTGGAAGTGGTCTCCGAAATTTCATGACGAAATTCCACCATTGACTAAAATATAGACTGAAGTCGTTTTTTCCGTCGTGTAAATTATTTCGTTTTTTAGTTTGCAAATTTGATTTGTCATAATTTAGTAGATAATTCGAAAACTCTTCTAAAGTCGCAAGGAATATAATTCTGGAAATATTAAAATGTCTTTAAATTCAAAGCCTTATCAGGGTGATTATTAAAAATCAGAATGCTCCGCGCTGTAACGCAAGAAATAACACAATATTATTTTTATGCGACAGCGCAGCGTATCTTGCTTAGATGATATTCACAGATCATCGAAGTTAGGCAACTCCCCGCCCGGTTAGTATTTGGATGCGTGACCGTTTAGTGGCATTTGAGCACTTCCATGCTGTCGGTCCCGGCTATTCTAGTCGATAAGCCATTCAGCCATTCAGCCTTCAGGCGGCATGACAACTTCGACGATAGAGTTGGCCACTTACTGACAAGAGAAGAAGAAGAAGCGTAGCTCAAATTGACCAGTCGTTTTGACTGGCCTCACAGCTCAGTTGGTAGTAGCTATGCCTGCTGTGCTGTAGTCGTGAGTTTGATTCCCACTCTTGCATAGTGGCGAACATAAAATATTTACTCTGAATGTATTACAAATTATATATATTTTTTTGTAAATTATGTATTTACAAAAAAATACCTTATAATTTTATCAGTTATCTAGTTCCCATAGTACAAGCTATGCTTAGTTTGGTGCTAGATTTAAGCCGATTTAAAATAATACTGTGTTTATAAATACAAAAATATTCACTTTCAGTGAATTTTATTTTTATGCGACAACGCAGCTCAGCGTATCTTGCAGCGATTCGTCACCATTTATTAAGGCTTATTGCTAGGATAGAAGATATGGAGGCGCTTGATTAGCCGTAGCTATGTCTAGGATACTACTGGCAACCCTTATTATGCTGCCTGCAAGACATAACGCGAACTTCAACCCTGGGTGAGACGCCCACTATTGGCGCCAGTCAGGCGTTGCCAAGTACTTTAGAATCCATTATTAACATCGAAGTATTAACAGAAGAGAAATTGAAATCTTGTTTTTTTTTATGTGAATACGTGACGGAACGAGCTGAGGGCCCATCTGATGGTAAGTGGTGACCCTCGCCCATGACAACTGTAATGCGTGCGACTCTCTCAATTTAATCTCAAAATCTCCCAAATTTTTTAATTTTTGCAATTTGTCTCCAGTATAAGCGAAGAATGTAAGTAAAATTGACGTTCCAAAGTTGGTAGTAACTTGATTTCAAAGCGAGTCCTAGGTTTGATATCTGGCTGGACAAACCAGTGTACTGAGGACAATAGTTTTTTCTCGGGTATTGAATTTTTGTGTTTTGTATGTGTGGTACTATGACACAGATTAACAGCGATTTAAGTGTTTATTATCTTTTTATATAAGTCGCATTAATGACTTTAGAAACCAAATACTTTTTAACTAATTTTTAAAGGGATAAAGTATAAGAAGAATAATTGTAATCGGACCGCAGATACGACGTTATTTCTTAAAAACTATCGAAAAACTGTTAAATAGAAAACTCCCCCTTAACTCGGTTAATAACCCGCTGATATTAAAGGTTAAGGAACCCCACACTCGCGATTTGAATGGGCTCATGATTCATACAACTTCAAAGCACCGATACACCTATTAGTTTCAAACCACCGATATTTTCGTGAAACTGATCAACACAAGAAACCACAAACCAAACGTGTCTAGGTCTAAACTCGGTTTGTTTACGAAACTACCTCAGAGTATTAGTTGCCTGGCCTCAGCTCTAGTATAAGTAGCTGGTGATTTGAAACAAGTATTTGTTTTTTAAATAGCCTATATTGTTCCGATGCTGGGCAAATGTATCCCCATTTTACTCCACGCATCTCGATGTCATACGAGTAGATGCATCTAGATCATCTCGCCATCTTTCTATGGGTCTGCCGCGGCGTCTCTTACCATTTTCGATATAATAAATAAATATTCACGAACAACATACACATCGCCACATAGTCCCAAACTAAGCACAGCTTATACCATGGGAACTCCCATTCTACGTGGGAAGACACATGTCATTTTCCCGATTCGGCTTGAATAAGCAATCTACACGTTTCCGACATCGTTTATTGTCTGGTATAGCCGGGAAAGAAAATAATTAGTTTCCAATACACTAATGGTCATTAATCTAAGTAATGCCCACTAAAAACATCGGATAAGTGAATGTATTGGTGGAATAAAAATGCCTCAAATCCATCCATAAGGCTACGAGAATACAAGATTGAAACCCTTCAACTCGCTAATGCGACTTGCGAGTATGACATGTATAGCGAGGTTCCAATTGCTTCGGTTCATACCTCCAGACTGTCTTTAAGAAACTATAGCTTAATATTACTCTAAGAAAGCTGTGTTTCTATACCCGTGTGATTTATTACGAGCTGTTAGTTCAAGAGTTTTGGTAATGTTAATAATTCTCAATCATTTGTTCAGGCGGCTGTGAAGTGAAATTATTGCACTGAAAGCGCTTCAAGCAGAGGAAATCGTGAATTTCAGGTGAATTTATACCATGAATCAGATGTCCTGTAGGTCAGTCCTCATCAACTTTATGAGAAGGTTTTATGGTTATGCTTGTCACATTGAAAATTAATTGAGCCATGACGCGTGAGTTAAGAACCAAATTAGGCTGCAGTTATTGAGAAATATAATTATGCTTAATTAATGTAAGCTTATCACACTAATATTATAAAAGCGATTGTATGTATATGTGTATTTATGTAATTCCTTCACACTGAAACGGCTCAATGGATATCAATGAAATTTGGTACCAGGACAGCTTATATCCTGGATTAAAATATAGGCTTGATCCCGAAACAGTGCAACGTTTCCTATAAGGATGGCCAAACGCGGGTAACAACGCTGGGCAAGTTAAAAATAAACATTGCTAATGTTCTTTAGCAATGTTTATGTTATACATAAATAACAGGTACTTTATCAGCAATATTTTTTTAAAAGTGATGTTTTTGAATTAAATTTAATAAAGTTTAAAGATAAAGATTAAGATGCCGGTTTCCTCGCGATGTTTTCCTTCCCCGTTTTAAAAACGTGTTATTATATTACACACAAAAAGCTAAAAATTCATTGGTGTGAACTTGAATCTGAGATTTTCAGATTGAAAGTTCGTGTCTGTTCCCTTAGGCCACCGCGTTCTCTTCATTCAGTATAATTATTATGAAATCGTTATCGTAACCATTGATTTTGAAAGCGGACTCGTCAACATTATGTTCAATTGATTGAATGTTGATCTCAAAACCGATACAAGTAATTGTGGTACCAATTGATGATACAGCCTGATTCGTTGGTGGAAGGACTTTTGTTAAAGTTCTCTCTTTCACTAAGTTTAAGCAACTTTCATCCAATAAGTCAAAGAGATTTTTGACGTTTCTAAAGTCATTAAGCGAGAACAAAGTAAACCCCTAATAGAATAGGGGTTTTTAGCTGGTCCTTCCCCATGGAGGATCGGAGATGGTTTGAACAAGCGTTTAAATTATTAATAAGAACTACATATTTGTTTCGAAAATGTGATGATTTCAAGTATTGTTTAAGAACTCAACGGAAATAAAGACCGTTAACTTAGAAATCATCACAAAACGATGCTCATGATGAATTTAAAAAGTAAGAGTCAGACCAGATCCTTATAAACAAAGACAGTTGACAAACGAGGAACGATCGTAAAACGAAATTCGAATCGCTAAGACTATTAAAACCTTTTTGGTTAAATCGACCAGTTCTTCATAAAAAAAACAACAGCTGACAAGCAATTGAAGCCACCAACGTCTGGAACATCGCCAGGACACCTGCAGTAGACTATATAACAGTAATCTGCAGTTGTAAAAAGGCGGAGTGAGGACCAGAAGGTAATAGTGTACTGGGAGAACATTCGCGCGCTCGTTACTGGAATAGACTAGCTCTCCACCCCTCCATTTGCTTTTAGTTCTTTTGAACTTGTTACTGTAAATATAAGCAAACAGCATACAGTATGTTTCGGTCATCCTGCGTGTTAACTATGAACCAATACAGAATATACAGTAGAGTTTAGGCAGGACATAGAAATTACAAACTTTGTATAAGTTAAACGTTGTAGATTTGTAAGATGCAGATAGGTGGGTCAACGTATCAGCCAATATGAATTATCATTTACATACATGTTTCGAATATAATAGAAAATATGTTTATTCAGCACCAAGACACATTAAAAAAATAAAAGCAGAATACAGTTTTTATGTTACCAAAATAAGCGCCTTGTGACGAAAAGGGGTTTGGCTCAATATGGGCTGGGTGAACCTCATTTAGCGTTGGTTTTCAGCCAAAAATACCAGAACGTATTAACACCACGAGTTCGGCAACATCGTCAGAAAACAAACTTAAATAATTTATAACGAAACATCAACCAACTCATACCACAGACCAAACAAAACGAACGCGCGACTCCAGTAACATTGCTCACTCCCACCATTTCTGAAAATAGAGCAATAGGAAATAAAGCAATAGGTCCAACGAGCTTGTTAAACTTCACCATATCGCAGTCACCAGCTATGGACAATAAAAGGCCACAGTAAACTGAACTGGCGTCAACTAAATAACATGACACAGTGCTTGTTGGGATCTGCTCACATTGGAGATTGTACTTCTAATTTGTAACTAGCGACCCGCCCCGGCTTTGCACGGTTAGTAAAGCATCAGTGTCGTATCAGAAACTACCCGTGCGAAGCCTTGTATTATACATATAAACCTTCCACTTGAATCACTCTATCTATTAAAAAAATCACATCAAAATCCGTGTCGCAGTTTTAAAGATTTAAGCATACATAGCGATATAGGAACAGAGAAAGAGACGCTGTTTTGACTATGATTGACTATGTTTTAACTATGCAGTGATTTTGTCCAGCATGGCGCCACAGTCAGCATTTTTTTGATTCCGTACCGTAAACGGGACCCTATTACTAAGACTCCGCTGTCCGTCTGTCCGTTTGAACATTAACAATAACTTCTTCTAATGCTTTTCAAATAATATAATAGTTGATAAAGCTGTGACACTCTGAAGACTTAAGTAAAGCGATCTAACACATCATGGGTCTCTGAAACCTTCGTCTGTCAGAAAATATTTAGGTATATATCTTTATTATAAAAGATATTATAAGGATATATAATCGCAAGGGAGTGGAATTCAAAGCCTGCAAGTATTTTTACTGATCAGTATAGTTTAGGAATCTTCAAGAAAATAGTGTATAAGTATCTTCTAGACTAGTGTGTTCAAGACCGCATCATCACTTACCATCAGGTGAGATAGAGGTCAAACGCATGCCTATAATGTTAAAAAAACACCGCTCAAGGAAATTGAAGAATTAGCGGGGAATAATCAGCAGTTGGATCAATCTTAATCCTAGACGGACTAAGCCAGAGTTGATTGACCACCAAGTAATCTTACAGGGTGTACGAGCCTTACATGAACAAAAGAACAAGCGCCTAGCGCCGGAGCTACGGTTGGCACCACTCCAAATACAAGTTCAGTGTGAAATATCACATGTTTTATGTTATCCTGTTGTGTTACCTTTATGTCGTGTAAGATTATTTTTGTTTCCCCACGAACATGTATTTCTAAAGAACGTTTCGCTTGATAAGCATTATTGCAACTTAGTTGCATTACTATAACGATAACAAAAGCTTAACCGGCTGTCACTCCGGTTAAGCGAATTGGGGGTACCATTTAAGAAATGGTTAACATTAACCGCTCAATTTCGGGTGGTTAAGGTTATAGTTCCGACTATCACTGGTAACCCTTTAACTTTAAGTGTAACGTTTTATATCATGGTGCAACAGTGCATTGTAAATTATACAGTTATACCCAAAGTTAATTTTAATCAAAACGATAACGTAGTCTTTGGTGCAACTCACTCTAAACGTCTGAATAAAGAAGCTGGAAAAATTGAAACAAAACAAAAATGAAGAGCTATTAAATAGAATTACTACTCTCAACAAGAGAAAATACTAAGTAAGGTATGATCTAAGCTTTTTATTGCATAAAAACAAAATATACAGAAAAGTCGAAACTTTCAGATTAGAAAAAAATCATGAATATTTCTCATGGCAAATAAGCTGGAATATATACCAGTTCACTGATAGAAACTTATACGGTAATATTTTTCGTAAATAAGTATATATCAATACATAAGTAACACCCAGACATATAACAAACATCTCTATTCGTCACACAAATGCATGTGCTGGGTGGGAATCGAATCCACAACAGACGAAGGCAGAGCTACTACCAATTGGGCTGTGAGACAGTTATTAGTCAGATGGGAAACCTGTTAAAATTACTATTAAATTTTACTTGCCCAAACACCAAACAACGCTTCATAGCGGCGTATAATACCAGAATCCAACATTTAATGTCACCAATTTCACTTAATTTACTACATAAATTTTTCTACTCAGCTCTAGTCTTCTCATCAGTAAAGTTAGTGATGCACTGATTGTAGTATTTCTTAATTATACTAATACTTAACACGGTTATGTCATATCGTAAACCAAATAGTAAATAATTATCATAGAACAATAGTCAACACCTGCAAATATTGATAGTAATTACGTAATCAAGAAACATCATTCCTAAACGTAGTTGGAATCCTAAATAATGCGTAATACGACAAATAACTTTACGTTTTCATCATGGATCAGATATGTTAGATACAAGGGTCCAAACGGAACTTTAAAATGCCCCTTTACAGCAGCATCAACAATTTATTTGATTTAAATCTAAAATTTTGTATACTATATAATATATTTGAATAACCTCACAACTCAGTTGGTAGTGGCACTGCCTTCTGCACTGTAGGTCGTACATTTGATTCCCACTCAAGAAAAGCATTTGTGTTACGAACATAGATGTTTTTGTGTCTGGGTGTTAATACTTATTAATATGTATTTATTTACAAGAAAAAAATACCCAAGTATTCTGTCAGTTATCTAGTTAGTATAAGCTGTGGTAAGTTCGAGCCTAGATGACAATGTGTCAAATGGCCGTGAATATTTATTTAATCTAAATTATTATGCTTATCTGTTTTAAAGGGCTACTGTAAATCGTTCGGATTCATGATTTCCGTAAGATTCCTACGATTTAAATAATATACTACATACTTATTGTATGAGAATACATATACATACATAGTACCTATAGCACTTTACAACTTAGTAAACAACATACACACATACACTTACAAATACACCTATAATGCCTTTAAATGTCAACTTAAACATTCGTTTCTAAACTAATTGTGCGAGTATAACCCTCGGGGGAGCTAACCAGAGTTTAAATATTCACCAGGCTAGACCACCGCTAGAACAGAAAATAAGTACATTAATATGGATCGAAAAGGTCTGAGTAATTAAATACGGTTTCGAACTCGCTACTGTTCTTCTATACTTGTAATTCCACTCATGGGAATTTAACATACTGAATAGAGGTTTAAAAAAGTATAGTTATCACAGAAAAATAGTAGTCACAGTGCCATAATTACTGATTGATACTGATTAAAATTCTTACAATGTACATTTTTTTTTTTGTAAATTCATATATATTGTACAAACACAAACATATATTGTACAAATACAAACACTCAGACTCATAACAAACATTTTAGAATAGAAAAACATTTGTGTGACAAACATATTGTCACAAAGGGGATCGTTCTGAGTGGGATCCGAACCCGTAACCTACAGCGCAGAAGACAGAGCTACCAATTGAGTTGTGAGGCCAGTCAAAATAACTGTCTTATTACTAATAAATGCGAAGGTTTGGATGGATGGATGTTTGTAACTCAATCACGCCAGAACGACTCAACGGATCTGAATTAAATCAGACACAGAGATAGATTTTTGGAATAGCACATAGGCTTACGGCACGCTTGATATTTACCTAATTAAGTCTGTTTCTGGTCACTTGTCACTTTGCAAATAGGAACAAATTAGGTTTTCAATCTACACATTTAGGTTTGAAGCAAGGTGCGATCGACAGTGGAGTCCGCTTGCCCAGAAGGTATGTGTTCACTAAAGCAAACAAGAATCCCAAATCGGTTGTGATGGGTCAGGAGGAACAGCAAATCTACATTTGGACGTTTCCAGTGACATCAAGGAAATCTTGGCTCACAAATAATAATAACACGAAATAAACACGATTGCTCTGCATATGACGGGGAATTCAATATTCCCCATCATATTCAGTGAACTGATGATAAAAAAATATGCATATGAAAATGTAGAATCTCTTTAGATTCTGATCAAGTCGAACGAACCACCAAATTTGACCGGGACGTGACCATACCATATAGGTTCACAACAAGTCTTATCTCAAGGTTTATTACGTACAAATGACATGGAGTTCAATTTGGTAGTTATAATACGACAGATGAACAGTCATTGGTAGAATATTAATAAGTTGAAGAAACGTGAGAGGCGTTTCCTGTGACATTTTCGAACGTGATTTCCTGATGCCTTTTGTGGTTTATGTTGCGTAACAAACGCACGTGGCGCAAGATCAAGCAGATCTGATATCTCCTATATGGCTGATTGAATCCAGTCTGAATTATGATGATTACTTGAACTAAAGACCGCAAGTTCAATAACCTAAATTATTTCCATACACAATTGAATATTCTTAAATTCATACAAATTGAACGATTTTCAACCAGTGGGTTGGTCGGATAAGAATATAATAGAAATATAGAAAAATCTGCGATAACTAAATTTGCCTAAAGCAGTAATTAGTTTCGAACTGAGAATGCGCGATGTATCACCATTGAAGAATGAATGAATTAACCTGTTTTTATTTCTTGATTGTTTATTTACTTGTCATTTTAATATAATATTATTATTTTTTAAATGTAATTTATTTTAAGTTTTTTTTTTCTTAATTAGAGTAAGTGGTTTTGCCGTTCTAATTAATATTACAAATAAATTGATATGGAAGATTTTGGGGCCATTTCTAAACTATAAACGTCCGTTTCTATTGGTACCAACAAGTTATCATCCCAATTATATTATCTTTCTTATCAATTTAGGTAATAATAAGTCAATTCTCGAATAGAATTAGCAGTGCAGTGTGTTAGAATTAGCAGTGCAGTGTATTAGAATTAGCAGTGCAGTGTATTAGAATTAGCAGTAAAAAAGATAAAAAGCTGGGAGTAAAATTATGATAGAACAAATTTGAAATCCAAAATAAGAAAAAAGTAAAGCCATGTCATATGATAGCACTCTCGTCTCTCTCTCTCTCTCTCTCTCTCGAGCTAATTGGTCGGTTAGATTTTTTTTCCTATCCATCTAAGTTTCAGGTAGATTGAATGAGCGGTATAGGCGTTTGTACATAAGGAAGTACAAAATAAAACATCGCTTTCTCGTTCAATAACTATACGGATAAAATGAACAGGCATTACATTTCAAGGCATGATTTCTCTCTATAGTTTTCAAGTACGTAGTTTATGGATTCGATACGGCAGTGTTGCCAATAAATAGAGCTTATCCGAACTTTTTAATAGAAACCTATTTTCAGTGAGGGTATAAAATATGTATCTATTAACCCCAGATGTGCTCAGTGTGGGTTGTTTCGGGATGTATGTAAATGCGCAATACATCATACTACCATACTACACATAATATGCGCACGCTCATGAATTATGGACTATCTTTATAGGGTTGTCAATAATAAATAAGCCTTTGGCGTATTTTGGTATAAATATTTTATCCCACGCTCCATCGGTATTCATGATGCAAAATATACTGAGCGATATTTTTATATCTAACACTGGATACTGTTGTTATTAATAAATTTGGTGTGAAATCGTGTAATTACAATGATAAATCATTTTAATTTGAAATTGACGCATTAAAATAAGTTTTTATAGGTATGTAGGTTTTGGTCTAACCTAACTGATAGTCTATGGAGTCTGCATTGGGAGTTACTGATTAAAAGATGTAATTATTTTCACCGTGTTTATTAGATTATATCCCAAGTCTATCACAAGCACACGGACCGGTCAATACGCAGTAACTGCCGGTCGCCGCTCTCTCATACGTCTCGCTCACACACAAAACTGCTGACTGCAAACTCATTCATACTTACAGGGTCCCTACAGGTATATAGATTAAATGAGATGCTGTTTGTAGGTGCGCATTACTTGAAAACGACTGGTAATTTTATTTTTATGCTATTTCGTCTTAATTAGGGTTTGAGGACAAGTTTCCCAGGAATATGTACAATGTGGTCAGATTGCAAGAACTTTTTTTTTAAATTTTTGCTACAAAAATATTGTTTGACAGTTGATTGACAACAATATTTTTGATTGATGATGTCCGTCGAAGTCAGCTAGTTACTAACTAGTATAGAATAATAACAAAAGGGGGATAATATTATAATAATTATGATACACAGATGAATGCTTGTAGTTGATGGTTAATCAGAAAAAAATATATGTCTGCGTACATTCCACACGAGTTAACAACTACGTTTCATATTTATAACGCGCAGATAAATAACTTTACTAACCATGAATTATCAAAACTCCTCCACAAACAAAAAAGGAAGTATGTTAAAATTTATGATGTCATTTTCATTGTAACAAAAGGAAATATATCGGAATCATTCACTAAAATATACATCCGACTAGAGCAGTATAAAAGACATGAACGTTTCATTTGGAACGACTTCCCAGCGCAGTTTGCGTAGTATACGACTCCAGCGAGCGTTAGCTACAATATTACGCAACACAAATTTATGTGACAACCCTTGTCCCAGCCTTTGAGCATAGCCAATGTAGATATCATTACGCCTTTGTGCCACGGCTCACGGGTTTATGGTAAATATGCTATTGAGTTTTTGAAAATGTCTTCTAGTGGGTTCCAGCTGAACGCTGAAGACAAAAGCATTTAGAATTAGCAAGGGAATGGAGTTTGTAAGTGAGCAATCCTTTAGTTTGACACTGACACGATAAAACTTAAATACGTTTACATTACGTAACTTTTTTAATAACTTTATTATGAAAATTACAATGACATTGAAGTTACTTTCAGAAAGATGCCGTCTTCAAAGAAAATAACTAAAGTTTTTATTGTTCTTATAGTCCCAAAAAGTCTGCTTTAGTGTTCATGTCTCAAATCCTGTTTATGTCACTTAATCCGTACAGAACAGCTAGAGAACACTTCCAAGTTTGTTCGCCTTAGGAGCAATCTTGAACTAAACATAACAAAGTTGAGATAAAAGCAGTACAAGTTCAGGAGTGGATTCAGTGATATTTGAGGATAAAGTTCCAAGTAGTGCGATACAAATTACTTTGGCATCCTGGGTAGAAATCTAATCAAAATTTAACGAAGCTAAAATTCTCAAGTAACTCACTATTTTGGGAACAAAATACAAATAAATACGACGAACTTTTCGGCTATGAGAAACACGTGATATTAAAACTTGTAACGTAATCATTCCACAATTACTATAAACAAATTTGATTAAGGGTAATTCGGCATTAGAAGCTGATTCCTAATTTGCGTTAAGAAATTTAACTAAATCATAAATTGTAATACAATACGGTTTTGTGAAGCATATAAGTATGCAACCAATTTGATTTATGAGTGTAAACGGCCAAATGAAATTCTCTAGGGGCTGAGAAATTGTGTGGACTCTAACAAGATAGAGAGAAGAACATGAGACCTATAATATTTATCACTAAAATATCTGATTTCCTAAAATGAGTAAGCCGAACACAGAAAGATTTACTATTATTCGTTTATTTAGCAAAGAACTTTGCAAAATAATCGAATAAACCGTTATCGTTTTTAGCAGTCCGGCAGAAACACCAACTAGTCTCCAAACTAATCCGCCTAGTCCGTGGACTAATCCGCAGCGGTCCGTAGGTTTATTGCACTATGACTCATCCTCTCCGAGCTCGGCAACTTGTAGAAAACTCATATTTATATCGCTGTTATGAAATTTGTTGTTAGTTGCAAACAGTTTACTTTACGAAGATGTTAAAGTTAAAAGATTTCCGAATGCAATCAATCAATGCATGGCTTATGTATTAGTTTAGCCAACTTTTGTTATGTTTTATAGTTACATTGATGACCAGCGTAAAAAGTCGAAAAATATCCCTGTTGTTACTCCACCTTCGTTTTAGTAGTAGGTGTATAATATTTTTAAATTTTAATTTGGTAAAATTAAAGTTTAAACCTCATGTGTTGGTTGACTAGAATAATAATTTAGATGAAGCTTTTCTTTAACATTCTCAAACGCTTCTGGAATTTCTAACCGTTATTGAATATTTGTTTTTATTATAGTTTCGTTTATGTTTAATTTTTTATATTATTTCTAGAAGGAATCAACTACCAAACTATTTCAATATACATGGCCTTCAGTGAGGACATTGCCTTATTATTTATTCGAAGCATTCGACAAAATCCAAAGATGGCGGGAAACGAACCACGCAGGCGCACAAAACAGCTGAGTGACAGGGCGTCCATGTTGGAATAGTAGACGTAGCATGACATGTGCTTTGTACTACGACCACAATGATTCCATTAATGAAAGCATGACCTCAATTGCAACATTCACTTGCATTTTACAATCTTTTACTGCACGTCGCGCACTAATAGTTTCACTGGAAATGCCCGATGAAATGTTGCATTGAATGGAAAGCAACAACAATTTTTACTTGGCTTAGATACAAGTAATATAACCTTATCGAGTACTTAATATTTATTATCAAATACACATACGTTTAAATATAGCATCTCAAATACGCTAAGTAAGCTTTTAACTAAAACAAAAAATAGACGATAAATGTTCAAAACATATTAAAAAAAAATAGGTTTATGTCAAAGATTGGTGAATTTTATAACATCGATCTGCGTTCTCAATTTTGATACTTGGGTTATCATTTCATAAACTTATAGTTACAATGTTTTCAAGAACTAGCATCATACTTACGGCTGGTTGCTATGAATTAGAAGGGTCTGTTTTCTTCATGTTTGCTCGTTTCTCAGCAAACTCTGCACTCAGTCTGTGTGCCTTCAGCGTGTTTGGTTTCGACATTCTCACAATCAGCAACCGTACACAAAATACAAGAAATTGACGACTATATTGAGTCCTTAGAAACACTAAACTGTACCTTATCACCTAAACACTTAAAGCAATTTCGTTGTTGCACACTAACATTACTATCACAATTGGAATAGAACACAGTTTTCAGCGTCTAGCGATGCTTTCTTATCTAGAACACAATTAAATTAATAAAGAGGTTCTATTGATCAAAGAATTCGTCCACAGGGTCTCGCGAAAACCGATTCTCACTTTGCTTTACAGCTATTTCGACTTGATATACACACAGAGGTTTACAGACGGATTTAATTCACGGTTTTATTTATATTACATTAAAATAATAGAGAAATAAAATGATATATATACAGTTTTAGGGACGAAGTTGTAGATTATGATGGCTTGGTTTATAGGCTTGAAGTTGGTCGCGTTTTATACGCATGCGTGAAGGGGTGGCATCGGGTCTATTGTTGCCAGAGCCAGACTTTTGATATCGAAGAAAAAAATGTGCAATTGATCGGGTGTTCTTTTACAATTTTAAATTGTATTCATTGTATGTTAGGGTTTGTTTTTGATTGCATTTTTATTGTAAGCGCTCTGTCTGTTGGGGAGAGTGGGGTTTTATGTCGTCATTTGTTTGTACAATACGGTAGTTTTGTTTGCATTTTTACGGTTGAGGGTTAAAAAGGTTGAATAATAATATTCTATAATAGTTTATAAGCTTTGGTATCGCAATTTAATCAATTTGCATCACGCATGCACCCACGTAAAACAAACTTCAATTAAACTTCGCTAAAAATATGACTTGAAAATATGATTTCAAGTCATATTAATATTGACAGGTTAGGAGATTATTTTACAATACAGCACATCGATAATCTTCGTTTTTCATTTTCGTATCAGTCTCTCATGTTCCCACTACAGCTACACCGGTTTACTCATGACAAATGAGAAGTCAATCAAAACAATGGTGAACTTTGATAGAACGAAGACTGAATATGGAGCTCCCATGGTAGATCGTGGATATCCAATCTGGGTTGGTAAAAATCACATGTATTCGAACTTTCTTCTAGAAGATGCCAGTTTCCGCACGACATTTTCGTTCTCAGTTTTGAAAGCGTGATATTGTAAACATACATTTTCAAGCGATAATTTCAACGGCGAACGTTTGTGTTTGAACCAACGACCTTTGGATTGAAATTTAGAATCAGTAATGTCTACATAAAATTTCGTTTATTCGAAGTATAGTTTAGAGAACTGTATGTAGAGTCATAGTAACTTAAGTTGTAATACTACAAATACTTTTTTAATCTTTAATACGTAAGAAACTATTACTATTGCCCAATAGTTTTGTTACGTATTTAAAGCTCAGTTCTAGACAATATAAAGTTAATATAACATTTACCTTTAAAAAATGTTTATATTTTGTCTAGTGTCCTTTAACAGTCATTTAAGTTTAGCTATATTTCGTTTGGTTGGTTTCGGAGCGAAGTTTAGTCGGTTCCGGCTTAGCTAGCCGATAAATCATGTCGAAGGCTTGCCATCGGCTTGAAAACCTGATACTAGAGTTGGCCACTTAATATGGAAATAAATATAGAAGCTAAAATCTTTATTTATATAACCAACGTGTAAGGTTTTCTTAAAGTACTTTCATAAACTCTCATATTCCTCAAACAGAAAAAAAAATTGTGACGTTTTAAGTAAGGAGGTTTAACATTAAAGAAAACTTAAACCTTCTGCACAGTGCAAAGTATAGCTTTTCTATTTTCTATCATCGTTCTTGTCCATGACCCTTCATGTTGAAGAGAGCAAAGGATTAAGTAACAAAACATTTCATATTGCGTACCGACTGGAACAAAACAGACATGAGTCATACGTAATCCTGCAATTGTGTAAAATCAATAACAGGGCATCCCCGCCGGCCTGCACTTGTGTTACTCTTATTTGTACCGATCGCAAAACAAATCCGTTTTTCTTTTTTATTAAATTGACTACTTTTGCCGCATATCGAGCTTCTAGTGAGAGAGCAAAAGAAAAGAGTCAAAAATCAGCCCCTTTATATTATCTTTTTTTATAATTTCCAGACGGATAAAAAAAAGATGAACTGCCCTTCAGGTGAGCTTATGAATAAAGCGTAATTTTTTTTTTTAATTATCAGCCCTATTTTTTTTATGAAGTACTGTTGTCAATGTCAACGTCAAAATACTTTATTTCTGTTGAATTCTTAAAAGATGACTCGGAAAAGTCCCTTTTTTTTTAATAATCTAATATAATTGTTGCCGTAGCTGGCCTTGAGTTTGACGCGGGCTTTTGGTGAGAGCGGCAGCCTCTTGACCGGTGTCTAGCCCTACTCAAATATTTTTATGGAACTAAAGCGACGTGATGATTCATATATAATAGATTAATTAAATTAATTGTTACGAAATCTGTCTTAATATTGTAAAACATATTTTGAAATAAATTCAACCAAACTTTTTATATTTAAAATGACAGTGCTAATTGAATGAACCGTATCAAAAGTAGCACAGTAATTTTAATTTAATGTAATCAATTTTAATCAGTACAGTGTTTTACGAACGCTACTATTAAAACATGGCACCCCACAAATAATCCCTCGCGACACCCCATTTCTCAGCTGTCAGTATGTACCAACGCCGAGGGTTGTATGACGTGTCTACTTACTGAACACGTACTTATGATGTTTAGGAGTTGCTGGTAATGTTTATAATGCCAGGTAAGTACTTGGATTACACAGGAATGGAAAAGTCTCTTCTTGATCTCCCTGAGCAGCTTGAATTCGCAAGTGGTCTTTGTGTTTGCAAATTCAAAGTGTTAAGTCATACTGAATCAGCCATTTTGAATGATAAAATCTGCGACGTGATCTTTTGTAACCGAATTCTGGAGGAGGTTATCAGTTTGGTTGTATTTTTTTTTCTGTTTGTAATCTCAGTGCTCCGTCATTTATAAAGCAATCTAGATTTTTTTTTAAATCGTTTTAATAGTTTTTAAATATAATAGTTTTTAAAGAATAACTGAAAAATATATGAATTTGCGTATAAAATATATATAAATTATAATGCGATAATACGAAATTGCGTATTATTTTCTTTCTTCTATTTACTGGTAACGTAATACTACTCATTAATGCATGACTAAAGTAAGCATATTAAGTGTAAATATTTTAAGTTTAATTTGTATATGTACGCAGGTTCAACAGTTTTGACGAAGGTCTGCAAAAGGACAGGATTAATGAAACTTTTCTGCCGACCCTCCTGACTGGCACCACAGGAGGTTGAGAGGAAAACCTTTTTATTCCAACGGTACAACGCTTTTAATGAAACTTTCAGCTGGGTTTTATGTTTGTCGTGTTTTTTTACTGGAGAAAATTGAACGTAAGCACTCAAGTGATTTTATTAGGATTAATAGAATATACTTGTTTTAAGTTTTATGAAATACATTTTGATTTTACCCTTTATTTTGACTAAAATATGATTTACTTACTTTAATTCTATATTGAAACACTACGTGCCCTGCTAAAACATCTCGAAATACGAATATGCCTTTTAGTTATTATGTTAACGTGATGACAAAAGTATGGTTGAGTAAATAAGTAGTAGGTAGTTGAATAGTAAAGTGCGGTAATTAATTATGTTAAAAACGAAAATATTTAAATATATGTACGTAAAAGTTAAAAATGTATATTCCCGTTGAATTCCTAAAAATTAATTGGAAACGTTTTTGTGTTTTGTTTGTTATTTTTTTTTTTTCAACGAGTTGTTTCTTGTGGTTATCTTAATGATAAATGTTTGTTAATCATTAATAATAAATCCATGGATTAATCAAAAATATATGTCATTTTATTTTCTGTGACGATCGGCTACGTAATCGGAATAACTATTTAGAAAAGGTAGAAGACGCACAATATAAATAGACGAAATAGAAAAAAAAAAACACATAATCTGTAAAGAATTAACCTATTCGCAGTTCGATATTTATGTACATTGTAGCCACGGGTAGCAATTATGTTGCTACCTCAAAAAAATCCTCTAGAAAAAACGAAAGCAAAATATATTAGCTAATCTCAACGGGCATGGCCTTTATCAATATCTATAGATATCTAGTTTCCGATAAAACTAAGTCACCATAGATATCACACGATACTGCATCACTTTGCGTGAAAGTAATAGGCTTCTTGTTTATATTAATTCTATGTTTTTAAGCTTATTAAACTTAATAACTGGGAAATTAAATAACTAATAAACTTTGTCTTACCGTACCGTCAAATAATCAAAACTGTTCACAACTTTAAATGATAAAGAACTCTCTAATCATATTTTTGTTTTGTTCATGGTTACCTTATTTGATAGTTCTGACTTGAAAACTTAGGTTATAAGTCCAGATGCAGTCAGTAAAAATAACACATCAATTGAAACATTTATAGACTAGAAATGATTACTAAAATGTACCTTGTCTTCTGCTTCTTCGGCCCTTCCCTCCGCTTCCAGAACTCGCTGCTCGAGTTCCGAGAGCTGAAACAAATAAGAAAAGATGAGAATAAGATCAGATACAAACCCCTTATTCGGTAAGAATGAATACACCAAAACATCCTTAAAAATTGTTTCTAGTAGCGCCATCTATTAGCCGCTTGCGTAAAGTGAATACAGAAAATATAGGTGAAAAGCTTTTACCGCCGCGCTTTCCCCGAACCTCGGCCGCTCGCAATGTAGTTCTACAACCACCCGCTAGATGGCATTGGCGTCGCACAAAAGTTTATTGAACCACGTGGTTGCAGCAGCGTGGGGTAGATTATACCTACTATTTATCACGGACATGTAGAATAGGCATTATTGTTATGTAAGAGAGAGTATACGTGTGGTTTCTAAGGAGCGAAGGGAGCATTGGTTCTCGAAAGGTTGTGTATATGTTATGTGGAACGGGTGTCGGATCGTGAAAGGTTTATTTCAGCGTTGAAGGAAATATTCATACTGCGGCATCGAATGATAAATTATACGCTAGTCGTGGAAAGTGTTACACGTATTTTTATAAGCACAATATTTCGTCTTAACTTTCTGTTCAGTCGAGTTGGTGGCAGGTATTTCTGTTTATGAATTCATTACTAAACATTTTCTTGTTGATGCTGATTTATGGTAATGAAATGGCATGTTTGTACCAATTATAAAATCACACCACTGAAGGATACCAGAAATTTAAGAGTCCATTTTTATTATTGGTAACACTGTTGCGAGTACATGTGAGGGTTTTATGCCAACTAGCTGCGTCCCGTGGTGTTACCCGCGGTTAAAATTCAACATGACGGTGGAAGAATAATGATAGAAGTTGTATTTTTGCAAGTCACTAAAAAGCTTAACTTTTATGGGGTAAAAGTAGCCTATGTGTAAGTCTAGTACGAGCTACCTTCAATCCAAATTTCATCGAAATCCAATCAGCCGTTTTTGCCGAATTTCGATCATGGGAAAAACCCAACCGTTGGTAACTCCACTGAGCGCAGCAAGTATAATATAAGATTTAAAATAATACCTTCTTGAATTATGACAGTCATAAAAGAAAGTTACAACTTGGAAAGCATACCCACAAAAGAATCCTTCTTCAAATAAACAGAAACTGAGCTAACGAATAGCAAATAAAACGTATGTGAAGTACGCTCGGCTCCAGTTAGAAATTATGTTAAAAAACTAGCTGCGCCCCGCGATGTTACTCGCGGTTTGCCGGGATCAAAAGTAGCATGTGTGTTAATCCAGGATATAAGCTATCCTGGTACCAAATTTCATCCAAATCCGTTAAGCCGTTTTTGCGTGAAAGAGTAACAAACATCCATACATCCATACAAACTTTAACGGTTATAATAATAGAAGGAAGTGTGATATTTTTGATACTTTACTCTACTTTTAACAATTGTCAATTTTAATACATTCTTCCTATCGTTAGCTTGTTTTATTTAAATACTCGTATTGTTGAGTAAACAAGCCTTGATCCGCAATTACTGCACTGTCCGCGCTATGATAGCCTCGCGCTAAGCTTAGCTAGACTCTCGCTAGCTTAGCAAGGTTTTCAAGCTTGGTCATCATTGCAACCCCTGCTGTCCGCGATTGTCCATAAGGGTTGCGATTCTGAACAAGCTGTGATGACCTGGACTTGTGCTACGGCAAAAAAAAAAATCCTGTGATTTTTTCCTCGTCCGGTATATAATGGTTTGGAAGTTTATTTTTTTAAATGTAAGTGTACCCTTGAACGCAAGAAATAAGGTATGGACGTATTGAACCCAGTTTCTTTGTTTTATTAAATCAGTGCTTGTCTTCTACCATTAGATTATGGTGCTGTCAGTACCGAGCGCAATGTATAAACATGGAGCATGCGAACTCAAAGGAAACCGAAGGAAATGCAATGAATCAAAGCCTTTCGAACCAGGAACGTTCCCTTTCTTATTTTGTTATGGCATTTTCATAAGTTAGGAAATAAATGTGGCAGACTGCAATTTCAGTTGGAAATAAAATGCATTTTCATTGGGAGCTTACTGTCGACGATCATGGAAGAAATAATAGAAACGGTACAATGTTTCACGATGTACTTTGGTATAATGTGTAGTTTGAGCGGACGTCGAGGGAAATGTTTGTGTGCTACGGCGTAGACGCGTAGACCTTGATATTTTGCATCTAGATGCTAAAATTCTACGTAATAGACTTAATAGTTCACTTGGTAGTAGCTCTGCTTTCTGCGCAAGTAGGTAGTAGGTTCGATTCTCACCCAGGACAAATCATAGTGTGACGAACATAGATATTTGTTTCTGTGTGAGAGTATACCCAGACAAGTATGTATTTACACAAAAGTACTATGTAAATATATCATTAGTTCCTATAGCTATGCTTATTTTATAGCTAGACTATGCTATGTGAAATGTCCATGATTATTTATTACTTTCTTTATAATAAGCTGTCGCCGTGTTTTGGTAAAAGGGTGTGGGTGCTGGTAAAATTACAAAATAACACCCGGTAAATAAATTATGCACGTGAGACGTTACACTCGTTACAGAGCGAGGGGTCAATACGACTTGGGTCTTCACTTACTTCATAGGGCCAGAGTAGTAGTGCTGTAGTTTATGGGCGGCGGTAACCATTTAACATCAAGTTGGCCTCCAAATTTTTCCATAGCATACAAAAAGACATGTTTTAAGTAGAAATATATTAAGGTAGTCGAAGGTGGCTCCACACTATGCCTGAATTGGGAAGGGTCTGTCCCATGACGCTGTTTGAGGCACAGAGTTAAATGGTGAAGAACCTAATCAGGCGGTATTTGGTCGTAGGCTAACTTTTTTTTTCTTAATACTTAAAAATAATTAAAAACTAAAACATACCTAGTAACCGAGTCACAAAGCCCTAACTTTCACTAGTATTAACGCGTGACTTCGCATACAGTCACATATCATATTAAATCGACGTTATAGGCAAGTTACAACCAGATAACAAGACCCCTCAATTCCGCTGATGATAAAGCATGTAGTTCTACGGCTAAGGTCACGATATGACGGGAACGCGTATTTATAGCTCAGTAATATGACATTTGGGTCAGGACGTAGGCAATAAAGATAGCATCTTGCTCTCTTCATACAAAGCGTGCGTGTGTTATGAATAACTTAAGATACTTACCGTTTATTTACTCCCAAACATAAAAACACGCGAAATTACACACACTAATGAACATAATGCGTCTCGTAAGTATTAGCATGCAGCATAGTCCGCGTAATTTGAATTGTTTAATCGCGGTATCCGCGTGCGTGTGCAAATCCGCATGACAGTAAACCGGCCCTTTGGGGGCGTAGTTTATTCGTTGGCAATTAACAGCCCCACAATCCCGGTTGATATGTGACCCAGCTGTCCTAACCGACTGCGGGCATGTCAAGAGTAATGTCAGTTGTATTGCGCGGATGGGCCCGCTCCCGTCGGCAGTTTGGTTTGCCGAATGTTTTATTGCGTATTAGTTCGCGTATCTCGCGTATTCACGTATCTTGTATACCCGATATGCGGGAGATGAGTGGCATTTATTGTTGCTGGAGCACAGAATAAATTACAGTGCCAGGTACAGAAGGATTACTCTGTAAATACTGTCTGATAGAAGGTATCGATAAGTGTCTTAGTAGACACTTGTTACACTGCGCACAATACCACTGGCAGGTTATGTACCTTCAGAGCAGCTTTGCCCTTTTCCACTTGCTGATAATAAAAATAAGCCACATAAATGTGGTCAGAGTGTCTGAACTAGATAGGAATGCGCTAACAGTAGCAATACTAACAATAATATTTATAATGAGATAGATTGTACAATCACATGAAAAAATACAATTAAAAATTATGAACATTTTTACTGTAACCAACATTTTTATTTTACAGCTAAAATAAAGTTACTTCCAATTTTATTTACCATATGTAGATAGTTTTAATTCGCAATCCCGATGTTCGTAGTTCTGATTTGATGCACCACTGAGTTCTTCATACTTAGAGGTTGAACGGACTTGCTTTTGGGTTCCGCCGAGCGAGAAATTGCCATAACAACTTCTTATGTATATGGCTGTTTGGATATTCATTTGATAAGCTTTGACTAGTGATGTGAGGATACCTTTGAATACTTGATGAAATGTTATCATTTCTGAAGGTAAAGCCCGGAATATATCAAAACGGAGATGAGCAGAGTAGAGAGAGATGTAAGAAACCTAATCAAATTACATTACTTACAGATCCTTTTCTAGCTATGCTTCAATTTAGACGACTCAAATGAAGAAAATTAAAAGGGCTTAAGGGCATGGCAGATATGACATGACGTCTGTCATTCGTGTGACTGGACAAAACTAAACTAAACTATAAAACTAAAATAACTAAACTATTTGCAAGATCTTATCTAGACTGTACCATGTTAAACTATTTCGGGTTACGGCTGATTTTTCATTTGCCGACACGGCTCGGACCCGGTACCGACATGTTGGCGCCGGTGACGACATGTCGTCGGCAGTAAGTCTCCCACTGGTGTCGGGCCGACTACTTGCGTTTGTGTTGTATGTACACAGCTTCCATGTGGGCGTGCGAGTGGCGTGATTGTTATAAAAGGTTTTTGAACATGTTTTATATAAACCCTTTCTTATAAATTTGTCTTATCAATGTCAGGCTTTTAACTGGACTTATAAAGCCGTCGCGAAGGTCGGGGCTCTAAACACCCTCTCTCTGACGGAGTTCCTTTGGAGAGCACAGAGATCTTCTAATGCGCAGAGTTTGGCCACCGGAGGGGTTTTAGTTCGGGTATGTGTCCTACATAACTCGGTTGTCCCCCCAGAGCAATTGGTGTATCTGTTGCAGATTAAAATTAGTTAGATTAAAAGTAGTTAGAAATTAGCTTCGTTGTCGTGTCGTCGAATACTGTCGGTGTCGGTGCCGGGTCGGCCAATGAAGAAACGCCCTATTGCGTAAAATAGCCATCTTTTATCGGCAACGCTAAACAGCACTCATCTTCGCTCAGCTTCAGTAGATATACTATACTTGATAAGCTTTTCCTATCCTCTCCTCACCGTTCTGGTGAATTCTGTGCCTCACATTTATAATTTCCTCAGTGTTTTATTTGCAAGCTGGCGTTTGACTTTCAACATTACAAGAATGAAAGTATTCGTAACTCAAAATGCTACAAACATGCATAAATCATTACTACGATATTACGTCTCTTTTCACAAAGACGTGTGAGATTCTCTGAAACGTTTCAAAGTTATGATTCCTCAATCTCGCTCTCAGAAGCCGCAAAAGTACACTAAACCCATTTCAATTTTCTGCTCGGCAACGTACCGAAGACCGAATTGTAGTTTTCCACTGGAGTGGGTGCGTTTGAGGTGCTCTGATTCGGAAATAACGTGGCTGCAGGGCACATTACGAATGCATGACGGAATGGTCAACATTACTGACGCTTGAAGTCTTGGGTTCAGAGCGTTTCAACTGGAAGGCTGACAATTTAAATACGAGTATTTGGTTTGTTTTGGTTCGTTTTATTCATTTTAAACCGACTTTCAGAGGAGGTTAACAATTGAGCTGATTTTTTCTTAATGTTTGTTTCCTCAGTTCTCAGTCATTTCCCAACAGATTTGGAAAAAATATATGACTGGCTCAGTTGGTAATAGTTCTGCCTTCTGCGCTGTAGGTCGTGGGTTGATTCCCATTGTGTGCGAACAGAAATGTTTGTTCTGAGTTCTGTTTTGTTCTGTTAATATGTGTTTACAAAAAAAGTACTATACGTATTCTATCAGTTATCTGGTTCCAAATTATTATCAAAAGGTTCTCTGCGTTCTATTCGCTATGTATATCAACACATACTGATAGTTTCTTACACCAAATTCAACAATAGGAAACAATGGTCAATTTATATTAGACCGTGCCCAGTCATAACAGTTATTCAGTAATTACTGTAAATTAATTAGCCGTTAGTTTGAAATTCGGTCCTGTTCGGTAATCCCCCGGGTACGACGGTACGTTCGGACAGTGATAAAGTGATTATCGCCTGCCTCGATGAAATTACCTGCAGGTGCTATCAATCATGGCTGCAAACACAATTATTATGATAGAGCTAAACAGCCGTGGCTTTTACTCTTTATTAAATAACTAGCTGCTGCCCGCGGCTGCTCATGTAACCGGTATAAAATAATTATGTATTATTTCAGATCATTATATAATGTTGAAAATTTGAGTCACATCGGATCTGTAGTACGCTCAAGTGTGAAAGACCTGCTTATATACATAAATTCACGCTCCCGAAGGGTTAGGCAGAAGCTGAATCGGTCACTTGGATCAACACCTTGTGGTCTATACTATCGCAAAAATGTAGGCGTGACAACTTGAAACCTCAGAGGCGCCATTGTTTTCCAATATGTAACTCAACTTAAATATTAATGAATAATCGGTAACAGCATTTAAAATACACGCACAATTAGCTTTGATAAAAATGCTAATCGAAAATGATTGCAATAAACATTTACGACGAGAGCCATGAGACGTCCACTCAGCGCGGTGGTCCGACGATAAATGACCCCGACGGAGCGAGAAGACGGTCGCGCTAAAATATTAACAAACTACCTACTGTAATGGCGATTCAAATGCAGCGGTTTACAGCTACCCGCCTTTTGAGATTTCACGTTTATAGCTTCTTGAGTTGACTGTAAGTAAAATCCTGTTGAGCACAACAGAATAATAAATACAATTTGTGGGAACTTTTGTTGATTCCAGACCTAAACATATATATGGTTGAAAACTGCTAAACCCATAGGGGTTTAGATAGATTAATAAAACTACACAAAAGTATTATTATATCTCTATGATGTGGCTAGATATTTTCTAAAGATATTTTCTATATATAGTTATCTATTTAAATATATCTATAAATATATAGATATCTAGCCACTAGCCACTTTTGTGTAGTTTTATTAAAACCTTTATCTTTTTTGTAGTAAAGAATCTACATTTATTGTAGTAAGAAAAAGTAAGGTTTATACAGACGATATTACGAAGTCGCTTATGTAACGATGAGAATAAAAGGTCGAACTTTGAGAAAGAAAAGCCAATTCAAATATTCTAGACCGCCTAGATTGCTTTTTAGTTACAAAAGGGACGGAAACTTTTTCTCGCGAAATCTCGGCAATGTTTTGAAACGCTTTATTTTTATTTTACGTTTCCTCCAAGACTAAGTTCTGCCAACATTTAAAGTTTGTTAAACTCCTTTGTGATTAAGTTACTCAAAGAAATGGATCTATTTGCAAAGTTGGTGTTCGGTAACTTGCCCAATTTTTGGTTTAAATTTTATTTGCGAGAGTTTTCCAATAATTATAGCAATTAAATGATGAATGAAAAAGTAATTTACAGAGTTTATCTTCTATAATGATGAAAATATTGTGGGGTTACTGGCAGTTTTACTTCAACCAATAATTGGAAACAATGACATCTGCGCTGTAGGTCCTGAGTTCGATTCCCACTTAGGACAAGTATTTGTGTATCTGGGTATTAATTTGTGTTATATGTGAGTATTTATTTACAAAAAATAAACTAAAACAAAAGTAAAATGGTTCCCATAGTGTAATAAAAGCTTATCCATCCCAAAGCTTTGATTAGTTTGGGAGATGGCGCTGTGTGTAATGTTCACGAATAGATATTACTTTATTGCTCAAATAAACAAAATTAGACAACAATTATAAATTTTAAATAGGTATAAATAAAAAAATACACGTTAATGAGAAACAATAGGCGGTCTTATAGCTTTAGGTCAAACTCTTACAGACAATCTTGGATAGACAAGAAGAATGGATTTTACATGGGGAATTTGGTTTATCTATTACCTAACCAATGCAAGATGAAGTTATTTAAAATATTTTTAATATTTTTATTTAACTCCTCCTTTATCCTCTACTATCGTATAAGTAAGTGGCCAAATTTGATGTCTGAGTTTTCAAACCACGTGAAGGCCTCCGATATAACTATGACAGTGAAGCTGATACTGACATCTTAACGTACCCTCCGAAGCACGACTCTGAAGTTTTATAAAATCTCGTAACTTTAATTCCACAAAATATTACTTCGGCTCAAGTTTTGCATAAAAGCCAATACCGACACATAGGATCTTTATAGGATACATAGGATGCGTATAAATGTAAACTCTAAACTTGAAAATAAAAGCTTTTATAGTGAGTTGTTCAAAAGCTTGTTACAAAAATAAACATTTGTATACTCATACTAAATTAAGAATAAAGGCCATGTGACGTTATCTTCGTATGCAGCTTTGAGCAGGTTTATGAGCAAAGGCCCCTAATCTACACCGTCATTCAAGCACTAGGAACGTAAAACTAAAGTGATTTTATAAAGTTACTGCCGCCAGGTTATGGTAGCCAAGATCGTGTTAACATGACAGGAACGTTTTCAGGCTTTTTTGCCTGAAAAATGATCAAAGGACTTTTTTTAGGGTTCCATCTAATCAAAGCCGGCTAAGTGGGATTCCAACTCACATACCGAGGGTTCCGTACCTCTGACCACTTCTTAAAAATACATTTTATGAAGGAAGTTGCTATAATATATAATATTTTGTGAAAATTTTAGCCCGGTACGACCTGTGGGTGTGGTTCATCCGGCCCTTATCCCAAAGTAAGTGGGGTCGGCACAACATGTACTTTTCTTCTATTCTTCTCTGTCAAACGTCATCTCAGCACTCACTCTTTACTTAAGCATATCATCTTTAACACAATCCATCATCATTCATTTTCATTGGGCTACCTGTTGTCTTATATCCTTCCACGTCCATATTTAAAACTCGTTTTGTAATATGGCATTCATCCCTTCGAATAATATATCCATATCACGCTAACCTATTACTCCTTAACCTTTCCATCGCGGGTTCACGCTCCCGTCTTATACACTCAATCCTAATTTTGTCTCTCCTTGGCACTCCACACGTGCACTCAGTATTCGCATCTCCGCTGCGTGCATTCTTCTTTCATCTTGGTAGTAAACGGTTATCGCAGCCTATGGACTTTTGCAACACCAGAGTCTTTATTTTAAAGTCTTTTTGATCGTTCAATTCATAATCAATATAAAGCCAGAGAAAAATCTCTGGCGCATTATTCTATGTACCGTCAACGTACAATATATTAATACTTGCACCTTTTCAAAACGTCAGTCTAGGTGCAGCCCTGCTCAAGCACTTGAGAATAATCTAGCTTAGTTTCTAGCTGATATGACGCCATGAATCCAAGCTACCACGAAGTTTCCAAAATAGTTTCAACTTTGATATATAGTTTGGCAAAGACGGTTCGATATGGAGATTATTTGACAGGTGAGTATATACAGGTGCAAACAAGATAAAGAGTGAGTGAACGCCGTAACCTTTTAAAAAAAACGACTTTAATACTTTCACCACGAACATTATTGATTTACGTCCGTAATGGTTAAATTTATTTATTAAACTAAATATTTCTACATTACTTTAAATGTATATGTTTTTATTTGTTTCCTTAATACGCAAAATATCGCGTATTTCGAAAACGACGAAACGATTTGGATGAAATTTTGTATTTAAGTTTTTCTAGTTAAGTTTACCTGCACCTATAATTGTTTTTCTTGTAATAACACTTATTTACAAAAAACTTTTTTTTATCTATCAAAAATCTATGCTAAAAATTTAATACAGCGCCATATCGTCAATTTTAGTGGCACGTGATTGGTAAATTGGTAAAAATTAAAAATGAAATTGTGCACTATCATGAAATAATAATAAAATAATAGTTTAAAAACTGTTTTATACGATAATTAATAAACTAAAATGAACTAAAAATACAGTGAATACATTGGTTGCCCTTGGATCATTAGACACAAATCAAAGATTATTTGATTAAAACTTTATTTTCAACCCGTGGTTGTAAAATGGCCATATATTTTGAAAAAGCATCCTCTTCGTACTTATCAATCAGAACTTTTTGAAAAATATGAAGTCTGCAATCAAAAGTTGGGCCATTTCCCGAACAGATTGGAAGAACGAATAATATTTTCGTTCGGTAAGCGCCGAAAGAACTCGATTTAAAACTCACGGAATGCGATTTATTTGCTCCGATTTTGCATGGAATAAAATGAAGAATTTATGATTTCACCGTATAATTGATAACACGAACGACTGAGCATTTTTCCAAATGAAAACCTTCAGGATCCTCGATTGCGTACTGGTTAAAGCAAATAAAAAACAGTTTATATTAAACTTACAGTTAACTGGAAATATTATGTCACTAGTTAAACAACATTGGTACCTGTTAAAAAACAATTATACTCGTAAAAGTATAAAGCAAACCCTACCTTCTCACAAAAATTCATCAAAATCGTTAGTGTCGTTTCCGAGATACGCGAAATAAATAAATAAACAAACAAATGTATAGGTATCCGTTTTTTTCGCTCGGTGTTTTTAAATGTAACATGCTTTTTTGTAAAAATATGCGTTCTTCCAAGGTATACAATTATTACTTATAACTTAAACAGCAAAACTTTATTTAAACACAAAATTTTTCTCCAAATCACTAGAGCCGTTTCAGATATACGCGAAATAAATATACAAGAATTGCTCGTTTAAAGTTATAAGATAAGATATATTTTTTGCTAATGTTATGGTGTTATGTTGCTAATGTAAACAATGTTACTACGCTTATCTGTCTCCAGTCAGTTTTCAATAGTAACATTGTTATTTGTCAGTGGTCTGTTCGACAAATCAATTTGACAGAAAACAATATTGCTATGTTAGTTAAGAGTTTGGCTTTTACCTAAATATACAGGATGTAGATTACGTAGGTTCTATTCAATTCATAAAGTGTTATTCATGTGCATCCCGTTTGCTAATTGCAAAACTCTAATCAAAATAAGTTGGGCAACTTTGAAACAATCTTTATCGGTTAATCCTGAAATTGCTTCCGATCAATCACGGCTGACACTGCGCTATGACAAACGAGCCATCTTGCTCGCTAGTACAGTCAGAAGCAAAATTAGGGAAATTACTTTAGAAAAGCCAATAACAGATTATCGACCGGAAATCGAATTTTCAACTTATCTCAGTCAATTGCAAAAGGCCATCTGGATGTGATTTGAATTTTGTACCGTTCCGTACCAAAATCAGCCAACTCATATACTTTCATTTACTTAATTAAAACATTTCTATGCGATCAGCTTGGAGGAACATCCACACAAATTAAAAAAAAAAAAAACATCTAAGTCTGTCCAAAATTGACAAAGCAAAGCACTATCAAACATACAAAAAAAATGCAACCAAATTAAGAAACTTCTCCTTATTTAAGATCGTAAGGAGTACGTGTAAGGACTTAATAAATACTCATCTGAAGAAATATTTGGATATCTAATCGTTTGGACACGTAAAATTTTACACACCCAAGTAACCATATTCGTGAGCATATAACGTATCACAGGAGTTTCTGAGACACATACATGCACAAAGATATATCAAATTATGATGCTACACAGTTATTACATGCCTGTATACATATTACCCTTTTTTTTTGACGAATATATACTTATTACCCTAGCCAACTGTACATCTAACTTATTTAATTGCTTGTCCCACGAATGTAGAAGTTTGCATGAAAATGGGAGTTTGCATGAAAACAGCTGACGTCCTGATGGATTAAGCCATCTCGCTGATTGGCGGTCTACGTTCTACTCCATGCGGTGACCGCGAGTGGACTCGAAAAGGATTTTTCATGTTGCATTTTCAGCCGTTCCATTTTCAGTTGTGGTTTAGGAAAATATTAGAATGCTGTCGAATATTTTCCAGGTAAATAAATAAATAAACGTTTACACACTCATACCTCTGAATATATATATTATATCCATTTGCAAAGTTGGTAATCTACTGTTTTTTTCTACTAAGCTAAATTCTTCACAGTTATCATACTAATGTTATGAAGTTTGTCTGCCAAAATGTACGTTTGTTACTCTTTCACGCCACAAAGGCTGAACAGATTTGTATGAAACTTGTTATGTAGGTAACGCATACTTTAGGTTAACACATAGGCTACTTTTTATCTCGAAAAGGGTAATATTTTTATAGAACAGCAAAAGAAAAACACAGTTATTTCCCATCGTCTTATCTAGACTATATAACCACGTGTCGCCACCGTGGGGCGCAGTTAGTTTTTAATAATTCAATTACAAACAATCTAATCAAAATCCTTCAGAACTAATCTATAATAAAGTCTTCCAACTCCTCGAGATAAGTCTATCTTGTCTTAATACGATCATGAATTTCTCTTGAACCTCCGAAGTAATCCACTTCAAGCAACTTGCCGTTCCGATAGCTTGGAAATTCCATATTTTTTGCTCATAAAGGATCTTCATCAGCTAGGTGTAAGATATAATCTGAAGCGATAAAGTCTCTGAGTATTTTACACAGTGTTTTAAAGTTGTTAACAAACACAGTGTCATGAATTTACAATGAGGGAATTTAAAACTATCATGGCCACGAAAATTATTTTTTAGATTTCAGTTTGCCCGGGACGCATAAAAATGCGTCAAAAAAACTCACAAATTATGGTATATATCTCGGTAACTCGAAAAATTATGAGGGATTCGTATAGGCACAAGGTGGTATTCAAGAAATTCAAGAATTTCGATTCAAGATTCAGAGTTTTCTAGAAAATATTTCAACCCTGATATAAAAGAGGGGACGAAACGTTTAAGTCGGTTTTCTTTTAAATTTTAAATCAGTCTCGTTTTGGTAAACAAGAGACTGACTAGCCAAGCATGGTTTGCCATTTCTTATACAAGGAAAATAATTTAAATCAAATTATGCTTCATCACTGTACGTACAAGAAACTTTCATGGAGTATGCTAGATAAACGGCAAATGCGTTTTAACTGACCAAGTTTTCGGGACAATTGTGTTGTGAAGTATTCTTGTTGGCGCCAAATGAGTGATCAATTTGGTCGGGTAACGCTTTAATGTTCTCAGTACCCCTTGTCTACCAATAGGATCTACCATGCCACTTTGTCAATTATTCGGCTGTGTGAGGTTTTGGGATGTACAAATGTTATTTCTTACGACAACTGTCACATCAAAACAGATTTAAAGCATTCAAGTCGGTGTACTTAAGTAATTTTCTATTTTTAAATCTTTTTCTTGCGTTATTCAATATCCTTGTTTAGAATAGTATGTTAATGGTGTGGGATGTAGCCGCGGTCAGGCCTCTTCTTATACCTTTTATAGAACATTCTCTCTCTAGCTTCAAAGGTTTCCTGGACGAAAACTGTAGGGTTAATCTCGACTTTGTACATACTTTTTTACAATAAAGATTTACAGAACAAAGTTTAGTTAAAAAGTTAAGCTTTATAAAATATCAGATTACAAAAAGGTGACCACTCTCTAGAAAGAGAAAAAGCGACTGTTCGGGCGATGCCTGTCTCCAGTTATACATGCAGCACAGAACGATACACTCCTGACCGCCAGTGACCGGACCGAACAGAATATTAGAAAGAGACTACTGGCCGCATATTCGCTTTGTCTCTCTCTCTCTCTCGTACCTTTCGGTCGGTGAATACATCACTGTAAAATTGAATACGGAACGCTCAGTCTATTCTCTCTGTCTATGGATAAAATACACCAAGGTTTAAATTATTTGGTTATTCGCACAGATAATACTCACAACAAAGAGTTTCCGCCAGCACTTCGGGTGATCACCAATCCATTTATAATCCTTTAAGTCTTCTTTTGTGATTTTCCCTAACAAAATGGAAAGCTCTCGAATTTCGTCAAAAATCTGTTTTGTCGGTAGATCTCTAAAAGGTATGGAATTAAACGGATACGACTCACTTCAGCTCTAAAACTGGATCGAGGCACATATTCTATGGCCACTCTGTTTACACTATGAATTAATCTTTGAAATGACTGCGTATATAGAAACTTATGACAATACAACAAAGCTCATTTTTCAATTGACGATACAAACGTAAAAGTTGGTCGACCCAGAGAGAATGCAAGCTTATTTGAATTTTGGAGTAACGAAATAAAGTTCATTTTACCGTTGATACCTATGCTTGAGCGAGGCTCTTTGAGCTGGGTTCCGTAGAATAATTTATTAAAAGCACCCGTTGCTGATTTTGTTGAACACCGCTATGTAGGGTTGCCTCTGCTAACTTCAGCCGCTATATTTCAACAAGTGAACAATTTGAATAAGCTATAATTTAAATATTCACAGAGTTGAATTGTTTTAAAATCAAATTTATGAGAATTCTCTTAATGGTCATACATCTAGTTTAGAGTATACTGGCCGTGTGAGTAGTTTTTGAAACAATTCCCAATAGCGAGTTATAAATAACGATTAGGTACCATGATTTAAGATGTCCGATGTGCGATGCTTAATAGCAGAGACCCATGTCTATAATATAGTGATCAATAGTGGATATATAATTAAGGATCGTGGGAACCCCGGAGCGCTTTAAATAGTCCACGTGCTAACAAAATGCTGGGCTTTATTTTAGCCAGAGGTTAAGCATATGCTGCGTGGCAATGCTTAATCTCTGGCCTTGCCAAACTTAGTAATAAGAACGCATGATATTGTAAGTACCTACATCTTTTTTTTTAAAAAAGGGTTTCTTTACAAATATTATATTTCAAATATTTAAAAATTCAATGGCCATTAAATACTTTGACTTTGCATGCTGCCAGCATTTTCGGCTTAGTATTTTATTACCATTTTTCATACTATGCTGTTTTTATAAATATAAATATATAAAAGAAGATTAGAAGTATAGAAATTAATTAATTACTATAATTTTATTATGAGACATATAACTAAAAAGTGTAGTTATACTTAATACCGAGACTCCGGTGTAAATGTATCTAGCGCACTATTAGTGAGTTGAGTATGCATAATTGATAGATTTTAAAATCAAACATGACCGATACAATTGTCAAAAAGTTGATGATAATATCGTCTCGATGCCTTTAAGCCTTTTACGGTTGCTCGAATAGGTACGCCAGTCACCGTCTCCGATTATGTTTAAATAATTAATACGTACAACCCTATATCTCCAGTGTGTGTCAGACCATCAATCATGCAAAGATGGCGCCGTGACGCTGTTGTGGTCCCGGACGCCGTACGTACTATTATTTATGCTGCGGCAGCATGCACAATATGTAGCCTAATCCATGCATCGTTGAGAGGGATATGAAGAGATCACGTGTAAATTAATAGACATACTATTTGCACGGAGTCTAATGAAGAAATGAGACCACTGATCGTCAGCTCGTCCTAATTCTAATTCTGGGTGGGGGTGTCTAGGCCTGCACTGACGTCCCGCATAGGGATATATTGTGCATTGATAGGGGTGTATTGTGCATCAGCTCATCCTATCACTTCAGTAGAAAATAAAACCTTTTCAGTACGATCAAGTAATAAAATTAAATGACAATTCAATAATTTCGACCATAATTGATGCCATGAATTTTTGAAGATCTCCCTGTTGTTTTTTGTTTCACTTTCTATGTAATGTATGTATGTAAGATATAAATTTATCACTTTTTCGAACTATGTAAAAAATTTCCGTATAAACTAACCGTTTGAATAAACTTTGACAAGTGCAAACTCAACAATTAAAGAATTATCCAAATAGGTGCAGCCGATCTGAAGTCATGCGCTTACATACATTCGGCAATTGATATTTATTTAACAAACCATTAAGGTTTACAAAACAAAATTATAACACAACACTTATAACTCGAGAACGGCTGGACCGATTGCCATGGTTTTTGATTTGTTGGATTTGTTTCCGTCCCGAATAGCAGAATAACTATTAAAAACATTGGAAAATTAACGAAAAAATAAAATCAATTTATCCCCGTATTCTCCACGGGAACGGGAACTATGCGGGTGAAACCGCGGGGCGCAGCTAGTAAAAAAATAAATGAATATGACATGCCAATACATATTTATGTACCTACCTACTTGAGTGGAACTAAGTGAGTACAGATTAATTTGATATAGTTTCATATTTGCTAAAAAATAAGATTTATGTTTGTTCTTAAGTAAGTTTAAGTAAAGTGTTATATAATCTGTGGCTGTCAATTCCGGAAATTGCCAGTAATACAACTTCCTACTACAAGTTCACCAAAAGGTTCACATTACATTAATGTTTGATGCAGACAGCAACTATTCTTGCAGCCGGAACATAATGAGCCGAGTTTAAACTTGCATGCAAAACAAGGAAGCAATCTACACAAATGCATACTAATGCACGTTTTGGAGCACAAAAGGCAGTTTTAGCGAAAAAAAGCTAATTTGGGTAATGTTAATATCCCACTCGGGCTTCTTTTAGTCTTACAATGCTCTTTGTTAGATAATTCAAGTTGATATGAAAAATGATAATTTGTATGAAACACTTTACTGCTTTGACCCAAAATTGAGATACAACGTAACAATCATACTGCCTTCGGAGACGTGTAATATTGCTGTTAATACGGGCGGAGGTGACCATTTAACATCAGGTGGGCTTCTAGCAAGTCCCATCAACTAGGTCAAATAAAAAAAAATTGTTCCTGGTTATGTATGTAACGTTCTTTTTTTTATGAAATTAAAGTGACGGGACGAGCTGAAGGCCCACCTCATGTAAAGTGGTTACCTACGCCCATAACTGCAATACGACTTAGATCCTCCCCGACGTATGAGATGACCCATGTCGCACCCCGTTGCGAACACCCGAGACGGGGATGTTCTATAGAAGACAAAACCGAGTATTTAATTAATTTCTGATGATGTCTTAAAAACATATTTTTGGTCGCTTACATTGCTAATTCTGGCTTAACCTTAGATAGATCAAAATGATGTACTACGGAAATGTAGTACGACCTACCTACCCACTATTCTACTACATTCATCACTATCCAAGGAAGCCAGAATGTTGGCTAGCCTTTACCTTAAATCATGTAGTTAATTGTTGCAGAATATACTTATCTCCAAAGGTGTCAATCTACAATATTTTGCAAGAATACCTACATTTTACAGATCTATTTTTAACTCTGTAAAGAGTAGGTAGTTCATTAAATAAATTTGTTTTTTATGTTAGTGTTTTTATTTGTATTATGCGTCTAAGGGGGTGACACGTCAGTAAATAACAAAACTCCTAAAAAAAATATACATACCCACTGTAAAACCGTGCAAAACCGGGGGGTTGCTAGTATTATATACATTGTAAATGTATGGTGACATACTACGCGCAAAACGAACATTCCAGAAACCCGTAGAATTCTCGTTTATGCACGTTCTCTCGTCTCATGTGGCACGAATACTCTTTAGTCCTATTTTATTCTCTAGTTTTAGGATTCCGTATAAAAATCCATTAAATTACATTCAGAGAAACTCTCTGTTTCAGAATTTACTTGACCTTAGCTTAGTTGGTAGTAGTGCTGCCTTCGAGGGGTCCCGGGTTCCATTCCCTGCCGGGGCACACTTTGTGTGGTGAGCATGAAGTTTATTCTCGGGTCTTTTGTGTTGGTCCATGCCATCTGCGACACAGGGAATCCTAGTGTAGAGGTATGAGTATCTATTCATACACGACGGACGGAAGCTACGGAACTCTTCCTCTTACTAGTAGTACATACTGACCAATTTTATTTACACCATTTTTTGTCCGTCCGTTCGTCGCAATGCTGTGCCGCTGCGATTTTAGGAAAACCGATATTTTTTTATGCTGAAAAGTTCGAAGGACTCTTCACGTAACGTGTCCGGCCCGGGTTGTGCTTTTGTGTGAACAAAAATTTTATCCGCAACGACATTTTCGTGGTAATACAAATTTTTAGGTAGTAGTTCTGCCTTCTGTGCTGCAGGCTTTTCATTTGTTTTGTAGATCCCATGGTTTTATGCAATACGTAAGTAAGGAATAGCCATATGTCTAAGGGAAAGAACACGCAGAAGTGATATAATACATCCACGAAATATCAAAGGTAATATTTTTAACTGACTTCATAAACGGAGGAGGTTCTGTGTTCTTCATCGATTATTCCATCATTTGTGGAACGAGTTTAACCTCTCAAATGAAAAAAAATCACAAGCTCTCGAGGTGGTCTTATAGAAATTTCATGAATAAATTCCACACCCATGGGCGAAAATTAAGGGATAAAAAGATTGAAGTCGGTTTATTTGCTTTTTAAATGTCACATAGAAATATGTGCCTTAACCCAAAGACCTAACCCTAATATATAAAACACAAAAAAAAAAAATTACCTCTGTCCGTATAGACTTTGAAACCCAACCAATGTGCCCCAAACCAGTTTTATACGGCAATAACGCAAAAATTATAAACCACAAACAATGCATTAGGCACAAAATGTATTTCTTTTAGCGTAGTAGCACACGCCGGGTTTCCGCTAGTAAATGATATTCCTGAAAGTAACTACGAGATTCTCCATGAATTTACATACTTTACACGCGTAGAAAGATGAAGTTAAGTGCGAGCTTAAATTAAGGGCCGTACACACGACAGCCAGCAATTTAGGTGAGGCTTTTACCCAAAACATTCAGAAGATAACACATGTGACGCGGTGTAGCCACTTTTATTTTCAAAATGGGTAGAGTCAGCAACTTAAGTTGACTGACAAAGCAAATTCGGACACTGATAATATGCATCACAATGTTTTGATAGCGATGAATAGTATTGTAGTACTACTAAAATATTTGTAGGTCATTCTATTCTTATTTCAAGTAATTTATTACCTTGTATAAACACTACAAAATAAATATTGATAACTGTATTGGATAAAAAAAAATATTCAACCAATATTTGATCGATCAAGACGAAGAATGAGATGGGCGTGACATCTTCATACAAAGATGTGGACCAGCCACAGGTATTTTTCAGGTAAAAATACCTGTGGAGAAGTTTACGGGAGGCCTACGCCGGCAAGGCGACTACTACAAAATTATATTTTATTAAGGAAAAATATTTGTTAATTTTATATTTAGTAGAAATAAAGGCTAGTTTTTATTTATTTCATTAATTGCATAGTTATCATTGTTTTTAACAATGAAAAAAATATAAAACGCAAGCCAGTTTTTTTCAGTTTAAAACAACTAACTTTCATGTTGGCTGTACTTGCCTCGGGAAATGAATTAGTTAAAAAGTAGGCCAGGGGGTCCGTCCCGTGTAAAAAGCTGTGTGTGCCGTAATTTAACATGTTACGTATTATATACCATTAGCCAGTGTGTTAGTGTTGAAACTAGGCATTAGTAAGCACGACTACGCAATCGTTTCTAAACATCTATAAAAATCACGTTTCAGGTTTGCGTTTGATTCACAGTTAAGCTGTGCTGGACAAACTCGCAACTTTTTGTGCACAGCTTTCCAACTTTTTGTCTCGTAGACCATTTGCTATGTTTTGCGGTTTTGGGTCGACCTCTTGCTTCGGCAATATCGTTTTTTTGATAATTTATACTGATATTTGAATGTGTAACACAGTTCTGTGTTTCCATTCTTGTAAAGCCAAAATTAAATTATTAATTTAACCTGTCTAAATGAGATATAAGATAACATAAGAGTTAATTTTGACTTGTATAATAACAAAATTTTATAATATATGTTATATACGTTTTCAAATTAGTTAAGAACTAATTCTTAATTAACAAGCAAAAATGTAATAAAATAATGGTTTAAGAAATATACTAGTTTGAAATATTATGAACGAATAGGAAAACCTGTGTTGCAAGTAGCTATATACTTCGTTTTTAATTTATAGGGTCCGACAGATTGCAAGTCGACGTCACTACCAACTATGCCGTAATTGCTTCGTATTGTCGCGTAGAGGACCTAACAATCGAATCCAGTGGGTTAGACAAAATAAGACTTGCGCACACAATTACTGATTTTGTTTATTGTAAATGTGTGATTATATAGAATAGAACACAGTTCACTATTCTTGAAACTTATAATCCATTATGTAAGAAATATTATATTCATAATTTTGAATTATATATGCACAGAAATAATGTGTTATATATAATTTTATATTAATAGTTAAAAAAAACAGCTCATAATAAATCATAATATAGGTTCTTAAAATTTTATTTCATAAAGTTAGCAAGATTAGTAAAATATGTAAAATTTTACGACCAACAACTTTTATTCCACCAAATAAACGGCGTACGAGGATTTCTTAAATGCAATGCTTTTTCAGTTTTGTGGGGCAATAAGATCAAGATGATTGATATAACTGTTTTTTCTAAAGTAGCTTGAGTTCTGGCGTTTTCACTACCCCTCAGCAGCTTTTCCTCATTTCGGCGAGACCTTTTCACCCACCAAAAAGGTCAACGCATTTTTCTCCAAACCAAAATATTCGTCTTGTCGGAATTACTCAAAAAATCCGGTATAATCCAATTCAAACCGCTCTAGAGTTTTATTCTTACGTAAATCTCTCCTACGAGATGATAACACAACTTCCTTTGAAGCGGTCATATAGATCAATCAAAAAGTGAGAATGAATGCTAGAAGAAATTTTGAGCCTCTCGTGTAAAATAAGCATCATAAACAAACCATACTAGTAGGTAGGGGATTTAAATATCACCTGTCTTCTGACCACTCTCAATGTCTATCAACCTTTCGTTAAAAACCTCATGTTGCGGCAGTCTCTCTTGTAACAAACCTTAAATAAGTTCCACACAGAGGGCCTAGACATAAACTTGCAAGCTAACTTTGATATGGGATGTTGAATTCGACATTATCTCCAGAATTGCACCCCAGTAGAATTCTGTGACACGGGCAAGGCGTGGCGATCTGCGTGACAAATGGTCAGACGAGATGATGCCATCGACAGTAATGGGGTTGCTGCTATGGGGTGCTTAATAAAACCTCCCGGGTATATTTAGGTATAGAAGGGTATATTTTAGTGAGGCCGGGAAAGTTTAGACCATTCAGGAATTAAATCGGTTCGGATGCTATGTATTTTTTATATCTAGTTGTGACACATATCGCCATCTGCTTTAATTGCAGCAGTGTTGCTAGTTGTGGCGTGTGGGGAACAGCTTTTTTATTGGGTGTACTTATTTATTATAAAACAAGCAGCTGATTCCAAAATTTAAAAACAAAACGACTTTATAAGGGCCGAAAGTAATCTCATATTTCTCGCTTTTAGAGGGTACACCCTACCATCACCCTACCAAAAAAAGAACATCCAAATCAGTGTACAACGGGTGAAAAAGAAAAGTCACAGGAAAGCAAAATACGCAATTTCGTTTACTTGACATATTTTTCCACTTGTTTTGATTGAACAACTGAAATATAGAAATTTCAATAAAAAAAAACTATATTCCATTTCAGTTCATAAATCTTCTTTCCAAGTTGACAAAGATTATGAAAACAACGCGTAAAGTTTAAAACAAAATCATTGAGCGTATAGTTCATATAAATATTTTTTTTAAAGTCAGGTGTGGTGGCAGATTTTCTCCGAACGAACTTGACGAAAAAGCCAACGAAATAGAAATCAGCGAAATCGGTCGGACCATTTTCGAATTTTTCGAAACTAACGGACGGCAATTGATTATTTATAATAGGCCTATGGCTAGAATTTGTCGGATTTTTACATAATATTTCTATAAGTTGATTTAGTTATAAAAACATTTATAGTCTCATTTAAAACAGTGATGCCCACGTGAAAGGTTTTTTTGCCATTGTTTAAACAAAAACATTTAATTTCATTTGAAAATTTCTCACAAAATCTCAAAACATTAAAAATTCTCCATAAATTCATTCATAAAACAGTTACCGCGGTACGTGCGCTGTGAAACCATTACTTTTCCACCTGACTCCGCCGGTGTCACGTGCTCGCTTGTTCGCCTAATTTCGCGAACAACAAATCTCGCGAACATTGTGTTCAGCTCAGTTTAAGGACCCGTTTCGATAGTTTTCGATGGTAGTAAATTTTGTATCTGTTTACTTTTAAAGCCTACAATTTGATGGATAAGACTAAATTTCTACAGTGTGCACGATAACCTAGATTAATCACGAATAACTTGTTTCGCATCTTAGTTCAACTAAGTTTAGTTTTTGAGATATTTAACATATATTTTTAAATTATAAGGCAAATTAAGAAAATCTATGCATACTTATCCAGAGGCTAAAATATTATTAATATGCTGACCCATATGATTTTTTTTAGAAGAAATTTGCACCCGGTTTAGGATCGTCTATGATTCCTTGTTTTCAAAATTTTGTCCACATAAATATAGCCAAACAAGGAGTTATCTGACTGAGTGACATATTGTCTGGTTTGGCTGTCAACATGATACCTACTTTAACATATTATTATTATTATTATAGTGGTAAATCGGATTTAAAGGGTACAATGGATATGTATTCAAAGGAATATTTAGCAATCAAATATTGATAGCACGTTCGGTCTTAGCGTGGATTCGTAGGAGAATCGCAAAGGCTCTTGCATTAAACTGCTCCTTAACCATATACGCGAACATACGACTTTAAAGAATTAGAGCGCGTGGATTTATACCCCAGACGTGCGCTAGTAGCGCGATTTACCATTATTTTATATATGCATTTTAATATCGTCTAAGAAACTAGGTAATCTTAGTCTGCATGAATAAACGCCTGAGCTCATCTTGCTAGCAGTGATTTTTACGGCAAATAAAACATTATGAATTTTCCGGTCTACATTCTAATGAACGGTTCATTTTTATATAACGTTTAAGCATATTTTTAAACATTTATGAATAGAAGCGCTGTCAGAAAACCGTATAGTGGGGCTTACATAACAAAAATACGATAGTTTTAAAGATTTAGTTAGATCTAGTTAGAGTTATACCACGATTGTTATGTATATTCAGAACAGGAAAATAATATTGTTATTTTCCTGTTCTTGATTTCTTGACTCATAATAGCGGAAGAGTGCCCGCCAGTGCTGCCAGTCGTGGCCTTGACAACCGCTGTGCTGTCAGCTTACACCGAAATTATATACACCGCAGCGAAATATTGTATTACGAAATCATGACCATAGAGATAGTTTTATCATAGTTTGCAGAATTATTGTGTCATAGATACAATTCGACAAGAGACCATACATTTTTTAAACGCACTCTCATTAATCCTGCATCGCTTTTTAGGTGATAGCAAAAATTCCAGTCCTTATTTGTTTTTGTGACTTATTACAATTAGTTTAAATATTTGATTAAAGGCAAAACACCATCCGCAGCTTCGTCCTCTCGGAGAGTACTGGCCGCAATTTGGGACGAATATGGAAATTAGGTCAGATGGATCCTTTGATGACAATTTTAACGATGTGTCTTATATTCCCTGGTTACATAATAACATAGTGTATAGAATAATTTGCAATTTATGAGAATATGTTGTTCAATGACTTGATATCTGTAAGATAAGGAATGGCATAACAAATAATAAATTCCTCATCTTCAAACTTAAGTTAGCTTGTACTATAGGAACCAGGCAACTGATAGCTTATTTATATAGTACTTTTGTGTATACATACACATTATACAAATTAACACCCAGACACAGAACAAACATCAATAGGTAGGTACACTATAAGATTTGGATCATACACTCATTCATCCTGCTGAGTCCATCACCCGAGATGGGATTGATACATCTAATGCGCATTTGATTTCACTGGCACCCACACCCTTCCACTGGAACACAGCAATGCAAGCACTACTTGGGGGCAGATTCCAGGTGAGGTTGCAGTACCTAACCGGACGAACTTGGCACAAGTTCTACAGCTACTTTTGGTTGCTCCTTTAGCACCACCCAGGGAGTACGTGTAGGGAATCAAAGGGTACACACCTACGGACGCGAGCAAATGGATACATACTTAGGTTCTTTTAAAAATAGGACATAGGTACAGACACTTTGAGGGTGAGTATTAAGTTTCCATTTGGGTAACATTGCCTTTCGTGTAAAATATTTGCATCCTAGTGGTTTCCATGGTAAACTTTTTAATGGCGACTTTTACAACTTTCACGTTTAGTGGTCAAAAATCTGTAAAATTGGATGTAAAATCATAAGTGTTATTCCCTCGGCCGAGAAGCACGCAATAGCGGATTTTACTACGGTTTTTACAGGCAGTCGTTTATTATAAACTTTATGTGAGCATAAAGTATAAAATAATGGCAAAGCTTACTGAAGAACGGCTGAAATATTATAAAATTGTAGCTTCTGTGTAAACTGAGGGATATAGACCGGGGGTCCAGTTGCTCGCGTCCGTAGGTACCTTTTGATTCCCAACTGGTACCCTCTGGGTGGTGCTAAAGGAGCAACCAAAAGTAGCAGTAGAACTTGTGCCAAAACATCTGGAATCTGCCGCCAAGCAGTAGTGGTTGCATTACTTAGATACTTATACAGTAACTGTAACATTAAACAGTACTTTTTTGTAAATGCATACATACATACAATACATAGAACTAACATCTATCTGAGCTATGAGGCCAGTCAATTTTTTTTTAAATTATTTGCTGTTGCTTCGGAGTGCAGGTTGAGATGGCGATCCCGGCTATACTAGTCGTTAAGCCATGTGGGTGGTCTGCGGGTGGTTTGAAAACTCTGACACTAGAGTTGGTCAATTACGAAAGAACCTATAGTTATTTTTTTTAATAATATTTTTATTTTTGCGGTCCCAAAACTACTTAAACCACATAAAAAATGAGTACCAAACATTGCAAAAAATACAGGAGACACCGGCTGTTTAGCGTAAGCTGTAACAACGCCGGATTTTTTTTACTCAGGCGCAGTAAAACACCTTTCATAGCGACTATAACAACGATATTGGACCAGGGTAACGCATTAGCCGGACTTTAATGCGATATGCCGTAATTACTAGACTAATTGATTTATTGGGCCTTTGATTCTAAAATATTCAGCTATAGAAAGTTACAAATGGAAGGCGGATGACCGCGATGGTCCGTGGTTGTTGCTATGAAACTACGCGCTTAACCGTCGACCCGTGAGGCGTTTTATTATAAAAACGCCGCCCGCACGACGGATAACGCGCGCAGTCTCGCAGGTGCAGACGTTCTATAAAATATATTGTATCAGGCTTGTTAATCCTCCCTGAAACAGAGCAATTAAAACAACAGTGAATACAATTTTACATAACGGAAGCTCAATATTATTGTGCTTTCGTACATATTTATGTTTTCTTTTGGCTTTTATACTTGACATATAGATAGTGTCATCCACGAAGACGCGCCCCACTCTTCTTCATAATCGGTTATAGTATAAGTGTGCAACATTTCGCTAGTATTTTAGTTTTGTCGTCGATACAAAAGTAGTCTAGATAAGCAATTAGTGTGTATCGACAAAACTAAAATACTAGCGAAATGTTGTACACTTGTACTGTAAGCGATTAGGAGAGCGGGCGCGTCTTCGTGGATGGAATTATCTGTACTGACAAGAAAAGGAAAAGAAGGAAAATGTTTCCACTTCAAGGGCACAATCCTGCTATTGTCAATCAAGAGTAATTATCTTTCATTCTAACACGGTAGCACAATTTTTGCAGTAGGCATTGTTGAATTTTAACAGCTGTATTTAGTTGCTACCTCATTCGAGCATGAAATCATGCTGCATACGTAAAATTTGCTAATTACTCCGAGCTAGAAATGTATTATGTGATTATAATTTGACTCGGATAGTGAATTTGTGGTGGAATTATTCCGAGAATAACAAGTATTTATGCGGCAATCATGTTCACATTGTGAGTTAAACTATAAACGTCTATATATGTAGGTGCTAACGCGGTGGAGATGTAGGTCATAATGATAGTTTTTTCATTTTGGTATACCAGCCAAAATATATATATATATTCTGGGAAAATTTCAGCGCGATGCGTATGGTTAAAATAATAAAGCCTATAAAGGTAGAACATCTAGAAATATAGGAAATTTATTGCTAAGCATACGACGTATGGCGATACATCGTAGGCTTACCAATTATGTTTGAGTACAAAACCCCAATAATATTCCAATGTTCAATATACCGTTGTTACAATTTTGGCAACTTGAAGCAAAATGCACCTTAAATAAGCAATCTTATAATATAGTTATAATAATATAACGGTCCATGTTGTACACTTCATCTTTACGTGGGTAAAAGCATAAAACCATGAAATCCCAAAAAAACTATACTTTGTTCCTATAGGATACCTATTTTCAAGACGTCTAAAATTCAGAAATGGACCTAAAATGTCAACAAATTTATATTAATGTAATATATAATATAAATTTGTAATATCAGTCAATTCACAGGTTCTCAATTCAGGTGCAAAATGACACATTTAGATTGCTTTTGCAGTCCGTTGTATAGAATTTTTATTGACGCAAAATTATGGTAGATACATACCATCATATACACAAATACAAAATGGATAATATCTAAAACATAAAACAAACAAAGACGTAAGATACAACATTATTTTATAACATTGAAGTGTAATTTGCAAAGAAATGCATAAGAAGATGGATTCCCTTTGTGAAACGTGTGCTCTAAGTAAAAGACAATACATTCGAGCGTTTTCTTTCACGCTGTCTGCCGGCATCATTAGTTTCGCTAGCTGAAAGCTCCGGGCGATACAAGAATTACTAAAAGCCAATTCATCTCCCAATTTCGATTTAATAGCATCAACAGCTATTTTTCAGGTCTAGATGATCTGAATACCCTTTTGAGTGAGCGTTCTAGAGTGGAAACGGAATGGTAGATCCTTTCTGATTGTGTATGTCGAACAGTGATATTGATAATTTTCACTTTTGAAATCCGTCGATTGGAATCCTTATATGGGTGTTAAATATACTTTTATTCTTGGGAAAACTCACCATTTGCCACATCTTTGTTAATTTCAGACCCACAGTGAACGAGGCGGTCGAGGCTCTGCCTATCTCTACTTAAAAAGGCGTGATTGAAATAATGTATTATATGTCTTGACTTCAAGTCTAAATAACTTTGAACCTCGCCTGTCGCCAACGTATTGGACCGAAGTGAAGCTTAAGTTTTAACGTATATATCCGATCACCCTCTAAGTGCCTATTCGAAGTTTGATAAAACTGCATTAAGGGCGAATCAGCGAAGTCTGGGTTGAGAGATTACGGACTAATTGCATTAGGTATCCGCTTCGATCATGGAACTCGTCAGAAAGTGAAGAATTTATTGATTAGTTTTAGAATGCTTATAGAATAGATATATAGATAGATATTAGCTTCTATGATTCTAAGATCGAATTATTATTTATTTATTATACTATATTCGGTGTTTTCATTTGGCCAACTGAGACACAGGTAGTTCACACCAAAAAAAACAATAAGAACTTTTTTTTCATATACATGATGTTAAGTGGTTCGTAAATACAATTCACAATACCAAGTCGTCCAAGTAGAATTATAAAACTTAATTTGGGAAGTAATTTAGCCTTAAGCTTATAGTTTAATATAGCCTTAAACTCAACTATAGAGATGTAAATGAACTACAGATATACTCCTCAGTTTAAGCTAACCTGCAAGATGTAGATTGCTCACTCATGGCTCATAACTCAGCTAATATGTCTGTAAATTGACAAAGTACTGTCAAAGCTCATAGATAGCAATTTATAGCTATTTCTCCCCTCGATAATTGGTTGGGATGTTTATGTCAAGGTACTAAGACCGTAAATTGAGTGTCAAATGCCTTGGATATTCTGCCACAGCTCGGAGAGCTATTGATTATTCAAAATTACGAGCGCATATTCGATTTGTTGCATAGTTTATGACGAGGTTATAAAGTTTCAGGTTTCTGCATAATGAACTCGTGAAATCAGGTTCTATTTGCGAGCTGTAAGCGGAATAGTTTGGATACAGTTTTAAACTGGTATGTCTACACGATGTGTTTAAGACAGGTACAGTTAGGTTTTTAATGCTGGCATCATAGCTTGTGAGACGAACATAGATGTTTGTTCTATGTCTGTGTGTTCATATGTATTATAAGTATGTATTTACAAACAAAAAGTACTATATTAGTATTCTATCGGTCATCTAGTTCCCATATTACAAGCTATGTTTAGTTTTGGGCTAGATGGCACTATGTGAAATGTCCATGAATATTTATTTCTTATTAATTCTAAACTGAATATAACCGTTTTCCAGTTACTTCAACATAATCAAGTCTAAACACTCGAATTCATCTAATAAACAGTCCATTGAAAATTCTAGCCCCACGCGCGCAATGCTTGGAAATTTTCACCCATTTCTAAAGAATGGTTGTCTTTCTTTTTCAAGACAAATCTGATTCGAACTCTTCTTTAAGTACTTTTTGTAGCTGAAGTCGTGTTTAATTGCGTAGAAGGACTAAGTTTAGATACACAATTCACAAAGGGACTTTTGTTCGCAGTTGTTTGTCGAGGAAGCTAGAAACGCTATTTCCGACACATTTCTCAAGAACAATCACTATTGATTTCACACTCTCTTTACTGTTATTTCTTTTTTATAATAAACTAGCGACCCGCTCAGGCTTTGCACGGGTGCCATGGACTTGCATAAAAATATTAAGTATGTTATTTCTTTCGTACAAACCTTATCCTGGAAATTACGAACACAAAGAAATCAGTCAAATCGATTCACACAGAGCTATCTACCCCCAAACGGAGATACGTTGTTCTATGGGAGCAAGATTACTAATAGAATATTTCCTGTTTTTATGTACAAGCAGACACAAAATAACCTATGTTCGATATCTAAATGTAGGTAAGTCCTGGGTGAATATAGAAACCACAACCCACAGAACTGGAGGCATGTAACTAAGCTGTGAACCCAGTACAAAAGAAAACATAGTGATAAAATACCACCCAAATTACTGCGTAAACTTTATAAATTAGTTTCGAAGTGGCTAACATTTTCATCTACGACGCCTAAAAAAACTACCTGAACAAACACTTTTGCAAATTCAACTAAGAATCCCTTTCAGTCAGCACACTAATACAAACAGAAGAAGGGAATACATCAAAATACGCAGCCTAAGCCATAATTATCCGCTAATCCTCCGAACCAGAAAAACGCATTTGCCAACAATAGGCGAGTGTATGAAAGATTCTCTTGATATTCACCTGGCGCGCGTCCTCATACCCATTTCTGGAGCCAACCATGGCACTTTGCAGGCACTTCCCCCACTCAATGATAACATGTGTCGTCCAAATTAAATAAACTCAGACGTGGTCCTTGTTTGGCAATAAGTGTTTTCTATATTGAAGTATAAACGTGGCTCGGTAATTTAGTTATTGGAGAATAAGTATTTCTGTACATGCGTGTGTAGAATTGTGGACTTGTATTGGTTTTATAAGTTTGTTCTGATCTGCTTATCATCAGGATAATAAACCACATAGAAGACTAAGTGATTTTTATTACGATCAAGTTTTGTGATGTTCTCAAAAGTTTTTTTTTTTGTTTTAATATGAAGTAGTTACGGAATGAGCTGAGGGCCCACCTGGAGGTAAGTGGCAACCCCCCCCCAAAACAACAGTAATGCGACTCAGTATACATTTGGATCTTACACTGAGTTGCACTCATCCTGTATCGTCCATCACCCGAGGATATCCATTTGAGGCTAAGCGATTACCTCCACTCATAATCAACTTCAACTGGAACATCCTTCCGCCGGAACATTGATACTGCTTGGCAGCAGATTACTAGGTGAAAAATGAAATGAAAACATGACAGTACTCCGGATGGACTTGGCACAAGATCTACTGCTACTTTTAGCAAATCCTTTCACCTTAATGGAAGATATATGAAGAATTATTACACATTATAATTTAGAAACATCAGTTCTTACCAAACGCGTACTCATTAAATCCATTTTAATCGTACCTGGAACAAAAATCTCAATTTAATAAAGTAGCAGACAAGAACATCTTTTACCGATATGACATTTCGTTTCTGCAGTATAAGCAATAAACAATTTCATGAATGTGTTAAACCTTTATTAAAAACTTTAGTTTCATTAACTAAAGATTATAAAAACCAATAAATAAAATCAAAAACTAACTATAAGTTAAGAATCATCATAGAGAATCTTGTTCATTAAATAAATAAAAAAAAAAAAAAAAAAAAAATACGCCTGTTCCCGATAACGGTAGAGTGCGCGGTTCAACTTGAGACATTCACTCCCATCAAATTTTTCATACACGTTCGCCGATTGACGTTATATCTCAACTGGCTTGTTAAATGATTGTCAAATCACACGGCGTCGCTGGTTCCAATCCAGAGATGCTATGATTCGATTAACGGCCCATGTTTTTTATGTGTAAAAGTGACGGAACGAGCTGAGGGCCCACATGGTGGTAAGTGGCAACCCCCGCCCATGACAACAGGAATGCGTCTCAGTATAAGATTTGGATCTTAGACTGAGTCGCACTCATCCTGCGTCCATCACCCGAGACGGGGATGATACGCCTATTACGTCGTCAGGGATATTATTAAAAATAGAATAATTATATGAAGAACATGATTCTAAAATCATAGCCAATCCCTACTACACGAGACATATCGAATGTAACGTGGTCCGACAACCCTATAATTGAATGCTCGTTGATTGGCTAGTTCATATCACATTCGATGACGTCACATCCGGCCGCGTCACTGGTCTATTTCCTGTCCAATTTCCTATGCAGTCGCGCTTCTGACCGGGTTTTCGGAGACGCTCGGAGCTACAAATAATTTTACCAAGAATGTGAAGAATCGATGGACCAAGTTATTAACTAAAGGTTATTCACTAAACTGAGTATTAATAAAGCATGTAGGCGCATATTTAAAAAGGTTTATTAATTCAATGGAAATAAAGTATTTTGACTTTGACTTCGACTCGGGTCAAGAACGTTCTTTAGCCAACAGCCAGTCGGGTTTAATTGCGCTTCAAATCGACCAATACATCTCTCATTAGTATAACTCTGTTTGTGGTATGTAAAAGTCAGTGGAAACCAGCTTAAAAATGGAGAGAAATTAATAAAATATCGAGTCATAATGCCCGTGACGGAAACTTTTAATGGCAACCATCACTAAGAGTCTCGGATGATTTAATTCAGGGAAGTTTTGGCTAAGTACTTTATTTTTGTTTATAACAATAGATACGGTGGTGGGTTTATGAAACTTTATCAATTATGTGAGCCGACTCCGTGATGTTGACTTAATCTTGAAAAGTAGATCAAAGATCAATATATATATAACAATAGATGCGCTCGGTGTGAGGTGTATCTAGATATTCTTGACTTAAATTGAATTAAAATTAAAATCTTTCCGCCCGGTCAGTAGTTGGATGAGTGAACGTTTGAACAGAAAACTTGCGTACTTTGGACGCGGCTTTACTAACCGGTAAGCAAAGTCGAAGGCCTTATGCCGGCTCCAAACCTCCGACACTAGTATTGACCACTAACTCTCCCACGTACAAGACTTGCTACTTCACTTATAGAGGTTTTAATAGAGGCTCAATACTACTGAGTGTAGTACATCAGCTTTAACAATATATTTTTTAATATGATTTAAGAAAGCGGATTGTTACAACCCAAATTACCACAAAAGATCCTTTGACATTTATAACCCGAATCTTTAGATACATTAATGAACTTTACCTTTTTATCTAGTGTGTCTAGCCACATACATTATTCTTTTTGTAACATATTTTTGTCACAATAATTTTATAAAGGCGAAAGTTTGTATATATGTTTGTTGCTCCTTCACGAATGGCTCAACGGATTTGAACGAAATTTGGTATCAGGATAGCTTATATCCTGAATTCACCAATAGGCTGCATTTGATCCCGGAAAAGTGCAGTGTGCCCTTAAAATGGCGAACCGTGAGTGACCGAAGCGCATCTAGTTATGAAATATATTATACAATAATCTTCCTGATTTACACTGAGATTATATTCTTGTTATTTTCATCGCTAAGCAACCATATCTCAAACAAATATATATGTCTAAAGATTCACGTTTCAAGGTAAACGGAAACGAAAACACCGTGAGAATGGCAAACCAAAGAACATGGATAACATGTTTGACAAATAAACAAGATAATGCTCGCAAAAAATACTCTTCAAAAGCATTCACTCTTCAAAGGAACCTTATTTGCCTCTTCGAAGAGGCGTTAAAACAACCCAATATACTGTTCTAAGGTTATGCGTGGATGTGGTCGGAACCGGAGCGTACGGGAAGTAACAAATTTTGGTTTTGTGTTGAAATCAATACAAAGCAAACAACTTTTCCGTTTTGACAACGAATAGGACGAAACTCGATAAAAAAAATTCGTTATGTAAGAAAAAATATGGCGTTCTATCATTTAAAATGCATTATATGCAAATAAATGACAATCAATTGTCGCATGTTTAAGATTTGGCTGTTTTGTGTTGTGATTGTTAAGTCAAGGTTTGTGTGAGAGACAAAACATAATTCATATCTTTTTGACAAGCTAGTAAATTAATTTACGTATGAAACTCGGCTATATCCAGAATTATTTAAAATATTCACGGAGATTTCATATAGCGTTATGTTGCCCCGAGCTAAGTTTAGCTTGTACTATGAAAGTCAGACTAGTGATAGAATACTTATATACCTTTCTTTGTAATTTCATACATGAATTTAATTTCAGTGAATAATTTCAAATATAGAATAATTTTAACACTCACTCAGAATAATCTTTATTTTCGTCACAAAAATGCTTGTCCTGGGAATCTTACCAACAATGTACAACGCACATGGCAGGTCTACCAACTAAGCTGTGAGACTATATAATAAAAATATTACCTTATTTTTCAATATCAATTTAAAAGGTATATTACGCAGTACTTAATTAACCCTGCCGCCCGCGATGCAATATCCGGTCGTTTTTCTCCTCAAGCCGGTACTCGGAGCTCTCGGATAATATAAGATAAATACAGTTAGTTTCTTCAGAATAATAAAATCTAGCGAAGCGTGGAGATCGCGTAGCCCTGTGGAGAAAAGGTGGAACATCTTCGGTGCTGTTTGATTTGTCTATATTCATAGCACGTGAAAAATTTCGTGATTGAGAGCGGACAACATTGAAACTGTGTCAGAATGTGTGTATGTCATAGTTTTTAATATTTCTGAGTATTCATATAAGAATACTCAGAAATGGTGGCAAAGAGTAAACATTTTTTCGTCACTCAAGTGCTTTAATTTTTGGGAATCGAACCGCGCTGTAGGTCAGCGTAGAAGACACCTAATACCAACTGAGCTTTGAAGCCAAATCAAATTTTGAAGAAGCAGTTATTACATTCAGGGTTTTGAAATATCGTAGAGTCAACCAAACAAGCACTTTTCTTGAAGGTCCATAGGTGACACAGACGGTGGAAATCGTCTAAAAAATGGCATTACGATAACTTACAAAACTTGCTCGAATATCGACTGTGAAATTCGATACATCGATACATTTGGCAGTTATATTATTTACAACTGAAAACATGGAATACAAGTGTATGTCCGCCATAATAATGTGTTAAATTTATTAAGGGCAAAAAGGCACACTTGTGCTGCTACGTTAATTAGCTTTTAAGTTAAATTGTATAACTACGTATTTATTTTTATAATTATTTATCCTTAGAAAGATTTTCTTTTGAACGCTGTTTACGTAATGAATACTAATCTGGATGATTTTTTTCAATTGATAGAAATTTAATGGCAAATTATTACCCCTAAGAACGAAAAACAGGAGATGAAAGAAAGTTGGTTTATTAGTATTTTATATGAGTCACTTTTTTATTGACTAGCCTCATAGCTCAGTTGGTAGTAGCTCCACCTTCTGCGCTGTAGGTCATGAGTTTGATTCCCATTCAGGATAAGCGTTTGTGTGACGAATATAAATGGGTGTTTAATATGCATTAAAAATACTATATATGTATTCTTTCATTTATCTACTTCCCATAGTACCCATAGTATGCTTATTTTGGGGCTAGATGAGGCTGTGTGAAATGTCCATGAGTATTTATTTTTAATAATATGTATTTAGGGTACGTACCAAAGGATAATTCAAATCTAATAGGGTTACATATAATTTATAGAATTACCTTTCTGAGCATAAAGGCTAAATAAGGCAGCATATAACGAACCGTGAACGGATCGAGTTGTAATCATCAATTTGAAGAAAAGCAAAAATCTCATACATTTTTTGAGCACTTGAAAAACTTGGTATATCAATTGCGCGATCAAAGAGCTTTCGGCCCGAAATTGAGTCTTGTTGGTCCGGGGGGCTTTTTATCTCCACTTCGTTATATTATATTCCATTTGCGTCAAACTTCAAAGGTATCAAAAAGTGTAATTTAACAAGGAAATGTTTATTTTACCACCGGATTTGCGCTACACCGTCCACTTTTAACTTTCAGTTTTGGAGATGATATAATTTCATGATTTGCGAGGCTTAAAATATTCAGTTTAAATCTACTTTTCATTTTCACGTCTCTTTGAGGGTTAAAAGATAAGCTAAAGCCGTGAAATTTTATAACAAGTAGCTCATCATTTGCTCATTGGATAATATAATGTACGAGTATTAAAAATAATATTCTGACTTTGCCTTTCAGCGTCAGAAGCTTTGAGAAGGTATCTGGTTCAAATTCAGACAAACATAGAGGTTCCTTCTTGATATATGCGCAAGACTATGACAAGTAGCAGTAGAACTTTTGCCAAGTACGTTCAGATAAGTACTACTTTGAAATAAGGTGTGGGTGCCGGTGAAATTACAGGCACACAAGACGTAACATGCTCTTTTCGGATTACAGGCGCCACGGAATGAGACTTGGGTCGCTTTATACTTGAATTGAAGTTGAGACCTAAGTCGTAAAACAACAGGTGGGTCTTCAGACAGTTTCGTAACTCTTGCAGTTCCGTAACGTAAAATTAAAGTTTGACATGTAACATCTACCAATCCCGATTTGGTTTCCCCTTTGTTATCCTATTTAAAAATACCATTAAAATACTAGTAAGATAGTGAAGCATATTAATTTAAAAAAAAAAAACTTTTATAAGATATCGTATTGGCTTGCGACCATGGCTTGCGTAAACTGAAAAACAAAGATTATTAAACAGCGAGAAGTAATTAAAACGCTGATAAAATAACCAATTAGTAACAAAAAATAACATAGCGTATTTTAATAAGTTCTGCTTGAGCATGGCCTGCGTAAACTGAAAACAAAAGGTTATTAAACAGCGAGAAATAATTAAAATGCTTATAAAATGGCCAATTAGTAACTGTAAGCCATAATTCTGGTATGACATAGACAACGGTTTTGCTTCTTCCATAAGGAGGGTCGAATAGGGTTTGAACAAGAGCTAGAACGAAAAAAAAAACTTAGAAGTGAGAATGTATGAAAGTGTGGTCTCGTATGTCCTAAATTTTTAAATCAATATGTACTAAATAAACTTTGAGGCCTGAAGTACCTATTTTTTAAGAATTAAAACGGGAATAAATATTTTTGACTTTGACAAAGCCGGTATTATAACGTAAAATAATATAAATAACGTTTACACACTCATACCTCTGCTCTAGGATGTCCTGTGTCGAGGATGGCGTGGACAAATACAGAAACAAAAGACAAACACACAAAGCCCGAGAACAAACTTCATGCTCACTACACAATATGCCCCGGCCGGGAATCGAACCCGGGACCCCTCGCTTCGAAAGCAGGGTTACTACCAACTATAATAATAATAAGAATACTTATAAATGTGTACTTATAAATTATATTAATAATTACAAGTTAATGTTTAGGTTAAGTAATAACTAGAACACATAGGTTAGCTGGAAGAATTTGGTAAGCAGCATTAGGTTCGCAAATGTACTTATTTATCTCGTGCAATAGAGAATATTCTATCTATATACGTGATTGTATCGCAGAATCAAATCATCCCACATAATCAAAGACGAATCTAAACCGAGATTAAAACAGACACGACCGAATAACGGTGAAACCGGAAAACGCGGATAATCATGTGCTCGAATATCTTGAAAAAAACTCGTCCGGGAGTGTTATATCCGCTAATGTATTCACTTCACGTCCGACGGCAACCGGTAAAATCCGGTTAAGGTGAAGATATGCCCCGGTTAATCTTACCGGCCTTTGATTTACGACCGGGTGATTTTTGTTGTTCGAATGCTAATTTTAACGTGAAAATTTCCTATAAAATTTTGCAATTTGTTTGATTAATGGCGCGGCCATTTTTTATGTTTAAGGTTCAGTATTTAATCCACCTTTACGAACGAAACGGTTCACCTCCCCTTTATATTACCTTGTGAACGGCTAAGGACTAGAGTTAACCTGCGTATTCTCTTATCATTTCATTTATCATCATTGAGTTTGTTTCGTGATAAGTAAACTAATTAGTAAGTACTTAGTAGTCAACAGTGAAACAACTAGAATTTCATCATAAGCCTGTGTCGGTCTCATCATTATATAAGCGACATACGCTTAAGAAGGATATATCTCAAAAATTGGATTTTCATAATTAGCTAGAGATAGCTTATATTTTTAATGAAGGTGTGGTGTGGTGGGGTAGTGCGTTGGACACCTTCATCCGTAGTAATTAATACAGGTTTATATTTTTTCAAATATGTTTGTTACGCAATTTCTTCGCCAATTGTAGACTAATTTGGATGATTCTTTCATAATTAGATAGGGCATGCCTCCAAGTAATATTCAAAGAAATTGCATAAAGAAATTCTATCCTTAAGGGCTTAAAGTACGCAAATAAGTGATGAAAGTTGTGAAGTCGGTTTATTTGATTTTTAATTAATTATATTTATTAAGCAGCTTAATAGGCTCCTGTGTATCTTGTATAAATAATATATTGTATAATATATATCATGTTTTTATAAGTTTTCCAAATCATCACGAAATCATGGTAAATATCTCGGTAACTCGAATAATAATGTTCATAACCATGATAGTTTAAAAATTTAAAACTAAATGTGATGTTCACTAAATATCACCCAATTTTCTATTGAAGTGTCGTTTTAATTTATTCTCCAGCGAGCACGTCATGTCTTGCAACTTTACTGAAGACGCCCTTGTGAAGTTAGTCCACTTTTTGTCGGCTGCTTGCCCTACTTTTCAAGCTGACATTATTAATGTTGGCGAAATTTTGAAGGACTTCTACTCAGAGACTGCTAACGAAGACGTTTTTTTGATAAAGCAAGGAAGCGGTTGGTTAAGCTCAGCCGACTAAACTTTTATTTCAGGAAATTTTCTATTAATCGTATTGCTTTGTAGATTGACATTAAAATCTACAGAAATTGATTATACATCAATTTTGCTTACGATATCCCACTAATCAACCCTGTTTTCAAGCTAGTTCTCAAGTCAAAATCACAGATCTTGAAGTTATTTCTTAATAAAATAATTGGATAATTTTGCCAATTATTTTAATTGAATAATTGGATTTATTAAAAAGATATGTGCCTTGTTACAATGTACAATAATATAAAGTCCTTCTTACTTAACATTACTAAGGAATGAAAATATGTTGCACGATTTGTCAAAATTGTGAAAATATTTCACTATATTTAAAGTTAAAAATATTGTATCCGGGTATTTGATCCTGCTGCTACGTAATAACGGTCGGTCCCTGTACTTTTACCGGGAAACCGGATATAGCGCCCACGTGTACGCTAAAAGTATATTCCTGAATATTTTAAACTATTTCATTGCTTTAAAATGTTCCAGGTATTTTAAATATCTCGTTTGGTTTGTATTGGTTAGGTTATTGGTCATATTTTTAGTTACATGTTTCTATCGTATTTCATTACTATCTGATACGAGCTTTTTGCATGATTTTATTAGCATATGGATTTTTTTTTATCCTGTTTTCTGTGTTCATGCATACATTAATATTAAATTGGTCAGCATAGTTGTGAATAATTCACTTTTTCGGGATAATCATAATCAATCAATTATTGTAATTAAATAACAAATTTAATGCAAATCCGTTTAGCCGTCGAAACGTGAAGGTAGCCCCCTACTAAAGCGAAACAACGCAATGACTCTAGTCCTCCCGGTTGTTAACTGCTTATGGGAGGCAGTTACAACTTAACATCAAATGTCTCGTCACTAATCACATAAATAAAACAAAACAGAATATTGTTTAATCTACGGATGCTATTTACTCCATATATTTCCTTTGTAACCTGAATTATGAACTTTGATATCCGGCTTTGTAACGGCTGCTATCTCACTCACTCTTAGCGAATATCAGGTACCGTTGTTAATTGAAACAGTACGCTCGAACTTCTCCCATTGTTTGATGGTTTATTACTTTACACGTTAAATTGTTTCGTCTGAAATGTTCATTTGAATCTGGAGGGGTTACATGAATATTTTATCTGTAGCCAAGCGATTCGAATCTGCTTTTACTCGTACTGCAAGGGAGTGGAATGCTTTGTCTGAGTCTGTGGTCATCGACCACTACACCCTGGGAGTATTGAAGCGTGGAGTAAAGGTTTCTCCTTTCCGAGCGTGCTCCGTCATCAGCCGCATCTTAATATCATTATGTGAGATGGCGGCAAAACTTAGGTATTAATAAAATTAAAAAAAAATTATGATATTTATATTATTGAATAAATTACTTTACATGTTTTTAGCTTTTTTAACTGTAATCTCCATGTGTAATTTTTAACCAATAAACCGTGATGTTTTTGTTTTCAAATATCTAATTAAACATTACGAAAATTTAAATTAAAGAAATTCTAATTCCTAGTTTTAAAAACTTTCTAATAAGTATCTTCAAACAAAACAATAGTCTTGTAGCAATTTTCGATCCATATGAAATATTAATAATCTCGTGTATCTGCATTTACATCCGGTTTCGGTACATCCGGGTTCGATACGGTAATAACCGCGACGCTTCGCGTGTTTATTGATTTATTAACGTATAGTCCCTATAAGAGCCACCATTTATCTATGGCAGTCGGCACTCATACATACATACAGGCACATGTTTTGTGACGGTTCATTATTAATTATTAACTACGTAAAAATATTTAGGCAAGAACATTAAAACCGGTGTAAAACAACAATTAAAAAAACGTGACGTTATCGATCTGATTTTTTCTTATGGACCGACGGCCTGATGAACTTTTTACCACCTAAAATTTAGATTAGAGATTATGATAAAGTTTGGTTTCTTTAAAAGAAAGAAGAAGTTGATATATTGGAAACAGAATCTTTATTATGTCTAAAAAAGATATTAAGATGTCATGTCATGTTTATTTGTAGGTTTAGGTATGTAAAACCATAACTAATGTTCTGAAATGATCAGAACCGCGCTCCACTAACCGGATGAATCGATCGAACCGATATTTACACTACAGTTTAACAACAATATATAGAGCGTGGTGGCCCAGGGGCACATACGACTTTCAATTTGAAGGTCGCTGGTTCAAACCCACACGTGCACCAATGAGATTTTTCACTTGAAAAATTTATGTGCGCAATACCACGTTCTCAAAACGGTGACGGAAAACATCGTGAGGAAACCGGCATGTCTTAGAACCAAAAATTCGACGACATGTGACATCTACCAATCTGGATTGGGCTCCCGTGGTTGATCAGAGCCCATTCACTCTCAATTATCGAGAGTAGGCCGGTGTCCCTGCAGTGCTAACATTAGAGGCTGGTACGGCATATTTATATTTGGTTAGGTTAAATGCACGAATCAACGCTAAGAATATTCATGAGAGCAATAATACGCTATAAACAGAGGCTCGGATTTCACTAAGGCTTTAATCCGCGCATCCGGATACAGCTAATAATATGCACGGCGCATATCCGGGTGGCAAGGTTGCTAGGCTCGCTCTAACCCGGTTAAGCTTTCTACATTTGATACTTCGATTTATAAAGCTGTGATATTGCTTGGGTTGCTTCCAATAACAATAAAGATGTAAAGAAAACAAAAGGAATTTGAATGTCTTCACAGCTCTGCAGGGACACATGTATGACACATGTAGGGACTCTTAGATGACCCACTTAATACGCGGGCCTAGGTTAAGAGGGTACTTTATCATAAATCTTTGAAATGTACAGTGAATAATTTCAAAATTATTGCATAGCTATAAAAAAATCTATTATATCATTTGACAAAGAATTTCAGCATTTATCGAAAACCCGGATATAAACCGCACATCCGGGCAGCGCTGGACGTAGTGTTAATTGGAATTACTCGGCCAGTTAGTCAAGCTGGAGTAAACGTTGCGAACATTTCGTGATTTGAACGCGACCGCAGCGTCTGTCGTTTGCAGGTCTCAACGCCAAGAGATGTTTGGGCAGTGTGAAATAGTTATACTGGTATACGTAGCTTTAGTATGGATATGTCTGCAGTGATATTTGTTACTGTGATGTAAGTTAATAAATTTTTTTAATAGTGTTTTGCAATAACGAAAACTCCGAAACCCGATTTGACTTACAAACAAAAGACAAAGAAGATACCGCATTCCCAATTTTGATACAAGGAACTTACATATTGCATATGAGCGTTATGTAACTATGTGATAATATTGTATGTAAATGAAGTAATGATGTCCTATAGACATTTGCAAGACGAGCCAAATCGGCGGGGGTTTAGTAAATTTATGAGTTTAATCAACAGCAGAAAAATAAAGATTTTTCCCCGGATCGACGCAAATCTAAGTAAATCTCTAACGCGAATTGTATCCGAACAAAACAAATATACTTCTTTCCTGTTAGCAAGGCACTGAAAGTCTTAATCCAGCTATTCTCCGATCTAAATTATCGTCTCTAAAGCCTGCAATCAGGGTGGAGCGTTTACCGTCCGCCAGCGGCCGTTGGTGCTGGTAAAATATTGCCCAAGAGTCCGGCCAGGACACAGGTAGGACGGGAACAAATGATAAGAACTTGCGTGTGGGAAATCGAGGTTACGGTAGAAGGTAGAACAAAGGAAAGGCTAATTAGTAAAATGAAAATGTTTCAATACAGAAAACGTGGCGGTTAGAGAAACGATTTTGAGCTTTGAAGACGGTGAAAGAGTATGAAGTTCAATCCTAATATATAAAACACAAAAATTGTTTCTACCTATTTCCGGTTTCATTAGAAAGGCAATAATGCGAAGATGGTTTTAGACCACTAAAACAATGCATTAGGCATTCGATCATTGATATGTGAAAGATACGGTTTTATAAGATGTCATGTATTTTTATTACAAATGTATGTATTTATTAAAACAACAATGACAAAATTAAAAAGAACTTCATGATTAAGCAGTATGCGGGCGTGAGCTCTGGGTTTTTCTTTTCGAGCTAAATAGGTAATAGCTGAATAATATTCAGGAAAAACTCACCTAGAAAAAAATAACTGAATTTGTATTGAATCAGCATACAATAATTCAATTAAATTACAGGCCCAAGAGACGTAACATCTTCGGTTCGCAACAGGGTGCGCCTTGGGCATTTTCGTTCTACGGCCGGGGAGGACCTAAGTCGTATTGCTGTTGTTATGGGCGAAGGTGACCACTTAACATCACGTGGGTCTTCAGCTCGTCAATTTGGCTACATAAACAAAGACATTCTTATCTGTCGAGCGGCGGGTGTAGCAACGTTCCCAGTCCGTGTTCAGTTTATACCTTGCACCAGCTCCCGAAAGGCAGTCCTTTCCCGACTGGCGAGGCAACGAGAGCTTCTAAATCGGCCGATTTATTTGTGTTCTCCACGGCGACAAGTGTAAAATTTAACTTGGAACGTTTTAGTGCCCCATTGGAACTAGATAGAATAGTTTCGTATGGTAAATACCGGAGTTGCCAACTGAGATTGCCACTTGAAGAGCGGAAAAACCATTTATGCCGAGTTTGGGGCGATTCCGACAGGAAATTGGTTTTGTTTTTTATTGCAGTTGATTGATAGTTTGCCACATTTGGTGAAACTATGAATGTGAATAGTAAATTAACAGAAAGATACAAACATAAAGATATATTATCGATGGGCGGGCGCAACTAGGAGAGGCTTATTTTATGTTGTTTACTTGCCTCATAGCTTAAATGGTAGTAACTCTGCCTTCTGCGCCCAAGGGGTTCGATTCCCACCCAGCACAAACAATGGTCTGACAAACATATGTAGATGTTTGTTCTGTGTCTGGGTGTTTAATATGTATTATACGAATTTATTTACAAAATTAAACTAAAGAGGTTGAAATCTATCATTAATATGGTTACCAGTTCAAGCATGATGGCGGTTAGAAAAAAGTCAATGAAAACTCCGGTAAAAAAGTAGACGCTGACAACAACAGGGAAAAAGTCTGATTTTCCGTGATGTCAATAATACATTTCGCGCTGTGCATTACTACAGAATTGGAACTTTTAAAATGCTAGGTCTTAATTGAATTCTGGAAACAATGGACCAATCAAGTTTTGCACTGCTATACAGGGCAGGATTTAGAATTATATCCCGTGGGCATTTGCCCTATTACCTAAGATTCTAAATCATATCAAATACTAATAAATCTAAGGTCGTCAACCAATCAATTCGCGAATTTTGACCTTAAAGCTCAGTTTCTTAGTTTCTGCGCTGTAGGACATAACTTCGATTCCAAACAGGACAAGCATTTTTGCGACGACCATAGAAATGTTATTTCTGTATCTGAATCTCAATCCTTCATAGTTATTTCTGTATCTGAATCTCAATCTTTCCTACTATTAAAATGCAAAGTTATAATGGATGGATGTTTGTTACTCAATCACGCCAGAACAGTTGAACGGATCAGAATGAATTACTTAAGTTCAATAATATATTTTTTAATTCATCTTTTGAGAAATTTTTGTGTTTTTATTTTGTGAAAAATAGAAAACAGTTCAGCTATGCATTTCTGAATTTCATCAAGCGCAATAATATACAAAATCCTGCTCACTCAAGAATATCATTTTTTAACAACTATTTACATGAAATTTTCTACGACTTCTAAAGTAATTTTATTCATAGACAAATGTGTTTTAATATTTCTTTTTCTCCTTTCTTTTCTTTTAAAATCTTCATAAAAATTAACTTTTAATGTAATGCCTGGACATAGAGGAATCAAGTTCAAGAGGAATAATCAAAACGGTCCCTAAGAGAAATTAACTCGAATGCATCTTTGTTCCAATGTACCAAAAATGGTTGCAAAAGTTGGAATTGTAAGCCAACCAGCCCGCGGCAAGGCTTTTATGAAGGCTCTTTGCTTGACAATAGGGACCTATCACAAATTAAAATAAAGGGAGGGGAAATGCTGGCTGAACTGTTTGGTTCCGTGCATTTTTTTTTTGTCATGAACGAAAGAAAACCATTATATTTGGACTACCTTAGATAATAACATTATGCAAAAAACAAGGATGTATAAATGTAAGAATAAAAAGAAAAGACAAAATTTAGGTACCTACTAGTCCAAACAGGTACACAAGCCGACTTTTAATCCGAAGGTCGCTGCTTTAAGTTAGACGTGAAAGATTTTTGCTTGTAAAAATGTATGTGAGGCATGTCCATTGACTAATCAGAATTGGTAGATCAAAGTTCATGTTGATGGTACCATTTGAAGCTAATAGGGTACCACCAGTTTGCGTATACTATAAGTACTAGTTACCTATTACTGTGTTTAAGTAGTAGAGTAAATAATTTATTGTACATCAACATCGTGTTCTTCAAAATGAATCCCAAACATTTGAATCACATCAAACTTTATACAAACAAGCCAGAATTCATAATCAGAACCATCAGAAGATACCGGATACACATCCAAAGTCAGTTAAGCAGATGTTATTGCGGCACGGAGATGCGGAGACTGTTAAAAAGCGATTGGCGAAATGAAAGAAGCAATCACTATGGTCATTCGCAATCCACACTCCACAACATTACAAAAAACGCTTACGTATTTACGAGCAGAGCGTTTCGTTTTACGGTACCCTAAAAACGCTATATTATCCGTTAATAGGGATGCTATATCAATTATTAAAAAGCCGGATAAAACTACTAAACTAGTCGATAACGGTGATAACTAAGTTATGATATTAGCGTCAAACTTAAGAATCTTTATAATATTTCCGTTGTATTCATAAAAATATACATGAAAACGACTGTTTTATCATTATGAATAAAAACCAATTGCTACATAGGCATATGACGGAGCACCACTTGAGAATGGATCGACCGATTTGGGTGATTTCTTTTTCGTTGTATTCGTAATTGTTTGGACAAAGTTTTTGTGAAAGAAAAGACATACATATTTTTCTTCGTTAGTTAATTTCACCCGTGCGAATTTAGGGCGATCCGATAGTTCAATATCAATAAGACCAGATAACTTCAGGGCATCCAAATCCACAGGCTAATAGGATCAGGTGGATCAGTTCCTTCCTTTAGACAACTTCCTTTTCCAAGTAATTTTTAAGAATTCATCGGAAATAAAGTACTTTGACTTCGCCTTTGTGGTATAAAAAAAGAGCCGGATATCACAGTTACCTCTCTATGAATACCCCAAAAAGCCGGATAGCACTCCAGCGTCACGATCACCAGACACGCCTCTGGCTGCGAAATTACAAACTGCGTTTTGTAACGTTACCGTAACGTTAAAGTCACATAAATTGGCACGCCTATTAACTTTTTACGATTGTGAGATATCTGTGAGGGAACCCAATATCGGAGTCCAATGATTTGACGCGTAATAAAATGTTATTGGGAATGGGCTTATATGGGCGTTCAGCAAGCTATACGAAGCTATACATGAGTACTCGCTATGGTTTTGAACGGTTGTATGAGCGGAAGTAGGAAACAGAGCACGTTAATGCATTTGAACAAGATTTTTCACGGCGTGAAATACCATATCATTATTGCGTGGTATCTTGGGGCAAATTCGCATGGTTGCTTGTGCGACTAGCTCGCACTAAGTTCTTCCATTAGAAAGCACTATTCAGTTCATATTAAATTGGCATAGAAACAGCTATCAAGTCCGTTCATAACCATCTAATAAACAGCTGTGTATGTAACGATGCATAGTTACACGTCATTACAGACGTTTGGAATGCGTCCAAACACGTTATTGTGCGACATCAAATAGCGTCGATAAGGGACTTCGAGTGTTCAATATTGTTTAGTTTATGGACAGTGTACTTTGTCGCTTAATTGCACCCACGGCGCTACCATCCCGTGTCGGATAGGCAGGCTCCAAAGTAAGCAATAAATAAATGCTTTTGTTACGTATAAAATTGTCATCATACTAATGTTTATGATTAAAAACTATGTTAAGAGGATGCTGATAGTTTTGATGAACAGAATTTGGATGAAATTTGTTATGAAGGTAGCATATTCCCTGGATTAACATAGGGTACTTATTACTACGGAAAATTCAAGTATTTTTTAGTGACTTGAAAGACTAAAGCCAGCTATTTGCCATCGCTTCGATGTTTGTCAGACAACGCCGTGGGGTACAGTAAGTCAACAATAAAATACTTAAAAAATCACAATAAACATATTACAATTTATACACTGTGATGTGATACTTTTAAGTACGGAAAATTAAAGTATTTTTAGTGGGTAAAAGACATAACTTCTGTCAGCTTTTTCCCATCGCCTCATATTGAGATTTTTACCGCAGATAAAACCACTGCTTGGCCTGTTACCAGGGGTGGTGGCAGTACTTGGCTCAAGTTCTGCTGCTGCTGGGTTGCTTCTTTCGCACCCAGGGAACATGTGTAGGGATTCTGCCTTCCTACTTTAAGACTTACGGCATGGAGTGTGCTTATTATGTTGCCAGTCTAATAAAATTTATAAATTAACGCAGTTTAGACTCATAGATTATAGACCATAGGCTTAAGGCAACATTGCTTTTTATTCAATTACTTCTAGTAAACTTCATCTGGGTCGAAATTTGTTCTAAACTTGCAAGTTATACTTACGTAAACACTGAGTTTAATTAAAATAAACGCTTCTATGCATAATGACTGAAACTATTAAAGTTTAACAGTGTTTATACACTATAAACGTTCCGCCTTTGCTTTAAAATACTCGTTATTAAAACAATTTTGCCACTTTTTGTATGACTTGAGAATTTTACGTTGGCCAGTTGAATAAAATATCATTTATTGAAATAGAAAAATACGTTTTACCTACATAGTATTAGGGATATTTAACAAAATGTTAAGGGATTTTTCGGAAACTCATCTCACTTTAATTCAAAAATAGATTTTACAACTTTTTTATATGATTAACACTTTGGACTTTAACGTAATTGCGTATTTTGCTTTCCTGTGACTTTTTCTTTGCCCGGTGTATACCGATTTTGATGTTTCTTTTTTATAGTATAAGGGCGAGAAATACGGGAAGAAGGAATTGAAAACAAAAAAAAAATATTTTTGATTTTTATTGGGTGTGTGAATATGACTCCGCCCCTTTTTGTCAAAATAAAACACATTTGTTCGCTTACAAAATTAAAAAAAAAAAATTATTGAAAGTATGCTCCATCTGCAGCTACAACCTTCGCCCATCGTTCAGGTAGTTTTCGTATTCCTTGCTGGAAGAAGTCCTGGTCTTTTGAGCTTATCCAGTTGTCAATCCAAATTTTGATACTTTCACATGAAGTAAACTTTTCTCCAGTAAGGTCTGTCTGCATCGTCCGGAATAGGTGGTAATCCGAAGGAGCTATGTCTGGTGAATATGGCGGGTGGGGTAACACTTCCCAGTCCTGTCCCTCTAAATATCTTTTTACGACTTCTGCGGTATGCGGTTTGGCATTGTCATGCTGAAGAACTAATTTGTTATGTCTATTCACCCATTCTGGTCGTTTTTCTTCTATGGCTCGCTTCAAACGCATTAGTTGTCGTCGGTAAACTTCTCCATTAATAGTTTCAGAGGGTTTGAGCAACTCATAATATACAATACCTTTCTGATCCCACCAAATACAGAGCATGACCTTGGCACAGTGAATATTTATTTTTGGCTGTGATGGGCCTGGTTCGCCTGGTTTCACCCAAGCTTTTTTGCGTTTAGGATTTTCGTAGTGTATCCATTTTTCGTCTCCTGTGACTATCCGATGCAAAAATCCTTTTCTTTGCTGTCTTTGAAGCAGCATTTCACAAATGGTTTTCCGACGTTCCATGTCTCTTTCTTTTAAATCATGTGGAACCCAGTAACCGGCTTTTTGAATCATTCCCATCATTTGTAAACGCTTTGCAACAGTTGAACGATCAACATTTAATGCTGCAGCTAATTCTGATTGAGTTTGGCAAGAATCTTCCGCCAATAATGCTTCCAATTCAGCATCTTCAAATTTTTTTGGTGGTTTTCCATGTTCTTTATCCTCAGTACTAAAATCGTTATTTTGAAATCGTCGAAACCATTCCTTGCAAGTTGTATTAGTCGGAGCATTCTCACCATAAATCTCCACAAGCAAACGATAAGTTTCCGCTGCAGTTTTCTTCGCAATAAAATAATGTAATAACACTTCCCGCAAATGACGTTTATTTGGAATAAAAACCGACATTTTCGAAAAGGTGAAAACAATTGTTGCTTACACTTCAACCAAATATCATAAAATGCGTTAGATAGCTGACATTCAGTACTATCGAATACAAGTATGGTCATTTATTAGTACACGTAAACAATACTAAAAACGACATCTGTTGAGAAAGGGCGGAGTCATATTCACCCATCACAATACATCATTCACTTGTTTGAAGTCCGAGCCAGTTTCTAATTGTTTGATTTTTTTTAATCTGATAAAAACTAATTTCTCAGCCTTTTGCTGAAATAAATATTTAAGTTCACCTACAGTGTATGGTTTAATTGATGTTGAAGTAGTTGTAGGTGTGTCCTCGCGCTGTAAGTGGCCATATATTGCACCCCCGCATTGCAGTTCAAAACTAACTGGGGGAGTTATAAATCGGTAGAAAACGCGCACTTTGCGTTGAAACCGATTAATGTTTTTTTGCCACGCAACTTTGCAGTTAAAGGAATTGTATGGACGAGTCAAACTAAGCACTGGGGTTCTGTACAGTTAAAACACTAAACAATACAACATGTTTTTTTATTCGGTGGTCCGTCTCGCGTCTGTAGGTGAGTACTGTCTACTACACGTCCCCCGTTGCACAAGTTTAGCAAAATTAGTAATAAGAAAGAAGATCTGGTAGGTATATACTTATTTTAAAACGTGACTTATTAGCACCGCCCGCTAAATCAAAGTCAAAATACTTTATTTCCGTTAGCAGATCTTCTTTTTTATTACTAAGTTTAGCACTTGTTCAAACTCTATCCTGTGCGAAAGGAGCAATCCAAAGAAGCAGTAGAGGCTGTGGTGGTTCGTCCGGAGTAGTACTGCCACCACACCAGGTATTCCATCGGTAAACAATGGTGCACTCGTATTCCTGTGTTCGGGTGGGACTCTGGACTTAACAAGACACAAGCAACATGGACAGTTTGTTATCGTGTCTGAGTGGTTCAAAATGTCGAGCTCGTCAGTTTTATTAGTAGGCAAGGAACCCCAAAAAGTTAGGCCACCCTCTTCAGAGTTTATAGTTATTAGCCAGGCTTATTATTAAATAGTTAGTCCGTAGTCCGGGCCGGTGAAACTTTTCCGTGTACTTTTTTGGATACGGAGCGAGTCGGTGAAGTTTGTTTATAGATTAACCAAGCGATTGTTTTTTGTTTTTATGAAACTGTCGGCTGATTATACTGGCAATCATGGAATGATACTAAATGCGTGAAATAGAAGAGAGCGATTCGGTAAAGATCTTTTTTTATACCACAATCGTGACGGACGATCTGAATGGCCACAAGATGTTATGTGTGAATTGGTATTGAACCAGCGAACTTTAGATTGAACGTAGTAGGTACTACTTGGACACCGCTCTGATCGCCGAGATCGATTATTTTCCACGCAAACACGACCCTGATCCGCTTCCCAATTAAAATATTCAATTTATTTATCCAAACTGAATGAATACTTTGTAAATGAATTTCGGTTTCCGCTTTGTCGCTCAATAAATGATAATGGTTAATTAAATATTGGACTTTCAATACATTTGTATGGATAATAGGGATTACAGAGGGGTAAATTAATTGTTCGGGCGGCGATTCCAGTTTGATATTATTGAATATTTATTAATGCTTGTGTGAATTTTAATGAATTAATAATTTGTTGCCGTCCATTAGGTAATTGCATCGCTAATTTTATTTGATTAACTGTAGTTTAATTATTTGTAAACCACAGTTTAGTTGAAATAAAATATAGTATATTTATAAATGGCTGTTTTAAAATCGGATACACAGACTTTCGTCACAAATCTATTGATTTTACACCTGGAATTTCTTTGTGATATTATATGGGACCACATTGAAGGAATCGAAAGGATCATCGAATTCGGTCCACAATTGGCGAAAAACATTGCGTAACTAACATAAAAAAAAAACAAAAACGAATGATAACTTATTTTATTAGTAGGATAAAAACTGGCCAAGTGTGATTATAACTCACCGAGAATTTTGTATCTCTTATTACTTGGTAAAAATATTTTAAGCGACTTAACTTCCTAATAATATATTATTAACCAAAGCGGCTTAAATATTGAGTGTACTTATTGTAAGTGTGACGGAGGATTATATTACAGCAACAAAGCTATTTAAATGAGGAATTCAATGGATATAAAGTGATTTTGATTCTACCAACCTAAAGGAATAATAACTGAGTGATCCATGTAACGTCAAATTCAAAACGCATCGTGTCGGTTAAGCACAGCGTTTGTATTAAAAGTTGTCGCAGCCCCAGGAGTTCCAGAAGTAGATTTATTATTTATTATCCAGTACAGGTATTTAGTAAGGGTAGTTAGATTTTGGGGCAATTAAAAATTTGCCCTGATGCGGTGAGTTGATGATAGGACTCATTCGCTCTTTGTGGGAGAAGCATTTGTCCAGCAGTAAAGTTGTAGTGTAACAGATAGGCCGATGAAGATGAAATAGTAAGATTTTGCAGGTAAATAAAAAAAAAAAAACTCATCCTTCCCCGCTTGTTTCAAACATCGACAGGATATATATTATATTTATATCCTGTCGATATATAATAAAGATATACATATATATTTGTGATATATTTTTTTTTATGGAATAAATATTCAATACCTTTTAACCTTATTGTGCCTTAGATTATTATGTACCTAACTAATTATTGTATGCCATTTATATGGTGCAAAACAGCGGACTTTTGATGATACCATAGTTAAGATCCCACTACCTGTGTTATATAATAAAGACTCTTGTATTTTTAAACTTACATTTAACTTTCCAGCCACTGAATACGAGATGTGTTTATAGCATACCACCCCATGCCCTACGTAGGAGTGGTCCTTGGTTCGCCCATCGGCCAGTATAATAATTCCCGTCCAACTCCCGCCTTTATTTGCACTCCTAACTCGTTACGCGAAAGATTTGGTCCAAATTCGAAAAGTCGATTATTTATTCATACAAAAATGTCGGTTTCGCGGTTTGCTGGCGTTGTGTTTAAGGTCGTGAATTGAATATTTTAAAACTCCGTGACGGAATGTTCATTGTACGTCGGCAGGTAACTGTTTTGTTTCCAGAATTGTATAATTGAGTAATATAATTTTGAATTTAAAAATGTTCTGGGTTGTGAAAGAGAAAGAAAGATATAAGAGAAAGAAAGAGAAAACATTTATTTGAATTTGAATACACGGACCCAAATATATTACTAAAACTAAACATTAAGAAAAATGGGAAAAATAGATATATACATTCATCCCTTAATTCTCGCCAAAATGACATTATTTAAAAAAATAAAAACATTGAAATCAAAAATACCCTACGGGCAAAGAAATAAGTTACAAGAAATCAAAATACGCAATTTCGTTTGTTTGTTAATACACATATGATACACCCAGGCACAGAACAAACATCTATTTTCCTCTCACAAGTTATTGTTCTGAGTGGGAATCAAACTCACGACCTACAGCGCAGGAGGCTGCTACCAACTAAGCTGTGATGCTAGTCAAAATACACCATAGCGTTACAAATAATAGCGGTTCAAAATTACTGGAATAACTATAAAAAAATAATACCACATAAATTATATATCGTTTAAAGAATTCTATTTAGTTTCATCCCCAACAATATGAATATAGTAAGAAGTCGGGCTTTTTATAGCCCAATAGTTTTCTCTCCATGATTTATAAATGAGTAAGCATTAAACATAATTGAGGAAAAGGAAAGAAAATATTACTAAGAAACCAGTATTCCTGCTCGTTATTTCAAATTAGTGAATTCTCTACTTAATTAGCTCGGAAGCAAGTGCATTAATGTCGCGTACGTACTTAGCGAACGAACATATATACCCTACCATTTCTGTTAACATAAATATACTCTTAGGTAAATTTGAACGTATGATGTGAAGGAAACAAGACCATACAGAAGACTTTCAATCATGTAGTGTGTAATACTCTAAACTATAATATATATATTAAAATCTGTTTCCCTTGGTTACGGCATCACGCTTGAATGGCTGGAGTGGCTAACTTAGCAAAACTTTTTTTATTTTATCATTTTTGTTATTGTCCGGAGTAGGATCTTATGGAAGAACTAATTAAGAAAAATGTGCAGTAAATTAAAAACCGTGGGTAACAGTGTTACCCGTGGTTGACCATCCTATGGGAACCGTACATTTTTTTTAATTAAAGTAGCCTATGTGCTATTCCAGACTATAACCTATCTCTATGCCAAATTTCATCCATATTCGTTCAGCTGTTTTGGCGTGAATGAGTAACAAACATCCATCCATCCATTCATTCAAACTTTCACGTAATAGTAGTAAAATTAATGTACAAGGGGGATCTCTTAGCTTGGGAAATAATGTTTTTTCTCAGTTACAGCAAATGCAAAATAAAACCAAAGAAGCCGAAAAGCAAGTCTACGTTCGCCTTCGTTTGCTGACTCTGGTCCAAACATTAGCTGATGCGAGCTTGCTGTTGTTGGTTCAAGACTTCAAGTTTGGATATGAAGTACTTCGCTTAGTTCTGTTTATAACTATGCACAGATGTATTATATTTGTCTTTCCCTCATGGGTTGATGTTAGTAGAAAACCTTAGTTATTAAAAGCGGCTGAATGTTTTGTTTCAGCCCTATAGTTATAACGGTTAATATGTATGCTTTTTTAACAAAATCCCGATCGAAATACTATCAACAAATAAATTTAAGACTTTCGTTAAAGTTATTTTAAAAGCTATAAAATATCAGATAACAAAAAGTATTATTTTGAATTTGCTCCACTTTTGACGCAGAACCAATGTCGCGAATTCTAACAAGATGTATACGTAAAAGTTAGGAACATTTTGTTTGTGAACAGGATCATGGCCGTTAAGACAAAGTAATCCTTCCATTGGGGGTTTCTTGCATGTTCTTCCCCATGGATCGGATAGGGTTTGAACAAGTGCTAAACTTAGTAATAAGAATGCATTTTCTTGTTGGTACATATTTATTTTAAAAAGTGAAGCTTCGAATTATTTTTTTAAGAATTCAACTAGAATAAAGAACTTTGATACTAAGATCTAAAGGAATAAATAAGTTTGAATATGAACTCTGTAGTATGATAACTTTCAGGAACAGACAGGAAATGCACATAATATACAAAATATAACCACAGATAAGACAAAGAAAATCGACAGGTAAGCTCAGAAACATTTATTTGTAAAATATGCAGTTGCCTAACCGTTTAAATATCTAAAATCTTTTTCCGATAGAGTGCAGCAGACAGCCAGCGAGGTGATTTCAATGTTCACTGGAAAAGTAAATAAAAAATGTGAAAAAATACACCCTGAAGCGAATTTCGTCACAGTAACTTTTTTCATCGTACCAATCACATAGTGTTATAAATGCAGTATGGAAACGTTTTAGATTTTGTAACCAGTGCATGGAAGTACGGAATTGCTTGCTTGCTAGATGGAAAGGTTGCATATAATCTTACTCACACATAAAGAAGAAAGCAGAAGACCGCTAATGAAAGAATGGCTAAACCATTTAAAGAATTTAAAATATTATACTTTTAAAATAATTAATATCTAAACTAATATTATAAAGAGGAAAGATTTGTACCTATGTTTGTATGTTTGTAATGAATAGGCTCAAAAAGTACTGGGGCGATTTAAAAAATTCTTTCACCAATAGAACACATTCTTCCAATTTGACATAGGCTACATTTCATTTTGAAAAAAATTAGGGATCCTTGGTAAAATTTGAACAATGTAACCGAAGGTGTAGAAAAATGAGTCTTTAAATGTCTTTCGTCGAATGCGCTGCCGAAACTATTAGCGATAGAACAAAATAATGTACAACAATATTGAAGAACATCATAATGTCTACAAAAAACTCCGCGGTAGCATATGTCCAACTATTGTAGTTATGTCACTACCCCGTACGAAGCGATTATGATTCTATTTTTTATCATTTACTAATAAATTAACGCTTACACATTCATACACAACCCTACAAAACTAGGATTTCCTGTCGCAGCTGGCATCGAGAAACACAAGGCAAGCAAGATTCAAGGCCCGAGAGCTACGTTTAACTAGAGAGTTACTACTCAACCGTTACGCACACCACACAAGGTGTGACCCCAGCCGGGAATCGATTCCGAGACATTAGTTAATCTATTTAGGCAAGGCAAGCTACCAACTAAGCCGCAAAACCGATATTAGTAAATCTATTTTAAGTCGATTTTTACGATAATATTGGTATAACAGAAGTTTATATAAATTTTTGATATACCAATACCTTAATAAATATTTAAGATAATTATTATAAAATGTGATTTTGATCTCTTTAGTATTCAATATATTTATGTTAGCCTAAAATAAAATTATTTTTGAGAATAATAATAATGTACATCTATCCTATTTGACCAGTACGCCCCGGTAGACTATTGCAACTATTTCATACAAATTCTTTACGGTTCAACACATTGTTGTCGTACTGTATGCAATATTTACTACGCGTCTAAAGCTATGCTGAGCATATTTCATTTTAACGAGTAAGCTTCCTGGATACGAAGCCATTTCGGTATAGATATAGTCGGTGGCTTTTTTCTTATGGAAAAATTCGCAGATCGGATAGATAGCCTGCTTTATTATATTTCTTAGATCAAACCGCTCTGTGACCGCGAGCAAAGTTAAAGCCAAAATGCGGCTATAAAAAACAAAACTCCAAAATGTTTTTAATTATAGCCGTAATTTTATTGAGCTTATTTTCCTTGTTATTAATATTTCTTTCTATTATTACAATAATTAGAAATTAGTAGGTAATTAATATTTATTAAAAACCCATTTTTAAGAGATTCCTTTGACGGATCTACTTCATATAAAAATTTTCGACGTAGGTACATATTGATGATAGAAAATTTTAGACTTGATTTTTCTTAAAATTTTATTTCAACAACGCATAACTTTAACCAGTATAAGAATTTATTTATTCATAATTTAGACATCTCCGTAGCTTACTTCATAGTTGCCATGCTTTCGAAGCGAGGGGACCCGGGTTCGATTCCCGACAAATAATCCTAGCGCAGAGGTATGGGTAAGCGTTTATTTATTAAATACAAGCCTTTATCTCATCTGCTCTGTTGTAAAAACACAATCTTCTTTTATGATTTTCTGAATATTTAACCTAACAATTACTTTAAAGCAGGTAAATTTCTAGACTGCCACTACCAAGCAGCTACGAAATTAATAAACAATTTGACTAATTAATTTGTTGTAGGTGGAACATTAAAGTCTTGTCTGGCAAGATTGCTTTGATCGCAAGAGGTAGATTTGATTGTGGAAACTAGATTAAATTTAATTAGGAATTCTAGAAGTTATAACATCACGCTTGTGATATTATATAAGCTTAGACAATTAAGTGAATAGATGATTAATATTGCAGCGTGGCAGACGCAGCCGAATAAAGCTGTCTAAGACCCAAGTCTTGTCCTGAGTTTATCTTCTATTTCACGTTCTGGGTGAAATTTATCTTTAAATCCGTTAAATTATTAATAATTACTTTACTTAAAATGTTACTTTTTCAAATTATATTGATAAAGATTACGCATTCTTATCACTTATATTAGTGCTTGTCAGACCTTATCATGAAATCAAGATTTTTTATGGGTTAACCTTGATGGTACATCCAATTAAATAAAAAAGAATAACTGAGTTGAAACCAAACTCCTAAATAGGAAGTTGATTAAAAAAAATACTTAAAAGTTGATAGTATTACTTTAAATTTTAAAAATCTTCTCTTAATAATGTCTAAAATCGAGCTATAAATAAATAGTCATGGATATTTAACAGCGCCACCTAGCCCCAAACTGTGGGAACTAGATAACTGATAGAATACTTATATAGCCCTTTTTTTCAAAATACATATATAATACATGTTAATACCCAGACACAGAACAAATATCACGAAAACGCTTGCCCTGGGACATTTCAACATGAAACCATATTAACTCAAATTTTGAAGAAGTCTTGGAAATATAACATCAGTCTTACTGTATTTCTCTCTATTGTATGGATCGTCGAAAACAAGGACCTAAGTTAAGAACTGTAAGTACATGAAACACCTTTCAAGTTCAAAAGTTGCAACTAAGTGATGTTAACTCAAACACGATTTCAGACACTGAACTTGTTCAGTAAACTTAGTATTCAATTCACATGAGTGAGTCTATAAAAGTATATTAGATGGCTCCGTGCCTTCGAAGCGAGGGGTCCCGGGTTCGATTCCTGGCCGGGGCACACTTTGTGTGGTGAGCATGAAATTTGTTCTCGGGTCTTGGGTGTTTGTATTGTGTTTCTGTGTTTGTCCATGCCATCTGCGACACAGGGAATCCTAGTGCAGAGGTATGAGTGTGTTAACGTTTTATTTATATTATTTTTAATATATAATAGAAGACTTTAAGTAATCTGACATTTAGTTTGACTGTTTATATTAAAAATATTTTTTGCTTTGTGTAATGTGTAAACTACTATGTAAAGGACGCATTTTAAAAGTCAATGTACATGATTCAATTTAGGATTTTTAATGAAGCTTGAAATTTCGATTTTTGTTTTGAACATACATATATAATATAAATAATAATATGAACAAGAATGAACAAGTGACAAACTTATCAATAAAACCGCGTGATCTTGAATATGTACCAAATATATTTATGAAAATAGTAGCGTTTCCATTGACTATTTAAGAATACACTGGATATATAGATTTTTGATTTTTAACTATTGTTGCTGAAGTTAGTATTTTCATGCTGCAAGAGATGTACATGCATGTGCAAAATATCTTCCTAAAAAACTGTGGGTGCAGTATATAAGTGAATTTATGATGCATTTACTTCCAATACTTCGTCGCACAAAATCGTCACCGCCATCATTATCCAAGTGCTGCAATAGGAATTTCCTCACACATACTAAAACAATCAGATTCTTCTTTAATAAAACGGCGCGCATTCTTAAATAAGACGGTCTTATCCTTACCTTACGAAGCATCTCTTCCAGCGACTCCATGTCCATGTCGGCAGAGGCGGGCTCCCCGCCCGCGCCTCCGTTCACGCCGTTGTTGTTGTTCGTCATAGGTGCACTACAACGTGCCGGCACATGAGAAACGCACGTAGGGAGGCCGCCACTTTACTCCAACGCACATAGGAAGACCGGCACTTTATATATAAACGCACGTAGAGTGTAGCTCCTTCACACCCAAACGCACGTAGGAAGACTGGCACTTAATTTCAACGTATCACCATGAATGCGTATTCATACAAACGCACGCGTGGAGTTGATATCTTGAAAGTATCGTAATGTATAATCATTAATCACTTTATTTGTATCAGTATTTTTGTATTTAATTTGTAGAATCACTAATTAATTTTGTAATAAGGTGTTCCAATGTCCACAAAATTTATAAGTTTTGCACTTTATACATAGGTAACAATATTGCTAAATTGACTAGAAAACTTCAGGAAGACTGTATTTGCACTGAAATAAATAAAATAGTTCTTTCTACGTCAAAAAACCTGTGATACATTATTGTAGACAACAAAACAAGAAACTAAGGCGTACCGAGGTGACATTTCAACGAAATTTAGTGGAATGAGGTCTAGACTACCTCAGTTCAGTAGAAATATTGTGTCAACTAACGTTAAGAATGAAATATGAATAGATATGCTTTTTTTTATTGTGTAAATAATGAGAAACTATTTTATCTAACTTTTTAGCCTACAGCCCACAGCTGGACATAAGCGTCATTGAGTATTGGATTATTCCAATACTCAATAATCCAATATTGAAATATTTGGACTTTTATACGACGAAAATCCAACTTCTACTTTCTTCTATAATAATTTATATTTGAACATATCTATGTATGTATTCCTTATGTATGTATTGTATGTGGAAGAGTGTAGGTGCCGGTGAAATCACATGCGTACGAGACGTGACATCCCACGTTTCGGACACAACGTTTCTTCTATACTGGGGTCGTGGAGGGCCTAAATCGTATTACTGTTATTATTGGCGGAGGTTATCATCAGGTGCCTTCAAATCACACGGTCAATAAAGTTACAAAAAAAAAAATCGAGTCTCACCGGCTGAACGCTTAAATGGGAACACAAAAACGAGAGTGCTCAATCGCTTTTGGCGGCAGTAATAGATAAGAACCCTCGAAGCTTCCCTTGTAAGTAAAATGGATTAACAATGCTCTTAATTTGATTGAATGGATCGAAGAATGGTCTTTCAACGGTCACTTGTCAAAAAGACCGAACGCTCACGATCCATTACATAAAATGTTTACTTTGTCAGGACAAGGCGATTGCATTGTTTGGCTACCATTTATTTGTGTTACAATGTATCTTTTACGAGAGCGTGGTGGTTACGAATTTTACGGAATACGTCCACATAACGGTGAAGGCAAACGTGAAGAAAAAAAATCGGAATCTCGTGGTAGATCGTAATTTATACGCTTGAGAGTAGTCCTTGAAATAACGAAATTAGATGTTAAAATAACTTTTAGGGGGGTCCAGTTGCAGGATGAATGCGACTCAGTAAAGATTTGTATCTCATACTGAGTCGCACGCATTACTGTTGTCATGGGCGTGGGTCCACCACTTACCACCAGGTGGGCCCTCAGCTCGTTCCGTCACTTACTCACTTAAAAAAAAAAACTGGTTCCTTATTTCGCTGCCATGTCGAAGCATCTTTGATTCTTGAAATCTTTGATTTACCACGCTTTTATATGAAGGCTGAGTAGTTTCAGTAACTTACCTTAGTAAATTACCGAAGCGCTCCAAACCGAAATTACAAAATATGCACTAAATAATACTCCCGCAGAAAATTCTATACTACAGAACATACTCATCTTTACTTCATTCTATCGTGAATTTTACCCCTACAGTTACGTTCGGTCGGGCTGTGCAAACACAATTATCCTATGTACATACTGAGATTTCTCGTGTACGCCCTTACAAGGTATGGTAGCGTGTGTTTGCGAATATTCTAAGATATCAAACGCAGGTAACATATACAGTGAATGTTTTGAAACGCTTGTTTTGTAGCTTCCTATCTGTTCTTCCTGAGACCTTTTCGAGGCAATTGATCTAAGCGCTTCCATGCTGTGGAAAGCATTTTAGGATCTCATTGCCGGTTGTATCTACTGCTATAAAAGTTTGAGGAGGCATTCGGCAGCTTAAAAATTGGACTGCAGAGTTGTCCACCTCACATAATATTTTTGAGTATCTTATACTAAAATAAATCTGTGATACGGACGCCGATTTTCAATCAGAAGGTTACCCTGTTCGAGATCTGAACTGGGGTACTTTGAATCGAAAGCCACGGTGCCTACCACCTCCGTATTTAAGTACATGTAGACTAAACTCGCTCACAATCTAGCGTGGTCTGGCACGGGCAATAGGTAATAATATTATTCCGTTCCCAAGTGTCGTTCACCTCTGCATTCCGGTGCCTATATGTTAATACAAATACGTAACTTAGATGCTAGCTAATGTATATAGGTATTTCTTGTGCAAATATATACTATTTTATATGTATACAAAAGCGTAGGATGAATTTGTAGGAGATGGTAGTAGGAACCACTCTTGACGCAGGACCAACTTTGCAAATATTAATACTGCTTTCGAGGGGTTTCTTGTTTCTCGGGCTGGTCTGTTGATAGAAAAGGCATAACCTCAACAGATAAGACTAGCTGAACCATACAAACTGACTTTAATTTGACATATCAGTGTACATGTAATACATACAATATGTTTACTTGTGCGTGTGAATTTAGCAATTTCAAACAATACCAACACTCAAAATCTTTGATTTTTGAGGTTGATGACTCTTTTCACTGAATTTGAGGAAACAGATCCTGCCCTGAAGATATCTCGTCATAAATGACCGCGTCTATATTTTTTAAATGAAATACCTCATTATGGTTGTAAGAAAAGTAAAAGTTATATTGTCAATGAAATCAGGATTATTATGAGCAGCGAGAACGAATCTCATACAAGTCATACAATACACTGTGTCAAGGCTCAAACCACGCACTAATGCAAACACATTCAAACGCTGAGCAGTTCATTCACGAGTTTGTTTGATTCATACACCCACTATTATCTTAATATGTAAAACACAAACAAAAATTCTACCTATGTCCGTTATAGACTTTGAAATCATCTAAACTATGTGCTCCAAACCGGTTTTATTAGAAACGCAATAATGAGAAGATGGTTTTAGACCACTAAAACAACGCATTAGGCACAAAATGTATTTCTTTTTTTTTGCATACACCTGGTATCCCTTAGTATGTAATACTAGCTGTGCCCGCGACTTCGTCCGCGTGGACTTAGATCTATCCCAGCCTAGAAGATAGAAATATAATGATATGCTTATTATGTCTGGTCGTTACTATTGTATTATAATTATGTTATGATTAAATCTCAAAATACTTTATTTCCGTTGGATTCTTATATGTAATATAATATATATATGAGCTCTAGAGTGCTGAAATTTATTTATTCAAGTTTTTGGTGCATTAATTATAGCGACTATTAGCGAGAGAAAGCCAGTGGAAACATTACAAGTTGATACGGAAGGCATAAAATTTATTTAACCTCTAACGCAAAAAGAGGGTTATTATAAATTTGACCGCTATCTTTCTGTATATCTGTGTGTCTGTCTGTGGCACTTGCCTTCAAAGCGAGGGCTACCAACTAAGCTATGGAGTCCCGGATTCAATTCGCAGGCAGGGCAAACGTTTTTATGATGAGCAAAGAAATTGTTCGCGGCGACACAGGGCAATTTTGCCCCATTAAAAGTGCCCTGAGTCGTCAATGTGTGTGTAAACATTACTTAATATTTATTCCACTTGGCAGCAGATTTGTTTTTCTGGGTACACATAATAAAAGATATATCTTTTATATATCTTTCGTATATAAAATCTAAATAGCTCATAAACCATAAGCAATAAATATATCGTAATCTGCCCTCTATTTCCATAAAACTATCATCAATATCTAAGGTAAACGCGCCAATCGTGGCCAGCTTACAAATCGCCGACCAATTACATGGTACAGGTGTTTAGCAGGCCAAGTCACGGGGTATTATGTAGTCGCATCCGCTCTGTCTGACTTGCATAATTCATTAATGACCACTGCGACTCAGGTGTTGACAATAGAATTGTTAATATATTGATTTAAATGTTTTTGACTGGAGTTTGATTTTTGGCCGGAGATGACCTTGACAAGTTTGCGCAGACTTTTGGTGAGCGAACTGGCTACCCATTAATCTTAAGATTCACTGGTTATCCGCTATTGCCTCGCACATTTTCAAATAAAAGGTGCAAATTTCGTTGATTAACTATTTATTGATATGATCGGCCTTTCAGACGACACTTGTTTCATTTTGAATTGAGAATCATTGAAACTTTAAAGTTATGCATAACTAATCGAATTGATGTTGGGAATTAAGTAAGTACCTATTTTCAATACAAGAAACACACTTTACGAATAAACAAGATTACAAATCGTAAGCAGTGCACTATTATAAGTTCAGGCACAGGGAAAGTTCTAAGCAATTAATGTAAGCAAAGAGTTTGCAGCTCGTTTCGAACTTGGGGAACTAAATAATACATCTAGTTAAAAGGTACCTAGAACTTGCGCATTTACCTTACCCTGTTTCAGAATGTAGTTTAAACATTGTTAGCGAAGTAACTTACATAACATTTTTAACATGAATTTAAAAAATATACAGATTTTTGCTACATATTTTAAACAACATTTTTTTAGGAATCTCTCTTTTCTGCTAAAAAGGATAAATGCAAAGTAGCATTTTGATATTCTGTAGAAGATAAGTAACCATAGTACAATGACGCTTTTCGTGGACTGGAAATTAATTAAAATATACTATTTTGAAGCTGTAAACGCAGGAGAAACTTTACTAGGTTCGTCCCAAGAAGTACTGCCACAACACCTGGTAATACAACACCACGCTCGCACAGCTGTGTAGACGCATAAGCCGTTCAATCCTGCTTAAGGTGACGTGCGCAACACGATGCGACTTGGGCCTTCTTATACTTCGAAAGGGGAAAAGCTGAACCGTAACTTTTTTTGTGTAACTGAAGTGACAGGATGTTAAGTAGTTACCTCCGCCCATAACAACAGCAATGCAACTTAGGTCCTACCTGACTGAAGTATGAGAAGACTCAAGTCGCACCCCGCTGCGCCCGTCACCCGAGACGGGGATATTACGTCTCATGTGCCTGTAATTTAACAACTTGTGGGCCTTCAGCGCATTCCGTTACTTTAGTAGTGTACTATTATAATAACTACTTTATTATTAAACAGCAGCTTTATTTATAGAGTACTGAATCGCATAAAATTGTCTCCACCTTGGTGCAAATAATTTGAGTGCAGTTGAAAGGAACGCGTCAAATATTAATTATTAATTGCCGTGTCTTCCACAACAAACTTGGTAGCGCTCAGTAGCTGTCGGATAAAATTCCAAGGGGTGTTTTTTGCAACAAATTATTCCAGTCTAGGAAGTTTGTATTGAAATTGATAAATTTAACTATGCAAGATAAGATTCTTTTGAAATTCATTTTTTAAGTGCGCTAATGTATATACTCAAAAATTAACCGACTCCATAACAAGATTTTCGATTCGTTTTTTTTTTTGGGGAATATTTGTTACTCGATGCTTTCGACAATTGTGAATCGATTTCAATGATTCATTATTTATTTGATAGCGTTTTTTTCAGGGCCATTCAGAAAAAAAAAAAGTCTTTTGCTAAGAACGAAAAATTAAGATGGCAGTTTCATTGATTTTTACATTACAATAAATGGTACATTTAAATATATTTAGAAAGGTACAAAACAGGTATTCCGTCCACCTACCTTACGGTATTATCATATCTCTTTTATTACTTATATTATGTTCTTTAGCCTTTTGACGACTCCGTGGCTTAGTTGGTAGTAGCCCTGCCTTCGAAGCAAGGGGTCCCGGGTTCGATTCCCGGCCGGGGCACGCTTTGTGTGGTGAGCATGAAGTTTGTTCTCGGGTCTTGGGTGTTTGTCTTGTGTTTCTGTGTTTGTCCATGCCATCTGCGACACAGGGAATGCTAGTGCAGAGGTATGAGTGTGTTAACGTTGTTGTTGTTTTTGTTGTATTTACTTTTATGATTAAGGTTAATCCTTGTATTATGTACTTGTACGCATGATGTGTTCATCTATAATTGAAATTACATGAAACCTTTATGTGAATATTGTAACTGTAGCATTTAAACATGTATTATAAATTCATTCATTAATAAATAAATAAATCTCTGCCCATGTTAATAATACTAATAATAAGTACTAATGTCCATTCTTTGATGTGGAAATATCCAAACCGTGTCGCAATGCGCCCGTCAATTAATTAAGTGCTCGTGTTGACTACGCAGACCTTTGACCATCACTCGTGCTGATAACAGATTATACGATTTGCAAATGGGACTCATAACAAAATCATTAATTAGCCAGTTATAGCCATCATAAAAAGATTATATGATTTGTTAAAAAACTGATTTCAAAAAAAAGGTATTTGCCTTTGAGTTAAAATCAGCATCGCCACGGAACCCACGATGACTACACATTGATTTTAAGTACTTAGTAAATAATTATAACACATTTATATGTCAATTATAAAAAATATAACAAGCATCATCCAACACTTAAATTTGTCAGAACTAGTTAATAGTTTTTTAAAACTATCATTATTATGAACATTATTATTCGTGTTACCGAGATATTTACCATGATTTGTGAGTTTTGTTGACTCCCGATATTTCGACGCATGTAACTGCATGCAACTTCAACAAAACTCACAAATCATGATAAATATCTCGGTAACACGAATAATAATGTTCATACTTAATGAAAGGTACAAAATAAATTGACTCGAAATAATTAACTCGAACGGACTAAAGCATAATCGAATGGAATTTTATAATATGTTTAGAAAGTGTTCAAAAATCATCTGAGCAAGGAACAGCTATAATGAAACATTCCACCCAAATAGCAATACGACACATTAAAAATTCCGAACAAAATGCAATGATCCGGAAATGACGCTTCCCCAAAAGCGAGATGTCAAGCCTCGTTCCGAACATCAACAGCAATAGACATCAGTCTCAAAGGCCTTTGTGGAAAACTCGAGAAGTCACAAGTGAACGAGACGAGGATGCTGTTAGCTCTGAGCAAGCTACTGCCTATCTGAAAGACAGTTGCTCGATTAGGATACTTGCAATAAACAAATTACGTACGATATTCGGTTTTTTTTTATATACAAAGGTTAGTTTAATATAAGCCAATACTGGTCTCAATGGCCCGATTTTAGAACCTTGAATAATTGAATTTGCTAGAAAAAAAAATCTTGTTCAGGTTCTTTTGATTTTTGGCTTTTTTGGCTAATTTGGAGCAGCTGATCATTCAGGGCATTGCAGCTGCAATGTGATTAATACACATTGATTTTATTTGATTTTAATATTAGCTAGATTGACTACATAATTAATATATATAGCACATCACATTAGACATCAAGCACAAATGATTCAATGTAACCTACAGGGTATTTTATGCAACGCTACCATTTAATAAAATAAAAATTCTAAATTAAGTTAATTAAATTCAACGCGGGAATATAGCCAGTGTTATTGGCGCCCTAGCCCACGATAAAAAAAAACATTGTACGCTAATTTTACTTTCTATTTGTTCGATTTATGTAGCTGCTAAGATTATGATGTATTTTTATTTTTATGTGTAAACTATATTAATAAATTAGATAAATTAAGTTATATAGCAACAGCCAAATTTGTAACATAGATGCACAAATGCGGATATTAACGAACTTACCGCAATAATAATAATATTGAATTTCATTTATGTTAAATTATAACTAGCGCAAGTGCAAGTAGAATCTACTCGCACTTGCGCTAGTAACTCTTCCGTAGCAAAGCAGACAAAATGGCGTCCGGGGCGCACGAATAATTAAATTGAAACATTCCATTGTTAACGTTCTTTTACATCGACAGAGACTGGGAAAACAGTTATTTCGCGAAAAAACTCGGATCTGCCGGAGTTTAATTAAAATGACAAAAGAGTTTGGAAAAACTGGTAAATTTGTAATGTAAAACGGTTTAAACTCGTTTATGATATCAGCAGAACAAAAAGTATATTTTAATTTGACGCGACGGTAAACGCATTCTTCCCTGGACATCATTAAAATACTTGTTAAGTTTTTCAGTAATCTTTTTCCATGAAAAAGGAATAAAGAATATTTATGATAAACTATTTCGTAACTTAGATTACTGTAGTAGAAACTTCCACGAATATATTTGTAAAAAAACATCGCACAGTAAACCAAATAAGTCAGTCCTTATTAAAATGATCCGCCTTTAGATTTAATTTGACCCAATTTCCGTTTTAAACCGACTTCGAATATAAAGGCATTTATTCCTCCACTTTCGGCTGACCTCATAGGTCAATTGGGAGTAACTCTGTTTTCTGCGCTGTAGATTCGATTCCCAATCAGTACAAGCATTTGTGTAACGAACATATATGTTCGTTCTGTGTCTGGTTGTCAATATGTATTATATGCATGTATTTACAAAATAATACTGTTGAAGTATTCTATCAGTCATCTAGTTCGCATAGTAGGTATATTTCATGCGATATGACGCTATGTGAAACGTCCATTTTCAGACTACAGCTCAAATGTATAAATCGCCTACCCTCTTCCAAGTTTTGTAATAACTAGATATAAATCTATCAATATTGGGTAATAAAACAGACGAACCCAATCTAAAGAAATTGCCAGCACCTCAGCGTCTCATTTATCAGCAATTTACTGGCCTATAATTTACTATTAGTTAAATAAACCACTAAATCTGACATAAGATCACCGTGACCAACGATAAACACTATTTAAGTGATATATAAATTAGATCAGGGATGCCCCTACAAGAGTTTATCGAATATTGTAAGCGGGTAATTAAAACTAGTAGTAGTAGACTTGTTTAAGTTCGTCTGGAGAAGTACTGCCTCTACATCAGTCAAGCACTTACGCACTGTCACTATAGGTGAAATTATAGGCGCATGAAACGGTAAATACTCATCTCAAATGGGCGCAATGCGATGCGAATCAGGTCTTCTCATTCTTCGGTATGGAGGTACAAGTAATATGTAATTTTTTTTAATGTAATAGCGGGCAGAGGAGCTGGCCACCCATGGACACCTAATGGATACTAGAAGCAAAGCCGATGTGCTGCCTATCGACCCAATATGATCATAATTAAGATAATTGGTCTGATATTAATCAATTTAATTTAATTGGGTTAGTTTTGGTAAACCTTGAATTACGAGTAAGTTTTCCAGCCGCCTACTCGTCTCGTCTAGACAAAATGACAACAGATTACTTTTTAGTTCACCGTAGCAACAAATTCAGAAAATAATTTTACTATCGTCATAGTACGTGGCTATTTTTAAGTACCAAACGACAACAATAACAACGCTTCTATACTCATACTCCTGCAATCATTCCCTGTGTCGCAGGCATGGAAAACCAGAAATACAAGACATCCATTAACCGAGAAACTGTGCCTTGGCCGGGAGTCGAAACCCTGGACCCCTCGCTTTAAAGGCATGGCTATTACCAACTAGGCAACAAAGCTATTAGTGAAAACGTGATCATATTAATAACCAGTAATATACTTAGCGGTGTTTAGCGCATTTATAGAGAATAGTTTCAAATTAACAGATTCAATTTGTAAACGAGTTCTAGAAATTAACATAACGATATTAAAATCAATCTATTTCGAATCCCGCTAAAAAATTGCCGACTTAAAAAATAGAGGTTCTCATTCTCACATATTTTTCCTCCACCGTTTTGAGAACGTGATATTGCGCACATACATTTTTCAACACTTTTAATTTGTGCACCGGAAATAAGCGACCTTCGAATTTAAAGTCTTCGTCTGTACCCCTGGGCCACGAAGCTCGTAACACTAGTTACTACTTACTAATAGAAGCTTACTATACCTAAGTACACATACTACAGTGACAACATAATTCTCGCTGCGAGTCTGAAGTTTAGAAGGCTAATTCTCAGTTAAGTAAGTTACATCATTTCATTTCGCTTTAAATCTCGAATTGTAATTGTCACATTATAGAGTAAAACCCAATTACTTCTAGCTTTTGGCTGTTCATGTTGCTCATGTAGGTGAGCACGGGCTGTCCATTTTGCATATGTCCTTAGGTGTCAGAGTTCCTAAACGTTTTTTTCATCATCATTATCATGCATTAGTATCCTTCTATCGCAAACCTTTGTCTTACTACCAGTCTTTCTACTCTAGCAGCCTCTAGATTAACCCGGCGGGCTGCCAGCTCTCTGCAAGTCCAATACGACAATATCTTCAGGATGCTGATGCAACCTGATCGCTTTTGCAGCGCATCGGGAATGTTCGCGGAGGCGCGCACGGACGACTTTGGCGCGATTATTCGCAAGAAAGTCGCTTCCCTACTCCAGCATACGCGAGGCAGCAGCAACGGCATCCTTAAGATGATTGTAGCAAGTACGTGATTTTTTTTTGGAATTTTTCAAAAACTTTGGACGTGATGTTACAGAACATGTTGATTAAAAGGTAATTTCTCATATTTTTATTATGATATAATAAATAAAGAACCAGAACACGTATTTATGAGTTAATATATTATATACAGGATTGGTCTGACATCTGAACGAGATCTGTAGAATAGTAGTAGTGAGGCCTGCAGTGTAATGGTGCAGGCTAGAAAGAATTAGTTGTTAGTTTGGCGCCATCTAGCCCCAAACTAAGAATAGCATATGGGACCTAGATAAATGATACCATACGTAGATAGTATTTTTCGGTATTACATACTAATAAAACATATTAACATTACATTGTGTATTAGACACAGAACAAACATTTATTTTCAACAAATGGTTATCCTAGCTGGGAATCGAACCCACAACCTCTAGCGCACGAGGCAGAGCTACTACCAACTCAGCTATGAGGCCAATACACATTCACCTAATGTGAGATACCTAAATTAGAGAGAATAGACCCCTAGATAGTGTAGCAAAATCCAGATCTATTGTGAGACAAGCGTAGGTTGTGAGCTGTCGGAATGTCAAAGACTTTGTGTAGGCCTTATCTTTGTAAGGTTAGATGTATATGCATATATATTACAAACTATTTCATGTCATCTGTGTTACTAGACTATTATTTTAAATGGCTTCGTAGCTTAATTTTTAGTAGCCATGTCATCAAAGCAAAAGGTCACTGGTTCGATTCCACATCGTGTGAGCCCGAAGTTGGTTCTCGGGTATATGTGTCGTTTGTGTCAATGCCACCTGCGACACATGGAAACTGCATTTTACTTGTTTAGAGTGCGTAAAATATTTTTATCATAATGCGACACCCAACAGGAAACTAATAAAAAAAAAATATCAACAAGTAGAATCGAAATAATAAGCTTATCGAAATAATTACATTTTGAAACCCCTAAACTCAATTTTAAGTCAGTTTGTAGTTGTCAGCTCTCGGCCCGGTCAAACGTTGGATGGGTGGCCGTTTAGTGGTATTTGGACAGAGCGGAGTGCACGTTAAAATGTAGAGGATAAACAATGTCGGATGCCTTCGGGCTTGAAAACATCGAGTTGGCCACATACTCTTACAAAGGAAGAATATGTTGTCAGCTGCATATGCAGATTTTGACCGGTAAGGTACTGCCATCTGACATATTTCTACGGATGCATTGCTGATCCGATGAACAAGATTGACGGTAAAATTAAAATACTTAAAAAAACCGACCTACGTATCTTTACATCTCCTGACGGGAGCAATTCGAAACAATTTTTTTTATACGGTTTTATGCAAAATACTCCCCTATTTTACATAAAACTTACATAGTATTATTACTACTGTAACGCGTAGAACATATCGCCTAAATTTTCACATCACTAAAAAAATCTAACGCAGTTATTCCTATATCATAATTTTGTAATCTTCATTTCACCAAGAAATTAATAACTCAAATCAAGACCAGACATCGAAGGCCATAATTGGGTGTTAGTACAAGGACGAAATTATTAACAAACTCTGAACTCTGAACCCTTTGTTTGGTAATAGAGATTGGCTGTAAAGTTGGTAGTTACTATTATATTTCAAGGTTTGAATAACACGTACATTAACAGTTCGTATGCATATCCAAGACAAAAAGAAAATATTTTTTCGATTCTTGTGATAAAATTATACATTATATTGTGTTGAGTCAAGCTTTAATTATTTATAACTAAAGAGAAAGTAATGTTTCTCACTATTTCTGTCTTGCGTTAGGTAATAATAGGTCTTCTTAACCGTCATCTTTTGTTACTTCAACACAAAGAGACCACCACTATTAATTATGCCAAATTTCTGCACATTCCAGTTTAAGTTTATGCCATTTTAGACAATTTCTGGCAGGTTGAAATGATTTCGAATTTTATTTACGAGATATAAGTAGTCTTAAATATAAGTTGTCCTAAGAACTGGTATTGTATATTGACTACAACTAACAGTGTTTTCAAACGCCTCTCACATTCAATGCCTACAAGCGGAACCTAGGCCAAATCAATAATTCACACTATTCTCACAACTACTCGCTAGAATATTCATGTATTCGTACAAATACTACGAAACAAAACAACGTTTCCTGTCAGAAATCAGCCGATTACAATGTTAACGGCGTATCACAGGTTTTCCTTCCACGTAGAAAGAACAGCTGACCTAAATTATTCGCCAAGCGAAAATAATTCGATTTCCCTTTCTCGATAAAACACGATCTCAAAACTGAAACATAACACTGTAATATCATACGATAAAACGTACAATATTTGCATAACCGGAAACCGTATTTCGGACAAAAGCTCACCGAAACACAAAAATAAACTTAAGCACGTCCACAAGATTTCACCGCACAAAAACATACACCATTAATTAAAATCCTTTCAAAAACGAATTTGCGAAAAATGCGTTACGCAGAAATCGCGCGCGGGTTCGTAGCGCTTACGTCTACGCGGTGCGAGGCTCCCGCGGCAACTGGACCCCGTTTCTATAGCACCCGGCTACGGCGTAGCTGGTGTTCGACGTGCAAAGTCATGTTTCGTAGCATTTCGTAGCAGTTTGCAGGATAGGATTTTATGGCGAAAAGTTGACACATTTTTCACCGGTACATGCATTAAGGTTTCCTCAAGTTGCGGGTAATAGACCGGTGTTGCTCAACAGTACTCCCATAATGGTTTTAAGAGGGTTCTATGTAAAACATCTATAGGCGTCTGAGTTATGAACGCCGCGGGAAGTGCTGAGTGTTTCAACTGATCGCTGAAACTTCTCCGGAAATTAGATGTCAAATGAATTTATGTGCATTTTCCGTATCCATATTGAAACAAACACGGGATTGAGAATACAAGTATACATATGATGGATGATATTTAGACTGGCTTTACAGCTCATATCGTAATCGTTTTGCCTTCTGCGCTGTAGGTCTGGGTTGGATTTTCAGCCACGACAAACATTTGTGAGATGAACTTAGATATTGGTTCTGGTCTAAGCTTTATTACGTTAATATAGATGTATTTATAAAAAGAAATACACATTTCACATTAAAAGTTCACATTTCATTCTATACTTAGTTTGGGGCTAGATGGCGCTGTATGAAATTTTATTGTGTCATGTAATGTATTGATTTTATTATTAACCCCAAAACAAAAAATATAACTAGATAAAGAAAAAAAAAATAAAATATGAAAGTAAACGTTCAAAAAGTAAATTAACAGTTTCAGGTATTTTGATGTACTCAGTAGTCAAAATATTAACAAGTTTATAAGTGCCGAAATATATTTGAAGTTTAGGTTTTAAGACTTGCTTTCCTTCACCGTTTCGAGATCGTGGTTTGGCGCACATACATTTTTCAAGTGAAAAACCCAAGTGAACCAGGAACCTTCAGATTGAAAGTCGGCGTCTGTGCCCCTTGATCACCAAGCTCTCACAATATACTCGTACATACCAATATATTTCCGATCGGCGGATATCGTAAAATACAAGAGAAGGCAGAGATTCAAAGGTCTACCTGTCGCATTGAAAGATCCCTTCAATAGTTGGACGGTGTCTGGACACTTACACATGTTCGGGTAATGTAGGCCCTGTTGGGCATAAATAAACATTTATGCTCTTTGATTTACACGATGTCCCATGCCACATGGATACGATCAGTCGTTAATATTTATCTCCTATCCCCTTAGTCATTATTCAAAAAGTAACTTTGACGGCTTCGTGGCTGAACTGTGCTAGGATCTCAATGGGTTCGAACCTTGACATCATTTTATAAAAATGACGTTTCCATGTTATTAAGAATTCAACGGAAATGAAGCCTTATTATGACTTTGACATTGTGATATTTGTGATGAGCATAAAATATGTTATTATTTTTGTTTATTCGTGCTGTAAAATTTGGGTACACTTCAACGACGGTCGCTAATCGTTTACAATCGTTTCGGTCCAAAAAGGAAAAGGGGCAAAAAGGGATTTGGAGGTTAATTTTAAACTCTTCCGTTTCGAGAATAGGTCAGAACTCGAGAGAGGGGAAATATTTAGTTCACCACCGCTTGAATACTAATAAGTTTTGAATTTGTGTTTTAGGATACTTATTTTTAATATAAGTTTAGCAAACGTTTTTAATTTAGTAGATCATTTCGAAAAAACTTGGTTCACTTGTTTTTCAAATAACTTGTAATCCACTTCAAAGCAATACATGTTGCGCAGTTGGCCACAACCTCTTCGCAGCCTCAAACCTGGTTACAGGGAGTTCGCGGCCAACTGCGTTTATATATCATACATATACAACTAGATTTGGATAAAAATTCAATGTAATCTTGAAGACAGGCCTCGGGCTATTAGGTCAACACTCTCCAGTAGTAACAAAGTATGCTGGAATTAAATAGTTCATACAGAAAGTTTGAATGGCTATGCGTGAATGGACGATAAACATCGGATCTACTCAAGGTCTTTTCAAACGAACCGGTATGCGTAGGCGCATAAGCTTCATTCATACAGCGTTCAATGACGTCTGGCAATCCTACAAGCTATTTCTTATTTTATTTTTACGCAGCTAAGTTGTAAAGTCGGGTATATTAAATATGGCGCCATAGATTGGATAATATGTTGTAGGTGTATGGTTTCACAAATTGCGCGTGACTCAAACGAAATAACACTATTAAAGTTGTGTAATCTATTATAAATTATTAGTGACACCGTGCGTTAAGTTATTGTTCGTTAGTAATTAAATAAATAATACCGGCTAATTTTGGTTTAGAATCGGTTGAAATCAGCCAATTATGTAATTAGGCTACTTACAACTAAATGGTTGCTAAGTTGATAACACTGCCATAGTAAAAAAGTTTATGGACCAGATAACAATGTTACAATGGTAATCTATCTCCAGTATCGAAATCGAATTCTTACCTCATCCCATACACTGAAATCCATTAATTAAATTAATGCTGTTCCTATCTCTATTTATATGAGCCGTTTTATGTGATACAACTGCAAATTTGTACAATAAGCTTTGAAAGTAGAAAAGGAACCTTCTCATCTCGGAATAAGGGTGAAGGGGATAAATTAGTACGTTGGTGGGCATGATAACGGTGATTGAATATCCACCAGTGTAGTAGCACGTGGTTTCAACAGACCAGTGCAATTAGTGGAAAAATGTAGCGATACGACATTGCAACAATGGTTTTCCATTTTTATCGCAGTATATGAAGTACTTCGGGTTTTTTTATTATTTACATTTCACCTGCGCCTAAACAATGTAAACAAAGCTACCTAACCTAAACCAGATTACTGATGGAATATTTAAACTACTTTTGTTTTGTAAATACATACTAACACTTAGGCTCACTCACTAAGAAAATATATCTTCATCCATCGCGCAAATCTTTGTCTTGGGCGGTGTTCTAACCTACTACCTATATGTGATTGCAATTAGTTAATTAATAATAATTACTATAAACTCCAACATGGAGTTGAAAAATAATTACTAAATTAAAAAATTCATAAGATTAATGAAGAAATTGTAATGAGTTATTATTATTAACGTTCAAAACTATAATTATGTGCCTAATTAATTTAATCTTCCATAAACTATACGGCTCCTATCCTTTAAATATCGATTTGAGTACGTGGTATTGCGCATACATTTTTCAAGCGATAGTCTAGTTGCTCTTCTGGATGTGAACCAGACCCCTTCGTATTGAACGTCAGCGTTTGTACCGCCACCACGCCTCCACCTCATCCCCATTAATGAAAATTTATTCATCATAAAACAAATGTATATCTAAAATATATTTCTATAATAGACTTTCCTTGTAGCAACAGCCCAAGCCTTAGTAAATCTGGCCACATAATAATTTTCCTACTCGCTTCAGCCTTATGAACCTGCTGATAAAAAATAATGAATTATCTCAAAGGGCAAGATGAACCACAGATTACTCAACATCTACTATAGACACCCAATTTGTTACAGTCAATTTATTGATCAATGATAGACGGCAATATTTCGCAGTACTAAGAGAATAACGTTGCTAGGCAACGGCACGCAGATTCTTCTAATTTCACCCCTTCCTGAGGATTAATAGAAAAACCATTTCAAAAGATCTCTCTTCTAAATTATTTCAAAGGTGTTTGTAAACAATCGCGGGTTTTACGGGGGTCTTATTGTAACGGCCGCTTATGGAGAGCCACTCATCTTCATATTTTTTTGTATTAAGTCCGATGTAACCTGTAAAATTTTTGAGGTATTCGTTGTCTTCTGTTTTTATTGCTCTAAATAGTCGCAAATATCAAATTATCATTAAAACAATTACATACCGAATTAATCAACTTATTTTTAGAACTTGGGAGCCATAGTAATAAATTTACCGTATTACCTCAGAGGTTCACCTTATTATCAAATAAAAAGAGACTCATTTAAATCTGTCTACGAAATCGCGTAACAAACATACAAAATTATAACATACAGGCAAACAAGAGTTCTTGAGTGTTCCTACGACAAATAAATAATATGAATATGAATCAAGAACCTTCCTTGTTTGAAGTCGGTAAAAAATGTTTAACCGACTACCAAAATACATGTAGAAAAATTTCATAAAAATTATATTATATGATTTGCGATACATAACATAACTTAACCTATAAATACAATCCAATATTAGGTTTGTTAGAATATCAACAATTGTATAGCACAATTCGTTTTTAGTAGTTTTAAGTTTTACTAAGCTAGTATTTCAGTCTTGAAATCACAGGCCATAAAATAAATCAGACGAAGTGGCGAGCAGTATTGAGAGTCGTTAAACGATGTGAAAGATTACCGCAATTCTGCACCTTATTGTACATCTGTGGACTGCAGCTAAGAGGTATGCACGTTACGCCAGGGCGCACTACGCTCTAAGGATCATATACATACCTACTCCGTGATACCACACTAATGTGGCTATTAGAAATCGGCGAGCGGGTAAGACACAAGAGCTATTCTGAAGCTATATTAACGTGTCCAAATATATTTTTTATGTCAATGAATGACGGAACGAGCTGAGAGCCCACCTGATGGTAAGTGGAGACTCTCGCCCATGACAACAGTAATGCGTACAACTGAGTATGAGATCCAAATCTTTATTGAATCGCATTCATCCTGCTGCGTCCATCACCCGAGAAGGGGATGACACGTCTCATGCGCATGTGATTTCACCGGCAGCCACACCCTTCCACCGGAACACAGTAATGCAACCACTACTGCTAGGCGGCAGATTCCAGATGTGGTGGCAGTAACTCTCCGGACGAACTTGGCACAAATTCTACTGCTACTTTTGGTTGCTCCTTTAGCACCACCCAGGGGGTACGTGTAGGGCATCAAAGGGTACACACCTACGGACGCGAGCAACTGGACCCCCTAAATTATTAATGCTCAGTTCATTTTGTGATCTGACGATTAGATAGATTACTCTAGCAACGTTGTTAATTTGACAACGATAATTTTAGATAGATAACAGTTTTGCTTTGGTTTTCTATCTACAGACTTCAATCTACAGTCCCTTATCCAACTAGAGAACCAAATAGAAAAAAATAGAGTAAACATATCGGAGAAAGATCCCAAAAAAAAAAAAAAACCCAATTGACTGTCATAACATAACATAATTTTAGCAAAACTATGACTGCGTTATTCATCCTTGCCATTATTAAATTACTAGTTGCGTCCTGCGGTGTTACCCGCGGTTGGCCATCCTTAGGGGACAATGCACTTTTCCGCTATTAAAAGCCTATAAGTTAATAAACGATATAAGTTATCCTGGTACCAAATTTCATCCAAATCCGTTGAACCGTTCGAGCGTGAAGGAGTAACAAACGTAAAACATAAACACACGTGCTGCGTGCACGTGTGTTTATTTTTTACGTTTGTTATAGATTTTTTATATAGATTACCCTAGCAACGTTATTAATTTGACAACGATAATTTTAGATAGATAACAGTTTTGCTTTGGTTTTCTATCTACAGACTTCAATCTACAGTCCCTTATCCAACTAGAGAACCAAATAGAAAAAAATAGAGTAAACATATCGGAGAAAGATCCCAAAAAAAAAAAAAACCCAATTGACTGTCATAACATAACATAATTTTAGCAAAACTATGACTGCGTTATTCATCCTTGCCATTATTAAATTACTAGTTGCGTCCTGCGGTGTTACCCGCGGTTGGCCATCCTTAGGGGACAATGCACTTTTCCGCTATTAAAAGCCTATAAGTTAATAAACGATATAAGTTATCCTGGTACCAAATTTCATCCAAATCCGTTGAACCGTTCGAGCGTGAAGGAGTAACAAACGTAAAACATAAACACACGTGCTGCGTGCACGTGTGTTTATTTTTTACGTTTGTTATAGATTTTTTATATAGATTACCCTAGCAACGTTATTAATTTGACAACGATAATTTTAGATAGATAACAGTTTTGCTTTGGTTTTCTATCTACAGACTTCAATCTACAGTCCCTTATCCAACTAGAGAACCAAATAGAAAAAAATAGAGTAAACATATCGGAGAAAGATCCCAAAAAAAAAAAACCCAATTGACTGTCATAACATAACATAATTTTAGCAAAACTATGACTGCGTTATTCATCCTTGCCATTATTAAATTACTAGCTGCGTCCTGCGGTGTTACCTGCGGTTGGCCATCCTTAGGGGACAATGCACTTTTCCGCTATTAAAAGCCTATAAGTTAATAAACGATATAAGTTATCCTGGTACCAAATTTCATCCGAATCCGTTGAACCGTTCGAGCGTGAAGGAGTAACAAACGTAAAACATAAACACACGTGCACGCACACATACAAACTTTCGCCTTTATAATATTAGTGTGACATGTTCAATTTAGAATGATTTGTTTAAGATGTATAATTCAAACATATCGGTTAAGAACAGTAGTTATTTTGACTCGAAGTCGATGAGGTGCTTGCTCAACTAATCCGATATATTGACGGGTAGTTGAACAGTAATTCGAAGCAGTTATACTCGTAATACCAAGTCCTCAGAATACAAGAGAAGTCAGTGCTACTGACATATAACTCAAATGAAATTGGTTCAATTTGAAGATATGAGACGACAATGAAATTGGGCTCATAAATAAATTACTAGGTACTGTTCATATTATGTTTAGAACTCACAACGCAAATTGAGTTTTTCTGTCCTCCGTAATAACAAGCAAAAGGTCTTGTCAAACAGTGGCACGTTGTGTTTCAGAGTAAATAAGTATCAAGTGCTGTACAAAGTGAGTTTATTACGAAAGTATCAGACACATATCTGAAGGAAGGAAATTTGTACAGACATTGGCAAAGTAAATTAATAAAGACTTTTATTTTGTGACTGTCACAGTCCAGTTCATTGTAGATATGCCTTCTGCGCTGGTCGCGGGTGCGATTCCTACCAAGTGCTAACAAAATTCTTTTTACCAACCGCTTAAATCGCTTTGATGCAAAGGCCAAATTCATGAAGAAATTTCAAGCGGTTCTAATAAGCGATGAAAGTATTGAAGTTGGTTAATTCTATTTTAAATCAGTAAATTATAATATACAATATATTCTTTTTTCTTACCAGTAGCAATATTTTAAACTGAGCTACAGTACCCAGTACACCAATTAGCACAGCGACGTTAAGCCACGTCCATGGTCGCTTTAAGTAATGTGATGGGCTCGTAATTAGGTTAGCTCATAGTTCAAGCTGTAACGATTATGCGCTAGGAAATTTAATTTAAGCATATTTTGCTTCAGTAAAAATTTTATGCAGCTGCTATTTTTGACGTAGGTGAAATTGTTGAATGGGGTCTTTTTTACCAGTATGGTTCACACTATATCAGGCATTATTTCATTTATTAATTCATAGAGATTGCAATCAATTACAGCAATACATTAATTAAGAGAAAATACAATTCTACATTCGTCGGTAAGTCATTTCATTAAACATCAAGTAAATATTGCATGACATTTGACATAATACATCATGTGTGCATGTAATGTGCCTAAATTCAAGAGTATGTTTACGTGTGTAAAGTTTGACGTGTCCAAACGATACTTGAAATCCAAAGGAATAAATGAATTTGAGTTTGACAGTTCATAACAGAATTTAGAATTTTGGGCCACTTTCCTCACGAATAACTTCACTAACATTTACATCAAGTTTAAACATTACCATATCATACCAATACCAAAGCTAGACTAGCTTTTATAAACGAATAAAAAATAAGTCCACAATACGGATAAAATAATATGTTATGCGAACAAAACAAAAAGGTAATAAAAAAATAATAATACAAAAAGTGGTTTTAGCAGAGCGTGGTTTCGATCCACGGACCTCTGGGTTATGGGCCCAGCACGCTTCCACTGCGCCACTCTGCTCTCTGACCAAAGTGTTGAAATTATTAATCCTATTCAACTGACTTAAACTACGTGACGTCGTGTCATGACGAACGGTATTGCGTCATCCGCCCTTCCAATGTGGTAATGATGAGATAATGAACTTTGTACGTGAGCTATTTATAGCAGCCGTACACTCTTGTATAAGTATCAGATAAGATATAATGTGTAAAATAACGTAACAAGGTGCTTGTTTTACATATAATATGTACGTAGGTACAAATTTATAGTCAGACTAGCGGACCCGCGGTCTTCACCGCGTTTAAAAAGTCAACATAAGACGATGGGAAAGAAGTGACAGAAGTTGTGTTTTTAGAAAGTCGTTAAAAAATCTTAACTTTTTTCTAGCCTATGTGATAATCCGGGATATGAGCTAATTAATAACAGATTTCATCCAAATCCATTTTTAAAGTATAGTCATAAATTACTCACCATTTAGGGTTTTTTATAGAGTCTAGACATACGTGGCGAATATGGTACGCATATCCGCCACGGATTTTGGATTAACAATAGCATGTTAACCAGAAACGATATATATAATAAGGCTCTGTTCTAGGCATATATTTTATTAGAACAGAAGTGAATATATATAGCTTAGTATACATACATAGTACTTGCTTATAGGTATGTATTGTTACCAAATATGTTTAATATTAATGAGTTTTTGTAGCATATTAACAAAAAAATTTACATTTTTTCTGTTCTATTCTAGACCAGCTAAAAAGATTTCCGAATTATTAGTCGTCGATTTGTAAGGAGTTGAATGGCATATTTAGATTTACCTAAATATAAGAACGCAAAAGATAACGATAGCAATCAACTAATATTAAACACTCAATTTATAATCTACACTATCTGTATATCGCATTCTCGAGAAAAATTAAATGACAAGTTTTAAAACACAAGTTTTAAAATGTCAAAATTAATTCAGCTATGCTGGCTATTATGAGTCCGATATAACTGTGAAATGTGACTGGTAAGAACGATATGCAAAAGGAAGGAAAGGGTTAATAAAAGTGTGAGATGTCGTTTTAAACCAGACCGTTTTTATGGCTTGGACAATTTTATGCAACAGAATGAAAACAGAATAAAACTTTTTGTGAGAAATGTTTGTAAAAAAAAAACATTACGGAGAAGTACACTACAAATAGGCCACTGTCGCAGTATCTAAGTGTACTTGTAATTTTGATATGGACTTTTAAAGAATTTGTCATTTGGGCCATAGTCCGATCCGAGTGGATCTTCAAACTTACATTTCATTTTTGTTTTATAATCGTTAACACTCATTTTCTGCACCAGGATTCCTTGTGTCGCAAATGGTATTTACAAACACAGAAACACAAGACAAACACCCAAGATCCGAGAATAATTTACTTTATATCAAAACACTGATATTAGTTAGTGTATTTCCTTCTAAGTTACTTTTTATACATTTTTCTTAAATTTATCGGTACTGTATAATTTTCGCCTTATACTTTATTGATATTAAAATATAAATCTCTAATGTTTGTTTAAAATCTAAATATATATCCCTTTTCAATATTATTTGTTTCATTGTTTAAAATTATTATTTTCTTGTTTCACTTACCCAGTATCCTATAAAATTGAGCTACACTAGTGCATTTCCAACGAAACAATGATGAAAATTTTTAACTGATCTTTATATCGAACAATAATTTACATAAGCAACAATAATGCAGATAACATATTATGTCTCAATTATTCTTTCATTTATTATAAATTTCATCAGACAATCACAAGACAAAGATAAGAAGACAAATCTAGAAAATTTATTCTTATTTTATGCATTTTTAGTGGAATTCTTTCAACTTTAAGAAATTCTTCCTTAAAATACCGTAAAATCCAAATTCTACATTCTGACGAACAAAAGCTATTGCATAAAGTATCTGTGAGACAAATTTTAATTTCTTTGTCCTGATGCCTGAATATTTACAGCATAACCTCATCCGCACCGCTTGTATCAAAGTAATGTACACAAAATTAAAAAGACCATCCAATTTCCTGTAGCGTCACCGACCACCTGTCCTGCCTGCCCCCCGTGGGTAATGGCGAAAGATTTATCTGCTGTTACATGGAATTTTAACGTAACCATCTCCGCTTCATGACAACGGGTACAAATTTTGGCACTTGGTGAAGTTTTTACGAGGTTGAAAGTACTTTGACGACATAAGAAGGGAAATATAAATATTTCAGGGATCCGTACCAAATGGGTAAAAGGAACTCTGTCTGTCTTCTACCTGCTGTTCTGAACTATCTGTTGACTAGATTCATAGCTCAGTTGGTAGTAGCTCTGTGTGTGTGTGTGAACCGAAGGTACATACCTTCGGTTCAAAGATGTTTGTTCTGTGTCTGGGTGTTAATATGTATTTACAAGATTAATATATATCAGTAATCTGGTTCGTAGTAAGTAAATATAATTAGATGGGGGCTAAATGGTACTGTGTGAAATGTTCATGACTATTTATATAAGGATTTATATATCTTTGCAAGTATAAGTCGGAGGAGAATAATAATGGTGAATGCGAATAGTTTTAAAAGCGAAAGGTTAATTCGCACGAACCCGTTTATTGATTTTAAATCAGAAATCACATTCCTTACTTATTAAAATTCTTAACAAATTACATTTGTATTTTTTTATGTAACTTAATTTACGCGTCAAGCTGACAGACCACCTTATGTTAAGCGGTTACTACCACTCACAAACTACAGCAAAACGACTCCGTTCTACCCCAAACTAAGTGTGAGAAGACCCAAATCGCATCATATTGCGTCCATCACTCTGAGATAGGCGATGTAGTGTCTTATGTTCGTGTAATTTCACCGAGACCCAGTCTCTTCCACCGGAACACAGCAATGCGAGTGCACCACTGCTTGGCGCCGGATTATCAGGTGTGGTGGCAGTACTTCTCCCGATGAACTTGACACACTACTCTACAACTAGTACTACTGCTATTTTGTTCGGTGGACATGTGAAGAGATTCTGAATATACTCGCGAAGCATGTTTATATGAGTAAGGTCGGCGGATCATTTAGAGATCATTTTGGGATCGATAAGTGAAAGGCAAATTTAATTGTATATTACTAGCTCAACTCACGCTTTGTCTTCGCTAAACCAAACGAACACAAATTAATTTCTAGAACACGCATTTCAAATCCATAATTCAACTACATTATCGTGAGTTTCCAAACCACTGGTCACTACGACCACCGTTGAAGAACTGCGAAATGTCTGCGTAAATGGGAAATTCAATGAAAAGTCTGTAACGAGGGTATCTATGTACACTGGTCACTTCCTTTGTCGTTCAATTTATGAAGACCTCTGTACCACGTGGAACATTGCTTTGTGTCTACGAATGAGTGAATATATGGCTTTTCTACACATTGTTTTTGTTAAGGGGTCTATGTTCCCGTCTGCAAGTGAGCAACCCAATGTACAGCTAAACTTACGTCAAGTATCGTCGCCATACCTGGTCTTCTTATCGTGTCGATGCTTCACATTACACTCAAACAGTAGGTACGTTGCCACATCGATGGCAATATCAGTTGCTTCGTGAAGGTCGTGACTTTGACGAGAACAAGACTATCGAACTGGAAGGGTCCTTCCAGTTCGATAGTTTTATAATCCAGCGGTAAAGACACCAACTTTCAAATAGAATAACTTTTGACTATCCTGTTTTGATTTTGCATTGATTGTAGCGCCTCGAAACATTGGCGATTTCATCTCGAAGACTGGCCCGGCCCTAAAATTTCCGCGGGTCAATTTAGGCTGGGTGCGTTTCCCCAGTGCGTGTGACATGAGAAATGAACCGGAACTGATAGGAAGGGGACACCCATCAGTTGCACGCCTATTTATGTCTACTGTGTCGAATGTGTCAGGTCGATCAGAATGTGGTCAATTAGTTGAAGGCTGTTAATTTAAAAGGCCGAAGAAGCGTGGTTTGTTAATTAAACTATTTATATTTTCTCTCATAATATATTAATATACATGGATATTTTACTCAGCGCCGCGCCTTTTAGTCACAAACTAAGCATAGTTTGTACTATGGGACCCAGATAACTGATATAATAACTTCAACAGTTCTCTTTTTGTACAGTACTTATACTATACAAAAAATAATGTACAGAATTGGACAGTTACAGTTTTATTATAAGTATAGATTAGTAGCATTTTTACTCTATGACATACTCGTTTGTTCTTCTAAAATGTAATCTAAACTGGTAACTTTTTAATGATCTCTTTATAAAACTTTGCAGAAGGTAGAGCATCAACCAACTTAGCTGTGAGTCCAGTTTAATAATCTATATTTCTAAACTGATACATTTTTAATAAAAAAGTAAATCGTAACAGGTTTAAATTTTCATTTAAATACTTAATCGCATAAAACATACTAAACTATGGTATAATGTCATATTTTTTCAGGGATTAAACTGCGCCTCGCTTAACTGGACTCGGCTTAAGCTCGCCATAAAATTTGTAGCCCCAAACATACTGGTAGTGGCTGAAAAAATTATGAATCCAATTCATTTCACTCAACGTTTTCACGTCTCACCCTCATATCCATTCAAATGGCACAGCACACAGCTTACAATCCGGACAGCAAGGTTACTCCAACCAACAAAAATCCTCTTTACATTGCTATTACAATCAGAATGAAGGATCATCTTATGATATGAAAAGATCCAAGCAGGCATCCTTTTGCGCGTGTCACTGAAAACGGGGATGTAATGTTTCATGCGCCTGTGATTTCACAGGCACCCACACCCTTCCACTGGAATACAGCAATGCGAGTGCACCAATGTTTGGCTACTAGTTTTCAGGTGGGCATTTCAGTATTCAATTGTTAATTTGGGATTATCGTTGCTTCATATCCAGATGTGCCAATGAGGTTTTCGTTTGAATCATTTATGTGCGCAATATCGCGTTTACAAAACGGTGAAGCAAAACATAGTTATGCAAGGTGGCAGTTCTTCTCCAGACAAACTTGGCACAAGTTTACTGCTATTTTAGGTTGCTCTGTCATCCCCTGGGTGGTGCTAAACCACATAAGGGGACGTGTGTATTCACCTACGAATGGAAGCCACATGAAATATTTAATTGGAACAGACGTAAATTTAACAAATAAGATTAGCTTAAACATGAAAACTGACTGTAATTTGACATATCTGTGTGCATGTAATGTGCCTGGGGAGTTCTTGTGACACGTTATATGCTCACGAATACGTACCAGTATGTGTAAAATTTGACGTGTCCAAATGATACTTGACATTTAAAGGAATAAATGAGTTAGACTTTGACTTAATTCGTACGGAATGAACCAGCCACCCGGAAGCTGCGTCAATGCTGACCGGGAGAAAGCCAACATTTACATAACTCTCAATTACATTTGGATTTAAAATGGCCGCCACGTGCGCAAAATAGATATAAAAATGGATATCGGCGCGGTGCGTGTGCGGAACGGCGGCAGATCCCTGGTTTTATTATTTTGTGCAGCGGGTTAAAACTGTTAACTGACGCGTAACCGTGTGTTAGCTTTCATTTAAATGCGTAGCGGTTTTAAAACAGAGGATAGTATTCATCGTATTACGTTTTGGTTGTTGCTCGCGAGTTCTTTCAGAGTCCTTGAACGCGTGGTATCCCCCGGGTGATGAAAAACGAGCAACCTAAAAACGCAGTTTAACTTATACCGAACTCGGCATTAGTTCAGGTGCTTCTTTAGATTTTAGTATTCGGGGAAAGACCACTGGAAAAGTGTAGGTGCCGGTGAAATTAAAGATGATAAATCTCCGTCTTAGAGGACTCTCGTAATGGACGCAATACGACGCAACTTTGAGATTTACTGGAAGACCTGAGTTCTCTTTCTTTCGTGTGTGCAAGTGGCAAACTTCTATGAGTTGTCAATCCACTCGAAATACTCCGACATGGCTTATCAACTAGTATAGCCGGAACCAACATCTTAACGTGCCCTCCGAGTCTGTTCAAATGCCTCTAAACGTTCAACCATTCAGCTTCTCACCGGGCCGAGAATTGCTTAATGATGATCTGTAAAGATCAGCTAAGCAAGCTACGCTACGAGCGCTTCGAGATCTGAACTACACTATATTTAATTATATAGCTATTGTTCCATAGGTACATGAAGGTAATCTGTGCAGAACCAGGTAATTTGCCATTGCAGTTTCAAATCAGAACCATTATGTACTAGATTCGCGATAAATCCGACATTTGCATTCGCGCGTACACCTGGGGGCTTCGGATTTACATATTGATTGTTTACAGACGTCCAGAACAGTCTACCGCCTACGGGTGAAAGGGTGATACAGTTTAGCGGATAGAAGATGTATCGTGATGATAACAGGAACCAACGTTGGCATCACAGAGATCATTGGAAAGAAAATTGGTCGAAAATTGGCTTTAGGTAGTCTAGTTAGTCAGGTAATTAAACATTTAGAAAGTTATAATTCCAAGAAGAATTAGGGCAAAGGTCATAATAATAGTTTAGATACACAATCATACCTCTGCACTAAGATTCCCTGTGTGAAGTACATATTTTTATTGCATTTTTGTTACGTAATATCTTCGTCAAATGTGAACTGATTTGGATAACTCTGTTTTTATTTGATACATATATCTGTATGTTTATGTACCTCAAAGGTGGTCGCAAAAATTTCATGGATAAATTTCACCCCTATGAGCGAAAAAAGGGTATAAAAGCATTGAAGTCAGTGCATTCTATTTTTAAATCCGTCACTTGTTTAGGAACTCAATGGAAAATAATATCAACTTTAATTGTCGTCTTCTTCTCAGTATAAACAGGCGCCACGACACATTATGAGGATAAACGGTAAATTTTCCGCGAGGGTCACCGAGGCTGATGAATGCGGCTGTTATCACCTAACCCGCTAATTGCATTGTACTGAGTTATGGCTAGCCATGTGGTGTACGCAACTCATGGCGGCGCGAGACAGTATTGACAAACTATTGTAGCAACAGCCAACACAGTCTAAATGTGATGATGTGTAACGTGCAGTGATTACTGGACATAAGGTGGGTCGCCAAGTCGTCCCGTTAGTTAATATTGTTAATACTGTCTAGTTTGTCAATACTGTTGAGTGTATTCGTGTTGTATTTCTAGTAAAAAAGATTATTTATAAATAAAAACTTTTTTTATAATAAACCATGCAGAAAATGTAATACAGCGCCATCTCGTAAATTTTTGTAGAACTTGATTGGTGTAGATTACGAATGTTTCAGATAAAATATTATGTTACAAAAAAACAAACCGATCAAATTCAGAATGTTATATTGTATAAAAATACATAATAAAATACTAGAGAAAGCTTAACGTTCTTTTATAATATATTGTAAAAATGTAATTCAATATAAAATGTAACCACACCAAACTTAATTTATTATTTCGTTATCACATACAGTTATTAGTTTATTGCGCGGGAGTTAAAAAAACTTAGCGAACGTTACAACACTGAGAGCTTCATTCTTGGCGTAACTTCTTGGCTAAAAACAAAAATTAACAAGTTGGTCAAAGTATTTTATTATTTAATTTGAACAAAATAAATGTTTATTATGTACATGGGAGATCATGCGTACTTATTACTAAGTATTACGATTGTTCCGACCAGCTGGCTCGGTGAGAGAACAACAATATTGCCACTGCCGCAGTCTAAGAGTCATACGTATAGAACTGTATTTATGAAGACTGTAACAATAAGGATGTATATATTATATACATATATATCCTTAATTGTTACAGTCTATTATATAGAGACAATAAATATAATATAGAACAGTTCTCTTAGTGAGCCAGCTGTTCTATAAAAAACTGTGTACAAACTCAATAACCTCGCCTGGTATAGTTTTATTCAGGATCTATGAAACATAATGTGTGGTTAAGGTGCTCATTAGATCAATCACGAACCCTGATGAATTTGTAATGAATAGTATTGTAGAAAATAGGGAATAAAATAGAAAATAGTAGAAAGGGATTTATGCCTTTCAAGTGGACAGATAACGTTAAGGTTTTATTAAAACAAATTATTGTATTCCAATCCACTACCACCATACCCATTAAAACTGGCAGATTTCAGATATGCTTTCAGATTAGTCTTATAATTTTTTTTTAATCAAAATCGATTAAATAATTTTGTTGTTAAAGCAAAATAACTCGAAAAATAAGTCTAATTTAAAAACATATATATACATTGAAGAGAGTTCGTACATTAACACTATCGCTACATTATCATGTCTTTACAAAACAAATTAAAAAGTCCTCCGGAACAAAAGGTCCAGCAATTTGTATTTTATGCAATCCAAATTGCAATTTTATCGCTAGCCGGGATCAAATACGTGTGTACGTCAGTGATTTATTACCCCAGAACCTCCTCCCGTATGCAAGTATGGAATGAATCAAGGAATGAAAATAATTGGAGGAAGCCATATGTGAAAAAGAAATGTGCAGAAATGTGGTTGGATTACGAGATTTTAAATACAACGCCATTGACATCGAGAACAGTATAACTCTATTCTTATTCGCCCATTTGGAGCATGCATTATTCAGAATTGATTGATGATTTAAACGTCACTCAGGTATAATCATCACAGTGAGTTGAGTAACGATAGAATTACCAGCCTCAATGTTCCCGCTTCAGGGATACATGACTAGTCTCGAAATGACAGAGTGAATGAGCTTCAATCTACCCACGGGAAGCAAAAAAAAAAACAAAATCATTATTTCCATCAAATATTTATGAATCAAACCAAAATTGTTTACTTCCAACTACATTGTTTTGTGGTATTATGTAGGTCATAAAATTTTTCTTTTTTCTTTTTAATTGGTTCATTTCTGAATTTGATGCAGAAACTTTTGGATAGAAGTCAACGTACGTACCGCTGGGCAACCACGTTCTCTAAAAACAATAGCTGTTATCAATGCATATACAGCACGTCTCCAAACCCTTTTCAAGAGCATCGACGGTAAACACGGTATTGTACAAACAGCGTCCGTATCGTGGGTCTATTGCACCTGGAGGTGGGCTACTGTGGAACCCTGATAAAAGATCGCGGAGACGAAAATATTGTAAGCTGGCAATACAATGGATGATGGAGCTATACTCTGTGGACGAGCCCGCAGGCCACCGGCAGTATTAAACCATCTTTTTAGAATGAACGATAATGCGGTTGGCCGTAGATGGCCTAGACAACTTTACCTGGGCTTTTGGTGAGAGCAGATGGCTCTCGAGACGTCGGCTTAGCTCGCTACTACTATTATTAAACTACGCCGCAACTTTGAACTTACTGACTGCTGACATATCGGACGGGCAAAGACAGGTCACCGGATGAGACGTTATCATGGCTCTTCGGCCTGTCTTGGCGCGACCTGATAAAACTGGACGTGGGACCATTTTACATCGAGAACAGTATAACTCTATTCTTATTCGCCCATTTGGAGCATGCATTATTCAGAATTGATTGATGATTTAAACGTCACTCAGGTATAATCATCACAGTGAGTTGAGTAACGATAGAATTACCAGCCTCAATGTTCCCGCTTCAGGGATACATGACTAGTCTCGAAATGACAGAGTGAATGAGCTTCAATCTACCCACGGGAAGCAAAAAAAAAAACAAAATCATTATTTCCATCAAATATTTATGAATCAAACCAAAATTGTTTACTTCCAACTACATTGTTTTGTGGTATTACGTAGGTCATAAAATTTTTCTTTTTTCTTTTTAATTGGTTCATTTCTGAATTTGATGCAGAAACTTTTGGATAGAAGTCAACGTACGTACCGCTGGGCAACCACGTTCTCTAAAAACAATAGCTGTTATCAATGCATATACAGCACGTCTCCAAACCCTTTTCAAGAGCATCGACGGTAAACACGGTATTGTACAAACAGCGTCCGTATCGTGGGTCTATTGCACCTGGAGGTGGGCTACTGTGGAACCCTGATAAAAGATCGCGGAGACGAAAATATTGTAAGCTGGCAATACAATGGATGGTGGAGCTATACTCTGTGGACGAGCCCGCAGGCCACCGGCAGTATTAAACCATCTTTTTAGAATGAACGATAATGCGGTTGGCCGTAGATGGCCTAGACAACTTTACCTGGGCTTTTGGTGAGAGCAGATGGCTCTCGAGACGTCGGCTTAGCTCGCTACTACTATTATTAAACTACGCCGCAACTTTGAACTTACTGACTGCTGACATATCGGACGGGCAAAGACAGGTCACCGGATGAGACGTTATCATGGCTCTTCGGCCTGTCTTGGCGCGACCTGATAAAACTGGACGTGGGACCATTTTACTCGAGCGCTCATACGAACCTGTCTGTTGTATTCTGTTTGAGAGTTATATTTGTGTGTTGTGTAGTTACTCGTGTATTATATTGTTTCCTCCTCATTTTATTTTAATTTTGGATAAAAATGATATTCTATTACTCTCAAGGTATTCAAGATAATTCCCATTAATTAAAGTAGGATTCGAATTGTTTTGTTGAGCAGTGGCGGAGAGAGAGATGAGCACAGTATTATTATTGTGAGATTAAATCTGAGAGTTAGCGAAATCTTCCACTGCAAGGCTCCAATGAATGGGATTGATTATGATTTATGAGGAAACCGGGCATTATAGATTATGGCGCCTTCTTTTGTTGCAATCAATCCCAACTCCATCGACTACTTATAAGAATGTGACAAGAAAAAGATACTTACAAATTATTCGATGCTTTTTTCTCATACCTGCAAATGAAATGAACACGTATAATATTATTATATTGTTGTTAGGAAAGTAAACTATGGTGTAACTTTAATAAAGGAATAAGCTGTATTTAATAAAAAAATTATATTCAAATAACTGAAAAAAACATGTCCAAGTACCTGAACAAAATTGCGTATTTTGCTTTCCTGTGACTTTTTCTTCGCCCGTTGCAGACAGATTTGGATGTTTCTTTTTTAAAATGGTAAGGGGTACTCCTAATATTGAGAAATAAGGGATGAAGGGAATTTTTTTAATAGACTGTCACATTGGTCGGCTTATTAAAGCTTTCGTTGTTTCATAGTAGAGCCCCTATATTATTGCAGTTTACCGCTATCCATTGTATTGCGCTGCATTCATGTTTATGTTAATAATAGGTCCCATTGTTATCGACTTAGTACGAGATGTTCTCTGTAAAATTACTGAACGGGCGAGCGTGCAACAGAGTGTATTTCTTTCAATACGATGTTATGTAACATTCCTACCAAGAATAATTGAGACAGCTGTTCTTGGGCTCACGTGAAAACCAAAACATATCTATGGCAGCTTCGATACTCACTCAAATTAAAAAGAATCTATATCGGTTCAAAATAGGAGAAGATATAGCGTAACAAACATGAAATCTAATTGAGAACCTACTCATTTTTTTAAGTCTGTTAAGATGTTTTTTTCCATTCAATTTCAAATACAAGCACTTTACATTGCATAGGCATAGATAAATAATCAACGTTAATTTTCAAATATAGGTTTATTGGTTTACGCAGCAACATAGAAGCTTTTAGAACTATTTTCAATTTCTCGACAAATGCAATCGTCTTAAAGTTATATCATAAAATAATATCTTTGTAAATAAGTCTTTCTACAAATGAAAATCCCGATAGAAGTTTTAGATATTATCGTGAACATATTTACATACTGATAAAACTAAATACGATATCAATGGACAAGAACTTGCGAAAGTCTACTTCTAAATCAATACTCTATTTTTAACAATTTACTATAATGCAGTAGATTGCTAACAAAACAGTTGATGACACACAATCTGAACCCCACTACAATTAATACCTAAGAGAAAATCACTAACGAAGCAGACAATATTGTCCGTTTAAACTCATCCATAAAATGCCTTAACTCTAATCTTCTTCCATTACACTTTCAACTTTGTATTCTAAAGGGTAAGGTCGTTATTGGATATAGAGATCAACAGGTGCTTAGGGTGGTTTGAAGTACTGCAGGAATCACGGGTAGGTTGCTTTCCAGTTTGCGGTTTGACGTATCGGGTTTGTGTTCAAATGAAAGCTGTATTAACGATGAATGGGTGTATTTAGATTTGATCTTTATCTAATGAGGGGAAAGGTTGAAGTTTTAACCACCATCAAACTTTAATCCGTATAGTTAGTAGAGATACAAAGCGAAAGAGGTACGAATTCATTACCAAATTATTTATTTAACAAGCAATAATAAATCTAAAACTACAATAAAATCTTAAAAATATACTATAAGAACTAACATATATTATTAAAAGGAGTCCCTTTAGGCAAGGTTCCAAAGATACTGGCAGCGTTCCCCCTTTGAATAGCTAAACTTATTCTTTGTCCGAGGTAACTGCCAGCTCTTCGGTCTCCTGTGATGTCGACTAACCTATTTGCTATTTCTTTAAAAAGTCTTATAGCGCTAGGACCCCATGGACCAAGGGTCTCGACACCGAATGGGACAAAATATTATTTAATATATTATGTTTCAGGTTTAGTATACGTGATGTAAATTTTCAAAACTATCATGGTTATGAACATTATTATTCGTGTTACCCAGATATTTACCATGATTTGTGAGTTTTGTTGACTCCCGATATTTCGACGCAGTTACTTGCGTCATAGTCTCGGGCAAACTGAAGTCCTATGCCCGGGATCATGACGCATGCAACTGCGTCGAAATATCGGGAGTCAACAAAACTCACAAATCATTTAATCAAAAGTTAAACCGGCATTTTGCATCGGCCATATAAAACGGTAAAACAATGTAATGTGTATTATAATGTACTTATATCCTAAAGTTCAATTAATACCAATTTATAAAATTGTTTACGAAAAACTTCTATTCCATTTCTTCGGTGTTACCAACTTTAGCACACCAGCCCAAACACCGAATAAAGCTGTGTACTGTTGTTGCTCTAAAGATAGCAATAGTAGTATATACAACACAGTAAATCCAATCTAATGAATCGTGTCTCGACTTTTTGGCGCCAGAAGAAAACATATTGGAAATTTATCTAGATTCCTATTAGGATCTATCCAATTTCTTTGTTTTGAGACGAATACAATAGTTCGAAGGGCATCAGACTAAAGTTTTACCAAAGAGTATTCGTTTGCTTAAGATAATGTAACTTCAAACATACACAGAACAGTGTCGTAATTCGATATTTGAACTAAATTATTAAGATTTATGAGTTAACATAAAAATACTGATGCACTGCCAGTTAATTTTGATGCAGAGTTTTGCAGGTATCTAAACTAAGCGAAGCCTGCATCTTCGTAACCTTAGTAAGAGGTTACAAAGATGACCAAAGAGATTTTTTTTTTGTAGACATACAGGCCCATCTGATGGTAAGTGGTCACCCTGCAGATGTATTTTAACGTATTAAAATATAGAAATATATATATTATTAGAAACAAAAATTCGAAGAAATTGTGACATCTACCAATTCGGATTGAGCACCCGTGGTAGATCAGAGCCCATTCACTCTCAATTATATAGAGTAGGTCGGTGTCCCTGCAGTGGGATATTTGTTTATATAATTATATTATATAAACACCTGTCACAACGTTTTCACGGTATCACTTGATTGTAATGATATTTAACATACATTTAACAAATTATACCTGTCAAACATTTATCAAATGGAAATAAGCGCGATTCAGTCTCGCACATAGTTTAGTATTATCTGCTGCTGCTTATTTTTGGGATGCCCGCTATAGTAATTTTGTGAATATTTCACCTCGCTACGGTGTATCGTCCAAACAATACAGTACAGACAGACGTAGTAACTGGATTCCTCATATCCTTTGGGTACTGAACCCATAAGTGATTTAAGTTTCAGCTAAGCAGATACTTACGATCGTATGCACACCTGTGCCTAAAGACATAAGACAACCCGTAATCTTATGAAGGAAATTTATGAAACTGTGTAATAATTTCCACCCTAAACGTCCCCATTTTGCCTCAGCTAGTGGGCTAAGTGACAGCCATTACACAAAGCGCTCATAATTGACATCACCTTCGCCCGTCAAAGGGTAGGCAGGCATATCCGTTTTCAGTGAAGCTAAGTGCCACTTTAAGAATATTGCACGACGCTCGACATTGTAAGGATTTTCTGAGGCTTAGAATGCATGTTAGATTAATTTGTAACTCAAGTACGATATGGCTTTGTAGCTACAATATGTTAACAAGCCTACCTTTGAAGTAAAGGAAGACAGGTTTGATGTTACACCCTTAAGACGAGTTTTAGACTAAAGCTTGTTTGGCTAATTTGGTCACGGGTCTGGGATTTTTGTATTGAGTATTTTAATCAACTGCCTTACAGCGAATCCAATTTAAGGGTCTACGGTTTAGGTAGTATGAGTGTGATTTTATTAGTATTTACGAAAAAAGTTCATTTCAAAAGTTAATATTCTCCACATTTACGGCTGGCAAGATATAATTGCTTAATTAACTTCCCGCTTTCATTCGTTTGAAAACCATGTAAAATTCACATACAAAGTAATTTTGTACAAAATGTCTTGCTAAATATAATTCAAGGGAAACCCACCAAGTAATTTCGCCTACGGAACATTATCTGAATACAAATCCAGGTTACGAATAACCTTTAGAAAAAGTCAATACGAGGAAAATATTATTTGTCAATTTTCATCACAAAAGCTTGGAATCTATCACGCAATTTTCGGGTAAACAAAAATAGACGCCGTTTCGTGACAAATGTCGTGACCGAGTTTGCGAAATATCGCCTCCAATATAGTCCAGGAGCCAGAGTTCATAACGTAACCTATGTATAAAACAAAAAAACAACGTTAACACACTCATACCTCTGCACTAGGATTCCCTGTGTCGCAGATGGCATGATGGCATGAGCCTAGATTATTTTTTCCAAAAACACCAGAAACACTTAGTTGAAGTAAATGTAAGCCAATTAATAAAGAATGGACTCAATCCGATCAAAATTTTCGTAGAAATTTGTGGACAAACATGACGGCTCCGTGGCTTAGTTGGTAGTAGCCCTGCCTTCGAAGCGAGGGATCCCGGTTTTGTTTCCCGCCTGGGGCACACTTTGTGTAGTGAGCATGAAGTTTGTTTTTGGATCCTGGGTGTATGTTTTTTGTTTCTGTGTTCTATATACCTACAAAATAGGGGATTTTCAAGTAAACCTTAATTTATTATTAGTTTCTTTAGAATAAGTACAATATTTTGTAAACAAAGCTAATTTCTCGCTTGCTGAACATCATATTTTGTAAATAACACACCACGGGCTCTTGCGCTACATAATATTTGCGATGTCCGGGAACTAACACGAGTTTGTAACATCATTTATCATACACAAATATCAATAAGTTGGTATTTGGACGGTAACTAATGGTGGCTTTATCCGTTTACGCGATAATACGAAGTTAGGTCACAACGTTTCGACCTGGATCTGGATGTCGTATGTTTACGAATGTTAGTTTCCCTAAAAATAATCTCAGATATAACTTTCTTTGAGTCAATGTATATACCGTTTAAAGACAATTCGAGTCCACTGAAAACCAGCGCTGCAGCGGATATTTTCATACAGCAAATGCTGAGTGGCCGATTTGTGATCACATTACAATTTAATTCTTTTTATGTGACTATTTTATTCTGTATGCTGTGTAACAAATAAATACTTTTCTATTCCATTCTACATTATCGAAAATAAAGAAATCACTACCTAGCAATTATTTAGGGGATTATTGAATAATAGATTAATGTCTGCTATTTGAAGCATCGGTACTACTATTACATATTTTATAAATATTCGCGACTAAATAAAATAAAATACCTGAGAAAAACAAAATAAGGTAAATCAACAAGAAATTCCCTGACAATCACTAATGCCCTTTTGATGATGATCAAAAAGCACAATAATAGGTCACCCTCTTGAGATCACTCCCAAAAGTTCAAAAAAATTAACCTCTGTTTGACACAAAGGGCATCGTCGTCCCCGCGCAAAAGTGTCATACCTCATTTTTTACGAAATAGCCGACAAGGCTGTCTCCTCATTACTTAATCACTGTCAGTCAGCGTTAGAGCTATCCAAGATATGAAAGCTAGGAGGTTTTGTTCTGACACTTCTAGAGATGAAACTTGAAGTGATTTATCGACGTGTTGTGGAGGTTTATGGATTACCTATCAAAGTTTTGAAGGGTGTAAATACTAGAAGTATAAAACTGGTTCGTTGATTTCTACCGCAACCTTAATTGATTACATTTTATTAATGAATATAAAGTATCAGGCCTACTCCGATTCTGAAATTTAAAAGGTAATTAAGTAAAGTTTTATCTGTATATTTATATTTAAAAAAAAAAAAACAATATTCTTGAAAAAAACCGCTAACATACACGATTCTATTCTGCGACAGGGAGCGAACGCGTAGTTGGCTCGTTAACCGGTAAAGAATCGAAATTATTGATTATTAAAGGTATTATTGATTTTTAAAGGTATTTCAAGATGTTTGCAGTAGGTATCAGCTATAATTAAATAACAATCAATCGAACTGAGTTTGACTTAATGATATAGACATTTCTCCTGAATTGAAGCGATTTCTTGGCGAACCACAACACGACAAAACTAATGACATCTGCAGTGTCATTAAGAGGATTTAATCAATACCAAAGACTTTTCATCCGCAGCAATAATAGACCGAAGTCACTGAAGTCGTTAGCTCCCCTCACTCTAATGCATTTCAAGGAATCAAGGAGCACATACTTAATCAACACAGAGATTTACTACGCGGAGGGAACGCATTAGCGCGTACAGGATGCTTTGTAAGTGCTGCAATTTGGTAATTTAAAACTTAGCACATTTGTCGTATCAATCGTCATTTGCAATAAATAATCGAAATTATGACAAATTGATTAATATAAAATGAAACAACAAAAATTATGTAAAATGGAATAATTTATGTTTTTTATTATATAATTTTCAAATAACTTTTATATTAAAAGTCTATAAATTCTTATCTATTTTTAATAAATAAATAATTTATGACGGAACTTATTTTTTATATAAAGAGTTTTTGCAGATTGGTGTATTTTTCATAAACTCGTTACTAAACGGCCGGCAGGTATCTTGGGCAGAGGATTATCGTGATAATCGAAGAGATTATTACCTCTTCGACTGTTGCCAGCCTTTTGGAAACTGCCTAACGGTGACCTAATTTGTTTTACAAGTAATGAGCAGCGAAAAATATATTTTTTATAATATTCATAATTAATTTTATAAATTACCATTGTTGATCAATGAAGGAGTTTGACACGTTGCACCGCGCTTGCCCAACGGGATGCATAAAATCTTTCGTGTGAAGTCCAACTTTTTTTGTATTTTTTCTACAATCCTACCAAAGGAAGGAAGAGTGTAAAGGAGGAAGGCCTTTGCCTTACAATGGCTGAAAAATAAATAAATATTTTTACGTTATTTCTAAGACAAGTGACTAATTAAAAAATCTAATAAAACGGCTTCATTTTTTACTACCATTTTAAAAAATATACATCAAAATCGGTATACAACGGGCGAAAAAGGTCACAGGAAAGCAAACTACACAATTTTGTTTACTTTGTTAACATATTTTTCCAGTTATTTTGATTTAACAACCAGAATTTTCCAAATCGATTGATAAATGACTGAGTTAGGAAAAACGAATATGAACTTTTAAAAAGAACCACCGAATCGATAACCTCCAGATTCAATACAGATTCGCCAAGCAGTGTTGCATTGTAATATTATGTTGTCTGTAAGAGATAGCTTTATAGCGATAAGACCCATTGTGTCACCTTTTTATTACTTAAGATTTCTATTTTTAAGCTATTGTTATCTTTTTGGTGTGCAATAAAGTGTTATCTATCTATCAATAATATTATATTGTTAATATTTTTCGAGCCTTGATACCCACCCTCTAGAACGGCATATATATTTACAAATATCTACGGTAAGTCGGTGGCTTAAGGGTATACCTCATTACTAAGTTTTGTTGGTCCAGTTCCTTCCGCTACTCCCTTGTTATAAGTTTAGCTATTTACTTTGTGTGTACTCTTTTAGCTTAGGGAGTTATTTTTCGGGGTAATATTGTTTTTCCGCAGTCAAGATTGCTAATATAATGTTGCAATATTTTCAACCCCCGACTACATAGATGTTTGACGGCTCTGTATGTCTGTCTATTTGTGGTCTTTTGAGGTAAAGTCTCTACGAATGGGATGATCCAATTCCAAGGCGTATCGTTGTAATATAAAGCTGTCACTTGGAAAGTGGTTCTTAGTTATCTTTGGGTGAAATCAGTGGAGCCATTTCCAGGGGCATCATCTCCGAATACCGATTGCACATGATAAATGCGACAGAGCGAGCTCACGCGAGTGGGAACGGCCCACCTGATCTTAAGTGGTCACGGCCACCCATAAACACCCGAAATACTGAAGAATAATATGAGGACACATAAGTCGAATTGCATTGCGCCTGTCACTCTTCCTCTTGAATCACTCTATCAATTGCTGAAAACTGCATTAAAACAGTTAGCCTAGTTTAAAAGATCTAAGCGTACAAACAGCGGGAGCGATTTTGTTTTATACTGTGTATGAAAGGATTCCAGTGATTAGCGCGTTGAAACATACAAACTCTTCAGCTTTATTATATTAGTATAGATTATGAAAAAACCCTGCAACCGAATTGAGTTATCATTGAGAAACAATTCTTTGAAGACGATTAAAAATACTGGTTGTATACAAGTTTTTCGTCCACGCTGTGACCATTGTTATGCCATTACACTGTAATGAGTGTTTAACTGCTTAGCAACAGAAATAGTTCTGTTGTTAGTAGGACACAGGACACGCTTCACAAAGAGCATTCCCGCAAAACTCGACGCTACTGTTTATGATACAGTAGCCAAATATTGTGTAAGTCGAGATCCCTTTCCTGCTGTAACTACATGGAAACCTGAACAAATTTGCCAGTCTACCTTTACTCTTGTCCGTACTGGTTGTAAACGTAATTGTTGAATTTGCTCGCAAAACTTCATACTATTATTTCCGTTTCTCTACTTACAAACTAGTCTCGGAGCTTGGTTCTATTACTACCGCCATCATTATTATAACATAATTAAAGATACGAATGTTAGTTTTTTTGCTTAATTTGTTTGTTTTTTACGCTTTTACGCCTTAACTGTACGCATAATTTTGTAATGATCGATTGAGGATCAATATAAGATTGTTCAAAAACGTTGTTAGGGACATAACGCGAGAAAAAGCAAGTAAAAAATAAACTCAGACTTTATGTTTTCAGCGCAACTACATACTTAATGTACAAATCTTACAGGACCTAAAATATGTGTCTATGATTCAAATGGCGAAATAACTAACCATTAAATTATCTTGTGTTCAAGGGATTATCAAATATACGAGAAGGGTTTTATGTCTTATATATAAGATCAAACATAGCAAAAGCATAGGTTTCTCCGGGATGTTGCTGTGCAATTTGTGCTGGACTTACATTAATAACACTTATAATCAAAATAAATTTAAATATTCATGGACATTTCACACAGCGTCATCTAGCCTCAAACTAAGCATAGCTTGTAATATACGAACGAAATAACTGATATAATACATATAGTACTTTTTTATGTAAATAAATACTTATAATACATATTAACACCCAAACACTTACGTTTGTAACACAAATACTTGTCCTGGGTGGGAATCGAACCCAACACAGCGCAGAAGGCAAAACTACCACCAACTGAGCTTTGAGGCCAATTAGGAGCTACGGCACACAAATTTTAAAACCAGGGGCGGGTCGCTTACTTCATGAAATGCCTTTCCAACCGAAGGCTTAGTTGATATCCATTCAGCTCTGTCCACCTGTGATTTATGAACGAGCATACCCCACGCTTTCGACATATTTTTCACATTACTCCAGAGGGAGAAAAAAATGATGATTTTGTGCATTCACGCGTGTAGGTTGAAAAAATTCAGTGCGAATACCAATCTTTATGTCTTTTTGACCACTTGCCATGATTTTCGGTATTGGGTAGACCCTCTGTTTAGCTTATAGTGATTTTTGCTAATTTATATACAGAAATATGTGTTCTGTGTAAATAAGGTTTCTGTGCTTCTATTCATGAAGAGCTAAACTGAAATTACCGACCTGCCTATGAGATCTACTTTCGTTCCTAAAAAAAATCAGTGGGTTCATTTTCTTACGCAGACTTGGATCCCTTACACGTATTCACAGACCCCTGAGGGTCGATATAGACCACTTTGGGTCTTATCAGTGAGTTAGAGAAAAATTTAATTAATAATTCGTATCATGTATAATAATAACAGTTTATACATTGTTAAAAGTTGACACTATGTAGTAGTAAATAAATATTCATGACATTCCATATGCGCTTGAGACGTAACACGTTTCGGATGACGGGCGCAACGGGGTGCGACTTGGGTCTCCTCATACTCCGGGACCTAAGTCGCATTGATGTTATTATGGGCAGAGGTAACTACTTAAGTTGGGCTTTTAGCTCGTTCCGTATGGCATACTAATACCTAAAGCTTTTTTAAAATATACTTGTAATACATATTAACACCCAGACACAGAACAAACATCTATGTTCTTCACACAAATTCTTGTCTTAAGTGGGAATCGAACTCCACAATTACAGCGCAAAGGTTGATCTACTACCAACTGAGCTGTGAGGCCAGTTTAATAATGTTTGTCTATGTAGTGAAGTGAGTCTAATAAAGTATGAATTGTATGTACCACATTCCCAAAACGGTGAAAGAAAAGATCACTTTGAAACCGGCATGTTGTAGAACCAATTCGATGCCATGTAACATCTACCAATTTAGACCGGAATCTCTAGAAGGCTGACACAGTACAATATTGCTCTGCCTCACATATTTCTAAGTTACGTAAACATCTCAAAGACCATCCGAATATTTCCGCCAAAAGTTCAGTCTCTCTGACATTCGTATTTATTAAAAGTACCTACTCGTAAATCTCCGTTACTTCGGATAGCTCTCAAAAGATTGCAGAAGAGTAATTGCAGAATTCTGTAATACATTACAGTATACCGATGTATTATCAAATGCTTTTCTATCGCCGTGCCAAAAGCAACATCAATTCGATTAAATGTAATTTGCCTGCAACCTTAATTTCATTTATCATAGATTGCCTTTATAGTTTTTACATACAAGCGGTACTTAGCAAACAACAAAGGTAACAACCCTCTCGCCACTTTTCGGCGATTGCTATTGATGCATGAAGATACAAGTTAAAGTAGTCAACTTCAGCACATTCTTCGATAGTCAACTTAAGTCGACGGCAGCAACAATTGGCGATGGCAACGGTTGACCAAGTTCAACACAGCGGTTATTACAACCTATTGCGTCCTACTATTGGGTAAAGTCTCCTTTTTCTTTAATGCATAGGTGTATCTTTACAGTCGATCATTAAGCTTGAATAAGTTAAAGAGCTGTTTTAGCCATAAAATAAAATGTGGTCATGGTGGTTACAGAATACTTAAGCTGGACAACTTAACGTGCTCCTCGAAGTCCGCAACACGTTTCAAATGCCACTAACCGATCACCCATCCAACAAGAGAACAGGGCGTCGCTTTACCTAAATGTTGAATGTTCTGTTAATAAACTAGGGAAACTTCGTCCTCTGCTATACCCTTCTAAAGTAATAAGAAATTATCGGTGTATTTGCGCATTATTTTCTTTATTAAAATAAATACATTTCATAAAAGTGTACAATCAAGCTAACTTATTAAACATTTAATAATCTTCACTACAGCTGTGTATTGGCTGAGCTAGAAGGCGTTATTAAAACTATTTTCTTCTATATTAGAGTCGGTTTCGCACAAATAGAATGCTTGGGACAGAATATAATACATTTTGTTATTATCCCGGGGTTAAAATACAATTTTCTTGCGGATATATAATTAAAGTTGGATTTACTAAAGGTTTTTAAAATGTGAGATCAGAAACGTAGCAGTTTGCACTTTTTATGCAACTCCCAATATGACAAGCAAATTAAATTTAATAACTTATAATACAAAACTAATTCAACGGAAAAATCAGCAATAATGGTAGCAAAGGATTATTTTCGAGAAAAGTACAAAATTATTATAAAAAAAAAAGGTTTAACTGGAAACAATATTATAATATATGGAGACTATTAAAATATTTACTAAAATATTAATAATAATCCTATTATTATCAAGATAACCATGTAAGAACCTAAAAAAATTGTACTGAAGACGTAAAACTCATCGCTATAAATACCTGTGAAACTTTTTCAGAACTGATCGCCCCTCTACCACGTAAACCGTACAATTCACAAAAAGCCCTTGAACAAAACTAACGATGCGTGTATATACCAAGGTATTGAAAATTTATTCTAAGTACGCAGGGGTGTTATATGGTTACTTATGGTCGAGAAGAACCAGTTTTACGCGATACTTGCCACGTAATAGGTAGCGAACGTTGCCTGAAGACGCCAAAGGTCCAGGTATAGTGGTACAGTATTTATAAAAGTGGTTGTCTGAATAAATATTGTATAAAATTTGGTGTGTAGTTGCGGTTTTTTGAAGTGTTAACGAGTGTTTATTTTACAACGGTGTTAGCGTAAAATGTGGATGGTGTGTGTGGAAATACAGTACACAGTTTTGTAAAAATAGAAAATGAAACTTTTACGAGCGGTGTGATGCTGTGTTTTTTAATCGAGCTGTCAAAATAATTTTACGGCGAGAGCTATATAAAATATAGCGTTGGGAAAAGTTCTTAGAACATACAGGAGATAATTATATTACACTAGCAACATTCATAGCAGTTATAAAATGGACTCTTTTTATATAAAATGGACTTTTTTTTGTAGATAACCATGTATCTGTTAGTAGATTATAGAGTCTGGTCGTAATGATAGTGTTCCCTTTAATTTTTATAGGGACCTCATACACATATACAAAGCAGTAAAAATCTTTTAAAAATTGTCATTTCCCGCCAACAAATGGAAATGCATGTCGGCCATATACCCGCATAATGTGGTACGTGCAATTTATGAATTCTCATAATTCTGGCCGATATTTCTTCGGCTTTTCAGCGGCGACATCTCTATAAATCGTATGAGTTTTATTTTAGTTATGGAGCTGACAGCAAGTTTCCTACAACATAACAGGCGGCTAACGACTGGATGGTTAAATAAAAAACTGGGACCTAATAAAATATGTCTGGTAAAATCTGTTTATTTTTTTATATACGTAGATAGCATTCATTTTATCCTTTCGAAATTGACTTACTCTAATTTTGACATTACTGACCTCACAGCTCAGGTGCTACCACCTGGCTTCTGCGTAGGCCGTGGATTCGATTCCCACCCAGAACCAATATTTGTGCTTCTTCTGAGCGTAAATGTGTATGTATTTATTGGGTGTGTGAATATGACTCCGCCCTTTCTCAACAGATGTCGTTTTTAGTATTGTTTACGTGTACTAATAAATGACCATACTTGTATTCGATAGTACTGAATGTCAGCTATCTAACGCATTTTATGATATTTGGTTGAAGTGTAAGCAACAATTGTTTTCACCTTTTCGAAAATGTCGGTTTTTATTCCAAATAAACGTCATTTGCGGGAAGTGTTATTACATTATTTTATTGCGAAGAAAACTGCAGCGGAAACTTATCGTTTGCTTGTGGAGATTTATGGTGAGCATGCTCCGTCTAATACAACTTGCAAGGAATGGTTTCGACGATTTCAAAATAACGATTTTAGTACTGAGGATAAAGAACATGGAAAACCACCAAAAAAATTTGAAGATGCTGAATTGGAAGCATTATTGGCGGAAGATTCTTGCCAAACTCAATCAGAATTAGCTGCAGCATTAAATGTTGATCGTTCAACTGTTGCAAAGCGTTTACAAATGATGGGAATGATTCAAAAAGCCGGTTACTGGGTTCCACATGATTTAAAAGAAAGAGACATGGAACGTCGGAAAACCATTTGTGAAATGCTGCTTCAAAGACAGCAAAGAAAAGGATTTTTGCATCGGATAGTCACAGGAGACGAAAAATGGATACACTACGAAAATCCTAAACGCAAAAAAGCTTGGGTGAAACCAGGCGAACCAGGCCCATCACAGCCAAAAATAAATATTCACTGTGCCAAGGTCATGCTCTGTATTTGGTGGGATCAGAAAGGTATTATATATTATGAGTTGCTCAAACCCTCTGAAACTATTAATGGAGAAGTTTACCGACGACAACTAATGCGTTTGAAGCGAGCCATAGAAGAAAAACGACCAGAATGGGTGAATAGACATAACAAATTAGTTCTTCAGCATGACAATGCCAAACCGCATACCGCAGAAGTCGTAAAAAGATATTTAGAGGGACAGGACTGGGAAGTGTTACCCCACCCGCCATATTCACCAGACATAGCTCCTTCGGATTACCACCTATTCCGGACGATGCAGACAGACCTTACTGGAGAAAAGTTTACTTCATGTGAAAGTATCAAAATTTGGATTGACAACTGGATAAGCTCAAAAGACCAGGACTTCTTCCAGCAAGGAATACGAAAACTACCTGAACGATGGGCGAAGGTTGTAGCTGCAGATGGAGCATACTTTCAATAATTTTTTTTTTTAATTTTGTAAGCGAACAAATGTGTTTTATTTTGACAAAAAGGGGCGGAGTCATATTCACACACCTAATATTTAAAAAAAAAATTGTTTAATAATAATAGGATTCTCATAGTACAAGCTATGTGTTGTATAGTACAAAATATGTATATTAGGTGTTGTGTCCATGAATATTTATTTATTTTGATTAGTAACTAGCTGTCTCCGCGACTTTGTCCGCTTTGAATCAATTTTTATTTGCGCGTAATCCTAATTGTTTATTTCTTTCTCTAAAATAAAAAAAGGCTATGTTACTCCATAATTTACTAAAAAGTAGCTTGCCAGTGAAATTCCTGTCAAAATCGGTCAAGCCAGAACAATAAAAAAGACAATTCAAAGAATTGTTTTTTCGTATTAGGTTTCGTAAACACTTTCAAATGCATTCAGTAAAGTGGTTATTTTGACATTACAAACAGACACTTCAATTATATTTATTTGCATATAGATTAGAAGAGATCAGATCACGGTCTCCTTATCTACAATTTTTATTTTCCTGTATTTTGCGAGAAATTTTCATTGTTCATAGATTGCATGCCACACGCCATTTCTGTTAACGGAAGGTTAAACGGCAACCGTCGTGTTTACTTTTATAATTTCTTCATTTTACGAGCCGAGACAAACATCAACAAAGCTCCTGACATTTTTGGTGACAGTTTCGATGGTGGAAAGGACTGTGGACTTGGCGCTGGAAATTCAGGGCGGAAATTTCTGTTGCCAAATAATTTCGAAACGTTTTCATAATACGAGAAGTTGAGGAAAATTGATCGATCAATTTTGGGGGTCCATGTTGCTCGCGTCCATTGGTACCCTTAGAGTCTGTACGTGACCTCCGAGTACTGCGAAAGGAATTAGAAAAAGTAGCAGTAGTTGTGCCAGGTTCGTCCAAGAACAGTACAGCCACCACATTTAGTGGCTACACTGCTCCATAGAAATCCCATAGAAAAATGTATTTCTTTCCCTTACCCGCGATTTTGTATTTTTGTAAAATTTTCTTATGTACCCTGGCCTCACTATTAAGAAAATCAGTCTATCGGTCATTTTCGAGTTTTAGCGAGACTAACGAACAGCATTGATTTAATATAGATAAACAGATAGATTACTGTGGGGGGTTCCGCAAACTGGAACTTGATAGTGACCGCAGTGAAAGACCCAATTCGACACTCGTAACAACTGTCAATCTAATACTAGAATGTTACATCTTGTGCCAATCATTCCACCAGAACCCACAGTACTCCAACATAACGTGTCACCGAGTCTCTAAAATAAATATCAGCAACTGAAAAAATACGTCTAGGGGTAAAACTTGGCGAGTTCCGCTACAGGAGCTGCTCTATTCTTGCGACGATAATAATTGGAGCATGATGTATAATAACAGTCGGGACGGCAGGCTTTTGTTGAACGAAATTAAAGTCAACCCGTCGCTATAATAATAATAATAATAAATCTTTATTTCAGGCTTCTTACATTTTTTGTATAAATACTAAAAACAGGCCCATATAATAAATACCTTACAGACTAACATACATATAAAAATATAAACACAAAAATTAACACTGAAACTAGGAACGTAATGTCTGCGACGTTGTACGCGGCGGCGCCAGAGACGGCGCGGGAGCGGGAGCGGCAGCGTTCGGCAGTCGGCCTCGGAACTTCCGGAATACGACGCCTTTAGGCCACAGCTCTTCCTTCATGAAGGTCGACAGATGTTCGGTCGGCACCCTCACCACAAATGAATTGAAGTTCACTTTATGGCGGGACTCCAACCGTTCGACCCTCAGGTTAAATTTGCTCTTCGCGCGCAAATACTCCGCCACCTCCTCAGCCTTGACGGTGTAGTGCACGCGCGACACGTACAATAACGTAGTGGGAATCGCCGGTCGCAAAAGTTGATTCTGACTGGCCGGTGCAGTCCCACATTTATTGCAGGTCGTAGGCTTTCTCCTCTTTCTCCTCTCTACTTTGACGAAGCCTACTTCGTCATGTTTCTCCTTGTGGGAAGGAGCACAGGAAACTCCCCTAGCCGGTGGATCTGCGCGAAGTTGACGGGTCACAGATCGGCTAGCGGCGGCGGTCGCGTAGGCACGAGCGGGAGCGGGCGTCGTGACACGCTGCGGCGCGGGCGGCGTCCTCTCGGCGGGGGAAGACACGGCGCGGGGCGCGGGGCGGGGCAGCTCGCACGCGGCGCGGGCGGCGGCGATCGGTGAATCGCGAGACTCAGCGAAATCCGCCGACGCAAAACTGCACACCGATGCATTTTGAGCATTTCGATGCAACGTGTTAACATTAGAGGCCCGGGGTGACCTACTTAATGAATCAGAGTTACGAATTAACAATAATTCATTACGTAGATCCGAGATGTTTTTTCCGATGCCTCTAATTTAACATTTACCTCGGCCATACTCCTCTTAAGAGAATTTATGTCCTTAAGAAGGCGGGTGACATCGACATGATCAAAGTTTACGGGGGGCAATTTATGCAACTCCCTCGCCACAAACGCAGGCACGTCGTCCGGGTCGGTCTCCTTCAGCAGCGTGATTATCTCCTGGAGACTCTTCACGCCTCCATCCCTCCGGTGAGATGGCATCTGGGCAGCTTTGCCGAGCATCTGGAACAGCAGCACCTTGCCACTGCTGACGTCCTCCTCCTTGAAGTTGGACTTGCAGATCTGCACGATGCTGACCTCGTCCATGGTGTCGATGGCGTTCTGTATGAACGCCAGCAACTCGTTCGCTATGAGTGGTTGCGAGCCCATAGCGACGCGGGAGCGGGCAGCGGCTTATAGCCGCGCGGATCGCGAATTATTAAATTCAAGACTGCGCAGCGACACACGTCCGTTTCCGAGCGTGCGCATTATTGAACGCTATGGTTACGCGACTGTGTACAGCCTTCCGGGTAGGGTGGGGATATTTCTGATGTTTTATCCGTCTTAAAATGTAACTATGCCATTGTGTTTCAATGCAAAGTTTTTTGCTAGTTATACTCGTAGCTACATGTGTTTTTAATAGAAGTATTAAGTCAATTTAACCGCAGATTAGACTTATTTTCAATAAATGTTTTCTTACTAGCTCGCCCGCGGTTTCTCCCGCATAGTTCCGGTTCCCGTGGAAATACGGGGATACATTTATTTTATTTTTTCGCCAACTTTCCAATATTTTGAATAGTTATTCTGCTATTCGGGACGGAGATAAATACTAATCAAAAACCATGAAAATCGGTCCAGACGTCGAGTTATAAGTGTTATAACAAACCCGACTTTGTGTTATATACATATTAAGATTAACTGTGTAAATATAATGTATTTACCAGACTATATCATAAATTTGAATGGAGTGTTTGTGTTGAGTTACGTTGGGGCAGAACTCCGATTGAGGGTGGTCCGATTGCAAAGCGGTTTTTTTTATAAATACAACTATTTTATGGTAGACTACTTCTTTTTTTTTGAGATATTAATTTGTCTGTCTGTATATTAAAGCCAGAGTATGAGCTAGGATACTTTAAAGGTATGTTTGGTGGGACGATATATCACTGTCTCAGATTAATTAACTGCAATTCGACTTAAGTCTTCCCTTTCTTTATACGTAAAAGACCTGAGTCTTACGGTTGACACTTAGCATCAAGTAGGTCGCAAACTGGTCCCTTCACTTAGATTGATTAAACGTTAAACGTTTACACACTCATACCTCTGCACTAGGATTCCCTGTGTCGCAGAATGCATGGACAAACACAAACACAAGACAAACACCCAAGAACCGAGAACAAACTTCATGCTCACAACACAAAGTGTGGCCGGGAATCGAACCCCTCGCTTCGAAGGCAAGGCTACTACCAACTAAGCCACGGAGCCGTCAAAATATAAAAGAAACTTTTTAAAATCATTTCTGCTTCAGTTTCAGTTCAGTTCTGCTTTCAGTTCTCAATTGAGGTTTTCCATTATTGGCTGAGTTCTCCGGCTTCCTCATGTTATCGACAACCCTTCATCGCTTTCGCGAGAGTTTATGATATTTTCATGAACGTCTGCAGAGTTTGCAACTCAAACTTCCGCCGAACCATCTTTGAGTATAGGATTCAGCACGTTTAATCCGACGCGACTCTCAATTCTCATGGTAAGGGGCATTGAATTGAATAAACTTAATGATCTAGATAGATTAGATGTGGCTGATTTTAAAATCGAAAAAAAACGACTTCAATTCTTTTGTCCCTTATTTCTGGCCCTTAAACCTACCATTGTATTATATATAATATGGGTAGGCCATCTAAAAGCACTACTTTAGATGCAATGAGAACGAGGTGTCGTAGACGAAAATATCATCGATGTATTTAATTATTAGATTTTTGTTTATTTTTCAAAAACAGTTTGTCCGATTTCGATAAAATTTATAACCACCAGTAGAAATATATCTACCCTCTGAAACAAAAAAAAAAATAAGTTCCAAATCGGTTCAGGCTTCTTCGAGTAATCGGTGAACATAAATACATAAATAATAGATTCCGACGAATTGAGAACCTCCTACTTTTTTTAAGTCGGTTATTAAATATCGTTAATCGTCAAAATTCGTTATTTGTTGATCGAAAATAAACGAATGTATTAGTTGTTTCTAGATTATTCTGCCTCATCGCCAAATTTAGTAATAATAACGCGTTTTTTTTTTAAGTAAATTCTTCTATGTATAAAAAGAGTCTTTTACAAGTTTGTTTAGTATTAATTGGAAATAAAAAAATTGTCTTTGAGAATTCTTAAAGACAATGTTATCTCAATGTTTCTTAAAGATAACAAGACGAATTAACAAAGACAGAGATAACAAGTTCAATAAAAAAGATTTTAAATACAGACATATAAATACACCTCTGTATTTATATGTCTGTATTTAAAATCTTATCTTATCTTAATTATCTTATATTATAATTATAATTATAAACAAAACACTGGAAGTAATTCCATGTTTAAATTAGATAGTGTGACAATAGAGGAAGTCTCTAGCAATAAAAAGTCAAAAAATAATTTAGATCAATACCCTAATAAAAATAGACAATTGTTAAAAAATATTAATTTTATTCACTTGGTGCATCAAAATATACAAGGCATAAAGAGTAAAGACTTAGAAATAGAGTTGTTCATGAACAGTAGTCAAATTGATATACTATGTATCACTGAACATTGGCTAAAGAGCCATGAGTTCATGTTCAACTTTAATAATCACCAAGTGGGTAGCTCTTTCAGCAGAGTCAATGCAATACATGGTGGTTCATTAATACTCATAAATAAATTGCTGAAATTCAAAGAACGCGCAGATATAGTCCACCACTCTGTTGAAAGAATTATTGAAATAGCCTGTGTTGAGCTGGAGCAATTCATAGTTATTAGTGCGTACAGACCACCAAGTGGTTCATATGATATTTTTGAAAAAATATTAGAATCAATTTTGTTCAAAATATGTAAATCAACAAAGAATATAATAATTTGTGGAGATTTTAATATAAATATATTAGAAAGTAGTCCTTCAAGCGCAAGGTTGATAAATTTATTTAAATCTTATAATTTAAACCATTTGTTCATGGAGCCAACTAGAATAACTGCCACTTCGGCTACATGCATAGATAATATATTTACTAATTTTGACATATCAAATAAATGTGTAATTAACAAATTAAGTTCAGATCACTGTGGTCAATTTATTAAATTCGAAAGCTGTAAGAAATCAATTGTTAAAAGAAAAATAAATTTTGTACCAGTTACCACTGAACGTTTGGAAAGGTTAAAATTAAATTTAATTACAAATATGCCCTTTTTACCCAGTGGACCCAATGAGTCCTATAATTATTTCTTTAATAATTTTAATACATTATTTAGCTCAATATTTACAGCCAAATCAATCATGGTATCTGATACACCAACTTTTAGTGAGTGGGCAACAGTAGGTTTACATAAAAGTAGAATAAAGTTGTATGAATTATATAGTGAAAAACAATTCAATACTAGTGAGTCATTTAAAGATTATGTTAAAAAATACTCTAAGATTTTTAAAATAGTATGTCGCGAAGCAAAATCGCGGTTTATAAGTTCTAAAATCAGAAATAGTGAAGACAAAGTCAAAACAACGTGGAAAATCATTAACAGTGAGACTGGAAAGTCCAAAACTCATATAAACACCTATAACTTGAGTATAGGCAGTACAGACATCAAACAAGACAGCGAAGTAGCCCTGGCGTTTGAAACCTTTTTTACTGACATTCCAGTCTCTACTACCAAGTTATTGAAATCCTCGCATGTAATGGCAGAGTCATTGCTAATGGACAATGTACCATCATGTTCCAGAGATTTTAAATTTGATTATGTTAATTGTACTGACATTTACAAAGCTTTTAAATTAATTAATGTAAAAAAAACTACTGATCTATGGGGTATTTCTGTTAGCATCGTAAAACCATTAATTAACACCATTGCACCTGAACTAGCTATCATATTTAATGAATGTGTTGATTGTGGGGTATTTCCTGATTTAATGAAATGTAGTAAAATAATCCCTCTGTTCAAATCTGGTAGTACATCTGACCCCAGTAACTTTAGACCGATATCAGTACTGCCAACATTCAGTAAAATCTTTGAAAAGTTGATCTTAAATCAACTACAAAATCATTTTGACTCAAATAACTTACTACATCATAAACAATTTGGTTTTACAAGGGGTCGCTCAACAACCGATGCTGGTGTTGAGTTAGTAACACATATATTTGATGCCTGGGAGGGATCACAAGATGCATTAGGTGTCTTCTGTGATTTGTCCAAGGCTTTTGATTGCGTACACCATGAAACGTTGATCAGGAAGCTACACCATTATGGTATAAAGGGCAATGCTCTAGATCTTCTTACCTCTTATCTGAGTGAAAGAGTACAAAGAGTTGAAGTTAACGGAAAGCGATCCCCGGGGTCAGTGGTTACTATGGGCGTTCCTCAAGGATCTATACTTGGACCCTTCCTATTTTTAATCTACATAAATGATCTTCCCTATATTGTAAAGGACGATCATGAGATTGTATTGTTTGCAGATGACACTTCGCTTTTATTTAAATTGAAACGGCAACAAGTCGTTATTGACGATGTAAACAATGCTCTCTCTAAAGTAGTAAATTGGTTCAATGTAAACAATTTGCTACTTAATGGAAAGAAAACAAAGTGTTTAAAATTTGTTTTACCCAACGTTAAAAAAGTAGATATTAATGTTAAAATAAAAGATGAACAATTAGATCTCGTAGATACCACAACGTTCTTAGGAATAACTTTAGATAATAAGCTTCAGTGGGGCCCACATATTGAAAGATTGTCGAAGAGACTTAGTTCTGCAGCATATGCCGTCAAAAAGATCCGCCTGCTCACAGACGTAGATACCGCTAGGCTTGTTTATTTCGGCTACTTTCACAGCATTATGTCATATGGCATACTGCTGTGGGGGCATGCTGCAGATATCAACACCATATTTGTGTTGCAGAAGAGGGCTGTTCGCGCAGTTTACAATATGGGTCCCCAAGAATCATTACGAAAAAAATTTAAGGATATAAATATACTAACGGTTACATGTCAGTACATATATGAGAATGTGATGTACACTCGTAAACATATGAGCGCGTTCACAAAGAAAAGTGATAATCATAGTGTAAACACTAGGCATAAAAATAAACTCGCTGTGCCCACTACTAGGCTCCACAAGGTTAGCAATTCTTTTAAAGGTCAATGTGTACGCTTTTTTAACAAAATCCCGAGCGAAATTCAATTACTATCAATAAATAAATTTAAAACTGTCATCAAACGTAAACTTGTCGCAAAAGCTTACTATAAAATATCAGATTACCTAGATGACAAAAAAGCTTGGGAATGAATTTGCTCCACTCTAGACGCAGGACCATATTCGCGAATATGTAATACTGTCTCCGAGGGGTTTCTTGTCTGTTTCTTCCCCTCGGGTTGGTCGGTTAGGGTTGGAACAGACGTAAACTTAACAAATAAGATAAGCTTAAACATGAAAACTGACTGTAATTTGACATATCTGTGTGCATGTAATGTGCCTGGGAGTTCCTGTGACACGTTATATGCTCACGAATATGTGTACATGCATGTGTAAAATTTGACGTGTCCAAATGATACTTGAGATCTAAAGGAATAAATGAATTTGACTTTGACTTTGACTTTGACTTTAAGAAACATTGAGATAACATTGTCTTTTTTATGAGAAAAAATAACTATCATTTTCGTTCTTCTGTTTTTTTATGGTTATAGAGATTTAAGTATCTCAAAAAAAAAAACACATTTACCAAGAGACGTAATTACCTATTTGAAAAGCTAAGAACTTAATAGTGAGCACAGATAAGTAAAAAAAAAAAATACTTTTTATTTTTTTTTATAAACATTGAAAAATAAGACGTGAGTCATAAACAATTAGCTAACTTTTAGATTTTTTTTTTTTTCAAACTATTCCTATGTGTAACTCAAAATAATTGTGGTCATTATCGGTAACAGTGCAGGACCTTCTCATATTTGGGTCACATAGGACGTAAGTATTCTGTAAGGGGCGGAAGTAATCACTTAACATTAGATGGTCTGTCAGCTCGTTTCTATTCTCCGTCAGATTTATCACATAAAAAAGAGCCCAATTCAGATTCGAGGTAGATTTACTGAGTCGCAAAAAAAAACATTAAAAAAAAAAAAAGAATGCATATTTTTCGCATCTCTTTATTCTTTAGGCAGTCACGTATACAACTAACAAGGAGTACTCAAAGTTTATATTACATTTTCCATAGTCAGTAAGGGGCTTACGTGTGATTATTTTGTTTCAATTTCATATATTTGATAAATACGATGGAACGAGCTTTCCTCGTCTTAAGTTGCTACCTCCGTTCCGTCAAGCAATACGGCTCAAGCAGTAAGGTACTCTATAACTGATGGGGAGATCATAGCCGCATCGTGTTGCGATCTTCACTCTGAGACATGATGACATGCTGTTGTTCTATGAACAGATTTTGTGCCGTTTTTGTAATTTTTATTCACGGGAAATCTAATTTAAATCCAAACAGCTCAAAAATAAATGTGTCTGTAATTTTCGTCAATAACTTACAAACACCCGAAGTTTCATCAGCACGTACCTGAAACACAAAGAAAAATAAATATTACGGAGGGGTAAATGGGACCCCGGAAATAAATAAAAAACAAATAACGAACAAAGGCCTGCGTCATCGGAACGGCCGAACTTTTCCCCAGCCTACCCTCAATGATTCTTAATTAAATCTACTATTGTTGCACCTTGCAGATCATTCATAACCAGTGGCAGCCGTTAGGGCTCTTGCACACGACTGTGGCATGCCGCTGATAGTAGGTCGGTATAGCAAAAATAGGTTTTACTTTTCGCTAACAATAGGTTTTGATAATTGTTTGTAAAGCTATTATTATTACCGTTTAATATTTGTGTTATTTTCAATTTCAATGATGGCTGTCATATTTAAAACCAATAGATTCAATAGATAGTAGATAAGGTTCACCCAACACATGCCGGCCAAACTCCTTTTTGGCACAAAGCGCATATTTTTGTAGCATCAAAACTGTTTTTTTTTTCATTGTCATTTATCGTGAGATAATTTCTGTTCATTTGACATATATACTGTCATTTATAATACTAATACTATGACGTTACTGACAATTTTGATGCTTAACGTTTAAAATGCTTATTTTTAAAGTTCATAAAAAGCAATAAATTAGGGGACCATCACTTGTTCACCATCGCCAGGCGAGAATAGGTCTAGACAAGAAGATTCCAACTGTAAGTCTCGTAACCTATATTACGTTCTTAACAAAAGCCGCAGAGTACATAAATTAACGCAAGTATTGAAAAAAAAAACAATAGTGTTACCTATGACTACTGGAAATAGCCCGAAATAGATTCGGGCACAAGAATGAGAAACGGCGGCATGCAGCAAATTTGGTCTTGCGAAAATCATCTTAATAGCTGAAGTTGAGGAAACGCTGTGGTCCTTGCAGAACTCCCCCGATAATTGGTTTCCCTCCCCCACATTAATTGAATGCGTGAGTTGCTATGATCGTCGAGTTGCTTCCGAGTTTGTTTATATTCGGCTTCGAACTGTTGTGAGAGCTTGTTTAGAAACGAAACTTTGACGAAAGTTTGTTGAGACGTTTGTGATGAAAATAAGCCAGAAAAAACAATTGTTTAAGAGGTTTCTTTTTGTTGAAATGTTATGAATAAATGGACATATATTTATTATAAGTACTTTTAGGAAAACATTGTACGATACCTTTAATGCAATGGAAGTGCCAAAAAAGGCTTTTTTTAAAAAACAATTTATTGACACTAACTTTATCGAGTTTTCCTTTTTTAGAAGTTGGTTAATAATATTATAATAATAATGTTAATAAAAAAACCTACGACAAAATTGTTACTCACGATGTGTAACCACGTAGTATAATTAATATTACGTAATAAATAAAATATCATGTAAATCTAATTTAGGTGCCCTAGCTTTTGTATTTAGCGAACAAATTTTAAACGTTGAGTTTTAATCATTCAATATTACATACAAAGAACAAATTACTTATTAATTAGTACAAAATCGAGTCTTTTAAATGCGAGTGATACTTATAGCCGCCGTTCTAAAGCCCAGTTTTGCAAATGCCTTTAATCTCCTGCATTTGATAAATATTTTTCAGCGAACTTATTTGCCAACGTTTCTAACATTGCAATCTCCAGAGAGCTCTCGCTCATAACAAGCTGGCAGAACACATAACAGAACACGTTGTTCTATTTGCTGCGCGTGCATTATCTGGCCAGACTAGCGTGACTCTCGATGCACTGGGAACTGGCCAGGTGTTGTCGTGTTAATTTAACTTTTGCCGGAGGAGTATCTCACAACTAGATACGACAGTAGTTTTGATATGAACATTCTATGGCACTCTCAGAGTTTTTTAGCGGGCTCTGGGTATGTATTAAATATGCGATAATACTGTGTGTCAATAAACTGTAATAATAATAATTTAATAAACTTAATGGTAATAAAATAACAATAATATATAATACAAATTATGATAAAATCTGCAGGAGTAAAATACTGTGTCGCAAGCACCAAACTACCGCCTCCGAATATAGTTGAGTGTATTAAATTCCAAAATGATAAATGGTTTCAAAAGGCGTTCTTCCACGATTAAAGAGATAAACTATTAAAAAAAAAATTAGTGTACAAAAAAGCTAACTTATTTATGACGAAAAAGTGAAAAATGTATACTCAGTCAGTTAGGCGGCTAGTGATATAGCGAATAATATTGGATATCAGTGAATAAATCTTCCCAAAATAGCAAAGATAGCTTATATTACAACAAGATACAGCTAACAAAGCTACAGTGCCCTTTCTAGTATCTCTACAGCAATGTTCGCGTGCTTCAAACGTATACTTATATGTTAACAAATCGTAGAGGTGTTCATGTGAAAAATAAGGTCTGAAAGAAAGCGCTGAGTGGATTAGATGCTCCAGGGACTTTGATAATCAATTTGTAAGGAGCAAAGTATACTCTGATACTGAATATAGTTTGTTTGGTGAATAAATTAGGGTTGCACGGGTATGCTGCTATTTTTGCTTACGTTGTTAGAGTAGATATTGGAATCGGACATATCTAATCAGTAAGATCTAAAACTCGCTTTCAAAGCCTCAGCATACATTGACTATAATGTAACTAACAATATATTCAAGAATTTTGGCATGAGAGACATTATTGAAATTAAAATTATTTCATACTTATCTAATACTTACTACTAATAAGAAATAATTCGGTTCCATTGAACGAGATATTATAGCTAAACAATACAAGTATCACAATAAAACATAAATATACTTATAAATGGACTTCTAAAAAGGAGGAGGTTGGTTATTGTCTTGTATGTTTTTTTAAATGTTAGTTACGATCTTTGGTAATTGTGAACCGATTTGGATAATTATTTTTTATTTATTACAATCTACCTACCTCTATCGAGATCCTATAAATTTTTTATCAAAAAAAAAAAAATATTACTTAATTATAATAAGGGAAACTAGGTATTGAGGTCGGTTTATTACAATTTTAAACCAGATGCTGGATTAAGCTAATAGATTTCAATGATGTCATCTGCTCAATCAATACTCTCCCCAAATTTCCCTCACATTTATATAAATAATGCATCTTCAATTACGTAACAAATAAAAATTTTGCAACCAAAATAAACACATATAACTATGATAGTAATTAAAAGCCAGTGCATCCAGAATGCACGCAAACGGAAGACGTTCGCCGGAAGCTAGTCGCCACATTGGCCGCTACTGCCTGGGAGCGGCGCCATCTACCGGCAGCACACGAGATAAATACAAAAAAATGTGCAGAACGTACAACATATAGGCACTCATTGCTTGTGTTCACTTTCTGTGTGACCATTACCGCACCGCTACTTTCGGAGAGAGCAACTGAATTGTGAGAAAATTTTACTGCATATGCTACGTAATAAAATATACTATAATAACATAATGTTTATATCCCTCATTAGATACGTTACTTCCTTTACTTTTGTTTTAATAAGGCAACGCACAATTTGCTTTCAGTCATATATGGTTGGAGTGTGTTAATTACGTCAAATTGTAACAATATAGCTGAAGACCTAATCAAGGCATGAGACAAAGTCTTGAAGGTCACTTCATATTGATCTAAAAAATATTTAGTTTGAGCATCGACGAAAGTGAGGCGTTATAAGTTTGTAGTGTGTATCTGTGAATATGTACCTGTCTCTCCCATTTTGAACGTTGGTGGTTTTTCACTTGAAAAACTTATGTGCGCAATACCAAGTTCTCGAAACGATGAAGGAAAACATCGTAAGATTTGATCTACCACGGGATGTCACATGTCTTCGAATTTATGGTACGATGTTTTCCTTCACCGTTTCGAGAATGTGGTATTCACTAATTCAATGGTTGCAGGACATTATTTTTAGGTATTACGCTCGCGCCATGCTATGTAGCCACGGGCGCAGGTTCCAAGTTATCCTTCGAAGTTTCGCTGTGGAGATTAAAAATGAAGTGTGAATGCGACGGGAACTTCGCCGATAAATAAGTTTGAGTTTGTTGCTGTTTTCATCGGTTGGATATTTTCCCCGCTCACTCATAGACGATTTATATTATTATTTAACTTGTTTTAGTTCAGTCCTCGTTTTAAAGTCCTTCAAAAGGGTCGTTTTAAAATATCGCGAGTGAAACCTCTGGTATTGCAAACGTCCATAGGCCACGGTAACTGCTTACCATCAGGTGGGCCGTATGCTTGTTTGACACCAAAGAGGTATAAAAAAAAATATTAACAAGTTTACTATCACAGAAGTGACTTTGTATCCATTGAAAGAATGAAAATAAAGTTAAAACATATTCAACATTTTACATACACAATAATAAAGCTAAAAAAAATCGAAATATTATAGAAATACCTATTATATATATAAAAAGCGTATGGTATTATGTTACAGTTATTTATTTCGTGTAGAAAAATAGGTTCCAGTTTCATCGTTTTGTATATTGTGGCACCAGATCTATTATAATAATTATGGAAGTATAGACGTGACAAGTGCGAGCTATGCATGTTTCGATAGGAAAGTTGGCGTATAGAGGTATTTATTATTTGATCTTGATATCGTATTTATAAACCAAGAAATTTTCAAACAATAATAAACATTTGGCAGATTTCTGTTGTTACAGCCACATAGATCGTCCACACGGTAATAATTATTGCCAAAGGTAACAAAACATCCATGGCTCCATGGCTTATTTGGCAGTAGCCTTGCCTTCGAAGCCAGAGGGTGAGCATTAAGTTTGTTCTCAAGTCTAGGATGTTTGTCTTATGTTTTTGTTAGTCCATGCTATCTGCGATACAGGGAATCCTATTGCAGGGGTATGAGTGTGAAACTTTTTTTTAATCCAATTGCAAAGTTATTCAAGACGTCAGCGTTACTTTAATAAATTAGTGCCTACCATCATTTGCTTAAGCAAGGCTCATGGTTCATTACCATCAACGTCTCGTGTCTCCAAAGATCAGAGAGATATAATACGCAACAGGGCCGAAGGCAAAGATTTGGATCGTGGGTGACAATTATGACTACGCAACACATATATTTTGGTTAAATTAGTCCACATCAAACCATTAGGTTGGATTGTTAAAAATTTATGATCTTTATTAAGGTTCCGTAACCAAAGGGTAAAACGGTATCCTATTAGTAAAACTCTGCTATCCGTCTGTCACCAGGCTGTATCTTATGAACCGTGATAGTTGAGAGTTGAAATTTTCACAGATGATGTATTTCTGTTGCCGCTATAACAGCAAATACTATTATAAAAATCAGAATAAAATAAATAATTAACTTACATTACGTTAAAAAATCAAAGACATGCATGCTTCATCATTCAAAATTCATCTTCATGTTCATCGAAGTTTTCCCCGGCTCTTTTTAAAGCAGAACAGCTACCTAAGCTAAGCTATAGAGCAATCGTTTTACAAGCTGTTGAGCGATAACCCCACACTACTTCTCTCTCTAGTATTTTGCCTCTTCGAGTGAAGTTCACGCCCCACCATGAATGTGAATTTACCGTGGTTTTTCATTATCCGGCAAATGCCTTTGAATATGTATGGTTCATTTGTATGTTTGTCGTCCTATTTCGTTGTGGTTTAACGTCACTGAAACATTTCTAAAATTAGGTCAGAGAACAAAGAGTATTAGCGTCAACTATTGAGCATGTATCTGCTGTTTAGTTCACCACCAATACCAGCTTTTGCCCACAAATTTGCAGGTTATGTTGATGTTGTCAATCAATTTATTTTTGGTTGAAAGGTGTATCCTTTTCTGTACTTTTGATTCTGACAATGTGTAGGGAAAATGCTGTCTTGAGGTCCATTTATAGCTTTCAACAGTAATTATATAATAGGTACTGTATACTACTTTATGTAATTTTTTAAATTTAATTTGGTCATATTGTCAAATGGGGATTTCGTGATCCATCCCGGACTCAATGTGCCTGCGGAGCTACCGAGCAAGTTTCACACCTGCTTACATGTCCCCTGTGCCCGACAACCTGCACACAGGCGGACCTGAACCAAGCCACATGTACGGGCGTGGAAGTTACTAAATACTGGTGTAAGCTACTATAATAATAGTAATAGGAGAGAAACTTAACAAAATAAACAATCCGTGACACCAATGAACCGTTTCAAATGCATTCGGTAAACAACGAATTGAATTCTCGCATTTATCTCGTCAGAGCCACGCGTTGCGTTTGATATGTAAATGTTGGCAACACTGACGTAGTAATTATTGCGTTTCTGTTAGGTTGGCACGTGTCCCTCGTGTTTGTTCAGTGTGCACCGCGCCTAAAGTTTATTTAAATTTCCTTCCTCATTTATTCAATACGCATTCATTGGATAAAATGGCGTTTATTTATAGGTTATTCAGACTTAATTCAGTAATGTGATTGATTGATGAAATTTATCAACATTCTTACTTCAGACAACATTATAGATATACCAGTAGTGTTAGTATTAAAGTATTAAAAAAAAAAAAAACTTTATAGGTATTAATTTATACAAGTGTTCTATTGACTTTTGGAAAAAAAAAAATCACGCCATTTTGGGGTCCAATATTTGATTTCGCGCTCCAAAATGGCCGAGTAAGAAATGGCTACAAAATAAGAGTGAAACTTAGCTGAGACTGAAAATCATCCAAAGCTGCGTCGATACAGCGAGTAACTTACGCGAAAGACCTGATAGGAGACGATGGGACTATGTAGTATAGTAATAAGATTTAACGAGGTACTGAGACCTCTGAAAGTGAGAGAGATTACTTCACATGTTTGTTTTTAAAGCAAAGTGCTCACAGATGCATTGACACAAACAAATTGTACGGCAAATAAAAACTGAGAAAAACAACTTCGCAACATTTAGCCGGGAAAGTTTGGCTTTCTGTTTAAAAAATGTTTTAGATTCGAGAAATGAAAGATACCAACACTAACTTAAGGGATCCAATTCATCAGCAAAAATCTTCTTGAAAGTAGACCGTCCTACTTTCCCACAATCACAAAGCTGTGGACAGGCAGGTAAGGAACAAAAGTTGCCCCACTTAGGGATGTTTGGGAACCAACTGACAATAGCTCTTAAAACATTGGTCACGGGAATTGAAACGGAAAAATGTGACCGACATTTCTGAACGGTTGCTTGTAATATTAGCAACATATCATTCCATGTGATAATACGTGCTAAAAGATTCATCATTAGAAGACGATAATCTTTTATTGGTTACGGTAGCCAGCTTACGAAGCGAGGGTTGCGGCTTCGATCCCGACTGTGACAAGTTATATGCTCACGAATGTATACTTGTTTGTGTTATATTTGATTTGCCCAACGATACTTGAGATCTAAAGGAATAAATCAGTTTGTTTTTTTCAGTGTGATGTGCATACTATTTTTTCTCAAGTGTTTGTTTGTATTTATGCCATCTGGGACATAAAGATTCCTGATGCAGGGTTGTGAACATACACATTAAATACGAAAACGATTTTTTTGTATGTTCTAGTTTATTGTACTAATTATTATTATCAAATAAAGTTTTTTTTTCTAGCGCAAAATATAATCGAGCAAAGCTGTGGAAAATATGACTTATATTATCTTACTGGTCTGTTACAAGGAAACTATTCAATCGTGCTTTCCTTATAGCAGATTACTGTGTTCGGAATATTGTTGGGTAAATCAGGTACTATACAATAAGTATTTGGAAAAAGAAACGATTATTCGATTCATCAAAGAAAAAGCTTCATATATTACAAAAATGTAGGAGCAAACATTGGCCCGGCAGTCGAGATCTAGGCCACATCGGAACACCAACTTGCAATATGAAAAGTTTCGGACACTAATACCAGGATTGGAGTCGACTTTAAATGTGTCACTAGTTCCATTTGCATCTACCTCCGTGGTTCAACGTACGAGGCTTTAAAATGTTATTTTAGCGTAGTTTCCTCTTTACGTTTCTATGTAAAGAGGTCAGACTGATCGTGTGAAGCTGTAATAGAGGGCTTTTATGTTGAGCACTTTGGAAGATTGTGATATAAGTTATACTGCAGATACTCGTACAGAGATAAATTTGAAACAAATTCGCTGTTGCGAGATTGTTATCCAATACTCCCATTCGTTGAATGGCGTCCCATTTTTGCCTTTATACTTCAAAAGTTCCGAGATGTCCTCAAAGCACACCTGATGATAAATTACGTAAGCACATAGTGACCGCAATGACATTTAGTTCCTTACAGTATGAGAAGAACCAAGTTCCATCTCATTTCGCCCGTTACGCAACGGGGATGTAACATCTCATGCTCTTGTGATTTCGGTGACCACACCCTTCCACCGGAACACAGCAATACGAGTGCACCACTGCTTGGCGGTATTACCAGGTGTGACAGCAATATTTCTCCGGAAGAACTTGGCACAAGTTCGACTGCTACTTTTAGTTGCTTCTTCTACACTACCTAGGGGGTGCGTGTAGGGATTCTCAAGGGTCTTCGGACGCGAGTAACTGGAGCTTCCATTTTGTTTTTGACCAGATTTAGTAATGGAGGCACCAGACTATTATAGCTTTAGCATTTTTAGAGCGCAGAAGATTAGTTGATAGTATTTTTTGTACACCTTGATGGAATCATTGCATGAATACTGTGATTTAAAATTAACATGACAAGAGAGTAATATTAATTGGCACACTCTAAGCTAATAAACGAGTTTTCTAACAGCTCCACACGGCGACTCAGCGCTCCTGAAATTTGCTCGTAGAGAAACACATGTTGATACTGTTATGATGGAATATTTCAATTTTTATTAACTAATTGCTTATATTTCAGGTAGAAAGTGTGCACGGAACTGTGTTTTTAGGTAATTCATTAAAGTTTAGCGAAGGTAATACTAAATATACCCTCTTTTAGATACTTAGACGGACAGATTTTAGAGGCTTATTATTAGTATAGGGACATCTTTATGTGACGGGCCCCACAGGTCAATAGGTAGTAACTCGGCCTTCTTCGTTGTTGGTCGTGCGTTCGATTCCCACTTACGACAAGCATTAATTTGAATGACAAACATAGATATTTGTTTTGTGTTTGGGTAATATGTATCAATGTATGTATTTACAAAAAAGAAGTAATATTTAAGTATTCTATCAGTTATCTAGTTCCCATAGTACAAGTTATGCTTAGTCGGGTGCAATATACCGCTGTGTGAAGTAACTTAAGCACTGTTATTATATCCTCTTGATTAACTCTAATTAGGAACAGCTAATTTGACAGCCACAAACAATTGACTTATCAATGCTCCTTTGTCGAACACAAGCTTAGTTTACCGCGCGGATCCACTCGGAAATGTGCATTGAAGAGTTAAATCGGCTTTGCAATGCAGGGACGCACGGACAGACAATCGTATTTACACAGAATTCGTCAGTTAATCAGATTACAGACGCCGGCGCCACTACCACTATTTAAACTGTATAACCGAATAACGTAAATCGTTTATTTTGACGGAGTACGATCGACTGGTAAATTATTGTGAACTGCACGTTCGTACCTAGTTTCGCTTATAATGTTAATTACTCTTATTACTACTAGTAGTACCAGTAGTACGATTTTAAGCGACTGTTTTTGAACCCCCAAGTAAAGAGACTTTAGTACCTACGAGATCACGCGTTGTTACTAAGTTTAGCGCTTCTTCAAACCCTATCCGACCCTCTATAGTCAAGCAGTCACCCATTTCTGTCCGGGCAGATGTCTACTTCTGTCTTAGGTGCTCTAAGAACAGTTAAGCAAGTCTCGCCCCGAGGGCTTCATATAGTTTGTATATTATATACTCTGTGGTGTATATATTATACAAACTATATAGCGTGGTGGCCCAGGGGCATAGACGCCGACTTTCAATCTGAAGGTCGCTGGTTCAAACCCACACGTGCACCAATGAGCTTTTTCAAATTTATGTGCGCAATGCCACGATCTCGAAACGGTGACGGAAAACATCGTGAGGAAACCGGCACATCTTAGAACCATCAATTCTAAGACATGTGACATCTACCAATCCGGATTGGGTTCTCGCGATAGATCAAAGCCTATTCACTCTCAATTATCGAGAGTAGGCCGGTACAGGGAGCAGAGGGAATATTAGAGGCTGGTACGGATACTCTGTGGTACAGATAAACTGCTTGGTGTAGACCACTAATAGGTTTGAGGCCTGAACCACAAGTACCGAGGGCCTAATCCACCCACTATGTCTTGTAACCTCATGAAAATGTATCAGAAAAATCAAGTAACCGCCTTCACGTAAGGAGTGTGGTGTGAGTAACAAGATATTAGATGCAAGAAAATACGAGTCCATCCCATCGAGCCCGGTGGTTCCGCCCCGTTAACGGGCCAGATGGGAAAAATTGTTTCATCGAGCCCGGTAGTACTGATCTCGACGTTTGAGGTGGATGGCACAAATCAAGTATCATCTGCCCCGGTGTTTTTTTAACGGGCCGGATGGCACAGATTAAGAAGCATAGACCCGGTGACGTAGTAGCAAAGAGTAAAGAACAAAGCTCAATGAAGACTGCCATCCAACGTGGCATTATTCGAATTATAAATGCGGATTTCATCTTTTGGCAATTTTTAATGTTTTCTATTGACATTTGACAATAAGTAATTATAAAAAGGAGTTTATTTTATTACTCTATTTATTATACATAGTTTGACAATGTCTCTTTACAGTTGCGAATTTTTGACATTGGATAAATGTATCGTTTTTTTCTAAGGGTCTTTGAGTAATTATTTGACTATGTCAGACCCATAAAAAAAAATGTATCGTTAGATATACCTATTTTATTTTCTATGCTTGTCTTGTAAATGTAAACATAGATGAACAGATTACGTTTGTGTGTAGAAATGTATTATAGTATAATATTTTTTTTACTTAAACGGGAAATACGGGAACCAACTATAATCCCGCTCGCGCCAGTAACTTGCATCTGCTCACCTGCATAAATATTCAGTGTGGGGCGAAGATCTCTTATTAATGAAAAAGGGTCACGAGGTATTTTAATTCAACTACGTGTTAAGGATTTCGGCAGGGCACTTGCTGGGTCGGTTGGGAATGCTTGGAACCTAATAAAACTAAAGCTCATGGCAAAGCTTGCTTAATGTCCATTACAAACCATCAAAGTTAAGCATCTTTCCACCCAGTCAGTATTTGGATGGGTGACCGTTAATCGGCAAATGAACAGCGTCTCTGTACTTTGGAGGGCTTTCTGTGTTTTTTTTTAATTTTAAACTTAATTTAAGGTCGGGGAAAAAGTTACTTTACATCTAAAATTATATTAACAATGAATATACAATTTCAGCTACTACTGCTGGAGCACTTCTACTGTAGCACTGGATTTCGGTGGTGCCGTAGTATATAACCGCAACTTCATTACGTGCACTTAATATACGTAATGGTTAATGTAATGTTATTATTCTAATTTTATTAAAAAAAGCCTTCTTCTTAAAGCCACTTAGAACAGACCAGATCTGATTCTTAAAAATCAGAGCATCATTTGTGGTCACAGAGATATCATGATTATACATTATACATATCAAATTTAGTTCAATCCTTTTATTAGGTGTTATGTATCAAATCTAATCCATAATTTTGCTCCATTAAGTCATAACTACTAATAACTGACGTATCGCCGCGTGCTGATTATAATTTACACAGTAAATTACTGGTTATTAACTTATTCTATATGAAATCTGACAAAAGTACTTCCGGTTCGACTCGTGCTTTATTAATCACTCTCAGCGACAGGCACGCGATGCATATTTGAATTTTATATATTGAATACACAGTTCGTTAGCTCTCTTCTTTAAGGTACAAAAGCCTGAGAGTAATCTCTGGAACTACTGGTCCGATTTGAATGATTCTTTCAGTGTTGGGTAGTCAATTTATCGAGGAAGGCTATAGGCTATGTTTTTTTTTTCAAAATTAGGGATCCGTAATACAATAAAATTGCTTTTTTGTAACACAAGGTGTAAAATCGAAAACCTATTTTTGCGTGCGCTGTTTCCACGGAAACGAGAAAAACGCGGGTGAAACCGCGGAACACAGCTAGTCTGATAATAAAATTCATTTAATGTCAATGTCAATGTCTATAATCTATCCAAAAACGATTTCAGTTTATCAGTAGGTTGATTTCATAATGTTAAATTTTAATTCCAATCCAATTTCAATTCCATTCATTCATTTAATTCCAATTTCAAATCCATAGTTTCTTTTAAGAAAATAGTCCAGCGACAGCTATAGGAACTAATGAAAAATCAAATTGGAACTCAGCCTTACGAAGAAGCTGGCGCGGATGAAAAGAGACTTCTTTCGACTCAATAGAAATCGTTTCAATAAAAGTTATTTAATAGCTCACAGCTCAGTTGGTACTAGCTCTGCCTGTGGGTTTGATTCCCACTCAAGGACAAGCATTTGTGTGACGAACATAGGTGTTTGTTCTGTGTCTGGGTGTTATATGTATTATACGTATGTATGGGTGTAGAGCGTGGTGGCCCAGGGGCACAGACGCCGACTTTCAATCTAAAGGTCGTTGGTTCAAACCCACACGTGCACCAATGAGTGTTTTCACTTGAGAAATTTATGTGCGCAATGCCACGTTCTCAAAACGGTGTCGGAAAACATCGTGAGGAAACCGGCATGTTGTTTTAGAACCAAAAATTGGACGATATGTGACATCTACCAATCCGGATTGGGCTCCCGTGGTAGATCAGAGCCCTTTCACTCTCAATTGTCGAGAGTAGGCCGGTGTCCCTGCAGGGGGAACATTAGAGGCTGGTACGGGTATGTATTTAATATGTATATACATTATGTTATCGTCCACTGCAACGCAGTCAAAATCCCGATATATAAAACACAAAAATTGTTTCTACCTATGTCCATTATTGACTCAAACCATCCAACCGATTTGCCCCAAACCCGATTCATGCGATAACGCCAAAATGGTTTTAGACCACTAAAACAATGCATTAGGCTGGAAATATAATATATTTCTGTTTTTAGCGTAGTACCAGATGCCCGGTATCCGCTAGTTTTAAATAATATATAATGCGATTACGAGATAACCCAGGAACATCAAAATAATTACATCAATGGCGGAAGTAATACCATAGTCAAAATAGGGACAGTCCTCCACAATCCTCGAGAGGAAATCTGTTGAGCAGTGGTAGCTTCTATACTTTGATAGGAGGGTCAAAGATAAATAGGTGATAACGTACATAGGACCCCCTCAGGGACATTTAGCAAGGAATCCGGGTCTTGGCTCTTAACCCCAGTAATTACTGGGGCAGTGTTGTGATGTCTTTGGATTCAGACCCTTGGCTTAAGATGGTAATGAATTGTGTTTTCTGGTAGTTTTAGTTTACATCATATACAGGTTGTTTCGAAATTTGTGTATAAAGGGAACAATTTTTACCCTGTTTTCATAGATTTCTTTTGTATATATATATCTTAACTTATTATCTTTTATAATAACGAGTCCTCCATTAAAGTATTATACTTAATGAATATAGTTTATTAAAAAAAAAAAAACAAAAAAGTACATGACACTAAAACGAAAAATCTATTTATTTTATATATTAATCACACTAAGGCTATTGAACTCATTATGAAGTACCAATGTATAGGGTAAGTAAATAATATAATTCCAAGATACCATAAGGTCCCTCGAGGTACCCAGTACCGAAAGCTGAAAGCAAAATCTAACAGTTACTTTTTAACGGCCTCAGTAATGTAATACTTACAGACAAAGCTTATCATCTTAATGGCGATGAATAATCTTCCTCTAATTTTTCTTTTCACAAAATTCATGAATAAATGAATAAAAATAAAATTATTGTATAATTTACCGTTTGTGACACGATGTAAATCACATTAAGGTCTTTTTAGGCAAATAACTTTATGATAAACATCTTAAGCAATATCCATGACTAAACTAAATCGCTCCATAACAGAATGTAAAATAATTTGCAAACACAAACAGAAGTAAATGGTGAAACGACTTAACTCTTAATTTTTAATTTAAACCCGTTAATAATAACGAATGGGAACTTGCACTTGTACCTAGCGAAAACATAGTATAGTACCAAATAGTATCAAGAACAATTATTTCAACAAACTTAGATCAATTGTCTATCCTCGGCATCGTATCAAAAGGAACTGCCTGTATTTCATCGCTCACCTGTCCTTCGCTTCACAAAGAGCTTACTGTGCAAAACACAAAGACCGGCTCCATTTTGCCACATCAATCTATCAAGCTTCAGTCCCAATCCCTCGAAGACAAGGAGACCAGAACAACCCAAAATATTTATTGCGAAACACGAAAATTATTATCCAATAATTCTGGATCAGTACCGTTTATATCTAAATTAACCTCAAAGCGGATTTTGTCAGTAAATTTCCTTTCGTACTAGAATCTTCAGAATGCATTTTCAGCAATATGAACATTGATCACAACCAGTCTGTATAGATCCGTATCGGTTGTTATGCTTTGAGTTTAAGGTCTATTTCTTGGACGTGAACGGGTCAGGTTATGTTGGACGATGAGAAGATTCTGGAATAGCTATTAGTATAGATTTCCGATTGTCCTGTCAATATTAAATGGCCGAAATTTTCATAATCCCGCCGATTTGGTGCAGAGATTTGGTTGAAATTCTACCGGTTTATTATTCGGTATTCTCTGGCTGAATTGTTTAGATTAGTATTTATTTCCGGGTCAGTATTGATCATTCGTTAGCGTTCGGCAGACTCGAATCGAAATTAAATTCAAAATAGATCACGAAAACGAATTAAAATTAGAATATTTAGAGTAATCTATTCAAAATAACAGCCTTTTTACTAAATGTTTTTGAAAGTATATATGGTACTAATATATATAAAAAAAAAAGTTTTGTCTATCTGTTTGTTCCGGCTAATCTCCGAAACGACTAGGCCGCTTTTGACGGGAATTAGTCGATTTTCACTGACAAATAGCTAATGTTGTAAAGAGATCCGCGCAAAAAAAAAAACCACGCGTACGTAGTAAACAGGACGTAGGGAACAGCCACATGATAATATCCATCACCCGAGACGGGGATGATACGTCTCACTCGCATGTGATTTTACCGGCAGCCACACCCTTCCACCGGAACACAGTAATGTACTTGGCAGCAGATTCCAGATGTGGCAGTACCTCTCCGGACAAACTTGGCACAAGTTCTACTGCTACTTATTTAAATCATATATTATTAATAAGAAACGTAAGTAATCCGTAAGTTTATACCAAAACTTATGAATTTAACTAAGGCCTTGTCGACTTCAGAAACCTTTTCTACCCTTCTGAAAGTTTCATTAACATTTCGCACTCGTCACTAGTCACTCCATTAAATCGCCTCATAAAGACACTTCACGTAGGTATTGCCTATCTTCTAAATCTCGGCCGGAGTGTTGCCAGGGTAGGACTAAGGTCGGTGTTCGAAGTAGTTCGAACTGCGCGGCCAGTTCGAACTACTTCAACCTGGCACCCTGGCAACACTCCGGCCGAGATTTAGGTTTTGTAATCGACTATTCGACAAAATCGTACTTTGTTAATTATCCTGTGACACGTTATATGCTCACGAATATGTTTATTTCTGTGTCAAGTTTGACGTGATCAAATGATACTTGAGATCTGAAGGAATAAACGAGTTTGAGTTTGATCTCTCAATTCTGGCAGTCGGGTCAACGGATTTGTATGAAATTTGTCCTTGTAGGACAACTTATGTCCTGTATTAACACATGGACTACTTTGATCCCGCGTAACACCGCGGGGCGCAGCTAGGTTATTACAAAGACGAAAGTTTTTATGTATGTGTGTGTTACTCGTTCACGTTTAAACGGCTCAACGGATTCGTATGAAAATTGATACCAGGATAGATTATATCATGGATTAATATATAGCTTTGAGTAGCGCAGCTCCAAGCTCGCTGAGCTATGTGGATAAAGGGGGTTATCCTCAAAATACTTCATTATTAAGGTCCAAGCTATGTATCTGAATCCGTTCCCGTCCTGTGTTCCCACAAGACGCTTTACTATTATTGCCCCTCAGCGAAGCTCAAATATATGGTCAGAGAGGTAGATTTCTTATACTCGCGTGAAGATCGTATTCACTCGGATTCGATTTAATTAAATTGAAACTTGGGTTGCGTAAATCATTGTTATGTTTACCAACTATTACAGTTTAGTAATATAGTTTTTATTAGCAGTAGGACTTATGCAAATTTTGCCCGGAGAAGTACTGCCTCCTCGCGTGATAATCTGCACTCGCACTGCTGTGTTCCGGTGCCGGTGAAATTATAATATTGTATATTACAATAACTTTTGATGGCGGCTAACTCGCGGTCATGTAGATTTTTAATTTATTTTGGATGAAAGGTACCTTATATTTTTTTCTTTGTTCCTGACAACATATATACTAAATGATTTTGTTTACTTAAATAATAAACCAAATAAAATAAACTTAAATTAACTTAAAATAAACTTAAATTAATCTCATTAAAATAAACTTAATCTCATTAAAAACATCTGTAGAAAAACAGATCAGAAACACTTCCATATTTCACATGGACGGATTAAAACTCGCAGCATCCGTCACCGTCTCCCGAAATCCTCACCCGTCGCTCTATTAATAAAGATTTCCTTAGATTCTGCAGACTCCATGATGCTTAACTTGTGTCTTGTTTACACTGTGCCACTAAACTAGTAATGGTAAGTAGCCTTTTTTATTTACTACTCTAAAATCAATTTCATACCTGTTACCCGCAACGTTTACTTTAGTAGTCAACGTTTTATTAGGAGTCAAATCTATCGAATACAAAATGATAACCAAAATTTTTATTTCTTGTTATTTTTTCCCTTTTATTGTGCCGTAATGTGTTTTTCATTGTTATGTTGTCTGTGTGAACAAATGTCTTTTTTCTTTCTTTTAACATACACTCTTTAAACATACTGCCGAATTGAGACTCTAAAATTCTACTTGATATTTAAGTCGGTAAAAAGATCAATATGACAATGGTATATGGGATAAACGACTTATACTGAAAAGTTAACTTTTGTACAATACAATTTTTGTTACTTTGAAGTATTTCTTTCAATATTGTTTTTAAAGAGTTTGAACATTTCGAACCTTATATTTTCAAAATGTGCACAGTGCACGAAATCTTTAACTTGACGTTTCTGATGAGTATACAAAAAAGAAATAATTGTTACTTGCTCGAGGTAAGTTGGTTACCTCGTGCAAACGGACACGCAAGTGACTGGGCCGCTGTAACTCAAACTTTACAGCCTTCGCTAAGCCAGCCCTTACTTATCTGATTGTGTCAGTGTTATGTTATTTACTTTACGGTTTAGAGGGGTGGAAACCGGACAACGAACCCTGAAGGAATGTGAAAAAAATCGGTCAAGCGTGGAATTTCCTCATTGCGAGTGCATTTCTGAAGCAGGGTTTTTTATGAGTTCCGTAAGGCGTTTTAGGGGTTCCCTCCATAATAGGATTGTGGAGGAATTCACTGATCTAATAATAGATTTCGTAGTTGGATACAAACCTTTTTTCCCGAATGGGAGCGTGATTATAGGTATAAGGTTTTAATGAGTATTGCCAGTTTCGTCGATTTATTATTCGTACTTTTTCGACCGGGCGTCGCACGGTTCTTTTTGTAACATCGTGTTTTATGGGTAACCTACATGCGAATTACCTATATACTGATTAACACAATAATTACATTGTTATTATTGGATGTAGAACCATCTTATCCCAATCAAGAACTATAAAAATTAACGAGATGGCTCTATATAAAATTGTTAGCATAATAATAAAAAAAAAAACAAGTTTCATTGTAAAAATAGAATTTTGCGTTTTTACAAGAAATATCTACAATTATACAAGTAAATTTAAAAACCTTAACTTAACACGAAATTTCAAGCCGTTCCGGGATCCGCGAAATAGATGAATATAATATATAAATATTAAAAATATTGCAAGAAATGCTCATGTAGAGTAATAAGATTGCAAGGCATGATTAAAGCTAATATTTTAAAGAAATTCTTATAATAATTTAGTAAATTGATTAACTTGTCGGACATCCTGTGGAACAAGGGTACAACCCACATAATGACAAACTGTGGCGAATCACACTCATGCGTGAGCTAGGTCGATAAATAAAAAAAAAGGCGGTGATGGCATGCAGACTGTTCAAGTGTGTACTTAAAGCCCCGGGGAAAGGGATATCCAATATAATGTACCAAATGAAAGTGCCGGGTATTTAATGTTAAGTGGTTAACGCCGCAAACTAACACCAGCAATACAAATCAGGTGATCGCCTGCGAGTATCAGAAGACCCGAGTCTCATCTCGTTGCGAGCGGCACTTTGAGACTTGTGAGACCAATTCTCATATCGTTACAAGCTTCACTTACGACAGGATGTAACTTCTTATGTACCTGTAATACACTGTCATCTATGCATTGAAGCATTTTTTTTAAAGACTGCTGGTCCTAATACTCGGTCAAACATTGGCAAACATTTGAGTGATGAGCAAGATGTTTGTTCTCGGATCTTGGATGTTTTATGTTTGAGGGACAAACATTTATGTGACAAACATTGTTTTTTTTTTCTGTCTGGGTATTATTAAAATTATGTATACAATTAAAATAAAAAAAAGTCTTACTCGTATTATAGTACAAGCTATGCTTAGTTTCGGGCTAAATAGCGCTGTATGACCATAATTATTTATTAACGGTATATAAACATGGGGTAACCTTTGACCTTTCAATAACATGTACATGAGCAATAAACGCATGAATTCAGACGCATTCATTACGAACGTCTAGACGCAAAGTATTGTAATATATGTCATAAATTTAAGAAAAATAAATAGCACTTGGACATCGCGAAAGGGCATTACAACCACAACCCATAAAATAAAATTTAGTGCGCAATACAAAAGGGGGATGTTTTTAGTTCAAATGTTTTGCTCAATGATGATTTCTCTGAAGGCAAATGTTAGATGACCACTGGTACCGTCTACTTTTCCATGATAGTGATTTCACAAAATAAAAAGTTACCTATTGAAGCCCTGCCTAACCATTCGGTTATACGGCGTGAATTTATTAATATATATACTTTTTATAACTTTCTTTCAGAATTTAAAATATAAAGAAATAAAAAACAAAATATTCGCCGCATCACATAATAAATATATAATAAATAAAGCTTTTAAATTCTGGGCTTGGTCTATGTGATTCAAAAACGAGCTTTGATACGTTCTACCCACATGATGTTAAGTGGTTACTACCGTCCATAACTAACAGAAATACGACTCTGGTCAAAAGTATGAGAAGAGCAAAGATGCATCGCGATGATTTGAAGATTTTTCCAAATATTTTTATTTGACAACTAAACTATTAAACCGGTTTTGATAAAATTTCTATGAGATCAAACTAAAAGCATGACCTTGTTGTTAAATGATGGAGATCTAAGGTAACATAAACAACTGCCACCGAATTGATAACCTTCTCTGTTGGAAGTAGGTTAAAAACTTCTAAAGCAATTTCAAAGCAAGTGTTCTTAACGTAGGCTATAATCTACAAAACCAGTAGCTCGTTACATTCACAGAGGATCCGAACAAAGCTATTGTTGAGAGGCTGTCTGTAATAGATAGTACCTCTAGCGAATACATGCGCATGTAATTTGTCTAATACACGTGCGTTATCTTGCAATGGATGATTTTTAGTATTTTTTATTGGCCATTAAAGATTGGTACAATTGGCCAGTCACAGTATACAATAAATAAATTGGAAACTTAATTAATCTGCTTCATTACCAATATATAGCAATAGCACGATATAGCAATAGTAAGGGATCGAAAAAAAAATCGACTGTTGTAATTAGGCTCCTATTTATAGGCGATATATCCTATTAGGCGATATAGTTTAAAATACAACATCTAAGGTTGTAATATGAATTGTATCGGTTCCAGACAGCCTATTTGGATTCATACACACATGAAAGCTTCTTCTGTGGCAAACTCTGCTGTCGAAGCTTTCAAGCCGCTCGAAGGCCACCCGAAGGGTCTAACATGGTTGATCAAATAGTATAGCCGGGACCGACATTTTAACCGCAAACTTTAGGGTTCACTTAGGCATATCTAATTTGTATATATATTTGTATACGGAAACTAAAACTATACCTACTATAATAAGGTACTCGTATATTTACTGCTTATTAGAGTAAAAGCTGAAACAGTCAAGTGGAGACAAGAGCCACATTTATATATGTTACACTAGCAACTTGAGATCCGAGACACTCGACGGCAGTGAGGCAAAGGTAAATAACAAACGTTTCGGCGTTCCTCAAATGATACAGAATTCCTCGCAAATAGAATATTGTAGTGCTCACTTTATGAAGTTTTGCTTCCGTATAGCAGATTTGTTTACCTGGAACAAAACAAAGTATCTTGTTAGAATTTCATTTTATATAACCTATTTTATATAAAAAGTAGTGATATAATTTATTTAAATTTGGTCAATGTTAAGAAATTACGGGGAATGTGGAAGTGGCTGCGCCCTGCGGTTTACCGGGATCAAAGGTCTATCCAAATCCGTTGAGGCGTTTGAGTGTGAAGGAGCAACAAACACACACATAAGTTAAAAATTTTACATCATAATAAAAAAGTTAAATTTTTAACTTATGTGATTTTGTTCCTTCTTCACGCTCAAACGCTTCAACGGATTTGGATGAAATTTGATCCCAGGAAAGCTTATATCTGGGATTAACCCATAGACTTTTGATCCCGGAAAACCACGCGGCGCAGCCAGTTACACATATTTACCAAGAATAGAAGTATAATACAGGAATTACTGTGTAATAGTGCATGTTAGCCGTCACGCCGCCCGCGCCATAAAGTAGATTAAATTTGAATTGACAATTCGGTTTTACGAGCGCGGGGCGGTTTCGAAATTCCGCATGAGCCTCCAACCCTCCGCCTTTGTGGGAACGGGATATGGTTGAAAATCGGTAAGTATTTCTTACTATGCGATAAAATGTGGAATTTTTGAAATTGATCGTGCTTGTACCCCTTGTGTGCTGGTATAAATTTTATTGAAATTGTAATGAGTTTACAATTTAGAATTGTGTTTAAAAAATTGTCGCTTGTGTCCACGTGATCCAGACTGGACTAATTTTGTAAATTTTGTACTTAACTATCTGCGCCCTGCAGTGTTACCCGCAATTTTCCGGCGTCAAAAGTAGACTATGTTTTAATCCAGAATATAAGCTATCCTGGTACCAAATATCATCCAAATCCGTTAAGCCGTTTGAGCGTGAAGAAGCAACAAACATATACATTCACATACATACAAACACTCGACTTTTTAATACTGGTGTGATTATTAATTGTTCTCAACTATTACAATTTCAATAAAATTATCTGACACAACACTAATACAAAATGTTCAAACCCGCGACCTTCAGCGCAGAAGGCAAAGCAACAGTCAACGTATTAGCAGTCAACGTAATAGCTGTGAGGGTAGTAAGTTCACTTGGGACATAGATTAACATAAATATAGCTATGATATATGAAATTAACATTTATATTCATTCAGTTGAAAATTCAAAATAAAATATTTTCCTACGAATGGTTTATTGTCACAATTTACACTTACTAAATGTAATAACTTTACTGAGTGAAACGTATAGCGGTGCAAGATTAACATATAACTCAAGACGTAATAAAAACGGAGAAAGGTGATTTCGGTGCGAGTTGAAACTTTTTCTAGGAAATTCCTCAGTGTGAACTTTCTTAATTTTCCAATACCCTCGTCTCGTGAAGTCTTAGGGAGTCCAGATGCTCGCGCCCGAAGGTGTGTACCCTTTGATTCCCTACACGTACCCCCTGGGTGGTGCTAAAGGAGCAATCAAAAGTATGTGATTTCACCGGCACCCTCACCCTCCCACCGGAACACAGTAATGCAAGTACTACTGCTTGATTCCAGAAGAGGTGGCAGTACGTCTCCGGGCGAACTTGACACAAGTTCTACGGCTACTTTTGGTTGCTCCTTTGGCGCCACCCAGGGGGTACGTGTACGGAATCCAATTGTACACACCTAGGGACGCGAGCAACTGGACCCCTGGTCCCTTAATAATAAATCTAGGTACTCACTAAGTTTAACTATGGGTCAAGCATTTAAAAAGCTGCAACGTAGATTCCCCATTGTTAACAATGCTACAGAAATGTATCAACGTAACGAAACTAATAAAAAATACACGTTGAAACAAATAAGGCCCGTGGGACGGCTGTTCACCAGCGGACATGTTTTTGTGACATGTTTGGACAAGTGAAAGGTGAACTTGGTAGTTTTAGCTTACAAAACTTATACGTACTGCTCTGTTTTTTGTGACGAAGGGGAATCTACAGCAGATATGCCGGTTGGGGGGGACAACCGAGTTATGTGGGACTTAAACCCGAACTAAACCCCGCCGGTTGACCTCTGCACATTTGAAGATCTCTAGGCTCTCCAATATGAACTTCATCACTGCTTTACTCACGCTTGCCGTGAGGGGGAGGGTGTAAAGAGCTATAAGCGTTAGTTTGCTGTCTCTAAGATTGTTTTTCCCTGAACAAATGAACAATTTCGATAAAAATCTAATAAACTGACTTCAATCCGAATCATCTCCTATTTTTAACATACTTCAAAAATCAAGGAGGTTCTATGTTCCACTGTGAAATAAGTCAGAAATGATGGGTACTACACGCCCTTAACGGATCTAGCACGACTTTCCCTGTAACCCTGTATAAGCGCTTTGAATAGATAATCATCGATTATAATAAATGCGTTGCAGAAATCGAAAACATTGAATAGGTACCCTTAAGACTACATAAACTTATTTGGCTTGCCATATATATATATATTTATATATATATATATATGTATGTATAAGACATTATCCTCTCTCAAATTCTATGAAAGATTATTGTATTCACAAAATTTTCATGTAAGAAGAGCTTCAGCTCCACACAAAGACTTGCTCCCGTATTTTTGACGTATCTTAAAAAATCGTGGAAGAATAACGCTGGGGGTTCCAACTTAATGGTGTTTGCTTTCAATAAGGCTCTGTTTGTACCACTAAGGCACAGCAGATAGCAGCACTACCAGTAAGGACACTGTCGTTGAGGCGTCTTGATAGTAAAATCATAAACCACGGAAACATACTGAAACATATGGTCTAAGTAGGTTTCTAACAAAGGTCGTATTTGTATAAATGGATGTTTCACACAGCGCTATCTAGCCCAAAACTGAGCCTAGCATATAGTAACTAGATTACCGATAGAATACTTTAATCATATTTTTATCTCTTTATGCACATGCATATTTGTTTATGGACGGAGATTACTACTTATCATCAGATGGGCCTTCAGCTCGTCATGTCATTTAATTAGCATAAAAAATATAATCGATATTAACAAACACAAATTAAACATCTATGTTCGTCACAAAAATGTTTGTGAAAATGAAACCACGACAAGAGGCAGAGCTAGAACTGAGGCTGCGAGTCAATACATATTGATTGCAGTGTTACTACTGTTTGTTAACTATATGTTAACGTACTGTTGCAAGCCCTCTTTTCACCGTGGGAACCTGCAGACGCTTATTTTCAGATATTTTGCCTTGTTTTTGGAGGATGTGGGGGAATGTTGGAATATTGTTTGTGACTGCCCCGTGCACCGCAACATGTTTACCTCTACCCTTATTTTGGTGGCGGCTTTGAAACGTGAGCAACGAAATAACTCATAATTACTGGCTCCCTTCATATGCTTTGCTTGCGCAGTTATGTGTAACGTTTTTATGTCTCATTATTTTTATCCCAGACCAGCGGATGCCCGGCGTTTGTACGGTAAAAAAAATACATTTTGTGCCTAATGCATTGTTGTAAAACCATTGAAAACTCATTTACTATTCAGGTCCCCCACATTATAGAACCTTGGGAGGCACGGACAACTCGTTTCACAAGACTTCCTACCTCATACTTGCAGGCTGTGGAATGCGCTGCCTCCAGAGGTGTTCCCAAGAGAATACGATATGGACAGTTTCAAGAGAAAAATAAAAATAACTCTTCAGGATATGCAAAGTATTAGCAGTGCTACGGGTGTTGCTGAAATTTATAGGCTACGGTGACCACTTAACATTAAGCGGGCCATATTGCCTGATTTCGTAATAATAACATAAAGTAAACAATCGCAAAAATTTTCCATCTAATCTGAAAATGCACAGAAACTAACAATGGCGAACTTCAAACGCAGCCTTACCTCTTTATTTCAAAAGAGTAATATAACTTTAATTACGACCTAAATCCAAGTCCCCCTGCGCCACGTCTCAATGTCCCCCACAAACGTCTCATCAACGAAGCGACATATTGCAAACTTGTGAGTTATTGGCTGTTACTGAGTTTAATTTGTATACAGTTCATTTATAACAGCCAATACACTTTGTTTGAAAGGCAACAAAAGTCTCCGAGTGTACGTAACCTCCCATAAACTACGGAACCTTCAACGAAAACCATTTTCATTGAAATAGTTTTATAGATGTTTTACTGCAAAATCGTTTCGGAACACTAGACACAGCCCTAAACCATTTTTATTTCAAGTACCAATCTGTACGTGAAGTCGTATACCTGTTTACATTGAAGTCAACCAGCTATTCACTCAAATCAATGATTTGGAGTCGCCGAAGGGCGGACTTATGAGGCCCGGGAGAATTGAAAATTTGTAGGCAAAGGGTTCGCTTATTTATACGTTTCTAGTTGCGACTTATTAACTTAAATGGCTTCTAAGTCGATTAAAAGGTCTCCTTTAGTTCGGAAATCGAATTTATAGTTCGATTTTGAAGTTACCTTACGGAGTTTCTGGCTCAAAAACGAATGTGAACATACATTTTTGTGCCAGAGTCAGGAGTTGGCTTTTATTATTATTCATTAAATACCAAAATTTCTAAAGACATTTGAGCCATTTCATCATACTTAGAGATGTAAATACAATACATCGACACAATGTCGACGACTAGTAATGTCGGAGAGGCATTTGGGGTGATCGAAAACTCCTACAAATGGAACTTCCATGTTCAAGCTAAACTTAGTAATTAGAACACGTGATTTCGTAGGTAGGTACATAATATCGATTTAAAAAAGTGACGGTAAAAGATTTTGATTTGACTTGATTTTGACATAAAAGTTGGCCACATCTTTTTCGTTTCAGTGTCACAAATGGTCAAACTTTTTTGGATCACTACATTGTAACTTTCACAGCCTCTAAATTGGCGGCTACCAGGTCCTCTCAGATACCTGAGGCATGAGGGCAAGTGTGACAAACGCACTGCACTTGAAATCAGCACTTACACAAGAGCAGAAGAAGCACCTAGTTTATATAAGTTACAAAATTACTCTACAAAATTTGATTAAATTTTCAATTAAAACGCGCTCGCTAGAAAGTCGACGACAAAGGAGCGACTTGATTCAAAATTTTACATCCAATCTGCTATGCAGCTACGTACGTCTTTCTGCATTTCCATAGTAAAAGGACACGGATAGACGTAGCGAGGTTTGGTGCTAGGATGCGGCATATTTCCATCAGCTTCTTACTGTTACTGTTAGCCTGACCTATCCTATTGTAAAACTAAGGCCTCCCAAGGTACGCCACTTAACACACTAAAGAGTTATTGTAAGCCAGTTTAAATAATTAAGTAGACATAATTAATGTTTTTTTTACATTTATTTGTTATTTTTCTGTAATTTTAACTTATATTTAGTCAGCAAGCCAACCGATATCTCGACAGATTGGATGATAGAAAATGTTTTAGCATTGATATGTCGTAGTTGAAATAAAGTGTTCAATACAGATATTCACCGTTATCGTATCAAATAGCAAACAAACATGGCCCGCTTCACAGATTTCTATAGAAAACGTACGACAAAGCCACTTGTCAATGATGTGTGGATGAACTTTTATTCTATGTCGCGAAATACTGTATTCGTGTTGTTTCAGCAACTTAAAGCTCTCTTTCTCAAGTCTCCTTTCTCTTTTCAACTCCTAAGATGCCTCATCCTTCATCTCACAGTCGCAATGTCGCCTCATATACTGTGTCACTGTATGCCGTTATAAAAAGGCACTCCATCGCTTTGAAGGATGTGTGATTGGAGCCTTATTGCAATTCCAAAGCATGCCGTCAAAGCCTTCGAAGATAAACCGCTTTGAAGGTTGCACAAAATTGAATTTTCAACGCCTTAGGCGGGTCACGGTTGTAGCGAACGAGGAAAAAACAAAGCGAACAAAAAAAAATTATCTCGATCGTTCATTTGTATAGAACACAACACATATCTTTGAAAGGGTATTTTTCAGTTAATTTCTACTTACAACTGAACTTTGTGGTCAGTAATTTCTTTTTGCAGAGCGACTTTCCCCTTTTAGATCTGACATATCCGCATTTGCATTTAATTATTAGGTACTAACCCCTAGCCTTAAGTTACTAACACATTGTGGATCTAGTTGTCTGTATAAAAAAAATAAATTATTATTATTATTGCAAAATCAATGTTTGGCTGTGGTTTTGATATAGATAACTTGTAGAATACTGTATTTTATATTTTTCCCAAATTAAAACATATTAAATATAGTTTAGATTGTTATTACTTATTCAAGTAAAGATATTTTATTATATATAATAGATGCTTATAAACCACCGGATAACTACGCAGTTTGCATACAGCCGGCATTTAGTTCTTTAGTGTAATCTGTAAAATCTAGATTATTGACAGTTGGTCTAAATTCAAGACCTTTGAAACTTGTTTCACTTCCTTCGCTATATTCGTTCCCGACACAGGAAGACGAAGAAATGCGAGGTAACGAATTGAGACGAAATTTTGTTCCAATGTAGGTTTTACGTTACATTGTGCCCCTTTGTATGCAGTTGTAATAAATTGCAGACACACGCGGTTGGCGAGAATAGACTGTGATTCATATGATATTCATACTGATAGACAAAATGTGGATATCTTCTGAATATACCCTTTACCTATCTATACAGAAAATTGGAAGGGTAATATTTTAGATATCTCATTTAGATAAAGAGGGGAGTCCAGTTGCTCGCGTCCGTAGTACCCTTTGATTCCCAATAAGTACCCTTGGGTGATGTACCCTTGGTGCAAAAGGAGTAACAAAAAGTAGCAGTAGAACTTATGCAAAGTTCGTCTGGGGAAATACTGCCTCTACCTGGTAATCTGCAAATGGGCAAATATTACAAAGAAAAAGTTCCACAACATATTATCAACAGGAAATGCACTATTTTCCCAGCATTTCTTGGGTTTTCTAATGTTCCAGGGATTCCCAGCGAATCAGTACGATAGTGACGGCAATGCGATTTGTAGAGATTCGAATCGTGCTATAACAAGCTCCTGCGGTTGAGAAATTTCTTCGCAAGGAACCAACAATTTCTACGAGGCTAAGTATGTTACTCATCCTCGTAGGATAAAATCTTGCCAATTTCTTTTTTCAACTGATTTTCGCAGAGGCTTATGAATTTTTTTGTATTTTTTTTTTCAATGATTGTAATTTAGTCATTTATCAAACGATTTTGAAAATTATTATTTTTTATTCGAAAGGAATATCAAAATCGGTATATTGGTTGTTAAATCAAAATAACTGGAAAAATATGTCATCCCCGTAACCCAATTGCGTGTTTTGCTTTCCTGTGTTATTATATTGTTTACCCATGTGGTAGTATGTTTTTTTAAATCGTAGGTTGCGCACCCTATGAGCAAGAAATAAGGGATGAAAGTATTTAATGTTATTTTTTAAAGTTTTCAAATTGTTCCCTTGATCTATTTCACAACTTGTCGAATCCCCGTGATTCTCGTGAACTTCATGCAATAAGATTATTTTTCGTTTTTTTATCTAGTCCCGAAACTCCCACTAGTTTATAAGCATTGACTCAAATCGTGACCAATTCGAATAAATTCAAAATATGTACGATTTTTAGGACGAATTGTTATGACATCTGAATGAGCAGTGATGTATTATTTAATTTTTGAAAGCTGTGACGTAAACATTGCAAGCCTAAAGTCTGGTTTAGCAATAAGTACTTAGAATCGATAACGTCCAGAACATTATTGCCTATACGTGCGCCTGCCATAACTGCGGATACTTTATGCGAGCTGAGGTTTTTATGGCAACACTGCAGTTGAAACCGTGTTTATCCAAGTGCGAGGTAAAAAAGTTACGACTTGTACTAAGCGACAAACTCTAGAACCACAAGTCAACGCAGGCAGCGTGGATTTTATTGAAAGGTGATTCCAAAAATTGATTTCTTTTGAAATTATATATGAACAAGCCTTTTCCCGAGAAAGGGTCGGCAGAGACTCAAAAAGCATTTTTTTTTTCATTCCGGGCGATACTCTCCCTAGCACATTAAGTAGGTAATTAGGGAGGTAAAAGTAGGGTTTGCAATATATATTTTAAATTGAATACTTAATAGATTTAAATATTCAAATATACAAACTCATTACGTAAATACTGTCGTCCGTATTACAAGCAGGTTTGCATTTGTATTGTAATTACACCTTAATTAACCTTGTCTCGTTTAATGTGAATAAATTATTTTTTAAAGACTAAATTTTATAAATAATAATTTAAACTTAGTGTTTAGAAAGCGTTTATTCAAGTGCAAAGTAAACAAGTTACGACTTGTATTAAGCGACAAACTGTAGAACCACGAGTAAACGCAAAACTGCCTTCAAGCAGATCCTAAAAAGTTATAAACAGATGAATACTCTCTCATGTCTCTGTGAGTGTAAATGTACAGGATACATAAACACATTAACTCAGAACTAAGTGCATTATCAAGTTCTAGAGACTTACGCAGACTATCGAATAAGCGCTGGGTTTTAAAATCGCTACTGCCCATCGTTTTATGGTATTTAAAGCCATTAGGATGGGACAAATGGCTGGAAAGGGAGAGTGAATGGATGGCGTCTGACAATGGCGAAATGGCTGAAATTATACCCCACTAGTTATATCCCGCGACCGTAACCGTTCTTTATTTCAGATACCATTATCTATGGTTTCTGAAATACGGGAATATACGTATAATAATTAAAAACAATATGTTAAAAAACTATTGTAAATTGATATAGTTCAAATAATTGTGGTAATACAACCGAAAAGAAATACTTAAGCATTTTTCATTCTAGTTGTATTTTTTCTCACGCATATATACTTCGACTTTCAGGTATTTTAAAAGACATTTTAATATTTTTTATTTTATTTTCAGGATTTGCATATAAACATTTTACATAATATAATTCATACATACTACAGAATAGACAAAACCAAATATCAAAGACTCGAAAACGAAACTCATGCTCATCATTCAAATATTTGCCTCGGCCGTGGATAGAACCCTCACCTGGCGTCAAAGGTCGAATAATAAATATTTAAAAACAAAATACCGATAATTTTAAATATACAAAGCATTATTCATCTCCAAAAACTACCCTAGAAAAAGATCTTGAGTAAATTGATTGCACAATCCACGATCCCCTACAGCAGCCTTCCTGCTCCATACATCAATGTACCTTCCAATAATCATTGTCATTTGACTCCACCACCTGCATCCCTTTTACCCTTAGTGCGATTTTATCTTGTTATTCCATTTAGATTTTATATCAAAATAGAGAAGACAATTTTTTTAAACTGTTATGTTTCAAAACATCTCTAAAGGACAGACGAACAGATAGATTGAAGGCTCCGCAATAGGGTTACCATTACCCCTTTAGTATCCGAATCCCTATTATTATATTTCTGAAAGTGCAGCATAATGTTATGATCAGGTAGAATCACTTGAAAAGTTGTTCCCAACCCAGGCTTACGCTACCATCGGCCACATTGTAGGACAGAAAGAAAAATATTTTGATGACTCCACAAGAAATTAAAGTTGGTATAAAATAACTACACACTTATCATCTAGACTTGTTTGAAATTGACGTGAACGGAAATTAAAAAAAAGAAAAATATATATATTGTCCTGCGGAATATATACAGCGCAGATAGCTGAGCTGCTACCAACTGACCTATGATGCGTGTCGTTTTTTTAATCTTTACGGAACCCTAAATATATAGCTGTTATAGCGATAGTACTGAGCATTGTGCCTACCACCCCGAATACAATACATCAACGCACTGCATATCGTCCATCTTTGTTTGTGTCGCGTGATCGTTTCTGAATTCACTCCGAGGGTGGTCGATTTCCAGTTAACAAAACAACAACGTTAACACACTCATACTCTGCATTAGGTTTCCCTGTGTCGCAGATGGCATGGACAAACACAGAAAAACAAGACAAACACCCAAGACCCGAGATCAAACTTCATGCTCACCACACAAAGTGTGCCCCGGCCTGGAATCGAACCCGGGACCCCTCGCTTCGAAGGCAGGGCTACTACCAACTAAGCCACGGAGCCGTCTAAGCCGTTTTATGGTTATTCTACAAACATTTTTTTTTGACAAGTTACGATCTTTTAATTACATTACGATTGAGCCATATCATATAGCTAATGATTTATTTTAGTTTAGTTTAGTTAAATTTGCTATCTAGAATATTTGCAAGAATATGTCCACTGGCACATTTTACGGTCTCTAGTTAAGGGGAAGGCACTTCGTTCATGTGTTCTTTTTAAGTTAGTTTACAACTATCAATCTCACTGCATGTATCACTACACCAGCTCAAAAGGCTTTCGTTATCATTTTTCATTTGGTCGAGGCGGATAGCTTCAACCTTTACATGTTGATGAAATCTTTGTTAGTGGACTTCTGCATACTTTTTAATTACATCACTGACGAACTGTACATCCTTACTTTGCGATTGAATTTGAAGGTTAGTGATTCAAAGTATTCCAGAGTTCCAGAAGAGCACGTTTTAATAGGAAAATATACGAAAACACAAATTTCTCAAGCTAAAATTCAATAAAACTCGTATATACTAGGCCTTAAAAAGGTGCAGAAAGTGGCATGAGCTAACTCATGCGCAATAATTTGTTATCAAACAATCCTCATTCACTCATCAAATCAAATCAAATCAAATTTATTTATTTGCCAACAAGATTTAGCTTACAAAATACAATAAGATTAAATAACAAATGATATTAACTATTATTGCGCAGATTAACTTTAAATCCCAAGCTAAGCTTATTGAAAAGCTTGTGTTATGGCACTCTGAGAGCGAATTAATAAGAACTCATGCCCACTCACTCTTACTTTTTGAGAATAGGCCGGTGTCATTGCAGTGAGAACATGTGTGGCTAATACTATAATGTGATTTTGATACACACAGGTCCTCGAAGCTTTCTCCTCGCGTACGTCGTAAATCTTTGTTTGTTTCGTGTGATTGGTAAATTTGTTAGTCTGGGATACATTTCTTGATTTCTTAACAAGACTTAATGTCGACGCGGTAGGTTTTTTTTTTTCTACTCCATACCTTAAAGCTATCTAATCATCCTTATTTTTCTTCAAGACAGACCATCTATAGTTTATTTGGCCTTTCTGTTTGATGAGAAATATCTTATTGCACCTTCAAAACCTGCAAAAGTGATTCGTATGCTGTGATACCAAGTGATTTGACGCTCACTTCTGCCGTCATGTTTTACATCTACAGGTCGTCCAGAAACGTCCAACTTTCTTTTAAATTTTCATGATAATCTCTCGGTATACACAGCAAGCCGGTCCATAGACAAAACAATAAAAAAACCGCTGCAAACGCTGCAAATCCAGCTGTCTAATTCAGTTTCAATACTTACTCGCCCCCAAGACATCTCTAATTCCAATAAATGAGTAAGTAAAACCGTCCACAGACGCATTACTTTATTAGGTGCGCCAGTCTATGGAGCACATCAGTCAAAGTCTTGCATCTGGGGGTTACAAGCCATTTTACCGCAATTTGCAGTTGTCCCCGACGTGCGGAGATCAAGACATAAACCTAAGCAGAACAAAATTCAAAATAAATTGCCTGAACGTTCAGGAAGACGATTCATTCCGCCATTGTTTTATCACAAGATCAACACATTTTTCTAAGTTTGTTGTTAATTGTTTTACATACATATTGTACATAATAAAAAAAATAAAAAAAAAACAACGTTAACACACTCATACCTCTGCACTAGGATTCCCTGCGTCGCAGATGGCATGGACAAACACAGAAACACAAGACAAACACCCAAGACCCGAGAACAAACTTCATGCTCACCACACAAAGTGTGCCCCGGCCGGGAATCGAACCCGGGACCCCTCGCTTCGAAGGCAGGGCTACTACCAACTAAGCCACGGAGCCGTCAGCATTTTTCCACGAGAGGGTAGACTAATCGTTATACAACCACATAAGAAACACAAAATAGGAAACGGTCAATCTTCCAGTACCTTACTACTTTAAAGAGATCAGAAATCAAATAAATTACCTACAGTCAGTGGAATAGCTGGTGCGGCGTGCAGTATCGCTGTGCAAAACATTCTGGGCATTGGACTAAGAGCATAGGTATCCAATAGCCAGGGGGGCAAGATGATCTAAACTTTATAAACTAACCAGTCAATGGACTTTCATGGACGAAAGGGTTCCGTGGACAAATGAAAAACAATGGAAACCTTCAAATTAATACATCCTGTCACTCAATCTATCCATATATCCCAACCATACTACTCAAGCAGACACTATTGACGCAATATATTGTACAATACATTAAAATTTCTCTAGGGGTTTGGCGTTACCCACGGGCTTAACATGCCACGATTTTGAATAACAAAAATAATAAATTAAAATATGTATCGCTTCGTCTTATACTTTAGACCACCAAAGTACCCATCCCCCGGGAATCACGGCAACTGCAGCGGTGATTCGTCTCCCTCCGCGATTAAGAAATTGTCCTGCGGTCTTAGGTAATGCTCTGTGACACGGGGACGGTAAAGAATTATTTATTCCAGCCAACAAATGGACCCCTGGTGCGTTTAATGAGTAATGAGGTATTAATTGATTGTGAAGACGGTGGATTGATATTGCTTAGTGAAAACCTTTTTGTATGTTACTATACTGGTGGTACTAGGTGGCAATATAGACGAAGTTCAGGTGTACATATGGATTTATAAGACAGTTTTAATTTGGGAAGAAATTTGCGAATATCAATTTTATTTACAGTGTAATTAAAATCGGAATTTTAATTATGCCCATCGGAGGAGAAAGTTGAGGATTCTGTACCACTAATTGTCCGTCCGTATTAGCCTCTAACATTACCACTGCATGGAAACGGCCAAAAGTACTCAAAGTATGCTTAGCTTACGTTTCATCTACCGTTTGAATACGGGACTCTTCAAACGTTTCGGCAGTTAAGACAATTTAAGATAAATCTAGATTATTCTACAGCTTTCACTTCTGTGGTTCTTTATTTTACAATACTATCCCAAAGGCACTGCTAAGTTCCTGTGAGAAATAACAACAAACCAACAAACACGCTTACGTTGCTATAATTCTCGTAAAAAGCTAATTTGTATAGAAATATGTTGTCCGTTCCGTCACGCTGCTTGCTAGAAAGTTACTTTTGCTCCGCTTATCATAGAACTCATATTTCTTTCGTAATCAACCATTCAACCAACCACCGCACCTGAGGCCGACTAATTTATTACAAACACTTACAGGGAGTTATCAAAATAACAGTGTGACTGTTCTTTATCAGTGTCAATAAATCCAAGTCGGTCGCAAATTGCATCAGTCATCAATCTAAACTGTGTTACGTTGTTACGCGCCCTACTACGGCTCGGATATAAGGGCATGGTCAGAGTTGAAGCGAAAAATACTTAAGACTCTATTCCCCTTTTTATTCCAGGGTGGAAATACATACGTAAACCGCTCTGTCCGGGGGAGGACGGGGCGGTTATGTCGGGCGTGATCCGACTAAAACCACCCTGGTATTCCTGCTCAGCGCCTTTATGCTGGGGCTACGGGAACGGTGTCTTTACCGCGGCCCCAGCGGCGTTGATCCTCGATGGTAGGGACCTCATCATTACTAGCTAGTTGGTCTAGCTTCCTCCCTATATATGGCGTGCCCGGAACAAGAGGCACGCCAAAGACTAATCACCTACACCATACACACGCTAAACGAAAACTGCAAGACTGAGGATATTAACTTGAACAGATATTATAATGACGACTCCGTGGCTTAGTCGGTAGTAACCCTGCCTTCGAAGCGAGGGGTCCCGGGTTTCCGGCCGGGGCACACTCTGTGTAGTGAGCATGAAGTTTGTTCTCGGGTCTTGGGTGTTTCTGTGTTTGTAAATGCCATCTGCGACCCAGGGAATCCTAGTGCAGGAAATCGAACCCGGGACCCCTCGCTCCGAAGGCAGGGCTAAACTAAACCAACCAACTAACTAAGCCACGGAGTCGTCTAATATTGTTTAATATAGTCGTTCAAATTAAAAAATATTGATACCTTTGTTACGATCATTAAAATGTAATTTAGTTTACCTTACCTGCTATCAATGCGGCCACAACTCAGATCCCCCAAGCTAAAGACACGCAGCGTTTACACAGTTATTTCTCTTCGTTAGAGACGATTTGTCATGAATACTTTAGCGATATTGTTTTCAGATTGAGTGCAGCGATGTACTGGGGGTGAGGGTTGCGGTTGCGAATGATTACCGGGAACTGATGGGTGTCATCCATCAAGCCATGTGAATATGAATACTCATTATTAAAAGAACGCGGGCAAGTTAAACAAATGTCCTGTATCATGAGTATTAAGTCCATACTTTGTTATGAGATCATAGTTTGGGGTTTTAGTTTAACGAATATTTAACTGGTTCTTAGTGGTTGCGTGGCTTTTGAAGAAGTTTAAAAATAAGTTAATTAATTTCCTTAAAAAAGATTTTTTATAGTCTAGCCAAATACAATATTTTTTTTTAGTTTGATCCATAGTTACAGACAGACGTTACAGATGTACTGTGAATTATATGCGCACGGTATTAAAATATTTAAAACTAAAAAATTAAAGAAAAACAACACAGATTGGAGACTTGATCAATTTAGAAGGTACAATCCACTGCGCACATCAACGTATAAACATAATGGGGTGCCCACTTGGTCCGCACCGATTCTAATGCACTCAACTTTTATAGGCTTGTTTATACCCCCCGAGTAATAGGCGGAGAAATAAAGATGATTTACTATGCCCTTTGGATCTTTATTTATAAGAGAAAATAGATGAAACTATGCAATTACATTATTGTTAACAGCGTAGTTAGTCCAGAAATCCATGAAATTAAATATTGAAACAATATGTATTTTTTCTTGACTATTAGCTCAGTCGGTAGTAGTAGCTCTGCTTTCTTCTGTAGGCTGTGGGTTCTATTTTACTCAGGATAAACATTTATATGACGAACATAGATTTTAGTTCTGTCTGTGTAATATGTCTTAAAAAGTACTATATATGCATTCTAGTCATCTAGTCCTCATAGTACAAGTTACGCTTAGGTTAGGGCTAGATGGCGCTGTGTGAAAAGTCCAAGATTATTTCCCACCCACGAAAAATGTTGAGATTTCCAGTAATGCCAAAGTAATGCCCATTCTTTGATGTTCAATCGGATAACTTCACAGATATTCGAATCTTTTGAAACAGGTTCTGAAGATGAAACCAATTAGGTAGGTATTCTCTGAAATGGGAAAATTGTCTAAAAAGCCAGGCATGGATGATATAAGCAAAGATTATTCTGCGAAATGTTATCGCTATGGAATGTAATAGAAAATATATGAGGAAAAAAAAACTATATTTCGTACATAAATCTTCTAATCTCGAAATGTCCCTATTTCGGAGCAGACATCAATTTTTGGTGCACTTAGCTGCATCTTGTCTATAAATAATTCAGGGTACGAAGATAGATAGCGCTAATAGGCCCCATCAGTCACGGGCTGGGCCCGGCACGTAAATCGTCTGAATCTTTCGAATGGTTAAACATTCGGATCCATGGCAATGGAAGAAAATGAAATTGTTTCAGAACGCGTCATATGTTGTTTCAATTCAGAAACATTTCAATGAGGTTACTTCGGTAGTTTTTACCTAAATAACAAAGATTTTTACATAAAAGATGTACTTTTAATAAAATCATAACCTCTCTAAGCTCTAGAGACCTTGGAAAAATAAGAACGCTGGCACGTTGAGGAGAGAGATCCCACAGGAATCCAAAACAGATTGAAAAATTGTCACGTGCCCTCGTTTTTAGGTATTCGTGCCCGAAGGGTAATAGGAACTGTATTACTAAACCTACAATGTGTGTATATCTATCTGCCCTTTATAGGGTTGTAATCTTTTGAATCATATATGGCATGTCAGGCGGAAATGTTCGCAGAATACGAGTTATTATGGTGTATTTTCCTAAAGTAACATAATCAGTTAGAGTTCAGTTAGAACTTTGCCGTTTTAATAATCAGCCTAAACAAATGATTTTATAATTTTAATAAACGTAAATATATTCGTATCAGCTGATGTTCCCGCTGCAGGGACACCGATATACTCTCGATAAGTGACAGTTAATGGGCTTTAATTTACCACGGGATCTAATCCAAACGGGATTGGTAGGTGTCACATGTCTTCGAATTGGTTCCTCGCGATGTTTTTCATCACCATTTCAAGAACATAAATTTTGAAGAGAAAAATTTTATGCTCTATTGTCTTATACCAGATGCCTTCATAATAAAAGTTGCCATCTATATCCGTGAGCCAACACGCTCTTAGATATATCTACAAGAATTTACCCAATCCTATTATATTAAAAAACACAAAAATTGTTGCTACCTCCAAACACAAAAATTGTGTCCATATTTGAAATCATCCAAAGATGTGCCCCAAAATGGTTTCATTAGAAATTCAACAATGCGACGATGGTTTTTGACCACTAAAACAATGCATTAGGCATAAAATAAATATTCTTTTTTGCCGGGTATCCGCTAATAGTAATAATATCATTGAGGCAAGCACGACCATCGACAAATATAAAGATTCAGATTAAGTCAGATTTCACCATTTTCCCCTAATCTTCGCAAAATAAATATCAACAGAGAAGAAGTAATGTATTCTGTGAATCATTATGATCGATCGAACAGCTTCCTATATTTAGATGCTGGCACCGCAGTAATCCTTTCTTTATTGAATTCCCTTGTCTAGCCCGACGGTATGCGATGCATTTTTACACTGCCTCCCCGGGGGTTGCGTTTGTGCATACCGCAGACAAAGTTTATGGGGAATTAAATTGTGGAATGCCACTGGGTAGGTAATATGGTTTAAATCCCCTTTCCTATATTATAAAGAGGGAATATTCGTTTGTTTCAATGTTTAGGTTGTAATAGTCGATACTACAAATCGGATTTCAAAATTCTTTTACTTTTAGAATGCTATATTGCTCCTGAAAGCATATCAATTTGATAGAATCATGATTTTAATGTGTTGATATATTTTGACTGGACTGACAGCTCAGTTGGTTGTAGTTCTGCCTTCTTCCTAAATCGTGGGTTCGATTCCTACCCAGTACAAACATTTGTATGACGAACATAGATGTTTGTTCTACGTCTGAGTGTTATATGCAATATATATGTACCTATATACGTATTAGCAAAAAAGTACTTTATAAGTCATATATATCTTTCGTCTATTCATAGTACAAGCTATGCTTAGTTTGGAGCCAGATAGCGCTGTGTATATTTATTATTTATTTAGAATATGTCCGTGAATAATTATTTAGAATTTTAATATCTGTGGAACTTGACAAAGAACAGCTATTTCATCGACGTGTGCAGACCATGGAGGATGAAAATGGTAGGATGAACGATAAAATTGTTTTTAACAACAATTCTTCAAATTAAAAAGTCACTTGATTTTAGGTGGTTACCGCCACCCATAAACAACAGCAACAAAGGTATGAGAAGACCAAATACACAAACATTTCTATCATTGATAACATACTGTAATTGTTTTTGGTAATGTTCCAAACGTTATTAATGAAAATCTAATTACGATATTTGTCGTATCGGGAAATTCCCAATTAAGGAAGATCGCTTGGTAATCTCTGTTCTTGTCATGTCAATTACGGCGGGGGATGTTTCAGGGTGATGTTTAGGGGCGGTTTTTTATGTTTATTATCTTTGTTCTATATTTGTTTTACAATTCAGTAGAGATGTTATGTCAACGACCTTTAACAATGATACGTCTTTTCTTCGCTTCTTGAGATTATTTGCATAATGAGGAAAACTGCTTTCAAGCTATACAGGTCATATAAATATAAATAAATATTCATTGTCATCGTTATAGCCCCAATCTATCTATTCCGAAACTAAGCATAGCTTGTACTATGGGAACTAGATTACGTATAGTACTTTTTTTTTAGAAAATAAGATAGTTTTAAGCATACTACCTTAAGACAGATTTGGCAAAAAAAATCAGAATAAATTGAAACCGTGTGGGATTTACCTCTTTAATTAAGGGCTTCTTAATCCCGCTTTTGTGTTACAGGCATGTATAATATTGTGTGACGGAATAACCCATCCTATTTTAATGGAGAATCTTAATTTTCCTAAAAGATTATAGGATTACCAGTCTTAAATTCTGCCGGGCACAACCCAAATTAAAAATACATCCAGATGTGTAATTAAAGACATAGTGAATGTTATCTCGACAGCCCACGTACGCCCAGTGTCCATTTATTACAACCCTAAACAATCATACTTTATAATCTGACATAAGGGCGCATCTACACGCGCGATCGGACCAAATTATGCGCGAGCACACTCGGTCGATGTGCGTCTAAACGAACGCCTAACAAACGATGCCGAACAAACGAATTAAATATCGCTTTTGCAGTGTTCGTAGTGATAATTGATAGCAACTCAGACAGGACAATAATTTTATACTTATAATGAGTCGTATTACTGTTGTCATGGGCGGGGGTTGCCACTTACCACCAGGTTGAGGACCCACCTGGTGGTAAGTGGCACGTTCTGTCACTCTTTCACATAAAAAGGAAAAAAAAATTGTTTGCATTTTTTTAAATCTATACATATTCTCTGAGAAAAGCGAAGATCTTGCATTGTAATGGCGGAGGTCCGACAGGAGGTAGGGCGCAGCGGTATGCGACTTGGGTCTTCTCAGGGAGGACCTAAGTTAACTACTTAACATCAGGTGGGCCTCCAGCTCGTTCTGTCACTTTTGTTACATAATAATAATAATTCAGTCGTAACCAATGGAGAAGAAATGGGAACTAAATAGCTCCACCATCGAGTATGACGAATGATTAGAAATAATTGCAACTTTGAAAATACTTCGTGTTCGTCAATTTACTCTCCATAAAGATTTGTTCGTTTTCGTTCGATTAGTTAGGTTACGCTTGAAGTGCTAAGCGTGAAGGCATCCCAATAATGATTCAAAAATTTTAATGTGTCGTTTTACAGTTCATTTAATTTGAATAGTAATTAAATGAACGAACTATAGTAGAAATTACCTACATTCATTTCTAAACAAATTCTATTATGTCATGTATAAAAATGTACGTCGAATAATTATTGTATAATGTATTTTACACTAATGATATTCGTATACTAATAATAAAACAGAAGGAATCGCTTACTGAACATGGTTGACTTGAAACATATCCTTTCCAAAGAGTACAGAGTTTCCTATACATATCGTATAATAGAGAAAGACTCAAATAGAAACATGTCTTTCCCAAAGAGTACAGAGTTTCCTATACATCTCCGTATAATAGAGAAAGACTCAAATTTTTCTCTAAACACTTCTATAGAATTCCACACATTTGCGTATATCTTTAAGGTTCCTAAAAATTATAGCTGGAGCAACCCAAAGTAGCGACAGAAGATTTAACGAACTTTCTAGAACATCTACAAAACTTATTAAGCTATTGTTTCCAACAAAATGTCTTACTCAACTAGACAAATAACAAACGAAATAACCCACCCCATTAAAAGCACATTTGTACATAATAAAGGAACTTAATCTATTAATAAAACGATTTTATCTATATCAATACACAATAACAATTGTAAAGGTACTTCCACACAGATGGTTGGTCGCATGCAAATCGCAGTTTAGTTACAGACCGCGATCAAAGTCTAGGAGCCAGTGGCTCATTTTTATTGCAATTTTGTACACGTTTACACACTCATTTATATACTGATATCCCTGCACTAAGATTCTCTGTTTTGCAGCCATGGACAAACACAGAAACACAAGACTAACCCAAGACCGGAGAAAATCTTTCATTATACAATGTTTCCTGGGACGGGATCCAAAGCTGCAATTGTACACGAGTGTAGAACTACTCGGTGGCGGAAGTTGATAATAGTGGTCATTTAAGTCAAATACTGCACATCTTTGACGGCTCTGTACCTAATTTGATTGTATCCGTGCCATCGAAGCGAGGTGGAATCGATTCCCAATTGGGGCAAACTAGCAATATTATGTCTCGTAGGTGATACATTACGTGATTATGTATCTATGCCACCTGTAACAAAAAGAATCGTAGGAGCATGAGTATAAAGGTGTGTAATTGTTCCGGTTTAAAGTGTCCAGTCAAATGTAGTAATTGTTCTGAAACTGGCTCCCTGTCTATTCGGTCTTGCGGGATAGTTTACGCGGGGCACGCTTTCTGGAATTCAATTCGATAAACGCCCCCAGGCGATCTGCATAGATGGGGTGTGAACGCGCCCTTATAGTTATAGGCACATATTTAAGTGAATTCTTAAGATCACCAAAGGTATTTGATATTTGAAGTTTTTTAGTCACAAATTTATACTTTCAATCGAATGTTTAAACTACAATATAACAAACTATATCTTAACAGACTAGTTAAAACATGAAATGTGACTGTAATTTGACATATCTGTGTGCATGTAAAGTGCAAGGAGGACACGTGACATGCGCATTCATGTTTACTTGTGCATTAAAAAATTTACGTGTCCATACGAAATATAGTGGAATAAATGAGTTTTAGTTTGAGTTCGTTACGCATTTTGATATATTTTTAACACTTCTCATACTTCGCTGGGGAAAGACTGGGAGCCAATTTTTTATATACGCAAATATACGCTAGGCGTTTTACGTATTGCGCCAACTTTATTAATTTACGATATTAACATAAATCTGCAGATCAAATAAAGCCCACGAACACCTTAACCTACACGTGGCGCTGCTGCGACACAGTGTAAAGAGGATAGTCTGATCACTTCATCCAGTAGGTACATTTACACCCTGGCTGGTGCTAAAGGAGCAAAAGTAGCAGTAGAACTTATGTAAAGTTCGCCCGAAGAAGTACTGCCTTCACGCCTGGATTACCTGTGACTACGTACGTCTGTACACCGCGATTACGTTCGCGAGGACATTTTTTTGCGCGGATCCCAATTTTTTTTCTTTTTCTAAAATAAAAGTATTCTATAACAGATACTTTTATTATTACAGGCAGATAACTGTTGCTATAAGGAGTAGTTAAAGTCCCAGTGAAAGTCCCGTCAAAATCGGTTCGGAGATTAGCCAGAACAAAGAGAAAGCGAAAAATTAAAAAATAAATATTTAAATCTAAGAATCGATTGATTGATACTTTCAAATGCATTTAGTAAAAAGCTGCAATTTTGACATTACAAACAGACACTTCAATTTTATATATTTGTATAGATTGCGATTCATAAAGATTATATTTATTTATCTATGTTGTAAGTCAGTTAGTAAGCCAGTTACTGAAATGTTTATATTCAGGCAACAAATTGAACCAACTATTCTACTTGGGCTGAGAATTCTACGCTTCTTGGGTTCTTGGTTAATAGCCGAACGTAACAAAGGCATGTACCAACTCCTTCCTTCAATATTACGAAACAAGTTCTGGTTTGTGTTCAATATCCTGAGGTGAGCTGGAAGAAAATTATTTTTAGAGCCTTGTGCACGATTTTATGTTATTATTAACCGAATTCAAAAAAGGATGGTTCCAATTCAGCTGTATGTTTTTACGCGATTTCTTCGCCAGCTGTGGACGGATTTGGATTTTATTTTTCATTCTTCCTTTTTAATTTGGACCTTCTGCTTTCAATAAATTTTCTCCATTATCGGAAACTAAACACACAATTGTCTAAAAATCTATAGTCGATTATTTCTAGTTCTGTCTTATATAATATTGAAATTGTTTTTAAAACTTAGAAAACTGAAGTCTTACCTATACGAAATATCTTTTACGATATTCTTCTCCGCCATTTCGACAAAGCAAAATATGAGTATTATGCTTACAAGTGTCTGATCTAAAAATCGAATAAAAAAACCGACTCTATCCATCTCCATCGCTCTAAGGGATCTACTACCACTACCAATGTAAAAACAAACATCCAAATCGGTATACAACGGGCGAAGGAAAAAAAGCACAGGAAACTACGCAATTTCGTTTACTTCGATGATTTAACAACCAAACTATTGAGCCTATTTATGATAAGAATATATGGGACCAATTTGAACGCCCTTCAATATATCCCTTCAATTAAAAAACCGTTTCATAAATAACGGAGAGCTGAGGTAAAAGCAGCAGAACCTGTGCCAAGTTCGTCCGGAGAGGTACTGCCACCACATCTGGAATCTGCCGCAGTAGTGGTTGCATTACTGTGTTCCGGTGGAAGGGTGTGGCTGCCGCTGAAATCACATGCGCATGAGACGTATCATCCCCGTCTCGGGTGATGGACGCAGCAGGATGAATGCAACTCAGTAAAGATTTGGATTGCACGTTCTTTTCTTTGAAAATTATGTAAACAAGTTTACGTAATCTCACCTAATATTATCTGTGGAATCTACAAATCCGGAGAAGGCTGATACGACGAACTTTAATTTATGCCGCTTAAATTCAATATCCTGTGTTCAGCAGGATCTTAGTAACTGCCTGCGGTGCCGTGTACCCGCTCATAAAGTTAGCTGGGTTTGAGCGGTAAACTTCCCCGCTCGACGCAATTGCATTATACGGTTTCGGATCTAAAATGAACTAGGACAGGATATCAGATCATCTAATAATCCACGTAGGAGCATTAAAATCCAATACTGCGAAAACAAGATACGCTTGAGAAGAAATCTTAAAGGCGAAAGGAAACATCGTGAGGAAATCTATTGATTTGGGATTCCGTGTTTTTTTTTTTATGTGACTGAAGTAACGGGGCGAGCTGAAGTCCCACCTGATTTTAAGTGGTTACCTTCGCCCATAGTAGATCAAAGCCGATTTATCGAGAGTGGGTTCATTGATAGGAAAGTTATCAACTGACAAGTTTTACTCCTACCTATTGTTGTTCCTGTAGCACCACCCATGGGGTACAAGTAGGGATTCAAAGGGGACACACCTACGCAAGCAACTCGACCACTCAAATGTATGAATACGTCGTTCTATCTGCATATAAAAAGTGCAAATAAGTTAATAAACAAGCCAGATTTCAGCGGTTTTCCGCTTTCGATGCTAACGCAATGTGCGGTTGCGGTAGCGGAACTCAATATTTACGGCTGCCCACATATACAATATTTTGCGTGTTAGTTGACTCAAAATACGTTTTATGCAACCAAATACAAATAGGCATACTTTACATTTTTTTTTTAATTGTTTTATAGCCAAGCGTTTGGCCGCCATCTCATCTGATGAAAAGTGAAGATGCGGCCGACGATGGAGCACGCTTGTCTAGGAGAAATCTATTCACTCTACTCTTTTTTATATTGTCTTTTGAATATTGTCAACGATAATCATTGATGAACAGGCATTAAGCAATTCATTGGTACGCTAACTTGCATGAATGGATATTACAGAATGTCTCTTATAAAGAGATTCACTTGTAAACTTAAAACGACTTTTTAGAAGTTACTTAGTAAACAGTAAGTATGTACATAGAGAATACACAAATAGTCATTGATATATAGGACCATTTTAGTCCAATGTTGGCTATAGGCCTTTCCCAATAAGCGCCACAAACCCGGTTTCCAGCTTTGCGTATTCATATATATCATATATCATGATATGGTGCGAAATCTTATAGAGCTCGAATATTACGAAAATTCCCAGGAATATATTGAACACTCCAGATATATCTCAATTTTGAAAATTCCCCGATAACATGCAAGCCATGCAAATCGTGCGAGTTCACATTCGCTTTAATTGGAACTGCGAATATCGCTCTGAATTCGCCTAATTTGGGAGGAAATGGGCGCATAACCGTACAAGCACCGGAAATCAGGTCGTTGTAATAAGGTATGTGAATTTTGGTGCGGAAATAACCACAATTATTATGTGATACGATATTTTCGATTGAAACGGCTCGTCAATTGCTTTTATAAAGCTTTTGAAAAAATCCAATCACTGCAAACTCTTATTATTCGATCGGTAGGTATTACTTTTTTAATCACTTCGCAAAAATTTAATAATAAACATCATAATAAATTCTCAACTATTCAAACCCGTAGAAAGTTTTGTTTTATGAAACTCCAATGTTATTTCTAATTTGGTGATCGATGATTGATTAATTAAATTTTGTACCGTGTTACGGTTAATTAATTTAATTTAACATTTCAATATCGAGAACTAGTTCTCGTAATCGTGTTTTAATAGAGATCTCCTAAATGTCAGAGTTAAATTTGTTATACAACGCTAATTGGTCGCTTGTAGTTTTAAACGGAAGCCGAATATGGTTAATACACGACAAGTATTTTGAACCTAAAAAAAAAAAAAGTTGCCTGAAAGGAATTGACCACAAATTTACACATTCATATTTACATAGATGTTTAAATGTTATTATTTTATTTAAATGTTATATTGTATAAATGTCATTCATATTTAGATGTTTAAATGTTATTATTTTAATTAAATGTTATATAAATGTCATATTTAGATGTTTAAATGTTATAATATTATTTAGGTATTATACATCAGAATCGTGCCTCTGAGTTTGAGTATTATTCTCTATCGAGACAAAACGTCTTGCCTGTTTGTAAACAAACTACCCAAGTTTGTTATCTACCTCTCGCCCCCGGGTATGTCTGCATCCCGACAGGTGCCTTGAGCCTCCACTATTGTTCTTAATATCGTTTGTATTTCTATATTTGGAATGTGTTTCTGTTTGAGAATAGTACATTTATTTAGACTGTACTTTGGCACGGTGATATGAATTTCATATATTGAATTTGTTGATTTGTTTTTTATTTAATGTTATCTATAATATTAACAGACTTCAAACAAGGAGGAACGTTATCGATTAGTTTTCTATATATATTTTTTTGTTTGTTTTTGGACCTATTTCACCGATTCTTTTTTTTTATTTGATATATTTGATATTTGGTATACCTAGAAATTCCAATAAATATATATAACCGCACTTACAAGTGCGCCAAATAATTAATAGTATTCTGCCACCAAATTTCATCCAAATCTATTGAGTCGTTTGAGCGTTTGTATGAATGTGTGTACAAACATACACACATTCATACAAACTTTATTGTGTAACGTACCTCTAGTAACGTAAGTGAGAAATCACTTACGTTTTTGTCGGTACTGGATAATATAATAAACAACGAAACTCAGAATCCCTCTTAAACAGTTCAGTTATGTAATTAAGATTGTGATTCTAAAGTTTATTAAAAAATACAATTTATTTTGATGAAGTATTGTATATTCTGTTCAGAGCTCATGAAAAAGCAAAAAAACGTACCCGTTTCTTTTCAACAAGTTTTCGCATAATACTAAAGTTTTGTAACACTAACCCTTTTTCAGTAGAAAGAAAAACAGCTCCTGCTATAACATCCCCCCACCGTTAGCACGTCTTGTGTCCCAACATTTAGCGCTAGAACTATAAAAACAGCTGGATCACAGAATTAATTATCAATGAACTTAACACAGCACTCATGGCGAAGTGTGTTTCGATGTTCTTGATAGATTATCTAATTGAGGCAACTCTCCGCACTGTCTGTGTTTGGATGGGTGACCACAATATAGACCCGCAAAAGGGATACTGGTCAATATAGGATACTGTGGAGAGCGTGGTGGTCCAAGGGCACAGACGCCAACTTTCAATTTGACGGTCGCTGGTTCAAACCCACACGTGCACCAATGAGTTTTTTCACTTGAAAAATGTATGTGCGCTATACCAGGTTCTCAAAACGGTGACGGAAAACATCGTGAGGAAACCGGCATGTCTTAGAACCAAAAATTCGATGTCATGTGACATCTACCAATCAGGATTGGGCTCCCGTGGTAGATCAGAGCCCATTCATTCTCAACTATCGAGAGTAGGCCGGTGTCCCTGCAGTGGGAACATTAGAGGCTGGTACGGTACGGTAGGATACTGTTCCAACAAAGTTTTTTTTTAAGGACGCTTACACTCTTGTATTCGCGTAGTACAGACGGTGAAAGTAGTCGCAGACGGCATGAACAAACACAGAAACATATCCAAGACCCAAGAAACAAACTCATGGTCATCTCACAAAGTGAGCCCCGGCCAAGAGTCGTCCATGTCTCACGTCAAGCCGGGTACTCCCTAGTCGTGTAGCATGTAACGTATCTGATACTGTATCAACCTGCAAGTGGGTACAGCTCGTCCAGCTACTAGTTCCCAATGAGCTCACTGCACAGCAGACTCACGCCTACTCACTTGATACAGAATAGCCGGGTCCACCAAACGATCCAGCTTGGATCGGCGATATCGCGATCCGCGATCCTATTCTATGGAGCGTGGATCATGTTCACTTGTTCGATGCAGTAGGAAATTATAGCGATCCTGTCAGGGTACTCCAAGGAGCTTCAGCCGATCCACATTGAAAGCGGCTTATACAACACAATGTATCTGCATTGTGTGCCATACGTCCTGCCATAAGTGTGTGCCATAAGTGAATACCCTGCGTTAGAACGCCTCATGTTGAAGAGTGTTCTATGTGTCGTATCTAATCTTAGCTGTGTATAAGTTCTCTAGCCCCTACAGGGTCGACCGTGTCGGAATTTTTAATTCAATTATGATAGCGATCTTGTTTAATGACCGTCTCCTTACAGGCGGGATGGCGTTTTTTAATGCTCCACCCGCCATTCGAAGATTTCTTTTTCAGAAATGAAAAAAATATTGTCCTATTCCCCCTTCTTAATGTTTTGGAAAGATTGATAAGTCTGCGTAATTGCGTGTACGAAAATAGACGTCTAAAAATATACTTGACGTAGGCGACGTTGAAAAACAAAGTTTACTATTCAGAAAGTGTTTTTAATTGGCGTTTTATATTTGGAAATGTTTGTGATGCTTGTTTGATTTTTAGGTCAGTAGATAAACAAACAAGGCGGAGAGCCCTTACAGTAACGCCAAGCGTTAATTGAAAAAAATTGTTAATAGTTAAGAATGCGAAGCCGCGGGTAAAAGCTAGTATCTAATGGGTAAATAATCAACAATAGAATCAACACTTGTTTCGCCTCGGCACAAGGCATCATTTGGGGCGTTCTCTCAAAATATTTCCTTGTCAAAAGCTGCACCTAAAGTATTAAATATTACCCCTTTTCAGATCATGTTATCATGGACTAATAAAGATGCACCTGAACCCATTAATTACCTTTATAATATACTTTAAATTATACTTCATTATTGTGAGTTTTAAGAAACGAGGAAAATAATCATCAAAAGCGTACCAACAAAATGTTCAGGCTACACAGTAGGGTCCAAAAAAACCGTTGCAATAAACCAGAATCTAATTCGAAAGTCGAACTTTATTTTTTACGAGGTTGAGCAGAAATCCTGTGGCGATAAATTTGTCAGAAAAGGCCCAAAAGTTTCATGTTAATTCAATCAAATGCCTTCGCAGGCTTAAATTTGATAAAGGGAAACCTCTTTAATGCGTTGCTTTTTTTTAATTTTCCAACCCGTGTTGGTTTTTGAGGCCAAGCTTTTACTTTATGGCGTTTTTCAGCGAATTTATGTTGGGATCTGTTGAATACACGAGGCGTAATAGGTATAGATGTTTCTTAATTTCGATGATCTGTAACGAGCGTTTCTTTTGTATTATAATGTATTCAGTATACTTCACTTCAACGTACTGCAAAGAAGTGGAATGCTTTGCCTGAGTCTGTGTTCCCCGACCATTATACCCTGGGAGTCTTCGAAAGAAGAGTGAAGGTTTCTCCTAGACAAGGGTGCTTTGGCGGCCGCATCTTCACTTTCCATCAGGTGAGATGGCAACCAAAGGCTTGGCAATAAACGACTTCTCGAGCTTGTCCCTCCCACTCCATTCCATCGTTGGACGAGACGTTCAACAGTTTACCACAGTAGAAATTCCTCGGACCCGCACGAAACGTTTTGAGTCCTCCTTTAAGGAACTGCAAGGAAGTGCCTGCAAGTCTTTTTCCCGAGCGGTACAATTTGAGAATCTTCAAGAAAAGAGTGAATAGGTATCTTCTTGACCAGCGTGTTACATCTTCGACCGCATCATTAATTACCATCAGGTGAGATAGCAGTCAAACGCTGGCCTATAATGGATAAAAAAAAAACTTCTTTGTCTGTCTAAGCCGTGCTTTGAAGTCGTGGACAATTCAACCCCTGGTATTATTTCCAAATGGCTACTTTATATAGGTACTGTACCGTTTTGGGATAGCTATATAAGTCGTAGAGCATTTAAATAAAGATCTCTTCATGAAAATGAATGTTTTCGAGAACAAAGTGATCTTCAGAATATTTGGGAGAAATCTGAATAGTCCCAACGGACCCTTACAGAGGGCCCAAGACTTAACTATTGTCATTAAAAACGTTCCGGAAGCGGTTTTCCCAGAATCACCGCGTTTGATGTTTCTGCCTCTTTGTTCTGTTGTTGTATGTTTTATTTATTGTAATGGGCAAGACATAGCTGTGTCGCATTTATTTTCATTATTTCATTTATTTCAACAATTCCGCACGCTACAGAATACTCTGTGACGTAATAAACCCAAAGTAAAATGTGAATAGTAATGTCAGAGAAACCACGTTTAAGGCAGTAAATATTACAATTAATGTATATTTCAGCTGTATCTTGTCAAAATGAAATAGATATAAATAAATTACAATTATATAAGTAACTAGCGGATAGCCGGCGTGTGTGCTACTACGCTAAAAAAAAAAAAATTATTATGTGCCTAATATATTGTTTTGCTGGTTTAAAACCATCTTCGCATTATTTCATGCGTCATCTGCAACTTTATTTTACTACTGGGTGAGATCACGAGAGTAGATTTGATTAAAAAAAACATGAAAAATATAATTAGAAATTACTCAATATGGGATTAATGGATGGATATAATTAGAAATCACTCAATATTCAAGGTCACTAGTAATTTTTTTTTTTTCGAAATTTGTTTTGTTCCCCTATAATATCAACGGTTTCTTGCACGTAAAGATCATTAGACCTTTACAAATTATCTTTAATTTTAATAAACAAGATAAAGTTGAATTGCAAAAAATAGCTTAGTTTCAAGTTAATATAATATAACCCCCAAAAGATATAATTCCCAAAAGATTTCCTTTAACATAAAGAACAAAAAGTTTTTGTTTACATACAGATCCTACCCTTAAGAGGTTGTAAGCTAGTACCAGTAAAGTAGAGTAAAACAAATCAATCAAAATATTAGTTTCTATTTCACTTAGTAGGTACTACATCAAAAAAGTCTTCAAACTGTTCCATTTCTATCCATTCTACAGTAAACCTCCTGCGTACTTCACTCTAAATGGTGCAATTTTTCAACAACCCAATGGGGTTCCCCAAGGTGGGTTCAAGCTTGCCAAGAAAACCGTTACATATCCCATCTCGACGCCGATTTATAATAGCGTGAAATATTCCCAACCATATACAGGAAGACAGCATACAGCTTATGATGTAACAGCACGGATATTTAAATATTCCGCTTCGGTGAATTTACTGAAGTACAAAATAAGGTATTTATATAATAACAATAATTATTCCGCAATTGGTGGTCGTCCGTTTTTATATAATATATTTTTTACTACAATGTTTTAAACTGTTTATTTTATAAATAAGTAATGTATTTTGTAGTTAAAAATTTATATAAAATGAGTGTTAAATTATAATAGCAATAAATTATTTTGATAAAAACCAATTTGTTACTGCAAAATATTTATTGGAAAAATATAATATTATAGTATAAAATTTAATTGTATTTATGGTTCACTATTTTGGTCCTTATGGCTTAGGTACATATATACAGTCGCGGACTTTTTTTGTAGAACTATTTAGGAGAAACAATTCCACTATACTATTTTGGCGTGCGGTGCCACACACAATTATTCGTTATAATTACTTAACAATTATCATTATATTTTGGCCAATTTACACTAAACATAATGTCTTATTCTGATATACCTATGAGTTATATTATTGTAAAGTTTCAAATACAATAAGAATGAAGCTTATACTTAGATAATCTCTATAATCGTTTAACTTTCCTCTATTTTCGCGTGAGTAAGTTGCCAACTCTTAGTCTGAGTTTTCAAGCCGAAGGTTGCCGACGATCGTGTAACAGTAATGCCTAGTCCTAATCTTAAATACTGCGCAAATATTAAACGAAATAACTATTTCCAAATGTGGCCAAATGCACGACGGCAAGTATCTGAAAATAAAATGACCCAGCTCCGAAAATTATGAGCTGTGTAGACAGGCAATTCCCGCTGCATTAGGGCCGTCGACCACTGACGGGCGACTAATAGCTCACATTAGCTCAGTGTTGCACCGCCCTTACAGGTGATGGGGTTTTCATCTCGCGCTCGCTCAGAAAACGTTTTTAGAGCGACAATTATAATGGAAGAACTTTATGATGATTAGGTTTCTTATGTTCCTTCATTATTTTTGAAAGGTAAGAGAAAATTGTATGGTGTTAGTGATTATACCGTACTAATGGAATTGGACTAATAACAGTTGTTATGTTGCTGATAAGAATAGAATTGGGATCACTAATATTATACTAACTAGCTGACGTAACAGATAATGTTTAATGTTGACTGACAATTTGCCATTCAGAGTCAGATGACATTTGTTCACTAGTTACACTATTTGCTAAAAATTTCCAATTTTCCGGTAAACTTTTCCAAGTTATCTTTCCATTAAACCTTTTTTGGACTATTACAAATATTTTATCAGATTTCGTAAGGTTTGATGCGCTTACCAACGAACAGCATATAATTTTTATCAAAAATCCAAAGCAGGGCGAAAGTTGGATTTATAAAGTTGGTTATAAGGTACGAGTAAACAAGGGAACAAAAGCTTAAGAGTACCCTCTTAAGCTTTTGTTATATTACTTATATCCAACTTTATAACTGTGTCACATTGACATGTATGTAAACAATATCATAGAAACAAAATAATAGAATTATATATTACTCATAATATGTTTGTCCCAGCTGGAAATCGAGTTTGGGACCCGTTGCGTCGAAGGCAGGGCTCCTAACAATTGAGCTACAACTGTCGCAGAGGTACCAATTAGTCTACGAAACCGCTCGAACTTCACAAGTTCTTAAAATGCAAACCAAACAATAGCTATACCGACTAACAAAGAAATACGAAACATTTCGAACAAAACTTATTGTAACAAACGATAGCAAACAAAACTTGGTAAGGCACGTCAGATTTGATTTATAAACGGCGGTAAAGAATAAAACTTATAGAATAATTAGTATTCAGGGGAAGTCACTAAGGAATATTAAACGGCATGCCACGCCATGCCACACTATGCCACGCTAGAATTCGTGCAAGCCTACACGGTGACACACTGCTTTACAGTTCGACAAATCAGGGTGTTTGTAAACACTGACAGTAGTGACAGTAAAGATCGTGGTGGCCCAGGGGCATAGACGCCGACTTTCAATCTGAAGGTTGCTGGTTCAAACCCGTGCACCAATAAGTTTTTTCACTTGAAAAATTTATGTGCGCAAAACCACGTTCTCGAAACGGTGAAGGAAAACATCGTGAGGAAACCGGCATGTCTTAGAACCATAAATTCGAAGACATGTGACATCTACCAATCCGGATTGGGCTCCCGTGTTAGATCAAAGCCCATTCACTCTCAATTATCGAGAGTAGAGCGGTGTTCCTGCAATGGGAACATTGGAGGCTGGTACGAATTATACGGCTCCGTGGCTTAGTTAGTAATAGCCTTGCGTTCGAAGCGAGGGGTCCCGGGTTCGATTCCCGGCAGGGGCATACTCTGTGCGGTGAGCATGAAGTTTATTCTCGGGTCTTGGGTGTTTGTCTTGTGCTTCTGTGTTTGTCCATGCCATTGTCCACAGGGAATCCTAATGAAGATTATACACAGCGCCATTTAGCCCCAAGCTAAGCATAGCATATTGAAACCAGATTACTGACAGTACTTTTTCTGCGCCGGTCATGGGTTTGATTCCCACTCGGAACAACCATTTGAATGACAAACATAAATGTTAGTTCTGTGCCTGGGTGTTATATTATACGTATCTATTTACAAAAAACACTCAGTTTCAGATTTGCAGATTTACTCGAGGCATTGCAAGACGCTACTACCACCAGGACCATTCAAAATGTCCGATATTCATAATAACTGTGTGTAATAAACTAACGCACGATATATTTAAAGTTTTACTCATTAACGTGATTACTTACATGACGTGAACATGACACAAAGTATGTGTCCACAAACCCAATCAAAAAAAGTATCATTTTGTAAAATGTTGAAGTGTCTTCGGTAACAGCTCTAGGTATGTTATGGCTCTTTGAAATGTGAAATCCTGAGTTCGATTACTGGCTGGGGCAAAATTTATTTGTTGAGAACTTTGTTCCGTGGTCTTGGGTATTGTCACATTATTTATATGCCAACCTCAGCACAATCCAGTAGTAGAGACCCTATCTCCGGGTCGTGCCAAACAAGAAACTTAAAGTAGCAATAGAACGTGTGCCAAGTTCGTCCACAGAAGTACTGCCTCCACACCTGGTAATCCGCCACCAAGGGTAGTGCACTCGCGTTGGTATGATCCGGTGGAAGGGTGTGGGTGCCGGTAAAATTACAGGCACTTGAGGCGTAACATCCCCGTCTCTGAGTGACAGGCGGAACACGATACGACATGGGTCTCCTCATACTTTAGTAGCTAAATATTGGGTGTGTGAATATGACTCCGCCCTTTCTCAACAGATGTCGTTTTTAGTATTGTTTACGTGTACTAATAAATGACCATACTTGTATTCGATAGTACTGAATGTCAGCTATCTAACGCATTTTATGATATTTGGTTGAAGTGTAAGCAACAATTGTTTTCACCTTTTCGAAAATGTCGGTTTTTATTCCAAATAAACGTCATTTGCGGGAAGTGTTATTACATTATTTTATTGCGAAGAAAACTGCAGCGGAAACTTATCGTTTGCTTGTGGAGATTTATGGTGAGCATGCTCCATCTAATACAACTTGCAAGAAATGGTTTCGACGATTTCAAAATAACGATTTTAGTACTGAGGATAAAGAACATGGAAAACCACCAAAAAAATTTGAAGATGCTGAATTGGAAGCATTATTGGCGGAAGATTCTTGCCAAACTCAATCAGAATTAGCTGCAGCATTAAATGTTGATCGTTCAACTGTTGCAAAGCGTTTACAAATGATGGGAATGATTCAAAAAGCCGGTTACTGGGTTCCACATGATTTAAAAGAAAGAGACATGGAACGTCGGAAAACCATTTGTGAAATGCTGCTTCAAAGACAGCAAAGAAAAGGATTTTTGCATCGGATAGTCACAGGAGACGAAAAATGGATACACTACGAAAATCCTAAACGCAAAAAAGCTTGGGTGAAACCAGGCGAACCAGGCCCATCACAGCCAAAAATAAATATTCACTGTGCCAAGGTCATGCTCTGTATTTGGTGGGATTAGAAAGGTATTGTATATTATGAGTTGCTCAAACCCTCTGAAACTATTAATGGAGAAGTTTACCGACGACAACTAATGCGTTTGAAGCGAGCCATAGAAGAAAAACGACCAGAATGGGTGAATAGACATAACAAATTAGTTCTTCAGCATGACAATGCCAAACCGCATACCGCAGAAGTCGTAAAAAGATATTTAGAGGGACAGGACTGGGAAGTGTTACCCCACCCGCCATATTCACCAGACATAGCTCCTTCGGATTACCACCTATTCCGGACGATGCAGACAGACCTTACTGGAGAAAAGTTTACTTCATGTGAAAGTATCAAAATTTGGATTGACAACTGGATAAGCTCAAAAGACCAGGACTTCTTCCAGCAAGGAATACGAAAACTACCTGAACGATGGGCGAAGGTTGTAGCTGCAGATGGAGCATACTTTCAATAATTTTTTTTTTAATTTTGTAAGCGAACAAATGTGTTTTATTTTGACAAAAAGGGGCGGAGTCATATTCACACACCTATTACTTAGTACTTCAGTAACATGGACCATACAGGTGTCTGTTTAATTCCATATCAGAAATATTCCATATCACAAGTATTATTTATACGTTGAATTCACAGCGAGTTGCAAGCCGTGCATTAAGCTTTCACAGTTATCACTTGCTATTCAAAACGTGACGTGTGATTTGCGAAGTGTGAAATTGTGGTTCTGGTCAAAAGCGATACCATCATCGCGTATATATTTTAATGATGGAACTGCGGACGCTGCCGGCTCGAAAATAACCAAAATTTCACTCTGTATCGATTATAGTTTTAACTGATTGTTAACAACTGTTTTACCCGATTTCAAATATAGGAGATTCGGCTGTATGTCTTTTGGATGTTTGTTAGACGCGATTATTCTCCAACTGAGGACCGTTTTAGGTAGTTCCATAGAAATTTTGTGAAAAAATTTCACTCCTAATTCACCCTAATAGGGGTTGAAAGTCGGCTTATTCGATTTTTTAATCAGGCAAACATTTAAAATGCATTTCCAATTCTTGTTATTTTTATATCCTATATTACCCCACTGCAGGGCAAAGGCCTCCCAATCGAATGCCCGTGTTGCCAGCAGTGCCGTAGACCACCACTGTGCTGCCAGCTCACGCCGAAAATATATCACCACAGCGTGCTGTCATAAAGTCTAGTGAACGTATATTATAACATCGACAAAAATAACGAATAATTAATTCTTAAAATATGGAATTCATGAAGGTATTTTTGATTCAGTTTTGAGTATGGAATAAGAAATTTGAAAACTAGTGACATCTAAAAATCTTCCCTCGAATCGACTCTCGAGGGTCGTTATGTGTGGATATGCCATCCACTTCTCCAGAAATGTGGAGCCAAGTGGGGGTTTCCACTGCAGGTCAGTGTGAAGCATCTAATCATCGACTGTTAGAAAGTTTTCTTTCACTCATAAAAAGACGCTTAATAAGCAATTTGTCAGGTTATCACTTTAAAACCAACACTCGGAGAACATTAATTAATTCCGAAAAAACATTTTGCTACAATAAATAAACGTCAAAGTTTACCGATAAACCTCATTTACATCAGAGTGGTATTTCTGTAATTAATGTTATTCCGGCGGTCCGTTACGTTTTTATTACTAACTCGATTAGATTCTACTAACTTTTTATACGGAATGATTCATTAGGATTTGGGAGGCCATTTAATAAATGGAGAAATTTCATACAGCGTCATCTAGCCCATACTAAGGATATTCTGTATATGAACACTGAGTAACTACCCAACACAATTAGTATAACAATCTATAACAGATGGCGCTGCAATACTAATCCTACATCGCGCAAATGATGCGTTTGGACAGTTTGAACATATAAAGAACCTCCCGACATCAGCTATCGGACAACGGTCTCCGAGCAACATCCTTTTGGTGGAAGATCTTCTCTTTTCTTTGAGAAATCGGGTTCTCCTAAGTTCATTAAGGGTTTGGCTATAACACGAAAGAAGAAAAAGACGAAACATCCTGTACATAGCGGTGGACTTGCACGTAGCACGAAGTTAGGTTTTGTTGAAAAATTCGTTCCCACAAACTGGGTTTATTCGTTTTATTTCGGAAATTGTTTTTCTGCTTTACAGTTTACATGTTTTGCGAGCTTTTGTTTCTTCGTGGATTTTCATGGGATTCTAATCTTGGTTACATTCAATACAACTGTTCCAATGTTTGTATACACTCTGCGGTATACAAATGGGGTTTGGTGGTACATATGTAGTGGCAGTCTATATTACATAACTTCTTTTTTCAACATATTTTTGATCAAATAAATAAAAATGATTGCCAAACCTATCAGTATTTCTACAAGTGCGTGTATAAAGATTGTCTTATTTCGATGATACTGGTACCATTTATATAAATGCCAAAGCTTCCGGTATTTCCGCTAATCAATCCAACCACACATTAAAGGCACGTTAATGTCTACCCTTCACCAATTAAGGCGAAGCGGCCATCGAAAAAGCATTAGCTGTAGTGTAATTAAGAGAGCATGCGCACGGAGCCACAAGCGAATAAATTAACGGGCCCTGCGGTCGGCGCCGCAGTCGGTGCTGGTAAATTGTACGGGTATGTAACGTATTACATATACACTCATACCCCTAGGATTCCCTGTGTCGCAGATGGTATGGACAACCACAGAGACACAAGACAAACATTGGGAATTTGGCTGTTTCGAGTACAAAATTTACGCTCAATACACAAAGTCTGCCCCGGCCGGGAATCGAACCCGGAAGCCCTCGCTTGGAAGGCAGGGCTGCTAACGGAGTCGTCGTGCGGTAAAAGAAGGCAAGTTTGGGTGCCACGGTAGAAAATACTACTTATGTATGCTTATGTTATGCTTATGCACGGAACATGGCTAAGGCACGGCTATTTATAAACTAAGTCATGTATAACTAACTCAAGTTTGACAAATTGCTAGTTCGTGCCATACTATTTAACTATAGTTAACTACGAGTAAGTTGCTATCAAACACAGATTCTCACAAACGCAAATTTAGCTTTCATGGCACAACATATTTCACAGATTATGCTTTGTATTAAATTAAAACACGTTGGGCGCCAATCTAAAGGTGAGTAAAAGGTCTTGATAACATCAACAGTATATAAACATTATGTAACCCAAGTTCATTTCAACGCCTAAATAAATCTTTATAAATGATAGTTCGAACAATGTCGATCGCGTCAAGTTTCAAACAGAAAAAAACACATTAAAATTGGTTCATTACGATACGATGACATGTCAGACATTTAGATACAAATTACAAACTTATAATACCATTCTTTTACGTCGGAGGTTAAAAACAAAAGCACTCGGTTGAAATGGGATTGGGCCAAGAAAATGGTAACAAGATGATTGGCATGCATTCAAGACACAATTGTTTGCTGAAGATATAGGCCGAAATATGTAGCCTTCGGACCTTTGCCCAGCAGTGGGACAATAATTTTAAGCCTTTTGGGGGGTCAAGCTGCGTGCGTCCGTAGGTGAATACCCTCAGACGAGGTGCGACTTGGGTCAGCTCATGCTTCGCTCGGGTGCCAAAGTATTGCTATATCCTAAGTATTTCCTTAGTTATGGGCGGAGGTAACCACTTAACATCAGTTGGGCCTTGAGCTCGTCCTATCACTTTGGTTACATAAAAAGAAAACCTAAATTCTACAAAGACGTGATATGAAAATTTCTAAAATTACATTGAAGATGTAGCAAACGCGGATCCACCGTTGTGGGCACGTTGGGCATGCCCGCAACACTAATTGAGATTGATAGGCTAATGTTATATTAAAGTCCATATCAACAATATTTAAAAAAATGTCAAATCAAATATTTAAAAAATATTTCATTAAAATCGGTTTAGTAAGAGTTTTGGATCCGCGTCTGAAAAGTAGTGTAGTTGCCCCAAGTTGGGCGCCAATTTTGATGTTACATATCGGTTTAGTACACTAGTAAACTTGGACAAAAATCATTTCAACTTCAGTAATAGTCACAACATCCAAACACAATAAAAAGAGGCAAGCCAATACGATACAGGCGTCATAAAACGGAAGTATTCCAGTTATTGTAATAGTAATACACTGTTAAACGACTATAGCTACTAGACGGGCGAGTTTCTGAACGAACTATCTAAGTACACACATATTCTGTTAAGAATAAGAAAACTTGTTTATTTTTTATAAATGTTGTTAATGATATATAGACGGTGTCAAGTAAAAAAAGTTTTGAGAAACATGTTATGAGTATATTTAACAAATATCACATACCGCCAGATACAATGTACAGAGAGGGTGGTGGCCCAGGGACATAGACGCCGACTTTCAATCTGAAGGTTGCTGGTTCAAACCCACACGTGTACCAATGAGTTTTTTCACTTGAAAAAATTTATATGCGCAATACCACGTTCTTAAAACGGTGACGGAAAACATCGTGAGGAAACCGGCATGTCTTAGAACCAAAAATTCGACGACATGTGACATCTACCAATCCGGATTGGGTCCCTGCAGTGGAAACATTAGAGGCTGGTACGGTACAATGTACAGAACATTGAAATTCAAGGGATCCATTTTGCTCGCGTCCTACACGAGTCCCCCTGGTAGTAAAAGGAGCAACCTAATGGAGCTGTAGAACTAGTGCCAAATTCGTCCGGATAATTACTACCACCAAGCCTGATAATCTGCCACCAAGTAGCGGTGCACTTGTATTGTATTGCGATGCGTCTGTAATATCACCGGCACCCACGCCAGTGAAATTACAGGCGCATTAGACGTTTTACTGCCACTGAACATCATGTGAGCCGTCCGCTTATCCCATCACATAATAAAGGGAAAATGTTTCAGTAAAAACAAGCATAAGGCTACTTAAGGATTCAAAGAACTTAGCGCTATATCACTACCGTAAAAAGGTTTATTCTCATAACAAAGTGAAGCATATGCAATGCGAGATGATGGCCTCTCGCACGGATGCAGCGATATGCCAGTCGGCTATGTGCGACGCGATTGCCGCCATCTCTATTCCATTTGCAGTATATCCGTTATATTGGCTGTGATTTCATGGCGGACGTTTGAGAAAATCCGTGGTGCATATTTTTGGGATAATTCTGTCATTTTCCGCTATGTTATGGGTTATTTTGAAATGAGATTCGTTGAGTATTGTTATGTTACACAACATGAAACGGTACGAAATAGTTTTTTGCAATTCACTAATAACATACTTCGCTATTTCAGGATATAAAGTACCATATGTGTTTCTACGTTCATAAGACCACCAACCATTTTGGATAAAATATTTTGATCCATTTTGGCGCATAATCTTCTACGTCGTATAATTCGGAATGTAGTACGTTGGGTACCACTTATATTTTTGAATATATTAGGATTTTCACGAACATTATAGCATAACAATTACGAACCAATAAACTGCACGAACAAAGACTTGGAAGTTGAAAAGTTGGTATTAATACCAAAACAACACAACCCTATTGAAAAACATCATAATTTTTAAGTATTATTTAATGCTTTATTTAAGAAATCGTCTTATAGAAATAAATAATGTTTATTATGAACAGTAAGTGCCATATATATATAGTATATATATATATATAAATTAATATATATATTTATGTATATTATAACGTTATGACACAACGTGTAACTTGTACAAACGAAAACGCTACAAGAAAAATTAGTAACTAAAATAATTGATTAATAATAAAACTACAGGTGATCTGCAGAATATCTCTTAACCAACAGAAAAAGCTACCGGTAGACGAAAAACCAAGGGCGGCCTTAGATATTGCGAGGCTCCAGGCGATAGATCTTTTTCAGGCTCTTGGCGAATGAGGAATTTAGGTGAGTTGGAAGTGTACAGGGCTACTGGTAATCAGTCAGCATTCTCTTAAAGACAGCTGCAGTACAACAAAACAAAAAACGGGTTGTTCTGCGAGGCCCTACAAAAGCGAGGCCCCGAGCGGTTGCCCTGTTTGCCACCCCCTAGGGCCGCCACTGCGAAAAACACTTCAAATTATTCATCCAAGGCACTTATAATTCCCCTCAGCATCAATACATCAAAATACGACATCTACAGTGTCGGTCATCTTCTCTTTCGTAAAATATCTGTTTTAGTCGGCAGCAGTTTGCACGATTGATTTATTCTGGCCTGTAATTCAGTGATGTACGACCCTAGTGAGAATTGAGAGTAAGCAGGAATCACAAGTTCATTTATTTAAATATTGGCCAAGAATCTAATAATAGAACCTTTTTTTATGCGACTAAAGGGGACGGTCGAGCAGACGGCCCACTTGATGTTAAGTGGTTACCGCCGCCCGTAATTTATTTACAACCTCCCCCGCGAAGGGGCCTCACGACAACGTGCGAGTCTCTGGTGGTGAGTATGTGGCCATCTCTGGTGTCGGAGTTTTCAAACCACCTATAAGCCTCCATGGTTTATTGACTAGTATAGCTGGGACTAATATAAACGTGCCCTATGAAGCACGGAAGCTCTCAGTTAACAAACTCACCCATCTAATTAGTGCCCGGGCGGAGAGTTGCTTGACTCAAATGATCAGTAAACATCATCCATGCAAGCTTCGCCACGAGTACAGTCAATAATTAGGTAAGTAGTAAGGATTGACTTGTTCGTTGCTTCGGTTAATCTGAAAATCAGCGCTGTGATATACTACTAGCGTACATCTGATGTATCACCGAGTCCTTGTTGTCATCAAACAACTTGTAGTTTTAAGTTCTAATTAAGTACGTTTAACTATATAGTTTATACCTCTGTTTTTCTTTAATCGTATTGTATAATATGTATGACAATAAAACTCAATTCATACAATTTCCTTACGAAATCAGGATTCCCGAAGAAATATTTATCGAATATTTTATATTCATCACATCGAATTTCGTTTCATAAAAGTCGATCGGTAGTCCATTTCCTGTATGAATATTGAATTCCCTGCTGTACACTGAACTCTCTAGAGCACACTACGACTTGAAAGTGCATTGCAACTACGCGATTTGTAAAGTACCCACCCTCAGGGAAATGTTGACAGAGAAATATTATACAACAGCATAATATATATATAATATAACATATATTTCAAATACATATGAAAAAAATATATACCCTATCATGCCCCTGAACTAGGATTCATCGTGATGCGGATAGCGTGGACAAACACAGCAACAACAAACACCCATAACCCGAGAACAAACTTTACGCTCTTCACAAAAAGTCAACCGGGAATAGAGCCCGGGACCCCTTGCTTCGAAGGACTACAAAGCTATGACGTACGGGATTTGTAAGAAACTCGCATTGCTGTGTTTCGATGGAAGGGTGTGGGTGCCGGTGAAATTGCAGGCACATGAGACGTTAAATTCTCGTCATGAGTGACGGGCCCAACGCGATCCTAATTAGGTCCTCTGCTACCGACCTAAAAAAAGGATTTTTCTTTTGAAATATTAATAATAGATTGTTTATTATAAAACTTAAATCCGTATTAGCCGTACCTTTAAAATTTAAGTTAATTCGTATCACTTCTAATAGCTCTGGATTTTGTTTATACAAAAAACATATAACTTAAGTCATACGAGGTAAAAACTCAAAACTCATTTATTCCGTTATATGTCAAGTATCATTTGGACACGTCAAATTTTACACACATAAGTAAACATTTCGTGAGCATATAATATAGCGATAGAACTATTTAATGTTCTCTTAAAGAACTATGTGGATATTTTCGCCTTCCACAACTCATGGAGAGACTCAGGTTGTACTAAAAAGAACTTTATTAATGTAATTTACTTTTCTAATGCGTTGTTTTAGTTTTAATATTGTATATGCATATAACATTGCTTTGGTTTGGCTGTCATGATGTTATATTTGTGTTTAAATTAATAAATATAAATAAAAAAATATCAAAGAGCTCCTTAGGCACATTACATGTAAATTACAGTCAGTTTCATGTTTTAGTCTTATTTGATAAGATAACGTCTGTTCCAACCCTAACTGACCAAAATCGAAACGGTAAAAAATCTTTGTTGTCCAAGTCAAAATGCATTTGGCCGAATTATTTCAAGACCGGACAGAAAAATGGCGGCAACCGGCCTTCTTTCAGTAAGTCGCTAGTTTATTGATGGATCTAACTTTGAGAGCGTAGAAACCAAAGTTTATTCAATAGATAAACGTGGATTTTTCTAAATCTAAATTCTCTTGTGTACACTTTTAAGCGAAACGTGCTTGCATGTGAGAACGCGATTTGTAAAGCTTGTGAAGTGCACTTAGGGAACGGCCGACAAAGCCGACAATCCGATACGTTCAGAATCTCACGTTTTTACTATTCTTGTAACCTATATAAAGGTATATAAGTAAGGTAAACATCCCATAATAAAGCTTCTTATATAGGTACTAAAACTTCTTATTAGTTTTAACGAGCAATTCGAGCAAACCGAGCGTAGCTTGGTCGTCCAGGAACTTATCATTAAAAGGTCATTGAAATTAAAAAATATATAGACATTTCATACATCATTTATGTGAAATGTCATCTAAGCATAGCCTTGTAGTATGGGAACTAGACTACAGATACATTAAAATAGTTCTTCTTTTGTTAATACATCCATGTCTTATTACCTAGACTCAGAACAACATGTTCGTCATACAAATGCTTGTCCTGGGTGGGAATCCAACCCACGACCTACAGCGCAGAAGGCACAGTTACTATAAATTGAGCAGTGAGGTTATTTCAAGAACGAATTAACTTTATCTTTAAAAATCAGTACAAGAAAAACAATTATAAAAGGAATAAAAAAAATATTGCCTCGCGTAAGTGTTCGCGTAAAAGTTTACAACAAGTCAACCTAATGCTAAAGGATAAAATAATTATTTAGTCAACTTGTGTTCAAAATATTTATTTTCTATAGAAAAATGTTTGCTTGAACATAAAATTTTATCGTAAAACAAAATACTTCACAGCATCAAACAATTTCTAGTATAATGTTGCTAGCTGCAGTCAGCTGCGTTCTTTACTATCTAGGGTTTCATAGATTGTCATAAAAGCCGGATAAGAACGGTTAGTAGATCAAGGGATCCTTCAATTACAATAAGTAATTAAAAGGAGTATATGCTTAAGGAGTTCATGTGACACGTTATATGCTCACGAATATGTTTACTTGTGTGTGTAAAATTTTATGAGTCCGAACGATACTTAAGATATAAAGGAATAAATTAGTTCTAAGCCGCCAAAACTTTATTGTCATAATTTTGAAGCTCCTTAAATACCTCGATACATTTAATGAGATACTACTGGTCAAGTTGCGTGCTGATTGACTTTTGATTTTTTTATCCCATAAACCACTGCTGATTTTGAGATTTATACAAGCACTAGCGGCCCGCTCCGGCTTCGCACGGCTATAAAATATATAGCCTATGTCATTCACTGAAAAAATGATTAAAATCGAGCCAGTAGTTTTGATTAGCCATTATTTGTCGTAAAAAGTAAATAACAAAAAAAATGTTATTGTAGGATATCCATAAAAGACATATAACATAGCGGAGTTTTCTGTAGACCTTTTGAATGTGTACAATACTTAGTACATTATTTTGATAAATCTCGTAGGGTTCGGCCTGCGTTTGCAATGTAAGCGGAATAAATGAAATTATTTACGACATCACATTAGAAACCTCAAAAATAACAGTATTTTTCCACTATTTAATGCATGTTATTATATTATACATATAAACCTTCCTCTTGAATCACTCTATCTATTAAAAAAAACCGCATCAAAATCCGTTGCGTAGTTTTAAATATTTAAGCATACATAGGGATATAGGGATATACTACATAGTATAAAACAAAGTCGCTTTCTCTGATAAGAGCCACAAAAAGACGGATCTCCAAGTCTACAGCCAACCCTCGCGGTTGCTGTAAAGTATGCAGACGGGTAATGTATGGGCAACGTAGCAAGGATTTGAGATTTTGTTGAGCACGTGGAAACTGTGTACAGGGAATTATGGCTGAGATTTTAAACGTTACAATCCTTGAGAGAATGCTTTTCGGACTTGATCTACGAGAAAAAAGTATTGTCGGTTATCTGGTTCTCAGTTAGTTTGGGGTTGCGTGAAATGTCCATAGTTATGTATTATTTATCTGTTAGGGGATAAAATTCGCACTCGTAGTTAAAAGAAAAATAATGTATCATGGTTTATGAAGGGGTATTTCTTTCATTTTTACAGCTGAGAATAAATCACATTCAAAATTCCAACTTTACCAATAAGTACTCATTATTTTAGAAGGTAGCAGCTTCTTGATAAGTTTATAGTTTGTTTTTGTTTGAACGGCCAACAGTTTAAGACAAATTATGAGGGCAAAAATAAAAATAAAAAATAGAGATAGTTTCTATTGATCAGCTCTATTATATATGAAATACACCCGCTAAAGAAAACAAACAATGTTTGGCGAGTGAGATTTAAGACATCACAAAAAAAAATTGATGAAATAAGTAACTAGAAACTGATCGTTTATGCATAAGGCCCGAAAAGTTAGCACTCAAATGATCGATCTCAAGTATCTCGATCCCTGTTGACATAACAATCGTTAGAACTTCCAAATTGGTCCCGAACGACATCACTGAATTTCCCTTTTTACTTAATTAAAAGTTTCACAGTTCTATGAGTTTAACAATTCCATCTGTTTACTCGGAAACGCTAATTGACGATTAAAACAAATAGAATAAAAATAGCTCTTTTGAAGTTACTCTTTGAGCGACATTTGCAAATTCAGTCTCCCGACGATTTTAATTGGATTATTTGTTTTAAAAAATATATCTCACTCTGAAAGTTTGTTTCAAAGCTGCGTTGAAAATTTCAATTCATTTAATTGATTAAAAGTACTCGTATCGTCCTTTATGCGACCCCGCACGAGTACTATACTCGGGGTCATGGGTCGTTTGGAGAATTACTGCCACTACCACTCCGCAACAGCCTTTAATGTTAGCACTCCAGGGACACCGGCCTACTCTCGAGAAGTGAAAGGATGCATTGATCTACCACGGGAGCCCAAATCGAAGTGGCAGATTTCACATTGTCTTCGAAATTTTGGTTTTGGACAGTCTTGTGTACCTCGCACGTAAAATCAGGTCGGCCATTATCCACAGCCAAAAAAATACCGCTCTTTCTCTCTAGTAAATCCGTCATGACTGAAGATCGCGATCACCAATGTGTTTATGTACAGTCAATGTGTTTATAAGTCGTCTCCAACTTCAGTTTCTGTCTGTGGCCACCCGGACTAATATCAAACTCAACTCAAAGAGGGTCTGTCTATAGTGGCCCTGTTTGAGCTGGTCTGAAAACCGCATTGGAGATCTTCCCCGAGACCGCTTGCCTTCGACGTTTGCACATATTATTCTTATTAACACAAAATAGAGAAGGAATACATAAAGGCTTTTTATTTTTATTATTAATTTATGATTTAATCAGTAGAGACATCACTTACAATAAATAGAAAATAAACATTTCATGACCACACCTAAAACTAAAAACAAGAATGTAACTTAAACGCAAACAAAGGCACGTGTATGTTGTATAATCTGAACCCAAGTATGTGTGTGCTTTATATCCTCCATGCCATTCTTCGTTGATTTACAACCCACAAAAATTCCTTCCCATTCCGGCAAGGCAATACAAATTCTGAATCCACACCGTAAAACCTACCTACCGTATCATTTTCTACAAGATTTGACCGCCCCAAAAAATATGGCCTGATCTTTTTATCCATGGCTTATAACTTCGATCCTAGCTTACAGAAATCCATCTTTTGGGAAATCCTTTTTGTTTCGTTATATCAGGGTGTTCTAGGCGATTGATCTTTACGGCATCCCATGGAAGGGTGACACGCAACTCGTCCGGATGAAATTGCGAATAAGCTTGTTTTCACGAAATTTCATGGGTGACGAAATTTTTTTTGGTTTACGTGAGATATTTGCCTTTTGGGGCCATAATATAAGTACATTTTTGAAAAAGAGAAAATTCTTTTTTTTTTTCGTATTTTATTTCTTATATTTTCTATACAAATAATTAAAATTGATGTGTATGTAATGTCAAAATAACAGTTTTACTAAATGCGTTTGAAAGTACTTATGACAAAAAACTATAGGCTAGGCTAGTAATATTTTAGAAAAAGATAAAATAATTAGGGTTAACAAACAAATTGTTAAATTCCACGCGGATGAAGTCGCAACGAACAGCTAGTCAGTAGATTAAACCTAGAGGGTTTAAGTTAATTAAAAAAAAAAAAAAAAAACAAATTTCAATATATACGGGTGCAGTTTTGTAATAATAATATAATAAATAAAAACACATTTAAACTTCAAAACTTTCAAGAATCGAAACCATTCCATACTATTAACAATATTACAATATTAACATTTGTTTTTGTATAGTTCGTGGAAAACCGCGAGTTATTTATAATTTCAGAATGGTTTTTGGGTGCGATCGCGAATAAATCTCCAAATTCTCATTTATCGAACTATGGAATGAAATGAAAACATTTCGAGTCCATAAAAATAAGCTTTTACAAACAAATATTCAGTCTCAACGAATATAACTAAACTTTTGGCATCCACAATTCCACAAGACAACACAAAATATGATCATTGTGAAAACGCTCAAACTTTTGATTGCTCAATAACAAAAAAGGAGAATACGATTCCGGAAAAGTAATGAAAAATGGATCAGCCATCTATCACAAACTCTTCCCTGTTCAGAAGAAAAAACTTGGACCCGCTGAATAATGTCCCATGGAATTAAATCTGGGGCTATAAAGAACAGATGACGAGCGGTTAACTTTTGGTCTCCCAGTGAAACGGAACGTTTGTGGTGATATAGGAGGTACTTGTGCGCATACAAATACGAATTTATTTTATTGTGCGCGAGCACTTTCGCCGAATCGGTATGCGTTCTGGAATATTCTCTCAACTCGATTGTAGATAAGCAAGAATATATAAGCAAGAATAAATAAGAATATACTTCTGAAAATTATAAATAATAGCGTGATTTTTACGACATAAGATTACATTTATACAATGGCCATGTCTTGGGGAATTGTGGATACATGTTTCATTGATTATATTCGTTGAAATTTGCTATTAGTTAATACTACTATTAGTTACTATTGGTGTGCAAAAAAGAATTTGATCCAATATATATGTTGCAAGCAAAAAAAAAACGTACCTATGTAATAAACTGCGTAATGATCAAGAAGCGCTTGTAGCAAAGCTTGCTTAACTGATCTTTACAGGCTATCTAAGTTAAGTAACTCTCCGGCTGTCAGTGCTCAGATGGGTGACCGTTTGAGCCGAGTGTTTCCATTTCCACTAAAAAGATCCGAAATTTTCTAAGAAAATTTAAACTGAATGTAAATCAAAAATTTCAGAGCCATCTAGCATTGTAACAATGAAAAGAAAAATTCTTGAATATAGTGGTTTGAAACTCAAAGCCAAATATTTTCTCTCCTAGAAATTCTTACTTGGATAAGTTTTCCATAGGGACGTATGCGACACCTACCTCCATTACTAAATGGGGCTGTGGCTCTTATATCGTAGCGATACGGTCTAATTTTATTCTGCAAAGGTATCAATTTTAAAATACACATATTATATTTGCTGTTTTCACAATTCAGCAGGTTGTACACAAAACATTTGTTTTTATTATTCTGTTCCAAAAACGGAAACAACTGTATATAATGACAATACCTATTTCTAGAAAATACAGTTTAACCTAAACTCTACAGTTTCTTCTGACATTTGTTAGTTGAATAATGTAAATTAGTCCACGTAGAAATTGTTTTGCTACAAGTGTAACAGTTAGTGCACGAGAAAATCAAAGTCTTGTGATAACAGGTAGTGTTTATCAAACCATTACCGTGGAGTCTGATTTTGATTTTCGGTAACTACCTATTAATTTACCGGAAGCCATCTAATAAACTCCAATTAGGCGATTAATTGCTTTGACTTCTCAAACAACCAGTTACGGAACACATCTGCACCGCAATTCGTCATTTTCTTTTGCGTGTTTTTTTTATGTGATTAAGTGACGGAACGAGCTGAGGGCCCACCTGGTGGTAAGTGGCAACCCCCGCCCATAACAAAACTAATGTGACTAAGCATAAGATTTGGACCTCACACTAAGTCGCATTCATTAATTCCTCAACACATTAGGAACCAATTAGAATCTTTACATACGGTGAATTCTTAAAAAAAATACTTGGAAACGTCAATTTTCAATAGACTTCCAAAGTCCTCTTTGGTTATCATTTTTTTATATTTTCCGGAGCTCTATCATTTATCAACCGTTTTCAAAAATTATATTTATATTTGAAAGGATATGCTTTCAGATTGGACATAGAAATTTTATCAAAATTGGTTTATAGTTTGGTTGTTAAATCAAAATAACGAGAAAATACATGTCATCCAAGTAAATAAAATTGAGTATGTTGCTTTCCTCCCACTTTTTTCTTCGCCCGTTGTATACCTATTTCGATGATCCTTTTTAAAACTTAGGTGGGGTGACGAGAAATTAGTTAATAGGTATCATCGATTTTTTTAATCAGTCATTTTAAAATAATTATTACCTACAAGATGACGCGTTCTTATTACTAAGATGAGCGCTTGTTCAAATAATCAGCTCCATTGATTACTCACCGCACTAATTATGATCAATACCTACATGTCAGCGAGGGCATGATTGTGATATATCGAGATACGTTAAGACGTGGCCGGGCCAGATACGGTATTACAGATTATAAATCACACCAAACAAGATGGCTTCTATGCGGGTTTAATTGATAAAAGGCGACGACAGAGACAAACGCTTTTACCAGTACCTTTTTTTGTTTTAATTGAAATTAATTTTGTGGATTTGAAACAGCTACCTTCGAAATGAAAGTCAGCGTCTGTGATGAAATATCTGTGATCATATAGTTGTTACCTTATCTCTCAGCATGTCTCGGACCCTGGTAGCCTGGTTCCTGCTCCGATGCAACTCCAGCTGTAGTTCCAAGCAGCGCTCCTGCCAGTTGACGGTGCCAAGATCAGCCACTGCCAGCTCCAACTCGAGAGGATCTAGTCGTGAGGTGTGGGCGATCGGTCTGCAAAATAGAAATTGAAACTTTAAGCCGATCACACAGAGAGTTTGGGCAAACGGGATGCCTCGCTTTTTAAAGCGGTGTAACTATTTAAGTAGCAGTAGAAGTTGTGCCAAATTTTTCGGAGCACGCTGCTATGCTATGGAATAGAACACATGTCCCCCGGGTACCCATGAACGCGAGCAATATAAACCCTCAGAACTTGTCTTATTTTTTTTTTAACTCAAAATCTATTCTATGCCCAGCTGCATTCTGATTAAAACTGTCATAGGAAATTATTTAAACGGAATCGAATAATCAATTTCACGAGCCAGTCTCTGAACTATTTGATAAAGCTAAAGCTTTATTAATGCGGTAGTAAATTTGTTCTTAATTATGTCTTAACCAACTTTTTTTGAACAGCACGAACCTTGCTGTATTTTGATGATCTGTAACTAAATAGCTTATACCTGGATCGAATAATCACATGAAAGCCCGGACTGATCTTGAATCTTCATACCTTAGCAAAATGTCAATCAACACTATTATTACAAAATCATACTCAACTCATTCATCGTTATTTCGTATTATCACAACGCAAAACTGACACCACGAACCCGACAGCAATCTAATCAGAATCGTCACGCAAAAGCATTCCAACGGAATCGAATAATCGATTTGACGAGTCCCTCACTATCCGAAAAAGCTGTACGGTGTGCTGATCACTGTACGGTGATGATGATAATCAATGCTAATTACGATGGGACCGGATCGGGAATGATAACAAATACGACCGTTTGCTCTGAGTTTGAGTTGTAAACTGATTTATTAATAAAATAAATGCTACGCATGCTAAAGTACAAATTGATGATTCTACGGTAAATACGAGTCAGCTCGTACAAAAGCTCTTTATTCATTTGCAATAACTAAATAATTCTCCATCAGCTTTTACACCAACAAGTGTTAGTAATTAATTCTGTATTTTCAATTATTCTTTACAAAACTGCAGAGCACGGACGTCGATTGCATTCTGATGAGAACTGTCATGCAGAAGCATTTCAACGGAATCGAATAATCGATTTGACGACCCACTCTCTCACTATTCGATGAGCTCTTTATTAATGCAGGTTCCAATATACATCAATCCGGCCTGGGATAAATAAATAAAACGTAAATCAACATCAGATAGAGATGGGAGTAATCCTCTTAAAAATGCACCTGACCGCATTGCTGTATGAATATTGCGCGATCATTAATTTCGACGCATGTTTCGATATTGATTGGCACTTTATTATAAATCGAAGATACGAGAAGATATTCTGTTGTAAGTTTAAAAAACAATTCCAGAATATGACTGATTCCAAAATATTAGGTTCTCAATTTGACAGTATTTGCGTTTGCTATGCGATCTTCCACATTTGAGAAGATATCAAAAAAAATCTAACCCTAGAAGAGAAGCGTTCGGTGTATTGAAGACGGTTTTTAATAAGTCACTTGTTTTCTTATCATTTTTCGCTGCTACAATTTATGGAAACACACAATAAAAATTAGATTTTTTTGAAAAAAGAGCCTAGGCATCCTAAAATTGAATGCGCAGATAATGCGTATTGAAGTCATGTGATAGATTAAAGCCCATTTACTCTCAATAGCCTAGAATACTGTCCCTGTAGCGTAGTTTGCTGGCTCATTAATTTATACGCACGTTTCACACTGGTACACGTGAATGATTTTGTGATTGAATGCTAATAGCCCATGAAAGGTACTGAACGTGCGTTTTAGGTGTTGACTGATTTGGGAAATGGTGTGAAAACTTACACATTGTGTATTATCGTTGGTTGGGTCACAGCGCTACGTCTATAAGTATTTTTTTACAAATTTTAAGAACGAAAATTACTCATTATTTATCAAGCATCGTTTAAATGTTTTAAAATGGCTAATAAGTACATATGACCAATAATATCCGCTAATTCCTCAAGTTACATATTTACTTTAAAGAGACGTTTCAAAGTTATTTTTTTAGAATTAATACCACGTTAACACACTCAAACCCTTGCACTAGGATTCCTTGTATCGCAGATTGCATGGATAAACATAGAAACAAAAAAAAACAATTCAAGACCCGTGAACAAAGTTCATGCTCAACGCAAAATGTGCCCCGGTCGGGAATCAAACCCTCGGCTTTGAAAGCCGGACTACTGCCAAGCCCAATTGCTTTCAATTAAGGTGTTCAATTCAAAGAAAAAAGCCCGGGTAAAGTTGCCATATCCGGCCCGGCCATATTCGGTCAACAAAATACAGACCATTGAAAAAAAAAAACTGTTGGACCGCCGTCCCCGAGCATAACCGAGAAAACCCAGGTTGTTTGGAACCTAGGTTTTCATTGTTATGTATGTGAAACGTATAAGTATACGCACGAGTACCACATACCGCATATTAATCACCGCAATAAATCAATTAATCTGCGGTAATTCTAATTCTGTGATATTATCATCGTAACCAGCACTAACCACTACATTATTACCTAAGTACTAAGCAGCTTCATAAATGTGCTATGATTTCTATAATTAATCAAATATCAGCATAACGATAAGATGATGTACATTATACAAATTATGCGAATCCCGCACCAACCGAACGAAACCCAAACGTTTGCAAATGTTTCAGTTTAGCATCCTAAAATTCTTTATTGTCTTTATAGAACTGTGAACGCGTGATTAACTCAAACTTTTAATTACAGAATAAAACACTAAAAATCTTCATCGTGTACATATTGACTGTATCTTTATCATTATAAATGGTCCAGTAATATTAAATGCTTAATAAGATCAGTATTTATTTGAATTATCAGTTTTGATTAACAATTATCAATATCAATTTTCACACTTTATATTAGTAGAAAACTTATTAATAAGAGTCCGTTAAAATCATCATCTTCCTGCCCTTATCCCACACTAAGTGGGGTCGGCACAACATGTATTTTTCTTCCATTTCCCTCTATCAGACGTCATCTCCGTACTCACTCCTTTCTTACGCATATCATCTTTCACACAATCCATCCATCTTTTCTTTGGCCTACCTCGTGTCTTATATCCTTCCACATCCATATTTAAGACTTGTTTTGTTATATGCCATTCATCCCTCCGCATAATATGTCCATACCACGCTAACCTATTACTCCTTAACCTCTCCGTTACTGGAGCTACTTTCATACTCCCTCTTATATACTCATTCCTAATTTTGTCTCTCCTTGTCACTCCACACATCCATCTCAGCATTCGCATCTCCACTGCATGCATTCTTCTTTCATCCATCCCCTTGGTGGCCCAGCATTCAGATCCATACAATACGACAGGTCTAACAATGGTCTTGTAAATTTTCCCCTTGAGTTTAAGGGGCATTCGGGGATCGCACGCTGTTCCTGAGACCTGTCGCCATTTCATCCATCCCGCATTTATTCTATTTTTCACATCCCGATCAATTTCGCCATCATTCTGGATCAATGAACCTGGATCTGGATCTGGATCTGGATAATAAGAGTCCGTTAAAATAAGAACTACAAATAGGCTGAGGGTAACAAAAGATGCATATGTAATTTTTTTATTTTTTTTATATCGCACATTGGATATGAAATCGACAAACAAAATACATAGATCATCACAACCTCCACGTACAGACCTAAGGTACAGAAATAACTAATTACCATCTTATAATATGTGTGATGGATACCGCTTTATATCAGACACTTAAAACTACTGAGTTACGATACCGTATTCAGTCAGTGTTCTATCACGGCTCCGTGGCTTAGTTGGTAGTAGCCCTGCCTTCGAAGCAAGGGGTCCCGGGTTCGATTCCCGGCCGGGGCACACTTTGTGTGGTGAGCATGAAGTTTGTTCTCGGGTCTTGGGTGTTTGTCTTGTGTTTCTGTGTTTGTCCATGCCATCTGCGACACAGGGAATCCTAGTGCAGAGGTATGAGTGTGTTAACGTTGTTTTTGTTTTTTAAATAAAAAATTTAATACTTTGTAAGTGATAATCGTAATTAGTAACTGACACTAAAATATTCTCACAAGAGACTATTTGTATAAGATTAGTGAGTACTCGTTCGATTCGCATTCTGTTGGTTAGGACGCAATACATTTAAATGATAAATTGCATTTTGAAAGCAGGTTTATTGCTTTGGACTGAGCTATCTAATTTTAATGGCTCCCTAAGTCTGGGGCTATAGGTTAAATTCTGAAAATGTTATCTAACAACCAATATGTCTGTGCGCCATGATTTAGGCACATTTTTAGGCAAATTTTGTTTGAATTGCTGTAATTTGCCTACACGATGTATAAAATATAACAGCATTATGCTGTCATATTTTAAAATTAAAATAAATATTCATTGACATATTTCACACAGCGCCATTTAGCCCTGCAAACTAAGCATAGCTTGCATTTTTTTTGTAAATACATACATGTAATACATATTAAAACCCAGACACAGAACAAACACACAAACGCTTGTCCTGGGTGGGAATCAAACCCACGACCTAGAGAGCAGAAGGCAGAGCTACTACCAGCAGAGCTATGAGGCCAGTCCTATGAGTTATAACCGTCAAGTGAGCATTATATTTATGTGAATACATATAATGTTTTTTTATATGTTTGTTACACGATTTTGTCGCCAATTGTGTACCAATTTGGATGATTATTTTTTAAGATTGTAGGTAGGGTGGTCCCATAAAAATTTCATGAAGAAATATCACCCCTAGGGGCAAGAAATTAGGGATGAAAATATAGAAGCAGGATTTTCGATTTTTAAATAAGGTAATTTTATTATTTCATTTGCGGGTTAACCTACAAAATGCATTCATGATTTGGAGTCCAAGGTTCGATTCACGGCTGTGATAAACATTGTGCAATGAGCATAAAGTTAGTTAAAGGATATGTTAGTTATAGGGTTAAAGGCTGTATAAGTCCGTTTGTTTCTTACCTAGGTGGCGGCGGCGGTGGATCCCGCGACCGCCTTGGCAGCAGTCGCGGGCTGTTGGGGGTGCTGGCAGAATGCCCCACCCCGCTGTGGTCCGTAAACCTCGCCAGCGGATCGAATATCTGCGACAGCCGCCGCGCCCGCTCCTCTCCCGACATATTCACAACACAAACACACACAAACGATATCACATCACGACTCAACACTGTCAGGCACACTTATGACTATTTCGAACGGTCCGAATTCAAAGCGCGGAAGTTGCAAGCCACTAGATGGCGTTGATCACGCGAGATTTGGCGCGCAAACACATCCGCCATCTTGGATGTTTTTCACGGAGTTCAGTTGGCGCGGACGCCGGATTTAGAGATCTGAAAAAGAAATAATAGGTTAGAAGACGTAGCTTGAAAGGTGAGAAATTAGGTAAGGTGTGGTGATTAGCCTATCAGTGCGGAAGACATTTTGTGTGGCGTCAAAATTAAATGTCAACCCTGACGGTTGTCGCATGATTTATCGGCGACCGAACTCATATTTTTGTCACTCGACGCTTCGAAAGATAAACACAGGACGATTCAATTTACAATTCCGTCGTTGAAAATAGAATGTTTGAAGAAGTTGATTGAACGTTTCCTGGGCAGAATAATTAGGCGAATACTTTAAAACACTAAATAATAAATATCACATGGTTAGAAATTACAAAACTGTATTTTTCGCAATTAAATCGTGCATGTACCCACTATACATAATATTAACGATCCTTATGAAAAGTGTTTTCATAGTAGGTATAAAAGATGACTATGGTGAGTCGGGTGCATCGGTAATTTCTTAGGGAGTAAGGTTGGATGGCCAGTGTCACCTCAGTAGGCAAGTTGAAACATTTCTAGCAGATCCACTCATTCTCTACCAGCCTCTGTGTTCCCACGGCAAGGACACAGACCTATCGAAAAGCGACAGTGCATGGGCTTTAATTTACCACGGGAGACCAATCCGGAATAGTCGATCTTTCAAATTTTCCGTTTTAAGACACGCCGTTTACATCACGATGCCTACGATCACTACGCAATTTTAAAAGTGGGAGCTTTTTTCTAAGGGAAGAAATGATCGGTTCACCTCTGAATTTGAACCAGTGACCGATCCAAAATCCCTAAAAATGGGCAACATAGCACAAAAAGAAATGTGCTTGGTCATTAACTGAATAAACTGATTTTTTTTTATGTTTCTCAAAGTTTTCCAATTTCACTCGCTAAACCTACAAAAAAGATTCTAGCAATCTTAAATCATGTCCAACTATAAAACTATTTCAGTGTGCTCATTAAAACGAAAGTTTTTAGAGCAGCAGACCGTGATGTATTGTTAACGGCAAATATGTTGCGCTTCACGTTTCCAGTTTCCGGATGAGTCATAAAAATCTTTACTACAGTTCGTTTAGTTCGGAATACACTTCGTTTTATAACTACGAGCCATTCGGTAGATAATTGAGTAGCGGCCAATTAAGCTTTAGGAAATATAAATCTTTATTTAAAATAGTAGTAGCAATAATAGTTATTTTTGAAAAATAGCCAACTTGTGATATTTACTCGGCCCACGCAAGACAAATTGCGGAAGTAGAAAGAAGCTAGTGAAATTATAATAATAAAATTATCTTTTACTTGTACGTAAAAAAAACATTGTGCCATGCATATATTTCATACATACACATCAATTTATATTCATTTTTAATCATAAATTAGCAAATAAATTATTAATTTATTAATTATTAATTAATCTCAAATGATGATTGTTTGTTGTATTATTTTCAGGAGAAGGTTTGTATGAAAGTTTTCTTTTTGTCAATCCAGCTGTTAACGTACATACAATTATATATTCTTTGATAAGCGCACTTCTCATTTTCTTCATCAGTAATTTGCATCATTGGTCAAACCATTGGTCTTTACGTGACTTTACGTATCTAACACTCAATTTCACAATTACTTCTTGGTAACGTCAAAATTAATCACATTGAACGGATCATAAATAATAAATCTAAACTTCAATAATATAAAGTCTTTGATACACGCACTACAGATAAATCACTCACAAACACAAACTATCCGCGAAGTATCACTATTATTTAGTCTGTGGAACAGGCGGTGACAGGAAGGACCGGTCGCGAATAACTAAAGACCGTTGAAATTTGCCCCTTTGATATTCAAAATTAGTCTGTCTCACCTTTGGGGGCAACGGCTCTCAACATTTTAGATTTTGTTCGTTCTAAATCAATCAAGAATGATAACAAAATTTGTCAAAATGATCTCGAAGTTGTCTCCATGCTTGGATATATGTGTTGTGATAGTATATCGTTACACCTTAGGAGAGCTAAGTGTTAGTAAGATCGCTGACAACCGGAGTAAACAAAATTTTGTCAATAAATGATTATATTACTAAACTTATTAAGACTTGTGTGATTTACTAACAAATTTTACTACCATACATAAAAAAGTGTCATAGGTAAGTTGATGGTTGGAAAAATAATGAAGTAACGAAGAATATTCAAAAATATAAATATAACACAATGGATGCATAATAATAATAATTATTAAATAAAAAAAAACATAGTAATCGGTCCTCAACTACCGAAAATATCGCATTACAATTATACGTAAAAACAACTTGGCCGTCGCGGACCGCCCGGCAAATGGGAAACATAAAACGTCGAGTCATTAACCATTAACGCGATTTAACCACATCTTTTAAAACAAAAATACATTTAAGCACAATGCAATTGCACCGCTGTGTGGCGGCAGATTACCAGGTGTGGAGTACTTCTCCGGGCAAACTTTGAACATGTTTTACTGCTTATTTTTGTTGCTCCTTTAGTAGGCATCAATGGACGCGAGCAACGAGAGCGCCCTAGTTGTGTCATCATGTTTTTAATACTGAATGAAAACATGAAGAAATCTCGACGTTCAAACTCACTTACCGTTCATAAGTTCATTCATTCATTCACAAGTGGCACCAGTTTGAGAAACAGTAAACCGGTAAATTTTAACCGCCAACTTAATTGAATGTAAAGAGGGTGTTTCACTATATGAACATTCTTTATTAAATGTATGAATGGAGTAGATATTGTGTACTTGTGAAAACGATTTCGAGTACAGATGTACCCATTTATTCGCTGCCTGTTTGCTATTGAAATGGGAGCTGGATATTTCATAAAGATTTTTATGAATGAACATGGGATTTATTACGCAGTGGGATTTATTTGCTGATAAAAATGTGCGTACATCTGAATGAGTCATAAAAGGATTTTTTGGTTTCTTTTATCGAGAAATTATATAAGTCAAACCGGCTCAGTAACAATTAGGTCTCGCACACTGGAGCCAGAATACCGACCAGATGTTTTTATTAATACTTATAATACAAACTTATAAATACTTTCTTATAATACAAATATATAAAATTATATAATTTTATATATTTGTATTATAAGAAAGTTATGAGTGTAATGTATCTTAGAATTTAAAAAAGTAGCTTTTGCCACAATAACATCAGCTATACCTGTAAAAGTCCCATCATAATCGGTCCAGCCGTTTCAGACATTAGTCAGAACATACAGAAATACATTTTTTTTATATCTACGTGCTTTATATAATTTCAAATGCATTATTATATTGATATTACAAATACACACTTCAGTTTAACTTATTTATATAGATCACATGTGAACATATAACATGCACTTGTAACAAATATTTTTAGACCATCAGCTAGGGAATCGAACCCGCTACGCATACACAAACCTTTTTATTACAAAACATGTCCGTGACTATAGAGATATTTCTGAGTCTAAATTGGTGGTCATCCAATCTCGGTCACCCCCACACCGTTAGCGGATCATGTTTAATATGAACCAGTTCAACTGAGAAATTGCAACAGGACGCCGGAATTACAAGGGCACCAGCCAGAAAATTGACCACCCTGAGCTATGCCACCTGATTAATGTTATCAGCTCTTATCAACCCTTTCGGAGTGTAAACCTCATCAAGGCAACCCTTTTCTGGAGTTGGAAACACTTTTATCTGAGGAGTCATTGTTCTTCAGTGTCGTTTAATTTTGTGTCGGAATGTTTTATTTCGGGGCCTAAAAAGTTTATAGGATTAGCTGGAACTCCCAAAAGGGCAGGATAAGAATAGAATAGGAAACTTAATTTTACGTTACATTAATTGACTGTCCTCGCAGATCAGTTAGTAGGCTCTGCTTGCACTGATCGTCGGTTCGATTTACATCCAGGATAAACATTATTGTGACGATATGTTCTTTGTCTGGGTGTTAATAAGAATGTATATATATACCCAAAGGTTGCATGAAAGAGATCACTTTTAGTGTAAATGCCGCCAATTTTGCGTATAACTTATGTTATTTTAATTACTTTTGTCATTATTATATTTTACTTTTGGTGTGCAATAAAGTGACTTTCTATCTATGTATACAATGTATTTATTAAAATAGGTACTATCAGAAGTATTATATCGGTAATGGTGGTTCCCATAGTAATTGTGTGAAATATCCTTAAATATTATAATGTTTTAATGCTTACGGATAAACAAGCAAATTCATTATCACTCAACATTTTTTTATGTAACTAAAGTGACGAGACGAGCTGAAACTCCGCCTGATGATAAGTGGCTACCTCAGCCCATAACAACAATAATAAGCAGTAGGTCTGTCGTGACGCAAGTATGAGGAGACCCAAGTCGCATCGCATTGCATGTGTCACCCGAGAATTGGATGTAACGTTTCATGTGCAATGCACCCAAACCCACACCCACACCCTTTCGGAACACAATAATGGGAGTATACAATAATGAGATTGAGCACCAGCAAAGGATATTGAACAACACAAACATTAAAAAAACTAGGTTTATTTCCTAATTAGGACCCACAGGGAATCTTAGTGCACAACTAATCATCAGATCATGATTAATAAAGACGGAAAATATGTCATTTATTATTAAGAACTTACTGCACTAACTAGCGTAGAACGCCAAGTTTGTCGTATTTATGTCCCGGTTAGACAATCTCGTACCGAGAGCTAATGCTGCAAGTAAACTTGCTTTACGTCAAGATTATGGAATTTCTGGATAATCTGGTCGCAGCGAGACAGAACACAGTTTATGGCTTATCAAGCCTCAGGTGGGTTGGGAGCGCTTTTGAAGCATCATATTTGCATTTAAATGTGCCAAGTTTTCTACTAAAACAAAGGTTTCTCTCTTCACGCGTACAATGGAGACGATTTCTGCCGTACCACAAAACCTAAGCTCTCAACACTTCAATAAATGGGACGGTAATTTTTTCTTCTTTCGTAAGGTGATTATTTTTGTAGGTGCAACATCTGGTATATTGGACGGTTCTATTTCTTTATCTTCCACAATTGCGATCCACAGTTATATTTCGTATATTATCAGTAAATATTTCGTCAAAGATAATAATTAACTGGTTTTTCAACACTTTCATCCCTTTTTTCTTGCCCATAGTACACCCTTCTATATTAAAAAAGAAATTCTACAATGAGTCTACAATGAGCGAAAGTCATAGAAAAGCAAAATATGCAATTTCGTTTACTTGGATGACATATATTTTACATTTATTTTGATTTAAAAACCAAACTATAAAAAGGATTTTAATGAAATTTTTATGGGACTGATATGAAAGATATAATATCATTTCAATTAAAAAAAATATTTTCTAAACTAGTTGATAAGTGACGTAGTTATGAGGTAAATACCATTAAAAAAATTAACCCAAAATCTCATAAGTTGTAAAAAAAAATCGGAAATTTAAGTAGAATAAACATTTTGAACAAATCTATTTCCGCTTATAGAACATTTGAAAAATAATTTAATGACTATGTCGGTTCAAAAATTCCCTCTTCGTTTTCCAATTTCCATATCGACACAAATACTCAGAAACTAGCATAATTACCGCATCGCTCTACTTTCTCGATAGCTACCAGTCATAAAGCCTCGATACAGCGTTGTGACGCAAATGGTGTCACTAATGAGGTTCTGACACCACCTCCCTCAGATGCCTCCTCACAGAATCATAAGGCGAGATGTACCAATGGTAGACCATAGTACGCTATCTTATATTTTTTAAGCGATGAAATCTATTATACCTTTAATTATTTGAACCTCATTTCGAATCATACAGCGAGCTTGAGCTTTCGGTAATATGGAAAACATTGTAAAGTATATATATATATTGTACATATATTTATATAATATAAAGATAACTTCCAATGTATTGTATACTACCCAATAGTGTGTCCTTCCAAATAATAATAAGTTAACTTAATATTATAAATTCGAATAAAAGTTAGTTTATTTTTTGCCTGTAGAAAATTACGGCAAAATTCAACAACCTTCAGTAGCTGACAGCATGGAAGCCCAGTGGTACATACTTCAAATAACTGTTGTTTCCATTGATTTTATCAATACAAACAAACGTACAATAGTTAGATGAACAAACAAAACTAAATTACTGGACTGGTACTTCTTCCTTGTAAATGAAGGCAAAGACTATAAATTTCAGGCTTTTACAGTCTGTGGAGTGTGACAGTGTAAAGTGTCCTTTAACGTTCATCAGTCATTAGTCAGCCTCTGCTTTGTAACTTGTAGCAGTTCAGAGCTCATCAAGCGTTTCGGGCCTTGACAATTTCAAGTCCTTACAAATACCTACCCACTCCTATACCGAAGGTAGTAAACAATTTTACACCAACTTTATAGTTTTGTACAAGTTTTTAAGGCTTCTCGAAATAGGGTGCAGTGGTAGTTTGTATTATTACTACTACTGCAGGGTACTGGCTTACTCTCGACAAGCGAGAAGCGAAGAAGATAAATAAATCAGCTGGTGACCATAAATTGGGAGCTTTCATACTATGTATGGGAATTACAAATCGCATCATACTACACCAGTCGCTATCATATCTGAAGAGGAAACGTCTCATGAGAATGTGGTTTTATTGTTACCCATACGTTTAAAATGCAGCACAGCATTTGTTGCCTGGTTCGTGGTACAGAAAGGGCAACTTGAAGAAAAAAGTAGAACTTGCGCTAAGTAGACTTGCCTAGAAGCCTAAGGAGCAACGCTATTGGAGCATACAACATTACAAATGTTGAGTTTGTCGCTGCATTTGCCTTCCCACGAACCAACTCAGCACATTCAATTTACTCAAAATCCATTAAGGCCTTGAGGCTTTCTAGGGCTTGTAACTTTGTTTATTATATTTATATAAAGCCAGTACACACATGTATGTAAATACACCCCCATATTTCACGCTAAATTATCTTTGCACCTCGAGGTACAAGCAAATCCCAAAAAACTTGCCAGACCATTACCCAGGCACAAAGGGCTCGCGAACTGACGTTGATTCTGTGGCCTGGCACGCCAGTGACGCTAATGAGAGCTGTACCAGGAAAAAACACCCTTCCATCACGTTATAAATGACATATCTACGCGAACAATTAGTACTGGCAATGTAGCAACAGCGAAGCGAAAATGTACTGGCTTGTGACAAATTGCATATATCTATAACATTTTTTGCTTCAGCTATAATTGCAGGTGTTGTAGAAGCAGCGAACAATTAGTGCCAGCGCTGTAGCAACAGCGAAGCGACAATTTACTGCCTTGGGGCCAATTGCATATATCTATAAAAATATTGTTTCATCTAAAAATTACAATGCAAGTGTTTTGAAAGCAGGAAAGTTATAATTAGGCTTAGGATAAATTGGACGTGACAACACAATAACTTGTGGATTCAGACGATGCCTTTTTTTAATTGAGTAATAGTGACCGGACGAGCTGATATTAAGTGTTAAGTGGTTACCAATGCCAGTAGAAAACGGCTATACGACTCGGGTACCCTACCGAAGTAAGAAAAGAGCCAAGACGGCAATGTAACGCGTCATGTGCGTATAATTTCACCGACACTCACATCGTTTCACCGGAGTATAGCAACGCTTGCACCACCGCTATTCGGTGTATTACCAGCAATTATAATAAATTTTCAAGTTTAATCAGACAAGAAACTCCTCGGAGACAGTGTTAATAACTCGCGAAGTTGCTGCGTAAGTGAAGACATTAACGAACATACTCAAATCAAGTTTCGTAAAATCTTGCTCAGACCAGAAAGATTAAGCATAATAGTTTGACAACGCTAAACATCTAATGTACAGTAGCCCTAACGAATGAGCAACATTCTTAAATGGGAGTCATTTGTGAATCCTTTGTACTCTTATCTTCAACTCAAGATAAGTACCTCACATTAGTACTAAGCTCGGGAAGCGTGTTTAACGTTGTGTTCAGACGTCACTACTTAGACTGAAGGCTTTTTTCGCGGACGGTTAAACATTATGTATAAGAGTGCGGACGCATTCAGATTGGGTTGCAATCTTCTTCTTCGGAGACATCAACATACCCACGCACATCCGTACCGTACCAGCCTCTAATGTTCCCACTGCAGAGACACCGGCCTACTCTCGATAATTGAGAGTGAATGGGCTCTGATCTACCACGGGAGCCCAATCCGGATTGGTAGATGTCACTAGTCGTCGAATTTTTGGTTCTAAGACATGCCAGTTTCCTCACGATGTTCACATATATTTTTCAAGTGAAAAAAATCATCGGTGCACGTGTGGGTTTGAACCAGCGACCTTCAGATTGAAAGTCGGCGTCTGTACCCCTGGGCCACCACGCTCTCATCCCACGCACATCATTAATCATTATCGTATGTGCATTTATGTATAATAATCAGCTTCACTTACGTAGTTCAACATCTTATCAAGACTTTAACCTGCCCAGTTAACAAAACCCAAGTAATATCTTAAGAATTCAATGGAAATAAAGTATTTTCAGATTGACTTATAACAAAAATTTTAATATAATAGTAACGACCAGACCAGTAACGATAAGAGGCATCACATTATATTTTCTATCCTCTAGGATGGGATAGATCTAAGTCCACGCGGACGAAGTCGCGGGCACAGCTACTGTATAATAAATACCGCGGGGCACGACTAGTATGTATACATAGATCTAAACATCTATTTAGTATTGAAGTTTTTATCAGAAAATCTTATAGGTTTTTTCTGCCATTTTAATCATACACCATAATTTCAAATTACCTTAGTGTATTACAAACCATACCGAAATGGCAAGGCAATATCGCAGACCATTTATTTATAAGGTCAATCACGTTATCGTCAAAACACAGGAAGGTAATGGGCCCCAGGGTGACTCCTGAGATACGCGGCAGATACGGCAAAGTGATGTGAAAATCTGCTTATAGAATCTGCTTGAGCCGCAAAATAAGATATGTAGCACTTGTTAAATAATTATTCTCATAAAATCCGTTACGTAACACTATATTGATCACCAATTATAAAATTGCCTGTTTTTAATAAACTATTAACAAAAGGCGGCCCTATCGCTAAAAGCGATCTCTTCCAGGCAACCTTTGGATGGACCAGATATAAGAGAAATAGAAAGAGACATGTATAGATATACATAATTAAATTAAAATAATCATAAATGAGCTCGCATTATAACAAAATAAAAAAGACAGAAAACAATAAATATAGTAGAATATAATAGAAAGAAAGAAAGAAAGAAGAAAGAAATTATTCTCCATTTAGTCAAACCTTGATGCTGTAATCCTAATACATATATTGTATATAAAACACAAAATTGTTTCCACCAATTGATTGTCCATACACATGACATTTTCATGTTTGTGACCTGTTCAGACCCTACCCGACCCTCCGTTGGGAAAGCAGATTTTAAATCAGCTACATCACTACAGCCAACCGTATCGCAGGTTATTTAGCCACCCCTAAAATTAGGGTAATCGATCCTGGCGAGGTAAAGTAAACGAGGAACATTTTTAGGATACTTCAAGGGTTCAGTGATAGCTTTATCGTTCTCTTTTAAGCTTTACGGGCCCCTAATGAGCTTGAGCTGGTAAGTAATTGGGATATCGCTCATATTTAGTCGTTGCCGACGTTTTGCTGCGCATTAATTACTAAATGTAGAATGCCTAGCCAATATTAAAGCAGGCAGATATTATTAAAGAGAAGATTGGTCATCAAGTTCGGATCTAAAAGTAACAGAAGTCTTTCTTGTACAGTCATATGTGTTGCAGTCACAAAATACTTAACTGTGTTAATATAGGTTATGAGCTACGAGTACCTTCATAACAAATTTCTTCGAGCCGTTGAGGCGTGAAGGAGTAACAAACATACATACAGACAAACTCGCATTTAAACAGTTCATGAGACCTCATGACAGCTTCAACATCAATGTTCGAGCATAACAACGGATTTTTCTCTACTAATGGCGGATTTTAGTAAGGATCTCAACAAGCAAGACGAGCTAATTAATTACTAGCTAAGTAATTTGACATATCTTTATACATTTAATGTGCCTTAGGGGTTTCTGTGAAACGTTACGTATGAATATGTTTACGTGAGCGTGTTAATTTTGACGTGTCCAACCGATACTTGAAATCTAAATGAAAAGTGACAGTAATTGACATTCACGTATCTATAACGTGTTTTCCTGTCTCACAATTTGAAAATCAGCTTTCAAATATTTATAATATTACATATATTAAGTAGTTAAAAATAGAATTATAGTATAGTATATTATAAATGTTACTTTAACCGTGATAATTAAATCTGATTCTCATATTGGGCAGTCTAGAAATTTCAAAATGATTTTAATACCAGTATCCAGTTTAATTGGAAACCAGCGACCCAATCCGGCTATGTACGAATGCAATTTACTAATGAACAAAAAAACGAAAAATGCGATTAGCAATTAAATATTAAGTGTTGTAAAATCTTGTCCTGACAGTTAATTATTCTAAGTGACAGTTAATTATCCTTCACAATCATTCTAAGTGATGATCTTTCATAAATGCGCTGATTGTTTTATTTTTACTTAATAGATAAAACCTCATTGATTTTTAATGCTTACTGACTAAAAATTTCGCACAGAATTCATGGATTTCTAAAAAATACCTACTCCGCAAATGTCTCGGCACCCGCCTTCCCATAGCAACTGAAAGAGCCAAACAACCTTTCAAAATGGGAAATAACAAAATCTCGCCCTCATTTCCGGAATCTTTTCATAGGCGTGCTGAGGGTCGTATCCGTAATTAAATAATTCAAAGGGATAGAATGTTGGATGAATTAAACATAGGTGGTTGTGGTTGTCCCGGGTGACCGCAGGGGACTGTCTTCGACTTTCCTGCGTGTGTTTATGGATTTCCCTGGTCCTAGTGACGGGTATAGAGGATATAAATTCAGATGGTAGACGGATATATTCATATTTTAAAAGTTCGTATGCATCGTTTGATGAATACGAGATGGGGTACTTGTAGTGACCACGAAGGGGTGTCAATATCAGTGCTCGATGTTTTGATTGCTGGGTAAAAGTGAGGGGAAAGATGTAAAAAAAATATTAAAAATATAATTTTCGCCTACATTAAAAAATACTAAAATTTTATCGAAATTATTTACTGTTTGAATGTTTTCGTCCAGATTTCTCTTTGAGGTGTTTAATAAAGATTGAACTATCTAAATTACATTATGTTCAGAAAGATATTGTACATCATATGCCATATTACACATAAATTTAACTGGCCTTACAGTTCAGTTGGTAGTAGCTTTGAAGGCAGTGGATTCGATTCCCACCAGGAGAAACAATTATGCGACTAACATAGATGATTTTTCTGTCTCTTGCTGTTGATGTGAATTAAATATATTTACAAGAAGTACTATGTGTTAATATTGTATCAGTAATCAATGTCATAGTAAAAGTTATGCTTAGATGGCGCTGTGTGAAATGCTCACGAGTTTTTATATATTTAAAATAAAAACGTTAGTAAAGAACGTTTTCCGCTCCATTTGACAGATAGTGTTGATAACAACATTTGTGAAAATAAAATACCATGTAACTATAATAGATCTTATAGATAATATTGCATTCGGGATGGCAAAATCAATTCTTTATTTATACTTTGTTCACAGAAGCTTAATACTATCGGAAACCAATAATACACCAGCATGTCGGGCTTATATTGACGTCTTGCAACTTAATCCAGACATCTGTAAGCGGCACTATACTTAGAGGGTAAGTACTAGGATCGATTTGGCTCACTGCCCGATGCCCTAGACTCCAGGCAGCCACACTCAACCTGTGGCCCGCAAGACTAATAAGTATTTTTTAGATATTTTCAGTAATTTTTTCTTCTATCTCTATTTGTTAAATAGAGATAGAAGGTTTGCTAGAACAAAATTCTTTAAGGATTAAGCTCGCCTTTGTACATACTTTTTATTTATAACTAATGTTTGTCCAATTTCTTGTGTACAATAAAGAATTATAGAATAACAGACTATTCAGCCCACATGTTGAACTTTAACTACGCAATAACATATCTCAAAGAATGTGAATGAATGACGGAACGAGCTGAGGGCCCATCTGATGATACTCGTAAGTGGTGACCCTCGCCCATGACAACAGAAAGGCGAGAATTTGTTTGTATGTGTTTTTACGCTCAAACGGCTTCACAAATTTGTATGAAATTTGGTACCTACCTATTCTAGATTAATACAACGGCTTGTTTTGTATTTGCAAATATATGATCTGTATTTTAAGATGAATACTGTATTATATGATTGATGATGATATAGGTATACAGTGGTAACAGTGACGATCTGGAGAAACTTGGCGAGGTAAACTTCCGTTTTTATAAATGCAAAACGTCATATAAAAATTATTCAGTCACTGAAATAGCCCAAGTTTAAAATTTCGTAGAGTAATTTAATAATACAATATCGCTAATTGTTATGTTAAGTTGCATATATCGCAAACACTTAAAATTGTGGATATTGCGGACTCAGTACTTAAAAACTTGAGCATCGCTGCCCTAGGCTTACCCAGTTCGAGACGATATCCGTTTCAGGGTAGTAGTGTCTCGGATATTACGTGAAGCTGCTTAACCACATAATTCAACGTGTAATTTCGTTGAAATTGCTTGCTGAGAGAGCTAATTTTATACTTTGTTTGTGAGCAAATAGTTTTTTGTTAGATTTTGTTTCAGAAAGTCGGCTCCACTGAGACGGGTGACATTAAAGAAAGAAGACGCCAAGTAGTATTTACAACTTTCGTACCTTAGAGCTTAATTTATCGACTTAACCTACTAAAAGCAGGTGTGGGGACCGTTTTGCTTACATCCGCAGGTATGTACCCCGAGAGCCCCTACACTTCCTCCCCCGGGTGGTGCAAAAGACGCAAATCAAAGTAGCACTGCCTCCACATTTACTAATCTGCCGCCAAACTTTGGTGCACACACATTGCAGTGTTACGATAGAAGGGGGTGGGTGCCGGTGAAATTACATGCGCATGAGACGTAACATTCCCGTCTCGAGTAACGGGTGCGACTTGGAGCTTATCATACTTCAAGTTTTGCAGTTGTCATAGGCAATAACCACTTGACATCAAGTGAGCTGTTAGATCGTACAGTCAACTTAGTCAAATAAAAAAAAGTAATCTAAAAAAATGGGACAAAACTGACGAAATTAATATTAAAAAGATCATAAAATTAAGTGATATACTTAATAAAATCGGTTTGACACAGTCAGATATGTTTTAGCGTCCTCCACAGTAGGCTGGGTCTGTATCCCCCCCGTGGGTTCCCGCCTTGTCGGGGCGGGGGGGCTTAGTAACCGTGGCCTGGTCACCCACGGTGAAGCTAAGAGGAACCCGGGAGGGCCGCTCCTTTAGGCTTTGCCTCTAAGCCGACTAGGAGCGGCATTGTAGGTGGCGGTGCCTAATGGGGGGCACCGCAACTGAGGCGGGCTGCGGTGTCGAATGGGAGGCACCGCAGCTGAGGGTTAGGGGCCGCGGCGGGAGAGGAGTGACGGTATTGCGGTGCGCCGCTCTCCCTACCTTCCGCGGCCACAACGGGGTCGCCACCGTTTGATGGCGGACGCGGTGGGGCCGCAGGGGAAGAGGAGTGCTGGTATTGAGAGGCGCCACTCTCCCTATCCTCTGCGGCCGTAGTGGTAGGCGACGGGACCACAGACCTGACCCGTCGCATGGGGACCTAGGGCGTCTGACACGGGGTAGTCTGACGTCCTATCGCTGGCATGGTCCCCGAGGTGGTTGCGACGCGCCTCGTGTCCTGGCGTGTCGTGGCGAGGGAGGATGGCATATATTGCCATCCCATGGAGGGTCCGGTAACGGACAGCTGCGGCGGGATCGCGGATGTGTGTTACAACGTTCCCGTGTTCCCGCCACTAAGCGGCAGAGGAGGTCACCGTGGAGTTTTAGTGGGTAGTCCCACATAACCGCTCTGTTTCCCCGTGGCAGGGCGGTATGCTAAGACATTTCTCCACGAAAAAAAAAAAAAAAAAAAAAAAAAAAGGCTGGGTCTGTATAGTGGCGGCCAAAATACATTTAACTACCCCTTATTACGCCAAATAAATACAAAATACCAATATGAATATGAATGTAGCACTACTCTGCAGATGTTGCCTCACTTGTTGGAATGCTAATCCTCTCCATTTCTTGAACATCCTTACAACTTTTAAGCATTAAAAATACGACGTTGTTTGACATACTTGACACAAGTACCCATCAAACTGACAAAAGCTGAATATTTTGAATTTATTATCACAGCACATCACTACACATTGAATCTCACAACAGACGGCCGGGACCCAAAAGGCAGATTTTAATTACACGAACAGCCCCGAGCTTCCTATTGTGAGTTTTCATTTGCTAACATTCAGATGTTTCTTTGTAAACGGTTGAAACGCTCGAAGCGTGGTTTGTTTGGTCGTTCTTAACAGATCCAACAAAATATATTTAAAAAGATTAATGATTGATTTTGGTTCCTGAAATTTCAACACCGTTGCACCAGTGACGCCGAAAATCATCACACTTCTTAACTTATATTATAAATGCGAAAGTAACTTTGTTTATTTGTTACAATTTCAGCGCTGAACAGATATTAAAAAAATATTCACTGATGGAAAGCTACATTATCAGCCAGTAACATAGGCTATATTTTATTCTCTTATTCCCACGGAAACAGGAACTACGCGGGTGAAACCGTGGGGCGGCGGCTAGTATATTATAAAGGCGAAAGTTTGTGTGTATGTATGTTACACACCCAAACGGGTCGATTGATTAGGATGACATTTGGTACCAGCACAGCTTATATCTTGGATTAACGCATAGGTTTCGTTTACTTAAAAACTTAAGCAAAAAAAAAAAAATAGTCATTGTCTAAAATATACAATTATAAAAAATTCGATGGCGGAATACAAAAATCAAGTTACTTGCAGCAAAAAAGAAGATTCAGCAATGTCATAAATTCATTAAGCCTGGTGGTACCTGGTGAGTCCACTCTCCATGTCACAGGGGGAATTCTAGTGCAGTGAGCGTGTAGAAGTCATTTGTGCGAATTTAGCGAGGGTTTCCCACGGCACGGTTCGCTATGAGCTAAGTTTTATAGCTTCCCAACTTAGTTACAGTTGAACAAACAGAATCTCGGCAGTGTACACTTCAAATAGTAACTGCCGCGCCCCCTGCCGGCAAATGAAAGTTAAATACAACCGTGATTAAATCCCCGACAGCGTTCGTTGCCTCTACAACTTTAAAAATAAAGATATTGTGCAACTACGGGTATAGTAACTAAGTATTGTATAACTGAGAACGCTCGGAATAATGCCCATGGAAGGTCGGATAGGGTTTGAACAAGGGATAAACTTAGTTTTAAGATCACAGGATCTTATGTACTTATTTATTTAAAAATGAAATTAACGTTTTCAAGTAATCTTACGAATTCAACGGAAACAAATATTTTGTCTTTGAATTTAAGGACACAAAACGCTTTTTAAGTCGTATTTTAAGACGCAATAAATATTTGTTTGCAGTAGACTTCTAAAGAATGAGGTTGTATATTGGGTTGTATTATTTTATGTTTCTGATCGCAGTACTCCTTCATTTATAGACGGCTCCGTGGCTTAGTTGATAGTAGCCCCCCCTTCGAAGCGAGGGGTCCCGGGTTCGATTCCCGGCCGGGGCATACTTTGTGTGGTTATCATGAAATTTGTTCTCGGGTCTTGGGTGTTTGTCTTGTGTTTCTGTGTTTGTCTATGCTATCTGCGACACAGAGAATCGTAGTGCAGAGGTATGAGTGTGTAAACGTTTATTTTTATTTATATATTTACTTATCATTTTTTTTTTATTGGATGTTTGTAGTTTCGGATATGTATCGATGCATATATTGGCAGGGAGGGATTCTTAATATCGGTATTAAGAATCCCTCCTTGCCAATATCCACCCACCTATGCCTGTAAATGAAGCCTTAAAAAATATGTTTAGACATTTAACTAGTCTAATGTGACAATAGCTGCTTTTATTATTATTGTTGTAGGTAATAGAATAATAACAATAAAGGAACATAGGCATGAGAAGTGGTGAGCTCGTAATCGTTATTATTTTAAAAGCTAACAAACGCTCTCTTCCGATAAACTATTAACAAGATAGAATAGCTAAATTAGATCAACGTCCTATCAGTAGTACTGATGGTTCATGGCAGTACCCACACATCCTCTCACAGCAAAAGTTAATTAAGCAGACGAGGAAATTAAGCACCGTTCACAATGTCCGCGCGGCATCACGCTATTGATTGACGAGAGGCGCTACGCATCGGCTATGAAATCAGCGAGATTACTCGTGTAAAAATGAATGCTATTAAAAAAAATTAGCATTATGTATGACAAAATTTGTCGGTATGTTTGTTACTCTTTGATGACGCAACGGCAAAATGGATTTGGACGGTATTTGTTATGAAGGTAGCTCATACCTTTTTTTATGTTGGGAAATCCTCATGGATACTTCTCGTTGCGGGGGCAGCGAGAGAGTTATGCCGGACTCCTACCGGCTAAAAACCCAACAGTGTTCCATCACGACGCTTTAGTTGCCGGAGGCCGCGGGAACGCTTTCGAACTCTTCCGTATGAGCTACCTGCTCATACCTTGGATTAACACATAAACTACTTTATCTTAAAAAGAGAAGTAACTTTTTAGAGACTTCCAAAAAACACAACTACTGGCAGCTTTTCTCCATCATATCATGTTGACGTTTTAACCGCGATAATAGTAACCAGTCAAAGATTTTGAAGTACCATTTTCCCGTTTTCTATATTTTATTGTTCAGTCTTTTCTGTTTAGTGTTTCCCTTTCTGTGCACTCCAGTTATTCGAATACTGAATGTAAGTCTGTCCCCGCTATGTTCTCGAAATTTTTCAAATATTCTTACGAGCTTATGAGCTTAAAAATTTCAAAAGCTATTTCATCAAGTTCTCTCGGGATAAAGTTTATTTCTCATACACTTTTGGTTTAGTGAAACGAACGACACACGCTCACGTTAGGCTGAAAGCACACTGGAAGATTTGCTACTAGGTAAATAAATAAATAAATATAATTGAAATTTCACACAACGTCATCTAGACCCAAACTAAGCATAGCTTGTACTATGGGAACTTGTAGATAACTGATAGATACATACTTATAATCGTATTATTAACACCCAGATACAGAAAAAACATTTATATACGACATACAAATATTGTCATAAGTGAAAATCGAACATAGGATGCATCTCAACTTGCCCTCCGAAGCACGGAAGCGCTCAGTTCAAATACCACTAAACGGTGACCCATCCAACTTCTGACCGGGTTCTGACTAAACCCCAAAAAAATAAGCTTGCATAGAGCTTCGAATAATAACACCAAATAATACCTATTAACCTATACAAAACAAACTTACACAAGTTTGTTCTGCGTGCGAATCGAGCTTATGAACTATTATACAAAGCTACTCAAGCCAGGCCAGGAAAGGACAGGATATATAAACCTGGCGAGATATTAAACAACGCTCTTGCTTGTGTGACCCCACCCTTATATTTCCCGCTGGTCTAGTGGCCCAACCTGAAATGAGCGATAAACGCTCACGTTAAAGTTTACGACATCAGCATTTGACAGGCTGTCTGCCAGATGATATGATCAGACAAATAACAATATCGGCGCCGACAGAATTGCGACCCAAATATCCATGGCTTTAGTGATAAAATCCCGCAGCAGCCGTGGAGATCCTAAATGAAATTGGGAATTACTTGTCAGTGGATGTTTTACGGGATGATGTTCTTCATCGTAACTTGATAATGAATTTAAGCAACACATGTTTTAGAAGGCAATCTAACGTGGTCTTTGTGAAAAAAACATGTTTTATTTGATCTTCCGGGTGATAATGGCAACATTCATCCACATATTACTTAGGAAATATATATTATACTGTTCCCCGCGATTTCCGCGTGGAATTTTAATTTTTTTTGTGCGGTACCGTATTTCTTTTTCTTATTATTGTGAAATTATCATTATTATTCTTATTATTGCGAAAGTCCCGTCCCGTCCCGGAACAAACAGACCGGCAGTATACTTATAAATGCATTTCTTCTTCTTTTTGGCTTTTTGTATAAATGCATTCAGTAAAAAGTTGTTATTTAGACATTACAAACAGATACTTCAATTTTATACTAATACAAATAAAATATCTATACTCGTTCTGGGTAAAATATTATTCATGTTTTTTTTTAACTGATCTTAGCTTTTTTGGTGGTAACTCCTAAAGTCGTGCATTCGATTGCCACCCAGTACAAGTATGTATGTAATGTACAAGTATGTATGAATTTATTTCATTCATATATATTCATATATTATTTATTTTATTTATGTAGGATTATATACATCAGTAAATATTTTATTAATCTTACTTGTTTCTCTATACAGTGTACACCGCTGACCAACCTTCCAAGCCACACATTCCTCTCCATCCAAAGGTTGCATGGAAGAGATCGCTTCTAAGCGATAAGGCCGCCCATTGTACGTTAATTTTTTTAAGTTTCTGTGTACATTTATTTATATTGGTGTGCAATAAAGTATTTTGTATTGTATTGTATGTATTTACAAATAAAAAAACTATTATAAGTATTCTTTTATCACTTCACTTATTCAGTTATTTGGTCCCATATTACTAGCTAAGTTTTGGGGCTAGATGGCGCTGAGTGACATGTTCATCTTATTACTTTTAACGAGCAATTCTTGCATATTTATTTCGCGTATCTCGAAAATGGCTCCGACGATTTGGATGAAATTTTGTGTTTAGATAGGGCTTTGCTGTTTAAGTTTACCTGAATTAGTATAATGTTATTTCTTGTAAACGTTTTGAGGAAATTAATATACAAACAGAAAAACATTTTACACATAAAAAGCGAGCGAAACGATCGTATAAGCGATAGAAATGTATTTTTGTCAGTCTATCTATCGATCTTAAAATATTTTGAGGCGCATTTAAAGTTCCCAATTAGTTGCTAATGCGCACATAACCCAGATCCGTTTCCGGTGTATCGGCCTCGACTATTCCAGACAAATTAACTTCCCGAAATATTTCTTCATATTTAATGCACCGATTTTCAGTGAAGTATTTTCAGAATAGAGTAATGTTGGTCGCTGAATATGTGGAATCAGATTTTTCAACTACCACGTTAAAAATGTTTCACAAATACCCTTGCACAAGGATTCCATGTCGTAGGTGTCGTGGCCGACACAGAAACTCTCAAGACCCGAGAACTAACTGTATGTTCAAACTCAAACTCAAAAATATTTATTTCTTTAGATCAGAAGTATCATTTGGACACGTCAAAATTTTGACATGAACATTAGAGGTTGGTACGGTGTGAATAATTCCATAGACAAGTAATCAATGGTAACAACACACAAAACAAACATTTGCCAAGAGTTCCGACACGATCCGCCAATGACGATTCCCACAGAGCAAACATTAGCGTTCAATAGTGATTTAGTGTACTGGAATTGTGGAAACAAAGGTTTATTTGCATACAATCCAGCGAGGTGTGCTGCTGTATTTACATTCAGGGCGTTTGGAGGTGTAGCGCTCTGCGTGTTTTCTCACTCAAGCCAATGCGACATTTGCGTAGCTCTAAATAAAATATAATAGATAAACTTTACTTTGTGTTACATAATTAGGGCTCACTTAAAATTAAAAACAAAATTACACGTTTAAGAATATGTAACAACAAAATAGGTAACCAGCATGTGCTGCGTCAGTGGACTGATACAGCGCTGATATTCTGTGGTACCGTGGTGAGAGCGTGCTTCGATACTGTGTCAATAGCGGCACTATAGTCTAGAGAAACCGAAGGCTATGGATATTCAGGAGATGAGATGATTAGCCTGTTTGATTCTACTGGAAAAAGGCTTCCTTCAATTTGTTTCAATTTCCTTTCATCTTGTGCTACTGTTGGCAATTCTATTAGGTATGAGGTTAGTTCGTCACACGAGAAATGGGAGTATGCTGTAAATAATAATTTATTAACTCATAACGTTATAAGTATTGTATAAGTAAGAAAATGGAAAATAACATATCTTATCTCTAGTGTTTTATATTGTTACAATACTACTAGTTAGCTGGTTCAGGCATTAGTCAAGTGCCTTTTTAGGTGTGAACATTTCGAAAACAAAATGTTCAGCCGTTGACCACGATCTCATAGTAAGGGGAATTTAATGCAATTAGCATTTTCTTCCAGTTAACCTTTGCGTAACATGAAGATGTGTGGTAGTACTTAAAAACAATAAATAAGGGAGATACGTAAAATTCATCACCTAAGTTAAGAAACTTTCGGCCCGGTAAGAAGTTGGATGGGTGACTATTTAATGGCATTTTAGGAGATCACTTCCGTGCTAAGGAGGGTACGTTAAATGTCGGTCCCGATTATACCTACTAATTGTTTTGCCACGTCGGAGGCCTTCAGGCGTCTTGGAATCTCCGACACTAGAGTTGGTTACTTATACGAAAGAAGAAGATCGGATATAATCAAGTGTCCATTGAAACTATTTGTTGCGTGAACCAAAAAAACCCCTAAAGATAGTTTTTTTAAGTAGTTTTCTGTAAGTTTTTTTTTGTCTGGCTTAGTTGGTAGTAGCATTCGATTCCCGGCCGGGGCACACTTTGTGTGGTGAGCATGAAGTTTGTTCCCGGGTCTTGGGTGTTTGTCTTGTGTTTCTGTGTTTGTCCATGCCATCTGCGACACAGGGAATCCTAGTGCAGAGGTGTTAATGTTTATTTATTTATTATCATCTTGCTCATCTCAATTTTCTGTCCAAGTTGGTATGATGTATTGTCAATGACGGATGGTCGGACCCTGAGTAGGTCACCTACTTCTGCCATGAAGGATAAACAATGGGACATTACAAATGATAAATTGTTTTTTTTTTATAATGTATAATATTGTGACGTCAAAAACTTTTAAGACACAAAATTACCTAACTGATTTGAAAATCGAAAATTTAAATACTTTCATTCTGTTTCGCCTGAATAAGGATTTCGTCCCAAATTATTTACCTAAATAATTTGGGACGAAATCCTATAAAATAACAAAATCATAATCGGTTAATTTGCAGAGATGTCACAAATCTCCGCAAGGAAGCATTCTTCCGGGCTTCGGAGGGTACGATAAGATGTCGATACATTTCTTTTTTGATTAACTATCGTTGATTAACTTTCGCGAGCATTAGAATTTAGCATAAATAGCGATCTATATGAGCAAGCAAAATATATGCAATATTCTTTCGTAAAATTGTTTCACGATAAATGGCTCAATGTCGTAATGGGGGCTTCTAAAAAATGAGAAAGCTTTTTGCAAAATTAGGCTTTATTAACTATTGCCTTGAGGCACAATGTCCGTCCAATTCGCTAACTGTCACAGAGAAAAGTGACGCGGGTATTTGTAAAATTTCAAGCTACATTTTTTGAATTAAAAGTCTAGATTACATCCATTTTCTGCTTTGTTTCTAGGCAAAAATATTCGGTATTCTAAGCTAAATTCGAAACGAGTGACTCATATTATTTAATTTTATACTTTCTCTGCTTTTAACTACTTTATCGTTGCCACTCTACAAATCAATGGATTATCAATCAAAAATCCTTCGTATATATAATTGTAATTTCGCAGAATCAATATACCTTCAAATACCAGCATTTTAATGTGTGTAATAAACGCTTGCAGAATGAAATCCCTGCACTAGGATTCCCTGTGTCGCAGATAGCATTAACACAATAGGTCTAGACCTGAGAACAATCTTCATGCTCACCACACAAAATGCGAAAAAGAACCGAAGACATGCTAAAACATATCCAAATGATACTTGTGGTCTAAAGAAATAAATGAGTTTGAGTTTGAGTTTATTACTGTTGTCATGGGCGGAGGTAACCACTTAATATTAACTGGGCCTTCAGGTAGCCCGCCACTTTATTAGTATATAAAAAACTTAGTCAAACTGCATGGTATCGTAAACTGATCTTTATATTTTAAATGGTCGGACGGAGACCGCAATTTATAAGTTGTAATTTAGTTTCATTAGCGTTATTATTTTATATTATTTTAGTAATAGTCCGTGTCGGTATCTGCCACCGGAACATTAAATTAACTATTTTATAAACGGTTAAAGACGTGGGTATTTATACTGAAAACAAATTTTAATAATAAATGAGTTTAGTGCGTGGTGGCCCAGGGGTATAGACGCCGACTTTAAATCTGAACGTTGTTTTTTCACTTGAAAAATTTATGTGCGTAATACCACGTTCTCAAAACAACATGAGGTGACGGAAAATATCGTGAGGAAACCGGCATGTCTTAGAACCATAAATTCGACGAAATGTGACATTTACTAATCTGGATTGGGCTCCCGTGGTAGATCAGAGCCCATTCACTCTCAATTATCGAGAGTAGGCCGGTGTCCGTGCAGTGTTAACATGAGAGGCTGGTACGGAGTTGAGTTTAATACAGAAGTTTCATAAAATCTGTGCGTATTGAGGCTTTGATTATGGCGTCCATTGCTGGCGAGCGATGCAAGTCACGGACACAACCCTTCAATTGCAAGCAATGGACGTGGAAGTGGTGAGGTGCAAACACGTTCGCTGAGTAATTACAGCGCCGCTAAGCCCCACTCAGACGGGATTAGTGCTCGTCCCTCGTCCGTTCCGTTTAGCAGCGCCTTATTGTTTCACTTTTGTTTTCTTTTTGTTAGAAATTGAACGGCATTCTGTAGCTTGATTCTTGTACAACAGTTTGTATTGAAGTTGGAGATGTAAACGTGATTGTTTTGAAAATGTGTAATTTTTAATTATTACGGTAATTATTGTTAATTGTTTTTGTTTTCTCGGATCGCATACGGTTTACTATTACTTGAGGAATATCTCGTCACACACAAAACAAGAGATTATTGAGAAAAACATAAAACCCTACTGCGAGAAAAATTACAAGTTACATTTAAATATATCAGTTGAATATATTTTTGTAAGCCATTTATATTTTTTTTTGATAAAACACTTAAAAGGTGTCAAAAATAAGCCATTTTAATTATTGTAATTTTGATATAGCCGGTGTCACTGTCACAATTAAGACGAATCTAAAGACACCCCTCAAGCTAAAATCCATCAAAATCGTTTAGGCTACATAACGTGCTAAAGAAATATATACATACACTCGAAAAACATAACCCTCCCGAGTAAAAAGTCGGGTAAAATACTTACAGCCTTGATTACCTCCTCCTTTGTTGAAATCGGTAAAAAACATTATAACGGCTCCTTGGCTTATTGGTAGCCCTGCCTTCGAAGCGAGAGGTCCCGGGTTCGATTCCCGGCCGGGGCACACTTTGTGTGGTGAGCATGAAGTTTGTTCTTGGGTTTTGGGTGTTTGTCTTGTGTTTCTGTGTTTGTCCATGCCATCTGCGACACAGGGAATCCTAGTGCAAAGGTATGAGTGTGTAAATGTTTTATTTACTTTTATAAACATTAATCAAACTTTTCTGTCCTTTGAACCTAAGCAGCGGTAAGTTCCTTTGACACATTTTCAATTACTTTTTAAGCAACTCGAGTGCATTACAGGACCCTATTTAATATTCCCCCAGGGTTGTGGGGGTGGAAACTATTTTCAGGGCGTCGTCGTATTTTCACTTGATAACATCTAGACATGATTATTTATGCCGTATTAGGGGAAGTAACCCCATCGATATGCGTCTTTATATGCGGTTTTAGTATGCTAACGCACAAAAGTGTATGCCAATTTATTTTTAGTTTTTACTATGAACTCGTTTCTTCACGGTATAAGAATATAAAGTATTTAAATCATATCATCCAGATAATATCCGAACAAACAAGGTTGCTCGCGTCCGTGTACCTACCCTCAGTTCAATTATAAAGTACTATTGTATCCCGGGTGGTGTTCAGAGTTTGTCCTGAAAGGCACTGCCGCCACACCTGGCAATTTGCCGCTAAGCTGTGGTTCACTCGAATAGCTGTGATACCGTTGAAGTTACATGCGCATGAGACGTTACATAATCATCTCAAAGGGACGCGTCTTCTCATATTACAGTAGGGAAAAAAGGTACTATTCTTGTTAACAATAAGAATAGAATCAGGTCGTAGCCGTCAGCTTAGACACATAATAAAAATTACTTAGTTTCAACTCTTAGATATTTTGCTACAATTATGATTTTTATTTTATTTATCAGTTTTTTTGAGTAAAGATTACTATTTTATGCCTCGGTAACCATTTTTTAACGAATTTTTACCAAAAGGGGCGTCCCGACTGTATCATGTATTAAATTGTATGTTGTTATGAATCATGTATACAATGTGCCCTAATACCTCTGACCATTTTAATTCAAGAATAAAAACTTAGCCAGAATTTAATTTGCATCACCTCTATTGCCTTACTAATTGTTATTACCACTATGATGTTTGTAAGTTACGACGTTTCGTGCGCGACTGTACTCAGCCCTTACTTTAGATAAGTTTTTCAGTTCATTCGTTAAGTGGGCCGTAGTAAGGATTTATGTCCCATAATTGGGTATACCCAAAATGGTTGTTTACCATTTTAAAGGAAACTTTTCTGCCTTGGCCTTGTTGATATATTTTATTGTTCTAAATAAAATGTTTTGGTTGCAGGTTTGAAGAAACTTTGACTGACTGAAGAAAGATTCCCAAAAAGTTACGAATATGTTAAATCTTGCAGTGATGTATTGGTAAATCATGCAATCAACGTCGTGACCTATCCTTTCGGGAGGAAAGACGAACTTTATCTTTTTGCGATGATAATGAGTTTGTTGAGTGTTCCTCACATTTCAGAATGACAATTGAATTTATTGATTTTTTGGTGAGACTTAACACATTTTTCTAAATATATCATAACAAAACTCAGAGTAGGCTAATTTTTTTAATTCAGCTAAATATATTGTCAAAACCTTATTAAATATAAAACATTTAGCTTTAAAATGTATAATATAATAAATAACTTTAAAATTATAACCTTAGTATTAAAGCCAAGCTTTAAAATTAAATTTCATTTCATTACCAGTCAATCTGTGTAGGGACTTTCTGACCTGTCCAAACTACACAAAACCGTAAGCAATAATTACAATAAAATTAAAAATTGTTGAGTTTTGCAACGTCAATCTCCAATTAGACAATTTCGATTATCTTATTTGATCTAAATTGAAAGAAAAAACGCTTTATTAAATATTAAAAATAAACGCCCCACTTAACTAATTTAGCTTCGTTCGATATAATCCCTGTGACTCAGATTTGATCTAAACTTTCAGTTGTTCCAAAACAAAGCCTTTCCCGTATCATTTAGCTATAGCACGAGATTCAATTAGTACAGCCTGAATCTCGAACATCAAAAGAAACATTTCAATAAAGGAAATTACATTGCCAAATTAACTTCCCGAGACGAAACCTGTTTGTTCGGTTCGTTTACCGGCAACACAAATATGGGGGAAATACCTGGACTTTTGGTATTGGGCTTTGCATTCACGATGGTGCTGTTCCCGAACTGTTAAGAAGCATCTGGTACGCCAAAACAATGCCTGAATATGACATGGTGCCGGGGAATGAGGACAAGTTTGTTTTTGGGGTTCACCCATAGTCTGACTATCAAAATTCAAAATATTTATTTCCTTCGACTTCTGAATAACTTTTTTTTTATAAATTTGTTCTTACGAGATCACGCGTTCGTATTACTTAAAAAGTTTGGACCTTGTAAAGGTGGATTCATCCTGTAGGCTCGAAGAGGGCGTTCCGGGAATGAAGTCTGGAACTCCCGGAAACTCCCCAGCCTGAAATGTGACAAAATCCGACGCATAGTCGGAATCGCCAGTATTGTACTGTACTGCTCAGTAAAGAAACTTATGCACTTTGATCATTACAGACAGACCAGCAAAGGATGTGTGGAAGCAGAGGAGACGCTCATGTGCGGTAACGAAGCGTCTCAAAGAGGAACCTACCACAGGACACCGAGGTCTCTAGGGAAGCCTGCGCCGGCATTAGCGAGCTGCTGGCTTTTCTGGAGGACATCGGGTGGCTGGAGTGACATCCTCCACCATTCACCATGACATTTAAAATTATATTATTGTTAAAGCATATAATTTGTATTGTTTGTCATATAACTTGTCGTAATATATGGACAGCATTTAACTCATACATGCGAACACATAAAGAAGGCTAAATTTGACATTGTCTAAACGGCGGACTAACGCGTGGCTAACGAGATCGTTACGAGACTTTACGAGCGTTATGACGAATGCACGATATTACTTTATGCCTCTCCCGCTCCCGTAAACCTTTGCAAGCATGAAAACAAAATGCCAAGCTATTTTGATGATCGTTTGCATGGTAGAACTATTTTATAGGTGGTAAATATTTCATAAAATACCATATAGCGAATTGACTAACCATACGTACAGACAAAGAGAAACTTAAGGAATTTTGTTTTAAAGCACCCTTAAAATGACGCGTGACATCGACTAGCTTCCCATAGTACAAGCAATTAGTTCTAGACGGCGATGTGAGAACTTTTTATGTATCACCCTATCACACAAATATTATAAAGTATGAATGCATGTGAGTATGTTTGTTACTCCTTCACGCTCAAACGGCTCAACGGATCTGGATAAGTCAAGTATTAGGATTAGGATAGCTTATATCCTGGATAGATTCTACAATACATACGAGTAAGCTACTGCTACTATCCCGGAAAAGTGCAGTTCTCATAAGAATGCCAACGAGGAGCGAAGCTAGTTTATTATAATTGGAACAAGCTTAGCTTGTGTAGAAGCTTAGCTGGTATGTCGGAGGTATGCTGTTATTGTTATACATATTGAAACGGTAAAAAATTAATTCAGTAAAATAAGCAAGATTGGTTGAAAGACCTTAATTTAATTCGTTTAAGTTACATATTGCACAAAAGTGATACATAATTTATCAAGTAAATTGAGTGTGAAAATTATTTAAAACATTGTGAGCTAAATCGAGTGTTTGAAGTGAAATGAAATGTCTGACTTTCAACAGTTCTGTCTGACCTCAAAATGACAAATAGTTATATCGAAAAAGGCCATTAACTATTGAAATTGATATATTGCGTTGTATAATAGGCTCCGTGACTTAGTAGGTAGCCATCCTAGCTTCGAAGTGAGGGATCTCGGGTTCGATTCCCAGCCAAACTTTTGATAAGTTTGGCTGGGAATCGAACCCGACATCAACAGGGGCTGAGTTTAACGTATAAGTTTTACAGCCTCATAGTCTAGTGTTTTTGCTATTGTCCATGTCATTCGCGACACAGAGAACCATCCAAAACTCTTTTTTTAATTCAATTTACTGCATAACATGTTTTCTTAATATCATCAGGGGTATGTTGGTACGATATATAATCACACTTGATTTATTTTTGTTTTATTCTAGCGAACCGCCTCGACAAACACATAAATCGGTGCAAATATAAAGTTCCATCCAAATTATCCAATATTTCCAGTGAAAATCTATATTTATAAAAATGAATCCCTATTTCCCTTTGTCACGGCATCACGCGTGAACGGCTGGACCAATTTTGCTTATTCTTTTTTTGTAGTGTTTGTTATTGTAAGGAGAAAGGTTTTATGAAATAAAAAATTAAGAAAGTTCCAAAATTCCCGGAAACCCGCGGGTAACACCGCGGGGCGTAGCTAGTTCTTTATACAAACCTAGTACTGCCAATTACGAGACAACAAAAACAAACAAAACAGCATTTGAAGATGTTTCAGCTTTTAAAAATCATAAAACAGCTTATGAAGCTAATGAAAATGGCTATTTAAAAGTTCAAAAGCAGAAAACCCGCTTCAATTGTTACTACTTCAACAAACTATGAAATTGAAAAATTCACATGAAAACCCAGTATCTGAATTATACTTTTATGACCCATTTCAAAGTTTTGGATCCAATAAATCTTTTGGTTGCAAAAACTTGTAAAACGAGTTAGGAGCGCAGGTAGCAGATGCATGGCGAAATTGGAAACTGTTATTATATCTAGGCTATTTTCTAGGATAATTTTCAATGCGGTACCGCTGAAACAAAGAGGCTATTATACTGATATACGGTAGTATTCTACATACATAATATTTTTTTTATTTATGTTACTATAGTGTTACGAGATCTTAACGAGCTGACGACCCACCTGGTGTTAAGTGGTTACTGTCGCGAAATTAAGTATGAGAATACCTAAGCCGTATTACTTGTGTTAACACTGAGGATGTATCGTTTTACTAAAGTCAAACTCATTTATTCCTTTAGATCTCAAGTATCATTTGGCCACGACAAATTTTAAGAAAAAAATTCTTAATTAGAATTTAATTCCACCGACACCCATACCCTTCTAACGGAACACAGAAACGCGAGTGCACTACTTCTTGCCAGTAGATTACCAGGTGTAGGACAGTACGAGCATAGAACAAAATTTTCTACTAGGTAACGTATAGTACAGGGTACTAGGTAGTGAATAATACAATTAGCATCAAAACCTTTTAATGACTCAACACTTCGATAAATGATAATAGAATAGAATAAAATAGAATAGAAAAACTTTATTTTGTGTTACATAATTAGGGCTCACTTAAAAATTAAAAACAAAATTACAAATTGACGAATATGTAACAACAAAAAAGGTAACCACTCAGCATGTGCTGCGTCAGTGGACTGATACAGCGCTGGTATTCTGTGGCACCGTGTTGAGAGCGTGCGACGACAGTGAAATACACGTGTACAAAAAACATTATAAATTAAAACACTATACAATATCTAAAATCTATGAGATCCATCTATATAATGATGAATAAGTCCAATTGGATAAAGCGTTGGTACGGTTTTATACCAGAAATACCGCATCGTACGAACCGAGCTCGGTCACACTCTTTTATTAATTACTCCTTCGACGTAATTATGAAAGGTGATTAGTTGGCAGGTGTGCAGAATCACCTCTCGGAAGCGTTTTCACAACTCAGGAAGAAATTCAAATCACTCTGGGTAATTAGGTTTAGTCAGAAGATTTCCGTAGAAACCTCTTATGAATGGTCTTTGGTTTAATTATAAATAAATAACATATTCATGGACATTGACTGGTCTCATAGCTCAGTTGGTAGAGCTCTGCCTTCTTCTGTAGGGCGTGAGTTCGATTCCCACCTAGGACAAGCATTTGTATGCGAACAGAAATGTTCTGTGTCTGGGTGTTAATATGTATTATATGTATGTATTTGGTAATTGAGAGCTTGATCTCTACCATAGGGAACCCAAACCGGATTGCTAGATATCACAAGTCTTCGAATTTTTGGTCCAATGACTTGCCGGTTTCGAGAACGTTGTATTGCGCACATAAAATTTCAAGTTAAAACTTGGTGCACGTTTGAGCCAGCGACCATCAGATTGAAAATAGTCGTCTGCGCCCCTGGGTCTGCGCTCTGATGGCACATGTCTTCGAATTTTTGGTTCCAGGACAAGCCGGTATCCTCACGGTTTTTTGCAAAACTCGTTGTTGCTCGTTTTTACGATTTGTTGTGTTACAATTGTTTATTTCTTGAACAATATTTTTTCTTAACTCTTTTTCCTAGGCCTGCGTGTCGGTCGTATCTTTAATTTCCATCATGCGGGATGGCGACCAAACGTCCAAGACTGCTACGTATAATATTTCAATTAAAAATAATTGGTAGGTACTTTCTTGGTACTTCTTATTATTTGAACTAATTAATAAATTACTCAATCTAAGAATGGTTTTTTAGATAAATTAAGTAGATTCAAAAAATTATATGGTTAAATAAGTGGCTGTCAAATCGAAAACCGACTTCAACATTTTCATCCCTTATTTCTCGCCCGAAGAACATCCAAACAATAAATAGGTATACAACGGGCGAAGAAAAAAGTCACAGAATAGCAAAATATACAATTTCGTCTACTCGGATGACATATTTCTTCCAGTTACATTTAACAAATGAACTATTAAACCGATTTTGATTAAAAAATTATGGGGCCATGTCTATTCAAAAACAGAAATGTTTTATAAACCTGTGAGTAATATGTAATCCAATCCAATTAAGTTAAGATCGAAAGCCAAAAAGCGGTTTAGCAAAACACCATACAGATTTTAGACAATCTGTTTAAATGGGCTTTTAAACAACAAAACATCGCAGATTGATGACTATTCGTATCTAATCACCCGCCAACCGCACGCAGCACGGTAATGGAAATGAGATTTGGTAAGTAATTAAGGCATTTGCATGGGAACAAAATGTTTAAATAAACATTTTCGAATACGAATGTTTTAATCTGATAGCGGGCCCGTAGCCTATTTTGCAGTAACTCTGCGGAACTAGAAGTTCCGGGTTCAATTCAAACCTCGGCTGGGGCAAAGTTTGCAGGGACACCGGCCTACTCTAGTACATTGAGAGTACATGTTCCACCGTTTCCTACTCCAACATGCATCCTCTGCACAAACCACTGTCTGTTGCCCCCACTTTAAATAAATGGTGGTTTAGTTCGCAGTGACCTGTAATGATCCCCACCATCATTCTTAGATCCTTGCGCTTCATCAGCAAGGTGTTGGTCGTTTTATTATTAATGCTTGGGAACCGACATCATTTCTGAGCCAAGATATTCAGAATCAGGCCATTTCTACACACCCTGTCTCCTATCATCCCTATCTAAACCGGAACACAATAATAAATAATGACGTCATAAAACTTTTTTACGAGTTATGATAAAAATCATGTCGATAACTGGAATATTTCCACGCTTTCAATTCGGAACGGAACTGATAATACTTTATACAAAACAAACAATGGAAATAGCTGCTAGAATAAAACAACTTTATCATTCACAATGTAAAAATGCTGCCCATTATATTGATGGCAAACAAAACGTTGATCTTGAAAACTTTTATCTATAGATATCTTATCTTTTATTTATAGATAGATGTGACTTTGTATCTATAGATTATAAACTAAGAACAATTAACATGTGTACTAAGTGAATAAAAAAATCAAATCAACCCACTTCAATAATTTTTCGATAATTTTTCGCTAGGGGTGAAGTATTTCCTTCAAACTTCTTACAGCAGACGTACAACTTTCTCTCTCTAAACCATATATCTCCGCTCAATCACATTGGTCGGACGACATTATAAAGCAGTTACCGGCTGATTAGATAGATAATTTATACGGGATAAATGTCAGTGGAGTAAAAACGCGGGGCACAGGTAATTAAAAATAATTTCGGTCTATAATTGTCGACTATATCGCGTAACAAAAATACATTCGAATTGAGTCTATTATTATTCTATTCTATTCTAAAATCGTGGGCTATGCTTACCAAAAAACATGCTAACGAGAAAGTACGCCCTTTTTCGAAATTTCGGGAAAAAATAAAAAAAACATGTTTTATGGCATGTATACAAGGCGTTACGAATACTAAAAGGTGCTGAAATAGAGGTCTTAAACTCTTGTAACTCGGTGCTGTTTAGATTCCATAGTATCTTACTAAGATTTCAGATTTCAGATTTCATTTATTGACCCTTATAACAATTGTACGTTACACAAGGCAAGTCATATAATATACTAGCTGACCCGGCCACGCGTTGCTGTGGCTAACGTTTTTGTAATTGTGACTGTCAAATAATAGACAAATAATAATAAAATAATATTGCGATCATAAATTGAGATGTGAGCTATCCTATCTTTCAAGTTGGATCAAACCGCACACGGTGTACAAATTTGATTAAAATCGGTTAAGTAGTTTAGGAGTCCATCGGACAAACATCGTGACACGTAATTTATATATATTAAGATAACAAAATCACATGAAAAAAAAGTAGTATTACACATACATAAGTAAAACTAAACATGTGAAAGGCAGTTCCCAGAGAAACTGGACGTCTTTTCAATACAAGTCTATCGGACTTGGTTACCATTGTGTTGAACTTTCAGGGACATGCGACTTGCAGGGTTGCCTCGGAAGTCTTAGATACACCTAAGTGTAAGGTCTAATATAAGATTATATCCCCCACATAAGCGTCCAGATTATATATTTTTTACTCCAATAGCTAGACCCACCTGATGATAGATGGTCACCTCCGCCGATAACAACAGGTATAAGACTTAGGTCCTCACCGACCTTGCGCGCGTCGCTTGCGCGCGACTTGCGTTGCTTGTAGTGGGTAATCGCTCTGTCTCCCCGTGGGAGGACGGTATGCGAGAGAATTTCCCCACGGAAAAAAGAACCTTAAACTAAGCATAGCTTGTACTATGGGAACTATATAGCTAATAGATGTGAAATAAAGGATGGCCTTTCCCGGGACCAAACAGGTCAGAAAACAAAAAAAAAACAGACACAGTCATAAGGACTGCCAACGAAAGTGAAAACTCAAAACAATGAAATACACAGGCCACTATACAACGCGTCGCTAGACTGGCGCAAGCGCAATACGTCGCCAGCATGTCGAGGTCTTCGGTGACGCGGACCCAAAAGCTTTTCCCCTACCAAAAATTGCTCAACGCGGTTAAAGAATTTTTCACAACAAATGTGTATCGAAACGACCAGCCCTATCAACTGCAAGTCCACGCCAAGGTCTTACTGCGAAGTTCATGAGAACTCACTGTGACTTGGTGATTTATGCATAAAGCTGAACTAGAGCACCATTATAAGTTTGCTTACTCCTGGACGTTTTGAATTACTTGCCACATTAAAACACCAATGTTGATTGTGGTTTCTGCGAGTATTTTCGCGGACTTTTCTAGCGTTTTATATATAAGGAATATAGGGGCCTTTATGATTAATTCTACTAATATTATTGTACTTCTCTTCGACGTTGCAAGCAGGTTGAAATTTTCACAGAAAATGTAGTACAACATTTTCGGCGGGCATCATAACAAAATAAAGAAAAACATTCATGATTACTGATAGAATACAATACTACTTTTTTTTAAATACAGTTTAACACCCAGACAGAAGAAACATCTTTGTTCGTCATACGTCAAACGTTTGGCCTGGGTAGGACTCGCACCCACAACCTATAGTACCTTTTACACTATAAGGTGAGGGTGAGGCCAGTCAATGAAAAAAAAACTCGGTCCTGTATACAGGACCGCATCAATGATACTGTAGGAATGTAAGCATACTCCCGGCAAGCGAGAGTAAACCAATATAGACACCTGGATATACGCGTCTAAATAGCGCGTGGTATGAAAAGATTTCCTAAATAAAAAAAAAACTTTTCCTGATTATTTTAAGCTTACAAGAATAGTAATCGTAAGTGTGGTTTGAGCGATAAGATATGACTGACTCTTTCATAAAAAGTGTCAATCCCCCGTTTTATTTTTCTAATTAATTCTCAAATGTTCCAATGTTAAATAACGTTTGTCATCGAAATAATTTCAACATTCTGATGGCCGCGAATAAAAACCACAAATTATAACCAGCGTGCATAAAAGCCGAAGCTTCCCTCAATCAATTTGAGTGGGCCTTTATGCCCAATTAGATCCACGCCACCGGGAAAGAATTGTTTAATTATGCCATTGACACAGATTTGTGAGAATAGCTGTGTCATTCGCGAGTTATCAATTTATTTTCTATTTAATATTCTCTCAATATAAAAAAAAACTCTTTTTATAAATAAACCCCGGTCGGAAATCGAATCTAGAAATCCTCGCATCAAAAGCAGGGCTACTAACTTATTAGGGAGCCGGCAACAGTAGAACAATCTATTATAATTAAGTCTAAATAACGACGTTTTGTTCAAATGAGTCAACCAAAACACACGTAGAATTGAAAAATGATAACATTCGTTTTTAGACCCATAGTTAAGTTAGAAGACGAGTATAAAAAAGATGCTAAAAATAAGTTAAATGCCGCTGTGTGAGCGAACAGCCCTACGCACAGTCTGTAAGTTCCGTAAACATTTTGTCTGTAAGCCATGGACTTGAACTATGTTTCACGATAAAATTACAACTCTAAATAACACCTAGTATTATGTACATACGAGTAACTACGGTCTCCTGCATAAATTTATTTTGGAAATACGATAAGTTAGTTACAAGTACAACACCCGGGCGTTGCTAAGCTAAATGTATAGTCGACAAAGAAAATGGTTTACCAGTTTTGAGAAAAGTTTCTGTGTAACCACAATAGCTATAAGAAATGCACAATTATCTATACATATAATAAAACTGTAGACTTGCCGTGTCTGTACATTAAAGATTTTTGCAAAATAAAAACTGGGAGACGTTAGGAATAAGTAATAGAACGTAAAAAAGCAATTTTTGTAATTTTTATCTGTTTGTCTGTTTGTCTGTATGTTTGTGCGCACTTTACGCAAAAACCATAGACAGTTATCAAAATCTAGGTACTAACAAATGTTAAGCTAAGTCTCGAATAATGAATAGGGTTTATTTTATCAAAATCGACTTACAAAATAAAAAGTTATTCAATGTTTTATTCAAAAATGTTTGTGCGCAGTTTACGCAAAAACCATAGGTAGTTATCAAAATCTAATTACTAACAAATGTTAAGCTGAGTCTCGACTACTGAATACCGTTTATTTTATCAAAATCGACTCGCAAAATCAAAAGTTATTCAATGTTTTATTCAAAATTTTAATTTGGTGCCTGCCGAATCCTGCATGCTTGATTCGGTGTGGTGGGCCGGTGTATTGCAGCATGAATACGAGCAGGCGCTTGAAGGCAGATGACACGTTTAGTCGTAGTTTGGGTTAGTTAATTATGAAATTAGTTTAAAGGCAGTTTAGTTTTTCTTTGTACTTTGAACTGCAAAAGGTTGATTAAGTTTTGAAAATGGCCGCATAGGTAAATCTTCTTCAGGGTACATCATCATCATCAGGGGCGAAAGTACATAACCCTTGCGACATTTGTTATCGATTTTGCTGATATTATCTGGACATTCAGATGCAGCACATATATTGAAAAAGTATCATTATAAATTAGCGGAAGTCTGTCAAAGAATATGCAGCTCAACAATGATAACGAAACATAAATCGATGCTTGCTAGCTATCTTTTTTTTTCTGAGTTAGTTACGTATCGAGCTGAGGGCCCACCTGGTGGTAAGTGGCGACCCACACCCATGACAACAGTAATGCGACTCAGTATATGATTTGGATCTTAGACTGAGTCATACTCATCCTGCTGCGACCATCACCTGAGACGGGGATGATACGTCTCATGCGAATGTAATGCAAGCACTACTGCTTGTGTGATTCCAGGTGTGGTGGCAGTACCTCGCCGGACGAACTTGGCACAAGTTCTACTGTTACTTTTTGGTTGCTGCTTCAGCACCACCCAGAGGGTACGTGTAGGGAATCAAAGGATACACACCTGCGGACGCGAGCAACTAGATCCAATAAATTGGTACGGGGGACTTATTTCTCACCAAAGCCGTCTTGACCCAAATACGCAACCGAAATAAAATTGCTCCTTCTGTTTCCTAATCGGGTAAAACAGCTATACACATAGTTACATGAAACTAAAACCGCCAACAAAATGTTTAAAATCCCAAAAACTTGGAAGTCTTGGAATCTGGAACTTGAAACTTGAAGCCCAGTTTGCAACATTTCTAGAAATAGCGACAAAGCAAAGGTTCTACGTGATTGTGCTTAGTAGTATGGGATCAGTGCACAATGGCAACCCGTAAAACAGTTAAAGCGATGGACCGAACTCACTGCGATATATTAGATCCGCCTATAGATATCACCATGCTCTTATGTGGTGTTTATAAATGGAGATACTAAGGTTGATGAAATTAACGCATGTCTTAATGTTCGAGTCTGTGGGACAACGTTATACCAATGCATTGAACACTAAACATGCGGCCACACACCTCCTGTGTATTTAACACTGTTTTGTCACTTCAGGACTTATTTCATATGTGTATGATGATCTAACAACACTGATACAACATTGAGCCGTGTTCCAGGGAATGGCATTGAACACCATTCAACATCACTAACAGAGTAGTGGAACAATAAGACGATATTTTTTTGTCAATGGGTAAATACTTTGCGTATACCTTGGGGAGGCGTGAGGTTATGTGTGACTCACCCCCAACACTAAGAAATAGCAGTACTGGAGAAATACACACTAAACCCCCTTGGTGTTCCTGCACTACGCCTTCACGCTTGGGCTACGGGTACGGTAGCGGCCCCAGCGGCGTTGGTCTACGCGTATCGGGACCCCAAAACGATGTGTAACTCCCTGTGGTGGCGTGCCCGAAACACGAAGCACGCCATCCTCCTGTGGGGACTTCATCCGTCGGACCCGCTGTCAATCATGGATGAGACCATATTTGACAGCGAAAAGTTTCTGCCTATAGCCGCGGTCAGGCGGGAACAATAAGACCCTACCATCTATCCCATCGAATGTTTAAATTTCTAGAGTGCATCTGGACTCCCATCATACAATATATTAAACTAAATGTCGGAGTGCCCATTGCTCTTTTATAAATTTATGTCTTCCTAAATTATTGTATGTTACGGCACCAAATTGAAAGTCAAGAGTTTAGAGAATTCCTCTCATTCCTATCAACTGTTCATTTAGTTTTAAATGCATTCAGTCTCCGGTGAGCCTATGTTCCGCAGTGATCAGACGTAGTGCTTATATTGAGATGCTTATTGCACAGTCCGCCTTAGCAATTCAAATATTTTTTATACGCACGTTCCTGAAATATCCTGAAAATACGACTTCTATAGTATAGTTTACAGAGAAGCATTATTATAAAATATACATTTGCAATGGTTGCAGTTTCACTTAGGTAGTTCATCATCCAATCACGTCTTTAATCTTCCCAGTTAACAAAACCTAAGTAATATGGTAAGAATCCAACAGAAATAAAGTATTTTGAGATTTAATCATAACATAATTTTAATATAATATTATAGTAACGACCAGACATAATAAGCATCTCATTTTATTTCTATCCTCTAGGCTGGGATAGATCTAAGTCTACGCGGACGAAGTCGCGGGCACAGCTAGTGATGTAATATTTGTCAACTACTGACATCTGAAGTAATCAGATGTTATTGACCTATGTTATCAGTGTTATTTTTTTATTATTAATAATTATTTTATATTATTTTCATCCACAAGCTTCATAATCTTTCATTCAATGGAAAGCAAGAAATGAGTGTATAATTTTGCATTTGGAATTCGTGGTAGAATGGCCGATTTTTTTTTTTCACTTTTTTTTGATATGGAAGCTACCCGGCTTTTATACTTTGGCTGTGTCATGGTTATGCCGTGGACAGGAATAACCAATAAAACATGGCCCATATCTAGATATCGCCACGAATTACGATAATTGTTTTGTGTTAATAACTTTATGTCATGCCATGAACGTCGTCGAATTTAGGTTATTTTGGGGCGAGGCGGGTTGTGTAAATCTTTCAAACTTTAGTTTAGGATTTGGGGTAACTTCGGCTGTGGAAGCCAAAATTATTTCTGCGTTTTCCACCTTGAGCTAGTTCAGGCGTTGCGTGGCGCCATTTTGGGCTATACAGTCGCAGATTTTTTGATTGAACATTTGATTTACATTCATACAAATTGAGTTCTTGAACTAAATAAAGTTTTGATGTGTTTGGCTGCCTTTATGCGGTATTATGGAAATATTTGGATATGAATAAGTGGACAGATTACAAGGCATTTCTTTATTTTTATTATTAATAAAAAGAAGTATAGTTTGCCACGAAATATTCTATTCAAAGGATTTTTTTTTTATTTCTGTTTTAGGAAATTTCTATTAGGCCTACATTATAATATCTACAGAAATATTTAGCATTAATAAAAGAGTAATTTTGGAATATGAGAAGGCTCGATGGTCACAGACAATGTCTTCGTTGTCAAACGTTCTGAAGTTCTGAATTGACAGAAAAACTCCTCCATCAAACGCAAATGAGAGTCTTTCATAATCTTTTTCATTCTGCCGTTGACAAAGAAATGTTGAGATAACAGAGACGGTGCAAGACAATGGGAGCGAAAAGGGTTTTGTTCGAAACTTTAATTGTGTTACGGAGGGACTTGGATTGGTTAATCCTAGATGTGAAATTTAATATAGCGTAAATGAAAACTGCACGAAAAATATATTTGAAAAATTAATTCTAACTCGTGACCTCCTCTCCTTACCACTAATTATAAAATTTCTCCTTCACGGTCAAACGGCTCAACGGATTTCGATGAAATTTGGTACCAAGATAGCTATATCCTGGATTAACACACGCTACTTTTGGTCCCAGTAAACCGCTAGGTACAACTAGTAAATATATATTATTAAGTTTATTAATTTAAATAAATATTAGTGGTCATTTCACACAGCGCTTCCTAGATCCAAACTCTATGGGAACGAGATTACTAATAAAATACTTGTATAAAACTTTTTTAAATAAATCAGCTCTACTTCTTTTGAAGGGATTTAAATATTTTTGCTACTCTAGATTTCAGGTCAGGGATGAATGACAAACTAGCTTTTGCTCACCGCTTCGCTCGCGTGATGAATGCAAAATTTCGTAACGATCGATTCAGTAGTAACAAACAAACTTATCGCACTTATAATTAATAGACATAATTAAAACAAAACAATTTTCTTAAAAAACCACCCAATGGTTTCTTCCGGCTTTTGTATCTTCATGAAGCAACTCTAGTGTACCCGTATTACAGAAATTGACTTGAAGAAGTGGCGTAAAACGATTTGTATAATGTGATTACGCGTGCTGGTATTAACATAACATGTATAAGAGCTTAGTTCTATGAGAAACTTTGGCGGAGCGTGTTGTTGGCGAACTGCAGCTTCCAACATTTTAAAACCAACAACTCAAATACAAACTTTTGTAAATAGGTTATCTGTTTAGGTTAGATTATTATCTGATACTATAATATCATATAGCTGAAGAGTTTTTAGTTCGTATGAACGCCAGTCGGATTTAAAAAAACTATTTTTGTATATGATAGCCACATTCATGATAGGTATAGGCTAAATGAGCGTGGTGGCCCAGGGGCATAGACGCCGACTTTCAATCTGAAGGTCGCTGGTTCAAACCCATAGGTGCACTAATGAGTTTTTTCACTTGAAAAATGTATGTGCGCAATACCACGTTCTCGAAACGGTGACGGAAAACATCGTGAGGAAACCGGCATGTCTTAGAACCATAAATTCGAAGACATGTGATATCTACCAATCCGGATTGGGCTCCCGTGGTAGATCAAAGCCCATTCACTTTCAATTATCGAGAGTAAACCGGTGCCCCTGCAGTGGGAACATTAGAGGCTGGTACGGATAGGCTAAATCTGAATCTGAAAATGGTTTAAGAAGGTATAATATCGTATTCTGTATTCTATACTTTAACGTTTCCCGTTTTATCAGCAGACGTCCGAAGTCGCGGCGCAAGATAAGCGAGAAGACAATGACGGATGATCGCAGAGCGGCCCCCGGGTTATCGCTGTTTTTGTGACGAATTCTTGAGATAATTGCATTTTAACGATTTAAACTACAAATAGAATGTCTTATCTTACTTTTGTGAGTGGAAATAACTAGCTGAGTTGTTCATGTGGAAGATATTCCGGCATCCATGTTTTTGTCCGTGATAGTCGTTCCCAATGCCGATATTTCAATCATATACAAAAAATATTTTGGTTAAGAAGGCGTATTATACCGTTAATCAATATTAATGATAAAACGCCATAGCCTGTTGTCCTTCTGCTCCACAACATGCAATATAAACAAACAAACAACCTGGCAACAAATGGCATAGACACACACAGAATCACTAAACAAACACCCAAGACCCGAGAAAAAACTATATGCTCACTACACAAAATGTGCCTCGGCCGGGAATCGAACCCGGTACCCTTAGCTCCAAAGGCAGGGCTACTACCAACTAAGCCACGGAGCCGTCTTATACATCTTGTTAATGAATATAAAATTGGTATTACAAGTTGGTTTTGACGGCTCCGTGGCTTAGTTGGTAGTAGCCCTGCCTTTGAAGCGAGGGGTCCCGGGTTCGATTCCCGGCCGGGGCACACTTTGCGTGGTGAGCATGAAGTTTGTTCTCGGGTCTTGGGTGTTTGTATTGTGTTTCTGTGTTTGTCCATGCCATCTGCGATACAGGGTATCCTAGTGCAGAGGTATGAGTGTGTTAACGTTGTTGTATAAGTACGTAGACATAACAAATAAAGATGTATTTGTTCTGTGTACATAAAGCACTTCGCTAATGAAAAAGCTTTCGTATTCACAAACTATCTTTTTCATTAATATTCAATTTAAAATGAGTTCTGTAAACAGCCAAGAAGGCGAGTGAAATATGAAACAGAAAATACTACGGCGGAGTCCGGACACCTAGAATGGGGAAACTTCGGGGAATCCTTGGATGGAATGCTAAACACTGATTCTGTGAGGATATAACCGCTCCCATACCCGCACCAGCGCATAGCGTATTGCTGAACTGGATCCTCCCGACCGAAATATGAGAAGACCTAAGTTGCACCCCGTTGCGCTCCTCACCCGAGACGGGGATGTTACGTCTCATGCGCATGTGGTTATACCGGCACCCACACCATTGCGCCCCGCGATGTTTCCCGCGATTCAAAAGTCAAAATGATGGGAAAAAAATGACAGACGCTGTCTTTTAAAAGTTTCTAAAAAAAATGTTCGATTCTTCGGAATAAAACAGAGCGTATGTGTTAATACAGGTAATGAGCTACATTTATAACAAATTTCATCCAATTTGGTAAAAATTCAGCAACCAATTGTCATGCATCAGAAATAAAATGTTGCATTATTGCATCAGCGCATCCCTCTAGCTGGATTCTTAATAACAAAACCTATAAAACAAAGGCTATATCCATGATTCGAACTCCTATTTGCATTTTAGAATCCCAACAAAGTAATTTCAAATTAAAAGCGTTTAAAGCGCAACATTTGTGGAAACGGAAGTAAATTAACCAGAAAACAGATAAGCAACCAAATAACGTTTAAAATCCGAATCTTTACGGCGCAACCGTTATTTTTTCTCCTATCTAGAGATTTTAATTAAAAAATTTAACTATCAGATTTGGATGCGCGTCTTTCGAAATGCGGACTTTTTGAAACGGTCGTAAAAAATTGTTTGTTTTATGTATTTTGATGTATATTTGAAACGGTCGTATAAAAGTATTTGTTTTATATATCGGGGCGTATCAAGTTTTTAATACAAACTCGGCAATTGGGTTTGTATTCTAGTAAAATTTCACCCGAACTTTGGTATAATGTTGCGTATTTTAATAAGGCGAAATGACCGAGGACCGCTGTTAAATTTGAAGACCCCCGGAATTAATGGCTGTGCTTGTAATTGAGTCAGTCCGATTTTCGTCATAAACATAATTTTTGTGTTTACTTCGTTATGTGAGCTCATTGTTTCCGGGTTTGTTCTATTAAAAGTAATTGAGCAATATAAAATATACTGCCCCATTTCTTTCGAGAAGTTTCTTATAAATCGTGTTTCATTATTTTTTGTGTTGACTTGTATTTATTACGTTTCTCGTCAGCGTAATGATTCGTTCTTTCGCAAGCTTGACAAAATTACATTCAATAAAGATTTGCCTATATGTGAGTTTAGTGAAAACGTTAATAGCCAATCACATTTTTCACCAACCCTGAGAGAGACAACGTCCTTGAGAAAAGACGGCTGTTAGAGCGTTGGATTAAAGGTCATAATTAAAGTATAACTAGATGAAACGTGCTTCGAAGTGGCGTAGTGAAACCATCAAGTCTCCACTGGTTGCTCGTGTCTGGCAAATAGCTGTAAAACAACAAGCTGCCAGCTACAATTTAAATTCGTCAACACGCTGCAAACCCTTTCCGTGCATTAATCAGGAGACAATAACCGCAAGATGCGCGAAATGGTCGCACTTGAAATTATTTAAGTCACCGCAAAGTTGGGCCAAAGCGACCAACTTCGGCCATAAAACACCAGAGACAAAGTCTGCGAACATTTTTCATTAGCCGAGAGCGTCCCCGTAAACAATTATAAAACGTCCGGCTTTTCTAATTACTGGTTTGTTTTAGCGTTTTATTTCTTTAATCAAGCTGTGAAAATATTACTTTTATATTTGGATAACTGCGTCCCGCGGTGTCACCCACAATTCACCATCCTAAGGGAACACAGCACTTTTCCGGGACCAAAAGTAGCTTATGTGTTAATCGAGGACATAAGTTATCCTGGTACCAAATTTCAACCAAATCCGTTGAGCCGTTTGAGTGTGAAGGAGTAACAAACATACACACATACAAACTAGCTGTCGCCTTTATACAATAATATAAGTGTGATTATGACATTTATAAATTATAACCGTGAGGGCGAACATGAGCAAACCAGGGCGTCTTAAAAATTCGAATACATGTGAAATCTACCAATTCCGATTAGGATTCCGTGATACAAAGCACATTCATTCTCACTTGTCAAGAGTAGGCCAATGTCCCTGAAATGAGAACATTAAAAGGCCAATATGAATATGTAATATATATTGTATATTACCACACACGTGCACGCACCCACTCACTCACGCACACAAACACACACAGGCTCACACGCACGTTAGACAAAGGAGGAGGATTTATATTCCACTGTATATATTTTTTTATGTGTGTTCACTGATTACTCCGCTATTAATCAAAAGATTTGGAAAAAAAAATTATTTGAAAGGACATGCTTTTAGTTTGATTTTTTATTAAAATAACAAGTTACAGAAACCATAATACCGGCAGAAGTGTTAAACTGTGTCAGAGACACGAACTCCCATCTTCGTTACAAGGGTTTGGTAGTTACAGCTACGGTCTATTAAACTTAATTTTATCGTGTTATCTATAGTATTAAAAAGGGTTTTCAACTTACACTGAAATTCACAGTCAGCACCAATGAATGTAACAGAATTCTGAAACAAAAGGGATTAGATTTTAAAACGATTTAGCATAACAATCGTTACAACATCAGCGAACTGAACGGGATTATACAAATGAATACAATTTGTGGCTTCCAAACGGTTCCTCTTTGATACAGCTTATGGATAAAGGCTGGGTCACCATTCTAACAGAACAAGAATTTTTTGCTTAAAATAGTGTCTGCAACTATATGGTACGTTTTAAAAATCAAATTTAGACGACACGTGACTCCTTTCAATCCTGATTGTCTAGTAAACTTGTATCTACGAGCGAGAATGAGTAGGCTAGTGTCCATGCAATGGAAACAGACATCGTTTATAATATTAAGACTCATGAAGCATGAAGTTTGTTCTCGGGTCTTGGGTGTTGGATCTACGACCAAGGGAATCCTAGTGCAGAGCTATGAGTGTGTAAATGTTTTTAAAGTTTTTTTTAATCACTAGCTATCCTATTCCGTCTGTGGCGACGGTTTGCCGTGGCTCTCAATCTGTTACAATTATTTGCATGTAAATTAGAGGACTTCGCGCCGTGTCGCCTCCAATGAAATAACGAGACATTTTGTCTATCAGGCAGTTTGGCTCGGCGGAAGACCGAAACGGAAAATAGCATTTATCTGAATGTAAACGAGAAAATCGGGAAGATTCAAGCTGCTTGAATCAGCACAAAACTAGTGGCAAGTATATCTGGGTTTTCACTCAAACCTGCGAATCCAATTTAATATTGAATACCATCACTCTCGCTGTATCAGCGTCATCGTTAACGAGGGATGATTTTGAGGGGTAACATCGCCTTAAATAAGGCCAAATACTTGCCTCCTGCTCTTATATTAGGTGTGCCAAGACAATATTAAAATTTATAACACACTTAGGTGTGTTATAAATTAACTATCATGGTTATGACCATGACGCATGTAACTGCGTCGAAATATCGGGAGTCAACAAAACTTACAAATCATGGTAAATATCTCGGTAACATGAATAATAATTTAGGTGTGCATTAGCTATAGTATTAAAAAACCTCAGTCCCAACGCACTGCACCATAGTGTCAACGTGCCTGTAATTTCGCTGGCTATCATGGATATTTTCTTGTTAGAATTTTATGACCATGTTACCTGTGACACAGGGTATTATTAGTACAAAGATTGATGTTATTTTATACTTACGAGTAGATACAAATTAAACGATATGTTTTACATGAAAACCGCTTATAAAGTCATGCTGAAAAAAAATGTAGTAGAAGAAATATGTATCTTCTATGAAACAAAAAATAAATTATATTTATTAGTCTGTAGACACCAAGAATTGAGTTTGATTGGAGCTATTCAGAGTGTGCTAAATTATACTCGTAGGTATATTTTACATGATTACCAGGGTCCTTGAATATAGCTTGCATATCTTGAAATAAACTATCAGTTTATATACTTACATGCATATACTTTGAATCAGTTAATTGTTTAGAATTATAGACTCACTTGGTATCAAAATAAACTAAAATTGGTTTTCACAACTTCTATTGTATTGAGACACAAAACGTAACTAGAAGTAGGTATTATTCTTGTTTGGGCGGTCGGCCACAATATCAAGATTTCGCTGATAATGGTTATTGTACAAGAAATATAAACAAAGTAAAAATAGTAATAGTAATAACACATAAAAAAAGAGGAATTTTAATACAATATCGCGAATAGAAATCAGTTCTCAAGAATAAACAAGGGTTTTTAAAACAAGGGCGATTTAGTCTAATTAAAATATTATTTAGCTTGTCTTTCTGGGATGATCGTAAATTATAGAATACTAATAAAATTTATGATAATTTTAAACAATTTAATATTCTGTATACTTGAAAACGTGTTTACAAAAATTCATGATGATTGCTTCAGTAGTTGAGCTGTGAAAACGTTTGTAACGTTCGCACATTCGCACATTCGCATTACAAATTACAAAATATACAAATTTATTTAGGTTCTGAAATCGGCATTTTTAATACAGCATTGTTAACAGAATATTCCTATTGTGAACCGAGATGGATAAATTATTTTTATTTATAGGATATACTTATAGCTGATTACAGAGAAATTTAAAGAAAAGAATGACTCGATAGAAGTGTCAAAGTCTATTTTTTATTTTATTGGTTATTTTTTTATTTATTTCTACAACGACCTTGTGAAAAATCACTTTCGCTACGAAACGTTTGTGGAATGAGACACTTGCCATTCTCAAGGGCACAAAATGAAAATGCTACAAATTACTGTAATAATTAGAAAAGTCTTCGCGCTTTATAAGTTCTCGGAGGTCGTAGGCTCTTTTAAAATTGAATTTACGACAAGGGGGAATTCTTTGAGCATTTCCGTGTCGATTACAAAGATGACAGGTTCCCCTTTTAAGTAAGCCATGAAATTATTTGAAATTTACGTGTATGTCAAATTATTTAACAATCTGTGGACATGTTTGACATGTCTTTACGCGGGTTCCATACGAAAATACCATTCAATTATTTTCGCATTAATTTTCCGTCTCATGCGTCCGTAAAACTCAAACCACACCCTTCCATCACACAACAATGTAAGTGCACCACTGGTTGGCGATGGATAATAATATGTGATGGCAGTACTTCTCCAGACCAACTTCACACAAGTTTTAGTTCTACTTCGGGTAGCTCTTTTTGCGTCACCCGGGGGACACGTGAGTCTTTGAGGCTACTCACCTGACACGAGCAGCATCGACCCCGGCTGCATACTACAATCAACAACTTAGATCCTTCGCTGTTTTAGTACGGTAGTGCTGTCGAACCCCTTCATTTATCACTATCTGTTATACTAATATGATGGCGCGTTCGAATATCGAGAGTAAACAGCAATGATAACTGTCAGTTGTCAACCTGATTGAAATGTCAGTGTCGTTTTACTCTTACGCAACGGAGCGGCCGCCATTATATCGATAGACGGCAGTCGGCTTACGTCACAAATATGTTTTGTGGAGTGTCATCTGATTTAGTGTGTTTAGCTATTGGTTGATACAATCGAAGACTTATTTGGTGCCGATTATTGCGAACAATACCACACATAAAATATTTTTCATTTTTTGTGATAGGTACCATTAATAACATACAATTTAACAATTTTATTTATTTGTAGGTAAAGACGCCAATAATATTTATTCGCAACGAAATTCGTAATGGTGTTTCGAAACAAAATTTACCCTTTCGTACAAAACTTGGCGAAAAGGCTTTATTTTACAACAATAGTTACCTTATTGCTTACAGTGACCGTAACTTGGGATTCGCCTGTGTTCGCTTGTGACTTGCAAAAGCTAGGACGAAGGGACCAGCGTTAAACAAAGAATAGCAGAACCGAATATTGAGGGTTCTGTACATTAAAAAATACCGATATAAAATACCACGGCCAAGTGAAACATATTGTCTAATACCACCGATTTGGAATGGTCTCGTAGCTCTATTGGTATTAGTCTGTCTTCTCCGCTGCAGGTCGCGAGTTTGATTCCCACCCTGGACAAATATTGTGTCAACACAGATGTCAGTTAATATACATGTAGTTTGCTATAAAATAGTACTTTAAAAGTAAGTGTTTCTCATGGTACAAGCAATGCTAGTAGGGGGTTAGCTGGTGCTGTGAAATGTCCATAAAAATATTTATAAGTGTCTGATTGTAATGTCAAATTATCAGCTTGTTACTAAATGCATTTAAAAATATATATATCTTTGTCTGTCTTTTCCAGCTTTACAGCTTTTTCCGGCTTTACGGATTTTGACGAGACTTTCACAGGCCTGATATTATAAGAAGTTACTTTTATTTTAGCAAAAGAAAAAAGAATTAGGGTTAAGTTTTTTTGCGCGTAACCCTAATTCTTATAAATAAAAAATTTACTAATTTTATTATAATTTATTTTTATAGTTTTTTAATCACTAGATTAGGTAATTTGTCATTTAATATTCACGGAGCGCGCGTTGGTGGTTTAAGGTTTTCTGCTCACAAAGCGGTACCCGATTCTTGTGATCGCATTGCATTTTAGGGAATGGCGTGGAAATGGCCCAATAACGCGTGTAGAGGAAATTTGTAATATTTTTCGACAATGTGGTACCAGGACCCTTTCGGACCCTTGGATCTGTCTAATGAGCTATATTTTTGTTTGAATGTGGGACTCGTCTGAATAGGAAATCAGTTGGGGTTGGCTACAACTGTATGGGAGCCAATCTTATTGTTGAAAGCAATTTATTTTTAAGGATAAATTTTTACTATATTTTGGGAAAATATATAATAGTAAAAATGTATCTTCATACGTACTCATATCTCTGCAATAATTTGTCGAGTCGCAGGTGGCATGTGCAAACACAGATGTACATCAGACCTGAACCTGAACCTGAACCTGAATAGTTATGCTGATCATACAAACAAAGCTTTTTCCAGGGCAGGAATTGACCCCGGGACCTTTACGACGACGGAGTCACTGTTAACTAGGCTATGGATCCGATATTCATCTCTATTCCTTTTAAGTAAAGAATGACTTTGTAGATAAGTTTTTTTTACTAATCTGGATTATTTTTTGTAAATATGTAATTAATGACAAAATTTGATAGCTTTATTTCTTTAGATCTCAAGTATCGTTTGGATATACACACGTAAATATTTACCATATACGTGTCACAGGAGTTCTTTTGACATAACTGCACACAGATATGTCAAATTAGTCAGTTTTCATGTATTGCTAGTTTTGTTTGTTAGTTTCCGTCTGTTCCTAAATAAAGCGTATTTAGCTAATTAGGCTTAGCAAAGGTTACATTGAGTATCTAATTAATGACAAAACATTACATTTTATTTCATAAATGAACAAACCAGGTGACGGATTTTGAATCCAAAGGCCGCCAAGGAGCCTCCGACACGTCTTATCGGTCAGTATAATAGTGATCGACATCTTACCGTTTGAAGAATAGGATTGAACTTTGGCATAAATCCTTCAACTGTAAGAGTTAAAGGCTTTAAATAATAATTTTATCTCTAAACAATTATTCGGCAAAGTTCTTTGAAATTTAAATATAAAGCTTGAATAAGCTTTCATAGAATATGAATAAATGAAAATCCTTCAAACTATAAAAGCTAGAGAAAGATGCTCAAATTTATTCAGTAATACATATTCTAAATTAAGTACTAGAAATATTGAAATGTTCTAGTATTGTAATTTTTCTGCAAAGATTGCCTATTTTTGTAACGGGGGTGCAGTATTTCGCGTCCGTACGTATATACATATACCCCCTGGGTCACCACCCAGGGCACCCCAAAGGGCAAGACTGATTCAGGAAGCGATTGAGATTATTAAACACAAAAACTTTAATTGGGAAGATAAAATAAACGTTTACACACTCATACCTCTGCACTAGGATTCCCTGTGATGCAGATGGCATGGACAAACACAGAAACACAAGACAAACACCCAAGACCCGAGAACAAACTTCATGCTCACCACACAAAGTGTGCCCCGGCCGGGAATCGAACCAGGGACCCCTCGCTTCGAAGGCAGGGTTACTACCAACTAAGCCACGGAGCCGTCCAAATGGATGGATTTAAACATTAAGTATTTGAAAGAATCCAGAATTTTCAGCTATCATATTACACTTGTTATTCTAGCCTACCTTATCTTAATCTCATCTAATATTGGTGAATCCGACATAATAAAACAAAACTCAATTTTATTCTTTACAATATTTGATGTATCTACTTAAGATAATAAGATTCCAGCTGTTGCACCTGCTCACAAGATAATTATTTGTGATAAAAATATAATTATATAATATATGACTGTGATAACTATTTTTATAATTACGAGAAATAATAATTAATAATCCTATAGACATAATATATACAATAAATACTAATTTGGCTATATCTTAATATGATTTACAAGATAGGATAGGTACCCCAGTTTAGATTAATGAGATTTTCTTAGGAAGGTTATGCGGTGTCCACAACACAAGTACTTACTTAGTGTGGATGCCGCAAACCGAACTTAATTGTATGTAACTCAGGTACTTGTATTATTTGTTTATGTTGATAAATTAAGTTACATTGTCAAATGTGTTTCTGAAAATAAACATTAATATTATTATTATTTATTATATAGACGCAGACAGGATCGAAATGTAAGGGTTTACATTGGCTACAGAATCTAATACAAAAAGCGATTTCCATTTAATTAGTTTCATGACTTTTAACTCACAAACAAGTAAGTAAGCGAAACGAATCAAGGTTTTAATCCGAATCTCGCATTGAAATCCACACTAAGCATAATTAAACCGACGCCTTCAAAAGCGGAGAGACCCTCAAATTCACTCGGCGAGTAATTTTAACGGATTTAGGAAAAAGTTCCCACTTAATATATTGTAGCGAGCGAAGCGAGGAAAGCCGGGGAAAAAATTAAGTAAATACTGCAGCTTAGGCTAGTGAGAAATGGGTTGGGAATTTATCGTGGAAAATTAAAAGAATTTCGGCCTTTGTAAGGCCCCTTGAACGGCTTGTTAGTTCCATTGGAATTGTTAATTGCATTTTTGTTAATTGGATTTAATCCAGCTTTAGTTTTTTACACTTCACCTGCACCCGGAAAAATATAAGACTAGAAGATTTTATACATAGAAGTGGCAAGTGGTGATCTGGGTCATTGCTTTCCCGCAAATAAAAAGTGACAAGCGCATCGCGATGCGTCTTAGATCTACTCATACTTGAGACTGGAGTCATTCTTGCTGTTGTTTAAGGTCAACAGTAGCCACTTAACATCAGGTGGGCTGGCCAATCGTCCCGTCAGTAAAGTTACATAAAAAAATACTCATATTTTTCCAGATATAAACACTTATACACATGTAACGGCATGGACACATTGTATTATTATACAACTAACAGAACCTAGAAATTGGATTTCACAAAAATGAAAACATACCTCACAATTTAATTTGATATTTATCACGTATCAACATCACATTTATCACAACGAAACTTCCTTCAAAAAACACACCAAAAATAGTTCACTACGAAAACACGACAATAATTTGACATCTACCCAAAAATATCACTGTATCCCGGAGACACGTACAACGCAGCAGATAAAGGGTTATAGAAGGCTCTGGGACCAGACAATGATACCTTATCATCGCCGTCCCGAATTGCCGAACTACACTCGTAAAGTCGCAACACGAGAATGCAGTGAGTTTGTGTGGCCTGTGTAGACGGGCAACATCTTGGTTTGGATATTACTATAAGGCGACAAAATGTGGTTCATCTTATACATATCTGAACTAGTGTAAACGTAGTGAGGTAAGACAGTCATCGTCGCAACTTTTCCTACTTGGAACTCTTGAAGTATATAAACTATAATAATATAAAAATAATCAAAAATTATACCATATACTACCAGCCTGTTTCAGGTCCAGTTGTATACATGAGTATTGTACATTACCGATATACATAAGTACATTATAAGATGTACTATGTATATCGGTGCACGCATTTCTCCGTAACTATTGATCGGATTATGACTATTCTTAGGGAACAGTGCGAATTTCAAGATCAGTCTTTAAGATATGGACTAATACAATACGTAACATACGTTTTTGGTCTATAGAATTAGTATGTATGTAATAAATGTTACAATAAATTTAATTCTAGTTGGTTTTATACATTTTAAAACCAATCACTTATTTGACTGCTAAACAATGTTACTGCTATCATGCTAGCCATAAAGCAATATAAGTTGCGCGACTCATTCGAAAGTTGCCAGTTCATCTGAACTTTACAACCTTTATCATTACGCATTCTGACGCTCACCCATCAAACGGTGGGACCTCTATAAATAAGCTACGGGGCCAGATTGCCGCGTTATAAATGAAAGGGTGCAGGAAATTAGGGTTTTTTACAACGGAACCCTAACTCGCGATCGTGTAGCCATCGCCCTAAACAATTTTTCATCCTGTGATGGAGTGGGTTATTCCTTACCATACCAGGCCTGCATTCTAAGATAAATACATCTAATTATACGCCGTAGTGTATTTATTTATTTACTATAACAACCGTAACAAGATTAACCTAATGCAATAGCAACTTTTTTTACATTCATGATTTTTGCCACGTAGGTGTACATACATATCCAATTACATCATATTAAATTATATCAAATTTTCATCCATATTATCAATTCTAACATCTTATAAGTAATCATATTAAATTAGTCAATACTTAATTATTTTTTTTATAACAAAACCGCCTTTTAAATTCTGCCATAGAACCGGCAAACAGATCTACTTGCTCTGTAACTCGATTTAGTGCAAGCAACATCCGAATCAACGGGGCCTTAGCAAGTAAGTTAGTCCTCGCGCGACGTACCGAGTATAATCGCGGTATATATGTAATATATGTATTATTCAAGTTTTTATCTTTATACTAAAGTAAGTATGTAAAGACCCGGGTTGTATTACTGCTATATGATTGTTAGACAGAACGTTGAACGTCTTGTTTGATAAAAGGCACCACTTTAATATGAAGAGGACTGCTTGCTAGCAGAGATATATTTAAGCTAAGAGCACACAGGTCAAGTACATGAAGAGTGCCTGACCAGACGTTGTCCGCTCTTGATTACAATTGACACACTACATTTGCGCGCGTAGCAGCAAAAATGCCATAGACGAAAGCACTTTGAGCTTTTTCGTAATTTATAAATTTGCTTACTTAACTTAAAACCTTATTCAGATATATAAATATTCATGGAAATTTCACACAGCGTCATCTAGCCCCAAACTAGAATCTATGACTAGATAACTGATAGAATACATATATATTTTTTGTAAGTACTTATAATACATATTAACTTGTATTATAAGTATTTACGTGTGATGTACATACATATTTGTTCGGTCTGGGACATAGAACAAATAATTATGCTCGTCACACAAAGGCTTGTCCTGAGTGAGAATCGAACCCACCCCCACCACCTTCAGACGGCAGAGCTAGTACAAACTGAGCGATATGGCCAGTCAGATGATCAGGAATATTGGAAAAATATTGTTATTCATTCCAGCCATTTTGAAGTGATGCACTTACCAAGCTACGAACCGCATTTAATTTATATTTATGCTCTTCAAGCTGATTTTGAGGCACATCGGCCATTACCCGATACCTGCCACATCAGTCTCTGGGTGTGTGTGTGTGACATAAAAAAAATTACCATTTCAAAAATGGAACTCTCCCGGCCCCGCATCTGTGCTCAGGTACGATTAGGAACAAGCCCAAAGACGCTACACGCCATTCCTTAGCAAATAGGCTTTATTCGGGGTGATGGAACATTTTGCGGGCGCCATAATAACTGATTAGGTTGCCCAGTTTTTTGGTTGACATTTTTCATGTTACGAGGTCCCTGTATCGTTTTATAATGCCAATTCTTCCAAAGATTTGCAATACACATCAGGGAAAGATTTGGTGTACTTCTTTCTAAAGTATCTTGAAATTGGTAGGTTTTTCGAAGAGACTTTGGAATAGTAATATATTTTGCGGATAACCAAATAATTTAACTATTTTCTCTAGTCTTTGTTTAATGTACACTATAGGTATAATCTATAATAGGTATAAGTCACCTGTTATGTCCTAGTTTATCTGTCATTTAGTAGTAGTATCTACAGATCTTGGTTTATATTAGTTTCACAATGATATTTTTGGCAATATATCAATAGATTTACTAAAAGAAGTAATTATACCAATATTAAAACCCCCGACCTGCCAATTTCGTAGCGGAAATAAGTTTTATTTTAATAAAATTATATTATTAGAAGGTTAAGTATTAAGAAGTACCGTCTCGATGCATTCATTAATATATTTATTATTAATAGAGCACGCTTTATCGGTCTCTACAGACAAGAAAAGGGACACATCGATCACTTTTAGTTAAAAAAATTACATGCATATTGCATTACATTTACATCATATAATTTAGAAAGTGATCACTAAATCTACCTATTTCAACTAAGCAATATCTATGGCGGATAAAACGTTACAAAAACTTATGCTTTTAACAAAATGTGCTGTTCAAACGCAACATCAAGTTATCTTTGCGCACTCGACTCCTAAGGTTTGAGTTTTATGTTAGCTATCAGTTGCTCATTAAAGTTTTACGACAAGCCAGCCAGGAACGCGACTTTCCTCTGCTGCGACCATACTGCGACTCGCGAAATAGCCGTCATGAGATTCGTCGGATGCAAAGAAAATCTTGGTGTATAAAAAATGAAAAAAAATTGTGTGTATAATGAAGTGTTAATTCATTCAATCCTAAATCCGGGAATTGCAAGACCAGACCACCTATTTAAAAAAATATATATATATTCTGAGTTGACGCCTACGTTTACTAGCTATATACACACACCCTTAGATGCTCGTTTGGAAATTATGATAAGACTTGATCAGCTGTTCTCTTTAAGCTATATTTCAAGGTATTTACCGAGAACTGCACTAAGGAATTGAAGATCTTTCGGTTCAAAGTTATTGGCTGTCGAGAAATGCAGACTAATTTCAACTCCTTCGAATGTTGGTACGAATCTTCTTTCACCAATGTTTGACAGACGTTCTTGACAATGTATGATTACATAAATAATTATTATACTCTTTGGACTTCATTTTTTTGTTACTATATTTTCTCACAAAGTTTCTTAGTTTCAGAAACAATTCTTATTTAATATCAACGTATTTCAGTTATATAATGGAAATTTCCTCAAGTGTAAAACATAATGTGGAAGATCTAAATCAGGATGACGAAGAGAGCTCAAGTCTTACAGAGAATAGAGATGGGTCTGATGAGGCGACTACTTCCAAGGATACCTCTATAAGCCCTGAACTTGACCAGTATGACCATATCTCACTCAAGGCTATTGACGTCAATTCGGCAGATCCTATCAGGTAAATTTCAAAGCATAAAGGACAAAGCACAAGTTGAACTTGAAATGCCTGTCTACGTATTTCAGTTGAATTATGGCAAGGTAGTAGGCTGGTGTTTGTAGTGTTGAAATGATCTCATAAGGGTAATATTTAGTTCGACTTGAGATGAGACCTTGTCGAAGGCTGCACTTAAGCACCTTAATTAGCTTCCGCAAAGTAACGCCTAAATCAATCAATTATCTTAAAATTATCTTTATTTGAAATGAAATTGGAATTCAGTAACAAAATTTCAACCCAAACGATTAAGCCTAAGATTTTAAAACCAGTCACTTGTAGTTAACGCACCTAATGAATTGATCAGCAAACAATCCTTTACAACTTGCAGGCAAGCAATAAAAGCAGTATTATCTGGAAAAACGGAACAAAAACGCAACGAAGACACCAAGCCGGCTACAAACCCGCCCAATGTCGAAGTTCAAGACAATATCACCCAAGAGTTTTTGCCAGAAAGCGGTGACCACTCGACGAAACAAGAAAAAACTAGGAAGAGACGGGGCAGGCCGCAAAAGGCTGGACCTTCGAAACGGATGAAGAAATCTCGCGAGCACAATTTCTTCGTCGGGAAACTGTCTAATGTTGTGCGACGGAATATCGGTGATCTAAACTCGCGCTCTGAGAGCGATTCAGATGCATCACTTTATACCTTGTACTCCTCCGATCTGAAAGACCGATATCGTTTCCAGCTGCGATATTCAAAATGACAATGTGTATATGAAAAAATCTGAACTAGGACATGAGATCCAATCCACAATAAAATTTTGGAAGATGTAAATAGTTTTATTTCTAATCGTATGAATTATTATTTACGCCGGTTGAGAGCGTTTTGGTCTGATGGTTGGTTTGAAGCGGTGAACTAGTGGATCGCAATACCACATTCTCATTACAATGAAGGAAAACAGCGATAGGAAACCAGCATGTTCTAGAACCAAACATTCGAAGACCTTCCACCAATATAGATTGGACTCACTCAGTAGATCAAAGCTCACACTCACCGAGAGTAGTCCTTGCAGTGGACATTATACATTATAGGCTGTTACCATTTAAAACAAGCAGTGAGCTAAAAATAAAACGATCGGTTGAACGGAACCCTTGGTATGGGTCCAACATCGCACTAAACTGTTGTTTTTAAAACTGCTGGTTTATACGATTTCCGGTGACACAAATAAGTGACTTCGATACTACCCTCCTGTATTTCGCTATAAGTGGTGATTTTTTTCTATGAAATAAATATAGGACGACCTCGGATATCATTTACAGCCTATCATACAAATAAAGAATCATTAAAATCACTGCATAATTGGTGAAGATATCGCCTAATTATACCTTCTAAAAATTAACATCAAATTGAATCTTTCTAAGTTATGATTGTTCAACCAAGTCCAGTTGGGCAAACGCGTCTGCGCTCCACTGGAGGTCGGTTAGTTCCAGCATCGAATCGTATTTCAGTAATCTCTAAGCGGATCGTATCATATCGGAAATTGAATTTCCGATAGGCAGTCACAGCACACTGTCTGTAATAGATGCCCCATGGAACCGCGGAGTCCAGTTATACGAGATGCGGATTTAAGACGAAAAGGTTCCTTGTTTTTAAACTGACTTAAAAAAGGCGGAGTAACTATTTAATACATTTTTCAAACGAAAAGCTCTGATGGATTTGTACCAGCGGCGACTGATTGAAAACCCACAGCCATACCACTGTGCCACAAAACCCTTTACTAAGCCACCGGCCTACTCTTAATAATTGAAAGTGAATCTGCCACGAGAGCCCAGTCCGGATCGGTAGATGTCACGTGTCTTCAAATTTTTGTTTCTAAAGACATGCTGGCATTTTATGATATTTGGTTGAAGTGTAAGCAACAATTGTTTTCACCTTTTCGAAAATGTCGGTTTTTATTCCAAATAAACGTCATTTGCGGGAAGTGTTATTACATTATTTTATTGCGAAGAAAACTGCAGCGGAAACTTATCGTTTGCTTGTGGAGATTTATGGTGAGCATGCTCCGTCTAATACAACTTGCAAGGAATGGTTTCGACGATTTCAAAATAACGATTTTAGTACTGAGGATAAAGAACATGGAAAACCACCAAAAAAATTTGAAGATGCTGAATTGGAAGCATTATTGGCGGAAGATTCTTGCCAAACTCAATCAGAATTAGCTGCAGCATTAAATGTTGATCGTTCAACTGTTGCAAAGCGTTTACAAATGATGGGAATGATTCAAAAAGCCGGTGACTGGGTTCCACATGATTTAAAAGAAAGAGACATGGAACGTCGGAAAACCATTTGTGAAATGCTGCTTCAAAGACAGCAAAGAAAAGGATTTTTGCATCGGATAGTCACAGGAGACGAAAAATGGATACACTACGAAAATCCTAAACGCAAAAAAGCTTGGGTGAAACCAGGCGAACCAGGCCCATCACAGCCAAAAATAAATATTCACTGTGCCAAGGTCATGCTCTGTATTTGGTGGGATCAGAAAGGTATTGTATATTATGAGTTGCTCAAACCCTCTGAAACTATTAATGGAGAAGTTTACCGACGACAACTAATGCGTTTGAAGCGAGCCATAGAAGAAAAACGACCAGAATGGGTGAATAGACATAACAAATTAGTTCTTCAGCATGACAATGCCAAACCGCATACCGCAGAAGTCGTAAAAAGATATTTAGAGGGACAGGACTGGGAAGTGTTACCCCACCCGCCATATTCACCAGACATAGCTCCTTCGGATTACCACCTATTCCGGACGATGCAGACAGACCTTACTGGAGAAAAGTTTACTTCATGTGAAAGTATCAAAATTTGGATTGACAACTGAATAAGCTCAAAAGACCAGGACTTCTTCCAGCAAGGAATACGAAAACTACCTGAACGATGGGCGAAGGTTGTAGCTGCAGATGGAGCATACTTTCAATAATTTTTTTTTTAATTTTGTAAGCGAACAAATGTGTTTTATTTTGACAAAAAGGGGCGGAGTCATATTCACACACCCATTACAATCTTTAAAAAATATTCAAATGTGTGTGTTTTGTTTATCCATGCTACCTGCAACAGAATCCTGGTGCAAGGGTTTGAGTGTGTAGCATTTGTACATAGTTTATAATATTAGTTACTTACTTAGAAATGCGAAAGTGTGTCTGTATGTATGTTTGAATGTATTGTAGCTCATGCCAGAGTATTCCCTGGATTAACACATAGAACTAATTTCTTTAGAGGCTTCACTCATCTTTCAGTTTTTTCCCTCGTCTCATGTAGACTTTATAAACGCGGGTAACGCGCAGCTAGTAAAGGAATAAATTGAACAGGGTGTATAGGGCTGTGCGATTTTGTTTGCGACTCGGTTACCGGGCCTGTGTAAATCATACGAAGGCTAGATGTTGACAAACTGGCAACCATATATAACCTCATACAATTTCGAAGCTATCCGTTAGTTTTATCGGCTGCCTGCCACTTTCAAAGGCCTGGAACGCGCTTGTGTAGAATTCTAGAAATGTAGCGTTAGGATTGGTCAGTACCACAGTACAGAAATACCTTTTTCTGTTATGTGGTTTCAATATGTTTGAGTGGTTTCTTTGAATTCTCAGTGTATGTGGTTCTCATGGTATGTAAAAGCAATTCGTGCAAAGATAAAATGACCATAAAAATACCGACTAGACCCCGATTTAAAAAATAAAACGAAATCTGGCAAATCACTCGAGCCGTTTCTTGAAGGAGCATTACTTCCTTCATGCATGTGGCAATTTTTATTATGAAGTAGCTGTTCCCCGCAACTTCGTCAGCGTGGAATTTAACTTTTTTTTTGTGCGCGAAATTATAATTCTTTTTTATTTTTTGCTAAATTAAGGTATTCTAAATTCCTCCTTATAACAAATACCGTATATACTTTCAAATGCATTTAATTAAAAGCTGCTTTATTTACATTAATCATTATCGTTTATTTTCACAGAACAGCACTAAAGAAAAATAGTTAAAAGTTGGTGTCAAAGAAGCCATTGCTAGCAGATCTTGGTGCAGCAAACATTACAAACAGGCACTTCAATTGAATTATTTGGATAGATATAGATAGATTATTTGATAATATAAATGTATATAGTTAGATCTGTATGTCTACCCTTCCTATATAAGGCTGTATTCTGAACTATAACCGGATTTTATTGAACATGTTTTATGGAATATGATTTATAGCGGATATCGTAACAAATAATAAACATACAATTGGTTGTACGGGATGCTCGATGTGAGAGTTCAACTCGCACTTAACCAGTTTATTACATTCCTTCATCAGAATTTCATTCGATGAATCTGAATGATCATAAAAAAGTTCACGCTTGCTGATTGAAAAGGAACCATCCACAATTCCCATACGACTCATTATCCAGTCAGCACGTAAGCACAATATAAACAGATACAGAAGATCGGCGCGGAAAAGCTGCACGCACACTACAGTGTAAAGCAGAAGACCTTTTTGTCCGCCTAACGTTATCGTACCATATAAACTCTTTATCTTCAAATTAAGATTAATTTGTATATAAATTTGACGGCTCCGTGGTTTAATAGGAAGCCTACCTTCGAAGAGAGGGACGGGTTCGATTCCCGGCCGGGGCACACTTTGTGTGGTGATCATGAAGTTTGTTCCCGGGTCTTGAGTGTTTGTGTTTGTCCATGTCATTTGCGACACAGGGAATCCTAGTGCAGAGGTATGAGTGTGTAAACGTTTTAAATAAATCACCCGTTTCCTTTATACGTTACCTTTATCAAATATATTTTACCTACATGTTCACGCGTTTTTATTACTAAGTTTCATTCGACCCTCCATCGGGAAGAACAAGCAAGGGTCCTAATGGAAGGATTGCATTCTTGCCTTCTTGATTGCGAACACCCAAAAAGATTGTTGTCTGCCTCACCTCAAAGACCGCGTTCGACCGCATTGATTTAAGAATCTCGTACTTGCGCGTATGTGTGCGTGCGCACAGACACGCATTGTACACGAACACAGCCAGCTCTGTATTTACTTTACGGGATTCCCGCTGGTCCGATGTTTTCTAATAAAGTGAAGAAGTACAACCCCAAGAACTCATCGGGCCTACAAGTTTAAATTGGCTCATCGTACGTAATGAGTGGGTTGGAATGGACAACGCATGTTAATCGCTTGTTTAATGGGGTAGGCAGGTGCCCCTTGCATTGTACGAAATTGTGATTTACCTACCCTTTGCGATCTTACATCACCCTCTGAGAGCCCTCGGCTTCTAGGGTCGTTGGTATTCATTATGAAGCTCGCACTTGAAGTCTGATAGATAGATAAAACATGAATCCGTTGGTAATTAAGATGGTATTGCAAAGAGTTTGATTCCCGGCCGCAACTAATTTTCACAATTAATTAGGTTAGTTTATGCATATTATCATACTAGCTGTGCCCGCGACTTCGTCCGCGTAGACTTAGATCTATCCCAGCCTAGAGGATAGAAATAAAATGAGATGCTTATTATGTCTGGTCGTTACTATAATATTATATTTAAATTATGTTATGATTAAATCTCAAAATACTTTATTTCTGTTGGATTCTTACCATATTACTTAGGTTTTGTTAACTGGGAAGATTAAAGACGTGATTGGATGATGAACTACCTAAGTGAAACTGCAACCATTGCAAATGTATATTTTATAATAATGCTTCTCTGTAAACTATACTATAGAAGTCGTATTTTCAGGATATTTCAGGAACGTGCGTATAAAAAATATTTGAATTGCTAAGGCGGACTGTGCAATAAGCATCTCAATATAAGCACTACGTCTGATCACTGCGGAACATAGGCTCACCGGAGACTGAATGCATTTAAAACTAAATGAACAGTTGATAGGAATGAGAGGAATTCTCTAAACTCTTGACTTTCAATTTGGTGCCGTAACATACAATAATTTAGGAAGACATAAATTTATAAAAGAGCAATGGGCACTCTGACATTTAGTTTAATATATTGTATGATGGGAGTCCAGATGCACTCTAGAAATTTAAACATTCGATGGGATAGATGGTAGGGTCTTATTGTTCCCGCCTGACCGCGGCTATAGGCAGAAACTTTTCGCTGTCAAATATGGTCTCATCCATGATTGACAGCGGGTGATCTTGGGTGGCAGCTCAGTCTTTCTGCAAGGAAGTAACCTCGCAGAAGGAAGCAGCCGAGATCGTGAGGGAGGAAGAATCTCCTCACCCTGGTAGACGCAGGAGAGTGGGTCGGCGAAGGCAGGCGAATGAGCGCGGCCTGCCACCCTAACGGGAACCTCCTGGTGGTAGATCCGGGGAATCTGCCGTCCGACGGATGAAGTCCCCACAGGAGGATGGCGTGCTTCGTGTTTCGGGCACGCCACCACAGGGAGTTACACATCGTTTTGGGGTCCCGATACGCGTAGACCAACGCCGCTGGGGCCGCTACCGTACCCGTAGCCCAAGCGTGAAGGCGTAGTGCAGGAACACCAAGGGGGTTTAGTGTGTATTTCTCCAGTACTGCTATTTCTTAGTGTTGGGGGTGAATCACACATAACCTGACGCCTCCCCAAGGTATACGCAAAGTATTTACCCATTGACAAAAAAATATCGTCTTATTGTTCCACTACTCTGTTAGTGATGTTGAATGGTGTTCAATGCCATTCCCTGGAACACGGCTCAATGTTGTATCAGTGTTGTTAGATCATCATACACATATGAAATAAGTCCTGAAGTGACAAAACAGTGTTAAATACACAGGAGGTGTGTGGCCGCATGTTTAGTGTTCAATGCATTGGTATAACGTTGTCCCACAGACTCGAACATTAAGACATGCGTTAATTTCATCAACCTTAGTATCTCCATTTATAAACACCACATAAGAGCATGGTGATATCTATAGGCGGATCTAATATATCGCAGTGAGTTCGGTCCATCGCTTTAACTGTTTTACGGGTTGCCATTGTGCACTGATCCCATACTACTAAGCACAATCACGTAGAACCTTTGCTTTGTCGCTATTTCTAGAAATGTTGCAAACTGGGCTTCAAGTTTCAAGTTCCAGATTCCAAGACTTCCAAGTTTTTGGGATTTTAAACATTTTGTTGGCGGTTTTAGTTTCATGTAACTATGTGTATAGCTGTTTTACCCGATTAGGAAACAGAAGGAGCAATTTTAATAGGTGTGTGAATATGACTCCGCCCCTTTTTGTCAAAATAAAACACATTTGTTCGCTTACAAAATTAAAAAAAAAATTATTGAAAGTATGCTCCATCTGCAGCTACAACCTTCGCCCATCGTTCAGGTAGTTTTCGTATTCCTTGCTGGAAGAAGTCCTGGTCTTTTGAGCTTATCCAGTTGTCAATCCAAATTTTGATACTTTCACATGAAGTAAACTTTTCTCCAGTAAGGTCTGTCTGCATCGTCCGGAATAGGTGGTAATCCGAAGGAGCTATGTCTGGTGAATATGGCGGGTGGGGTAACACTTCCCAGTCCTGTCCCTCTAAATATCTTTTTACGACTTCTGCGGTATGCGGTTTGGCATTGTCATGCTGAAGAACTAATTTGTTATGTCTATTCACCCATTCTGGTCGTTTTTCTTCTATGGCTCGCTTCAAACGCATTAGTTGTCGTCGGTAAACTTCTCCATTAATAGTTTCAGAGGGTTTGAGCAACTCATAATATACAATACCTTTCTGATCCCACCAAATACAGAGCATGACCTTGGCACAGTGAATATTTATTTTTGGCTGTGATGGGCCTGGTTCGCCTGGTTTCACCCAAGCTTTTTTGCGTTTAGGATTTTCGTAGTGTATCCATTTTTCGTCTCCTGTGACTATCCGATGCAAAAATCCTTTTCTTTGCTGTCTTTGAAGCAGCATTTCACAAATGGTTTTCCGACGTTCCATGTCTCTTTCTTTTAAATCATGTGGAACCCAGTCACCGGCTTTTTGAATCATTCCCATCATTTGTAAACGCTTTGCAACAGTTGAACGATCAACATTTAATGCTGCAGCTAATTCTGATTGAGTTTGGCAAGAATCTTCCGCCAATAATGCTTCCAATTCAGCATCTTCAAATTTTTTTGGTGGTTTTCCATGTTCTTTATCCTCAGTACTAAAATCGTTATTTTGAAATCGTCGAAACCATTCCTTGCAAGTTGTATTAGACGGAGCATGCTCACCATAAATCTCCACAAGCAAACGATAAGTTTCCGCTGCAGTTTTCTTCGCAATAAAATAATGTAATAACACTTCCCGCAAATGACGTTTATTTGGAATAAAAACCGAAATTTTCGAAAAGGTGAAAACAATTGTTGCTTACACTTCAACCAAATATCATAAAATGCGTTAGATAGCTGACATTCAGTACTATCGAATACAAGTATGGTCATTTATTAGTACACGTAAACAATACTAAAAACGACATCTGTTGAGAAAGGGCGGAGTCATATTCACACACCCAATATTTCGGTTGCGTATTTGGGTCAAGACGGCTTTGGTGAGAAATAAGTCCCCCGTACCAATTTATTGGATCTAGTTGCTCGCGTCCGCAGGTGTGTATCCTTTGATTCCCTACACGTACCCTCTGGGTGGTGCTGAAGCAGCAACCAAAAAGTAACAGTAGAACTTGTGCCAAGTTCGTCCGGCGAGGTACTGCCACCACACCTGGAATCACACAAGCAGTAGTGCTTGCATTACATTCGCATGAGACGTATCATCCCCGTCTCAGGTGATGGTCGCAGCAGGATGAGTATGACTCAGTCTAAGATCCAAATCATATACTGAGTCGCATTACTGTTGTCATGGGTGTGGGTCGCCACTTACCACCAGGTGGGCCCTCAGCTCGATACGTAACTAACTCAGAAAAAAAAAGATAGCTAGCAAGCATCGATTTATGTTTCGTTATCATTGTTGAGCTGCATATTCTTTGACAGACTTCCGCTAATTTATAATGATACTTTTTCAATATATGTGCTGCATCTGAATGTCCAGATAATATCAGCAAAATCGATAACAAATGTCGCAAGGGTTATGTACTTTCGCCCCTGATGATGATGATGTACCCTGAAGAAGATTTACCTATGCGGCCATTTTCAAAACTTAATCAACCTTTTGCAGTTCAAAGTACAAAGAAAAACTAAACTGCCTTTAAACTAATTTCATAATTAACTAACCCAAACTACGACTAAACGTGTCATCTGCCTTCAAGCGCCTGCTCGTATTCATGCTGCAATACACCGGCCCACCACACCGAATCAAGCATGCAGGATTCGGCAGGCACCAAATTAAAATTTTGAATAAAACACTGAATAACTTTTGATTTTGCGAGTCGATTTTGATAAAATAAACGGTATTCAGTAGTCGAGACTCAGCTTAACATTTGTTAGTAATTAGATTTTGATAACTACCTATGGTTTTTGCGTAAACTGCGCACAAACATTTTTGAATAAAACATTGAATAACTTTTTATTTTGTAAGTCGATTTTGATAAAATAAACCCTATTCATTATTCGAGACTTAGCTTAACATTTGTTAGTACCTAGATTTTGATAACTGTCTATGGTTTTTGCGTAAAGTGCGCACAAACATACAGACAAACAGACAAACAGATAAAAATTACAAAAATTGCTTTTTTACGTTCTATTACTTATTCCTAACGTCTCCCAGTTTTTATTTTGCAAAAATCTTTAATGTACAGACAAGCCAAGTCTACAGTTTTATTATATGTATAGATAGATGACTGACAATCATTAGAAATGGTTACTTAATACTACAAATGAATTTGGAAAGAAAAAAAAACAGAAATAGGAACAAACTACAATTAATTTTGAAGAAAAAATATACTAATATATATATTTTATAAGTTAATACGAAAATCACCACTATACCTTCTACCCACTGATAACAGATTTACTTCTTATTTATTGTTGCGACAACTATAGCTAACAGAAATAATCACTTACCTACCTACCACTTACGTACCTACCTACCACTTACCTACCGATAAGTAGCACTGTTGTAATACCATATTCAATCTGGCAGATTATTGCGAAAACAAAGTAAGGAAACTCATAAATCGTTTACGCTTGGTGATTGGGGTAAAGGCAATATTTATGAATATTGCAGAAAATAACGTGTACAGTAAACCAACATTCATACCGCTTTGTCGTAAGTAGAATGTACACTCACAATCACACAACATATACATCCAAGACCCGACAACAAATTTCATGCCCATAGCAGCGTTTGTCGCGGCCGAGAAATGAACCTGGGACTCCTCGCTTCCAAGGCAGCCTTTTCACCAAGTCTAGCGATAGTTAGGTGGATCGTTGTCACTATTCTAGTAAGTTGTGTACCTTTTAATCTATTCAATAGAAGGTCTGTGTCCACAGTCCTGTGACACAGTTAGAAAGAGATACAAGTAGCGAGAGATATGGAGCAGGGAGTGTCTTTTTACAATCAAAGGATAAATATATTATCCATATTCTAGAATCAAAAATTCAAAAGTATGTTGCACCTGACAATTGGGCATCGGAGAAGAATATTGAAACTCATTCACTCTCACTTGTCATGTGCAGCAGGAACATTGGAGGCTGATACGAGAGACCACGGTACTTGGTAAAATATATTTGAAGGTACTTGAAAACTATTCTGTGCCTTCCAGTGATTCGCCTACTTAGTTCACCTCAATAAACGTCCATTATTAAAAACATCACGATGTAAATTATTTACGTTTACATACGTGAATTTTGATGGAATCAAGATAAGAACACGATATTTATTATTAACTAGACTAACAAATAGGCAACAAAATAATGATCAGTCAAAGTAAAATCAGTATTTGGAGGCAGAAGCTGAACGCGAAGTCTTGGATTTCACTTATTACAAAAAAAGACGTAACATCTAGAATGTAAATTAACCACAGATTAGTCTAGACTGAACCCTGGCAAACGTGAAAAGAAAAATAAAAAATAACCGAGAAAATTAATTAATCAAACCTACCCGCGCTCAAAGTGGCTGAAACCACAAGGGTAACAGCAAGCTAGGTATACATAACAATGAAGTCTTGACGAAACTTGGCTTAACTCGGCTGCAACATGGAATGTTCCTCGTTGCGGCTGGTTACGACACGCAAGGGAACAATGCTTAATAAGCTTTATAATTTAAAGGTAAATTCACCCTCCAACAAGGAGACTTATTAGCACAAATTCTGGTGCAAAATTAACTGAAGGTTTACGATATTACTTGAGGACGTCCCAGGATCTCTGGATGACCCTGGAAATTAAGTCCGGCGTCAAAATTAGAAATATCGAGCGGATCTTACTTTTGGAGACGAAGGGTGTTTATCATGTCGAGCTTTTTGAAGATTTATTTTCAGCATAAAAGCAGATCAAATCTAAATTCCAATTAACTACTATTTATATTTATTCAGCGTAAGCTGAATAGCAAATCTGTTGAAATGACAAGATTAAAATTTCACATTTTATATATCATTATGCATAATATCACTATTTCTTAGTTTACGACAAAACGTGCAAGCGGCACATATAATAACTGGTTGTACCAAACTATCGATGCATTGGAAGTTTCCAACCAATCACGTTCAAAATAGATAGATGACATTTTATTGCACACCAAAAAGATAGCAATAGCTTAAAAATACCATGGTATTCGACAATAGGTTCTTCAAACGTGTTTCGAAAATGAAGAAGAGATTTTTTGGGTATAAAGATTTAGAACAGGACCCAGATGTTTGAGCGTTTCGAGTCTTCTCGCTTGTCTTAACAACAGATTTATGAAGTAATAGTTTAACCGCCTGATAGGGGATCGGATAAAGGACAACTTGAAGCATACACTTTATTTGGCGAAAGTAACGCTAAGCTCATTCATATATTCAATGAAAATTTAACAACAAGCGCTAAAATTAGTTTTAAGAACGCATGCTCTCATAGCTGCTTATAGATTTAAAAAAAAAAAATTGACGGTTCCAAGAATACAACGGAAACAAAGATTTTTGACTTGACTTGACTTTAATCAAGCTACAACTTACGTTTTAAAAGCTTTATAGATAGCACAGAAATTTTCAGATCCATTAGTGATTTTTTTTCGAAGGAATTACTATTTTTTTAATTATTCGCGTAATTTAAAATAATAATCAAAATTGGTAAAGTTGTTACATTAAGCCCAGTCATAAATTATCATTCTAGTCATTATTTAATTTCTTATAAGAAGAGATGAACAAAAGAAGTAACGAAAGAAGTATTATTTTAAAAGCTCTTGAAAGCTCTCTATTTCAGATTGCATTTCGTACAGATGATAATTTATCAACGTCTATCCATTATTCTTTAAGCACTGAAACTAGAATATCACTATTTGCTTACAGTTCAGAGATAAAAGCATTCATCCAAAATACACAGTGAGGTATATTTGAGCCCGCAAAAGCATAGATTTTGAGAAAATCCTCCGATTTCAACGAATTTTCATATTATTTTAGTGCCAAGATGATATTGAAAGATAAGAGGAATAGTATGAAAATATTAGTTTTGTATAATGAGTTTGCGTCTTTTATGGAATTCGTGTAATAAAACTGACAAAGATAATATTTTTAAAGTTTTATTATGATGAAAAGTTTTTGTAGTTAATGCTATATAAATACGATACCATTTTATTATAACATATTTTTTTTATTTTATAACATTTAATAGGATAGTAGAGAAATATTGCCACTCTCTGTGAAACATGCCATAAATTGATGAATCTTGGTTTACCATAATACTAACTCAATTGAATTGATACAATCGCATCCCGTATGCACCTGTGACTTCACTGGCAACCACAACCTTCCACCGGAACACAGCTATATGAGTACATACTGCTTGGAGGCAGATTAACAGGTGTGGAGGCAGTACTCCCCCGGACGGACTTGGCACAAGTTCTATTACTATTTACTTTTAGTTCATTAATACCAAATTTTTAATTCATCTAAACGCTTTTATTCATCACAATGTTGCTTTAATCATAAAATAAGGCCATCAATATTTTCAGCTTCAAATGAAACACAAAATCACTGGCATTTCAATAGATTCCAATCCAGACCCCAAATTACGCCATTCAAAAGCCGATAGAGCCGTTTAAATCATATCCCACAGGCGCCCACAATGGGTGCATGCAGTAAAGCCTGGATGAATAGATTCGACTTCTCACGTCTGGTTCTCCACGCCTCAAACCATTAAATTGATTTATCATACAGACATCAAATGCAGAGATCACGGGGCATAATGTTATCTAAATAATATCCTAGCAGATATCGCTTCGTGCTCAATGTAATAAATAAAACATTATGTTTTTACAAGTATTGCAAACTAAGCTTTAATATAATATAATATAATACATTGTAAGTTTCGAGGTACGGCGAGAGTTGAATAGATGACCTTCATGAAGATTATAATATAATAAAAATTAAGTATTCTCGCCTCATTTTTTTTACTTATATCCTCCCCGATCGAGTGTGAGAAGACCCATGTCGCACCCCCTTGTCGCGTCCATCACCCGAGTTAAGAAACACAGCAACGCGAGGGCATCACTGCTTGGCCATATGACCAAATGTGGCACCATAACATAAAGAAACCATAACCTAACCATAATTACTAAAATGTGTTATTATCGAATACATTTATTATTATTTTAGATAAATCTAATGTATAGAATTGCATTAAGTATGTATTTTTATGTTTCCTCTATGATTGAATTGGATGTATTTATACAAATTTTAACTGACCTGTAATTTAACTCGTTATTAATAAAGCACTATGAACCATAAACTCAATCGATATACTCAATCCATAAACCTGCCTGTTGAAGGTTCATGGATAATGGACTCCACTCTCAAATCGGTAGACCCTGAAGTGTAGATACGGAAGATGAATAGCTACGAAACGTGAATGAGTACGAAAATTCGAATGCGGATTCTAGTGGAACGAACGCTTTGAGTACTTCGATATAACCCTCATTGTAAAGGCAAGGAATAAATAGGCCCGCCATTTTGGCAGTAACTACCTAGCGTGTAAATGTGTCTACCTAGCGGTACAGACGCAGGCTTGCAATTTGGGCGCTGGTTCAACCTACTCGTGAAACAATGCGTTTTTTACTCAAAATTGTTTTGTGCACAATGCTATGTTCTTGATAGGGTGAAGGAAAACATCTGAAACCTAAGCCTTCCTAGAACCAAAAATTCGAAGACATGTGACATCAAACAATCCGGATCGGGCTCTACTTTTTTATAAAGTTTTCTATCGTTATTAGTGTGGGCATAAATAATATCCAAGATTCGAGAACAAATTTTGTGTTCAGTAAGTAATTTTTTTAAACAATCATTTGTTAATTTCTATCACGTCTAGAATCCATGTCGATTAGACTTGATTCTATAGAATTAGAATGTTAATATTATAGAAATTAATTGAATTAATGTTAACCATTGAAATTAATAATAAACTAAATTTCCTATAATATAATAATAAACCTTTCATTAAAGTTGGCAATCGCTCGTTCGTTTTCCGATCGATCAGTCTGTCCAAGACGGCTCGATCAGAACCCAGACAAAGCATTTCATGATTGGTGAATTATATTTATCCGTTACTAGCGACCCGCCCCATACAGTGTGTGTGGCGTAGATCGTAATACAATTGCGTAGTATATCATTTTGATCTGTCTCGTAAGATTTAGCCAGCATTAGCAATGTAAGCGCTCAGATATATGTTTGTGGGACATCATTACAATTCATTTCAATTCTCGGTTTGTCTTTACTATAATATGCATCTATTACACATACAATATAAACCCTCCGAAGTTCCGAAAAAAAACTCTAAATGATAGTAAATACCGTATCAAAACCCATTGCGTGGTTTAGAAGTTAGCGGAGAAACAGACAGACGAAAAAAGCAACATTGCTTTATACGAGTACTTTTAGGATGTTGCTGTTATCTTGCCGAAAAGATAATGATGATGATGTTGTTTGTCTCAGCCGGCAACCGAAATCAGGAAGAAAGGGTTTTTATTTAAATAACTTAAGTTAAGTGACAGGTTGATGTGATGTTCCTGCTGATATCAAGTGGTTACCTGCGCCTATAACAACTGTAATACGAATTAGGTCATAGTACAGTTGTTATGGGCGTTATGGATATGCGCCTGTGATTTCACCGGCACCCACACCCTTAGCGTAACACAGCAATACTACTGCTCTACTTCTCCGGATAAACTTGGCATAAGTCCTGCTGCTTTGAATTGCTCCTTTCGCACCACCTAACTACTGACGCGAACAACATAGACTACCAACTAAGCAAGGGAAAACGTGTTATCCAAAAAAAAACATCTTTCTACCATCAAGTCCAATAGGCACTTGTTTAAAGAAATGGTGATTATTATAGAGCTCAAATTCGATAGTTAGGTACTTACATGGGACATCAAAGTTTATGAGTACTATTACCAAAGTCTATAGCGAAATAAAATGAACAATAACAAAGTGAGGAGTCGGGGTGACTAGTTCGGAGACTAAATGGTTCCGATACGAGCCAATTGTCGAGACACCTGGGTCCTCTCCGGACAATGGAATTACGATTGTCGTCCAGAGGATCGCTATAATCGGCATGCGACACAAACTATGAAAACTCGAATTGAAATAAAATAAAACGTTTACTAGCTTCAAAATTATTTCCAGGGCATTTCGTTCACTTTTTCTGTCAATATTGTTGGAAACTGGCTACTGATTCCTGAAATTTGAGGTGTGATGTTCTTTTCAAAGGTTTTTCATTAAATAAAATATAATTCTATCAAGTGACAAATTAAAAAAATTACATTTCTTTGTCCAACAGAGAAATTTTATTTTTTAAAATAATCATAAATTATGCCTTATTTTATGATATGACTTATCTTAATATACCGTAGCATTTGTACAATAGCATACTTTTAAATAAAGAAAACATGGACAATTTTGATAACTTGGTAATGGAAGTATTGAATAAAAATATAAACAAAAATAATCACCTATTAGATATAACATAAAATCGATGTGTGATAAACAGTAATTAATTTATAAATTGAAAATACCGCCTTCAACACTTTTTACCCCTATAAGCTTTGAGAAGTAAACATTTTTATTCAAACGTCTATATTTAGACCTATAAATGTATATACAATTAGGCCTACAAATGTACAATATATAACCTTAAATGAAATAATGAAAGAAGTCATACAAATCTCTTCATAATCTGCGAAGATATCGCGTAATAAACATACAGGAAAAAGGACGAATTTAAGCTCTTGAACCGCATTTGGCTTTTAGTAGCGAGCGGAGCCTTCGGAGCGAGAGGGCCCGGGTTCGGGGTTTGTTCTCGGTTCTTGGGTGTTTGTCTTGTGTTTCTGTGTTTGTCCATGCCATTTGCGACATAGGGAATCCTAGTGCAGAGGTATGAGTATGTAAACGTTTTTTTTTTTATACAAACATACCTAGTGGTTAAGTATGCAAACTGGCTTAGAACAAATAGTAAACTAACACCACATTCATATTATAAAGGCGAGCGAAATATTTTATGTCTGTATGTATGTTTATTACTCCTTCACGCTCATTCACGCTCACTATTTGAATGAAATTTGGTACCAAGATAGTTTATATCCTGGTAACACATAGGCTACTTTTGATCTCGGAAAACCGCGGACAACACCACAGGGCGAAGTAAATATAGCTTTATAAAATGACGAAACAAAGTAAAACATCATTTTTTCGTAACGGTGAACGGAATAAAACACTTTTATCTGTGTAGTTGTAGCCGAACGCCAGGAGGACGACTAAAGCGATCGTTTATCTTAGTAAACTCAAACAAATTCGCAGAATAGGCCCCTACAGTGCGTTTCTCATTCAACAGCTGTACACGTCACTTTCTGCTTTATTCGTCGCGATAGTTTTTACACAGAATTTTGGGTTTACTGTGGAAGAACACATCGGTGAACATTTTAAGTTGGGAAAGATAGTAACCTATTTAATAGTACACCATATACATTGGATAAGGCACATTTTTAACACTAATGTAAGGCTTGAGTGTAAAGGATCAAGATGCCCGCGTCTAGGTTAGTACCCTTAGAATCCCTAAAAGTGTCAACCGGGTGGTGCGGTGGATGTTGCAACATGTACCCCCAAAATACTTTGATCACGTGTCCAGGTTTTGCTCTCATTACCATGTCACATCGAAAAGTAATGCATAATGTATTTCAATTACCTACCCAGTGTGTGCTTTCCGGAAAATTCATTATTGAAAGTCATCTCATATTCCGATACACTGCAATACAAAATGTAAATGTAAATGCATGGATTATGCGCTCATTCAATGAGCCATATTAAGTTTTAAAAGTCAATATAACTTAAAACAGACAATGAGTAATAATCGTGGTTTGAAACGTTTTACTCAAAATCGTGCGTAACGGGGCGTGGTCGGGTTACTTTTGTTTTAGAAAATGAAAAAATAATAATAAATTAAGGTTCCGCGCAAAATAATTGTTACATCCACGCGGACGAAGTCGCGAGAAATTGCTAGTAGGGATTATAATAACTATCATAGCTGGCGACGGCTAAGAGAATAAAACAAAGTTTTCTTTTTAGATGGCGCTGTTTTTACAATTTCAAATGGGAATGAGAAACTGGCTTAATGGAGTCTGGTACTTTTTTAAACTGGTCTGACATCACTGTACATTCGCAGAAACAGACCGACAATAAAAGGGATTGTAATATCAATATCTGCCTAATAGCTTATTCGTGGTATAGTGGAAAAAAAATCGTTTTGCTATCGTAGGTGGTGTATTGGTATGGTGTAAAGACAAATTGGTTTAAAATATTAACTACAAATGACCGGTTAGAAATTTAAGAAACTGCCTTTAATATTTTTCGCCTGCCTTCGAAGCGAGGGGTTCGATTCCCGACCGGGGCACACTTTGTGTGGTGAGCATGAAGTTTGTTCTCGGGCCTTGAGTGTTTGTCATGTGTTTCTGTGTTTGTCCATGCCATCTGCGACACAGAGAATCCTAGCGCAGAGGTATGAGTGTGTAAACGTGTATTTTATAATATTTTAAACATCAGTGGACCGCCTGAAATTTAGCTCGTTCGTTACTTAGGTAATATAAAAATTAATTGTCTCAAATTATGTTTATCTCGTACATATTCAATAATGAGTCTTTGTTACTTGATGTTACAACTCTTATTATAGTAACAAAGACTCAAAGACTAGTTACAATGGAACATACACGAGTATAACACAAGAAAGATTTGTTCACAATACTAAAGAACGAATTCCAGAATAGATCGCTTTTCTAACCATTTAATCAAAATACCTGCTCGCTACAATGAACGTATTCAAAACTATCACAATACCATTCTATCAGAGGGTCGACTATCCGACAATAATTCATATCTGGCCACTACAAAGCAACTAAATTAAGCCAGCTCCCTGGGGCAGACGTGCTGATTCTATTAGAATACTGAGGTAGTGCACCAAGCTACCTCTGGACCGCAAATTTCAGTATTCTTTTTATTTGAATCATCGATATTTAGCACGCGTCCAGTTGCTCGCGTCCGTAGGTGTAGCCTTTGATTCCTTACACCCTGGGTGGTGCTAAAGGAGCAACCAAAAGTAGCAGGAGAACTTGTACCAAGTTCGTCCGGAGATGTATTGCCACCACACCGGGAATCGGCCGCCAAGCAATAGTGCTTGTGTTGATGTGGAAGAGACATGAGACGTAACATCCCCATCTCGGGTGATGTATGCAACAAGATGAATGCGACTCAGTGTAAGATCCAAATCTTATTTGAGTCGCATCTTATACTGTTGTCATGGACGGGGGTCGCCACCTACCACCAGGTAGTCACTCAGCTCGTTCCGTCACTACATCACATAAAAAAAAAGTCAGTGCTTATTTTTTATGACCGTTGTTTTCTTAAACATTTTTGAAAACGTCCTTTTTTTAAATGTATACTTACAAGATCACGCGTACGTTTTAAGTTTAGCCAAAAAATCTAAACCTTTTGTTATCTTTTGGACAGCCCTAATGATCGGTCAATGACCGTATTCATCATTCAGCACTTACACAAGCATATGGTTACAAACATAGGTTGAATCTCTAATGCTTTTAGGGTTGAACCTCGTCAAGTTTACGTTAAAGTTTGACTTGTGGTAATTTGTGATCTAACATGCTGAGGATTGGGAGATCTGGTGGAAGTTCTAGATCAATCTAGGCATGCGCTGTTTTGTTACACCATTATGAAACACCTTGTTTATCTACTATAAGCGCATGAGTGCCTATAATTGAAATTATGTGTTTCTAAAAATCCCTAGATTTTATCTAATTTCAATAATTACGTTATTTTATATAACCTTATTCTGGTTATTTAACGACAGAAGTAACATAACTTGTAAAGCTTCTATTGATTGGTGAGAAACATTAAATTAAGATCCAGAAAGTTGCCCCTCTGTGTGACTTAAAGAATACTGAAGAAAAATAAAGATTCGCAGAGCACGCCCCGTCTCATAATAGATAGTCATTTAGACTGGCTATTCAGTACCTAGTTCTGAAAATTCTATTTTATATCCACGTGGGACGTATGTTTGTGCAATTTATCATCTGTTATTGTTCAAAGTGGACTGACATAGGGCCACAGTCGCATGGCGTTGCACCCGTCACCCGAGACGTGTTTGTAATCTCATGCGCCCGTGAGAGCGGTAGATTTGGTAGCAGTACTTCTCCGGACGAACTCAGCACAAGTTTTACTGCTACTAAATACTTACTACTTATATTTTACTACTATATGATAAGATATCTCTTATTAAATGGAAGTGTGGATGGCATGTAGAAAATTTTGATTTTTTTCTGTACCTAAGAAACATTTTATTAGAAACCATCAAAACGCCATTTATTCACACGCTTTTATTTTATTGGTATATTCTAAAATTAAGGTATCAATTGTCACGAACAATTCAGCTGATATTTTGTACTGACAAATATCACAAAAGCATCCCACTTTTTGAAAGTAAGATCTACGAAAAACTTACAATATTAATCATGCCTTACGAAAATATCATAAAAATAGAAAAAATAAGTTTGTACTCATTAAAAAACATTGCCTCAGTTATCCTACTAAATTATTCGTTGTAAAATGAACCACAAAGTTGTGTGTTTGATCATAACTTGGCGAAATAAAATGACATCAAACGAAAAGCCAAAACATGATTCCACATTCATGAAACTCGTAAAACATAATTAACGGCCAGCAGTCTCGTTTAAGTGGTGTTATGCGGCATTCCGGTAAAGCTTCGGTAAATTTAAATCTTGTAAAATCTAGATTTATCACTTTGAGACATTATTACCTTTTTTTTACCGCGGGAAAAGTATTTACGCCTACCTCTCATTTCCGGGGGAACATAGTGTCCGTCCTACTCACTACAACCCGCGGGTTGCCGTCCACTGCTATGGTGATGAGATAGGATCGATCTAGCATTCACTATCGCGCCCCTAAAGTGTAACCTAGAGACATTATTACCTATGTTATTGCTGTGATCTCAAGCACATTCTGCCAAGGCCACATTTTTTGTCTGTAAGCCTAAATTCTGCTGATAGTTCAACTCTAAGAAAAATACTTGACAATATAACAACAACACCGTTTACACACTCATACCTCTGCACTAGGATTCCCTGTGTTGCAGATGGCATGGACAAACATAAAAACACAAGACAAACACCCAAGACCCGAGAACAAACTTCATGCTCACCACACAAAGTGTGCCCCGGCCGGTAATCGAACCCGGGACCCCTCGCTTCAGGCAGAGCTACTGCCAACTAAGCCATGGGCCCGTCACGCAAGTAACAAGCTTAACGTAATAATATTCAATTTAGCCTGACTATTAACAATATATTAGGATTTAATAATGCATAATTTAATAATTCATTATTTCATGCTTTAGGTACACAGAGGAACTCTTAATTTCATGACGTAAAGAACAGCTAAGCAAGCTTCTCCATGAGACGATAGCTGTTCCCGACAAAAACAAAAATATGATAAATCAAAATAATCTCCCTAACCCGAGCACCAACAGAGGCAAGATATTGGGGTAGGTCGGAATAATGACCCAACTCCACCACTAGCGTGACAATTTTATAACGAAACTTGCAACGGTGATAGTGTTGCCCCCACCATCAAATCATATCTGACTGATAAAAAAAATAGAAAAACCGACTTGGACGGTTTTCATCCCTTATTTCTTACCTCTGGACGTACACCATACCATTTTAAAATAGAATCATCCAAAGCGGGGTGGTTTAGACCCCCTGGGTGCTAAAGGAGCAACAAAAAGTAGCATTGGAATTTGTTCCTGTTTCGGAGGATGGATGTGGGTGCCGGTGAAATCACATGCGTATGAGACGTAACATCCCTGTTTCAGGTGACTGGCGCAACGGGGTGCGACTTCGGTCTTCTCATACTTCGGTCGGTTAGGATCGAAGTCGTTTTGCCGTTGGTATGCGCGGAGGCAACCACTTAACATCAGCGCCTTCAGCTCGTCGCGTCGCTTTGGTTACATAAAAATAAACAACGGGCGAAGAAATAAGTCACAGGGAAACCAAATACGCAATTTAGTTTACTTGGATGATATATTTTTTCCAGTTTGAATTAAAAACCCGGTTTTGGTGAAATTTCTCTGAAACCAATCTGAAAGCTTGAAGTTAATAAATTATTATAAACTATTTTTTATATCCGAATATCATGTAAGTTATCCGGCTAACTTAAGGCTGGCGATACCCATCCCTAAGGTCACGGAATTTATCAAGACTAAGCCACAAGTGCACTTAAGTTGCGGAACATATTTTCAGAAGCGACTTCTTTACGAAATCCTCTAACTTTAACTGAAACTTGGACTTTATGAGTGGGTGTCGAAATAGCCGGAGCTTTGTGCGCGATTACCAGTTTTGTTGCGAAAATAAAATAAACCAAGGGGTTTCTTGCTTGTTCTTCTCCGTGGTGGAAGGTTTAGGATTGGAAAGGTTTTGACAAGCGGTAAACTTATTAATACAAACGCGTGATCTCGTAGTTACATATTTATTTAAAACGTGTTGTTTTTAAACAATTCATCTGAATTAAACTGTAACTTAACAGGGTGGTCCTTTATTATAAGTTAAAGGAAAATCTTTCACCCCTAAGAACATAAAATAGGGGCTGAAAACGTAGTAGTCGGTTTCTTAAATTTTCAATATGCTATTTTACTCATAAAAGATTTGTGGCATGGACATTTTGTATGACAAAGAAGGGTTAAATGTCCTTCTTAAAGGAAGATAACGCTGATATCTTCTTAGCCTTAGATGTCGAACCAGTAATATACAACTACGGAGGAAAATAACGTATGTTAAAGAATATTTTACTGTCATAATTAAATGCTCAAATAATTAACTAATTTAAAAATCTAATGCACCTAAACCTAATATATAAAACACAAAAATTGTTCCTACCTATGTCCGTTTCAGACTGAAACTATCCAAGCGATGTGCCCCATACGCTTTCACGCATAAACCACTAAACCGATTTTAAAAATGATTTCACCTATGCAAAGCTACATTATCAGGGAATAATATAGGCAATATTTTATCCCCGTATTCCCACGGGCAAGGGGAAAAAATAGTATATAATAATAATAACAATTGTATTATGCATATATACCTACTAAATTAAAATCACTCCGCAATAGATATCGTCGATAATAAACTAACACTTCGTCTATTTAATTTTGAATGATTTGCTGAAAGCTCTCAACCTTTAGCATTCATTTTGTGTATCTCCAAACAGAAAGTGAAGTATTATATTTAGTAAATGTATTCTTTAACTGACTGTACATGTTTCCATCCGTAATTTTCACCCCATGTAACGAGCACTACACGTAGCGAAATAAAATCACTATGTAACAGACGACGGGACCCCTTGGGAATCTGTTTAATTAAATAAAGCCAGGATTGAAACCTCGCGCCTCCGTGAGAGATCCAATATTTTACCTTTTTTCTTGTTTGCTGAGGATGCGCTGCGCAGGGAATTGATCGACTTATGCTTAGTATTGGAAGAAAAAGTATATGATAAGATATGTTTCGACGTATAGTTAATCAAAAGCTATCTTGCTGAACTTATTTCATGTAAAAAATCCTTCGTATTCTACCTTTTTATACTACAAAATGGACGGGACGACAGCCCACCTGATGTTAAATAGTTACTGCCATCCGTAAACAACAGCTTTTCAACTCCAGCCCTCCCCTACCGAAGTATCAGAAGTACCAAGTGGCATCGCGTTGCGCCCGTTACATTGATACTAGAATTAATTGAGATAGATATTGCGCCCGTTGATGGTGATGTAATGTCTCATGCGTCTGTAATTACCTCGGCTGCCACACCCTTCCATCGGAACACAACAATACTCTGTGCCGGTTTAAAATAAAATCTCCATCTACACAAAAATAAAATTTTGCTTAATAAATCGGCAGAAGTGTTCTCTGAAACATTTTATTAAATAAGGCTCTGTGTAGCCCTTCGTACGTAATTGTAAATTAATTGCGTTCTCAGGAAAAAAGGGACTTCTAATGGCTAATTAGGCGAACGATAAATATATCTGGAAGTTGAAGACCGGGCTTTCTTGATTAATTAGACGCTTTTGAGAGGCAATGTGTTTCGCTTTAAAATATTCTTAAGTCGCCATTATTTCAATTTATATTCAACTAGCGAGCCATCGTCACATATTTTATCTTATTACTTTAAACGAGAAATTCTTGTATATAATTATTTTTTAATTTATTAAGAAAGAAGAGAGATACAAGAAACTTGTATCTTATTAAATGTATTGTATATTTATTAAATCTGCCGATTTATTAAACAAATTCATTAAATAGTATTCATTTCATAAAATCCCAACCAAATGCATCGAATTCCCAGATCGAGCGTTCCGTGCCACAATACCTATTTTTTATTTTTCTTTTGGGTATGTGAATGTAAAATGTCAAATGGTCAATTTCCAAAAATATTTTGTCATAGATTTAAATAAAATATAGCATAAATATTCATTTTTTTGCAATAGAACAACAAAATTACGACTTGAAGAATTGAAAATACCATTCAATTCTTATACCTTCATACACATAAGTAGATGCAGATGGGTATACCGACTTACTCATATGAAAGAGAAGAAAGTACGATGATAACAAAATTTTCATCTGAATTTTTGTCTAAAGAAATATAAAAGAGTAATCGTATTGCCCAAAACCTCATCTTCGTTTAAAAACAGATTTTCATAATTCACAACCCGGGAGTGAGCTCCGATATGGCAACCGAGAATAAAATGTCCCAGCACGACCTCAAAGACCACTTCTCTTCCCCCATTTCTCAAAAAGTCTTATTCTTCTTTAAGGTGACTTACGGAATCACGCGACCACAACAAATCGCGAAGACGAACAATACGTCTCAATAAAACGCGACAGGCAAATACGAGAATTAGTTTAAGAGTGGACACATTAGCAAATCTTCCTCTTTTCGTGTGAGTAAAAGGCCAAGTCTGGTGAGTTTTTAAGCCTCTGAAATTATCCGTTACCGTGCCCTCCAAAACAAGGAAGCGCTTAATTAAAGTACCGATGGAAAAGTGGGCATATGTGCAAGCTTCGCCATGAGCACTAATTAATTCTATATTAACTTATTACTTCAAAACTATAGTCGTACCCGTATCGAGCACGATTAATAAAAACCCAGGAAACCCGTAATTCACATAATCTAGCAAGTTTTTTAGAATATCAGAATGAGTACGCTTTCTACGAGTCGCGCGCACCCAAAAGCCGCCTTAAGCATTTGAATTTTTAATAAAGATTCACGTCGGCCGATTCTTTGCTGACGAAAAATTTACGCCGAATATGCGTCTAACGAGGCTCTCCAGGCGGGCTGTCGGCAAGTGTGTGTTAATGAACCCACTTCGAAACATATTATTCAAGAGCCATAATCTGTACAATGTTTAAACATGAGGGAAAATTTCATAAATAAGGCAGTACTTGAACATTGTTGGGAAGGCAACATTGTCTTGACTTCGTGTTAGGAACATTTGATAAAAATATTCTACATAATCTTCATAACACAATTTAATACTGATGGAACAATATAATGCACGATACCGTATCGAGCGCCAACACAAAAGTTTTAATAAAGTCGTGTTTAAAATAATAGATATATATAAAACATTTGCACCCGTGTCGTATTTTTCAATGTGATTCGTAACTTAGACAGGAAAACACCAAACAGTCTAATCGAGAGCGAGATATTATTTATCAATATTATGAACAAAGAAAATCAATATAACAACTGAAAAATTAAACTTATCCAACCAATATTCCAGTTCAAGTCACAGATAGCATAATCACACGTTACAATTAAAACAAAAACAATTTATAAAAGCAGTACCACGTTGGTCGCCAACGAAGACAGTCTGCAAGATACTGAATTCCTGCCATTTCCGGTGGAACTTTAATCACCATTTAATGAAAGTCCTCTAGTTGGTACGTGACCACAGTCACATGTTCCAGATAGCGCCTCGGCACTGAAATCGCAAGATATTATTGAAAAAACTGGGCTTTAGAGTCCAATATCTTTAGCTTATTGGAAATTCTAAGCGCTTTGGCAGTTTGATAAAAGTAATATCGATTAGGGGAATCTCTGTGGGAAATCATTACTACTCTGTGAATGAATATTTGAATAACAGTATAATAAAAGGAAAATATGAAGTTTACCGTAGTAGAGTATAGTTTAGTAGATTAATGTAAGTATTGTATAACATTTATAAAGTCAAATACAACGAACTTTTATTGATATTATAGTTGAAAATCCATTTACTGTGTCCTGCAATAAGGTATTTCTATTAGAGTATTAAAAGCTATTCAAAAACAGTCAATTCCTCTCACGTTTCCATTAACATATTAAGTTTCTATCTTTATATATTAAAGTTAAGTTAACCGCTCATTTTCATTCATTTTATTTTACAAGCTTTAAATATTAATTCATGTAATTGTAACTAAATTGTATTGTATTATATTTAACGTAAAAGACCAAAACATGAAAGCAAAAAAAAATCACAACCGAGGGTTATGATTTGTTTTAATCTTTAATGTGTATGATCACTTGTCCTGTTCTCTCATTCATGATAAACAGCAGAAGGTCGTAGAATGGTCGTAAAAAACATCTTAACATAACCCTGCCATTCAGATAAAAATAAAGTAGGTATTTAAGATGTAAGAAATCTCTAAAGGTCTAAGGTGGATGTACATTCATTTTTGGTAGAGTAAACAAGAAAAATATGTACCAAAACGATCACAATTGAGATTCAAGAATACACATTTCCCAAATGAAAAGACACGAAACATATGAAGATAGTTGAGGACAGTGATTTTACGCATTATATAACCCGTCCCACGATAAAGATGTGGGCATTCGTCATCCAACTTTCCGGAGCTGCGGACCTACGCGCGCCTACGCTACCTTATTTTGAAAGAAAGGATAGCTTGTTTCCTCTTACAGATTTATTTTCAGCAAATAAATTATGCTCAATTTATATTTGTGACGCTGGAATATGTCCAAAGCAATTTGCATACTCATTTTTATAACTACCCACTTTTCTATCCAATTAAGTCCCACGTTGGGCGCCAATTGAATGAAAATAGCAATAAAGTTTCAGTTAACTCACATGTGGAAAATGTGACTAGCGCGAAATTCTCCAACTGCCTAATAAAGTTGGTTTAATTAAAAACGTGACTCTGGAACCGTGTACTTTATGGAGTAATACTTCTATCAAATGCACAGCAAGTCGCGAACGGAGATAGCGTGCTAGTTGTAGCTCCAGACTTAAATGGGTAGTAAGTAAACTCGTATTACAGAGATATCTAGTGTAGTAGTGCTTAGTTACACCTCTAATGTGCTTGTATGAAAATAGAAGCTATTATACTTTTGGGTGTCTGATCTTGAGAGAATCGGCTGGCGTCATAGCTTAGTTGATAGTAGCTCTGCCTTCTGCTTGGTGGGTTCGATTCCTACTGGTGTTTTTTTTTTTCTTTTTTATGATGTAATAGCGGGCAGACGAGCAGGCCCCCTGATGGAAAACGGTCACCGCCGCCCACGGACACCTGCAATACTAGATTAATATTGTATTTTAAATCAGTTATCTAGTTCCCATATCACAAGCTATGCTTAGTTTGGGGCTAGATCGCTCGGTGTAAATTGTCTATGAATATCATTATAATAATTATTGTCAAAGCAATATCAAATACACACCGTCAAACTCTACACTAAAAGCATTATAAAGGGTGAGAAATGAGATTTCCTTTCCCGCTGTGCATAACAACGTGTTATGAATGACTACATCAGATTGGGGTATTTCATAAAACCCGTACGTTTTCTTCGAACACAAAGCAAATCGCGCGACCCTTATTCTCAAAAACTATTTGAATTTTCACCCGGAAAATGAGAACATCATTCCGAAGCTGAGCGTGTGACAGAGGACAATGATACATATTTATCTAACAATATTTATGGCCGAGAAAAGAACCGCGATTTTCTCCTCTTTTCATATTTAAAGTTTGCTTCACAGGGTGAAATGTTTTTAACGTAACGGAATCGATAACCACGTTATTATTCATGAATAAAAAATAGCACTGAAACTTTAAAGTATTTCTTGGGGTGCATAAAAAGTTGTTTTCAAAGACACGATCTAGAAACCTCTGCGCCGGGAATATAAAGGTGATGGAATGTCATTATTACATAGCCTTCTAGCCAGACGTCTATACAATTGTATTGAGTACACCATCATTTGCTACAAAAATCTGCCTCGTTTCCTATAGTAATTCCGGGTAATACCACCTCCCGACAAGGGTTTATCACAAGGGTTGTGTTAGCCCCACATCACACACAAATTTGTCCACTGACGAGATATTATCAAAAAAATAGAACCCTCTTGGACAGCGGTCCGATCAAGTGGCTCGTTTATCAAAAATAGGAAAGGTAGGGTGAAATTGGCGGACCCTTAGAAGGAAGACTTTCGATGAATTTATTATAATGTGGAAGTGACACCATGAGGAAACACACGTTTGGGAACTAACGGAAGGCTTTGTATATTTTTGCTTTACTTAAAATCTATATCTAATACCTTTAAACGAACAATCCTTGTATTTATATTTCGTGTAACTCGGAAACGGCTGCGACGAATTGTTTGAAATTTTGTGTTTAGATAGGGATTTGCTATTTACCTGAAATACAACTGTATTTATTGTGTCGACGCATAATTTACAAAAAAAAAAGTTTTTTATTGAAAATTTAATACGTCTCGTCAATTTTATAATAAAATGTAATAGTAACGTTTAGTAAAGTATCGTTAATAATGTCAACGATACTTTAATACTTTAACAGCCATATGGGCGTGTTAACACACTCATATGGATTCCCTGTGTCGCAGATGGCATGGCCAAACAAAAAAGGTAGCTCCTCTACCAACTAAGCTACGGGACTCTATTATTTACGTCAAAAATACGTTCAATTTATAAATAAGTCATATCGTTGTCATTACAAAGTCCTGACAAAGGCATTTAAATAAAAAAATATTTAATAGAGATAGAGAGAGAGAGTTAATTAAGTTTAATTAAAACGAAAAAAAACACAAGTGCCAAAAAGGTGTTAAATCCACTCAAACATTAATTTGCATCGTGTTAATGAATTCAGATAATTACTAAGGTAAAGTTCCTTAGCAATTATGTGAATTCATTAATAGTACAATATATATAGCTTTTCTTTAAAGAGCTTTTATTAATTTCAATTATTTTTGTTTGGCGTAAAGTTTATATAATAATACACTGTCTTTTATTGACTGGCCCCGACTAAAATATACTATTAAATTCCACCAATTAATCAGTTCTCATGGCAGTTCGTAGTTTATCCCAAAAGAAACTTTCACGAATCGAATATGTATTAGTGTATTATAAGTATTTATTAGACACATCCCTACCACTTTTATCACCTCTCACTAGCCTCAAAAGTTTGCTGGAAGAGAACTCTTTTTAGGGTTAATAAAGAATAACAGTCTTTTTAGGTACAATAAAGAATTACAGAATCATTGAGCTTTCATCATTGAGAATCATTGGCTACTCAGCTTAGTTGGTAGTAGCCGTGTCTTCAAAGCGTAGGGTCACGGGTTCGATTTCCGGGAAAAACTTTGTGCGATGAGCACGAAGTTTGTTCTCGGGTTCCTAAAAGGAATATTTAAAAAAATACTTACGCTAACTCAAATAGAACAGGTTACAAAGACTCACAATTTCACCCCACATAACCCAAGGAGTTTCCTTGGGACAGGAACCAGGTGAGAGCTAAGAGGGTCGATGAATTACCCAAGGACAGATGCGATGTATTCGCCTTTTAATGGAACGCAAGTAAGCTCTTTGTTCAGCGGTATTCGCGCAAATTGTAGTTTGTACGTGTGCAATATTTGTGTGTATACACACCTTGAGTTTGATTATGGCAAGTAAACATAGGGCCGTCTTAATGGTAAGCGGTTACCATATTAGCGTACTTGAAGTTTATTTACTGCAAAGTATGTTTCCCCTTCACTCTATCTTCGAGTTTGTCTTCGTGTTCATCACCATTCAATAATTATATAGGTAGGCACTTTAAAAAGCTGAAACTGGCGATTTCTTTAAGTACCCAAATTTCCATTCCCTTTGGGCACCAATAACCGTTACCGAAATGAATATGAACATTAGAGGGAAGGTGTCACACCGGGAGCATTATCCTGACTTATTTGTAATTATTCGGCCACGGATCGTTGGGTCCAAGGTAATACGATAGGGACGCCAAGGTTATCAAGAGATTGCGTTACAAATTCCAACAACATTTTACATTAGACATATTTCATTTTCAATAAAATATTCATGAGCATTTCACTCAGTTACATCCAGTCTCATTCTAAGCATAGCTTGTACTATGGGAACCAGATTGCTGATAGTTTTCTAAAACAGTTTATTTTTGGAAGACACAGGTTATCTATGTTCGTAACATTGGTTGTTTTGGATGGGATCGAACACACGACTACAAGCGTAGAAGTCGGAGCTACTACCAACTCACCTGTGAGACCAGTCAAACTTCTACTAAGTTTGTCGTTCATCTCTTTTAAAGGGTCCTAGGTTTTGATAAACTACATTATTTATTTAGCTAAATACAATCATAATGACTTATTAATAAACAATAGCGACAGATTAGCTAGATAATTTGCGTTCGATTTTTTCAATTGGATTCAAAACTACCTATCGCAAATATAATTAATAAAAATAAAGATCTAAAAAGATCGTAATTTTTCATAAATAAGGTGTAGTAACATTTAATGTGGCTAAGACCACAGATTAAATGTTACTCGAATAGGTTGCAAGGATACCGAAACGATAAACACAATGAAAATGCGAATATCTATGAAATCAATATATATTTGATATTCAAGACATGTCTGACCTCTGAAATATCTGAGCCGGTATTATTGTAACATCAACCGAATGTAACATATTGAAGTACGAAGCTCGCAGAACGTAGGCTTTCAGTTCTTCAGTTGTGGAACTAAGTTGCGGACGGCTCAAAATGTTGGGCCGGATATTCTCTGCTAAATTGGAATTTTATCGCGTCCCTCGTCGCAGACTGGAAAAAATACTGCAAAAACTCACTGGATTCTGAATACCGCATATGCTAGATTTCTACAAACCCAATTTAAATAACATGCTACTTTTTACCGAACTTCAGTTCCGGTCCATGCGGTTAGCTAAAATATTTTCAGAAAATCGAAAACGTTGCGTAAATTAAACCTTTCAAAAAGCAGAGCACTCGTATATATTAAATGAAAATATGCAAGTTTTAATCCCGAACATCGCCAAGCTTTATCGCCTTTGAAAAGTACGAAACGGTCATAACAGTTTGCAAGAACAAATATTGTAGATGCATCGGTAATATCGCGGTACATAAAGTACCTTCATAAAACGGAACTGCTTTTAGGGTTAAATTTTTATTTTAAACATAGAAAGGGATTTTGATAGCCCTTACATGTCGTATGAACCGTTATCCTTAGATTTAGAGGTTGTGAGCGGTAACTTGACGAGTTGAATGGCGCTTTGGGTGATTCGGCCAACTCGTGGGTGAAACTGAATGTAGATGAATTACTGCGGCCGTTTTCAGGTATTGTTATGTTCTTTGAGGTAAAGCTATATTCAGTCTCTTTGATGGCTGAATACATAAAGTTAACGATGAGTGCGAGTCAGAAAATGTAAACAAATCTTTAAAAATTGCACTGAGTGTCGCAGATGTCATGGACCAAGACAGAAACACAAGACCCGAAAACAAACTTCAAGCTCACCACACAGTGTGCCATCACGCATCGAAAGCAGGGTTACAGCTAAGTTATGGAGAGGTTATAAATGACGTTATGTAGTTGTAGGTACCTTACCAAATTATTATTTTTTTATTTAGGTCGGGCCCTTAGCGATTTCGTCTCACTCTTGGCTATTAGCAGAGAGATTGGTGGCCCAGTAGTACTGACGCTGACTTAAAATTTGAAGATCGCTAGAGTCCATCCGTGCACCAAAGAGTTTCTGGAGGAACATTTATGCACAATACCATATTCTCAAAAGGGTTAAAGCCTACTCTCGCCTATCGAGAGTAGGCCTAAGTCCCAGTAGTGAGAATGTTATAGGCTAGAAGTACGGTAAAGTTAAGTGAAAAACATAAAATGCGAAGCCAAGTACCAAATATTGAGACCACAGTAATTTTTCAGTTCAAACTGCCATCGCAGGCAACAAACATTTGCAAGTTGTCGCTACAGCGTCGGGAGACGAGGTCGGTGCTACTATCAATTCTAGAACGGTGATATGTCGTCCCGTTGACGGCCGTGTACAGAACAATACCTTCAGCTGGGATAAGTTGCACTGCTGTACAAAGTTTAGTGTGAAATATACGAACTGGTAGAAACGTGTGGGTAAAATTCTTACGAAAAAGTCTGACTGTACTTCCTTCTATAGTTCCTAATGCATGGAAACGAGAGTGAATGAAATTTTCTGGTTTAGGACATGCCGATTTCTTCCTGATATTTTCCTTCACCATTTTGAGAACGTGTTGGTTCTGGTATGGATAAATGATTAATGAAATTACAGGCGCATGAGACGTTACATCCCCGTTTCAGGTGATGGGCTCTGCGCTGCGTGATGCAACTTGGGTCTTCTCATACTTCGGTAGTTGTTATAGGCGACCTAACATCAGCTGGGCCTTGAGCACGTTTCGTCATTTCTGTTACATAAAAAAAAACAATAATATTCCCCAAAGATGTGACAAGTGATAAGGATTTCAAACGAACTTTTCTGCAGTAAAATAAACCATTACATAATCCAACATCCAAGACTATTTTTACCAACGACTTGCGAACAAGTCCTATCGGAACAAAACCTAAATAAATGTCATATTCCATGACATATTGTTATAATACCTATGGATTTTTTCTGCAATAAATGATAAATAATAAATAAAAAAAATAATTCTATATTAAAAATATAGGTATACCTATTCTTTCTAATGTGTTTGATTCCATAAAGAGATACAAGCGCGAAAGGCTATAAATCACACATCTATTACGCCAATTACGCAACGGTCAGCATTCCCTAATCCTTGCGGTCCGGGCAACTTAGAAAGGGGCCCAAAGAGACCCGACTTACACAACCTCCATGATTCAAATTGATTTATGCCCAGCGATAAGCAGATCGAAAACTTTTACACGAAAAGTACGCAACTATTTTCAAGGAGGAAAACTATGGTTTCACTGTTCAGTTACGTAACCTATTGTAATAAGTTATAGAAGGATTTGTGTGTAAGTTGAATCGCGCACGGATGCCCTGATTCCGCCGATATTGATCTTTGGAAAACGGGCGCTCGGCAAGAAAAACGGGAGCGCCGGGAAACTGCATCAAGACAACCGACAAATTATTGGCGCTAACTCTAGAAAGTTAATAAATCAAAAAATCACTTTCACTCCTGAGGGTTTCCATTTACATAAAATGTCCCGAAAAATATAATAATAACAGAAGGTGGTACTCCTGAATACGTCCCGCATAGTCTGGAGGTTCCTCTCTTTGCAGCCCTAGCCAGCGGAACACAGTAATGCGAGCACTACTGCTTGGCGGCAGATCACCACATCTGGAATCTGCCGGTACTGCTTGAGTACCTCTCTGGACGAACTTGGTACAAGTTTTACTGCTACTTTTGGTTGCTCTTTTTGCACCACCCAGGGGGTACGTGTAGGTAACACACCTACGGACGCGAGCAACTGGATAAATATATTAATATCATATTTTATAGTGAAAAATGTATATGTAAATGAGATATTTAAATAAATAATGTGAAATAATAATAATCATTTAATTAAGAAACAAAATCCATAGAATTGTTAGTAAACACAAAAATAAATATTGTTCATAAACACAAAAACATAAGCATAATACTACGACACTAGGCAGGTGTTTGGCTTAATTACTACCATCCAGCCGCCATATACTACATACGAATACCTACTGTAACCAATTTGAACATGTTTTCTGACCTGATCGGATTACACTAAACATACGATTTTTATACAGGATACGAGGCCACAACATCACAGTGCGAATGTTGAACAAGAGCAATCCGTAGACGCAAATATGAAAAACGTGACAAAACAAAAACCAAAATTGTGCAATTTGCCCTACATCAAGTATTCTGGGAGTATATTCATCGGATAATGTGACATTCTGACTTTTTTGGCGGAAACCCAAAAACATGAACCCTAACATGAATAAAATCCCCTGATGTAAAAGAACGATTATATTTCTGAACTAATAAAAGAGCACACAGAATATATTATTTGATTCCGTCCGCCATATTAGTCATTTCGCCACAAATGCGCCCCCATCCATCATATGTAATCGGAAACGATCATTGCAAAAATGAGTATAATTTACTGTGAGCTCCGCATTTTACAGGCGACCCAAATTGCTGCTATTAGATGCTACATGACAATGTGGTACACCATATAAAGGCTTTCCATTTAGTGCCAAACCATATTTTGTGTCCAATGACCCAGCTACTATTGTTTATGCGACTTTTCTGGTCTTTTTAACCTGAGGTCCAGTGTTAAGTTTGTCGATTTGGTGACGTTTTTTAGCGGGAACCAAGCACTTCATCGAGCTCTCAATAACGATTCTCTCCATCACGCGGTACTTCTTCTCGGAAATTGGTCGCAAAACCGCGAAGCTTATGCCTAAAGCCTTGCCTTGAAGCAAATCATCTCTCAAAAGTACATTACTTCTCATCCGAGTTTTTATGTACCTCAAAAGGTTGTCCATCTCGAGGTTGCTGAGTTGGAGAATTGCTGCGATCGCAACCTTGTCGTAATCTTCCGAATCTTTCATCTCGACTTCCAGTTTGATATCATCTTTGCCGCTAGGGTAGATGACTTCCTGTAGTTGGAACCGATTAGGGCCTGCTCCGACCATCAAAGCGCACCGAAATTTTTCTTGTCTGTCGATGGCGGTGTTCAGCCAGCCGGAATTACGATCAAGAGCTTCGAGCATAAAATTGATGAAGTCCGATACCTCTTTCTGTTTCTTGAATGACACTACGGCAGCTAAAGCCACTTCGGGCAGCTCAACCGCACCCTCCGCAGCCTCTTTTGTCTTTTTTAGAGACGGCCGCTTCGACGCAGGGGGTGACCGTTTCATGGTTTTTAAAACATTTCTCAGGAAGAATGCAAAACGTCTAACCTTACAACGAAAAATTTTGTTGATTTGATAAAAAGTCGACTAAGTTTTTGGGTTTTTTAAAATACACTTGATGTTAATTGTCATACATTATGCGGTGATTACGCCACATCATGCAAATGTCACTATGACTTTTATCACTAGCATACTGAAGAGTTTTGCTTACATGTAGACATTACATTCTTCGCACTCAAATTGTTGTAGTACCCGTTACTTTTGAGGAACCTACCTTTATTCTCCTGGCTGCGACCCTGGCGTTGTATGGAATGCTGCCAGGACTCTAGATCTCAGATAGTTTATCTCGTGTTCCGTTTAATTTATTGTTGCAGTAAAATAAAGCCGAAAATATATGACTTCATGAACTTTATGTTCATATACTCATATAAGCACTAATTACGTTCTATACTTTTCATCCGAGAGCTAGCCAAAGCTAAGGTCCCTCGTCTCTAAATAAAACTTCCTACTTACTTAGATCGAGGAGCATTACAGAAGCCCCTGATTTACAAGGCCGAAAAGTAACAATACCCTGTATAATTATTGCCTATTATGTTAGAATGTTTAATATTCTTGTACCTATTACGAAAAAATAAATCATTTTAACTTTTAATTAATTCTTACTTATGTTAATAAATCCTTATCGGTAAGTGGTTCCCGAAAAATAGTGTCTAACTCAACTGCCAATATTTTTAATGTTATATTACGTTCTACGATTTTCTATATCTAAAAAGTTATTACTCTAATTCTCGATCACTATGAGTACTACTTTTTAGACAGTATAATAATGAAAAGAAAAGAAAAAATATGTAGTGACACTATATATCGTGTCTACAAGGGGTCTTGTAGTTTTTAAACGGACTGAAATCAACTTTGAACGTAAATAAAAGACAAGACAATAATGAAGGCAAAAGTAATTGACGACCTAAAGTACTTGCATGATTAAGCGACCAACTCAAATTCGCGCGAATTTTATTTGTTCAAGCCATACATCACTCAATCGTCCAGTACGAATCAGTACAGTTGTCGAATTGGTGTCCTAATGAGACACGCCAAGAATAAATCGCGCATCTAAAGTCTTGATTCGTCTGAGAATGATTTGCGCGAAATTGCGATGGTAGTGTGTATTATAAACGATATATTAGTACGAAGCTTATCAGATAATTATCTTTGCATGTTCAATTGGTTTCCGAATCAAAGAGGGCATGGCCGGTGAGTGAACGCAAGGACTCCAATCAAGCGGGGCGTGGGCAGGCATTAATCGTTAATACAGAATACTACGAGTGGGAGTTTATTTACTGACTTGCTTCCCACTGTGGTTTTAGAATACAATCACCATGCAAAAGCATTTATATTAGCGTACGTACTACTTCGTTACCACGCTGTCTTATTTCAAGTTCGAGCCGCCGAGATATTTAACATGATTTGTGAGTTTTGTTGACTCTCGATATTTCGACGCAGTTTCATGCGCTATGATCCCGAGTTTACCCGGATCGAAGTCGAAATATTGGGAGTCAACAAAATTCACATACTACAGTGTTTAAATGAATAATATCATATCAATATTAATCATATAATACCAATATTGGCATCTTTTATATACCCATCAACAATGTACCAACCATATTTTACATTTTTGTAGTCCACACTTAAAAATGGACAAATAAATTAGTAAGAACATCTATTTAATAAAAGCAATCGTACCTCATACATTTATTGATCATCGTTTAAAAATAGACAAGCTCATCATATCGTATCAATGGTATTGAACACAAAACCTGTTTGGTCATCATTATTTGTATTCTTATTAACTCTCTTGGAAAATTGTTGGACACGACTCCTCAGATATTATGGTTGCAGGGATCAAATGTACGAAACTTCTTCTAAAATTGATGTAAAATCAACATCAATTTTAGAAGAAACATCAAATGATCATAGAAGAAAGATTTAGTTAATTATGTTACTGATTTTATCCATGTATTTACTTCCTTGTATTATATAAGATATTTGCGCAAATTGCACGATTCTTTGTTTTTATTCATTAAGTTTTGTTTTTAATAATATTATAATTTAATATTTAAAATGAAAGAAAAATAGTACATAGTGTTCGGAAAGAGGAAAAATTACCAAATAAGACAATTAATAATGTGTGTAAGTAGCTAGCTGTAAATTCCCTTGTATACAACCAAATAATTCTGCGATTGCGTAACACATTTAAACACACAGAAATTCAATAGAAAATAGCGTTGAAATACTATCTAAATCACTGGCCTTAGAAATCAGATTCATTTCACGTTAAGCTAAATCATGGAAACATAATAAATTTTGAACACAGTAAATGAAGCGCAAAGGTCAGACTAAACCTGATGACTTGTGGTTTTCCGTTCTAAGCTTTGATAGACAGGGGTATATTACTTTTAATGCCACGGACAAGAATAGAAGTTCGGCTACTTAAGTTTCAGATAGCCTCTGTATCAGGAAGTAGCAGGAATACATGCTATCATTGAGCAATCGCTAATTAGAAAATAGCTAATATCGAACTTTAACAACCATACTGAAAAATCGAACGACTGTCGATTTCTGAGCTACAATACCGATGAAGCCACAATAGTTCTCCCGCAAACTGAAATATTTATAATATTTATTGACACATTTATTTCATCTTTTATGTGAACAAACGTAAATTTTACGAATAAGATTAGCTAAAACACGATAATTGACTGTAATTTGACATATCTGTGTGCATGTTTTGTGCCACGTGACATGCGCACGAATATATTTACTTGCGCATGTAAAATTTTACTTATCCAAATTATACTTGAGATCAAGACTTGTACATGTCTCAGGAGCTAGTGACTCATCCAGGTGATAATAAAATATTAAAAAAAATATCTATTCATATCTTTTAGTTACTGAGTAGGGCATGTTAAATATTTTATTTTAGATCTAAAACGGGTCGGCCTTTTTTTAATATGACCGTAGGTAAAACGGACTCACACGGTTGATATTCAAGCTTGCTCTAATTAGCAGGTATTTCGTGTGAAAAATTAATTACACAATACAAGGCTGTCAAAACGATAAAGGAAAATATCGCGAGGGAACCAGCATGACATAGACAAATCAATCCGGATAGGCCCTTCTTTTTTTTTGCACCGCACTCTATGAATTTTAGAGATTCTCTACCAAGTTTATTGATCAATGTAATTTTTTTCTTCATTTCTTTCTTAGACTCATGGTATTATGTTTGCGTTTATGTAGTTGCCAGATAAAGTATAATATAGTTTCGTGAAAATTTTGGGAAATATACGCAAAATTTAAATTTGTGTTTAGGTACATTAGATTAAGGTAAGGATTAGGCGAGGGTTTGTTCACTATCGCTTGTTTATTTTTGGCGATAGACCTACGCTTGATCTCGATCTCACCTGATTTTGAGTGATGTTGAGGTCGATAAAGGAGCAAGAAGGTCTAGAAGATACCTATTTATATTTACCCTTGATTTGAATAGGGTTCCATTAGATCCAAAATAGATATTTTTGCGAAAGCTGCGAATCACACATTGTTTTGGTTGGGCAGTGTGTTTCAAGAGCTTATTAAGCATTCGGAAACCATAGACAACGCATAATGTAAGGTAGGCAGAGATCAAAAATATACCCGCCTTTTTAAAAACCATTAAATTTTTTATTGTTAATGGTTTTTATTTAATTTTGCCAAATTTCTTATCTTTACGATTTAATTATCGTCCTATTAAGATTAGAGTGTTTTTTTCATTGAGCAGAATACCAAATATCATCCTATTTGCATATCTATTTCGATAGAATCTTATTGTCGCTAATTATAAATCTTTCCATTCATCGCAGAATACCTACTGATAGGAATTCCATACAAACGAAATTTTACGCAACCTCAAGCAATACAATGCCTACATGATTAATAAAAACAAAAACAAAAATCTCGGAAAGTCTCATAAAATCCAATGCAAAGGGCTATTTACACGAAGACATTCAACGACCCATTCCACCAACAAGCCATTATTTATTCATGAAGATACTTCATTAAATGAGTGATACTAACTCATTAAAATATTTTTATTAATAAAATTTGTCCCAGCTTATTAAAATATTTATAAGCCCACGATTTGGTTCACTAAATTAGACAATTAGGAATGTAGGTAACAGCCTAGTAAATGCCTTACACGTCACGAGTCGTGAACATTCGCATCTACTATCTACTCCAAGGCAGGTAGCTTCATAGATCTACCTAGATGGATAAACGTAGCTAAAAAAGGTTCACATTGCTTGTGAAGCTATCCTCAAATAATCAGCTGATGATAAGAAATTCGCCTTTAACACCCCCACTTAAGAGTGATAAGGTCTTCACTACCTAATACAAAAAACAATTTATCAGAAACTACTCTTAAGTCACCGTTAGTTAGCTAAGCTAATCAAACAGTACTTTCGTGCGGAAACACTAAAGAAAAATAGCTGACAGAGAAATTGCCTTTCAAAGGGGAATAGGGATCCCGCTCGAACATTGAGGTCACACAATGCATATAACTAGACTAGGTAGATTCATTGAAGCAGCGTGGGTCAGTCGGCTAGGTTAGGTTTATCTCGCATCAAAACAATAACTTACCAAAAACAGCATTCACTCTAATAGGTACCCGTTCCGTTACAAGATTCGCTCCAACGGTTGTCGGCAATGCTGTACTCACGCACACACACATAAACACTAGTAAACGTCATAACCGACGTTTACATCGTTAATTACACTAGTTATCAACGGTTTTGAGCACTGTTAACAATATATCACATGGAGAACAACTTAATCTATCACATATAACGGCCACAAGTCACAAAACTACTCCAAACTATATTAAAAACGTATTTTTTTGGCAAAGACAGACCTAATCACCACTCCTTTTCTCTCACGGATTTTGTGATAGCGAACAGCTGCGGTGCTGCTCGTTGTATCAAAACAAAACACTTACTGCCATCTAGCGGTTCTCTTCGTACTCTGTTCTAATGTAAGTGACGGCCGCCATCTTGCATGAAAAGCTTTGTTTTAGTTTCTCTTGATTTTCATAGATGTCGCTAAACATGAGTACTCATGCAAAAGTAATGTTTTGCTGGATCTTTATAGATGTCGCCATAATTATAATTATGGTATCTGCCTACGCAGGTAATCAAAAATAAATTTAACATTTTTGCTGTTTTAAACCATTCACATTTTAATAACAAAGGAATTAATACAACAAATAATAATTCAGTTTTATCACAAATTATTTTTTTTTTTTTGCCACTAACATAAAAATAATTATCCTGTTATTAGAAGTTAATTAAAATTACAAAAAGAGAACTCCGCCGTAACAGTGTTTAACACTGCCGTGACCAGGATTCGAACCTGGGTTACTACGGCCACAACGTAGGGTCCTAACCACTAGACGATCACGGCTATCGGAGCGATGATTGTATGAACGAAATAACGATACAGATAGCAGGCCATAATTTCCAATGCACGATACATTGATAAGCTTTCGAATTGGATAATACTAACTGTAAATGGGCTGCCAAAGCATAAACGATAAATTGTAGATTCACAGAGTTGTAATTATAGCACTGACTGTCGCTTGAACATAGATTCGCCCGTATAATTCTCGCTACGTCTTAAAAAAAAAGCTTGGTGATAACATCCCCGTATCTAAATGAGGAAATGAAGTGGATTCAGGGGACACCACTTCAGTATGGTTAATATTATAGTAATAGATACGCTATTGATAAAGTAACTTAGTATAATTAATAGTTGAAATCCCGGAAGATTAAATTAGATTAAAATAAAGAGTAGTGAGTGTGTAGTGATGTTTTAAATACAGTTAGTAAAAGCCCGCCTTAAATAGACTACGTGGTCAGAACATAACGGTCGTGGTAGGCAAAGGGTATGATAGAGATAGAACTACATCACACATTCAATAGGCACACTACTCACACATAATAGTTTCGGTATGGTCATCCCGCTCCCACTCATAGGATTATAGGATAGCGGTGAGGGACAGGGTAATTAATAGAATGTTGGCGACTTATGTAATTATAGATAGAATAGAGTAATAAAATCAGTAAATAGTGATAGGATAATAGATTCAAAATAGTTCGTAATAGTTAAGTAATCTGTTAATAGCATAGTTCCATCTGTTAATGCATTTTAAATTGTTAGCTTATTTCCACGCAAAAAAATTCTATTCAAAAGTCAGTAAACTCTATTTTCAAAAATTACGTACTAGTCGCGTTAGTCTTTTGTTAAAAATTTATTTTCCATCCTAATTTTAAAATAAGAACAGAATTATCTCTAAAAACTCCTTGTTTTTAATTATGAAACAAAAACAAACTGTGTTTTTCATGTATTTACTAAACCGCCTTCGTCAATAGTAGGATAGGTTTTGTGTTCGAATTAATGTGTTTTTGCATGAATGCGTTATGACTGCTAATTCCCACCGACCCCACTGAGACTAATTAACACTCTCCTTGTAGGAAACATTAAGCGTGCCAATGACGTATGCCGACACAGGATTTTACTAACATTCGTCGATTTCAACCGACATGGCGACATAATGTTGGGTAGTTCTGTGGCAACTATGCATCGATTGTCCGTAATCAATGTAGCGTATCATCGATTATATTATGACCGATGTAGTTTAGGACAATCGATATTGAGGTCAGCACCTTGAGATTGAGACGGTTCATCTTTGACATAACTCCTTTAAAACATACAGTTATTAGATAAACCATCTGATACACAGTTTGTTATGGGTAAATGATTCCGCCATGTCGCCACAAGCCTACGCAATCTTTTAACACTCCAAAAGTATCGCCAATTGAAATATAATCACCTAATTCTATATTTATAAATATAAAAATAAATTGCTGTTCGTTACTCTCGCTAAAAATCGAAAACTGCTAGACCGTTGTGGCTGATTTTCTTTTCATTGTGTTCGTAATAGTCTGCAAGGTTTGAGTAGTATTTTTTTTTGTAAAATTCTCGGAAAATTAGATAAATGAGTGCAATTACATTTTTCTATGGGATTTTCGATATCACGACCATATCATTGACAGTCGATTGTCAAATTGCGAATCAAGACAAGAAAACATCTGTCGGATTAACCAGTGGACTATAATTTTGTCTACGATAATTTTCTTGGTTTGATCTTCTGTATTTCAGCAAAATTTTACATTAACACGACCTATAGCGCGGTAGGCAAATCTGTAAGGCATCTTATCCAATTCCATACAGTACGATACTTTAGTTTATTACTAAATTTACGGGCCGACCTGAAAACTCACCTGATTTTAAGTGATCTGACCTGATTAAAGTTAGGTATCTCTGCCCATAACAAAATACTACTTAGGTGCTCTCAGACCTAAGTCTGTAAAGACCCAAATCGCATCCGTCGCGCCCGTCTCCCAAGACGGGGATGCATCGGCGCCCACACCCTTCCACCGGAACACAGCATCACTGCTTGGCGGCACATTAGCAGGTATGCCGCAAAGACGGACTCCCAGACGAATTCGGTTCTTATGCTACTTTTAGTTGTTTCTTTCGCACCATACAGTTGGTAAGTGTAGGGACGCTGAAGGGTACTCACCTAAGAACGACCACCAGACTGGACTTAGCCGGACCTCGGCTGATATTTCGCCATTGCAATAAGCTCTAATCGAGTATCGAGTAAGAGGTGTAAATAAAAATGAGATAATCATTGCTATCGTTTATTGATTTAAAATACAAAACTTAGTGACATAAAGCTCTATCCTTTTATTGTTACAGTGCCTGCGAACTGACAATCCGATAGGAAATAAACATAGCTTCGCACCAACACACCACATGACGATCATACAGTCAAATAAATATATTACAGCTACGACTTCGACAAATCTAGGGCCATTCTTGGAGTTTTGGATCTTCATGTATTCCGGTCACACATTCGCAAATGTCTTTTACAAATTGGTTCATAGCATTATCAAAAAGTATTAAAAATAGGAACAATGCTTTTTATAGTTTGTGGAATGGGCATTATATTGATATTAAACTAACAGCCTTCTAAGGACAACTTCTGTACATCATAATTGGCAACTTTTGTTTACAACTTTATTCAAAGCTTCGTTTATTTCTCAAAAACAATACCACTTGAACAAACCTAAAAAGGTGGTTATAAATTCGCTGTATTGATAACGCGACCCCATAGAAATTTGAAGAATAAAATTTTCACTCGTCAGATATAGAGTATGTGTTAAAATACTGTTTGATAATAAATTAATTTGTCTGATACCGTTTAGAATTATGAGCGCTGTATATGTATATTAAGTGAAATGACAACGAATTGATTTCAAATAATCAACCATTTTGTTTTTGTTGGCAATGTACAATACTAAAAATTTCCCCGAAGATGTTGTTAGAATATTACCATTTCCGGACTATGGTGATTGTTTAATTTTGTTAATTATTTAAACCGAGAGTTCATAGAAGTAATGGGACAAGCCAATTGCGTTTAGCATAATACATACATGATTTATAAGTCTACAGCGATCAATATTTTGCCAAAAATAAGGGAACAATCGAAATGTGGTCTCCATAATTTCGGGTAATTAACATTTAGGTAATAAGTCTCAATCGTTTTGTTATTTTGATTATAGTGAAATTTTGTTCATCCACAACATTTTACGTATCGTTATGAATATAAAATACATTAAAATAATTCACAGGCTTTTATGTTGGTAAGACATGGTGGGATGCCAAGTCAGGTTTTTAGTACACTTAGTTTTGCAAATAAATGTCTTGAATATCTTTATTTTCTATTTAAATTACTGAATGCAAATGTATTTATAAAAATATTTGCTCTTAACTATTGGTGAGACTTAAATTTGTATACCTAGAAGACACTAACCAGTGGCAATAACAGAATTTAACGATTCGATTCACAAACATCAAAACATTGAGACATAAACATATATCCGTCTCAAAAACATATTTCGTGAATTGACAATAACCCAAGAAACACAAAAACGGCCTTAGATGGTGAAACTTGCAACATTTCACCGATGAAAATACTATTTGTATATAAACAAAATATGTAATCGATATAGGCGTACAATATTCGCAGCACATACATATTTTTAACCAAACAAGGAACTAAAAAAATTATACTACAGTGAAGTATAATCTATAACGATAAGGTACATAAATTGAACACAATTCAATTAATAATTTACAAAGAAATGAGAAACCTGTCTGCTGAAACGTTATTGCTCTAATTTTTACAAAAGGAAACATGTCTCTCATACCTATCCCTTATAATGTTCTAACAATCCTATACCTCATGAAGCAGAAAAGTATTACAGATAATATCATACAGTTATTTAGAAAATTTACAGTACAGAACAGCGATTAGAAATAGATTCTACGTTAAATTAAATCGATAGCGCGTATATAGAGAAATTATAATGAAAATATTGTAAGAAAATACTTTAATGCTTCATGTACAACGGCTGTACCATACAATTGTTTTAAAAATAAATTCATTCCATTATTTTGTTTATAAAAAATCACAATAACATATCGCGTTATGAAACAATCGGCTACAGTTTGCATTATTCCCGCCGCGACTTTATTCTGTTCATTGCAACACTTCAGTCGTTTCATTCACTAAACTATTTCAAAATAAATTTTGCTAAATATTACTTGGACAGAATAAAGTGGCTAGTTGTAGGCCCACCACTAACTCGACTGTATAATGGACATGAGCCTAATGTTATGCTCACGAGCCGTATCACATTTTAAACATACATATTTACAAACTGTTCGGTATCAAGTGCAAGCGCTTCAAACAATTATTGAATATCAAATGTCCGACCATAACTAATAGTAGCGTTCAGATAATGATTATCGTGTTAAAACAAGAACTCTGATATTCCGTTTAATTATTTTGCCAAAAGCAACCTGAACACAGAAGATCAGTGTCCGAAACATTTTAATGATAGGAACAAGTCACCGACCACGCGTCGGATCATCACAATATCTCTCCTAGACATAGACCACTATCGGAGAGCTATACAAATCAAACAAAATGGTAAATAAATTAAATTGCTCCGTTTAAAATAGTTGCCAGAGAAAATAAATCATACTAAACTAAATAAATAATGTGGAACGCAAATTCTTTTGTGATGACATCATATTGTTACAATTCTAGTAACAGTGAAAAAGCAATGATCATCACAACAAATCGCTCATTGAAATCTTGAGCTTGTCAAAACATTGACAATGAATATTAAATAAATAATCAAACAAAATATAAAATTCAGTAAATACTATTTACTATTTTACATTCATACTGAAACTAACATCGCTCTTGTAGTGGTCAATTAGTGACATTTAGAGATTGTATTTTAGAAACTTTACAACTTCGACGAAATAATAAATGGACAATACACATTCTATCGAGTAAAAATATATCAAACGATATGCATACTACATTTGTACATGCAGACAGTGTGCCAATATCGTTCATCTTTATCGCACCGCAGCAATTTCATAGACCTTAGTATGAAATCGCTAATAATACCATCTCATCGAAATGATTTAACGTTTTTCTCACACTGGAGAGACTGACGCGCTAAAATCGAATATTATTATATAATTCAAAAGTCAATTCTAATATAGTCCATTATTATTTAGTCAAAGTTAATAGTTCCGGATAACATCACCATATTATTTCATAAGAGATAATGTTAAAACAAAGTCTTAGTTTTTTTTTCTATTCCATAGCAAGTCGATAATTAGTCGCAGGCCCCTTCGTAAAAGTACCGGCACAATAAGGCAGTGATTCAGTGTATGCTGTACAAAATATCTCCATTACAAAGTTTCAAACAGTCTGTTGCAATGAGGTTATACTATTGTAGATTCAAATCCAAAAAGGTTGAACAAGTCAATAAATTTTTATTTAAACTCTTATTTGAAATATTCAATTTTATATATGTTTCAACATTCTCGTAACCTACATGTACATTTTGTGTTTTATAGAATTATATTACTATTAAACTAGTTATCTGCTTTACACATCGTCAGTATATTTCAACGGGTTAAAAACATACGTAATCAAACGTATAATGTATAATCAAACAAGCAATACGGGAATTGGAACAAAACATTAAAATTATCATTTTTAATCGACGTTTAGATGCGGTAAATTTCGATAATCTGGCCACACTGACGTTTCGTGAAGTTACAATACTAGTGAGACTAAAAACAGGCAATTCGCGTCTAAGTACCGTTACCGTATGAGGATACCAATGTTTAGTGTCACTATCAACAGCATTAAACGTCAGTTTGGCCGCAGCACCGCTGGCTACACGTTTTTAATTTCAGTACAGCATTGAAACGTTATGCGGCCGCGGCAAAACTGTAAAATATAATCAAATGATTCGATATGTGCACGAAAAAAAGAATACTTAGTTATCTATTTCTTTGTTCGTGTATAAACATATTCTCATTGGCCCTTTATATTTCAGTCATCAGTTGCCGACACTTTAAAATATTCATAAAGCTTGCGGTAATAGAACTGAACGAAGCTTAACTAGCATAGATCGTAACTAAACTATAGATTACCAGTTATCTTGCAGTCTGTATCCATTAGTCGGTTTCCTACATTTTATATACAATATTTATTTTCTACCATATTGCGTCCTTGATATGCATTGCGTAACAATAAAAAAACCTAGCTTTCATGCCCTTATGCATCCGGATTTGGTGAATACGTGCGTTCATTCGGTACATCCTCTAAGTACTGTTCGAGTGAAGCAATTAAGAACAAATAATACAAATACAATTGTTACAACGTAACAAAATCGTCACCATAATATTTTCTTTACAGTCAGACTTATCGCATTAAATAAAAATATAGAATTATAAATATTGGATTCAGTCCAAGAGTCCTGCCGACTACGATTGTACTAGTCTTTGTCATAGTCCGTCACTACACTGCCGCAGTCTATCCCGCTCTCGCGTTACACTCGCGCAATCTTCCGTCTCACTCGCGTCCGCGGAGCGTTCACAAACACAACCGTTTGAGCGTACGCTCGCTCCATCACTTATCTACATGTTGCCGAATAAGATAGCATTAGGTAAATGTCCCCGTCAATATACTAAAGTCCCAGTAAAAATCACATTTCACAGTTCAAATGTTCTTCATACAATTATAATGGGTTTAGCACACCACACATATGAGCAGAGTGAGAGCCTGCGTCACCACTTTCTACTAAGTTCCTGTTACCTTATCTAACAGATATCTGTGATGCTGTCTAATTCAACTTCTTCTAAACAAGAACACTGCATCATAGAAGCTTGTTAACTAAGACAAAACGAACTTTATAGACTGCTGAAACGGCTTTCATACTCAATTCAGATTAGAATGAGAACTGCTACGGCATTGACGCACTGATATTAAAAGGTTAAAATCTGATCTAGCAGATGATCGCGCACCATTTGAATGCCACATGTCTCAGTCTATTCTGAATCGATTGTGTGGAGTGATCGACCTGTGCCATCTTGTTTGGCAACTCTCGCACTAGTCCGTCGCAAGTCGCGTCCATAAGAGCACATCACATAGTTACAGTTTCGGAGCACCAGACGACAAGTTGAGCGAAGCTCCGACACCGGATAGTAATATACCACCCAGACGAAGCCGGTTGTGTATATAGCCCTGTCAAAAGGCCCGAGAGGAATCCGCCTCTGAAATGTTCAAAAGGCGGTTCCCGACGACAGCAAGTTTGGCAACGTGACACACGCACTGCGCAATAAGCGTCCATTCAGCTACTATAGTTTCGGAGCACCGGGCGGGTTGGCTAGTGGATGGCCACAGGGCTGTGTTGCAGCTGGCAGACTGTCTGCAGCATGTCGTCGTCGCGACGAACGTTCTCTACCTCCATGCGTTCGGCGCCGCCCCACAGCCTCGCGCCTCCCACTCCCACTGCGCACAATAATCACATTATACCCTTCAGTCTGCAAAATCGCCTAAGTACCTAAACATAATGAAACATTTTTGGGGTTAGACACTTGATCTGCTAAACCAGGTTTGATGTTGGATGTTTTTGATAAGTATAACGTCTAAACACGTTTTCTATTCTCATTTTGTGGGATAATAGTGGGCTGAATTATAAGAATTTTTCTTTGTGAAAATAACGCGTAGTGTTAGAAATATCAAAAACATTATCGCAGCAGACCCGGTTTGAGATTACAAAAATGATTTAAATACATTTTCAAAGACAACTTTGAAGGGGATCTATTGTCGAGTTGAGATTATCGCTCATATATCACACTTTCATTTTAATAAATGCACTTCTCCTTGAATGTGCTATACAATGGGAAAAAATATGGACCAGTAATAAAAAAGGCCGTCAATTTGGGATCACAGTAGCAATTATAGTTCAACCAATTTTGATAAACAATTTATATATTCAGCAGTTTACAAATTCGTGGGTGCTGGTGATTTGTATGTCATAAAAAACCTCGACAATAAATCATCCTTTAGTTTAAATATGGAAGCAAGATAAGGCTCATCAATGGCGTATATACTTTAAGGATTCCCAAAACTAGCATCGCATTATGCTTATAATAGTTATTCTAGGAACCCGGTTGTCTTATGATGTTTTCGTTTAGAAGTGACACATGAAGTAAATACGCGTAGGAGTAAGATCTAATAAGTAGATCTAAGGATTTAAGCTTTAATATTCTACATTTATATAGGTTCTATTTACTAGGTTAGATCTAGATTAAATACTGCTTATCACCGTAACTATTGCTGTATATCACAAATTAGGTATTTATTCTTGAAGTAGCATTGTGTGTATAGGTGAATTCTAAGTGAAGCTTAGTGGATTTTACGCATCTATATTCGATTATAAATAAAGCACATTTTATAAATATTATGATACAGTGGCATGTTAGTTGGAAGCGTGATTGGATACGAAAATTACATGTGAAGGGGAAATGTAGGATTTAGTGACTATATTCATGTTTAAATACCATAGATCTGACATTTAAATATTTATATCTATTTTTTTTAATGTAACTTAACGATTTAACTTTATATTAGGGTTAATTGCGCTGAGACACTATTTTACACATTTTATAACATAAAAAAACTTACAGAAATGTATCATCATTAATTTACAGAATAGTATTTTATCCCCAGGAATCATAGTGTAGTACATGATAAATAATATGTTTATGCTATACTTTAATTTATGATACGTATCCGTAAGAATATGGTACCAAAGCCATGCATGAACGACACAGACCATGCAACGGGAGGGGTTCACGGAGGAATCAAAATGACAATCCACTAAAATATTTGTATTGAATACCTGAATTCAATACAAATTATTTCAAAGAGTTACACTAATTAATTAAAGACACTAATTATTATTTATTAAGGTTTATTATACTCAATGAAGACAATTAATCAAACATTCTCAGAATTAAACTTATGCAAGAAGGTAAACACGTCGTTGCACATCTTTCTGACAGCACCGACCTGGATCTGCCAGTTAAGTAGTTTATTTATCTATTCCAGATTTGAAAATTTAATTTGATGTTTAGTTTTAGTGGATTGCCACCTACCAAGGGGGTTATAAACATTCCATTGATTTACAAGGCAGACCTGATGATAAGTTAGGCACAATGTTGGTCGGCGTTAGTGACGCGGGCAGGGTACCCTGGACCGCTCTAGTCATCGCGGTTCCGATGGGCCATCTGACACGGGAATAGCGACATAGAAAACATAGAGTTAACGTTCAAAATCACATAAAGCGCCGTGTTATTTTCTGGGAATGTTAGTGAAACTTTATAGGGTGTTTGTACAATTCATCTGACACGGGAATAGCGACACATTTAACACACAGATAACGATCAAAATCACATAAAGCGCTATATTTGTAGGCTCAGTAGGCTTCTGTGCAATTTGTATTCAGAAATAGTCTTTGCGGTACATTACATGTTAGTTACAAAATTTGGTAATGAAGCTTTGTGTTAATTGTAACAGTCTATAGTTACAAAATTTGGTAATGAAGCTTTGTGTTAATTGTAGCTTGAAATGATCATGACAGATGTTATTTATCTACAATGTTGATGGCAAATGAGATTGTAAATTTTGATTAATATGCTTTGTCTAATTTCTACCTTATTCGAAATAAAATAAAGTAGTAAGTCATAGACTAGACATATTGTACTGTTATTAATTTCCTTCCAGTTTGAATTTAAAGCTCAAGCTTATAAGAAACTGGCACTTTTGTTCACGTCCATTTAGAAAACATTAACAAATGTTTTGTGACAAACGGATAATATTTCGACGGCTTCTTGGAATTCAATCACGTCAGAAACTGATTAATAGATGTAGTTAAAATTACTTTATTCAAATTTGGATCAAGAGGCCGAACACTAAGCCATAATTATAGTTTACTAATTCTCAAGTTTTATCATAAGATACAATAATTATATTTATTGAACTATGTATCATAAGTAGGATAATGAAGACATCATATATTTAGATTGCTGACATAAATCAAATTGCACAAAGTATTTATATAAAACCCTCAAAAAAATCGCTAACGGATATCCGCTGATCAAAATATGAAATTAAAGGCGTTAATGTTACGGCATCTTTGCCCAACCCATATTTCCAACTATCCCTTGCACCGCAAAGCTTTACATTCAATAGTTTCAATAGACACGTGTAAACTGCGCAGATCAACGAACCATAACTGCTGGAATTTATTTCATAATGATTATATGATGCATCTCAGACTCCAAAGAAAGCCCGGCTCATGCGAAAATTGGCTTTACCGTCAAAAATCTTTAAAACGATAGAATTCTTGAACGTGTTTGACGTTTGTTTCTATAACGGTCGTCACACTATTCATTAATTAGCATTTCCTGTGTCACATTTGGCACGGACACATATCCCCGGCGGCTGGGGATCGAAAAGGGCTTCAGAAGTACAGTTAGTATCAACTTAACTACCTTTTTCATTAACTTCGCCCCGTCTTCTTTTACCGGTTCTTTCTTTTAGCTATACTTCACAATTAAGATTTATCACACAAAAACAAAATATTTAACTAGCATGAACTTAACGTTACTGGTTATATATTAACCTATGCAAATATCGGGGATATTTGGATGTCAGTCAGTCAGTCAAATTATTATTTTTTTCCTTTGTAAACATTATTATTCTACTTGGAAACTTCGCTTTAAAAAAGTAATTACGCACAAGAAGATCGCGCGTTCTTTTTAATAAGATCGGCGCATGTTTTTACCCTTTCCGACCCTCCATGGGGAAGGCAATTGCGACTGTACTTATAATTTATTGTATGTAAGAAAGTTATTCATAGATTTAGTTTAGAATTTAATAAAAAAAATTAACTCTGACGTTATTTGAATTTGGAAAATGCGGAAATTTTCGAGGACATGCAAATTTATTTTGCCATAAATGATTATAGCTTTATTGAGACTTAAAAATATGCAAGAGTAAAATATGCGGGACATCTATTTCATCGGATCTACAGCTGCGTGAAAGGATATTCCACACTTATTCTTCCCCATGAGGGGTTGGATAGGTCGAACAAGCGCTGGTTTTGAACACATGGGTACAAATTTATTAAAAAAGGGAGTGAAGTTTCCTAGTAATCTTTAGGAATAAAGATAAGTTAGGTTAGAAATAAAAAAGGAAATAAAGATTTTTGACTTTGACTTAGTGTTTATTCCCAGCCTTACGATCGAAAGATCAGCTCAGTTTTCAAGCGCATTTTTTCAATAGGTAGGCAGACAACGCGCGAATAAAACGCACAATGTACATGTTCAGTGGCTACGTAACCATGTAGACGGTATGATCAGTAGCCCTGTCTTCGAAGCGACGGCAGCCGGGTTGTGTTCCCAGCTGTGGCAACATCAGTCTTGGGCGTTTCTTTTTTAAAATAAATAAATATTCATGGACATTTCGCACAGCGCCCTCTAGCCGCAAACTTAACATAGTTGTACTATGGGAACCAGATTACTGATTAATACTAATATAGCATTAAATATACTAACACCCAGACATAGAACAAACATCCATTTTCCTCACACAAATGCTTGTACTGAATAGGAGACGTACCCACGACCTACAACGTAGAAAGCAGAGCTGCTAGGCCAGGTTCTGTTTCTACCCGTATTCAGGGAATCCTATTGCAGGGTAATATCTGCACCTAGTCTGTGTTGTTAGTGAGAATAGAACCAAGATCCAGGGTAGCGGGTTCACATACCGTGCTGATGGTGTGACTGCGCCTGTTGCGTGTTCGTTGACTCGTCCGCCGTTCGCTTGAAGAAGTTGTGTTGTAGTGCGTAGTACGGCGTGACGCGCTGCTTCGGATCATATTCAAGCATGCGGAGGATTAGATCCTGGAAAATTCAACACAGACTTTATATAAATGTTGTTTTACAAAGATTCTATACCGAAAAAGTAAAGGAAACTCTAGGTTTTAATATGCGAATTAATTTATATTTATTTATTCCTACAAAAGTGGCGTGCAGAGCCGAAAGCCCATCTGTTGTTAAGTGCTTGTGCATACCTTCGCCCATAACAACAACAATACCACTGGATCCGACATAGTTGTTCTCATATTTGAAGGACTTACCATCAAATATGAGAACAACTATGTCGGATCCCGTTGCGGCCTTCACCCGGGCCAGGGACGTAACGTAAAAGCGCCTTTTATACTCACACTAATATTATAAAGGCGAAAGTATATGTGTGTATTTTTGTTACTCCTTCACCCAACGAATTTGGATGAAATTTAGTACCAGGATTGCTTATATCCTGTATTACAGGTTACTTTTAAACCTGAAAAGCTGGGGGTAATAACCGCGTTGCGCAGCATGTTATATATGTGTAAATTGATATAATTAAGTGTCCCCGAGTGAACCCACTAATGTTCCCACTGCAGGGACATCGGCCTACTCTCGACTATTGAGAGTGAATGGGCTTTGATCTACCACGGGAGCCTAATCCAGATCGGTAGATGACATGTCTTCGAGTGTTTGGTTTTAAGACATGCCGGTTTTTTCGTGAAGTTTTCCATCACCGTTTCGAAAACACGTTATTGGGCACATACATTTCTCATGTGAAAAACTCATCGGTGCACGTGTGGGTTTGTACCAGCTCCCTGTCAAGAACGCTCACCTTGAACTTGAGATAGTCTGACACCGAGTGGCCCGGCTCGCCGCGTCGCCTCGCCGCCGGCCCGCCGCCTTCGACGCCTAGTATGTCGTGTAACCGCCGGGTGCCTGGCGCCCGATACTTTCTGTAACCACTGCATAACGTCACTATACAGGATACGCAAATAATATATGAAATGCTCATGGATACCCTCTAGTTGGGGCAGCGAGAGAATTATGGACCATTTATATTTTCATTCAAATCGAGACAGGTTAATGTCACGGCAATATCCGAAACGTTTGAAATTGGCGCGTCTGATTGCTTGTATATAAAAAAAAAATACTTTAAGTTTCTTATCACTAAACTTGTAGTAATTTATCAAACAATAGCGAGATCTTTTCGCAAACAAATGAACAAATAAATGACAAAAAATCGCCGCAGTCCCGCACTTTTCACGTCCATAGAGCTCCATAATTTTCAAAGACCCAAAACTGCATTTAAGAGGATTGAAAATGAAGCTTCTCGTTCGTCGTTTTCTTAGGACTGGAGCGCTCCAGCTTCAAAGAAGCGCGCGGTTAGACCACGCACGCCATCCTGAGGAATGTCATCATCATATCCTCAGCTCCTAGTACGAGTAGGACAGAACTGTTTGGACTCCTAAAATACAGTTTAAACTTTCCGAACTATTTTAACTGATAAAATATCTGTTTCAATAAATATTTGATTTGCTTTGAATACTACCACGCCCTTTTCTTTAAAGAAATATAATAATCCACCTAAGTTTTGAACTAACGAAACATTTATTTAAGGATTTTAAATATTTCAGGCTCAGAGAACCTTCTATAGTCCCTGGTCCGATCCTGGCTACGGAAAGCTTTGTATGATGATCAAAAACTGCGACACCAGGTTCGAAGGCCAGCATCGAAGATATATCTTGTGCTAAATTATAGCGTTGACTTGAAACTTACCTGCCATCTTTACCGTTGACTTTCTTTAGAACATAACCACCGCCTTCCGACGCCGGTAATTTGTCAAAGAACTTTCTGGTTTTATGCGCCTGGAAAGAACGACACAACAGGTTAATATTTCAGTAATTATACACATTGATTTTAGCCGTGAAATTGTATATCGTTTTAAGTCGATTCTATGAAATCTTAATTAAGTAGCTCATCTTAAAGTTGTCTTCAAACCGTATCGTCCTACAACTCAAGGAGTCATCACATCTCACCTGATTTAGTAAATGATCCGGCGGCATGCCCAACACTTCGACGATTTTGTTCATCTGATCCACTTCGTTGGCACCACTGAACAGCGGCTCCCCCGTGTGCATCTCGACGAGTATACATCCGAGCGACCACATGTCTATCGCGAGATCGTAGGGCACCCCTAGTAATACTTCCGGCGATCGGTAAAACCTTGACTGGATGTATTGGTATATCTGGAATTAGACGACAATTCATTAGCATTATATTAGTACAGTCCACCAAGTTTGTCGTACCATCGTACGACAAACTTGGTGCTCTTCAAATAGTGTGGTGGGAAGTGTGGCGAATCTTCAGTCAAATAATTCTTGACATGTTCCTTCCAGCTATATTTCAGGGTTATAGTCCTTTAACAGCTATGAAAAGAAAGATAAACGAATTCTTAGATATACTGGTAAGCATATTGTGTGACTGTGAAGTGCCTGTCTAAACTAGATTTATATATTTGGGAAAGTCGTAAGAGCTAAGTGAAATACTGTGTAGGCCACAAATCTAGATGCTACAGAGAACCTAAGCCGACTAATTCAGCCCCATTTCAAGAAGTTTTCGGTAATCCTTTAATAAATAATGAGATTCCAACCAGTACGTGTAAAAGCAAAAACTTTAGAAGTATTTGGAGCGGTTTCGAACCATTTCTACTCAGTAATGGTACATAAATTATCCAACTAATAGGGCATACTAAAATTCAGATTTTAAGACATAATTCAATGCGCTTTAAATCAATTCGACGCAATAAAGTAATCATCCGCCGCACAGCTTGTTACAATTAATTACAATTAATAAACACTATTCAAAGAGGCCGAGCCTCAATGAATGAGTTTTAATCTCAAGAAAGATAAATGAGTTATCTGTTTATTTAATAACTAATAGTTGTATGATCATTTCGTTGTAAATTTGAGACGCAATTGACGATAACCCTCGGACCTGAATCAGTCGACCCCGTAGTGATTTATCTGAGCAATTAGCGCATACTAAAGTGCTAGAGAGTCCTATAAATTGGCTAGAGGGAGATGCGCTTAGTAATCAGTTAGCCGTGTAATAGAAAGACTTTTGGTTTAAATTGATCCAAATAATTACTTTACAGATTTGTAATATAAAACTTAAAAGCTCACGTTTCTCGTTATTTGTCAAGTCAAGGCACGTGTAAGTTATTTCACGGAATAAAAGTTTGAGGGGTATCTCAGGATAGTCATTTTTTACATAATAACTATACGTCACAAGTATTTCACAGTTGTGCTAGAATTATAATCTTACTATGACCTTTTATAACGGCGAAACAAGAGAAGAGTCTTTACAAGAAAAAGGACAGTAACAGTCAATTTCTAGATTGATAAAATTGACGTCGGGCAATAGTCATGTCATGTCATGTCATCCAAAACCCCGACAATATTTCTCATAAGTATCTCAAGAAGGAGACGCTAATATGAACGTACGGCATTTTCGGTAATACTTAGCTAATTAAGTTATTTAAGTTGAACAAAACGAGAAATCTAGAAATTCATCCCATTTCACACCACACATTATCTGCATATAACCAAAATTGAAACTCACCCGTTGACCTAGTTGACACGAACTGCCGAAGTCCACGATTTTGATGGCCGACCTCTTCGGGTTGCATAGTAAAATATTCTCGGGTTTAAGATCACAGTGAATTATATTTAGTTCTGAAACGGTACAGAGATCGAGGGTTAGTACGTTTATCGATGTATCTGAAATAGAATGGTCTATGGATAAGGGCGCTTAGAGGCCACCTCCATATCATACCTATTGGTAGCCGAACTGACCAGGGAATCAGTCGAATAAGTACTCTGTGAAAACAGAGGTAAACTAATATGATTTGTTTTAAAATGTTGTTCACACCATACTTTGCTTGTAACTAAGTAGATACAGCATTTACCTACATTTTTGAATGTTTTTATTGTTATATTTTATAATACTAGCCATATATAACGGTTCTATAGGCATTCAAGTCTCATAGGAAGATTTGTCTCCTGCAACACAATGTTAACACAGGAGTTACGGCACAATAATTAAGGACTAATTGTAAACCATTGCCTATTTATAAAAGATTTGAGTCGTACAAATATTAATGAACATTTCACACAGCGCCATCTAGCCCTAAATAAGATAACAGGCACAGAACAATCATCTATGTTCGTCACACAAATGCCTGTCCTGGGTGAGAATTGAACCGCAGAACGCAGAGCTACTCGAGTAGGGATGCCAGTCAAATATATTTATAGATATCTAAATTATATATAATCATTGAGAAGAACGTAGGCTGCATATTGTCTGAATAACCACGTGGGCGAAGCCGCGGGCACAGCTTATCTTATAAAGCTAAAAAAACTCATTAATTCTTGATTAAATTTAGATCATACTTTTGAAGTTATTTCAGGATTCATTGAGATACACCTATTTGAAAATAATTTTTGTTCACGATAAAAATAAGATTTTTCTCATTTTGAATGGTAGATTAACCTTTCTATTAATATAGTAACTGTCTGGCAAAGGTCACAGATATGTTATTTCTGATCTAAAACGGACATCGTAGAATTTTTTTTGTGATACTAGTAAGTATATAGCCTATAATAGCGCCGCCATAACGCTTGGGGTTGCAACTAACTATCAAGAGAAGGTAGCGAATAAGTGTTTTACGAGAGATTTTACACTTAACCCATAAGTTACTCTTCTAACTGGTAATTGGTCTTAACACCAACTGGGGTTTCCCTATGATGTTATCCTTCAACGTATACTCAAACTAGGATTCGAACCCACGACTGAGCCGTAAGGAATCATATCAACTGAGCTATCATTGCTTCTAGTTTATGTTTCTCCGAAAGGAAAAAAGTATGAATATTTTACACAGTGCCATCTAGCCAACTATATATATATATATATTGTATTATTTTTTGTAATACATACTTATTAAATGGGTGTTAATAAGCACACAAGAACATCTGTGTTTGCTACGCAAATCACCCGGTCTTGGATTCACCCAGGATTTGTCCTGGGTGAGCTCAGAAGGCTCAGAAGGCTCAGAAGGCAGAGCCACTACCAACTAAGCTGTGAGGCCTGTCGAAATGACGAGTATTTACAGAGATAATCTGCGTGCTTGGCATGAGCCCCTTCAAGCATCCTTTGTAAGCATTTCGTATTTCATAGGTACTCGTAGTAATGGCATTGCGAAAAGAATACGTAGAACCAACAATAAATACGCCATACAACAAAAATCCTTCCGGAATATATTCACAGATCGTTTGATCGACATCCGCCATTTATTTTCTTTTTGTAATCGAAAACGGACCTTTGCCAACCACTTACACCCACGTCGGAATACGGAGCATGGTTCGACAGAGACTGACTGGTTAATGTTCGAAATCGCAATGCGACTCGACTCAGCAGACGAAATAATTCACAGTGATATAACTAAAAATACGATTATTCAACTGGATTTTCTGAAGGTAAGTATTATAGTTATTACATTAGGCAACCCTGTGGCCAAAACTACAACAATCTCGATCACGAAAAAGATGCCGATCCGAACTAGATTTCTACAATAAAGACTGACTAAAAACCGAGATGATTGGAATAAATTGGAGGGGGGCGTTTGCCCAACAATGGGACACCATACCATAGGATAATAATAGTATTGGAGCAAGTCGGAGACTGTATTCGGCCGATTAGTCGAGATATCTCGAGCGGATCTCAATAAGAATGGTTCGAGTAGCGAGGAATGAATCACTTGACTGCGATTGGGGGCGATCGTGCGAGTGTCATTGTATGTCTCTCACATGCCAATCTATGTGTGGAGCTACTTGGACATACTTCATTGAAAGACGCATCACCTATTATCATAATCAGATGGTACCTTATACTATTCTACCTTCTATTCTAACCTTCTACCTATTTATTCTGCTAAATAGTCCGCGAATTGTCGTTTCCATGTCTCAAGACGAAGAGTTCAAAGCCAATTATTTTACTTTAAATTGTATAAATTAGAATATATCTTTTTTTTTCGTATGTCTGTTTCGCCTTTGCTCACCCAACTGTGGACCCATTTGGATGATTCTTTTTTTTAAATGGCAAGGTTAATTTCCAAGTTGGAAGTTGGAAGTTCCAATTCTTGAAGAAATTTTACCTCTAAGCGCGATAAATAAGCGATGAATTAATCAGCCAATAACTATTTTGACTGGCATGTGTTGGAGATGACCATTATACGCAGGCTTTTGGTGAGAGCGGTAAGCTTCTTGATAGATTATAAATAATCACAGCGCTATCTAGCCCCAAATTAAACATACCTAGAACTGTGGGAACCAGCTTATAAATTTACTATGTCAATGCATATTAAATATAAAATAATATTAAAACCCAGGCACGGCAAAACATCTCAGTTCGTCACTTATGTTTGTTTTGGTTGGGAATGGAACCCACTAAAGCGCAGAAGGCCAAATGAGCTGCGAGGGCAGCTAAAACACAATGCCTTTCTGTATGGAGTGTCAGGAGTGCAATTAAGGCAAGGCACTTACCAGGTTGACTAAGGAACAGTAGCGCCGTGCATAGCTGTTGCGCAAACTTGCGCGTCAGATTCAGCGAGACGCCACGGAAATTGGTATTGCGCAGCAGATCGTACAGGTTGTACGACAGCAGCTCGAACACTAGGCACAGGTGGTTCCGCCACATAAAGTGACGTTTCAGTTTCACTGGAATAAAAGAAGACATAGTAAGAAACTACACTCTTTGCCTTCAAATATCGTATATTTAAATGCTAAGAGACTGAATATGTATGTAATTGTAGAACCAACCAGCAGCATCAGTAACCGTGCGGAGAAATGCTGCAACCATACCCATTTCGGCCGCAAAGCGGTAATGTGCCGGTGAAATCACAGGATCACGTGACGTGTCTTCAGTGCTCAGCCTCAGGAATGACGGCTACAATTAGTTGATGTCTCATACTTCGAGCCGTATACTTGTATGTATGTACGAGTAAACCAAGTTTTTAATCTGTTGAAATTATGAGGAAAGGATACCGTTTACATCAAGAAAGCAAATTTCTCGGTCCGTCCCTTGAATATACGCCATCACGTATACGCCATCACAAGCACCGCGCATCACCTTGGGAACTGACTCTTAAACGATGTGATTAGGCGTTAGGCGATTCTTAAAAATGAAGAAGCTTGGTACTGGAAAACGCCCTGTAAGACCTATGAATCAAATACCCCACTAATATGCTACAATTTCCTTCTAATGGATGCCTTTTTTCCTTCACCGGAAGCTCTCACTTGTTGTTGAAATCGAACACACGACCGCAAGCTGACATCACTAATTATATAAAACTGTCATCGCTTCCTCGACGAATTCGCAGTATTATCGATAGACTCAGCGGGAATTTCCGGTATTATGGCTAGAATAAGCTGGTTTCACGGGCTGAAACCCAAACAACGCAGCAGGAATGCAGCCAGAGAGCTATTCCATTCAGTATTTCGGTTATCCGACGTTATCCATCCATCCAGCTGATTTCGTATCAATTTTTAATACTTTTGAGATACTGGCCTAGTCTTGATAAATATGAATGAATGATGTTATATTGCTTGGTTTTGATGAATTTATTAATTGTATCACTTTTTGGGATAAACAATCGCCGTCCTTCGGATTCAAAGTTCACAGTTCAGTATTCTTATTAATTTAGGAGGCTGGTTGACGACATGTTGCTGTCTACCTTAATTTGTATATATATAGAGAGAACCCTTACCTATATAATACTTATTTTCTGCATCTGCTTTGTTCATCATTTCTAGTAACTTGACTTCTATTTGTGCCTGATTTAGGAAAGGTTTCTTATTCTTAATTATTTTTATCGCTACTTGACACTGTTCGTCGTGGTCATACGCTTTCACAACCTGAAATAAAAACGTGAAATTCGGTTAAAAATAGACACAAATCAGCAGCTGTATTGCTTGGAAGGAAGTGACCGAATGATTGACGTGTCATTAGGTCACACGCGAGCGGAAACTGACTCATGTTCTGATTAGTAGCTTGTTGCAGGAGAGAGAGATAAGAGATCTACAAAGAGCAGAGCTACTGAGCTGTGAAATCTGCAGATATACCAGAATCCAAACGACAAGTATTCATGGTTTACGTATCTCAATGTAATAAGTGTTATGCTAGAGTCTTCCCATATTTCGATTGGATCATATCCGTTCTGATGTTGTTTTGGACATCAGTGAGCTTTGGTTCCGGAGCAAATATATATAGTCGTCAATGTAAACAAAAAACAACTGACCTGTCCAAAGGAACCCTTCCCAATCGGCGATGAGATCTCATACCGGTCAAGGAACTTTTCGCCCTGTTTGATGATGTAGTCATGGTTGTCGTCATCATAGCCGTCATTGTATAGCTTTCTCTCCTTCTTGTGTGAACCGTCCTCGCCAAGGTACTGTTGCGCTCTCCGCTTCTTCTTTGCATAGTATACCTGGAGACAAGAATGGAACATTTTTCAATCTAATAATTATTCAAGCTTATTGTACTTGTCTGCGAGATGTTTCTTGCCTGATTCCCCCTCGGGTTGCTCGGTTAGGTTTAGCATACATATAATGTGACTAAGGACTCTTGTAACACGTTATATGCGTACGAGTATGTTGAGTACATATGTACATTTTGTTTTGTCCAAACGAAACTTGAGAACTTACGGTATAAAAATTGGACAGTCAGAAAGTCTCACAAATCTTTCACCATCTATTATATATATCGAGTTTCCAATAGTTGGAGACTCGATACATAGACTAGTTATACAATTATATTGTGGGCCGCAATATATTATTATTAAGAATCCCTAGAATCTAGATCATGACAAGAACGGCCGACAGACAGTAATAAATAACACAATGAGACCCATATCAGATTCGACCGACACGAAACGAACCATTTCGAATTCGAACGAAAAACGATTCTTGACTACTATTAGGCCTGATTGTCATGCGTTTTTGTCAGCAAGATTTGAATTTTGGTACCATTATAAAAAGCATAAAATTAAAAAAAAATCAAAGATTATCAGTTTAAAAAATATTGTGGTGTTGAGTAATTACAGTCTCAGCAACAGTCATGGGACCGTAGATTTATTGGTCTACGAATCAGGCATCAATCACTATTTGAAGAAATAAAACATTTATCTTATGACGCCTATTCTAAACTTGGGATTTAATGCACTAGAAAAATACTTTATGTGCGCAGAATCTAATATTTCTTTTTTGCGTTTTCCAAATAGTGTCACCAGAAAAACAAGCTATAGCTGTTGCCAAAGATGCCTCCAAAATTTTCATATTTAAATGTACATCTAACGCAGAGCAGAGGTTAAAGAAATCGATAAGTTATTACAAATCAAGGCCTAGAACGGTGTAGCCTACATCCAGGCTCAATAATCCCCCTGCACACGTTATAGGAAATGAAGAGTAGATGCCGAATGGCGGGAATTCGACTGACGGCCGTTGACCCAAATATGCGGTTGACATTGATCGACGACGGGCCGCGATATGCTTATATGAAACATTTGTACTGCCGAAACGAGCACATGGATTTGAGAATAGGAAGTTCATTGCTACCGAGTTTTTATAGCGAGTCTCGCTACCTCGCTAGGCTTGCCGGGTGACTCATTGTTTTGCGATATTTATGGTAGATTTGTTTGAATGTCTTTTGGTTTCCATGTGTGTTATCCTCAATGTGAATGTAAGTGTGTTTATTACTGTTAGTAGGCTTGAAATGTAGATGTCAAACTGTTAGGTATGATCGGCATTTAGTAGCCACAATTATTACGTAACCGAACTAAGGAGAATAATATCGGATACTGCATAGCATTCGCATAGTGGCGGTGCGGAAGTGTCGCGTATCGACGCGGCTGAACGATAACCCAAATTTCTGCCACCGACCCACATTTAACACCAAGTGTGTTTCACAGTCGAGCGGACGCGCACCGCCACCGGCGCCGGCGAGGCTTCGGTCGACCACCTATTTGATTCGGATATTGTTTGTCTGTTGATCTTTAAGCTGTCGGATTCGGCACTTGGCCGGCTTCTTTCGGGGTGTCGATTAATTTCGGCCAATTAAACATCCTCGCCTGGCATAGTGATCGGTGGGGGTTGTGGTGCGGTATATGGTGGTGGTTGTGCAGGCCAGTGACCGCGGCACGTGGTCGCGAGATGAGCGCGTCGGGCAGGGGAGAGACGGCGCGCGGCGGCTGTCATTGATTTTCCCCGTTTCCCCCCAACCCCGAAGCTGACTCCCGCCCACCGCGTCTCACCCACTTCCAGCGCCCGATAACGAGGTTAACGGGCGACGTGAGTCTCTCCTAAACTTTAATTATACCGGTACACCCGTCGTGCATGTTTAACCCGGCCTCTATTCAGCGTTTTGTTTGCAGCGCACCTGATAGCGAGACGTGATCCACTGTTCGGTCGACGGGTAACTATCTAATGAACCCGGAGATGGAACACGAAGAGCGCAACTTGTACAACCTGTGGGTTGGAAGTTACTATTGTAAGCGGCCGGCGACGCTTTCCATTCAAATCTACAAACTGAGTCTACAAGCGGCGTAAACACGGCTACGTTAACTTCCTAGATTAATTGGATGCAATGGAGTTGTACTCCAACAATAGACTTGTGTATTAGAAAGCGCACACAATAGTAAACTAATTAAATCTTTCGGTGATGTTAAGTTGTCCTGTTATGAACCAATATCAAATGAAGCGAAGAATTCATAATCTCGTAACTACTGTTTAAGGCGCTGTCATAGTTTCCCGCTTACGCTTCTGCGATCACGAGTTAGTGAATACCAAATTGTCATAAAAGTACAGGTTATCTCATTTTATATACAAACTACGAACAATATCGAAAAATCGTCAAGTCATAACCTGGTAAACTTTTTATCAATACTTTATAATAGTTTTATGTAAATAATATAATTGTTAAACAAGAAATTATTGAGAAAACAAATAATGCGTGACAAAATCCAAATTACATTGAAACATATATAATAGTAAGTTGTATATATTTTTATAAGCCTTTATAAAATCCTGTATTTTGATACCATACTCGATAGGTTTTGAGGGTAAAAGGAGATATAATACGGCGCCAAAAATCGGACGTTTAATTAATATTTTTGATATAACCAGTGTCACTCTCACAATTAAGACGAATCTAACGGCACCTCTCATCCCAGTCAACTTTTAGCGCAGTCGAGTAAAAATCAAAAGATCGAGTAAAGTTTACGTAATATTGTTTTGGCTGATGCCAAATCCTATATATCGAACTTAAATCGTGTAAAAAAATGTTGCTTTTATTTTAATATAATTTCCAGCTCGATTAAAATGAGCAGTTGAGAGTACTTTAACCCTATTCCAAGAATCTTAGCCTAAGAGTTCGCATCCTTGTGCGCAATGACTCTGATACCGAGATCTATATCGTGAAGAAGCGATATTGTGTGTGGTGACTTCCTGGATATTTGTGGTAGCATGGGCTCTTCGGGTAAAAACTAATGGACATTATCCTCTTTCGGTCTCATGTGTTCAGGAGTAAATGAGACGGAAATCAATCGAATTTTGTATTTTAATATCACCCGAGTCTAAAAAAGATAAAGTGCACATAATATACTAGTTGTTCGTCACTGGTAATTTTTTTTTATGCTGTTACTATGCAACCTATGTCCTCCCCGACCGCAGTATGAGAAGACCCAAGTCGCTTGTTACGTCTTTTGCGTGTGATTTCACCGGCACAGCAATACGAGTGCACCACTGCTTGGCGGTAGATTACCTGATTTTGTGTTCAAAATTACAACTACTAATAATCATCAAAAAAAACCGCATTTAACAGTTGAAAACAATTGAAAATAAAAAAATCCGTCTTTTCTAACCCTCTGTCACATTAACAAATTTAATTTAAATTAAGGAATATTATCACGAATGATGTAAATTATGTACATTAAAAATTTAATAATTTGCTGGTTTGGTGTAATGCTTGTAACACTGGTACTTCTTATTCTCTAAACTGGTTTATAACAGTTTAAGGTCCCTGTTTATGGGACTTGTAATTTAATTTTGGGGAGTCCAGTGGCTCGCATCCGTATGTGAGTACTCTGTAATTCCCTACATATTAATATTTTATTCTTTGGAGTCGTTTGAGAATTAATGTATAGGATTCTTATCTTTTTAGAACAAAAGAATGGAGTACTTTGGGAATAACCCTAAATGAGAGTCTACTTTTTATACCTACAACACAAAGCGGCCAAAGCTGTAGACAAGTAGCTAGTATATCATAGTTTAAATATAAGGGCCAAGTTATAATGAGTCCAATAAAACACTTGACATTGCCAGTCAACAAGCGCCAAGAGCTTTTATACAATCATCGTTTATTCAATTATCGGACGCCCGACAAGCAAGAGTTCGGTCGTAAATTAATTTGCGATATGTTTCCTGGACCTCCCAAAAGTGTGATGGTACCCGCGAGTAAAAAGGTAAGTTTGGCGGATGTTTTTGAGGCCTTGATCGCAAAAGGAATGGTCTGATTTCTAAATGTGTACTTTAAATCTGTATGGAAGTTGGTTTTTAACCATGTCAATGTAGACGGTGCCAGGATCATCGCTCTGAATACTTTTTTCTAGGGATTTTGATGGTTGCTGTCGCTTAAAACTTAGTTTTATTTTATAAACATACACTTTTTGAAAGGATTTCGAACGGAACCTGAATTTTTTTATATAGGCATCATATTTTAACTGCAATAATTTAGACTTTAAATTACTATTGTTTATGTACGGTTATATTACATAATTTTTTCCAGTTTTTAATTTTTTTCATGAATCCAATAAGAAAATTCATAAATAGCCAAAGAAATTTGCAAAAATTTGTACATCGACTCTAGGGATTTTCATTATTTGTTAAATTACCTTAGTATTAATTTACTACAGTAATATATTTACGAAGGAAATAAAATACGTAAAAACTTCCGCAAAAATCTAATTATGAACATTGGAATAGTGTGATACCTAACATCACGGTTGCAATATCTTCTACAATCGAACAGCAGCACGAACGAGCGCTAAAAGTTTAATTTTGTCATTTTTTTTCTCAAAATTAAATATTTGGCAATTCCGAAAAAGTCTCGCAATCGTTATCAAGGAAAGAAATTAGGAATGGTTCGTTAGGTCTCCCTATATAAATAAACCGAAGTGTTCAAGTATTTAGAAGAATTTGATTATTGTAATTATACACACATCTACATAGATACACATATCTTAATTGCATACAGTGTGTATTATGTATATCTAGTTCAGAAACGAATAAAAATATGACTTTTAATATCAATAAACTCAACAGTAGAAGCCGGCTTGCAATACTAGAATGCAATTGTTTACAAAGTTAATTTACTTCCAACTTTATGAAACTGATTCTCCCAAGGCATTGGTACCGATCCACTTGTACAAACTTTAAGTAATTCATATGATTTATGTAAGTAGTCTAAATGGACCGTTGTAAAGTTCAGACTAAAATTGTAAATAAGACGACAGTTGGGCGAGGCAATCATGCCAAAAATGCACTCGGTTATGGCTGTTCGCGGAGGCACTTCTATGTGATTTTTATTGCTTTTATTCATCTCGTTGTATTTATGGGGCCGTGTTGGCATGAGGCTGAAGCTTATGTATTTTTTTCATACGCAGTGGCGCTGTGACTTCATCGTGATGTCACCCGAATGCACCGATGATGCAAGCTCGGCATTTGATCATCAATTGGTCACAGTCACAGTTTGTTGCGTTGTCTCGCTTGCAATAACCAACTTTCTTTATACATCGTGCCTTGTTTTGTTTAAATTGTTTGCGGAGTTACCGCGTTTAACTCACGTGGAGTTAAATGCTGTAAGGTTTCAAACACTTTTTTAACTTCTCATTCAAATTGTATTTGTTACGAAGTAAAGTTGCGAGAAATGTTGGGCTATAACCAAATTAGAAGAGAGATTAATTATTTGAATGCTATTGAATTGTATTGAATTCGGTCAAAGCCGATTAGTATTAGGCAGCGCTTTGAAGAAAACTCTTTCGGAAACTTTGAAGTAGGACGTGAGATTAAAACTCCGGGATTATTTGGTACACGAGAGGTATTGCAAAAGATTAAAGTCTAATTTCGCCAAGGACTCGTAAGGTTCAAAATACAACCGACAAAAGAGCTATTAACCAAATGCTAATTAATTTTTGATAGTAAAGGCGACGACGACGCCGCGGTGATATGTAAATGAGCGTTCGTCGCTTAGACACTGGTTTACAACTTATCAAGTCGTCGAGTATCAATTAAACCGACGGAACTGCGCAACTTTACATCATTAACACCATAAAAAGACAGTTATTGCGAGGAAATTTGTGCAATCAATTAGGAGTTTTAAGAGGGATGGGGGTGTATGCGTGCAGAGTGCAGCGGCGACGTCGGGCGGGGGTGGCAGGGGAGCGCGGCGCGCGCATCTGTGTGCATTCGGCATATTTACCCCGGTAGTGGGCGGGCGGGGGTCAACGACCCGACCCAATGCAAGGCCTGCGTACGTAGGCCGCCCGCCGCCCGCGACGCACTCTGCACACAGGCGCACCGCACACGCCGCCGCCCGCCAGCCCGTTTCATTAGTGCCACCGCACACCGCTCACACGCGAAACGCTAACACTATGCGTCAAGTGGACGCACGCATTTTTTAATCATCATCGGGCGGAATCCGTCTTGAGGGAACGCCTACACAACGGTTCGCATTACACGAATTTTCTCGTGATTTCAGAGAGTAAACGGTGCAGGTTAGAAATAACGCGCGGGCTAAATATCAGCCGGATGCACCGTATTGATCTGGTGTTTATTTTCGACTTGCCGCCGGTCTAGATAACTGATTTAAAATTTATGTGTGGCTAAAATGGTAGCACGATGGAGTAGTGGTACGGAACAGCCGCCACGAAAGCGGCGGTCTGCCGGCCAGTAGTATGAATAGGAAGCGGTACATTCCGAAGATAAGAGCGTGCCACCAAGTGTTTATGTAGCGATCGGACCTTCATAAACTACAAACAAAACATCATGATTGCACCGTAGCATTCATAAATCCACCGGTTAGACAGACAGACATTTAGGGGTGTAAAGTATAAAGCGAGGTACCTATACTTATGTTTGCCACCCTTGCAGTCGGCGGGGATGTCGAATGCAATACCATAGGCTACCCCAAGCGTTCCCCTCGTTGAGGCAGGTCCGGGCGGTGGCCGCTCATGGGCATTTCCATAATAACGAAGCGAACGTTTACTATTCATTAATAAATAACCTGTATTGGAGATGCTGCTACGTTCACGCGCCCCGTCGATAAACAAATTGCAGCGGTAACCTTTGTGCAAACATCGGGAAATCACTGTGATTGGAGTGATATAATATTCAGGGGAACACCGTAGCGAATGATTTAATTAACCTGAGTACACGCGTAACTCGAGTGTAAATGGGATTCGTAATCATTTCACTCATGAATGAGAAACATGTCACACACGGACTACGCAATACTTCATTTCTCTTTGTATGAAATGTGTGTACATTTCATAAAAAGAAAAATTATTGTTAAATGTTATTTGTTTAGTTTTGTGTTCCGACGTAATTGTTACTAGCGGCTCGGACGGAAGACGAGCGCTGGTTTATAATAAATTTTTTGTTTTTCAAATTATATTATTTCTTTATATCGTCACACAGAAAAATATCTTTCTTTCTTCCAAAATGAGACCTTAAATAAATATTTTGCAAGTACTTGGCGGAGATTTGGAGCCTACTGAGAACCTTTAGATACTTAAGTTGGTATAGAAGTATAGAAGCTAAGACGTAGGACGAATCTAAGAGATTAGGCGGAAAAATGTAATGGTTTCAGTATCCGAGAGGAAATACTTCAGACTACTGATGAAAACGGGTCTCGTAAGGGCTCTTACAGACGAGCTCGGCATCTAACTATCTGACTAATGTGTAGCATGTCGATGTATTACATGAAAACATAATTTAGCTTGACTTGACTTCTTAGTTATGGCTCTTGCAGGTTGATTTCATGATAATTTCACGGTTTAGAGCGTGCTAATGTGGTTTATAAATAGTTTTTAATGTAAGCAAACTCCACAGCTGATTTACCTAGTAAGGTAAGGTAGTCATATTAATTTAATATCACGTCAAAATTATTAAGCACACAAATTCAAATCACAGATGTCAAATCGCTGTGATCAGTTTAATCTTACCGATTATCAAGGCGTTAATCAAACAAATGCTTCTCTACATACGCTCGTTATTGTAACATATACGTGTATAAGCTTATACGTTACAATAACGCACATTTTTAGCCAGTCTTCTTTTTCCTTTCGATTGAGTAAGTGGCCAACTCTAGTGTGGGGGTATTCAAACCGCCCGAAGGCCTCCAACATGGCTTGCCGACTAGAATAGCCGGGACCAACATCTTAACGTTTTTTCCCCTTAGATTACGTCTGTCCAAATCCTAACCAATCGAGATAAAGGAAAGAAGCAGTAGGTCATAAATTTCGTACATCACGATATGAGTATATTAATGTCACCATTAGAAGCAATTACATAACATGTAAGGTCCGATAAAATCATCATTAATCAGTTAATCGATATATAAAAGCATTATTTTATATTAGTAAGGAGCATTAACGAGTTCTTGTAATACGAGCATTAGTATTCAAGTGATTGGCACTGAAACTATGCATAGTACTGACCTACCGCAACGACGAGCTATCTCATAGGTCAATGAGATGATTTGAGTGGATCATCGCACTCATTTTAGCGGTACAACCAATATCGCCCAATCGAGGCAGTGTTTTCATGAACTTTTTGATTTGCGCATTTATTGTACCTATTCCATTTGATGTGATTTCTAGCGCACTTTGAAATAAGGTTTATACATCAAAAATAATGTCTACGAACCCTTACAAGATCACTCATAAGTCTGCCAGTCGTGCGTAAAATTAAAATTAATTACATTTGCTTAAATTAATTTATTTTATCTATTATTAAAATTTCCAATTTTTTTTAAATTTAATGTATCTGACGGTCATGCTGATGGCCCACTTGATGTTAAGTGATTAGTGACGCCTATTGACAACAGCAATACGATTCAGGTCCTATTCTACCGAAGCATGAGGAGACTAAAGTAGCACTGCGTTGCGGCCGTCAATCTGACGGGGAGACGGTGATGTGCGTACACCCTTGCCGGTAAATTACATTCAATTTTTTATTACAGTGCACATAAATTACATTACAGCACATCCTTCCCACGGTTTATGTGCAACAGGAACCGTATAAACTAAATATTTTAATAAATCGTGTGGAGGATGACTTTGGAAATATTGTCTATTAGACCCAAAAATGCATTATGTTTCTAAAATATATTCTTTGACGGCTCCGTAACCTGGGTGGAAGTAGCCTTCGAAGAGAGGGGCCCGACTATGAAATACGATCTGTATGAAGTATTATCTTATTACTTTAAACGAGCAACTCTAGTATTTGACTTCGACTTGGATGAAATTTTGTGTTTCGATTTCGACAGGGCTTTGCCGTTTAATTTTGCCTCTATAATAATTATTTTTCTTGTAAAAACGCATTTTTTATAACTAGGTTCTATCTATATATACTATATATATTTGTATTTGTTTTGTGTATATATATATGTATGTATACAAAACAAGGTACTACATAAGTAATCTTATCTAGCTGTGTGATATAATTGATAGATTACTTACCACTGATAGATTGTGAGAGTTAAATAAAATATCATTCATTCATATTACAAGCTACGCTTAGTTTGGGGCTAGATGGCGCTGTGCGAAAAGTCCATGAATATTTTTTCCTATTTATTTATCAACCAAAATTTTGCCTTTAATTTTGAACGCGAGCGCGAGATAAAATGAACGCACGTAAAACATTGCACAATATTGCAAGTCGGTAACCGTAGGCGGGCGAACGTCTACAAGAAAGCAGGGTTGTAACTTAAATATAGCCACATACCAAGAACAGAATGCATGTTTTGCCTAATTAGCGCGAATGTTCGTAAACACACCTATTCGACATGTCCACGTTAGATGATCGGCACAAGCGTGTTTTTTTTATGTAACTAAAGGGACGGGACGACCTGAAGGCCCACCTGGTGTTATGTGGTTACCTCCACCCATAACAACAGCAACACTACTTAGGCCCTCTCCGACCAAAGCATAAGAAGACCCGAGTCGCATCCCGATGCGCCCGTCATCCGAAGCGGGGATGTTATGTCTCATGCATGCATGTGATTTCAACGGCACTCAGAAATTTGCCGAACAGACTTGTGCGACCTTGGCGTCAGGAAGTACTTCTCTGGGCTAACTTTGAACAAGTTCTAATGCTACTTTATGTTGCTCTTTTAGCACCACCCAGGGGGTAGGTAGAGACTCTGAGGGTATTCACCTACGGACGCGAGCAACTGTACCCCCGAACAGGACATGTTCGTGCGGTCATGTCCCATCCGAATAACGCTTAACACTCTTCTACTTAATACTATTGTACACCCTTAACGGTGCTTATCCCTTCTGGTAACAAGCGTACTTAGCCACAAAGTCGCTTTCCGCATCTGTATGTCTGTGTGTTTATTTGCTCACTCCTCCTAAACCACGCAACGGATTTTGATGTATGATAATAATATATTCATGTATAATATGTATTGAAATTTTCAGTAAAGAAAAAGCCGATAATTTATTTTTTTTGTAAAAAAATATTTTAGGCATTTACACTGCTATTGTTGGCTTAATATTACGAGATAAATCCAAATGATATACTACAGAAAATTGTATTACAACCTATGACACACACACACACTATACAAGCATGCGAAGCCGAGGAGGGTGACTAGTTTTAAATATAAATAGTTCCACCACGTTGCCAGGTGAAGTGGCAACCTAAGGGTTAGGCTCTCTCGTATTTCGGTTTAATTCCCGAGCAACATAAACGGGATGGTAATGTCTAATCTGTTGATGCCTGTGATGAAATAATTTATCAGCTATAAAATAAGTAATATATTATGTAAGTAAGTATCTATTAATTACCGAATCTCGTTAGTAAACTTGAAACCAATACAGTTTTACGACCATCAATATAATAGTATAGTACAAAATAAACATTCCTTTTCAATAGGGATATTGGACGGGTAAAAGCAAAAGCTCTATTTGTTATTGAGAGCGTCGATAAAAAGATGAATTACAAACATAAATCCAGCATCCAGGAAAATAAAGCACGGATGTGGGTATTTATTAGTTTAATATTTGCGAGGAAAGTCGAAAGCGCCAGGAAGTATCGTAAATACAACGTGAATAAGGTATTTGATTGATGCGAAGTATGTAGATTATGTATATTGTTGGTGAATTCGAAAATCAGCCATGATACACGAGTACACCCATTAAAAATTGTGTGCGTTCAAAAGGCCGCCTTCGTCGCGCGCCTCCACTTCAAAGTTTGACCTCGCAATTACTAAAATTGGTTTGATTTACCATTTTAATTGTAACAAAAAGCTTATTTTTTCCAGTTGCACGGCCGGCTTCTGTGTCGCTGTAATCTCGACCGAGTGACTTTCGGCCGGAGGGTCTATTAGGGATCTTCGGGATCGCGGCGGCCACGACTCGGGGGTTGAATTTTGAGCTGTGGCGTCGTGTCGTTAAGGCGTAGTTTCTGTCGGAGGTGTTCGGTAGGCGCGAGAGGAGAGCACTCGAGGTCGGATGCTGAGTGCGGGGGTGTGGGGTGAGGTGAGCGGGAGGCGAGTGGGACAAAATCGATATCGTCGGGCGGCGCGCGACGTCTTGCACCCCAGCCCGCTCACCCCTCTAATGAATGAGAGCGGCCCGAGCATAGTCATCTCTGCGGATGGCGGCTTCGGCGATACGAGCCGCCCGCCGCCGCCGACTAGGCTCCTCACCATGGCTCGCCCGCGACTAACCAACGTTTTGCTTGCTGGTCGCAAAGATAACGAACTCGACACTGACAACCGAACAAATCGACGTTTTCCACATATTTTTCTGCGGCTCTGCCGTATTTAGGAAACAATGAGTATTTGCAAAATGGTACTCGCGAAGGGAAAATGTATTTTCACTCACGCAAAGCTGATCCTGTAATGCGGATGGGATAACACTTTTAATCAGATCCTATCCTTCCATTACCGGGCGCGAAGTAAATAGAAAATAATACAATTACCCAGCAAAGCCTAAAAACATTCGCAATCCTCATAAGGCCAATATAAAACCGCACCGAACTTAATCCGCCAAGAAATTAAATGAAGTAATTAGCTAATCATGGCCCAATATATAAATATGTATATATTTTCTTTCAATCCTACGCTTTACAATTAGTGTAGGTGGTCCAGACCACGCAAAAATATTAATCAAGGAGGCGAGCGCCACCTACGTCGACTTGCGAATACATACAGTATTATGGTATTTAGTCATGTTTATAAAGATATATAAATTTGGTCCTCAGCTTACGGAGAAAAAACTCAAAGTCGCTGGAGGATAATCTTGTACCAGCGCGAAGTTTCGTGATTTCAACAAATCGTATATCTCCATCGTATATCGTTCCAAAATATGGAAAGGTTAAAATAACATGGAAGATAATATAATAGAACAAATAATGAATAATGTTCTCACATTCACATTGGGCGAGCTAATATTATTGAAAGATAATAACGTGACACACGTGTAGAAAAAGATCGTCCAGAAGAAGATAGAACACAACCATTGTGAAACAAATAAGTGACTGTGTAACAACAATACCGAAGCTGGAGCCCAAGTTGAAGCCCTTGAAGTGGTCATAGACAAAACTACGTGAAAGATTACTTATGTATGACGTAAGCAAAAACATTTCGACAACTAGGAGCAGAATCGACAGCACTTGAAAGTTTCGACTTGATAATATGAGCATCACAATAACATCGTTTCCTCAAACTTACTCCAACTCTCGAGGGTAACTAGACCTTAGGCGTGAAGTGTGCTAGAGAGAACACGGAAAGACTGAAATCTAGTGGTATGTCATCTATTTATAAGAAGACTCCAATAACATAAGCCTAAAACGTATGTCTTAAGTATCTTCGTTTATTTAATACTATGGCAATAAAATTAAAAATTCAATTGGTGGTACACTAGTGCTAGTGCGTATCGAACTTAAATGTTGTTATTTAAAATTCACCCTGCCCAGATAATACCAATAAGAAATATTTAGAAAATTTTAAAAAGGTGTAGTATGATTGGGCCCTTTGCTATGTAACATAAGTAGGCACAAGTTCGTTCCGTATCGAAATTATATAAGTGAACGTCGTCTGGCCAGTCAGGAACGTCTTCTGTGTTTAGAATAATGTTGGAAACGTTATGAAGTTATCGGACAAAACTATCGAAGTCATGTAGTCAATCTTACCGTAGATACAAATAACATTGAAAAGGGAGAAGAGATTGAGAGCAAGGTTCCAGATGTTGGTAGTAGCATTCATAGACATCTATTATATTATAATGTATAGAAAGGTATGCATATATGTGGGTCAATGTATAAACTAAACCTAGCGTCTGTGTCAATACTTATTATACGAACGAAATGTATAACTAACATACAGAATAACTATGTAAAGCGTTGACTCAATTACGTTAAACGTGGTATGTAAACATGCATTTTATTTATACCTGACTGTAAATGGCAATACAATTTATACATAGAAATCTATTTATGAACATAATTAAAACTGCCTATTGCCACTTCAAAGAATTTCATCAATAAGCTTAAATTAGCCGTGATATCTCTTGTTTACAGCTTCATTTAGATTCACAATGATCTCTTGTCATCAACAAAGCCTAGAAACGTCGAAATATAAATCGAAATCAGACTCGGTTAAATAATAATTGCTTATTCTACTCTCGGTCGTTGTCAATAGGTAATGAACTAAGGGATGCAAAATCAGCTGCAACAGAACGATCCGATTAAAATACCTCTGCAAAACTGGAGTTTATAATGATGATGACATAAGATAAGCTTTACCATTTAATACCCAGTTACCTAGAGAACGTGACCTCTCGTCCAAGGGGTCATGTCAGTAATATTGCCACAGATTCCGATAGCGGCACGTGAACGGCTGCACGGTCACACGGACGCGACGTGGGCACATGTCAAAACATTACATCACGTACGTTGATATAAACAATGCACACCATCGCAGTATCGATTGATCTGATAATATCTGGCTTATCATGCAAACTGTTCATATTGACGTCAATGTTTCAGAATCTATAAATTATTGCCGCAGCTGCGCATGATCAGCTTATTGTACACTCTTGGAGAAATATTTGCGTTTTATTTAATAAAGATATTAAGGACGCCGAGTCGAGGTTGGATATTCTATATTTAAATAACGATTGGGGTTTAAGGGATATTAGTGACTCAAGTAGTGGTATTGGTGACTGTACCATAGTCGCGTCTCGCAGACATTTCCACCGGAGCGTATCGGCCAGCGTCCTGATGAGGGAACGAGTGGATCTGTCCCTTTTGCGCACCATCGTCCCGACTTCACGCACCGCTGATGGGTCACTGCACCGGAGCTCACACGAAGACACGATAGAATCCTTTGCTTTTGTAGCCACTACCGAGAGTATAGTAATGTTACGGTAACACTGATCGACACATTTCCACGCGTGTAAATAAATACATCGGTGTAGCAACCGCAATAATCGGCAGCGAGGACACGACTGGCGTTATCGCGACTATACTCATCATACCTACATAATCTCCGGTTAGAGTAGACGATTCCGTATAATTGTGAATTGAGATCGGCCCAGTTGTTTTGGTCAGCTGACGCGCGTCCCGTTCTGAGGACTCGAATACTTTTTACGCCAACGCTCATTTTAATAGAGCGGAATACCGCGGACGTAATGGATCATGTCAAGCGGAATTAGAGTATGCATTAAATCATTGTCAAACATATTAGCTCACTCAATGTAAATACACTAAGTGAGATAATAAACAAAGAATGAAATTAAATAGAATAGAATGGATCAGGGAATCTTATCGAGTTATTGACCTCGATGGCCCTAAGAAGTCATCGAATTGGAACAATTAGCGCGTCGTTTTCCCAACAACTCATTACTGGCATCATACGGGAAGTTAGTGTAAGCAATTCTACTCCTTGCCGCGATTAGCATGGAATTGCTTGTTGTTTGTACGAGATTTTATAATTAGATCATGGCAGAAGTCCAGGTCGATCTATCGGGTATCATAACGGATTCAATACTTTATCTGGTAGGGTCATTGGCACAAGCGTTTTTTTCCGGAATTGCAAAACAATATTACGTATGGATGCCGGCAGACGAAGTGGTGAAAAAAAGATCAAAACAATGAGGAGTATTTTTGCTGACAGTCAAATGTTACATATAACATATGATACATGTTATACCTATGTAATACATGCATCTATTGATCTATTGATTTGAACTATAAATCCTGATGTTGTATATGAGAAATCACAATACCGAAAAACATTTTTCGACAATAATTCAATCATATAAAGCAATGGATAGTATAATTAAATTTTTACAAACACATAAAAACGTGCATAGAATACAACACGTTGTTGGGACGAGTATCATTACCCGGTACTACGGCATTGTTCGTTCGAAGGTACCACATAATTTGCAGAAATTACAAGACACTGACGTCACAGTCTGACAATCGTTGAGAAGCTGTAGGGAATCGTCTATGAAATTATGCGCATGATGTTTAATTACTGAAATCACTGTAATGGTCGCTCTTGCCGCATTATTACCCTATTTAATTACTTCCCAGGGGTACAGACCTTTGGATTATACGTTCTTAGTATAAGATTTTATCTTAAAATAGCACGTGTTATTTAAGTCAACACGTGTAAAATAATATCACATTGTTCGTATTAAAATGGTAGCTCCTGATGTCTGATCAATCTAAAATATTGATTAAAAATTATTGATCTATTTGATTAAACTCTTAGAAATATACTCGCTTACATTCTGAAATATGCCATATAAATTAAATGTTGTTCGTTAGTAAGGGCAACATTTGTACCGGTTAGAGTTTTTTTTTTTAAATAGTTGTATTCCGAATTAGATCTTTTGATAACGAGTCAAAGGGGCGCCTGGTATTAAATGAAATACAATTAAAAAAAAAAAAACCTTAATCAACTTTTCTTTTAAATTTGATGCAAAAATACTCGAAAGCATTGTACCAAAAATGCATAATATTATAGAGGCAGGGAAACGTTCGTCGCGTCGTGGCGTGGCGTCGTGTCGCAACGCGGGAAGAATCCCAACGATTCCTAGATAAAGCACGCACTTTGGAGAATTTCATTTCACCCGCTTCAGATTAAACGGAATTCAATTTTCATTCGTTGCGATTACATATTGCGAGAATGGCTTTGAGATAAATTCAGTTGGTGTGTATTGCGGTGCGGGCGCGTTAGGGTGTTGTTCTATACTGAGGACGCGGTCACATTGACAGCTACAAACTATAAGCTAGGAATATGGGTGATTTTATCCAAGCTATATTATAACGTAGCAAGTTTTCGGGTATAATCTGACATAGTTTATTCAATGGACACGAATAAGAAATAGTAGCTTTTTGAATGTTAATTGCGAGATTACAGAAATTACTCTGGAATGGTTCCTTATATTTTTCATTTCACATTTCTCTACCGGCCTCTAATATTACACTGCGGACTGCAAACATCCCTAATCGAGAAGCGAGATTGAATGGGCTTTAATCTACCACGAGAGGTCTAAATGTCATGACATGAATGTGAATATTATGAATAATGTTCTAGCCAGTTTCGTCACGGTGTTACCTTCATTATCTTAGAAAAGTGAAATTGCGCACCTGAAATATTTAGAGCGACCATATTATAAAAATGGAGAAGAATAAAAACCACATAGCTAGATTTAATAATAGTATTTTTCGCCGTTGTGATAAAGCCCTAACAGAAGAATATTTACAAAATATGTGTCCGATACAAAATTTGCTACTTAGTTTGAAATAAAAATGAAACTGATACAGATATAAGAGATTAGATATTATGGTTCCATGTAGAAAGTCAATTTCGAAATATACACTATATAAATTTTACGCCTTTCTTCTTCGAAGAGTTAGGCAAGAGCCACTTTTTCCCTTTACGCTATCGCGGGAAGCTAGTCGTGACAAGTGGTGAGCTGACCGCCTCTAGATTAGAAGCTAATATTTGATTGATGAAACTAATATTTCTTCGTGCTATAGTCAGGCTAAATGACACTTATGTCAAAGTCAATAATAAACAGTTTGAATTGAGCGATCAAAAGCCGAAGGCATAGAATAAACATTTGATAGAGTCATATTGAAATGCTCCATTCCCTACCCCCAGCGGCACTGAGGTGCACTCGAGGCTCGAATGCAAAGGGACCTCACATCGCGAGTGGTTCCAGTCATTACGGAGTCATTTATTCGGCAAATTGCCTCCATCGATAACCGTTGGCTGATCGAGCGGTTGCTGCAAATAATTCCCATTATACTCTTTGGCCTTGGAGTAAGATGTTGACGAAGAGAACCGAGGGCGTTGGTATTATGATACCATTTTATATGACAAACACTATACAGGTTTGTTTTGGTTTTATAATAGATTATGGGACTCCATGTAGCACGCGTCCATGTCCCCCAGGTGTTGCGAAAAGAACAACCCAAAGTAGCAGTTGAACTTGTGACAAGTTTATCTGGAAAAGTACTGTCACACTTGATATTCCGCCGCCAAGCAGTTCTCGCATTGCTATCTTCCGGCGTGTGCCGGTGTAATTGCAGGCACATCTTCCGTTTTTAAAGTGACAGGTGCAACGCGATGTGACTTGGGTCACCTCACACTTTAGCAGGGGAGGATCCGAGTCGTATACCTCTTGTTTATTGCCGGCAGTTACCACTTAACATAAGGCGGGCTGCCAGTTCAACACATCAATTATAAAAGCGATGAACGGATTAGCAACTATTTTATTTAAAACATAAGATTGTAGGCAGGATATTTAGGCACATTGTCGTAGCGAAAAACGCGACCAATTCAATCACTCATGTAGATGCACGAGTCGTAGTATTGGATTGAACGTCGTCTTTCAACCCCTTTCACCTGTAATACATCGCTGGTCTCCTAAAGGCCAATTCACTTAATTATATCGAAAGTTGATAGAATCGAGCAAGACCGTGAATAGATAGAATTGCCGAAACATGAGCTGAATATTTACCATTTGCTACGTTTATTTGTATAGGTATTTCAGATCCATAATATTCTGATAAATTATCATACAATAAGTCAACTTTAGAACATTTAAGGTCGAGATTAGACCCAAACATATGTGTATTTTTTGGTGCTCAGATGTAATTTGTTCAGTATGTATTATTAGCATCAAGACATTTTTTTTATTACTCTACAATACTTAGCATATTACATCTCATCCTACATGACAAAGTCCACTTCATTTGGGTGGTTGGTGGGACGTTTGTAATGTATGCTACATAGTATTTCAAGCTACAATTAGGTACAGAACTGAAATTATTATTATATTAGGTACTATATCACCTACACTACCTGACATTTGACATGTAACTTGGCGTTATTACTAAATTATTGTACTAGTAACCTATGATGAAAACATCATGTACTTACTTTTAACCATCTTAAAAAACCGCCAATTTTGTATGTTTATGGCGATATTTTCGTTTCGATGATTATTTTTTTTATATTATATAATAGTGTGACGTTAATACGTTCGAGTTGAGTCCCTATTCATGGAGAAATTGCACTATAAAGTGTGAAGATAGTGTATAGTGTATAGATAGAGTATAGAAGTCGATTTATTAGATTTTTAAATCAGTTGCTATCCCTATATCACGTGGGAAAATACGCAGGCAGAAGCTAATATCACATGAACAAAAAAAAACACGGAAACATTGAACCGTCCTTGCCTGCAAAAGATTGTCAAGGCCTATAGGTAGAGGCACACAATTACGGCTGCAAGTTGGATAGGCCGCGGGCGATAAGATCACGTGACAGCATCCAGATACCATTCCGGGTTTAATGGAGTTCTTCGCTGCACCCAATCATTGCCCTGTTAGTTTCTAACCCGAGTGCAGACGATCGCGATTCCAGTCTAAATCGATCCCTCGCAAAAAAATAAAGCCCTGCAATCCGTATTATTGACTAAAGAAATCAAAGGATTTTCGTCGATAAGCGCGTCTAGCCGTGTCCCTTAGTATTCTGTGGTCTGTCTGGCAATTTGAAATTTGTTTGTTTAGGTTTCATTAGATGGGCACATTAGGGTGGGTAGATACTAGAGCATTTATTTGTAAGGACGAAGCCACATGGGCAGGGGTAGCTTGGTGAATAAGGTTTACACTGGGAGTGGAAATTTGCAGATGCTAAGCAAAGATGCAATGCGCTTGTTTACTTGGAGACTCGCTTAGTAACTAATGAGTCATGCAATATGGCCAATCGTCAGTGGCAATTGGCATAGTGAACCCATACTGGTTTGCTTGAGCATGACACTTAGCAAGCAGCGCAGTAAGAGTCACACAAAGCTCCTGACATTGTAACTTTAACTATACGCTTCATCGAACGGATCTAATAACCCTTTTAACGAACCGAATATTGAACACGACACGCGACTTTTTGTTACAGCTTGTTTAAACAACGAGCGGTTTTGTGTTAACATATAAAGCGAAAACACGCTTGCAGATACGATATTTCAACAGCATCAGACATAAGCAGGAACTTAAGTAACAATTATCATGTAAGTCGTATAGTATTATTTAAGGCTGACATGCCAATAAAAGCTTCTTAAAAACTTTTGATGTGAAACATCTTTTGGCGCGCCTTGGCAGTAAAACCGACTTGCGTACCGTGGCACCAAATGGTATGACGCTATATTATGCCGTCATGTTTCACATGTGCATTTTTTTACTGGAAGTATGCTAGCCTGTTTAATTTATCGTGGTTTCCCGTCGGTGTTCCCTCTATATCGTGGTAGCGTACGATTCTTATGAAGCTTCGGATGGTACCGAAACATCAGCCGGAGTAGTACTACTGGAGTAGTATGGTCTTAATTGGACTTTTGCTTTTATTATGTTATTCATAACGCTTACACATGGAAATATTACATATTTATAAGGGTTCAGATTGCTCGTCCCTACACGTGTCGTACTCGGGTGGTGCAAAAAAAGCAACCCAAGTGTGTGCCAAGTTTCTCCGAAGAAGTACTGCCGCCACGCTCTGGTGCACTCTCATTGCTGGTTAAATTGCAGGCGCATGAGACGTTACATCTCCGTCTTGGTCTTGGACTTGGGTCTGCTTATACTCAGGTAGGGGAGGACCGGAGTCGTATTGATGTTGTTTCTGGACGGCAGAAACCACTGAAAATTAGGTGAGCCGGCCGCTCGTACCTTTACTAAAATAACATTAACAAAAAAAAAAAACAATCATAACGTTCTCTCTACTCACTTATAGCCCAAAACCACCAAATACGAGTACACCAAAATCTGGAATTTTCACGTGAAAACCAAATCGACTAAAGCCTCTCCGGGCTATAAAGTCACAAGTTAATGAATTTGTTATCATTCTGGAGGTAAATATCAGAGAAGGTTGAGCCGATAGTTGATTAAGCTCAAAATTAATTCTAATTTAATACTGTCAATAACATGCCACGAAATATCTATAAAAATGACAAGGGTCCGGTGTTCCTCGAATTTATAATTTATAAATTTGTTAAACTAACTAGATTATGTCACATAAATGCGATTCAAAAGGAATAGAAGATACATAAATTACCGTATATTTCTAAAGGAATTTCTTATATGTAAGGTTGACTCGCAGAAATAACAAGAAATAAGTCTCCTTTTTATAAATTATTTATGCCGCGTGAAAATGCAGCACCACGCAGTAAATGATAATGCTCAAAGGTGATATCAATGTATCTTATGCCACAAAAACCAAATATTACAGTAATCAAAAAATCCATCGAAACAAATAATGCGCAATAAGTTACAAGATTTCATATATCCGAGAGAACCTTTGTGATAAGGCGATGTAGGCATTTGATATCATCTTGAAGTACTGAAGTCAAAGGTAAAAAAAAAGAAATGCGCGCGACAAATTTCGCTTCATTATTAGGTCATAATATATCAGAGTTTGAATGATAATGTAGGTGAATTTGTTAGGTAACGAGAGCGTGCGATGTCCGCGAAACGTTTTTGTTCGTATAAGTAACGAAGTGTCACATCTAGATATAATATGAATGAGCTGTCGATGTGGATTGAACTAGCCTTATTAAACAGGCTGTGACGTGAAACCGCGCCGGGCTCTGATAAAAGGCGTCTGAATGTCAACGCACCCGGCCCGGTCACCTTGAGCCGGCGAGCCACTCAACTGTGTTGCTAGAGAATTTTGGCCAATGTCATACTATCTTATCGTACAAATAATTTAGCCGTGACGAGGTCAAGCGGCGAATCCGACGATCGCCGATGGTAACACGCCGTTGGCAGCAGGAAGCGCGAATACAACACGACTGTGCATCGTGTCAGCGCGTCGCGCGGGCGGCACGCATATCTCATAGAAACTACCTCATTTTTAACGAGAATCAACTAAATCTATTCAATAAACGTCTTGGTTGAACTCGAATTGAATATGGTAATTAAACGGTCGTGAACGTGCGCGCCTCGCCCACCGGTAACAAACAGTAAACAAACGTAATTACACAAGTGAGTGTTTTTAAATACGTTGCGACCGATTAAATTATTTACTTACATGCGACATGTCATAAGTTGATTCGCTTAGCAACCGCGAAGCAAGTATTATGTAGGAATATTTTTTCTACGCTGTGACGACGAAGAACAAGTGTCTAAAATGAGCGAACACGTCATAAACCGTGGCTTCGCAGTGTTTTGTATGCCTACGAAAAATATATTTAGTATTATTATTATGTATTCGTCAATCAATCTATCAATCACTTCATTTGCATAAAATAACGGTTATACAATAAGGGAACGAAAAACTGTTTAATACATTTTTACCACGTGGGCATGCAAAATTTCTAATCACTTAAAAATTAAATTAGATTTTTATTCTTCAGAAAAAATTAGGAGCATTACTGTAGATGGACCAATATAGTAGACTTATATGAACATAACCAAAAAATAAATAAAGATTTTGTCTAATAATTAACAAAGGTGAATATAAAAATAATGATTGCCAGATAATCATATGAAAACATTAGGTATGATTAACGTAATTGATAACACTATTACAAGTTGTAATATGATGTTATCATGCATAAGTTCACTAGTATATATTACAAGTGAACTCGTGCACTTGACATACAATCCAGAAGCTTATTTCATAATTCGTAGCAGTTCACGATACGGGTGATTCTTTTGCCGAAAAGTCACTACATTTACTTTATCATGCAATAGGACACACTGTGTGCTCTATTGCATGTGTGCTGCACACATATCTCTCTCTCTCTCTCTGGTCGATCCTTCATGACTGAAGATCGCGATCACCATGTACAGTCAATGTGTTCGTGAGTCGTCTCCATCGGTTTCTGTCTGTGGCCATCCAGAGACTATCTTTTGTCTACTATTGATATCACATCTCTAATCTATTATATTTATTAGAAACTAGAGACCTGCCCCGGGTTTGCACGGATGCAAAGTTCCGAATATTCCCGCTTGTGTACCAAAAGTTTTCTTTCATACAATTTGACATTTACGAACACAACGAAAATGAAATCAGCTAAATCGGTCGAGCCGTTCTAAAGTGATTTCCGTGATACATGCGGCAATTGATTTTTATTTGTATAGTCTAGCTGATAGACGTTATCCTGTCTCGATTAATAGATTGACAATCAGCTGTCAATCATTAGAGTAAGTAGTAATCAAAAATCCCATTAAGAATATACTTATTGTCATCTCAATATTTTCAATTTCTCGGGCATCTTTTACAATTTTTCAGTCCATACAAACCTAATTTTAATACTACAATTTAAAAAAAAATATCCAAATCGGTCCTGCAGTTCTCAGTGATGCGCGTACCAACGAACAACATATAATATTTACATATGGATTAGAAAGGTGATAATTTAATTTGAACAACTGTAATAAGCATGGTAACGCTTGGCGGTGAAAGACTGGCACTGCGCACGAGTAGTTGAGCATTATAAATTATGTTACTTGGTCAATATATATTTCGTTATAATAAATCTCTGTTACAGCCACCGGCAATTTGGAGACTAATTGAGTCCGCATTATTTGCGGCACTTTCATTAAATATTTTATCATAAATACATTCATATTTAGAGGAAAGCAACAAAGAAAGTGACAAATTAGCTTATAACTATATTTACTGTTCTCATTACGCACTGTACAAAAATGAATGATATTAATCGTCTTTTGTTTACGAGTGTCTTTTTTATTTTGTCCGTCTTGTCTTTTACATTCAAATAACAGCTATTAAGCATCAAGTAATGATTTAAATGAGTGAAAATATTAAAAACAATATGATGTTCTCCGATGACAGTGATGACAAACTCCCTTAGTGAAACAGTGAATCATTATCTATTTGCTGTCGATCTTCTCATTATAATTAATTTTAGATTTTCCGTGACTTTCTTATGTCCAATTCCCGCAAACCATGCCTAAAGTCTGTCAGAGCTTCTCTTAGAGAAACTGGAATTTCCGGTTGTCTGTAACCATGGCGGATATAGCCCAACAAAAATTCCATGGGTGGTACGAAACCCAGTATGCGAGACCGAATGACACTTAGTCGGATTTTTCACTTCAATTTTGGTAGGGAAACTTGAACCTAGACTATTTGAAATTATACACACGGAAAGATAATGAAATATTTATTATCCCTGTTAGTCTAAAACAACAAACGAAACATTCCACAATATTGATGGGTATCATCAATCTAAATCTCTGGGATTTGTTTGGGAAACCCCTTATATACACATCAGTGCACCGATCGATCTAAGGAACAAGTTTATTGATTTACACAAGGCTCTGTGAACAAAACTCAATCGATGTTCTGAATATGCAGTTTGTTCGAGTGTCTCGGAGACATCGATCTTGCAATCATTGGCCGTATCGCCTGATGCATAGCAGGTGCCAATGAGGCTGCTCCAGTTTTCTCGCATTCAGATCGATGTCGAAGCGTCGAAATAGCACTCGTGGTCGCTCAGAATACGCCCCGCAAGGTCGGTAGACGACCTGTGCCCTTTCGCTGACCCAACGTCGCGCAGATAGATTCACAATGGCTTCCAAACCGATTTGGACCTTTGTCTAATTCATCCGAGCGGAGCTGCGCGCCCGTAATCAGAGAGCGTATTGAATCATAGATTTTAATGGGGGAAACGAGTTTTAAATGAAACCGCTAACGAATACCAATTTGAACATAAAGAAACCGTTCTACTCACATGTTTGAGAGTAATTTAAATGCATTCTGTGTTAAACGATTGCAGTGTAATTGTTATGGTATGTGAAAGTTTCCGTCGATGACATTCAAGTATAGCATGCGCATACGAGGGGCCGGAAACCTCACTGCGAATCATGTCAACTGTTTGCAAACTCTGCTAACAAGTAGCGACTTGGCAGATTGTTAAACTCTCGCGTTAAGCGTTCGCTTAATCATTGAGGGACGTCTTGCAAAGTTCAGAGGCGGTCCGGCCGCGACGAGGAATAACTCTTAATCTTATCTTACATCGTTTCATATGTTCGCGTGGTACATTAGCTGTTTCAATTTAAATTCTAGACGGTGAGTGAAACAAAAATACATTGTTACGAAAAATTTGTGACGTCAACACAAGAGTTTTAATGTTGCCTGTGCCAATTGTATCCGCATTGTTGATTACGATACTAAATCTGCCGGCTAACATTTCCCGAAACATCCGAATTTCTGACAACGATGTGGAATTCTAGGTGAGTTGCAATAAAGGTTACGCGGTATATTATGGATGAGTATTGATTATTAGTAGAAGGCGTTATTCACATGGCATAAACAGGTGTTACCTTACATTTTTGAGGAAGGTCAGCATAATTTTTATTTCAGTTTGCCAGTAACATGTTTGGGGCACGAGCGGAGTGGAGCACGGCGACTAAAACTGTTTCTTTATTTAGATTTGCGAATGGTGGAGCGGTGCGCCAGTTGGGCTATTTAAAACTAATTAGTAATTATTCAGTAGGTGGTGTGGTATATTTACAAAAGTGACTCATGTAAATATTTCGTCACAACGACTTTCCCATTCAATACATCGACATTGTCTTATTTATATTGACATATTGCTGTTCGTTGACATAACGTGTATTAATAGTATCAACGGGTATTTAGATGTCTATTGCGAGTATAACAAAGCTTTGATATGATTGGGCGGGTTTGCATGCGCAGACGCAAGGCAACTGGAGCGTTTCGGCGCCGGCGCCGCGGCCGGCTCGAGTCAGGCGGGCGGCGCAGTTTTATTGTTTCAGTGCGTTCTTTACCGCTACAACTACTTTGAAATTCAAACAGCTAATATAATTGCAAATAAATGTAAGTGCACGTCGGTCGTCGTGGTACTTCTCTACTGATATCGCAAATAATACGTTTACTACTTCCTTGATCATTGTTACTTAATTGAATGTAAAGTCCGCGGCGCCTGCATTATAAGTATGGTCATTTGACTTTAGTCGGGTAAGATACTTGCATAAAATTTTTGTGGTTTATGGAACATTTCTGGGGACCAAGATCTGGGGACCAATTCTGGGGAAGCAGAAGCTATGCCAGGTTTGTTCGGATAAGTAGTGCCACCACACCTGGTAATACGCCGTCAAGCTGTGGCGCACTCGCGCTGCTGTGTTCCGGTGGGAAGCTGAAGGTGCCGGTGTAATTACAGGCGCATGAGACGTTACATCCCAGTCTCAAAGGACGCGATGCAACTTGGGTCTTCATACGCCGTATTGCTGTTGTTCATGGATGATGGTTACCACTTAAAATCAGGTGGACCGTTAGCTCATTTCACTTTAATATTATTTATAAAAAACAGTCTACATTAATGGAAATAATCGAAGTTTTGATTGGCAAAATCGATGATGCATAATAACTGGTGACTCCGCCGGCGTCTAACCAAATACAATCGGAGTCCGAACCGAACGAATTTCCGTGAATCGAGCTCGATTACAATCAACGGCGATATCAATTTCGATTAACCGAACCTAGTGGTAATAAAATTCTGGAAATTCCCAATTACTCAAAACACCACAGTTAGATCACATAACGCGATTATCGTAGCGTCCGTCCGATGCACGGGGGCGGCGTCGCGGCGTTTTGTTAAGGATGCCGCGTCAACCTAATTCCTTTTCACTTTGCACTTATCATTTAATTTTGATAGATAAAAATATATAATAATGGAAATTTCACAAAGCGCCGTTTAACCACGAACTAAGCATAGCTTATACAGTGGAAACCAGATTACTGACAGAATAATAAATTATATTATAGATAATTAATTATTAAAAAAAATATGATTTGACATATTTATATAATTTTACAGTACCAATGGTCTTCTATTTTTTATACTTTGTTTTGTGAATTTTACTGTGAATAGTCCACGTGTAGTCTTAGTCTACAATACCTATTTTATATGACCTGTCATTTTATTACCAAATCATAATATCATGACTATTATTATGAATGCGACACTAATACTTTTTAACACTTAAAAAAGTAGGACGTTGTCAATTCAGATGTATGTTTTTTTGTGTGTTACGCGATTCCTTCGCCAATTGTGGACTGGTTACATTTCTTTCCATTAGATGTATCTCCGAAGTAACGTCATGGAGAAATTCCACTACTATGAGCGTAACATAAGTGATGAAAGTATTGAAGTAGGTTTATTCGATTTTGATATCATTTGACTGGCCTCATAGCTCAGTTGGTAGTAGCTCTGCCTTCTGCGATCTAGGTCGTGGGTTAGAGAAGAGATTTGTTTGTTCTGTATTTGGTATAAAAATATTCTCTATCAGTTTTCTAGTTGTCATAGTACAAGATAGTTTAGTTTCAGGCTAGATGGCGTTGTTTGAAATGACTATGAAATATTTGTACCTTTGAGATACACACTATAATCCAAATCATGAATAAAACAAAAAAAAACATGCATTCACACAGAATCTTTGCACGTTTACCTGTGGTGGGTAGCTTTCAGCTGCAGCTTTTTTCACCACCAACGTACAACCAAATAATTCTTCTTGTCACATGAAGTTCAATGACGTCACTTCCACACCAGCTGAGCTCGCGGGCTGGCTTATTCTATCTTTGGTGCAAAAAATATATCAATCACAAAACTAACACCAGTAGCTCAATTCTGTATCAACGCAATTGGGACGGATCGCTTAGCGCCGACATGTATTTGAGGGTTCCAGTTGCTCGCGATCGTAAATTAATACCCTCAGAATCCCTACACGTACCCTCTGGGTAGTGCTAAAGGACTAACAAAAGGTACTGTACTTCGCCCGGAGAAGTACTGCCTCCACACCTGGTGATCTACCGCCAAGCAGTGGTGCACTCGCATTCCTGTGTTGCGAAACGAAACGAGGTGCGATCTTGGATCTTCTCATATTTCGATCGGGGAAGACCTAAGTCGTATTGCAGTTGTTATGGGCGGAGTTAACCACTTAACATCAGGTGGGCCTTCAGCTCGTCCCGTAACTTTAATTACGTATAAAACTTAACTAAACCCGCGATAAGATAATTAACCTAAAAAATGGACTTAGGATTCATTGCGCCGCTGTTCTAAAATACAGTTGCATCCCTAGCATAAGTGGGGTGGCCAGCGCTACTGCCTAGCAGTAGCAGCGAGTCCATCAAATAGATCGGCCGCGGCGATACCGTATCAAAATACCCGTTCGGCACTGCCGTCCGTTTTGCATTACTATATTGGCCTCCCCGTCAATACTATTCGAACGGTGGTCACGAATTTGTCGCAGTTTTAACGGATTGGCGATTTTCTTATACCGTAAACTTTGTGGTCAACGCTTCAGCAGACTTGTAGCGTACCAAAGTAAGCGAGACGAGTGTGTCGAAAAATTGTGCTATCAATCTCGGACCAAGATATGCCTTCATTACTCTCAAGCTATTTCGTAAGTTTTCTTTTCCAAAACTCCTAACGAAATAAGATTGACTTTTTCGGTCTCATGGCAATACTTTTAGTCATAATTTTTACATAAGAACTTTAGTAGAGCAAATTTGAAACGCGATTGAGCCAACAGAGCTAAACGGCACTGCTACGTAATATACAGCATGTGTGTCAGTCAGTATGTAGGGCGAGTCCATCGCAATATTGGGCCATCAATCTCTGGCAAAGATAATGGCACCGCGATGCCGATAGTTCCTTGACCGCCTGATTGAAATACAGATCCACAGGTCGGAGCCATGGCGGATTTAATTCACCTTCAGATTATTTTACGTTACCTGAAGTTGATTAGCATGGAAATATTTACCTTTGATCGGTGACCGATTTGATAGGAACTATACTTTCACTTCAAAAAATAAAAATATATATTTATTTTCTATTTCAATTCACTGCAATTTTAAAACAGTGAAGGGTAAGAGCCGATGACAACTGCATCCAGCAGTGAACTGGCATAATTAAGCTGGGTGACGATGCTGCTTGAATGTGACAATGGGATACCTAGGAATTCTTTCCATGCTGGTTCCCGAAACAAGAGTTTGAATACTAACATACTTCACTTAAACGAATCCAGTAAAAGAAAGCCAAGGTTGCAAACTTTTAGTGAATGCCGGCCATATTGAATTTTAGATCAGGGCGTGAAAATTCATTTTATTGAACTTTTGTAGTCTTACTACGTAGAGAGTTATGACTAGCTTGAAATAGTCACACATGACGAAGCGTATTCTAGAATTAAAAGGTCTTGTGATATCCTAGATGGCAAGCATATTATTCTGGATGAGTAGAGACTGTATGGAGTAACATTTTAAATATTATACCATACAACTAAATGATACATAATATGTTACGGGGGAAACTATCAAACTATCAATCTTATTCTTTTAAGATCAAGTTAAAATAAAATCTTCCAGAAGGAGATAACTTGGCATATTGTGTGAACGTTTCCAAAACAACATATACATTGCTCAAATACAACATAAATGTAAAATAACAGTTACCTTAAATATTTTGTTTCAAAGAAAATACTAGAGTATGGTACAAAACATCCGATATTGTTTTGTGCTGAAAATAGAACACGGCTCTAGTAATCCGTCGTAGGCAATGCTCGTCCTACGAAAGGAATCGATAGCAGACGGGGCCCATGACGTAGTCGTCAACTTGATTACTGATTTATGATAATTGCCTACAATAAAATCGAGTGGCTCCGAGTGGCGCCCGTTTGCTCCGGAAATTCTTTGCGTTCAAGTTTTTATTAATACACATTATGCAACGGCAGTAAATGATTGGCAGGAAAATATTGGTACCCGTGAAAATTATACATTGTTGTATAGATTGCTTACTTGGAATGTAATGAAAATATGTTTTTGTAGAGCCGCTTCTTACCTGAAACAATGAAGAGTTAAATGAGATTGGTTATCACAATGTTCCTTCAATTTAGAGTTGAAAGGCGCCTGAGACCCGTTGGGCGAAATCTGTTCGGTAATCTCATTAGTTGCCAGTCATCGGGTTCATCAACATCGGTGTTTTGACGTAGAAAGCCACGTCGGTGCCGTCACAAAACATGCCTGCTATTTGCATGGAAGCATTGTACTACTTGCTAAAAGAAACAATTGCCCTTTTTGTGCGTGGTGCGTATGAGTAAAAAAAATATTGTGCCCGGAAGGTGCTTATTAACCAATATCTTTGATCTATTGTTGTCGGATGATTGCTTCTGACAATTTTATGAACTTGATGTATTCAAAGATAATGATGATGTTTCGTAGGTAAGTAAATATTTCTATTTCTAAACTCTTAACAAATAAAACTAAAAGCGTTTGGCTAAGTAATATACAATACCTGGTTGTCTGAGGAAATAGCTGTATGAAGATTATGGTGAGCATGTATAAATACAAATTTGAGTAAGCGCAGTGTTTTTTAACAACAACACTGCCAACAGGCCTTGTTATAAGATTACGCCTAGCATTACATCAGTTTAATGAGAACAATAAATCCTACCAGATAACAGCTGCGAGCTGTGCCCGACGTCGGGGAAACCTAAATAAAAACGACTAAGTGCGTTTACATGCCAATGAAAAGAAAACTATAAATGCCACAACCGTTTCCGATACGATACATCGGTGACATTCTGAAACGATTCGATTTCAATGAAACTCGTTTTCATCGCCAAGTAGTAACATACTTCGACTTTCTGTAGTGCATCCACAGTACAAATGTAACAGATATTTCGATCATCCAAAGTCGAATGTTGTAGAAATCGATCTGTTGGTGCTTAGCATGAGCATACTTGTTTATCCGAATGTCTCTCAGCATGCGGTAGGACGGGGCACCCCATGTTATGAATCGTCTAATTTATCAGTAGAGATTTATGTAGGCAATGACGCGCCCGCATCCACTGGCTAACACTGGCTTGTAATGGGATTAAGCCGTACTGTCCAAAGAACAGGGGCGTAGCGGCATAATGTACACAATTCAATGACGATACAAATGTTCCCAAATTAAATCTGAAAGCCACTATGGGAAGTTCCTGTGATTTATGCGCAGATGGCTATTGAATCGTGTTATTTATAATTTCTTACTCAAGGGAGATACATACATATAAATCCTGGTATCATACTCATACTAATATTTGTTATGAAGGATTACTACTGGCCTACGTTCTATCCCGAAAAAGAGAAGTATTTTGTTAAAGTGACACAAAATAACTCCTATTTTTTCCAATCGTCTCATGTGGACTTTTAAACCGGGGGAACACCGCGGGGCGTAGCTAGTAATATTATATAAGGTGGAAAGCACACGACAGAAGCTAGACGATACGTAAAATGTGCACTGTATTGTACCTCAGCGAGCATGGCAGCAACATAAAACAAGTATTTGTGACAGCGCATAGTGAACCTTATTACACTCGGCATATGCAACAGTGTGACAATGAGAAAGTTATTATTAGAATTGTCGTGTAGAATCGTGGACATGCTTTGTTAGTCTCTCACTATAACAGCTAGTTAATTATTCTAATGTATTAATAGAAGCGCGATAAGGCTTCGTTGCATTGTTTTTACTTCCACCTACCTTATTAACGCTGTCGAAGGTCAGTTAATGGAAGTATATCGTGTAAATTTCTTGTTTATCTTTACGGATCACTGAGTTTAATTTCCTAATACACAATTATATTCATATATCATCGATCCGATCGATTCCCTTTCAAGATATAATCTAATCCGATTTGATCGCCTATTTGCTCTGGAAAGTTTTCCGAGAAAATGTAGTAAATAGAAATGAGGTTTTATATCTGAGTATCCAACGAGGTCGAGGCTCATCAAATTGAAATGAGTGGTTGTCTCCAAAGAGCTGAGTAACGGTCGGTGGGCACGCGTCCTAGCAACCGATCGGCCCGCTATCTCGCCCAATTAGATAGCAACCATCATAATAGCCAATCAGTATGACATGGGTAGATAGGAATGCTACAGACCTTAGGCCTAATTTGCTTGGTTATAAGGATTGGTAATTGGAACAAAAGACATTTTGTTAATTGGCTACGGCAATCTTTATTCCATCTTTTTACAGAATTAATTAAATTTATCAAAGATCAATTATCTAATTAGAATTTTGGCATTCATCAGAAAAAGCGATACGGAACAGACAGATGTTGCTCGATAATGCTCGATAAACCAAGTTAATGATCCAATTATTCGAATGCCGAAATAATTTAGCGGCCCTTGCAAATTATACGACAACACAGCAAATTAAACAGCTGCTAAATATTTAACAAAAATAATGATTGCGGCTCCCCTTGGACAGTCCGTGGCCGCTTTGGCCATATTCGGGCGAGCGGTATAAACACGTTTTAAAATGATTACTGGTTCCGAAGATTGCGGGAAAGAAAACGATATTGGTGAAGAATAGCCGAGAGCGATTCCAACTTCGTCCTGGAACTCCGGATACAATATGATTGTTAACTGGGGAAACTTGGGCGCAACTACTAAATATCCGAGTTTTATGATAACTATTCGCGGCCCAGGAGCTGAGCGCGGTCTCTGATTCCGGAAATCTATTAGTTAATCTTACAATTCGATTTGGATTTTATAAAATGAGATTCAAAGGTTTAATGTTACATTACGAACTAGGAATGCTAGAGACGGAAGACCTTGTGTAAAATAAATCTAAGTACCTATAATTATAGTTTTTTTTAAACACTTAATAGTATGTTGCTCTCCATTTATCCAATGGTAGGAAACTAGTAAGTAACCTGCATAATTCGGATCTAGGAACTAGATGCGTTAAACTCATCCAATAAAGTACTGGCTTATTTGCACTACATTAAGATTGGATAACACCTGTTAAACAACGCTTACAATGTTTCATTGCAAGTCTACATATTTTGATCGTTCAAATATAACAAAACCATACTTCGCTGCTGTTCTTGGCGTGACGCTTATGAGCCGTAACGATGGCCTTTAATAACGATATTGGTTATCTTTCTCATTATCATACAGGAACTGATTATGGATATTCAGCAAACCGCGGAAGAAATATTGGAGATCGGATTATAATAAGCCTCATGGATACGAAGTGTTAATAATAGAGATGAATATGCAATGTGTAATGGTACGAGAAACTTCGTTGCGCTGTTTTAGTTCGTTGCACCGAACGAAACTCCGGTGGTCTTTTGGATCTAGGAAGTAATTGAATAGGATGCTCGACTGTTAGTATATTTTCATTTAGAAGGGGATTCGAAAGCACAGTGTCGTTGGTCGATATTGGTTTCGCGAGCCCGTTTATAATTGGCACTTGCCGGCCCACGCATGACGCGGTGGACAGACGACACCGCACCGCGGCTGCATTCTGGGCCGGTTGGGCAATGGTTGGCGAAATCCTCCGCTCCAACACTATGGCCGATTTCATTTTACAATGGGAATGAAGAGTATCTGGCTGATAGATTTGATACTCTCTCATACGCTAGTTTCTTTAATTTATTATGAGACGGGCTTTTCGCCGCTACATTGCATTTTTTTTTGCGCGGAAGCATATAAATTTTTTCTTCTAAAATAAAAGTAGCCTAAGTTACTCCTTATAACATCACCCAGCACGACTTATCTGCCCGTGAAAGTCCCGTCAATATCGGTCCAGGCAATTCGGAGATTAGCTGTAATATCAGACAGGCAGACAAAAATTTGTTTTGTGCTAAAATTGCCGTATATACTTTCAAAAACTTTATGCTCTCAAAAATTTTGTAAAAAACTGTTATTTTGACATTACCAACAGACACTGAAATTTTATTTTTCGTATAAATTCTCGCAACAACGGGCAGAAAAAGTACTAGTATTGAATTTTTCAAACAATATGGCAAGTAAATAAATAAGATTCTGCATTCGGAAATCATTTCAAAAAAGATATGTGAACAAAATAATATTATAGACGCAAAGGCAGACAACGGCTCGTTAGAACCCGATCGTGCCTAGAGCGAAAGTTGCTCAGCCTGAAATCAGATGCAGACAAGAGAAATCCTAAGCTCCACTACAAAGTGCGCTCGATAGACAACCGCGGGTACACAATTAGCACTAGCTGAAAATGTCACGCAACCACACCGGCGTTCGAATGCCTTCGAAGGCGCTCGTCACTCGAAGAAATGCAAATCTGCTTGGGAGATTCTTGAAGGCAATTCACACGAAGTGTCCTCGGAAGTGCATTTTATTCTGAGAAAAGCGGGTCACAGTACGTTATGGAATGTCTATTCTTATTCTCTCTACAAATGCTCAGTTTTATGAGCGCCAAATAAGAACGTTAAGAGTTATAATGAGTGCATTAATGGGGGTTCGAGATCTTATACTTGGAACTGTGAGCAGTCGAGAAAAACAATGTTGTTATACGCCATACTTGTTGATACAAATGTATGCTGTTCGGTCACCAAATATGCAAAATGAAACAATCCAAAATAGCCCAGCGCGAGTACGTTATCCCGTCGGATAAGTAAAATTATGCGCAAATTTAGCGTGGGACAAGAACCGTGCTATTTCTGTCGATACCTTTGGGGTTTAACATGACCCGATTGTTGAACTGGATATAAATAAAGCTAGATGAAAATAATAAATAAGCCAAGTCAAGACTTAGCGAGCGTGGTGGCCCAAAGGCATAGAACCGACTTTCAATCTGAAGGTCGCTGGTTCAAACCCACACGTGCACCAATGAGATTTTTCACTTGAACAATTTATGTGCGCAATACCACGTTCTAGAAACGGTGAAGGAAAACATGATGAGGAAACCGGCATCTACCAATCCGGATTGGGCACCCGTGGTAGATCAAAGCCCATTCACTCTCAATTATTGAGAGTAGGCCGATGTCCCTGCAGTGGGAACATTAGAAGCTGGTACAAGTCAAGACTTAAAAGCTTGAATACTTTGTATCTCTACACTCTACAGGTACCCAATAATATATTAACTTCAAATTCAAAAAACGCGACACCTTTATGCTGTATCCATTTTGTGGTCCTTTTTTATTGTGGATTTGATGACAAAGCGCACCTGTTAGTTATGTGATCCTTTTAGTATCGTATATAGATCGTACATAGGTACTTATCGGTAACAACGGATTATTTTACACATTTCTTTATAACACCAGACAAATCGGTAGAGCCATTTTACGAGTTTCTATTAAGTGACTGTACCGATTAAGTGCAGGACATCTTCATGTTATGTGTTGAATCATCATCAAATACGTTTAAAGTTATGGATTGGTACGTAAATGACGTACTTCGGCGCTTTGTTTTTTTGCTATATTTCTGACTGAGCACACAATTTATATGAAGCATATTGTATGCGAAATTACTTCAAACTTCACAGACACATAAGTACCAGTTTGCGGCTTCGCTAAGTTTCTCTTTCAACAACAAACAATATTTGCAATATTCGAGTTTTTGCACAGTGTACAATTCAATTAGCTGTTCCAATGATAATTTGGAAAATTATTTGATAGAGCCAAGCGTGAAAACTACTTCGGAGTTAGTTTTATGGTCTTTATCGTCGTCGTTATCATATGATATGAGCCGTGGTTGTTCCAAACTGGTTTTAGTTTCAATGCTATTAGGCAATGACAACGAAAATTAAATTATTCATGTTTTGAATAAGAGTGAGTAAAACGAAAAATAACAGTAGAAATACAATTTAGAAATGTCGATGTGAGCACAAAATCGGCAGGAGCACTGTTTTTTCAGTGGTGACGTAGTGTGTGACAGCGTTACGCTAAGATGATCATAACAAAACAAACATTTGCGGTATTATACTCACTAGTTTCATCTAATATTCGGAAAGAATTAAAACGTAGCTTCGAAAATTTGAATATCAATTAACTATTTTCTGACAGGGCTAGACTTGTTATTCGACAACAAAAAAAAGGAGGAGATATTGATACGGTGCAAATTCGAGGTGGTTCCAAAGAAATTTTCTTGTAAAATGTTATTTCTAATGGCGATAAATAAGGAAAAAAAGTATCAAAGTAGGTTTCTTCGATTTTTAAGTAAGTGTCTTGTTAATTTATATCTACACTAATATTATAAAGAGGAAAACTTTGTTTGTATGTTTGTTTGGTTGTACTGAATAGGCTCAAAAACTACTGGACCGATTTTAAAAATTCTTTCACCATTCGAAAGCTACATTATCCACGAGTAACATAGGCTATATTTTATTTTGGAAAAAAATAGGGTTCCGTAAGATATTTGGGTTTTTCGGACACAAGGTGTAAAAAATCAACCAGAAAAGTTACTTATTTTGCGTACGCTGCCTAAACTATAAAAGATAGAACCATAAAATGTTCTAATTAATTGTAGATCTTATAAATATCTACAAAAAAGTCCGCGACACACTATACCTATCTATGTCGAGTGAGGCACAGCAACCATTTTTTTATTTAAAAATCTTGAATTTTTTTTGGACTACATTTAAACGCGTTTATTTTACTCATGCTATTAATCCTTATCAAAATAAATGATTTCATCACTAAGAACAGTTTATGGAGATAATATTTGGTCTTTGAATGATTAAAATTGGACGTTTGGTTTTGAAGTTATGGCGAAATTAAAATATTACGATTTCTGCTGCACGGCCCGTTGCGAAGTGGGCGTCACCAAGGCGGGGGTGCGCGTGCGGGAGGGGAGTTTAGATCTATTACATTTAAATATTTTCATCATTAACAACTTAACATACACAGAAAGACAATCTGTGCAGCCTGCGGATAATGACTGCGTCGTCAATGTTACTGTCGGTGTCTGTGAATTGACCTGGGAATCATTTTGCTGACCGTGTCTTTCCTGGGTAGGCTTTTTGCAGCGGTAACCGACATCCACGCGGGCGGAGCCGCGGGCGACCGCTAGTCGATTATATTTTACATTGTTGCACATTTTTCTTTATTATGTGATTTCTATTGTGAATAAATAATTATTAATCTGTAATTTAGAATAGTATTCGACGACCGCTGCTGCGAAACGCTCGCTCGCATAGCATCGTGTTATCGCAGTTCTAACTCAACTAACATAATCATTACATTGTAAAACAAAGTCCCCCCGCCGCGTCTGTCTGTCACACCGCGATTAACTCAATAACTACCGAACGGATTTCCATACGGTTTTCACCAATGTTTAGGTTTAGGTGTATAATTCGCTAAAGTTTTGTGTAAATTAGCTGATATTTGTTATATGAAATCAATAAATTACGAAATTATTCTTAGCAAAGTTATACGTTTATCTTGCAAGATTAACACACAATAACGAATAAATATTCCAAAAAAAACTTCAAAACATGTCTTTAAATTACTAGTCTGGTATATATAAAAAAGTAGTAATCTCGAAGTTCAGTCCTGTCGCAATTAAGGCTTGTCGATCGAAGGTAGTAGAGATTACGGTCAAAAGCACGAGACTAAACCCGGCAAATAGCCAATCCATATTTTCGTACCGTACGTATTTCCCCGCGACATCACAAAACAGCACAGGATACGGCGAAACGTGGCAACGTCGACATGCGCATGCATGTACCCGGTTCCTTTGAGAAGCTCGCTCCTTTCGCAACATAATTTTATAAACCGGGACAATGTCACGCCGGGGGCGGCTTGGGTCACTCCGGGACTGTATTGACGACATGTTTACGAGCGCCCTCTTGATACCGACCCATATGAAAAATGCTTTTACAATGACGTTGTTGCAATAAAATGGATTCGGCGACGCCCCTTTCTTGAATGTTATTTGTTCGCCGATATTGGTTCGCGTTTTCAATGACAATAGGAATGTACGGCGGCGTCAACGAGTACGCTATGGCCACCGGGGCGTTTATTGCTCGCTTTATTGGAAAACACGCTTCCGCGTTCCCCGACACGGCATACCGTTACGCATTTGCATAATGCGACAGAATATGTCTATAGCTCCAAGGATCATCATTATTTTCGCCTTGCTTGGTATTGGCCAGATGTGGGCGTTGTTTGATGTCAATCACACATGTATTATAAAAGGGTAACTTTGTATGCATGTGTCTGTGTGTATGTTTGTTATTCCTTCACGCTCAACGGATTTTAATGAAATGTTGTACCAGGATAGCTTAATACGTTATATCTCGGAAAACCGCGGATAACACGGCGGGGCGCAGTATCAGTATCAGTCATACAATTGTTTATTCTACTTGGTTACACTTACGATTTGAGTATGTGTCCTTATTCCTGTAATATTGCATCTTATCATCATCAAGGTGCCTAAATTAGCATTGACCTTGCAATATAAGCTGTATAATCAAACCTGAAATTCCGGCCTGTTCCAGATGAGTTAAGACTGAACGAGCTATTCTAGAAATTATTGGTTTCTTTACCTGTTTCATACGAGGCAGTTTCAAGTAAAAGCTCATTAGTATACGCACACCTAATTCTATTTCATGTTTTCAGCTTTAATGAGTTACCTACAACATGTAACATCTCTCAGTGTGCTCAATCTAAAAAATTTACGTTTTACCAAATATGTAGATTGCTTACCTCCGTACCGTGTTAATACCCGTTTATGTCTGGCTCTCTAGTTAGTGTGAATAATATCCGTGTACACCTCTCAAAGGATTTGAACTGAGCCCACTAACGGTCAGCAGTGGCGTATGAGACAGCCGTCTTGTTCTCGGAGAACGTTGAACTACCTCCCGTTGTTTACTTAATGGGCTGTGAGCTAGCTTTCCCATATTTATCATATTTCAGAGTCTAATAGCAAATACCCGTCCGTCCTTAGTACAAGAGTATAGCCCCATGAATAAATGAATAATGGCGGTCGAACGGAAAGTGCTCGCGGCATACCAATTTGTCCCCGAGATGGTAATAATGCGACTCGCGCATTTTTCACCAACCTACCACCTGACAGGGATCCTTCTTCATTGGCAGGAAGACGTGGGTGGCTGTTAATGTGGAAGGACGGCTTATATTTTTATACATTTAAAATTGCTTCTATACGGAAAATAACGTATGACATGAAATTAGTTTAATTGCCATAAACACACAGGATAGTAAAAGGACAAAAATGTGTGTGAGTGACTGTTTGATCTGTGTCTATGTTAATTGATTACATGAATTATATTTACCAAGAAAAGAATTCTATCAGTTATCTGTATAGCACAAGATATGCTTAGGGTTAGGCTAGATGGAGCTGTGTGAAATATTCATGAATATTTATTTATCAATGACACAAAAATTAATAAGTAGATCAAACAAATCTTAACAGGAATTTTGTAAGGCATTTTCCCTTACCAATCAGTAATAAATGGAAAACATGGGAGTCCATATAAATAAAAAAAATTGTGAATATTCCAGCGACAAAAAGTTGTTGACAAACTTGTCTGATATGCGCGAACATCCGTAACAACAATAGAACGCTTGGTGGCACACGTAATGAGCAACGAAGGAAGGCTACTCATTATCGAGTATACGCTTCGTGAAGACGAAGTTACCAATAAGAGCTAATGTGTATTTATATAGTCAGCTTCTTTCGCCGTGCGGAACGGAACACCCAATGTCAACGTCTCAATCACTGTGAAGGGGACTTGCAAATTGCTGTTGTCATGTTTTCTATATCATAACGGAAATTGTTAGATATGACGATGGAAAAACGTAAATTCAGGGTGCATTCTGCGTCTAACGGAAATAAAGATAGGAAGAACAGTATAAGCACGGAGCATCGTATACCATTAGGTTACTATGCGGCGAGCAATTTGCAAATGAAAACAACTTATTGAAATTCTTCACCGGGTCCGTGCGAAGAAGCGAGCAGCGAGAAGCATCCACGATATTCAAGATGGCATCGGTTTGCGGATTCGCGCTGTAATTCACATCTTCACACCCATGGCGCGCGGTGGGAATAAGGTTTAATGAATATCGACGTTTATATTATCGCATTCACCGACAATAAATACCCGCAGCTAAGATAAATATTGTTTTAGCCGGTTTGAAATACGCGGCGAATTTGCTAAATTTGACGGTATCACCCTTTAGCCCTTACTAGCGATTACGCTGCCAAAGAAAACGTCATTATACATTGGCCAACTATAAAACAAAGCTGCAAGGGGTTCGCCGTCCAATCATGTGCGGTATTTTGCATAAATTACAGACGATGCAGCAAACGGTTTGGCTTTCTGAAAAATAAACTGGCGTGAAATAAGGCCCGACTGGTAGAATGCTAATAACACCATTATATGCTAATGCGATGTGCGTAATCCCAACCGTTTGTTTCATGCTTATAACTGGGCTTTCCGAATACGCATTCCAGAAATAGCAACACAACTTCCTGAACGTATCAGTATATTCTGCGGAGGATTGAACATTTGGGTAGTTACTTTGATTAAATAGGTGCCGATTAAAACGAGACCATGATGAATAACTTGCGAGAGTAATTACTGAGTGCGAAGTTATTTGAAGTCTAGATGGTGAAGTGGTCCTGACCGCGGCGCGTCCTAATGTTTCAGCTATCACTTTGATATAGTGTCCGAGCCTAAAGGCCTAACAAGTTTCGGCAAAGGCTCGGTGGGCCATTATATCTCGATCTACTTGCGATGTATAGAAGTAGAGTTTAATATCACGCCCGTCGGGTAACAATAAAGGGTAGACGCAGAAGTTGAATAAAATAAGAATTAATAAAGGCTTTCTGTTAATAGATTATTCCATTTTGGCATAACAAATTTGAAAAATAATGTCATATTTATTACTGCACGTCGCCAATTAGTTTTGTAATTATTATAATGAGGTTGGAAGTAGCTACTGAGAGAAACATAACATAGACCAGGGTTGGTATGCGAAGGAGCGCGCCATGCCAACCCCGAATACAACCCCAATAAAGCCGGAGCGATTATACCGTTACACGTTTAGCATCGAGACATTGGGCGCACTCGGAACTCTCCGCGGTAAGTGCTGTGCATGCGACGACTATGCCTAGCCCGAGTCGTAAAACAGTTATAATAGGTTCAGTGAGGAAACACTTTATGGGATCCCTGAAACACGTAACATGCGCACTGAATTGATTATCGTATGGTTATTTCGATATTTGAAACGGGTCACGGAACAAAAAAGTATTTTATAGGTCGTAAAATTTGGATACATACCGGCAACAAGCATTGATCAAATAACTTGGCGCCGAATGCGTTCGGTCGTAGGCACGGTAAACTTACCAAGTTAATACTTTTCACAATCAAAGTCCTGAAGATTTTGATGGCCAAACTGAAGACGAGAACATCCCAAGTTTTACGTTAAATTGCTCTTATAAATATTCAGAATGCAAACAAAAATAAGACATTTGCGTTTCGCATCACTGGATGAATGGATATACCTCTATTGTTTCGAGAGAAGTTTTCACAGTTATCTACAAATGAAAGTTTTGAATACTTTATGGGAAAGTTCCCGAGACAGTCTACAACCGCTGTTATCTTCGGTTGGTACCGAGTTTTTCCTGGACAGTTCCGAGAATCGATCACAAAACTTGCGCCCGTCACTCGGACGTTCAAATCGCGGATAATGGTTTCGTAGATGAGTCACGAGACGTTTTATTTTAAAGTGAAATCATTGTTTAGGTGCCGTTACGAAGATGTATCTGTTTGTTGTGGAGAGAATAGGATGAGTGAGCAAGTTTTGATTCACGACCGTCTCAAATGAGAAGTGAGCGTACACGAGGGGAAATTGCATTGGGCAATCGGAGTGTCGCAAAAAATATCAATTTGCGTCGGGTAGATTCAATTGTCCGCAGGCGGGGTGAGACTATGGCCGTAAGACGCGTGAAACATAAGAAGCTAATTTCCTCTGGGATGAGTTTCGCCAAGGGAAATCCCTATCTATTGACACGGACGTCAATATGCGTTGAAGCTTTGTTTATTTCAGTATGTTCGATGTTTGTTGTGGGATTCATATTTTTATTTGTATCCGAAATATAAGTAGATCGTAATTGCCCTTGTCTGATCTGAGACAATACACAATCCTTCTCCCAATTGTGATTCTTGCAGATCTGACAAGATGAGAAGCTGAATATTTAGACGTACATAGAGTTCTTAGGGTTCCATCAGTTATTCCAACAATTATATTAATTAGCTGATCGATAAAACCGACTTCATACTTTAATCCCTTACTTCACACCCTAAGGGATAAAATTTCTTCATGAAATTTCTATGGGAACACTTTAAAAAAGAATCAATCAATCTCGATCAATCAATTGGCGCAACAATTATAAAAAAATACAGCCCAATTGAGAACCTCCTTTTTTGAATTCGGTTAAAACTTCCGGATCGGCTGCAAGGAACCGCCGGTGTGCGAATTGGGAGCGCACCACCAAGCCGGCTAACATTCTCCATGTGTATGTAAACAGCAATGCGTGGCGTGACGCGGTGCGCGGCGCGTGTCCGCGGGCGCCAAAGCGCGGGGCGTCTTGAGCGAAGGGAGCGCGGAGGCAGTCGCGTGTGCATAATATAGGGCCGAGCGCCGCGGCCGGACTCGAGGTGGGGCGAACACGGGTGGGGCAAACCCGGGTGGATGGTTGTACGATCACTCTCAACCGTGCCTTCCTCTGAATGACTGACTGGGCTTACTGCTCAGTTGGTAGTTTGTCTTGGGTTCGATTCCCATCCAGAACAAGCATTTATGTGACGAATATAGATATTTGCTGTGTCAGGGGTCACTATGTTTAGAAAGTACTGTACACTGCCAAAAAGTACTATAGAAGTATTCTGTTAGTTATCTAGTTCCCATAGTACGACAAAGTGCTTAGTTTGGGGCTAGATGGCGCTGTGTGAAGTTTTCTACATTACTGCTCCCATGCGAAGTCCGGTTACCAGTAAAAAACCAGCGGACACATAGCTGCTTTACATCAAGTTGACCCGATTTGCATGTAACATATTTCGGAGCATGCCCCCAGGAGGATCCTGGCTACGTCCGTGGCTCGCGCCTCCCCACAGCGTCGGGCGCCGGCGTCAACGACCCGAGCGAGTCAAGGACGCCGCTCGCCCAGCGACACCGACAACCGAGGCGACGCCGAAACGCGACCGCACCGGGGCGGCCGGCGGACTGCGAGAGAACAGAATAATCGAGTCGCACTGATAAAAACAAATTATCGTTTTGCTTTATTGGGCGCGATTTCTGATAGCACAAATCTAGACACGCGTCACACTTATAAAAACAGCATCGGCTTTATTTATACGTCAGATTTTTTTTTATATACTGGACTATATAAAGCAAATAGAATATCTTTATAAGGTTGTTTTTAGTGTCTAATTAAGAAATCTCGAAAATTACCACGTTGATATAAAATCGCACCAAACATTAGGTGTTTAAATTGTCTCTATGATTATTTTAAATCCTTTAAACACAGATCATAAATATTCTAAAATGAGAAAAGAATTAAAAGTACAAAGAATAAGGCCTGTGTATTTGCTCATCCGCAAAAAGGTTACTTTTGTACCTGACGCATTTTTATTAGGTTCTATACCTCCAGTACCTACCGCAGAAAGCTGATGTGTAGGCGGTGAACTACCTACTTGACCCTCTGTTGTCGGGATAGTTTTCAAAGTTGCTTAGTACGATGGGTTAGTAACGCAAGAGTATTTCAGAAGCTATAGGAGGACACGTAGGAGGAGCGCAATGGGTTGATCATGTGGCCCACCTGAGCGTTCATGCGTAACGACCTGTCGACGCCGAGGTACCTAGTACGAGTTTGCCATTCTAAATCCGGGTCCAGGTTCTGAAGCGGTGTTGGAAATTTGGAAGTTGACCGTCGTGCGCCACTTATCAAGCCACACCGGGAGAGTTAGGTGTTGAAGAACCGCTGCGTCCGATTGGCAGCGGGTATTGTGATGAGGGAGGTAGAGAAGACCGGAAAACTTAATGTCGGCCAAGAAGCTCACCTTCGTCAAAGATGCTTCGGAATCCAGTTCGCCGTTCAGAGCCAGTTTCATCTCGTGAGCGAGGTGGTGGAGGACCCATGTGAACTAGATTGTCATGCTGTAGTGATGCGTAAACCGAACTCTTCAGGGCGCATTTCAATGGTTGGTCTCAGTCTCCATAACAAAAGTCACTCAAAAACCTCTTGGAAGGAGAGTAATCGAGCGATAGTTTTCTGGTGATTGTCTCTACCCGGTTTGGCCAAGGCTAACTTTACCGGTTTTCTAGATTTCTGGGAAGTACCCCTTGCGTCGTATAGACCATTCAGGGCGGCAATTCAAGGAATTGCCTTTGAAAACACTGCACTTCGAAACTCTCAAATCAGTCGCTAAAGTTATAGTAAAGACACTGAACATAAATTAGTCCCTCTGTTCACCAGCTACACACAAAGACGCAGTCGAGCGCAAGAAAATTATTCAAAATAAGAATTGAAGAATATAATTCTGACGTCGTCGTGTTGATAAAAACTTTGTTTAAACAAGACTCATAAACAGTTTAGCACCTGTGTCGCCATGTCAACGCACTTTTAATACATCTGTTTGAATATATCGACGGGTGGCTAAATTTGAAACGATATATTTTCACAGCTCTGTTAACCCTCGACAAAAGGGGAGTTAAGTTTGACTTGTGTCTATTTGACTGCGCCGTCATTACGAGTGGGGCTATTTTGAAGTGACGGCACGTGAGGACATTTTTTTTATACGAGTTTTACACACAGTGAACGTGTTCGTAACAACACTAAGACTTGACCGGCCTCACAGCTCAGTTGGTTGTTGCTGTCTTCAGCGCTGTAGGTAGTGGATTCGATTCCGACTAAGGACAAGCATTTATGTGACGAACATCGATCAGTATTATTATCAGTTATCTAGTCCCCATAGTAAAAACTATCCTTAGTTGGGGGATAGATGAATAGGAGGTCCCTTTAATTGAGGTCCGAGTCACATGAAATTGTTTTAAATCGAAGAATATACTCGATTTTAATTAATTATGTTAAGTAGAAAACGGAACAAAAAGCCATCATTTCTATAGGCGACCTAGACAACAAAAGTTCTTTAACACGACGAGATGCCGTCAAACAGGTTATAAGTATTTGCGCAAAATTAAAACGAGAATATTTATCGAGTGTACGGATTCTTTGAACTCTATATTTACCCTTTAGCGATGTTAATTTTCTGGATAATAGCTTAATGAGTAAATCATTAGTAAATTGGCAGAGTCAACCAAACAATCAATATTGTATGTGTACATAAAAGCGAGATGTTAGTTAAAAATAATAGTAACAGTAAATATATTTTATAAACCATACCTTATTAAAATATATTTTGATTTATCAGTGGTCAGGTTGGTCTGACTGGCTAACTATATGACATAGTCCTTTTAAATGGTCAACTCCCAAACAAACTATCTCTAAAAATCATTAATTAACAGTAAGCAATTTGCTTTATCATAATCATCCCTCAAATATCTCGTCTCGCTTACGCTTATACTCTTGCATAGTGAGTTAATGCAAAACTGTCGGCAATTCACAAACATTGCTCCTCTACAATAAATCTTATATCAGTGTTTTAGAATAAATGTTGTGCTTATAATCTTACTAGTGTTTGAAAACTATCTATAATACGTTCTATAAAGGCTTTATTTTTCTTATAAAAATACTCGAGTAAAGTTGACGCAATCGTGTTTTCCCTGAAGCCAAATTCTTAATACTGAAATAATGAAATACAAAGTATCTACAAATCGTTGTGGTTTGCTCAATATACCGTCCATCTTATCTAAAATGAGTACGAACGAGACCGTTTTAAATATTTTTAAAAGTATGAGAATATAAACATAGTCCTTGAACAGGAAATACAACCTGTTCCGGTTGTGTATGGACTATTTTTAGTCGACTTTTATCATTTAGTAATAGTCAGATTTTGTCCAAAGCACTTAGCTACGAAAGAGGCGTTGTCAATAGGCCAATTTGTGCCAATAAGGGAAAGCAACACGCATTTTTTGCTAGTCACGCGAAACGTGTGAATAGGATAGGTAGTCGCACTTGGAGTGACAAGTGACGGCAATTTGGGTCGCCGGAGTGTTTATCCAACGCAGACGAAATCGCCTCAAGACGGTTAACTAAGCTTTATATATGTCAAATTTATGAGAGATTGAGGATTACTTTTTAAAATTAATTCAAGCGCATAGCGACTGCTCATATTTATTCAGAAATTTATGTTATCACGTACGTGTTAGTAACAAAAAAGACGGTAAAATACCGTGTATATTGTATCTACTTGTAGCGTTAATTTTTTAACTTTTATTGTTCCTTCGATCCTCTTTTTCCTTTAACGCATCTCTGTCTATGTCGATTGGCCAGGTGCTACCTATATCTTGGTCCAATGACATAAATATGATTGTTTTATTAAATATAATTTTATAGTGCGATCCAACTCTTCCATTTATAGTTACGCTTTTAATCACCCAAGTTCATTTAATACAAGATTTTATAGAGATCAATACCGACTAATATTATAAAGGTGAAAGTTTGTATGTGTGTGTGTATGTTTTTTTGGGATAAAAAGTACCATAGGCATCCGTTGAGCCGTTTGAGCGATTTTTTCATTCTCCTTTATAATAATAGTGAGATATATAATTTAAAAGCAGAACTTAAGCCAGGAAACCATTCAAAGGATATCTCGTTCAGTCTACGTTTAGTTCACACTAAAAGTTTAAACGTTCGACAAAGTTTAGTGAAAGAGAAGCTCGACATGATGCGTTTATAAGCGTAGCGTTAACAAATACTGGGGAAGCCCCGATAGGTATGTTTACGTGTAATATGAGAGCAATTGACGAAAAATATCGATGTCAATATATCGTGTGACGCCGAAACTGCCATATCCCTCTTCAGGGCGTTCGTTTGTTTAACACTTTTAACGGTGATATTTAGTTTTTAGTTCCCATTACAAAACACAAAAGGGAATTCGATGTCATTCAGTTTTTAGTTTCAGTAGTCAAAGGAAGGGAATACTATCTAGCGGATGTATATTTACCTGTCACTCCTTGCTGATCATTTGAACTGTTGACATTGTCAGAGGAGTATGTGTGATATATTAACAACCACCAATATAAGAAGGCGCGTATAATTTCGACTAAAATTCTAACTAACTTATCAATTCGGCCGTTTGTTACCTCAGTTCTCCGTAATGTATCAACAGAGTTGGAAAATTTGTTTTTTTTTTATTTGAAAGATATGCTTTCAGTTTGGTTCCATAGAAATTTTATCAAAATCGATTCAAGATTTTGGTTGTTAAATTAAAATAACTGCAAAAAATAAGTCATCCAAGTAAAGAAAATTGCGTATTTTGCTTTTTTGTGACTTTTTCTTTGCCCGTTATATAACGAATTGGATAAATCTTTAAAAAAAATGGTACGGCGATAAATAAAGGATGAAAGTACTGCAGCTGGTTATTTCGATTTTTTTTAATCTGTCATGTGTTACTTATTTCGTCACTTGTGTCTTTGTCTTTATCAAGATGATGTAATAGCATATCTTATTTAAGTCATTGATTCATACATATGCAAACGTCATCATTATTGTTCATATATTCATGATTGGGTGAGATTAGTCATATGGCAAGAAGATAAGTTACCTCACTGTATTTTATACAAAAACATGACAGACTATACTACGCTCATCATTCGTGACAAAATATTGTTTCGATCAAATAGCTTATGCATACGCCATATTTCAAAAATAATAATCTATTAGGTTCGGAGAAAATAGGCTGATAATCTAGATTTAGTCCAGCTTGAATTATCCGATAATTGGTCTGTAATCTCATGTACGAAACCATGCACTAACTTGATGATATCGAATTAATTATACACGTATTCCTATAAACAAGCTTCAAACACGGCCAATTTTATTTCCATAGAAATGAAATCCATCTACATGGTACGGACATTAGCGTAAATATTGAATAAAGCAAAATAATTGCACAAATTAGAGCTGTCGACACGTCGTCGCCAAACAACAACATGACGATTACTGTCACAAATGACGATAGGTGTATTCCGGTAATTACAGGTGATGGCAACGGTATTAACTTTGACAATGTTGGGAATAAATGAGAGTATTGAGAGTGAATTACGCGAAAAATAAAAAGAAATCATGCAGGCAACGTAAATGGATTATTGGGCGTCGTTGTGACTTTGTGACACATGGAAGACAATGTCGAATCGGGGAAAAGTATGCCTATCATTAACTATACATAATGTTTGGTGATATCATCCATAATATTCGAAGACTTGTACGTGCTTTGGAGTCTCTAGTGAGTATTCGAGAAAACACTATGTGACTGTCCCTGAATTATTATTTTCTCATAGCAGATACGTATGGATGGCAAGCACAAATAAAGCACATAGCACTAGGATTTCTTGTGTCGCAGGTGGCATGGACACACACAAAAACACAAGACAAATACCCAAAACTCGAAAAAAAACTTTACACTCATCACATAAAGTGTGCCCCGGCCGTAATGTAGGGTAGATTACGGCCGGGGCACTACAGAGTCAATTGAATTTATATTTCCAAGTGACACTGCAGTGTTGTACATGTGTATTTAGATTAAAGTAATTACAAATGGAATTTGGAATTCTTCTGCAAATTCGCAATCAGACTTAATAATAGAAAACACAAATTGGTTTAATATTTATTCAAAATTTTACAGCCGTGGCCGTAGCGTCTAAACGGTACAGTAAGGACCGACGCTCACTGACATGACATAGAACAGTGTTATTGCTATACAGAATTTTTATTACAACTTGTTCATAAGCTGGGTGTGCTATGATACGACTAGATGGTACTTCAGCACATTGAGTTAAGCTATTTGTTTTAATTATTGTCAAATACTACAGAAAAACCTGTGACACGTTATATATGCTCATGAATATGTTTAATTGTGCGGATAAAATTTGATGTAAAATGTATCCAAACGATACTTGATCTAAAGGAATAAATGAGTTTGAGTTTGAACCAACATACGTCCGAGAATGGCTTTTTATCGGGATATAAGTATGCCTTTGAGGATATGAGCTAACTTCATAAAAAATTTCATCCAAATCCGTTCAGCTGTTGAGGCGTGCAGGAGTAACAAACATACATACCGAAAAACATTTGCATTTATAATATTATATTATGATTTACATTACATTAGAAGTTACAAGGTAACCGCTACCAATTACTCGCGCTAACGTTTCTTTCAATGATAACCGGTAATGTTATCAGGCCCTCGATTTGCTTTGAAGTACAGATCAGATGTTCAGTATCCTTTCTTTATAGTAAATTCGGGTGCCAATTTTCAGTTAAAATTATTAATAAATAAAGTTCAAAAAGTACCTTGCCATTCTGGCGGTGAGTGGGGCTACATCGGTCACGCTAACTGCGGCGCCACGGTGGGGATTCCCGCCAATAGGTATTTTGCATTGTTCACGTGCAATTTAGTTGCACTTCATGAAATGTGTTTATTTATGGCCATGCGGTGACTGTTTATGGATGTCAATATTTTTTATGACGTCGTTCTATGCGGCAACAATTAGGGTAAACTGACATCTTTTGATTTGATAGTCTACAGTGGAATAACAGTTCTGATGTAGTCGTAACCTAGAAGGTTTAGTGGCTCTCGGATGTACGAGTAACTGTTTTTACATAATTTGTAGTTGACGGGTTTTTAATTAGTAGATAATTAAAGTTGCAACAATAACTATAGGAGTTGTTGTTGCAACTTTTAAATTATCTAGAACAGACCACATCAACTTTTGGGAATATATTAATTCCATTTATTTCGTCAATCAATTATTAGGCCAATTTACAGGTTTTTTTCATGCTACACAAGATTGCTTAGCACTGTCAGTTAGGTCAGTTAAATACTTAGGTAAATAAGAACGGTCGTGTAAAGGCTAAAACGAATTCATCCATTTATTACAAACAGACCTGGAAACATATTGTAACAACAATCCAGTTCAGCTGTTAAATTTCGATATCCAGAACTGGATTGAAAGACTAGGATTGAAAACCAGGGTTAAATACAGTAACATATATATATATATATATATAATATACATACCATAAGGTTTTCCCGTTTTAAATTAACTTTAGAACCTCTAGATTAAATAACACGATGTGTTTCAGACATACTCAGAACTCAAGTTCCAAACATCGTAAGGAAATAAATTATGCTCATTGTGTTTGTCCTGAGACTTTAACATAACATTTTAAGTGTTCAAAGATGATTCATTTTGTTTTCAAAAGTGTTGTCAAAATAAGAGTTACTTTTTGTTATTTATCGCAACGCAAAAATATTTATTCAATATTAAGTATCAAGGTGTTCTTAATACATTATCTTAAGTACGTTTATTAACATTATAACGCTGGCTATATATAAAATCATATTCAATCGTACGTATTAATCAGATCGCTACGAAGGTATAAATATACCGGCACATTTCCTGACATCATCATAGTCTTCCCCACAATTAGGCTGTCATTTGTTTATTAGGTTAAACCTAACAATGCCGTCTCAACAGTTGATTGAAACATTCACATCGGAACCAGTTTGGTACATAAATATGAGAAGCTTCATCATGTCCATTCACACGGCGTCCGCCGGCGCGGTTACCGACAACCTGTTTCCATAGACAGGTGTCCCTCTTTGTTTTTTTTTTTCTTCATTTAATAGCTGCGACCTTAAGCGTGCCGGCAATGGAAGCAATGTAGTCTTTGGATTTCATTAAAAAAATACCGCCGTATCAATGGCGAAGTGAACAATCGCATAGCTTTTTCACATCAACCGAAATGGAATTTTACTGCAGCGTTTTTCGCGATTTTCGTAATAATTACCAAGATACACCCTAAGGCAGCCGACAAAGAAAAAACAACGCAAACAAAAAAACATAGAGCGCTATTTTTTTATTAAATAAAGGCTCGTTTGGAAGAGGTCATTGTTTTATAATAAATAAATAAATCGAATTAATTACATTTTCTCGTAGCACTATTGCTGTGGCGTGTAATTTCCCCCGGGCGATTTGACGGTTGAAAGATATGAGTGGCGCATTACGTTTGAGGGTTCCGTAGCTTAGTACCTATGTAGCAAGCTTACCTTCGAAGCGGGGGATCCTGGGTTCGATTGCCGGCAGGTGTACAAGTGTGAATTTTTTTTATGCAGTTGTATGAAGTCCATTTCACGGAAGAACTCTCCTGACTATGGCGCTAGTTTTTACGCAACTTTTGATAGACTTTGATCCCTTGAGTGCGAATACGAATCGCTCTTGACTTTTCTACTTTAATTTTCGTTTTTTTTAAAAACGAACGTGGTTCATGCTTGCAAAAACTTTTTTAAGACAAAAAAAGGTATAAAATCAAATATAAATTATATCTCTGTCGAATTAAACAAACGAAAATTGAGAAAATTAATGACAGTGGACAGCGTCCTTAAACACTAAACCAAAAATTATTAATTACTAGTTGAATCGTACTAATTAACTGACCATTCTGACGCTCGTAATTATAGACATAGCAAATCAAACATTTGTCCAACAGACCTAGATACGCTTGCAAAAATCATGATAAAATCGACATAACATGAGTAAACACCAGCCGCATTCGCCCCCTTATCAAGTAAACAAACGCTTGCGCCATAATATTGTGCAATAAATTTCTTTTATCATGAACACATATTTTCTTACCTATAAACCTGTTAGCTGGTAACGCCTTGCTTGACATCCGAAGCCAGATTACATGAACTAGTTTCCATGGCTGATATGATAACGATAAGATTCGTTTTGGCGCCAAGATACTAATTTACGCTGAATCATCGTTTAAAGCGTGACATGGGTACTGGATGTAGGCTTTGGAGTATTTATGCGACTAGGGTTTTCTCATACTCCGGTCGGCCGATAGTATTACTGTTGTTATGGAAGGAGGTAACCAATTAAGATCACTTTTGTTAACAAAAGTGTTGTTACATTTAAAAAATATGTGTATTATACTAACTAGATAATCAGGCGAATTTATCGTACCACCTAAAATTCCGTGGCAATTCCCATACTTTTGACGAATTGACTTCGATTTTTCCTAAACCAACACGAAAGCGAACTAAACAAGAACAAAATATCAGTCGTTCAGTCAGTCGTCGTCAATTCTAATCAGTCGAGCATTTATAGTTATTGCGAGAGTAACGTACGGCAATTTACTTTTTTCCTGGAATATTTCGCACAGCATCATCTAGCCCCAAACTAACCAAAGCTTATATTATGGGAACTAGATAACTGATAGAATTCTTATAATGTTTGTTGTTAATATGTACTAAGTATTACTACTCTTTTTCTTTTCACATTGAAGATATAAGTCCTTAATAACATATAAAAATTGTAACATCTATTTGTAACATTCTCCTGTTTCTCAAAAAATTATACTTTGATTCTATTTCTGTTACCACTTAGAAAAAGCTCTCTTTATTACTGGCAAAGTCGAAGGAAAACGAAAACAGCACCTTTTGGGTATCAAGTGTAGTGTGGCGACAGCACCAATGAATGGCAACCAAATCCACGATGCTGTTCATGCAGCCAGAGACATCGTTTCGTCAGAAAAACAAAGAAACAATCAAGGGCCGGCGTTCAGAAAACAATAAAGAGAAGGCGTTAATCATCTTATGAATTGTTGATAGAAATTGTAAACGTGATTCAATTTACAGAATTGTATCTAAATTTTAAACAAATCTAAATATCCATTTTCAACGTCTATATAGATTCATTTCTCCGGTGATTGATTCAGATGAACGTGATTGTGAATTCGGAAGAAAGCTTAGATTGACTCAGCAAACTATATTATATCCTCGTTTGAAGTGCCTCAGTGCAACGTTCAGCGGGGATCCGAAATAGGTCGATGTAGAAAGATCAATAGATCTAAAATAGATAAAGGAGCTTACGTATGAATCACCCCATTTGACAAATGCAGCGTGATGCGGCGTCTATTTCTATAAACTTTGTGCTCGATATTCATATCTACGTGAATTAATTTGACTGGAAATTTACTAATTAGAGTCGTATCGATATCATAGAAAAAATTAAGTTGTTTATGATATTTTAGTCATATCATATCTATTAAGAATATGCAATGTCACTAAGATTATATCGGTAGCACTTCCGTGGCACCTACTATTGTCTCCTGAATGTGCCTTCTTATTTCCTGTCATAATAAATGTTTTCTATTCTATTCTATTGGTATACATACATTCAGGTAGAACACAATCACCAAGTTTTTCGAAATAGACGAGGATACTGCGTATAGGTTTTTTTTTTGGGAACGTTTTCTACTTCCGCCCTCTGACGATTTTTTTTTGTACACAGTCATACCTCCGCACTAGGATTCCCTGTGTCGCAGATGGCATGGACAGAAACACAAGTTTTTTCGCACCTTATCTTTGAAACTTACGGTGGGCTATAAACATTTGTAGGTAATCATCGATTGGCATACAAGCGTCAATTCGCAGTAAAACACGCATCATCACAGCCATCACGGTGATTACCTACACCAGTCCGTAGTCCTCAAGGTGTGGCGCCGCCGATAGCCGATTCCGATAAAAACAAGTGATTCTAGGAAACGTCAGTATTGCTGCCGCGTGCAACTTTGATTATTTAAGTGCATTGAACGATTTATAGGCATTTTATGGGCACGTGAGGGCTTTGAAATGAAATAATTCGATTTATATCAAAGGATAATTGATTAATATTGAACCATTCTATTTTGTGTTTAGATATTTACTAATCGGCCTTTTATATCAAATAACAAATTTTGAATAAAATATGTTTTATTAGAGACTGAAAAAAATTTAGTACAGAACACTGACAGACAAACATAGAGGCATCTGGACAAGTATAGATAAAAACACTGACAGACAACCGTCGGTATTGATTTAAATCGCGATAGTAATACTGTTATTACTGGTATTATCGTTATAGGAATGTGAGATACCGGTTATGCGATAAAACGTTAGCAACAAGTTGTCAACTTATTTATTGTGATAAAATTGGAGGAATGCAGAAAGTATCGACGCACTCAAGATAATTCAATACTTTCTTCGTTGGTATAAATGTATATATTTTTCTGTGTAGGCACGTAAAGTAGCGTCTAGATTGGAACAGAATAAAACACTTACCTCCTATTCACGAACTACTATCCTATAACATACCTGAAAATAAAAGAATACAAACATTAACAAATCGTCCGAGCGTTATCAAATTTACGAACGCTTACTTCTAATATACAACTATGGTCTTAGATATGTAAAAACAACTTCGTTGAACACATAAAATTACAAGTCTCAGTGATGAAACTGTTCATAATGGAGAAATCGATTTATATAAGCGAATTCACAATCTGATATCGATCACGATGCACGAGCAATGCGATGCTGAGAATAAGAAAAATCTCAAACATACTTTAAATCTCGCTTATGACAAGATAAATTTATAAAAAACTTTTAACCTTTAATACTTCTCCTTCATAGATCATTTTACAATATGAACGCGTTAATCCAGGGCCACGAAGGCGGTATTTCCAGTTAAGTTAAAATATCAAGTAACGTGGATGTTGAAGGGTGGTTAAATAGCGTGCCTAATTTAATCTATTACGTAGTGAAATGGTCGTATTATGTCGAAGCTATGTGGTAAAATAGCTAAATGTTTAGTAGGATAGTACAGGATATGGACGATAGCATTATTTTATCAATTCTGAACGGAAGTACATGTTACTAGCGATAGGTCGAATCAGCATCAGAATTCAGATTGTTTGATTAATATGGATAAAGAATTTAAATAGAAATATTTATCGATCAAATAAGTTCTATATCTTCCTATTTAGATAAAAATCTACATTATACTTGGCAAGAATCGTTTGATAAAATTGATAAGGTAAATTAAAATAGCTTCCTAATTAATCCTCCTAGTGGTTCCTAAAGCTTCGGACCAGAATGCAACCAACTTTTTTCTGTAGGAACGAAGTTGGTTGCATTCCTGAACAACCTGTATTCAGACAGTACACATATGTTTTTCAAGCAGTATAATCGAGACATTAACAATGTATAATAAGGCTAACCCCTCTAAAGGTCAAATCCCATTAGGAAGCACCTGGCAAAGGTCGCGTTTCTGTATATCATCGCCCAATTTAAAAATCGAAAATACCGACGTCAATTAAACTCCTTATTTTTCAATCTTAGTCATGGAACTTCTTCATAAGAACCACCTTGGAAGTAGAACCTATCACATGAAGAATAAAAAGAACATGCAAGTCGGTTCACAATTGGCGAAGAAATGTCAAACGAAACATACAACAAAAAACATAGCCGTTTTGATACCTTCCTTTTTTAGAGGTTAGCTAAAGTTTTACGGTAGCGCAATAATCGATTAATATATAATATAACAGCATTTGTTACAAGGGTGTCAAACTTACAAATAGAGTTTAACATTCATTGACAAAAATCAACTACTACTTGTAAGTCGTGCCCTTGGGAATGTAACATTCCCAATGAATATTGACAAGAATCGGTACTTACGCTTTCCACAGAATAATATTGTACTTTACTTTTTTGCAATGGTATGAGGGTATCTATCGTCTCATGCACTTTTGATTTCACCGGCGCCCATACACTTCCACCGGAACAAAATGCGAGTGCACCACTGTGCACTAATCTAAGCCCGCTAAGCAGTGGCTTAGCGGGAGATTGCAGATTAATACTTCTACGGATGAACTTGGCACTGCTTCTACGCCTACTTTTAGTCCTCCTTTCGCACCACCCAGGGGATACGTCCCCCCTACGGACGCGAGGGGGGACCTACATTTGTGAAGTATTGAAACCTGGGTGGACCTAAATTTATGAAGTATTGAAGTACGAACTGTACCCCAATACTTCATAAATTTAGGTATTTACCTTCCTGTTTTCAGACTCAATATTATATTAGGAGTACAAATAAATTTCCGCCGTTTTATTGTAGATGGCGCGGCACGGAGTTTCGGTTAGCTTTCGCAGATGATAACCGGCTTAAAAAATAGTTTGGACATTCAAGAACAACATAACCTATTAATATCATTGATTTTATATTGGTAAAATATAATTTTTATAAGTTGAAAATGTCAAAATTTGAGCCAAGTAAGCGTCATTTGCGGGAAATATTAGTTTACTTCTTTAATTTAAAGAAATCTGCTGCTGAGGCGCATCGATTGCTCGTAGAAGCATATGGTGAGGTTGCTTTGAGTGAGAGAACGTGTCGAGAGTGGTTTCAAAAGTTTAAAAACGGTGATTTCGACGTAGAAGACAAAGATCGCAGTGGAAGGCCAAAAATTTACGATATGCTGTGTATTTGGTGGGATCAGCTAGGTGTAGTGTATTATGAGTTGCTTAATCCGAGCGAAACAATTACTGGAGCCCTCTATCGAACACAATTGATGAGATTGAGCCGAGCTCTGAAGGAAAAACGCCCTCAATACTATTCTAGACACGAAAAAATGATTCTTCTGCATGACAATGCTCGTCCACATGTTGCGGCTCCCGTGAAAAAGTACTTGGAAACACTTGATTGGGAAGTGTTACCCCACCCGCCGTATTCACCAGACATTGCACCGTCCGATTATCACCTGTTCCGGTCCGTAGCACATGCTCTGACGGCGCAGCGGTTCACATCTTATGAGGATACCAAAAATTGGGTTGATTCGTGGATAACCTCAAAAGACAAGGAGTTCTTCAGACGTGGGATTCGAATGCTCAGGCAGGAGAGATGGGAAAAAGTGGTTGCAAGTGATGGGCAATATTTTGAATAAATTTATATTACCGTTCTTCTACAATAAATATTTAATTTGTGTTAAAAAACGGCGGAAACTTATTTGTACTCCTAATAGTAAAACTTATTTAACTGCAAACAAGAGAGTTATTATTAGGTGCGGTGATGAGTTGTCTGACTGTTTTCAGCAATTTAGTTTTGACCACTTTTCGTCGTCATTCAGTGTTTATACTTTACCAACCTTTTGAAAGGAGGAGGTTCGCAATCTATTAATTATCTCTCTCAATCAAGTTTTCACTTCGACTGCTTGTTTCTTTGTATGTTTATTACTAGAGTGATTATATTATTTTTTTTGCTTTTAATTGAAATAGGTCCCAGGATTAATTTTTTAATGTAATTGTATATTAGTAATTGATTCCATTTATACTATACAATAATAAGGGTCTGTTTGTAATGGCAAAATAACAGCTTTTAACTAAATAAAATTATGTGTTTTTTTTTTAGTTTCTGTCTGTTCGGCTAAACCTTGAAATGGCTGGGCCGATTTTGACGAGACTTTCAAGGGCAGATGGCTGATGTTTATGGAGTAACTTAGACTACTTTAGTTTTGAAAAAAGATTAAGGATACCGCGCGAGAAAGAAATACGCGGCCGGAGTCGCCGACAACAGCTAGTAGTTAATAAAACCTTTTACTTAAAACCAATAGCTCTTAATACCAGCAATTTTTACTTCGCGTAAATCCAGACGTGTCTCGGTTCGTTGAACACTAATTTAAACAAAGTCTAGACTAGTCAATAGCCGAGATATGCAAATGGACAGTGTAAGCGCACTCTCATCATAACTGTTTTACCTAATATTTCGTTCGATAGGTCAAGATGTATGGAATGCCATTACCTACAAATTATTAAATACCCAATATTTTATGAAATGCTTATTTTAATTTAATATGTTATAGATGATGAACTGTCACCACTCCTGGTCCTCACACGCATAGTCTAGCGGGGCTGGTGTGGGTGCCGGTGAAATCACAGGCGCATGAGACGTTACATCCTTGTTTTGGGTGACAGGCACAGTAGGATGCGACTTGGATCTTCTCATACTGGTTCTCATTCTTCTCATTTTTACTATTTCTCATATTCTCATACATCGAAAATTATTTTACAAAAGTGAGTGTAAATATATATGTTTAAACACCCTTTGTACAAAACACCACAAAATAATTAATTAACAAAAACGTAACTAAACCCACAAAACAAAGATATGTATACAATCGCCGGTACCGAATTGTGCAAAAAGAGATAACCTATGGAAACTTGTTGATACTCCAATATACTCTTTAGCGGAACGCTACACTTGTACGCTGAACTAACTTCATAATATTTTCATATTCTTCACAAGTATGAATCATACTGTTTATACAACGTACGAGTGCAAATGTCAGGATGGATAGGCCATAATTATTGATATCGTTAATTGAGTTGTTACTTATCATATCAGCGTGTGGGACCACTAGCGAACGTCATCTGTGAAGATTACCTACGTTTAAATTTCCCTCATTAGTATCAGTGTTCCCACTGTAGGAGCCAAGATGTTCGCATCCGTAGGTAACCCTCAGAGTCCCTATACGTGGCCCTTGTCTACCCGTATCTTCCTTACAAAATATCCAAATGATTTAAAACTCAAAAAAAGTTTTCAAGCCGCCCGAGGCCTCCGACATAGCGTATTGACTAGTATAGTCGGGATCGACATCTTAACGTGCCCTTCGAAATACAAAAGCGGTCTGTTCAAATGCCACTAAATGGTCACCCATCCAACTTCTGACCGGGCTTAACTTAGATGATCTGTAAAGAACAGCGAAGCTAGCTTCGCCATGAGCGCTTCAGTAACGTAACTCAGTGAATAAATCGGGATGTTCACATTTGTTGTCTATGTGCAGTATAACTGACTGCAGTAAATATCGAAACAAATCCGATAAAAATAAAAATGACTGAGATAGTATATTCAGCGAACAAACAAAGTAGATGAAAGAAATTCTTCGAAGGCATTATAAACAAACTTACAATATTATGACAGAGACTGTAAACTTAGTGCGTCGGGTTATCAAGGAACGATTTATTTTATTGGAGGAAAGTTTTGATGGAGCTAGTCGTGGGAAAACCATGGTGACGATGTGCTCACCACTTTCCACGCCTCCATTCCACGATAGTGTAAACCACACGGTAAAGCAATGGTGATTACTATCAGACGTAAACCAATAGCAAATAAATGACAGACGTGCTTCACATTAAAGAAAAAAAAATGCATCACAAATTGATTATTTAATAATAAAAAAGGCAAGCACTTTAAACCGTAACTCATGTCAAATATTTGCTATATTCGTTGTTAATTTTCGGCCAACAGACAATGTATATTTAATGATCTTCTTGCTTTTATGTATTTTCGTTTAGTTACCGCAAATAAATTTCAAACTATAATTTTAACAAGAAATTAATGTAAAAAAATCTGACATTGTTCTTAATATTTTTGTAAGAGGAAACAATTTTTTGAAGACATGCTTAAAATCTGCCATTTAAATTTTTATGATTAAGACGAATCTAACGACTCCTTTCAAGCTAAAATCCATCAAGCAGTTTAGGCTACAGGGCGTGCCAAAGAAATAAACATATATAACATTAGAAAAACATTACCCTACTTCTGGCGCAGTCGGGTAAAAATAACAAAAGTTTGCCAAGTTAAAATAGATAGATCAAAAGCCACCAAACAGCTTTTATAATTCAAACATAATGCCTATATTGTCCGCAAACAGCGAATGAATCAGACGAAAGAAACAGTGTCTGGTGCCATGACCTAATGCACAGCTGTCTAAACAAACAGGGAAAGTTCCAAAGGGTAACAGCATTCACTTTTACAGTGAATCGCTGCTAATGTCAACAGTAATCGGAACTGATAAGTCGTCGGCATCGGTCGAACACTTCATAAAATCCGGCAAGTGTGAGTCACAACCGAAAGGTTCCGCTGTTGCATTGCATTTAATAATAATAATTTATTTTAACATTGTCTATGTTAAAATTCCCATCCATTTCGTCGGAAACTTTCGATTAATGTGAGAAAACGATAAACAGTCTGCAAAATGTAACGTTTTGCAGTTACACCTTTTTTAGCCCAAAAGGTAACTTGCTACTAACAGGTCTTCTCGGCGCGATTTCACAGTCTAAATGCAATTTCTTTCAAATTAGTATTTTGTCGTAAAATTATGAAAGATATAAATTACTAGAGGAGGATTTACATTTTATCATATCCTTATTTTTACATACCCTTATTTCAACATTATCTGAATCTATCTGAATTAATACATTTTTAAACAATATTAATATATTTTCTCACAACGGGCGTAGAACCTTAATCCGTAGCGGGCTGAAAAATTCGTAGAATGAAAGTTAAAATGGCGGATTTCCCAATAAACAATAATAAATAATCAATGGTGCTGAACCGTTGTGCGAGTTCGAATCTCACTTAGCCGGTATTTTCTCTCTTTCTGTTGCATCTTATAGTAAAGCCTGTAAAATTAATGATCAATTTCCTCGCACATTGTAGTATGGGGTAACCGTTAATACTACTTAACTGATTACTATACCTTAATATTGATATGACAATTAATAAGATTTATATCAAGTTGTGGTATATTCTGTATCTGTTTCTAATTAATTTTAATAAAGCGAAGTTTTCAAGTTATCCTTCTAAGAGTATCAGGGAAAAAGTCGCTTTCTAATAAGACATTTTAATAAACTCTTTGTTGTTTGTCAAGTACCAAACGAGTTCATGTTTTAGGCTTACAGTATTTTTCTTTGAACACTCGACTTTATTACTTGTTTTATATCCGTAGGGAACCCTAATTAGCCGCCTAGTCGGTTTCTCGGTAGTCAAACCGCAATATTATCAGTGCCAGTTGATTTTTCTAACAAATTCGCGGAAACCATTGTAGCTAGTGAACGGTGAAGTTTTGTTTTCCTCAATTCAATGACCACTTGAGATTTAATGTAACACTACTATAATGCAATTTATGACGTAGTAGAAATTGTGCTTATTTTTTTTTTTAGAAAATACTACCCAATATTACTTTTCTTGTACTAAATTAGCATTTAGTAAAAAGGTGTTATTTTGACATTAAAACAGACATTTTAATGTTATTTATTTGTATGATAAACATGTGTATGAACGAAAATACCATTTATAACAGCTGTCTAAAAAATCTCATTGATGAGATCAGAAACCGAACGCCTACGCAGGACATCAAAGCGCTAAGTCAGTCGAGTCGAAAACGTTATATTACGTGATATAGAAATAGCCGTGGCGTAGAGGGATCTACGTCACCACACCACACCTGAAGTCAAAATCATAATCATTTCCGTTTAAGTCTCAAAAAATCTCTTGTATACGTAAATCTATCTATACTTATAATAAAACTGTAACAGGTCCGATTCTGTACGTTGAAGATATTCCGAAAATTTTTTTTGGGGGTCACTCTATGGTCGATTCCGATGCCAATTGTTTTTTTTCATTTTTGTCTGTGTGTCTGTATCTTGGCGAATGTTAATTATTTATGTGGTTTTCACGGTCATTGTGTAAACGTGGACTGGGCAATGTATATTGTCCAGATTTGGACAAATCTAAATGTTATCTAAAGGTACGCCTCGGAGGTACACCTAAACGATAAAAAAAAAATTTAATCGACATCCTCCTTCTTTCAAGTCGGTTAAAAATGATGACAACAACTTTCTTTAATATACACTGTAACGTTATTCCTATAAGAGCGTCCATTCATTATTTATAAATAGAGTATAATCTGAAGGCTGTTTACTTTGAGTACACCCACGCGATTCCCGAGTCTCGTTTCTAGGTAGGTGCGCGTACAAACCAGGTATTTTTATAACAGGTTTCAGTTCAGCATCTGCCTCAATACGTGCACGAGATACTGAAATCGCAAAATAGGTGGCTTCCAGGAAACAGATAATGCAGACTGCAGTACAATGTTGCAATTCTTTTAAGGTACGGCGCGTTGCATCAATGATCGAAAACCATAGATATAAGTAACGATTACCCACTGGAACCCCCTGTGTCGCAGATGGCCTGAACAAATCGGGCAACAACGCCAGTGTGTTGGTCTTGATGTCATCTGGTAGTAGGTTGAACCAGTTGCGTTATCTACACGTGTATTATTGTATTTCTCATGCTTCAGTACGAAACAACCAGAGTCGCAGAGCTGTTGTCCATTGACGGCAGTAACCACTTAACATCAGGTGGACTGACAACTAGGCCCGTCCATCATTACCATTTCTTGTGATATGATGCGTTAAGATGGTATTAACGGTTTTGCTATTCGACATAATGTCGAAGGCCTTCGGGCCGCTTGAAATCTCCGTCACCCAGTTGTCTTACTCGCACGAAATAATTAGTTTGTAACAAATGAAACAGGCACATGACCCTGATGTTCACCAGAGGGATCTAGACAAAGCAGCAATTCCACTCCAAAACCAGCAGACCTAGTTCTTAACTAGGTTAAGAACCTATTTGGACAAAATTTGATAAATTGGTGTAGACTTTTCTAATGCAAACGGTTAAGGAGCTTCCTATTTTGTTAGTTTCGCTCTCGCTTCGTGGGGCTATTCGAAGGTTCCATTGCTTAACTGGTAGCTACCTGCCTTCCAAGCGAGGTGACACAAGTACGATTCCCAGCCGAGGCAAATTAGTGTAATGACCTTAAAGGTTTGTTCTCGAATCTTGGGCGTTTGGCCTTGCCTCCAGTGACAAAGGGAGATTCCTATTAATGTAATTAGTACTCCTGTAAATGTAGTCGTTATTTTAAGATCCAGCGCAGACAAAGGGAGGGTGTGAATAGAATAAACAGGAAATGCCTCATTACCTCTCCTGCCCACTATATCCTACCCGAGAGGACCTGAATGAGGCACCTCCTAGGGCTACTGAGGTTCCTACATCCCAGGCACATCTAACACCAAACATCGACAAGGTAAGAAGAATACAGGTATACAGTTATATAAGTATACAGGTATATTAAATATGTATATGTCATAAGCTTTGTTCGTGTAAGTGTCCAACTATGGTGTCGGAGTTTTCAAGCCATGGCTTAACGACAAGTATAGCCGACACATGATAAAGATTAATTTTGTATTTAAACTTTTATGTAATAAAGAATAGAAATATACGTTTGGCTAGATGTGAAATTTGAGATGCCCTAGTTTTAGTAACAAACTATTGATATTGGCTAATCCGTAAACGTATCACGTAAAACGGCTTCTGTTTTCACCCGATTACGTCGGAACCCAAGGAGAGATGTATATTAAATCCATTTACACATTTTGGAACATAAGCCAAAGCCAACTCAATCATGAACCATTATAGATATATACTAATTGGCTGGATGAGATTACTTCAAACAATAGGGCTTACCTAAGGTATTTAAGGGTACTTCAAGTGACATTTTTATTTTGTATGTTTGTTATATTATAGTTTTGTATCCAGTCCGTTCTTTCCGTTAATACGGCGTAGTTTGTTCGTTCTGTGGTTTCTTTCAAACCCTAGTTGTTCTTTACAAATTATCTAGCTACTCTCAGCTCCGTCAAAAGTTGGATGGGTGGTCATACGGTGATGCTTGAAACGAGTCCTCGCATGGTTCCGCACGTATAGCAACTTGCTGCCAGCGATAAAATATCAAATACATTGCTTCCTAAAACTTTGAATCTTACTTATATTATAAAGGCGAAAGTTTATATGTATGTGTGTGTGTGTGTGTGTGTGTGTGTGTGTGTGTGTGTGTGTGTGTGTGTGTGTGTATGTTTGTTCCACCTTCTCGCTCATCGGATTTAGATGAAATTTGGTACCAGGATAGCTTATATCCTGGATTAACACATAAGCTACTTTTGATCCCGGAAAACTGCGGATAACACAGCGGAGCACAGCTTGACTCACTCTATGAATGACTCATATAAATCCAAAATTCATACATTCAGAACAACAATAACACCGCCTATTAATTAAAAAAAATCCGTTTACCTTTCTCTTGACCCAAAAAATGATGAATTAATAAACCTCATAAAAGCGAAACTTCAAACATTTTGTATCTATTAGTATTATGTTTTCAGTGTGCTTACTGTTTGCTGTGCACTGATTAAGCCCCATAACGAAGTTTGCTCGCGATGCCGTTTTAATTGCGCCAAGATTGGACGCGCTGTATATTTCAAAGAGAAGCAAAATACTTCGGCGCATTGTAAGAAATTATATCTCGAAAAAATAATACAATTTCTCGCGTTATCGAGAAGCAGTAAAGAAAATACGTAGTATAAACTGTATAACAGATCATTATTGAGCACTTAGGTCAGCGGCAAACATTCTCAACAGGCCAACGCCCCACCTTGCGTCTGAGTTGCGACAATCGAATATAGCTCGAGTCTGATGACACACAGATCTCAAATCGGTGTGGCATTCCTCGGCAAACTTGGATCGGTCTCGTCCTATAGAGTCCGCGTCAATGCAGTTCCAAGAATGCATCGGTTTCCTTTGCGATATTCTGTGTTATGGCGTTCCAATTTAGCGTTAATTTTTTCCTGGTAGTACGTACTATCATAACATAATATCTCAGTGAAATATCCTCGATTACGTCGAGGGCAGTCGGAGGCATTGTGCTGAACGAGTTATTTTTGTGGGGGAGTATAAGGCATTATACGACCTGAAAATATATGGTATTTTAATATCAGTTACGTTGTGTTTAAACAAAGCTGCTATTATAATTAATTCAAAAATAAATGAATTTGATAACATTTGGAAGCTCGTTTTTACTATTTTTTACGTCGCTATTGAGGTGTAGAGTAACAAATATAACTAAAAGTTTTATAGATATGCAAGTAATATTTATCGGAGCTTGTTCAACAAACTTGTTTTGAGTAAGCTTTTGTCGTGTAAAATTGTCGGAGCATAAAGTCATGATGGAACGCCACAGTATTTTAACATCACCCCTGCAAACACGTGACATTGTTTCGAAAGTTATTTCACTTAACGTTTTCAAAGTAGAACTTGAGTTTCAGAATATGTCTATCAACACACGTGAGAGTAATTATTGGGGCTAAGTGACTAAGTTTAATAAATTTGAACTGTATTTAACCGACTTCCAATAGAGGACGTTTCTTTCCTCAGGACTCCGCCATCTATCAAGAAATGTGTAAAGTTCTTTTTGTATTTGAATCAGATTTAAATTTTATATAAATATAAGTTTATGTTATACATATTTATATAATGTTGTTCTTTTTGTTGATGTTTCATTAGTTTTAAATAGTAGGATAATATTTGCTAATCGTCCTAATAATCGTGTAATGAAGTCGGTTTCCGATTTTTTTTTTAATCATTCAATTTTTTTTTTTTTTTTTTTTTTTTTTTTTTAATTTATGTATAGCCAAGCGTTTGGCCGCCATCTCACCTGATGGGAAGTGAAGATGCGGCCGACGATGGAGCACGCTTGTCTAGGAGAAACCTATTCACTCTACTCTTGAAGACCCCCAGGTTGTAATGGTCAGGGAACACAGACTCGGGCAAAGCATTCCACTCCCTTGCAGTGCGCACAATAAAAGTAGTTTGAAATCGTTTGGTGCGTATTAAAGGAATGTCGACTGTAAAGGAATGGCGCTGAGCCGTACGTCTGGTCGTCCGATAATGAAATGGTGACGAGGGAATTATATTATGCAACTCTTGAGCACACTCTCCAAAATGTATCCTATAAAAAACCGAGAGACACGCGACTCTTCGCCTGTGTTCAAGGCTGTGCATTTTTTCCTTTATAAGTGCATCGTCACCTATCAGCTTTACAGCTCGTTTTTCAATAGAGTCCAAAGCCTCCAGCTGGTACTTGGCTGAACCATCCCAGAGATGACTGCAATACTCCATACAAGACCGGACTTGTGCTTGGTAAAGGGTAAGCATTTGGCCTGATGTGAAGTACCGCCTGACCCTAGACAGAACTCCAAGCTTGCGTGCAGCAAGTTTGGCTCTGGACTCTATATAAGACCCGAAGTTGAGCTTGGATGTGAGTGTTACTCCCAAGAGCTCCAAATGGTCCACTACCGGAATGGATACACTCTGGAAAGTAGGAGCCAGGTCAAACGGACTCTTTTTTGAGGAGAAAAGACACGCCTGCGTTTTTTTGGTATTAAAACTAACTAAATTGGCGTCCCCCCATTCCGATACAGCCTTTAAAGTCAGATTCAGACGTTCAACCATTCCTTCTCTCCGAGCATTAACTTCCGTCCCGCTAGTTCGTGCGTCAGCTTTGTAGCTTTCCACAACAGTGCTGTCATCTGCATACCCAAAAATACCGGGCTCAAGCATATCATTGATGTGTAGCAGAAATAACGTTGCGGAAAGAACTGACCCCTGAGGTACGCCAGCATTGATGGCCATTTGTTTCGACGTGCACCCATCAACGACAACCTGCAGTGACCGTTCCCTCAGGAAGTCAGCTATCCAGTCACACAAGCCTACAGGAAGCCCATAGTACGGAAGCTTGCCAACCAGACTCTCATGCCAGACCCTGTCAAAAGCCTTCGAAATGTCAAGAGATACAGCTAGTGCCTCTCCGTGCCTCTCGATAGCCTCGCTCCATAAATGAGTGAGATACGCAAGAAGATCTCCAGTGGACCGATTACGACGAAAGCCGTACTGCCGGTCACTGAGGAGGTCGTTGTCTTCCAGGTGCGCCAAGAGCCTATTATTCAGCACACGTTCCATAGTTTTACACAGTATGGAGGTAACTGAGATGGGTCTGTAGTTGACAGGGTCAGCTCGACTACCTTTTTTTGGCACGGGCTGGACGTTGGCAAGTTTCCAGGACTTAGGAACTTGTCCAACCTCGAGAGAAAGGCGGAACAGACGCGTTAAGACCGGAGACAATTCGGGTGCGCAATTTTTAAGGACTAAGGCTGGTATTCCGTCCGGACCACTGGCTTTGTTAACATCAAGGTGGCGTAATAGTTTAAGGACCTCTTTCTGGTGGATCCGAATTGGGGGCATGGAGTGAACACACTGTGTTAAGGTAGGTGGTATTTTTCCTTGACTATCAATTCGCGAAGTCTCTGCGAAAAGAGAAGCAAATAAATTTGCCTTTTCTTCCGCAGTGTGGGCCAGTGATCCATCCGGCTTCAGCATAGGAGGCAGTGAGGAACGGCAGAAGTTGGCCTCAACTGACTTTGCCAAGGACCAGAAAGCCTTACTACCTGCAGGATGAGAGGCAAGTTTGGATCCCACACGACCAATGTGGTCAAATCGAGCTCTATGTAGGGCTTTTTTAAAGGACTTGGAAGAGAAGTTAAATGTTTTCTTCCTCTCACGCTCGTCCGATGCTTTGCGATTTCGAGCATCAGCCCAAGCTTGATAAGCCTCTTGCATTAGTGCTTCGGCCTGTCCGCAATTAGCATCAAACCAAGGGCGAGCTTTACCTGATAGCGGATTATCGGAATATGGAATAAAGTATTCCATAGCTTGACGCATCACATCTACCACGGCATCCGCGCATACAGATGGGTTACCGGAAGAAAAACAATGCTTCCAAGGATAGGATGCATAAAAGTGGCGCATCTCATCCCAGTCCGCTGACTTGTACCGCCACACTCTCCTAGTTCCCTTGAGACTGGGATCAATAGGAGAGTATACTGACACAGATTTCACCAGGCAATGGTCTGAGCCACCTAGAGGTGACGCAACCGACACCGTACAACGGTCTGGATCTGATGTCATCAACAGGTCCAAACAGTTGGCGACATGACCGTCAACGTCCGGAATCCGAGTTGCCTCTTTGACCATCTGGGTTAGATTAAGTGACAATGCCATTTTACGTGTCTCTCTTCCCGCATGATCAGTGAGTCGATACGGGAATAACCATTCTTGATGGTGAGCGTTGAAGTCACCAAGTATCACTGTTTGAGCTGAGGGGTACCTCCGCTGGGCCCCGTCCACTGCTTCGCTGAGGTAATCTATGAGACCAGAAGTCTCCTGGTTACCGCTGTGCGAACGGTAGACACTAGCATAAAGGATTTTCTCTACACCAATGTCGACTAACACCCAAAGCACGCTAAAACGGGGGTCTTCAAGGTTCCGGAGGCGCCGACAGCAGATGTCATCCCGAACATATACGCACACACCAGCACGGGGCTTAAAATTGTGCTCCAGGGTAAAGCCTGGGTAATTTAGGTATGCAACGTCTGGAGGACATCCGATTTGGGTCTCCGAAAGAAAAAGCAGATGTGGTTTGGCAGTCTCAAGATGGTGATGGACTGAATTGAGATTTGAGTGCAAACCTCTAATGTTAGACAGGTGCACTTTGAGTGAGAGGACGTGCATCCGCTGTGCAAACTTTCTACTGTTTTTCTTGTGCTTCATGATATTTTAGGTAGAGTGAAGGAAGGAAGGAGGACGGCAGTGGAACGAGGCACTACTATAAGAACCCTGAACCTTTATAGCGCTCAACAGTAACATTGGGGGACTAGCCTGGAGACTGCGGGGACGCCCGAACCCCCCCAGGAGTGGCCATCGGGTCCTCTCATCCGGTCGCCATCCGGCACGATGGAGCACCCTGGGATTTTTCGCGAGGTGGCGGGGCAGCCTTTCTTGAGTGGCTAACTCCTTACTTGGGCCCCCTACTACCTGCGGTCGGCCAGCGGAGAACCGTGCTTCGGATCCCGCTACCCTCCGCGACTAGTCTCCCGAAACCATTAAAATGCCAATAAAGTTTCAGTCTGGTCCTACCTATACTGCTACTGTTCTGACCCGCCCTGCCGGATGGCGTCACTGAACATCGTAACGGAACACGATAAATCGCTTGGCGCTACGGCTTTGTTCAGTGGGTGGTAACTAGCCACGGCCGAAGCCTACCACCAGTAAAGTTGTTACCCATTTTGCACCACCCAGGGTTCACGTGTAGGGACTAAAGGCATGTAACCTACGGACGCGGTAAAGCAATAAATGGTATAGAATTTAAATGTTTAGACTATTATTGATGAAGAGTTTAATTTGAATAATCTTAATATATATAAATTACGTGTCACGATGTTTGTCCGCGATGGACTCCTAAATTACTTGACCGATTTTAATCAAATTTGTACACCGTGTGCAGTTTGATCCAACTTGAAAGATAGGATAGCTCACATCTCAATTTATGATCGCAATATTATATTATTGCAAATTATTTGTCTATTATTTGAGTCACAATTACAAAAACGTTAGCCACAGCAACGCGTGGCCGGGTCAGCTAGTAATTTTATAAATTAAACCAAAATGTGTAGCAACTAATAAGAAAACGCAATTTTTACAACGGTTTTCAATGCATAAAGAAGTTACGAATGACTAAAGAGCTTTTCGGATATGCCAATACGAGTACGTACATTAAGGCATGTAAATTTTGGCGTGGCCAAAAGATATTTCTAAATCTATTACAACAATATTTGTCTGGCTCGAATAAACAAGAGCCTTCAGCAGTAATAGTTGTGTCACTAAATATTATTTCAAAGAACCTTCTGCGAATATCAATGTAAAGGTGGTGTATTTCAAATTGAGTTACCACTTTCACCTCCCAAATGACAATATTTAATAAACAAAGTTCAAACAGTATTTCTTGGAAGTCAACTTAGATAACAATTGTATTTAAATTATTAACGGGCCGGAAATACATCGAAATTAAAACAAAACAATTTATTTTCAGACACCTGTAGCAGTGAGCGTCTCCAGCTATAAATAGTTCCAAATTACCACCGGGACCACCGGGCAAAGAACATTCTTTCATCAATCATCGTCAAAGATCGAAAGGCAAAGGACCAAAAGTGGATAAACAGGCTGTGTTGCACCAGAAGTACCTATCGCCAAGAATGTATAAATAATAAGATACTTGGTAGCCAAGTGTTTACATACTGCTGTGCTTTGGCTTTCAAACCAAAGCTAGCTGAGCTGAATCTTTATCACATCAATTCCAAAACGATCAAGCCAAAAATTAAAAATTTCCAGGCAGGTGTCAACTATTAAAAACTATATGATCTGTTCCCGTGATAGATTTATAGGCCATCTGCACACGCCCTTCAGAGACAATGTGAGAATACACTAAAAAGCTGGAAACATACAAAATCTAAGCGACAAAGCCAGCCTTTTATGTGAGCAAGCACCTCTTGGCGCACCACAAACAGATAAAACAAAACTGTATATCATCGTGTGAAGAAGCGGATTAGCGCGAAACGGGCTGAAAGAGCGACGAGAGATAAAAACTCCCAAAAATTTGCGAAACCAACAGGTGGAAAATGCAGTATTCATAAAAACCGGGCAGAGATCGCTTCAATCCTACAGTACCTTCGTGTACCTACCTAGTGGCGGAGCGAGTGTCGAGTTTGTTACGTTTAGTGTTGGAGATCAACAAAAGGCGTGAAGTAAGCAAAGCGGAATATATATAGGTGCCAAACTTAGCAATAGGGCCGCATACAGCTTTAATGTAAAACAAATTAGGTTTAATAAAAAGTAATCAAATAATTAGTAGTTACTTTATAGTAATTACTTTAGAGCAATGCGAGTGCACCACCACTGATTCGCGGCGAATTACCAGGTGTGGTGGCAGGTGTGGTTCTCCGGACGAACTTGGCAATTGGCCTAAGTTCTATTGCTTTTTTGGATTGCTCTTTTTGCACCACCCGGTAGCCACGTGTGGGAACCCTGATTGTACGTATCTACAGACGCGAGCAATAGACGCGATAGGTATACTATACAGGTATGACTATTCATCCATACAACTACTTTTAGAAAACACGTAAGTAAATCGTCACTAGCTCTCAGTTAACAAAGCGGAAAGCGCGGCGAATTCGTGACGACATTGCTACACGTGACTCATTGTCATTTATCTTAAATCAGAACTCGAAGTTGGTATCAGTTCCCAACTATTTCATACCCTATTCATAATCCAATTATTGTTATGAGGTAGTTTTTATAATACATAAGAAATGAGAACCCGTTCTATTAAAGAACGCGGCATAAATAATATACTTATATGAAATATAATAAATGTACTCGCACCCCTGCACTAGAATTTCCTGTGTCGCAGGTAGCATACCCAACACACCACACGAATAATTAAGACCAGAGACTTCATGCTTTTCACACAAAATTTGGTATCAAGCCCGGAGTTTTAAAATATTAACGGCAATTTTGAAGATACAAAATTGCCACAGAAACCATACCATACTTCGTACCAGGAAACTATATAATGACTTTACTTTATCACAATAACTCTAGCATCTTGCTGCCAAAAGGAAAATTAATTGAAATTAAGTGTGGCGCGTTCATAACGCGCAAATAATAAATTAATAAGAAATTGCTCCTTTTAATTATGATTGCCAATATAATAGTTATCATCTGCCACCTGGATGCCAACCTGCAATATACATCGGTACAGATAAAAGTTCCGTTAGGTGCACGTTCGATCACCGACAGGCATCAAACAGTAAATGGGAAACAATAACTTAAGAAAAGCGCCTGAAGTGTCCTTTTGCCGAACCCACATAATTATTGTTCGATAGGAACATTATTCCGCGATGCCATTGCACGTCGCGCCAGTTAATTTATTAGCTTAGCCCAGTTCCTTGCTTTCAATTCTATTTCAATCATGTTTCAAATCTATTTTATGATCGAGGTGTAGCGTTACATTACAGTCGAGACAGGAGCTGTGGGTATATCTGTCGGTAACCGCTACAATTGTTATGGTGTTGACGTAATATATATTCATTCAGTTTCCGTTTAGTAACATATGTAGTTATGAAAGTATCCTCCAATTCGAACAAAGATAACTATACAATAAATTATAAATGTTTGTCGTTCAATTAGCAGTTATCAGGAATGAGGAAGGGCCGAAACTGCCGAGAACATAAAGGGAATGAAACATTATGCGCAACACGGATATTTCACTTATTTTGCATACTAACAAGCCACAGTCAGGCAACGGTTCCGAGTGCGGGCGCGACGCCGAAGCGTTGCGTCATCGCGAGGCCGTCCCGCGTTGCGCAATCCACTCACGCGCATGATACTGCCATTCATCCGACGCGCGCTTGGCAACAAACGGCGTCTACATCATCCTATTAATCTCACAAGACTGCGATATTGGCACAAAGCGAGATCCGAATTAGTAACAGCGATGCGTGCACCAGTTCACTCCATAATGTTACAGTGGCATTGGCCGATTGGCGACAAAGCCGAAAACAGCAACAGGAAAATAACAGAAGCATGCAGCGTGAATGACAAGTAAGCGGAAACAGAATTGAAACGACAGTTTATTGGCGACGTATTTGTATGTGTACAAAACGGAATGTTGTTTTTTTTTTTCCAAATCAATTTAATGTTAGAATTGAAGCAGTAAAGTATGGGGAACAAAACAGTTTTGAAATATTGCTCGAATCACCAATTTTACAGATTCCCACAAGGAAACCTGATCAAGGTAATAGGGATCCATTACTTATTGGTAAAAATTATCCTCAAAAACTACACGCTGTTAATATAATTATTATCTATAATAGATAATTTTAATAGAATAAATAGTTCGTGGACTACAATTTCAGGCGCATGTATGAAGTTTTGGATGTTGAAACACAAATTCAACAGGAAGTGCATTGTCATTGCAAAACAACAAAATCAACTGTATCCATTCACATAAGATTAACCTGCGTTGTTTCTATCGAAGTTGGTGCGATAACCCACCGGATGTTTGGCTGTGGCATTGTTCTCACTGGCCCATTGACTGCGTTAGGTTAATAAAAAGAAAACAATTAGCAGCCACTTTGTCTAGACGAGAAGACAAATAGAAATGTCCAGTAAATAATTAATTAGAACATTCATTATTTAGGATCCACAAACCACCAATGAAATGTCCAAAAATATGAATTATTCTATTCAGTTCATATTTAAACGTTGGCGGATCCAAAATGTTATAAAATTCATTTGGAAACGGATATCGGAGAAATGCATTATTTCGATTGGGAGTAATTCAACGAAATAATTTGAACATTGCAAACCGGATGCCGGAAATATCGACAGAGCGCTAATTGTCGTTTATCGAAATCATGAAGTCATCGGCAAATACTTAAGTAAATTGAATAAGCTTTAAGCCATTGAACCACAGATAGGCATTTAACGCTTCCATTGAAGCGAGATGTCTGAAGTTCGATATACGGCTAGGGCTAACTTTGTGTGGCGAGCATGAAGAAAGAATCCTAGTGCAAGGGTTGTGTGTAAGCGTTTTTCACCAAACTTCCGTTGGTCCTGTTTTATTCAGCTGTCTGTTATATTTAAGAAACCCGTGATTCCTGTTGAGTGATTGATTAAATAACCTCATATTTTGCCTGTTGACGTCACTACGGCAAGAACCCATCCGTTATCGGTAATTCCGTGACCGCTGCCGCTGTTCTAAGGTGCCTTCAATATCGTAACGGATGTTTACATGCTGAGAATAAATGAAATAATATATGTTCAGTTGGCCACTTGACTTTGAATCGGACATGGTGATGCAAACGTGCACCACTTTGCAAATGGTACCATTGTCATCGCTCACTGTATTATAACGTATTTCATAGTTAATTTTGGTCAAATTCCTTCTAAAAATTAAAGACAGGTGACATTTGCCAATCCGGATTGGGCTCCCGTGGTAGAGCTCAAAAACCATTTCAATTATCGAGAGCAGGCCGGTGTTCCTGTAGTGGGAACATTATAAGGGTACATAGACATCGTATCGCTAAGTAACTGCATAGATTAAGATAATCATCTCGAAGTAAAGCAGATTATATCTCATGAACATAATGCGCCAACATTGCTCATTCATAAATTCATAAATCATAACACACGTATCTAGTAACATCCACCAAGTAACTTTATCAGGATCGACGTCATAGAGAAAACGAGTGTGGGTGGTTATCGGCGCCTACGTCTCGGCCGCGTCACGTCTCCGGTCCGTGCGTCAAACTTGCGTAATCCTACGTTTTATCACAAACAATAGTTTATCGAAACGGCGATAGTCACACATTTCAAGTAAACTCTATAACCGAATGCCGTCATAGCTTTTGCGGAATTTGGAAATCCCTATTATCTGGATTTGTAGGCGGCTGTATGATTATGGCATGACAACACAAATGGGACAAAAATTGGTTTTGCAAATAATTCTATGATTCATTTCGTACTGGGGTTTTTGTTGAGCCAGCAGTGGTGCGATTATGGTCAGACGATGTCGACAGACAAAATTATATCGGAAACCTTGGCTGTGCGCATTAGGTATTATGTAAAAAGTTGAAATAAAAAATCGACCTTAACAACAATAATTGCAACTTTCAACAGTCAAATAATGCGAACAGATGCGACGGATGACTGTGAAATTCGTATTATAAAAGTTGTTCCTGAACATTGCAGGAATAAAATTACCTGATATGCCGCCCTCTTTGGCCGTAGTCAAAACGGTGAAAAAATGTATCCAAATCACGCGGTCTTATTGTTTACTTAGGTGCTTGTTCGAACCCTATCCGACCCTCCATAGGGAAGAATGTACGAGATATCATGTGAGCATCATTTTCCTCCCAGCGTTTGTTGTAGCCAAAATCGAATACAAGCACATTCTTGAGGTTCTAGTATTTCGATTCGAATTATTTTTTTTACCTGGAAACCTTTCTCATTTACCTTGGATTCATCTAAATAATAATTTACAATAAAAAATAATACGAATGATGTCTGCAGACTTACACCCCTGGGCTAAGAGTTCTTGTGTCGTAGGTGGTATGGAAAAACGCAAAAAGGCAACTAAGATCCGAGAACAAACTTCATGATAATCACACAAAGTTTACCCTAGCCTGGAATCAACGGGGCCCCTCGCTTCAAAGGTAGAAAACAAAAAAAGCTTTGTAGCCCCTTAATAAAAAAAGCTTTAAACCCAGGTTATATGTCTCGGTTACAAGCTTTGTACAAGCAGGCTTATACGATAGCTAAAGCTTTACGCAGGCAGGCCCCCTGAAGAAAACCAGATGATCAAGTACGCATATTTCGTTCGCAGATTGTGATCGGCGGCAGTGGAAACTCATCGTTACTGGCGTCATCGCATCTCGTATCCAAAAATGAATTGATGACCTCTATTCGGAACCCAGTGTCTTATAATTAAGTGAGCCACAGTCAAAAGAAAAACGAATTGTGATAAGAAAGGCCACAATTTGGATTAAAATGGACTTATTAGATATATTATTATACTAAATTCTTATCGTCATTAAATTACGTCAGACTCGTATTTTAAATAATATACTTTAAATTTATCTTTGAAGTTAACTTAAAAAACTCAGGCAAAAGTATTGTTCAATTCTGTTAATTTTATCATTTATTCACTTGAATCATTGGTCTACATATTATGTAGTACCTCAGTACGGCATATTTATTTAATCGTAATCCATTACTGTAATACACACCGAAGAGTTAATTTTTTTCCGGTCGGGTAAGCCCGTGTGACAGCATCCGTAATCCCACGCGATTACATTAGCTAGGTCGAACCTATTTCGTATAAACTGGACGGTCCGAGTCGACGACAATAGCAATTTATATATTTGTCGTTATCACATGAAACTGTTTACAAACTAAACGTGGAAATTCACGTCCCATTAGTGAATCTGTGTTGACAGGGTATTTCCAAAGTCGACCGGGAAAACGATTACTATGTTTTCCTGTTGAGAAACATAACACATCCCGACGCGGGAATCGGATAGATTCACGGTTGTAAATCGGATAGGAGAATAGCAGGTACATCGCTCAGCTGTTAAACAATACAAGGTGCGGTTTGGAGCTGTGAATCAGTGACTGGCATCAGCTGATTCATTCGTCGGCGGGCTGGCGGCCTTGCATGCGCCGGCGCAGACTGTGAGAATGAACACACAAGAAACGTTAATCACCTACTTCACTGAAGGATAATTCAAGTTGAATATAAAGAAGCCGGTAATAATACAGGCTACAGATAGGTAAATATTAGCGGATGGCGTTGTAATCGCGCAGGTGTACCAGCGGCAGGCAAATGGCGAGTGCAAACGTAGAAACAACAATGATGAATGAAAGTCAGTAAGCAGCACGCGATAACTGTGGCCGATCAAGTTTCGGGAGCAAGGTGACATCTATGCCCCAAAGGTGACCCGCACCTCGTGTTTTGCAACAGTTCGACGAACCTTTATTTTCGATGCTATTTCCACACGAGTTCACGTGTCCAACGATAGGGTACAACAACTTGAAAACTAATCTAACACTAGAGATGAGAACCGGCATGATCACAGCGATTTGCAAAACGGGTCTGTGAATAAAAACAAAGTGCCTTAATAAAGGCTCCCACGGGTCCCACGACGCTTGTTACTCAATGACATTGGAGTTGAAAAATCAAACAAAAACTCTCGGAACGTGTACTCACGTTGTGGCCGACACGAAAAAACACTTTGTTTAAAGAACGAGAGAAAGAGTAACAAGAGATTGACTTAAAAATCTATAAATCGGCTTCAATTCTTTCATTATTACTTTTCGCCCTTAAAAATTTAGGTGCTATTTATTCCATAAAATTTTTTTAGGACCAAACTATTTTTAATCGATTTCTTGAAAACTACTGAATTTATTTGATAAAACTTACACTGTTCTAAGTTGAAGGGAATGAAAGCGAATAAAAATAATGTTTATAATCCGATCAATAGTTTCGGAGAAATGCCTTTTTTGAAAAGACGTTTCTCCGAAATGCCTTTTCAAAAAAGGAAAAACCTCCTTTTTTGAAGTCTGTTAAAAATATGAGCCACCAAGGGTGGGCAATAGAAGCAGACGCCAACTAATTGCGAAAAACGAGATTAACGCTGTAGAGGCACTAAATGAGGATGACTGTTTTTACCCCCTCGGTTTCATTCTTTTTACAACACCACTAATAGACTTACTTTATTAGGGAGAAACGCCGAGATAACATTTATATTAGCATCAAAGTAATCATCATAAAATCAACACTATTAAAAGTTTGCCCACTCCCCTGCGTGGACCGGACCCGACAGCCGTAAAGTGGTGTCGTAAATTTTATAAGCGAGCATGTTTACTTGATCACTCTAATGAAAATTACGCTGATTGATAAGGATATAATACGTAAAAGTCTTACAAAAGACACAGGAAATAATATTAATACTTAATTCTCCTTTATTTTCTAAAATATAAGTCGAATATGTTACTACTTATAACATCAGGTATCTGCCAGTGAGAATCTCGTCAAATGTGGTCCAGCCGATTCGGAGATAAGCCGGAACAAACAGACAAAAATGTTCAATTGTTTTTTGTTATGCGTATATGTTTTGCATGCATTTAGCAAAAGCATTATTTTAACATTACAAACAGACATTTTATGTATTTGTATAGATTACTATTTTATTCATCAATCCTCTATAATAAAAATGTCAGCCTACCATTGCGAACGACAGCTTAAAAAGTGACAGACACACAGACTTGATGCTTTGCAAGGGTTCACCTTACCACTTAGATACAGAGCCGTGGAGATAAATAGCAAACAAACCATAGATTGCACGGCAAACGACCAAAGAGCTGTTCCTTTTTCAATAAGTAAATGGTAACATAATGGATAGTGACAAGAGCACAGGCCAGAGTGCCGGTGACTAATTACCGGTAACCGTGCAAATGCGATTACGTGGCCCACGTCGCTTGGCGTCGGGACGGGACACAGATAATTAAAAAAATACATCTACACTAAACCTATACAGCGGATACTGATTTAAAAAGAAATTATTATCTATTATTATACTTATATAACTATTAAGGTTTATGAAATCCTAATATATAATGCACAAAAATTGTTTCTACCTCTGTCCGTTATAGTCTTTTTAATCTTATTGATTTTATATTAGAAGTATGATTAATTTTACACACCTAATATAATCAAAATCCCCTCAAAAAGTATTGCAGAGTACCACTGATTTCCACCGAACATGACTAAGAATCAAATTACATGTTTAAAGTTATTTACCAGCCTTATAATTAAAATAACGCTAAGAATTGGCCCAAGATCGTTTTTATTTAATTACTTTTGATATGTGACAGGCCAAAATAAAAAAAAGTTAAAAGTATAAACCAACATTAAACCGCATGTTTATTACAATAATTAAGTGGTTTAGAAATCGAATAACGCGACTTCAATATTTACATCATTTTTTTTAGGGTTGAAGTTTCATCGTGAAATTTCTATGGGACCATAGTACCATTTCTATGGGGAGGTACGCCTTGTCGAATTAAAAATATACTCATCCAAATCCGTCCTCACTTAGCAAGCAATTATCGCGTAAGTAACTTACAACAATAAAACAGCCAAATTAAGAACCTACTCCTTTTTTTGAAGTCGTTTAATAATAGAAAGTTATTATATACATTTAACAACATTTTATGTTTACCGTTTTCATAGTTCTCAGTAGTTCAATAAATCAAAATTAGCGGTATAAAATTCAAGCAACCATAATAGCCGACAAACTTAAGAAATAATTAGGGCACGACAAATTATATTTCCACCCAAATTGAATCAAGATATAATTTCAGGGGCGAAATAAAAGCAGCAAGCAGGGTTACTTTAGCATTAATTTTAGGAAATCAAACGCTCATAATTATAATAGTTTCTTGTCCAATACGCGGAAATTTTGGGAGTCCATGTTGCTCACCTCCGTAGGTGATTTCCCCTCAAGTTCCTTGTCTCCCGGGTGGTGCGAAAGGAGCAACCAAAAGTGCAGTAGAACTTGTGCTAAGAACGTCCTGAGAAATACTTGGTAAACCGCCGTCACGCGTCGCCGTGTTCCGGTGGAAGGGCATGAGTGCCGGTGAAATTATTGGTACAAGAGACGTAAAGAAGTGTTAAGTGCAAATGGGTGTATAGATGTTTATATGATGCTCATGTAGTATTTTGGTTTTATTGAACAATGAAACTCGTATGTAGATAGATGTTTCAATTATATTAAAACCGTCAAGTCCGCGACTGTTTGCTCGCGGACTCGCCTTAAGTTAAACCTGCCTAAGGACTGTTTTTTCGATAAAACTGTCAAATATAGGAAGTGTAGTAAGAAAACTTCGCGAACTTATAGATTTGGCGGCTCATTTTATGTACAATACGATCTAGAGAACATATTTTGTCCGAAACATAAATATAAATGTACTACAGATTAATAATACAACATTTTATAAAAGTATGTATGTAACTGCCATAATAATGTATAATCATTTATCTAGTAATTTTAAGCACTTGAAGAAATCCAAGTAAAAATATAAATTAAAAAATATATATATTATAGTCTTAATGAGATAGCTCGTTCTTAAAGTGTTGGTACGTCCGAGAGGACAAACTATTGTTTGTATAACCATTATACGACCTTTGTATGCAGTTTGTCAATAAATCATACTTATCCTTATTTCGGTCCTGAATAATTCCAATATATGCGGGAATCAAACAGATTTAATTTCTGAAAATCGGAACGAGCGGCTAGCAACAGGCAACATTAATTATTGAAGCAATTCCGGCATTTTTGGGTCATGTTTGTTGTAATAACATGGTTTTATTTACTCACGTAATAATAAAAACCCGCAATTTGATTCAATTTACACGTTATAAAGCACGGCAAATGATACACCCCGAATTAGATCTTTAATTATAATTTTTATCTTTACGATAAATCGTAGTACATTTGCTTTGTTTGTTAGTTTGTGGGAGCCCCCAAATAATGAAGCTATCGTAAACAGAGACTATAAAAGACTGCACGTAGTTCAAATAACGGAACAATCTCCCATCACCTATCCCGGTTTGATGTTACAAAGCAAAACATTCCTTATGTTTATGAAAATTAACGGCAACTGATTGGTGTCGCTGTGCGCAAGTACGTTACAAGTCATAAGTTACTTAATTGTCTCCTTGAAACACTTTATTATCAGACGGGTTACGGGCGTGACACACATTTAACGAGTAAACACCGTTAACTTACGTTACAGTACATGTATTTCTAGCTTGATGCAATTTGGTGCATTGTGATCAAGTTGTAGTTTTTCAGGCGAGCTACCGAGCTGTACACGGGATCGAAAGCGACATTTCATCCCCCTATTTGATTAGGTTTGAAATCTTGCCAAAATCAAAGATCAGATCCCAATGTATCTGCATTAGATAAATAAAATAAATATGCTGTTCGTTGGTAAGCGCACACGAAAATGGCTAGACTCACGGGATATTATTATTATTTTATTATTCTTAATATCTGCAAATGGCATGGTTTTATGGCGAAGAAAAATTGGTAAAAATGCCAGTATAGGGAAACTGAAACCGTGTTTTTTATGGGATTTTTACTACGTGCTCTAATATAGTTTGGCAGATGATGGCCAAACCGTGAATTAAAACCGGACAACAAGTATACGAATAAAACTGGATGCGATGTATATTTCCCCCCATTATTAAATAGAGAATGAAACTTATCATTTTGAGCAGTTTCCAATCACTTTTTGTTTTTGTTACTGTCAAAGTTGAATAGAAACTTCAAGTAACATGTACGTCGTTGTCCAAGTTCTAATAATTCATGTCAACGGAGGTAAATATCTTTATCACAAAACAATTGAAACACGTCATAAAGTCAGACGTCAGAAATATATTTCTCGCTTGAAGTGTATACATTTAACAGCTAAATAGGGCTAATTTAAATTTAAAAGACTTGTTTCCAAGTGTCTTGGAAGACTTGATTAAATATACAGTAACTACGAAGGGCGGTTTGTCCTTATTTCCGTAAGTTTCAATATTCATTCCGTATTGGGGTTATCTGTGACAAGGTCGTATCCGATGGACCACCTGAGAAACAAGGTAGATGTGACCGTTTCAGAGTGAATCTCGGTAGCCAGTGACGTGAGACCTATGAAGATGCATTGTTCGGTTCACAAACGTTATATTGAGAGAGCTCTGTCAGCCAGGGTGTCGTCGAAGGTTGAACGCTGTCAAGTTAAGTTTAACACGCAATTAGTAACTCGTGGGATACCTTGGCACCAATCGAATAGGTTCATGGACGCTAGTTCCCGGCACTTTGTAATTTTCTATATTGAAGTAGCAAAAACATTCAGACATCCGGATTCTGGTAAAGAACAGCGGCTATTTTTGTAGGGTTCTCAACGTGCCATTTTCTACGAATCATTTAGTAAGAAATATAGATCATTGTATTTACGCGTGCAATATAGAAGCGGTTATTTGAAGAAAGTATTCTTCTCTGAATAAATTGTTGTGATTGGTGTTTACAGCTTTTATTTCCAGGCAAAACAATTGGATGATATAAAATACGCCTACGTGTAAAGAGAACAAACAGGTAATATTCGAGCGCTTATTAAATGTAGCGTATGATTGATACTCTTAAGATGAAGGTGAGATAAGACATACTGACACCTAGGTTCAGGCTACAGATGTAGCAAAGAAACATTAAACTTCAGAAACTATAATACAGATAAAAAAATATTACCCTCAATGCAAGCGGTGTAAAAGACGAGTACTAAGACGAGTGTAATTATTTATAAACGATTGATCACACAAATAGGTTGTTGTGGTACCTAGTCTAAGAATGAATTATCATTATAAAAATGACGAACGCGCATCATGTTTCCGCATCTTTAGTATTCCAGATAAACACCGGAAATAACTGTGATCCAAACATAAAGCACAAGAACATTTATACATTACTTTGATTAAAGAGACAGACTTCTGCAAAAAGAAAATTTACGGATAAGCAGGAAAACGTCGTCAAATCACATCGTGTGAAAGGTCGGAATTGTATCAAGTTATCTGATATTATGCTGCCTAGTTACCAAGAGTGGGTAGACCGCACCCCGCCCTACAGGCGCCGTCAGTCGTCTACAATAACCCGGGTGGCAACAGGGCAACAGCGAACGTGACGTTGCGCACTCACCTTGACTCACTTTAGTTGGCCCGTTTGCATTACTCCGCTAGCCTGTACTCGTGATTAGTCAGGCAACAGAAAATATACGCTGAGTTTCATGTGATAGATTTGAAAAAATGTGTGTCACACATGCCAAAAACAAAGAAATCGATGCTACAATCTCGACCGTTGCAAACAAAAACAATGCACGAGACAGAATAGAAAAGTACAAATGTTCTTGTGAAACTATTACTGTGAATGAGCGATATCGCAATTAATTGCGAGCAGATAGCTCAAACAGCTGATGCTCCGCCATTCGTGTCGTTTCATCACGATAATATTCATGGGGCGAAAGCGTGGTACGGTGACGATGTGCGCTGTAGGTTTTTTGCACAAATTCCACTGAAACTATTAATTCTATAGCGTTTCAAGTTCATTGAGATATTACTCTCAAGCAGTTTTGTGAAGTAAATGACTTGTACATATTATTTCTAAAAGGTACAAGTCTGCGGAATCACGATGCATCCAATCGAACAGTCTAGACTAGACTTATGTTGAGGATAGGGCAGTGGCACCCGTTAGAAGTGTATTTCGATATCTGCAGCTCCTTGACTCGGATCGTATTGGCATCGACATGTCGGTTGCGAAACTCGCCCACAGGCAAACCAGACGTTAGTCATTGTCGCCTTTGCAGTTCAGACTCTAGTTGCCTCACATCGTTCCTAGATAAGCAGCTGTTGGGTGGTTCCTAACATTTGCTTAATATCTAGGCTGTTGAAAGTGCAATTGGTTTGAGTCATCACCACAAGTCGTTATTTTGAACCCATTTTGTTATTTGCATATACGTGTATATGACAGGCTTCATAATTCAGTAGCGCTCTGTGCTAAGTTGTGGGTTCGATTGGCTCTCGGGACAAACATTTGTATGACGAACATAGATATTTGTTATGTGTCTGGGAATTAATATTGTATTATATGAATGTGAATTATAGAATTATCAGTAGTTCCCATAGTACTAGCTTTTAACTTACTACTTAACTTGCGGCGAGATGACGCTTTAGCAGTGTAAAGTATATCAGCCAATAATTTAGTTTCAATGAACAAATACATAAAGTTGATTGACTAATACCGCGATTTGTGTTTCACTTGAGAATGTACAAATCTATTGTCCGTCAGCGGAATGCAAAACATGATGCAACTGGGTCATTTGAAACCAATAACTTTGGTCAGCGAAACCGCAATGTGATATCAATAGAGACCTACCTAAGTACGTGTAGACGGATACAGATTCAAGATAAGTTTCAACGGTACTACAGGGAGGTCAGTAAATAGAAGCTCTTTTATATCTCCAATAAATACTATAAAAAGCAAAGTTGATGTTTTCGTGTCTGTTTCTTCGCAAACTTCTTCTAAACCACGCAACGGAGTTTAATACGATTTTCACTATAATTTAGTTATTTTTTCCGTAAGTTTTATATGTATAATACATCCATATATTAGTAGAGAAAAACAGAGAATTTCAATGATTTGTGATGATGTTGTAAAAACATATTTTTGGGCGCTTACATTGCTAACCTTACGAGATATATCAAAATCATTCACTACAGAATACAGCTCTAAACATTATATAACAAAGACATTCTACCCTCGACTTGGGGTAATAGTAATGTACTGTTGAACATCAAACGTAAAGTTAGAATTCGAAACATTAAAAGTAATTTTTTATTACATTATATTATTACATTTACAAAACAAATATTAGTTTAAATCACTACATAGTATAAAACAAAGTCGCTTTCTCTGTCCCCATATCCCATATCCTATGTATACTTAAATCTTTAAAACGACGCAACGGATTTTGATGCGGTTTTTTTTAATAGATAGAGTGATTCAAGTGGAAGGTTTATATGTATAATACACTAGCAAGTCACCCCGGCTTCGCACAGGTAGTTTCTGATACGACACTGATGCTTTACTTACCGTGCGAAGCCGGGGCTGGTCGCTAGTAATTCATAAGCAGTGAGCGTCCGATACTATATTATTAATTTACGATGGATGACAATGCAGCTAAACATACGCTTGTCTCCTGATTTTCTGCACATCATGCATGGATTTCCGCAGAAACGTATCTCGATACATAATGCGTCACCGCTAAGATCTGGCTTAGCGCCAAGTAAACACACCACCAAATAGGGCAATGACCACCTTTAGAACGCAAATATCTTTAGCTATCTATAACCGATGCTCTCTTGTTTAAAAATAAACCGCGGGGAGATCCACGTGTACAGTACAGACCAATGAAACTAATTGACTCAACGAGAAAACACGCGTTTATCTTAATGTTTGAGATGAATATTATCCTAAAGTCAATACATTTTGCTTATGTACATACTCCTCGTTATTAATTGATTTTGGATAAACAATCATTAATATATTTTGCATTTCTTTATGGCAAATAACATTATTGATTAGTTTTAGATAAACAACGAGTGTATTTTTATTAATTCATAAGCAAATGCTTCGCTAAAGCTCATCCTGCTTACCGAGACAGCTCGGGTAGCCTTGAGAAAAGTGGGAAGCAATAATAAACAAAAACAAATACCAATAAGATAACCTATCATAATTGTCGTAAACATGCCTAATACAATTGATAGTAAACAATTTATATACAATATATAGAAACCCGACGCTAGTAAAGAAAAAACTTTCCACGTTTCCCCGTGAGGCGACATTGGCGGACGCAGTGTACAAGGAAAAGAGTGACGTTTTATTGCTCGGAGAACCACCAACGACGTTGGGAAAACTTAACACGTCCACGTGACTGTTAAAGGTCATGCCGACTGCCAGAGTGCCAACACCAGTTTTGCTCGAGCTCGTAAACAAGACATTGATGGCGTTAGAAATGATTTGCGTAGGACTACACCTCCATTTTCTTTTCGCCAGAAACGGGAGTAACGCGAGGCAGGTAACAAGATAAATTGCCACGTTTGCGAGGACGCTCACACGGTGACAAGGGTTTGTTAACAAAGGAATTGTAAATTATTTTAAAATCAGCCTTGACTCGGTATTTTTCGAAACCTTGGTTTTAATTCGCCAGCAGTGTTATTTCTTGCTTTTGTTAATTAACACCGCGCGATGCCGACTTCCAAATTAATTTCAGATTTTTTTTTTCATATTACAATAATTGCTATCTTGTTTTGTAAACATAATTATTATACATATCGGCATGGGTTTATTAGTGATTGATGCGATTAAATCGGCGTGGGGGAAGTATTTTATTCCAACAGTGGATAGCTCCCATGATCCAAGCGTAATGTGAATGTTAAATTTAAACATGAATGACGCCGCATCGGCATTGTAATACAGCTGATTTCACTTTACACAGCGAGTTGTATTGTTAGGACTTATGTACTATATCATTCATATGTTTTTATTGTGCGATAAATCTAGTTAAGTGCGCCTACGCGAAGTGACTCCCACGAACATCTGAAAGGCTTGGTATAGTCTCCTGTTTTACACTCAAGTAGGAGGAAGGCTATTGCTTTAGATTTTATTCCATTTTTATAAAGAGTATAACGGTAACGATTTTAAAATTAAAATATTACTAAAGGTCGTTGAGTAATATCCGCATACGACATGTAAACAGTAATTATGAAAGTACTGACAATTTAATCGCTTTTAAGTATAACTGCGATGGTCGCATGAACGTTGTGGAATCGTATTTATGTATACCCATTATAATGTGCTTACCATTGAAGTAAGATAAATAAATAATGGTATTAAACAAAAACAAATGTATTAGAAATCAGCTTCGTTTCAACCTCGTTTATGTATATTTCTTAAACTGCTCAACTTATTATAATTACAAAAAGGTTTCACTTACCTCGTTTATATGTTTGTAGGTTTTGATGAGATCTACGCTGAGTTTCCTTAGCGGAGCCGTTGATGGATCCCGAAAGTGGTGTGGTATTCGGGCCTGCATAGCCTGGGCAAGTAAGAAACTCGTATAAATTCTTTGTTTCGCCTCTTGAGAAGCAACATAAAGGAGAAGCAAAAAAGCACACAAGCGTTTGGAGTAAAGCGATACATGCTAATGTTGCTGGTTAAAATAACTACAAAATGAAATTTTCAAGGAAGGATAAGTAATAATACACGAGACCGTTTGCATAATATTGCATCCATTGGATCAAAACAGGGAGTTTCGTATTGTATTCAATAGTGTCAATGCGTAAAACCTTCGTGTAAAAGAGTTGTTTCATTGTATACCCTGATAATCCATATAACCGGAAAAATTCTGAAAAGATAATTATCGGTTTACAATCTCATGATTAATTGTAAGTATGACAAGGTTAAAACATATTTTTTTCCTCAACAATTTCATACATTGTCACACAATAGTTGTGCACTCATAATTGACGCCGATCGTATGAAATCCGTAACCGGGATGCGCTGCCGTGTCGGTGGCTCTATACCAAAAGATTATTGAGCTAAAATTCTCAAAATGAGGTTCTGCCGTTTTGGAATTAACCAATTTCACCTGTCGCTGTCAAGAACAACGTAGGTACGCCGTTTACCTTTGTATTAACTGTTGTCTCAAAATAAAATGATTTAATGCTTACCTAGACCGCAATGAATATAATGAAAATTGAACCAATGAATAATGCGAGCTTTCCTGTCAAACTTTTGTACAAAGTTAAACAAAACCCATACAATTATGAAACATCTCCTTTGCCTTCAAGTTCTAGCCGTATGAGATAAGTTAGGAATGTTTTAAAGTTATTGACGGTAACAAAATCTTAACATTAACAGTCTAGAACACCTATTAATTAACCTAGTCTAGACGATGGGGTCTTAACGATCGCTAGTTCGAATATATAATACGTCACTTGTTTCAGTGAAAGAGAACTTGAGTTGTACAAGGTAATTAGTAGCACTTTACTGACTAATTTATTTACTTGCGCGTAATGTCTAGACAAGCGGTTAGTGGCTCTTTTATAAAACAATAGGTGTGGCACACGCAGGTCATGGGTTGGACGGAGCTTTCTTTCTAGTCGTGTTACTTTTAGATACTATCTATGTAAAATAGTAATTTATTTTCGTTTTTTGAAACTCGTGTCAAGATGGAACTAACCATGATAAAGATGATCTGAAGAAGGGTGTAGTAATATGTACACCTCGTCAAAATTTCAAATTATTTTTTTTTTTATGTGAATTCGTGACGGGACGAGCTGAGGGCCCACCTGATGGTAAGTGGCGACCCTCGCCCATGACAACAGTAATGCGCGCGACTCAGTATGAGATCCAAATCTTTACTGAGTCGCATTCATCCTGCTGCGTCCATCACCCGAGACGGGGATGATACGTCTCATGCGCATGTGATTTCACCGGCAGCCATACCCTTCCACCGGAACACAGTAATGCAACCACTACTGTTTGGCGGCAGATTCCAGATGTGGTGGCAGTACCTCTCCGGACGAACTTGGCACAAGTTCTACTGCTACTTTAGGTTGCTCCTTTAGCACCACCCAGGGGGTACGTGTAGGGAATCAAAGGGAATCAACGCTCCTGAAGATTCCATGTGCAGAGGCGATACACGTGTCGATTCCATTCTTCTTCTTCCATTCTCTTTAAACTAAAATTTTAGCGGAGATGTACTAAATATTACCCCCTTTCAGATTAACTTAATTACTTATTCTTCATTCATGACTGCATTTTTATCATCTTGAGTAAGTTATTTACTTTGCTTCTGCTTAGTCACGGTTTTAAGACAATTACCGAGTATTTTTTTTATTTTATATATATAGAATAGAACTATATTTGTTTACTTGGATACCTAACGCAAAAGGTTTGCAGCGAGTTCAAATATTAAATTTGGCGTCTGATTAATAATCATAGACAATTGTTTCAAGGCCCTTTCAAGTTATATCAAGACCCACTGGCCAGGTGATAATGAATGCCAACACTATGAATAAACCAGGAAAATGTACTTAGTGACATTCTTGCACGTTAGCCCGAACTTTTTGTAAATTACGTTTGTATAAATTACGTCCTGGCTGTTTGATTACTAAGGAATGTTATACGGGATATGTTAGCCGAGTTGTTTGTGGGAAAACAATGGCAGCGATGAACTTGTCACATCCTACGAGAAAACCTTCAAGGTGAAATGGCCGATTGCAGGTTCTACCTACCCCTTCGGGATATAAATGTGAAACTATGTATTTTAACCCGTCGTGTCATCCCAACGCGTTCCCTGTCCGATTCTATTCCAGTTTGTACATGCTAAGAAACTCTAAAATAACATTCCCAGTATAACAATTAAATCCCAGTTATGTTACCGAAACTCAGCTAAGCAGTTAACAAAGGGTTCCGTCCTGCACCTGATGGTCGTATCCACAAACTGCCTCGTGCATCATTTACCTGGACCGGGGTACGGTAGCGGCAGAAAGCTCGAGGGTTGCGCACTGCGGCGCTCACCTGAATGTCTGACGGCGCGCTCATGGAGGCGAGTTGCTCCTCGGCCACCAGCCTGCCGTACAGCGGTACGTGCCGCCTCTCCCCGCTGGCTGGCTCGGGCATTCCGCCGCCGACCGCGCCCACTGCAACAGATAAATAACACTATTATATCAGCTTACATAGAACGATCAAAGACATCAATTTGTGTTCAATTTTTTGAACAAAAAGTACTGATTCAGGCTCGTGCTACAAGAGTTAACTAGACCATAATGCGCACCGAAACCCCGAATATTGGTGTCCAAACGTGATAATAGTAATTAAACAAGTAGAATATATAGGATAGTGTACGCGTAGAATCAAATAGTCATGCCGATCGATGTACCGTGTACGCGGTATCTCAATCAATATGACATAATAATATATATCAAATTGCCGTGTGAGTGTGAACGAGTTTACACACCTGACCCACATGGATCAAAATACTTCACTGTTTGGTACTGTATGAGTCACATAGACATCCAGTCTTCGTAGTTTTCCCGACTCTTCTCAAACACGCTCGTAAAATCATTTTTGCTTGCAAACGTAATCGTCGAGACGAGCTGACATCGCACCTCATGTGGTTAATGACGCCGATAAACAACAACAAAACCACCCCGCCCTCATCTATTGAAGTACGAGAAGACCCAAGTAGCATCGGGAATTGCTCCCGTCTCTCTGATCCTGGGATATAACGTCTCATGGTTCTTTAATTTCACCAGCAACTACACCTACTGGAACGCAACAATGTGAATACGCCACGCCACTACTTAGCGGCGGATAACCAAGTATCAGTTATTTTACGGACGAATTTGGCACAAGTTCTACAGCTAATTTGGGTTCCTCCTTTCACCTAACCCGAGAAACACGTGTAGGGACTCTGAGGGTCCTCCTACGGACACGAGGAGCATGTGTTGCCCGTAAAAAATGTTAATTGTTGTCACACGAGCAACATGATTACTGTCACTTGTCGTATTGCATACTCTGTCAATCGCTCGGACGTAAATATCGCTTTTCATTCCAATATTCCGGTTAAAAATGGTGGTTGGTTGAAACGTTTCACCTAAGTTCGCCAATCGTTCTAAATATTTTCTTTGAAATTATATCGAGCGGAACACAAGTCACGTTTTCTAATTTAACTGGGAATGTCCTGTGGAGACATTACAGCATGCGAAGTTGTTTGAAAGAATCCCAACTTGTTTCACAGCGTGTAGTACACCCTAAGTATCGTTTTACCAAAGTTCTCGCTGCAAACTGTACCTCTTGGGGATATTTAGAAATTGTGGGTCTTGTACTTGTGTCTATTTTAATACAATGTTTTACGTTTTAATATACTTAACGAGATGTTCTTTTGTCTCAATTTAGAATCAATGCTAAATTCGAAATGTGGTGTTGATATTATTAAGCGAATTCCCAGTAACAGTTATAAACTTTTATATTTGTTTTCCTTTGAATTCATAAACTATATTTGTAAACTTTACTACGAGATCACACGTTCTTATTACTAAGTGAAATGATGGAGACGAAGGTGGTAATGAGAGCTCCGTTTTGGAAAATGAAATTTAGCCAAAATCTGTGTATATGACGGGAGTCATATACACAGATTTTAGCACGGTACTGTAGGTATCTCGAATACTAGAGTTCTATTTTAAACAAGTGACTCGATTTAAAAATCGAATAAACCGATTTCAGTGCTTTATCGCCTATTTTTCGAGCTTAGGGCTGATATTTTTTTAGTGAAATATATATAGGGGACTACCTCACTATCAATAAAAAAATAATCATCCCGATCGATGTAGAATTGGCAAAGATAGCCCGTCATAAACATACAAAAAAAAAACAAATCGAGAACCTTAATTTTTAAGTCGTAAATATGAAAAATATCGATACATGTATAGCATTGCTCAACAGATTTTTCTTCTTGAAACTCAAGAATTTTTTTCTTGACAAAGTAAAGTGAAAGTTCGTATGAAACAGCTGAGGATAGACAAGTTAATTCACCCATTGTATGTAATTCTAGGTGTGAACGTGAACTTTATCGTGTACAATCCAGAGGTCGCAGACGAGTTAATTCAGTCTTATTTATGTACCGTCTGGCACGAAGTGACATTTCATAATAAAACACCAACGTTCGAGGCTCTTGCTCAGCGAAAGTTTGTTGAACGTCTCGCGAGTATTTAAATGCATGCACCATTTTTGGGGTACTTTATGGGCAACAAGTTTTTTTTATATATACACTACTCGTTTTTCTTTGGCTACGTGTTACGAGATTAAGGTCACGCAACGCCTGAATCGAGAACGGTCTCTGAAGCGCTCGGCAACAGATTTTTCAACCAAGTTAGTAACTAGTTAGCCGGGCATTTTTAATCACAAAGTAAATAAGTAATATCAATGTAGACAGTTTGTCATACTAGTGACCTTTTAGGTATGAGCAATTATAATATTCTAACAAATGTTTTCGTAATAAAGTAGGTACACTTAAATACACTGTCAAAATTATAGCTTAGTTACAAAACATCGAAGAAATATATCCAAAAATAAGTACTTAATTAAAAATACAAAGAAGCCAACTGAGCTACCAATCAAACGATCTATCTAGGTACATAGATTTTTATGAAACTAAAGTGATGGACGGCCCACCTGATGTTAAGTGGTCACCGCCACCTATCAACAACCACTTTACAACTCAGGTCTTCCCTCATTGAAGTATGAGAAGACCAAGTCCCATCGCGTTGCGCCTGTCACTCTGAGGCAGGTGTGTAACTTCACCGGCATCCACACCCATCCACCGGAACACAGCAACGCGAGTGCCACTGATTGGCGGTGGATTACCAGGTGTAGTACTACTCCAGACGAACTTGGCACAAGTTTTACTGCTACATTTTGGTTGCTCTTTTCTCACTACCCAGGGTACACGTGTATACATCTACAGATGCCAGCAACAGGGCCCGCTTGGGCATGGAATTATGCCCAAGACATTTGCGGCATTGTCTCTATTGACAAAATTGACAAAATTGTTTCAATGCCACGATATATAAGCAAGAAAAGTAACTCTGGGATAACAGGTAGTACAACTGAAATCACATGTACCATACTACGCACATAGCGACAATATTGAGGTCTTTATCAGTTCACAAATACGTATGTGAGTGCACATTATTGTGCGGATATGCAAATTCATTGCACACACATGCACATATTGAACTGCGTAGTTTATTATTGTACAACGTGACACAAGATGTGTGCGAAAATCTTATGTGAACGTGTCTTAATGGTTGAAATGTAAACAGACGTAGGTTTTCTTTGTTCAATCTAGCTAGAGTGAACAATACTACAATTCTATCTTTTTTTTTTCATACTACTGTAATGACGGGATAAGCGGAAGACCCACCTGATGATAAGTGGTAACCTCCGCCCATAACAACAGCAACAGGACCTAGGTCCTCCGACCCAAGTCGCATTGCTGGGTCCGTCACCCGAGACGTCTCATGCACCTGTGATTTCACCGGCGCCCACAACCTTCCACCGGAGCACAGCAATATGAGTGCACCACTCCTTTGGTACCACCCTGGGAGTACGTGTAGATACTAGAAGATTCTAACCTACGGACGCAAGCTACTAGTCCCCCCAAATCAATATCTAAGGTTGGTAACAATATCTTAACGTCAAGTTTAGTCGGTCGCTAGAATAACTAGCCTAAACTAATTAAAGTAAAATTGCTTGTACTATAGGAACCAGATTACTGAGACAATACTTATAGTACTTATATTTTATGTAAATAGGTACTACATATTAACACAGTTTGTACTTATGTTTGGATGGATGGGAATCGAACCCAGGACCTACAGCACAGAAGGCAGTTGTTATAATTAGATGTATTAGATCCAAGTTGTTCTATTTGCAAATATAATATCTTAGCGCATCGAACCTTTTTAATGGTATTGATGATATGATGATATATGATTGATTTGAGTAAAAATAAAGAATTTTCCAAATAATATATTTCAGTCTACTTAGTACGAACATTAAAAAAAATAGACGGCTCCGTAGCTTATTTGGTAGCTCTGCCTTCGGAGAATGTTGCCTAGTGCCCTGGGTTCGATTCTAAACTTTACCTTATCACTTTGTGTGATAAGCGTAAAGTTTGTTCTCGAGGCTTGGTTTGTGTTTGTCTTGTGTTTCTGCGTTTGTACGTGCCACCAGCGACACAGTAAATCTTAGTGCAGGGGTATGACTTTGTAAACGAAAAAAACAACAAATCATTGCGCAACAAATGAACGGCATTTAATTTGTTTAACTCTTTGTCGTTTCAGCACGTAGTAATAAATACATTTTCTATCGGAAATTCACTTTCATCCACTTCTTCTTCCCACGTTCCGCCAAGTTACAAGGTTTTCATTAAGCAGCTAATAACCCCACGGGAGAATCTAGCCAAATATTGTTACCATTTGCAACTTCTAAATGTATATTGACTAAATTGACGAATCCAAATGGTGAACGAATCCAAAACAAGTAGACCTAATTCCTCCCCTACCTAAGTATGGAAGCACTCAACTCGGATTGTTTTACGTCACTGAGACGAGGATGGAGCGTCTGCGTGTAAATTCAACGGCACCTATACATAAAATACATGTCGAGGCACACATATAGTGCTAAAATTATCATCATCCGGTCGCATAGGGCATAGATGAAAGGTACAAAGACGGCCACCGCTCGCCACGATTGAAATCAGGTCGCATCCGCCTATTAACATTACACAGTACCTAGTTCCGTAAAGATGAAACAAACGCGATGTATTCGACTTTCCTCTTTTGTCCTTTGCATCATCCAATCTGCAGTTATTTAGTGTCGCAAAATAGATCTCGCTCATTAATAGTAGGAAGGTAAATTTGCTACCAAGAACAATTTCAATACGGCAGTATTGCCAACCAGACTTAATGCAATAAAAATTTTCATCAAACAGCACAAAGTCGGTATTGGATTTGCAGTGTGGATAATAGAGTTTTGACATAAAAAAGGCCAATATACATACAATATAACTAAATTGGATCACTAACTGTCATTAGACGATACAATTTAAGCACGCTAGCTCAGTTAGTGCCCTAGATTGGATAGTATACTAAGGTTGTGATTGTGGAATCTATGAATTATATTTAAATGAAACTTGAGATTAACTTACTTAATTGAAACGAAACTGCATCATTTTCGTTTAAATCAAGCGTCACTCAATAATCTATACAAATAAATAAATAAATAAAGTGTCTGTTTGCAATGTTTTTAGGTTTATGCAGCGTTTGCTTTTGCATTTGAAAGCAATATCTAGGTACTAATAACAAAGAAACTATTTTTTGGTCTGTCTGTCTCATTTCCGGCTAATCTTCGAAACAGCTGAACTGATTTTGACGGGACATTCACTGGGAGAGAGTGGATGTTAGAAGGAGTAACTTAGGCTACTTATATTTTAGAAAAAGAAATAATAAGAAGGACACCACGCAAAAAAAATATTACAAACAGTTAGTTTCAAATAATTACGAGAATACTCCCATTTCGCAGCACAATTCATGACAGAGCTGTGTGAAGTTCGGCGTAGGAAGCCACCACGAGGAAAACCGCCCGTGTTTAAACTATAACGTAATCTATGATCGAGCAGTGACGATCAACAACAAATGGGATGCCGCTGCGTAGTAAGTACATGATAGATAGACAGGGCTTGTGCATGTGCCGAACGGATTCTGACTAAATGCAGATTCATTGCGCCTTTTTGGTACGCAAAATCCTGCACTTCATTCGGTATAGCGTCAGTTTTGCGAGTGTACCTTGCTTATGTTATGGTTGAGAGGACGATGAACTTACACGGTGGAAGTCAAAGCCAAAAGTAGTAAGTGACACGTATAAATATCAATTGTTGTTCGTTAGTCTCGCTAAACCTCGAAAAAGGCTGGACAGATTTAGCCGATTCCTATTTTGTTGTGTTCGTAATAGTCAGGAAAAGGTTTGAAAAGTCGAAGTTAGGATAAACTGACCGCTGATTGTGAAATTGTGAATCAAGACAGGAAAACATCTGACGGGTCACCTAGTATGAAATATAATATATTTATTGGCAAAAACAATGAGCCTATATTTAAACAAGAAACATACTCGTATTAACGAACGCGATTATTTTGTTGTTACACAAAAACAGATGCCTAACTCACCCCTGCATGGCAATCAAACCTTTAATAATAATAATAATTGTTTATGATTCAGATGTCCAAGTGATCCATAATACATATTAGCAAATCTTATTATTTAATTTTGTTAGTACTTACTTGCTACTACTATGAAGGTTAATCACAAGATTTTTTTTTTGTGTTTGAAATTGTACCTCAATTTCCGTGCTATTGGAGTTTTCTTGAGAGTCGAAGTAGCGTCACCGCGCACTCAAAATAGTCGTATAAAATGACATTATAAATAATGGACATTTTCTCTAAACCAACTTATATCGCAAAATCTGTTCCATAATAGGGTCTTTCACAGTCCGAAGGTGAGAAGGCATCGTTGGGGCCGATGTACGCGTCACTACGTCACGCCAAGCCATTCGGAACCGGCCGGTGCCGACAACCTGTGGTATGCCAGGAATGCGACTAGCCCGGCAGATTGGCGTGGGAGGTGCAAGATACCAGCGGAGGCTGTTTGAACCGCACTCGCAATTTTCGATGCAGTTCCCAGCTATCTGCTTTATTGACCGTTGAATTTGCGGCTTACGCTTACCGGCGGTGGTAAGTTTTTACCGGATATAAATGGCAGTAGTGGGCGCGGTAGTTAGCTATTTAGTTACTCCGATTTTTGAATGGCACAAAAAGTTAACCATTGAAACAAGCTTGTACAATTCCACAAACATAAAGACTGTTGCAATGTTTTAATTTTTATTCAGATACATGGATATACAGTAACGATTTGCTCCACCACGCGGCAATTAATTCGCTGACGATCTCATAAGTACCTTAATTTAGAAGTATTAAGCACAAGGTCGTATTAAAACCGTGACATGGAAGTTAAAGCAAAATGTATGAGCAACGGCAGCAAGTTGTAACTGCGCAATTCTCGATCGGGGACTTCGAAGAATCCATAATGGCGATCTCCTTGACGCATTACTGGCAATGCCACTCGGGGAAGCATGCCGGTGATATTGTTTTCCACTCACCATGTTCAGTTTCTGTTCCAATGTTGACTGCCATTTCACAACACTATGAACACTGCACGGAACTGAAAAATTCACACATCTAATAAAACGGATCGGAGCGCGATTTTGTGAATACTATTATTGATATCCTCGTCCGCCGCGAACCACGCTCACCCACTGCGTCTGTCATGTTTTTTCAACGTTTGCCTAAGTCTAGACAAGGTATTTGTGGATCGCATTGCGAGGCGCAGTAGACTGCTTGTTAAACAATCAATTTGTCGGCAAGCATCGGAGCGGCGTCGCCGAAGGCGCGTCCTTGCCCGCGTCACCCACTTGTTATTGTTGTGAAACAATGTTTATACACGTGGCGTTGTTTATTGATGCGTACTTCAACGAGTGACTCGATAAGGACGCTATACCGGAGCGGCCTGCCCGCCACAACTAACGCGCGAAACCAGCGCTGGCTAGTAATAACCGAGTGGAAGGCCACGTGATGCCGACAGATGACAAACACGACGGTAAACTCTACGTTGACCGATCGCGGCGGCATATCGGTGAACGATCCAAGGTTTACTACGTAACTTATATCGCCGTATCATATCAAAATGTGATACCGTTAGTGAAACCCATTCAATACTACCGATGTGTTACAGGAGATTTAGTATTTTTTCATTTTACCGACGCCACGAGTCCTGAGTGTACAGTCAGAATACCTAGCTCAGCGCTGGTGTGGCTGACTGAATACAACTTAGTCCTTTCACAAACAATTCCAATGCGAAGTGTCTTCGGTCGAGGGAGAATAAAAATACAATGTGGAAACTATCACAGGGAAAGCGAAGGACCCCGACCAGTCATATGCATAAGACTACACGAATTCCTTTTTTCCCGGCTGCCAGCCACGCAATTTCTCCGATTGTATGCAAATCCCCGACGCAAACAAAGAATGAAAAACCATCGACGCAGACGTTCTCTCCATCCCACCTGTGCAACCCTCGTTCCATTCCGTATGATGCTGCGTCCACACCTTGCGAACGCTGCAAACGTGAGTGAGCAACTTTTGTGGACACGAACGAGGGGAAATGACGTTGGTCGTTTGATCTGCGATTTCGCGAGTGAGCAACTGTTCGCGAAGTGTGGACGCAGCGTGAGCGGGCGCGGGAGACTGGAGACAGTTGAAACTTGCGACGCAATCCGACCCAGAGCCGCACCGCAAACAACCGCGATATTATTCCTGAATAGATCACATCTCTTTACATATCGACCGCAGTCTTGTCGAGCACGCTTCTATTAGCCCGTCTTTGGCTAGTGAATTATTCAAGAGGTATTCTATTAAGCACTTAGGCAGAAGAATAATGTATCTAGTGGATTCTTAGAGGGTCGCCGGTAGCGGCAAACAGGAGGATGTAGCCGGCGATTTGCATTACCTTGGCCCAAAACCGCGCCGACCATAGAAAAAGCAACTGCATCGGAATGTGGCCTATATATTCTGATAACGAGCGCAACTACGTGAACAAGGTCCGTTATCTTTTTAAGGTCGGTACAAGGTGTAATATTATTTATGATATGATCACATATTCATGTCGCCGGGCGAGTAAATCACCGCAAGTCAATTGTCATAGACTGCTTTGTGATTACATTGACGTCCTAAAGATTTAGTGTTATTTAATTAACATATTAACAACTTTACGGAGAAGCAAATTTATCAACGAATGGTTTATTTTATAGGTACAATTATTTATTTATGGCACTGTTAAGTTTAATTAATAACAAATTATTTTCACCAAGATTACTTCGTTTAGTTATTGCATATTAGCTGTTACCCGCGACTTCGTTCGCTTGGAATTTAACAATATTTTGCGTGGTACCCTGAAACTTTTTCTAAAATAAAAGTATCCTAAGATACTTCTTATAACATCGGCTATCTGATAATGAAAAACCCGTCAAAATAGGTCCAGTCGTTTTGGAGATTAGCCAATAGACAGACGTACAGACAGACAGACAAAAACAATTAAAAATGTTTTATTTTTTAATTACCTTAATATACTTTCAAATGCATTTGGTAAAAAGCTGTTACATGACATTACAAACAGAAACTTCAATTTAATTAATTTGCTTAGATTTTTATATTAATTGTTTAGATTTGATTAATCAAACATAATATAGAACAGTTATTTGTTATTTAACATATTTTATGTATGTATTGTAGTATAGTGACACTACTCGAGAAGTTACTCGTCAAAATAAGATGTACACTACTCTTTCAAATTCGCGAAGATATCTGTTGGGCCCTTTGGCTCGGGCACCAAAACTGATACCCAGTGGAAGCGACCCGAAACGAAACGAACGAGTCAAAGTAACACAAAGCGACTGTATACACACTCAATCTCGACTAAATTAGGGCAAATTGGCGATTAGTAGGGGGCCAGGGTTGCTCGCGTCCGTAGGTGTGTACCCTTTGATTCCCTACACGTACCCCCTGGGTGGTGCTAAAGGAGCAACCAAAAGTAGCAGTAGAACTTGTAACAAGTTCGTCCGGAGAGGTACTGCCACCACACCTGGAATTTGCCGCCAAGCAGTAGTGCTCGCATAACTGTGTTGCGGTGGAAGGGTGTGGGTGACGGTGAAATCAAATGCGCAGGTCACGTATCATCCCTCTCTGGAGTGATGGACGCAGCAGAATAAATGCAACTCAGTCGCCAGTTACCACCAGCCGGGCAAGCAGTTCGTTCCGTCACTTCTTCAAATTAAAAGAAAATAAGTGTACATTTATTAGAGGTGCTAAAACAGTGAACAAATCCTACAGGTCTACTCTAGGCTAGAAAATATCATTTATCATTTACAGCAATAAAAAATCTGAGTAGGAAAAGAAGAAACCTTGTGGCCAACCCTGCTGTCAAAGAACGACCATAACGAGTAGAACTACTATTATTACGAAAACCAACACAACAAAGTCGTACTAACTGATAAACGCCAGTAAAATAGTCGAGATCGAGATGCTTTATCTATATCGATATAAACAGGACGAAGGAAAAACACCAACATTACGAGTACATATTTGAATACACGGCGACGCCGATAGAGGTTTCGGAGGGTACAGCCACGTGAGACGAGCTAACGCCGAGAGGCCACCGCGGATCCTAACACGGACTCAGCAGGTTTAACGGCCCGCCCGTCTGTCTGGCCGTTCACCCGAGGCTCGGTGCGGGGGCGAAACGTGCGCGAAAAAGCCGCGCGCGCGCCGTTATCACAACTCACCGGGCGGCGAACGTTCGCGGCAACGCTTTGCCCAAATGTTTACGTTCGTCTCTTTCTATCGACGCGCCAACGTGAAGGACAGACGATGTTGGAATAAAGCGCGTTGCAGTTCCCAATTGCGATGTTTGTGTCTTTGTTTATGCGGTGTGCCGACGTCATACGCAGGAAAATCATTGTTGGTCCACATTGTCATTTTGCTCGATGATATTGGGTTATTTATGAATTTCAAAGGAAAAATCCCCTTGTCTGGTAATTAACTGGTCTGACAGCTCTGCTTTCTGCTCCGTCGGTCGGGTTCGATTCCCGCTCAGGACAAGAATTTGTGTAACGAACGTAGTAGGTGTTTGATCTTTGTATATATATAGTTTAATATGTATCATATATTATAAATATTCTATCAGTTATCTAGTTCTCATAGCATGTTTAGTTTGCGGCTATTATTTATATCCTACGTTAAGATACTACTTACTCCTTTCGCACCACCCGGAGGATACGTGTAAGGACTCAAAGGTTATTCACCTGCGGAAGCGACATGGTCCCCAAACTCTTGTTGATTATGTCCTAAGTCCCTGTTTGATTTATCTCATAATCCACTTGAACAATATTTACGTACATTGAAGTGAAGCAGCAAAATTTCCCACGATCCGTCAATAAACAATATGGAACACAAACTGTTGGGCAGTTATACTTAATGCGAAACATAAAAATGTTACTGAAATGTACTATTGTTAACTTACGCTATTGTCAATATTATAAAATCAAAATAAAGCAGCAGGACAACAACGAAAACTTTCCGAAATGTTCAAAGATGAAAGTGAAGTCCAAAATCTTTATTTCCATTGAATGCTTAAAAATACTGCAAATTGGCACCTTTTTTTTAAGTAATTCTGATCCTGTTCACATCATTGTTTTACAGCAATAACTGTGGTTAAATGCCTTCAAAGAGTTATTAGTAGTAATATTTAACAAGAGGCTGAAAAATCTATTCCGAACAATTAGCAACAGTAAACAATTTAACGTTGCCAAGATTTTATCTAGAAATTAAGAAACATATTTCGTGACCAATAAATTGGTGTTTCTTCTTAATGCCGCGTGTTTTGTTTTGTAGTACCCACATCAATGTCAGGTCTTATGCTATGATATCGTCAGTGGTACCCGCGACATTCCTTGAAATATTTCATTCATCCTTTGCGTAGCGCAGATAAACTAATTTTTGCGGATGCGTGACCCAGCCCTGAAGACCCCTTACGTGATGACTGGATCGATTCCCGGCCGGGGTAAATTTTTTGTGGCGAGCATTAAGATTATTCTATTAGTCATGGTTGTTTGTAATAGTATGTGTAAATTTCTCCTGCGACATATGTTTGTTGTATGTTTGTAAAAATCTACGGAAGGTACAAGAATGCACCAGAAGCTAAGTATAAGAATAAAAATTAGAAATTTTTATTTTTTTGTGCTACACCTTAAAAATGAAAACAAATTATCAGTAAATATAATTGAGAAATGTTGATGTGAGTACAAAACAGCCGCCACTCAGTATTTGCTAGTACAAGGTGGGTTATGGTTTTTTCGAGGACAAAGTAAATTAGTCAGAGGACGTGGTAGCCAAATTGTGTAATACTATTAGGAGTACAAATAAGATTCCGCCGTTTTATTGTAGATGGCGCGGCACGGAGTTTCGGTTAGCTTTCGCAGATGATAACCGGCTTAAAAAATAGTTTGGACATTCAAGAACAACATAACCTATTAATATCATTGATTTTATATTGGTAAAATATAATTTTTATAAGTTGAAAATGTCAAAATTTGAGCCAAGTAAGCGTCATTTGCGGGAAATATTGTATTAGTTTACTTCTTTAATTTAAAGAAATCTGCTGCTGAGGCGCATCGATTGCTCGTAGAAGCATATGGTGAGGTTGCTTTGAGTGAGAGAACGTGTCGAGAGTGGTTTCAAAAGTTTAAAAATGGTGATTTCGACGTAGAAGACAAAGATCGCAGTGGAAGGCCAAAAATTTACGAGGATGCAGAATTGGAGGAATTATTGGAGGAAGATTCATCTCAAACACAAAAAGAACTTGCTCTAACATTAGAAGTCACTCAGCAAGCAGTCTCACATCGTTTAAAATCATTAGGAATGATTCATAAACAAGGAAATTGGGTCCCGTACGAATTAAAGTCGAGAGATATTGAACGCCGATTATGCTTAAGTGAAATGCTGCTAGCTAGACATAAAAAAAGGGTTTTTTACATCGTATCATAACTGGTGATGAGAAGTGGATACATTATGACAATCCAAAAAGAAGAAAATCATGGGGATTACCTGGCCACGCGTCAACATCAACAGCAAAACCGGATATTCACGGAAAAAAACTTATGCTGTGTATTTGGTGGGATCAGCTAGGTGTAGTGTATTATGAGTTGCTTAATCCGAGCGAAACAATTACTGGAGCCCTCTATCGAACACAATTGATGAGATTGAGCCGAGCTCTGAAGGAAAAACGCCCTCAATACTATTCTAGACACGAAAAAATTATTCTTCTGCATGACAATGCTCGTCCACATGTTGCGGCTCCCGTGAAAAAGTACTTGGAAAAACTTGATTGGGAAGTGTTACCCCACCCGCCGTATTCACCAGACATTGCACCGTCCGATTATCACCTGTTCCGGTCCGTAGCACATGCTCTGACGGCGCAGCGGTTCACATCTTATGAGGATACCAAAAATTGGGTTGATTCGTGGATAACCTCAAAAGACAAGGAGTTCTTCAGACGTGGGATTCGAATGCTGCCTGAGAGATGGGAAAAAGTGGTTGCAAGTGATGGGCAATATTTTGATTAAATTTATATTACCGTTCTTCTACAATAAATATTTAATTTGTGTTAAAAACGGAAACTTATTTGTACTCCTAATAAGAATACGAATTTCGTCTTATGTGAAGAATATGTTCAATTTGAAAGCGAAGCGTGGGGCTGTCTGTGTGATGAGTTTGTTCTCTTTTGGAGTTTTGTATTTGTGTGTCTATAATCCTAATTCAAGGTATGTAAATGGAAGTTAATACTCATTTGACACAAGTATACACGCAGTTTTTCTTGTTGAAATCCATAACAAGCACTGAATTAGGGTATGAGGAGGTGTGACGTGTCCAGCAATTCGGATGCGCTTCCGTTGATCATACGCCAATTACTATCGCTAGCCGAGCAGGACTCAGTGGGCGTCAAGAAGGCTGACTCGAAGATGAGGCGAGACGCTAAACACGAATGGCATCTAAGTGTGTCGCTCTATATTGTGCAGGCGGCCGTAGCGGGTCCATGTTCAAAACCAGCGGCCGGTCATCGACTGAGGCCCGATGGGGTTGAGCCACCACAAACAGACTAGCCCAAAATGAACTTGGATTATTAGTCATACATAATAATAGATTGCAAAGCTACCAGGTCGAGACATTGGGAGGCCAGATTGTTTTCGTCAGAGCGTCGGTTTCAGAACCAGTTTTTTGCCGAATTATGTAGATTAGATGATAGTGTTGAGCTGCGAATACAACACCCGCTTTGGTTGTCATCAACTTTCGTACAAATTCAGATATGCATCTGCCCAACAGCTAAGGAATGGAACACTTGGCCAGCGTGTGTTTTTCCTGAAAACTACAACCTGACCAGGTTGTATTATAGTTTTTAGGAAAAACACACGCTTCAAGTCATAGGTGTCTTCTAGTTTTCATGCTCCATTATCACTCAACATCAGGTGAAGTTGAGGTCAAGCGAAGGTCTACCGATTTATGATGGAAAGATGACGCTCGTGAGTCATGACAAATTAAACGTGTAAAATAATGCAGTAGTTTTAGAAATATGTCATTAAAATTATTATATATGTGGGTAACATTTGCCGTTGGCCATCGGTTCCATTTACAATTTGCCAATGATAAGACGGATTTTAGCAAATAGTAGAAACTTGTGATGTAATGATTAATGGCCTATAACATTGTGAATGTGGCCTCCGAAGTTGAGCGCTTTCGGATATCCATTAAACGACACAACTTAGTTGGGTCTTGAACGTACTCAAACAGGAAGTCTACAAAGGGCAATGAACACTGCCAGTCTGAAGGTTGGAAAAATAAATGAGCAATAACTACCTACTGCCGTAATACATGCAGATTGTTCGAGCGAACTTGATAAATGAGAATTAAACAGGATGGTGGTCACTTTCAAGAATATTAGTGTTGAACAACTTTCAAACGAGGTTGCTATTTCGCCGAACTGAGATGACTAGACAAGCTTACAATTTCGTTTTGGAACGTCATACGTTCAATTCCTACGGTTACCGTTAAGCCTTGCTTTCCATAATAGTCATTCAATTATTAAAATAACAGCACCGTTGGAGCCACAAAAACCTTGGCGGTCGGTCAATGACACCGTGGGGCGCTTTAGGGCTGGCTACTCACACCTTGTCTGTTTTTCGCGAATAAATAGCGCTATTTCCTTATCATTATACACGTCATTGAGACTACATTTACCGGTCAGGGTCTATGTTCGCCTATCGCGTCTAAACGCTTTATTTTCTAGCAAGTATACCAACGACCGGGCCACCGTCGAGTACTTTCTGCTTTCATTAATTTGTTCAGACAACCATGTGTGATTATGATGGAAGGTGTTTTGAAGTGGACGGAATCCGTACGGAACTTTTAATTAATTTATTACAATTGCTAATTTAATTTATGAGCGATGAATTAGTGATTATAATGAGAGATGGTAGTTGTTAAGTGAGAAAACGTTGAACGGGGAGCTCGTACAAATGAAATTTATATTATATGAAGCTATCGTTGGATTAGCGATTTGCTCTTGTGGGTCATACTTTGAACACTTTCAATTTACATAGGTCAGGGAAGTCACTCAAATTATCAGACACGCATTGTTCTTGTATTAGCAAGCAGCTTGGATCAGTAACCGGTCGGTGTTCAAATAAAACATTGTTCATTTTTAACCGCACCTTTCATACAATATGGCTTACAAAATAAATGATATTATGACTTTAATTATGGATTTAACTTGAGAATTTTCTAATTATTCTGATAAATTTCACCGCACCAAACGTCGTCGAAATTTCGGCGGGGGCATATAAATCGGAGTTCCGCATTCCTATGTGAAATTCATTCACGAGTCGGAACGAAGTCGTCTAGACTGTGTGCCGGTGAAAGGTGACCATTCACCGGCCGGTGCTGGCTTGTGGGCCACACCGCTCCCACAGACGTGCTAGCCTCTACAGATACAGATGGTTTTCATGTCTTGGAAACTGAATTTAATTTAATGCACTATTGATCCTATCGATGAAAACTTTTTATAATAACAACATTTTCGTCATCGTTTCTTTCGGCCTTGCCAATGTTGTGCAGGGAACGCAAAAATAGATAAATAAATAAAAAAGGAAATGATATTTCTTTGCGCAACAATTATTGTAAGAGTTACTAGTATCTGGTTTGTTAAAGTTTATCTATTGTTTGGATCCCTGACAGGCTTGTGACCTCCTTAATACAGAGAAACATTTGACTAAATTCCGAGTAGTTACTCGTCTTAATATCGAGTTTCCCGTCATTTCTTTTTATTACGGTCATTTTATTGTTACATTTTCCAAGAATCGGGACACCGCAAAACTTTGTCTTTTCAAAAAGTAAACTGGAGAATCGGATAAACGTATCAGTAAAAAGAAATCGAGGCGGCTCAAAACTTCCTAAGTGACTACTTTCCAAAGAGCACGATATCATCTGCATGAGTGCGGTGCACGAGCGTTTGGTTTTAATGACAGCGCACCGACAACGTGAGGCCAGTATCCGCATGGCAACAACATTCAGAAACTGAATGAAAGTTGATCGCGCCCGCCGCCGCTGGAAAAAATGCGAGTTTCTCGATGGTTCCGGTACAAACGACCGCTCGTAAATATTTGGGACTCAGACTCACTCGCGCCGCGGCCCACTGCCTATAACTCTTTCAGAAACACCTATTCGAAACATTGTCTTGTGGACAGTCACAAATATGCGTCCCGATATTTATTTCACCAAAATGTTGTTTTCTTAACCATCCCGATTTAAATTAGCGAGAATATCAAAAAGGTTATTAGTATATTTGTCAGCAACCTTCCCTCAACTTTATCCTTATGAGCGGGAAGGATTTATCTTTAGCTTAGCGGCTCGCGGGGAAATCCCAAATGATTATATAAAAAGCACATTTAACAGTAAACGAGCTGGACGTTAGCAACGCAGGAAAAAAAAACTGTCAGTCGTTTTACTTTCATTTTTACATAGCTGTCCAGAGCTTATTTACATGATATGTAGCACTTTGTGTACAACTAACTAGCTTTAAGCCTTCTCTATCCGACTATGAAAATGGCAAGCGTAAATTCAACAATAATTTTGTTCCTTGATGGACCACCCGAAATCTTGTTTCGAATACAGGCCATGCCCCGGATTCTGAGAAACTAGGTATTAAGAGCAGGTATCTTGTGTTATTTTATTTTAGAACAAGGCGAATGCACCGAACTCAATCGGAGTGCCAAGAGCGTGGGAGTCAGCGTTCGAGGCATGGCAACCGCAAAAACTGCATACTTCGAATGTTAACAGGGCATCTCTTACACATTTGGATACCTAGGATCGGAAGCCACCTAGTATTGTTTTTCGGGTCGTATGATACAAAATATGTTAACTAAGAACATAATGTAGGCAAATATGCAGTCGGATTTCCGTAGTAAACATCAAGTTTACAAGAGTAGGCCGCGTGGCGTGTTTATCTCATAGAAGCGTTAATGTAAGCACCCATCTGTGAGGGCCTGAACATGGAATTAGGTTAAATGCAGGGAGGTCGAGTAGGGGTCGCGGCTATATGGACCGATCATAATTCGCCCCAAAATAAACCAGGAATCATGTCATAAGGCAATCTTGCCACCATGTTGGAGCAGTTATTTTCGGTATTTTTTTAAATTGGATAATTGCTTGAGAGTAAATATGTCTTTGATTGATGGGAACTTGAGGGATGTGAGCTTTAATTACATAGCATGATTATTGTAACAGAATGTAACAGTCCAAGCAGTGAGAACTAGATCACATGTGATTAGGTAAGTGGTAATTGTATTTTAACAGATGGAATAAATGAAAATGACTGATTTAAAATAATGACAGTTCACTGTGATTATATATATAGCCATCCATAACTAATTCCAGATATGTGTACAATTCTGTGAAATATTCCTATCAATATTTATAAATGCATTATCAATTACAGGTGTTCCTTTGTGCAAAATGTGATTTGTGAATGAGTCATCTTTTATTTTCATAGCAATTTGTGAACTCATGGTTTTTGTACAATTATTTCACAATATTTCACCACTATAAATATGGTTAACAGCTATTAAAAAACAACCAATTTGATGAATTTTCTATTACACAATTTTTATAGGAAACTTCACAATTTACATACAATACATGCTCTATTAATAAAGCATGGGATACTAACAGGAAAACCAGGTCAGAAGGGCAGATCTTACCACACAGGTGGGTACTAAGGGTCAAAGGGATGTGTGCATTCAACAATATACACCCTCTGGGATTGACTGCATTTGTTAGGGGTGACAGAATGGAAAATTGCATAGAGGCTCAAGGAACCATGAAGCATGATGATAGCTTTGATGGTTGCATGGTACAATGGCACAAGGCATATATTTATACACAACACTTTTATTGTGACTCATTAATTATCTTATTTATTTTCTATTTTATAGTATCTGTATTGCTAAAAACAACTTACTTACTTACTTGGTTGGGTAAGAGAAACTGTATGCTAAGCAAAGGGTACAGGGTTCAATGACCCTCTGGGATAAACATGTACGAATTAAGTTTGTTCTCAATACTTCAATGATTTTTAATGAACATCATGAATCTTAATGGAAGTGTTACTGTTATAAAAAGCTGGTTTGTTTTATGGCATGTTCCTTTGGAACTCACAGTTTGTGCTATCGCATACTTTTGGAATATAATCCTTAGCTTTTTAAGCATATCATTTTGAAATATATCACTTAGTTCTGTGTGCCTTTTTGCAAGGCTACCAGCTGTAGTGTTGAGTTTGACTATAGTTTTAGTACCTACATACATAAAACAAACAAGACCTTTCATAAATCTCCGTAGAATCCATTCATTATTTTATTGATACAGATATTTATTATGAAGTTGGTAATATATAAAAGCAAACTAGCTGCTATCTAAAAATCATCAGTAATATCATGTTTAAGCACTAATCATTTGTCAATTATAGTACATCCAGGACGCTAACATAGCATCATTATTTAGCCATGATGCTTTGTAGTAGTTAATAGGACCAACTCATGAAGCAAAGGCGACCAGATCAACTTAACCAGATGACCAAAAGTGCAAATGTTCACATGATCTGGATGTTGGCATACAGTGACACTCAAACAACCAATGTCCTTGATGGAATCCCAACAAGGAGTTCAAAGTGAGTGTGTGTCTGTTAGTGTTTTGATACTACTTATCACTAGTTTTTTGTATAATCCAGCGCAGATAATACTGCTGCTGGGTCTTGAAACACTTAGACCAGGACCCAGCAACAAAATATTTTACAGTGCATGTCAATGGAACAGTCAAAAGAAACTATGGAAATGACTAGACTGATACTCACACTTATTTTTAGCATTCTCGTCCATCAGCATGTTGAAGTGGTGGTGCCTGTTCCACGCAGCCATTTTGCCTTCGTGCGGAGCCCCGAGAAGCACTAGGGCCGCCCCGGCGGGCCCAACTCCGTCTAGGGGCTCCAGTGTCCTCAATGCACTAAACTTTGTCACACACTCATAACCCAAAAAACATTTATCACACACTGGAGGTGGAGGAAGCTATCGCGACAGCAACGGTGTCATCGGCGCCGAGGCGCGCACATTCCTTGCACTTTAGTTACACGCACTTTGGCACACGCAGGTATTTCAGCCGGCACCGGCGCGGTGATTCACCTCGAACGCGCTCCGCACTGCAGCGGCCGCAACCGACTGACACCCAAACACTCGGCCCTGTCACGTGTGCGCACCGAACGCACTAAACACCACACTATCCCGCACTAATTCTATACACTACCGATAACAAATCACCGTTTATTTATTCACCGACAGAATTAATTCAACGATACGCGACACGAGCGAGCAAGGCGCGCGGCGCGGTCGCCCTGCCTCGATTCGATCCCGACCGCTTCTTCTGATCGAACTCGCGAACAAAATAATAACAAATGTGCATGAGATTCTCGCTATAGCATGTGCACGTGGGTTGCGTCACTGGCTGAAGCGATGAAATATAGCAAAATCACGGATATCCCACAGAACGTTTCCGAAACTGCGACAAATCTTCTCTGAATCGAGTCTCTCTGTCGAGAGAGCAACGAATATAAAATTTGATGAATGCGAACTACACCGTTGCATACACTGCTATCAAAAATGATAATCTGTACCAAAGTTCGGAGTGCATAATCGCTTCACCATTATAATCCACTATTGGTAAACAAAACACGGCCCGTAAAGCATTCCTAAAATAACAATTCAGAGCACTAAAACACGAACGCGTTATCAAGCGCGACAAATAGGACAAAACATGGCAGACTAGCACAAGAATCTTGTCTATGGTCTTTTTATTTTTAAAATGCTAGTTTATATTTGTTACGTTTCACTGGTTTGTGGTTGTGATGTTTTATTCTGATTTGCTTTTTTTTTTATTATTAAAGTACATCAAAATATTTTAATGACTTATATAATTAATTGATATTGATGTTTTAATATGCATTTGATCCAATTGTTAGAACTGATTACTTTTCGTACCATAGGCTTATTTTAGTTACAAAAATAGATTAACAGTAGTTGCGTAAATTGGAGTGACAAATAAGCATAGACAACAATGCATCCAGTATAGCCAGCTAGAAAATACTATTAAATTGGTAGCATTTTATGATCACCCAATATCTTAAATTTTTATCTATAAACAGGCTATGAAACGATGCGGTCATCCTGTTTGATTCCTGTTACCTGTGAATTATTTCAAAAAAAAACTAGTTTCGTATAGGCAGGAAATACGTATATATTCTCATTTAATTTGTATATATACAAATTAAATGAGAAGGAGTAGGATAGTTAATTTTTAACCATACCTGATTTTCATAAGATTAGGCCAAGAAACCAGACCTGCTTGTTAATATGTTAAGTATTAATAAAATATGTTGTAATGTTAAGTATTAGAAACGGATTTAGGATTTGAAGTCCCATGAAGTTTTGCTGTTGTTTATAGTGGCAGTTACCATATAACATAGGTGTCAGTTCTCTCCGTCACTATTGTTCAGATTTAGTGATATAATTACCACAGCTTAACTGCGTACTTTTTTACCGTAGGATATTCCGTAAATTTAGGAACTTACGATCTAGTGTTACGAAAAAAAAAGTAGCAATGTTTTTGTAGTGACTGTGGCTACCCCAGTACTTAAACATATAACTGTCTCCCTCACACCCCTATGCTTTTTCTCCTTCTCTTTCGTTTTGCTAACAATATTTGGGATTGCAACTTAATCGTTCCGTATTTATAAGGAAAAAAAAATACGGAGATAGTGAATTTAAATGATTAGTAATTTGGCATATTTCATATATTATTTACTGCTAACGGGTACTTACTAACCCAGTAAGGGTAAGGCCACATCATATCATGTATTATGTCAGAATAGCCGAGAGAGAATAGTAAGGGGGATTTTGTAGAAGTTATTTATACTTTGGTCATGCGACAAATACACTAATATAATAGTTACGGAAGTGAACGATAACAGAAGGATAGAACTTCACATCACTATTTATCTCGACCATCGCTCGATATCTCGTTCATGTTGGTCGCTGCGCTTTCCTTTTGTTTCCGTTTACCTGTGATGCTATCTCAGCGAAATCTAGAGATTTACTAATTATAAATTAGGAAGTTTCCATTTACAGAATAAGATATAATGATATCTATAGTAAGAATAAATTGAGTTACTAAACTCATCACTATATATATTTCACTTTACAAGAATATTTAAGCCACTTATACGTTTATATGTTTATGGGCGTCAATCTTTGGACAAGACTATCTGTATTCCAAAGTTCCTTCCTATCCTCGAAATAGATAAAGTTCTAGACATCTGTTGTTTTTTTTCTGGGAATCCGTATGTGCTGATGTGTTAAGAGTTAACGTATTAATAAAAAATAACCGGCGTGTACTACACTTAAAAAAAAAATACGTTTGTGCATTCTAAAACCATCTTTGCATTTTTGCCTTTCTAATGAAACCGGTTTGCTCAATAATTCTATTTAAAAAAGTGATGCGTGTATACTTAGGTGTTTTTTGAGTTTAAATTTATTCTCCAACTCTAGTGTTGGCAGCACTTTACTTTGTTCGTTCATCGTTCCTTTACATCTTGCATTCGTTCCAAAATCCAAATCCAAATCCAAAACCTTTGTTGTGTTGGTTGTATTGTATTCTGTAAAATAAATAACTATCTGTGTCCATGTCCAGAATCCCGGAGACATCATTACCTGAATTGATTCGCTGAATCAACTGAAAGTAATGAAAAAGTGAAGCATAAATTCCTTTAAGATTTGTGAGTTTGGATACATAACGTGTCAAATAATTCGAAATAAAAATTTGGTTGTATTGGACATTTTGTGCAGGTATCTGCGTCATAACAAAGAGATTATAACCTTACTGTGTGGTAGTATTACAAACGTCAAGATTTCGTTCAAAATGCCTAAACGCGGGACGCGTGCGAGGAACTGGAGAGACAACGATCATTTTGGTGAGATACAACTTTATTTAGCAATAAAATGTGAAGTAATTTCATCTTGATCATGACAGATGGCTTGTACAATTGTACCTACATACCTATGTATTCACACACACAACTCAACACGCTTTGTTTTTCAGAACACGATGACCGCGCTCATCCTAATACGAGACGCGTCAGTTTCAAAACGGGAACAAATAAAGGGAAAAAGTTCAATAAAGCGTGGAGTGATCCGAAACTTCTGCTTGATGATGATATTGACATGGGGGCCCAAGGAGGCCAGGGGCCGAACCGGAGAGGAGCCTTTAGAGGCCGCGGAGGTCGCGTCATCTCACCGGCCCCAAGATCCCACTTACCGAGAAAGAAATTCATAGCTGGAAAGCTACCTTGGTATCAAGTTATTATACCATATGGAGCTAAGCATGAGAAGGATATAATATTGAAATCGCTTCTCAGCTTCATCTCACCTGACATATTCATCCCACATTACTATCGAATAAATGGCAATTCGGCAATATTCTACATTGATGATGTGGTTGTAGCAGAAAAGTTATTCAATGCAGACAGGAAAATAACTATGTCGGATGGTTTCAAGCTAGTAGTGCTTGTGAGAAATGCAGTTCCTAATGTGGTGATTGATGAAGATATGAAACAGAAAATGAAACTGACAATGGCCAAGAGATATAATGCTGCAACTAAAGCCTTGGACCTGACCAAATTCCATGCAGATCCAGGTAAGAAACCTCCCAATTATAATTTGAAATTAGTATTCTAATTAGTGGGGGTGATTAGGACTCCAGTGACATTGTGCATAGGGTAGTGTAGGAACATACCCATACAATGTTACCCGTTTAGGGGCTGAGACTGTTCTTTTCACAACTTTCTGTTTGCAAAGATGTTTTAAAATCACATTTATGAATTACTATGTCAAAAGTAGAGGGGGGTCTACAGGTCTGCTTCCAGATTGGTTCACAAAGGTGGATAAGAAATTAGTTTACTATGGGACTGACATCTAAAACAAGTTTCAAGACCCAAAAAAAGAATTTAAAAAAAAAACTTGAGATAAAGTAAATGCAATTATTGCAAATTACTTATGAGAATTAGATGAGGATATTACTCCACATGATGATGAATAATTGGTATTTCAGATTTAACGGACGTATTCTGCACACTATTCCGTCCTGCGACAATGCTGCAGGCAATAGAGATCATATCGGAAAACATTCCAGACATCGAAGCTTTGAATCTGAATGATAACAAGCTCCACAGCATCGAGCATCTGAAGGCTCTCGCCACCAGTTGCAAGAACTTGAAAATTTTGTACATGGGTGACAACAGGGTAAGAATAATAATTTTCATGGACATTTCACACAGCGCAGACTTAACCAAAACAAAATATACCCTTTAACCATACCATATATCTTAATATATATAAATCTCGTGTCACAATGTTTGTCCTCAATGGACTCCTAAACCACTTAACCGATTATAATAAAATTGGCACACCATGTGCAGTTCGATCCAACTTGAGAGATAGGATAGTTTAAATCTCAAATTATAGTCGCAATTTAAATTTATTGCTAATTATAATATCGTATGACAAAAACGTTAGCCACAGCAACGCGTGGCCCGGTCAGCTAGTATAAATATAATAATATAAATAAAATAACTAATCAAATATTTGTCTAATACTTTTTTAAAAAAACATACATGTTTTCATTTTCAACACAAAAGTTTTCACACAATGTAATTTCTGGGTGGGAATGGAACCACTACAGCACAATCGGTAGAGCTACTACCAACTGCCCTGCCCTATTAAACAAGCCAGCTATGATTTGGTCATCTCGTACCTAAGGAAGAAGACCTTGGTGGTAAAAGTCCTTGATGACTTGGGAGATGTTAGAGGCAGAGGTTACCGCCTACCGTCGGCTTTTTACATCAAAAATAAAATTGTTCAAAAATCTATACTTCTTTCGAAATTTAAAAGGAATAAATTTAGGCTCTTCTTACCCCTACGTGTATTAAGATGTAAATGTATGATATGTAAAATATATGTATGTAAAAAAAATATTATTGATTTGCAGATTCCATTCATCGGTTCCTTGGACTCCCTGAAGCAACTGTCTCTGGTTGAGCTCTATCTCAAAGGCAACCCCTGTGTGAATAGGTTTAATGATCACGAAATATACGTCAGGTAATGTACTTAGATTAGCGGTTGGAAACCGAAGCTATGGGATTCTGCATCATCAGCCTTAGTCCACTAACAGACGCGGGCAACTGTAGTATCACGTGGTTCGCACAGGAAGTGAGAATCAAGCATTATTGGAAATTGTTGGTGTGATTATGTCTTCTTCTTTTTGGCCTTTTGTGTTTTTAGACACACAAATTCGGCCAATGTCCGAGTTAATGTACTTTCGCAAGTCTTTTCTGCATTTGATTAATCATAACTAAATATGGCCGGTTTATTTCGGAGATGTTAGAAGAATATTGACAACTAGAATTAATTTATTATCAATAATTAAATTAAGAGTCACTTTCATGTATAATAATTAAATATTAAAAGATGATGAAAATACTGGATAAAATGTTAAAATATATACAATGTCATTACATTGTCAATATACAGATCATCTTGGTTCTCGCACAGGGAATAATCAAGTAAAGAGACATGGATGCAATAACATTCTTACATTAGGGTCTAGTTTTGCATAGGAATATATTGTGCATTGCCCCCCAATGACTGAATCTAACCTACTTCCACGCCCAACTTCCACTATACAGGAGGTCTCACCCTGTTGCATTGTCAGCTGTGGAGACCCAGAAACATTCCACAGTTTACACAACTTTAAATGAAACACCATTAAAACTGAAATTTTTGTGGCCAACCGTGCAGATTTAGTTGCTGCTAAGCATGTCATTGTCCATCTCATTCTGTTTCATATGGCGAAAAAGAGACTGCATTACTTTTTGTTTAGACAAATGCCCATGATGATGTTAGTTAAGTGTAGACTTAATGTTACTTGCTTGAAATCGAAAGGAAAATTTACGGATAGCAGTTAAATATAATTATAGGAATACTTTCATTGAAAATACCAATTACAGTGAAATATTCAGTGATAGTTATCCATAGAATGTCTATCTGCAATAAATTAATTTTGACATTCATCAGAGAAAGTTTGCGTTTCTCAAGTACTTATTTAAGTAAAGTTATCTGTAGATGACGAGTTATTTAAATTCATATAGGCTGATAGTGATAACTAATTACTTTGCTATGACAGGAATGTTGCTTGCATAACATTCCTGTTATAGCAATTTAACAATGGATAAATTCAGAGGGGTAATATTTCATTCTTTGCTTAATAGGGAGAAATCGACGACTTACTTTATAAAATAAAATATCTAGTGGGCATTTTCAGACTTAAACTATCGTCAGCTAAGATTTGCTTTTTATTTGTAATGGACCAATTGCTTTTCCATAGACTATATATGTATATTTTATTTTTATCCTATTCTTTTACCTAATGTGTTCCATTGTGTGATAGCTAAAGTTTTGCCATAGTTACTGTTAAGCAAAGACGAAGATGCGAGATTAGACGGCCACATCGCTAGCTAAACTAACTTAGCATGGCTGAAATGACGTAGCTAAGGCTTATCTGCACTAACCTAACCTAAGGTTAGTGTTGTATTAACTACAGTCTAAAAATACGCGGCAACTACGTAAACTGCGTTAGTTTAGCTTGAGTTGTGGCCGAAACTATCATTATGATTATAAAAATTGTTTTCGTAACTTAACATGAATATTTGACCTAGATTTGTGAGTTTTCATGCCTCCTATTTTAGTTATTTACACTATCCTGACTGACAAATGATGGTCTCGTATGATTTTCTAGGCATTCGCGTCAATTCTCTGATACGCAAACTAAACTTGATTTTAGTTATTGCTCTCTTTTACTAATTGTAACGAAAGAAAGAGATAGCAACAGTTGTATTGCTGTCAAATTAGTCAGATTTAAGGTTTTCATACTAGTTTAATCGTGAGTTCAAAATATGCTTATTATAAACACGTCAATTAGACAGCAGTAAAATACTTGCTATCTTCTTGCATCCACTACTCTAGAAGGAGACGCAAGTATATGACAATAAAAGTTAAATTTATCAATAGATCTACAATTTAAAATTAAGTTTAGTTGGTGTTCTAGAGAAGCGGGATCATTGGTCGACGATTCTGTGAGTGTTGCCAAACTAAAAGTAAATTAAAATGTAGTCATCTCTCTGTTTATAGAGTGGGTAGACCAAATTCTAGAATCAAATTGATTTATTTTAGTTTGACACCAGCCAACAGAGTCGCCACAAAAAATAAAACCATTCATATAATTATATTTTTAATCATTGAATTGTACTAAAACAATCTTCTTGTGAGTTCCAGATATTGTTTTGACATATGTTGGTATGTTGTTTGTTGTCTCCAGCGAATTGCGGAAGAAGTTTCCCAAGTTGATGCGATTGGTGAGTCTATAACAATAATTACTCTAAAAAAAACTATCAACTAGACTATTGTATTCTTGAAAGGTATGGGCTACACGAAACAACGCAGGCTCTAAGGTGTTAAAATTAAACAAACAAAGTCGCTCCCGCTGATTGTACCCTTAGATCTTTTAAATTACGCAACGTATTGTAATTGTACGTTTGTATTTTAATGCAGTTTTCAACAACAGGTAATTCAAGAGGAAGGTTCGCTAGTTTTTAATACATTAATACGTATACAGGACGGCGTCGACCTCCCCCCAGCGATCGGCTTCGACGTATCAGAAGACGTAGCCCTCCCACCACGGCAGCAGTCATTCCTCGTAGACCCGGCGGGCCAAGACCTGGTCAGAGAATTCCTGACGCAGTACTTCGCGATTTACGATTCTGAGTCGCGACAACCTCTATTAGAGGCTTATCATGAACACGCGTCTCTCTCAATGGCGGCCAACTACCTACACAGCGACGGCCGGAATGTGCCTAACGCAAAGTAAGTATCATTCCTACTTCATCCGGAATGTGCCTAACGCAAAGTAAGTATCATTCCTACTTCATCCGGAATGTGCCTAACGCAAAGTAAGTATCATTCCTACTTCATCCGGAATGTGCCTAACGCAAAGTAAGTATCATTCCTACTTCATCCGGAATGTGCCTAACGCAAAGTAAGTATCATTCCTACTTCATCTAAGCTCAGTTGGTACTAGCTCTGCCTTCTGCGCTGTAGGTCGAGGGTTTTATTCCCACCCAGAATGTGCGATCAGAAATGTTCGTTCTGTGTTTGGGTGTTAATGTATTATATGTGAGTATTTACAAAAAAAAAATAATATATATTATATATGTATTCTATCAGTTATCTAGTTCCCATATTAGAAGCTATGCTTAGTTTGGGGCTAGATGGCGCTGTGTGAAATATGTCACTGAATCAATTAATGAATCATGAACTCAAGCATGCACATTTCAGGAGATCGAGGTCAATTACAGACCTTAAAACGAATGTGTTGTTCGCAGATTGAACGCGTACATATCAAACAGTCGGAACATCGTGCGGATCACGGAGCGCGAGTCCAGACGGCGGTACTTGCGCAACGGCAGACTGCAGGTCGTGTCCTTCCTATCAGACCTGCCGAAGACCACGCACGACCTCATGGGGTTCGCGGTAGACCTGCTTGTATTCACTGTGAGTCATACTTGACATTATCAACACAATTAAAAAAAAAAAAAAGTTTTGGATCTACCTTGTGGCCCACTTGATGTAAGACGTTAGGTGCATTACACCCGTTATTCTGACATTGTGCAAAAAAGATTGTGCCCGCGACAAGATACGAAATTAGGGGTTTCTTGTTTGTTCTTCGCCACGGTTGGTCGGATAGGGAACAGAGCGCAAAAAAGACCCTGAGATCTGTAGGTACATTTACGATTTCAAGATTTTTTTTTAGGTCTGAATTAGTAATGACTCGTTCTTGTATACGACAGTCTATAATGTCCGTCATTAACATTATACATGTTATGTAATGTCATGTATAATGTTAATTGTAAAAGTGAATGTGTAAAATCTGTGGTTTCCGAGGTGGGTTAGTTACGCTAGTTGATGCGTCTTAGTGCCAACTTTTACCTGAACGCGACCTCAGGTTTGCTTGTTTGTACACTATTTTAAAGTAATCAAAACTTTTTTCCAGCCTACAATGATAGTCCTGACAATGAACGGAGTATTCAAAGAGACAGTGTCCCAAGGACAGCCGATGCGTTCGTTTCACCGCACGTTTGTGATAGTGCCGAACAGTGCCGGCGGGTTTTGTGTCATGAACGATATGCTATTCGTCACCAACACTACAAAAGAACAGGTCAGTGCCATTAGCGTCTAGATACTCGTAGAAAACCCAAGGAACGCTGTCCTTTTAATGATATAGAGTAATTTCCCGCAATATTGGGATAGTTCTCAACTCCCATTAGGGGGGGTCCATGTTGCTCCCCTCGGTGGTCAGGGGAAACCTAAAAGCAACCCAAAGCAGTAGTAGCTAGAACTTGTGTTAAGTTTGTCCGGAATACTGTCACCGTATCTGACAATCAGTCGCCAAGCAGTGGTGCTTTTGTATGCCTGTGTTACATAACATAAGATAGGCTAGATTGTCCTTATAATAACGAATGTTAACAAATCTTGTTTAAAACAGGAGCAGAAAGCCTTTTGCACGGGGGTGGCGGAACCGACGCCAGCGGCCGCGCCCGCGCCCGTGCCCGCTGCTGTGGCCGCAACACCCGCGGCCGCCGACTCGGACGAAGCGAAGAAGATGATGCTCCTCATGTTGGGACAGCAGACCGGCATGAACGAACATTGGAGTATCAAGTAAGTTTCTTTCCGGAGTTTTTGGTTTGGTGGTTTCTAGCGAGGGAAACTGGGTTTGATACCCAGCCTGGGAAAAAAATTGTATGAATGAACTTTGCTGTGTGCTTGTATGTCTTGGTTCCATCTGTAATTCAGAGAATCCTATTGAACTATTTGTTTGTTTGTTTGGAGAATTTGTCTTAGGATATATTGCCATGATCACATATTATTATTACACATACTATATTTAATGGGAAGTATGCATTGTGGTGTGTATAATTAAATATTCATGGAAATTTCACACAGCACCATAAAACTCCATACTCCGTACTTAAAATTAAAAAAATAGTTGGTGTCATCACATAAGTCACGCGAAATTAATGAAACAAAACTTATTCACAGCTGCCTCCAAGAAACGGGCTGGGATCTCCAACGGGCGCTGTTTATCTTCAATCAGCTACACTCCTCAGGGAAGATACCGCCGGAGGCGTTTGTCAAGTGAACTTAAAAGGCTGTGCCCATGTACATATAGATAAGAACAAATTTATGGCGATTGAGTGAGATAGGGATACATAGCGAGAGGCTACCACCGGATACTTTATACTTGATAGTATACTCTATAGTCCGCTGGAGTCGATAGGTCGGAAGTCTGCTGAAAACATCCCACGTTAAATTGCATTGTAAATAACCGAGATAACATGCATTGTAAATAACTGCACTACGGACTCCTATGACCTACTTCTTGACTGGTGAGTCTTACAATATTATCATCGCTCCTGGCTATTGCAGGCGATTGACCTCTTATAAGAGCAAACTTATAATACTCTTGCAAAAGAATGGCCTACTATTAACTAGCGAGATTCAATGCTATGTCCACCCAAGGACACTGGGAACTTTCCAACGTCACTGGACTACGGCCTATTCTTGATTTGCGAGTGTCGATGGGTTTACCTGAAGCATATCCCGGCTTGGTAGCGTGAATGACTGAAATGTAAATAGTTTATTTTTAATTTGGAAGATTTCTGATTTTTCTTCGGAAGATTATCTTATGTTAAATGAAGATATGTGATTGAATTTGCGTTCTGAAACCACAACACAGATTACTACAATTGAATGCAACTACTTATAACTCTGAAAGAAATGGCTAAACCGCCAATATGTTTAATGAAGATTGGTTATTGAATACAATTATTTTAGAAGAATCAGAAAATTTATGCAGAGAGCATCTACTGCCAGTGCGAGAATCTGAGAGAAAAGTTAACCTGCCAAATGAGATATAAAACGCTCATTATAATTTGTAATAATAACACACTCAAACACAAATCTAATATTGGAACAGAAATTCAAGAAGCAAGCAAGACTTGAAACAACCTATCAATAAGATGCAAGCAACACTGAACAAGGCTATAACACTGCCAAATTAAAAAGCATTCCATTTCTGTGTGATTCTTCGCAAACTGAATGAATTGAGTATACCGAGAATTGCTGACTCATTTTTGGCTAGGTGTGAATCTGTCCATTCATTCTTCAACTGGTGATTTGCACTCTCTATTTGTAGCCAACCCTGGTATCCGAGTTTTGAAGTCTGTATAAAATTGTTGATACAGACTTAAATATAAAAATGGTTAGACTAATTTGTTATATTTAGAAATACATAATTGTATGAAAACAAATTTTAACAGTCATAATATGTTGTGAAAGTACATAATTACATTGCAGTAACGTTTTTTAGATATAATCGTGGGTTTCGGAGTAAGACCTGTTAAAATTATATAGAGCTGACATTCATAAAAATTCAAAAACATGTTTTGAAACTATACAGTTTTTGTAAAACGTGTATTCTTATAATTAATAGGTTTTTGTTTACTATTAATTGAGGTTACTCGAAATATTTAATTACGATTTTCACCTGTCTATTAATTGGTCTTGTAACGATCTTGTATAAAGTCTTGTATGATCTTGTTTAATGTGTAAAACATTTGCTATATGGCAACATAAAAAAATGTTGGTCTCAATATTGTACAGCTGATGACAAATTGCATTGACAGTTTTCGAATATCTGGCTCTCTTGTTTTTATGATATTATCATCGGCATCTTATCATCGGTTGTACAAATACAAATATCATGTTTGTATCTCAATTCTATGATGTAAATAGTTCACGATATGTAATGTTTATTAATTCTTGTGTTAATTACACTTAAAAATATTATCAACAAAAAAAAAAGCTGATGATCAGAAAAAGAAAATAGTTGAATACCTGGAAACAGAATTTATAGAATATTAAAAAAAGATTGTTTCGCTTGGGGAATATTTCATCACGGATAGAGGAGAATGGTAAAGGTTCTTTGATCGAAGTGCGGCAATGAACGCTGCATAAGGTGCATTTTGGAAGGTTTTTATGGAACCAATGTGGCAGTGCCACTGCCTTTGGCGATTGCGACAGAACCCTCTCAGTGTACTGTTATGGGCTAGTCGCAAATTTTGGTTTATTGAACCCTGATTGCGCCTTTTATTTGAACCGAGCTGTCTCCCACGTGATGATATGGGGCTTAGGGCTGTTACAACTGTAAGCTACGATTTAAGTAATAAATATTTCTTTACAAAAGAATTGTGTTATTGAATTTAAACATGAAATTCCCTCCCTGTATAGGTCATGCATGTCCCACCCAAGGCGTCGATTCTATGGACATCAAACAAGTATCATAAAAAAAAAATTATGAAAGCCCTTTGAATTCTTATTATCATTTAAGACCACCATGGACCCACTACAACTAGATGGACAAAAACGATTTATTTTAGTTAGATGAAGTTGAGATTTATTTTTATTATGTGAAAATGTAACCACCTGGTGGTAAGTGGCGACCACTGCCCATGACAACAGTAATGCGACTCAATATAATATTTGGGTCTTACACTGAGTCGCACTCATCCTGCTGCCATCACCCGAGACGGGGATGATACGTCTCATGCGCATTTGATTTCACCGGCATCCACACCCTTCCACCGGAACACAGTAATGCGAGCAATATAAGCAATATTGGCAGCAGATTCTAGGTGTGGTGGCAGTACCCCTCCAGGCGAACTTTGCACAAGTTCTACTGCTATTGGTTGCTCCTTTAGCACCACCCAGGGGGTACGTGTAGGGAATCAAAGTGTACACACCTACGGACGCGAGCAACTGGACTCCCCAGTTAAAATGCATCAAGCCGTTTAGGCTACAGAGCGTGCCAAAGAATTATACATAAATTAAAACAATACCCCTCAGTCACTTTTCGAGGCGCAGTCGGGTAAAAAGGCGTATCTAAATCAATGACTCTTTGTTAACATTAGATTTTATCATAGTATTATTAATGTATATCAGCGGCATAATATTTTACACGGACAATTTCTATGAAACGATATTTGAATTGCGATAAAATAGCTCGTGACGCCATTATATGATGCCTTGATACCCACTATCTTGTTTATTGTACCTTGTGTTGCGCAAACAACCACTTTACATGTTCTTCACGGTAAATGGAAGGTAATAAAGGTTTTTTCATGTTATAGCTGTGCTTAAAGTCAATGGCTCGAAGAGAACGCGGCGCTAGTTTCTATGTGAATAAATCCAGTCGATCGATTGGTTGATACGAGTCGTTTAATCAATCAGATTATCGACCAACCAGTATTAGATTCTCTGTACTAATATAGTATCTGTGGTTTCTTAGGGCCGAATACTACCGCCCCTACTTCTACTAATGACTTCGAAGATTAATCACGGGATTAACCAATAACAAAGTAAATCTTCCACAGCACGTGGTACTAGCAGGCTGTTGACAGTGGAGATAACAAGAAACGCGACACATTACACAAATATGTTACGTTACGTAGAAATAATTAAAACATCGGAATATTTCATTGTATAGGTACAATGAAATATTCCGATGTTTTAATTATTTCATTGAAGAATTTAGGTTAGTGGAATCTTATGAATTTAATTAATATTATATTGTGTCTGTTAAACACCCTGGGTCTGATCTTCTTTAGTATAAGTGGTTTATTCTGGTGCCGAAGTTTACGAGCCGCCCGAAGGCGTCCGACATGGCTTATCGACTAGTATAACCGGGAACGACATCTTAACGTGCCCTCCGAAGCAGGGAAGCGCTCTGTTCTAATTGCACTAAACGGTCACCCATCCAATTACTGACCGGGCCGAGAGTTGCTTAACTTAGATGGTCTGTAAAGAACAGCTAAGCAAGATTTGCCATAGTCGCCTGATGATAGATTCTGTCAGATCAGCCAGTCAGTATTATTTCAGTCAGTTTCAATATGTAACCAGAATCTACCCAGATTCTTACACAATCGGTGATTTAATGGAAGCTAAACAGTATTGCCACTGACATCAAAAATAAGGGGAAAATTTATTGTATATGATGGTTTATTAAAGTGGACGCAAATAAAAAAGGTTTATTCAATCAACACGAAAGAAGAAAAACGTCGTAATCAACTTTAAATTTCAGGTACCCAAAAACTAGAAAGCAAATAAGATGTGGTATTATCTGGGTGGTTTTATTACCTATTTCTATTCGTTATACTCAATGCTCAACGGAAAGTTTTCAAAGAAAGTATTGTACTTACCAAACTAGGCTATTGTTAATACTATAATTATTATACGTTTTCAAGCAATTAAAATTCAGCAAAGTAAAAGTCTGACTTTCCATTCTACTAAGCAAGGATATCAGTATAGTCTTTTCCAGTACGAAAATGTTTTATTCACGGCTGGCGAACATTCAACAACCGTGTTCCATGTACTTACCTATCTCAAGTGAAATGAACTTTATGGTCACTGAACCTTCTCTTTGCGAGGTGTTTGTCCCTACAAGTAACTATGTACCGCCATATATGTAGTAACGTATCATACCGTACCGTCCTCTACTCTAATGTTCGCACAGACACAGGCCTATTCTTGTCAAGCAAGAGTGAATGGGCTTTCCACAACAGAAGTTCCTGTCGCATGTTTCCGAACTTTTTTTTTTCTAATATTTTTTTTTCTTCTGACGGGTTTTTGACTATATCAGACCCATTATGTCTATGTCACATTTCACTCCTTATTGAATAACATTAAAAACAAATTTATATAGAGTTTTAGCCGCTTCACTCATTACCGCGGTTAAAACCAGGTGAACTTAGTTAGTCCGTGGCTTATTTGGTAGTAGCTCTGCCTACGAAGCCAGGGGTTCCGGGTTCGATTCCCGGCCGGGGCACACTTTGTGTGGTGAGCATGAAGTTTGTTCTCGGATCTTGGGTGTTTGTCTTGTGTTTCTGTCTATGTCCATGCCATCTGCGACACAGGGAATCCTAGTGCAGAGGTATGAGTGTGTTAACGTTGTTATTGTTGTTGTAAATACAAAAAAAAAAAACGAGACTCCGTCCGCGCACATTCTACTAATAGATGGCGAACGTCCTCTGGAACTCCACAAGTTTCACAATCAGGAGAGTCTACAGTTTTCATCAGACTCCTAACATCTAATTTCAGGTTCCATTATTTAAAAAAAAAAGTTTTTAGTTCTAAGTTTGTAATGTGTATGTGTCCAAACAACCTATATTGATGCAGTTTTTTGAAAGCTGACGTGGTCGAGATGGTTCTTATTAGCAATAATTTATTAAGATCTGTTCAGGCGTTTCATGTTCATCACCACTTTGCCAATACCCTAAACCGGGGGATTTATATTTTCGTGAAATTAACTTGTTCTTTTTAATTTTTTTGAAATCGTGGCACAAATATAATATTATACATTTGCGAGAAACTAATATTTTGCTCATTTTGCTGAACCAACGGCCTGCGGTTTGGATGACGGTGTCCATACAAATCTGTCACGTCCCTCTCAAGGAAGTTACGTGTTACGTCAAATTACCAAGACATGATACTCTTGCGTAGCAAAAACAATTTTCACACGTAAGCTATAATCACACGGGGTGTAAACTCGCCTCACATTTGTGCTAAGAAAGTATTGAGTCACATGAGTATTTAAGGAGAACAGAATACACATAAAAGTGGCATTATCCAGAAATAGTCACGCAAATTCAAAATGCAATTTGCTGAAATTATAGGCATTAAATCCTCTCGTTTCTTAGTACGTAGACGACCGAGCATCGCTCGTTTTTTTTGAATAAAATGTTTTTTTTTACAGTTATCCAGTTAAACTTAAACAGCAAGACCCTATCTACACACGAAATTGCATCCAAATCGTTACAGCCGTTTACGAGATACGTGAAATAAATATACAAGATTTTTTTGTAATGGCTCATTTAGGGTAATATATGAGTACCTGGGCGACCGAGCTTCGCTCGTTGCGTTTCGTGTAAAACGATAAAAAATGTGTTTTTACAAGAAATACCTACAATTGTACAGGTAAACAGAAACAGCAAAACCTTACACACAAAATTTCATCCGGTCGGTATCAATCGAATATGAATGGAAGTTTGAATCATTTAATCTTATTGATTAGTTTCTACTGGCGGTCCTATAAATAACTAGAGCTTTGCGTGACCAAGTAAAAACACAATTTCTCAGCCGTGCCGTACTAGTTCTACTTTCCATCCCGACCCAAGACTAATCGGTCAAGATTATTTTCTTACTTACCGATATCTCGAGCAAACAATGATCAGTTAATAACCCGTGAAGTTATATCTGTTTTATATGAAGAAGCTGGCGAAATGGGATCGCTTCATCATAGTCATGTGTGGCTTTACTTTTACCATTATCTAGATTCGTTTAATCTAAAGTGGGTAGGCACTGGCGGTCGAGTTTTGTAGTCGGGTACCGGAGTTCGCGCAAGACGGTTGTGAAAAGTGATAGTAGTGTAGTGCAACTGTTATTGTTTGCAGTGGAACGACCACGAGGTGAGTATAATCATAATAACCTTAAGACTTGGTTGATGCCTCATATCATACCACCTAGAGTTGAAAGCCAGTGGCTATGGCGTAAAGAACTAGACACTATTCACCCTGGAGGAAAAAATACCATATTTTGTAAAAATGTTAATGAGGTTCATAACTTTTCACATCAATAATTAATGAAACATTTTGAATTGATCATTTGGTAATTAGACATCACGTTATTAGAGTAGGAAATTTATAAACTCTCAAAGAATATCTACCAGCGACAAGATAATTGACTGTGTTATGAAAGTAACGTACTTATATCATTCCTTTTGGTTTGAAACTTCCTAGTTATTTTTTTTAACCAGCTTTGTCCTTCTGGAACCTTTATTTCGCAAAGAGAACTTTTTTAGGTTGCTGAGTTTTAGGGATAGCGATGCCTACCGTGTAATTTGCATTATGAGTCTACCGGTCTTTCGAAAAAAATGAAATGGCAGGTACATATTCAAAGCGATTATAAATGCAATATCTTTCATGCAATTTGTACAGAGCTTCTCTCCTGGAGGTCAATTGTAATTTCATCACTTAGTTTGTAAGTCCATTGTGCCGTGAGATATGGGGCGGTCACGGTAAGTGCATTCTCGCGATTCCGGCCGCATTTCCACACCCCTATTCCTATGGAGTTAGAGTTCCCATTCAGAAGTTGTTAATGTTCCGTTGGGTTTATTTACCTGTTGCTAAACGTGCAATGTGGATTTGAATATCAAAGACGCGGGTTTATTACGGACTACGAAGGGATTTGAACAGTATTTGAGACAAAATAGCGACAATTTGTAGGTTGTTGATGTTGAGCGGATGTTGAAGCTGATATTGTATGGTCTTCATCTCCTTAGGCACTAGAGGACTCAAGTAGTATCCCATTCCGCCGGTCATCATCGATTAAATTATCACCTGAGGCGCAGACGGAGCGTCTTACCCTAGTGCCTGTAATTTCATCTGCCGAAAGGTTTATTCCTAACGGCCTCCATAATCGCCTGATCTTTTCTTTAAGTGGTACTCGGTAATTACACCTTACTATGTATCCTAACAACCCCACTCATTTAAGTGGGGTTGTTAGGATTTTTTAATTACCAGCTGATGTAAAAAGACGTAAATGACAGGGGCGATGATTTATTATTATTTTATTTTTAGGGACTATTTTTCAGCATTCTTATGGATCACCAGTAGTAAAATGAAAAATTTAATTATTTATAATCTTATTAATTGCGTTTTTAATTGCAAGATGATTTAATCATCTTGCATTTGTTACCACGAGTATAACGTAATCATAATAATTATCATTATTTCAACTGAATTTAATATGAGTCTCATAGAATCAAAGGCTATCGGCTCAATTTGACAAAAATGCGTATTTGGTATGGCCGTATTATATTATACTATAATAGTATTAAAAATAACCATCTTATATTTTCTTAAAAAATGACACAATCTGCATTATGTGTGATAATAAATATAGAATTATTTTTTATTATCTCTTAATTGTAGCAGAAAGGTTTGATTAAGACCAAATTCTATGCGAATATTTCGTTTTTATAATACTTTTTACAACAATCCTTAATCAAATAAATGGTATATTTATCTATCTATCTAATCAACTATATATAAATACAATTCTATCAACCCTCCCCGAGTGTCACAATATATCTACAGCAGTAAAACAAAAACAAGAGATTGATTTGAAAATCAGAAAACCGACTTAAATACTTGAATTCTTTACTTTTCGAGCTTTAAGAGTGAAATTTAAAGGTGATTTCGACACAAAATATTTGGACACAGTGTCCGAATTGACACATTTTAATTTCAATATTTTTTTTCACTCAAATCGGACATCATTATAAAAAAGTTGTTTTGTACAGTTAGATAAAAAACCGTCAAACGATACCATAATTGTAGTTCTATGAGATACGATCATATCAACGTACGATACGATCAACTACTAAACAGATTTTGATGAAACATTCATTGTTCCTTAATTTGAAGTAAATGCAAACAAACAAAAAAATGCTCTCAATCCGATTAATAGTTTTGGAGAAAAGAGTAGACAAACATACATACACCTATACAATATTGTTTATTGGTTTGGAAGCCCTAACTCCTTTTTTGAAGTAGGTTAATAATAACACTGTGCATCTAATAATATCTTATTAATGAACCAGCATTGTATTCATTGGATTTCGGTGTATTTATAGTGCGCCTGACAACACAATTTGGGAAATGCTCAAAATGTTTTCAGCGGCCCAATTAATAATTTTTAACCCGAGAGGTGATTGTTAATTAATAAATTAAATTCGAACGCATTTGCATAGTGGGGTGATTGAGAATAAGCTAATTCCTTCGGCGTGTTCTTAAATTCAGGTACCGTGGGATTCAACTCACAAACAATAATAAAACTTTCACTAGGTCAAAAGTCCATGCTAAAACAGTATAACGCGTGTTGGGGTCATACTCAAGTCATTATTGACCATACATTCCTTTCTTGTGACGTGTGTCTACCTTTTGCTTATTTAGTTCGACAGACGTTCATTATAATCTTTTGGAAAAGTGGCGCCGAAGCGCTGCCCTGGGCTAGTTCGTTCATGCCCCGGTTTTTTTTTATTTTTTACTTTTTAAAGTTCCGTGATTCCGTGCCCAAAGGATATTAAACCTTAGTATTAGTCTGCTCAAATTAGACATGCAAACTATCCCACAGGTGGCGTGGAAACATAGCAAAATATAAATAATATAAATTAACACAACTTTTTCAACTTTTTGTAGCGTTATATCTCAGAAACGGTGACATAGTTCTTCTAGTTATAGTATAATTTTAGGCCGAGCTGTGTAACTACAAGTCAAAATTTAAAATTAAATACAATCATCCAATCAACCCAATGTCTTTTTGTAGAAATAATACCATAGACGTTCTTCCATGTTGTGCCCATTTATTATCCTTTCAAAAATGTCCTATTTCACGCAAGTAAAGTCAATTACTACGCTAGTGCAAGAACAAACAACAAACTCCTAGATAGTGGGTTAGATAGATTGTATACCACAGATAACAGTAACAAGCTTTTACGTAGAGTAGCCGTGTTATTAATTATAACCATAGGCTTATCCGGAACTTGATCGATTGCCGCGATAACACAAGTGGATAACAGTATTAAACAATTTATATAGTTTTTTTGCGTTTTTATTTTGGTGCTAAATTAATAAGTGATGGCTGTTTTTGGTTGCTTGGCTGCTCGTTACACCTGGAAAAGAAAGAAAAACATAAGTTTATTAATAACCACAACAAGGACATCAAATAAAGTAGGTAATGTGGCGAAAATCTAAAAAACAGTTGGTGGTACAGTACTTGGAAATATTGAGTGCGATTGAGTGCTCAGGCTTGCAGACGCCACTCCCAATTATAATATTAGGCGTGGAGGCAGTACTTTTCCGGGTGAACTTTACAAGTTCTACTGCTACTTTTAGTCGTTCCTTTAGCGTCCCCACACTTACAACCCAGGGGTTACGTGTGGGAACACTGGAACCCTCATAGCCTTGTTCATAGTTGTGTTTGCTGAGTGAACATCAGAGCCTGATACGGGAGGGTGGTTTCAGGTAGGTACTGTAGAAGTAAACATCAATAGGTACTACTAAACTAAGGTACGTGTTATGAACGGTTTAGAATTGTAATTTATCATTAGAATGTTATGCTCATCGATCCAGTGTGCAAAAAAGTCGTTGTAGTCACGTTATCACGTTAATGTACAATAATTGTGGGTGTAATTACCGTATCACTCAACTAAGAGGCCTCCATGCAATGTGTGATTTCGTATCACACTAATATTATAAAGGCGAAAATTTGTATGTATGTATGTGTGTATGTGTGTATGTTCCACGCTCAAAAGCTCAACGGATTTAGATGAAATTTGGTACCAAGATTGCTTATACCTTGGATTAACACAGACTACTTTTGATCTCAGTAAACTGCGAGTAGAACTGCGGGACGCAGCTAGTGATTTCGCACCACCCGGGGACACGTGTAGGGATTTTAAGGGTACCGACGGATGCGAACATTATTGATTACAGCAATACGCATTACGCTTTTGGGGGACCAAAAACGGGGTGCGTATTATACGTTTAGTGGTTCAGTTTCATAAATAGTTTAATCTCTTACATTCGAAAATAAAAATGAACTGTCATTTTATTTCATTACGTGGTCATGTAAACGAAAGATTTGGTGTAATTTTCGCCCGGCTTCGCACGGGTATACTAATGAATAAAATTAGTAATAAAAAAGTGTGTCCGTATGTTGCGTGACGTACGGAAGTACGTGAACTATCGGAAATTGAGTTCCTACTGAAATTCAAATCGTATTGTTTAGATTGAGTTCTACGGAACAGAATTCCACTTCCTGTGTCAATTAACATCCATGTGTTATGTTCATGTTGTGTTCAATTGTGTTATTCATATGGAAGCACGGAATTGAACAGATATGATTGAATAGACTTGAAATTATAGTTTTCCCAACAGTTTTTGCCTGCGATGACTCCGATTCGCAATTGCTAAGCATCCATTTAATGCATATCTTTTAGAGTTTCGTATTCAAACGGTCTTTCTGTCCCTTGTCTGTCCCTTGTCTGTGCTATTACTAAGCCTATACTGTCTGCCTGTCTGTCCTACCTTCAAAAACCTTTGTTAGGATATCAATACCACGTATTCTCTATATGTGTGTGTTTAAATATCAAAATAAAAAAGTCTCTTTAAAATAAAAATGCTCTTTAAAATAAAAATGCTCTTTAATGCTACTAATTAAATCTCTATGAAATTGTACGTATTTCTTACAGTATTAAAAGAATTTATTTTTGCATAAACAACAGACAAACAGATGTTACGGGTTTAGTGAAAAGATCCACTTTTTTATCCGGTACGCGTTCTTGAGAAATATGAAGGCTCGAATTGAACCTGGGGAGTCCATTTAACACCTGCTATTTTGTATAATCACAGGAATTCATTGGAATAATAATGTGATTTTTTTCCTCAATCGGTGAGTCGGTGAGGGTCGGGGAAAGCCCAGAGACTACTTGTTGAGGTGACACCCGTAGCAAGTCATCCTTCTCACTCATCGCTGACACAGCGAGAACGAATAAAAAAACTTCATCAAAACAAAATTTAATTATATTACTCATTTCAGGTACGAACTATTCAAAATACTTAAACGTGCAATATTTTAGTAATTTGTATATTAGTATAAGCCGGAACATAAACTGTCATCGACTTTAGATAAAGAAGAACAGATGATATTTTGTATGGTTTCAAATTCAAAAATCATTATTACCATTAAATTATTCAAAAAATACCTGTCACTTCTTTCAAGAGCATCTATCTTCTTTTTCTCAATATCAGAACTCGTTCAGTGCGAGCGGACGAATGGATTTTCCACCGGCGGGTTCGGTGCAATCTGGCGTGTAGCAAACAGAGGAGTGGCACCCTATGCCTACAGAGAGGTCCGGAAGTGGAAGTATATGCAAACGTTCCCGTGTTCCCGCTACGGCAAACGAGGACGCCGTGGTGTTTTAGCGGGGTCGGTGCAATGGTGGAAGAGGTCAAAAAAAAGCATTAAACATAAATAGTAGCCATTAAAGTAAGGATGTCGCTATCTCTTCCCTGGTTATGGATAACGGTACTCCAAATCATGGGAACTGTGATCTGTTATCTCACTTTCTCATCATCATCATTGTATTATGTTCGAGGTGTCAATCCGTGAGAGGCTTGAGAATTGACTTGGTAAAAGTTTTTGGGTAAATATGAGTTTTGTGGCGCTCACGTTACTTTATACGTAGACTAGCAGTGCCCCGCGGTGTTACCCGTGATTGGCAACATACGTAAATTTTCTGGAATTAAAAGTAGCGTATGTGGTTATTCCGTATTCCAGGCTATGGTCTATCTTTGAGTTAAAATTTAGTTCAGATGCGTTCAGCCGTAGCGTGATTAAGTAAGAAATCATACATCCATCTACCTAAACCTTCGCATTCATCATTAGTAAGATTAGAATGTTCTATTTAATTTTTGCAATGTGCATTCGCAAATATTTCATCCCTGAATTCTACGTTGTAAATAGATTTTTTCTTGCACACTCATACCTCTGCACTTCGATTTCCTGTGTCGCAGATGGCATGGACAAACACAGAAACACAAGACAAACACCCAAGACCCAGGAACAAACTTCATCCTAACCACACAAAGTATGCCCCGGCCGGGAATCGAACCCGGTACCCCTCGCTTCGAAGGCAGGGCTACTACCAACTAAGCCACGAAGCCGTATAGATGTTATGGATAATGGATTTTTAAAGCAAATAAGTAAAAATTAAGATAACATTGTGAATCTTCACTACATAGTATAAAACAAAGTCGCTTTCTCTGTCCCTATATCCCTATGGATATAGGGACAGAGTATGCTTAAATCTTTAAAACTACGCAACGGATTTTGATGCGGTTTTTTTAATAGATAGATTAATTCAAGAGGAAGGTTTATATGTATAATACACTAGCAAGTCACCCCGGCTTCGCACGGGTAGTTTCTGATACGACACTGATACTTTACTAACCGTGCGAAGCCGGGGCGGGTCGCTAGTTTTTAATATTTCTTAGCGGAATATTTCTTTTCGTAGCGGAAACGCTTACATTCACTAATGCTACAACGGTTCTACTTAAATTACTACATTAAAATTAGTCAAATGTATTACCACTAAGAAACTTAGATATTATTAAAAGTTCATAAATTACCTAAAAACGTAAATATTCTTTTCCATAAGCATATTTGAAAGTGGCGGAATGAACTAATTTTTACATATTTATAAATTACCTGCAAACATAAGCTTATAATTTTTGCTTAAGCATATTTCAAACTGGCATAATTAAACCAATTTTCTACATAAAATAAAATTCACAGGTTGCATGCGCCGAAATTATGCAATATCAATACATAATTGATACAATTGGAAAATAACTCGATGACAGAAATGTCGTGATCGAATTTAATAATTTCCTAACATGTTACGATTTTGATCACGCAAAATGTACTATAATAATTTCAAACATACGCAATCACAGAAAAGTATCGTATCAACAGAAGCACAATATAGATAACAATCAGTAAAGACATAGCAGAGGCCCCAGGGAGCATTCTATTCAATATTGGTCTTTTTAATTTCGCCTTTTTCCTGCTACACATGCACCGGCCAGCTTTCAACAAGCTGAATTGATAAGCCAAGAACTTGTTTGGCAGGATTGAATCTTTTATATAAAATGGTGCATTTTTCGAATTTGTATCAGCGGTGATATTCACACTTGCTAATAGGTTAATTAAGAGGTTGAAAATAGTGAATTTATCACTTGATCGTAAGCGGAAAACGTGTTTTTACCAAATTGTTTTTACCACAAAGCGCCTGCTGTGATCTGGCTCCTGGAGCGACAGTTCCGTGTGTCTCATTTTAGGACCTGCTTCTACTTAGGTATGAGAAAAGGTTTCTCTTGTAACACATGAGAAACCCTCTTGCGCTCTTCAGAAATGAATAGTGTCTCACATGAACAGTATTTTTATAACAACAGTTTTGTATTTCTCTTATATAGTAGGCATAATTAACTGCGCGCTATCTTTATTATGGCGGAACCAATGTAATGTAGGCGGTAGGCGTATCAATAGTACTTACTGCGTATTCTGTGTACTGTGACGTCAATGCAATTGATAAGGGAATACACGGTCCTTAGGAAACGAACGCCATGGGATAAACATTGGAATTGAATAACAAACCATGCCCATTCACTATAAACACTGGTTGTTTATTCAGGCCAATTATATGAAATATCATTCTTATCATATTCAGATCACGTTGGTTTGAATTAATCAATTTCCAAATCATAAATTATTTATTTGCTTCAATGCGGTACATCAAGGTGTCAACCGTTATGAGAAGTTCTGACATTCGCCTATCATGGGTATGTAAATACTCACAACTACAATAAAAAACTATGTCAGTAACTAAAAAATATAATAATAAATTAAATACATTACAATCAATTAAAATTTAAACAAAAATATCACCGTAGACTAATTAAGGGACATTAATTGATTGAAGTGCATTTTGTCAAACATACTCGTACATACATGCTAACCGACTATACCGCCCTTTCTCAACAGATGTCGTTTTTAGTATTGTTTACGTGTACTAATAAATGACCATACTTGTATTCGATAGTACTGAATGTCAGCTATCTAACGCATTTTATGATATTTGGTTGAAGTGTAAGCAACAATTGTTTTCACCTTTTCGAAAATGTCGGTTTTTATTCCAAATAAACGTCATTTGCGGGAAGTGTTATTACATTATTTTATTGCGAAGAAAACTGCAGCGGAAACTTATCGTTTGCTTGTGGAGATTTATGGTGAGCATGCTCCGTCTAATACAACTTGCAAGGAATGGTTTCGACGATTTCAAAATAACGATTTTAGTACTGAGGATAAAGAACATGGAAAACCACCAAAAAAATTTGAAGATGCTGAATTGGAAGCATTATTGGCGGAAGATTCTTGCCAAACTCAATCAGAATTAGCTGCAGCATTAAATGTTGATCGTTCAACTGTTGCAAAGCGTTTACAAATGATGGGAATGATTCAAAAAGCCGGTGACTGGGTTCCACATGATTTAAAAGAAAGAGACATGGAACGTCGGAAAACCATTTGTGAAATGCTGCTTCAAAGACAGCAAAGAAAAGGATTTTTGCATCGGATAGTCACAGGAGACGAAAAATGGATACACTACGAAAATCCTAAACGCAAAAAAGCTTGGGTGAAACCAGGCGAACCAGGCCCATCACAGCCAAAAATAAATATTCACTGTGCCAAGGTCATGCTCTGTATTTGGTGGGATCAGAAAGGTATTGTATATTATGAGTTGCTCAAACCCTCTGAAACTATTAATGGAGAAGTTTACCGACGACAACCAATGCGTTTGAAGCGAGCCATAGAAGAAAAACGACCAGAATGGGTGAATAGACATAACAAATTAGTTCTTCAGCATGACAATGCCAAACCGCATACCGCAGAAGTCGTAAAAAGATATTTAGAGGGACAGGACTGGGAAGTGTTACCCCACCCGCCATATTCACCAGACATAGCTCCTTCGGATTACCACCTATTCCGGACGATGCAGACAGACCTTACTGGAGAAAAGTTTACTTCATGTGAAAGTATCAAAATTTGGATTGACAACTGGATAAGCTCAAAAGACCAGGACTTCTTCCAGCAAGGAATACGAAAACTACCTGAACGATGGGCGAAGGTTGTAGCTGCAGATGGAGCATACTTTCAATAATTTTTTTTTTAATTTTGTAAGCGAACAAATGTGTTTTATTTTGACAAAAAGGGGCGGAGTCATATTCACACACCTATTACAACTCTAAAATACAATTATTTTGTCAAAAATAATTTAAAGTGTAAAACGATTTTTAGTTAACTCCTTCTTAAATTAATTTGCAGGTGTAGGGCATGGGTTCAATTCCCACCCAGGACAAGCATTTGTCTGTCTGGGTCTGCCGAAGACAAGGAGTTTGGGTATTAATATGTATTATGTATGAGAGCGTGGTGGCCCAGAGGCACAGACGCCGACTTTCAATCTGAAGGTCGCTGGTTCAAACCGACACGTGCACCAATGAGTTTTTTCACTTGAAAAAATTTATGTGCGCAATACCACGTTCTAGAAACCGTGACGGAAAACATCGTGAGGAAACCTGCATGTCTTAAAACCATAAATTCTAAGACATGTGACATCTACCAATCCGGATTGGGCTCCCGTGGTAGATCAGAGCCCATTCACTCTCAATTATCGAGAGTAGGCCGGTGTCAGCAGTGGTAACATTAGAGGCTGGTACGGATGTATTCAAAAAAAGTACTATATAAGTATTCTATGCTTAGTTTGGGGCTTAGATGGCGTTCTGTTAATTGTCCATGAATATAAAAAAAGAAACAAAATCATTTGAAATGTAAATAATACGGTAGCTGAATTGAACCGAATTTAGACGGCTCCTTGTCTTAGTGGTAGTAGCCCTGCCTTCGAAGCGAGGGGTCCCGGGTTCGATTCCCGGCCGGGGCACACTTTGTGTGGTGAGCATGAAGTTTGATATCGGGTCTTGGGTGTTTGTCTTGTGTTTCTGTGTTTGTCCATGCCATCTGCGACACAGGGAATCCTAGTGCAGAGGTATGAGTGTGTAAACGTTTAAACGTTTATTTGCTTTGCTTTAACCCTCATTGAAATAATCGTACTATTGTTATGAGCGGGGGATACCGCTTGTAAGATTTTCAAAAAAATCATAAGTCGTAAGTATTTATTGGTAAAGAACGTTTACAGGTTTACGTTTATACGTTTACGTTTATCACAAAAATATTGTATCGCTCATCAATTTTACTGCCGCATAGATTTATCGAGAATCAATCTAGGTATTAAACCTAAGTGTAGATCTTTCTAGAGTCAACAAAAACGTCAGGTAGGTCCATCATGATCTCGTTCCGCAGAAATTTCTACGCTTCACTACATTATGTACAGTTATAGCATAAACGTGCTTACATTATCGTTAACCACTTTTTAATTGAGTTCCAACGGAGGATCAATCTTTTTAATATTTCAATCTTCAGTCCGTCTTTTACGAATTTGGTTTTTTTTTTATTTGAAAGGATTTTCCAGATTGGTGCCATGGAAATGGAATCGATTTAATAGTGTATGCAAAATTTCATGATGCTCGGTTGAGTAGTTAAGGCGTGAAATTGTAAAAAACCTACCAACAAACAAACTCACTTAATATTATATAATGACCTGGATTTTCAATATTTATCCCGATACCACGAGAGCAAAACCGCGGGTAGTGACCTAAATGACTGATTTACATAAAAACATTATTAATTAAGGGACTGTTGACGATGATTGACGTCAAACGTATTAATTACTATAAGCACGTTGTGTTATCGTCATAATTAGTTATTTTCTGCTTATCAGTTTGCAAAACTATTAATGTTTGCAACGAAACAAATACAGCCTTCATTAGCTACGTAACTCTCTAGAACCTCGTAAACATATTAGAAACATATAAATCGCATTAATATTATAAAGGCGAATTTTGTATGTATATGTTTTTACTCCTTCACGCCCAGGTTGAACGGATTTTGGATGAAATTTGTTATGAAGGTAGCTCACCCCCTGGATTAATACATAGGCTTCATATCCCGAAAATGTGAAGTATTCCCGTCAGATGGCCAACCACGGGTAACACCGCGGGACGCAGCTAGTAAATGTGTACTAACTCCTGATATTCCGTCGCAGTTTACCCGCATGACGCATGAAACTGCGTCGAAATATCGGGAGTCAATAAATCTCACAAATCATGCTAATTGTCTCGGAAAGTAATGTTCATTACCATGATAGTTTTAAAAGTTCTTGATTCCGTTTTATCGGTTGAAAAGGTCGAAACTTATAGACTAGTAAATAAATATATTTGTGTATTGTACATAATAAAGTATAGCAGATCCTTAGTTACATACATGCGCATCAAAACTATGCATTAGGTATTAGTACGCCAGCTATTGTGTGATGAGTATAGAGGTTTGTTCTATGTCTGGGTGTAAATAAAAGTATTAAATGTATGCATTTAAAAAAAGTACCTACTATATTACGTTTTCAGTACTTCTACCTGTTTTCCATATTACAAGCTATGCTTAGCTTAGGCTTAGCTAATTACATAAATTGACAAATTCCGAGGTAAAAATTGCTTTAAATTGAATTGTGAGAATTATGGAATGTTGAGTACATCGTGAACAAGCAATGTTTACGTAAAGGCACTTAAATTTAGTATACAAGGCATGAAGGCTATTACTTTGAAATTATTTCCTTTAGCCTTCGTTTGATACCCATTAAATGAAATAACCGAAATATTTATTCATTTTACTGATGCTATAAAAATTGCAGCAACATGTATATCACTACTGAAATTGCCGAATATAAAGTACGATTGATTACGATTCTGTACGATATCTTGTGGCAATATTTGATTTAAAATTTTAAGTTTCATTTATCCCAGCCTTCAAAGCGCGGGATTTGATTGTACGGGCATACTTTTTCTTGGGTGTTTGTCGTGTCTTTCCGTGTTGCCCTTCTTCCGTGTCTAATTTAAATTATTTGTTCTTCTTTCGTGAAACCTCGTACCTTCACTTTCATCGTAAAAACACGAAACAAATGTAGAAAATTATGAACAATTTGAAATCAAAAGCCCAGAACAAACGTAAGCGTACCCAATTAAAATAGTTATTATACCATTGACACTGCACTTTCTTTTGCGCATTAAGTCACTGATACACATGCCAGTAGCTCACATCAAATTGTATCCATCCATGTTTAGTGCTGGGCAAGTGATTTTAGGTTTTGACTTATTCTTTCACACTTCACTTTCCCACTGTTGAAACCTTCAGAAGGGTGGCGTTGAAGAGCCAGACCAAGAAACGTTAGCATGGGAGAAGGCCAAGGAACGCAAATAATGGAAAAAAATCGCCCAAGTGCGAGTCGGAATCACACTATATCGCTTAGTTGAAAAATAAATTTGTTGATTTTTGGTCCTGTGTTAATTAGATATACACTTTTGTAGGCAGAGTGCCGAAAAAACATGATTTTAAATAGGTCTAAATTTGTAGATACAATGGATTCATTAATTTCGAACACCGCATCCCAGCCCCGACCAAGTAGAGCATGTACTATGGGAACTAGATTACTGATATAGAACTTATATAGTAGTTTTTTTGTAAATAAATATATATTAACACCCAAACACACAACAAACTTAAGTTCGTTTCACAAATGTTTTTCCTGGGTGAGAATCGCAACTTACAGTGCATAAGGCAGATGCTACCAAATGAGTTGCAATGTCAGGCAAAATAAATGAATGGAAAAAATGACAGTAGCTCGCACGGATAATATGTGAATGCTTTTCAAGTGGCATGACATATCACGACCATAATAAATCATCATGTGCTAACAACCATTTTACATGCGTTACGGTTTCTACCCATCTTAATGCTTTCCTTAACTGAACAATACTAGTGATTTTCACCTTTATTATTTAGACTTGACACTGACAAAATAGACTCTTTAATTATCACGAATAAAATAGCTTAGTTCATAAGATTAGATTTAAAATCGAATCGACTTTTTGTCTCACTAACAGCCAGTTACTATGGTACTTATTACATTCAAATAACATGACTGGAGGTAGATTACCATTGAAACATGGTATTAATATAGACGAAGGGGAATTTAAATAAGATTTCGTAAATAGGTAGGGATATTTTATCAGTTATCTAGTTTCCGTACAAGCTAGGCTTAGCTCTGGGCTAGATGACGCAGTGTGAATCTGAGATTTGGTTTCAATAACTTGAACAAAAATAAACCAACGTTATCAATATTTAGCTGTTAAAAAAATTATGAGACACGGCCTTCGTCGCAATCTTGATCCTATTTACATGACAAACTGTCCTAATCTTGGTGAATGATCGTAAATATCGTAAGTAGGTTACCAGGTAAGTGTTTAAGCACAAACATCATAGTGACTTCAGACAATCATTCAACTATTTAACCATAAATCTTGTCTATGATGTGTTGAAGAATGGACTGAAGCTATTTAGACTGATTAAAGAGCTGCGTTCTCAAAACTGTCAAACAAACGACTGATTTAAAAATCGAATAAACCGACCTCAATATTTTCAACCCCTAATTTCGAGTTCAAGGAACTTTATTGTCAAATGAAATAAAATTTGACTTTATCTACTTCTTTTTTTAATTCCTTTGATTACATAATAAGGAAAGGTTACGATAGTTCTAACAAACAAGCGATAAATAAAAAATTAAAATATGCCGTCACAGTACGTCCTGCTGATGTGCAAGATGACATGGCATAAGAGACCGTAATACCGTGAGCCGTCACGTCACACGAATCGTTTTAATTGCCAACTCGCACCCAAAGATGTTGCACATCAAAATCGGTTTCATTAAGATTCGAATTCACACTCCGAGGGTTTCGTATCATTGTTAGGATTGATCGTTGTTTTGAAATACGCCATAATTACAAATATACTGAGAAATGTTTACCTCGCTACGGCTTACGATTCAGAGGCCGTTAAAGCAAGGACAGACAGACAGGTCTTGTAGGGTTATTTAATAGGGTTTTGGGAACCCTAAAGTAGTTCAAAGTTATGTGACATCACAACTTAGAGGCACTCAACTTTAGAAAGTTCGCCTGTATAAGTCAGATTTGAGTGCAAATATTATTAGAACATGATATGGTTTCTGTAGTTCAAAACTCTGTTTCTCTTTCTTCTTGATTGTTCTGCCTCAAGTTTTTCGTTTGTCCTATTGTATGTTTTGCAAGTTATTTTGCGTGTGTGAACAAAGCGACAACAGGCCACGGTGTTTTATGATTCACGATTGTTGATCGAAAGCCTGTCGTGAAACGTGAATATAAGTTAATGAGGAAAAGTTTCCTAAAGTGAAATAAATGAGTAGAAGGAAAGAAGGTTCTCAATCGTGTGTCAATACAACTTGAATTAAGTTTGAACACAGGAACACCAAGAACTCCTCTGCCCGGGTAAAGTTGTCAAGATCATCTGCGGTCAACAAAATAGTATATTCGAAAAAAAAAAAGAATACGCGAAAGTTGATGGAAACCGGACTTTTTGGCTTTGGAGTCATACAGTGTTTGGCACTATTCTGTCTCAACAAACACCTCTGTTTAGATGGCGGTGATATATTCATAGAGGTGACCAAGAATGTTCTATGGTCTAAGGAGGGAACTAGGCAGAAATAAAAAGGCGTGCACTAGAAAATGCCTGCATTCATCAGTGTGTGGCATTAGGTTGATGAACAGATAAAATTAATTGGTGTTTCAATATTTGCATCAGTTTTAATTGTTGTGGTATCAAGAAAATCTTGGCAGGTTGTTTCAAAGAACGAGATTATACGCGCGATCGCTCTTGCGTTTCTATCTTAATTCAATCAAATTTTCACAATAATTAATTACTTTGAAAGTTGTGTATTGTGAAAGAATAATAAATATTTTAGCATGCACATGCACATTATTACAGGCTTAAATTCCTGTTGAGTTATAATTAAATATGATGATAATATTTTTAATTATTGGTAATCTTTGCAGATAGATATGAGTCTGTATCAGCTTCTAATGTTCCCACTGGGACAACTGTGTACTCTCAAAAGTTCACCGTTTCGAGAACGCGGTATTGTTGTTCAAGTTATAAACTTATTGAATAAGAGACCTTCAAATTGAAAGTCGGCATGAACAAAAAGGTGATAAAAGTCTGAATATATTATGTACAAGCCATGCCATATACGCTTCTTGTACTTAAAATTGCTCTTCCGTTGGTTCAGTTAATGTAGTAATGTATTATGTGCGTCATCTTTGTTTGTGCGGAATCAAAAATAAAAAAATACGAAGTCTTTGTCTTTGAGCTCACTCGTGTGACCAACACTAATTCAAGGTTTTCGGGTTCGATTCTACCAGTGTTAACTTAAACAAGTAGATACATATTTGTAACAGGACATGACAATGATTTAGTACTTAGTTTGTTAACCACAGACACAGCGTTAAATATATTTTTACTGTAATTAATAAATTACTAAAATTATTCAACGTATACGACACGAATGTTACCAGGATAATTAAGAAATACGCAATAAGTACAGCAATAATTTCACTTACTGCGATATTTAAATATTGTGACTTATTACCCAATTTCAGGTCTATATTAATTTATAATTAACTTTAGATTACGTTAAACATTTCATATTATAATCTTCTGACCTATACGCATGAATGTCTAAAGATGTAATAAACAAATAAATAAATCTTTTATTGCAACTTTATCGACTGATTTAAAAGTCGAATAAATATCTAACTTCATCCCTTTTTTGTCATATTTTTTGTGTTTAGGGACGACATTTCTCTATGAAATTTCGATAAGGCCACCTCAAATGTATTCTTCAAATAAAAAAATCATCGAAATCGGTCCACACATAGTAAATTTCTCAAAACATACAAAAATAAAACAGCTGAAATGAGAACCTCCTATTTTTTTTTAAATTAGTTTCCCCTTCCTTGTACATTGATACGATCATTTTCATTTAGTATGATTGCGTGTATAATTCCTTGTAATAAGACTATGAGAACTCGTCAACTATCAATGAAAAGCAGCAATTACCTCTAATCACTGACGTTTTTTCGTGGAAACGACAAAGCGGCAGTCATCATGAGAGACCGCATATAGTAAACGAAGCTGAACATGTCAATGTGTGATCACATCAGTGAAGACGCAAAGGCTTGTGTTTGCATTCGGTCGTGCTCTTTATTATAAATTATCACGAACTCATGCTAGATGAAGATTGTCTTGAAGATATAATTGTTAGTGTAACGTACCCAAAGGGAAAAAGAAACCCTGTTACTAAGCCGACAAAATCTGGCTATTCCTATCCTACTTACCAAAAGTCGAAGCGCGCTCTGAATAAGTGGTACGGAACCATCAGTGTGCGGGGTGAGCCGAATCGCAACTTGTTATTTTATTTATTTGGCAAAAGGCCAAAGTATTACTTCAAAGATTTAAGGATAATTCATATATAATTATGGTTACATATTCATATATAAGTACGAGTAATTTTTTGATGAACATACATTAAAATTTAAAAAATATATAATATTCATACCATACAATTAATCTCGTTGTGCTCCATAACAATTCTTTTAAGATCACTTTTGTTAATAAATAAACATAGAAACTTTGTCAAACGTAAACTTATTTCAAAAACTTACTATATTTCATCTATTTTATAAAATATCATATTAACTAGATGATAGAGTACAAAATTGGATATGAATTTGCTCCATCGTTGACGCAGGATCAACATGCCGTGTATATCACTAATATATAATAAGAAATGCGAAGTTTGTATGTGTGTATATGTTTGTTACTCCTTCACACCTAAACGGCTGAAAGGTTTAGGGTGAAATGTGTGATGAAGGTAGCTATTTTTGCTCCCGAAAAAGTAAAGTATATTCGTGGAATGGTCAACCGCGGGTAACAACGCGGGGCGCAGCTAGTGAAATAATCCAATAGCCGTAATATCACGCTCTCTAGAAGCTTATATACATAAATCAATCGCAAGAAAAAAAAGTAAATCATTTCAACATGATTCACTCGATATGTGTACCTACGTCAAATGCACGTACGTACTAACATTTAGTGTATAGTATTGTGCCGGTGTGTACGCAGGTGGTATAGGAAATGCGCTAGCGCAGACAATGTACGCCATCTGTCAATTTGAAGACGTATTGACTGTATTTTAGTAGGTAGTCCAAAAAAGAGATGCGTAAGTGCAAGACGTATAGATCGCATTGACGTATGTATGAAAAATTTGTTTATTGATATTTTTTTACATCTGGGAACCTTTATTAAGGAAGCCGGACGCCGGCCGACTACTCGTTATAAAAAGTCCTAAGAAACAATTATTTGTTAATTTCATCTGTTATATGTCTGGGCGTTAGTATGTATTGATTGTAATTACAAAAAAATATAGTATGTACAATATTATATCAGTAATTCCCACTGGTTCCCACAAGATATGCTTAGTTTGATGCAAGACGACGCTGTGGAATGGTCATAAATCTTTTCTAATAACAGTCATCAAAACAGGGAATTCCAATAATTCCTGCAGCTTTTATAGCTCCTTGAATCAAGTTATTCTAGGAAGAGCTGCGCAGGACTTGGAGGTCTGAAAAGACTGACGTAATGATAGACGTAATTAAATGTGAATCCACTTGCGTCTTCCTTCTCTCAGACGTCAATACAAACTTATATTACGCCATTCGTTTGTGGCGACTCTTGAGTGTCATTCGATTGAACCACGAATAGTTGTAATAGTACCCTAACCGTAGACAATGATGAAGACCTAACCGTAGACAATGATATATGCAGTATCAAGTTGGAACAGACGTAGACTTAATAAAATAAGATTAGCTTAAACATAAAACTGACTGTAATTTGACATATCTAATCATGTAAAGTGCCTAAGGAGCTCCTGTGACATGTTATATGCTTATGAATATGTTTACTTGAGATCTAAAGGAATAAATAAGTTTGAGTTTGAGTTTGAAGTCTATCAATCAAGCATTATACATATCTAAGTATCTAAGTATGTAAGTAAGATACATGTCTAAGTATCAAGCATTATATAGTACATATAATGTGTAGTAAGTTCCGGTCTAGACAGGCAGGCTGCATCCAGCCAGCTGCAACAGTTTAGTTTTGGTGTAGTTGACATATTGTGTACACGCTCCAGATGAAATCAAATGTGTTGCGAGTCAAAATACAGGTTGTCCATCTATCCTAACTCCAATATAAATGCGAATGTGAGTTTGTTTATTACGATTTCACGCCTTAACTACTCAACTTCATATCATGAAATTTTAAATATTAATTTATTTTTAATATAAATGGTGAAGTTTGCTAAACGGGATCGCCATAAATTCTCGGTATCATTACCAAAATCAATTGGTATTTATAAATTGAGCTGTTTGATAAATTGAGCTGTCATTGAATTTCCATCTGATCTGACTTGAAGTGAGTCTTAAGGGTCGATGAATACCTCCAGAATTCTGTTTAAGAAGTGTTTTATTTCCGAAGATATTAATGAAATGTGAGCCTATAAAGCGATGGTATTTTTTTTCTCACGTCTTGGGTGTCAATTTGCACCAAATAGCAAACTTAACTTTTTTTGTGTAACATTAAGCAAACGTTTAAACATTAAAAAAATAACATGAATTTCTTTCTTTTTAGATAAACTGCAGTGCTATGAGAAGTTGTTGAACATTTTCCAGAGAAAATCGTTATATACAGGTAAGCCTCAAGTGAAAATATACTTAAATATTATCTAGACAATGTTATAGAGAATTTTACTCCTCCAAACCTTTGTACTCATCCCCGGCCGGAGATTGAACCTGGAACAGAATATTACATGACTGGGATCCCTCGCTGTGCAGGCAAAGTTAATAGTCGTACCTATTAATGTGATTACGTAGAAAACACAGTCTAGTTCCCCTTTTACATCAATACTTTTAATTACGAACAATATTTTTTTTAATTAATGAAAAAACTAAGGCTTTTTATGTTTATTGCCCCTTTCAGGCGAGAAAATGCCGCGTCTGGAGCAATCACCCCCTGAGGACTTCCGCCGCGTGCTCCGCGAGAAAGCCCTCAGCCACAGCCTGTTCTACCTGAAGCTCGGCGCGGGCGCGGGGCACGTCACGGCCGGCCGGCGGGACAGTGCGCCTGCGCGCGCGCCGCAAACCGGCCGCGCCGACCGCCACGCGCAGCCGCGCGTCTCTGACCTCCTGCGCCGCTTCGAACCGCTCTCCCCCATGCAGTACCTACGCCCCCCGCGACCCTCCTCGCCCTGCGAAGACATCTCCTCCTCGGACGACGACGACCGCGCGGCCGTCAGACGACGCAGCCGCGATCTCAGCGACGACTCCGCCGTCGAGCTGGACACCAGAAGAAGACACTCTCACCCCAGAGACATTACCCCACCCCCGGACGCGATGTCCCCGAGAAAGGAGCGCACGCTCATCGAAGCCCATGTCATAGAGTTGAGGAGAGGCAGCGAGGGTTGTGAGACGAGGGGGCGGACCGTTCGTACTCCCAGTGTGGTGGTTAGCGACTATTCGGATGGCATCGCCGTGGGTGCCACTGAGGAGGAGGTGAACTGGCTGCGTTCGAGGTCGCTGTCGGCGGATTCGGCTTGCTCATCCTGTTCCACGCTATCCAGCCGAGATGAAGAGGAGTACGAGGCACCGACTATGCCAAAAAAGGTAAGTGCTTATTCATATTCCTTTTGTGTGCTTATGTTGTGGTTATGAGATGATTCCCACGGGTTCTCATATACTTTAGGGACTTTACTAGGTAACCAAGACAACAGTATATTTTTGGCTAAACAAGGAAACTCATACTTCTTTTGTATGTTTATTTTTAAGTGGTGTACAGTTGGAAATTCAGACATTATCATGTATAGAATGATCTCAACCTTATATTGTGTTATTTTGTTTTGGTTTTATTTACTTCACTTGTCCTCATTGTTATTATTTACTTGTAATAAAATATTTGTGGTTACCGAATGAGAAGCTGATATAAAGTTATAAGTAAATGGCAAGTGACTGTAGATTTTCAAGAAATACTTGTATTTTTAGATTTTTATTTCGTTTTCGATAAAAATCGATTTAATAAAAAGTGTTCACGAATGTTGTGACGTCAATTTTAACCCAGAGATGTAACCGGTTGGCATCTGTCCTCTTGATAAAGATATTATCTGCAGTAGCATTGGTAGCTAAATCTTTATTTTTGAATGTTTTTGAATGGACTTAACACGTTTTGCAATATCGCCATAAAACACCATAATTATTTGCAATTATTCTTATTTGCAATAAAATATTAAATGTAAAAATAAAAAAGGAAGCTAACTTGGCAGTATAGTAAGCATATTCGCTAATTTTCATCCACTCAAAATATAAATTCCGTGTTATTATCTATTGAAATTATATCAAATTTAAAAATTTTGCGTTGGTAGTGATGTAGTGATGCAGATGCAGTTCAAGTTAGGTTAGTCTTTCTGGTTTTACTACGCTAATTAAATTCCTTATTAATTTGACACTAAAACGAGGCGTGTATTTGAAAAAATTGATTTCACATAATATTATATGCCCTATCGTGATCATATTAATATGAATGGACCGCAAAGTAACACCTGAATTTATCTATTCGAATGATAACCTATTATATTATTACTTATATGCTGAATCAGTAAAACAATATAATTATTTTTTACTTACAAATTTACTTTTCAAAATAAAATCTAAAAACAAAAATATAACAATTCCCAGTTCTATCTGTGTTAGAAAATCTTTGCTATTCAAAAAATTATTTCATTCGGAGATTTTGTTGAGGAAAAGTAATGCTGCAAAACTAGGTCATAATGTTTTCAACCTAAACCTGTTCTAATAGAGTTATTTATATCCCAAGGGCGTTCTATATTAAATAATCGAGCGAGTTATATCCTAATTGAATAAGTCTTTATTTTTGTGGATGACATAAGGGATCATAGTATCATTATCAAGAGATCATAGTATCATTTACACTTAAAATCATATATTATTCGTGTTACCGAGATATTTTTTACCATGATTTGTGAGTTTTGTTGACTCCCGATATTTCGACGCAGTTACATGCGCCATGGTCCCGGACAAACTGAAGTCTTTGCGAAGTGGAGTGTGGAGTGTGGATCTGCACACTCCACTTCGCAGACTTCAGTTTCAGACTTTCATAATAATGTTCATAACCATGATAGTTTTTATATTTAAAATCATTTAATCTCTCAATTAGACTTAAACCAAATAAGTCACGTCGTTGAAAAATAAATGCAGATAAAAATCTATTAATCCTGTTGTAACTATATATTTTATTGGCTTAAATTTACTTCAACATTGCAAGTCTCATCAAAATCGGTTTAGCACTTTTCAAGATATGGATTAAAATGGATAAGTAACGCCCTGCCTTATTTACCCTTAACAGCTAAAACTAATGAATTCAAGTATTCATGTTGGTTTTAAAGATTTTTAAATATATTCTCTTGGAACAAAGTAACAATGGATTACAATAAGTTTAGATAAACGATGATGCCTGCAGAAGTATTAAAACTGTGTATTGGAGATTAGAGTGTGGAAAAGCCAGGACAATAATGTAGCCTAAATCCCACTTCAATGCCAACTCCCTTTCAACGCACAATTGTCGTTGACGGTGTAACTAATCTGTCTACGCTCCAGTTATCATGGACAATAATATGGTGAATGACGGATGCCTGCATCCGTTTGCACATTAAAATGCCTAAACTTGCCTCCTTTGTCATTGCATAGAGCTAAAAGTTAAAGAGTGGGCGATGGCGGTCTGGCTCGGTGGCTGTCACCCTCGATTACGGTTTCCCGTCTATTTCTATTAGCAGTTTTTATTTTACACTAGATGCGCGTCGCTGTGCTACCCGCGGTTGGCAATTGGGAACCGTACACTTTTCGGTATAAAAGGCTACTTTTTATCGTGAAAAATTATAATAAATGGAAATGAAAAAGATGAAAAATCTATAATAGGACATATCTGTAGTAGCCTATGTTCTATTACATACTATAATCTATTTCTGTGCCAAATTTCACCCAGATCCGTTCAGTTGTTCTAGCGTGATTGAGTAACAATCATCCATTCATCCAAGCTTTCGCATTTATAGTAGGATTGTATACAACTAATGATTTAAAAATCATAAATCCCGACTACAATAACTTTGTAACTATTTTTTTTACTTTAATTTTTTGATTCGTGTCCTTAACTCTGTTTAAAGGTATGTGGGAAAATCTAGGATACCTGATCTAATCACTGGAACTACCAGTCGGATTTGAAAAAAATATTTTTGTATATTGTATAATAGCCTAGTTCTTGGTTAAATTCAAAGTCAAAGTCAAAAATACTTTATTTCCAGCCCCTCTCTTTTTATATTTAAAGCCAAAGTCAAAGAGCACTACCTCTCATTATATTGTAAGTTATTTATTATTAGTAGTTTATGTATATTTAAATATGTATGTATATCGGTATATATTATATATCATGTAGGTATATGTCACAATATATTTAAATTCTTATTTATTAGTGTATTTTAATATTTGTAATTATTTTGTGTTATTTCTTCGCTTGTCTGTTATTTAATCTTTTAGCGTTTCTCCTCTTCATGTACACTTTCCTACCTTTTCTATCACATCTCTCTAGCACCCCAGGTTTACTGGAAGAAAACTCTTTTTAGGGTTAAGTTCGCCTGTGTACATACCTTTCTTCCTCATCTTTGTATTATTTTTGTGTACAATAAAGAATTATGAATTATGAATTATAAATTCTTTAAAAAATACTTGGAAACGTAATTTGTTTTTTAATTAATGTACCTACAAAATAATGCGTTCTTATTACTAACTTTAGCCTTATCCGATCCTCCAAGGAGAAGAACAAACAAGAAACCCCTAATGGAAGGATTATTTTCTTTTCCTTAAACATTGATATTTGTATAATAAGTCGGAAGAAAAAGCACTATCGAACTGCGTTATCCACGTGCGCTAGGGCAAGGCTAATTTAATTTTTTAATAAAATTTAAATGGCTAATTTTATATGTAAGTAACATGCACTACAAAGATATCATATCTGCTGTTAGTGATTTCTTTAAGTAATACGAGGGTGAAATCGCGGGGCACAGCTAGTGCCATGATAATCTAATAAATTTATACCAACGACAATTATAATATAATACTAACAACGGGTGTTAGCACTAAAAGAGGGGTCATGCGACTCTGGTCGGATTAAGTTTTATCAATCAACGAGCGGAATGTTTTATGAACGCATCCTGTTAGGAACACAATATCCGCGATGACATGAGGGCAGTGAAGTTACGACCAATGCACCATTGAGATCGATAGCACTAATATAAACAAACATGTAAAGAGGCAAAACATAGCCCTGACTCCATTCTAAGAAGGTGGAAAGCTGTGGGTGCCGCTTAAATTACATGTGCAGGATATGTTACATCCCCGCTCGGGTGACTGTTATTTTATAAAAAAATAAGAATAAGGGTACGGTGCAAAAAAATGTTAAATTCCACCGGTCGAACTCGCGGCAACAGCTTGTACAACAAGTAAAAACAGAACAGGCTTATCTTGCGAACCAAGTAGGCTGAACAAAACACACATTGTAATCATTCAATGGTCCCTGAGAGTATTTGTTTAACGTTATTTCGCGAAAAGTGGAAAATTACGCGAATAATTCCATAAACCTGTATGCCAATTTTTCATACATCCAGCCTTTTAAAGACATGATAGGCAAAGAGCCGTTTAAATGCCTTAGTAGCCTTAGGCTTAGTAATAGGGTAACCCTTTAACCTTTGGGTACGGACAACAAACGCCAAATTTAGAGGTCAGAATGAAGAATCACAACAAGAGACAACATCCCCGTCTCGGATGATGTGCACAACGGGATGCGGCTTAATTTAGAGGAACTGGTGTGCTGTTGTTAGGGGCGTAGGTAACCACTTATCATCAGGTCCATCAGGTCGTCTCGTTTCTTCAGTAGCAGAAAAAAATGTATTCCTATTCACAGAAAAAAAAGAAATTGTGACCTAGAGGAACACTTATGTCTGCTTGACTGAATGTCATTATAAAATCTAGGAGCCAGCAAGGTCTAGCTCCATTAGCTCAATGTATGAGGCATAAGCAAATTCGTCATGCTCTTCCAAATGCCCGATAAGGCATGAAATAGCAAGTAATGTGCACGTTTTTGCAATTATTTTTTCAAATAAGTTATCTATGCGATCCTTATTGCTACAACTGTGTATCGTCATGGATACTGTATGCAACTATGTCAAGCATTGACTACTATATCAATGCTTTCTCAAAAACGTGTCCCATTTTTTCCATCATATCCGCATTCAAATCTTCATCTCTTCATTGTGACTGACAGTATACAAACATACTTGTGAATAAAGATTTACTAAATGAGTTGTGCGTTCAATCGGTATCCCTCAAGGCTACGCTCTTTGTCCATTGTTCTTAATGTCAGTCGAAATTGATGGGTCTGCGTCATGTCGTATCTTCCTGTTGATATTAAAAAATATATACGCACTCATTTATTTCTTGTTACTTAGTACAGTGTCCGTTTTATCTTGTTTCGCTTTTTTGCAAACTTTGAATACCTTGAATAACATGCTATATTAAGCTATCTGTTTAAAGTAATAACTGCGTTGTCCGCGGTTAAAAAAAGTCAACATGAAACGATGAAAAAAAACCGTCGCAAGTCATGTTTATTTGCAAGTCACTAAAAATACATCACCTGTGTTTTAATCCAGGGTATGAGCCTTCAGAACATATTTCATCCAAATCCGTTCAGCCGTTGAGGCGTGAATGAGTAACAAACTCATTAATGATTCCTATCGTGGACACAAATAGATTTTTTTTATGTGAATATGTGACGGAACCAGCTGAGGGCTCACCGGTGGTAAGTGGCGACCCCCAGTAATGCAACTCAGTATAAAATTTGGATCTTACATTGAGTCGCATTCATCCTGCTGCGTCCATCACCCGAGACGGGGATGATACGTCTCATGCGCATGTGATTTCATCGGCACCCACACCCTTCCACCGGAACACAATAATGCGAGCACTATTGCTTGGCGGCAGATTCCAAGTGTGGTGGTAGTACCTCTCCGGATAAACTTGGCACAAGTTCTACTGCTACGTGTAGGGCATCAAAGGGTACACACCTACGGACGCGAGCAACTGGACCACCCTGGATTTTGTATTTGTCGATTAAATTATTAACGAAATTAAAGAATTTTTGTACGTTACTTATACAAACATTAAAGGAACCAATATTGCATATTTTAATTGAATAAATATTTTTATCAACAGATTTTCTTTGACCTTTACGAATCGGCTTCCTCATTCCTTTATATGAAATTTAAAGATGTTGAATATTAATATCTTTAGGTATTTTAATATGCCAATGTTGAAATGCTGGTATAAAATTAAACAATTTTATGTTGACAACTCAGTTATTAATTACATTGCGTCTTGAAACATGTCAATTTTTGTCAACTACTCCTCACCTCAGCGACACAATATTTATAATAGTTTTATCCAGGATGATAACTAAACATTTTTCTAGTTCTATGAACATTTCATAGTTACATACTTACTATATAAGTATAAAACTGTTAAAACTGGGAAACTACAGAAATATCTATTAGGGTTGAAGAAGACCACAGACTTTTTTGTCCGTTAAAACCACCCCTCTTTATACAAATTGTGTTTGGATAAAAATACTTACGAGTTTGTATGAAGTGGTGGCGTTTTGGCAAATAGTCCGTCATCTGATTTAAGCCACATTTTCTTGCTTGTTGCAAACACATCAAAGAACATTTATTTTCTATCACGTTATTACATAAAGATGGCCTAAATACAATGCGATGATGGTGTACAGATGGGGTACTTAGCGTAGGCCTACTTAACTTACTTACTTACTTACTATAATAGATTTATGTAGACATAGTTGATTTCCATAATTAAGTTTATTATACGGCCATAACTGAGGTTTGTGAAACAATAATTTCCATTCGGCGTCTAAGCAATAATTCTCACTATAGAGGCAAGTTGAAAGCAGAGCTGGCATTAATCTTGGGAAGAAACTGCACTAAAATTATTAAGAAATATCGAAACTTGAAAGCAATGCTTTCCGAATAAAATGACAGTGGTGTAAACAAAAAGTCATTTCAATAATTTCTTGTCGAAACTGATCTATAGCATTGAACAAAGTGTTTATCAACTGCATAATAAATAAATATTCATAGACATTTCACATGGCGCCATCATGTCCAACTAACATAACTTATATTGAGACATACAATACCTATATATCACTAAATTTGAAATTAACATTATTACTTATTTATTATTTATTTGACACTTTATTGCACATATTCAAAATATATTACAAAAGGTGGGCTTAACGCTAAAAGCATTTTCTACCAGCCAACCTCACCGGTTGAGATAGACGTTGGCGTGCTAACAATTAAAATATATATATTTATAAAGAGACAGACAAACTTTGGAAAAGAAATAAATAAGATAAAAATAAATATATCTAACCGGCTTAGTTAATACATAAAAGTAAGGAAGTAAGTTAACTGTTTTTCATAACAATTAGCTCTAGCTAATTTTAATAGGTATTAATTGTGTATCAAATTATAGAAATACTATATATCATTGTATACCACTTCAAAATTTCAATGAAATACAGCATTTTTTTATTTGTCACTCGGGTTACCGTATTTTTTTTACACCATAAGAAATGTGAACAGTCATGGAAAACATAAAAAAAATTGAAAGTTTAGTGTAAAAAAAACGATGGTTGTGTCATAAAAATAGTAGTTTACATTCAATAGCACATCTATCTAGAAATATAATACTAGAGAAATAATGCTATACTATCTTTCATTTGCATGTCTATGTACTATACTATAATATATTTCATTTGTAGTCTTGGCGCTAAAAGGAGAAAAATGATTTGAAATTGAAAATGTCGAATATGAATAACAAATATTTTTCTGAACAGGCACATTGTGCCTGCATATTTATAAATATTTTTTTTGTCTTTCTTTATGTTGGTTTATTTTACACGACAAAAATATCAAAATTTCCGACATTACACGTGGATTCCAAAGAAATTATTTCATAAAAACCTTGCACGCGAACACGGTATAAACTCAGATAATAAGACACCCCGAAAAACAAACATCTATAATATGTTTCGCACAAAAATAATTGCCCTGGGTGAGAACCGATCCGACGAACTACTGCGCAGAAGGCAAGCTATTAGCAACTGAGCTGTGAGGTCAGTCAAAACGCATTTATACAGTTGAGTTCAATACTTAAAAATTGCACGCAATTGATTGCATTTAATTATTTCCATTTTTTCAGAAACAAGCTTTGTGTAATGGGCGTCTTAAGGCTCAAACTTTGTAGATGAAGTACCTATTTTTATTACATATCTCACTGACATCAACCATAAGGAAAACGGTATTCAAATGCAAGTAATGTACGTAATGTACTTACCTAAATACTCGTATAGAAATGGGGATTTAGGTCACTACAGAATGACGTATCATTTCATTAAGAAAGCAAATGCATTATTTATTGTTGTGTATAATCTATTATCGGTTACTTTGTAATGGACGAAGGTGCAATGTAGCATACGATTATCATCAAATCAGATTCTTTACATCTAGGTAAACGCAAATTTTTCTCAATCAGTCACTACAGGTACAACTATTACAAGTTTGAACTAGATTAGGGCGAGTATTAACCGCTTTAATTAAAGCAGCAGAAAATCTAGTTTTATTTTATAATGGTATAATAGGTACTAGCGACCCGACCCGACTACGCACGGTTGTATAGTGTGTGGCGGAGGTCGTAGTACAATTTGTCACGCCACACACCCACAATTATTCTACCCAATATTATTTTTACCCGTTCAACCCAATCCAAAAATCTCAGTCACGGTGTATTCTAAACAGTACATTTTTAACTCGCTAATAAGAAAAGCCAATAATTACATAGTTGTCAAAAATCACAGATTCTATGCAAATTATGATCCATGCACATGAATGACAAGTAATACCATTGTGACATATGTTTGACATAAAACATTTGTAACCATCTCATGGACGAGATTGACGTCATTGCTGTCACCTCGACCTCAGCGGTACAAATATTTGACATGAATAGATGACGTTTGCATTGAGCTAGAAAAGCTACTTGGAGAGTTAAAGCCGCTGGGTAAACGTTACTGGCATAGACATCGAAACATATAGACATGACCGTTATTTTTGGCATAAACGAGTTCTCAAATAGATAGCAAGTTTATAAAAGTACTAGTTTTTTCCGTAGGTTCAGTCCCATCAACGTAGATTTTGTCTATTATTTATGCCATTGTCTGCCGGTTGCGTAGTTAGGGCGTGAAAGTCACACTCGCATTTATAATATTAGTTAGGATTTATCCGTCGAAAATAATATTTTTATACGAGTTTTACAATAAATATGGTAGTTAAATGATTACGTATTTATAAAACAAAATAAATATGCATTAGCCTTTATATTTAGTGCCTTATAATCCACATAGCGTACTAAATATAAAGGCTATTGCATATTTATTTTATTTTTTTAATAGGTAATCATTTAGGCTGGCTGAAAGTGGATACGAAGTACGGAGACTAAGCTCAATGAAGCTTACCAGGAGAGAATAGAATAGAATTATATTTATTTGCACAAGAACTAGCGAACAAATATAAACAATATAATACCTACACTAAACAAGTTAAGTATTCCAAAATAACTCAGCATTATGCTGGGTAGCAAGCAACCCGCGCTTGCATGAGTTTGAGAGGCGAATCAAGTCGTAGACTAAATAAATATTGTCTGATGACTGTCAACATTTTCCTCACTCTATGGCGTCGAGTACGTAGGTGTCTTTGGATTTGATACGCCCGTTAAGTGGGACAATTAAACTATTAACTGTCGGCGCTGTTATCCTGCGAGGCCGCGTTCACACGACGACCATTTGACCAGTTCCTATATAAAACTAACGGATGAGCTATCTGGCATTAATATGGCAACATTATTTTTGGAAGAACATGTCGCGTCCGTAGGTGAATACCCCCAGAATACTGCAGGTGTCGTTTGAGTGTGAGGAAACAAATAAACTTTCCCCTTTATAATGTAAGTGTGTGTGTTTGTTACTCTTTCATGCTCAAACGGCTCAACGGTTTTGGATGAAATTTGGTACCAGGATAGCTTATATCCTGGATTAACACATAATGCTTTTGATCCCGGATCCTGGTTTTATGGGATGCATTAGACCAGTATCAGTACCAGTATTTTTTTGAATAAGTAACGGAACGAGCTGAGGGCACAACTGGTGGTAAGTGGCGACCTTGCCCGACAACAGTAATGCGACTCAGTATAAGATTTGGATTCATCATCGCATTCATTTTGCTGCGTCCATCACCCGAGACGGGGATGATATGTCTCATACGCATGTGATTTCACCGGCAGCCGCACCCTCCCATCGGAACACAGTAATGCTAGCACTATGACTTGGCGGCAGATTCCAGGTGTGGTGGCAGTACCTCTCCGGACGAACACAAGTTCTACTGCTACTTTTGGTTGCTTCTTTAGCACCATCCAGGGTTTCGTGTAGGGAATCAAAGGGTACACACCAACGGACGCGGGCAAGTGAGAGTGAATAGGTGTTTTTTCGAGCCGTAATTTTCAATGACACATCTTCCCAGTTTTGGTTCTAGGACGTGCTGTTTTCCTCGCAATATTTTCCTTCATCGTTTGAGAACGTGCTATTGCACATAAATTGGCGGCAAACGCGATTGTAAACAATACCAACTCTGCTTCTGGGCCTTATTTATTGTTGAGTATTTTTTTTATTGTTGAGTTTTTTATGTTAATCAATGTTTTGAACAGGTGCTTCAGTTAGTGATCTTGTAAGATACATGCTTAAAGAAAAAGTGAGATTTCAAGTAATTTATAAAGAATTCAATGGAAATAAAGCATTTTTGACTTTGACTTTGAAACTTTAATTATTATGTATTCTACAATTTGACATGGCCTATGTACAGCCGCTTCCTAATATAATGTCATCTCTTAATATCTTTAACCTCTATATCTTTAATTTAATATGAATGAATATCCATACAATATATCCATTCTATTTTTGATGTAACTTGATATATAGTTTTTTTTTATGCTATGAAGTTACGGAACAAACTTTCGGCCCACCTAATGTTAAGTGTTCACCGCCACTAATGAACAACCGCGATTATAATAAGCATTATAAATGATTTTCTGAAATATAAGGAATAAAACGGCTCATGAATTAATTAATTTAACTCGCATGTTTTCCAAATAGCATTTATAAACCCATTTTAACAGCGTTATCTAAAATCCTTACACAGAATAAAACAAAGTCGCTCCCGCTGTACGCTTAGATCTTTTAAACTACGCAACGTATTTTAACGTACAATAGTTTTCAGCAATAGATAGAGTGATTCAAGAGGAAGGTTTACATATACGTTTAGATATACATGTATGCATATTATAGTTGAGAAAAGCCGAGCACACGTGCGAAGCCGGAGCGGGTCACTAGTAATATAATAAATGATGTTTTACTTTGCATTAGAAGTATTTAATTAGCATTTTATAACACTTGTTATTCACATTTATAGCAGATTATATAATAAAATAAATGAAAATAGTTGATGAGCATAATACCGGATTCAATGCATGATACTGAGGGTTTTTGTACCATGTTTTTTATAACTTAGCACTCGATAGTAAATCCTAATTATTTTTAGTAATGAAGGCTAATTGTTGCTTGTAAATGCCAATTATTTTGTCAGTAATCGTGCTTGCGTCGTATTCAAAAGTTGAAACAGTATTTTTTTATATATGACTAGTTGTAAAATTTCACGATATTAGTACTTTAAGTAATTTTTTCGTGGTGGCCAAGAGGCGCATACGCCGACATTCTATCACTGGTCGCTGGTTCAAACCCACACGTGCACCAATGAGTTTTTCACTTGTAAAATTTCTGTGAGCTATACCATGTTCTTGAAACGGTGAAGGAAAACGTGAGGAAACTGGAATGACTTAGAAACAAAAATTCGAAAACATGTGACATCTACCAATCCGGACTGGGCTCCCGTACTAGATCAAAACCCATCCGTCAATTATCAAGAGTAGGCCGGTATCCCTGTAGTGGGAACATTAGAGGCTGATATGGTGTCATTTCTTCTAAAGAAATGTTTAATAAGAGAGTTGAATAATTTTTACTTGGTGATTATTGGGAAAATAATACCGCTTCCACTCGATAACATAGGCTTACTAGCGTCCGTTAGTACGAGTAATACTTCGAAGTGAAGTTTGTTACTTTGAACTGAAATGCAAACCGTTTCGATCGGTGTTTCGATCGTTTCGTTTTGTGCCGTGCTATCAATGGCACGCGTGCCATTAGTTCGCCATCCATGAACTTGGTACCATGAACCATAGTTTTAGTTTTTTTTTTATTAAATTTTATTATTAGGGCCCTTTATAATCAAATACATGCCGGTCCCATCGTATTTACAATAAAGTTATGTTGTAATACATAGTTTTAGTTCAGGAATGCTACTTCTTAAAGCCACAACTATGACGTCTAAAAACGACGAGTTACTCGAAGTTTTATTACCCAATAAATAAATAATATATAAAATGGACGTTTGCTTGTTTGTATTTTATGTACAGCCGTACCGTTCCTATTGCGCGAAGGTTATAGGCATAGTACAATTATTAGCATTTAGTTTTTTGTTATCCTTTAGTATGTTTTTGCGGTTGTAACGCGCTCGCTACCAGCTACTTAGTAATAAATAAATATTCATGAAAATTTCACACAGCGCCATCTATACCCAAACTAAGCATAGCTTGCACTATGGGAACCAGGCTGCTGAAAGAATACTCATAGTAATCTTATTGTAAATATATATAAACCAGAACAAACATCTGTGTTCGTCACATGTCATTTTGACCTATTTCGGAATCGAACCCCGACCTCCACGAGCGTAGACCTTTTAAAAAGACTAAGTGCGCCCCGCGGTGTTACGCGCGGTTTTCCAAGATCAAACGTAGAAAAAAAATATGGGTTAATCCAGGATATAAGCTATCCTGATACCAAATTTCATTCAAATCTGTTTAGCCGTTTGAGTTTGAAGAAGTATACATACACACACATATATACAAACTTTCGCTTATAATGTTAGTGTGATATACTCTTATTACTTAAGAAAGGGCGTCTGAATGTCCCCATAGAATGGAGAATGGAGAATGGGTTCAAGTCCGTGCACTGGCGTTTTTTGGTACCTTTTCATTCATCGATCACGATTCTTAAGCCATAATGTACATAGAAGCTACGATATAGTAAGCTAACTTACATAATATTCTATATCTACCTCACGTCCAAGCGAGAATAATTAATTCGAAGGCATTTGACATTTACCGTTTTTTTTTTTCGCTCTTGAAAGTAGCTATTCGAATAAATTTTCTTTATACCACTTGGTTTTTTGACTGGTGTCGGGGTCAGTAATACGACTCACATTTATTCCTACTACAGTGTAAAAAGACCTATGTCGAACCAAATTTCACCCGATTACGGTTTACGGTGCAAAAAAAGTATTCTATCAGTTTTCCAGTTCCCATATTACAAGTGATACTTAGTTTGATTGTTCAGATGGCGCTGTGTCAAATGTCGACGAATATTTATTTATTTATAATTCTAGTACCCATATTTCATTTAATTTTGTTTTTTTTTTTAATTGTGGGTATATAAAAATAATACCTTTTCTTTACGGAAGCCTAAATACACCTTTATGTAAGATGTCAGCGGGGCCTTGTCACCCTCACCTCAAATTAGAATATCTGCATATCAGTTTATCGGCTAATGTAAATATTTGGGAGTCATTTTGATCACATACCTAATAATCTATTAACAATGCCTTGTTATGGTTGTCTCGTTCAGTAGTAAGCTAATAGTTTTATTTTTTTTATATCCTCGTACCCACCCACCATTGACGTCAATCGACCGGTTGCGCGACAGATGTGTGCTTGTGTGTGTTGAGTGTATTGTAGGGCTGTCACCTCATGACTTGATGAGATTTTTTTAGAGACAAAAGCGAATAAATTACAAAGTTTGCTTAGACGTTTTTTCGAGGTTATATGAGTTAAGTAACTCTCCGCCCAGTCAGTATTTGGATGGATCATTTAGTTGGATTTTTAACTGATTGTTTCCGTGCTTCCGTGCTCGTTTAAATGTCCCGAATATACTAATTGAACAGCCTGTCGGTGGCCTTCGGCTGGATTAAATACTTGGCACACATACCCCTGTACTAGGATTCCCCGTGCAGATGGCATAGACATAGAATCACAAGAAAAAACTTCTTCAAAAAACAGACTTCATACTCACCACACAAAGTGTGTCCTCGCCGGGAACCGAACCTCGAAACAGGGCTACTAACAACTAAGCCACTAGGAGCCACTAGGAGCTGCCCTATAAGAGTTTATTGAAGCCAGTAAACATCAACTGGGAACCATCAACACATACCATCACAATACTCTGAGGAACATCTAGAAGCGACAACCCTATTGTTATTGAGCAAGTGTCAAATCGCTGTGCTATAAACGTACTAGCATGACACATACTCGCAGTTAGCTTGTATGTGTGCATGCATACATCTCGTGTTTTATTACCTACTGTGTTATCCTGTGGGGCTTCGGTTTCAATTGATACATTCTACTAACTAGCAGTTTAAATAGACCCGCATAACCCAATATCGGGATTAACTCTAAGGTTAAGTTGGGTGGTGCCAAAGGAGCAACTAAAAGTAGCAGTGAAACTTGTGCTAAGTTCGTCCGGAGAAGTACTGCCTCTACACCTGGTAATCTGCAGTCTTGCACTTGTATTGCTGAGTTTCGGTGGAAGGGTGTGGGCGCCGATGAAATCACATCTGCATGAATTGGTTATATTATATTGTTACTTTTGGATTGTGTTGCCACAAACAACACTTTTAATTGTGTTTTACGTGATAACTCTGTTTGTTTGACGTCGGTTTGAGATGCGGTCGTGACTTGAAATAAGATTGATCAATGTGAAGTATAATATCGAATGTTACGATTAGTTATCTGTAGTTGTTTAATAATAACAATAATATTTGTAACTAAAAAAATAAATTTTTAAGTCTTGTTTAGTTTATAAAAAAGAAACTGTTCTTAATTAGTTCATTACATTTTAAAGAAACTCATATTCATCATTACATCGTAAAGTTGAAGGTTCGAGTCTTGCTTAATCTTTATGTATAAGAATTTTTATTTATTTTCCATATCATTTCTTAATTAAAGAAAACTTCAGATAGAGATCTTGAGCGGCCTATTTAAAGTCGAATAATACGAATTATGGTTAATTTACCTGCGGGTATATGATAAATGATTGCGCTAATTAAGTTGTCTAGCATAATTATTATGTATAAAACGCCCATTATAGATTTTTATCTCTACAAAAATAATTCGGAGTATTTTAAAAACAGTAAAAAGTTTTTATAGAGTTAGTTACCCGAGAGAAGTGTAACAATACCTTATTCAGAAGAACAAATAAATTTTTTAAACACCAAACTTTTTGTTGATGATGTTTTTTTTTTATTAAATACAGGTCGCTCAGGTCTCCTTCGCCACCCTATAACTGTTTATTTCCGTGAAACTAAAGAGTAATTGCTTGTTCCAGATGATAAATGCTGATTGAGGGTGCGGATGCCTGAGCGATCTACGCGCGGCGCATTACGGAACTGCGCTTCGAATGTCTTATCTAGCAACTATAACTCTGTGGAATATGTTACGTAGAAAAGTGAAAAATATATTACCTCTTCCCTGTTACCATAAACGTTGATCATCTAGAAGCGACAATGAAACTTTCCGATCTAAACTTATTCCAACTTTTATTTCGACGATGTAGAATACAAATAACTTAATGCGCCTAACAGTGAATATAAATACTTTTGTGGTAACAGGGTAAATGCGTTTCCTAGCAACCAGACTAATATTACAGCAATATTTTTCGTTCATTGTTTTATGGTACAAGGTAATTCTATATGTATTCACCGAATAACTATTTACCTTTATAGCATACGACATGATCACGTTAAAATTATTATCCTGTCGCATACTCTATGAACACGGAAAAACTTTTTCTTATTATATTCACGGTAATAATTATTCTGTGATCGTGTGGCACGCATATTATGGTGAAATATTTCATGTGGCATGCATGTTATGGTGAAATATTTCATGTGGCATGCATGTTATGGTGAAATACAATATTTTGAAATATATATTTCGCAAACTAACAAAACACGTTAAATATCTAGTTTAATGGCCTTAGTTCAGTTGGAATTGGCTCCGCCTTCTGCGCAGTAGGTCGTGGGTTCGATTCCCACTCAGGACAAGCATTTATGTCACGAACATAAATATTTGTTCTATGCCTGGGTGTTTATATGTCTCATATGCATATATTTACAAAAAACTATATGCATGTATTCTATCAGTTACCTAGTTCCCATAGTACAGCTATGCTTAGTTTGGGGCGAGATGACGCTGTATGAAATGTCTATCAATATTTAAATATTATTATTATATTTATTATACTCTCGAAATAATATTAACTTCCATTGTATTTTCCAAAAAACATATTTTTATAATTTTCGAAGTGATGATTTAAAAATACCCTTTACCCTATTCTGTAGAATATAATTAAAACAAATGGTATATTATGTAACATTATATACTCGAAAGTCGGTGATACTGAAATGAAATGTGGCAATATTTTTGTGGTTAATTCACGTCACCTGTCACGTTTCCTTGCAGAATTAAGGACGTATACTTAAAATTATGTTGTTTAGAAAAAACAATGCGATTTATCAGTACTAAATAAATCTATGACATGCTTCGCGTCATATTGCAACGATTCCGACTCGGTACATCAGCTCCGCAGTTATAGAATATACCTCACAATAACGGATTCTATTTACGATAGACGTAATAACCGTACCTTGAGTTTTTGTTCAATCTCTAGTAATAGTCATTAAACAATAACATCAATAAAAAAATATGTACTTCATAATTGTTGGATCCTACCCTAAACGAACAATTTATAAAATGTAAGGTTCTTAAATTGTTATTGAATTGGTTTCAGATAAAGTTAATAGTCTTGAGAAGTCAGGAAATTGCTCGAAATTAATTAAATTGCATTCCGTTGCTTGATTAGTTGTATGTATGTGTTTAATAGATGAGATGTATGAAAATCGAATGACTGTGCACGCACGCATATAAAACTTATGAAAGTAGCGGTCGGAACGTGTTTGGCAAAATATGATTTTCAGCATCTTAGAAAATATAATGCAACTATTTTTTGTTAATTTATTCGTATGTTAATTTTAATAATTTCTTATGAAAGTAGCATCTGATAATATAACGCAGGCGTATGAATCTGATATAATGCTGAAAAAAATTGCGTAAATGATAACGTTATTAATAATATATTTAACCTTTACCCGAATAGTGTATTTAGACAATATTATTTGAAATTAAACAACATTAATTTATAGTAATAATTTCTAGCAATATTTTGATATTTTATTCCATTATTAATTAACTTTTTATGTTGATTTTAAGTGATATTATTCAAGAATGTTGGTTATTTATAAGGTTAGTGATTGTGAAATCATAATCGAATGATATTTTAACTTAATTTTTTCTATAGTTTAGGTAGGTGTTGACGATTGTTTATTTTTAATTAATCTTTATTAGGACTTACGAGTGATTTTGGTTTTTTTATTTACCACGAAAGTATTACTTGGTAGAGTAGAATTTTCTTCATATTTACCACAAGAAAAAACTTTAATTATAATAATATATTTATTATCATCATCATTTGTTCATTATTGTATCACTTTTTTACCTATGAAATTGTAATTTTGTTAGGTTGGTTGCTTTAAATTATAATAGCATGTTAAACTTAGATATCTAAATAAAAATAAATGTGTTATTCAGGTTTGTTATTCCTTTTTCGAAACAGTTATCAATTTGTATATTTGAAGTTTGTTAGTTTTGTAAAATCTTTTATAAATATAATATCACATTTTTAAATGATACTATGAACAACACGCAATATTAGTGAAAGAATATTATTAGTTGATTTCAAGTCAACGCTTTCTCTGTTTCAGTTTGAGATGACTCCGCTTCAGACGGCTCCGTGGCTTAGTTGGTAGTATTCCTGCCTTCGAAGCGAGGGGTCCCGGGTTCGATTCCCGGCCGGGGCAAACTTTGTGTGTTGAACATGAAGTTTGTTCTCGGGTCTTGGGTGTTTGTCTTGTGTTTCTGTGTTTGTCCATGCCATCTGCGACACAGGGAATCCTAGTGCAGAGGTATGAGTGTGTAAATGTAATTTTTTTTTTTTACGCTACGTTTTGAGTCGTACTTTGAGTTGAGTTGAGTAATTATTAACCCTCTTATCAGGGTAGGTTCTTTTTATATGAGGTCAATATTTCTTCAATATTCAAAAGAAAGTAATTTATAATACAATAACGCAATTCATTTCCTTAGTTATAATGTGTACGCATATACAAATGGACGCCGTTTGAGATGCATAGTATACAACATGGATTACATGAACAATGAAGCAAATGAATGACTGATTTTGGAAAAGGAATTTGGAAGGACACGTTTAAAATGTGATATTTATTATAATTTAAAATACCAAGTGACCAGTGGGGCTATTCTACGATCGATGTGAGAAATTACATTAAGTTAAATTAAAGCCAACTCAGAACGTTTCATTAAACAGTAAACCTATTAATATTATATATTTAAAACGTATTTTTTATTTTAGTTCTTCTAAAAGAAAAAGTTGTGTATTTTAAAAAGTTTTGTTTATTTTAATAGCTTTACTGTAATATTTATTGTAAGTAATATTTATTTGAAAGAAATGAATATTATTGCAACACGTAAGATTTGGCCGAGAATGCCCCTCCCTATTCTACAACGGCAATTTCATACGATAATTTCATACAATATAAAGGTCCAATATTTATGAATGTTCATGAATTTTTTTGTTTTAAGATTTTCAAATAATCAAGAATAACAAAGAATAATAACATATCAATTTTTTTAGATATAAGTCGACCTATTGAAAAAATATGTTTTGTCGTTGATTGACAAAATTAGAGGACTAATTCGTAGCGTTATTATACCATTAAATTAAAATTTTAAGTTATCTATATTAATAAATATATATAATATATTATTGTATAACAAAGCCTATTTGTTAGAAATTTTATTAAACATTCCATATTGTTGTTAATTTATTTTACTGACCAGAATAAAATACGAATCTGAGGCATTATATAATTATTTTCTGCATTCAAAAATTCAAAACCAAGCAAAAATGTATCATCTCAGATATACAATTAACTATTGATTAAAAATGATTAGAATTTGAAATGATACAGTGTCAATTTATTTTTATTAATAATTGTACGTGTTGATTTTTAATTGATTAAATGAGTCGTTTATTTAAAAAAAAAATGTTTTTTTAATCAGGGTGTTTCATAAGTTTGGTTTTCATATATAAAAATTCCTACGCCTCAATTTAAACATGTTGTAACTTGTTAAGACTAGTTTCTAATTCTATAAAGAGTATTTTCTCTTTGTTTATTGAAGACGCAGTACGTTTTAATAATGAATAGTATGGAATGCGAATAATGTCTTAACAATACACGAATTTCATATAAGTATAGTATAAGTATACTTATATGAAATTCATGTATTATATTTACCCTACTGTCAATACCGCATTCATTATCCGAATCTGTCTGTAATAGTTTTGCTTGGTGGTTCACACGAGTATGATTCACTGTTAAACTTTTGAAATTATTTGTTTACTTTATTTGCGAAAAGTATAAAAACAGTATTTCATAAGTATTCTGGGTCTCATTTAAAAGCAATGCCTAGTTTGGGATTATGTGATACCGTCGACAGACCACAGAAAAGAGGGGGCTCTTCTAATACAGGTCTATTATGGGCTTACCAGAAGAGATCCCACACTATCAATACCTATGTAACGCTTTTTTATAAGGTCAATAAATAAATTTATTATTATTATTATATTATTATGTGAAGAGTCCATGAACAGTTATTTATTATTTCAAGCCATGTAAAAATATATTTTTTGTACTGTAAAACGTGGTGCAATTCTCAAGACGTGAATTGCTCGCAGCTTGTCGTGGTGACAGATATATTTCCAAAATTTATTAAACTTAACGTGAAACTAATTTTTCGGTATTTATGATAAACAATTTTTGATTTTTCTGCCCCATGGTGGGTCTGAAAGGTTTTAACAATCGTTAAAGCGTGTTCCTATTACTAATTTTAAAGCACACATTTATTAAAAAAAGTACGCTTTCTAAGTATTTTTTTAAGACCAAATTCTCTTCAATTTCCCAAAAATTTACTTGATTCGTCATGACAAAATATTCTCTCGCCGGGAAAGTTTGATATAATAGGCATAATGGAAAGATATTTTTTGTAACTGACTTAACGCATTTATCTTTCACTTAATCCTGTTCACCTTTAAAGAAAATTACCTGCATAATGTGATGTAATGTGATTGTATTCATTTCGTGATTTCTTGAGTGATAATTGAGGAAACGTCAAATGTATCGGTAGTTCACTTGTTAATTTGTGTTGTAAATAGTTCACTGAAGAATGCAATAATTATGTGAGAGAAACAGAAGACCCGAGATTAATAATAAGCTCATCCAACTCAATCCGGGTAGTAAGGCCGAGAATCGATCCCGGAACTGCTTGCTTCGAAGGCAGGGCAGGGCGGTCTCAAATATAGTCTCAAATACGGGCTCTCAAAAAGCAAGAGTGAATAGCCTTTAATCGAACATAGTAGCTCAATGAGAATCACCTTAGAGGTTTTCGAAACGAACTAACGAAGAACGGTTTAATCACAAATTACTTTTTCTCCTTTTTGAGATCATGGTATTGTGCTATAATTTAGGTTAAGCAGAACACTTATTGGCACTCTGGATTCGAACCAGCTACTTTTTCATTCAAATTTTGATCATACAATTCTGTTGATAATATCGAGTCATTCAAGTTACCCGATCTCTGGCTTTACGTAATTATTTTAATTGCTGACAATAGTAGATAGACAAACAAACATGCATTGTTTTGTTAAACAATAGAAACGCGTTCAAACATTGCATCATGGATGTAAATATAAGCATATGACGTTAAATGCATTATTTTTCATGAATAAAATACACACAATAGGCGGCCGATTAAAAATATAAATAACTATTTATACTAATAGTAACAAAAATTCCCGTTTTTCCTTATGGGGTAAGGTTTTGAATGAATGAATGAATGAACACTTTATTGTACACCAGGAAACAAGTACATAGTAGTAAATCTACTTAGATCTAGTAAGTACTTAAAGCCGAATTAATAACTTCCTTATAGCAAACAGATCATTTGAAAAAAAAAGTCCAAATTGATCTACAATTGGCGAAGAAATCGCGTAATAAACTGATTGATGGATAGCGTAAGGCGTGTGTTGTTCAGCAGGGTGCACCGAAGTGCATGTTGACTTGAGAATTGATGGTTCCAGGATCATGCCGTTCCCCCCGACGGGGAGGACCGAGGGGTCCGCTTCACGCAGTCATGTTGTTCTAATGTTTCGGCAATAGCAATCACTGCAATGTTTTGCTATTAAATTTCAGTCAGGCGCGGCGCTAAAGCTCAAAGCTTAACGATACAAATTTAAAATACGAGATTTGGGAATTAATCATTCTAATTACTCCAAGCTCATGTAAAACTGGAGTGAAACTTGTTTTTAGCTGAGGAAATCTGAATAACTTATACTTCATCCTTGTCCACGCCGCTCTTGTCTGTCGATAAAAGCCCTTGGGATCCTTACATGTCCCCCTAGGTGGTTCTAAAGTGTCTCCGGGAAGCAGAATATCATACAATTATATGAAACGCGTCGCCTGTACCTTTATAATGCAAACGGCAAAGAAATGGGATACTTTACAGACTTTCAGGATTTTTTCTGAAAATTACTGCCTCGGCCGTCTTCTAGATCTTCGTGCTCCATCATCGAGCTCATCATCATCTTGATATTAAGGTCAAGCGAAGGTCTTATCTAGGGATAGGTAATTCGGGTCAGGATACTAGTATCTTATACTAGTATACTAGTACTAGTATTATACTAGTGCTACTACTATACTACTACTAGTGCTGCTAGCAGCACAGATATTATAATACTATACTAGTATTTAGTAGCATCCTCACTAAGTATTGACTAAGTATTGAATATTAATTATTTTTTACGCTAAAATGAGAAAGATGGCAGTACCAGTAGTATGCTTTAAATAATAGTTTTAAAAACACGCTTTAATAGAAAATCAATTTCAATCTGACGTTTTGAAGCGAGTGAAATTCACGTGTAAACATTCCGTTTCGTACATACAAGTGCAGCGTGTTAAAAACCTCTCAGTTTTAATAATATCATTACTAATACAGGTTATGTCTTTTGGCTAAGTACAGTCCGAGATCAAAGATTAGTGTCATAAATAACGTTATTACATATTACTAACAAACAATCCATAATAATAATACCTACACTTGACGTATTAAAATTATCTTGTTCTGTTGAAATACCCTTATATTACCAAGCAATCACTCTCAATTTGTTACCAATTCAATACGCATAATCGCATAATTACGCTTAGGTTCCAATTTCTTAGAAAAATCCTCCCATCTGGTACTTTGTCAAATTAAATTCTAGCTAAGGAATATTAAGTGAATTCTCGCCATACTTCGTATTAGGACTTTGATAAAGCGGCGTTTACACTGTCTTCCAAAGCTAAGTTTGGTTAATATGTCTTCATTTTCGTGTTAGTAAATGACCAACGCTTGATATAGCTTATCGACTAGTAAAGCCGGAATCGACTTCTTAACGTGCACTCCACGAAAGCGCTCAGTTCAAATAAATAAATAATGTAATACATAAAAGAAATATAACCACATAACAAACAGTATGTACAAAGGCGAGCGTAACCCTATTAAGCTCTTCCAGCAAACCTTTGATGTTACACACTCATAACCCTGAATTAGATATTTGTAGAGAACATCTAAGTTTTGCCATGAAAGCTTCGGATTTCTTAATGCGAAAGTTAATTATTTTTTTAGGGACTTGCAAAAAACAACTTCTATCAGTTTTTTCCCGTCGTCTCATTTTGACTATTTGACTGCAGGTAACACCGCGGGGCGCAGCTAGTAGTAATATTATATTATTATATAGCATTCTTTCTGTTTTCCGCATCAAACTATTATCGTTTATATATCCAGTTTTAGAAGATATTGTATTGATCATGCGTACCTCACTGTACCTATTCCAAAATGAATTTAAACAATTTTTTGATTGATTATATATGTGTAATACAGGTCAAGCGGATAACTCGCCTGTCGGTAATTTTTTTTTTATTATTTAATGATTCTTATGTTAACTAAGTTTCTTCTTAGTAAAACTTAGTTCTTAGTATAACTTCTTAGTATCTGATTCCACTAGTATTTTAATGTTTGACAAAATTACACTAATTTTACTTAATAATATAAAAAAATATTAATATTTCTAAAATATTACCAAACGGCGATGTGACCAAAATGCATTGCCGCGTTGGATGGCCAAGCCAGCACATGGTCACCTGGTGCTTTTTTTATATTTAGTTTTTTTGATTGCACCTCTGTACTTGGATTTCCTGTGTCGTAGATGGCATGGTCAAACACAGAAAGACAAACCACCAAGACCCGAGAACAAAGCCTGGAATCGAAGCCTTCGAAGGGCTAACCAACTACCAACTAAGCCACAGCGCCGTGCTTCGACCAGCTATTTCGATTTCTGATTCCTGAACTATTATATCTATGCTATCGTGTAGTCGTAGCCTAATATCGGCGCTAGAGACTTCCAATGAGCGAAATCGGCAGTGGTATCGATAGAATTTGTCGATAAACCGCATCGATAAACAATATTCAACTCGAGATATATGAGGTGTCACCGTGTGATTTATTTGCGTGCCTACCTTACACCGCAAAAATTAAATGAATACAGGTTGATGCCATGCCAGTTATCCACACAAATATTGTACATAAAATTGTAGAGTGTGTTGTCCGTCTGTTTGTCTCTCTGTTTGTTTTGGCTAATCTCTGAAGGGCCCGGACCAATTTTGGCGGGACTTTCACTAGCAGATAGCTGAAGTTATAAGAAGTACCTAAGAATATTTTAAGAAAAATAATTAATAAGCGTTCCGCGTTAATAAAAATCTTAAATTTTACTCGGACGAAGTCGCAGGGAACAGCTAGATAATAATAGGTGTGTGAATATGACTCCGCCCATTTTTGTCAAAATAAAACACATTTGTTCGCTTACAAAATTAAAAAAAAAATTATTGAAAGTATGCTCCATCTGCAGCTACAACCTTCGCCTATCGTTCAGGTAGTTTTCGTATTCCTTGCTGGAAGAAGTCCTGGTCTTTTGAGCTTATCCAGTTGTCAATCCAAATTTTGATACTTTCACATGAAGTAAACTTTTCTCCAGTAAGGTCTGTCTGCATCGTCCGGAATAGGTGGTAATCCGAAGGAGCTATGTCTGGTGAATATGGCGGGTGGGGTAACACTTCCCAGTCCTGTCCCTCTAAATATCTTTTTACGACTTCTGCGGTATGCGGTTTGGCATTGTCATGCTGAAGAACTAATTTGTTATGTCTATTCACCCATTCTGGTCGTTTTTCTTCTATGGCTCGCTTCAAACGCATTAGTTGTCGTCGGTAAACTTCTCCATTAATAGTTTCAGAGGGTTTGAGCAACTCATAATATACAATACCTTTCTGATCCCACCAAATACAGAGCATGACCTTGGCACAGTGAATATTTATTTTTGGCTGTGATGGGCCTGGTTCGCCTGGTTTCACCCAAGCTTTTTTGCGTTTAGGATTTTCGTAGTGTATCCATTTTTCGTCTCCTGTGACTATCCGATGCAAAAATCCTTTTCTTTGCTGTCTTTGAAGCAGCATTTCACAAATGGTTTTCCGACGTTCCATGTCTCTTTCTTTTAAATCATGTGGAACCCAGTCACCGGCTTTTTGAATCATTCCCATCATTTGTAAACGCTTTGCAACAGTTGAACGATCAACATTTAATGCTGCAGCTAATTCTGATTGAGTTTGGCAAGAATCTTCCGCCAATAATGCTTCCAATTCAGCATCTTCAAATTTTTTTGGTGGTTTTCCATGTTCTTTATCCTCAGTACTAAAATCGTTATTTTGAAATCGTCGAAACCATTCCTTGCAAGTTGTATTAGACGGAGCATGCTCACCATAAATCTCCACAAGCAAACGATAAGTTTCCGCTGCAGTTTTCTTCGCAATAAAATAATGTAATAACACTTCCCGCAAATGACGTTTATTTGGAATAAAAACCGACATTTTCGAAAAGGTGAAAACAATTGTTGCTTACACTTCAACCAAATATCATAAAATGCGTTAGATAGCTGACATTCAGTACTATCGAATACAAGTATGGTCATTTATTAGTACACGTAAACAATACTAAAAACGACATCTGTTGAGAAAGGGCGGAGTCATATTCACACACCCAATATAAATAAAATTGTCTTTATCACGGGCTTTTTACTTTCTATATTACATTACTGATATGTGACATGATGTGTCGAAATAATGGCGTCTTCTTCTCTTTAGAATAAATAGAAAGAGTCAGCACTATATACGTCTTTCACGTGTTCTAAAACTGCACCTATATTCATGCGAATAAAATTCAAAATCTGATTCTGTCAGATAAAACTTGTTTCAAGAACAGTGGTGATAAAATTTCTTAGGTTTTAGATGAACTTATCCGCCTTTTAGGAAGGAGTAAAGAAATGGATTTATATATAAGGATAGATTTATAAGGAAGTAAATTTTTCTTTGTGTTGGCTGTTTGAGCGCTTAAAAAAACAAGATCTGAATTTGAATTAATTAACAGCTCCTCAGACAAAACTACTTAAGTGTTATATGATATAGCATTTCAGTGCCACATAGGAATAAGTCCGTTAGCAAACTAAACTTAAAACCTCATTTATTCGGATCATATAAAATCACCCTGTATGAGATGTGTTTGTAAATTTGCCACTTCTTTAAGGTCCGAAAGTAAGGATATGGAATTTATAGCTGCAACGCGTGTTGGAATTGCGTATAAATTTAATTAAGTATCAACTGTATATATCGATAAAAACGAATTATACGATAATCCAAATGACGCATACAAAACATTTTTTTAAGTATAAAACAATGTTGCTCCCGCTGTACACTTAGATGTTTTAAATTAAGCAACGTATTTTAATGCAGTTTTCAATAATAGATAGAGCGATTCAAGAGGAAGGTTTATATGTAGTGCTAGCAATTCACCCCGGCTTCGCACGAGTAGTTTCTGATAAGACACTGATGCTCTACTAACAGTGCGAAGCCGGGGCGGGTCGGTACATCTATACTATAATATTATAAAGCTGCAGAGTTTGTTTGTTTGATTATTTGTTTGTTTGAACGCACTAATCTCTGGAACTACTGGTCTGATTTGAATGATTCTTTCAGTGTTGGGTAGTCCATTTATCGAGGAAGGCTATAGGCTATGTTTTTTTTTTTCAAAATTAGGGATCCGTAAGATAGGATATCACATCTCAATTTATGATCGCAATATTATTTTATTGCAAATTATAATATCGTATGACAAAAACGTTAGCCGCAGCAACGCGTGGCCACGCAACGGTCAGCTAGTGTATACATAAAAATCAATTGCTGTATGTTGGTTTCGCTAAAACTCGAAAACAGCTGGACCTATTTGGCTGATAATTCGGGTTTAATTTGTAATCTATTATTCAGTAAGTGGAATAAATATACAAGGAAATAATTGGGTATTGTAGTGGCTAAGCAATACGAAATTTTATACCGTACCAGCCTCTAGTGTTCCCATTGCAGGGACACCGGCCTACTCTCGATAATTGAGAGTGAATGGGCTCTGATCTATCACGGGAGCCCAATCCGGATTGGTAGATGTCACATGTCGTCGAATTTATGGTTCTAAGACATGCCGGTTTCCTCACGATGTTTTCCGTCACCGTTTTGAGAACTTGGTATTGCGCACATAATTTTTTTCAAGTGAAAAAACTCGTTGGTGCACGTGTGGGTTTGAACCAGCAACCTTCAGATTGGAAGTCGGCGTCTATGCCCCTGGGCCACCACGCTCTTTACCACCACCACGAAATTTTATAGCGACCTCTTAAACTCAAAACTCAATGCATTTTTTGCTAAGGAGTGCTCACAGTTCAGTTGGTAACAGCTCTGCCTTCTGCACTGTAGGTTCCATTCCCACCCAGGACAAGAAATTGTTGAACATATTGTAGATGTTCTGTGTTTTCGTGTTACTACGTATTATATGGACCGATGACATCAACAAGGTCGCGGGTAGACGGTGGATAGAGGTGGCTCAGGACTGTTTAACCTGGAAAGCTATGGGGGAGGCCTATGTCCAACTGTGGACGTCTGTCGGCTGAAATGATGATGATGATGATGTATTATACGTATTTAATAACGAAAAAAGGCTTTATAAGTATTCTATCGACTATCTAGTTCCTATATTACAAGCTATCCATAATTCTTTATTGTGCACCACAGAAATATATTAACGCGAACATGAAACAGATAGGTATGTACAAAAACTCGATGCCCATTTCAGGATTAAAATAACCTGTATTGTATTGTACATTATCCTATTCGCTGCTTGAAATATTTAAATTGATAAATAGACGTATCTAAGTGAGCTATCACTCTTGTTGAAGGCTTACGAAAGCTTATTATTGATGATGTAAGTTTTTGTACGTACGTGCAGTGGTAGAATGTGATGTTGTTTGTATTAGAAGGCGTTCGGTTGACAACATAATAAGTGATGAGTTATGTTACGGGCTTGCCCTTAAGTAGGTAGGGAAAATCTTAATTGTGAGTCTTATAATAATCAAATTTAATTTTTTCATATAATTTAATTCCATTTAACACATAAAACACATTTTGTAGCAGTAGAACTTGTATCAAGTTCGTCCGGAGAAGTACTGCCACCACAACTGGAATCTGCCGCCAAGCAGTAGTGGTTGCATTACTGTGTTCCGGTGGAAGGGTGTGGCTGCCGGTGAAATCACATGCGCATGGGACGTATCATCCCTGTCTCGGGTGATGGACGCAGCAGGATGAATGCGACTCAGTAAAGATTTGGATCTCATACTGAGTCGCACGCATTACTGTTGTCATGTACTGTTGTCACTTACTACCAGGAGGGCCCTCAGCTCGTTCCGAAAAAAAAAATGGTAATTTGTATACAAATTAGATTTTTAATCTTATGCCTGAAAATCAGTTTTTTTACCGTATAATGTAAACAATATAATAATCTGTTATTTTTGGGTAGCCCTAATGGGCGGTCATTGACCGCGATCATCATTCCACGCTAATGGCGAAGCTTTTTGGCGAGCTTTCTTGACAGATTATCTTAGTTAAGCAGCTTTCATTAGTTGGATGGGTGACCATAATGGTGCTGGAACTGAGTGTTACCGTCCTACAGAGCGCACGTTAAAGGTCCCGGCTATATTAGTCGATAAGCCATGTCATTCGGGTGCCTTGAAAACTATTTTAGGAGACTACTAGAAAAAAAAAACGCAACCTAAAATATAATTAATTTTTCTAAGTAATTGATAGATGGCTCGAAGCGAGGGGTCCTGGTTTAGATTTCCGACCAGGACACACTTTGTGTAGTAAGCATGAAGTTTATTCAGTTACAGGGAATTCTAAAAAAATAAATAAATAGAAATAAATTACTTAGCTGCCAAAGAGTCACACGAGCTACCTAAAGGTAAGTGGTTGCCATAACCTGTTAAAGCTTTCAATACCAGAGGCATCAATAGTGCGTTCAGAACCCTTCAAACTTATTTTTTTTTATTACCAATTGAGAAAACCTTCGCTGAACGATTATACTTCCATATGATGTTTTCGGAATTCTGAATTCTACTGGAATTGTTTCAGTGCTTGACCTAAACTGACGGGATGAGTTTGTTGTCGATACGGTGGGTAATACAAACGCACCAGAAATCACTTAAAACGAATGTGAAACTATATAATTATAAAGCACATTTAAATTATTGAGTTTTATCAATCCGAGCTTTTGAGTTCATATTAAGCGCGAAAAGGACAGCAGAAGCTTATAACAAAAAAAAAATAGCAAGTGTAAGGAAAAACTGAATAACTTAACCTTTTGTTCTTCCTTTGTAGATTATCTACAGTTAATAACCAACGGTGGTCTTTTATAAAGCAGTGTTCTGCTAAAAACCTTATCATTCAATTCGCGGATTTGGCAATGAATGCGGCCATAGCAGCAAATTGCGAACTACAGGTAAATCTGTGGATGCAAAGACGGCAACGAAAGAAAACTTTATTCTTTGCACTGTTCATAGAAATGTGGTCTTCATAAAAATTATTTGCAATTCATTTTTGCGACATATTTCGAAATGCACGTTGTCTAGCCCTGCTGGAAAGTCAACACTGGACGCTTCTACTTATCCGCGTCGTATTAACTCAGTAGTTGAACGACTCGTGGGCTGTTTACACGTTCCAAATCGAATTCGCTCCAAATTTTCAAAAATGGAACCCGTAGTGACGTGCTCTTTTCGGATCGAGTTATCGATTGTTTATGGTTAATCGGAACAGTGGAAAGTGAAGTGAGTGATTAATTGGATTGTGTCAGCGTTGGCGTTTTTTATGGGTATTTTGTGTTGGTGCTGTCATATTTTTGCAATCTGTTAATGGATTACTGTTACATAAATATCTAGTTATTTGTCACCAATTAGAGAATAACTTCAAATAATTATAAGTAGGTATAGCGTACCCTTCACATTTTCTGATATATTTCATCAGTACCTGCTTATTACAAGTCTGTGTGTTTACTTCTTCAATCAAACCCAATGATTATAGTTGTGATGATGATAATATGTAGGATTGACGTTTTTATATAATGACTATTATACATAACAATAGCAACATATCTGAAAAACACAAAAAAGTTTTGTTACTTCCATACATTATTTTTGTCTCTATTATATTCCGTAATCAATAACGGTTATGGACAAGAAACAACAATAGCAAAGTAAATTCAATTTAATTGCAGGTACATTAATAGTCGGGTTCCGCGTTTCTGATCTGAAATTATGATCTAATCCATTCGTAATGTCCGACGTAGACTGCTTTTCACAAGCAAGTATTGTATAGTCTAAGATTGAAAATAGAATTTTAGTCGGCATAAAATGCCGGGTATTAAGACAACCCGTAGCTTATTTGCAGATAAAAATGTGTATGATAGTAAAATTACAACTCAGGTTCAATACCTTTGTGGGTGGAGTTTCATAAAATCAGTCAATACACCTCTAATTCTATGGGAACCGTTACAAGTATTAAAAGAGCTTAATCAGAGTTAAGTTTTGTTTCAGAAGAAATATGTGTTTCTGAATTTATATAATTGAATGCAAATGTTTCTGCTCTAGAATTCTAGCTTTAGATTTTGGAGCAAGAATTTTAATAACATTTACATGTTTACAGTAAAGTTAAATAGCTCGATCATATGATATAATTAATATATTTTATTTTCTATTGAGTAATAAAAAAAATGACCATTATGAGCTTGACACGAGACCAAATTATCGGCCCAACCGAATATGGTCTGAATTGATTGAAATAATCTCTCAATCGATCTTCACGCAGTTTGTGACGCTAATTGCCACGTTTCTTATCGATTCAATCGAAATTTATATCGATACATTACTATTATTTGTAATCTCTAGTATTAGTTTATCATTGTTAAAATAATCATAAGGTATCATAAGGTTTTAACAAATCACTTATGCCACCCGTTTCAAACGGTTTTTAGTACATTCAATGTATGTACCTAACATTGAAATATTTTTTCGTGAAAACGAACAAGTTTTCACATGCTTGAAATCCTTGCCAACATGTGAAAACTTGTACGTGGTTTATGAAGCGAGCATTTTAGTTTGTTTACTGTAACATTTAGCAAATTCGTGTTAAATTGAGTATTTATTACAAAAATGTTCACACAATTTGCATTACAAATATAATCCTGAGCATAAATATTGCACAGAAGCAGTACAATTTAAATTAATAAGCAAACACTCAAACGTGTATTAAAAAGGTGCGAATTGATGGGCTGTTAAGATTAACAAGAACGGAGTTGTTTCTCAATTCATTATACATACCTACAGTCATGTCTGTACCAAGATATCGGTTACAAAAAGCCAATGCATCTTTTATGGGAAACTAGCTGCGCCCCGCGGTGTCACCCACGGTTGTTACTCAATCACACTAGAACAGTTAGACGGATCTGGATGAAATTTGGTACAGAGATAAATTATAGTCTGGAATACACATAGGTACCTACCTACTTTTTATACAGCAAAAATTTATTTTGCCCGTAGGGTGGCCAACTCGGCGGGCGCAGCTAGTTCATATATAAATACTAGACATGCAAAATATCTTATATCAAAATACCAAAGTCCATAAGGAAAATGTTTTACAGATAAGCAATCCCTCTATTGGGGTTTCTTCTTTGTTATCCCCTTGGAGGGTCTAATAAGGCCAACCAGCGCCTCATATTATAAGTACTCACAAGAAATAAAAGATTTTGACTTTGAACTGTATGCGCAGTAATAAAAAAGAAGTTTTATTTATTTAATTATTATCTATCTACATAGTAAATTAATTAAAGTGACTAATTTGAAAATTTAATATACCAACTTTCATATTTTCGTCCCCTTTTTTCCCGCCTTTAGGGGAGATCTTTTTCTAAAAAATATCTATGGAATCCACTTGAAGACTTGATAAGTTGACAATTTGATAGAAATCAAAGGAAAACTCATCAAAATCGGAAACTGTGAAAGTTATGGGTCAGGTTTTCATACATGAAAAACAATAATAAACAAATATACACAACGATAAAACAACCTTTTTTCTTCGATAGTTAAAAATATTAACAGATTTGTTTCAAAATACTCTAAAGCCTCTAAAAATGGTCGAGCAGTAAATCTTAAAAAGAGTACGTCTTCAAAACACTTTCAACAAAACATGTTGTGTATCTTATATATTTTTAATAGTTTAGTTTTTTTAATAGTTTTTGAGATATGGCTTATTAACAAATAAAATAATTTTACGAAAATGTGAAAGCTCCGACATGGCGTAATGGTATTGTAGTGATAAACATCAAACGCCTTCATAAATTAATAGCTAAGAACCATGTCGGCCAAGTCAGTTCAAACACAACAAAACCGCATCAAAATCGGTTCATTGGTTTGGGATCTACGATGCCACAGACATACATACACACAGTCACATCCAAACTTAACACCCCTCTATTTTGTCGGGGTTAAAAATACAAGCAGTACGGAACCTTCAAAGAACAAGGGTGAATTGCACTTGGCTGTTTTTTTTACTATGTTACGTACTACCCGCAGACTTAAGCTTATAAGTAATTTGACGTTAGTGAGAGGAAAAAGTGTTCTAATATGGCATTAAGAAATCTGAAGTGTTATTAACGGGTCCAAAGATTAGCTATAAATATGCAAATCAGATCTTAAATATACCTTAACTAGTTTTACACTTGTAATTAAAAAAGTTTTGGCAGTTGTTTTAGCGGGTTAATTATTTAATGGGAATAAAATGTTTTGCATATAATATATCGACCGTCGGCATCTCTTTAATTAAAAACGGTTACTCCAATTCGTAATAAGTATTTTTAAGGGTCTTTGTAACGTTATCTAAAGGCAACCATGTTTTATTTTTTGTTGAATGTATGTGCGCGAGAAAGTGCCAAATTAAACAGCAATTAATTTAGTTTCGTATAATAAATTCAGGTAGTTTTAAATTAAGACTTGTAATATTAAATCGATTTAATTATCTTACTTTCCATTCAAATATATAAGTCATCAAAATGTCCTAGAAATGTGTTCTCGCGTTTACCAAACTGTCTACTGTCTACTAAACTAGAGTAGGAGGATGGTGTGGAAAAACACGTAAACACAAAGACAAACACAAAAGATTCGAAAAGCGTAGTTTTAAAAAAGTTTGCTCCAGCCAGGAATCAAACCTGAGAAACCCTTCTCTCAAAGGCAGGGTTTATATCATCAACGGAGATAGTATGGGGTTCTATAAAATACTATTGCCTTAGTTACCATACTGTAATGCCTGGGCATTTGTATCAGCCTCTAATGTTCCCACTGCAGGGACACCAGTCTACTCTCGATAATTGAGAGTGAATGGGTTATAATCCACCGCGAGAGCCTAATCCGGATTAGTAGATGTTACATGTCTTCGAATTTTTGGTTCTTAGACATGGCGGTTTCCTCGCGATGTTTTCCTTCACCGTTTCGAGAACTGGTATTGCGCACATAAATGTTTCGAGTGATAAACTTTTTGGTGTGGGTTTGAACCTGCGACTTTCAGATTGAAAGTTGTCGTCTGTGCCCCTGCTCCACGCTCTTGTCTATAAAACTAGTCAAACTGCCATTTGCGTCACAAAACAAACACACAAACCATTAAACATACTGCCCTACCACATTGCTACATTTACATTCAACGAGAGTTCCGTATAGGGGCATAATGTTTCGATACGGAATAATACCATACAGAATCGGAAAGGGTTTTTGTAATAATCATTCTGATTGGCCTTATGAGCTATAAGTTGGTAGTGACTCTGCCTTCTGTGCTGTAGTGGGAATGTCCTCGGTTCGATTCCCACTTAAGCAAGTTTTTTTTCTGTGTCTGGGTATAATCAAAGATATAGCCTATTAAACCATTAAAAATAAAAGAATTAACACTTGACACATTTTGTATATTTATTACATTCACGATTACATTTCGATCAACTTCTCTGAATGTATCCTACGCCCTGTATAGAAGTAAATATATTTCTGGACATATATTATATATTTCACACAACTAGATGACTAGCTCCAAACTGAGCATAGCTTGTATCGGAACAAGGTAACTGATAGAATACTTTTTTTTTTAATATTCTCTCTGTTATCTTGTGTAGTCTCGACAAAATCGGTCCAGCCGTTTCGGAGATTAGCCGGAACAAACAGAAAGACAGAAAAATTACAAATAAAGTTTTTTGTTATTGGTGCCGTATATACTTTCAAATGCATTTAGTAAAAAGCTGTTATTCTGACATTACAAACAGACAATTAGATTGTATATAGTGGTTAATGTGGTAACGCTGTATGTTTATAGCAGCGTCGTCTGAATAGGAAACGTGCTGAGCACATGTGTGCTTTGACTTACAACATATTTACTATCCTGTGTTTGGATGTAAATAATCAAACATATGATTCATAATGCACACAATGCCTAAATAGTCGTCTTGTCGTACAAGTGGCACACTCTGGTGGAGTTTTCAAGCCTTCGACATGGCTCATCAGATAGAGCCGGAACCGACATCTTAAAATTCCCTCCGAAGCAAAAAAGTTCGTTGCCACTAAACGGTCACCCATCCCAGTAGTGACCGGGCGAAGTTGCTCTCGAATGATCTGTAAAGATTATCCACGCAAGCTTCGCCGTGAGCCTAAAGTGTTGCATATATTTAGAAGTAGAAGAAAGAAAACATTGTAGAGACAGAGCTACGTAAACTAACTCGGAAACAACTCGGAAACAAACTCGGAAACAAGAAATTTTAGCGTCTTTACACCTGGACCACCATGCTCTCCCAAAGAATAGAATAATGTATTATTATTATCGCAAACTAGCTAACATTTTACAGTTTATTTACTTCAAAGCACGAATAAAATACAATTATTACATGATATCCCAACAGGTACATCGTCAGTTGAGTAACGGCGTAAAGCTTGTAAATTATCGGCAGGATCCATAACGCATCAGAATCCATAAAAGTCAGTACTATTAGATACATATACAGCAATAAACGTGACATATGATCGTGTGAGGGACCCGTTAATCGTTTTAATGTAGGCATTATTTCAAGCATTTTTCTGTTTCTGCGAGCAGACAAGACCAATTTACCAATGCATCTAGTAAAAAGCTGTTATTTTGATGTAACAAACAGACACTTAAATTTACCAAACTATTATACTTGATATCCATACCAAATTATGGATTATAGACACCTATTACAATCTAAGCGTGTAACTTTATTAATATCCAAACATTAACACGCACGGCTCAACGAGATAAATCATATGCAGGATTCATGGTTGAACGCTGACCTGTGCCTGCGACACAGCTAACGCTGACGGCTCGTGAATAATGGACGCCCGAGTCGCAGCTGACGGCTAATTAATCGTATTAGTTTAATATTAGTAACCTGGTTCCCATAGTTCCTGCTTAGTAATTATTCATATATGGACATTTCTTACAGTTCACATGGCAAACATTAGCGTAATATTTGTTCTCAGTTCAGGTTTTAATCCATGACACTTGTAGGGATTAGGGATTCCTCAATATTTAATATGCAAACATTTTTTTACACACTCATACCTCTGCACTAGGATTCCCTGTGTCGCAAATGGCGTTGTCAAAAACAGAAACACAACACAAACACCCAAGACCCGAGAACAAACTTCATGCTCACAGCATAAAGTGTGCCCCGGCCGGGAATCGAACCCGGGACCCCTCGTTTCGAAGGCAGGGCCGTTCGCATTTATAATATTATGTATGGGTTCTCAGTGCGTGGAGGCCCAGGGGCACAGACGCAGACTTTCAATCTGAAGGTCGCTGGCTCCAACCCACACACGTTCTCAAAACGATAAAGGAAAACATCGTAAGGAAACCGGCATGTCTTAGAACCAAAAATTCGAAGACACGTGACATCCACCAATCCGGGTTGGGCTCCCGTGGTGGGCCCATTCACTCTCAGTTATCGAGAGTAGGCCGGTGTCCCTGCCGTGGAAATAAAAGTAGATAAAGTCGTAGTAGATTATAGGGTTTGACTGTTAGTATATTGGGGTAGTGTACTTCCCCAATACCTGCAGGAGTATGAGTGTACGGGTTTGTTTTGCTACTGTAAAGGCCCTGGGTGGTTTTACTAGGCGGGCGTGTCACTAAAACAAAGAATGTTTCGCTGTCTGTGTGTGTTTTACGGCACAATGGGCAGACACGCCTTATCGCTGTCAGATCGAGTCTTGGAATAATAGACGTGAAAGAGAATGCTTGTCGGCAGCGCAACACCTTCGCTGGTAAAAAATATTAGGTACACAGATATTGCAACACTTATATAGGTAGGGTTAGGGTTTGAACAAACGCTGAACTTAGTAATAAGAACGCATGATCGTAGGTACATATTTATTAAAAAAGTCACATTTTGAAGGGTTTTCTTAAGAATTCAATTGAAATAAAGTATTTGGGGCGGTCCAGGCGCAACGGTTTGCCTTCTCGTACTTCGGCCGGAGAGGACCTAAGTCGTATTGCAGTTCTTATGGGCGTAGGTAACCGCTTAACATCAGGTGGGCCTTCAGCTCGCCTCGTCACTTTAGTTATATAAAAAATAATGATTGTTAATGTTAATTTTGCTCTGACATCCGGCTATAGTGGTTAAGCCATATCCAAGGCCTTCGAGCGGCTTGAAAACTCCGACACGAGAGTTTGCCACTTACACGAAACAAGCAGAATATTTATTATGAACATCCAGTAGAAACATTAAAATTTTTGTTTTACGATGATATTGCAAAATTTATAAAAACTGTGACACAGCTTTGTACTTATTCATCTAACCCTACGCAGCTAATCAAGTGAAAGATATACGAATAAATCACAGCTGCAAATCGAGCAACAGCTTGTCATGTCTACCAAAAACGGCATTATTCCTATCCTTTGGTTTGGTTATCTAGAAGGGTAATCTCCACAGCCATGTTGATAAAAAGTTGTTATGTACCTTTCGGCCTTCAAATCAAGTTTGAGATGTAAGATCTTATCGAGCCTTTATGTAATTTCAGACAACATAATAATGTGATAAATATTATTTTGCTGTCTCCATTTATTCGGGGTTGCACGTTGAAATTACAGTGTTTGTTAATAACATAAAACATTTTCGACTTTTTATGTTATTAGTATATTGAATACACGCAATTTGTAAATTTGCGTAAGTGTTTTATTAAATTTTAACACACACACAGCGGTCACACTTTTTTAGGGTTTTGTCAAGGTTTAAGGGAACCTTGTCTCTGAATCTGAAACATGTCTGTCTGTTTTGATTTCGTCTTCTCTCGTATCGATATCATATAAATGTACTTTACACCAGTATGAAGCCACGTCTACAGCATTATCTGCATTTAATAATCTCTGTCCTGCTAATTGTGTTGTTTTAAAAAGCTTTACGTTTGAACCATACCCGTAGCGAGCTGAGCTATTGTAATATAAATAAATAATAAATACAAGGATCGTATATTTAAGCAGTGATGAACTCACATTGCTGTGATCCGGTGGAAGGGTGTGGGTGCCGATGAAATCACATGAGCGTGAGACTTTACATTTCCGTCTCAGGTGACGAGCGCCACGGGGGCAACTTGGGTCTTTTGATACTTCGGTCGGGGAGCGCCTAATTCGTATTGCTATTGTTATGGGTGGAGGTAACCCCTTGACATCAGGTGCGCCTTCAGCTCGTCCTGTCACCTTTGTAATATAAAAAATGTATGATCCGAATCACACTTAGTCAGGTTTTAAAAAAATTAACCTTTGATCAAGCTGAAATATATAAACATACAGACATACATTAAATAATATAAGTTGTAAAAATTTTGTAGTCCATTTATAAAGCCTTGCATTTTGATACCACACTGGATAGGTTTTGAAGAAAAATAATTTAACGATATCTCTCAAGCTGAAATCCATCAAACCCATTATTATTATCAAAATCATTTAGGCTACAGAGAAATAAATATACACACACTCGAAAAACATAAACCTCCTTCTGACTCAGTCGGGTAAAAAACTCCGATATTAAGTGCCATCCTTGATCATGCTTGAAGTCATGGGTGTAAATTTTCACTGGCAATAAAATGAAATAGCTGTAATAAGCCCAAAATAAGATTTTATTATGTTAATAATATCAACCCACTTCAAAGGGTCGATTTGTCGGTTAAATTACAGTCTCCCTGAGATTCAAGATGCTCATTAAGTCGATTAATGAGTCGTCAATCTGAGGAAGTAAAATCGATTATTCTGTCTTCAATGTTCTCATACGAATGCGAATGATGACATACGAATATATTATGAGTTAAATATAAATAATTCTTGGACATTTAGACCATTAAGAGCGTGTTGGCTCAGGGGCATAAACGCCGGCTTTCAATCTGAAGGTCGCTGGTTCAAACCCACACGTGCACCAATGAGTTTTTTCAGTTGAAAAATTTATGTGCGCAATACCACGTTCTCCAAACGGTGGAGGAAAATATCGTGAGGAAACCGGCATGACTTAGAACCATAAATTCGGAGACATGTGACATCTACCAATCCGGATTGGGCACCCGTGGTAGATCAAAGCCCATTCACTCTCAATTATCGAGAGTAGGCCGGTGTCCCTGCAGTGGGAACATTAGAGGCTGGTACGGTACGGTAGACTATAAAATAAAAATAAAAAACACTCTTTTGTGGTAATTTAAGGTATGAGTAAGCCGTCAAGGAGTAGCAAAGAAACATACATACATACTACCGCATATTTATAATATATTATATAATTCTACATTTTTTTATGCTTTATGATATCCTACTAGCGACCCGCCCCGGCTTCGCACGGTTAGTAAAGCATCAGTGTCGTATCAGAAACTACCCCTGCGAAGCCGGGGTGACTTGCTAGTGTATTATACATATAAACCTTCCTCTTGAATCACTCTATCTATTAAAAAAACAGCATCAAAATCCGTTGAATAGTTTTAAAGATTTAAGCATACAGGACAGAGAAAGCGACTTTGTTTTATACTATGCAGTGATACAGTGTGAAGTAATTGTCGTAAGATGTGCGTGAAACTTTTCTCGGTATTCTTTTGATCTCCACGGTCGGCGACTAAAATACTCAAAACAACGGTGTCATTGCAATATTTTGCAAAGAATTATAAGCAATAATGTCGAAATTATTTTAATGAAAACGAGGATTAAGCTGTTTAAATTACTCTGATATTTAACTACATAACGACCGTTATTGCTATATAAAGAAGATTTACATTATGAAAGTCTATTTTCATGAAAATTTTACTACTCGTATTTTTTAAATATTTATCAAATTTTTTAGTATTTTTGACGGCAACATCATCAGTTTATAGACTTTGACAAAAGCCTGAATAAACTTAACTCAGAAAGAATGTCTTTCTGGGTTGGGTTTGTCACATTACTTAAAAGAAATATAAGTTTATATGAGTTTATATTAACTTTAGGTTATGTTTATAGATCTGTTGCAGTCATGATATTGTGCTGTAAAAGTAGCTGGTGTAACAGCAACAGTGGCTTATAAATGTGGCAATTTAAAATACCGCAAAGCGTCTTAACGTCTTCGTTAATGTAAATCACGAAAGTTCATCTTATCTTCAAAACGCAACTGGCTCGACATTTGCGCAAATGTCAACATTGCCAACATTCATTTAAAATGGTTCAGAATACAAACAATTGGGGTTCAATATGAATACATCTAAAAAGAGTGTGAAGAGATTTTTAGCTGATAGGCACCGCGTTGGCAACACCTCAAGTGTTACTAGCGTCTACAGGCGACGGTAGCCACTTACCATCAGGTGGGCCGTTAGCTTGTGTGCATAATCATTCACATAAAAAAAAAAAAAAAAAAAAACATGTTAGTTCGGGGAGAAAGTACCGTATTAATAATTAATCGACTTACTGCCACTACCACACCTGGTAATCTGCCGCCAAGCATTGGTGCACTCGCATTGCTGTTTTCCGGGGAAAGGGTGAAATCACATGCGCATGAGACATTACATCCCCGTCTCGGGTGTCGGGTGCGACTTGAGTTCCTCATACTTCGGGCGTAACCATTTATATGAGCGAAAGTAACCGCTTAACATCAGGCAGGCCTTCAAGCTCGTCTCTTTACTATTCCACATAAAAAAGGAGTTTAATTCAGCTATATTGTCTGTTTTTAATTACTCAAAATATTTTTTTGTTAGTTACTTACTTAGGACCTTCAAGGAAGCATGAGAAGACCCAAGTCGTATTACGTTGCGCACTTTACCCGAGACGGGGCTGTTACGACTCATGCTCATGAGATTTCAGCGGCACTTACAACCTTCCACCGGAATCTACGAGTACAATGCACAATGCGAGTGCACTACTGCTTGTCGACAGATAAAAGCAAAGCTACAAAAGCAATTTAAGTAAATCTTTAGTAATATAAAATTTATAAAACATTTATGGTATTGTACGCAGCATTCAAGAATGGAACGTTCGATTTTACCTCAATACCTTAAGTTACGTACAAGTATGTACACAAGTGTACAGGCTGCGACGGCAAAAACAACATAACTGCAGATTACAACCAATTACAAATGACTCCAAACTATTCGAAAACAGAATAACTGTGTGTGGGCCATGAAATGCGTGTAGGATCCCCGCCGGTTTAAAATGGATGGACATAAAAGTGGGAGCTTGTTATATTTTTACGTGGGTTCTGTAGGATATAAAAATCGTTTTGTTTAATTTTGTTGTTAAATATTCATAGATATTTCACACATCGCCATCTAGTATAGCTTGTACTACAGGAACCAGATTACTGTTATTTGATTTTTTTGTAAATTCTTACGTATAATACGTATACAAAGAACAAACATCTATGTTTGTCGCACAAAATGATTGTATATTTTAACAGTTAACTGGTTCTCACGTGAGCGTGTGAAGCTTCGTGTGATGAGCGTAAAATGTGATCTCGGGTTTTGGGTGATTGTCTTATGTTTCAGTGTTTGTCCATATACCACCAGCGACGCAAGAAATTGCACTAGTGCAGGGGTTTAGTGTGTGCCGCTGGAGCCGCGGAATTGTGACACCGTACCCGTAGCCCCAGCGTGAAGGCGTAGTGTATACACCAGGGGGTTTTAGTGTGTCTTCCCCCAGAACTGCTATTTCTGAGAAGTGTTGGGTGTGAGTCGCATATAGCCCTACGCCTCCCCAAGGCGTGGGGTACACGCAAAGTATTTCCAACTTGACAAAAAAAAAAACGGGTTTTATTGTGTAAAACATCCGTTATACTGCGGTTTCTTTGTCATTTACAGAACCCTAAGATCCAACGGCTAAATACGCAGAAGAATCAGTAATCAATTTACGATACAGTGAGCGACGAATTACTGCGAACTCATAAATACTGACGTTAACAGACCACCAAACCGCGCAGCTTTTTATGTAGTGAAAGGTTGTTAATTTGTGATTCTTCGGTGTCCGATTTATCTACCTGAATGATTAATCAAAGAGTAAATATACATGTATTGCAAAAGTCAAAACTTATTAAGAACTATTTTATCCGTTCCGACACAAAATGATGTCATATAATTGACTAAGTCATTCCTTTATCTACGCCCCTAGGGGTCAATGTCATCATTTAATTTCTATGTAAGAAATTTAAAAAATAATTTAATCTGTCTTATCAGCGAACAACAGCGCGTAATTAACAAAAAAATCAATTGAGTAATTAAAAAAAAAAAAATATAGCACAATTAAACTCCTCCTTTTTTATGTGAAATAGTAAAGAGACGAGCTGAATGCCCACCTGATGTTAATCGGTTACTTCCGCCCATAAACTTATATGGGCGGTTACGCCCGAAGTTTAAGGGACCCAAGTCACGTTACGTCCGTCGTTGTCGTCGTCGTCCCCGTTGCGTCCGTCACCCGAGACGGGGATGTTATGTCTCATGCGCATGTGATTTCAACGGCACCCACACCCTTCCACCGGAACACCGGAAACGCTGTCTCGGCACTTCGTTTCAGACGCGATATATCGTGATGTTATTTTCTCGCGCAACGTTTTAAGTTGGTCCAAATTGAATAAAATGTAAAATTAAACGTCAGAAGCTGTTGACAGCTATCGTACGAATGAACGGCTAGGCCAATTTTTTTTTATTTACTTTGTTATATTAAGCACACGGCCTGATGTTAAGTTGTTGCCGCAGCCTATAGATATCAGCAACACAGATCAGCTCATCAGAGAAGTTGCCTACCCTGAAGAATTCCTTTTATATTTAATTTAATGACTTTTACGACATCGCATTGCTTCGTATAGAGCTTAAAATAATAATTTATCCCGAATCAGTCAAACGTCAAATAAAGATATCAGTGTTCTATAATAAGCCAACAACAAAATGTAAAATTAGCCTTATTTAGGATGTACTATAAATTCTTATAAGCCACGACAAATCGACCGAATATGTTACCACTATGAATATTAAGCATAGGGCTTGGCTTAATGAATAAATTCCAATTACAATACAATTTGACGATTTTGACGACTCCGTGGCTTAGTTGGTAGTAACCCTGCCTTCGAAGCGAGGTGTTCCGGGTTCGATTCCCGGCAGAGGCATACTTTGTGTGGTAAGCATAAAGTTTGTTCTCGGGTCTTGGGTGTTTGTCTTGTGTTTCTGTGTTTGTCCATGCCATCTGCGACACAGGGAATCCTAGTGCAGAGGTATGAGTGTGTTAACGTTGTTTGTTTGTTTTATTATAAATTATTTATTATCTATCAGTTATCCTCCGTACATTATTTGAGTTTGAGCATAATTTAGCAGACAAAGGAAAATTTCTAAAAGTCTACCATTTACCTGTCTTTTCTTGACTTCCGAAAGTGGTCCAACGTGTCTTCTTATGGCAGATCAACGTAAATGATGTTTTTCGATTATTACTCGAAACTCCAATGAGTTTAATTGGTAGTTGCACTGTCGATCGTCTGTGATTCCCACCCAAGACAATCATTTAGGTGACGAATGATTGTTCTGTTGCCTTAATTGTATCTAGAAAAAAATCTTTGCTTAGGCACGCACGGCTTGTACATAGTCGGCTTGTCCAGATTTTATTTACCTGAGTCTAGATGGCGCTATGTTCATGAGAACTCGTACTTAGAAAATAATAATACTCACAGTATTATTATTTTCTAAGTACGAGTTCTAATATGGCAGATTTAAAACAAAATAAAAACAAATAATAATTAATAACTGGCTTTGTGGTCCCTTTTTTGTATTAAAATTATACCATAATGGACAAGTAAAAATACTTTTTTGTAGTAGTAATTTGAGTTCAAATTTGTAGGAAACTCGTTACAAGTATTTTAAACCATCTGAAAAAATTAATTGGTTAAAGCGTATCTTAAAATTTATGATAAGAATGATTAAGTAATCAAGACACTTCGCTGAGCTTGTGAATTTTGAATATTCAAATTTAATTGCTTGATTAAAGTGTCCGTGAGCACTTATTATAAAACAGTATGCGCTTAATGGTGGCAATTTTGGACATGCAAATCAACCTACTGGTTGGCTCGACGAAAGGAAAAGGAAACGCAATGTTACTTTTCAGTGACAATTTTTGATTTTGTTTTGTTTTAAATATAGTATTAAAGTTTATGTTAATAATTTAGTGATTAATAAAGTGTTTTGACTATTTTAAAAATTAGCATACAACTTTATTTTATCACATTTTTCCGATAAGATACATATAATTACTTTTTATGAGTAAGGGGATTTATTACATTGTTCAACTTTACACCAAATACTAACAAAATCAAGCATGCGAGCAACATACAATAGCTGTTGTGTTCCGATTTTTAGAAGATCAAGGTGGCAGTCGCCAACAATACATATGTTGAATTTCGTGCAAAAACTCCGTAAATATAAAAATAATGAACTGGTACACTAATACCAGTTGCATTAATGCATAGCAGTCACTCATTCCAAATATTAACAACCATCTGTATTTGATTTTGTCCTTTTTGCGACGGACTTTTGCGTAGAGACACGCAAAAGAGATTCAAATGATTTTTGAATCACTATCTCAAAATTTACAGTAATTAATAAATTCACAAATACAATATTTTTGCGATAACGTCGTATAGTTATTTTTAGAAGGAATAAAAGAAGTAATATTCAACGAAACATCCATGTTTTTCGTTTCGAACGAATGTCAGAGTTAGGACCTTATTAAAGCGGTGTAGGTAAGTACTGAAATCGAAAGCATTTGTCAACATCGTGTAGGTTCTGTTTCTCAATCATTGACAATGGACCCACGTCAGTTGCGAGATAGTTAAATGTGGGTTGTGGTCAGTGTCTCAAACAATGGCAGTGGAGTAATGAATCGATATTAGAAAAAATCTGTTGCGTTTTCCCAGCCAACGTAGGTAAATGCAATTTCATAATGTAGGTACTCCTTTTTAAGCTTGTATTTATAAGATACTGCTGCATTTTCACGAGACACAATAGAGATCGTACCATGGAAACCTTTTTTTAATAAAATGATTAGTATTTAAATAAAATTTACATGAATTTTATTATTTGCGCAATATGCATTTTTAAAATGAGAATACATGTTAGTTCTGTGTCTGTTATTTTGTATTAAATTCACAAAAAAATATATTTAATTGGTAATCTGGTTCCCATTGTTTGGGGCTAGGGGGTGCCTGACATATTTATTTATTTTTCTGTGGCTTCACAGACTTTCGCAAGAAACAAAATGTTCACCTAAGAATTAAACATGACATTGTTCTGCTTTAGTTTGAGTGTTAAATAACCAAACCATAATAATAATATTTATTCACATAAAACTGCTACATAAATAATACTAAAGAAAAATTTAAAGTAAAAAAAATGGTACCTACGTCTATCGCATGAAAAAATCTGCTTCTACCCCTAGTCACCCCCACCCAGAATTAGAATTAGAATTAGGACGCCCCAACCCCCCCAAAAGATAGAGAACAACTTTAGCCCATGATACAGCTTCCATTGACGGTTTCTCAACTCCACTTTAGGATAATTTCCACAATAGTCACGATAAATTCAAACCAAACCGTTTAAACTAAATTGGTATACATAACGCGCCTACATAAGTAAGTCAACCCTGAGACACGTCTTGTATATTTAAATGAAATATGATTTGGTCCAGAAAGCATTGCATGCCGAGTAATCTATGCAAGTCCTTCTTGCACCTGCAGTACACAGATAGGTAAGTAATCATGTAGATTTGCCTATTATGTAAACTTAACAAATACGACGCAGTATTAATTATACGGTACAGTTTATAACAAACTAGCGACCTGTCTCGATTTTGCACGGATTGAAACAAAATGTAGCTTATGGCAGTAAAAGGTAACACAACTTCATGTTTAAGTTTTTTTTTTTTGATATTAAGTGGTTTTAAAAAGGAGGAGTTAATCAATTGAATTGCATTTTTTTGTATGTGTTTTACTTAATATCTTCAGTAATTGTAAACCGAGTCGGAAGATTGTTTTGTAATATTTCAAACTCGCGCACTAAAGGTTCTGAACCATAATCTATATCTATAATTATAGGGTCCCGTACCCTTTGGTTATGGAACCCTAAAAAGTAGGTATAAAAAATCTGAAAAGTATAAAATAGTATTTATAAGACACGCACACTAAAGATACATTTACGATTTCAATAAATTTACTCCGAGTCAAAACGTCAAGCGTAAATATTGTGGCGACGTAAAATTTGCGTGCGTCAGAGAATAGTAAATAGTAGCAAATCCTGCAGTTTTCAATCGTACAATTTAACTTATTTATTTCAGGTATCACCTAACAATGTTTTGCAGATATTTTTGTCAAAATTCTCGTGGTTTGTATGATCTACAAGTCCATTATCCGGATCCGGGTACTGTGGTCGTATGTTGTTCACGTCACGACTGTGCGTGTAGATAAAGTCTTAATGTGTAGTCACGATTGTGTGTGTGTGTATTTTATTAATCTTTATTATTTGAGTGTGTTTGTTTATGTATGCGTGGATATGTATTTTATGAATGTATTTACAAAAAAAAAACTATATATTCTATCAGTTATTTAGTTCTCATAGTGCAAGCTATGCTTAGTTTGGGGCTAGATGGCGCTGTGTATAATTGAATATTATTGAATATTTATATATTATTTATGCGTGTGACGTAACAAATCCTTTTATATACTGCAATATAATAATTTAAATGTAAATAATAAATAGCGATTAGTCCCTGTTTTGCATGGGTATACCTATTTATGTAGGAGTGCGCTAAGCATAAGATATTATGTATGGTTTTCTTTCATACAAATCTTGTTCTGGAAATAAAGAACAAAAGCTGCCAAATCTGTTGAGCTGTTCTCAAATGATCATTCATAAATGCGCCATTCATTTTTATTTAAAAAGATTTTTTTTTTCTCAGACATGTATCTACCCGTTATTGAGGCAACTGCATTTTCATCTTTTGTTTCTTTTATTTCATATAATAATTTTGTATAATATGGTATATTTTATAATACAAATCGTCTTTTATTCTTCCACAAAAACTTACTTTCAAAATAATTCCACCGATGGAATGTCCTTAGAACATTTTTTTTGCGCTGAAGGCACAGCTACTACCAACTTAGCTATAAGGCTAGTGAAATTTTTTAATATACATGTTCTAGAATCCTGCGTATTTTTGACCGTGATAAGTTTTTTCTGCACATATTTAAAGGTTTCGTGAACGCCCCTTACAAACCTTTATAATTTATTATAGTTTTAGTCGAACATTTCTTTACAATGTAGAAATTGTTTTATTCATTCTCATGGCAACACCGGTCAGGCCAAATAGCCGAGTGATTTGATAACTTGACTTATTGTACTCAACCAGTGTATTAGACTTTATTGCCATTGCAATTTGATGTCCAAACAAGGTAAGACACGTACGCAGTGAAAATAATTATACGCAGTTTAATTGGAAAATTACTCTGGCCATTTACAAATAGACTATATCAATCCGGTTCGGTTGTCAGTTTGAGAAGCTGAGGTCTCGCGCGTGAACCCATCAATTTTGTTATAATTGATGTTTAAGTCAGATACAGGATGTTCATAATATTTTATTTACGTAGTAACGTAGTTTTAGTTTATAAGCAGGTCACTTTATCCATCTCTTTTTTAGTATTCGTATTAATTAAAAAAAGATTGATAGAATTTTATTAGTAATGTTTTCGTCGATATTTTCGTTTATTATTATTGTTCTGAAATTATTATAAAACGGCAAAGAGCGTTTCGTACTGAGGTTTCCGTATCACCAATTTGTAAAAGTTTTTGTTAGAATTGAATTTAGATATTGCTCTTACTCATACTCATTTATATCAACCATAGCGATAATCAGACACACTTAGTTATCTCAAATTTACATTCATTTTAAAAGAACTATCTAATAAAAGACAAGAATAGCTGAAATTTTAAAAACATAAACAATTAAACTAAATTTGAAAGAATTATACTATTAATTATTTATAAAGGTAAAAAAAATTCGCTTTTGCATAGAAACATTTTCAAGAAATAATTCAATTCAAAATGTCAACAGAACATAGTCCGATTTAAGGTTTAGCTACTGTCAAATAACAAGGAATTTTTACCAGCTAATAAACTCATACATGCTGGTTAGCATTTTAAATTTTATTAGTCTTGCATTTCAGCTAAGGAAATAAAATTATTCAGCCGCACGTAGTGCCCATAAAACAACACGTCAAAATGTACACCTTCATAATTCAACCGACCTTTTTGCGCCAAGATTATGGTCAGGAACTGGCCCCTGTGCTCATGGAAAAGGCAAAGTGACGGGATGTTACTACATATTTATTCATTCTAGACCAACAAGGAGAAATACATATCGATGAAAATTAAATTTATGCACGTTTTTTCATTTGATTAATTTGTAACGTTCACACTTTTAATGTTTACAGTTTAATTCCAATGGTGGATAGCAAATGCTAAAGAAATATTATAAAAAGACATACTAGAAAAAAAAAATCTCCCCAAAAAATTTAAATAATCTTTGTATTTCCGATTCTTCTTTATATAGTAAAGCAGAGCTACTACTGATTAACTGAATTGAGAGGACAGTCTGATAATATAATACTATGACTATTTAAATGATTATTTATTGAAAAAAAGAAAATTTTTTAACAAGACTATGTACTTCTTACAGCTATTTCTCGTATACACTACATTACGAGAAAAAATGTATTATATATTAATATCTAGTATACTTTTGAAAACGACGGTCGCCTTTGCTACCATGTCAACCACTCAAGCGACAATGGATGTTCGAGAGACAGATTACGTTCCCTTAATATATAAACATATATCTGGCAAGAGAAAAATCCTTCCTAATATAAGTATATAATTACTAATGGTAAAAAAAAATTTTTTTGTTTATTACTCTTTCACGACTCAACTAATCAACAATCATCTTGTATTTTTGCATACAGAATTAGGGATACAGAGAAGGACATAGGGTGCCTTTACCCAGAAATAAATTATAGTTAAAAAATCTCCATTAACGCGAGCGATGCCAAAAGCTGAAGCTAAAAGTCTGGTACCTAATAAAAAGCGTTAAGTGACCTGTCAAAAAACAACGATTAAGACAAATGCGCGTGAGTGTTATCAGATCATTGCAATCAAATAATGTCGATCTGTTTGCTCTCGCAAGTGGTACTTTGTCTAGCTGTCACTTTAAGATGTCAGTTTAGTATTTAGGTTGATTTTTATGGTACTAAAGTTACGAGACGATCTAACTATCTGATTTTTACTGATCCAACTCCGGTCCTTCACTATCGAAGTATGTGTAGACGCAATTTGCATCGCGTTGCGCCCGTCGCTTTGAGACGGGGATGTAAAGTTTCTTGAGCCTGTAATTTCACCTGGGGTTGCAGTACTTCTCCAGACGAACTTGGCACAAGTTCTCTGCTACTTTGTGTTGCTCTTGCACCATTCAGCGGATACTCTGAGAGTACTAACGCGACCAACATGATCCCCCAAAAAGTATGTTTGTGATTTGAAGAAAATGTTTAGGCTCATTATTAAGAATTAATAAATATATTGTATTAACAACAAATAAGTTGCATCTCAGTTGTTCAACTAGAAGGTAGATTTCGCTTCTATAAAATTTTGGCCGCTGTTTTTCTTGAGTGACAGGACTCGCTTTTGCTACCATGCGGTCACTCAAGCGACAAAATGGACGCCCAAAAGACCACTTGTCGGTAACTTAAATGACAGGACTGTCTCTGAAGCAAACTATCGCTCAAGCGATCCAATGTGTGGTCAGTTTTAGCGGCGTGGAAAAACACTTGAATATATTAGTAGGAAGTCATATTTGGTGAAAATTAATTCTAAAAACCTTTTTGAAGAAATATTGTGATTGAAGCTTGAAAATTTTAAGTTGAGGTAAGTATATCTGAACTTAAAATTTGAAATCATAATGTTTATGTCAGACGTTTGATGAAATTATTGCCAACAGCGTTGCAAAAATTGATCAGTCATGGACGAATATTGCCAAATATAATATTAATAATATAAATGCGAAAATGTAACGGTATGTATGTTTGTAACTCCTTCACGTTTCAACGGCTGAAAGGATTTGGATGAAATTTGTTGTGCTGGTTGCTCATACCCTGGATTAACACATAGGTTTCTTAGATCCAGGAAAAATTATTATAAGTATTCCCGTAGAATGGTCAATCGAGGCCAATTTATATTACGTAAACTAGTATACCTATTGTTTATCATATAGTGATTCAGGAAGGTTTTTATGTAGTATTAGCAACTCACCCCGACTTCGCACGGGTAGTTTCTGATACGACACTGATGCTCTAATAACCGTGCAAAGTATAAAGTAGTATAAATAAAATCTAATAGTAATAGTAAAATAGTATAGTATTATATCTGTGGCTGGGGCCTCAATTGGCACCTCGCGTTAGTGTAATTTTGATGTCAAAAGTTTTATTACTGTTGACAATTTGATGTATGGCCTTAAAATTTTATTTCACAGGTGATTCTTATTTAATTGTAATATAAAAAAACACTACGCAATTAGGTCACTACCATGTACATTTTGTAATTAAATATGTTAGCTTAGCATACTCCTTGTTCACCACTTTTAAAGAACTACCTATATTAGCGAATATACAATACTAATCTCTGAGGGGTTTCTTGTCTGTTTCTTCCCCTCTGGTGAGGGTTGGAGCAGACGTAAACTTAACAAATAAGACTAGCTAAAACTTGAAAACTGACTGTAATTTGACATATTTGACATATGTGAATGTAATATTCCTAAGGAGTTGTGACACGTTATATGTTCACGGTGTGTGAAAAATTGCGTGTGTAAAATTTGACGTGTCCCAATCATAATTGACATTTAAAGGAATAAATGAGTTTGAGTTTGAGAGTTTACTAAGTTCACTTAATGCTTCAATATATTCAAGGACATTTGACAGTGGGAACTGTCCACTGTCCTCTACAGCGCCATCTAGCTCCAAACTAAGCATAGTTTGTTCTATGTGAACCACATTTCTGATAGAATACAAATAAGTATAGTTTTTTGTGCAGTACTTTACATATAATACATATTAACTCCCAGAAAAAGAACTAAAATTTACGTTCGTCACACAGCGTTAGTCTAGGACTGTAGGGTGAGAATCGAACTGACGACCTACGGAGAAGGCTGCCGATCTGTAAGGCCACTCAAAATTACGTATATGAACTTTGACATTTCGATGTTGTTGAGGAAAATAATGACATATGTCGGCCGTCAAAACGCGGCCGAAATTGTCAAAAATTATAGAGATGACCCTTTTGGCTTTGAATCGGCGGGATTGTATTTTTATAGCATTAAACTTAATGGCAAGTACATGTTTAATTTTATGACTCGATTGAACTTTTAAGTGTCGTTAATATTATAAATGTCGTTCGCTTAGCGAGAAACTATTAAACTGACTTAAGTACATATCGGTTGATCTAAGTAAATTTTCGTGTTTTTTAAGTGCTATTTTTGGAATACGGGTCGCTTTGTGTGTTAAATTATGCTTCGGAATTTCACTTTCATCGCAAAGTTAAAAAGCAAAAAATTATTTATATTTCTTGCACATTATTTATACTTATTGAGTACTTACTCTAAATAGTGTAGGTACTTAAAAACATGTAATATAGCGGGAGCGACTTTGTTTTATACTATGTAAGGATTTCCTTATATAGTATAAAACAAAGTCGCTCCCGCTGTTTCTACGCTTAGAACTTTTAAACTACGCTACGTATTTTAATGCAGGTTTCAGCAACAGATAAAGTGATTCAAGAGGAAGGTTTTTAAGTAGTATACATGCATAATAGAGTACAGAAACTGCCCCACATTACTATCTACATTGCATCCGTGTGAAGCCGGGGCGGGTCGCTAGTAAATTGGTTCTTTATGTATTTAGTTTAGGACGTATTTCGGAAGTACACGTTTTTATTTTACTACTTTGAAAATCCTCAGTCTATTTGTCTGTAATACTACAAAAAATAGGTATTATTGAATAATATATAATAAAAAAACCGATTTTATATTTTTATCACTTAATTAATTATTTCTTCATTGAAATTAATTATAGTGGAATTTCCTCTTTAACCACACTTGAACCATTTAATATGTCTGTATTTAATTTTGTAAGTATGTTTGTTAAACAATAGCACAGATATAATATTGCTATACACAATAGCGTTCTGTCGTTTTGTTTTTTTTTCAGACTTAAAGTCTGTCATTTTCTATGTTCAAATCAGTTAACATCCTTAAAAAAAATTATGTATTGTATAAAACGCTAAAAAAAAATTTCTCAGTATAAATACCCACGTCTTAAACCGTTTAAAAAACAGTTAATTTAATGTTCCGGTGGCAGATACCGACACGGACTGTTATTAAAATATTATAAAATAATAACGCTAATGAAACTAAATTACAACTTATAAATTGCGGTCTCCGTCCGCCCATTTAAAACTGATTATAAAGGTCAGTTTACGATATCATACAGCTTCATGGTTTGAATAAAAAAAATACTTTTTTTATACTACGAAAGTGGCGGGACTACTTTAATGCTCATTTCATATTAAATGGTTACCTCCACCCATGACAATAATCTCAATCTCTTTTCTTCCTTTAGTTTATCCTTTAGTTTATCCAAGAATTATTTGGACACGATAAATTTTACACACACAAGTAAACATATTCGTGAGCATATAACGTGTCACAGGAGCAGGAAACAGGGATTTTTTTTAAATTTTACAAATTTATAACACCTTGTGTCACAGATGTCATGGATAAACACATAAACACAAGATAAACACCTAAGATCCAAGTTACGCGTAGGAACATTTTCAGTTTCTACACGTAACAGACGCGAAGAAAACCTGTTTTTTAATCTGTGTTGTGGTAGACATAAAGAAGTGATTAGGAATTAATCTTTCACAATATCTGTTGTAATCTCCAACAGACCAATAGAGAGCCGTTGAAACAAATGCTTAGTATTTTATATTTGAGTAAGTATTGTACGCGTTAAGATAAAATGGTTTAAATTTAAGAGTATTTTTGGTAAGTGTAAGTTATTGCCGATAATAAAGGCATGTTATACTGGTTATAATACTACAATTTATATCGTTTTCTTAAGTATTTCATTGAGTAATTAACTCAGAGTTCTTTTTATTTTAATTTACGCGTAATATTTGGAAAAATCTAGAAATTTTGACAAACAAGCTGATAAACATACTCAACACTGTTTTGTAGTGTGAAAAACTGTTGACTTAGACATTGATTTGTAACAAACCTACAGCTGATTGATATTGTAGTGCCTGGCCATACTAGATAAGGCAAGAAGATAGATAGGTCTGTGGTCACGATACATCAGGTGTATGTGGTAGAGGAATAGTCATCCAGATCTGTCAAAGTCAGTTTGACACGAGAGTTGGCGGGATATAGCGATGTCCCGCCATCATGGTGGTCGGACGAACGTATTCATCATGTGAGATGATATTTTTTATTCTACTTAAATTACTTATTCCATTATTAAAGCTACAGCAGACCACCCCGCCCTTGTAAGAAGTAGACTTTGGAAGAAGAAGATCCCACCACCCGCTGACTTTGTATGTCCACAGGAAAGCCTGCCCCCAAGGCACAAACTTCCATGGCCAGTCTGGAAGTCGATTAACCGACTACGAACCCAGGTTGGCCGCTGTCGCCAGAATCTATGTAGATGGGGCATGCGAGACTCCAACTTAACTGGTTGTGACTGTGGAAGCCCAACCCAGACCATGCCTCATCTACTCTGTACGGGGGAAGACCTCAATAAGGCTACCTGTAATGCCATTGAGGTAGCCAAATTCTACAAAAACCTAATTTAAGTTTGGAATGTTTGGAATGTTGACTCAAAAGAAGAATTCTACTTCATGATTATTAGATAAAATATAAGAATCGGTATATAATAACCGGTGTCCACTGTATATTAGCGATGTGAATACAGCTTTATGAACTCGTTTAAACTGTGTCAGTTTAAAAAGTGATTGTGTAAAATCTTTCACTGTCGAATTAAGTTTGATTAAGTGTTTACGTTATACATTGCTTTATTTTGCCGAAATATGATCCGATTTGGGAAAATAATTAGACTCTCAGCGCTGCTATATTAAAAAAACTGGAGTAGATAACTACTGGTAAACGTATTCTCACAGCTATATTTCCAAATAGCTCTTTCTCGTGATTTCGTCCACGTGGAATTTAACTTTTAATTTTGAACCTATTTTTTTTCTTTTTCAAAAATATAATATAAGTATCTTATGTTCCTCCGAATAACATCAGCTATCTGCCAGTGAATTTCCCGTCAAAATAGGTCCAACTGTTTCGGAGATTAGCCGGCACAAATAGACGGACAGAAGGACAGAAAGACAGACAGACAATAATTTTAAATAAATAATAATTCAATAAAATAGTTTTTTTTGTTATTACTGGACATACTTTCAAATGCTTTCAAATGCATTGAGCATAAAACTGTTATTTTGACATTAGAAACAGACACTTCAATTTTATTTATTTGTTATAAATAATGTTATATGTTAAGATAAAAAGGTGGAAAGAGAATACGAATGCCGAACTTGTCATGACATGTTGGTCGACGTGTTTCAGAAAAATTGTATGAATGTACCTTATTAAAATGCTTCACGCACGAGGAACAGATATATTTTTCTCTTTTTAACCGACTTTTAAAAAGAGGATATCAATTCGGCTGCTATTTTTAATTTTAATATTATTAACTGCTTTTGAAAGTTCTTTTTTATTAGAAGGAATTTATTTCCAGATTACTCCCATAGAAATTTATTTAAAACCCGTTTGGTTTTGTTGTTTCATACGTTGATTTTAATATTAATTATTAATACACCAATGCCACTAAGTGATCAATCAAATGACGTACTATTTATTTAAAGCTAGCGACCCGCCCCGGCTTCGCTCAGTTAGCACATCAGTGTCGTATCAGAAACTACCCGTGCGAAGCCAGGGTGAGTTGCTAGTGTATTATACATATAAACTCCTAACTTCCTCTTGGATCACTCTATCTATTAAAAAAACAGCATCAAAATCCGTTGCGTAGTTTTAAAGATTTAAGCATACATAGGGATATAGGGACAGAGAAAGCGACTTTGTTTTATACTATGTAGTGATGTCGAATATATTCTTAAAGTCATGCGCATATTATCTGGTCCAGTTTTTGTTTACTTAATGTTAAAGTGTCCGTATCTTGTTTCTAATATTATACATCAATGCTTCAGTGATCAATCTTATTACATGTCAAGTCTACAGTCACAAAGGCTATTGAGCACGTTGTTTCTTTTTGGAATAAAAAGGAAAAAGCTCTTCCTTCTGCGCCGTGGTCGTGTTCGATTTTAACCACACGATTTTCGTGTAAGTATCCAACTCTGATGTCAAGCCAAGCCGCCCGAAGGCGTCTGACATGGCTTATCAATTTACTTAGCCGACCGACTTAGGAACCGATATTTTAGCGTGCGTCCTGAAGCGCGGAAACGCATAGTTCACCTGCCACTGAACGATCACCCATCCAAATACTGTCCGGCCGGAGAGTTGCTTAACTTAAATGATCCATGAAAATATTAGTTTAATACCATACCTTCTTGTAACGTATTAATCGATTTGTGCTCGTTCAAACATGGGTTAACTCAGAAATTTGTCAAACCATACTAAAATCGAATTGAAATTGTAATGCATTATTGAAATGCTTATATTGTGTTCAATGAGACCTACGTTAAACTCACAGTTGACTATGGGCTATTTGTCAACTACATGCACCTTAATGCAGGGTTGTCAGTTCATTCGTCTAACAGATCATTTCAATATTCAACTAACAGATAACTCGAGCTACAGTAGAAACGTTGCTTATTTGTCAAAAGTGCAAAATTTTTGCTGATTTATTATTATTGGAACAGGAACATAAATAACGTCAATCCTACCTTATATTTGTACAAAATAAGAAACAACAAAGATATTCTGTCACTACAATTATGGGTGTCGACAGTAGCTAGTAATATAGTCGAGACTGTGAACAGGATCATGCTCGCGAAAAGAAAGTAATCCTTCCAGGGTTTCTTGCTCGTTCTTCCCCATGGCGGGTCGGATTCAGTTTGAATAAAATTAATGTTACATGTTTATTTCAAAAACGACGGAAATAAAGTATTTTGACTTTGAAGAGCGAATAAAAGTCGATAGGCAAGAAAAACTTACTTTGAACTGAGTTTGATAAAATTAAGCAAAATAATATTTTTTTAGTTAAATTAAATCATAACATTGTAACATTTATCTAGTGCAATATTACAAGTGGCTGGTAGTAGTTCTACTTTTAATGTCTGAAAAACCGGTTTGTTGTTGTTGTAAAAAAAAAACCTAAAATTTTGTATTCTGAGCGAATATTGTATAATGAATCAATTCTATTTATTAGTCTCAAAACAGAGCTGCTATTAATCAATTCAAATCCATGATTTTGGCTATAAAATGTGTATATTTCAATCGCTCCAGTTGTTTTAGAAGAATTCACCCCCATCGTGCATTTTTCGGGTGTAAAAATCTCTTGTAACAATATAAATTCAAAATTTCACGTTGGCAGCCCTGTACATAGGTAGCTGTTCCAAATATATATATATAACAAAATATCCCAAATATGTATCTTAGGTGAGATTGTATCTGTATAAGGTATTGGGTATGAAATACCTTTGTTAGTTTGCGCGCCGACTGACAGGACCAAACGAAGCCGTATACATACCAGCCTCTAATGTTCCCACTGCAGGCCGGCCTACTCTCGATAATTGAAAATGAATGGGCTTTGATCTACCACGGGTGCCCAATCCGGATTGGTAGATGTCACATGTCTTCGAATTTATAGTTCTAAGACATGCCGGTTTCCTCACGATGTTTTCCGTCAACCTTTCGAGAACGTGGTATTGCGCACATAAATTTTTCAAGTGAACAAACTCACTTGCGCCGTCTGGGTTTCAACCAGCGACCTTCAGATTGAAAGTCGGCGTCTATGCCCCTGGGTCACCACGTAAAATTTCTAAATTTTCGTTGAATTCATAGCCATTTGAAAGAGCCAATCCTTAGATAGGACTACGCTGAGCATAGCTTGTACTATGAACTCAAGCTAATTGTTAAAATACTTGTAAATGCTACTTTTTTGCTAGAAACACCTGACACAGAATAAACATCTAAGTTTGTTCCAAATTTGTCTTGAGTGGGAATCAAACCCTTACAAAAGATTGCAAAAGTGAGCTTATATGTTAGTAAACCATAATGCTATTAATTACAAGTGAATGATTTAATAAAATCAATTATCAATCCTCAAACGAATTTCCTGACGTAAATAAAAGAAAAATGCCGCTATCTAAATTCTGCATCAAAAATAACTACCTTTTTGAGTTCCTCAACCTGCTGACCCAACAACAAAACAAAGGATCCATTATTCACAGGATCTTGTTATTGTAATGACAGTAATTCTTACCTTTTTAAGGGAGCAGAATGAGGAAACGAACTTTACTGAACTATATATTTTTTGTGCGTAAAAAGATGATCAAACCTCGTCATATTGTTGCATGGGTAGGGCTGTCACTCACCAGCCGCTGGGGCCGCGGAAGAGTGCAAGCCGTCCCCGTAGCCCCAGCAATGGGCGTCTAGAAGGGACCGTGGGGTTTTTAGCCAGTAAGAATCCGGCATAACCCGTCCAACGTCCCCAGGGGGGGCGGGTCCGGAAACGGACAGCCGCGGCGGGTTCGCGGATGTGTGAAACGTTCCCGTGTTCCCGCCACTAAGCGGCAGAGGAGGACACCGTGGGGTTTTAGTGGGTCTAGTCCCACATAACCGCTCTGTGTCCCCGTGGCAGGGTAGTATGAGAGTGCATTTTTTTAACCCCACGAAAAAAAAAATTGCTGTGACTCAGTCAAGATGTACAGATCCGTACATTAATAATTTGCCAGATTGACATTTCTTTAAATCAATACCATGTACTAACTAATATGTATCTTAATAAGACAGTTCAATATATCCAGGAACTCCGGCGGTAATTTTTACTTCTCCGTTACCATCCTCTAATGCTCCCACTGCAGCGTCACCGGCCTACTAACGTTAATTGAGAGTGAAAGGGTTTTGATCTACCACAATGGTAGAGGTCGCAATGTCTTCGAATTTTTGGGTCTAAGACATGCCGGTTTCCTTACGTTGTCCTTCAACGTATCGAGAACGTGGTATTGCGCACATACATTTTGAAGTGAAAAATTCATTAGTGTAAGTATAAGTTTCAAACCAGCGACCTTCAGATTGAAATACGGCAATGGAATACATACTTAATAATTAAAGTTAAATAAACTTAACTATTGTCTCTACTGTACGGCCTACGCGCTCGTACCCCAGTATTTTTTTATGTTTATCTGAAAAGGGAATATTTAGTACAACTCGGCTAACTTCTTTGTAACACCTTGTAGCGTTGATGCAACTTGGGTCTTCTCATACTTCGGTTGAAGGTCCTCCACCTGAGTTGTTTTGCTGTTGTAATGGGCGGAGGTAATCCTTGAAGCTCACCGGTCATTAAAATAATGTGAATATATATTACTTGGTATAAGTTCCAATTTCCGTTCCATTCCAGTCAGCATGGTGAACAAGATTATTGAAGAAACAAAAACATTTTGAAATATTTTTCAATGATTGTAAGTTTGTGACAACCCTAGCAGACCACCCGCCAGGCATATTTGTGCCGACGCCATATCTGCTGATTTATTATCGTTGTCATTACTGACGCGCTAAGTACGCCCCGCGGCTCCGTCTGCCCTTGTACTCGTACGGCATGCGATGAACAGGGCCTTTTCAATTCCACTTTGAATAAATTGCAGTTTTAGAAATGCCAAAAATAGAGACTGCATTTCACATCTTGCCTTTCACATCGACTTTCAAGTATAATCCTGTTTCAACTCAATTTTAAGATTCGTTTAGGCTGGTCCCATTTATAGTAGTCGTTAAGCCATGTCGAAGGCCTTCGAGAGGCTTGGAAACTCCGACACCAGAGTTGGCCACTTACACACTAAAAGAAGCTCAAAAATCAATGTCATTTTTTTGTGTAATTTTAACAATTTCAGCTCGTGCTGACAGACTTGTTAAATGGTTACTGCCACCCATACAACAACAGCAACTTGCAAGAAAAAGCCGGATCGCTCGCCCGAATTAAATATTTTATTTTTGATTTCAACACACATCATGTTTAGGAATGCATTCCAAAAATTTCTCATCACGCGTGACCCTCTGTGATGACCCGTGTCTGTCTGTAAGCATATATTCAGAGTGATATAAGCATATTAATTTTTTTGTTGGTAAAAATTAATTGAAAGTTCGAACAAAATATTGCCGGCGGAAGTTGGTTTTAAATGATATGGTTCGGCTTTTTTAAATGACTCGCAACAAAATTAGGAGGTTTTCAATTGAGGTGAAATATCTATTGGCCCGCCTTGGCAGTAAGACAGACTCGCAAACGTAACGGCAAAAGGAATGCTAGCTTTTGAGTAACCTGGCCTTATCAGGCGGCCTTATCGCTAAAAGCGATGTCTTCCAAGCAACTTTTAGGTATTTTAAGTATTATTATATCTATGACCCTGGTAACTCAACAGCTAGCGTCATTCCTTTTGCCGTCACGTTTGTTTGTACTACCTTATTGTTAATAAGTTATTGTATAAGTTTTTATTTTTTTTATTTTTTTTTTGTTGATCTATAAAGTGTTATCTGTCTATCTAATACCTGGCTGACTGAAAGCCAAAGAACGAAAGTTAGACGACTTAGAACGAAGAAAAATTGGAGGAGGCCTTTGCCCAACAATGGGAAATTATTTGTTAAACAAGAGATTGATTAAATCTTATATGTATAAAAATGAATCCCTATTTCCCTTAGTCACGTTGAATTCTTAAATATAGTTACTAGCTTACCCCACAACAATTTGAAACAATTTGACGCATTGACACTGTTTTTTAAATAAATATATTTTTATATTTCATACCTTTTTAAACTAAAAGTTACTGAAATTTTGATAATAGCTTTCACATCCAGAACATAATTCAGTGTTCAACTCACGCGCAGGTGTGGCGTGCGAAGGCTGATTTTCTATGTGAATAGCATAAATAACACCATACCGCCAACCCGACATAAACAAACGATGCATTCAATCGAAATATTCGTTCGTTTGGTCCGGATTTTGCAATCATTCAAGTCAATTTAAGCCACCTGCTGGCTTATATTTATTTTATTATATTTAGTGTAATAAGTAACCGATTATAAAAAAAACCACCCAGGGTATTCATCTACGGACGTGAACAAGATGATCCCCCAATGTGCCTAAGGAGCTCCTGTGACACGTTCTGGTGCTCATGAATATGTTTCTTGTGTGTGTAAAAATAGACGTGTCCAAATGAAACTTGAGAGCTATATGAATAAATGAGTTTGGTTTGGAAGTTATTAATCAGTGTTCCGTCATTTTCAATTAACATTAATATGGATTCATTAAAACCTCTATTGGTTGTTATGTGTGACACTAAATTACTATTTTTTTCTAACTCCGAGCTTCTGAAGGTTACTTATCTTTGAAAGGAAACATTGGTGAAGAGATCTTTAATTCTATAATAGTGTAAAAAAAATTGCAGTTCTCAGTTCTTTACTCTAATTATATTATTTTTCTCAAAGAAAAAATAGGTGAGGTGTATTGATTTAGCTTGCTGTTATGTGATAAAAATAAAATTTTAGAACTTTTATTAAATTCACTGGCGACAAAATTTCCACCTGAATTTTAAAATATTTCGACCCTTCTAAACAAACTAAAATTCAAGGCGGAAGACGACGCATGCAAAATATGATTTTAATAAAGAAACTTATCACATATAATTGTATTTTGTGTTCAATGTTTATGTTTTTTTTTGTACACTTTTGTTATATATTACAAGTTCATCGCACTTTATCAGATTTTTCCGTAGCAATAAAAATCAGCACCGACACAATGAATACCAAACAAACAACTGCAAATCAAGAACGCAATAAATCGTGATATCTTTGACAGTGTTTAAAATGCGGGCTTCGAAAAGCACACACAAATAACGTATAAATATTGTGCGTATACTGGCAACGATACAGTATCAGTATATATATTTTACATTTTCTGCACACCAAAAAAGTCTTCCAAATGAGAGCGACAAAAATGACGTCGTCGCATTGTAGAAGTGTGACGCCGCCGTTGTCGCGTGCGTCATCAAGCGACCTCCCCCTCTGCCCCGCAACACCCGAAGTGGCTCGAAGGACCATGTCACCAGACCTCAGCCTCTTCAGCAGGCGACCGCTATCACCGGATGTGTTGGAGGTCTACCGCCCGCTGTCCCCAGACTTTGCGAGGCGGTCGCGATCACCAGCCCGCCCAAGGTCGCTCATGGAGTCCCTGCTCGTAGCTAAAATGGAAGCGTTGAGTACCGGGAGACTGGTCAGGACGGATTCTATGGATAGCTGTAGCAGTTTTGGATCTATGTCTTCGCTGCCCAGTGATGTGTGCCGGTGCGATGACTGCCTGCTGGGAATTGTGGACTTTTATATGCCGAGTCCTTCGGATGCTAACAGGCCGTTTAGAAAGGTAAGTTTTAAATTAAACTTAGGTTTAGGATTTCCTGCTTTTTTTCACAACAGGATTTCCTGTTTTTTTTTTTTTGCTTTTTATTTTTTTCAGTTTTTGGAGGTCTACTCCAAAAACTGAAAAAAATACTTTCTGATCACTACATAAATGGTTGCTCTAGTTTTGTTTGTAATATTTGACTGTGAATTTATAAAGATAGACAAAGATGAAATTAACAAAAGCCACGATCAAAGTAAAACTAGAATGAATTTCATCCGTCTCTGTTTCATTTGGAGTAAGGCAGACAGAATTTTAAAGGTATCAAAGGCAATTTTACTCCTTATTGATGCCGATTGAATCGATACCTGTTTAATTAGTAATCGTACCATAAAATACGTATCATGAAAAAAGCTGGGTAATTATTTTGATCTCCTTTTAATGAGCGTTCTACAGGTTATCCCACTACATAAAGTAATAAGGTTCTTGACAATGAAATTGACATAACGATTATGAAATTACATTTGTATAGAAAGATTGACAGTGACTGAAATTATGGACAGCAACATCATCCGTTGTTAACAATCAACATTCCATCTCAAAATAAAAATGCGTGCTTACCTAACATATACATATATAACATCTAGAATTTTCCAACGCTCATTATAAGTTCAAATTAAGAAGGACCATTTTTATATTTTATTTACTTCTATTGTCAGCCACAGTGTGTTTATTTGAAGGCTGATTTGGGTATGTCCGTATAGCTTTCTTTCGTTTGACAGTAGGTAACTATGCAAAATTTTCTTGCTCATGGTTCATGCAGATAGGTTTGTTGCAAGAACTCAAATTTACTAGACACTAACTATAGGTAGAGCTCGTAGCATAATTTTAGAAAGCGTTTCCTAGAGTCTCGGCTACTCAGAGCTTTTCCGGTATGCTGTAGAGTACAAGTAGCGCCATCTTTTGACTATACGTCTTATTATGACATCGATCTGGCTTTGAAATCACGAACGTTGAAAGGCAAGTGAGGCAAGGCAATAGTGCAAGCAGTGAGCAAGAGATGGCGCTTAATTAAATACCGTATCTGCATTTAATTTGAATTATGATTAAATGGTTTTGACAATATTTTACAATTTTTTGCTTAGTTTTGGGGCTAGATGGTACTGGGTCACAGATATAATAATACTATACACTGGATGAAATTAATGTCAATCCAATATTTATTTATTTGATATTATTATTGTTATGAAAATAAATACAGTCCTTCCTTCCTTAACCTAATTTAATTATGAGTCTAACTGATAACCTATTGAAACTAATTAACGTAAATGTCACTTAAGTTAATTAACCACATGTAAATAAATAAAGGTGTTATGTGTAACATATTATATTATACATATAATGTTTCCTCTTGTGTCTCTTAGATAATAGACTCCAGACGATTTCTGTAATTATGTAACGTTTATTAATATTGGTATTTAGAAATTTCCATTATTTATTATTTTTACCACCCAGAATTGGAATTAGATTAGTAGCGTCAGCAATCGGCATATAATATACTTGAAGCATCCCTTTCAAGAATTTAATCTATTCCACTCTTTCGTGTGAGTTTTCAAGCTGCCCGAAGGCCTCAGACATGGTTTATCGATAAGTATATAGTTGGGACCGAAGTCCTATCGTGCCCTCCGAAGCACGGAAGCTATATAACTGAAGCGTGCATGAAGATCATCACTGAATATCGACTCGACCGACCGGTTTGAAAGTTATTTACAATTTATCATCCAAGTAAACGATTTTCCGTATTTTGCTGCCTGTGACTTATTCTTCGCTCATTGTCTCTTTTTTTTAATTGTAGGGTGTACCCCCTGCCGCGGAAGAGTGCAGGCGGTTCCCGTAGCCCCACCAATGGGCGTCTAGAAGGGACCGTGGGGTTTTTAGCCGGTAAGCCGTCCCCAGGACGGGCGGGGTCCGATGAAGGTTTTCCCCACGAAAAAAAATAATAAAAAATATGGTTGTACCCCCTCAGGGTGAAAAATTTAGGATACAAGTATTGAAGTCGGTTCTTTTGTTTTTAAATCATTCACTTGTTGACAACTTAGACCAGTCCTTAACTATTTAAAATTCATAGACGTTATCATAAGCAAATGAACTATTTGATTAATTGTTACTATCCAGAAACGTCAATTCAATCACCTCTATTCGTAAAACAAAGCAAATTTGCCTAATTCGTATGACCAATGTGAACTCCGATACATAAGACACGCATTCTAGTGTATCATTTCATCGGAAGTCCTGTTCTGCTGCCATTAACAAAATAATTCTTAAATCTTTGCGTTAGAACTGAAAATAGTTTTCGGGCGTGCATAAGTAGAATTGTCGTAATACTGGGCAGTGACGTCATCGCGCGCGCCTCTGACGTTTGTGCGTCATATTTACGTCATTGCTATCTTTAATGGCTTTCTTCGCCCATACTTGGGATGCCGTTTTGTCCACTCAATGGACTTGGAACCAATTATGAATGCTGATTGGAACGAAAGTATGCGTACAACCTTTGTAAAAGTACCTACATTTTTTTCACCTTTAGTATCATAAAAACTTCATAATTTAAAAGTGCCGTGCATGCATGGGGATGATTGCACTGGCTCTGCTTTCTGTGTGGGTTTGATTCCCAGGACAAGCAGTTTTGTGACAAACATTAATGTTTGTTCTGTATCTGGGTATTCATGTGTATTATATGTATGTATTTACAAAAAACATCAGTTATCTAGTTCTCATAGTAAAAGATATTTATTCTTAGTTTGGGGCTAGATGGCGCTGTTTGAATTTTTTTTTCTGTGACTTTTGACATAAGCTGGCTTTCCATCAGATTTTATGAGGTTACTGCCACCTATAACAGCACACCGTACGACCACTACCAAAGTTTGAATACTTATGAATTTTGCACATTGTTTTGCGTTTCGCCCGTCACTCTAAGATGAGGATTTAACGCGCCTGTTATTTCACAGAAACTTGAACAAAATAAACCATTTAGTCAGACAAATTAGACCAAAAGCCCCATTCGTCATTTTCCAGATTAATATGGACTTTAGTACCAAATTCAGTATATGGTATACCAATTCATTTTAATCACTTTTCAAACTTTTCAAAACATTTTCCCTAACAAACGATATTTTAAAGTAATTTAATTATATCCGGTCATTTTCCGTAATAAGGATTCATCGAAAATTCCAAATTCGGCTCATTAATTAGCGTTATTGATTTAATAGCTTAATGCAATGTGTTGTCGATTAAAAGGGAACATTTGTACAGATATTAAATAGTTAAAACATCCAATTCATTTTAGCAAATCCCTTAACCCGTTAATTTTCCGTAAATTCATCGAAAATTCCGCAGTATTTTCGGCTGATTAATTAGTATTGTTGATTAATAGTTTAATGGAATTTGTTGTCGATTAAAAGATAACATTAGTATAGCTGAACCATGGTTATGAATTATAAACTGGCCAAGTGTGATTTGAACTCATAAGCCGAGGGTCCTGTGTGTATTTTTTATCATTTATATGAAACTAGGATTCATAGCGTTACCACTTAACCTACGAATAGTAACAAATTACTTTATCTTAAGTCAATTCGAATGCTCATTTTGTAAACTGAGGTTCACCGTTAAAGTAGGTATATAAATAAACAATTAATTTCAATGGTAGACGGCAAAGCAAATTTAATAAAAAAAAAATCGAGATAAAAATAATCATTTATTAGTTAGGATACCTGCCATCTGTAATTCAAGTCATTTCAAGCGTTTCAAGTAAGATAGAAAGACAGGTTAATATATAGACTCCCCCCCGCGGGTTCCCGCCTTGTCGGGGCGGGGGGGCTTAGTAACCGTGGTTGGGCTGCCCACGGTGAAGCCAAGAGGAACCCGGGAGGGGCTGCTCTTTTAGGCTTTGCCTCCAAGCCGACTAGGAGCGGCCACAGTAGGTGGCGGTGCCTTATGGGGGGCACCGCAACTGAGGCGGGCTGCGGTGTCGTATGGGCGGCACCGCAGCTGAGGGTTAGGGGCCGCGGCGGGAGAGGAGTGCCGGTAGTGACGGCGGGGTCGCCACCGCTAGATGGCGGACGCGGTGGGGCCGCAGGGGAAGAGGAGTGTTGGTATTGAGAGGCGCCACTCTCCCTATCCTCTGCGGCCGTAGTGGCAGGCGACGGGGCCACATATCTGACCCGTCGCATGGGGACCTAGGGCGTTTAGATACGGGGTCATCTAACGCCCTTTCGCTGGCCAGGTCCCCGAGGTGGTTGCGACACGCTATGTGTTCTGGCGTGTCGCTAACTAAGGCGTGGCACTCGGTGCCAAAATGAGAGGGGTCCGGAGACGGACAGCCGTGGCGGGTTCGCGGATGTGTGTGTTAACGTTCCCGTGTTCCCGCCACTAAGCGGCAGAGGAGGACACCGTGGGGTTTTAGTGGGTCTAGTCCCACATAACCGCTCTGTCTCCCCGTGGCAGGGCGGTATGCGAGAGCATTTCCCCACGAAAAAAAAAAAAAAAAAAAAGGTTAATATATAGACTAAGCTATAAAGCTGCCTTTAGCCTTTGGATATGGCCCCTGCAGTATGGTTAAGATAGTAAAATTATTTACCTACCTATTAACAATCGCTCTATTGAGTATGTTATTACAGAAGCTATAGAAATATTCTTTAGTTAGCTACAGAAATTATTCTTTTAGGTTGCAAAACTTATGAGCGTAATTATCACGTCTACTTTTTGTACTGACGTATGTCCAGATAATGTCATGCGTTACCTCCAGTGGAAACGTATTGTGCTAGTATACAAATATTTAAATTAAAGTTATTTATTATTGCATTACCGTCGCAAATAGCTAAGTATTCTAAATACAATACAAAACTATACAAAACTATTAGTATATCAATAATATTCAGTATACTTGTAAAGTAACTTAATTACTAGCTGACTCAACAGATATTTTACTGTCTTGATTCACAATTTGACAATCGGTTGTCAAACGACATGTAGGATCCCATTTAAAAATATACTATCAGTTTTTCTCGACTTTTGTCGTGAATTTTTGAATGATATTATATTCTGCAAACCTTGTAGCTTTCGAGGTTTAGTGAGACTAACAGCAATTATCTAGTCTCAATTTTATTTAATATTAAGAAATTTGCATTTCAAATTTAAAATGCATTTAATTTATAATTGATATTCAAATATTTAAAGTTAAATTGTCAAATAAATCAAGAATTGGGTCCCTAATACTAACTCTGTGTATATTTTAAAAATGATTTCAATTTACTTTTAAAATGTTATAAAGAAGTTTGTATAGTTTATAATGAATTTGAACAGAAATAACTATGATTTTCATTATTAATAAAGACCAAAAAGTTACATAGCTATTCTGAGTTCACTGGATGGCGTATATCACTTGGAAATCATAAAAGGTTACCGCAATCAGCGAAATTGTCGATCATTGAATATAATGAAATGGCGATGAAAAGCCAATAACATTTAAGTAATCCCAGTGGCTCAAATTAAAGGTAATAAGTTAAATGCACTTCATAATGATTATTATGAGTTCGCGTTAATGATGAAGAATTCGATACTTTTAGTTTACAGTCGTACATGTTTATTATGTGACGGAAAACGGTTCATATGATTTTAAGTTATTACAGTTGCTCATATAATTAGGCTAATATACCCTTGTTGGAGGAAGATAAGGCCCAATTTGCACCGAATTGCATCCATTACTCTGAAAGCAGATTCATCCATGCTATAATCTTCTCAGCCTCTGATGCATCTGTGATTTCAGTTGCGAAACAAGCTATTTGCACAATTTTAGACATTAGGTATGTTATGTTGACAGGTCATGCGACAATTATAAGAACAAACGGCAACGGCTAAATTTTTTATGAGGATTTATTTGTAATATAGTCTTTTATAGCTTTTTCTTTAATTATATACGATTTTAATTCATATTCGTGATATAACTTTCGATCTATGGGAAGCAACGAGAAAGGCACTGATTGAGTCCATCATACTAATATTATAAGGGCGAAAGTTTGTATGTTTTTTACTCCTTCACGCTCAAATGGCTCAGCGGATTAAGATTAAATTTGGTACCAGGATAGCTTAAATCCTGGATTAGCAATAGTTTATATTGTTCATTTCATACTGAATGAAACCACTGCTACTCTGCAGTTAATTTTTTTTTACATATAAAGTTTAGCTAAGGCAACTCAAGAATTGGTCATTATTTAACGAAAACCAAGATGCAAAGTAAAAAAAAATGTCTGATTTACTAGTAACATTATTTATATTATAAGACCTAAAACCGAAATGAGAATACTTCCAGTACACCCAATTTCTTCAAAAGTAATTTTCTTAAGTACTCAGAATAAGTAGCAGATTGACGTATGATGTGAGAAAATTAAAATTAAGTACAATGAAATATTTATGGACAATTACTGGTAATTGCGGAGGAATTTTAGTGACAAAAATTCGCGAACGCATTTTGCTGTACAGAAAAAATTCTTGTTTTTTAGTCGAGAAAAATAATACTTAATGCCTGATAGTATCAAAAGCTACATTAAATATCGGTGCCCGTGGTCGTATTTTTTAAGGACAGATGAAAAAGAGGGGTGATATAAGTTTGTGTGTTACTTCTTTCTTCTTCTTCAAGGTTGTCTGTAAGAGATCGCTTTAAATACCACGGGAGTCCAAAGCGGATTCTAAACATCAGATATACATATATGAGTAGTCTGTTTGTCATGTTTTCTGACGTTTTCCTTTACCGTTTTGGTAACACACAAACATACCAGCGGGGATCCAGTTATTCGTGTCCGTAGGTGAATACTCTTAGAGTCCGTAGGTGACCCTCAGCTCGTCCCAACACTTTTCTCACAAAAAAAAAAAAATAGGTTCGCATCTTCAACTAGTAATCGTGGGACTGAAGTCTACATACCACTGGGCCACCACGGTCTTAAAAACAAGAATAAATTACATACTACGTACAACTAAAACGATGTTGCTTTCTCCAGTAATCTGTCAGTTGATTATAGGGTTTGGCTGTTTGTTCATTTGCTGATAATCTATGTTGTAGTATTTTTTTAATTATTTTTCTAATTGAAGGCATACATATTCATGGTTATTATATATTAATATGTTACGTAAATGCCGTAACTTAGATCCTACGGCTATTTACGAAGGCCAAATATTAATTAGTATAAAATGACTTCAATGTCCACATAATAATTTAATATCGACAGTGATGATTTATTGTGTCAATTATTATTGAATAAAACAGTGGTTCCCAAAGTAGACTGGACTACGACCCACCAAACAAAAAAATCAAAATTTCATGAAGAAAAGAAGGGCATAACTGAAATTATGAAAGGTCTGTTCAAAAAAAAAAAAACCTTCAGTGCCAAGCGAAAATTCTAATACTTGAACACAAGTGCTATTCTTTAACGAGAAGTATGATTCCAATTTTATGCTATTAGCATCAATTATTTTGAACGATGAGATTTATACTTAATTAGTTTTAATATTAATTATATCCGAAAATTTCGCTTCACATAGATATGAAGAAGGAAGGAGGACTTTCATAGCTTCATCAGACAGGAAAGGTTAGTCTTCAAATAAAGTAAAATTTGGTTTATTTACTTGCGATTGAAACAGTTTTTCAGGGCCCACTAAATATTCGCTCACAACACAGTGGTGGGTCGCGACTCATAGTTTGGGAAATGCTGGAATAAAATTTTAAGGCGAGTTTTAATTTATTATGAATTTTATAAAATTATATGACAGTTTTTCTGTGATATCAATTTACTAATGACGCATTTCGACTCCAAAACTCCCGACGTTGTGTGACAATCGTTAAGTTTGATCTCGGGTCGTGGGTATCTGTATTTGTTCATGCCACTGCGACACTGCTACTGCGGTGCCCCCCATAAGGCACCGCCACCTGCAGTGCCGCTCCTATTCGGCTTGGAGACAAAGCCTAAAGGAGCGGCCCCTCCCGGGTTCCTCTTAGCTTCACCGTGGGTGGATCAAGCCCACGGTTACTAAGCCCCCCCGCCCCGACAAGGCGGGAACCCATGGGGGGGGGACACAGGGAATCCTAGTGCAAGTATCCGAGTGTGTAAATGATAAAAATACGTTATATTTGATTTGAATTAACAGTTTTATTAATAAAGAAATAAACTTACTCTAGAGTACTGATATCATATTATAGTAAAATTAAGGTCATTAAAGTAAAATAAATAAATTCTTATCACAGAGGAAAAAAAATTCTTACTACTAGGTACTTTCCTCATTTGTATCCAATAAAAATACTTTATAATAAATTAAAGTTAAGTGGATTTGAATTCTCATCATGTCAGAACTATGAAATTCAAATAAAACACATTTCTTATGGATAAAAATATGTGGGTTATACAATAATCTGAATTTTGTTAAGTATAAAACTAAAGCTATTTGTTGAAAAGTTTATCAAAAAACGGTTAGGTACTTATAAATAATCAAAGCGAAAAAGAACATAACTACTTTTGATTAGTTTAGTTTGTCAAACAATGGATTGTTTACCTTTTACTTATATGTTTAAGCAAATGATCGAGGGTCGTGCGTTCAACTCCGTATTATGACAAATACGAGTTCTTTATGCATTTTTATTAGTTTTTAAGTTCAGTCCATACTCCATATAGTTCGAAAGATACCTTTAAAAATAGGAGGGATGGATGTACAGACGTTGTTTGCAGCCAAACAACGTCTGTACGGCTCCGAAGCGAGGGGTCCCGGGTTCGATTCCAGGCCGGGGCATACTTTGTGTGGTGAGCATGAAGTTTGTTCTCGAGTCTTGGGTGTTTGTCTTGTGTTTCTGTGTTTGTCCATGCCATCTGCGACATAGGGAATCCTAGTGCAGAGGTATGAGTGTGTAAACGTTTATTATTATTATTATTATTAAATACTCTACCAATAGTCTGACTCTCCGCATAGCTCAGATAGGAGTAGCTCTATCTTCTACACTTTAGGTCGCGGCTCAATTCCCACTCAGGTCGCTGGTTCAAAACCCAAATATACACCAATGAGTTTTTCATTTGACGAATTTATGTGCGCAATACCACGTTCTCGATACGATGAAGGAAAACATCGTGAAACCGGCATGTCTTAGGCCCAAAAATTAGAAGATATGTGATATTTACCAATCCGGATTGGTCAAAGGCCATTCACTCTCGATCGAGAGTTGGCCGCTGTCCATTAGATTAGAACATTAGATGCTGCTCGTAGCTCGATAGCTCGATCCGGATTGATAGATGTCAAAAAATGTCTTCGAACTTTTCATTAAAGGACGTGACGGTTTCCTCAAGATGTTTTCTTTCACCTTTTTGAGGACATGGTATTACACACATCACTTTTTCAAGCGAAAATCTCCTTGGATTCCGCTAGATATTAAATTTAAAAAAAATCTTGATTGAAAGTGAGCGTCTGTACCACTGAACCACCATGCTTTTATATGTTTTATGAAATCCTTACATAGTTTAAAACAAAGTCACTTCCGCTGTTTGTAAGCTTAGATGTTTTAAACTAAGTAACGTATTTTAATGAGGTTTTCAGCAATGGACTTTTAAAAAAAATTACTTTATTAAACAATAGGATCAGTTTTCCAAGTGTTAATTCTTTGAATAATAAATAAATATTAATAGACATTTCACGAAGCGCCATCTAGCCCCAAACTAAACAAAGCTTGAACTTTGAACTGAAACCAGATCTCTTATATATATAATATTTTTTATTTTCACAAAAAAAAAAATAACAGCAATATTGTCTGTTACTGACTTTTATTGTTAAAGGGTCTATACTAAATACGAGGGGCGGTTCCAAAATTCTATATTTTAAATTGCATGCGTACATTCTTTTAAATAATAAAACAACACTATAGGCAAATTGACATACCGAACTGAAGATTCGTGCGTCGAAGCAAACTTGCGAAACGTGATTTAATTTTAACCTTGGCCAGGTAGGCTTACCGTTGCTGTCTGAGTGAGATAAATCTCACTCAAATACACGTGACGAGATTATTTTCATCTATTTCATATCAGGGTGCTTCTTCATTCGCCACACATAACTGATAGAATACTTATTATACAAAGTTTCCAACCCACGACCTTACTACCCTCTGTACTGTATGAGTTACTAACGAAGGCCAGCAATAGTTTTCTTTTAATTTCAAAATAAAACCGAGTAATATGTATTCTAGAAATCAAAAAAGGAATCACATACCTTACATATAAAATTTTTTGAATTTAGAATTCCGATTCAAACCATAGACAATACAGTTTAAAGTGGCCATAATGAAATGACATCTTTATATCCCTATTACTAAATTGTATTAGGTATGTCCTTCGCACACGATCAGCGTGTCTAGTTTTCAAGTCCAAGTTTCTTAGTATTATAGATATAGTCAGATTCTGGTATTTTATTTTAATTTCAATTTAGATCACCCCAGCCTTGTTCTACGTATGGAACAGTAAGGGCATGAAAATATGTAAGTGAACCTTCTTCTAGGATTTTTTTTAATCATATTAATATCTACAAATTGAAATTATTATAACATGCGAGATCGGGCCGAGAATACGGCTCTTGTTCTTAGTTTTCTTTTGTGTGGTATCCGTTTACTTTCACTTTATACAATATTTTCACTCTTTATAAAATACAACGTTGTCGACCTCAACTAGTGTTGCCAACTCAAATACCAAATATTTACCTATCCTTTGGTGATATTTACCTATCACGCGGTGATGAACCGGGTACTGTTTGCCTAACGTTATAGTTTTAGTTAAAATAAAACAAGTCTAGCTTTCAAATCAGATGTAAAAATAAATGTTAATTAAGCACTCACATTTTTTTGTTTTCGGCAACCGGTTCTCATGCTAATTAAAAATAAATTCTAAGGCGTCATTCTTGTCCGTTCTAATATTTCCATAATTTTTTCTAATTTTTGGCTTCTATTTGAGTACCTACACGGGATTTGCTAATGAAATCTGTCTATTATATGAATATCTGCATCTAGTATGTTGGTTTATTTTATATATACTTAATTGACATTAATTTATTTTATTTATTCCTTCGACCCACCCCGGCTTCGCATGTAGTAGAGCATCAGTGTCGTATCAGAAACTACCCGTTTGAAGCCGGGGTGAGTTGCTAGTACTACATATAAACCTTCCTCTTGAAACATTGCTGTCTATTGCTGAAAAATCCATTAAAATACGTTGCGTAGTTTAAAAAATCTAAGTGTAAAAACATTAGTATATTTTAGGTATTAGGATTAGGTATTTTTTCCTTGTATCAACGTCATTAAACGTATAGCAATAACCTTTTTGAATTAAAAATAGTCTTCTTTGCCTCTTCTATTTCTGTTACCTAATATTCATAAATCTATAAAATCTGTATGACGAAGTATCACTTTGTCTATTGTTTTTTCGTTTATTTTTAACTGCCAGGATAATGTTACTATGGAGAAACATTTTTGGAAAACCGACGAGATATGTCGGAAATAAAAAAAAAATTACAAATGCATTATTCTATGGGATTTTGCTAATATTTTTGACAGCTCATTGTCAATTTGCTAATCTTTCTTTTTTCTTCTTTTGTTTGGCTTCGCACGACTTATGCATTGGCCATGGTCCAATTGATAATCAAGACAGGAAATCATCTTTTGGGTCAGTTAGTTATAATATAATATGTATATAACTAACTGACCCAAAAGATGAGCCCAGTAAAGTTTAGTATGCTATAAAATGTATGTATGTTTTAAATATGATACCTATAATATTATTTTTAACCAACTTCAATGAAAGGGGTCTAACTAGTCTGTATGTTAATAACACGATTTCTTCGCCAATTATGGTTTTTTATTTTATTTTATAGGTTAGAATACCGTAACTTTTTTTTTTAATTACACTGCTTTTAAGAAAATTTTAACATTGAAGTCGGTTTATTCGAATTTCAAATCAGCCAAATATAAGTTACGCCAAAAACTTTTTTAGTTTATTTTGCTAAAGAAAATATTCTTTAATAATTTTTTTGTTGAGTATGGCTATATTTGCGTATTGTCACGTTTGCTTTAATGGCTGTTTCAACAGAAAGTGGTTCTATTAGATAAAAATGCGCATTTATTATGTCATCGGTAGAGAGTTGACGATGTTTTCATATACCTACATAATATTTACTAACGTCAGGTTAAAATTTAAAATAATATGCTGAAATTCTGTGTAGTAAAATTTTATTTTAAACACTCGAACATAACTGTCAAGTGTTTGTGTTGCTGTTTTGCTGCGAATGTGCATGGCTACGGGTTTGACAATAAATAATATTCATATTCTAGTCTACTACAGAAATAGGTATGTTTACGAGTTTGGCAAGAACTAGTTTTCCTAGCATATATTAACACCCAGACACAGAACAAACATGGACGTTCGTCACGCAAACGCTTGTCCTGTCAAGCAACGGAACACACGATCTACAGCGCAGAAGGCAGACCAACAGAGCTATGAGGCCAGTAAAAGTTACAACATCTATCAAACCACAGCATCTTAACGAATGCAAAACTAAAAGAACGGCTAACTTCCAAGGACGAAATTTGAACAAACACAATTCCAGAACTTACAACAAACTGCATTTTGAATTCAAATCTGTGGGACGAACTGTTTGTAATTTTTGAATGGAAAATAAGACTGTTGCATTTTATGTTGAGGTGAATGATCCTCTCACATTAATGCGGCAGGTTTTGCCCACAGTTCTGTGTACATACAGTTATTCCAGAAACAGTTTTACATGTACCTTCATGTCATACGTCATCACGGTCTTGGTTCGATGCGCTAAGTGCATGTTTGTCGATGTGTTCGTTCCGGCTTTATAATTTCAAATCTCCGCAGCTACACTGGCGGCTAGCGTGAGGGAAAGGGGGAGTGGTACAACCTGGAATACTTGAGCCATATGGTGTTAAGGAGCATTCTTGAGTTATATGATACATGGATGCATGTGTTATCTGGATTCAAATCGACGAATGTACCACGAGGAACATTGTCATAGTATTAAATTGGTCACTACATTCACCTATCACTATTTTCTATTTGCTAAAGGAGAGCTAAGAAGTGGCTCCTGTGAAAAAAATGTTATTAAAAAACAAAACCCGTTCTGACTATTATAGTATTAGGTAGAGGGAATAATAAGGGCATGCGACCGTACTTGTAAACAGTCGATAATAACTGGAATACGAGTAACTCGTATGACTAATTACCGACTAACCAGCGCTAAAGCTAATAAGGCTAATAGCGAATCACCAAAACAACTTTGCATACACATTGACGTCACTGGAGAAATTGTTGCAATACTCCAAATTTCGAATTTGAGTCACGTTCAGCGATTTCCAAGTCATCACCCGCATTGAAAAAGCCGTACCAAGTAATTAGTTGTAAGCTAGTGTACGACTAAACCATTCCCCTCAGTCGCGATTCCGTCTGTTTCGAGAGCGCACGCCTTACGTTCGTGTCTCGCGCGTTGGACTAAAATGTCGTTACTCCCAATCGGGAGACAGTCCCAAGTGAAGTGACCATGCCGGAGTGCACCGAACAGTTAACGTTCACGATCCCCATCATACGCTACACCATGGATCCCGAAGACAAGCCCGAGGAGCGTCAAACCATGACGAAAAAGATGTCTCTAGTTACAACAGTGAAAATTGAGACTCCGGACAATGGTAGGAGGTTGTCGGAACCCACTAGGTATTACATACCCCCGCAGTGCAATAACAGGCTATCCCCGCGGAGTGCTAGAAAGCGAGACGCGAGGAGGAATTCTCGCTCGGACGTGACTGAGGACTCTCCTCCTAGAGAGTCTCTAGGACCGAAACCGTGTAACTGTGAGGAGTGTAGGGCATCCAGCCCTTTGCCTCCTGGATATGGGCCGTCGACGTTGTCTCCTGGTTATGATCAGATGAAGATATCTCTTCTGGAAGTGCCGTGGAACGATGACTACACGGAGGCGTCGAGTGATGACCTCAGCTCGGAATGGGATTCAGACGTTCCTGATCCACCTCCACCTACACAAAAGGTAATTTATATCGGAAGTGCCTCATTACATGTTGTTGAAACTTTATAGGCATCACTTGCATACTTGTTAGTGTAGTGTTACCTATTTGAAGTACTAGTGTACTATTTCATTTTATTTTTATAAATAGCAGTGCCCCACATTCTTATTTGCGGGTGGCCATCCTACGGGAATACTTCACATTTTTTTATAAATAGTATCCTATGTTAATCCAGGGTATGGGCTACCTTCCTAACAAATTTCATCTAAATCCGTTCAGCCGTTTAGGCGTGAAGAAATGACAAACATACACACTTATATACATACGCACATTCGCCTTGTGTGATTATTTTTGATGATACAATTCAGTAGGATTCACTAGGCATATTTGGGAAATAAAACCCGCTCTAATTAGTTTGGATTATTTCGTTTCGGTTATTTGACAATATTTCGTTTGTTATGTCAAAACCTAGACAATTTTCATTAGCAATAAGGCCAACATATAAATATTAGAAGAACATCGTTTTTAAGAGTTTGCAATCGTCTAATTTTCTCACAAACCGAATGTTATTTAATAAAAATGGAATATATCATTGGAACCGGCTGTTTACTGGAATTATTTAATTCAGTGTCACGAAACAGCTTTTATAATTAAAATATATAGTTAATATTTAATGAAGTTAATGAAAATGGCAAAAAGTGACATTTGCTAGGGGAAAATGTAATTCAAATATTACCAATGATCGTGTTGTCGTGTTAGTAAGATTATTGCACAAACGTTATTTTATTCAGCCATCACAAAGATGGATAAAGATATAAAACATTGCGAACTGAATGTTGAGAAACGTTATAATAACGATTTGATTTTATCGTAAATTGTATATTTACGATCAGCACAAATATTACCAATAGTATTACTGGAATAGGGTTGTCCAAAGTTCCAATTTAATAAGATACGACCGTTATTTTATTTCTGAATTACCAAATAACCTACTTCAGAAAAATCGTGCATGTTAGATCAATTATAAACTGTGTTTTGCTTTGTCAAAGAAGTCAAATTATTTTATTTCAAAAGACTGCTCAGGCGTTTTCGCCTCGCTTGAGTTTAACATAATTATGTATGAATAGATACGCATACGTTCGCGAACAGTTTTTGACATAAACAAGAGGTTAATTAGCATCAGCATTTTCACATTGGTCAACTGTTAAAAGGGGGCTTCTCTCGTAAGCGCCACCGGGATGCAACGGCAAAACTTGTATTTAATCTGTTTGGTGGAATCGAGATGGAAATATGTGAAGAGTTTATGATTACATAAAGATTAAGACGGATTAAGACAGATTAAATACAAGTTTTGCCTAATTCAAACGAACGAATTGAATTTATATCAAATGTGAGATTAACCACAGATATACCCCTCAGCGATTATGTCAGCAAGCAGTAGAAAAAAGGTTTCAAAGTTTGATCTGATAGAAAGTACCGTGAAATTCATTGCCTAGATATTGGCCATTAGATAATCTCCTATGACAACCCTAAGCATAATCTCCTAGATCTCCTAAAGTGCGTAGATTGAATTATAACAGACCTATAAATTACTGAAATAACTTCATTCATTCGTGTGTTGAATTAAACAATACCTCTTGCTAAATACGGGAATAAATTAACGTAGGCTATTTAAATGCAAATTAGAGGAACAAAAACTCTTTCGAAATGTGGAATTTTAATTCATGATGTAGGTAATTGTAGTTTTACGTAAGCAGATGGATGTGTGAAATAACACGAATGGATAAAGTTATTTGTATGAGTAGCAATACCTATATAATAAGACGAAATTTGAAAGTAGCATCATTGACAGACAAGGAACGAAAGGTATGTAATAAAAAGAGTGAAGAATATGAATTTTGATGGATAGAAGGGAAAAGGAAGGTCAAAGAAAAGATGAATGGATTGTATAATACTATTGAATGAATCGATAGTGGCTGATAGAGGAGTGTGGAAGCAAGACATACTGCACTGATCCTAAGTGAATTGCGAAAAGGGTAAAGATGTACGTTAGCAGTTTTTTCATTAGAGACTTTATATTGGCATCACGCAAATCACTATTATGTTAGAATAAGGGAAAATTATGCAAGGAACCTGAATATACTATTTATGCTAACCCACAAATATGAGAATAAATATACTCGTACTTAATTCAACAAAACTAAATTGATGACTCTTTTCAAAATACTGGTAGGCATCACATAAACGTCAACACAGTAATATGAATTTAATGTAAATTAGCCAACGTCAATTCTAAAAATTATAAAATAATTGATGCTTTTGTACAAAGGCAGTGTCAAGTTTTAATTAAATCTATACAAATCAAACAAAGTAGGCATATTTTAGCGACTATAAAGGAGCATTGTTTGTATCAGATTTTTATGGCTTTTGATCGCGACTTCGGTTACGTTAATGTGGATTTTATAAGAACTCGTTGTCCTTTTCTGTAAAATGTTATGATGATCGTTGAGAGTTAACGTGAAAGCATAACTAATAAGAAAAGTTAAAAAAACAATGTCTTATTACATTTTTTTAATGTATATTTGTGACGGAGCGAGCTAAGGCCCCACCTGGTGATAAGTGGCGACCCCCGCCTGTGACAACAGTAATGCGACTCAGTATAAGATTTGAACCTTAGACTAATTCATCTTGTTGCGTCCATCACCCGAGACGGGGATGATACGTCTCATGCGCATGTGATTTCACCGGCACCCACACCCTTCCACCGGAACACCACTGCTTGGCGGCAGATTCCAGGTGTGGTTGCAGTACTTTTCCGGACGAACTTGGCACAAGTTCTATTGCTGCTGCTAAGAGTAGTCCAGTGCCTTCGCTCTTGTCAAAGATAATGAATGCTTGAAAAATTGTTTGAATATTTTTTCGTGACTCTGCCCTAGATATTGAAATAGCATCATAAATATTATGAAGCTATTTTTAATTTTTGGCTATTCAGTGAAATATTTTTATGCTCCGGAATTCCATCGTAATACAACTTTGTTATTCAAAGCAAAGTTTAAAAAAAATCAAAACAGACAACTAAACTACGCAGCATTTTAGATTTGTTCGTCATCTAGATTCCGGCGTTAATGGCAAAAGAAATATAATAAATATCGGAACTCACATTAATATTCAATAACATATTAATCTGAGATCGAAAACTGGCTTGCTATCAACAAATACTCAAGACTTTTAATATTTTTACCTCGGGGGACAATATTTTATTTGTAGTGATGAAAATTGTGAGTAAAAAAATTTTTTTACCTTATTTTTTGGTAAAGTCGAAACAAATCGAAACAAAAACAACTATCATCATCAATCACGAATGCTATCAATGATAAATTGAATATGAATCAATGATAAATTGATTACTATTTTTTTCCACTGAGATGCTACAGACGCCACACAGTACAGTCCAAAAATGCGTGTACCTACGTACGTTTACACACACACACTTACACGCCTGCACTACGATTTCCTGTGTCGCAGATGGCATGAAAAAACTGAAACAAAAAAGCAGACCCAAGATATGAGAACAAATTTTACGCTCGTCACACAACATTTTCCCGGCTGGGATTCGAACCCAGGACGCCTAGCTTGGCGTTTGTACTCAATCGTAGGTCTGTTTTTTTTTTTTTTTTTCGTTTCAGTTTTTTCATGCCATCTGCGACACATGACCCACGATGCTTGCAAGAAGCAGGTTGTATTTATTATAATAAAAAGTTGAACAATTTGCGTAATTTACTATGTTCATAAACTCCTAGGTTTAGGTAATGAAACTACTCGTTTGTTGTATCATTAAATCTACTTATTAGTAGAATTACAAACATATCCTAGTAATCTATAGAGAAACCGTGCTACAAAAAGCTTTTGTTTTTTGTCGATAATCATTATGTTGCAGAGGTTGTTATAGATACTGATTCTAAGATCATTCTCGAAAATTCCGCAATAACTTTAAGCTCTGTCTAATTTAATTTATAGGTATATAATGTAGGCATTTACGAGTAGGTTACGATAGAACGATTGCGTTGCTTTTAATTAACAAAGATCTTTTCCATGATCCATTGTTAGGTCCAGATTCCATATCTTAAACTTAACTGAACTCTTCTTATTAAATTGAAGCCTAGTTATGTTTTTACGAAGTTTGTATGGAGTCCTCGAAAAATATATAACTGATTCAAAAATCGAAAAAAAAAAAACCGTCTTCGATACTTTCGATACTTTGTTGACATATTATATATAGTTATATATATAAACATCTAAATTGATAACCTTCTTTTTGAAGTCGGTCAAAAAGCCAATTATTACATAGCAACGTCGAATACGTCATAGATAACATTTATGCGGGTAAATAAAAAAAATTTGATGAAGCAATATAGAGCAGCAAAATATAGTTCAATATATTTTGTAACTTTTTACAACCATTTTGTAGCTTGAAAACGTTTCCAACAATATGTTGTTTGATTCTAGAATTTATTATTAAACACTGGAATTATATGTATAATAGTATTTATTTAATAAACACTAATTTTAAATATAGTGGCTTGTTGCGTACATAATGCGCATGAGCTCAAACCATAGCGTTCAGAGTAAGGCTGGACAAGTTCCGAACTTTCTTTCTCTGCCGGCGAAAACTAGGTCCTTCGACCAGTTAATGGTTTCTTGCGAAGAAAAAGTTGGTCCCACCCATTGCCGACAAAAAATGCAAAGAAATACCACACTGACGTGGTTTTCATGTTACCGATGCAACAGGATGTGGCTTCGGTCGTCTGAGCCTAGATCGGGAAGGACCTAGCTCAGGGAGGATCTAGGTTGGAGAGGATCTAGGTCGGAGAGGACCTAGGTCGGGGAGGACCTAAGTCGTATTGCTGTTATGTGGAGGCAACTACTTAACATCAGTGTTTTGTAACTTTTATCACATAAAGTTCTGCCTGTATTTCTCAGACTAACTGTTTATACTTAGGTATAAATTTATACCATATTTACTATTTTATTTATAAAAAAAAATGTATGGCTGTGTGTTGGTAAACTTATCACTTGAGAACGGTAGGAAAGATGAACTATTTTTTTTAATAAGCGAAAAATACCTGAAAAAAACACCTGTAAAATTTATATTTTCGAAAGTAACGGATTTTTTGTCTATGGCGTTATTTCTACTACGTGCAAATGTCATTTGACAAAACGTTACAGACAAATGCAAAGCAGAAAATGTGAAACAAAGCAGGACAGTCTGTAGTAAATAAAATTGATATCTTTTTCATACAATGTTTTTCCTATTAAGTAGGCAATAAACATTTGTATTGTAGTAGCATTTTAACAACGTAATTGTTTATGAGTAATTAAAAAGTTAGCTTTCAAATTATAGTTGCTTGATTACTTTATCCGATAAATTGAACAGATAAAAATATGTCATGTTTCAAATGATTATAATTTACTACAAAGTTGATCCACTTACCAGAGGCTGTAGTTACTATAATTTGTGTCTTACAACTTTTCGATTATACGACATCGATCGATCATCTGTGCTTTCACCGGCTCAGCGGCCGCGATATTTATAGTTCAAGCTTATATTTATTTGACTTGACTGGCCTCTTAGCTCAGTAGTAGCTCTGCTTTCTGGTCGTAATGATACCACCTTTTTTATTTATACAAGGGGAAATACGTTTCATTTACTCCACGCCTTGGGGAGGCGTGGAGTTAGGTGAGACTCGCCTCCAGCAGTGCTGGAGGAATACTCACTAAAACCCCTTGGAGTTCCGTCTTCGCACGTGGGCAGGAGGAAGGGTAAAAGTTGCTCTTATCCGCTTCCTCTGCAGACCGCATGTCCATTGCTGGACCCGACACTATGTGGGTTTAGCCACATCCTTCCCATTCGGAGCTGGTACACCGGAGCACGGCTGTACCACCTCACGTGCTCCTTGGGTCGTCTCGAACGACAAGTTTCCCCAAACTTGCCGCTCCGACGTAATGATACCACCTGTGACAACCATTTGTGGGATAACCATAGGTGATTGTTCTATGTCTGCAGCCATTAGTACAAAAAATAAAGATTATTATAAATATTTTTTCAGTTATCTATTATAGTTCGATGCTTAGCTAGAACGAGATGACGCTGCATGAAACTTCGTGTATATTTATTATTATTTATTTGCCAACAATTAAGAGAAATATTTTATTAGTATTAGATATTTTGATTTAGTATTAGTAATTTAAAAATCGGTTGTCAGCATTCGTCACCAAATCTATAAGGTATATTATACATGTCTAGGCCTGCTTTGAATTGCGTAATCCCCTTGATTGTTAATACTACAATTACCTAAAAAAAATCAACGATAATAACAAAAAGCGACGAGCAATTATTACTGACAAATGACTTGAATACTTAACATAATAACATAGCATAATCACATAATAACATACAGTGGCTTATCACAATCTCAAATGGTCGCAGATTCGTATTTTTTTATACGAAATTTAGTACTGAAACGACCTATAAAATTTCCACTACAAAGACTTCTCTCGAGTGTAAAAATGGTTTGTACTTTATTACGAAAGCCGAATCTTATTGGTAGAGTTCATGTTTTTTTTCGACGTCTTGGAAATGCTGGTTTCATCATAGTTTCATTACTTCATCATTTTGAGAACACATATATTTTTCAGCCAAAACTTCACTGGTACACGTCTGGTAAACCCGTAACATTTGGATTAAAACTCAGCACAAAGCAGCCGTTCACTATAGGTCCCCACACTTTCAATCTATAAAACTATCCAAATATAGCATATTTTTTTATCTCACCGATATCTCCAAACAGCAATGTATAGCCCAACCATTGGCTTTTTTTTAATATTTAGAGCTTCTAATGTTCATACTAGACCTTGATACTATTTTTCAATAATATATGTTACCTTAAAATCAAGAGTGAGCTTGAAGTTACGCCTATAAATACCACGATATTCTTGTACGTGAACTGCAGTACTTATACCTACATTCTGTGCATTCACCGTTACTGTACGCTTGAGCTGGTAACCTCCTTCGACCTATTGTGTGCGGTTGTGAAAATAAATTAGACTTAAGTTACTTATTAAAGTGACTTTGAAGCGCGCGATTTATTACATGTCGTAAAACAACTCTACGCTACGCAACTTATGAATGAATGTTTTTTTTTTATATTCCACCTTAGAAATACACATGATATTGGAAACAGGATATTCAATTGTTTGCGATTTTATTTTGTTTTAATGCAAATTTTAATCTACTGTTAAGTAAAGGGTTACCTTTACCAGTAGATTATTAGTTAACAATGTTAATGGTAGCACTAAGTTAATGAATAAAGATATTATATTCTATAGGATGTGTTCAAAGTATCCAACGAATTATAAATTGTATTTATCTTTTCATTGCTTAAAATTAAACATTTCATACATACAGGAAGGAAAAATACAAAATGTTATCTTTATTGCAATGAGAATTGTATTATAAAGAACTAAGAAGAGGCGATTTCATAATAAAACACGTATGTATATGTTTCGATTGTATTATCATCTATTCTTTGAATATTGTCGGTTGAAACCGTGTATTATATTATTATTTGTTTAAATCGAGTGAAAACTTTTAAAAAATACAAATTAATTAAAAAATATTAAGGTTGCATACCACGTTGTTTTATTAAATCAGTAAAGATTCAAAATCTTTAATTGGGAAATATTATAAAAATAACACCTAAATTATCCGAACAACTAAATTGACAAAGTAATTCAAATAAAAAAATACGTTTACACACTTGCACTTCCTGCACTAGGATTCCCTGCACTGTGTTGCAGGTGGCATGGGCAAACAGAAACCAAGACGAACACCTAAGAACCGAGAACAAATATAACGCTCATCACACAAAGTCTGCCCCTGCTGGGTATCTAACCCGGGACCCCTCGAGGGCAGGCCTACTATCTACTAAGCCACGGAGCCATCCAAAAGGTTCAAAACTCTCTAAGACTGAGATTTAAATTGCTGACCTGCTTTCTATGAATAGTTCTTACAGTACAATTGTTATGTATATCCAATGCCTCTTAAATCTCATGACAGTGTGATTTTACCAGCCACAATGGCCATATTTATAATAATGTAATCATACCGTATTGAATGACCTCACAGCTTAGTAGCAGCTCTCCCTTCTGTCGTTTAGATAATGGGTTCGATTCCCATTCATGACAAATATTTGTGTCACCAACATAGAAGTTTATTCTGGGTCTAATATTGTATAATATTATTTTCTGTTAAGTGTAATTTTTAATCCAATGATGATTGAATAACTAAATTGTATGTATTATTTATCATATTCTTCTTCTTAAGTGTCAGGATGTCTTTTAGCCTTTGGTTACGGCGTCGTGGTTGCGATTCCCACCCGGGACAAGCATTTGTGTGCGAACAGAAATGTTTGTTCAGTGTCTGGGTGTTAATATGTATTATATGTATGTATTTCCTAAAAAAAGTACTATATATGTATTCTATCAGTTATCTAGTTCCCATATTATAAGCTATGCTTCGTTTGGGGCTAGATGGCGCTGTGTGAAATATGTCAATGAATCACTATTATTATTTTAATTAAAAATGCTAGCGGCCGCTTTTTGATGGGCATCTCGGCCAAAATACGTTCTCCATTCATAATTATATATAAAAATAGATCGATACATCGAAATACATCGATTAAAAACTCAATAACAGTAATCTTACAGCCAGATCACGAGCTATATACCTATGAGATATGAGTCCATTAATAGTATGGGTATAACTCAGACAGTAATTGCGTTTCCAGCGCCATTTTTCTCCTAACATGTCATACCTTTAAGTATTGCGACCCGTATATTGAAATTCATATGTTGCCATATTATTAACAATATAGTCCAAAAACATGAGCAAGATGAATTTCTGCTCAAAATGCAGAAATGCTAAGGTTTTTCTCGGGTCTTGGGTGTTTATTCTGCGTTTCTGTGGTTGTCCATGATATAAGAAACTACATGCAGAGATATGAGTGTGTATGGGTTTTTTTTTTAATATTATTGCAGTTATATACGTCGGTACGTGTTGTTCACGTGTGTCTCAAAAAAAAACAAATTATTACATGATATTTTGTTTCGATTTGATTTAGAAATCGGTCTCAAGTCCAACATTATGCAATACATGTCTGCATCCATTCTGATAAACTTTGACCTGTTGATATCAACTATCAGACGAAATTGGACCATATTGCCCCGGTGAACTGGTTTTTTTATCGAGCAAGTGTATTTTTCCTGCCAGACAATGCTTTAATTAACTATACTGGATTATACGTATGCATACGAAAGATAACTGGAAAATAATAGAAATAACCAGTTTCATTTTCGATCGTTGCTATAAATAGACCAATGAAATTGTTATTCTGGTAAGTATATGCACTATTTGTTTGGACTGTTGTTTGGTTTTATTATATAATAAATCGTAACTTACTTAGTACAATAATAAATTGAAAATCGATTATGGGAGTTGAATAGATGGTAGAGAAGGACATTAATTATTATTATTTTTTCAAATTTATTTCTCATTATTTATTTTATTTCTCATTTGTATACATTTTTCACTACAAAATAATACATTATTTATAAAATAAACCGTATAAAAACATTGTAGTAAAAAATATATAAAAACGGAGGACCACCGACTGCGGAGTAAGACCCAAGCAGTCGGTGGCTAGGGCTGCAGAGAGAGGAACCTCCTGACGATGCGTGCCGTGTCCAGGAGTACCGCTTTCTGTATCTGGCCCTTGATCCAGCCGCCTAGCGAGAGCCTCTTAAGATGTTGGTCGAGGCTCTTCGCTATAAGTCCGTTCACTGAAACGACTATTGGGACGATAATCGTTGAATCCACATCCCACATAGCGGTAATCTCATGGGCCAAATCAAGGTACTTGCTATGCTTGTCCTTCTCGGCCTTCACGAGATTAGCGTCATGTGGAATAGTGATGTCAACGAGTATCGCCCGGCGCTCTGGCCGGTCTATTATCACGATATCAGGCTTATTGGCGACAATAGTCCTGTCCGTGATAATAGACCGGTCCCAGTAGAGCGTAGCACGGCTATTTTCAAGAACTGGCGCCGGTGCGTACTTATAGTACGGCACTTCAGATCCGACAAGTTCATATTTGAGTGCAAGTTGCTGGTGGATGATCCTGGCTACAAGGTTATGTCTATGCAAATACTCTCCGTTAGCCAAGTGCGAACAACCCGAAAGTATATGTCTGAGAGACTCACCGGGACAGTGACATGCACGACAGATGTCCACCGTCCCATCCTTCATTATATACTTGCGGTAGTTGTTCGTCTTGACTACTTCATCCATGATTGCACAGACAAATCCTTCGGTTTCCCCAAATAGGTCACCGAAACGTAACCAGTTCACCGAAGCGGGCAGATCCACATCCGGCCCCGTGAGGGCCTTGTAGAACCGCCCATGCAGCTCCTTGCTCTCCCATCAACGTTTCAGAGCGTAGCTGATCAAGTGTGGAGTCATCCAACAGTTTACACCTTTGAATAGCTCGCACTTGGTCAGATAATCGTTGTGTAGTGACGGTCACAGCTGGTTCCAGGGCCTGAAACAGAAGAAGCATCCGGGCACGGTACGCGGTCAGACAGGTTCCTCCCTCTGTAGCCCTATAGTATGCACGCATGACGTTGATGTTGATATCTTTATTCCATTTCATGCGTTGCACTCTGCCGATGGCGGGGATCGAACGCGGGGCAGCTTGTCCCGCAGATCCCAAGCCGGCCGACAGTGGTGGCCTCCCTCTACGTCGCACAGGTGGTCGCGTCGACGGGGGCGGCGGCGACTCGCTCTCGTCGCTCGACACGTTGCTAGTCTCCGGGGGGGTGCCATACTTCTCATCCCCGGACGACGACGCGGAGCTTGACGAGGCGGGCGGCGGTGGTGGTAAATGTGCGTTTCTTTCCGCTGCTATGTCGTTTCTTCTTTAATTATTATTATTATTTCAAATTTATTATTATTAATAAAACAATATTGTAGTAAAAAAATATAAAAACGGAGGACCACCGACTGTGGATTGCGACCCAAGCAGTCGGTGGTTAGGGCTGCAGAGAGAGTAGACTGTGAACAAAAACATTACGAGGAACAGAGCTGGTGGTAGAGCAATGTCCTTATAGCCTGTGGCCAGCTTGCAGCCTTAAAACTCACCTCTGCCAGCTTCCTTTGAGACTTGAAAGCCCAGTTACAAAACCGTTGCGTGGTTACCAACGGCTACATGTAACCACACAATTTTGATGCCATAATTATTATAATTTTTTATTTTGTAATCAGGTCATTACAAAACTCTTTGATTATTCCTCATTAGCAGAAGAGCGTTCAGATCTTTATAAAATTAATAAGGTTTACAGACTGCTAGCTGCGCCCCGCGGTTTCACCCGCGTAGTTCCCGTTCCCGTGGGAGTATGGGGATAAAATATAACCTGATAATGTAGCTTTCTATTGGTGAAATATTTTTTAAAATCGGTTTAGTGGTTTAGGCGTGAAAGCGTAACAAACAAAGTCACTTTCGCATTTATAATTAGTTAGGGTTTAGCTACCTCAGCTGGAAGTAGCTGTGCACTGAAATACAAGAGTTCACTCAGGACTATATTATTGAAACAAACTATATTATAAAACTTTACGCTTAAAAACACTTTAAACAATCTGTACCCGCAACCTGGGGTGTACCGTAGCCATACGCTTTCAATTGCGACAATCAACGAGATTATAAGATTAATAGCAATCTCAAAATTTGGCGAGTAACATCGTCTGCTTGGTCGATTTTAGATGCTAAGACATTTAAATGTATCCTAAATTTTTTCATTATGTAGCTTTCTACATAGTTCACTAATATGTTGGCATTAGTCAACACAACTCTGGCAGTATAATAATAAATGCAAATATAAAATAAATTTTGCAAGTTAAATAAAATTATATGACAACATAAATAAAGCTCATATGTATATAGCTCTATATATATCATTTAAGAATTATATGTTTTGACGGCTCCGTGGCTTAGTTGGTAGTAGCCCTGCTTTCGGATCGAGGGAACCCGAGTTCGATTCCCGGCCGGGCACACTTTGTGTGGTGAGCATGAAGTTTGTTCTATACAGATAATCTACTTAAGCATCTTTCCGCCCGATTAGTACAAGGATGGGTGTCCATTTGAATCGAGCGCTTTCGTGCTTCAGAGAGCACGACAAAATATCGGTCCCGACTATACTAGTCGATAAGTGATATTGGGGACCTTGAAAACTTTGAACGATTTAAACGGTCTTATTATTGCCAAGCAGCAATAAATTGCTAAGCTTATTGGAAATCTTGTTATGGGACTCCGAGCACGAATTCACAAAACACATGGAATACAATCAAATACCGTCTAACGACTCAGATCGTAGGAAAAATTATATGTTAGTGAAACGTTGGTAAACATTACACGTTTTAGCAAATTGTTCTACATTAAGAAACCATTCCTACACAATCACAATCATTTGTTTTTGCTCCATCGCGTCATTCGCGCTAACTCGGTTAACTGCGCCCGCTCGCACACAAACGCTAAAAACATTGTTTTTCTTTTCTAAAATTGAGTTTTGTATGAGGTCGGATATGAGTCATTATGGGGAACAGGGGAGGGCTGACGTCAGAGGAAGCGTGGTGCTTTGTGATCACCGGTGGTCTGTAAAGGATGCAGTAAATGTTTAAAATACCGTTATAAAAGTGCGTGTGCGCTGGGTTTTAAAATAATGATTCCACAGAATCAGTTATAATTTTATTTATCTTTATATATTACTTGAACGTATAATTTCGATAGATTGTTTTGATTTATGGGTTATAAGGTCAAAAATATATAAAACTAGCTGCGCCTCGCTGTCTGCGGTTTTCCGGAATTAAAAGTAGCCTATATGTTAATCCAGGATATAAACTATCCTGGTACCAAATTTCATCCAAATCACACACATACATATAAACTTTCACCTTTATAATATATTAGCGACCCGCCCCGGCTTCGCACGATTAGTAAAGCATCAGTGTCGTATCAGAAACTACCCGTGCGAAGCCGGGGTGACTTGCTAGTGTATTATACATATAAACCTTCCTCTTGAATCACTCTATCTATTAAAAAAAACCGCATCAAAATCCGTTGCGTAGTTTTAAAGATTTAAGCGTACATAGGGATATAGGGACAGAGAAAGCGACTTTGTTTTATACTATGTAGTGAAGTTTGATAACTCATTTTCATACTTTGTCTAATAAACATGTATGGTCACTATACACATCGCCATCTAGACCCAAATTAAGCATAGCTTTTACTATAGTAACTAGATAACTGATAAAATACTTATATCTCTTCATATACTTTTTATTTGCAAATACATACATATAATACATATTAACAGCCAGACACAGACTGAGACCTTTTATTTTGAGGTTGCTTATTAATCGGAACAAGTATCAACCCGACCCAAGATGGTATTTGAGGAATCAAGACGCCCCAGACGCAGACGAATATGCCAACTGCAATCAGCGGTAGTAGAACAAAAATCGGTAACCGATTTAATCGCTTTAGGCCTTACCTACGCTGTAATTAGAAGCCGATACAAGAAAAAAATCGGCTTAAAACTAGTGCCTATACTACCAACATTCCATATCTAAAGTGGGTTATTAAAATGCTACCTCTAATTATGGCCTTTTGAATCCAATCGACCCACCCACCAGTATCATATCTAATTATTAAGGCCTTACTGGGTCGGCATCGGAAAGACCTAATCTTGTTCTGTGCATAATTACTACACCTGTTATCGTAGATAATTGCCATATTAAACATTATCTCGGTACACGATGCTGCGACACGCGAAATGCCGCTAGTTTATTGTGGAATATCGTTTTCTTCATCGTTATAGATAAAAGGGAAGAAAATTCGATAATTTGATGTTTGCAAGGGTTTTTTTATCCTTAACCGCTTGAGTGGTCCGGCCGGAGTCCGGCCCGCGCAGCGAATTATGTCTGTAACGTCCCGCTCCGCCGTCATCGTTTTTTTAATAACCGCGCGCGACGTTTTTTCACATAAACATTTACTTCTGGACAACTACTGTACCTTCATTAGAATAAAAAATTTAGTGTAAATTTAGGTCATTGATGGATGGCGATATAGAAGTCCTATCTTCGTAGAGAGGGGTAATTTTGAATGGAGTCAAATATTTAAAATTAGGCGTAACTTTTATATCATTAGTTCATTAGATAACCACATAAAATAATATGAGATTTTGCTTCAAAAATATATAATGCCTTTTTTATTATAACATGTTTGTTTTTTATCAAAGCAAATACAATTTAGTTTTTGTCCTAGCTAGTTGAAAACGTATGCTAGTTTTATTTATGACAACAAATATAGACTTGGATTAAATACTTCATAACAAGATTTTTCTAATGTTTAAAGTATAGCCGACCTTTCGACAAATGTTTAACATTTTAAAGAATACATAATATTTTTGTTGTTATACTTTATAAAAAAAAAACTGCGATAACTGTATCTCCACGGCCATCATGTGTTAGAGCTATAAGTATATATGTGTTTGCTTAGCCTACTTTAAACACAAACGAAAGTAGATTAATACTGAATTAATATGAATCTTAAATCTATATACTAAAACCGGAGATTATCACAGACCAATGGTGTATACTCGTATTTACACACTGATTAGATTAAACGAATCTTTCGCGAAAAGTTATAAATGGTTTTCGAAACCATGCGCCAAATTTATTGCTAAGAACGCGTGATCTCGGTGACACATATTTATCGTAAAATATTTCCAATTTTTTGAATACAATGGACGACTCCGTGGCTTAGTTGGTAGTAGCACTGCCTTCAAAGCGAGGGGTCCCGGGTTCGATTCCCGGCCGGGGCACACTTTGTGTGGTGAGCATGAAGTTTCTCGGGTCTTGGGTGTTTGTTTTGTGTTTCTGTGTTTGTCCATCCCATCTGCGACACAGGGAATCCTAGTGCAGAGGTATGAGTGTGTAAACGTTTATTTATTTATTTAAAATTGATCAACCCTCCGACCTCCATGGGAGACATGAAGCAAGACACACTGATAAACAGTTTACTGAGACTGCATTGGGAGTATTACCTTCCTCTAATTAAGACTCTACGACTCTATGTATTGGCCTCTATTAAAAATACGACTTTACCTAAGTGATTAACACATTATTTCTGTTTGTTAATTAAAATACCGATCAGAAAACTTAACTTCATGTTCTACGTCACAACTACGCAAGTTTTAATTACCTTAAGTAATTAGTATTTTTCGTAAGGATTTGATAGTAATATGTATTCGTATTCAAGCTGATAAGCATATCTAAATTGTATGAGTTCAACATTTGATAGCGTGTAGGTATTGTGGATGTTTCTTTTTTATTTCGATTTGCATAAAACAGTGCACAAAAGTGCTACAATAGAAACACGGTTCTTTTGTATTTTGGAAAAATATGTATAAATATTTCTAGAAAACATAAAATATTATGTGGACGAAAAGAAAGAAAATATTATAGATTATAGGTTGGATATTATAGAAAATTTACGTTTAATTTTACTTCTAGTTTTATTTTTCGATTTCACTGTTTAGGACGTTGGAGATTCTAAACCATTTATAATTATATAGTATACTATACTGTATTCAGATTTTAATACCCAAACGGCTTAACACAAATTTTACATCAATTTATTTAACTACTAAATTATTCGCATACACGCAATTTCCGATACTATAAAGTTTCTCGTGAAAGTCGGTACATAACTCATTAATTTAATAACAATAAGCGTTCCAAGTACCCTCACTGGATTTCTGAAGAGGTCTGCAGAGGGGCTGACGCAGTTTAATTTGAACTCCGAGATGGAGGCAATTAACTATGTGCAAGAATGCTACACTAGGAGAGTACGAAGTGTACTACCCAAATACAAGCTAGCTTGCGTGACCTTTTGGCTTGGTCGCAAGTAACATACACGGTACAGAGAGAAAACCAGCAACAGATATATACACTGGTCACCGGGCGGGGGGAGATTGCACTCATCTCACCTACATTCTTGCCCTCCGTTCTCGGCCTGGTTCACCTACCGAAGCTACCTCGATGTACAGGGGACATTAAATTCTCAAGACAAAATCTCTTTTAACTTTTGACCCTGCTTAATATGCGTGCTCAGTTTTGTAAACAATCATACTCACATTTTGTAAGAAATACAATAATTATTGAATAAAATAATATCATTTACTCAAATGCCAAATCAATAAACAAGGTAAATAATTTTGTTAAAGAACAAGTATTGTGTCACCCTGAAGTAACCGTAATGACTTATTTGAACAGTACTTGCAATTACGTATGCAAATATCGTTGCCAATAATTTAACAATACCGTTCATCAAGGTTATTTCGTTGGCCCATTTAAAATTCTTGCCATTTTTTATGTTTGTTACTGCCATGTTTTAATGGCCATCTGTTCCAATCACTTATTTATTGAATATTATTTTATTATTATTAATCTGGCATTTCTAATTTCTCTCGATTATTCGAGTTATTGAACCCTACTATTTACGGTTTTTTTTTAAATATGTAATATATGATATCTACACATTTTATTTTACTTTATGGTTGGTTTGTTTATTTATTATTAGTATTCCCCCCTTACCTACTGTTCGATGGTCGTGAGTTCCCTAAGGTTTGTGCTGAAAATCAGCGCTGGGTATCCTATTTACCCAGCAGATGCTGAGCACAGAGCTTTTCGCGCAAGCCCTGTATACGGCAGCGATCCGCCAAGGCATGACTTTTTCTTTTTTAAGTGTTATTTTAATTTTTATGTTTTTTGATTTGTTGTATACAGTTTGCGAGAATAAAAATTTTCTTTCTTTCTTTCTTTTGAAGACGCAATCACACTTATTATTCGGAGTGATGGGTCGAATGTGCTTCTTACTTGACGAGAACCCACACACTTCAGAACTAGAGAAACACAGAAAGAAACATGATTTTGTAGGTACAAAATCTAATTTTGCTATCAGGCAGTTGCCTGGTAGCAGAATTAGATATACAAACTACAGTGTCAGGATTTGTTGGCTAGAGTATCATCAGCTGTTTGGCAGGATGTACCACGGGCCTGTCATAACGCAAGGGGGACCTAGGGTGTTTGACGCGGGATCTGACGTCCTGTCGCTGTCATAGGCCCTGAGGCACGCGCAACCTGTCCTATGACGCGGGATCATCTGACGTCCTGTCGCTTTTATAGGCCCTGAGGCACGCGCAACCTGTCCTATGACGCGGGATCATCTGACGTCCTGTCGCTTTTATAGGCCCTGAGGCACGCGCAACCTGTCCTATGACGCGGGATCATCTGACCTCCTGTCGCTTTCATAGGCCCTGAGGCACGCGCAACCTGTCCTAGCGTCATAAAAACCGGTGGGGGTACTCGATACCCCTGAGGAAAGGTCTGGAAACAGACTATCGCGGCGGGATCGCGGATGTTTCTGCAAACATTCCCATGACCTAGCCACTTTTAGAGGACACAGTGGAAATTTAGTGGGTAAATACATCTAGCCCCTCATGTTGAAAAGAGTTAAGAACAGGAGAAGGTTTTGGTCACCGTTGAGCCATGCAGAACTAACATAGAGTTCGCCAGGGGCGTAGCTACCGCCGTATTTGCCGTATCAATTATACGGGGCCCCCGGGCCACGGGGGCCCCCAAAGTGTAAGGAAAAAGAATAAAAACATTCTAATTTATTTTATTTTACAAATGACAAGAAAAATCTTTACCTTTTAAAAATTTTTTTGGAGGCCCTTATGTGGATAAGGGCCTCCAAAAAAATTTTTATACGGGGCCCCGACAAGGCACGCTACGCCACTGGAGTTCGCTTAAATCAAAGCCTTGAAGTATTGTGTGTACTCGTACTTTATTACGTAAATGCTTATTAAGAAAATGTTTTTAGAATATGCGCCTGGCAAATTGTTGCGGTTAAATTTAGGATTACAACCTTGAATTATTAAATTTAAGCTCAACTGTACTTATGTGTACATGTAAGACGTAAGTAAGGTGTACATTTTTTGTACACCTCCATAACATAAAACTAAGTACCCTTTCAATGCAATCTTATAGATTAATTTAATGTTAAGTCACGTAGGTATAGACTATTAGCGAAATCTTTGGTGGTCTTATAGATTTTAACGACGTTGTTAAGTCATTAACGAATAGGGTGCTTCTATTTAATTTCAATTTAATTGGTATTTCAGGTCGCTCCTGTAATCTTCTATTTCGCCCTATTGTTTCTTATTGAAATAAACACCATACTTTAGGGGTTTATTTGATACCCTACAGAGTTACTACGCGTATCCCTTAGGTGCGAAAGTGACAACTTAAAGTAGCAGTAGAACTTGTCGTATTCCTATGCCTATATGTTAATATGAGCATAACAAATTCCATCCAAATCTGTTAAGCTTCGTATTTTATATTAGGTTCTTAGATGGCATGTGAAATGTCCACGAATATTAATTAATTAATTCTTAAAAGAAAATAGACCCTGTACAAACGAAATAGACAGTCAAATAATCCATTAGCCAAACTGTCCCATACCAAAGCATTGACGTCATAGACACTATGATACAAATAATTAGACACCTATTACGGATGAGCTAATGACAATTGCAGATGGTCAGTATCGCGTGGTATCGCCATACACGAATTGATGTGACTCTAGAACGGTTAGAATACGTATTGTATTATATAACTTCCTAACTTATACTATTATTATTTCACTTGATTTATTTTGCATCCAATTTTTTATAAATTTTTCACTACAAATTAATATGTCACTTATTTATATAATAAACAGCTTAAAAACATTGTAATAAATAGAAAATATCCGTTATAATCCGTTTTTATAACGGAGGACCACCGACTGAGGAGTGAGACCCAAGCAGTCGGTGGCTGTTCTAATATAATCTTAATCTTATATTATATTAAATAATATTGTTTGTTATTTTCGCTAAAACTCGAAAACGGCTCAACCGATTCGCCAATGTTTATATAATGTAATTTCTTTGGAAAATTTACGGGAAAATTTGGAATTCGGCAAAAACAGAAAGTACATTTTTCTATGGAATTTTTGGCGACATTTCGTTTGGCAGTGAATTGACAAATTGTGAATTAAGACAGAAAACATCCGTCGGCTTGTATAATATAACCATCAACTTATTCACAGTATAAGTGAACGGAAACAAATGCTCGTAAACATAAACACTATTCGCTGAAAGGACATTATACTTGTTTTTATATGATACAGGTGTTAGTATGACACAGAGTGGAATGTAGATATTACAGAATTGAATTATAATTTGACCCAAAAGTTTTTATATGATTGCCGAATAGAGAATTTTCTAAACATTGCTTGCGTGTTTTACAGTTGCACCGGTTTTTGCTACTCGCAATTTCGCAATAACGAGCGATTGTTTTTTTCTAGTTTTGTTGTTTGTTGGAATACTTTCATGGATGTTACTCAATCACGCCAGAACGGATGAACGGACCTGGATGAAATTTGGCACAGAGATAGATCATAGTCTGGAATAGCACATAGGCACATAGGAAAGTAAAGTAGTCCCGTAGGTAACCGGGGGTAACACGGCGGGGTGCATCTAGTCGTATATAATAATGGAATAGAATCTCTTTGTAATAAAATAAGATATCGTAATACAAATGATATATTCATGTAGTGATCACAAACGTGACTGCACCCACACTATTTATTATTATCACAATACCATATTTATGGTCTAATCACGTTTAGTTGATGCCATTTCAGATAGGATTAACAAAATAACTTGTACAATGTACTTCCTTTAACGAAAGAGGGATTTTGGTTGAAAGCTTAAATATGCTTAGGAACAAGGCTCAAGATCGAACTAGTCGAAGTGTCAGGTTCAACAGTCATATATATAAATAAATAAATATTAATGGATATTTCACACAGTGTTGTCTAGCCCCAAACTTAGCATAGCTTGTACTGTAGGAACTAAATAACTGATAAAATAAATATTAAAGGTAGAGTATTTTTTTTGTAAATACGTACGTTACATACATATTAACACCCAGACACAGAACAACCATATATGTTCATCACACAAATGCTTGACCTGAGTGGGAATCAAACCCACGACATTTTGTAATATTTTTTTATACGTCCACGCTTTCTTTTTCGTGGCTTAGTTGGTAGTAGCCCTGCCTTCGAAGCGAGGGGTCCCGGGTTCGATTCCCGGCCGGGGCACACTTTGTGTGGTGAGCATGAAGTTTGTTCTCGGGTCTTGGGTGTTTGTCTTGTGTTTCTGTGTTCGTCCATGCCATCTGCGACACAGGGAATCCTAGTGCAGAGGTATGAGTGTGTTAACGTATAAAAAAAATTAAGTCATATACTTAACTAATACGAACCATGGTTTACGGAAAAACATTTAAAATTATGGAAAAAGTTATCTGATGGCCTATAATTTCACCGGCACCCCGACTCTTCCACCGTTATAAAGCAATGCAAGTGCACCACTGATTGGCGTTAGTGCACAGCAGATTGTAAGGTGTGGTGGTAAGTTCTACTGCTGGTTTGTGTTGCTCTTTGCTCTTTGTAGGGAATCAAATGGGAACCAATGAACTAAGACCCACTTATTGTCTGCTGTTATTACAAGTATATTTACCTATTAATGAACACCATAATTGTTTTTAAATAGATAACAAATGTTAGTTTAACCATCCCGTGACTTGGCAATTGTTTATACATATTTATAAAACAAAGTCCCCGCCGCGTCTGTCTGTTTGAATGCGATAAACTCAAAACTTATAGTTTCTTACCCTTGTTTAGCTGACATACTGAGTAATCATTGCTTCTATATACGCAGCTACGGAAACATTAATCTTGTTTTTTTTATGTGACTAAAATATCCGGCTTGTAAAGTGTAGTAGTGTAACAAAAATAGGACTCAGGTCTTCCCCAGGTAAAGTTTGAGAAGACCCAACGCGCCTGAGATGAGGTTGTTACAACTCAAATGTCTTGTGGAATCGATTGATTGAGTACTGCCTTACAGCTCGCTCCGCGCTAATCAGAGGCTTGCCATGTGAACGCGCTATTGTGGTCCATACAATTACATGACGTATTCAAACAAAAACCGTGGTCGGATGTTTTGCTAAACAAGTAGAATATATTCCGTACCAGCCTCTAATGTTCCCACTCCAGGGACATCGGCCTACTCTCGATAATTGAGAGTGAATGGGCTCTGATCTACCACGGGAGCCCAATCCGGATTGGTAGATGTCACATGTCTTCGAATTTTTGGTCCTAAGACGTTTCCTCACGATGTTTTCCGTCGCCGTTTTGAGAACGTGGTATTGCGCACATACATTTTTTCATGTGAAAAATTCATTAGTGTGGGTTTGAACCAGCAACCTTCAGATTAAAAGTCGGCGTCTTTGCCCCTGGGCCACCACCATTATTCTGTTATTATCCGTACACAGCCGATTTGAGGCGGTAACGAGCTTTAACATACCTGACACAAAGTTTCATCTAAACTTTTTAGTTTATAGTGATCGACGCTGCAATAAGGCTTTGTATTGATATTGCTTCGTTAAAAAGGCAGACTTAACTTTTTGTTGGATTTCTATATGCGGTGTAACTAGGCAAGAAACCTGTTTTGCACAATTACATATGCACGGCAGTCTTAAAAGGAGTATGCTAATAGAAATGTAAACTTCTATGATAAATGTCTCGATGTGAGAATTGTGACATGTAAATAATAGTTGGAATAATAATGAAATGATGTATTGCTATCTTGCTTTACCTAAAGCAGCGGTCCAAATATGGATTTATAGATCAATATAATCAGCCTAAGAAGCATGGAAACGATGTTTGTTAGGAATGACAGAAGATATCAGTAAATATTGGTTGACATTCGTTAAATCAAAAATATACTGTACTCGAGACCCGTTCCTGCTTTGCACGGGTACCATGCCATTCAAATCTCCAATCTCAATTTTCCAAAATAATACTTCCATATCGCCCCAAACTACGCATAGCTTGTACTATGCGATCTATATCACTCCTTTTTTTGTATTTCATACATATGTATTAACAAAAAATACAATACAAATATATATATTTTTTGTGATTTATACATATTTACACCCAGACACAACAAACTTCTATGTTCGTCACACGAATTCTTAATTGGGAATTGAACCCACCCTACAGCATAGAAGGCAGAGTTACAAACTAAGCTATGAGGTCAGTTGGTAATGTGAGGACAGAATCGCAGGCCATGAACTAGAACTGAAATGGAAATAGGTACTCAACCATAGAATTGATACGAGTGTCACCTTCACAAGGCAGGTGAGGCAAGGAGAGCGTTGACTCGAGATGTTGCTTGTTCGAAAGCTGCACCTATGTAAAGAATGAGCAAGGGCGGCGTTAGATATTGCGAGGCTCCGGGCGATAGATCTATGTGAGGCTCTTGGCCTCTTGGTATGAGGAATTTAGGTGAGTTGAAAGTGTACAGGGCTACTGGTAATCAGTCAGCATCCTCTTAAAGACAGCTGCAGCACATCACAACAAAAAACGGGTTGTTCTGCGAGGGTGCGAGGTCCTACAGAAGCGAGGCCCCGGGCGGTTGCCCTGCTTGCCACCCGCTAAGGCCGCCACTGAGAATGAGAATATAAAATCATCCATTTAAATTCATTGATCGGTTAAGAGTGGTCTAGATATTTTTATAAAAATCTTGGGTACGAAAATATTTTTTTTTATAAATTATGCGGAACGTGACTTTTTGGAAATAAATTGAAATGTCTGACGAAGGTGCACAAACCCTTGCCAAAAGTTATCAAGTATTTGAGAAACATTTAGTTCTACAGGTATTTTTAGAAATGTATAGATAACTAGCGACGCACCCCGCCTTCGCACGGTTAGTGGAGCATAAATGTCGTATCAGGAACTACCCATGCGAAACGGGGATGAGTTGCTAGTACTACATATAAACCCTCTTGAATCACTCTATCTCTTCCTGTTAACTACATTAAAATACGTTGCGTAATTTAAAACATCTAAGGATACAAACAGCAGGAGCGACTTTGTTATATACTATGTAAGGATTATCTTTTTCTTTTGCTGTTGGCCAAACTCTGGTATAATTATGACCGCGTAGTGTCCCAGAGGTATAGACGCTAACTTTCAATCTGAAGGTCATTGGTTCAAACTCAAAGATTTTTCACTTGAAGTTTTTATGTGCGCAATACCGCAATACTCGTGAGGAAACCGGTATGTCCTAAAACAAAATATTCGACGACATGTGACATGTACCAATCCGGATTGGGCTCCCGTGGTAGATTAAAGCCCATTCACTCTACTTTATTGAGAATAAGCCCTGCAGTAGGAACGTTAAAGGCTGTTACAGTACGATATCATTCTAATATTTTAATCATAACTTATTTTTAGAAACATGAAATTAAAAATCTTTGCATGAACTATATAAGGTTACATTACACAATATCCAATATCGGTTCTGTGTGATTATTGGGTGTCATTGATTTCCATTTTATAATCCCTGATCTCAATTGGATAATTCACGACTATTTTGGTATAATTTATTGCATACTGGACAGATACGAATGGCCGTAGAATTCATTTCGAGCGCAATTTTCAATAGATCTGACAGTATTTAGGTGGTTGGTATGACAAGAATTTGTTGGACTGTGGTTTCGTAACCGAAAAGTCAGTACAGCTCAATTAAGACACTTTTAGACCTAGATATAGGTCATCTGAGGGGTTAGGCCCTATAGTGTCTTAGAAATTAATCTCTTTAAAACAATGTTTAGATGTTCAGAAAGAAACTCAGATAAATATGTAAAGAATATTGATTGATTTTCTACTAGCTTTAGAACGCGGTTATTACTGGATGAAAGGTGTTCTATGTTCTATTTTATACCGCTCATCAACTGCAATTTCATGATGATCAGTTAAGTAAAAAAAAAACAAAAAAAGTTAAGGCGTGAAAATGTAACAAACTCACATTCGCATTTAAAATATTTAGGAATATCTGAAACGAAATGTAAATATTTACTCGTATTTTGATAGAATTGCGGCTTTAGATATAGGTCTTAAATATAACATTATTAATTTCACACAGTCATTTTAATCGACATCCAAAAATATAAGTACAATATGAAATAACACATTGAATCAAAATAGTCAAGCATTCAATTAATTTATAAGGTACATTTTTAAACCGAACCGGCTTTGAATCGAAGTTGTAAGTCAAAGTAAGCAGATAAACTTTTAAATGACGTGTTCAAATTGTTTTCTTTTCACTCAAGCTTGAAAAATATCACAATATTCATAACTCTTGACCTTACTGAGTTTGATATTGAGTGGTTGTTAACATTATATCATTATATATTCTATTTAGTACTTAGCAACTGTAAAAACATGTCAGTGTCTATGTCCTTGATAATATTGTACTTCATAACCTTTTTTTGTGCTGCCTACAGTCGATAAACGAGAATGAACAGTTCAGCTCATCCATAACTCTATTCGTCTCAGCTTCTAACATTTTCTATAAAGAAACATACTACTCTCTACAAGCGAGATTGAATGGGTTTTATTGATAGATATTACAGATTTTTGATTTTAGGAGATGTCCTCAGTTCAGGCTGAAACACGATGTTGGTATTCTAATATTATTATTCATGTTACCGAGATATTTACCATGATTTGTGAGCTTTGTTTTGTTGGTATTCTAATATGATTAATCCGTCGTTATCTGGCCTTCATTTAAGATGGCGCAATTAATTAAACAAAAGTAAAATATCCGTAAAAGCCTCTAATGTTCCCACTACAGGGATAACGGCCTACCATCGATAATTGAGAGAAAATGGGCCTTGATCTACCACGGGAGCCTAATCCGGATTGGTACAAGTCACATGTCTTCGAAATTTTTGTTCTAAGGTTTCCTCGCGATTTTTTCCATCACCGTTTTGGTCACTGATATTGCGCATATTTTTCGAGTGAAGAACTCATTGGTGCACGTGTGGGTTTAAACCTGCGACTTCCAGATTGAAAGTCGGTGTGTGTGCCCCTAGGCCACGCTCTGGTGAACCAGAGTAAACCATATTTAAAGTAAATTACTGCTATATTCTGCTAATAACTATAACGTAGCTATAAAACTTGCTCGTTATTATGTAAATTAGATCAATTACAAGTGAAATCAAGCAAGTGAAAAGAATCAAGTGACTCGATATTAAATTAATTTGTAAGTTTGAAACAGCCGTGTCTCACCTTCACCTATATGTAATTGGAATTATTATTATTCAAGTTAAAGTTTATAAAAATATTGCATTTACCGAGTTATCTTCACTGAATATTTACTTTCGTCTGATCAGAAAGTCAGGTCAACTTTGTTAGATATCTTTTATTAACCATGTTACTAAGATTTTTTTGGTCCAGAATCATTAAGAATCTAGTAAAGTATCATCACTTCATCACAATCTGATCAATGGTTTCGGAACGCATTGAGAACAAACATACAAACATTGATTTTTATTTATATACATTTTTGATTTAAAGTCAGTTTATTCAGAATCAAAAGGCATTGAGAGAAAACAAGACTACCATCTGTAATTAATAGTAATTGATAATGGTAATTAGGCGTTATGCATAAATTATTTGGCTTGCCTTGAATAACATACCTGCGACTATTTTACGGTGACGCCGTATGTCACATTATATACTAAAATAAAATCACGCCTATCCCCCGAAAGGGTAAGCCGCTGTGAGTTTTAGTGGGGTTATGCTTCTCTCCCACTGTGGTTTATTCTGTCATGGAAGGCGATAGATATATGGGACACGACCGGCGATATTGCGAGACTTAGATAATTTCGAGTCAGTAAGTTAATATGTTGATTATTGCAAAAACTAGGTCTAATTTATGCCCCCCCCCGTGGGTTCCCGCCTTGTCGGGGCGGGGGGGCTTAGTAACCGTGGCCTGGTCACCCACGGTGAAGCTAAGAGGAACCCGGGAGGGCCGCTCCTTTAGGCTTTGCCTCCAAGCCAACTAGGAGCGGCATTGTAGGTGGCGGTGCCTTATGGGGGGCACCGCAACTGAGGCGGGCTGCGGTGTCGAATGGGAGGCATCGCAGCTGAGGGATAGGGGCCGCGGTGGGAGAGGAGTGCCGGTATAACGGTGCGCCGCTCTCCCTACCTACCGCGGCCACGATGGGGTCGCCACCGTTCGATGGCGGACGCGGTGGGGCCGCAGGGGAAGAGGAGTGTCGGTATTGCGAGGCGCCGCTCTCCCTATCCTCTGCGGCCGTAGTGGCAGGCGACGGGGCCACATATCTGACCCGTCGCATGGGGACCTAGGGCGTCTAGACACGGGGTCGTCTGACGCCCTTTCGCTGACCTGGTCCCCGAGGTGGTTGCGACACGCCATATGTCCTGGCGTGTCGCAAACAGAGGAGTGGCACCCGATGCCAACACAGGGGGTTCCGGAAACGGACAGCCGCGGCGGGTTCGCGGATGTGTGTTTTAACGTTCCCGTGTTCCCGCCACTAAGCGGCAGAGGAGGACATCGTGGGGTTTTAGTGGGTCTAGTCCCACATAACCGCTTTGTCTCCCCGTGGCAGGGCGGTATGCGAGTGCATTTCCCCACGAAAAAAAACAAAAGGTCTAATTTATGCAGTCAAGCGATTATTATCGTCATTGAGACAGGTGTTTCTGTATATATGCCACTTTCACTTCTTTATCGTTCCCTAACTACCGAGAAAAGTGATACAGCTCCAAGTTAGATGACATTTTTAGGTGTGGGACTCTGTGACTTCGACGATGCCACAGATACTCAAATACGTGTGTATTCGACGCATCAAAATCAATCCAAACGAATGGATTGATTTTGATGCGTTTTTTTGTTTGAAAACTGCTGTGGTCGAGATGGTTCTAGTTCTAGTTCTACAAAATTATAACACCCCCTTTTACGTCGGTGGTTAAAAATAGGTTAAATCATAAATAATTAAGCTTCATGTCAGAAAGCTGTAAAGCATTTTCAGAGAGATAAAATAAAAAATAAAATACCTAAATGTATTTAATTTATGTCGAATGATATTAGTAATGTCCAAATAACTTTTCTAAACCGTAGGTATGTTTTGAACCTTGAGTAGCCGTATAGCAGAGAAATACAAACAAATCAGTAATTACGAAGTTGACATTACGGTTACGGCTTGATGCGCATCGGTGGTTCACAATACATTTTTTCACTCCAATTTCCGCTCACAATTTGCGTCATCATGAAATTAGAGTACAAAAGATTGTGTTTGCAAATGTAAATGCTGATCCAACTGCTACGTGCTAAATGATTAACAAATATTTTGCTCTTTACAGGTAATACGAGAATTTGTTCGTGACATCTTGTACTGGTGAGTTCGTAGTAGATTTATAACCTGACTGATAAATTGTCTGCTTTTAGGATGATCTGGAAGGGGGGACGAGTTGAGCTAAACTAGTTTATACAAAGTATTACCCCTTTGCCAGTCTGTGAAATGTTTTTTCGGAAAAACTGAACCAATCTGGTTGCTTTTGGCACGAGTAGAACACGGGTTGAGTTTGTTACTTAAGTAAGGAAACTTAAGTTGAATATGTTAGTAATTTATATCATTATCATTAACCTAGCCCCCCTGACCACTCAAAATATTATTCTACAGAAGTCTCCTGCCAATATTTTGATAGAGTTGCGAAGAATTCCCACGTGGCGCTTACGTCACTCGTGTACTTGACACATTTCTTGAGGACAAGGCATTGAAGATATTCAGCTGAGTGATTATGTAAATAACCATTGTAATTGAAATTTGAAATGCTTGTGGCGTGGCTTGTTTGCTTGTTTTAAACGGGAATCATGTGGTTAATTGTCTGGGAGACTATTGAAGTTTATAATGTTGGTACTATTAGCTTATTATAATCGGGATTGCTATCTCACGTGCCTGACAAAGCATGGAAGCGCTTAATTAAAATGCCACTAAACGGGCACCAATCCAAATACTGACCTGGCTTAACGTATATTGCAAAGGACATCTAAGAATTTTGACAGTGAAAGTTTAATTCCGCTTCGATATATCGGGAATAAGGAAATAGACATTATGCAATCAGCTATACCCTTAATAAAGGGTTACCCAAGAGTTAAGTACCAGTTCAATCATACCTTTGTTTTACAATTTTGTTATAATACCCTCAAACGGGTGTATGTAATGATTACCAAACTTTGAGAACCGACAAGATAGGTCACAGTTTCTAAATGAGGCTTTTATGAATTAAAATTGATTAAACGCAAAATGTCTTTGTACAGTTTGAAAACGTGATGTCTTCTATTATGTTAATCGAAGAGACCCTGAAAAATACAGTATCATTTATTACATTCGTTATATCATTATTTTGTTTGTTGAATAAATCCGTCCATATCAGCTTCCAGTTCTTACTGCAGAGACACATCTTACTCTCGATAAGTGAGAGTGATAAGTGATCTACCGCGGGAGCCCAATTAAATAGTTACTATTTCATGTATTAGTGTCGAATTTTTGTTTCTGTGAAATGTCGATTTTCTTACAATATTGCATTCAATGTGGTATTGCGCACACAATGTTTCCAGGGTACATACAATACTACTTTGTTTCTCTTGTCGACGTCTGGACTTGAAACATCAACCTTCGGATTGAAAGTCAGCGTCTGTAACCAAAGGTACCAACGCTCTATCAAGAAAAAAAATCACGCTAAAAGCAAGCTAGCTTTTCCGTTGCTTATTTTAATGCTTCATTTTGTTACACTCAGCGGAAGTTTTTGTCTAATACCATTAAAGTTTAATAGAATCCTTAAAATAGATTCACAATTAATGAAGACATTGCCTTTTTAAGGCAGTTTAAGGCTGTTAAGTTGTCAGCCAGTAGTCACAATTACATGGATATAACTTTCCACGTTTATAACCACCTGTACAAAAACGGAAGCATAAAAAGTAACAGTTGAGGATCAAAGTAACGAGTTACCATCAGACCATCTGCGGTACATCAACCTTTGTTACGGCTTGACGTCATTCGCTTGCGTATAATGTATAAAATTTCTACCGACGCCAATCCTATAACGTACCTATACTTAAAATTAAACAGAAATAACGCAAAAGAGGCTTTCTATTGTGTTAATACAACAATAATTTGCGTTGATATATGCGCATCTATTGTACTTTAGCTTAGTTCGTGGTAATTATAATAGCATCTTCATGGGTCGCGTTCAAAATTGTCTCCCAGTGATCATTAACTCCAAAATTAAACTTACCTATTTATTTATATCTCAACTGACGTTTGGACACGTTAAATTTGACAGGCAAGTAAACGTATTTGTGCGCAGATAACGTGTCACAAGAGCTTTGTGCATGTAATATCATTTGGCGATCGCAAACCAGAAATATTGCTTGAATTCCTATCAAACCAGACTTCCAAGATACAGAAGGCTACCCCTATAACGATGCTGATCAAGGGGTCTCATCCCAAAATAAAAAACTGTTTTTAAAGATTATTTTAATTAAATGACTATTGTTATCTGTAAGTCACAATTTCCTAATATTTAACCCTAGTCTTGACGTAGAAGTAACATAGGCAGACTGAGTATGCCTCTATTGACATATTTCCTCGTATTGCACGTAAAGCCACGGCCCCAACTTGTGTACAGTAGCGTTTAGAAAATCCCACGTCAAGTAAAACATTTGTAACTCAAAGCTTATCTATATTAATATCTTCAGAATGTTAACGCTGACGGTTCCTTATCTAGAACTCGTTGATGGCTAGATGGCAGCTCGCGAAGACAGGGCTATCAGCAGGCGTAGTAAATGGGGGCAGGACTTAGAAAAATGGAAAATAAATACTCACTTAGTGAATATTTGAGTCGTGGGTACGATTTCCACTCAGGACAAGCATTTTTGTTAGTAACATGTATGTTCTGTGTCGGGGTGTGAATTTATTTTACATAAGTACTATATAAGTATTACTTATATAGTTCTCATAGCTATGCTGAAGTTTGGGGCAAGATGGTGCTATCTGTCAAATGTCAAAGAACTTTACTTATTTTTATTTCAGTAAATAATTGGTTCTAGTTTAGAAGTTGTGGTACGACGATATTTGATTGGTGAGCGAACGCCCTTTGCTCGTTAAGAGAAAATATGTGTTGCCAGTTGGATAGGACAAGTGTTACCCACGATACAGAATATTAGGATGCATACATACTTCGAAAAATATATTAATTTTTTTGAGTTCATCATCTATTCGTGACATTGTAACAGAAGATTGAACGCCCCATTCATAAAACGCAGAAGCCCCAATGACAGTCCTAAGTTCAGCTCTGGCTGGATGGCCAGTTAAAAGGTTTTTGCGAGATCGATGTGATAGCTAAAAGTAGGTTTAATCTGTTAAATTACTTCGTGAAGGTAATATTTAATTTGAGACCAAGAAATTGACTGCATGGTTAAAATGTTCTATTGCCATAGCAAAATTGAGATACGTGATCGCAAGATTGCTTGCAGTACTTGATTTATGCTTGATAATACTAATAATATTTTGAGAAACTTTACTTAGATTTTCTCAGTTAGGTATATTCTTCTTTCTTATAAATCTTAACCAATAATTTTAACAAGATTTCTTTCAGTAACCGAAACGAATGTGAATTATTATAGATAATACTCGTTTTAAATAAATTTCAGATGGCTCATTCCTCTTGGCACATAAACTACATGATAAAGTTTTTTGAAAGATGCCTATTTTTTTTTAGACAGGAATTTAAAAAAAAATTGTTTTGTTGATGTATACAAGTAAACAATATTAATAATAAAAACATCCTACAACGAAATAAATATTAAAAAGTTATAATTAAAAATAAATTTAATGTATAGTTAAATTTAATCTAGATTAAATATATTTTTATTTTAATCTTATATATAGGTACTTGTATCTACATCAACAATATTTTTTTTAATTCGGGATTAGATTGCGTGAAAAAAATGAACTAGATTATAGTTCAGTGGTTTTCATCTGGGTGAATAAAGATATTGTTATTATTATTAATTTATTTCAAATCATAATAGTCCATAACATATTAATATAACATAAAACTATACGTAACATTAATATTATAAAAATCATTAAATTAAATGTCACAGTAAGATATGACTTTGTAATTAGTACCATATTCTTAAAATGTGAGGAAACCAACATGACCAAACCAAAGACATTTCTAAATCCGGATTGAGTTGATGGTGGTAAATCAAACTCACTCTCCAGTCGAGTATAGGTCAGTATTCTGCAGTAGTCACAGCATCACTGACACGGAATGTATTAATACTAAAATATAAACGTATCGGAAACTTGCGCCTGCGCATGTCCAAAATGGCCATACCACATTTAACGAACATGGTAATGCATCTAACGCCCGTTAATGGTAGTATTCAAATACTTCTGCTACGTATCTGGGCTGCTCGCATTTTTGGCTGCAACCAGGTCAGAGCGAACATGCTCTACAATCTTGTTAATGTCTCACTACGTTATGTACTTAAGCCATTTTTAACCGACATCAAAAAAGGAGGAGGTTATATGTTGCACTGTATATTTTTTATATTTTTTTGTTTACCGATTTCTCGGTTATTTATCAACCGATTTGGAATATGCTTTTTTTATTTGAAAGGATATGCTTTTAGATTGGTCCCATAGACTTTTTAACAAAATCGGTTCAATGTTTTGTGATTTTGTCGAAATAAACGAAATTGCGTATTTTGCTACTTTGAAAGTATTGAAGTCTCATTCGTTTTAGAGATGACCATTGGAGACGTATTAAGGATGTTACAAATGCGAATGTGAGCTTGTTTGTTTGTTTTTATGTGTGTTTTACGCCTTAATTACTTACCGAAGCACAGCTAGTACTACGAGAATATAAGTATTTTACCAGTTATTTGGCCCGTAGTACAATGTATTCAAACTCAAACTCATTTATTCCTTTAGATCTCAAGTATCGTTTGGACACGTCAAATATTCCAAGATTAAAGCTAGATGGCGCGATGTGAAATGTATTTAAATATTTATTATTAATATTATTATTATTATACATATACTAGCATATGCTCGCCGCTTGGCTCGCGTTAATGTAGATTTTTACAATGAAGTTACTGTACCCTTGACAACGTGTATGCATTTCATAGATCCGTGGGTTAGTTGTGTTTTCTAGGAACGCCACGGGAAATCCTAGTGCAGGTGTATGTATAAACGTCAATAATTTAAGATAATGTCCGTTCCGGTCGACAAATGATTGTATAATATACGATATAATATATCGTGGCGTATTCCGCAAGCCTGTGACGTACTACGATTTGGTTAAGTCCATTCTTGAACTATGACGTGAGCACTCGCCTGGGCAAAGTCCATAGTGTCAACTCGTGGACTTACGCGCGATAATACTGTGGTTATACTAACCGTATAATGAGGTTACGGGGATATAATCAAATAGCTTTGAAATAGTAAACCTAATTCTTTGTTGTGTAAGTGGCCAACTTTGGTGTCGGAGTTTTCTAACTGCCCTAAGGCCTCTGACATAGCTTAACGACTAGCTATAGCCGGGATATTTTCACGTTCCTTCCGGATGGAAAATAACCGTAGTTTGAGTTTTTGTTTGTATGTTCGCCCATCACGCCTTAACTATTGGACTGATTTTGATGGAATTTTAATAGTGATATCCATATACTAATATAATAAAGATGTTGAAGAGTTTGTTTGTTTGGACGCGCTAAACCTACCTGGAGTACGCAGCTAGTTCCTTAATATTAACAAACCCTTGAATCATTGTAGTCTTAAATTTCAAATTACAATACAATTCAAGATATGCTGATTTTGGAGTGATTATATCTTAGAAATTTTTGGTTAAAAGTTCGAATTTAATTCATTCCATTAATTTCCAGTAGCCATAAAACAAATGCCGTTTATTGCGTAGGGGTAGCCCTAAGAAATTGTTTATATTTTAAAGCTAATGGTGGCTACATGAAAACGTATAAAAGGGAAGCACGTGATAAAGACCTCTAAAGGCCTATGAGGAAACGGTAAATAAATATTATTTCGCAAGTTAGCAGGCAAACGAAGCCGGTGGAAAGGTCTCATTAGCAGACGTTCAAAGCCAGCTCGTGCGTCAATGCTGCTCTTGACATAATAGCGCCATCCCACATCCCGTGGCATTCATGATGAAATCTTATTCTCATTATTTATTTTCATTCTCATTTTATATACATTTTTCACTACAAAATAGTACATTATTTATAAAATAAACAGTATTAAAATATTGTAGTAAAAAATATAGAAAAACGGACGACCACCGACTGCGGAGTAAGACTCAAGCAGTCGGTGGCTAGGGCTGCAGAGAGAGGAACCTCCTGATGATGCGTGCCGTGTCCAGGAGTACCGCCTTCTGTATCTGTAGCCGCCTAGCGAGAGCCTCTTAAAATCTTATTATCATTTATTTCTTTTCTTAATTCGTGATTTATATCAGTGGTGAAAATGCGCTATAGGTTGTGGGTTGATTGTGTTCCTAGGATAACCACTTATTTGACGAACATAAAATATGTTTGTTCAGTGTCTGGATGTATTATATGTATGTATTTAAAACAATACTGTAGAAGTATTTATTTTCTCTGTTATGTAGTTCACTCAATACAAGCTATGTTTCGCTGTTTAGTTTGGGGCTAGATGGCGCTGTGTGATATGTGATTTTTGTTTATTTCTTTTTATTATTAAAATTATATAAATAGATATCGTTACCAACGAAAATATTCAATATTTTTCTCCGGACATGTTATAAAAAATACATATAACTGACAAGTAAGTATTATAAGTACACAAACCAAATCACATTCGAGCGTAGTGTAAATATATAAAGATGCACGTGTCTTAATAATGTCAATTAATATGATTTAACGAGATATTTATCACGGTTTGTCAAATATTTCAAATTGAGATCTTTGCGGTTTGTGTGTTTTGTTGAAAGTTCCGTCTAAACTGAAGCCTGTGTGATGAAGCGTGCACATCATTGACAGACATATCGGATTCAAAAATTAGCTTATTAAAAATTAAAAACTTAATCATATAGACGCAATCCCATCAGCCTTAAACTTTACACAATTTACAACATTTGAATACTGTGTTTGCATATTACGATTTTATCTGGGTGATCATTATAAGAATATTTATAGGTTTAATATAACTATTCTATATAATAAAAATACATTAAAATTAAAGAAAAAAATGTGTAAAACAAAATTTTAAGTTTGTCGCAAATAACTTAATGATTAAATAACCCTTGCATCCCATTATTAATACCAGGAATCCACAGGGAGTAACCTAAGCATAACAATTCAGCAAGTTAAGTTACACATTTGTGTATGTTTTTCTACAGTTTGCTATGTAACATAAATAAATGCTTGTGTAGTGTACCTATAGTACATAAACATTTTTTAAGTACTGTAACTAAATTATGAGTATTATATATTTACAATTTTATATGCCGGTTCCTCACCAATAGACAATAGTCCTGCATCTAAAAAACAAATTAGCGCACTTTGGAACTTTTTGCTTGGAATACAGTAGATTAAATCCATGCATTGCGTCAATACGGAATTACATGCATACATTTTATTATAATCACGGTAAACCGCTAGTTTCACAGAAATAAAACATTCCCAACTCCGTTACGACGCAAATTTCCTGTAACACAACTCTTGCGTGTCTGTCAGTGTGCAGTGTGTCATATCATGTCACTACGAATCGTTGGAACCTGTATTTTCCTACATTACTACATAATTATTGACTGAATCATATGCGTTTGAACTTCGAGCAGAAATAACTAGCACAGACACCAAGGGTATTGGCAAAATATACGAATTATTACCGGCAGTCGTCTATCAGTCCTGCTGAAAACTACAGAGGGAATACCTTGTTTCATGTGCTACCTATAATACAGTGCAATAACCATAAAAGTTAAGTCCACGCGTCTGTAGGTGTGTACCCCCTGGATGGTGCTAGAAGAGCAACCAAAAGTAACAGTAGAACTTGAAGACTAGAAGTTCGTCCAGAGAAGTACTGTCACCACTCTTAGAATCCGCCGCCAAGCAGTAATAGTAGTGGAACGAAGTAATGCGAGCACATTACTTCGTTCCAGTGAAAAGTTGTGGGTGCCGGTGAAATCACATGCGCATGAGACGTATCATTCCCGTCTCGGGTGATGGACGCAGCAGGATGAATGCAACTTAGTCTAAGATCCAAATCTTACACCGAGTCGCATTACTGTTGTCATGGGCGGAGACTGCCACTTACCACCAGGTGGGCCCTCAGCTCGTTCCGTCACTTATGCCCTAAGATGAAGTATCACATGCCCTTGAAATTATATATTTTTTATCATCAATATTGGTATTTCCATAAATATTTGTTTTTAGGGTTCCCTTTTGTAGATAATATGGAAGTTGGTTTCTTGCCATGTTTGTAAGAAATCGGTAGAATCATTTCCAGGTTTATCAGCTCGACTACATTTTAACGATTTTGATGAATATTGCCACTTAAAACTTTAGTTTTACTTCTAAACCGTAAATATCAGTCAATAACTATACTATTTATTTGCAATAAATAATATATTTAATTTCTAATACTTCTTATCCATCCAAAGGATGTCTGTAAGAGATCGCTTTATAGCGATAAGATCGCCCATTGTGTCACCGTTTTATTAGTTAAGATTGTTATTTTTAACCTATTGTTATCTTTTAGGTGTGCAATAAAATCTATCTATATTCAGTAACGGATTAAATATTAAAAATATTGTGAGGGTACGGAACTCTCGGAGCGTGAGCTGACTCGCGATGAGCCAGTTAGTAGTTATAAAATAGTTATCTGTGCTTAAAAAAAACATTACTTTTGAAGAGCCATTATTAAACATAGACGTAAAAAAGTGAAGTATGTAGGTATATATCAATTTTATGATTTATGAGTAGCTGTTATAGCTGTATTCAAGCGATATTTGTACAAAAAAGTATCCGGTATCGAAATAACAATGAAATAACATAAGATTACAACACGCAACTTAACTTATGTAATATTTGTATGATGTTACGTCGTTACACGAAATGACAGTCATTATTGTTAATTCTGTTAGGGTTAGACCAAGCTAAAACTAAACTTGGATGCAATTTTTTTTTTTTTTTTAATGTAATATGGGCAGACGAGCTTGCGGGCCACTTGATGGAAAGTGGTCACCGCCGCCCGTGGACACCTGCAATACCAGGGCTTTGCCCCTGCGAATACCGATGCGCATTTATGTATATCTCGTATGACAAACAGCAGTTATTATGTCCACAATTACTTTATTATACATATAATACATATTAACGCCCAGACACAACAAACATGTCTGTAACACAAATGCATAAACTGAGTGGTAATCGAATCCGCAGCGCAGAAGGCACAGCTACTACCAACTAATTAATGATTATTAACAAATAAAAATACTACTTTTATTAGTAGAAACATACATATAATACGTATACCAAAACAAATATCTGTTTGTCGTGGGTGGGCACCGAACCCACGAACTATAGGGCACAAGGGTAAAATTAACTATATAAATGAACTATAGGGCACAAGGGTAAAATTAACTATATAAATGAACTATAGGGCACAAGGGTAAAATTAACTATATAAATGAACTATAGGGCACAAGGGTAAAATTAACTATATAAATGAACTATAGGGCACAAGGGTAAAATTAACTATATAAATGAACTATAGGGCACAAGGGTAAAATTAACTATATAAATGAACTATAGGGCACAAGGGTAAAATTAACTACAATATATAAATGAACTATAGGGCACAAGGGTAAAATTAACTATATAAATGAACTATAGGGCACAAGGGTAAAATTAACTATATAAATGAACTATAGGGCACAAGGGTAAAATTAACTACAATATATAAATGAACTATAGGGCACAAGGGTAAAATTAACTATATAAATGAACTATAGGGTAAAATTACTACGACATATACAAGCACAGCCCAACCCGCCGCTGGTCTCAGTGTCTTTTTTGTCTATGTGATATGTAGTACTTATTGACTTACAGAACTAGAGATTATGATAACAAGAGATTAATTAACTAGAGATGAATATAATATATATTATACTTTATTAAGTAACCTTATAATCACGGCCATTTTAACTTGTCCGAATTTTATAATGTTGTGCTGTCGTTATACGTTCCGTTTGGAAAACAAAGCAATTTCAAGATTATTTTGGGTTCACTGCATAATTATCGTCGGGATCCAGTAAAAACCGCAAGATATGTATGTATAAGATATGTATCTCTAAAATGATCTGTTCTTCGCACCAACATCCAAATCAAGACAATCCATGTTATCAAAAGGTTGTCTGTCAGAAATCGCTTCACGCGATAAGGCCACCCGTTGATTTTATTTAAAAAAATCCAGTTATAATTGTATGTTATAATTTAAGGTGTAATGTAGGTATAATAAAGAGTATATCTATCTATTCATATAACAGTCGTTTAAATACAGTAAGAGCGCAAACGGTGTTGCCAGATTCTAGAGACAAGGAGAAAAGTTGGAGACAACAATCGTCCGACGACAAAAATCGTCGCACTCACGATTCAGCGGGAACCCGTTTGTATATTCTTAATTAGCGATAGCTGGAAATCCCTCTTGATTGGAGATCATCTCTGGCAATTTTATTAATGAATTTGTGGTTAGACTGACATCACTCAATATGTTGGAAAATACCGAGACGGTATCCAAGACATTTTACAATCTACATTTAGCATTCAATCAGTACAGTGAAGGGAATTTTTTTTTTAATTTTCTTACCTTTACAAAGTTGATGAGGATACCTTACTTTTTTGCTTGGCGTTACGTTTACAATATTCTGTTACATATTGATACCTAATTGGATAGGTACCAGTACCATACCTACCTATATTTTCTACCCATTCAATGTGTAATACAAAGATGAGGTATTTAGTTTTTTTTATTTTACAATAGTAAAAAATCAAAATAAATAAGTTTCAAAATTGAAACATTTAAATTATAGAATATAAAATTTAACGACGAAAAATAAATTCACAAAATTTTAAAAACAAGTTTTCTTGGTGTCTCTACGTGTTATCTTTTTATTTTAATTGTATGTTTCGAAATAAGACTAAAAATTTAGGTGGCAACACTCATCAAATCTCTTCAAAAAATGTATTCAGAGCATACCTTGGAAACGGTATCACCAAACATGATTTAGATCATTACCATTTAGATCAATGAGTATGAATGATTCTTAGAACCATCTTCCATATTCCAGCTAAAATACTAATAAAATCGCTTTGAGATCGGATTATCATTTTACAGATTGCTTCAAAGATTTGACCACTAGATCACAGACAAACAAACATAACATTTTTTTGGGTCTTTAGAATAAGGAAAACTGGTGTAAAGAAAAGTAAAGGAACTGTCAGTGACCTCAATCACTCTTTATTTTTTACAGATATCTCAATTAGACAGTTAAAAATATGGTCAAGTGGTCAATGGTGGGCCAAGAATGGTGTAATTACAGGCGCATGGTGCGTAACATCTCCGTCTCAGAGTGACGGGCGCAACGAGATAAGATTTGTGTCTTATTATATTTCGATAGGGCCCAAGTCCTTTAACTGTTTATGAGCAATGGTAACCTGTTAACCTCAGGCAGGTGCCGTCACTTATTTACATACAAAATGGTAGAATTCGGGCCTAAATTTTGTAGGCCATAACAAGAACATCCGCATTTAAGCTATTGTATTAATCGACAGTTTTTTTTAATAATCATGGACATTTCACACAGTATCATCTAGCCCCAAACTAAGCATAGATTAAGGGATACTTATATAGTTATTATTTTGTAAATACATACGTATGTAGCAAACCACCCAGACAGAAAAAGCATCGGTATTCGTCACACAAATATTTGTCCTGGTTGGGAATCGAATCCTCGACCTACAGCGCAGAAGGCACAGCTACTACCAACTGAACTAAGGCCATTATATGAACTATAATTATGGCACAGTTTGTCTGTCAGTTTTACAAATTGGGGATGACAAACCCGTATTAGTCATAATGATATTAGATGATGTTATTGAATTTGCTCCACTCTAGACGCAGGACCATATTCGCGAATATGTAATACTGTCTCCGAGGGGTTTCTTGTCTGCTTCTTCCCCTCGGGTTGGTCGGTTAGGGTTGGAACAGACGTAAACTTAAAAAATAAGATAAGCTTAAACATGAAAACTGACTGTAATTTGACATATCTGTGTGCATGTAATGTGCCTGGGGAGTTCCTGTGACACGTTACAATATATGCTCACGAATATGTGCATGTGTAAAATTTGACGTGTCCAAATGATACTTGAGATCTAAAGGAATAAATGAGTTTGAGTTTGAGTTTGAGTTTGAGTTAATCACCAGGTAATAAGCTGGCAGTGATCAATATGCCATAACATTTATTGTCATGAATCATGAATCATGAGAATGAGCGCCGAATCTTTTTTTTTTATATGCGAAAGATCTTTGCTTTGCCTCAATCTCGCGTGATGTTGAGTAATGATGTGCGTGCGTTACAAGTTACTATTATACCTATTTTTTTTGTAGTTTTAATTTATTTTAGCTAGTGATCCCGAACTCGAAGATGCACACATTTTTAATAAAATTTTTGGTACAAATTTTGAAGTTACTCTCAGTAATAATAACACAAATTCAATTTTTTATACATATAATGGTGTCAGTACTGTAACTTAGATTTTTGGATTGGGTAGAACGTAGGATATGTTTTTGTTTCAACGGTTAAAAATAATAGTCTATTTAATTTAAATTACTGTAATAGTCTATTAATGACTGTGCTTACGTAGGTCGTTATCTCAGTAATTATGCCGTGGTCATGTTACTGATTGTTATCCCGATTAAAAACACAAATTATTTTAACCACTATGAATAAGCACTTTGTTTATTCATAGTGATATTGTTTTATACTTTGTATGAATTACTATAATTATTCTATTAAACATACGGATAAATTAATCAATTAAAATTATGTTATCCAAGTCATAGATTTCAAATTTAGGAATTAAAATTAATTTTTTATTTTTTTTTTATAATATTATATACCTATAGTTTAACGATGGAGTAATTAATCATCAGAATGTCAGTTACACAAAGTTTGTATGTGTGTGTATGGTACTCCTTCACGCCAACGACAGAACAGATTTGGATGAGCTATGAAGCTACCTTTTTAATGAAGTGTTAGTAGGCGGGGCTAGTGTATGGTAGTAAAAAACAGCTAAGACTATTCGAATTTTCTACAGCGAAGATATGAAGATATTGGGATATATTATATTGAGAATTACAAGTACTAATATGAATCAATTATTCGTAAGAATTTAATTATTAATTCAACTTACCTACAACTAATGAGAACTAAAAATTAAAAGATGATTTTTTAATGTGACAAATAGGATGCCGTGATCTGAATGTCATATGAAGTTACCTCGATCTTGAAATACAGTTACACGACTTAGTCAAGACCAAAGTCGCATCCCTGTGCACCCGTCACCCGAGTCTGGGATGTAACGTCTCATGCGCCTGTGATTTCACCGGCACCGACACCCTTCCACCGGCACAGCAATGCGAGTGTGCGAGTGCTTTGCAGTGTGATTTGGGGACAGTAATTCTCCAGGCTATACATATCTGGACACAAGTTCTAATGCTACTTTAGGTTGGTCCTCTTGAGCAACATGAGTCATGAACAAGAAATTATAAGATTATACCAGGAAAAGTCCAGTTGCATAATTTGACAAGTATTCTAGGACTGGTCGTTTAAAACTCTTCCTAAGTTGTTTAAAACATGAGAATATCGAAGTAAACAGTGGAAAATGTATGAAGGAAACATATTTTGCCAGCATAACAATAAAATAAGCGCAGTTGGCCCTGTTATGACAATATCTCGAATAGGTGAAGGTAATTTCAACAAACAATGTATAGATTTAAATATTTTCACAACAAGTAATAAGAGGATCACAATAAAATATTCCGCGGTATTTTAAATGTTTCTGTAAATGGTCAATACGGTCAGAACACTTATTAATTAATGACTATAAGACTACATCGTTTAACTTGAACGAATACGTCACATATACTTTCAAAATGTGACGTTTCCTCTTAAAACGCCCTCTATGTTCCGGATTTCCACCAATCAGGTGGCTTTGCACTGCTGACGTAGCATTGACGTCACATTGTGGTCTGTATTTACTGACTCAGGAGTGTGATATTAATTTATATTACCAATATTGTGTGCCGAGATCAGTGTTACTTTTATGCTTTGACCGGAATGTCATCTGTTGTGAAATATATTTTTATTTAAATATCTTTGGTGTTCCATAGGTCTTCTTGTTTGTTGTCAAGGATAGTTCATTAGTTTTTTGGCTAATTTGTTGATAGCAGAAGTTTTATAGTGATGTATTCCATGAGTTTAGTGCAAAGTTCAGTTAGTTTCAAGATCGAAAGTTTCCTGGATGTCGTTTTCTGTGTTTACGTAGCTAACACGAAGAAGGTTAGTGTGGACGCCACGATATTTTTACTGACATCAATGCACGCGTTGAAATGCACTTAGAATAGAGGGTGTCCCTAAAAATATTGCTACGTAATTTGATTATATTTTCTTATGCAAACTCCAATTTAATAAATATATTACTAGCTACACCCCGCGGTATGTGGTGGTTTTTCGGGATCAAAAGTAACCTATGTAGTACCAGGATATAAGCTATCCTGATTCCAAATTTCGTTCAAATCCGTTGAGTCGTTTGAGCGTGAAGGAGTAACAAAACTACAACCTAAAATAGTCTTGACGGGTATTTCTCATACACAAACCTTTTTTTTTTACATTTTGATTGGGGTTGTCGCAATAGGGAAAAATCTATAGAATCAAGTTTAAATTTTTAACGAATGTGTCAACTATTAATAAGATTAAATGTTAGCGCAACAGTTTGCCGGATATCAGACAAAAAAAAAATACTCTGAGAGAATGAGTCACGCAACTTACCTTCCGAAAAGACTATGTCTAAACAGAATTTTTATATAAATGATCGAATGTGTTTTGCATCAGCCTGTATAATGCCATATTCAGCTCACTGGCCATACTGTTTATCGGCACCTTAAGTGACATAAACGTCACTTTTTCAATCCACTTCACACCGCGGTTTATAGGAAGTGTGAAATATCTTTACACTATGTAATTATGCTCGTGACCATAAACTCTGATGTGCGCAAGTAAAACTTATCACAAGCGCCCTAATTATCATCTGGGTACATCATAATAATTAGCTATGTGACTTATATATCCTTGTACGTATTATAAATGTTGATATAAATTTATCCTATGTGTATAAGTAACCTTTCAACCAAATATATTTGGCTATTTGGCGTCTGTCTTACTGTCGACAGAGTAATCCTACTAATGTTATAAACGCGAAAGTTTGTGAGTATGGATGGATGTTTGATACTTAATCACGCCAGAACGGCTGTACGGACCTGGATAAAATTTTGAGATAGATTATAGTCTGGAATAGCACATAAACTACTTTTTATTGCGGAAAAATATACGGTTCCCGTAGGAAGTCCAACCGCGGGTAACACCGCGGGGCGTAGCTAGTGATAAATAATAAGTAGCGTAGAACACTTTTAATGATAATATGAATGATAAAACGCCATGGCATGTTGGCGTTCTTACGCACGACACGTTGCGATACATTGTTTGACCATCCCAAGGGAAAACTGGACTTTTCCGGGATAAAAAGTAGCCTATGTTTTAATCTAGGATATAAGATATTCTGGTACCAAAATTCATCCAAATCCGTCGAGCCGTTTGGGTGTGAAGAAGTAACAAATATACACACACACACGCATACATACAAACTTTCGCCTTTGTGTTATTGATAAACACAATTAAGATTCTTTAGCACAGTCAAATCAAATTTCATGCGTAAATACATGAAATAATTCCCGTATCATTCCCGTCTCGGGTGATGGACGAAGCAGGATAAATGTAAGATCCAAATCTTATACTGAGTTGCATTACTGTTCTTCATAAGCGGGGGTCGCCACTTACCACGAGATGGGCCCTCAGCTCGTTTTTTTTTTTGTTTTGGAAGCATGCTAGTAGGAAAATACCTGTTCTCGCATTTATAGTAAAACGTGAGTATAATCAACCATAATTATTTGCCGCTGCGGAGTTAAAAGAGATTTTCCGCCGAGATTGCGACTGGATAGTCGTGGGAAAAATCTATAAATGATAATAAACAGGTACCTACAGTCAACTTCAAAAGTGGTTCAATTTAAATAAAAGTTTTGATTTTACCTGATGAATGTACATAGTGTCACGCCTATCCCCAGAGGTAAGCAGAGCCTTAAAATGCCCACATTTTACCCTGTAGGTTACACTATCGTGTCAACCTAGCCATGCCAAATAGTGAGCCTATCGTTGCCATTGTTTTCCCACGAAAAATTATTATAATCTAATCAATTCTTCCAGTGTAATAAGTCCGAGCAACCTATGTTACCAGTTAAAACCGGTAAATACCAGTTAAATGCCGGATATTAACTAAGAAATAAATTGCTTATGACGATGCTGCTTAGATATTATTTAAATGATGGATGGGTGACCGTTTAGTGGCATTTGCCCTGTGCACGTTAAGATGTCGATCTCAACTGGTAATCTACTGTTACTTATAAAATAAGACAAAACACGATTTTACTAAAAAAAACCGAGCCAAGCTCGTTTGCCCAGGTACTAATTAATATTAAAGTAAATAAACAATGACAATTATTGAAAAGTCTTTTTCTGATGACCGTACACACGACGTAAACAATGAACTGTTAACTTTGTTTGTTAGTGTTAATTGACTCAACCTTGTATCTATAAATGTATAATATATGAAATAACACAAGAAATGTCGCGTCTTCAAAAAAATACCAGTTACCTCGAAAACACTGAGGAACGAGCATAATTTTATCATAAAAACCGTATATTGGTTACAAATAAAATTGCTGATGAATTGGACCTGTTTAGCAACTTTTTAATTTAACTAAATTCTTTCACGATTTATGTTCTTCCTCTATGTTTTCGTGTGAGTGTGGCTCTCTGTGGCTAGCTGTGGTATCGATGATTTCAAGACTCCTTGAGGCATGCAACATGGCTTATCGATCGAGCCGGTGCCGACATATTAACGTGCCCTCCAAAGCACCAAAGCGCCATCCATCCAAGTACTGACCAAGCGGAGAGTTGGTTAACTCAAATGCTCTGGAAAGAACATCCAGATAAGCTTCGCCTTGAGCATATAATACTTAAAATCGTATTATAGTATAAAAAATTGGTATGACGGCTCCGTGGCTTAGTTGGTAGTAGCTCTGCTTTCGAAGTGAGGGGTCCCGGGTTCGATTGCCGGCCGGGACATACTTTGTGTCGTGAGCACGAAGTTTATCTTGTGTTTCTGTATTTGTCCAAAAAACAATTTGTATATATAGTTTCTTCGGTAATTTACATGTTAGATTAATAAGAGCAACTGTCAAATAACTTTCTGATAATTTTCTCACCACAGTTTTCTCTTATTCCAGCAGTCAGAGCGATGGCGAAAGCTTCGCAACATCGTTCAATGGACGCCATTCTTCCAAACGTACAAGAAGCAGAGGTACCCTTGGATCCAGCTAGCTGGTCACCAGGGAAATTTCAAGGCAGGCCCCGACCAGGGCACGATACTCAAGAAATTGTGCCCTCAAGAGGAAAAGTGTTTTCAGGTGAGTTTCTGGTTTAATGATACGACGACGTGGGCGAACGAGCTTCGCTCGGTTTTTTTTGTTAAATCGTATTTAAAATTATATTTTTTTTAAATAACAGTAGTACCAATCAAGTTTCACAAAAATCTACGAGGTAGCGGTGTATTAAATTTTCAGCATTTTTTTTTAGAATAAACGTGTCTTATTTGTAAAGATACGCGTTCTCACAAGAAAAACAATTATACAGGTAAACTTGAATAGCAAAACCCTGTCTTAATACAAAGTTGAAAAAAAATACAAAAAGAAATCACACTCAAATAATAAAAATGCAATAGTTTGTGGTTATGTATGTCTGTTACTTCTTCACTCTTTAACAGCTGATCTGAATAATGAAGGAACTATGAGCTACCCTGGCTTGACGCATCTTACTTATCTCGAAAAAGTGAAGGATTTTTTTCTGTAACTTGCAGAAATCTTTCCCCATCGTCTCGTGTTGACTTTTTAGCTAGTAACATAATAAGCTGACAAACAAGAGGTCGTACTAATACGAAATAATTTTATGACGATGTTTAATTATATCTAATAAGTGCACTTTCGACTAGGTTTTAGTAGTTTGCTTGGCATCAATAATTTTAAATGCCATTAACCAGGTAAATGTATTATAATTATGGGGGGTCCAGTTGCTCGCGTCCGTAGGTGTGTACCCTTTGATTCCCTACACGTACCCCCTGGGTGGTGCTAAAGGAGCAACCAAAAGTAGCAGTAGAACTTGTGCCATGTTCGTCCGGAGAGGTACTGCCACCACATCTGAAATCTGCCGCCAAGCAGTAGTGGTTGCATTACTGTGTTCCGGTGGAAGGGTGTGGCTGCCGGTGAAATCACATGCGCATGAGACGTATCATCCCCGTCTCGGGTGATGGACGCAGCAGGATGAATGTGACTCAGTAAAGATTTGGATCTCATACTGAGTCGCACGCATTACTGTTGTCATGGGCGAGGGTCACCACTTACCATCAGGTAGGCCCTAAGCTCGTTCCATCAGGCATTCACATAAAAAAAAAAAAAAATGTTTAAATATATTTTAATTATAAAATTTAGTCATAACTGTATTTTGATATTATAAACTCTTCTCTTACAATTGTTCTAAATGAAAAAACTTAGTACCTACAGGAATTGCGAAGAAAATGTTTCATCATGTATATATCACATGATGAAACATTTTCTCTCAAAAAAAACTCTTTATCCAATGACTAATTTCATAGTAGAAACTTTGAGGTTGCAATATTCTAAGAAACCAATACATCATTTGGTAGGGATTGAGTCAGCAAGAGGATGAATCGGATAGATTCTTTTACTTTTAATTTCATTTATTTATTCCGAAATCAAAATAGTTCTGTATGCGAAAAATACTGGATGGTAGGATTTATATTCGTATAGGGAAATTGATACTGATTCATAAATTATGAATGTTGAAAATTCAGTCTCACTTTCATTTGAATAATATACGAATGCTTGTGACATTTTCTAATATAGATATAGATATTATAACATTTTGTTTTCTTTATCCTATCTATAGCGAAACAATTGAATGAAAAAACTGACCATTTAATAAGTAGGTAATTATTTTTAAATCATGAAAATTTTCTCGAGTACGGTATTTAAAGAAATGCTTTTTTTTCAAATGTGAAATCAAAAATCGTATACTTCATTTGTCTTCATATCTGCCATTAATTAGACTGGTAATTGATACACATACCAATAAGGTTATAAAGTTTTTTATATAAATTGTGGTAATCCACACATTATAATTATATCCATGTAATATTGGTGGTTTAAACCTAGTCTAAAGTTCGTCCACGTTTGTAATAAGGCCATAATTGTCGATTAAAAAAGGGAATTTCATGGAATCAATGGAAGGGTATTCCAGCTTTCCGACGCATATATTAAATAACATTTATAAATAGTTGCGGGCAACCCCAATCAGGGATATACGAGGAATGAGGAAATAATTATGCATAAATAGATAATATCGACGTAGGTTTCAGTTTTGCATATTTACTACAGTCGGTCTAGTGGTAAAAATCCCGACTTTATCCAAAGGTCACTTGTTCAAATCCAAATAAGGCGTACACCAACGAGTGTAATATTTTCTTCATCACATTCTCGAATCTGTGAGGGAGAATCATTATCTCTCAGACTAACAATTTTAAGACTTGGATTAAGACTTATTAAAGATTGTATAAATTTGTTTAATGTATAACTTACCATAATTGGAACTATCAAACACACGTAACGGGTGTGGGCGTTGATGTCTGCTACACAGTTTTAATACTTCTGTAGGCAACATCATTTTTCCAAATGTGATTTGTAATCTATTGTTATTTTGTTCCTCAATAAACTATATATCAATTGATTTAGAAAAAGCAATTAGAATAGTAATTAATTAATTTAAACAATTCATTCCCATTTGTGTGTCGGGCGTAACCTGCAGGCCCATAAGGAAATATTACAACAACATTACTACAACTATCCTAAAAAAGATATCAGAATATAACGAATTTAAAAATATCAAAATCCTGTTATCCTTTTCTTGGGTGGCGGGTATATAAAGATTTTAGTCGACGACTTTGTTCTTCCCATACTTCGATCAGGTAGGCTTTTATTGTAGTTCGTCCCGTGACTTTTGTAGTATAATAAAAAATGTAATCGTTTTAAAGATGACGTCAAAGATAATATTTTTTGTACTTTGTTTTGGGTCACTGGTCGATCAATCGATTAAGTATGCATGATACAACCATGACTTTAGTTAACTGCCCGATGTAAAATGAACTTTGGTATGATAATATAAAAAAAGTTATTGTTTTGGTGTTATGGAGCTTCAAGTGGGCGATTACAAATGACTGGCCTGACTCAGTTGGTAGTACTGGTACCTTCAACGCAGAAGGTAGTACCAGTATTATTATATCTGTGGATGTACTCTGCCTTCTGCGTTGTAGGTTGGGGATTTGATCCCACCCAAGACAAATATTTTTGTGACAATCTTACTTGTTCTGTGTCTGGGTGTTAATATGTATTAAATGTATATTTTTCAAAATAAAGTAGGTATTATATCGTTTCACTAATATGGTTCCTTTAGTACAAGCTATGCTTAGTTTGGTTATAGACAGCGCTGTGTGGAAGGTCAAGTTTAAAATATGTGTGGTCCTCAACAAAGACAGATCCTCCCTCAATCCTTTTATTAAGGGTTTCTTGCTTATCTCCCAATGGAGAGTCAAATAGGTTTTGTTCATACCCTATCAGTTTTAAGAACACATGATCTCGTAGGAACATTTTTATTTATAAAAAGTTTTAGCATTCAACGGAAATAAAGATTTTTTACTTTGAATTTGACTAGTATGCTGATTCTGATTAGTTTAACGAAGCGATTAGTCGATAATAATTAAACAACGGAAAACGCACCATGCGTTTTCCGTTGTTTAATTATTATCGACTATGCTATCGTGATATTATGTAAATAAAGCCACATTATCAAAATAAAATAATCCTCATGCATTCTCTCGTGTCCGCCATGATGCCTTGATTCGCCGCGAAATTCTCAAGTACGGCTAACTTTTGACGTTATTACAACACCATTACAGTCTTTACTGCATTGTCTGTGAAGAATTACCCGCGTTTTGATCAGACATGTATAAGTCCTTTGTATCATGAACACTCATTACGGTGGGAATTCGAGATACAATTTTTTTACTATTCAATTTGTAACTGAATGTTCAGTTTCGTTATGCACGTGATTGGACTTCCAATTATAATTATATTTTCTTTTCATTTCAGTTTCTGATGAAAGATATCCTGAGGCCATTTGTACCTGAGTACAAAGGCCAGGTCACCTGTGACGACGGAGAATGTATCCTTTTCGATAAAACTGAAACTAAACTGCGTAATAATCATGTAGTAACTCTAAATGAAAGTCTTTTCCCTTTGGGTAAAACGAACATAACTTAGAATTAACAGTGTATGTAACCCATACGTTCTGCTGGGATAGAATAATATTTTAGCTTGAACAAAGATGGTACCCATAGGTGACTATAGACACTCAATACAACTTACCAAGTTCGAATATGTAATAACTTGAAGCTTTAACTGAATATATATTCATAATATATGTTATAATGCACAAAATTTGCTTGAGTCCCACCCAAATACCTTTTTTGAATATGTCTATCTACTTAACATAAGTTGGTTTTAGAAACCGGTCACGCATCTTTTTCTATTATTTATGTAATAGAAAAAGATGCGTGATCGACGAAATCCTAAACGCAAAAAAGCTTGGGTGAAACCAGGCGAACCAGGCCCATCACAGCCAAAAATAAATATTCACTGTGCCAAGGTCATGCTCTGTATTTGGTGGGATCAGAAAGGTATTGTATATTATGAGTTGCTCAAACCCTCTGAAACTATTAATGGAGAAGTTTACCGACGACAACTAATGCGTTTGAAGCGAGCCATAGAAGAAAAACGACCAGAATGGGTGAATAGACATAACAAATTAGTTCTTCAGCATGACAATGCCAAACCGCATACCGCAGAAGTCGTAAAAAGATATTTAGAGGGACAGGACTGGGAAGTGTTACCCCACCCGCCATATTCACCAGACATAGCTCCTTCGGATTACCACCTATTCCGGACGATGCAGACAGACCTTACTGGAGAAAAGTTTACTTCATGTGAAAGTATCAAAATTTGGATTGACAACTGGATAAGCTCAAAAGACCAGGACTTCTTCCAGCAAGGAATACGAAAACTACCTGAACGATGGGCGAAGGTTGTAGCTGCAGATGGAGCATACTTTCAATAATTTTTTTTTTAATTTTGTAAGCGAACAAATGTGTTTTATTTTGACAAAAAGGGGCGGAGTCATATTCACACACCCAATACATCGAATTGTATATAGGTAAATCATATACATGTAAATTTTTTGTGATTGCGCAAAAAAATTCCTTAACCCAGCATTCTACTACAGTATACCTCCAACTTCAAGACCTACTCAGTGACTTTGACAGACCTTGCGTCATGGACTGCAAGATTGGAGTCAGGACTTACCTTGAAGAGGAGCTAGCCAAAGCCAAGGAGAAAACTAAGCTAAGAAAAGTGAGTAGCGCAAATAATATATCAGTAATGGATTTAGAATGGATAGGCAGAAAGAGGATGGGGAGCGCTGAACGTGTTTATTAACTGATATTGGTCTAGTGATATGGAATAGTCCATTATTTTTCGATCAGAAAGAACCTCGTTCACGTCTGATACAGGCGCGCGAGTGAGATTTTTATTGGGATATGAATGCAAAAATAATATGTTTCCTATAACATCATAAACCATACAAAATAAATTTAATCAAAATGCTTAAATTAAAATATACTTTGAACATGTGTTATTTTCATGTTCCTAATAAAATATACACATCACTTTTTTTTAGATATGTAATGTTATTTATGATGTGGATACAAAATCTCTTGCCTCGGTGATAGCATTCGAAATAGTTAAAGATCTAAAAATAAACACTTTTTCTCCTTCGACCTCAGCAGTATCTTAATGAGTTCAACGATGTCAAATAATGTATATTAATAGATAAACTAGTATTAATCAAGTGGAATTACGTCAAAGGTCCAAAACGGAAAACATTAAGCTCGATGATACATTAAACTATAAAAATAGCCTTGCTCGTAAGTCATTAGTTATAGTTTTTAATAGGTACTTTTAATGAGGTAATTTGGACTAAAACAGGAGAACAAGTGTTAGTTGATTTAAATGGTTCTAATATTGTAATTATAAGCATATGAAAGTTACGAATTAAGACTCTTAGAGCGTCCTATTGGTAAGTTAAGAATTGGCATATGTGATTAATAAAACGTTTGTTATACCAATTCTATTAGATCTGCCATATAGGGAAATATCTTGTCTACAATAATTATTAGTCAGTACACAATTTTATAAGATTTGTGAGATCTTATTCCAAATAAAAATAGAAATAGAAGAACATTTATTTTGCGTTACATAGACAAAGGCAGTATAACACAGGTAGACAATTAATTTTTTTTATGTTGTTTTGTAACCGCTATAAAGGCTACCACTCAGCGTGTGCTGCATCAGCGGTGTTGCTAATTCAGCGCTGGTTTTCTGTGGCACTATAGTATGCACGTGCATGTGACAACAGTAGTAAACACGCTTTACATATAAAAATCTTAAAAAAGTCTATTTATGTATGAAAATGCACTATAATTACAAATATAAAATAAAATAATTAATAAGATCGCAACAATACGATCGTCAAAATACCAACAAGTCCGTTGGAGTTTTATCCAACTAATTTTGACCAGGGACTATATGAAATACCTTTCAATTACAGGACATGTACGAAAAGATGATCCAGATTGATCCTAAGGCGCCATCAGAAGAAGAACACAGGAGTAAAGGCGTTACCAAGCCCCGCTACATGATCTGGAGGGAAACTATCAGCTCCACAGCTACCCTGGGCTTCAGGATAGATGGCGTGAAGAAAGCTGATGGCACCAGTTCCAAAGATTTCAAAACCACTAAGACTAGGGATCAGATTGTCGAAGCATTCAAGGATTTTACCACAAATTGTCCTAATAGTGTGGTGAGTTTTAATTTTAATAAATTTTTTCGTTTATTAGTTCCATTGCTGACAGTATCCCCAAAATTATATTTTTTGATATTCGAATTATATTCTGTTGATGAAATTAATAGATCAAGTGATAATGATTGAAGCACTCTCAGGCCAATTTGGAGGCCATTTTTAACAAAATGATTCGATTAAATATCTGAAGCATTTAGGTTAGTGATCGTTCGTGACATTTACAACCGAGAGCTTCCATGTTATTGATGGCGCGTTAAGTTAGTAGAATCCACTATATCAGTCGATAAGCTGTTTGGGATGCTTTCTGAGTGGGCTGAAATCTTCGCATGAGCAATGGTGGGGCACCGGGTAAAAGTCTCATATAACTCGGTTGTCCCCCAACGCAACCGGTGTATCTGTTGCAGGTTCACAGTAGCTACAAAAATAGATCAAACCTTTCCTGCTGTTTGTGCTAAGCGTTAATTGGTTCAAAATATTTAACATGTCATCCTTATACCATACAGTTATGATAACCAACAAATGTTACTACATCTTTACAAAATAACGTAATTTCTTTTCAGATGAGATATCTCGAACGACTAAAAAACATAAAAGCGACGCTCCAAGAGTCTCACTTCTTCAGAACACACGAGCTCATTGGCAGTTCGCTGCTCTTCGTTCACGACAAGCGGAAAGCCTGTGTCTGGATGATAGACTTTGCGAAAACCGTACCCGTCCCGGATAATGTAAATATCGATCACAAATCAACCTGGAAGGTCGGAAATCACGAAGATGGATATTTGATTGGATTAGAAAATATCATTTCAATTTTCGAAACGCTAGTAAAAGACGATAATGGTAATATAGAAAGTTTCGATACTGTGAGACAGGATTTGAACACTTGATTCTGACTTGAAATGTAACCTCGTGATTTAGTACCGTACTGCACAATATACTTGTGATGTGCTTTTGCAGTTTGACTGCACGCTATACGACGCTGATGATTGTAAATTGATTTGTAAATATAGTATTATCGCTTGTTATGTTAAGTTTTTAATACTCATAGGCTAGGTAAGACACCACCAATAGATAATATTGTGTTACTGTTGATAATACTGTTTATATTGAAATTATATCTTAACTGTTATAATGTATAAGAATCTCTTGACTTTTCAATATCTTGATAATCCGAACAGCAGAATCTAGACTATTAGAAATTTCTTATATGTTAAGGAGTTCATTGTTTTCTGTTCTATTAGTGATTATTGTTTTTATTCAAAGATAGTCCGTTTTACCTTTTGCTAAGGTATCGATGCGACTGACCTTAAAACTAGGATATAATTAAATTACCTACACTATATTAGTGTATCGACTAGACTATTAGGCTATCTTGAGTGCAAAATAAATAAGGCTAAACTGGAGGTACTGAATAAAAAAATAACAAATTTATTTGTAGTTGTTTTTTCCTTATTTACTGGAGTATCTTTTATAATATAAACACATTAAGTACACTTTAAAGTTCCATCCTCACCGGGAGCTGTCGATAGCAAACTTTGAATGAAAGATTTCACATGAGTTTAAACGGTTATAGTTAATACTGATCTGATGATGAAAGTAGTAGCTCAATGGATTTATTAAAATACAGAGAATCAGAGACTTTCATTCAACATGTTCTTGACACACAGCTCAGTTGGCAGTAGCTCTGCCTTTACGCTTCTGCCTCAGCGCATTATTTATTGCACTTCCCACCCAGGACAAACTTTTTTGTGTCAAACATAGATATACAAAAGTACCTACTTTATAGCGATGAATATTCTGCAATAATCTAGATCTCATAATACAAGCTATGCTTAGTGTAGGGCTAGCTGGCGCAGTGTGAAATGTCAACGAATATTTATTTACAATTATTATCAGTGATGGCTGAACGGTCATAATTGTATCTACCGTGAATAAACACTAATAATTTCACAAACACTTTAAGGAGTTAGGAGAAAAGCTACCATAATCTTTATTTTTTCAATTTCTTAGACCTTCATAATTAATTCAAATTCTTAGACAGTGGTTACACGCTTATTGAAGCAGACACTCCACTTGTTAGAATTTATTTAAATAAAATTTTTAGTTAGGAGTACCAACACTGACCTACTTATATCTTCTTTCATAAAGATTCATTCGGGAAATTCAACAAAAAATAAATTCACAAAAACTTTGGACGGCATTTATTTAAGAACTAAGTTATCTACTAAATAAATTACAAAATTAAATACTTACTATCTAAATTTACTAAGGCACGTTACGTATTGTCTTTCATACTGTCTATAACAACATCTGTTAAACTATTCCTTCTCGAATCTCCTTCTTCTATATTAGTACTTTCTTTTCTCATTTTGGAAAAATATCTAGGCACAGGCCCTGTGCTGGGCCTGTTTGAATCATTTGGCGCGGGTGAATACCGACGCTGGCGAGGTTTTTGAACTTCTTCTTCGGTGGCAGTTTCTGTGTAAGGTGGTGGAGGTTGTGTCAAAATTGACATACGATTTTCTCTTGCCGCAGTTGCTGTAATCTGTAATTCTGCCCCAGCCACCACAGTAGCTAACGTTGGTGTGAACTGTGGTACAGCAGCTCTGGCTGAAACCCTCCTTCTTCTAGGTCCTGATACTTCTTCATCTCTACTGGGAGGGGTGGGAATTGAAAAATCTGGTCTTATCGAACCACGTCTACCTATAGGCTTAGTTATTATATCCAATAAACCAGGAGTGTCACTAGATTCATTAGATCCTGTTGCCGTTTCTAATATGGCTAGAGCTCTGAGTAAATCGGCGACGCTTGTGTGTTCAAGAACTTCAACTTGTTCAGATTCAGGTAGAGTGGATATGTTTACATCTGGGTCAAACAGACTAGGTCGACCTCGTCTCGTCTTATTTCTATAGTTTTCTAGTTCGCTTGAAAAGCTACCTCTACCGTTTTGGGTAGCGTCTTTATAGCTATCTAAATTTCCTGTGCAGGAGCTGCGACCACGTTTGGTTTGTTCGTGGTACTGTCTTATACTAGCTTCAAGATCTCCCACTGTACTACCACTAGGGGAACTATTCTTCCTTTCCTTACCAAAAGAAGGAAAGAGGCTACTGCGCCCACGACTAGTCTTTTTCTTATAATCGACGAGTTCATCTGAACTTTCTGGCAGTACTTCGTCATCGTCGTTCTTTTTAGATTTTCCGAAACTTGGGAATAAACTCAACCTTCCTTTTTTAGTTCTATTTTGATATTTTTTCACTTCATCTTCATTAACTGAATCGTCTTCTTCGTTGCTATTAAGTCCATTGAAATTGAAACTGGGAAATATACTGCGCCTACCTCGCTTTGTATTTTCTTTGTATTTTTCTCCTTCTTCATCAGGATCACTAAAATCAAACGTGGGGAATATACTTCTACGTCCAGATCTTGTTTTTTCTTTGTAAGCCTTTGAATCGTCATCATCTTCACTAAAATCGAAAGTAGGAAAAATACTGTGTCGTTTAGACTTCTGTTGATATTGTCGGATAGCGGCTGCATCTTCATCTTCAGAGAAATCAAACGAAGGAAAGATACTGTGACGGCCTTTTCTAGTTTTCTCCATGTAAGCTCTTGCCATATCTTCCTCATCATCTTGATTGAAATCAAAACTAGGGAATATACTATGTCTGCCACGCTTCGTTTTTTCTTTGTAAGCGTCTGCATCATTTTTATCTGTTTCGGATCCAAATCCAAAAGTTGGGAATATACTTCCTCTACGGGGCTTAGAAGCAACATTCACATTTTCATTATCTACCTGTGCTGTACTTACTCTTCCTTTCATAGTATTTTTGAGATATTCTGCAGGATTATCACTTGTGCTTGGTTTTCTAAATAAAAACTTCGAGAGTATGTTTTGTGGCTGAACGTTATCATCAATTTTTGATGGTAAAGATATTTTGCCACTTCTAATATTCGCTTCTCGTCGAAATTTATCTGCTGAGTCTCCATTAGTCCAAGTAAAGTCATGTTCCCCTTTACTAACCGATTCTTTTCTATAATTTGGTACTGCTACACTCATTGCTCTACATCGTTTTGGTGAACCAGGAATTATATCATTTCCTATACTAAATGTTGGCACTTTTTCATTTGCTAGAATATGATCATCATCGAATAAGTTAACCCCTAAGTTTTTCTCTCTTACAGGTTGATCTAGACCTCCCAATACGTTCACTACTCTTGCAAGTAGTTCTGCTGGTTTCATGATAGCTGATGCTGTAAAGGTCTTTTCCTTGTCGATACCAAGTAAATCTGTATCAGATTGTATGCGAAGCATATCTTTGGCTGATAGCTGTATGTTTTCGGAATTAGCTCGTTTTCTCTTGTAAATTGGTCCCCTGGGTTCAACGTCGTAAGTAAAAATAGGACAGCTTTGACTTCTAACGAGGTTTGGAGCAACCTCTACGTATACTGGCTGAAAATGGAAACAAAAATTATTGTAACTTTTAGTAATCAAGTAAGAAAAGATGTTCAATTTACGGAACGAGCCGAAGACCCCCTTAAAGCTCATTCTCGGCCTTGTAACAAACAGCAATATTGCTAACTTAATAATATTGCACTTTCTTGCAATCACTGATGGCCACGAGATATTACAAAGAATTATCACGTATGTACCAGTATTTTTACGGAAACCTTATATTATGGAATCAAGTAACACAAGCATATAATTCCTTGTTAAGTAGGTATACCTTGCCGAGAACTTTACCTTAATCTTAATGAGATTCGCTTCATTGATGATTTTCCTAATCGCCGATATGTCCTTAGTGAAACCCTGAAGAATCCTGTTCTGCGTCGACTTAAACTGGGTAGCAAACTTCTGTTCTAACTTATGGATCCTCTCAGACCTCATGCCGCTCGTGATAAAACCGAGCAACATGACGATATAGCCAAGACCAAAAGTAATCCAGACGATGAGGAATAATTGGTATGTGAAGAAGTAGCCGTACTTGAAGCCGTTATTGACTGTTCCTGGAATGTAAAACAAAAGCATTAACTAATCTGAAGAGGGCGTAGGTAACATTTATCATAAGAATATGAAGGATCCATCTCTTTACTCTAACTATTGGTGTTTATGACAATAATTCCCTGATGGCTAGGCGGGCTAACTTTTTAGTAGACTTTGCTTTATTTTAATATTTCTTTTGTATCAATATAAATTTTAACTAACTGAATTCGTTTCTCACAATATCATAGTTGAAATGGAGCGAGTTCGACGCCCAACACTGGCATTTTTTTTATATAAGTGCCATAAACTTTACTATTATATATACAGTTAAAATCTTTGATATACAGATTAAATAAAACAAAATCTGATTTATAAACTAACGGTGTGCTCGTTAGATATAATGTGAAAAAATTTAAGGGCCAAACGACCTTATGCATTGTTAGTAGGTTTCTATGTTTTAGAAGAAGATATATAGTAAAATTTACTTTTCGTAAATTATAATTTTACGTCCTGTTTTTAGATTTAAATGTGACCCGATGACCCTTATGGAGCTCGATGATACAATACAAAATTATTATAACCCTATTATAATAGTTTAAATAATAAGCTATATTACCTTGCTTTGCTCATCTACGACTGCATGCAAAACATAAAATTATTCATAAAAATGTGGGTCATGATACTTGATGCGGATAAACATGGATAAAACTGTACGTGTATGAATTAAATTTAAGAAACTAAATCAACTACAAGTCTTCAAATCACTCTAAATACTTAGTAAGTTCTTTAGTGATTGCATCGAAAGAATACAGATGCTTTCCTACAAACTCCATTCTTCATCCTAAGAAAAAGCTCTTCAAATTACTCGCATGTTTTCGTAACGCCTACCACAATGAAAACGCAACACACCTGCTACCAAATCTCCAAATCCAATTGTAGTCAGTGTCACAAACGCGTAGTATATAGAAGCCACGTAGTCCCAGCCCTCGAACAGCATGAAGAGACAGGCAGGCAGGAATATGAAGAAGGTGAACCCTGGGATTAAGTAGAGGCAGATCTGCCCGAGCATGCCGAGGTTGTTGAAGAAGAAGTCCATCTTGTCTGCGCGCTTCTCGTTCCGTCTCTTGTATTTACGGTACACTGTTATGAGCTGGAATACAGAAAATTATATCAATTCATCTGTAACTATTTGGTTTCGTTGTATTGGAGTTAAACTTTTCTGACATGTGATTTTTTATTGCTGCATTATTAGGCGTTGTCAGTTTTCATTGCTGTGGCGATAATTTTTGAGCCTGGGAGAATGAACATTGCAATGTTTCGATGAATATGTTTAACGGTTTCTTTGAACTTGCTTGCAACAGTTTATATAGGTTTCTAGTCTATACACTGGAGTTATGGTCTACTAGTCTAATGCTACTTTCAGCCCCGGAAGATACGGAACTCCATGATTATAAAACTTATTACCTTAAAAAAGCAATTCCTATTTCGCGTAATTCAGAAATGGCTCTAACCTGCATACCGAAGTATTCTCCAAGATTGGCGAGGAGAATACCGTTGATGGGGATGCCGAAGAGACCGTAGAATATCATTAGGATTCTTGACAAGTGGGTGGTAGGCGCCAAATTACCGTAACCTGAAAGTTTGGGAAAAATTGTTATTATAATATAATCATGAATTAAATTTGAAACGCCTCGCAGTTGCGTCATTCAACTTCAAATTCAGCACAATTTTCTGATACACGGCTTCTACCCAATATTTTTGTGACGTCTATTGTCAGGTTAAGTTTTTTGTTTGATTTTCATCTTGATTTTATTCATCAGGTGAAAGTATCTGTGTATAAGATTAGAAAATTGTGATACTATTAGAGGTATTGCTTAAGCTTTCGGCAAGCGAAAGATCGCGAGGGAAGCAAAGCATGTGCAGTTAGCCATAAGCCCAGCGAGCTGACACCCAGAATTCGAAATTCTGCCGGTTTGTCGGTAGCCAAATTTAAAAGTCAGTAGCCAATACAGGCGTTGCGTGGCGCCAACATCGGCTCTTCACTTAACGCTAGGGTCCATGTTGTTCGCGTCCGTAGGTGATTAACATCAGAGTCTCTTTCTGCACGTGTCTCCAGGGTGGTGTGAATGGAGTAACCTAAAGTAGGAGTAGAATCAGTGCCAAGTTTGTCCGGAGAAGTACAATACTACCACACCTATTAATGCTCCTAGCTGAAGCAATGCCGGTAAAATTACAAGCAGTTAAATCACAGAATGATGGGCGCAATGCGATGCGACTTTTACTAATTGCGCCCGTCTAGGGGAGGAGGCGCATTGCGCCCGTCTATCTTCTAGGGGAGAACCAGAGTGAAGATGTAACAAAACTTACCAATGGTACTAACGACAGTGTAAGAAAAGAAGAATGAGTGGTAAAAGTCCCATTTGAAGGGAGGTTCTTCATCCTCCGTCGTGTAGTTGAACATAGACTTGCCGCAGTATTCTGACAACTTCTTGAGGATCGTGTCCTGTTTCTCAGGGTCATCGGGGATGTAGTATTCGTAGAGGAGATCTGGAAATATTGGGAACTCATGATGATCAACTCGTCCGAACTTGTTGGTTGTCATTGGTGGTAAAAGTTACGACATGGCTGTAAATAAACTCACTTTAACAATTTCATAGAAACATTATCAATTTTTTTCATTAAATTTCGTTTGGAACTCGAAGTTTCGCCCTATCAAATAAAGAGTTATCCAAATCAACTAATTTACCAAATTAGCCAAATTAAGAATTTTATTTTTTCGATGATGGTTACTATAGAAGATAGAAATAAGTTATTTTTTGGAGTACCGTAGCGAAAAGGAAAAACAAAACCGTCTGTTCTATTTACATATGTCTGTTGTTACAAGGAGAGGTTACTTAATTATAAATATCCATGTACGTAAATATCTCTACGACGAAAAAGCGCTTATTGAAGGCAGATAAATTGTTCTTAATTTCAGTTTTAATAGTGATATTTCACCTCTTGTTTGTTTAATAATAAATCCAGACAAAATTAGCACAGTTCAGCACGTGTTAGTGTATAGTTAGATTTTTCAAGGCTAACTTTAAGATCATGTTCACTTCAGTTAACGACGTTGTTCAAACTACATAATTTCCTGAAACAAAGTGATTTTACTGGGCTCGTGACATTCCAGTTAAGGTACTTATGCAAAATATTTACATAATACATTTAAAACCAAGATAACCAGTACCTTGTGTTACCTTTAGTTGTATTATCACGACAAAAAATATAGGGCACTAATTAGAAAGATGCTTTTTACTCTGAGCAATTTTACGCACGATTCAACACAAATTACTACTTAACCTACTGTTTTGTTTTTACTGTGTGATGAAAAACTGTATCATCGTTTACGTGAATTGACATAAAAAGTGTCTGTTTGTAGTTAAATCTCTTTTAACTCGTTGTTTTGCATATTCTGAAGATTTCATTGCAATAATTCGACACAAAGCAGGAGTTTTTATTAGCCTTAGCACAATTCTTATGATAAACAAGTTCATTGCTGGCCAACGACTTTTTATGAAACACAAAATGTCTGCAGTTGCTTATTATTCTGTACTGTTACTGTTAAATCAATCAATCTTATTTATTCCTTTAGTCAAGTATCGCGTCAAAATTTACACGTATTAGGCACATAAATTCAAATTACAGTCAGTTTTCATGTTTGCGCTAACCTTATTTATTAAGATAATATCTGCTCCGACCCTAACAGACCAAGCAAACGTAAAACATTAATAATTCACCATCAAATGCAATTATCGGAAAATTTACATACTCGTACCAAACAACCAAATTATGTACCCTGAAAAGTAATATTATATAGGTAAACGCTACTCAACACAGTTTATTATCAAGGTACCTTATGTATATGAATCCTTAGAAGATTTTACGTACTTATCGAATGACATTCACATAGCTACTTAAACGTAGCATTGTCCTAGATGCTAAGAACTGTTATCGCTATATCGATCTATTGATTGGTGTCATCATTTTCATTGAAAACAAATAACTCAGTTGCGTAGGGTTCAATATAATTATTAAACATTTTTTTACAATTTTTCAAAGCAGTAGACAGAAGATCCTTTGTCCAGGGAAGTCACTTCTGGACACTTCTTTTTTTCACTAAGCAAGTAGAGCATTACTGTGTCTGGGTTTGGAAGATGTGGCATTGCCACGCTGGATGCCAAAATCAAACTCAGCATTTTGGACGTGGATGTAGCCTCTTCAAGCAATTCGCATTTTATAGGTACTTCGGCATCATAATAATGAAATATTGACGACTCCGTGGCTTAGTTGGTTGTAACCCTGCCTTCGAAGCGAGGGGTCCCGGGTTCGATTCCCGGCCGGGGCATACTTTGTGCGGTGAGCATAAAGTTTGTTCTCGGGTCTTGGGCGTTTGTCTTGTGTTTCTGTGTTTGTCCATGCCATCTGCGACACAGGGAATCCTAGTGCAGAGGTATGAGTGTGAAAACGATTAAAAAAAAATATAGGTAATATCTATAGGTACCTCAATAGGTGCTTTAAATTAGACGATGCCCTTGACTCTTGACCAAACCTTGGTCTAATACGTCCTTTGCTCTTGACAGTGACTCGGGCCTTGGGCCACAATGCTATTCAATTAATGGCCATCGGTTTACGTCTATTTAATAGCGATCACAATGCGTCGGCGCACCCTATTCAGTATACCTCAAACCAGCGTTCATTGAACGTATTTTATTGATAAACCACTAACTACTTCCGTGACCGCGATAAAATGAATATAATATGGGAAATTGATTATAAGTTATACAGCAAATCAGACTCCCTGATATTCTGGATAACCGTATCAGCAGGATTCGAGTTTTGACAGCCATCAATTCAGTATTTTAGGCCAAGTTAGTTTTACAGCAAAATAAGAACAACGGTTTTTCAACCTGATTTTTTTCATTGCGAATTCTAGTTTAATCTCGAAGGAATTATATTTCACTGTTATATATAAAATGTTATTATATATAACAGTGAAATATAATTCCTTTAAATATTTAGAGAATTCGATTAGCACTAAATATGAAACATAACATTCCGCTTTCAATGAAAAAAAAAATCTCTTTGAAAGTCAAGCTGTCAAGCTGAAATATCATAAGATAACCCCTTTAAGTAGAGGGTTTTCAACCTTTAATGAATACTGATAACTGATTTTATTGTAACATACAATATCTGAGTGCATACGCTTATGAATTTCTGCGGAAAATTGTCTAATGATTCTTGCAATAGGATATATCCGAAATTTATTTAGACTTCAAATTTTTGTATACCTTCTACCTGCTTCTGAAAAAGTTACAGAAAACACTTCTGACGTAATTTAATAAAAAAAATTAGGATATTTTTGAAGAAAAGCTTTGTTTTCTGTTGCAGCGACTAACTAAATCCAGCATGAGTCACGAAGATTCCCTCAAGGCATTGGCAAGAAGATTATGACCCAACTGAAAATTAATGCATTCTGTCGTCAATGCTACCAATATTTGATGACGGCGACATCTCTAATTAGCAGATAATTTGTAAATCACGACTCGTTATTGGCTGAGGCCGATGTTATTTGCACTGAAGTGTCACACGAATGGGACACAAATACTAATTTCAATGTAACGTAAGTGATTTTCCTTGACTACCGTAGTATTTCCGCCGAAGATGCTACTCGAAGGCAGACAAGGTCTTATCTTGCAGCAATTGGGCCTTAAAGAGTAAATGAGAGATTTTCAAATCGAAAACATCGACTTATTGCTTCGATATCGTATTATATTTTTTGGTATTTAGTAATCATGAAATAACGTAAAAACGATAAGAGACGATAGGAAAAACTGACAGAAGTTGTGTTGTGTACTTTCGGGACCTATGAATAATTTAATTAACAAATTTCATCCAAATTCGTTCAGCTGTTCAGATGGAAAGCTGTAGCAAACAAACATACCGAAAAATTAGTATGACTTGTACGGTATCACCCAATTTATATATGGATAATATCAGTTAATATACCTGTTACGTGCCTGTCAAACGTCACGTCAAAGCAAACTTCACGTAACGTCATAGATCAACCAGAACGCGTGATGCATAGGGAAAACATTGACCATACCATGATTCCCATCGTCAAAGATTCAAGTCTACTCGGGGACGATTTGTTTGTCACGACGCCCATTTTCCTCGTGCCTTCCTCAAAACAGTAGCAGAATAATAATTAGTAGCAGACGTGATTTTTGGATATTTTTGCGTTACCTATTAGTTTTAGTTGCACTCTCATAAATAGAAAATCATGGAAACAAGGCGATCTTAGCCCCAAACTAAGTATAGCTTGTACCAGCTTGTACCAACCAGTTTATTGATATAATGCATATAAATTTTTTGCTTTTTTTTTCTTTCTAAATGAAACCACCCACCTCTAGAAGCAGTTGTATAATCGTGTTGCAGTATTCCGGTGGAAGGTTGTGGGTTGCGGTGAAATTATACTCGCATTTCGTCACCTTTTCGAAAACGTGGACTTGAAAAATTTATGTGCGCAATAGCACATAAATTTTTCAAGTAAAAAAACTCTTGTGGGTTTGAACCAGCGACCTTCAGATTGAAAGTCGGCGTCTATGCCCCTGGGCCACCACGCTCTTCATATGTCCATACACATACGTGTGGAATTGATAATATCCCTTTCTGCAGTCGGTTAAAAATTACATTACAATTTAAATTTATTTCTATAGATCATACATCAGATCATTATGTGATGCCACATGACATGATGGTTTGCTCGTTCCTCACCTAATGATTAATATGGTCATTCAATGCGGGAGTACAGCCAATTCTTGGCAACCTACCCCATGATATTTTTTTTTTTTTGTTGTAGGCTAATTTTACTTTCCGTTTATTCGATTTATGTAGCTGCTAAGATTCAAATCAGATTTATATGGATGAAGCCTAAGTATTAATACCTGTTTGAAATATGCGTGTACTGCTCATGACCGAGATGTAATTTTAAGGCGAGCAACCCAATCGTGCGCATTTGTATATAATATCCTAAGCAAGACCTAGGATTTATTAACTTATCGAGATCATGATAAGTTATCATGATTTTATAGCCCACAATAACCAATACAACTTCGTGGCCCAGTGGTACGTGTAGCCTGACTTTTAATGCAAAAGTAGCTTGTTGAAATCCAGACAAGAAGCAATTAATAGTTAAACAAAAATTCGAACACTACCAACCCGAATTATATTTACGTGTAACACTCTTGCTCTTCGAGAGTAACACAATGTTTGATTTACTTGTATCATTTCGAGCTACATGTGTGTATAAAACGTGTCAGAGGAAGGCAGATTACATGCACACTAAGTTATATATCAGTATTATTATACCGTATAATTTCATATAACAAAAAAATCAATCTAGAAACGTTAAGTCTGCTATAGACGGCCGCTTTCAAACGGTACGACAATAGTCGACAAAGATAGGACATGTTCTTATGAATGAGGTTATGCAAACGATATATTTTTTTTTCTTTTTTTTCTGTTTCGTTTTCGAAACCAAAACCTTTTGGTAGATATCGGTTAAGTCGTTTCCAGTTAATGCTCTTCTAAAACGATTTGATGAGAGACGTTTGAAACTTTAGTCTTACGTTTTAATCGGTCGTGGTCGGCTACATATCGGTGTCTGATTTTCATCGAACGTTTGTGTAGGGCTTGATTCAAGGATTCTATAATAAAACAGATGTTTTACCTCTTGCATTCACGTTTCGAGAGCCTATGTTTACACTTTTACTAATCAGTAGCGCCACTTGACGATACTATCAAGATGATACTCGTAATTTACGTTTGTGATCGATATTATAGTCAATTTATTAGAGGCAAGAATTATTTACAAAAAGTTGTTTTTTGTGTCTAACTTGACCTCATAGAAATTTCATGGGGAAAAAACACCCTTAGGTTAAGAAATAGGCGACGGGACGAACCTGTTGAAACCTGTTTATTCCTTTTTTTAACAAATATGTGAATGTTAATCCCTTCTACACCTCTATATTTCAATTAATCTCAAGCAAAATTACTAATTATAACAATTAATTAGGTAGGCTTAAAGGTAGGTGGTAGTGGTATATACAATTATTATTTTAGTGAAAGAAAGCTAATACTAAGTAAGGTAATTGAATATCTTGTAAGATGTAGAGGTACTAGCGCTCAGTGCGATTAAGATTAATACTTTTAAAATACGTGTGCACTGCTTAGTGGCAGAAGGAAGGTGGCAAAACATATCCGGAAGAACCTGGCGTAAAGTCTATAAACATGGAAAATAATTATGAAAACTCACTAGACTGTAGTCATGAAAACATCGAGACTGTAGAATATTTACTATAATGAGTAGTATTTAACGTTAATTGATCTGCTATTGTTCATGTAGGAATGCTATGTCCCAACACCGCTTGCAGCCTCATCGATTTGTGTATTCATGTTTTCATTCAGATTGCAGTCACGTGAATACGAAGAATGTACAGAATAGCCCCCAGTTTTACTCCAGAATCCAGCGTATGACTGGGATCAAGCGCTAAACTCAATAACAAGGGGTTGACCCCATCCACCGATAGGGGTGAATGGGATCCCTGCCCCGTTAGTGGCACAAAGAATTATCAAGATCTCGTGTTCTCTTAAATCTTGTAATAAATATAAACACAAAAATTGTTTCAACATAATGTCCGTTATAGACTTTGAAACCATCCAACCGATGTGCCTGACCAGTTTCGTTAAAAATGCAAAGATGATTTTAGACCACTAAAATAATGCATTAGGCACAAAATGTATATCTTTTTTAGCGTTGTAACACACACCGAGTAGCCGTTAGTACCTACATGTTTATTTTAGGATAGTAACGTTTCGAATCATTTTTAAGAGTTTATCGAATGAAAAGATTTTTTTCTTTGACTTATGCAAAAGCATACATTTTTATTAGACAACTAGCGACCCGGCCACTCGTTGCTGTGGCTAACGTTCTTGTAATTGTGACTGTCAAATAATAGACAAATAATTTGCAATAAAATAATATTGCGATCTTAAATTGAGATGTGAGCTATCTTTTAAGTTGGATCAAACTGCACACGGTGTACAAATTTGATTAAAATCGGTTAAGTAGTTTAGGAGTCCATCGCGGACAAACATCGTGACACGTAGTTTATATATATTAAGATTGTGTCAAAATTACCAAATAAGAGAAATCCATTCTAATTCTGAGCGTAATCCTGATTAGAAACAAGTTAACTATGCGAATGCTATTTGTCAATATTCATTTTTTAGATAATTTTAATCCAGTAAATTATTGTTCAACTAATTGGGTGCCTATGTCTAATGGAACCTAATTAAATCAGTGATATTATTATTATTACTTATATTATAATATATTATAACTTATGTATATGTATGTAACATTATAACTTATGTATGTAACTTCAACACATTAAGATACTAAAAATATGTTCACGAACTTATAAAGAAGATAATTACGCAGTAAAACTCCAATCACGTAATAATTACACCTCTGTATTCTGTCTCTTTACGAATCGGACGATATAAAACACTCATAGGTGATGTCATAAGATCATTGATATTTGCCGAGGCTTGTCTAGATGTTCTGTACAGATCTAAGCTAAGCAACTTTCCGCCCGATCTGTAGTTAGATGGGTGACCATTTATTAGCATCTGAACTAAGAGCTCCGTACTTTACGTAGAAATCTTTTCGTATCCTTGAAGGAAAGCTTTGAAGGATGTAAAGCTTATAGCCTCGATTATAAAGCCTTAAATCACGAAGGAATTTACCTAAACAACCTTGAATCTTATATAGGATGCTAGGTTTATATGTGTAATACTATTTTACCATTAAATTTAATTTACATTTTTTTCAAACTAAACAGAAGAACTTTCGAATATTAGTGGGATTAAATGAATTACAAATAAATATATAATAGAACAAAAATTTCACAGATTTTCTTCATGAAACAAATACTAATCTTTCTTTCGCTTCGACTGAGTAAGCGCCCATCTCTGTAGAAGTTTTCATGCCACCCAAAGGCCTTCGAAATTAATTAACGACAAATATATCATCATCCACTAGGATCCCCTGCGTCGTGGGAGAGAGTTCTTTAAAGTACAAGAATTATGAAATCAATATGAAAATATGTGAACTAACATTCCCGTGTGGGTTTCAAACCCACGACCATCGAAGCTAGTAGCTTCAAAAATGACGACACATCTTTATAAATAGGGATATGTTTCAGTTTCGGAAACAGTAGTTAAAGATTTGTTGCTGTTGTTTCTAAAAAAACTCGTAATGTTTACGTTACACATATGATTAAGATCCAGAAGACAAACTACGATTAACTATATTGAGAATGCTATAATATTTTATTTTCATTTCCTTTTTTTGAATGGACAAAAGTGTATAGTAGATGTATAGTAGCAAATTTATTTTTTTATTATTGAAATAAAAAAAATCGATCGAAATTCATGAAAATCGATTCATGGTTTTTAAATCAAAATTACTGAAAAAGTATGACATTTAAATAAACGAAATATCGTATTTTGCTTTCCTGTGACTTTTTTTTTAATTTTTGTTGGCCTCCATAAGGCTGTTTAATAAGGGATGACAGCATTGAATTCGGTTCTTATTTTATTTTAAATCAGTCAATTATTAAAGTATTAACATTAAGTTACAACATGGTCTACAAGTAGCATATACCAGAAAACTAAAATTATCCCATTCGAATTATTAACAATGGATACAACTAGACCTAGTAATTAATATAATAAAGATTACAATATTAATCCGTTGTAGTTAGTAAATGCAACAGCCTGGTAAACAAACTCCAACATTTAATTCTCTTTATGACATGATAACAGCGCGATCATAATAAAGGATTCCAATAACAACTTACGAATGTTTTAATCTGTTAGTAACAAGATTACCGGCACTTTCACTAAGGACAGAAAATACAATTTCTCTCTGTAAAACTCTTTACAAAAAACACCACGGTCAAGTACCACTGATGGTACAAGCAAAAGAAAAATCTTGAAAATAGGGTAAGTGACTTGGATTCGCATTCTGAGGGTTTCGTGCTACTTATTGTATGATTACTTATTTATTGGGAAAGCTGTTTCAGTACCACATATTCTGTGAAAATTTCTACCCCTTATGGCGTATGGTTGAGTTTGAGTTTCGACTTTACTTTAAAAGATATCCCCTTAGATCTCAAGTATTGTTTGAACACATCATCGTCTCATGGCCGACTTAAAAATCGAATAAATATCAATACTTTGATCACTGATTTTAGGTGGCACTTCATAAAATACGTCCATTTCAGCGTGACCCTATCAAATCAAAAAGTAGATCTGTTTTTTCCGTTATTTCTTACTAGCTGCACCCGCGGATTCACCCGTGTAGTTCCCGTTCCCGAGTGAATATAGGAATAAAATATAACATTTGTAACTTGCTGATAATGTAGCTTTCAATTGGTGAAAGAATTTTTAAAATCGGTTCAGTGGTTTTGGCGTGAAGGCGTAATAAACAAACAAATAAATTCACTTTTGCGTTTATAATATTAGTTAGGATTATTTTATCATTTTAAACTTTTTAGTTTGTTTTGGTTGGAACAAAACTTTAACTGCTTGATCCAACTTAACTTTTATTTGGCAGTTGTCAACATTTATGAGTTTATATCTTGATTTTCAATTAAATTTTCATTCTTATCAGTAGTCGAAGGTCGCAGATCAAGTGCTCACTTGTTAACGGATTCTTTCAATTGCTCTTTTTTATCGAGAATTGCGGCTAAGACAATAGAATGACACACGCTATTAATCGTAGGCGTGATTGGAGAGAGTCTACCAAGAAGGTTAAAACCACCGTATATTTTTACCGCGCTATAAATATCTACACTATCCTCCAGCAGTAGACCATAGTTCAGCAGGAGACCATAAGACACATATATCACGAACTAGTTGAACCAACAGACGTCGTGTCTTAATAATTTCGACCGATGCATCTGTGTTATAAAATTTTGCAGCGCGCTTTCTGTTTATCGCTGACAGTTATAATATGTCAAACGTTTTAGGTTTACATTAAAAAAGTTTATATTGTCAAAATCAATATGATAGTTACGATACATTAGAATAGTTAATATGGTCGTTAAGTTTTCTTTAATTTTCTAATGTTCCGCGCTACTTTATTAATTTTTTTCTGTCGTAATACCTTGTCCTCGCCATAATAAACACAACAAAATAATAATTATCAAAATTGATCCAGCCAATGGAAAAAGGGATTCATTTTTATATATATTATATAATTGACTCATATAAAAATCGTTTACCGATTTCAACGAAACGCTTACTTAGATGTTCTTTACAGATTTCAACTTTCAACTTTCTGCCCGGTCAGTACTTGGTTGGGTGACTACTATTGGCATTTGAACTGAGCGCTTTCATTAACGATTCATTCCATTATTATTCGAATATAATTTTTTTTTGCGAGGGAACCTTATTATTTTACTAAAATAGAAGTAGCTTAATTCACTCATTATTACATCGGTTATCTGCCAGTGAAAGTCCTATCAATCCAGCCGTTTCAGAAATTAGCTAGAACAAACAGACAGCCAGATAGACTTAAATTATAAAAATAGTCAAACAGACACTTCAACTTTATTTACAATATTTGTATATATGAGATTTACCCAGGCAACTTAATATATACAACTTTATCACTGTATCATATGTTTCAAATGAAATAGGGCGTTTCTACGTACAATTAGATAAATTTATTGTATTCATTATTTATTAGTGAGTAATGTGACACAGAGAGAAATAAAGATGACATATAAATAATACATTTTTTTTTAAACCAAACTATTGAACCGATTTTGATGATATTTCTATGGGATCAAACTGAAAGAAATATATTTCAGATAAATAAAGAATTTTCCATATAGGTTTTCACGTGGACTAAATTTGGGTCAATAGGAATCCCAGTGTTCCAGGTGGCATGGATACACATTCACACAGAAACACTCTAGATACGGGACAAATTTCAAGCTCGTTACACAAATAATTTCCCTGGCCCGGTATCGAACTCGGATCTCCTCGCTTCGAAGCCACTGCTGACGTCGATATTTCCTGAGCAAGGGTGGCCTTAGATATTACGAGGCTCTGGGCTATAGATCTTTGTGAGGCTCTTGGCATATGAGGAATGAGGTGAGTTGGAAGTGTACAGGGCTTCTGGTAACCAGTCAGCATCCTCCTAAAAACAGCTGCAGTACATAGAAAAAAAAACGGGTTGTTCTGCCAGGGTACGAGGCCCTACGAAAGCGAGGCCCGGGCGGTTGCCCTGCTTGCCACTCACTAAGGCCGCCACTGTTCCTGAGACTGTGATGTCTTCACAATCTACGCTATTAAAATTCAAATTGTTAGTAAGTAGAGTAGTTCACGAGGTAGTAACAAATTTAAAAGTAGATAATGAATTTTGCTAAATATTTCATTTTCAACAATTCTTTAACTTATTTTGGACAAATTTCTATAATAACTTACTTGGAAGAAATTTACTGGGTATAGCCCGTTTTTATAGGTAGCAAATATATAAACTCACAAATATCATAATTAATATTAATTTGTATAAGTCTAACATATTTAGGGTATGCCATACCAGCCTCCTGACGCAGGCCTACTCTATGCTCGATAAGCGAGAGTAAACTATCTTTAATCTACCCTGGGAGCCCAATCCGGATTGATAGATGTCACGCGACTTTGAATGTTTGGTTCTGGAACATGTCGCTTGCCTCGCTATGTTTTCATTTACCGGTTCGAGAACGTTGCAAATAACTAAAGAGTTTATGGCATTACTCTTAATTTATAGTCAGACTATCATTTAAGCATGCTATGATAGCTTTGTGCTGAATTACAGATGAACGATAGACTGTTGACTATTGTAAAATAGACTGTGTTCTTCAAAACCAATTTACACCTTTACTTTTTCTGAACATTATTTCGCTAATAAATACTTATCATATCAATACTCTAAGGCAATGTGTGTGTGTGTGTATGTTTGTTACTCCTTCAAGATCAAACGGCTCAACGGTTTTGCATAAAATTTGGTATCAGGATAGCTTACATCCTTTATTCATCCTGTAACACATAGGCTACTTTTGATCCCGGAAAAAAGCAGTGTTGCCTTAGGATGCCCAACCGCAGGTAACTACGCGGGGTGCAGTGAGTTATTAATAAATTACTTTTTACATAGATATATCTTAGTCCTAGTATGCTAACTAAGCTGTCAATGTAGACACATGTTTACGTTTGCAAGTGGGTCGATAGTGCGATATAGCAAATATCAAGTGCATTGTACACTGAGTTGAAATACACCTTTATTCACTTATCGGATTATGAGGCTACCGGATATTTATTGATAATAAACTGCAACAAATCTAAATATGAAACTGTTGTTAATTGTAAACTTGTGCTTATAATGTCTGGAGCCGTTTCGTACCGCGCAACACGACAAGATCGATTCCAATGTTGAGCATCCAATATTGTTTCCCGACAATTGTATTCTCGCATAAGTCTTGCGATGTTGTCAAGCATGTCTTCGCGCATGTTGCGAGACATTTTGTTCCACGACATATTTATGCGGTTCATTTATCACGGATTGCAATTGAATAAAATATTATTTAATTAATTTTGACGCAATCATTTTGTATGAGTGTGAATGTGAGACAATAATCACTATTTCTCGAATTATGTACTAACAAATTAATATATCTAAACTAATATTATAAAGCGGAAAGATTTGATTTTTTTATGTTTGTTTGTAATAAATAAAAAAAAAATCTTATTTAAAAATTATTTGACTACACACAAAAAAGTCCTCGAAACTATATGTCTAACTATTATAGTTAAGTCAAAATAACCGCTAGTAGTTCAATTTAGTTAATCAAAACACGGGTAGAATTAAAATATGAAGACACTTGGTATCATGATAATAAACCGTATACAACAAAATAGTTTTATAAAGATTCATCAAGGTTATGTACGTGAACATTCTTCTTTAAGTTATTTAAATCGGCCAAGGGTCCGTTTAGGAGTTACGACGGGTATAACAATTCTAAAAATAAGAAAAATGCCGCGGTCTAGGTGAACATCTCTACGCTTAGTCTATTAGTTACATACACATTTAATTTTTGAACTTGACCGTGAAACTCCAACTACAAATTGCACCCGTGCGAAACTAGGGTGGGTGAGTGACCCATAACATATTCAGGATTATTTTTAATCAAATTAACTATTCAGTTTCTTAAAAACTTTAAGACTTGTTGATACAAATAATTAGGTAAATAACTACATGCGCTTGAATTCTATAAGGGCAGGCTTTGAAGCCAGATGGTCATAGACATTTTACTTACTTTGGATTTCAAGTCTTTCTAGTTTGTCTTCGGCCCTTTGCTTCACCTCCAGTGGGCTCTCAATATGGTAGAATATACTCGCACCGACCAGCAGGTATATTATGTGAAGCGCGAGCATACACGCCAGTTGCTTTTTGGACATCATCTTGATTGGTTTTCAAATAAATTAATTTTAATCACAGTCTATATCACAAGCGTCACTGATTCACATAAAAATCCATATTGTCCTTGTTGGGTCGGAGTTCCACCGCATCTCCAATGTTGCCGTCAATAGGCCCAATTTCAAACTGAAGGGGTGTCCAAATGGGCTCTTATTTTTGTACCGCATATTCTCTTCATCGGTGACGGTTCGCAAATGAGCGATCGCTTCCCGACGTTCGACCGTAAGAGAGGATCGAATTGAATGATGCGCGCGCGCTGCGAACGCGCCTAACCCGCGTCCTTTTTTATCCAAGCACTCGATATTAGCGACTGAAGCTAGCGTTAGCTCGCAAAGGATACTACGTAAGGTTATTGCCGACATAGTTAAATGATACTGACGCAGTGATAATTCCGCGATGAGAGCAAAGATTTCGTTTACGACCGGGGATTAAAGTGGATTTCGCGTTTGATAATGGACTAGAGTCGGAGATAGCGTTACATCACTGCTCTGATAGCGGAGTACAACCTTCGCTGCGCAGGGACAATATTCTAAACAAAACAGTCTTAATACAAATGGGCACAAAATGTATTATTTTAATTATTATTGAAAACACACAGAAAATACACATCAAATTTATTTCTCCGTAAAATGAGGTACCGTTTTATATTCTTACAAAACGTCTGAAACCTTTGTTTTAATTGTTGTGAATCCCTGTACATGATACCTTTTTTTTATAAACATTTGTCCAGCCCTTTTTTATTTATTTCATTTGCTACTCGAATCGCTGCCGCTTTAGCCGCCATATTGGAAAAATGGTGCCCAGAAAACGTGTTTTACTCCAGTGATTTTAATATATTGCAAATGTTAGGAATGAAATGCTATATTTTCGTCCACAGTATTCAACCGTGTATAAATCAAGAATTTCAAATATTTTGATAACATATTTTTAGAATCACTAGATAGTATTATTATTGTATTAAAGACGCGTTATTGTTTTACTTTGGCGTAACAGTGGGAGAATAAGATGTATTTTTTCTACTTCGGTGTTCCCTTGTATTGATTGATCAAGATGACTGACACGGATAACATCATTTTTATGTCAGTTTTTACAGATTAACTGATTGGAGCTTAAGAGTGATCATAAATTAGTGATTGTTAGCATTAGTGATCATGTGATACCACCGATGAATGACGAATATAGAGAATTAAATAATGGGTAATTAGTGTAAAATATATTGATTTACCAATAAAGTGGAAATTACCTGATTTTGTTATGCGATCTATGTAACATGATAATAAAATGTAAGCGGTGTTTTCACGCCAAATTATCAATAAGAACTTAACATCTATCTCATAGACGGACTCTTGTTATATATTTTAATATATTTTTAAGTACATTGTGAGTTAAATAACTAAGTAATAATGCGAGCTAAGTGAAACATGAGCTAATAGAGCTATGATAAGCTTACTGAACTATCCGAAAGGCTTATCTCAGAAATCATTCAACCGGCGGTTAAATCTTATGTCATCAAGTCATCGTTCGGGAAAATTTTAATATAAAATTTTCCCGAACGCAATTTTTTTTCTACTAATATAGTCAGTGTTTCCTGTCTGAACTAACGCGATGGTTATATAATATTTCCGGAAACAAAGATGAGATAGAACATCATGGGATCGTAGATGAAAAAAATATAACAAAATATAATATAATAGACATTTATTTAGCACCAAGACCTATAAAAAAGGGAACAAATACCTAAAAAGTAGATTAATACGAAACAAAAAAAGAATACAGTTTTGATGCCGCCCAACTATGTGCCTTGTGCCGAAAAGAGGTTAGTCTCAGCATGTGCTGGGTGAACCACATTAAGCGGTGGTTTTAAGCCAAAAAAACCTGAAACTGTTAACATCACTTCTGGGAGTTGGATAAGTTCAAACCGACAAAAGGATAAATTGGAAATTTATCCTTTTTTGAAGAAGAAAAGGATTTTTTTTTGTTGAAATCCACAGCGCTCGTGTTTGACTTTAATTTATTTTTATTCTCATTTAGTATTGGAAACCTGCCCTGGCTTAGTTTGAGTAAGGCTCGGGAGAGGCTCAAAACTGGCATGTCTTAGAACAAAATATTCGAAGACACGTGACATCTACTAATCCGGATTGGATTCCCGTGGTAGATCAAAACTCTCAATTATGGAGAGTAGGCCAGTATCCCTGCGGTGGAAACATTAGAGGCTGGTACGGATCCAATTCAATATAAAAACGTGAACCAATAAAAAAATCATACAAGATTTAATTATTGTAAAGTGTAAATCTTGTGAGATTTTTTTTTTGCAAATGCCACGTTATTGAATTTGAAATAAGAACACAGCAAAAAATTTCTCCCAGATCGATCAAATCGTTCTGAATTGATAACCTTTTGTACATACGGCAATTGATTTTAATTTTTATTAAATATAAAATATGTCACAAACGTAGAATAGAATCCAGGGTCTATATAATATTTGTAAAAAAATAACATCAAAATAAAGCAAATAACGTCAGTCTTAAGTTAATATTCGTGATGAGTTATCACTAATTCATTCATTTTTATTTGCATTCATAAAATGCTGATTGTACGTAATAAATTAATTATTTACCTAGCCGAATAATTGCTTTAGGTAAGTCAGAATAAAATAATTTGAATTCCCGTAATAATTAGGAAAATTATGATATATCACGTGTTGAGTAGATATAATTTTACTGCTGCCTAGGAACTTTTGCGCCAGGGGACATGCATAGATATTCTGGTCACCTACGGATGTCAGCAACATGGACCTCTGAAAATTACTACAATGCATTACAAGTACGCTATATACTGAAATTGATTGAGACGCCGGTTTTGCATCCTTTGTTAGTTAATTTAAATGACGATCATAAAGCTAAATTAGTAGTATCAATAATGCCTTGGAAGCTACTACTTTTGGGTAAGATCTCTCTGTATGTATTTATGTTTCATGATTGTTCATACCATTTGCGATATGGACAATCAAGATGTTTCCATGATTGCCCATATCACTCCATTAGGAAATCCAAGAGTATATAAACCATAGTTTTGTGATTCAAGTTTGTGTAAACTGTAAATTCATGAGAGGACAGGAACAAAGATTGATGCTGCCAATATACCAAATCTCAGCTGCATACAAAGCAGGCAATAGGGAAATCGTTGCAGTTTCATTCTTTATAATGACATGGTTTTTGCCATCACTTCTCACGCAAGCCAAGGTATTGGATATTTTATAACATGATGAGGTTAGGAAACCTTTTTTAAGGGTTCAAATAGCAAAAACCTGGACGAAAATATGGTTTCGTCCTGTCAGTTTGTCTATCTGTATGTCATACTTTTTAGCTGTCTTCGCTCTAATTTTTTATTTCCTATTATTTTTCCGACAATAAAAGGGATGGTTGTTTGTATTTTTTGAAGTAAAAACTTATTGAGGCGCGTTGGACATTTTTTGAGATGGGAAACAACCATTGAATTCGCTGCGAATTCACCCGAAACGGGGATGATACGTCTCATGCGCATGTGATTTTACTGGCAGCCACACCCTTCCACCGGAACACAGTAATGCAACCACTACTGCTTGGCGGTAGATTCCAGATGTGGTGGCAATACCTCTCCGGACGAACTTGGCACAAGTTCTACTGCTACTTTTGGTTGCTCCTTTAGCACCACCCAGGGGGGACGTGTAGGGAATCAAAGGGTAAACACCTACGGACGCGAGCATTATAGACCATCAGTAACCGAATTAACCATTGATAATTTATTGAATATTTTATAGGTACTCACCACATTGACGTCACTGCAATATATAACAATGAAATCAGGAAACCCATGATTTAATGAAAAATGTCAAAGTTTATTTTCAAATTACCTGGTGTCGACGTTGTTGGTCGCAGATGGCCTAGACAACTTTACGCGGGCTTTTGGTGAGGGCGGAAGGCCCTCGACCGAACTATAAAACAGCAAACTAAGGGCCAAAACCACACACGTACGAACGTCGTTAAACTTGGTTAGCTGCTATTCGGGACGTTTGAGTAAATTCTAGCCCAGAGTGGGCGGCTACAGAGATTCATAGACACCGCTGGCTGATCCATGCAAAATTACCTGGTAAAGTGGTAAATTAGAATTAACTAGCTAATACTATGGAACGAGAGAAATGTGCTTCCTGTTACCGCCTCTCTATCTCTTTTTCTCTAATACTCTCATCTGTTCTTTAAATATATTTCATCGCCATATAATTAATTGAAAGTATTGCACGCAAAGCCATGCAGCTCCGTACAAGTCGGTGGTGACCTAATTCGACGGGTGACTCTAGTCTGCAAAGCCATGCCTTTGAGTCTAAAGCTAAAACATTTCATTTTCATTTTCGCTACTTTTGACGGAAATGTTCCTTGAATGAATTGACATTTGGCGTGGAACTCATAGGCGCACATATTGGACATGTTTTGGCTTTACCGTTAGCGAAACTTTGTTTGATATTTTCCTTCTTCATCTATTTTAATTCTATGTTTATCACCTTTTATCAACTGACTCAAGTTTTCCTGTTTTAGGGTACTGTGCCTTGGATATTGACTATATGTACGACTTGATTAGATATATGTAGGTATAATCAATGTATGTGTCTGAATTAATAAACCCAGAATCTATACCACCTACACGTAATTAGTAATATATTATAAATTACAAGCCACTGAAATGTTTGGGGTTGAATTATTTAATAATTTATTTGGAACACCAACACAGTGAACAACAAGAAACAAGAAAGATAAATGTCCAAAGCGATAATTAAAGCAGATAATTTAAAAAAAAAGTTTGTAACAAATATATAGTGGTTTTTTGGTGATTTTGACATAATTAAGAATATATTAAATTTAATTTTGTCAAAATTCCGATGTTTTTCCCCAATAACCAGTCCTACTTATTGGGTGTGTGAATATGACTCCGCCCCTTTTTGTCAAAATAAAACACATTTGTTCGCTTACAAAATTAAAAAAAATAATTTTTGAAAGTATGCTCCATCTGCAGCTACAACCTTCGCCCATCGTTCAGGTAGTTTTCGTATTCCTTGCTGGAAGAAGTCCTGGTCTTTTGAGCTTATCCAGTTGTCAATCCAATTTTTGATACTTTCACATGAAGTAAACTTTTCTCCAGTAAGGTCTGTCTGCATCGTCCGGAATAGGTGGTAATCCGAAGGAGCTATGTCTGGTGAATATGGCGGGTGGGGTAACACTTCCCAGTCCTGTCCCTCTAAATATCTTTTTACGACTTCTGCGGTATGCGGTTTGGCATTGTCATGCTGAAGAACTAATTTGTTATGTCTATTCACCCATTCTGGTCGTTTTTCTTCTATGGCTCGCTTCAAACGCATTAGTTGTCGTCGGTAAACTTCTCCATTAATAGTTTCAGAGGGTTTGAGCAACTCATAATATACAATACCTTTCTGATCCCACCAAATACAGAGCATGACCTTGGCACAGTGAATATTTATTTTTGGCTGTGATGGGCCTGGTTCGCCTGGTTTCAGCCAAGCTTTTTTGCGTTTAGGATTTTCGTAGTGTATCCATTTTTCGTCTCCTGTGACTATCCGATGCAAAAATCCTTTTCTTTGCTGTCTTTGAAGCAGCATTTCACAAATGGTTTTCCGACGTTCCATGTCTCTTTCTTTTAAATCATGTGGAACCCAGTAACCGGCTTTTTGAATCATTCCCATCATTTGTAAACGCTTTGCAACAGTTGAACGATCAACATTTAATGCTGCAGCTAATTCTGATTGAGTTTGGCAAGAATCTTCCGCCAATAATGCTTCCAATTCAGCATCTTCAAATTTTTTTGGTGGTTTTCCATGTTCTTTATCCTCAGTACTAAAATCGTTATTTTGAAATCGTCGAAACCATTCCTTGCAAGTTGTATTAGACGGAGCATGCTCACCATAAATCTCCACAAGCAAACGATAAGTTTCCGCTGCAGTTTTCTTCGCAATAAAATAATGTAATAACACTTCCCGCAAATGACGTTTATTTGGAATAAAAACCGACATTTTCGAAAAGGTGAAAACAATTGTTGCTTACACTTCAACCAAATATCATAAAATGCGTTAGATAGCTGACATTCAGTACTATCGAATACAAGTATGGTCATTTATTAGTACACGTAAACAATACTAAAAACGACATCTGTTGAGAAAGGGCGGAGTCATATTCACACACCCAATATTATATCAGACGAATTATAAATCTATTTTTTTTAACAGATTTTATTAACCGTAAGTATTTCTTTGTAAGTCAAAGAAAGGAGAAGGTTCTTAATTGAGCTATAGTTTCTTTGTTTGTTACTCAATTCATTGGCATTTAAATTTATTTGACATGCCATCATACTTTATGTATTGTTGAAATTATAATGTATCATTTATTTCTTGACAATGCCACTATAAATCAGCCATTGTTTAATTACATTTTATTTTTAATGTAACATTTTATTTGAATTATTTCTTTGACGCTACTATGCTTGTATATTGTAATTGTAAGATAGTACCGACCTACATAATTATTGTAACAATATAATGTAAATGTAAATTTGACATAACCAAATGATCCTACGGTGAAAATAAATGAGTATGAGTATGAGTAATATTTTCGCCAATTGTGAAGAAATTTAGTTTTGAACTAAGTATTGAATTCCGTAAAGGGCGAAATAATGACGATGAAATTATATAATAAGTAAAGAGCCGATCCTATCTGCCGTTTTTTCATGTGCCAACGTTTTTCAAAACACAGACAGCTATTTATTTTAGCGATAAACCTTATTACCGGAACAAAGTCCAGTCCAATGATGCAGATAACCTTCAAAAAGAAAATCCTCATTGCTTTTCATTCGACGAAAACCTCTAAATCCTGCAAATTCCCTTGAGATGCTGGTCAAATAGTCGTCACTGTCACGCGTCAAATATTTGCTGGCTAAGCTGATAATCTGCGATTTAGGTGATACCGCCTTGATAACTCTCGATTTGCACGTCACGATACCGAGGGTTGGCTTGTGTGCCCAAGGTTTATTGCCGCTATTGGATTTTACACCACTTGGAGTAGGCCGCTGAGGATTCAGACTGGATGATAGATACTGCAGAACGTTTGCATCTATGGATGATAATTGATTGACATTACTTGTGCGGTCAAAGCAACTATACCTACTCTAACTCTGCTTTTGGTTTAAACAAAGGTTTGCCTAAAAGGGAATGGTGTATTAAGCCCAAAACCATATCTGTAAAAGTATTTATTTTCATTACGTTAAACTGTTCCTAGACAGGGTGGTGGTCGGTGGTCCGTCTCGAATAGTACGTTATCCTTTATCCATAATAGCAGAAGTTAACAAAAATTTACTGTGTCACGCATGGCGTAAAGTACTCTCGCAAAAAAAAGGATTCTTGATTGGTCTTCCCCATGCGTGGTCGGATAGGATTTGAACAATTGCTAAACGTAGTAAGAACGCGTCATCTTGTACGTTTACATTTATTTAGAAAAAGGGACTTTCCGAATTATTTCTTAAAAAAAATTAACTGAGGCGCGCGGCGTAACGTACTTCTGAAAACTTTGGATCCCCGGATTCTGTGACAGCGAGGTCTAAAGTGATGGTCCAAGGTCTACATAACCTTAATCGGTTACAAAATTGCGTGTATATTACTCGTTGTGACTTCTTTCTTCACCCATTGTAAACCGATTTGGATGCGTCTTTTTTAGATGGTAAGGTAATTTACTCTAAGGGAGAAATAACGTTATTTATATATACGGTTTGTTTAACTTTTAAATCAGTAAATAATTTCATATTTTTAAAATGCGTCATTATTAAACTAGTAGACACGATTTCTTACGTATTCATCTATATTATCACCCTCACGTAGCCATTTTGTGGTATAAAACCCGATGACAAAACCTGAATTTATGCATTTCAAACACGTATAGGTAATATTGTTATACTATGTCATAGGTAAAAACCATTAGTGTAGGTACGAGTATAAATATGTAGCATCAGAATTGAAGTATGTCTACTGTACTAGAGGTCTTTTGTTGAAATATATTTCATAGTAGACACGAGAGCGTGATGTCACAGGGGAAAAACGTTCAATTGCAATGCGAAGGTCGCTGGTTCATATACAAAGACAAACGAAAAAGATTTTAACTTTTGATAAAAATATGAGCTCTGTGCTTTCTCAAAAAGGTAAAAGGAAAACATGTAGGTAACATCTTCCAACCCCGACTGGGCTCCCGTGGTAGATCAAAGCTGATCATTCAAGAGATTCTCATTCGAAAGTTAATCGCAGACCTTGCAGTAAAAACCATAGGTTGATTCGGAGATGTTTGATATTCTGGTTTATTCATCTCAATATTCATGTAATTCAATGCGTTTTTATTCTACCGTTGGTCTAATAATTATGTAAGTGGTGGGTAGTCATATAAAAGAGGAGCGTAACATCAGGTGAGGCACCTGCAAATTCCGTTATGGGACCCAGGTATATGGTTATAAGCGAAATACCCACTGCACCCACACCCTGCCACCGGAACACAGCAATGCGAGCGCGCCACTGCTTCGGGGCGGATTCCCGTGGCAGTACTTCTCCTAATGAACTTGGCACGAGTTCTACTGCTACTTTGGGTTGCTCCTTTTGCACCACCTGTTGGCCTCTGCGGACGCGAGTAACATGGACCCCGAAACCTTTGGGGTTACCGAACGCTCCCATCCTTCATCTTACCTAGGAAAACTACGGACACGGAAAAAGAAAACACAACGGTGTGGGTGAGTCAATTTTGGCAGTAAAGTGTATCAAGGTGCTGGTTCAGTTTTCCTTTCCTGTCCAAAACAAGGTAATTTTTTATAGAGGTAATGATGGCCGGTTTATCCTCTTCAAGTTGATAATGTTTACGAGTTCTAGACATCCTTGTAAACAAGCGGTTGTAAATATAATGGCTTGGACAATGAAATTGTATGAAATTTGAGCTTTTCATAGCAGCCATATAATTTAACTACAGCTGGGGCTAAACGCATTCTTGATAGTATCTTGATAGGCAAGAAAAATAAGTGAAGCATAGCATCAAGTATGGTTTCCGTACCAGCCTCTAATGTTCCCAATGCAGGGACACCGGCCTTCTTGAAACAACATTCAACATTCTTCGAAACAAGGGGTCCAGGGTTTGATTGCCGGCTGGGGCACACTTTGTGTGGTGAGCATGGAGTTTGTCCTGGGGCCTAGGATACAGGGAATCCTAGTGCAGGGGTATAAATGTGTGAGCTTTGAGCATGTTTATATCTCTGTTTCTGGTGTCATCAAAACATGATATGTATGAATGTATTGAGATCTCCCTTTGATTAAGAAAAACCTGTGTTAGGAAACTCGCTCAGCAATTTTTTTTTTGTGTATGCGTGACCGAACGAGCTTAGGGCCCACCTCGCCCATGACAACAGTAATGGATAAGATTGGAATCTTTACTGAGTCGCATTCATCCCTACTGTTCATTGTTAGGTACTTTAGGTGGGATGTCAATAATCACATGAAAAATTTAGCGTAATATTCGAGCATAATGTGGAACATACAAATATTTTCGGCGTGATCGCCCCTCGGCCAACGATTACCATTAATATTCATTAGTGATGCTCTCTACGGCTAAATAGTTGCAATAATGCACCGAGAGGTGATTATAGGCTGACCTGAATACTAATCAATTCGGAAGGCAATCGGAAGTGGCGCTTGGGTACCGACGGTGAAGGTTGAAACTTCTAGACTCATCGAGGAAGACGAATTAAAGATGTACACATACCTACTGCTTGTATTATCTATGTCTACTTTCTGAGGGTTCCGACTTTACGTCTGTAGTTCTTAAACTATAATACTTATCGTTTGGACACGTCAAAATGTATACAAACTAATTAACACAATCATGCGCATATGACGTGTCAGAAGAGCTTAGACATTTTACACTCACAAAGAATTCAAAGTACAGTATTTTTTCATGTTTTAGCTAGTAATTGTTTAGATTATGTCTGTCCAATCCAAACCCAATTCCAATAGTAGGTATATTTATAAGCAACATATTCTTTATAGCATTTTTAACAGTTCAAAATTAAATAATTTAAAAGTGAGATAGACAAACAAACGTCATAATATTGATTTAAATAATAGGAGATACGCTTTTCTCTGTTACAATATCAAAAACTGGTCCACATACAAATAAAACCACAGATCAAGTAAGATATAATATATTTATCCAAAAAGGCTGAGATATCTGCATACTATATAGCGCGCAGAGGTTACAACTATTTTTCTTGTACTGTACTTGACGTGCTTGAGGCAAATGCTGTGCGTACGTCTAATTGAAATGGACCATGTCTAGATGCCTACAAAGAGCTAGTAACGAATCTCATCCTATAGCTAGGTTTTAGTGATAACATCGGTTTAGTAATAGTTTGTCATAGGAATGTCAGGATTGTAATTTTTCATTTACCTTTACAGCATCCAAAACTCAATCGAAAAGGACTCGATACAGTTATTATCTAAAACAATTCCAAGGCTTTCATTTAAAAACATAATGAAACCGGACAAATGCTGTTTGGCTATTTAGCAGAAAGCTGTCAAATTGGTTGATATCGATACGTTAATAGCCTTAATAGGTAAAGGAATGATCACCTCACGAGCTGAGTTAGCACTTGGTGACACTGCTATGGATGGTTAATTGGGAAGTAGAGCAGGAGCTACGACATACTTTTACCACATAAATTACAATAATACTAGGCTTTTACTAAAATCAAACATGAGGCATCAGCAATCAACGATGATTGCTGATTGCTAGGTGTTGAATTAATTTGTCACATTCAACGACAGCAGGTCAGGTCTGCCCTTCATAGTTGTTGCCGCATCGCATTGCACCCATCAATCTAAACACTTATTACTTTTACTTTTTACGCTATGTATGTAATTTAAATTTAAAATTGTAGTCACATAGCGTTCCGTCCCCACTTTTCCTATAAATCATACTAACCTAACCTAACCAAGTACCTATATATATAAATGCTACAAATGGATTGGTAGGCAATAATGCAGAAATATTCACAAATAGAGAGAGGTGGTAGAGTTGTAATCTCTAAAAATAAAAATGAATTGCCGAATGCATGTAAGCGTATCACTTCAGAACAGCTGCACATACATGGCTAATTCTTTTTTTTTATGCTTGTCAATGTCTATGGTCTATGAAAAAAATTTTGGGATATTCACGTGAAAAATAGGAATTAGGGAAAAACTGAAACCACATAATTTTATTTGAATTTCTGCCACTATGTCGTTTGCCAGCCGATTATCACGACAGAAAAACATCTGTCGGGTCAGCTAATAATATTATTATTATGAGGTTATCTCCTAGACTTCAAAGCAAAGTAAATTATCAAGTCAGACGTATCCCTGGATCGATCACGATTTCACATCTACGCAACGCAACAAAGCGTTTTGGTCAATTGTCAAATTAATGGAAAATATAAAAACGGTACAAAACTGTAGGTATAAAAACCAGCAATAAAAAACCGGTTTCAATACTTTCATCACTTAACTACTGATTTTACGCCCTTGAATTCTTCATGAATGAAATTTCTTCGTGGGTGAAATTTCTTCATGAAATTTCAAGGGGCCAAATTGGAGGTAAAGCCATCTTAATCGAAAAGAATCACCGAAATCGGTTCACAGTTGAAGAAATCGCATTTAAAACATAAAAAGACGAATATACATAGGTACAGACGAAGTGATAACGTCTTTGTTTTTTAAGGTCGGTCAAAAAAAGTAAAAGTAAAGACTTGGGTTTTCTCATACTTAGGAGGTCGGGGAGGACCTAAGCCGTATTGCATTTGTCTATAGGCAGCGGTAACCGTTTAACATCAGGTGGGCCACCAACTTGTTCCGCTACTGCCATCGTATAAAAAACAGTAGGTTGAACATCAATTACAATACATCTAATCGAAATGCTCGATGCATTTTGATTCCTCATCCCTAGCAGATGTTAATGATTTCCGAAGAAAACCAAACGTGTTTAAATGTATGGTTATTTATACTTTAGTATTTTTAATAATAACTACTCAGAGAATTTTGATCTTTCTACCTAAGTTTTTAAATAAAATCTCTTTACATTTTTGTAAACTTACTCTGGTTTGGTTGGCAGTTGGAAGGTTCTTCGCCATAATACTGCCATCTATTGGTCAGCTCCTCAGGTTACTAATAGATGGCAGCATCTAGTACTGCTACCCCTAAACAGATAGCGGTAAAACATAAAGCTCGTTGACATTATTTTCTCGTCCTCTGGCATCGTACTTCTATGCATTCCGTTGACATTAACACATAAAAATCTTTACATTGACATTTGTATAACAAATTTCAAAGTTGCCAGATGTAAAGGGGTTTGTAATAATTGACATACAAACTAAGTACAAAAGATAGTGATGAAATTCCATAATGTTCATTAGTCTTTATCAATCGATTCCATGCTACGTATCTAATAGAACTGAAAAAGGATTAGCTGTCTATTGAGAATTCAAAACTTCTGTTTGTAATAGTTGTATATAGTTTTGATTTTGGTTGTAACTTAAAATTTTTGAGGAACTTTAATTGGTAGTTGATTTAAAAAATCGATGTACAAAATATTATGAATTACCTAAAATCATAACTTTAATACGGAATTCTCAATGTGCTAGTCTAAATCACACTTGGTGTAGAATTTAACGTAAATAATTACCCCAAAAATCACTTAATTTAAAAATATTATTTTTTTAAGCATTTTCTAGAAATTATTTTGTATAGTTATAGTTAGTTCATAGTTAGTTAGTTCATAGTATGTTAATCTTTTAAGATTAACAGTTAATAAATCTCTTTTATGGGGAATAATCCCGTAATACATTGCTTAGATCCATTGCTCCATTCTGTAGTTTTTGAGTTCAGACAGACATACTTAGCAATTATACAAAATTCACTGCACAAAGTAGCAGTATCATTTCTATGTCGTCTCGGTAGATTTCTGACCTTTAATAAAAATGAAATCTGGCAACACATACACAAATGTGCTAGAAAAAAGTACCAACTTCCCACGAATCCCACGTCTTGTCTTCTTAATTTTATTAGACTTTACTCACATAAATTATTGAATATTTCTAAAACTGTTAATATGAATCACGATAGCAGACAACTGGCTGAAGATTCATTTCTACGGGAGCCTGTGGACGCTCGAATAAGGTGGCAATTCTAGTCATGAGTACGACCATTGCACCATGATTTGTTGGGCACTAAATCAAAATATGTTTCAGGAAACAGAAAGAGGAGCCCAAGGTGGAGGAACATCAGAAGCATAGAGTGGAATTGCAGACAATTCGACTCAACCCGGACTCACAAAAATTGGTTTTAGATACATTAAGATTCATTCATGGCCCTGACTTTAAACTTGGTAGTGCTAGTGTTTACAAGGTAAGTGTGTATTTTTTTAATTCTAGACAAAATATATACACGCCCAGCAACTTTAAAATAGCAATATTTATATAACTGTCTGTTTCTGCAGTCTGTTTATTATGTCTCCAACAAAAAAATCTAGTATTCAGTAGGCGTAGAACCAATGTCTAGGGAGTACTGTCACAAAATAGTGTACTCACTGTAGTCTCTCAGCTTAGTATTACACAAGCAAAATTTGTCTGGGTCTTCAACCAGGAGCACCCAGGAAGATAATACTGAAACATGCAGTAATTCATTGCATAGCTATGTTCCTTCAGGGTGATTAGGCCCCTTCTCATTGAAACACAAGTTACATGTAAGGGAACTGAAATAGTGCTGCCAAGAACCCTTATTTCTGGAACTAGTTGTATTGTTTATATTATAACACCTGCCAATAACAACATCAATATCCCCTGGTATTGTTCATGATTCTCCACAATGTATTCATTGATAGCAAACCTTGCAATTTAATTTTCAATTTCTATATTTTATATATTATATCTGTTATGCAATTGGCTACTGCATTTATTTGTCAATGGTATTGTATGTCATCTCATTTAATAGCTATAAAACAAAACCAATATGTAACTATTTATTTTATTCAAATTTTATTTTGCCAGTTTTGTGGTATGTCTGACCCCTCCTTGCTAATATATAATTTCTAACTCAAAACCAACTGTCTACTATGTTTTCAGGATAAAGGAATTAATCTTGGCAACAGATACTGGCTGGAGCGTGGTAACTTAATTGTTCAAGGAGGCTGTGATTACTCAATAACTTCAAAACCGGACATTCAAACTTCTGAGGAGAGGCTACGAGCTTTTGCACTTGCAAAATTAGAGAAGTAAATTTAAACCTTTTTATGTATCATACTAATATTATAAATGTTGAAAAAGTAGTCAGTTTTTCTCCATCATCTAATCCTCATGACCCTGGGTAAAACTGCAGCGTCAGTTTAGTTATTCTATTCTTTAGCAAAAGTCTGTTTCTTGAAAATTTTATTAATGCCTTAAAAAGCATTAGAAAAAATACATGGCAGGAAGAAAATGGGATACTAAATACAAGTATAAATTTTTTCTCAATAGCATGTTTTGAAAGGTAAATTATTTTAAAATTTTTCTAAAATCTAGTAATCTATTTATGTCGGAATTCGACTCAACCCGAAGAAGCATTAATTGGCCTTCAAAACTTTCAGATACAATTTCCACAAAGCACATTGTGCGGAGGCATTAGATGTTGCCGCAGAAAGTGTTGAAAAGGCGCTAGAAATATTATTTTACAAATATTTCGAAGTAGACCCCCAAGACACGCCTGAAGACGTGCCTGATGCAGCTGAATTAACAGAAATGAGAACTGATGAAGTTGCTGTTTTAGAATCGATCTATGAATCAAGCTTTCAAGTTAAAGATAACAATGTATGGAGTATCAACGTAAAGTTAGACTACTTGACCAAAATGTATGAAATCAAAGATGTGTCTAAGAGAAAAGACAATATAAATTATAATCAGAATAATCAAAGGACAAAGCCTAAAGAAGTGTGCAAACTTTTCCTTAAAGGAGCATGTAGATTTGGGGCTAAATGTAAATTTCAACATGAAGTTGAAAAACAGACAGATGATGTTGATGATTCTGAAGAACATAAAATAACATATGAATTGGAGATACGGTTTCCCGAAGGTAGTGTTTATCCGTACCAACCTCCACTCATATTCTTCAAAGTGGAGAATGGTAAAGATGTTATACCTGAACTGACTTGCTTGAAGATATCTTTGAGATTATTAGACGAAGCGAAACCTTTAGCAAAAAATGGTATACCATGTGTTTACTCATTAGTAGAAATATTAAACAATGAGGAAGATATAACAAAATTTATACAATTTGATACTAGAAAATTTTTAGAACCCACTGAGGCTATATTTCCCCAGTTAATACTGGGCTCGAGTCTTAAAGAAAAGTTGCCGTCGCATTATAAAAGAGGGTCCGCTCCTGATAAGAGACTGAAAGTCAATTTTGATGCAATATTGAAAGAAAATAAGGAAATTGAACGACAGTTTTTGGAGAAACCTGAAAACCCGCAATATAATAGGATGCTGTTTACCAGACGAAAATTGCCAGCGTGGCTGAAGAAAAATGACATATTGAATGCAATACAAAAGTCACAGGTATGTTGGACAGGTCAAAAACACCTAAATCAAAATCAAATTGACATTTTATATGTTTCTTTTCAGCCTTTGGCCAAAAGCCCGCGTAAAATATCAAAATCAATAAATGAGTTTTGAGTTTTTACGATCTCAAGTATCATTTGCACGTCAAATTTTACATACAATACAAAAGTAAACATATTCGTGAGCATATAACGTGTCACGGGAGGTCCTTAGGCAAATTACATGCACACTACATAATCGCGAAAATGATCCTGCGTCGAGAGTGGAGCAAATTCATTCCATTAAATTTGGCAAAGGTTATCTGTAGCCAAAAACCGTTTAAAAAACACACTGACTATATGTTACCCTGCTGGATGTCCCAACAAATGTTTAAAAATACAACAGGTGGTACGGAACATTCGGTGTGCGGGTCGAAAACATTTAGAACACCCTTTAGGTGCAGCCTTCGATATGGCAACATCTTGAGTCAAAACGTCCTTATCTTGACATGCGTTTCGGTATTCACGAGTTCTCTAGAGGCATCTAGCGTTGTGAAAAGGCGGAATACGTGTAAATTCTATTAGAAATCACATGCGCATGAGAGGTTTCATCCCCGTCTCGGGCGATGGACGCAGCAGGATGAATGCGACTCAGTGTATGATCCAAATCTTATACTGAGTCGCATTACTGTTGTCATGGGCGGGGGTCGCCACTTACCACCAGGTGGGCCCTAAGCTCGTCCCGTCACTTATTCACATTAAAAAAAATATCTACTCATCATGAGTTTCATGGATATTTCATGGACAGCTTCAAGATAACTGATAGAATATTTCCTTAGTTCTTTTTTGTAAATACATGCATATAATACAATATTAGCACCCGGACACAGAACAAACATCTATGTTCACAAATGCTTGTCCTGGGTGGGAATCGAACCCACCACCTACAGCGCAGAAGGCAGAGCTACTACCAATTCAGTTGTGAGGCGGAGATGTACTTAATATTACCCCCTTTTCAGATCATCTGAATATTTGATTGATTTTGTATGAGTCAACATTTATGAATGATCTTAAAAATGTTTCAGGTAGTAGTGATAAGTGGTGACACAGGCTGTGGGAAAAGTACACAAGTACCCCAGTACATATTAGACAATTGGTTGGAAAACTTCTCAAAAGATGGCGCTGAACACACAGAAATTGTCTGCACTCAACCGAGGCGGATATCGGCTATCGGTGTGGCCGATAGAGTTGCTGAGGAACGGGTGGAGAAGACGGGCCAAGTTGTTGGTTACCAAGTAAGTACCATTTGTGAGTAAGTGCAATTAATGAGTATGTACTAAGAGACGACTTTTTGGAAAACACGAGGCACGGTCCCTCCATGCCTCTCTGTTTTCCAAAAAATTTATAATTCTTTGTGAGTAAACATTTTGTTACTACATATATAAAAAGTGACGTTTCCAAGTATTCCTTTAAGAATCCAAAGGATATTTGACAAAGGAGTTTGCAAAATATCATGTCTGAATCAAAATAAACATATTTCCAGATTCGTCTCGAAAGCAAAGTATCATCAAAAACGCGCCTAACTTTCTGCACCACGGGTATCCTGCTCCGCAGACTAGAACACGACCCTAAATTAAAATCTGTGACACACGTCATAGTGGACGAAGTACACGAGAGATCTGAGGAGAGTGACTTCCTCTTGTTGATACTGAGGGACCTTGTCAAAGTGAGGAAGGACCTACGAGTGATACTGATGAGTGCCACGATGAACGCGACATTGTTCTCGAATTATTTCGAAGAGGTTCCAGTTTTGGAGATACCAGGTATGGCTGATTATATAATTAAAGTTTTATTTTTTTCACTATTAATTAATAGAAATGTTAATGAATAAAATATAATTACTCTAATTAAATTGAACTGCATGTTTTCAGGAAGGACATTCCCAGTGGAACAGTTTTTCTTGGACGATATCATGGATATGACAAATTATGTGCTTGAAGAGAATGGTCCATGCACAAGAAAGGTCAAAAGAGGTTTGTGTAATAAGCTTTTGCTTTGAAAAGAAATGCCAAAGGGTATTCTTAAAATTTTGTTAAAATACAACTCCGTGGCTTAGCCTTCGAAGCGAGGGGTTCCGGGTTTGATTCCCGGCCGCGGCATATTTTGTGTGGTGAGCATAAAGTTTGTTCTCGGGTCTTGGGTGTTTGTCTTGTGTTTCTCCATGCCATCTGCGACACAGGGAATCCTAGTGCAGAGGTGTGTAAACGTTAACACAGCGCCATCTTTACAAAGTCAAAGTCAAGTTAAAGTCAAAAATACTTTATTTCTATTAAATTTTTTAAAAATTTCTTGGAAATGTCACTTTTTTTTTAAATTATATATGTATATCTACAAGATCATGCGTTCTAATTACTAACTTCACTGGTCCACTTGTTCAAACCCCTACCTTACATAGCTTGTACTGTGTTAACTAGATTACTGATAGAATACTTAAATACTTTTCACATATACACACCCAAATTGATTTCACAAATTGATTGAATGCATAAATATGTTGAACAACAAAATCACTCAATAACATATTTCATTTCCAGGTGAAAAGAAGCAAGATTTAGAGTTGGAACTAAAAACGTGTGACGTAAGATCAGAATCTACGGAACCCCCCAAAGTGTCTGTACACGACGAAAACCTCTCTCTAGCTCAAATGATCGCGCGGTACCCTAAATGTACCAAAACAACATGTAAAAATATGTATTTAATGGACACAGAGAAGGTAAGTAATTGCTAATGCGGATCAGATTTTCCACCGTCAAAACAATATCGATAGTGTAGAAAATATTTTTTTACAATGATAGATATATTGTCAATACATCAGAGCGAATGGAAATAGATAGATGCTATTTAAGTTCATCATTGTTTTTATTTATGTGATTAAGTGACGGAACGAGCTGAGGTAAGTGGTAAGTGGGGACCCCCGCCCATGACAACAGTAATACGACTCAGTATATGGTTTGGATCTTAGTCGCATTCATCCTGCTGCGTCCTGCTCATGTGCTTGTGATTTCACCGGCACCCACACCCTTCCAAACACAGTAATGCGAGCATTACTGCTTGGCGCCAGATTCCAGGTGTGATGGCAGTGCAGTGTACTTTTGGTTGCCCCTTTAGCACCACCCAGGTATCTGTAGGGAATCAAAGGGTACACAACTACGGACGCGAGCAATTGAACTGGATTGTATACACAAATCCAACCTTATAAGGTGCTGTTTCTATAAGTACAGCAGAGTAATAATAATAACGTTTTCATCCCCCATACCCCTGCACTAGGATTCCCTGTATCGCAGGTGGCATGTACAAACATAGCCAAAACACCAAAGACCCAAGAACAAGCCACACTCACCACACAAAGTCTGCCCCGGTCGGGATTCGAACCCGAGAATTCGTATTCGAATTCTTCTACCGACTAAAAGCCGGAAATATTTCTTTATATTGATAAAAAAGGGATTACTTTTAACCCCGGTTATATTTCCATTCGCTTGTAATAAGCCAGTAGTAAAGTGACCATAGAAAACATCAAAATACTTTTTATAATGATCTAAAGTGACATTTAAGTAGCGCTGGTGGTAAAGTTTTTTTTGCATTTTTATTTTCCAGATAAACTACGATTTAGTAGAACACGTACTAAACTACGTTGTAGGTGGTGACCATTTCTGGCCAACAGAGGGCGCTATACTAGTATTTTTACCTGGTATAGCAGAAATCATGGCTTTGCACGACCAACTGGCTGAGAGTCACACATTTAGTCCAAAGTAAGTAAAAAGTCCTAATGAAACACAAAATTTGTTTTAATCGTCTATTATAGATTTTGAAACCATCCAACCGATGTGTCCCAAACCGGTTTCTTAATGCAATAATGCAAAGATGGTTTTAGACCACTAAAACTATGCGTTAGGCACACAATGGGTATGGGTAGCTAGTAAATAATCAATATTCATGGACATTTCTTATAGCGCCATCTAGCGCAAAACTAAGCATAACTTGTACCATGGGAAATGTATAACTGATAGAATACTTATATAGTTTTGTTTAGTAAATACATACTTATAATACTCAGAGACAAAACAAACATCTATGTTAGTCACAAAAATGCTTGTCTTGAGTGAGAATCGAACTCAATTGTATATTTCCCAAATAAAAATAAAAATAAATCGTTACTAAATTTAATCATGAATTTAACTCTTTTAGAACAGGAAAATACATCCTAGTGCCGCTACATTCGACCTTATCCAGTGAGGAACAAGCTTTAGTATTCAAGAAAACCAAGCCAGGTGTCAGGAAGATTGTACTGTCAACAAACATAGCTGAAACATCTGTTACCATTGATGACTGTGTCTTCGTAATCGATTGCGGCAGAATGAAGGAAAAGAGGTAAGTAAAGTTGAATGAAATGATCGTTGCGTACTTTTTATTGTCGTCCTAAAATAATCCATAGGGTTATTGACCCTAATGACGGAACGAGCTGAGGGTCCACCTGATGGTAAGTAGTGACCCTCGCCCATGACAACAGTAATGCGTGCGACTCAGTATGAGATCCAAATCTTTACTGAGTCGCATTCATTCTGATGCGTCCATCACCCGAAACGGGGATGATACGTCTCATGCGCATGTGATTTCACCGAGACCCACACCCTCTGGAACACAGTAATGCAACCACTACTGCTTGGCGGCAGATTCCAGATGTGGTGGCAGTACCTGTCCGGACGAACTTGGCACAAGTTCTACTGCTACTTTTGGTTGCTTCTTTAGCACCACCCAGGGGGTACGTGTAGGGAAATGGTGATTTACCATCAGGTGGGCCCTCAGCTCGTTCCGTAACTAAATCTGACCAATCAGCCAATTTGTGAATTGGTCTTTTGTCCTTGCTGTCAGATCACACGCTACTGTCAAATAAACAAATCCTCTTTCTAGGTTCGATTCGAACCGCAATATGGAATCCCTGGACCTAGTCTGGGTTTCGCGGGCGAACGCGAAACAACGCAAAGGTCGAGCGGGTAGAGTAATGCCAGGAGTGTGCATACACCTGTACACCTCGCACAGATACCACCACCATCTGCTGGAACAGCCTGTGCCAGAGATACATAGGATCCCACTCGAACAGTTGCTGCTCAAAGTGAAGATACTGCCGCTGTTTCAGCGTATGAGCGTTCATGAGGTTTTAGGTGAGTATCATATGTCTTTTTAATTATAAGAGAGAGCGTGGTGGCCCAGGGGCATAGACGCCGACTTTCAATCTGAACGTTGCTGGTTCAAACCCACAAGTACACCAATGAGTTTTTCCACTTGAAAAAAATTATGTGCGCAATACCACGTTCTCAAAACGGTGACGGAAAACATCGTGAGGAAACCGGCATGTCTTGGAACCAAAAATTCGACGACATGTGACATCTACCAATCCGGATTGGGCTCCCGTGGTAGATCAGAGCCCATACACTCTAAATTATCGAGAGTAGGCCGGTGTCCCTGCAGTGGGAACATTAGAGGCTGATACGGAAACCTTCAATTCTTGTATCAAAGAGACAAATCAAATCTATACAAAATGCAAAGTGATCAGGATCACATAGCTATTATATTTACACTCACAATACACGCAGTGTTTTTTTAATTATATATTCTTTTTATTTTTTCAGGTAAAACGATAGAACCGCCACTCAAATCGAACATAGATGGCGCACTGGCCCGCCTCCAAGACGTTGGCGCATTGGACAAACGCCACGCGCTCACAGCACTGGGCAAACATTTAGCCGCATTACCCGTCGATGTCCGGATAGGGAAACTTATGTTGTTTGGGGCGATATTCTGCTGTGTGGACTCGGCTTTAACTGTGGCGGCTTGTCTCAGTCATAAAAGCCCTTTCGTTTCCCCCTTTGGAAAGAAAGTGAGTAGTTTTCTTGCAAACTTAATCCGTCAATGTTTGAAGAAAAACTGATGCTGATTTGGTAGATATTCTGTTTTGTAGACTCGGCGTCATCTGTGGTACCTATTGGCCAGAAAATAGGTAGTTTTCTCTGCAAGTTTGTAATTTTTTAGCGGTTTTGTTATTTAATGCTCGAAAAGGATATACGCACGGTTTTCCGGGATCAAAAGTAGCCTGTTTTAACCCAGGATATTAACTGTCCTGGTACCAAATTTCATCCAATCCATGTCCAAGGAGTAACAAATATACATAGACAGAGACATAATACAATTTTTCGCCTTTATAAGTGTGATATTATATATACACCATTGTATCATCTTTTTGTCGGCTCGCCCTGGGCGAGTCTTAGTCCAAACGTCCCGATCAGTAGCAGCGAGCCAAGGCGACACTTGTTTACAATACACTTAAGGGGTACTACGGATGCGAGCAACATGGACCCCCCAAACAACAACATAATTGTATTATTTCAAACTATAACTATTATTTTCTATTAAGTTTTTCAAATCTGTGTATATTATTTCAGACAGAATCTGATGCCAAGCGAAGAGAATTTGCATCTTCAAACAGTGACCAGCTGACGACCTTGAGGGCATATAGAGTAAGTATCTAACCCAAATAAGACCAGTCTTGTGTTTCTTTGTGACCAAGAAGACACCCTTCCACCGGAACACAGCAATGCGAATGTACCGCTGCTTGGCGGCAGATTAACAGGTGTGGAGGCAGTATTTCTCCAGGCGAACTTAGAACAAGCATATATTAAAAAAAAAATGTGTTTATGTGATGGAACGAGCCGAGGGCCCACCTGGTGGTAAGGGGTGACCCTCGCCCATGACAACAGCAATGCAACTCAGTATAAAATTTGGATCTTACACTGAGTCGCATTCATCCTGCTGCGTCCAACACCCGAGACGGCGATGATACGTCTCATGCGCATGTGATTTCACCGGCACCCACACCCACCGGAACACATTTGCGAGCACTACTGCTTGGCGACAGATTCCAGGTGTGGGGGCACCTCTCTGGACGAACTTGGCACGTGTAGGGAATCAAAGGGACCTACACACCTACGGACTGCAACTGGACCCCCCCCCAAAGTACGTGAGTACGTGTTCATAGGGTACTCACTCACCTAGGGACGCGAGCAACGCGAGTTCATTACTTTTTCTAAATTCTTTTTCTTTTTCAGAAATGGCAGCAAGCTATGTTGAGGAGTACACACGCGGCGCTCACGTTCGCTAGCCAGAATTTCCTCTCGCACAAAACGCTTCTAATGCTAGCCGATATCAAACATCAACTGTTGGGGTTGTTGGCTAGCATTGGGTTCGTGCCGGACATGCCAGCATTGAGGAAAAGAATGAGGAAGGATTCTGTGCTGGCTCTAACGGGCGAAGAGGTAGAGTATAAAAATATAAACAAATTTTTGTAGCAGGAGAATTTGTGCATAGAAGTACTGCCTCCACACCTGGTAATATGACTCCAGGCAGCGGTGCATTCGCATTGGTGTGCTCCGGTGGAAGGGTGTGGATGCCGGTGAAATGACACGCTCACAAAACTAATTTATTTATGAACCTGTTATTTTGACAATATATAATTTATATAAAGAGGGATATAAATTAATCAGCATTCATTAGCGCATTGGACCAATTAGCATATAGGGTACTGCCAAAATATAATAAATATAGTTCTAATTGTTTTTGTTTCAGCTAAATGTTAATGGAAACAATGATCGATTGCTTGCAGCCATTCTTTGTGCTGCGTTATACCCAAATGTTGTCAAGGTAAACCATACTAAATCACTATTTGGGACTTTGACTTATATCTGTAATCAGCAAATATTATATCTGTAATGAGATAATTATATCTGTTCTCATTATATCTATAATGAGAATATTTAGGTCACCTCTGCTATACTTTTGGGGTGTCCAGTTGCTCCTTACGCGTACCCCCTGGGTGATGCTAGAGAAGCAACAAAAAGTAGCAGTAGAACTTATGCCAAGTTCCTCCGGAATCCTTCCATCGGAACACCGGCAATCGGTGTGGGTGCCGGTGAAATTATGGGCACTTAAGGGCGTAATATACATGTGGTTTTTTAATATACATATTAACGCCCAGACACAGAATAAACATTTATGTACGTCACACAAATGCCTGGCCTGAGTGGGAATCGAACCCAAGACCTAGCTACCAGAGCTACCAAGTGAGATGTGAGTCCTTTGGCATATATTTTTCCCCCCCCCCAGGTCTTAACACCGGAGAAATCATTCCACATGCAAGCTGGTGGGGCGATACCGCGCCAACCGACCCCGGACGAGTTGAAATTCAAAACGAAAACGGACGGCTATGTCGCTTTGCACCCTTCCTCCGTCAACTCGCAAGTGGGCTACTACCCGAGCCCCTACCTCGTGTACCAGGAGAAGGTGAAGACCTCCAGGGTCTTCATCAGGGAGTGTTCTATGGTGCCGCAACTCCCCTTGGTGTTGTTCTCAGGTGAGATTTTCACTGCATTCTCGCTCGTTGACAGTGAGTGTACGGTTAGAAGGGGAAGTATTCTCCACAAAAATTATTGGCAAAAATATAAATTTGTTCAGGCCAACGCCTTCTCAAATTATGTTAGCAAAACACATTAAAGTTATTGTTGTATTGTATGAGCAGGCGAGCTAATACTTTTCATTTTACCTGCAACCATTGTCCGATTAACATCGAGTCAAAATACATTTTACTTTTACCGAAAATTAACGCATTTCATTTGGCTCCATTGTATACGCTAAAGATATAACAAACTAGCTGTGTTCCGCGGTTTCACCGTTTTTCTCGGTTCCGTGGAAACAGCGCACGCAAAAATAGGTTTTCGATTTTACACCTTGTGTTACAAAATAGCAATTTTATTACGGAACCTTATTTTGAAAAAAAAAAAACATAGCCTATAGCCTTCCTCGATAAATGGACTACCCAATCCTGAAAGAATCATTCAAATCGGACCAGTAGTTCCAGAGATTAGCGCGTTCAAACAAACAAACACTGCAGCTTATATATATAGATTGGTCGTAGTTTTTCAACATATACTCTCGCGGTCTGTGAATGCGTGATGGTAGTGATGATGGCCGAAAGGGATATTAAAAATAGTATTTGTGTTGGTTTTATTTGTTAAGATTGCATTTGTTCCAACACACCAACTAAAATAATGAATTAACTAAATCATTAAATGGCTCCGTGACTTAGTTGGTAGCCCTGCCTTCGAAGCGAGGGGTCCCGGGTTCGATTCCCGGCCGGGGCACACTGTGTGGTGAGCGTGAAGTTTGTTCTCGGGTCTTGGGTATTTGTCTGTGTTTGTCCATACCATCGGCGACACAGAATCCTAGTGCAGAGGTGTATTAACGTATTAACGTTTTTTTTTTTACAGGTTGCAATTTAGGTGTTGAGTTACACAATGGGACATTCATAGTGTCTTTGGAAGATGGATGGATTATGTTTCAAGTTGAAAAGCATGAGGTAAGTTATTCACTTTTCATCACATCTGCCAGCCTGCATCGAGTGCAGTGTCATGTCACTCAAAATACTTTTTTTTTAGTTATATGTTTTGAAATCAAACAATTTCTTTTTGGAGCTATAAAGAGCGGGATTGACCACAATTTTTTTTATAACCTGGTACAGTGGACTAGGATGACTATGTCGCAAGTGGCATGGACAAACAGAAACATAGAGGCCGGGAATCGAACCCAAGACCCTTCGCTTCAAACTTAGGCTACTACAACTAAGCTATGGAGTCATTAAGTATTGTTTTTGACGTGCTTCGCAATCTCCATGTCAATTGTGGCTATTCAGAGCTAGTCTCGTATCTTCTAATTCTTAATAATATCATTGTATCACACCCCTATTTTCAGTTAAATGTTGACTTTTGCTAAAATATTTTTTTATATTGTTATAGGTTGCGGAAATGCTGAAAACGATACGAGTCGAACTTATAAATCTTCTCGAGGAGAAAATCAACGACCCAAGTCTCAATCTACTTCACCACGAGAAAGGGAACAAGATCATAAATACTATAGTGCAAATTGTAACTAAAGATTAAAATAAAACTGGTTTGAACCGGTTCCCAACGTTATACCGAATGATGAAAGCCCGAACGATTAATCCGGACACGGATAACAAAGACTTACGAATTCACATCTCTTGAGTAGTCCCCTGTGTCGCATGTGGAGAAACAAAACAAACACCCAAGAGCCGAGAACAAATGTTGCTAAATTTGTCCCGGCCGGGAATAGGACCCGAGACCCTTAGTTAGCCACCCACATATTTAATTATTATTTGTGTGTCATATTATGATGACTCAATTGAAATTTATTGGTTTGTAACAAAATGTTATGAATAAAATAATCTGTAACGGTTCCGTAACATAATTAGTTACGCTGCCATTTGCGGTATATCAAATAAAAAACATACGGTCCACATTTGGCACGATATTTTTAACGAGAGATAAACTCATCCGAATTTAGAAGGAGAAGTTAATTAGGGTAGCACTATTTAATACAACATCTAAAATGTTGAATGTGGTGAAAACCTTATTTATATACTAATCCTGGATTAGAATATATGAATCCAGCCTAATAATATATGGACATAAATACGAATAAAATAAATTTAGTTATAATATGTTAAAAAACTCTGTCCCATTCGAAAGGGGTATATATAATACAATAAAATTACCAAATTATATAAGAAACAGAATAATCATGAAAGTAAAGATATCAATTACCAAATATCTGTTATTTTCCTAAAATCGGCTTTTTTATTGTCACTACACCTTGCTATGTTTAGTCGGTTGGCGCCACCTGTGACGATGCGCCGTTGTCAAAAGACCTAATTACATCACTATGCGATAAACGACGCGGTCCGCCTCCAATGTTACGGCGTTCTATTAAAATTATTTTATTCGTGGATTGTTTGCCGTGATATTGGCGTGCGGTGGCAAAACCGACTTGTATTTCGTGACGGCAAACGGAAAGACGCTTTCCCATTCCGTCAAGTTTAATTTTTTTTCTACTTGTAATCTTGATTTTTAATTTCATCAACGCTAATGCCAACATTTGGACGGGGTTTTCTTAACATATTGTATAATTGTCTGATTAATATTTATTACTTATTATTATAATTTGCATTGTGATAATATTTGCGCGTAAGAAACCTAATAGATGTCTCTTTTCTTTTTTACCTGAATATTTATAAGTGTAAGAGAGACAGCTATATAATCGGTGCGTCTCTTTGATGTTTCGACGAGTTTCTCACCAAAGTACCATTTATTTTTGTAAATAAAACTTGATGTTGATGTACCCATTTGTATTGTAAAGCTGATGTGATTTTTTTATTAGATATGAAATTAATTTATTACAAAATATATTACAATATTAATATTTCAACCTAAATGATACACTTAGTTAAATGGTATTAAAATTGTTTTTTCTGTTTATCATTTGAAGTGGTAATGATTTTGTAGACATTTTTATGTCAAATGAATATCTCTTTCATAATTTTACGAACTATGCCTATAAAAACTATTTATGTGATTTATTTTTGAATAAATGTATTTTGTTACCGATTAGGTACATCTTGTAGTATATTAATTATACGAAAGTCCTTTTACAGAGTTTAGAACGAAAGATAATTTTTACACACTCATAACCCTGCACTAGAATTCCCTGTGCCATGGATATACAAAACAACACAAACTCCCAAGACCCATAAAAAATTTATGCTCATTGCACAACGGTAATGCACTGGCCGTGGATTGAACCTGCTTCGAAGGCAAGGCCATTATTCACTGCTAAGATTGGATTATATTATGTCACGTGTCAAATTATATTGATTGGGTTATATTGTGGTGATCACAATGAACTACAAGTGGCGGTCAAAAAATAGCCACGAAAAAAAAACGCCGAGACGCTGAATTCTAAATTTCGCCTTTTCTCATCTAGCTTGCGAAATTGTCTTCCTCAATTTTCAACAAACCAGTGATTTTCCAAAAAAAAAAATGCTTTTATTTTATAAACCTTGGTCTGTTACGAAAAATTCGGGTCAAGGCAATCTTGAGATTTTGCGAAACTAACGCATGTCATTTGATTTATTTTATATTTTATGTATATAAATCAAATAGCGTGCATTATAGATTATTAAAAGCTTAAATTAGCGCTTCAGCAGGCTGTTGACAGCTAAACGGAAATCAAACAAATAAATATTCACGGACACTATACACAGAGCTATCTAGCCTAAATCTAAGCATAGCTTCTACTATGGGAACTAAATAACTGAAAAAATATTACTATATAAGTATTCTACTTATATAATAATATTAAATACATAATAACACCCAGACAGAACAAACATCTCGTTCGTCACACCAATACTTGTCCTGAATGGGAATCGAACTCACGACCTACTTACACATAAGACAGAGCTACAACCAATTGATATTTCAAACCAGCCAAATATTCAGAATCAAACGCAGAATCTGTTTGTGTCCAAAAGATTTATACAAAGTCGGAGAATCGTATAATACTCATAAACACCATGTTGGTACAATAAAAAAACAACAGCGAATTCACAGAAATTAATTTTTTTTTCATCTGTTTTCTCTGGTTTGATATAATTGTGTCACAATCGTCACACAAATGCTTGTGGTGGGTGGGAATCGACCCCACGACCTACGCAGAAGGCAGAACTACTACCAACTGAACTGTGTGGCCAGTCGATGGCCAAACATGGTGAAAAACCATCTCGGATAATCTAGCTTTCCTTAAAACGCATTGAAAGCACGGAACTGCAATGACATGTACACACACATACATATCTAGAGACTATGTATCTCAAACTTATAAAACGCCTCTTTACGTTGCGTTGGGGGTTAAAAAGAAATCTTGCAAAACCGAAATCGTAATCCATTTTTGCTTCGTGATATATCACCGTCGGACGGTCGTTAGGTGTCCGCGACAGGCGTTTTGTCCGTTTCGGTGTGATTGATGCCATCATATTTCACGGTGTGTAGGTGGGTCGGTTTTTTTATTTGATTTGCGTGGTGGTAGGCTTTTGTTGAATGGCGTGGCATTTGTGAGTTTTTGCAACAACGAATTTAATGTTTACTTGAAATGAGGTTTTAATCGAGGTCATTTTGCAGGCTGGAAATTCGCCCCGGTACTATGGATCTATCAGATATAAAACGTTGTGATTTATGTCATAATGCAGTGAAAACTTTTATCGTTTACGAGCAACATATCATATGCCAATATGACTTCAAAAATGACATCGTCATTCTAATCACTACACTAACACAAATTCTAGGAGAAATAAGTTCGTAATTGCAAATTCCATCGTTAAGATTACCTATTTACTTCCCTTAGATTCATAATGTTAAAAGTTACCTATATAAAGGGTGCTTGGGTGCATCGGCGCCAGCAGCAGGGTACCGCCTTGTCGGCGAAAAACATACAAAAGATTAAGATTATTTGGCAGTAGGGATTCCTCGAGCTATTGATTACAGAGATTATATTTGCGATGTGCGAAAAATATTACCGCGCAAATACCCGCGCAATTCGAATTTGACATTAATTTGACTTGACATTTGACATAACATATATATATATAACATATAGATTAATATTTTAATAAGTAAAGAGTATAGATGCAGATGCACCTCCTTGAAAGGATTCCCGGCGGCGCCTATGAGGAGGATTCTAATTATGTATCTGACTATTACATCTCCCCCATTGCTTCTAATAAAAAAACATTAAAAAACGCAAACAGGTTAATTAAAATGCGTGTCATTTCCATAGTAAAATAACTTCACATTTCGAACCCAACCCGCTAACAAAAATACCTACCCGTCGCATTGAAAACACGGACACATTAAATCACAAGGAGGATGTTATTGGCAATATTGACGGACCGAAGGGACACGGAGGGGCCATTCACGTCGAATAGTGCGCCCGTGGTGTGCCCGGATCGTAAAACGCACATGTTTTGGCCGTGCTACATGTGTAGGTACTTTAAATAGCGAACTTTTGGGTTAGGACCGTCCGAAATGTTTTCCTGTAAGAAATGTGTGGATAAGGTTTAAGATTAAATTATTTGAACGTCACGCCTGTCTTTTGCACACCTATCGGTAAAGCTTGTTGTGTCCCAATTTTCCACCTTCTTATGAATGTAAAACGCGACATGTTTATGCAAATAAAGTTATTTTATCTTTAATTCAATTAGAATAGTTATTGCTATGTGAAGATAATAATAAAATACTACAGGAAACTAAAACCCAATTGCACATGTTATATTTTTTGTGAAAAACTCGGGAGTTGGTGAATATTTAACTTTGGAGTATTATACGACTTTTCTTGGTTCCTAGCATAGAAAATATCTATCGTGATACATCGGTATTTTAATGTTATATTTGCACTATTTCGGCAAATAAACAATTATAATGGTAACACTCGAATACTTACGTTGAGCCCTATTATAATTTCTGTTAACGCCATCTATCGTCTAGTAGCAGCAATTGTTAATTCCTTATTCGATTTAATAAACCTAAATGTTTCAGCCCACTAGATGGCACTGGTAAATCTAATTAGAAAATCGAATACAGTCGTATTAGAAACTACAAATTTTCACGGTAGGTAATAATAGGCTGATCAAATACACACATACATACATACAACAATCCTGGACTGTTTCTGCGATTCCAAGACTTAAAAGATTGATGCTTTACTGACTAGTACTCACTACACCATGTTTAGAGCCCTTTTTCACATACTTATAATATATGTCATATTCACATACTTATATGTCTTATAAATTTAACATAAACTTTTAGCATCTCCTTTGTTTAGAAATAGTTAACACGTTGGAAGCGTAAAGCAAGAATAATAATTTACATACAAAGTAATAACCTGTTCTTGGCAATCAGATTGAGTTATAAATGTCTAATTTTATTTGTATTAAGTGCTGTTGATGAAGACAATAAAAATAATATTTAAAAATGCGAACGCAATAAAATAAGAATCATGACAATAATACTATTCGCCATGAAAGCGCAGATTACATTAAAATAAGCAGACGCGCCGCGGCGCCATTAAATAATCCGTCTTGTTCTGAATCTCAATAGGTATTTGTCTAGTCCTTACTTTCCTAGCCGGGAATACTGTGTCCATTTGGACCCGCGTCACGTACGGGCCAAGCGTAATTGGTGCCGTTTACCGCCCCTGCCCGTTTCGTTACGTTTCGTCCGCTCTTACAATATGTGGCATGGCATCTAGGAGAATTCTGAGAAACTATCTCATTGGAGAGAACACTATTTTTAAGCCATATTTTTTGGAATATCTATAGTTTTTGACCTATTAATTTTGGTTTTCTATTGATTGTGACGACGGCCCTATCTTATAGAGATGGAATTCGTAGAACGACATTGCAAAATGAACATGGCGAAAAATGATGATGCCGTTTGATATTAAGGCACGGTCATCCCTTAAATTTAAATCATCCGTCTTGCTTACGCTGAATCTTGTACAGCGCAATGGATTGAAAACAAAATTGCCATATAATCGATTATAACAGATTCTTTCTGAAAAGGCTTTTAAAAAGGCATTGTTTTCAAGAATAAAATAGTTGACAAAAGTTTTCGTACCAATTCAATCGTGCTTTTACTGAAGTAAAATCCTAGATATAGTATTGGAGAAACATATGTAATTATTTTAGGTAGCTAGCTAGTTTCCATTAAATAATTTAGTAATTTAGTGCTAACCGCGTCTTAAGTGATATGCTATTCTGCTCATAGCAGAACCCATACGAATTAGCTCCATTAATTTAAGAGGCTGGCCGTCATTACAATGCGCTAATTACATGAGATATGAATATTGAAATGCCGATGAAATTACGAGCTCATAAAGCGTCATATGCCCGTAATTTCAACAGCACTTATATACCATTCAAACCGAAGCATTGCTAATGTAAACCTAAAGTGTATAGTTATTAATATCCAGACTCATATGGTACACATGTATCTCATATATGTTTTCAGAATTTAAAATGTAATAGACGATGGGAAATATTTTCATTGGAAAAAACCGATTGAACCCACACAGTTATTTTTTTAATAACATTACAAATTATAGTAGTTTGTGTGATTTTCACCACTGAAACAAGGCATAAAAATAAATTAATACTACTCCGGACTAGATTGTCGAAGGTTGATAAATGTTTTAAAATTAACTGTGTTAGGTTCTATAATGTTCTACCAGAACATATTATAAACCTAAATCAAAAAGCTTAACAGAATTAAGAGCGTTGTTAAAAAAAGAATTGACATGGAAAGCTTAAAGCACGAATTAATTTCTCCGAGACAAAGATTCGTGGGATAGTGTTAACATCCTCAATTTCAATAATTCCCTTATTCTGGCGTAATTATTTCATTTTAAATAGAAGCTCGTGACATATTATCATTACTTTTTGACGTTGTTTTTTAAATTATTTTATATTCGTATTTTATTTAATGTTTATTTAATAATACCTTGACATTTTTAAGTGCAATGAATACACGCATTTATAATCAAATAAAAAAAAATTACAAATTTACGGAATGATGCACAAACGAAGCAAGTAGAATAAAATTTTTGTAGTTTTAAAGTAACTGGTACGCTGAAACGCTACAAATGTATCTCGCACGCAAAATACTTATTATACCAAACATTATCATGGGACCTCTGAATAAATCAACGAGAAAGGCGAAATCCGACGATAAATCGCGACAATCCTGGTCATCGCGACCCAAAAGGCGTTTTACCGTTAACCCTGGGACGGACCTTTCCGCTAAATAAATCCCTTATCTGCATACGGCAACCTTGCTAGGGTCCAGCTTAATAAATTCAGGTTGGGTTTTGCGAACTTTGTGAGGGGAAGTGTAGAGAGATGTGGCACCATAATTTAATTTAATTAGGGAATTTTGATACCTACAATCACAAATATAAATTATCTGTCTATTTGGAAAGTTACTGCCTAAAGTCATTCTCAGATTTGCAATGATTTCATTTGAAGATTGACTCATGGAGGAGCGTCGGGGTGGAGTAGTTTTAATTTTTAATCTAAGATCTAGTGGCTCGAATTCGCGCGAATTCATATTTTTCTTGAAACAAGTATGTGCACTAAGAACATGGCATAAGACGTAAAACACGAATCCTCACCTACATTTTTAGAAGACTCAATAGCGTTGTCACGAATGTAGAACGAATATTTCAAATTTTCGTTGCTGCTCAGTAACGTGTTAGTAAATTTAACATATAAGACAAGCTAAAACATTGAAATTGACTGTAATTTGACATATCTGTATACATGTAATGTGCCTAAGGTGCTCCTGTGACACGTGACATTCACATGAGTATGTTAACTTGTGCATCTGAAAGAAAGATCTAAAGGAATAAATGAGTTTGAGTTTCATATAGTAACACTACTTCTACTTAACACTGGACATACCATTGGATCTACTTTTTTTTACTGCTTTTCTATTACTGGTGGACCAAAAATTCCTAGCGGAGAAAGTCCCTTCGGGGGTTGTACCAGCTCTAGTGATATATTAAGGGTCTGCTCATTTGAAAGGCGGTCGAGCGGGTGAGCTTCCAAATCAATAGTAATTCTGTGGGTAATCCCACGACCTACTGAAAAATACATGGAAACTTAGTTTCCTTCGCTAAATGGGTTAATTTTATATCCTCCAATACACTTACAGTAAATTACGATATTTCATCTTGGATATTGGATATTCTCGTTTTTATTTTCTTGTATGCATGTTACACAGTTTCTTCGCCAATTGTGGCCAGAGTTGGGTGATTCTTTTATAATTTGACACTGTGGTACCTACGAGGTTCCACTTAAATTTCATAAAGTAATTCCACCCCTAAACGCGTAAAACAAGAGATGAATATTGAAGTTTTTGAATCAGTATTTTTTTTTATTACCTGGCTAATATCAAAAGTGTGAATTTGAAACATTGAACTTGGTTATAATAGTTAACAAGGTTAAACTTGTCACGTCTATGTCACGTAATACAATTATATTTAATAATTATTATTTATTGATACTAATAAATATATTAATAGAATATTCACACTTTAGATTAACATTCACACGTTCTAATTTTCACATAATCTAATTTTTAAGTTATCTTATAATAATTGTTTACTAGCTAGATCAATGGTCAGCCATCAACCACTTATAGATAATTCTGTGTGTTGCTTCACCGTCAGATCGCGATTGTACATGATGCAAAAAATGCAATCCTTACTCCGTTTTTATAAGCTGGCATTGCTCTCATATTCAGAATTCTTTTTCATACGTTCCCCTAACTATCGCCAAAGGGTTGCCACCCTCATATTAGGTCTATCCTTATCTGCCCTTATTTAAATTGTATCCCACATCTCTTTCTATCTTTGACCGCTTGACCATTGGACGAAAAAAGGGTCTAAAGGATTATTTTGAACTACTTGTGTACGATACTGTGTAAGAGGGCGGGATTTATATCGACATTTTGTTATTTTATTTCAATTCAGTTTGTGCAACACTTTTATTAGAGGTACATACTTCAATATTTGAATTTTATAACTGTATATATAACTAATTAAATTATTTATTACAGATGAGCACCGACCATGTAAGTTTTCCTTGCAGATTTAATAATATACATAACTAGCTGACCCGGCCACGCGTTGCTGTGGCTAACGTTTTTGTCATATGATAATATCGCGATCATATAATAAATTGAAATGTGAGCTATCCTATCTTTCAAGTTGGATGAAACTGCACACGGTGTACAAATTTGATTAAAATCGGTTAAGTAGTTTAGGAGTCCATCGCGGACAAACATCGTGACACGTAATTTATATATTTATAATATTAAGATTTTAATTAACATTAACCTATAGATAGGTATCTTAATAACTAGCTGTTACCCAAATTTCTTTTTTCTTTTTCTAAAATAATAGTAGTCTTAGTTACTATTTATAGCATCATCTATTTGCCAATGAAGGTCCCGTCAAAAACGGTCCAGCAATTTTGAAGATTAAAATACAGAAAAAAAAAATGTTTTTGTTTATACCATAGATACCTTTTTTGCATTTAGTCAAACGCTGTTATTTTGACACTACAGACCTCAATTTCATATATATGTATGTTGTATGTAGTATGTAAATATGTTACGATGGTTGACGATCGGTAAACACATTTGTTATAATTGTATTACTTAGGGATTTTTATTGCGTAATAAAGTGTAAAAAAATTTAAATATTTTATCCGTAATTTGGTTCCTATAGTATAAAGCTATGCTTAGTTTGAGGCTATATGGCGCAGTGTGAAATGTCCATAAATATTTATTATAATTAGTATCTGGTTTGCTTCCAGAGTAATAAAAATTAACTTTTGCAAGTAACTATAACAGTCTGGGTGTTCCTACATCCACAAATTATCTCATAAAACATTAAAATCACATAACAAAGAGATATGAAGTTATGCTTGTCTACTGGGGACAAAATCTGTTATATCACTTTAAACATCCATCCCTTACCCGAAAGTTTTAGGGACAGCCACAGTAAGGGTCGACCTTACTTGTTTATACCTACAGATAGTAGCTGATAACAATGAAGACGTAATGTAACGCTTTATGCTGGAAATGTACCGCATATTACTGAATTATTCGTAAGAGAAGTGCACCACTAATTACAAATTATTTATTGATTATAAATAATTAATTTATTTCCACAATTTGTTACATATAGAACACTACAGTTAATAAATTTACAGTACAGTTAGTAAATATTACAGTTAGTAAAATAAGGAGCTGCATCTATTCAAACAAACAACTATAGTAATATGTGTCAGCTCTATGGATTAGTTGGTAGTAGCCCTGCCTTTGAAGCGAGGGGTCCCGGGTTCGATTCCGGGCCGGGGCATACTTTGTGTGATGAACATGGAGTTTGTTCTCGGGTCTTGGGTGTTTGTCTTGTGTTTCTGTGTTTGTCTAAGCTATCTGCGACACAGGGAATTATAGTGCAGAGGTTTAGTCATACAAAAAAAATTCAAATTAATTAAATATGACTCAGCAATTCAGGACCATCTAACGTAACGTAAATTATAAACGCGCATAACAAAAGGTACCAGGAGAACTTCTGCCAATTTTGTCCGGAGAAGTACCTACTGCCTCTACACCTGGTAATCTGCCGCCAAGCAGTAGTGTACTCGCATTGCTGTGTTCCGGTCGAAGGGTGTGGGTATTATCATCACAGGCTCATGAGAGGTTACAACCCCGTCTCGGATGACGGGCGCTACGAGGTGCTTATACTTCGGTCTTATACTTCGGTTGGGGATGATCCGAGTCGTAATTTTGTTTGTTTGGCAGTATGGTATGGTAGTATGAGGTAAACATTTAACATCAGGTGGGCCTTCTCGTGCCGTCACTTCTGTAGTATAAAAAAAGCTTGATCATTGAAAGGAGGATTTCTGTTAACCACTGTCTGTAGATAATAACGATGTTAGTTTACAAAATAGGCCGTAGCTCGTAGGTACGCGTTTGTTTACTTGCTTCTTAGTATTTCTACGGTTTTCTAATGTACGTTTAAAACACAGATTTAAAAATCGAAAAAACTGATTTCAATGCTTTCATCCCCTTTTTTCACAACCTTTAGGGATCCACACTACCATTTTAAAAAGAAACATCGAAATCGACATGCAATGAGCGAAGAAAAAGTTACAGGAAAGCAAAATGCGCAATTTCTACTTGAATGACATATTTCTTCCAATTATTTTGATTTAACAACCAAACTATTGAACCGATTTTAATAAAAATTCTATTGGAAAAATCTGAAAGCAAATTAGGTACGTACTTATAAATAAAAAACAAACTCGATCGAAAAAATATTTTTGAACCGTCCGTTCAACCAAAAATGAAAAAAAATACACACGAATTAATAACCTCCTCCTTTGGAAGTCGGTTGAAAATGGGCGTCACAACAAATTGCCACCATTTGTGGAGTGCGTCGAGCGGAGATTGGCAGACGGTGTTGAATGGTACACGTATCAATGTTTACATCTGCCCGTTACAAATGCGTTACATCAAGACAGTGGCGGTACTATCTCAACGCGATGGGGTTCAGGGATGGCGCTAAATATTATACAATACCTTTTTATTTTATTTGAATGAGTGACGGAACGAGCTGAGGTCCCACCTGATGGTAAGTGGTGACCCTCGCCCATGACAACAGTAACGCGCGGGACTCAGTATGAGATCCAAATCTTTACTGAGTCGCATTCATCCTGCTGCGTCCATCACCCGAGACGGGGATGATACGTCTCATGCGTATGTGATTTCACCGGCAGCCACACCCTTCCACTGGAACACAGTAAAGCAGCCACTACTGCTTGGCAGCAGATTCCAGATGTGGTGGCAGTACCTCTCCGGACGAACTTTGCACAAGTTCTACTGCTACTTTTGGTTGCTCCTTTAGCACCACCCAAGAGGTACGTGTAGGGAATCAAAGGGTACATACCTGCGGACGCGAGTAACTGCCGTCAAGCAGAAGTAGTTGCATTACTGTGTTCCATATTATCCCCGTCTCGAGTGATGGACGCAGCAGGATGAATGCGACTCAGTATAGATTTGTATCTCATACTGAGTCGCACGCATCACTGTTGTCATGGGCGAGGGTCACCACATACCATCAGGTGGGCCCTCAGCTCGTTCCGTCAGAAACTCACATAAAAAAAAATAATAATAACTTAGGTACACCCATTTCAAATCTGTTTTGTTTTAGTGTTGTTCAGGCTGTTTTTTATTTCAAATTACTCTTTTAATAAGTAATAGCAGCACACGATTCAAACATGTATAAACCAACCAGTTTACAACTCAAACTCAAAGCAAACGGTCGTATTAATTATCATTTCCGATCCGGTGGCATCGTAATTATTAGCTCATGGGACAGACCAATATGTACGGTGTGATAACCACAGATGGCGATGATAGAGGAACGGGAATGATACAGTATATTTCAGTCAAGAGAAAAGAAACGCATTAAAATTTATATAGCTATCCTATGGCCCCACACAGAACCGCAGAACCTCGGTGCCTACCTCTAATGTTCCCACTGCAGGGACCCCGGCCTACTCTCTGGAATTGAATGAGTTTTGATCTACCATGGGAGCACAATCCGGATTGGTAGATTTCACATGTCTTCAAACTTAGACATGCCACGATGTTTTCCTCCACCGTTCCGAGAACGTGGTATTGCGCACATAAATTTTACAAGTGAAAAGCTCATTGGTGCACCTGTGGATTTTGAACCAAAGACCTTCAGATTGAAAGTCGGCGTCTGTGTCCTTGGGCCACCACGCTCTACAGAACCCCGAATATACATTTAATCGGATAAAGTTCGGATGAAAACTGGTTTCTGTCCCCTTGATACAGTTTTGATCTCATGTCCACTGACCTGCCTTTTACAGCATCCGTATTGACCCACGGGGCTATTATATTATACTATTATGGTATTGTTACAGTTTTGATCTTGTTATTATAGTTTGGACCCTATCGTATGGACACTAAAGACATAGGTGAAAAGGGCAATTTATTTATGTTGTCCCCTAGATATAATTTAATATAGTGTCCACTAACCTGTCTTTTACAGCATCCGTATTGATCCACAGGGCTATTCTTATGGTATTGATACAGTTTTGATCTTGTCAGTTTGACCTGTCTGTACAGCTACCCTACCTTATGGACACTAAAGAAACAGGTGAAAAGGGCAATTTATTTACCTGTCTTTTACAGCATCCGTATTGACCCAAGTGACTATTATATTATACTATTATGATATTGACACAGTTTTAATCTTGTGCCAGTTTGACCTGTCTTTACAGCTTCCCTTCTCTGCTGGACTGTGTAAAGAAACAGGTGAAAGGGCAAATTATTTGTGTTGTCCCCTCGATATAATTTTGATCTCGGGTGTATGAACTAATTTATTAACGGCAACTTTTGACAACACTCAATGATATTGATACAGATTAGATCTTGTGTTACAAGTTAGACTTATTTTTACAGCTTCCCTACCATACTAGACACTTAATATCGCTGTTTTCTTACTTACATAAAAGTAAATTATATAGGTGCTGGTAATTTTTTTTGTTTAACTTATATATTCGTTGCTGTAATTATTTATTTTGTTGTTTTTTTAAAGTGGCAACCCTGAGTGTTCCAGTTAAACGCGCCATATGTATGTTTCAGGCAGTGACCAAACACCCTCAACCGCGTCCGGACTCACGGAAATGGAAAGCACAGTGGAATCTATGGAGACCCTTAACTACAAAATGTTGAAAGCATATTGATACTTATAATTTTTATAAGTTATCTAGCACAGGATAAACGATAATTGCTTATATATTTAGCTGTAACATTTGTCCACAAAAGTAAATGAGGACTATTATATTATAGTAAAAATCTAATAAACATATTCCAATAATTTCAACCTTAGTAGAATTTTTCTACGGAAAATAAGAAATTATCTTTCATCCATGAAATTTTTATGGGACCACCTTTGACCATATCTATTCCCAACCAAACACGAAAAGAACCATCCAAGTTGGTCTATAATTGGCTAAATAAATGAATAAATAAATAAGTACATATGTAAATAAATAAAACTTAAAAAAAATCCGAATGGTCCGCAGCTTGGCGGCAGATTACTTTAGACAGACTCCTTTTGTTGCTCGCTCATCCCCATCTACTGATCACCTGAGCTACTTATATATGTTATCTTAAAATATTTATCAATATTTAAAATCTCAACCATCTCCATACATTTTTTGAGCGATAGACATTGTCCTCCACATTTGCCAAGCTGATCTTAAGCATAGGATTCATAGTCTTCCCGTGCTAAATAGGCAACCCCACACTCACTTATCATGACTTCAGTGGTAAATGAGATGTGTCTAGATTTCCAGTTGAGACTTGACTAGCGTTGACTTGATAATTTGCATGTGTTCTACGCCTTATGATGCTACCAATGAGGATTAAGAAAAATAAAATGCAGTTTTCCGCCTTCACATTACATTCGATCGTTGCCAAATCTATAGTTGTTTCTTAAAAGTCTTTCAGGATGTTAGAGCACTGAGTGCAGAATAGAAGGGGAATAGTCTGCACCGGAACTCCACATTACCACTGTCTCCCTGGTATATCCCCACTTATAAAGATTCAATAAAAAACAGTGGCACTCCGAGAGTGCCGACAGAAGTGAAAACAAAAGCAGACTACACTACAGATACTCATATACAGAGGTGTCGGTAACGGTAACGGTAACAGTATCGCGAGTTCCATAGCTTTTCCCATTTCAAAAAATTCCCAACGCACCAACAGAAGTTTTCCGTCCGTAGCAGCCTCTAATGTTCCCACTGCAGTGACACCGGCCTACTCTCGATAATTGAGAGTGAATGGGCTTTGATCTACCACGGGAGCCCAATCCGGATTGGTAGATGTCACATGTCGTCGAATTTTTGGTTCTAAGACATGCCGGTTTCCTCACGATGTTTTCCGTAACCGTTTCGAGAACGTGGTATTGCGCACATAAATTTTTCATGTGAAAAAACTCATTGGTGCTCGTGTGGGTTTGAACCAGCGACCTTCAGATTGAAAGTCTGCATCTGTGCCCCTGGGCCACCACGCTCTCACAGAAAGTTTTCACATCATTAAATATATAAAATAATATATATTTAATATATAAATATTCATATACATTTAACATAGCTTCATCTAGTTCCAAACTAAGCATGCATCTATGGGAACAAGATAACTGATAGAATACTTATATCAAACTTTTTTTGTAAACACTTACATGTATAGTAACATCTAGACAGAACAAAAAATTACGTTCGTCACACAAATGCTTGTCCTCAACGGGATTGGAACCCACGACCATGCAGAAGACAGACCCAACTGAGCTGTGAGGCCAGTCTGTTTATTTAACTAGTACCAAAATAAATACCTACAAGTTCAAGATATAAATTGGTACAATCGTGTGCAAACGAGCCGTTGTTCAAATTAATGGATAAATCGCCGTGAGCCCGGCGATATTTCAGCCCTCACTAACCTTCGAAGCCTATCGTTTACCTACCGTATAAAATGTCCGAAGGTTCTGTTGGGTTGCGCTCTAATTTATAGTAAACGTTGTTATTGCCGAGCTTAAAATATTGACTGTATATTTCGTTGCGGTGTTACCCGCAGTTTTCCGGAATCAAAAGTAGCGTATGTGTTAATTCGGGATATAATCTATCCTGGTACCGAATTTCATCCAAATCCGTTGAGCAGTAGCGTGAACGTGGTAAAAAAAACACACACACACACACACACACACATACACACACAAACAGACATACAAACTTTCGCCCTTTTCTTCGTATTTTTGCCGGTTTTTTAACCGTTTTGTGCCATAGGTAATGTGCAATTAGATACAATTTTTCTTGTCAGTAACTGTCGTTGCACAGTTTTTTAAACTCAGTTTGTAACTAAGTGCTCAGCATTTGAAACTGCGACCCTACAATTTAAAGTATGGGATCCACATTGCCACAGGTGTACACGTCACAGATATCTATCCGTAAAAAATATACCTTACCATCTCTGATCTATATTTTATAGTCAAAGTACCTTCCCAAAATTCATGTCGTGTCAGTCTCACCCGACGAATAATGCGTCAAACTCTTTTATTCCTTTACATCTCAAGTATCATTTGGACACGTCAAATTTTACATACACAAGTAAACATATTCGTTCTTCGTCTATACTGTAGAGTCTACAGTACAGACAGTCTACAGACTACAGTACTACAGTGTAGACTAACTGGTATTGCACTATCTTTGATATTCTCGATACCTAGTACTTTCTATATCCATTGTATTGTATTATTCCCCCAAAGATCTCCAATACTCACGTGCCGCCAGCCTACAGAGGCCTTTTCGTATATTTATCGATGTTTTCATAATTCAAGGAGGGGACATGCCACACTTTTTATTTGCCTCGCCCTAGTTTAAGATTCATGATCTTGTGAGATATTGGTATGGAGAGATGGAAATTTATTGGATCTGTAGACTTTTCGATAAATATTATATAAGTAAGAGTTTGGACACTGAATCAGGTGTGGAAGATAGTTTTGTTTCGTGAATTCAGGTTTGTTTGTGTGTACTTAGCAATATATGTCTCAATAAGTGGTGAGCATGAAGTTTGTTCTCGGGACATGGTTGTTTGTGGTAAATGGTATGAGGCTGTACGCGTTACTTCTTACTTATACATAATAATTAATTACGGATACTTGTTACTCAGAATAATATTAATATTTTTTGTAACCAAACCAAAAACATTTGTATCATTAATACAGATTTTTCCAAGTTACGAGAGCCCCTAGTCAAAGGGTTCTGAATCAAGAAATATCATAATAGGGCGCCGCGGAGAGGATTTCCCCGAGCCGCTCTGCTTCTATTTTTATTTCCTAGAGGTGGGCTGGACTCCAAATGCAAACGGGTGGTAAGTCGCGTATTGATAAATAATTAAATAAATATTCGTGGACATATCACACAGCGTCAACAAGTCCCAAACTAAGCATAGCTTGTCCTATGGCAGCCAAATTACTGATATAATATCATAGTACTTTTTTTGCATATCCATATATAGATAGATAGATAGATGACACTTTTTTGCACACCAAATAAAGATAACAATAGCTTAAAAATATAAATCTTAAGTAATAATATGGTGATAGTTTTTTTTTTTTATTCATCGTTTGACCGCTATCTCACCTCACGGTAAGTGATGATGCGGTCGAAGATACAATAGGCGGCGGATTTCTTACTGTTGGATACACTTTCATTCAAATTATTTGTAAAGAAATAATATGTTAAAAGTAAGAGTGAAATCTCCTATGATTATATTTCTTACTTATAAGGAGATTATATAATTTTAAAGATAATGTATATTGGATTTTTTTATGTGACTGCGACGAGACGAGTTGGGAGTCCACTTGATGTTAAGCGGTTACCGCTGCCCATAAACAACAAAGATACTACTTAAGTCTTCCCTTATTAAAGTATGAGAAGATCCAAGTTGCAAAACTACGGAGCCGAAACTTAAATAAACTAATAAAAACGTTAAACGTAAACGAACGTTTACACACTCATACCTCTGCACTAGGATTCCCTGTGTCGCAGATGGCATGGACAAACAGAAACATAAGACAAACACCCAAGACCCGAGAACAAACTTCATGCTCACCACACAAAGTGTACCCCGGCCGGGAATCGAACCCGGGACCCCTCGCTTCGAAGGCAGGGCTACTACCAACTAAGCCACGGAGCCATAACATAACTAAATATAAATTTTGCGGGTTACGTACTCTTCGTCTCCAGGAATAGAAAGAAGGCATTATTACCGATAAGTATATGGAACGGTGAGCTCGAGTGTGGATTTTGAATAATATATTATTTTCTTATGTAAAATGCCCGATTACTCCATCTCGGAGATTTTGCTGCGGCACATAAGAAAGCTCCTTTATGGCACTTTATATGTTTTTGTTCTTAAGTTTTTTGTTATTGCACGAGGGCTAAATGAAAAAAGTTTTATGGAACAAGTACATGTTTACATTATTGCCACAAGGTACATATTTGCGATATTATTGAAATTATTCTACGTTGGCTTTTAACATGTATTTTATGCCTTATGAGATGGACATGCGTAGATGATCAGAAATAATTGATGGATTTACTTAGTTGAATGGATTTATACAATAATACAATAGTTGTTGTATTTTTGATTGTTCTTGCTTACCTAAATAACAGCTTCGATATATCAATAGGTTTTAATTACAAATTATTTTAAAACAAAATTGTTATTCTTAAAAAACAAAGAATTATTTTAATTATACCAAAAAAAAATATCAAAAAGTCCGTATCAACGCTTTCAAAAGAGGTGAAGAGTGTAGGTAGATTAAAGCTCATTGACTCTCGCTTTTCAGGAATATAACTGTATCCCTGCAACGAGACCTTTAGAAACGGGTACGCCAAACCCAAAAATAAGCAAGCGTATTCATGATTCACCCCAAACAACGATACATCATGCTCAATTCATAAAATTGCACAGGTCACCGGTACAAACCAGCAACCGGCAGCGAAAAATATACTAGCAAATCGCTATACGAACTCAGGCACTACGGGTTCCCTACCAACAATTGTATTTTTGTAGAAAAATACAATTGTTTATTTGACTAACAAGTATAACATAACAAACTGGCCTTACAACTTAATTGGTTAAGTTAGTAGCTCAGTCTTTTGCGTTGTAAGTCGTTAGTTTGATTCCCACCATCTGTCCTGGATAGGAATCACGACGACGAATACAGCTATGAACAGACATATATGTGTGCCGAATATATGTATCTGTGCATTAGCTGTAAATGCATGTATTTACAAACTAAATATATACGTACTATAACCCCATTTCTAATTAAACACGCTATGCTTAGTTTTGGGTTAGATGGTGCTATGTTTAATGTCATTACATTGAACATATATTAATAGCTTTTATTTTAATATTTGAGTTTTAGAAGGGAACTGCCAGGTAGAAAACAGCTACCTGGTGACCATGGAAATGTTGGTTGTTGGTCAGCAAAGATATTACAATTAATTTCTAATCATCTATTAATTTGTGATAAAAAACTGAACATTATTATTACTAGCACCCTTAGAACCGTAGCACCCTTCGAATAATAACTGTGCGTTAGGATCTAACGGAGTTCCCCACATTAGGGTTTGGGTGTGGAACTCTAAAAAGATATATTATTTTATTATCTCAAGGCAGCCAGAGACGGTAATATCACCGTATATAGATTCGATTTTCTACGTGAATTCGTTTGACGGCCTTCATAATGCTACATATAAAACTGGGGACTTACGGACCCCGAAACCAATTTCGGGTTATGACCCGACGACTCTGTGATAATATTCTCAGGTTATTAGGTACGGATAGGAGTTTTTTACTATGGCTATTTTTTCCGCTGACGTCGGATTATTGGGAACCAGTTTACGAGTTCTTTCGTGGGCTTTTGTTTTATGACGTCATCGGGCCGATGAAGGTAGTTTGTGTTCTGCGGTCTCAAATACCGTATTGTTTCTTGAAAGGTATGAGGATGTATTCATGTATATCATAGATAAATAAACAAGGGGATCGCTATTAAGTGATTGATGAAACTATGAAAATGAAGTCATCTAAATTTGCTTCAGTATTCATAGATTCAGTGTAAAAACTTCATCCTTATTTGGCCTGTTTTGATCCCTCTAGCTGGTTCTAAAGAATGGCTTATATATAACGTGAATATAAAAACAAGTTTTTTGGAATATTTTTCATTTTGGTCTCCTTTGGTTCAGGGCGACGGTTGCCAAGGCAAGCAATAAAATATAGTAAGAGGCAAAAAAAAAACTATAGAGGCTTTGAGTTCACTCTTAGCATAGTTACCGTGAAATGAAAATTGGCATTATTCGCCAATTTTAATTTTAATTATACTTGTGACTTCATATAAATTTAACATACAATAAATAATTATTCTCTCTTCACAAAGGTTATTTAAAATAATTATAGTTATATTTTATGAAAGAATGATGCCTGAGATACGTTTATAAACCTGTATTACATTACAGGTCACCAGTGCCATCTAACTAAAGTTATAAGGCATGAATATACCTGTATACTAGCTTCGCGACGCGGTATTAAACGCAGATTTCCGGAATCAAAAGTAGCGTATGTTTAATCCAGGGTATAAGCTATCCTGGTACCAAATTTCATCTTAATTCATTGAGCCGTTTGAGCGTAAAGGAGCAACAAACATACACACACCTTTATAATATATAGCAGCTCTGGGCCGCGATTCTCCAAGATCAAAAGTAGCGTATGTTTAATCCAGGGTATAAGCTATTCTGGTACCAAATTTCATCCAAATCCGATGAGCAGTTTGAGCGTGAATAAGTCACAAACACACAGACTTACATACAAACTTTCGCCTTTATAATATAAGTGTGATATAGATTCCCTCATATAACGACATAACAAGAGGAAAACATTTCGTTGCCACGTCACGTGCCTCTGATACACCTAAAAGCTTATATTCTTTACGAGGTACATCGACAATCATCACGGTTCGCATTCGCATCGAACCATTGGAATGTTACGTGACCAAATGTTATTGTTCTTGGGATTTAGCTAACATTGTAGAGAAAAAGATTTCAGACGTACATTTTATTCTTATGTTTTCAAAGTTGCAGCTTCGTTTCTGACAGAATCTGGAAACTGTAAGCCAAAAGGAGGGTTATGTTTTCGAGTGTATGTATTTATTTATTTTATTTTATTAGGAGAACCAACAAGCACTTAAAAATATGTACAAAATATTAAAATATACAATTAGTTGCCAATAACAGGTTCCCATTGATAGAAATATATAAAAACAGCTGCACACAGCAAAACAAAGTACATAATTGCCACGCAAAAATTGCTACCATAAAACGTGCTATTTTATAAACCCATAGTTAAGCTTAATTTCTTATCTTACCTGTATATTTCTTTGGCACGCTCTGTAACCTAAACGGCTTGATAGATTTTAGCTTGAGATTAGATTTGTTTTAATTGTGAGAGTGGCACTGGCTACTAATGATTTGGGATTTATCGGAATCAGATTTTCTGTTCATTTCAATCATTTCTTGTTTATTTTTTAAATGCCGCCTTTATGATTTTTACTTCTAGTCTCGTCATAGTATTATTGTAAGTAAAATAAAATTGTGATAAATAATAATACTAACTTTTGTTTAGTTGGTTTAGGACAAGACAAACACTCATAACCCAAGGACAAACTTCATACTCACCACACAAAGTGTGCCCCAGCTGGGAATCGGGACTTCTTGCTTCGAAGGCAGGGCTACTACCAACTAAGCAATGGAGTCGCCCTATATATGAACGTTTCGCATCACGTCATACGAATCAGTTTTACTGCCAACGCGCTAATAGATGTTTCACATCAATAGAGAAGTGATAATATCAGGAGTTTTTCAGTTTTATTTACAAACTGACTTATAAATTATATGTCATTATGATACATATTAAACTTATGACTTATTCACGGACTTGAAACTCAGCGCCATCTAGCCCCAAACTAAGCATAGCTTGTACTATGGGGACTAGATAACTGATACAATACTTATATAGTTTTTCTTGTTACTACATATTTACACCCAGTCACAGAACAGACATCTATGTTCGTCACACAATACTTGTCCTAAGCGGGAATCGAACCCATTACCCAGCGCAGAAGGCAGAGCTACAACCAATAGCTATGAGGCCAGTGAAACAAGTACCATCTTCGCATTTTTGCCTTTCTAATGAAACCGTTTTGTGGCATATTGGTTAGATGGTTTCAAAGTCTATAACGAACCTATGTTCGTTATAGACTAGATTGTAAAAACAAGATTTTTGTGTTTTATATATAAGGATAAAGTACGTATACCTATAGTTGGATACACCTAATATTGGTTACACATTAGCCACGCTTGAAGAGCTCTGCTGAATGAACCCCTCTCGGTCCAGTCTAGTCGGGCTTATATCTTTGAAAATCCCATATCTTCCAACGAGAATCACACGGCCGCCCGCACACGCCTACGCAGATATCGAGTTTATTTTATCTAGAAGTGAACTCGCTTAATCTCTCCGTAGGTACTTGGCAAGTTTCTACTTTTAAATTATTTCTATGTGATATATTTTATTTTTACTTCTTATATTATACATCACACTTATATTATAAAGGCGAAAGTTTGAGACCACGGTCTTTTTTACCTAGACTTTCTAGAGTTTATAATGAAATGACTTCTAAAAATATATTCATAGATATAACCAATGATAATATTCTTATTTTCAAAAAGAGAATTTTTGAGACAGTCATTTCTTCACCAGAAGAAATATAATTGAAATTTGGTGCCTATAAATGCTGCCCATAATTGAAATTATGTGTTTCTATAAAACCTTAGATTTGATCTAATTTCAATATTGAAGTACACAATTTTTACAACAAACTTATTTTTCTGTCTCATTAAAACCATATTCTCCGGCTATACTCTTGTCGTATCTAGTAAATCTTACCATCCATTCCAGAGAACATCAACAATGCTGCTTTATACATTTTCTGATACATTTCTTTGCGAATGCATCTTTGGGGGTGATATTATTTGAGATAGTGTTGCTGACGCGTTATGAATATAGAGGGCGTTTTAATATAGTAGTTCCTTCGTTTGTGTTTATTTCTTTGATTTTTTGCATGCAAAATGCAATGGCTATTTTCGTATAGATTTGACATGGATTTAAATTCGTGACTGTACCTTAAAATTAGTTGATAAGTCAATTCTAAAATGGTAGTAATCCTCCTGCCTTCAAAGCGATGAGTCTGAGGTTTGATGCTCAGTCGGGGATAAAATGGCTTTAAATTACTGGGCGCAATGTTATGATGCTAAGTTGTGGAAAAAATCTGATTTTTCAGATGATTATTTGCGGATCATTTTTAAGTCGCTATAGATTGTGCGAGCGTGATGACTGGAAAGAAAGAGGGAGGTCTTTGCCCAACAGTGGGATGAAAATGGCTAAAAAAATAACCGTAACGTTTTAAGTTCAGTGTTAATTAGCGTAGATATTTAAAACCCATATTAGTTTTATATATCTACAATATAACAGATAAATTTTAAAACCTTGATGACTTGTGGCCTGAAAAAAGACATATCTTTAATAATGACGCAACATCAATGCAAGCGTTTAGATTTTATTTCCTATACATGAGCGGGCATGGTGAGTAGCGGGCAGGCAGCGTCGTCTTTAAACGTTCTGAAGTGTACTAAGCCATGCACGTAGCAACCTCGCGCCAGATGTCGCAGCGTGACGTCATCAGCGCCTAGTTCAACAGCTGGCAGTTTAATGCATTCAAGACAAGAAACAAACGCATCGCTACAATCGAACGTATGCCTCACATTAAATATTAAAATTATAATAAAGTCGTTTCGTCACGCCCTCGCGCCCCACGTTGGGAGCCAACCGGGCGATTTTTTACATTCAATTATAAGTGAACCTCTATATAAATTGGTCTGTCTCTCCCTAATAAATTGTATCTGGGTAACAACACGGTGTGGGTGGAACTTGATGGATTGTTGCTATTGGATGGAACTGCCTGATTGACCCTACTGCCATTTCGGAAATCATTCTAATAAATTAGGAGTCTGGATTCTATTTGAAACTGCTCAATTTTTGGTTCCTTGCAATGTCTAGAAACCCTCTATTACTAACATTTCATAGACTATTTGTCTGTCATGTATAGAATAAATACATTTATTATATTTACAATTATTTTTTCTTTATCTTTGAGGTAAGTTAATTAGAAATAAATATTCCTGGGCTATCTAACAATTTCCCACAGCGCCATCTACCTCCAAAGATTACTCCAAGATTATTTATATGACAACCAGATTACTGATAGAAAATGCTTATAAAGAACCTTCTTACATACATACATATAACACATAGAATAAACATCTATGATGGTCGCATAATAAAATAGTGACGGGTGCCGGTAAAATTACAGGCACTTGAGTAACCAGCGCAATGGGACTTGGGTCTTCGCATACTTTGGTAGGGGAGGATCTGTGTCATATTTTTGTTTAGGCGGTGATAACCACTTAACGCCAGGTGGGCCGATGTCAATGTATCAAGCAACAGCAATGCGCCATTTCCTATTTCCATATTCCATGGAATAATTGCGTATTGTATTTGAGAATGCGCAATACAACTAATCCACAAATAATGGATATTTGATTCATAAATTTGCAGAAACAAAATATCAAAGTAAGCCAGTCAGCGATCCCTAAAACTGCATCACATATAATATTCCGTGAAAAATTTCCCTTCGACACCAACGAACGAGACTTTATCAAATATGACTTACTAAATCCTCCCAGAGGGTTCCGTTAACTCGATCTCCCGCCAGGCGGGATTATTGGAAGAGCTTTCTGGAAGGAATCGGTCGCCATTGTCAATCCCATATGGCATTCGGCGCAAAAACATTGTCATGAAAGAATCTTTATATCCTTGCATGGAGAATCTTTAAATAGCATATAACAAAGTCGATGTTTTCGATTGTCTGTCTCTCCGCTTACTTCTTTACGCAACGGATTTTGATACGCTTTTCAATATCATTTACGGATTTTTTTTTCCGGAGGGTTTACATGTATATTTGCGTATTATAGTAAATGAATATTAATAATGCGAAAGTGAGTTAATTTTTTTGTTTGTTACGCTTTCACGCCTAAGACAATAAACTGATATTAAAAATTCTTTCACCAATAGAAAGCTACATCAGCAGCGAGTAACATGGGCTTTTAAATCCGTATTACCACGGGAGCGGGAACTACGTGGGTGTGCCACACACTGTACAAAGTGTACAACCGTGCGAAGCCGGGGCGGATGACTAGTCTCATATGATAAAAACGCGCGCTGTTTCAAAATTCATGATGGTTCCTATATGTAAATCATACTGATAGCTACATTGTATTTTTGCTACAATATTTCTTCGAATGCGTATCTGTCTGGTGATGTTAAGTAGTTACCGCCACCCACAAACAACAGCAATGCTACTATGATCCTCTTTAATTAATTATTAGAAAACCCAAGTTTTTTTTTAATACTTTTTACAAGAAATACAATTATACAGGTAAACTTAAACAGTAAAATCCTATCTAAACACAAAATTTCATCCAAATCGTTAGACCCGTTTACGAGATACGCGAAATAAATATACTAGTTTAAAGCTCGTTTCAAGTAATAATATATGCGTTGACTGTATAGCTTAGTTATTTAGGGAAAGGGCCCAGGAATCGAACTCGGGATGGGTTCAATTCCTGGTCGGGCCACACTTTGTGTGGTGAGCATGATGTTTGGTCTTGAGATCTTGATTATGTTTATAAATTAACAAGAAATTTCTTTTTTTTAATATATACATAAAATTTATCGCTTGTTATACTCGTATGCTTGGTTCATGGTTGTGCGAAAGTTTCACCTCTATAAAGATGCGTAGAGTGATCACTTGCACAACAATGTGAAGCAAATTACAAATGCCAAAAAAAATATATAGCACACCTTTGCTAATGCTTCCCAGAGACCACACTCACCCCGCATCCCATCGTAGGATTCAATGGCATATTTTTTTTATTCAAAATAAGTCCTTAAAAAGCCGAGCTACCCCAGAAGCCAAATGGCCCAGAATTTGTTTAAATTGTCACGTACAGACACCGCGTGGTTACACAATCCGAAAGCATTGGTTCTCAAAGTTTGGTATGAAAAGTATTACTCACTTTAATAACAAAATCCAAGTTATTGTATTTTGCAAACAGTGAGCAACAGAAGTTGCGTGAGTACTGCCGTCAAACAGTGGTCAGTACTGCAACTTAATTTAAGTGATGTTAGATTTATTTTTGTATGAAAAGATTTACAATATATAGTCGTTATGATTAATCCAATAGATAAACACGAATTAATAATTTATTACACCGCAAATAACATTTTTTTTTCTGTACTTTGAAAATCGCCCAGAAATTCTAACATTTTATTGACCTTAGATATTAACAGACACTATATGTCAAGTTTCAAATAGGGTATAATTTAATATTTTGCATTAGTTTATTTCAGTGAAAAACAATGTACTATCGCCATACTTAATATGTATTTGGTGACATTACAGCCGATTGTGTTAAGTTCTCATATTTTTAATTATTACTACACTTTCTATATCTTGGCGGGGTGACAAAACAAAATATTTGGTATATATATAATATAATAGGTAGGTCATATAAAAAAATATGACCCACCAACAACACATTGAGCGCCACTGACACAGACATACGGCGAAGGGTTAAAAATGCATCGTAGTTGCATAAAAAACCTATACAGATATCGGATTTTAAATTTTAAAATGTGCATTGTATTGAACTGCAGGGATCGGAAATCGATTGGGTCCGCAGCGGCAAAGGGTTAACCATTAATAATAAAAAAATAATGATTTTAGATGCGACAGCTTGCGTGTTAAACTTTTTTTATGTAAATGTGTTCGATGATAGTATAGTATAATTGATAGAAAACTATAATCTTATAAGAGCGTGGTGGCCCAGGGGCATAGACGCCGACTTTCAATCTGAAAGTTGCTGGTTAAAACCCAATGAGTTTTTTCACTTGAAAAATTTATGTGCGCAATACCACGTTCTCAAAACCGGCATGTCTTAGAACCAAAAATTCGACGACATGTGACATCTACCAATCCGGATTGGGCTCCCGTGGTAGATCAGAGCCCATTCACTCTCAATTATCGAGAGTAGGCTGGTGTCCCTGCAGTGGGAACATTAGAGGCTGGTACGGTACGGTATAACCTTAGTGATCTATGCACGTCTGATCTTTATTTTCTTTCTGAGTATCCTTTTTTGAGACAATTTCGCCAAAACCTGTTCGGTAGTTTTTGCTTTACTTCCAAACACAGAAAGACGGACACAAACAAAATTATAATAAAAAAAATTCTAGAGATATCTTTGCAGAGTTTTCTAAATACGTTTTCACAGAACAGATATTTTTGCTCTACTCATTTTTAATAGTATTTACAAATTAGAAAGACTTTCCATTATATTTACAGCAACTGTGCGGTAATTTTGCACAGCGGGTAGGTGATGGCCACCCATCGGGGCTTAGGAACAAGGGGTAAACAGGCGAAAAAAATAATGTTGCCATACTAAAGTTTGAATTTGTAATAAAAATATTGAATTCGTTTTAACAGTTGCAAATTTGACACTTGAATATCCATAGTACAAAGTAACATCAATAGGCACAACTAGACATGTATCTTGGCATGTATTCCGATAACCACGCTTACATAAATCGTTAGCATAATGACAGCAACATTTTCGTATGATATACTGCCACTGCCTCATCACAATACCAGACTATAATCGAATTATCGATATATAATCGATACAGAATATAGAATCGAATACTTGGACGTATCGCCTATAATGTTATATTGATGATACTGGCACAGACTGATTAATGGTTTCCAAATTCTGGATACAATGAGAACCCATGACCCTGAGTTTTTAGGATTTACTTTACAGTGTGATATCGATTCGGATGCTCTCCGTTGCTGAGTGAAGGAGACGCATCGTTTATACTTTAAGTACAAAAGCTTCAATGGATTGTGTGCGTATACTGTAGTTAGAATTTTTATGAAGTTAGAGTACAAAGGCGGAATGTAGGGTTGTCGCCAGAACGGTGACTGGTAATTTTGCGTGTGTATAAGCGGGTATGTTACGCAGCGTCTGAAAAAAATTGTGAATAGGAAAAATAGACTATTTACTAAATTTGATTATTAAATTTGATTCATTTATATAACACCCAGACACAGAGAGAACATAAATGTTTGCTCTGTGTATGGGTGTTTATATGTATTATTAGTATGTATTTACAAAAAAAAAAGTACCATATGTATTCTATCAGTTACCTTAATATTAACAAGTACACATTTTAATAATCCAATACGATGAAAACATGAAGGTATCCAATATGCTTTACATACGGGATTAAAACCGTATCAACGCTGAAGGCTTTGAGCGCTCAGCCGTGTATCGCATTTCATTTTTGCTCCTCGGCGAAATTATGCTGAAAATGCTTTTTGCCAATGGTTATTGGATTTCTAAATTATTGATCACATGCGATCCACAATGCTTAGAGATCAAAGTAAGTATCAATGGAATGGTTGTAAAAAATATTATCATTCACACGCGGTTCATTGTACCGGTTACAGTTGGCAGTGATAATAAGAATTCTGCAACATAATACACTGAAAATAATAGCAAAAACAATATGGTATTTGCACCTAAAAATATATATAAAAAAAAGGTATGAAGGAACCAATTGAGCTATTTAAAGACCCATATAAAAATCTTAATGTAACTATAATAATAATAATAATAATGCCCATAATAATAACATTACGATTCGGGTCCTTCCCTACCAATTTATGAAATGACCTACGCACCGCGTTGCGTCCATTATTCTAAGACGGGAATGTAAGTCTTATGCATCTGTAATTGAATATAGGTACTTACTTTTTATCCCGCTAAAGGACAAAGTGCAAAACCGTAGGAAGAAGCCAGTAAATACATATATACGCTACAGTCCGCCCGGACATCAGTCATCCTCGTTGAGAGGCATCCTGAGGGAAATTACAGCATCCGCGACCGCATCTACCGTTTTCTGTTTCATCTCTCTTGGTTTGCGGGAACTAGTTTCGTAATGTTTCTCTATCGAATTGAAGTAGTTTCAACACAGAAGAAACCGGCTTACTGCGAATTCTGGCTTGCATATATAATTTTTCGATAGGAATTTTTTGATTTGGCAAACATTTATCACAAAAATTGTATTTCAATGGTGGATTGTAATTAATTAACTAATATCATTTTCTGTGATTTTTTTTTCCCGATGTTCGATGCCCTATGTTTGATTAAGAGTTCTAAACTACGTAAAGTCGGTATGTTATAATAATATAGGTTGATGGCCTATCAAGCAAGGTTTTTCCTATGCAAAGACTTCTGATTGGAAATTTGCAAATGTTTTTTGATTTGACAACTAAGTAGCTTTTCCCTGTAAGGTGTATCGGGTTTAATACCTAGCTGTAACAAATAACAAATTTCTATGGTACAAATTCGAAGGTACAACCTGTTAAATAAAAAAAAACGGTACACAAATAAGTTAAAAAAAAAAAACAAAAATAACTACCTGAATTGAAAACCTCCTCCTTATTAGAAGTCGGTTAATAAATTACTGACCATAGGAAAGCTCTTGTGGCGAAGCTTGCCTGGATGAATTTTACAGAACATTTGAGTTAGGCAACTCTACGCCTTTTCAGTAGTAGGATGGGTGACCGTTTCAACCGAGCGCTTCCATAATGCAGATGGCACGTTTAGATACACCGGCTATTCTAGTCGATAAACCATGTCGGAGGCCTTCAGCCTTTAAAACTCCGACACCAGAGTAGGCCACTTACACGAAAAGAAGAACAAAAATAACTAAACTCGTGCTAGGCTACAGTATCAGGATGTTGCAGTATCGTACTTAATAAATAATAATAATAATACAATTTATTTTTAACCCAATAAGTACACAATAACCACACATTTAAAATAGATGTTTTTTTTTTACATATTCATGGCCTGTGGTGTAATGTGATGATGGCGCGCAGTGCCTGCACTAATTTGGAAACAGCAAGGTCCAAAGCAGATGATAAAATTCACACATGTGCAAAGGTAAAAAAGCATCCCGTTATCACAAGATGCCCACATTCCCACACATCGACAAAGGGTTAAAATGCGTCTATTGTAAGAGGATATCTAATTTCCTTCAAGGCAAAATTGGCGTAACATTGACGTATTTTTTCCTACTCTTTTTGTACCACTAACCCTTTTCGCTGATGCTTTGTGTTTTTTTACTTTTTAAGAGCGTAAAGAAAAGGCGGTTAGTTTATATCCGGTTTCTTTGATATCTGGAGGGTTAACCGATGCGTTCTCAATGTGTATTAATTATTTTCAAGTGGGATTGGGCTCTTGAAGTCTGACTGGTGTGGGTGGTTCCAATCAATTTTTAATTATATCACAATTATCTTCGTTTATTGCGAGTGACAAACAACGTACAAGTTTTATTTTGTCCTGAAAATAACTGTGTGGTTAGAAACGTCATAGAATACTTAACTTATGTAAGTATTTAGTAATTAAACACAATTAAGCATCTAGAGCTTAATTAAGAGCGTTATGGCCCAAGGGCATAGACGCCGACTTTCAATCTGAAGGTCGCTGGTTCGAACTCACACGTGCACCAATGAGTTTTTTCACTTTATTATAAAAATTTATGTGCGCAATACCACGTTCTCGAAACGGTGGCGGAAAACATCGTGAGGAAACCGGCATATCTTAGAACTATAAATTCGAAGATATGTGACATCTACCAATCTGGATTGGGCTCCCGTGGTAGATCAAAGCCTATTCACTCTCAATTATCGAGAGTAGGCCGGTGTCCCTGCAGTGGGAACATTAGAGGCGTTAAGCATCTAGAAAAGCGAAGCGGTCTAGGGAGATATACTCTGACTCTCAATCTGAATGTCGCTGGTTCGAATTTGTTACTTGTGAAATGTATGGGTGTAATACCGCATCCCCGTCTCGGGTGACTGGCGCGACGCGGCGCGACTTGGGTCTTATCATTCTTCGGTCGCAGAGGACAGAGGACCGTATTGCTGTTCTTATGGGCGGAGGTAACCACTCAACTTCAGATCGTTTCGTAGCTTCTTCAAATAAAAAAATAAAAAATAAAAAAAAGGCATTGCGAGGACACTGATTTGTACTAAAACCAAAAACTCGAACATGACATCTATCAATCTGGATCGGGCTCTCGTGGTAGATCAAAGCCCATCACTTATCAAATGTAGGCCGTTGTTCCTGCAGTGGAAATATTATAGGCTTATACGGAAATACCTAGAGGAAATTTTAGTACGACAGAACGAATTCTTTCTATCCATAACTAATACTTTAGATATAAAAAGATCGTATTTCCAAACTTTTACCCTAAAAGGCAAATTTTATGCGTTTCGATATAATTTACTTCACTTCACAAAATTTGGCATAAAAGCAAATCAAGACAAATGTATTATCAAGTAAATTTGTGAATGAAGAAAAACACCATGCCAGTAAAATTACGTCAGTTAACATTACTGTTAAAAACAATAGTTACTTACGTCGTACTCAATATTTTATTGGAACCTAAGGAGGGAAGCGTCATAAATTTGGAGCCTAATCGCTGTCAAAGTTCAAAAGAAACCATTAATTTTTACACTCCATCAGTCAACGTGAGATCACAAATATGAGACACAAAAGAAGATCATTTCGCGCGTATCAGGACGCATCTGTCGGCACCTGCTTTCTAACCCTTGATTAAAAAAAAACATGGGTCTCTTGGACCCCTAAGGGCTTAAGTTCAAGAACAGTTACGTCGCTTTAGACCAGGTGGCTCGGTAAGTCTTCTAAGTTCTCACGAAGACTACATTTTTGAAGGGTTATATTGACACAATCCAAATGTATTTGTCTTGAGTTTTAAAGGGTTAATCTGTTTTGTACCGTTATAAAGGTCAACCGCCCTACTGTTACTTCTGTTAATTCTTCTTGAAAATAATATCATAACCTCCTTGACAAATAATAAAAAAAAAGTTAATTGACAAAGTGGTCGTTAATTTTGACAAAGTGACACGACTTCTTCAGATTTTAAATAATAAAGAGTTAAGTAGTTTACAGTACCAGCCTCTAATGTTCCCACTGCAGGGACACCGGCCTACTCTCCATAATTAAGAGTGAATGGGCTCTGATCTACCACGGGAGCCCAATCCGGATTGGTACATGTCACATGTCATCGAATTTTTGGTTCTATGACATGCCGATGTTTTCCGTCACCGTTTTGAGAACGTGGTATTGCGCACATAAATTTTTTCAAGTGAAAAAACTCATTGGTGCACGTGTGGGTTTGAACCAGCAACCTTCAGATTGAAAGTCGGTGTATATGTCCCTGGGCCACCACGCTCTAGTTTATAATATACCAGTAGTTTATAATATAATTACATACATATTTCGAAAATAATTTAATATTGTATTTCCGTCTAGAAGTGACGGGCAAAACGCGCTGCGATTGCGACTGAGTCTTATTTAAGTTGTTTATGGATGGCGGAAACCACTTCACATCATGTGGGACATCAGACCAGTCTCTAGCATCAAAAATAACCAGTAGGTATGTACTAAGGGATATTATAGCCATAGACAAACAAACAAGATAGATGTTCCACATTTGAAATTCAGGAGATACCTATATGTAAAATGTCTGCGTGCAGGTCATGCGAAGCTTTTATTCTGGTAGACGGAGCGAGGTAAAGACGCGAAGAGCGTATGTGATTGACTATCTGTGGACTGCGGGGCGTCTGATCTATAGAGTACGAATGCCTACAAGTTCAGTGTCTCTGTGAGGGTTAGTTTCTATATTATTTTTGTTACTACAATCAATTTCTTCTTGTGTTATGCGTATGGTATGCTAATATTTCAGTATGTGTTATGCTAGTTTTTGTTTTATAGTAAGCAAAGTTATGTTTTACTAGCTGCTTTAGGATTTATCTCCATAGAGGGTTGAATAGTCTGAACAGTCTCCAAACTCAGAAGGAAGTCCAAGTTATCTTGTAAGCAAATAACTATTTCGAAATTATTCTTTTTTATACAAGTTTTTTTTATGAAACAGAAACTTTAATAATTGAATATAATATAAGATGTAAATATAATTTTAAGGAAAAAATATAATAAAGAGGATATTTTATATTAAATGACAAATACAACTCCAAGATCCAAATCTTCTGCTCGTACCATCATTAATTCACATAAAAAAAGGAATATTTAATGACTGTACTAGAAAATTATTTGCATGGAGTACTATGCAATGAAAAGATGAATAATTTTCTAAGAAATAACTTACCCACTAGGGTTGTCTACCTTTCCAATAAGGTAGGTTATTCTTTTGAGATAAATACATCTCTTACAGTATAATATATACTCTTTGGCACAGTAGTTCTATTTGAAGGCGAACAAACACGCGCATATTTTTTCTTCGCTCCGTTATAACGAGATATGATAACTTATTTGGGATGGTTCAGCAAACTTGGATTCGCAAATAATATTGATACACCAATTTGAAATGTTCGGTAAATAATTTTGGGGTGCCCTAAAAAGCCTCTTTGACATACCTAATTTTATTCTAGTCCACGTTTCAATAAAATATGTATGAGTATCGTTTGCTTTGTAACAAACAGGTACTTAATTAAATATAATACAAAACAAATTCGTACAAAATTATTAAACAATCTTTGTCGTAAAAATATATAATAATTCGAAGGCGATAATATAAAAAAAAAAAAAAATTGTAATTATTACAATCCAGTCGAGCGTGGTGGCCCATGCGCTGACTTTTAATCTGAAGGTCGCCGGTTCAAAGCTATAGGTGCACCAATGAGTTTTTCACTCGAAAAATGTATGTAGGCAATATCAAGTTCTCGAAACGGTGACGGAAAACATCGTGAGGAAACGTTTTTTTTCAAGTAAAAAAACTCATTGGTGCACGTGTGGGTTTGAACCAGCAACCTTCAGATTGAAAGTCGGCGTCTATGTCACTGGGCCACCACGCTCTCAAAAAAAGTCAAAAATTCATAGAAAATCTATTCACTTATCCACCATTGAGAATGTCGTCGCCAGTACATACAAACAAACATTAAGTTTATTTGACAAAGGCCCAATTCCACCGATACGTAACTGAAGGTTACCAAAGATAATATTTGTTGCTATTATAAATTATACTTATGAATCAACAAATCCATAAACGACAAAAGCAAGCTTTTTTTAATGAGCTTAATCACAATGGCGATTATGCCGCTCAGTTGGCAAATTAAGTTAATTTTAATGAAATTTAATTAAATTAAAAGTAGGCTTATTTTTGATGTTACGTGAGGGACACATAGTTAACAATGAAAAACGTTGATGTTGCATAGTTAACAATGAAAATTGGTAATAATTATTATCAATTTTTAATTACTATGTACTGTTATTTTAAATATTATCAAAGGAAAAACATGGCTTAAAATGTTTATAAAAATTGTACCGATAACGTACTACTAAGCGTAAACAAAATATAGTTTTGTTTTATGGCAAAGTCGACGACTTTTTTTTATTGAATCTTTTAATTAATTTATGGGTTACGTCACTTTTTTAATTATTCATCAATTGTTTTTAAAATAATTTCGGATCTTATCAACAGAAAACCGGGTTCCAATATACATATATTATAAATAATAATGATTCTGTCCCAGTCGAGAGATGCGACTAAACTAGGCCTAGACGCGACACGTTATATGCTCACGAATATGTTTACTTGTGTGAATAAAATTTGACGTGTCCAAATGATGCTTGAGATCTAAAGGAATGAGTTTGCGTTTGCGTTAACAATCCGTTTATATGTTGGCGGAGTTGGGCCAATGTTGTTTGGCTAACCAACGTGACACCGCCACTGGTCCTCAGATTCGGCAGCGCAAACAACATTTGTGCTGCAAACATCTTGCAGCGGCTATCGTGTTACGACTTACAAATATCTATTCTGAAGTTAGGTTTTACTGTAGATTATTTACTATTATGAGTGAGAGTGATACTCTCTTTGATTGATATCATAAACTAACGAAACTAATGCCACTTGGATGGTGGCATAATTATTGTCAAAAAAATATATTCTAAAGAGACTAATTATATATTAATATATAATTAAAATATTATTAATATATTATCTTTTTAGAATAAATTATAATGTAATACAAAAAATTCCCTATTACTAAGAAATGATTACTGCTGGCGTACATCCCAACAATAATAAAAAAAACACAGAGTTATGAAACCCTCTTCGTGAGTCCGAATCGCATTTAGTCCGTTTTTCAGTCATAGTTGCTACTAATATATCTTATTATTAGGCTGATCACCAAAATTTTTTTTTCCAACTGTCCCTCTGTATGTCCTATAATAATTTTGTCCCACAATGTTTAATATAGAAAATTTTCTCAGCTTAATTTCTGACCTACAGCGCAGAAGGCAGAGCAACTACCAACTACTATGATGCGAGAATATGAAAATAGAATTCCACATTTCATTTCCACATAAAAAATACCGTCGGCATAAAAAATTCAAAGTGATCCCAGCAAGCAATTCGCGACTGTCCTAATCATGTCCCCCATTGCAATCTCCGGACCCCAGTACTTGGCTTATCAACATTCGGACACCATAACAGGGCTTTCGCAGTCTCATACATATTTTAGGGGCAACGCACCCCCTTTGGTCAACTGTCAGTAATGATTTGCTGCTTTTTTCCCTATCCTACGCCCCCGAGCAACCAGCGCTAATTTTACATGAGCTATCTTTTCTTACGTGTAGTTTGACATATTGGGTCAAGGTAGAGTGGTTGTGCAAAAATCAGGGGAGTCAGAAAAGTTAGATTATCTGCTATTTTTCGGACGCACCACCGGGGTGGGTATCGGTGGAAAATATGGCTTCCTATTTGTGTTTATTTCGGGTTTTTGATTTGTTTTAGATTAGGATGGGAGGGTACTATGTGGAACTGAAGTTTACTGAAAATAGTCTGAACGAACCGGCAAAAATTTTGTAGGACTATCACTAAGTTTTGTGTACCACCGATTGTAATTTATAATATAAATGGTATTTTATGTGTTTTACTGTATGAAAATCTCAACAAACTACCTATAGATCTCATAAGATGTTTTCTCTTTAAAGGTAAACAAACAGACGGTTAGCGATAGTAACCTTTTGAGTACAATACATAAATAATAAACAAAACTATCAAATGACCAAATTTTTTTTCTAACAATTCCGCATAATCCTCTAATATTCCTACTGCAGGGACACTGGCCTACTTCCGATAATTGAGAGTCACATGTCTACGAATATTTGGTTCTAAGATCACCGGTTTCCTCACGATGTTTTCCTTCACCGTTTCGAGAACGTGGTATTGCGCACATAAATATTTTCTAGTGAAAAACTCATTGGTGCACGTGTGGGTTTGCACCAGCAACCTTCAGATTGAAAGTCGGCGTCTGTGCCCCTGTACCACTACGCTCTTCAAAACAATTAACAATAATATTACTTCTATAAATCATGAAATGTTTCTGTGTGTATCACAGCTCGCCAGCTATTATCTTGAGTAGGCGAGTATCCCTGCTGTGGGAACATTAAAGGCTGAAACGGAAAAAATATTTTTATAAGTATTCCATCAGTAATATGGTTTCCATAGCACAAAATACACTTAGTTTGTGTTTAGATGACGCTGTGTGAAATGTCCATGAATATATATTTATTTATTATTTAAAGTAAGGCTTCTAAAATGCAAGTTTACGTTTGTCACCGTATGCTGTATGTAATACGTATGCTGTATACCCAAAAGTAATAAACTATTGAAAAACATTTTGTCAGTTGTATTCTTAAACATACATTTTCGTGAGAACTTTACAAAACTAAATACGCACTAAATCAAAACAAATATCTATCCACAAACGTCATTGTTGCCATAACAAAGTGTCTAAATCCCTTTAAATCCGAAAAATAGGATTTCTAAAAAAACTTTAGAAAAAATGCTCTCGTTGACTTTGCAAAACGTTACAATAGCTTTGCGATCATTGCAAAAAATAAACGGTTAGAGTAATAATCAGTTAAGTGTAGCGCGCTAGACAATACGTATGATCTGAGTCTTAAATTGATCACGATAACACACACGAGAAACGAGAAAGTGGAGTTTGTATAAAAAATCAAAGAGTTATAATATTATAATTTTAGTTATATTTTACGATTTGATTATTATTTCATGAATCTAATTACATTTTTACTTAGGCATATATAAAAATATCATAATTACCGTATATACTTGCATATGCACTTGGTAAAAAGCTGTTATTATGACATTACAAACAGACCCTGTAATGCCATAATAACAGACACTTTCATTTATACTTATTTGTATAAATATAGATATAATTTCATATGTATTAAGTAAAAAGCTGTTATTATGACATTACAAACAGACACTAACTTCATAATAACAGACACTTTCATTTATACTTATTTGTATAAATATAGGTATAGCTCATTTTACTGCTCTGAGTACAAAAATGTTGGTAGTGATGTTAAGCTACCGAAGTACTGAACACAATTGATTGTTACTTTTTATACTGTTACACTGTGAAAGGATTTGAAGTGTTGTATCGGCTATATGTTAACTTGAAGTCGATTCGTGATTCGTGTGATTTGTGATTGTATTATTGTTATGCAACTAGCATAGTTTGTCAAACTTTCTATATGAGCAAGTAAGTATGTCTGTGGTTAACATATCCTCAAAAGTCACTCAGCACTTTTAAAAGTCGATAAATGAACACACACACACATGTAACGGGGGTGGGCGTTGATGTCTGCGACACAGTTTTAATACTTCTGCAGGCATCATCGTTTTTCTAAACTTTTTGTAATCCATTGTTACTTTGTTCCTCAACGAACTATATTTGTTTTTTAAATTTCATATTCTAGCAAGTAAGTACTTTCAAAACTAATATTATGGATCACTTGGACATCTGAATAATAAACAATTATTATTATAGAGTGCCTACAACTTTTGAGAGCTGTAAGTAGGCCAAAATCCAAGCTCAAGAATGAATTGACATACACTAAACTCATATAATTGCATGCGCATCTGCGCTTAAAAATTAAACTTGAGACTGAAGTTGTTTTTGCAAATCACTAAAAAACTAATTCGGTATTAAAAGTAACTTATGTGATAGTCCAGGATATGAACTATGAACCTACGTAAGTAATATTATCCAAATCTGTCCAACCGTTTAGGCGTGAAGGAGTAACAAACATACATCAAACTTTCGCATTTATAATATTAGTATCAAATCAAAGTAGTTGTAGCACTTGTGACAAGTTCCTCTGTAGTAGAACTGGTAACCACACCTAGTAATCCGCCGAAAAACAGTGTGGCACTCGCTTTGTGCCTGTGAAAGGGTATGGGTGCTGGTGAAACTATGGACGTTATATAATAGTAAAGTGACAGAAAAAACACGGCGGTAACCTCTTAACATCAGATGGGTCGTAAGCCTGTTCCGTCACATAAGCATCTTAAATAACTACACTAAACCAAGTTGGTAAAGTTGTAACCCGCGGTTGGTTATCCTACGGGAACTCTGTATTTTTCCGGGATAAAATGAAACTTATGTGTTAATCCAGGATATAAGCTATGGTGGTACCAATTTGTCATACAAATCTTGATGAGTCGAGTTTAACCATTTGAGCGTGAAGGAGTAAGAAACATAAACACTTACATACGTACAAACTTTGGCCTTTATAATTAGTGTGGTTTGTAAGACTCATAACATTTAAAATCAGGAAAAAATTCCCACAGGATATAAAAGTAATAAATTTTGTATCATTAGCACTAACAATATATGCTCCAAAACATACATTAAACAGAACATCCTAACAGAAATAAACTATTAAAAAAGCTTTATGAAAAAAAAACACTCGATATCTATAAAAAGCACATTCTTTACAAATATAATTAGTATTGTATACAATAATATATCACTCGAATTTACCCCAAAACACGTAGATTTAACCCTATTTCCCTGATTGGGGTATTTTTTGCCCAATCTATATCACAATGTTTATGGTGTCAAGAGTCGAATTGTGTGAAATTTTTCGTAATGCGATTTGGGTTCTTATGACCCCAAAATAGGGTCACCTTATAGAAATTATCAGAACTAACTATTGCGCGACTTTCGTTACTAACCGACTTCAAAAAAAGGTATACGGCTGTATGTTTCTTACGCGATATCTTCGACGATTGTTGATTCATTTGGATGATATTTGATAGGAAATTTCATATACCGAAATATCGAAAGGTGAATAATAAGCAACCTGCAGAATTAAGTAACATGCTCATTGCATATAACTGAAGGCCTAAAACATATCTTCAGATATTATCGTTGAGATCGCTCATTGTACTAAATAAACAGATTTAATTAATTGATTAATAAATATATATTTAAGACAATTAACTATAATATATTTTTTGGTAATGTATTGTACACCAAATCAAACTTCATTAATATATAGCTATTTCTTATGCGTACATGGTACATAGGCGTATGCGCAAAACGTTATGAAGACCATAGACAACGTAACCCCTCTATACCCAACAATAGACTTAACCCTTGCATAGATCACGGACCAGTTTTATTATTTTATTAATTTGAATGTTGCAATTTTGCGTATACCTGATCTACGACAATGGAGCTATATCCGCCATTCAATTTTTGCATAAGGGGTCCGTAATACTTAACTGAATGCATTGAAATGAATGCGGAGAAAGGCAGATGCGTCTAGTCGTTAGAATTTTAATGCAAAATGTTTGATGATCAATAATTTTCTGCTGTACTTTTATTAAAAATTGTATTAAACTAACGTTGACGATATAATGAAGCGATTTTGAATAATACAATATGCTGTATAAAACAATCTGAATTTATATTTTTTTTGTTTTATGCATGAAATATATAACTGATAAAATAAGGTATTTAAATATCTTATTTTTATTTTGTATAATTGTATTTGTACCTGTAACAATGTAATTGTTGTGCTAATTAATAAGTTATTTTTAATTTGTACATATTTGTATAATAAGTAAGTAAGTAAAGTGTTTATATAAATATTATATATGAATAGATTATTTTAATTTTATTAAAAATTTTCCCATGTCTTAATAGTAACACCAGAAAAAATTCAAAAATGTGTTTTGAAAAACTAGATTCAGCTAGTGGCCTATCACAGATGCGAAGTTTAATAATAAGTAAGTAGATTGTTCTTGTCATGTTTAATTTCAACGCCACGTCGCAAAGGTACATATTCTTTCATAAATAATTTAATTATCATACTCTTCAGATCTAATTCTCAAGAGGGACTTACAATAGAACTCAACTGAATGTCCTAATATAAACGCACCTCTTTCTTATCATTCGATCAACAATCTGCATAACAAGAGTAAATTAAGCGAATAATTTGAGTACAATTGGCAGCACATGTCAAGTACAAAATTAGCTTTGAATTTAATCTGAGATCTTTGAGTGCAAATGCTCTTGACGGCGTTTTATTGTTATTTGATCTACAAAAATGATAGCCAAACGCACCTTAGTTAATTTTTTTAAATCAATACGTTGCTATTATAAAAGAAGTCATTCACTTCAAACAGAAATAGAAATCTATTTCAGTGTTTGGTAAGTTTAGCTGTTGGCGTAAAAATAATAATACATCAAATACGACCTATCGTTAACGCTTCAATTCAAATATCGAACGTATAACTGAAACGTTTTGTTCAAACCATCTGATTTATGGCTAGAGACAAAGTTTAAAAATCGAACGTGTTTTTTTCAATATTTGTGCATCGAACGGGTGTTTTATTTGTGTCAAAAATTCGCAAGGGTCACAGACAACGGCACTTCGATAAAGGGTTATTACTATTATTATAAGTTAGTGTTGCTATTGTTCGGTAATGAATTATTGGGTTGGAACTTTCAGGTACATTTAGCGAAGGGTTCAATTTGTCGTGGAAGATGACAGTCTAAAAGTTCACACGTGAAAGTGCAGTCAGGTGGTGCGAATATTTGCAATTTATATAGAAAATATTATTAACTATTAATATAGCTAATCTACAAGTTCAATGTCAAGTTTGTTTACGTATAGTAGAAAAAGTCGTTAAAATTTATTTTTGCGTAAATTATTAACTATGATTAAATATAACCATATCTTGCTTCTTCTCTGAGAAGATTTGAAAATTAACTCCGAAGAAAATCAAGACTTATAAACACGCTTGATGTTGAAGGAGAGTCTTGAAATGAATTAATTATTCAAACTCACCTAACACACCACACGTGCAACCTCAACGTAACCCAAAACCCGTCTCAGCAGCTTCTTTTGTGTGCCCCTTAACCCTCTAATAATAATTACACCTTTTGTTAGTTAACCCTTTAACGCGCCGGTAATTCTTAAGCCCGCTACCTGACCCCGCGGGGTCTACCTTACTTCCTGATCCATTCCTTTTTCAAACTTTATCTGGAGTGCGTGTGCGCAAGTTCGAGTGTGATCGATATAAAATCAGTAAGTGTTGTGCAAAAATGTTACTAAAAGTGCGTTATAGTTTTAGTGCTGTCAATAAATACGGTAAGTGATCAGATTTTTTACTACGTGTATCCGTGTCGGCTCCTAGGTCGTTATATAAGGACGTTTACTTTTAGTAATGATCGCAAAAACGTACAACTTTCCTTATTACTCCCCGAATCGTAATAGAGCCGTAACATAATTTTATTCATGCAAGACGAAATAACAAACATGAAACCGTTACGTACGTCAGCAGTTTCCTGGAGACAATAAAAAGAGGCTGGACTCGTCACAGTACAAATGTCCTCGTATGAGCTCGGTATCCATGCGAAGGATGATACGCTGTTATTTCCAACATATTCCAATATATTATTTTTTATTGCCCTCCCCACGCCCGGGAGGGGGCGAGTACCGTCATGCGTGATATTTGATATAAAGTCGGAACTCAACTTCGTTATGCGATATTCTTTTTTCAAAGGACAATGGTTCGACTGAGACGTAACATATTTTTGAGGAGATGCCTCTGTATTTTTCTCCAGGTTCGGGCTGCTCGGATAGGTCCAATTATTCCCGACATGGGAATGTTTACGATGTTACAGTTTGTAACTGAAATAACTCGGCGGAGGTCGCCTCTTCAAAATAAATTACCTTGTTATGTTATGGGATAGGTTGTTAAGTTTGTTATATTTTTTACTGTGACCTTTCGTTACCGTTCTTGGTGTTATTAAAACTTTTTAGAAGCACATTGGTACATGCAAGTGCATAACTGTTTGAATAAAGTTTCATACATAAGAACATATATTTATCTGTTTTCATTTAAATTTAATATAACAGAATTTTAATTTTTTTCGTAATTCGATTCTTTTTCTCTTTGTTTGAGTTTTAATTTTTTCGGGAAGTTTCACAAGAAATTAAATTACTTTAAAAATGCGAGGATAATTTAATATTGTTTTAGATATTTACGGGTAGGTAATATAATATCAATTCGTAAAACTACCCATGCATACTAACGAACTACAATTTTTTAAAATATAACTTCTAATTATTTTCAACTTAACTTAAAAGCTTATTAGCTAATGTTCTGCACTGCATTGACACCGGCCTATTTTTAATTAGCTTGAACTTGAAACACCACGCCCTCATATATCAAAATATATGGCTCTAAATAATATAAATTAATTTGAATTTATTTAAGCAAAGAAACGTTTCGGGGAACCTGTGTTATTGGTGGCGGAGGATAGATAGTCTTTGTTTTCACGATTATTACCTACAATGAATCGAAGCATATTGTTTCTTCGTTTTGGACAGAAACAGATATTTATTTATAATGAAATGTTTAACCCTCGACGAAAATTACGGATCTTATAAGTTTTGTAGTGTGTGTGTGTATCTGTGTATGTGTGTCTGACTCTGGCATCATAACTCTCTTGAAAGGATGAACCAATTTTGATGCGGTTTTTTCTGTTTGAAAACTGACGTCATCAAGATGTTTCTTAGTTATCATTTATGAAGATCTGTTTTTCGTTTCGGGCGTTTCATGATCATCAGCTCAGCAAAAAATGAACTTTTATCATATCACGGCTATAAATATTTTATAGCTGATGATGCCTTTGCTGACAATGGGTCCAGGTTCGTTTGGGTTGATTTGATTAAATTATTGAATGCTATGCCAGACTTTGTGAGGTGAGCATTCAGTTTGTTCTCGGGTTATGTGTTTGTAGTGTTATTGGGCCGCTTTCGAAAAAGGGGATCCTTCATAAGGGTTTATAAGCGTGTAAGCGTTTATTACTTATTTATTTGGACATGTTAACGCAATCAAGGTGGCTACAATCTGATTCGCATTTTATTTGCATTTTCAGCAAATTACATTTAATTGCACCTTGTTGTACGAGTATATCATAATACTGTGGATGTCATTTCACAGTTGACGTAAGGTTTCCTGTCACTTTTTCCGCTTCTTTGGTGAACACGTTATGTCAGGACTTTTAAGTGACAATTTATCTTTTCCCCTTGAATTAAGTGTAATTAAGTGCGTAAATACTCGGAGTATTAATTAAAATTACTCCATTACCAAAATAACAGCAAACCCACGTATTAACTAGCTATTTAAAAATGGCTGCCATTGACCGAACCATGATGCCAATGCCAAGTCATGCAAGTTTGACGGCTATGGCGTGCAAATAAAATCCGCACTAAATGGGTGGGGTCCGTTGACCGACCCCCCCTCCCTGCGGACCCGCCCCCACTGGCCGAATGGGGCAATGTCGGCCGGCGGACACGTAGGGTTAAATAGCGGGGGATTTTATTTTGCAAGTATCACAAATTAAATATAAATAAATAAATATTCATGGACATTTCACACAGCATTATCTAGTACTAAGCATACCTTGTACTATAGGAACTAGATAACTGAAAGAATACTTATACAACTTTTTTTAATATATACATATAATACATGTTAACACCCAGAAACAGAACAAACATCTATGTTCGTCACACAAATGCTTGTCCCTGGGCGGGAATCGAACCTAAGGCCATCGCTTCGAAGGCAGAGCTACTACTAAGCCAATTATGTGTCAAACAGTATGAAACCAATAGATTACTTTTATCAAAGTGAAGTTCATTAACGTTACTTAAATTAAATTAATTGATTTCTTAATTAGTACAAACAAATTACGGATTATGAGCGGATATTAAAATGTCCATATTGTCTGTAGCTACCAATGAACCGCATCAAATTCCTTTTGAATATGAAACTTCAACAATAATATTAGCCTAAAATCTAACCTTAAGGCATTACTTATTTTTCTGTGACCCTGTAAATGACCAACTTATAGTATTGCATTATTTAAACACCCTAATATTGCCAGGTTTGACATCTAAATATGCCATCCTGAGCACTGAAGCGCTCAGTTAAAATGCCACTAATTGGTCACCCATCCAAATACTGACGGGGCTCAGAGTTACCGTCTAGCAAGCTTCGCCAGTGGTGGCCCAGGGGCATAGACGCCGACTTTCAATCTGAAGGTCGCTGGTTCAAACCCACACGTGCACCAATGAGTTTTTTCACTGGAAAAATTTATGTGCGCAATACCACGTTCTCGAAACGGTGAAGGAAAACATCGTGAGGAAACCGGCATGTCTTAGAACCAAAAATTCGAAGACATGTGACATCTACCAATCCGGATTGGGCTCCCGTGGTAGATCAAAGCCCATTCACTCTCAATTATCGAGAGTAGGCCGGTGTCCCTGCAGTGGGAACATTAGCTGGTAAGGCAAGCTTCGCCATGAGCTTTGCCATGATGCTATATTTTGTATTTTGATTGTATTTACGCATTGTACATTATTTGGAATTATTTTCCGGTGCGACCAAACATATTTCTCAGAAGGTTATTGAGAATAGTAACCTTATTAATAGTATGTTTTGATATTATATCTTTTTATACCCATATTATACCAGGCCTTACCGCGTCCGTAGCTGAGTATTAAGCTCGTTTATTTTGCACAGAAAATAATGATGTTTGCTGTTCAGGTTAAACAACATACATAAAAAAACTGAATCTACACATTTCTTTTAGTTTCATTAACGCAAACGTTTTAAATGAAAAATACACAACATTTTCTGCACTGAATTATACGACTATTTTCAATGCACCTTCCGCTCTAATAACACCCTGAATTAAAACACACACATACACACCCCACATTAAGTCACCGAGACAGCGGGGCGGACGGCTACAAATGTCGCGGTCAGTGCCCCCCTACGACCCACCCTTCGTAGCGGCCGCTACGCCCGTAGCAAAGCCACTACGCCGTAGCCACGGATAAGCAATATCATTTTGTGGGGTTTTAGACCGAATGTGTTTTTGAATTACATTTTATTTGCAGTAGTTTTTACTGTTTACTTACAGATACTTATACTGCTATAAGTTGGTATAAAGTAAATGTACCTACGTTCTTGCAAATCTTACTTATATAATATTATAAAGGCGAAAGTTTGTATGTTAGAGCGTGTGTGTGTGTATGTTTGTACCACCTTCATGCTCAAACGACTTAACGGATTTGGATCAAATTTAGTACTAGGATAGCTTATATCCTGGATTAACTGGACTAATTTTGATCCCGGAAAACTGCGGCTAAAACTCTGAAGAACTATAAAAAAAATATGTTATTTGTGCCAAGGTTTGAATAAAAATTACGATCAGACCAAAGTTTTATACAATGATATCAAAAAAATAAGTCTACATTACGTACTTTGGACGTAAAAATCCTAATGTGCAGTAATATTTTTTTGCACGTTGGTATTATCTACTATTTCTAATAGTAATTGGCAACCCTTTCAGATGATCAAATAAAGTAATTTATTAGGGAAGAGGGTGGAATCAATTAGAGTGAGCAGAGATTTGAGATGGGACGGTGACTAGCCAAATAGCCGATAAAAGCAAATGGCGTGTTACATTCGAAGCCGTTGGTCCAGCCAGATTACGCTGATCTCTGGCCAGTTGTCCTCTTTTCTTTTCTATTTAGAGATCCGTATTAAAGTATATTTCTTGCGAGTAACTGGACACATCTATTCGCCGAGTTTTCAAGTGACTCGAAGGCCTCCGACATTGCTTTTCGTTTGGTACACGGAAGCGCTTTGTTGTTTTGTTTTGTTGTTGTTAATAAAAATATAATACAAGGGAACCCTATTGACTGGCCTCTCAGCTCAGTTTAGTATTTCTGCCTATAGCGTTATAGTCGTGGGTTCGTTTTCCAAACAGGACAAGCATTTGTTTGATGAACATAGATAGGTGTTCTGTGTTTGTTGCTTTTATAAAAAGTATAATATATTACAAAAAAGTTCTGCTAAAAAGTGCTATATCTGTAGTGTATTCTATTCGTGATGTAGTTTAAATATTACAAGCTATGCTTAGTTTAGGGCTAGATGGTGTGGGAAATGTCCATGAATATGAATTTATTGATGTGAAACAAGAGTTGGCCTTACTCCCGTACCACGATAGTCGCGGGCCAACTCTTGCCGTGGCGACGCGTCGCCATGCCTTGGTGACGCGACACTCGTGGCTCGGCGTCACCTCGGCGATCCCCTCTTCTTCCATAAAACTTCATTCGATGTTGTCAGGCGTACCGTGACAGCTAATTAAAATATATATATGTTTGTCTATTTTACTGTATCAGTTATCACTTAAAATTAGGTGGGCCTTCAACTCGTCATGTCACTTTGAACTCTCTCTTGCGATCTGAAATTTATTTGACATATATGGTGTATAGCGGACAATTAAAATTCAACCATTTCGAACCACGGAATCCTCGGTGTGCGAGTTCGAATCGTACTAAGCTGGTTTTTTTTTTTCAAACGGAGGGGTCAGTGTACACTGGCCAAATGGCTTTGCAAAGCCATTAGCTTGTTTGTCTGGCCGGGTTTTTGCTAACTTCGGCTTCTGATATTGCCTTTGTTTGGAACCGTCCATCTAACAAGCTTAATTTATTCGATTCTGGGTAAAATATAGTTAATTGGTGCGGTAGAGTAACTCACATATGCATTAAAATGCTCGTTGATATATATTTTCTTATGAAATATATTTTGATTTTGCCTTTTCTACCTATTAACTTACGGAGCCATCCTGAAATACATATATATTGTACATCATAGGATTTTTTCTGTAATATTTACTGACCTCTATGAATTTACTTACGTATGTTAAAGATATTTTTTTAAAGAACATGCCAATGTAATTACGATTACACATTCATACTCATGCACTAGGATTCCCTGTGTCGCAGGGGGCATTCAAGCAAGCGTTCAAGACCGAAAATAAACTTTATCTCTTAGCTTCAGGTTAACTCATATATTTTTGCCCGGCGAACGAACCCGGGCCCCGAGAAGGCAGGCAAACTAATCCACGAACCAAATAAATCAAATTACACTTTGTACAGAATGTATTTTGAAGTATCTCGTAAATCTTTGTCCAAAGTTCTACTAGCCACTTACGGTCCTACTCCGCACTTTATCTTGCACGGGTCATTGGCTACTGAAACTTTCTATAACTTCCAGACGCATGTTTGTCTTAGCTGACTTGACATGACTTAGCTGACTTGACATGACTTAGCTGACTTGACTTGACTTGACTTGACTTAGCTGTCTCAAAGCTTCAGCGTTGTCGGTCGTAGGTTCGTTTTTTGGGCTGTAATTTTTAAGGACTTTATCTACACTGGTATGTTAGACCCACTTAGGCCAAATATTAGGTGATTTAATAATAATAATAATCATCATTTATTCACACAAAAACATACATATTCACATTAACACACTTAAATTTTGATGTAACAATGGTATATGGAATAATGGTAATTATTTAAAATAGTATAATTTAAGTGGTCATGGGTGATTGCTAGCCCCCACACTAGGATTCCCTGTGTTGTGGGCTGCTAGCCTCTTCCTAGTTATACATTAAATTATAATGAATATAATCCAAAAATTTTAACTGTGCCCTGCCCAGACCCATTTATAAATTAGGAACTACACAAAAGTTTGTTCTGTATCAGACTGTAAATATGTATTAAATTATTTGTGGAACGTGGTGGCCCGGGGGCACAAACGCTGACTTTCAATCTGAAGGTCTCGAAACGGCGAAGGAATATAACGCGAGAAAACCGGCATGTCTTTAAACCAAAAACTTGGATAAATGTGACATCCACCAATTCGGTTTGTGCTCCCGTGGTAGATCAAAGCCCATTCACAACTATTAAGAGTAGGCTGGTTTCCATGCAGTCCTCCTCGGTGTAGATACTCCTCCAGATGAACTAAGTAAAAGTTCTACTGCTACTTTGTGTTGCTCGTTTTCCACCACCCAGGGACGTGTAGGGACTCTGAGGGTATTCATATACAGACGCGAGTAATATGGTTCTTAAATTTTGGTAGGTAACAACTTAGTTTTAGGGGGTCCGTTCATCCCTTCAATTATTACATATTTTTATATATTTACAATAATAAGTACATTAGAAGTATATCACTAATCTGATTCCTCTAATACAAGCTATGCTTAGTTTTAGGCTAGATGTCGCTGTGTGAAATGTCCATGATAATTTTTTAGCCTAAATTGAGGCAGGGGTTATTGGTCTTGTTATCTGTTTCAGGGTCTAATGTTCCCACCACAAGTACCATAAGTGAGAATGAGCTTCCTGACTACCCAAAACGTTCAACGAACAAAAATGTTAGCGAAATTACTAAAATTACGATTTTGTCATATTTATCCATTGAACTGTGAACTTTTGAAACGACATAAAAGTGTTCTAATCTTGGGCTGCTGTGGGAGTTTGGAATTTTTATTGTATCACGAAATAAAGAATTAAATATTACAGTTCCGAAAAATATCTTATACAAAAATCACCCCAGATAAAAATATTACTCGCTTGGTTATTCATTCAAATTTTGAACTTTATCTGTTTGAGAATAAGATCGGAATTTTTAAGTTATTATGATGATCGGTCACCATCGTTACCATAGCTTAGCAACGCCGTATTAGGCTATATAGCTACATGTATAAAGCATGATTTCCCCTGACAAAAGTGCGTCGGTTGTAAATAGCCAGACGTTATACCAAGATATTTAAAATGCTGGAACAACCTACGTAGAGATTATTAAGATGAAAAAAACTAAGATTAGCTAAAAGTATTATTTGTGAGACTTTAAAATGTTATTGTCGTATTAATAAAAAAAAATAGATTTAATCTAATTGGCTGCCAAATGTTTTTTTCAGATATTATTATTTATATACTGTTTCAACTATTTGCATATTCAATTATATAAAAACTAGAAAACACCACGAAAAAAAAATTGTTATGGACAAACAGCCTTTTAAAAATTCTTCAATTATGAATTATGCTGTATATTCGCACGCTAACTGTTGCGTTGGCAGTCATCATTTAACATTACCTATTAATACGAAAGAAAGTATGTATGTATTTATGTGTCTATGCAATCTACAAAACTAATTCTGAAATTTGAACATGATGATGATGATATGGAATACAACTTTTTATACTGGTACCAAGCTGATGAAACCGTATGAAGAATCTATATATATATATATATATATATCATACGTCATTTTGCAAAATTTGTTCGGAATTAAATTCTTAATCTGATATAAACAATGGAATGCTAATGAATACTATAATTATAAAATTTTCGGTAAAGAAAAACAAATTGATTTGATGCGTTTTGATAGGCTTTAACTGATGACACTAGCTTGATAAAAGTCTAAGCACTAGCCCCCGTCCGTTCAGGAATATGTTAGTAGGTACTTTAGGATAATCAAATTAAATTAATATTAGATATTAACTATAAATCTTACTTCCTACTTATTATTATTATATTACAAAGCGAAAGTTGTATGTATGTGTACCACTTTCACGCTCAAACAGCTCAAAGGATTTGCATTAAATTTGGTACCAGGATAGCTTATATCCTGAATTAACACATAGGCTACTTTAGATTGCAGAAAGCTGCGGGAACGGCGCGGGGTACAGCTACTCGTAGCATAGCAATGCCACATCTAGCCGCCGTACCTCCGAAAACGCAAAGGTAGCAGGACAGTTAATATATTTGAAGTAAGGTAGAAAAAGGGTTTCAGTAGTACCTTTGTGTGGGGATGCCCTTTAGTGAGATCTAATAAAACCTTGTTACGGCCAAAGGGATACCAGTCCAATATTGAATGTGTTCTTTTACATGATACGGAATTTAGGGACTCCACTGTGATATTAAAAGGCTCCTTTTGATATATGATTTTAGGAAAAATCTGTACACGTGTTGGTTTTACACGTGTTCTGTTTCGAGGAAAAACATTTTGTATAATGATATTTGTGCGATTTTAGTCTTTGATATTCTCATACATTTCCACATAATATATTTTACGCAGATCATAATATTTTATTGTGAGAATATAATTCTTTAATATAGGCAGGTAAATACTATTTATATCCATTATGGTATTATTGGAATCCATACCATGGAAATCTATAATTGGCGTTAATTGGCGTTCTGTTTTTTAGTATAATTATTATAGGATAATTGCATTGTTGGTTTCCCTTATTATATATAAATAAATTACTATATTTAATCCCCACTGCAGGGACACCAGGATACTCTCGATAATTGAGAGGGAATGGGCTTTCATCTACCATGGGAGCCCAATCCGGATTGATAGATGTCACAAGTCTAGACTTATAGTTTTAGAACATGCCGATTTCTTCAGAATTCCTACACCATTTTCGTAATGCTCATATTTAGTGAATGAATTTAGTGGTTTGCGTCTATGTTTGAACTAGAAACTTTCGGACAAAAAAGTTTGTGTCTACACCCCTGGGCTATAGGGGGGTCCAGTTGCTAGCGTCCGTAGGTACCCTTAGAATCTCTACACGTGCCCCCTGCGTTGCTAAGGGAACAACAAAAAGTAACCGTAGAACTTGTGCAAAGTTCGCCCGGAAAAGCATTGTCACCAGACCTGGTAATCTTCCGCAGTGGCGCACTCGCACTGCTTTCCGATGGAAAGGTGTGGGTGCCGGTGAAATAACAGTCGCATGAGATATTTCATCCCCGTCTCAGACAGACGCAACGCGATGCGACATGCGTATTCTCATAATTATGTAGGGACAGATCGGAGTTGTTTTGTTTAATGGTAGTAACCACTGAATATCAGGCTGTCAGCTGGTCCCATCACGTTTGGTATATAAAAAATGTACTGATACAAGTGCACAACAAAGTATTTTCTAACAGTATCGAAACCTATAAGCCCGAGCGAACTAACAAAGCAAGCCAATATAAATACAAAGTAACATATTGGCAGTTATATTACGTGCTTGATACGCATGCGCCGGTGGGCAAGACTACCTGACCGCGACCGGACACTGATCAATATTAAAGTCCGAGGGAGGACGCTGGAGATGTCTGTTTGTCTGTTGGATTCATACAGAGCTGATGGTACCATTATTAATCTCACAATTTTTTTTCTCTTCTATTAACCCCCTACGCTTAGAGGCGTGCTATAAGTTTATCTTGTCTATGTGTGTCTGGGAAGGAAAATTAATTAAAAACTTTATTTTTGATTGAATTGGATGGAATTTTCATATATTACCTTAAACTTAAATGGGTCAACCGATTTGGGTGCGGTTTATTCTATTTAAAAACAGCTTTTCTAGCTGTGGTTCTTAGACATGTTTTATCAAAATAAGTTCAGCCGTTTCAAGGTCTTCAGCTCGTTACCATTACGCCGAGTCTGAGTTTTCTACAATTTCGTAAAATGAACTTGTAATTGTTAATAATTGCATAAATTAAATATTAATTACAACAGCGTATTAATTACAATTTCGTATACACACCTTAGTACCCCTGCACGAGATTTCCTCTGTTGCAGCTGGCATGAACAAACACAGAAACACAAGACAAAAACCCGAGAACGAGCTTTACGCTTATCACCCAAAGTCGGCCGTTAACATTTAAGCTACGGTGCTGTTTAAATTCAATAAATATCGTCGTATAATCATGGAATTTTTGTATAAACAAATGCATTAGAATTAATTATAACATAATACAAACATTCAAGACAGGAACATGTTTTATAGTTATCAAATAAAGAGATCGAACCTGATGCCCTTAAATTTGAAGGAAAGGTAACCGACTAAGCTATACGGCCGTAAAGATGTTGGAAGAGCCTTTTTATCGTTATTACAGACATAGTAAGTTGTGCTCCTTATCGGGAATGCTTGTCATGCAACTAACGCTTTACACAAAATATTTAAATACAGAATAAATTACACCATGAATTAATGTGATATTATATTAGCATACATTCAATTATATGCTCGAATATGAATACTCACAAATTGGATTATATTAAATAAAATTCAATAAACAAAAAAAAAAACATAAAATATAATAAAATACAACATTGTATTATACTTTCTCAAAAATTGTATCACTATATTTAGCGCACTTCGATATGTAGTACTAGAAAAATCCAAAAAATAACTAAAGTAGTATTATCCGCTCTCCATAAGTCCATCTTAACTCACCTTTCTGCGGACACTACGGGGGAGGGTCCAAGAGAAATGACGACCCTTAACTAAAACACACACATACACGCACGGTGATTCCACCCACACTTGCACATTTCCCTTTCAATCCACAGCATCTATCCATGTAGTGGTGTGTCTGTGAACGGAGCGAGGGGTTATTGCGACTGTGTGTGTCCAGTTTCCACGCTCCTGGGTTTTGTTAATTTAATTAGAGGTACAAAAAGATTAAGGCTGGAGGACGCGGGCATTAGGAAACTGCTTTTGTTGAGGTTACTTTGTAAGTTTGTATCATAAGTGTAGGCTAAGTTTTGTGTGGTTTAGACACAGATTATATATGTTGAGCTAATGTTAATTAAGTGGAGATGGTATCATATATTTCCTCATCATAAAATAAATTTAAATTGTCTTTTGCTAGACGATTCCGTTCCAATCATCTCAGCTTGGATTGTAGTAGATAAATAATAACTATTCTTGGGTTATTAACACAGTGCCACCTAACAACAAACTAAGAATAACTTTTTATGAGGCCTAGTATTCTGTCAATTATCTATGAGGCCTAGATAATTGACAGAATACTTATACGTACTATACGTACTTTTTTTTGTAAATACATACATATTCAATACCCAGACACAAAAAAAATACTTTTCTGTGGAGGAACAAACAAATAGATTTTCGGAAGTTCCATAAATCTGTTTCGTTTTGTAAAATGCGACGTTGTGAAGAATTTGATTCGTATAAAAATTACAGACAAGATTTTCACCTTGTTTTTTCGGATAAGTTAGCAACCATAACCAATGTTTGTCTTCAAAACAGTGGCCCATTTCACCGCGATTCCTTTCGAATATAAAAAGTAAGTCGATAGCTTACCACTGAAATTTATACTTTTGGATATTCGAAATATGTTCACACTACCGCTGTAACATGAGCCCCTACGCCTCTCGGTTTCTTTTGAAGCGGAATTTTTGTATGGCATATGAGGGCTCATTGTATGATGGTTTACTGAATGCAGAGTATATCGTATAAATTCAGCCCACGGGTGAACGTAGTATCTGGGTTGTTTTCACATAATAGAGCTATTTTCTTTTGTTTTTGTTACCTTGCCTCGCGTCTCGTTATAGGTACGCAGACAATGAAAACAAAAGGCAGTGTCTTATTTCGAGTTTTTACTTTCGCTTTTAGGGTTACAACACCGCAGGTAAAAACCCAGTCCAAGTCAAAGCCACGTCAAAAATATACTTTTCGTTGAATTGTAATTACGAGTTCACGAAAATGTGACTTAAAAAAATAGTATTACTGCCACCGCACCTGGTAATGCGTCGCCAAGCAGCGATGATCACATTGCTGTGTTCCGAAAGGTGTGGGTGCCGATGCAAGGGCCTTATACTTACGTCAGGGAAGACCTAAGTCGTGTTGTTGTTATCTATGGGTGGCGGTGACCACTTAACATCAGGTATGACGACAGCTCGTTCCGTCACTTTCATAGCACAAAAAAAGTATCTACAAGATAACGCAATCTTATTACAAAGTTTGGCGCTTTTTCAAGACCTATTTGATCCTCCATGACAAAATTAGAAGCAATATAATTATTATGTTCCTTATGTGTATGAAATCTACATCATATATTAATTGTCTTATTGAAATGATAGATATGACACGTAATTTTGCGTATCGTGGAGTAGAGCGACATGCTTTTAGATAAAAATCTTCAAAACTTTTATTCAGTACAACTAAATTATCAACTCTCATTCAAATGTCAAATTGTCATTATACTGACTGGCCGCAGAAATACTCCCAGTTTCTACAGTTTACAGGACAGAACTGCAAATCTATGTACAGGTACGCTCATAAATTTAATCTATCAACTATCTTTAGCTATAAATTGATAGAGGTACAGTCGCCGTCAGAACTACAAACAGCATTCTGGGGAGTCCGGCGAGCAATGGTCGCTATTGGTAACGTCTGGAATTTAGTTCCATTCAGTTACCGCTTCCTCTCCTAGCCTTTGGCAGCTGGCTATTTGGGGTAGCTACGTTCCGTTTAGTTTTGCAGGACTTTTTCGATATATGTTTCATACATTTGTATCACTCATAATTTCATGTTCAATTAAGAATTAACAGCATTCAATAATACAGGTTAATTACACAATATTTTATTTTTCCCAACAATAAGTTTTCTATGCCATGGGTAACAAACAAATAACAGAAATGGCGAGCACTTTAGTTAGCACCCGAAATATTGTACAGAAAATTTTCTAGGTTACACAGACATAGAGTTACTCAAAACTATAGTTGCGTGTCAAATGGTTGCTTAAATTACAACCCGACTGAAATAGTCTAATTAAGATCATAATTAATATGTCTCCGTGAGAGGCAGGGCTACTACTAATTGAGCTGTGAGGAATGTAAATCGTCACTCTCCCAACAGTACTGTCGTTATCAAAAATATTTTCAGTATAAGAATAAGAAATATTTATTGTAATAATAATAATAATCGGCATCGTCAGGAGCTTCCTCTCTCTGCAGCCCTTGCCACGGACTGCTCGGGTCTTACTCCGCAGTCGGTGGTCGTCCGTTTTTATATATTTTCTTCTATAATACAATGTTTTTATACTGTTTATTATATAAATAATGTATTATTTTGTATCGAAAAATGTATATAAAATGAGAATAAAAATAAATAATGTGGTATTATAATGACTTATTTATTGAAAACACAGATTGAATATTTTAAAGTTTAAAAATATGTTTCAAAAGGCGGTTTCGACTTCCAAACAAACCCAGTGGAACAAATGGAACGGAATGTCCGTCATTAAACGAAATTCTGGTGACACTCGTGATCGGAAACTTGCTAAAATACAGCGCAACTTGTTACCGGTCGGTTTCAGTACAAATTCGTAATACCGTCCCGATTGTTAAATTCTTGGCTACTATATCATTTCTTTTGAACAGGACTTTAACTGTACTTCTGTTTAGCATAAGCTTGAGTCTTCTGTAAAAACTATTGCAATTTACCTATTTGCAATACACCTAGATTGCATTCATGGAAACATTGCATGAAAGATAATCACTTTTAGTGATTATGCCGCCCAATATATTTATAGATGCGCATCTATGAATTGCTGTTTGTAATAACTTGCACGTAATTATTTTTAAAGTGAAATCTCCTTTAAGCGCGTTGGGCGGTTTTGAGATGGGAAAAAACCATTTAACTTAACCGTTACCGTTACCATCACCTCCGTATATGAGTTGCATTTGGTTCACTTCTATCGGCATTTTTTTTATTTTGTAATTACTTTCTAGTGTGCTCTAAAGAGTATATCCTACCTATCTATGTAGATTAGGGCGTATTGCAAACAGTTCTTAGCCATATTTGATGGAAAGTTTTGCAGCTATTCCACAGAAAATTGCTTACGCAGGCGGCAAGAGTAGTTTATTTTGCGTTGAACCGGCGTCGAATCGAATACCGAATCCCGATGAAAATGAACCACAGCCAAACTATGTCACCGACTTTAATCGCTCGTCTGAGTCGATTTAACCTTGAAATGATAACATTGTTAACTTTCAGACCAAAGGCAGGCTACGTCGACCGCTGTCACGAGGCTGGGTTGTCCAATGATAGCACTGAGGAGGGTCAGGCGACTTGGAAAGAAAGTTATTATTTTGCTTTTAAATGTTTGCGAATTTGAAGACGGTCTTACCTAGATCAAGTGGACAGGTTTGGGTCGGGACGATTGCGGTTACTGTTCATAGAAATTAGAAATAAAGAAGGTCAAAATATATACCTATGTATCGAGAATGCGTTGATATTGTTCAATGTTGGGAAAAATCACTCGAAATTGACGATTTTGATAATTATCGATTATCGTCCCGATAGACGTTTTGGTGAATAGATTTATAGCGGAGAGCTTCGACCAACATCTAAAGAGATGATCTGGAAAGAACAGCTCAGCTTAGTCACGAGCGCTTCCTAGCTTTTTGTAGTAAAAATATAGAAATAAAAAAAATCAGTATTGGTAATAATGATTTATTTCTTCCAGACTTGTCATCCATTTTGTGATAGCACTATAATAAAAATTAAACTAACAAAATGCAATTTACAAATAATTTATTTGACGACATGTAAATATAATATTCAAATTCTATTCGACGGCTCCGTGGCTTAGTTTGTAGTAGCCCTGCCTTGGAAGCGAGGGGTCCCGGGTTCGATTCCCGGCCGGGGCACACTTTGTGTGGTGAGCATGAAGTTTGTTCTCGGGTCTTGGGTGTTTGTCTTGTGTTTCTGTGTTTGTCCATGCCATCTGCGACACAGGGAATCCTAGTGCAGAGGTATGAGTGTGTTAACGTTGTTTGTTTGTTTAAATATTTTACTATAGAACATTATTGTCCGAATTAGTTGATGGGCTGGTGGAATAGTGTCTCATAGTAAGAGAACTGAAACCATTAGCCACGCTGATGAGTAAACTATTGATACAGTCCAGTCCTTTCGCATTGACAAAGAAACCGTAAGTGTGCATTAGAAAACATCCTCGATACTCTTCAGAAACATGGAAGCCACAAAAGCAACCATTGAAAGGGCATTGAAAGTGCTCTGCTTAGATTTGACCCACGGGCTGTACGTATTGAAATTTTGACAGTAATTATGCCTTGAAAAGTGCCTTTTTTACCGGCCCTGAATAATGTGCAAACCTGCAAGCGAGAGTATTGCATTTTGCAGTCAAAGTCAAAGTAAAAAACCTTTATTTCCATTGCTACCCTTAAAATATTGATAACTAGCTAACAAGTTCTTTTTTATTTTCATATTTTTAAAATCATTCCATTAAAAAAAAAAAACACTAAGACTCTAGACTAACCTTTACTCTAAGATTCCTTGTATTATAAGTCGCAAGATAATATACAACCACTTGACACCCAAATACGCAAGACCCGACACCAAACTTAATGCCCGTCATGCAAGTATTTGCCTCGGCTAGGTTTAAACACAAGACTTGCTTCGAAGGCAGACTTAACTTAGCTACCAAGCATTTGCGGTGTTTTTCTACATAAATACATAATGATTACAATAAAGCCTCTTTTCTCTAGTGATAAGCAATGACCGCGAATTGCTATAATACTTTCTAAAATTTAAAATACTTTTATTATACGCTTTCGCTTAATAAGCTCCCATTTCTTTTTGTAATCTTGGTAAACATTTAACACTAACTTAACTCATCTGCCGAAAGCGAACTGAGTTGTTTGTATTGTAACCATCAAATAAAACCGTTACCTATGCAGGACCATGCAAAAGCACACGAAAAAAAATGCAACAAAAAATAACAAAAAGGTGGGTGGTGGGTGGACCCCTTCCACCCACTTCACCCCTGTATCTCTGCACTCGCTAACGCTAATCTCTGCATTTAACAAACGTAATTTGTACACTATAGTCTCAAGCAAAATTCAACTCTGGAACTGGCATGGTAAGGTCGAATTATGATGAGAGGCGGTAAGCATTTGTCCACAAAGGACTTTTCCAAAACAGCAGACAAGGGGAGTGAGTTTCACCTAAAAATGTGGAAACACTGATGAATGTCCTCCATTAGATGTTATTTATTTAGAATGTGGCCGAGAAAGGGACCAGTTTAGTCCTAAAGTTTACTTAGGACGGAGTGTATTGGGTTAAACTGAAGACGTTTTCGTCACAAGATAAATTATAGTCAGTTAGAGGGGTCCAGTTTTTTGGGTTTTGCTTTATGATGGTATTTGTCATGACTATGTGGTTGCCTACTCTCGGGGATAAATGTTTCTACGCATATTTTTGTTTTATAATATGTCTAAACTTAATGCGACGTAATTTTATTCAAATATTATTAAACAGTACCTGAAATTATAAATATTTCAAGTAACAGTAGATTACCAATCAAAGAGATGGCGCTTTATTCAATTTTCCTATAAAACACTTCTTGTAAAAATATGCGTTTTTACAAGAAAAACAATTAAATAGGTAAACTTATATAGCAAAACATATAATATTATATAAATTTTTATATATATATACATTGCTCGTTTAATGGTATAAGACAATCTGCTATTTCTATACTCATTACACACATTTTCAATTCATTTGTTATTGTTGAACAATAAATTTGAAAAAGGTATTGTTTTAGAACATAGTTACGCCAATAAATTTACGAAAAGTATTTAAAAAAATCAAAAATACTGTTAAAGTTTATAGTCGTATAACACAAGGTAATATAAAAATACGGTGACATTGATAAAATCATATAGAACATATGATTTATTTATGTCACCGTGATGGCTGTTTTATAAATAAAATTGAACAATTGAATACATTCAATTGTTCTAGATATTTCTGGCTGTTTTATATGATTTTATTTATTAGTTCAAAATTAATCCTCCATCTATCTAGGATAATATAATTCCTTTGCAACCCTAAACCACATTTATCTTATCGGCTACTCGAGTTAAGCCAGTACTAAAAAAACTCGAAATTAACTGGAGCACTACACTGCCTGCGTTGTAGGTTTTGGGTTCGATTATATTTGACCCACGCAGGAAAGAACATTTTTGTGACGAACATAGATGTTTGTTGTGTTTTTGTATGTGAACCTTTCATTAGATTTAAGTATATTAAAAAAAAAATATATTATACAAGTATTTTATCTATATAAATTAGAGAGCGTGGTGGCCAAGGGGCATAGACGCCGACTTTCAATCTGAAGGTTGCTGGTTCAAACCCACACGTGCACCAATGAGTTTTTTCACTTGAAAAAATTTATGTGCGCAATACCACGTTCTCAAAACGGTGACGGAAAACATCGTGAGGAAACCGGCATGTCTTAGAACCAAAAATTCGACGGCATGTGACATCTACCAATCCGGATTGGGCTCCCGTGGTAGATCAGAGCCCATTCACTCTCAATTATGGAGAGTAGGCCGGTGTCCCTGCAGTGGGAACATTAGAGGCTGGTACGGTATCTATAATTAGGTTTTGCATAGTATAAATTATAATATGTTTAGTTTGCGCTGTGTGAAATATCCTTAATTATTTATTTATATATTGTCATGAAATGACAAATCACTTAATTAATTCTACCATTTTTACGCTGGTAAGTAAAATGCTTCATAAATGTAATAATTCAATAAGTAAATAATTCAATAGTCATTAACTAAGCCGATAAGCTTTACTAGTGTTAATTAGCTTTCAGCCCGGTCTATTAATATTAAGCTGAGCTAAAAGCCAAAAGCCGACGTAAAGACCAAAGCGATATTTTTTGGGATAAAATTTTTGTAACATATTTTTGTTAAATATATTTGCCAATCGAGTCCTATTCGAGTTTCTATAGTAGTGTTCAACTGTAGGACAAGCACGTACCGATCTGTCTGTCGGTATGTCAATAGGTGACTAATGGATGCCCACGAGTGATGGATGTTTAAAAATTGTACCTTACCTTTTAGATGGCGAGCAACGTCACATTGGCTCATAAGATGAAGCGGAAAATCTAAACAGATTCCACCATATCATACAACCCTTTTTTTTAGGCAGGTTACGGGATGAGCTGCGGACCCACCTGATGCTAAGTGGTTACTTCCGTCCATACTTAGCTCGGGGAGGACCTAAGTTATTAAGGTCCTCCCCGAGCTAAGTATGAGAACAGATGTAGCAAATGATAAACTTTTTGTTTTCAATAAGAGACATTTTAACACGGTCAATTTTTTATCAAAAGAAGGCGCTCATGGCTCATGGTTATTAGAATTGAATTAACTTATTCTTTGCCAAACTATAAGCATATTGTTTTATAATTATTGTATAATATTGTTATTGTACGCATGTACGTCTAAACGTATGTTATGGCTGCGTATTACTGAAATTGTGAGAACATGTAATTTTGTTGGTGGTCTATAAATAAACAATGAAGACCTAAGTCGCATTCCGTTTTTAACTTTATGACAGCCTCACAGCTCAGTTGATAGAAGCTCAACTTTCTACGTTGCATAGCTCTTTTCTGTTTCTAGGTCGTGAGGTATGGACGTTATTCTTAGACTGTCTAGAATTTAATCTTAATATATAATATATAAATCTCGTGTCACAATGTTTGTCCTCAATGGACTCCTAAACCACTTAACCGATTATAATAAAATTCGCACACCATGTGCAGTTCGATCCAACTTGAGAGATAGGATAGTTTAAATCTCAATTTATGATCGCAATATTATTTTATTGCAAATTATAATATCGTATGACAAAAACGTTAGCCACAGCAACGCGTGGCCCGGTCAGCTAGTAAGAATAATTTTTAACTTTTTTTTGCGCATCCCTTATTCTTTGTTATTTCTTAAAGCAACCTATGTTACTCCTTATAACATTAGATATCTGCAAGTGAAAATCCCGTCAAAATCGTTCAGCCGTTTCAGAAAATAGCCGAAACAAACAGAGAGACAGACAAAAATTTTTTAAAAAAGTTTTTATTTTATTAATGCATTTAGTAAAATGCTGTTATTTTGAAATAACGAACAGGAACTTCTATTTTATTTCTTCTACTTCTTCTTATAAATGTTTTAAGGGAAAGTTTATGTTACCAGATGAACCAGTTATTATACCTTCTCAAAACCTTTTTCATCCACAATGTGATCCAAAATCTCCCTGATGTTATATCAGATACAATAAAGTAAATACACACGGACCGAAACTCGTAGAATGATATTATGTCGTATTCCAGTCTAATGTATACTATTTTTTAATACATCTACCTATCAACTCGTATTATGGACGAGTGAACAAGTATGGTTAGCAAAACATACGTTGCTACACACAAATATACTTTTTGGGTATTTTAATTTTATTTCTTCCTGCTATTTCTTCTCGACAACTTTGAGATTTATCGAGATATTTACCATGTGTATTGTGTTTTATTTAGCTTTCATATATAATACGGCATTCATACTTGCAAAAGCGGAAGCGTTTGGCAATGAATCACATGTAATAAAATCTACTAAAACAAAAAAAAAACTTTTTTTTCTGTTATAATATGACTCCGTTTTTGTTTTTCACTGGATCATACGGTGTTAGCCGCAAGGGCCTTGACTTACGAAGGCTTTTAGTGAAAGTAAATGGCTCTTGACAGAAAAACTGTCGGTTCCATGATCATGCATGATTATGTACAAATTTATATAAAAAAAGTGACGTTTCCATGTAATATTTAAGTATTGAACGGCTATAAAGTATTTTAAAATTGACTTTGAGATTGACATCAAACATACAAATGAGTCGAATTATAACGAGTGACAGAACTCAACAACCATGGTAACCAATAGTAATCTCGTTAACTCCTCAAACCATGCTCAAGTTCCCATTATTATTTTAGATGTGTTGACTGTATAAGGCATATATCCATTCATTTTCTAAAAATGGATTATACAATACAAATCATCAATAACTTGTTTCTGGCCTTTTAATAGTCTTCGAGAGGATAGCACAGTATGTTTTTTTGTTCTTTTCTTTTCTGTCATTAGTTGACAATACTTACACCTTTTTTTCCCTTTGTCATAAGATACATTTTGAACAGTATTTGGAGGCTTGTTGTTCGAGTTAATTGCCATGAGAGAAAATTTAAAATCTGACTGTTTTGCTGTCCGTATCAAACTCACCCGTCCCCAGCAAATGTTGTGGTGAATTTCATATTTTTGTAAGTATCTACTTTGCCTGTTTATTCTACATGTGTTTCGGTTCACATGAAAATTTTCTTGATTTTTTACGCTTTCGTAGGCTTTATGTGCTCGAGAGCTCTTTACGAATGGAATATCATATTATACCACTTTGGGCTGAGTCATTTAGTTATTTTATTATTACCATTTTTATAAAAAAATAATATATTAAGCTACTTTTATAGTGTGCATAATTTCTGAGGTAAAATGTCTAAAATTTGACGTGTCCAAATGATACTTGAGATCTTAAGTAATAAATGAGTTTCACTTTGACTTTGAGAATCAGGGTTTTCAATACGTACTAAAATCTACATGGAAGCAATTGAGTTGATTTTTTATATTTTTTCAGTTATGTTGTCATATTTTTATTTTTAGTTTTAAAACTCATACAACGCTAACTTTATATTAAATTCTGCTATTACTAAAATATAAGTGTAAGCTGATCTTTATTTTTATTTTTTTATGTCTCCTAAAGTGAAGGAATGAGTCGTAGGCCCAGCTTTAGTAGTTACCTCCATTAGCAGCAATAGACCTCAGGTCATCCATGAAATAAGTATGAGAATCCAAGTTGCATTTCGCTGCGTCCATCTTCCAAGATGGTGATGGTGATGTAACGATTCAAGCGCCTTTGATTGGTCTGGCATCCACACCCATCCATCAGAACACACCAAAGCGAGTGCATCACAGCTTGGTGGTAGAATACCAGTGTAAAGGCAGGACTTTTACTGCTACTACGTGTACGGATACGAAATGGTTCTCACATACGGACGCGAGAAACTGATCTCCCAAAAATGTATTATATATTGTTATTAACCTTTCCAGTTCGTTTAGTGTATGAAATTAAAAACCATACGTTATATCCTCGTCTCAGAGTGATGGGTGCAGCGCGTGTGACTTGTGCCTGCTCATTCATCGGTAGAGATCTTAAATTGTTTCGCTGATGTTTATGATCAGCGGTAACCAATTAAAATCAGGTGGGCATTCAGATCAACCTATCAGTTTTTTCATTCAGAAATGTTTAACTAGGAAATGTTTTACAGGAGAGATTTTGAACTAGCGAACTCTCAAATCAATTCATGCTCTATCGTTTCTTCCTCTTGCCAACAACGCACTTATTTGAGAAATGACCTCCAATCCCCTGGATTTACTATTATCCCAAATGTCATTCCAACCCTTCTAACGAAACCTGGCTGACATTGTCTAAACAAATTCATAAGTGATCACTTAATTTTTAAGAACGACTTACAATACGCGGACCTTTTGTCCAATCTAAACCCTAAGTACTACACCTAGAACGCAAATTTGCAAAGAGCTGCAATCTTAAAATGTCACTTTAAAATCGTCTAACTACTTAATCACCTTGTAAAATCGTATGAAAATGGAATTTATATACGTAGGCAAAAAGTTTAAAACTGCTTACTGTGCTCAGTTTTGAACTGTCCGATGAAGCAATACTTTTAACTAATAAAGAAATATCGGAATCGCCATTTGTTTGCTGCGTGATTTTCGTGCGTATTGCGAAGAATGAGAGCGTAAAATTGGTTTGCTTGCGTTTGGTAGATGGAGCGAATAGGTTTAGGGGAAGTTCGCCAGTAGTCGGTCCATAACAAAACACATAAATTAAGTGCTCAATAATAAATGGAAATGTCCCTTGCAGAGGACAGGGCATTAGGGCGGGATTATGAGGAATGTGGCCCTCATACTCACACTTCGGACAGGCTATGCCTTTCTGTTTATTTTGCATTGCACAGTATTCTAATTTCAAGTTTTTGTTGCTTTACTTTTAAAGGTGCACATAGATTTGGATACCTAAGAGATGTTGTATTTTTGCTTCAAGTTTTTAAAGGCTAACACTGTTCAAAAGATGGATTATAATTTTAAAAGTATAAGTACACCTCGATAGTAAAAATAGTTTTAGTTACGTTCTTATTATTAACTTTAGCACTTGTTCAAAATGCTAAAGTTAGTAAGTAGTATTATATGTTAGTAGTACATATGCGTATACATATATTATTAAAAAAGTGACGTAACCAAGTAATTTTTAAACAATTCTATGGAAATAAAGTATTTTCGACTTTGACTTTATCTAGCCTTAGCAGGTTATCTATGTTGCAACGTTAGCTACACTTGCATTTGTATGCGATAGTGTGATGAATAAAATATATTAATTGACAATAATAAGACTTCGATTCGACCAAAGTCGCACCCGTCTCTTGAGACGGGGATGTAATGTCTCATGCGCCTTTTGTGTTACCAGCACCCACATTACTGCACCACGGCTTGGCAGGTTCTCCTGAAGTACTTGACACAATTTCTACTAATTGTACATTCATATCATACGTTAAAACACTGAGAATTTAAAATTTTCCTCATATTTTATTCACGAAACTTGTTAGCGGTTATTATTAAATTGATAGCACCATTTCAATGGAACACCACCTAACCACAAAAAATATTACAATAAATCTCACATTATCCGACTCATCCCATTATTTACAAACCGCTATCATCATAAAACAGGTTCACACGTGACAAAATATCAACAAAAAACAAACGTGTTAGGGAGAGGAATCTGTAAATCTCCCCGTCAAATGGTGGCCACTAAGTGGCCAAATATATAGCCCGTGTCAAACTTCCTTTGTGACACGAGTACCTGTCTCAGATGGACAAAAGGCAAATGTTTACTCGATCCTTTGAAAGTCACACCAACATCCGAGGTCCATCGTCAATTTATACGCTATAAAAAGAAACAAACTTACGCTTATCGACCGATGTCACGCGTGCCCATAGGGATGCTACCCTTGTGTAGTTAGTGGACAAACCGGACTGGGCACGCGCCGTGGGGAGTTCCAAACCGGTCATTGGTCAGTTGGGGTATTCCAATTTGGAATGGTAAGATCTCGGCTATTGGTTGATTCGCCAGGTGCAAAATTGCCGTTTGAAATACGAGTAGAATATTTTTGTTCTCTACTAAACGTTAGACTACTCTATGCAAATCTTATATACCACTTTCTAGGTTTGTTTTCTAAGCTAAAGGTCGTAGGTTCCATTCTCATGACAAACATGTGTGATGAACATGCATGTTTGATATGAGTTTGGCTCTTAATTTGTAGTAGTATATATATCTACATTTCCAAAAAACTACTACTATACAAGTATTTTATCAGTTATCTTGTAGTTATCCATATTACATAAGTTAGGTTATTCATTACAAACTGATCTATTTAAGAATACTTGGATAAATTTTGTTAGATAGTTTTTCATGCCAAAACTTGCTTTAACTTTTGACATTACCTAATAAGACCTAGATAAAAATATACTACTTTTCATCTTGATACCATGCGAAAAAGCCGAGAAAAACATTTAGCAATATAGAACTATAAAACTCGCTTTGAATTACATTTCTGCGTCCAAATGCATAGCAAAATTAGAATATCAAGACCATAAAACTTTAAAATCAATATCGCTTTATTGGCAGGGGTGAATCTGGACAGGCGTGCGTCAGATGCAAAGCTGTTTGATATTCGATACTATGATACACGCGAATGAATGCATAGATTGGCAGTATTGATTTTTACAGATCAGCAAGCGTCTTTACGCTGAACTATTTTATTATCTTTGAGGTTTTTTTTAGGAACCAGGGAAGCTATTTTACTCCCAATGTGAGAAAATACACTCAATAAAATTTTATCCAGCTCACAAAGTTTTATAACAGGACACAAATATATTTAAAGCTTCCTCTAGTTGTTAATGAGTGGCTTTATTTTATAGTAACTAGTAATCTATATACAATATATAAAAGAAAGTCGTGTTTGTTACAACACTTATAACTCGAGAACGGCTGGACCGATTGCCATGGTTTTTGATTTGTTGGATTTGTTTCCGTCCCGAATAGTAGAATAACTATTAAAAACATTGGAAAATTAACGAAAAAATAAAATCAATTTATCTCCGTATTCTCCACGGGAACGGGAACTATGCGGGTGAAACCGCGCGGCGCAGCTAGTTTGAAATAAATTTATTTTTTTTAAATGAGATCGGACCAAGTATACGTCTATGGGACCAGTTAATTTCTGCCATCTATACAGCATATAACTTAAAGAAATCACTAAGAGCAGACTTATAGTATTTCAGTATATACAACGTGGCATGGTACTTATGTATGCTAATACATTAACCCAGCGCACGCGGATAAAGCCGTCCGTTAGCGCTTTTTCTTCCGACAAACTTTACAAATATCAATATTTAAGGCTAACCAAGAACTTTAGCGTAATGGCTTATATCATACACAATTACAATTGGTACAGGAATCTCGGTGTGCAAATCTGAATTTCTCGCACCGTTTATGCTACGAAAAATTCATAATTCATGTATGCATGATACATGAAATTAAACAAACACTGCCTCACTTGTTTCGTGACATCAAGACACAAAATCAAGCAAAAACACCAAAGACCCAAAAACAAACTACATTTTGATCACACAAGTTTTTCTCAGGCCGTGAATCAAACCCAGCACATCGACTCGATCAGTGACTGATTCGAAAACACAGCAATCCATAAGTTGCCGTTAGTTATCAATTTAAACAAACTATTTTTTTTAACCTTATACATTTTATTAGCAAATAAACTTACACCTTCCCATAAAAACGCCCCATTACATACAACGTGCAGTATTCCAAAACCCATCTCATTTAGCCGCATCACTAAATTACAATACTCGGCGTTTTGGGAAAACAAAAAACATTTATATCAATGGCAGTCCCGTTCTAAATTCCACTAGTCATTGACAGGCCGTAAAGGCGAGCTGGTCTCCAGGGTCTCGTTTGAGCAGAGTAAGTAGATAAGAAAACTGGAGGTACTGCCCTCAGTTAGACTGTGACCAGGGGCGGAAGTGATATAGAGCTGATACAATTACTGAGAAACACAATTATTAATTAGGTAATTATCTGATCGAGATTAAATTTAGCTACAATGGGCTCAAATATTGTATTTTCCTTTACTTGGACACTTTTGGTATATTATAATTCAATAGGTATACGTAATAATAATATTTATGATAATCATAATCATATAATCACCCGGATTTGTTGGTATTATTATTGCAGGATCACAAGCATATTTCTATAAACTACAAACTTGATTCTGTATTCAAACTTCAGCGGAATTTTAAATATTTTCTAATTTTGTGAGGTCCACGTTTCGTACGTAGGTACCCTCATAATCCCTACGGCAATAACCACTTCAAGTATAATACATGCACATTATAGTAGACAAAAGCCGAGAATTTCAATGATTTGTAAGGATACCGTAAAAAACATATTATGGGCACATTGCTAATGTTGTAATAATTACCTTACGAGATAAATCAAAACGATGAACCACGAAATTGTATTACGATCTACTTCACATACTCGTACGTAGAACCATGCAAAGGCGGGGGCGACTCTATAAAATGATAATAATGATATTATGTTTTTTTATTGCATTTCCAAGAAGTACATCATCTTAACTATTATAAAATATCCCTTTAAGTATGAAATATACTTGTCATAGGAGATTTCGCTCTTAGGACTATTCAACAGTTTTCTGTATGGGTATTAAATAAAAATCATTTTAATAAAAATAAAACTGAACAAAGGCAATTTTTAAAATGGTGGTATAATCATCCCCAAGTAAGTCTTATCTTACAGGGTCAGAGGTAAAGTTTTCGGACGGTGGTTACCCAAGGGACGACCCGGGGACGACTCGGGTTCGAACCCAGGATAAAACTCCGGGTAATTCTCACGTACTACCCCGCATTTGTCAGTTGAACCCTCTCTACATATCTACCGATAATATTTGTTTTTATGGCTGTACTTAAGATACTTTGTCGGAACGGCTACATAGAATTTTACGATTGTTATCCTATTAATATTAATAAATAAAAATTCATGGATATTTCACAGCGCGTCATTTACCCCAAATAAAGAATATCTTGTACTATGGAAGCTAGATAATGTAGAATAATTATATAGTGCGTTTTTTGTAAATACTTACAACAAAACAAATATTTATCAAACATAAACAAATGCTTGTCCTGAGTTGGGATTGAACCTTCTAAAGACAGCGCAGAAGGCAGAGCTACTACCAACTGAGCTATAAGGCCAGTTTACTAGACTATACTATTATAGATGAAAACATATAGTATTTGGTATTTTTAAAAAGGGATATGACGGGCGCAACGGGGTTTGATTTGCTTTGCTGCTATGTTTATGTATGTTATATTATATATTATGGTTACACTTTTATAACTAATAATTTAAGTTCAAATATGGTGTACGTTCTATTAATGTCAAACCAAACTCAAACTATTCTTACAGCATCCGTCACTTTCTATTTCATACAAACTATAATAAACACTTTTACCTTACGAGATAAGTCTGTAAGGTCCAAGTCAATTTTAATTATAATAAGTTTGTTGCTGATAGATTCAAATGTTGTTGAGGAAATTTCTTTGGGTGTTTTTAGGATTCTTCATCCTTTTGTAGGTTAAAGAAGGCTAAAGACTCTACTCTCATACTAAGCTTGTCACGTTTCTTTCTGTATGTTTTGGAAAAATATAACTTCCGATATGAAACCCCAGAGCTCCATATAACCCAATTGAGAATATCCTCCTCTTTTGAAGTCGTCTAAAAGCACTAAAACATAAGGACATTTAAAACTACAGGTGGAAGGTAACGTGCTTCTCCTCAAATATTTATATTGACTTAGGTTAACCCTTGGTATAGGTCCGTCTATCAGACCCGGCAGTCTCGTGGGACCGGCCAGGTACCAATAGCTTTAAGAAACTGCCAGAGCGGGCCCAAATTTATGATACAAAGAACAAAAAATTCGCGAGTTTAATCTTACCAGTGTCATAATTATATTGAATGATCCACGCTAAAATTAGCACAATAATTGAATAAGTATTGCCTATTAATGAAAAAATTACATGTTGCTCGCATTTAGTAGGTGAGTCTCTTTAAGTCCTTTCGTTCCCCCCGGGGTGGAGCGAAAGGTACGGCACAAAGAACTTGTACTACAAGTAAGTTTGTCTGGAAAAGTACGGCTGCCTTAAGTTGTAATTCACCGGGAAGCAGTGGTATACTATTGATATGTTTCAGTGTAAGGGAGAAGTTACAGTTTGATTAAAACGCCATTAGACTTGTCTCCTCAAAAAAAATTTCCAGTGAAATCTTGAATCGTATTTTTGTTGTTAATGGGCGATAAGCACTTCAAATTACATATAAGTAGTGTAAAAAAAAATTAAATTAAATTTAGTTTTCTTTTTTACAGATATTCGGCATGAATCTCATATAAAATATGGAAGAAAAACCTGAACGAGTTAAAAGGAGAGAGATGAGAAATGTAGCTCAAAACTATAAAACCTTGCTCAGACTTGATCTCAACCCAAGGTGAAGTGTGGACTGAATAAACGAGCTGAAATTAATACGCGTACGAATACGCATAGTACATGAAAAACTATCAGAAAAACTGTCTAAAGATGTCTGATTCAGACGCTCAATAAATAAATAACATGTCAATGATAAAAGTGCTGGCATACTCAAAAAATAAGCAACAAACTACTACTTGTACTTGTAGAGCGGACTGTTTTCCGCAACTAGGCCGCCAGTGGGCCCTTCTTGCGTGAATGGTGGATGTCACTCCAGCCACCCGATGTTCTGCAGGAAAGCAAGCAGCTCGCTGATGCGGGCGCAGGCTTCCCGGGGCGACCTCGATGTCCCGAGATAGCAACAAACTATTTCAATGATATGTCTATGAGGTTTTGAACTCTATGCTTTCATCCAAGGGTCATCCGTACAGTCAGCAATAAAATATGCGCGGCGGACGTCGGGATGTAAAAATGTTGTTTTTAGAGCTCTCAATAATGTATCCTTAGGCAACGGTAAGTGCTGTTTAACTGTGTGTGTGCATGTACGAGTATTTTATAGTTTTGTAAGATACTTTTTGACACAAGCTCGTATTTTTGATAATTGTCTTTAATGGCTTTAGAACTGCTTTTGGGCCAGTTGTTTTGAGTCCTGGAGAGGGAATGTATTTTTAAAATTTGACTTTCAATCTATGCCCTAATCATAGACCAAAATTTCCGTAAATAAAAAAACAGAGATTTCTAATATTCATAAATACCAAAATACAACGTTTTTTGGACATTTCACTTTTGGACAAAGCAACTTTCTGTCCATTCATTAGTTGGATGGGCGCAAATTTAGTGGCATTTGAAACGAATGCTTCCGTTCTTTGGAAGGAATATTAAGATGTCTCGAATTTAATTGTCGATAAGGTATGTCAGAGACCTTCGAGCGAATTGTAAATTCCAAGACCAGAGTTGGCCAACTCACTCACGAAGCTGTTGTGACTTACTCACACGATGGCAGAAAAATTCAGTTAGATAGTTACATAGAAACTCTGTTTCTTTACTGAGTTTCCAAAATCTTTGCCACTGCTTAATTTTTTGCTTTGTGAGGATTGACTTATTATAATAAAACTTCTATTGGTCCACCTTTTGGAATTTGCTGCAAGGCAGTGGTGCACTCGTATTGCTGTCCGATTAAAGGAAATCCGGGGAAATTATCCGGTGCAATTACATGTGCACGAAACATTCCCGTCTCGGGTGACGGGCGCAAAGTGATGCGACTTGGGTCTTCTAATATTTTGGTTGCGGAGGGCCTGAGGTGTTTTGTTATGAGTGGAGGTAATCACTTACCATCAGGTGGGCCTACAGCTCGTCCCGTCACTCTAGTATAAAATAAAAATAAATTTTATAAAAAAATGGCACCCCCCATGAGCGAAAAATAAGAGATGAAAAATTCACGATGGTTCATTCGATTTTATATTAGTTTGTTGCGTCGAAACAGTTTCGCAAGCGTACTACAATAGTTAAAATTTGAACAAATAATTTGTATTTTGTACTCCCGCTCGCGTTTCGGAGGCCCTAAAAATTAAGCTGAACTCAAATCCTTATGTAACCCAAACTATCGATGAACACTATCAATAAAGTACGAGCCGATGGGCAAAGGGCTGGCGTGATCGATGGTACTTCTAATTTATACCCAAAGCCCTGAGGCCGTATCGATTACAAACTTTGGGAGCACTGCTTTTTGCAAAATTTCCTGCTCCCTCGAGGTTACGGGATACATTTTTGAATGCGTGAGAAATTCTCTTTTTTATACTATTTATTATAATTTCAATTTATTTACCGGCAATACAATAAGTGTCTTGCGCACAGTGTAGCTTTAGATCCGGCTTTAACGTTCATCGAGTTTTCAATCGAAATCTATTTTTTATCTATAATGTTCCTTAAAAACTAGCCTACACTCGACAAGCTAGAATTTTGGCTTTGATCTACCACGAATCTTAACTCGGATTAGATGTTATATGTGTTTGGTTTTTATATTCTAAGACGTGCCGTCTTTATCGCCATGTATTTCTTCACCGTTTCGAGAAAAAGACTATGAAATGAATTAAGATTTATTGTCATACACAGTCAATATGATAGTAGAAAAACAGGTAAAACTATTATAATAAATTATACTTCATAAGAACTTAACAATACCATGTTGTGCAATCAGACTAATAATTCAGCAGAGCGATACATCATCTGTAGGTACAAATAGCAATATTTTTTTTTTTTTTATGTGAGTAAGTGACGGAACGAGCTGAGGGCCCACCTGATGGTAAGTGGTGACCCTCGCCCATGACAACAGTAATGCATGCGACTCAGTATGAGATCCAAATCTTTACTGAGTCGCATTCATCCTGCTGCGTCCATTACCCGAGACGGGGATGATATGTCTCATGTTGCATGTGATTTCACAGCACACCCTTCCGCCGGAACACACCCTGAAGTACACTACAGTACTGATTGTCAACCTGAAAGCCACTACTGTTTTGTACACATTTTTCAAGCTTAAACCTCATTGGTGCACATCTGGATTCAACCCCGCTAGTTGATAACGAGACCTTCAAAATTGGGGCGTTTTCATCCCTGTATCACCACGATTTCTGTATTCCAAATCAGTTATCAGAATGTTTTCATGATTATTTTCACGAAAAGATTCTTTTAATGTTAAGATAACATAATGGAAAAATTTACTCATAATTATAAAATGGCCGCCAGTGCCACCCATGTCTTTGACACTGCCAGTTTACGCTGAAAATTACAGCATTATTCGCAAAGTCCAGTAATTGTAAATTATATAACAGAATAACGAATAAATATTAATTCTTTACGAAAGCTCATCATATACTTTATATTTTTTGGATTGGTTTTGTTTTAAATGCCGGAATTTAAATCTAGGCCTTAAAAACAGGAGTCAGCGTTTGTATCCTTGAGCCAAGACGCTCTTTGTCTTCCAAGTGAATTAGCAGAATCTTCTCATCAAAGTAAATGGAATAACATAGTTGGGCAATTAATAGTTGCTATAATCCATCGGGAGGGACGCTTGCCTCTGACCCGTGGGATGACCCGGGCGCAGTCAAGTGTATCGCTATACCTTTAATGGATATCTTTAAATATACCTTAGCAATTCGGCACTGCGAACGAGAACCGAAAATAAACAATTCGCTGCTTTATAAATAGAATTAACCCACTTCAATAGAGTAATATACCTTAGATTTTAATATACCTTCAATAGACCTTAGAGTTTGTTTTTCACACTTTGCTTGTTTTTTACGAAAAAAAGAGATTCAAAAATAGCAATGTTACCACATATAAATATATAGGTGAATTGAGGACGACCTCTTTTTACAGTTACTTATATATTACTTAAAAATCAGAGACAATGACGGTACAATCACTTAGCTATGATTAGCGTTTTTTACATCCGTTTCATCTCTCTCGCCATCCATTACTAAAGTAAAGTTTATTGCTATTTCCGGTGTTGCCAAATTAAAATACTTGAGTTAACTTTTAAATTTAGATCATAAGTACCCCAAGGTAAAAATATCCCATATTACACTAACATTTCTACCCCTAAATAAACTCAAACATTGTTTTTACCTTATTTTAACATACCAAGGCTTGTCTTAACATACCAACACTTGCCTTATTACAGATTTTAATCGCAGTGCGTCTTTAGCCCTGAGGGATATTGAACGATAGGGTTTTATAGATATACTTCCGTAAAGATTATCCTCTCCAGGAAATTCGAGGGATAATGAAGCTAATACCATAATAGCTAGGACTTACATTATACTGTTTTTGAATAGAAGCTATTAGAGGGCCAGTACAGATGGGCCAACTTAGTCAATAATATAACTAAAGTACCTACAACAATACATCAACTTGAATTTTATCAACAAATAATAATTGATCTCTGGGAGTACTTTATGTCCAACAACAACAACAAGCTAAAACAACAACAATCTGAAAGCTGCAACAAGCTAAATATTTTATAATATCTGTTTACATCGTAATAAGGAAAATGTTATTTAGCTTTAAGTACTTACTTTGCTCCTTTAGCAAAACTCAAACTCGCGAAAGAAAAAGTTATTCTTCCATTAGGGTTTCTTGCTTATTGTTCCCCATGGAAGGTTCGGATAGGGTTTGAACAAGCGCTAAACTTAGTTTTAAGAACGCATGCTCTCGTATGTACTTATTTATTTAAAAAAATGACGTTCCAAGTAACTTTTAAGAATTCAACGGAAACAAAGATTTTTGACTTGACTTTGCCTTATGCCGACTAAAATGCATCGTGCTTTCGTAGCAGTTGGCAAAACCTTCATGCCGCTCTCCTTGCCAAGAGATAACTGGTGGAAACCTCTGGTGCTGAGCACTGAAGACCACAAACATATGGGAGGGCAAGGAGCTGCACGGGCGGTTATCTTAAAGAGAGAGAGAGAGAGTCAGATAGACAGAAACTGTAGGATTTTGTGTGCCCTTTGGGCGAGGAACCTAAAAACTTACCACTGTTTCTCAACTTCTGATCCCTGACCCCAATCGGCACACATATGGACGTGAGCATATATACATACAAATTGACTTTGATCGGCTGCCAGTTAAAACAAACAACGTTGAGATAACCAAGTTAAGGTGGGGTCATCCTTCGGGAGCAAAACTCCGGAGATTCCACGCGATACAGGATTAATTAGGGAAGGGGGGAGTGGCCGATGTGGTACAGCTGGGTACAAAAGTGTTACTGTTATTATTCATAAAAACATTATATTTATGTTCATTTATGGAATAGTACTATTACAGTACTATTATATAGTACTAGTTCTGTTGTAAATTCTATCATTTATAATCTTTCGTTAAGACCAAGTAACTATCAATTGAGCTGTGAGCTAGTTTATTTATTATAGGCAACACATTAAACCAAGCAGTCACACGAAAAAAGAAGGAGACACAATATTATAAGTGCGAAAATTTGGATGGATGATTAACATTTAATTACGACAGATGTTTTACGCCACGCTTAATACATCTGGTTGAAATTTAGCAGAGAGATAGATTATAGTCTGGAATAGCATTTGCTACTTTTTATCCCTTAAAAATGTACGGTTCCCGTAGGATTGCTAGCCACGTGTAACACTGCGTCCCGCAGCTAGTCATTTGATACATTTGTGTTAGCTCCTGTGGTACATTAGATACTAAGTAATTATGTCTACATGTCCGTGTAAAATTTGACGTGTCCGAATAATCATTGAGATTCTAAGAAATAAATAAGTTTAACTTAAAAAAAAATATAATACAATATATAATTTTGTATTCCATTGGCCAGGAATTAATACAATCGCCACCATAATTCATTATTTATTTCAATTTTCAAATAGGTACTTAAAAAGTATTTTGAAATCTCTTTCAATATCACTTTTGTGAGCAACAGTCCCAGACGGGAGGGTATTCGTCCAGTGGTTGTGTAACTGAATTACCTATCATTTTGATTGAACGTTTGAGAGCCTCTGGAGGTCCTATTAGCTGAACCGCTATTTACCTGACGCTTTAGGGGATGGAGTACTTTTAAGTAGTTCTGTCTGAGTTTTGAGTTTGTCTATAAGTTTTGCCGATAATATGAATGTAGGTACTTAGTACTCCTTTGTGATGGCTCCGTAGGGTTTTGGGTTCGATTCCCAACCGGGATAAACATCAGTTTGAGAAACATAGAAGTTTGTTCTGGGTGTTAATATGTATTCACAAAAAAATATTATATTGTATCAGTAGTCATGTTCCCCTAGTAAAAACAAGTCTTAATTTTTTCGCTAGATGGCGCTGTGTGTCCATAAATATTTATATATTTATTGAATACTAAACTTTCTCTAAATTAATTCAGCTTTGCCTGATTTAAAAATCGAATACACCAACTTCAATACTTTCATCCCCCATTCTTCATTCATCATTCTTAGGGGTATCATATTTCCATGAAACAAAAAAAAAGATAATTATTTTTTTTAAATCGGTAATAATTTATAAATATATCTTATTATTATAGTAATAAACTTAAAAAACAACAGCCAAACTAGAAACCTCCTATTTCTTTAATTCGGTTAAAAACATCCACATACCTCTACAGACAAACCACACCAGCTACAACTATTATAGCGCGAAATAGGTAAAAATTATTGTCCGTACATAGTATGTAAAGTGATTGACAGATTAAAGTCCAAACTCGAACTCAAAAATATTAAGTTTCGAGCTCAAGTCACAGTTGCATATAATGTTTGACAGGAGCTCCCGCCCATGAAATGCACAAAGACATGACAAATTACAGTCAGATTTCGTGGTTTAGCTATTCTTAATACAATTCTTAATATATATCTACAAGTATTGGTAACATCAATACGTTGACTAGCTTCAGAACTCAGTTGGTAGAAGCTCTGCCTTCTGCACTGTAGGTCATGGGTTCAAATCCCACCCAGGACAAGCATTTGTGTGCGAACAGAAATGTTTGTTCTGTGCCTGGCTGTTTAATATGTACTAAAAGTATGTATTTACAAAAAAAGTACTATAATGTATTCTATCAGTTATCTAGTTCCCATATTACAAGCTATGCTTAGTTTGGGGGTAAGTGGCGCTGTGTGAAATATGTATAGATATATATAAAATGGCTTAAACACGATTGTTGGAAATTTATTTTATGTGTCCTACAGGTGCTTAGAATATTTTCCAATTTTCCTCTTTTTCCAAACAAAGGCAATACCGGAAGAACGGAAGGTATTGTCCCTATAATCCAATATCCAAATGTACAGTAAAATAAGGGTATTCCGGCACAATACACGTCTTAAACAAATATAAGAAGGCTGGCCGGTGACCTTTGTCCCTTCTGGCTGTGTGTGTGTAAGGGACAGCTGTAGCTACGCACTAACACTTCGAACAAGTTGTATTTGCAAATGTGACTATGTAGAATTAGAAATGTACAGATTGTCATGGTACCCTTAATAAATAAAAAATTTTAAGTTTTTTGTTTGATTTCCACTCAGGAAAAACACTTGTGAGATAGATATTTTTTTGTGTGTCAGTAATATTATAGTTAAAAAAAAAAACTTTGTAAATTCTTATAAATATTATGTAAACTTCAAACTCACTCATACCTCTGCACTAGGATTCTGAGTCGCAGATGGCATGGAAGAACAGAAACACAAGATAGATACCCAAGACCCAAGAACAAACCTCATGCTCACCACACAAAGTGTGCCCCGACCGGTATCGAACCCGGGACCCGACGCTTTGTAGGCAGGGCTACCAACTGTCACGGAGCCGTCTACATAGTTGACGATCAAATTAAAATGAGAATTACTCTGCATATAACGTTTTTTGTTGGAACTTCTAGAAGTTTCTAAGCCCCAGAGCGCGGGTTAGGTCACCTTTCGATACAATAACGTAACCCTTTCTTGAGGGACCCGCTCCGCTTATAAATTGCGGTGTCCGCTCCGAATGGATTGTACAGTATTGTAGTTTGTTTTGAATAAGGCACTCCTGTACAGATGTAGAAGGAAAATTGAGTTTCAGATTAACCGGCTACAGTTGTATACCGGTATTCCATAATCTTACTACTATTGAAAAGGCGAAAGTATGCATGCATGCATGAACATAGATTATATTCTTATATAATATTCTATTACATAGGTTTATTTTTAAGCCAGAAAAATTATGTTTTTTTTTAATGTATTTAATAGCGAAGGTTCCGTAGCTTAGTATATATTAGCACTGCCTTCGAAGCGAGTCCCGGGTTCGATTCCCGGTCGGGGCAGACTTTGCGTGCTCAGCGTATTTTCTTTCTATGGTCTTGGCTTGTCTTGTGTCTGTGTCTGTTTATGCCATCTGCGATACAGGAAGTAGTGCAGGGGTACGAGTTTGTAATCGCTACGTTACGTTACTTTAGGGAATACTTCCAATGCTGATAAAAAGTGAGTTTGAGAACGTTTCCTTAACCATATTATTTATCGTCCGATTAAGCACCGATATTGTATTTTTACACAAAAATATTTACGAGTTTTGCAAGTCATATAGTGCTTATTAAATTTTCTAAATAGAAACATGGAAATGCAGAGATGGATAGGTATTTTGCCCTAGGATGCACGCACGGTGAGATATGCGAAGAATTCTCATATACGGTCGGGTACTGTCGATATTACCTGCATAACTCTGCAAGTATGCGACTGACCTAAACTCGGAAGAATTTTATAATTTTTCCATATATAACAATTCTAGAACAGAATTTTTCAAAGGAAAATTTAGTTTTTATGTCTTATGCAAGGAGTATTTTGACAGAATGAGACTGATTTTTGTATTAATTCAAGAATTAAATGTCTGGTTTTGGGGCCTATTCCACGCCTGAATTGATAGGTTTTATAAAATTATTTCTCTACTAAACCAAAATGACTATCGATTTTCTTTGTCAAATAACGTTAATTATCAATCCATATAGCTAATGAGTCAAGAATTCATTAATTTCAAGAATCCATTGGCACTTTTCTTACGGTCTCTAGTTAAGGGAAGGCACTTCGTTCATGTATTTTGTTCTTTGTAAGTGTAGCATAGGCTATGACTTGGAAACATTTGTTGCGTGCAGCACTGGATTGATCCAGGTCTCTTTGACGTGCAAGATGGGAGACAAAGCAGATTTGTAAATTTGCTCTAAATGGAAATTATGTAATTTGTACAAATATCAATACAATTATTTTTTTCCACCACGCACCCTGACCACCCAGTCTTAAAATACTCGCAAAAAAGATTTGCCACAAAATCACAATCTAAACACACGAATTTGAAAATGTTTATACCGTGTGCTTTAATAAATTTAGGTTTAAATGTTGTCTGTAAAACGTCACCTTATAGAATTATAACCGCCATTGATGCATCATTTTTTATCCATATTGGATGAATATTAAAGTAAAGTAAGTAAGTAAAAAGTCCAAAGCTCGATTTTCCGACGGAACGTTATAATGCATATACCGACGTAGTTCAAACACGAAACAATATTGCTTCAACACTTGTCCGCAAGCAATAAAAAATCGGAGAGTCTGGATACAGCGCGATCCGATTTCGATGTTCTTTGAATGCGATCGAGTCTAGCTCGTGTGCTTTTTATTAAATAGCCACTGCACCGTCTATAGTAATGTCTCTATCTACTCTCTAAATGCTGTATTATTTTAACTTAGCAAATATTTTGAGTGATTTTCTCTCGCTGTAGAACTAATATACGTTGTCACAGTACGTCTTAGACATACATATATATTTATAGATATTTCCCACTGCGCCATCTCCAAATCTCCTGCCATGTATTATCAACCTCACCAGCTGATATCACATTCTTTAGGAAGAATTAAACGAGCAATGAACAAATAATGAGTTTTTTTTTTCTTGTGAGATATGCTAAATCAAAAGGTATCATAAGCTTCACAGATAAACATCAACGTAAGATTTTAATTAAACAAATGCTAATGAGTCTGATCTGACCCAGCTTGGGTCTGGGCCTAAGTTAACTAATTTAATCCTACGAAAAGCTTACGATATCTGTATCTAATGTATGCACGCCGGATGTACCCCTGTTGCCTCGTGTGCATGTACCAGTTCATTCTACTGGAATAGTGATGATTAAAGCTGATTCAAGGAAAAGATAGATAGATTGCGTGAAGGATTATATGAATAAAAAAAAGTAAGACTGGCGTAACTTAGTTGGTTCAACCTTTCTTCAAACCTTTCAAATCTTTCAATCACCTCAAAAATGTACTGACTGAAAAAGGATATCGTTCAATATTTCTAGCAGGATAAATGTATAATAAATAGTCACAGTCTTTACACACAGCGCAATCTAGCCCCAAATTAAACATAGTTTGTGCTATGGGAACCAAATAACTGATAGAATAAAATGATTTTGAGACAGAGCAATTGACGAAACAAACAAAAATTTGATATTAAGTAGGTACTTATTATAAAATAGGAAATTATAACCGTTAAATCACCTTAAAGCTAATGTTAGTTTTCTTTTACAAATTATCATTTTAAAAGACATATAAAAATTATCTCCTAGTTTCCGTACCTAACAAACTATCAATTAAAAACAATAAAATGTGAACTGAATTTTAATAATATGACCATGTCATCAGCACTAGTGAAAAACCTTTATATTATATTTTCATAATCAATTTTGTCTAATTAATGAACAATGCTCCGCGTACAGAAGATAAGTCAAAAATAAAAATTCGCAAACTTGCATATCGAACTAAACGCGTGCAAACACGGCACAGACCGGCCGACCCTTTGCGGGCAGTTCTCCCTACTGCGACCACTACAACCCCCCTACACCCTTACCCAACAAAAAACAACGCAACTACCGTCACTCCCTATTCGAAACCCTACCTTACGCTGCACTTATAGGGTGTAAATCAGTTTAAGGGGTCGTGGTGGGCAGTGGGATCCGAACGACAGGGGGACGGTCGAAGATCGACCCATGGCTACTTGCGATTGTGTAGTTTTGATTCCTATATTGGTTTGGTTATGATGAAATATCTTTGGATTCAGTGGGTTTATCGGGATTTGAATAATCTTGGATTTGTGATGGAGCTTGTTGTATCTTGATATAAAGATAATATTTTACTATTTATATTTTTGTGATATGAGATACTTGATATCTGTATCAATTGTTTTAATAAAATTTCTAACTTGGAATTTTTGATTTGATTTTTTGTAGAAACAGTTTAGTGCTTCTCATTTTAAATTAATATTTGCTCATATCATTGCGTCAGCTTATTTGGATCACATTACCCGAACTAAATTGCTTTTTTTATTATACAGTACAATAATTCAAATTTGATCATACATTATCTGGGGAGTAAACTACCCAAGACACATCGCGCTACAATTGTCATACGTGGAAGGTTATATATAATAGGATTGTAATTTCTTCGGCATCCAGCAAGAGTTACAGTGAAAATACAGAGGCAGTTGTTCAGTTAGGAAAATTCTTTTGACGCAATGAATCCAACAACGGGCAATTGAAGAAACATGAAACTTGGAATTGCTTTGTTTTCCCTCTTTCCAAACATGACGTGTTTACACGTAGCCCTTACGTCTCGACTTGAAGAAATACCCCCATGTGTAGCCGTTAACTTTGGCTACAGTTCGCCGTGTGGCGTAAAAATATTTCACGCTGGTCAGGGCCGAATTATATGCCCGAAGATCGAAGATCTTGTTTATCAATGCTGAAACATATTACAAGTTATTTTGCATGTCGTATAGCAGACAAAAAATACAAAAGCACCAACCGTCGTTTTTCCGAAAATACAAACATTAACACAACTACAATTACCAACACAACATATTACAAGTAACAACATACCATCCAAATCGGTCTAGCCATTTTCTAGCGAGACTAACGAATAGCAATAAATACATGTTAAATAAACTTTTACACGCTCATACCTCTGCAATATGATTCCCCGCAGATAGCATGGAAAATACAGAAATATAACACCCAAGACCGAGAACAAACTTCATGCTCACCACACAAAGTATGCCCTGCCGGGAATCCAACCCGGACCCCTCGCTTCGGCAGGGTACTACCAACTAAGCCACGGAGCCACATAGCTAAATATATATACAGTACCGTACCAGCCTCTAAGGTTCTGACTGCAGGAAAACCGGCCTACTCTCGATAATTGAGAGTGAAATATAACGTGCAAAGTCTGAAAACCCGTTTTTATTTAATTTGATAATTGAAACCGCTGTTTCCGATTTTATCTGTCCACACAACGTGGTATCTTTTATGCATATAATAGCAAAACTATGAGTGAACTGTAAAAAAGCTGTTCGTTACGATAAAACCACTTCTTGAAGGTTTAAAAATGCTCTCCTGTAAAATTCAATTTTCAAGATAACACATTATTGAAGCAAAGAGGCGATATATAAATAATCGCTTTCGCTATCGCTTATGGGCTGCACCGCACTGGGCGACGCTGTGGGCTGTGACAGCTTGACGCGGGTCCGGCGCGTGGCGGTCCGAAATAGATATTTCGCCGACTGTCGTCTATTTGGGCCATTTGCAAACAAATTTTCTTACATGACGGGTGGGTTTTTGTTCATAAGTTACTTTTCGCCTAAAAATATTTTCAATTGTCATCGTCGAAAAGAACCAATATAAAATTGTATGTTTCTGTATTTGTCTATGCCATCTACGACAGGGAATCCTAGTGTATAAAGTTATAATAAAAAAAATATAGGTAATCAAGTCATGTATAATTTAACAGCTCTTATTGCACCATTGCAATTTATAAATTACAATATTCAATGCCTTCGCCTTTTTCAAATCACGTACCTAATCATCATAACTTTCTACACCTAAATTCTTATAAGAAATCTAAAGATTCATACACGACAATAAAATTTCTACCAATAAGACAGCGCCATCTGTTATCGGGTAGCTTTTGAGCCTTTATGACGATGAAAACTTGTTGCGTATTTCCACCGGTGAGGACGCTAGTGAACCAGATGATTTTGAAAATAAAAAGTATTGTTGCTAAAGCTTTTAATGAATATGCAAAACACGACGACGTGTAATAAAAAATATTTCGACACTGTTTTACAACTTTGCAGATATTAGCGTTACCATTTGTTATTATGGAATACATAATATTGTTATATTGCAACATAGTGAACGTTGCTAAATTTTAATAATTGTCTATGAAATTCTAAGTAGATTTTTTTTCCAATTGGAACTAACTCGAGTGTTTGTCTGCTTTTGGTAGACCCGTTTTAGGTTCTAGGTAAATCAAGATTTTATAATAAAATCCCCGTGGAAAGTAACCTATTCAAATAATAAGTCCTAATCAATTCACCCTACCAACACCATTCACCGAGGAACGGAAGGAAGTTTAAAATAATATTGTAGCAAAGTTATCAACTTTATCCAAAGTTCCAGTGAAAGCGGAAAAGTGAAAAATGCAGGCAACTCTGGAATAGTGAAAGTGGGTTTTAACCTCGTTTAACTGATCACTGCAGACGTTCTTTACACTTCTTAACTCCGTATTTAATGAAATAAAGCTGTTAGAAATTCAATTTTTTTTGCGAGGAAATCTACTTTTTTTTCTAAAATAAAGTAACGTAACTTACTCTTTATAACATCAGTTATCTGCCGTGAAAGGCGTGACGGTGTGCGACTTGGGTCTTCTTATACTTCAGTCGGAGAGGTCTAAGTCGTATTGCTGTTGTTATGGGTGGAGGTAACCACTTAACATCAAATGGGCTATTTCGTCCCGTCACATTAATCAAATAAAAAACAGGCAGTCTGCCGACAGAACTGCCGACAGAAGTGAAAACTCAAAACAATGATATTACGTACACAGGCCGCTATACCACGCGTCGCTAGTCTGGCGCGAGCGCAATACGTCACGAGCATGTTGAGGTCATCGGTGACGCGAACCCATAAGATTTTCCCCTAAAAAAGTTTTCACTTCAAAGTGGTATAAAAAATATAGAGAATCTCATACACTGGCCATTTGTTTTGCGAAGCTCAGAACTCCCCAGTTTCTTCATAAACATTGGAAACGGACTTCACAGCCCATCGAAGCAAACACCCTGCCATAACGCACTCAATCAAACTGATTGATCAATCCGAATCAATCAGTCGCGGATATGGCGGCCGCCGCGCTATCCGCCCATTTTAACTGGGATAACTGCTATAATCGGGTTTTAGAGGAAATGGGACAGTTAGATATAGATTGACGGGAGCTTGTCAGGTTTTGACTTTAGTTTTTGCTTGCAGAATCAAATCCAATCCGAAGGTAGCCTGGTTCAATAGAATACATGCTGTTTATCGGTTTTCGAGTTATTGATTGACGGGAAGAACTAGTTTTTAACCCACGGAAACAAATAGCGGTGTTATAACTTTGACCGCTATGTGTCTGTCTGTCTGTCTATGGCTTTTAAATGGGTGAACTGACATGGGTGTGATTTTTTAAATTTAAAAGCAGGTTTTCTTAAACTTGGTTCTTAGAATTGTTTTATCAACATCAGTGCGGTTTTTTACAGATCCTGTAAGTTAAGCAACTGTTAGCCCAGTCAGAAGTTGGACTGTTTAGTGGCATTTGAACAGCGCTTCCGTGTTTCGGAGGATACGTTAAGATGTCAAGGTTCCGGATATAAGCTATGTTAAACTTCGACACCAGAGTGGGCCGCTTACGAAAAGAAGATCTGAATAGACGCGGTCTTTCAATCCGATGGTAGCTAGTTCTAATCCAGGATACATCTTTAATTTTAATCCATCAAATACCATCAAACTCTAATATATACTCGATTCCTACTAACCAATATGAACCAATATCCCTTATACCCATAAGGGAAATAGGAGGGACGACTTTTGAAAACAACTTCCTATGGGGATATTTGACTCACATCTCTCACATGGAATGAATTAATTTACAGAAAATAAAACGCTACGTTATTGGCTGATATTAAAGATTTCAAGATTCATGTTATTTAATTTCATTAAATTTCGGGCAGTTTGAGAACTAAGACATCTGCCACTTACAAAATATCTAATTGGACATTAAGGGGATTCAAAAAAGGGTAGTATTTAGTACCTATATATTCCATAAACTCAAGTAAATACTCAATAGTAGAATCTATACGTGTTTCGTCTCTCCGCGAGGCTTCTTGGCTTAAGTCAAGACAAGAAGCAAGCAAGGAAAAGAAACTAAAGCAAAGATTTTTGAAAGTTATCAAACAAGAACTTAGTTTGTTCTTATAACTTGTTTGCCGGCCATTGTGTATTAATCAAACGTAGTTTGAATGGCAATGGCCAATGGCAGTCGTATTTTTGTATCAATAATCAAACGTATTGCCTACATAGCACAATCTATGTATGTATGTCGTATCTAAACAAAATTTCATTCAAATCGTTAGCGCCGTTTGTGAGATACGCAAAATAAATATATACATAAGAATTGCTCGTTTAAAGAAATACAATATATAATTCACTTCTACCGTCAAAACCCCAAAAAACTTATAAAGTTATTAGCAACTAAAATTGCAAGACACTACAAAAGATTCAAGAATTTCGCCTGGTAACTTGGAAGTGACGATTCTTTACACGCGAGGGCACAGGAATAATGAGAAGACTACTCACAAAGGGTGGACTCGGGTCTCATTACATTTTGTTTACAAGTTTCTCATCTTTGCTTGTTTTGATAGTTTGTTATGAGGCGAATTTATTAAAAAGTCCTCAACAGACTGACCATTGAGCATGATGACTGACATAGCAATGATAATTTAACAACTGAATGATTTATAATTCTATAATGAAACTGAATTCAATACTTTCATGCCTTATATTTGGTATGCATCCCACACTTTATGATTTTTGTTGTTATAGCGGCAACATCATCTGTGAACATTTCAACTCTAACTATCACGATTCATGATATACAGCTTGGTGACAGACGGACAGCGGAGTCTTAGTAACAGGGTCCCGTTTTACCCTTTGGGTACGGAATCCTAAAAACTCTGGACTTCCTCCTCTGAAAGGCGGTTGAAATTATAATAAAATGACTCCAATATTTTGATGCCATGGTTTTCTCTTTCAGAGCTGAAGTTTTCCCATGATATCGGAAATATTTATGACACAATTTTCAAAGTTTTATTGCCTTAAAACTAAATATCATTAAAATTCATATTAAAATAAACATAATACAGCTTAATTGAGTAATTCCTATTTTGTAAATTGTATACCAATTTACAAAATAGGAATTACTCAATTATAAGAAGAAATCTAAATTTAGATCTTTGGTATGCTTGCTACGCGATATTTAACGCCAATAGGTTACCAATAGGAATGATTTTATTCTCATTTCATGGAAAAAATCTACTTTAAAGGCTAAAAAGTCGGCATTTAGGTCGGTCAAATTGCTTCAAAAAATAAAGGTCGCCCAGGTATTTATTATATAAAATATATATTATACAAATACCTGGGCACAAACAAATTTTTGTATCAGCATAAAAGCGAATAGAAGATTGTAATTAATTATTTATAACAAAAAACCCCTTTTTTACAAGGAATTGCGTTTTTACAAGAAATACAATTATACAGGTAAACTTAAACAGCAAAATCGTATCTACACAAAATTTTATGCAAATCGTTAGGCCGTTTCCGAGATAAAAATATATACATGAATTGCTCGTGTAAAGTAATAAGATATAACTTATTTCTAATTTACTCCGTTTTATATTATGTATTTAATAATAATAGTAAACAATAAAAATAACGGCAAAGTCACAGCCGCGCAAAATAAATAGAGTTCCAAAATTCATATTCAAGACACCTAACGCAACAACAGCCCTTTTTCCCTTTACCCCCTTCAGTAACAAAAGGTGGGTGGTGTGAGGGAGACGGCCGTTAATGATAGAGATGTGAGATTATAATGGATGGACATAATGGCGTCACAACTAGAACTATATTATATTCTGTGGTCTTCGTCCGTGCGAAAAGCGGTCACTTTTCAATCTGAACAGAGGTCCCAGACTTAGCATATTGATTAGTACAGCAGGAATATCTTAACGTGCTCTCCGAAGCATGGAGGTGCTTATTTTAAATGCAAGTAAATGGTATCGATGGAAGGGTTTGGGTGGCGGTGAAATCAGGCAGGGGAAGTATTACATCCCCGTCTCAAAGTCACCGGCGCAACGCAATGTGACTTGGGTCTTCTTATGCTTTAGTTGTGGAAGACCTGAGTCGTATTTTTGTTGTCTATGGGCGGAGGTAAATACTAAACATCAGGTGGATCTTCTTGTCCCGATACTTAAGTCGGGTAAAATGAAAAATATATTTGTTTCGTACTTAATGCAAGGCCCTTTTTTAAGCCGCCATTAAACATAGTCTGTCTGTTTGTTCTACCTTCATGAGGTTGTATTGTATCATACTAAATACTATACTACTAATATTATAAATATTTCAAAGTTTGTCTGTATATATGTTTGTTACTCCTGCATTTCTTTATGAAGGTAGCTCATGCCCTGGATTTGCAGCATACTGAATTATAACCACATAGGCTACTTTTTGTCCCGAAAAAGCGAAGTTTTCCCGTGGGATGGCCATAAAATGAAACGAAACGAACAAATAAACAAATAATGAAAAAACAATTACGGCTTCGTAACAAATATCTAAAAATATATCAAATTTACGTAATATTCGATACGAATTCAATTAATTACTTAGTCCGTATTTTTATCAAATATACCTGAGCGACCGAGCTTCGCTCGATTTTTTGAGCAAAACATTTTTTGTAAAAAAAAAACAATTTTTTGCAAGAAATGCAATTATAAAGGAAACTTTAACAACAAAACCCTACCTAAATACTAAATTTTATCCATGCCATTAGACCCATTTGCGAGATATATATTTTATATTGTATATAAATATACAAGAATTGCTCGTTAAAAGTAATAAGATATTTAGACCATACCTAAACCAAATAAGCCAAAAGTTAGCAAATTTAGTCATACATAGCAGTCACCCACAAAAGCCGACAACGTCATCACTCAAGTTTTGTAACGGAAATAAAATCATGTTCACTCACATCCTCATCATGGCTTGGATATCAATCATGGAGAAGGAGTTATTTATTGTGTTAGTACCCGTCTTTGTAAACGCGGCTTTACATAACCTTTAACCGACTTCAAAAAAGGAAAAGTCCTCAATTCGGTTGTACGTTATATGTGAACCGACTTAGATGATTTTTTCATTCATAGGATGTTCTTTCGAGGTGGTGAAAAATAGGTTATTTTAACTCATACTCCTGTTCTAGAACTCCCTGTATCGCAGATGGCATGGAAAAATACAGAAACATATTACAAACACCAAAAATACGTGTACAAACTTCATGCTCATCATACAAAATGTGTTCCAGACGGGAATCGAACCCGGAAATCCTCGCTTCTAAAGCCACTTGTATTTAACTCGTTGACTTTAACAGTATTCTCTATTATCTATTATTATCCTACTGCAGGGATACAGGTCTACTTTCAGAAGCGAGAGTGAATTGGTTTTTTAATTTACCACAAGAATCTTATAAGAATTGGTAAATTAACACGTTAAGTAGTTGTCTACGGTTATTATAGATTATTTAACTAACAAAAAGGGTAGACACGGACCACTGTAAAAACTATCATTTGAAATCAACTGTATTTTCAGTAAAAACATAAGATATAACATACAATCTAGTAAATAAGCGTAGATTAATTAACAAAAAGGGCTGGTACACACGCGCCGCGTTCAGATTGCGGGCGGGACGACCGCTAATGATTAACGACCGACCGTTCCTGTATCGCATGATTAATACGTCGCATTGTGCGTGTTTACTGCTTACTGTACGTATATATGCCTGTGTTGGGCGCTGTTGTGTGTTATGCTTAATATGGGGATGGAAATTAAAAAGAAATTAGCACTTTCTAGCTGTATCTGAGTAGCAATAGATGGGATAGATACTTTAATACAAGAATGCAGGTACATCGGATCTTAGATGTCACTTTTAAAGTGAGTGTATACATGTTTGATCTTGATTTTGCCTTACCTGTAATTATGCTTGTGTTGGGAGCTGTTGTGTGTGATGCTTAATGGGAAATATAAAAAAAATAAAAATAAATTAGCACTTACTAGCTGTACAGCTATTTTCTGTATGATATGGATGTATCTCTGTATACTAAAATGCAATGTAGGTACATAATCAGATGATAGATGCTAATTTTAAAGTAAGCCTATACATTTTCGATCATGCTTTTGTATAACAGGCTTGTTTCTTACAACTGCATCTAGTTGCCCAAGATAAACTTGTATATTCTTTTTAAAAAACGACTCATCGTAAATAATCATTATAACTGTTGTTATTGCAACGATAGACTTTGCAAATATCAGATGCTACAAAGGATACGGATCACAAGGATTTATTTTGTTTAAATATTGAAAGAGTTACGAATAAGTTTTCCCTACTTATGTATGGGAATAACTGAAACACTCAAACACGTAAATCGTTTGTGTGTTTCAGTTATTCCCATACAATAACTGAAATTGTAATCACAAGGTTATAATTATGATAAGATTCACTGTGTCGCAAGTAGACAGACACAGAAACACTAGACAAACAGTATGCTCATCACACAAAGTTCGTCAGTATTCGAACCCCGAATCCCTGACTTCGAAGGCAGGGTAACCACCAACATACGGAAATATCAATTTATACCTATAAATTCCTAAAATTCAAACATCTGGATAATTTCACAAATTTGTAATGCAACAGACAAAAGATACGAGACTACGATTGCATTCCTTCCTTCTACAGAATAACCAGCAGTTACTACGTGTGCTGGCGAAGACAAAGAATATCCAACAGTTTCTACTGGTGTCCGAGAAAGAGAGGGGTGAACTCCCCCTACCCCTGCCTCCTGAAGTATGGTTGAGAATCCGCATGGTCATTCGCGATCATAATTTTCCTGCGTCACTTTGGTATGTGAAATTGTTTAAGGGAAAATTGGTGACAAACCTTTTGTATGTGAATTTAAAATTTACAAGCACACAAATTTGAGTTTTACATCAAAGCAATATAAAAATTAATACTCTTATTCATCGACATTTCACATAGCGATAACTAGCCACCAATCGTAAAAAAAATAGCTTTTTCTTTTATTTTACTAATAAATAGGCATCTAATTAGTACTCGTATGTAAAGTATGCATCATTTAAATTGCATATCCAAAAAAAAAACAAACCTAGTTGATCCACTTTTTGTAACACGTATATGTCTAACAAAAATATGTTGTATATGTTGTAACAAAAATACGTTGTCGTAAATAAATCCTAAATAAGAATTATTTTACAAATGCTACATAATATAATCGCATAATTCATGAAATCCGCATTAATATCACAAAATACTAATGCATAAGATTTACCAATAAGATACCATCTTTATAATATGTATATCATGTAGCGAAATAAAAGAAAATCTTTTAAATCACAATTTCATGACCTACCTTTCTCAGAATACGTACAAGTACATAAAAGGATCACAATAATCATTTGGGCTTTACAACTGTAAAAAATAGCGACGCTAGCTTAAAACTTTTGTTGGCAATTTTTAACCTAACATTTTCATTTATTCGGGATACATATAGGATACTCTACACGTCTAATTAAAAAACATTGACCAATAAGAACTCCCTAATACGATTCAGTTAAATGTAGCAAACATACCCTCTGTGCTAATGGTACAATTTGCTGGCGGAATTTTGATGTTCACTATTCCGCATGGTCATTGCCCGTTTTCACAATTCCACTCGTACAAGCCACAGTAGGTTGCATAGTATGGAATAGAATTCCATAAATATAATGCAAAATAATGTTATTAATAGTTCCTAGTCTACGCGGCACTACAAGTTAAGAAGTGGCTTAGCTGGTAGTAGCCCTGCCTTCGAAGCGAGGGGTCCCGGGTTCGATTCCCGGCCGGGGCACACTTTGTGTGGTGAGCATGAAGTTTGTTCTCGGGTCTTGGGTGTTTGTCTTGTGTTTCTGTGTTTGTCCATGCCAACTGTGACAGAGGGAATCCTAGTGCAGAGGTATGAGTGTGTAAACGTTTATTTATTTATAATAGAAAACAGTTTTGAAAATTACTATTTCAAACATTTTTTTACAAATTTATATTACATCTAGACAATTATTATTAGTTATTTGATGATATATGATTTTCTTTCTGTTTCTTTCAATCTGTTTCAATGATGCAATTGCAGTTGTTATCAATCAAGTATTTATGTAACAAATTTTGATGTAGATATGTTTATGACTAGGCATAGAAACATCCAGAGACAATCGGTACCTATTTAATTGCTTCTTAATGTGTAAATTAAGCATGTTTTTTTACTACTTAAAACAAATTTATATAAGTAAAAAGTGAAGTGAAAAATTAAAAAAAAAAAGTTTTGAGGCAAGAGGATGCTGTGAGTAATGTCCATGAATATTTATTTATTTATATAGTGGTTATCAATTCTTAAAACTATCATTGATTAATACAGACAGTAAAATCAATATAAGTTTTGTTAAAATAAAAGTCAAGAATAAATTTGAAGCCGTCTCCATACTGCCAAAAGAAGATATTCGTAGAATGTGGGTCTACACTTGATATTTTACGCGACTCGTTTTAATAGGCACTAACACTAAAATGAATAATTAAGCAATGTTATTGTTTAAGTTTGTTTGCATTCTGAAAATAACATAAATTTTATTGCTATTAATGTATTAGTAAGTTCATTTTATGAAAATATAAAAAACCCCAATTTGGTGTAATGGTAAAGAGCTGATAACCTGGAAACGGCTGAACCAATTATGATAAAACATGTCTATAAAGGACCGCTAGAATTTTGCTTTTAGATAATAAAAAACGCACCCAAATCGCTTCACCCGTTTAAGAGCTACAGTGCCACAGATAGACGTATGTCTGTCTGTATAGACAGACATACGCATGTTGCGGTCAAACTTATAACACCCCACTTTTTGGGGTACTCAGACTAAGCAAAAAGTGTTTTTTTTTTTTTAGTAGCAAATGCGCATTAACTCATTATCACTCATTAGATTTATCTTAGTTATCATTGTCTCTGTAGCCTTGTTCTAGGCCGCTACCTTTTAAGTGAGGAGTCACGTGTTCGACCCATAGCCGGAGGGAACATTGTTTGATAACCATAAACTATACAAGCATAACTATATCAGACTAAAAGTAAATAGTAGGTAAGTAATAAATAAACAAATATTCATGTACATTTCACAGAGTACCATTTAGTCCCAAGACTTAGCTTGTAGTACAACAACTAAATTACCAAAAGAATTAACTATTCTTCTTGTTAATACATAGTACTTCTTTGTTAATACACACTAAAATACACATGTACACCCAGACACAGAATAAACATCTAAGTTTAACTATTATAAAATTTTTGGATTGGAATTGAACCCACGACCTACAGTGCAGAAGTCAGAGCCAAACGAGCTGTAATGGCAGTTAAATAATCCTTATATATAAAATCCAAAAATTGTTTCTACCCATGTCTGATAAAGACTTTGAAACCATCCAACCGATGTGCCCAAAATCGGTTTCATAAGAAAGGCTGCGAAAATGGTTTTAGAACACTAATGCATGAAGCACAAAATGTATTTCTTTTTTTAGCGGATATCCGCTAGTAAATAATATGTAACCCCAGTCTCATTTATTAACAAAATACAAATCGGCATGCGCAAATAATAATTTTACGGGTAGTTCCCTGTTGGCTGCATACCCTCAGGCTTGGCTGTGAGTTCCAAACTGTCTGGGGATTATTAATGTTTCGGACTATTGTGATCAATGTTTCTGGGTAGCTACGTGATACGCTCTTTTAGAACAGATTTCAGTCCTCAAATTCATAAATTACCAGATAATTGCGAATCTTGTTACTCTACTTTTACTCACTGAATCTTAGCGCATCCTGGGCACATATTAAACATGAAAATAAAGCTTTTGTTAGTTTTGTATGATCATCTTTTCGACTGTTATCTTGTAAGATGTATATATATTTTAAATTATCTACTTTAAGTTAAGATTGTTATGTAAGTTTATTAATCATGTTAGTTATTCTATAATTATCTGTTTTAAATCTAGTTTTCTTGTTATCTGTACCAATTATCCAATTTATCTCTTAAAAAAACTTTCCAGCCTCAAGTTTGTTCAAAAAGAACTCTTAGAAGGATTAAGCTCACCTTTGTACATCATGCTAATTGTTGTATCATTGCAGAATAGAGTTTTATTTCGATGTTCCACACGTATCCAATTATGTTGGAACTTGCTAACTCTTTTTGTACGTAAAAGCATCTTTAACTCAAACTATTTTGGATTAGGTATTGAGTATGCGATTATATATGCGTATTCAATACGTAACGACACGACTTGTATTTGTTTGTTTATATAAAAAAATATCAAACATTATTGTATAAATTATGTCAAAATGAAATTCGTATGTGCACAGTCTGAATACTATAAAACACACAATTAAAATAGCTTGTTAGAATGTGTAAACGATGGTATACAGAAAGTAAAAAGAACATTTCTATGATCGTATAAAACTACATCTAATCATTAAAACAGACATATCCTATTGATAGAAATGCATATGTATTGACCAGCACACATACTCTGAGTAGGAGGCCCAACCACAATGGGACACCATGAATACCCACCCTTCAGGACCATGCAGCAATTATTCAAAGAGAATAGTTTAACAGAAAGGATTGTGAGAACCAAACCCACCCAAAAACATCCTAACTCAAGCATAGTGCGCGCAAAAACAACCTCTAGGTGTACGGAAATTTGACCAAAATTAGCGAGATATCGCCCAAAACACATAAGGTTTATGAGTTACACAATTATGGGGTGAAATTTCAGTATATTTAGAATATTTATACATTTGTCCGTGGCGGAGGATGAGGGCTCCGGTACGTAATAGGTACAGTGATTTAGTACGGCACTGTCGGTGATTTTAATGTAATTAGTCTGGACGAATCGTTGCTGCCGTTTTGGGTTATTTGGGAAACGCAATGAATTTTCAGACGAGGGTTTGTTTTCGCTTCTGTGAATTTAATTTTAATAATAATATAAAGGCTTCGCAAAATTATTGATTTAATAAAAAATTATACTCATTTAAGATTTTATTTTTAGGTCATAGTATTTTGGTAGAAATTATTTTAAACGCTTTATGTTCATTATTAGTAATTTAGCATATATAGGTTAAATGAGGTATGTTGATATACATACATATGTGTTGAAAATATATGAACATAAATTGAATATGATCTATATTCAAATCTTTTAATACTAAAAAATATTAAGCAATGCACCAACCAGTGACCAAAATGCATAAAATTTGATTTAACTTATTACCAAGAATAAAAATCATAGGCGCATGAGATGTACCATCCCCGTATGTTGCGTCCCGGGTGATGGATGCAGCAGGATGAATACAGCTCAGTCTAAGATTCAAGTCTTACTTACCAGGTGAGCCTTCAGATCGTTCCCTCACAGCCAAACAAATAAAAAAAATGATATTATAAAAATTGATTCAATTCGCTTCAGTAAAATAACTGTCCTAAAGAAATATAATATGTAATAGTATGTATAATAAAAACATTTGAATGTCTCAAACCCTTTACTACATCTTTCGTGTGAGTGGCTAACTCTGGTGTTAGAGGTATCAAAACGCCCAAAGGCCTGCGACATAGCTTATAGATATTTAACTGGGACTGTCATATTAACGTACCTTCCGAAGCACATAAGCGCTGAGTTCTAATGCCACTATACGGTCACCCAGCCAAATACTGATCGGGCGGACAGTTGCTTGACATAAATGGTTTATAAAGAACATCTAAGCTTTGGGCTATGAAATATTCTTTTTTTTAATTTACATTTATAAAGAAGGGGTGGTGCAAAGGTCAATTGGAGTTCACCTATCATGTCACTGATTATGCCATATACATTTGATCCCCTACAGATAACCATACTAAGCATCTCATCGAGATGAATCTCAAACCGGTTTGACGCAGACTCCGTGGTCAGATGCCGTGACCCGAGGTCAATTTGGGGATGCTGCGATGGCCATAGGTTAATTCAGATCAAAATGTCACTTGGAGATTTGAAGGGTTGTCTATACTATTATTATACAAATAAATAAAATTGAAGTTTTTTGTAATCAAAATTTTTTATTAAATGCTTTAACAGCTTTTTATTAAATACACTTGAAATTATATACGATACTTAAAAGAAAAAAACAGTTTTTTGTACAAATACAAACGTTAAGAGTACGCGCAAAAAACGCGTACGAAGTCACGGGGAACAGCTAGTTAATAAATACAATAATTTTGTGTGTACAAAAAATTCTATTGACAGTGATATTACTGTAATTTCACACTTAATAATAAAAAAAATATATGTGTTTTGTTATTTTGTATTGTATAATTAAACTATTACAAATTAAATAACCATGCCTTTGTCACTCCTTAATAAGACAGTTTTTAATACCAATTTACAACTATTATATTACACATTTATATATTTTTATTATATAATAATATAATTTCAAGAGCATTAAACACGATAATTAGTATATGGTTACTTCAAAACAGGTTAAAAAGTTGGAGATTCACTTAAACAAAACACGATTCCACAAAATAAAATTGATAGTTGCAAAACATATTATAAACATGAAAAAGTTACTTCAATTAAATAGTCATGGATCAGTCTGAGCAGACCAAGTCAGTTCTATTGAATTAGTATGTTATCAAGCAGAAACTTACATGAACATGTAACTTAGAATTGCAACCGTCTATGAAACTTACCATTTACGGGATCAGACTCAATTCATCACTGGAAATGTTAGGTATCGTTCTGAATGATTAGCTGTAGCGAGAGCGGATTTTGGGGGCCCAGTTGCTCGCGCCTGTGGGGACCTTTTGAGTACCTACATGTGCCCCCTGTTTGGTGCTAAAGGAGTAACAAAAAGTAACAGTAGATCTTGTGCAAAGTTAGCCCGGAGAAGTACTGCCAAGCAGTGTTGCATTACGTTCCGGTGGATGGGTGTGCGTACCGGTGATCACTTAACATCAGGCGGGCTTTTAGCGCGTTCCGTCACTTTTGGTGCATAAAAAAATGAAACCAGCATTAAAAAAAAAAAAATTCAATATCTGCCAAGTGTGTTTTTTTTAGATTTTTTGTTGTAGATTTGATTCCTACATGTAACAAAAAATATATTGTATATTTTGTGTATTGATATGTATGTCGTTTCTCATAATCACTTATAAGAAAACTTTGCCCGGGCATATTCTAAAGGTTTTGTGTATTTATATTATAATATATTATTCATTAAATTGAATGTGCCAAAAATAAAAATCTATTTGAGGAAAAATAATGAGTTGGTTCTGATTTGGTAGTAATAAAAAATCTATTCACGACTTGGTTTAGCCTGGTTGATTTACGCCAAAGTATTTCAGTATTCAGTTATTATTCATTGATTAAAAACCGCAGCGAATTTGGTGAATACCAATGAATGAATGAAAAACATTATCAACATCAGTCTACTATTATGGTTCTATTAAATCACTAATTCAAAGTTACAAAAAGTTGTAAAATAAGCTCGTTACAAAATTATCTCTCCGATCATGTTTCAGACGAATCAATCTAAATGGGAGTAAATATTAAATTCTAGCAAGCGAATTTAACTATTACTCCAGCAGGTTAAAAGTAGAGATTAAAAATGTCTGGGTATTTTTCATAGCGTAACAGCGGGCCTGTAGACCGGTTACATTACAGGGTTGGACTAGTGGAACCTTTTCTTTTATCATCATAGTTACCCGCGGTTTTCCGGGATCAAAAACATCCTATGTTGATGAAGGATATAATCTGTTCTGGTACCAAATTTCATCCATTCATATATGTTACTCCTTCACTTCTCAACGAGTGGACGAAATTTGTTTTGAAGTTGGTTTATACATAGGCTACTTTTTATCCCGAAAAGTGAAGTATTTTGTAGGATTGCCAACGTGTGGCTTTTAAACCGCGAGTAAAACCGTGGGGCGCAGCCAGTTTTTGTATACATTTTAGCAGATATAATAGAAAAGAAAGGAATAAAAATACAATTATTTTGACACGACAGAACATAAATATTTAGAGGACAAAGTAAGTGACAGAAAATTAAATTTATTGTAAACAACAGTTTATATCAATCTCAAAAATATTCCTGAACATTAAACAGTTTGTTGAAATGTTAAGTGGTTACTGCCACCCATAAGCAACAGCAGTACAACTCAGGTTCTCGCCTATCGCAGTATGAAAAGTCACATCGCGCTGCGCCAGTCACATGTCCAAACAAAAGTAAGTTAAATATGCAAAAAGTTCTTAAAGTAGAAATGTTTACTTAAAAATTCATTAAACCACATTAAAATATTGGATCATCATTCGAAAGCAAGTCATTTTGTCACTATAAATTGGCGCAAATACTACTTTACGGAACAAAACTTCAACACTAACGACAGTCAAACTGAAGTTGTGAAGTTCGACCCTGCGCATTGGCCGGACGAAGCCAACCCTACCCCCACCCCCCGAATTAATTGCAATCAAAAGGAAGGACACGAGTGTAGTCCACCCCTAACTTCGTGTGCCATGTTGAAAATTTGCTCGTTTGCGAATGTGTGCGTAAGATCGTATACACGTTGAGTCTGTGTGCTATCTTAGTTCTGTGGTTTTCGACTAACTACTCGAAGTTTCATCGAAAATTGATGTTAATGTAGTTAGATATGCGAGTATTGTGTTTTTCTTACACAAAACTTACAAGAATGTATAGTATTATTATTCTAATTCCGAAGCTTGTTAATTTGTTTCCAGTAATTTTGAAGGGTTTGCTTTAATCAAATGAAATGTTCTTTGAGGAGGAACATCTAATGATTTATCTTTGCAACATTTTTCTTATATTTGCTTTCTAAAAGCGTTACTCATACTTTTAAGTTCGTCCGGAGAGGTACTGCCACCACATCTGGAATCTGCCGCCAAGCAGTAGTGGTTGCATTACTGTGTTCCGGTGGAAGGGTGTGGCTGCCGGTGGAATCGCATGCGCATGAGACGTATCATCCCCGTCTCGGGTGATGGACGCAGCAGGATGAATGCGACTCAGTAAAGATTTGGATCTCATACCGAGTCGCACGCATTACTGTTGTCATGGGCGAGGGTCACCACTTACCATCAGGTGGGCCCTCAGCTCGTTCCGTCACTCACTCACATAAAAAAAAAAAAAAAAAAAAAAAAAAAAATGTATTTATTATATATTTTAAATGACTTTTCGTAACTTTTAATCAGTCTAGTGTTCACGTAGAATAATTTATTTTCACTTTCATTCTGATAGGTTGTCTAGTACCGGTAGTTGGATATTGTGGTCATTTTTACTTTTCGAAAGCAAACAGAAAGATAATTATATAAATGAAAATTGGGACTAAAATAGTAAAACAACAGAATCAGACCATATCACCACATAGTATAAAACAAAGTCGCTTTCTCTGTCCCTATATCCCTATGTATGCTTAAATCTTTAAAACTACGCAATGGATTTTGATGCGGTTTTTTTTAATAGACAGAGTAATTCAAGAGGCAGGTTTATATGTATAATACACTAGCAAATCACCCTGGCTTCGCACGGGTAGTTTCTGATACGACACTGATGCTTTACTAACCGTGCGAAGCCGGGGCGAGTCCCTAGTTAAATAATATAGGTGTGTGAATATGACTCCGCCCTTTCTCAACAGATGTCGTTTTTAGTATTGTTTACGTGTACTAATAAATGACCATACTTGTATTCGATAGTACTGAATGTCAGCTATCTAACGCATTTTATGATATTTGGTTGAAGTGTAAGCAACAATTGTTTTCACCTTTTCGAAAATGTAGGTTTTTATTCCAAATAAACGTCATTTGCGGGAAGTGTTATTACATTATTTTATTGCGAAGAAAACTGCAGCGGAAACTTATCGTTTGCTTGTGGAGATTTATGGTGAGCATGCTCCGTCTAATACAACTTGCAAGGAATGGTTTCGACGATTTCAAAATAACGATTTTAGTACTGAGGATAAAGCACATGGAAAACCACCAAAAAAATTTGAAGATGCTGAATTGGAAGCATTATTGGCGGAAGATTCTTGCCAAACTCAATCAGAATTAGCTGCAGCATTAAATGTTGATCGTTCAACTGTTGCAAAGCGTTTACAAATGATGGGAATGATTCAAAAAGCCGGTGACTGGGTTCCACATGATTTAAAAGAAAGAGACATGGAACGTCGGAAAACCATTTGTGAAATGCTGCTTCAAAGACAGCAAAGAAAAGGATTTTTGCATCGGATAGTCACAGGAGACGAAAAATGGATACACTACGAAAATCCTAAACGCAAAAAAGCTTGGGTGAAACCAGGCGAACCAGGCCCATCACAGCCAAAAATAAATATTCACTGTGCCAAGGTCATGCTCTGTATTTGGTGGGATCAGAAAGGTATTGTATATTATGAGTTGCTCAAACCCTCTGAAACTATTAATGGAGAAGTTTACCGACGACAACTAATGCGTTTGAAGCGAGCCATAGAAGAAAAACGACCAGAATGGGTGAATAGACATAACAAATTAGTTCTTCAGCATGACAATGCCAAACCGCATACCGCAGAAGTCGTAAAAAGATATTTAGAGGGACAGGACTGGGAAGTGTTACCCCACCCGCCATATTCACCAGACATAGCTCCTTCGGATTACCACCTATTCCGGACGATGCAGACAGACCTTACTGGAGAAAAGTTTACTTCATGTGAAAGTATCAAAATTTGGATTGACAACTGGATAAGCTCAAAAGACCAGGACTTCTTCCAGCAAGGAATACGAAAACTACCTGAACGATGGGCGAAGGTTGTAGCTGCAGATGGAGCATACTTTCAATAATTTTTTTTTAATTTTGTAAGCGAACAAATGTGTTTTATTTTGACAAAAAGGGGCGGAGTCATATTCACACACCTATTATATAAATGTATTTTGAAAGAAACTTAAAAACGGAGGATCTGAGTGAAGAATTTAGCTGAAGTGCCAGCTCAATTACTTTTATTTTTATGTTAATGTACGCGTTATATTTTCAAATTGTACTGAATTAAACGATCCTTTTTTATTTGAATGGATATACCTCCAAAATCCTATAGAAATTACATGGCTAAAATTTACGTAGGGTGAAAAATAGGGGATGAAAGTGTTGAAGTTGTTTTTTTTTAAACGTTTACACACTCATACCTCTGCACTAGGATTCCCTGTGTCAAAGATGGCATGGACAAACACAGAAACATTAGACAAAGATCCAAGAGCTGAGAACAAACTTCATGCTCACCACAAAAAGTGTTCCCCGGCCAGGAATCGAACCCGGGACCTCTCGCTCCGAAGGCAGCGAGAGGTCCAACCACCAACTACCAACTAAGCCACGGGGTCGTCGGGGTTTTTTCGATTTTTGAATAATTTAATTGTTTTTATTTAATGGTATCGCTAATTAATTACCGCATTATTTTCTCCAACGTATCACCAAAAAAGGAAATGTTGCGTAATATAACTAGGTTTTTTTAAAATTATTTATGTGTAAATAAATTTCAAATATTAAATTAGGTAATTAATCGATTAGAATGATACAAAAAGGAGTTTCTTCTATCGTTTCTAATCTCAGCAGTAACTTATTAATCTTAGTTAAGCAATATTATTTAGCTTACCTTAAAATGCCAGATCATCTTATTTAAGCAAGTTAGTTATTATTTAGCTTACCTTAAAATGCCAGATAATCTAAGCAACATTCAACCCGGTCAGAAGTTGACCATTAGTATTTAGAGGCATTTGAACTTAGCACATCCGTGCTTCAGACGGCATATTAAGATCTCGGTCCCGACCAAATTAGTCGTTAAGCCATGTCAGATACAGGTGGCTTAAAAATCCGACACCAGTTGGCCACTTGGTCACACGAAATAATGAAAAAGAAGAACCTGACATAATCAGATGTCGTCGAATTTTTGGTTTTAAGACATGCCGGTTTCCTCACGATGTTTTCCTTCACTGCTTGAAGACCGCGCTCATTGGCGCTTAATAGGAGATATCTGTCAAGTAGTGGTATGTCTAGATGGTTCAAATCGGTTCACAATAGGCGAATAAATGTTAACAAAACAAACAAAAAAGTGTAAATCCTTGTGTCAGTAGCGAGTCTAGAATTAACGTGTAGAATTGCAGACTCTCTCGAAAGTTTAGTGTCGAGTCTTGGTTCTTGTTGTCCAAAATTACACTCATTACTGTTGAACACTGAATGTTGTTAAAGGAATTTAAAAACAGACTGAATGCGATTTGAGTTCGCAAGTTCGTCCGGAGAGGTAACGCCACCACACCTGGAATCCGCCGCCAAGCAATAGTGCTCGCATTATTGTGTTCCGATGGAAGGGTGTGGGTGCCGGTGAAATCATATGCGCATGAGACGTATCATCCCCGTCTCGGATGATGGACGCAGCAGGATGAGTGCGACTCAGTGTAAGACCCAAATCTTAAGTCGCATTACTGTTGTCATGGGCGGGGGTCGCCACTTACCACCAGGTGGGCCCTCAGCTCGTTCCGTCACATTTTCACATAAAAAAAAAATACCACCAAAAATCCGTAACACCGATTATCTTTATCAAAGCCAAAGTCAAGATATTTGATTCCCGTTGAATTCTTAAAAATTGTTGGAAATCACTCTTTCAAATAAATATGTACAAAAACATTTAATACTAAAATCTATCCGACCCTCCAGGGGAAGAACAAGCAAGAAACCCCTAATTGATTGGCCTCACAGCTTAGTTGGTAGTAGTGGGTTCAATTCCCACTCGGGACAAGCATTTGTGTGACGAACATAAATGTTTCTGTATTTGAGTGTAAATATATATACATGGATATATTTATAAGAAATTATAGTATATCAGTTATCTAGTTACAATATTACAAGCTATGCTTAGTTTGGGGCTAGATTTATCTATCGATCCATCCTAGTATATGAAAAGGACACGAATGCTGTCAAGTAGTACTAGACCAATACCGTAACCTACTTGGAATACGCCATTAGCAAATATCTAGAAAGCACACCTCTCATATACGATTCTACGAAACTACATTAATATTTCAGAGTCGGGCACAAGTTGGGGTCCTTTCTAAACAGCCCTTGGTCTTCTAAAGTTATTCCAACTTTGCTGGAAGTTCCTCGCTCTGGGGCCAGGGTAAAGATTACTTTGTAAGGGATGGGGTTCGCCTTATCTTAAGTTTGTTAGTTTCTGCTTTTTGATAATAAATGGTGTTTGTGTTGTCCAATATTTGCGGTTCATTGGGCACTTGGGGTATTGTTTCACTTTAACTTCTGTTATTAATAAAGACTTCTCTATATATTGTTATATCTATTATTTTCGGTACATAAATATTCATGGACAGTTCTAGCTGCGCCATCTAGCTACAAACTAAGCATAACTTGTAGTGAGAACCAGGTTATGGATAGAATACTCACGCAGATAGAACCTATACATACTTCTATTTTCACTTGTCACTTATTGCTTTATTTTATATGGAAAAGTAACAAGTTATATGAATAACAATAAGTTAAATAATAAATATATACTTTGGATAGCAATTCAAAATATTATCCAGCACTTTTATTTCATTATAAAACATAAAAATTTTTTAATGTTAAATATATGGGAAATAAAGTTGACGCAACATTTTTGGATATTAAGTACAATTGTACTTAACCAGTGATTAAAATTGACTGACATATTTACTTGCTATCACTTTATAAATGATCTGCCTACGGCTCCGTGACTTAGTTAATAGTAGCCCTGCCTTCGAAGCGAGGGGTCCCGGGTTCGTTTCCCGGCCGGGGCACACGTTGTGTGGTGAGCATGAAGTTCGTTCTTGGATGTTTGTCTTGTGTTTCTGTTTGTCCATGCCATCTGCGACACAGGGAATTCTACACAGGGTTGTTATAACCGACGAACCTCGACCTCGAAGACTTAAGAAAAATACCATTCTGTATAAATAGTGGAATTTCCAACTAAACTAAACTAAATGAATAATAATTCAATAGTTATCAAACCCAAACAATAATATTAGGCCGTGGAACTTCAAGTAAATTCGACGTTACAAGTGATAAATCAGTACAGTCGTTCACATAAACGAATTCGTGTAATCTGGTTCGGCATATTGTTAGTTACGATTGTATCTTTCTGCTGGTTTCACATGAGGACTAAAGCGAGTGCTAGTTAATGGTAGGGTGGCCCTTAATTTGTTGCTGAGCGAGACAATTGGTAATTCTGTAATTCTTTATTGTACACAAAAAAAAAAACACATTTATAGAAGGTATTGAAAAAATATTATATATACAAAGACGAACTTAACCCTATAAAGAGTTTTCTTCCAGCAAACCTTTGAGGACAGAGAGAGTTGATTAAAGAGGAAGGACTGTGTACACAGATAAAAAAGGTTAAGTTAGACAATATATAATAGCTAACTATAACATATCTCTATATACATATTTCAAATACATAAATAAATAACAACCATAAACTAATATATATATATATATACTCACATACACACATACATATATAGATAGATAAATAAAATAAATAAATAATAAAAGTATATTTTACTAACAAATACCAGATTAAAGCGGTATTATTTATTTTTAATTAAGACAGGTCTTAATCGAAGAGATGCTAGCACTATTGCTCTTTTATAATAAATTTTTTCTACCTGTCTGTAACAGACCTTGAAACCATCCAACTCCAAACCGGTTTCATTAGAAAGGTAATAATGCGAAGATTTTGAATCTCTTAAACAATGGATTAAGAACAAATTTCTTCTTTTACGCCGGCCGGCGTGTGCTTTTAAATATATTTAATACAACTAAATTCAAAATATTTTATATTTATGTGTTTTATATACTCGTGTATTTCATTGTATTAAATTAAGTCTCGTAATAATAAGATGTTTTTAGTTACTATGTTATTACGTAATAACATTGTAACTAAAAACATTTATATTATTACGAGACTTCGAGATATTGTAAATATTTTCTTATTACATAATACTATAATATTTACAAAATAACTTACAGCATAAACACCCTACCACTTACGTATACGTGGCAAAGTCGAGGAGCCAACGAGATTTTGACCAATTTATAGCGTGCCAAGTGGAAAGATAAGGCAATACAGCTTAGAAGCGGGGTTTGTATTGGCAAACTAATTTTGCATGCGCTTGTACCAACCCCTGTATCTGAGTGCACTTGACTGTACTTAATACATGTAGATTATTGTTGATGTTTCATTTGAGTGACACCTCATTTACATGATTAGTTGTAATTGGAATATTTTATCAAAGGCTTGCTGAGATTAATCACAAATGTTATGCACTTCGTCTTAAATCGTATAGATTGGTTGTTGGAGTGAGATAGAAAATGCTTTCAAACGAGCATTCTCTTTCCCACCCCTGCCTTGTCCCATCTTCTTTCTAAGTGGCAACATTTGGAGTAGGAGTTCCCGAGCCAAAGAAACCTAACATAAGCCATGCTTGGCTAAAAAAATTAGGTCTGCAACACGACTTATCGACTAATATAGCCGGAACCAAAACCTTAACTTGTAATAAGGTCACTTTTAGCTAATTGCCTCATAGACGATAAGAACACTTTTAATTAAAAGTTAGATAAATTGAATTAATTATTATAAATATGATCCCATGTGCTGTATTCAAATTAATATGGGACTAGCAGCCCGTCCCGGCTTCGCACGGGCTAGTGACATAACTACAATAGTTGGACATATGCTACCGCGGAGTTTTTTGTAGACATTATGATGTTCTTCAATATTGTTGTACATTATTTTGTTCTATAGCTAATAGTTTCGGCAGCGCATTCGACGAAAGACATTTTAAGACTCATTTTTCTACACCTTCGGTTACATTGTTCAAATTTTACCAAGGATCCCTAATTTTTTTCAAAATGAAATGTAGCCTATGTCAAATTGGAAGAATGTAGCATTCTATTGGTGAAAGAATTTTTTAAATTGGCCCCGTACTTTTTGAGCCTATTCATTACAAACATGCAAACGTAGGTACAAATCTTTCCTCTTTATAATATTAGTGTAGATATTGCGAATAATTCTAGCTAAATAACGACTGACATTATGAAACTATTCAAAACAATAATTCATAATCAGTAATCCTAAACGCTCTCCATCCGCCCATTGAACACCAAGTCTACTTTAATTACTCACATAATCACCATAAACAAACAAACTAACGCGAATATTTCACTAGATATCCGACATTTCTTATCCAACCCACTTAAAACATGCGAAGGGCAATGGGCCCTCTGAGTGTCATTCATCAGCAACCAACTTTGTATGTACGCTTCTCTTATTATTTCCACCCCTGACTATAAAATTGAACCAAACGTGACTCTCGATCCGCCAATAAATACCAGCCTTAATCCGTATTCAGAGAGTCTACAATTGTTTGTCCAAAAGGGTTATGGTACAGCCGTTTTTGGGCATTAATTATCACTCGGTCCCGCTGTAGGGTAAACCCTTTAGGAAATTTTCGTCCCTTACTGGACACCCCTCGGTCCAAGCGTGCCTCCGTCATTAGTGCACTATATATACAGGTATGGTGAAAGGTTTAATTACAACGCTGAATATTTTGATGTTAATCGCCTTTCAAAATGACTTGGGAGTAATTAAAATTGCCGACAACACGTATTTTGGAGGTAACTTTCATATTGATAATATTTATCAAGACCAAGGTTTTGTTGCCTATGACTTGAGGGATAAGATTTTTAAAGCCCATTCACTCATGCTTGTTGGGAGTAAGCTTGTTCCTACTTTGGGAACCGACGTGATCAACAAACTCAAACTCATTTACTCTGTTAAATCTTAAGTAGGTAAAGTATGGATAAGTGAAACTTTAAAAGCACAAGTAAGCATATTCGGGTGCATATAACATGTCACAGGAGCACCAGTGGCAAATTACATGCACACAGATATGTCAAATTACAGTCAGTTTTCATGTTTCAGCTAATATTTTACGTCTGTTCTAATACATTCTTATAAGTACGTTAATTTCCTACTTATTGTAAGAATGTTGATTGTAAGGACTTCTTAGACATTTAGAAATAATGCAATGGTAAGTCGGAAAGTCTATCTTTAGAATATTTTTTATAATATGTTATTTGTACAATATTCAAAAATACTTTTGCGTCTTTACTTCATTCAGATATTTTATTAACAAACTGGCTATTGTTTCTAAACATTTATATTTAAAGTCTACTCATGGGGGGATCTGAGTTGAATTGCTATTATTTGTGGGCGGCGGTAACCACTTACATTCATGCCATTAAAAAGAATACATTATTACAAACAACATATTTATTCCCGGCCCGGGCATACTTTGTGTGGTGAGCATGAAGTTTCTTCTCGTGTCTTGAATGTTTGTCTCGTGTTTCTTTGTTTTTCCATGCCATCTGCGACACAGGGAATCCTGAGAGATAAATAGTTTGATAAATACATTGTTCCATAATTATATAATTTGATGATACCATAAGCTTCCTTATGATCTCAAGTGCCAAAGAATAAAATGATCCATCCCAACCCCCATCAGCACGATGACTTGCGCCACGATATGCCATGTGCTAAGGGTGCAGATTAGGGACGGCATATCGCCTAATTATCTGGTAGGGTTGCCACTCTAAAATGAGAATACACATTATATAATCTGCCTAGCAGTGCCCCGCGGATTCCGTACCAGCCTCTAATGTTCCCACTGCAGGGACACCGGCCTACTCTCGATAATTGAGAGTGAATGGGCTCTGATCTACAACGGGAGCCCAATCCGGATTGGTAGATGTCACATGTCGTCGAATTATTGGTTCTAAGACATGCCGGTTTCCTCACGATGTTTTCTGTCACCGTTTTGAGAACGTGGTATTTTGCGCACACAATTATTAATTAATAAATTAATCTATCGTGAGCATATTATGTCCGTTTACTGCGATCAATGATATTAAAAAATGCTTTATATAATTAAAAAATGTACTGAATTTATGAATAATTTAGTTTTCTTCTACCAAAAATTTTGAGAATATTTATATTATTCAGATCAATCAGTAGAAATCAAATTTCGGCACACCCCTGTTCTATTCAGCACTTTGATTATCACGTAAGTTTTACTAATGGCTTGTTAGAGTTTTGAAATTTGAAACGAAAGGGCTATGTTATATGACAGCTTTTTAATTGGTTTAATTGATAAATATTGGGCAAGGGTGGGCAAAGTGATGATGTTACATTGACATATTTCGACCAATTTCAAAAATGAAGAGAATTCTAAAATTCTATTTACTTTTTTATGTTTTACCAGCAGTTCGTAACGCATTTTTTTAATTGATCGGTTGTGTCTTTAGATTTTGGCAACATTATTACATCGTCAATTTATTAACAAAACTATTTATTTTTAACATTTTTGCTTTTTAAGCCTTTATTTGAAGAAATAGGAGATACGAAATGTATTATTGAAAGAATTTTACGCACGTGGTGGTCATTTATTACAAAATGTGACTGTGTTACATGTTTTGTAACGCGTAAAACATGTAACACGCAAGTCACGTAACATGTGACATGCTGTCACATTTACCATGATTTGACTGTCAATTAATAGGAAGCTAGTTCAAATCCATGCCCTCGCTTAGAATCTATATTAATAAATAAAATTGAAGTATCTGTTTGTAATATCAAAATAACACCTTTTGATTAAATTAATTTGAAAGTATATACAGTACTTATAACAAAAAACATTTCTCTTTTTTGTCCGTCTGTCTGTTTGTTCTAGCTAATCTCCGAAACGGCGAGGCCGGTTTTGACGGGATTTCCACGGCAAATTGTCTGAACAAAAATGATATTTGACCGTTTGTAGTGTTCAATATTAAAGTATAATTTCTTTAGATTATATTTAAAATAGAATTATTTTAATTAGAAAATGTATTGGCGTAAGTTTACTAATGAGGATTTAACTTTGATATCAATATTCCTGTCTATATTTTGAGAAATCACACGTTACTGTCAATATTTTACCTCATTAGGAGCGAGTGATCGTATTTAAGAGGCTCTACTTATTTGCTTTCGTAGCTGAGTACCTTTTGAGTCCCTACACGTACCCCCTGGATAAAGGGGCAACAAAATGCCCCTTTATCCAGGGTTTTTTTTTTGTTTTGCCCCTTTATCCAGGGCTTATTTTATTTTTTTGCCCCTTTATCCAGTAATAATATAATCCTTATATTGTTATTTTTTTCTGTAAATACCTAATGTTCATTACAAAAATGCTTGTTCTGGGTGGGAATCAAGCCCACGATCTACTAGAAGGCAAATCTACTGAGTTAAACCTAATAAGAGAGAGAGTTTTTGAAATAGTGCAAATAAAGCATATATTTCTGTGCTTTTCTACAGCGGAAGGAGTAAATGATAAGCTTAAGTAGTGTCGAATGCAAATAGTGACAAAAATATATTATATCTCGAGACGCATTTACCGTAACCGGTAACAAAAGTCGTTTTATATAGAAACGTATATAAAACCAGTCCATTTAAAAATAACAAACACCTTAAGCAATGACTCATAATAAACAGCGCAAATTATTACTCCCAGCCTTTATATTTCGTCCATTAAACGCACAAAGCCTTCAGATACGTCTTTATGAAACTATGAAAACGTAATGACCATACGTCACATCGTAAAATACCTACAAAACAATGGGAGCTCGCGACAGAAATTAATATATCATTATGTCAGGCCCATGTAGGCAGCCCCACTCGCAATAGCTATCTCGCTCAGTCATGAACAAGAACTGTGTGCTTTGTCCCGTTCTCGGGTGGCAAACTTTGCTATGAATGCGCGAATCTCTCGTGATTGGGATTTGTTAATCTACCCGCAATGCTGGAACTGTTAAGGTTAAATTTGTAATGTTACAAAAACAATTTGTGCAATTCAGTTAGTAAAAAAGTGCAAGGAATGTATGTAACAACTTAATTGGACTTAGATGATAATATAATAATAATCTTTATTCAGTCAACATGAACCATGGGGTTAGTAAAAAACTTAAGATGTTAGTACTTAATAACTAGAGTAGGTAAGTCAAACTTTTTTTGTGCAGAACTTACGTGAAAATTTACGTAATTATGTATTCAATATTTTAAACTGTTCCTTGTACTATGATTCTTTGTAATACAGGTAACCTCTGTAAAACAGATAATCAAAAACCCGACGGAAAATTTCATGCTCATTCCAATATGTTTGACTAGGGGATCGAACCAGGAACCCCTCGCATGGTTACTACCAACTACAGAGCCATTACAGTGCATATACATTATTGCTTCTGGAAATCTGAACCATCAACCGTCACTCACAATGATACAACAACAATGATACAACATTCCGCTGAAGTCGAGTAAAACATAGCAAATGCTACGCGATCGAACGCCTACGATTCCGTAGCTCGTAGAGGTTGCGTAGCTGCGAGCGTAGCAAAAGATAGTTACACATTTGCAAAGTCTGGTGTTCTTTTTATCATACATAATTAAATATACATGAATAAAACTGTTTTATAAGTGCAAGTTTTTCTTATCTTATTTAGTATTTTCTTAGATCGATATATTCTACTATAGTGCTTAATTCTACCTATATAGTTACTCAAAGGTATTCGGAGAAAGATCTTTCCTACAAAACTATTGTACACGTCTACAAACCGGGGCACGGTCAGAGAGTAAACAACCAAACAGAGAATTAAAATAATAATAAAACCGGTCTTGTACAGTCTTGAAGATAAATTACGAGGAATTTATAACAAACTAAACGTTGTCTAAATCTAGAACAGAGTCAACATAACGTAATGATTACACACTAATACCCCTACACCACGATACCGTGTGGCATGAAAACAGAAACACAAAAAAAACAGCCAAGAACAAACTTTACGCTCATCGAACAAGGCTTTCCCGGCCGGTATTCGAAACTGGGACCCCTCAAAGGCAGAGCTCTACGAAGACAAGAGGAAACAATAAATGGTTTTCTCTATTCAAACTTACTCTACACCCGGCTCACGAGACAGACGTTGCTTTGCCACAGCACTTCACATCACAGGCTAATTTACACGACGCGGTACAAAGAAAAATACGCTAATTAAAAACTGAGTCATCACAAAGTGTCATACCAAACGGAAAGTCGGCTTCTGTTGGCCTAGCTTTGTGCTTTTCGTTCGGGATTAGAGATGTGTGTCGCAATTGACAACTACGTTTGTTGCTGTCATTGATTTTTTTTTTCTGTCTGTAAGCTTTGGCTGAGTTTGATTGGTGTCACCTTCTGTACCAATTAGGACTAACGTTTTCAGTGTCTGTGTTAATATGTATTTTAAGCATATATTTACAAAATACGTATTACGTAAGAATCACAGTAAATTTGGGATGGCGCTGTGTGGAATGTTCATGAATGAATATTTATTTATAACCTAGTAATCTTGTTGTTTTTCTCGTAAGAATCGTGGTAAAAAATGATTGTCCCCGCCCGTAATACTTATAAATTTATTTCGTAAAAGAAAACCTTTAAAGACATTGCTAGATGTGTTTTTAATCAATCAACTACTCAATTTTTTTAAATAAATACTTAATAAACACAAAAAAGCACATGCAAAAACAAATAAATTTATTTAAAAAAAAAATCGTAACAAATAAAGCACCTCATAGTGTAAACAATAATTTAAAGACAAGATCTTGTTAAAAAAAATAAACAAGAACATTAAATTCGAATTTTAAAACAGTAACAATCACAATTACGTAAGCAAATATTGCTCCTATTTTAAAATACTCAACTATTTAAAATTAGAACGCCTCTCTGCTTTATCAAGCAAGGAGGTACGCTGCATTTTTTCTTTGAAAACCATAATGTAAAGACTCTTTGTCGTGCGTTCGCATTGACGTGGGTCTTTCAGTGCACTCGAATCAGCTCATTATAGTGTTTCCTCGCATCATTTCCTTCAGACATCGTGTTTTATATCATACTAAGACTTTTATTACGATATGAGCTTGTTACGTCAATGCATTATGATGTTAGTACGAGCAATAGTTGGGAAAATGAGCGAGCTTTAAATAAATTGTGTATTGTGAGTAATGTCTCTTGGATGTTTACGAGGGTTTTTAATTTCTTAATTATAAATCTAAATGTTTTGAAAAACTAATGAATTAGTAATTTAGAAGACGTTTTACTATAGAATTAGTAATTTGTAGTCATTGGGGGGTCCAGTTACTCACGTTAGTAGATGAGTAACCTTCAATTCTCTACCTCATGGTACGAAAGGAGCAACTAAAAGAAGTAGTAGATTTTGTGCCAAGTTCTTCCGGAATAGTTCTGCCTCCACACCAGGTAATTTGCCGCCAAGCAGTGATGCCGGGGAAAGCGCAAACATTAGACGTTACATTCTCGTCTCGGATGATAGGTGCAAGAGGGTTCGTTTTGGGTCTTCTCATATTTTGGTCGGAGAGGACCTAAATTGTGTAACTATTGTTATGGGAAAAAGTAACAACTTATTTTCAACAACATTTGGTTACAACATTCATTTACCAAATACAGGCAACGAAAATATACTTACCCTTAAATTGAAAATTATTGATCTACGTACAACGTCAGTATGTTCATGAATAAGCAGAAGCACTTGTACATTTAACATTGAAAACTACAACTCCATTCAAATACGTCTTACGATTGTTTCAGGTTCACGTATCGACAGGCGGGGTGAATGTGGAAAGCATGAAGAATTAAAAGCCTTTTAATGATGACCTGCTTCGCCTGCGGCCCTGGACGGTCTTCAACGAACAACAGTCACTCATCAAATTATTATAATAGTAGCTCCATCTGGCGAAGATACACTGAACACTGAGTAACTACTCAAAGAGAGAGAGGAGATTACTCCTCTCTTTCTTTGATTCCTCGCTGCAGACGGTCGAGACCTTGTGTCGTGATTCTTTATCTAATGAAGGTTATTTTCCAAACATCAACAAACTATCCCGTGCTTCGGAGTGTCTTTGATATCGGTCCCAATTATACTACTTGGTAAACCATGTCGGAGACCTCCACGTGGCTTGAATATTCCGTGACCAGAAATGGCTATTCACACGAAATGAAGGAGAATCAACAGGAATGGAATAAATTATCAGCTGATTTCATAGTGTGCTTGTGTTAATTTTTATGTTATTATAAATAGTTTTAAAACCCGTAGAGTATTTATTTAGAAAAGAAAAAATCCCTCTATGTTCTTGAAAGTGTACAATAGCGTAGTATTTTTAAGAACACTTTAAAACAGAGCGACGTTTTCACATTATCAAATAAACTCTATAAATAAAGAAAATTAAAAAAAAATATTTAAAAATTCGATTTGAACACGCACTCTATTTATTCTCTCTAATGGGTCAGGAAGAAAAGAGGAATAGGTGTACAAGGATTTATTCTATAAAATCTGTATTCATGTATAATTCACAAATAATAATTGTCTACTATGATTTCTTACCCTTGTAAAATATCAATACGACAATCAAAATTTTTAGGATGCTTAAAATATGTATAAGAATAAATAAAATTGAGACTTTTGCATAAACCCATCCCCTTTAAGTGCTGTTCTTAAAACCATACGTGGTTTTATCGAAGAGCGTTCAGACGAACAAAATGGAAACACACGTTTTCGATGACTGTTGTTAAATATTCAAATGTTTTACGTGCATGAAAAGAATTTTCGGAGAAGTTTGTTTTCTTTACGTACGTTCTCATTTCGTTATTGATGGTACAAGCTTTCACAAAAATCAATGGCACTGATCATACATTCGAACACAGAAAGTGGAAAGCTTTCGATGATCATTAAAAATAAATAATAATTGCCAGTAATCCCGGAAACCGGTAACAAGTGGCGGTTAATTAGCACTTTTCCATCAAAAGGCAACACTGCGATACTAGCGCCAACTAGCGCCCGTAATTGGCATCGGCACGTGATACAACAATCGAGGGAAATGCAATAAAAAGTCACAATTGGTGAAAAAGTGGCAACTTAAGGCCACTCCATTCTACCGCTAATTAACGCGTTGGGTATCGGTGGCAATAATTGTTTTGGGTGGCGTTTCTCCCAGGTAATATTGCGTCGACACCTGCAAAGTAAAATCGAGACAACTTTTTTATATGCTTACTGGTTTGTTGAAAATTTTGTTGAATCCGTTAATTGGCTTTTAAACGAGTGATCAAATAATTATTTAGTCTGAATATAGCATAGTTTGGAGTTCCAATTCGATGGCTTTATTAATATAGTTAAGTTATAGTCCCATTGTTTGAATGAATGGATATTTCAATCTTAAAAAAGAAAAACAACGTTATCACACTCATACCTCTGCACTAGGATTCCCTGTGTCGCAGATGGCATGGACAAACACAGAAACACAAGACAAACACCCAAGACCCGAGAACAAACTTCATGCTCACCACACAAAGTGTGCCCCGGCCGGGAATCGAACTCGGGACCCCTCGCTTCGAAGGCAGGGCTACTACCAACTAAGCCACGGAGCCGTCGAAAGTATGAATGTGAGAATAAATATTTTATTGTTCACCAAGTTAACCTCTAAAAACACCCCGGATAGATTCATTCGATTTTTGTCCCCGTCTTTTACAATAGCTTGTTTAACAATATATTATGGTCAGATTACTGTAACTTTTTTGCTCGATCTCTATTTCTACTGGTAGATACGTGTATCTTAGTTGAGCAACAAAACATTCAAAAGCACAATCTAGGAACAGATAGTTGCATATTAAGTACAAATTCACATTACGAAAGCGAAGTCTTTGCCAAATGTTTTAACTCAAATCCTACGAATAGTAAAAGAGATCGCTAATGTAGAGCTACTACATTAATTTGATGGTATTTATTAAGAACTAGCTGTTCCCCGTGACTTCGTCGGCGAGGAATTTTTTTTTTGCTCGGTTCCATAATTCAGTTATATTTTTTTTTAATAAAAATAGTCTTAATTATTCCTGATCACATTGGCTATCTGACATTGAAAATCCCGTCAAGATCGGGTTTTTGCAATTTTTTTAAGATATAGTTTTTTTGTTATAATTACCATATATACTTTCAAATTCTTTTAGTGAAACGGTGTTGACATTACAACACTTCAATTTTATTTAGTTGTATAGGTTGTAGTATGCTTTGAGGATGTCAATTAATGTACCTTATGGCCGATTAGACATTTAAAAATGTATAATAATTTAATTTGAATTGAAAAAAAAAATTAATAAGGAAACATTAAGTTCTCGGGCTTTGGATGTTTTTGTTGTTGATTGTTTATGTCCTTCTCTGCGATAGAGAGAATCCTAGCGACACTTACGCGTGTGTATTTAATAGGTTTAAAATATAATTGATTTTGTAATAAAAATATGGTGAAAGGATTTCGGAATTTTGTCATTACCAAAGCCTGATACAATTTCGAATTCTAGGTAGCCATTTAACGGGAAAAAAATCATTGAGTCTGCTGTTTATTACTCTACATAACTTTATATTTATGGTTTTTATGAGTAGTAGCGAGCTTAAGTTTTTTAGGTAAAAAAAATGGTGCTGTCTCCTACACTAATGCTGTAAATGGTAAGCTAAGCTGCACGTATCTAACAGTCCGTTGGCCAATAGCAGGCAATGGTCGTTTGTATGCTAATTCTGATTCTTGCACTTCTGTTTACATGTTAGCTGACTTTGAAAAGGAGGCAATTCTCCATACGGCTGTTTATTTTTTGGTATATTTGCTATATCTTTACTAATGAATGATGATGATTTTATTTTTATCGAACGATCTAATCTGATTTTTGTCGAAGATTGCGAGAATGTTTTTAAAACATTTAAAACATTTGAAACATCGTAAGGAAACCAGCATAATATTATGAAAAGTGGCTGATTCAAAAAATCTAAATAAACATCCAAATTGGTATATAACGGGCGAAGAAAAAGTCACAGGAAAGCAAAATGCAATTTCGTTTACTTGGAAGACATATTTTTTCCTGTTATTTTGGATTCATAATTGACATATTTTGATAAAAAAAATTATGGTACCAAACTGAAAGCATATTTAAAAAAATATAATTAAATTTAAAAAAACAAAATCTGTTAATAAGTGACGGAGAACAGAGGTAACAAACATAAAAAAGAAAAAAATTGACCTGTGATACCAATCCAGAATAGGATCCCGTAGTAGATTAAAGTCAATTTACTCTCGCAATGTACGAATATATTGTACATACAAGGCAGGTTTTAGAAACAAGTCGTTTTCAGCCAAGGCTTATAGCATCAGGTGGGTCCAACGGTGCGTCAAATGCTTCTCAAACGGACAAAGCTTCATCCAATCACGGCCATTTCAATGCAATTTGGTTAATTGATTACTTTGTCTGTTCTTTTGAGCGGAAAAGGTCTTCTAAAATGTTACTGGACTTGGAGTTTCAGCCACTCGAAGTTTTCCGATATAGCTTATTCAGACAAACGTTCCTCACGTTAAATCTAACTTACACGGCAAAAATTTTAAAGTTTTAAGACCTTCAGAGATGGTTATCAATTTGGATGTATTTTTTAAAATGTATGTTACATCTGTTCTTTATAATTTATCAACCGATTTGGAAAATTCTATTATTTGAATAGATATGTGCTCCGGTTCCATAGAAATTTTATTAAAATCGATATAATAATTTGGTAGTTATCTAAAAATAATAAATGTTATCGAAGTAAACGAAATTGAATGATTTGCTTTCCTGTGACTTTTTTCTTCGTTCGTTGTATACCGATTTGAACGTTCCTTTTAAAAATGGTAGAATGTGCCTGAGAGCGAGAAATAAGAAATAAAGTACTGTGGCTTTTTCTATTTTTTTTAAATCAATCACTTGTTCTTCTATAGTCTATAGTTCTATACTAAGAAGCCAACTTTTATATCAGAAATTTTCAGCCACTCGAAGTTTTCCGATATAGCTTATTCAGACAAACGTTCCTCACGTTAAATCTCATTTTTTAATTTTTACTTCAAACCATTTTTTTTGCGTACAATAGTTGTATAATAAATTATAAAACTAGATATTTTATATATTGCCTCGTTAAGACGTACAAAAACTTCAATACCTGTTTAAAAGCAAGGTAAAAATGGTTACAGTGATCCAACTAATATTGTAAAGGCTAAATTATGTATGTGTGTGTGTATGTTTGTTACTCCTTCACGCTCAATTGGCTCAACGGATTTGAATCAAATTTAGTACCGGGATAGTTTATATCCTAGATTAACACATAGGCTTGTTTAAGCCCAGAAAAGTGCAGTATTATGACTTGTAGGATCGCCAATAGTGGGAATACTGCGGGGCGTAGTAGTATAATTTTTTTATCCAATTAAAGTCCATAAAAAATCTTTATATTATAGATACCGAATTCATGATGGCAAAGAAAACAGCAAACATGTCAATATTATTTCTTAATTTCTAAATAACCATTTTCAAATTTCCGTTTTGATTCATGTCTTTAAATTAATTTATCAGTTTTTTAGCTAACTACATACTTCTTGAATTGAATATTGCGTAAAATTGTGTTGTTATAATATTTAAGTTAGTTTATAACTGTAATAAGAAATTGTTAGCATATTATTACCTATAAAAGTTTTAGTTTTATTTCATACTAGCTGCGCCCTGCGGTGTTACCCGTGGTTGGACTTCCTACAGAAACCGTACATTTTTCCGGGATAGAAAGTGGCCTATGTGCTATTCCAGACTATAATCTATCTCTGTGCCAAATTTCATCTAGGTCCGTTCAGCCGTTCTGGCGTAATTGAGTAACAAAAATTCATCTATACTTACAAACTTTCGCGTTTATAATATTAGTAGGATTTATAATAAACCACAAATGATCACAGCAGCAAATAGTAATAAATTAACATTGTGTGAAAAACTATCATCAAAAACTCAACACATCATTTTGTTCAGTGACAATTTGTCAATGTTAACCCTCTATAACCCAAGCGGTCTATCGCGCCTTCTGTTGACAAAACTTTATTACCGAATTGACAATATTACCCCAAAAACGGGCAATAGTTTTTGTCGACCCACCGCGCAGTTGGTTGAAAAATTCAAAAGACTGATCTAGTTTTGACCCCAAATTGCTTACAAAGGTGACAATAGAACTTGTAATACTGGTTATATTGGATTTACGTACTTTCGTCGAAATTATTTTTATAATATTGTTTGGCACTGTCGCATGTTACGAAGTGTTTTATGTAATGTGAGCTGGAATTTGTATGCTGGTTAATGCCAGTGAGGACAGAACAATGTTTTTTAGATCTAATTACAATAGAAGGTTCATATTATTTTATGCTACATACTCAAAAGGTGGAAAATAATGAATTAATATTTTACTGTCATTAAAAATGAAACTACTTAATAACCTAATAATACTTACAACGAGGTCCTGGAGCTGTATATTATATTTCTTAACTGAATTTAACAGAGCAAATTATCACCACATTCTACGGTGTCTTGCAACTAACTGGAACTCCGTGGGGAAGTTCTCAGTACTAAATTGCGAGTCTAGTACATTGGTAGATACATAGAAAGTCAAAGTAAAAGTCGAAGTCAAAATACTTTACCTCCGTTAAATTAAAAAAAAAAATTTGAAACGTCACTTTCTTAATAAATATGTACCTACGAGAACATGCCTTCTTAATACTAAGTTTAAGAACAAAAAAAAAGCACTTGTTCAAATATTATCCGACCGTCCATAGGGAAAAACAAGCAAGAAATCCCTATAAACAGTGAATGTTTTTATGTATTTAGTTATTTTGATTTAACTATAATACCAAACTATAAACTGATTTTAATATATTCCTATGAGCCTAATCTGAAAGTATTTCCTATAAATAAAAGATTAATTTTCCAAATCGATTGATAAATGACAAAGAACTGAGGCAAAAAACATTTTAAAAAAATACAACCGAATTCATATCCTCCCTTAGAAATCAGCTGAAAAGAGTATGGTCTTACTATTTGCACACGGTGCATTATTTGCCCAACACAACGCCCTACGCTTTATAATGTAAACCAAAAAAACTTAGAAAACCCACAAACAAAAGCAAAATTTCGACTGCACTGCAGACGCCGTCCGTCTAGCCTCAAAAAATAGGTCACTATTGTTACCACCGTCCATTTTAAATGAACAAAATGGCGGCGTTCCGAATTCAAACATAATAGCGTAACTCCGAGATTTGAAACAATGCTCTAATCCCCGGGAAGGGTTAAATGCATGCTATTGGTCAACTGTGCCCCCCGGCATTCGCTTGTGTGGGTGTCTCAAAGTTTTAGCGTAATGTCGACGACATTTGCATGTGTGATAATGTATAATTGTTCTAGAATTGAGCGGCAGATAGATTTTTGTTTGAAGATTTAAAGTAATAAATATTCATGTACATCTAGCAGCGCCATAGCCTCAAACTAAACATAACTTGTAAATTGAAAACCAGATAACTGATAGAATACTCAAACTATAGTACTTTTTTTGTAAATTTCTAGAAATATATAATTTTCACACAAATACTTGACCTGGGTGGTAATCGAATCCACGACCCACAGAAGGCAGAGCTACTACCTACTGAGCTGTGTGACAAGTCAAAAGTAAATAATAAAGAACTATTGAAATCCAAGACTATTATTAAAACTTACTCCTATTCAAGTAGATACGGGAGGCGGCCAAGAATATTCAAATTTGGGACGCCAACCTATCAAACGGAGTAGGTACGTCCAAATGGGACCAACTTAGTCCAAACTACTAACTACTGTCACATAAAAACAAACAGTCCAAAACTGAAGACAATTCATCGAATCCGTCAACCGCGACTGAGGAATCGCAATCAAAACTTCCCTTCGGTGGGTACAACGTCGCAACATCAGAATAAATTTAACGAAAGGATAATACATGAGAAATACAGGTGATGTACCTTGCTTCCAAGACGCAACAGCCGGGTTGAAAATAAAAAAACGTAAAACTCAAACTAATTTCTTTTTCAAACGTTTACACACTCACCTCTGCATTAGGATTCCGATTTGAGGCCGATGACTCGGCTTTGCTTGCGTTGATGTAGATTTTGACTATTATTTCTGGAGCAAAGGTACCCTGCGTCCTTTTTTGTATTGCTGACAACGTACATACATTTCATGATGATCGGTGGAGTAGTTGGGCGTGAAAGCGTAACAAATAAATAAACTTAAACTCGTATTTATAATGTTTCAGTTACGATCATCACTGAACAAATATCTAAAAGTACATTTTTTTTCAATACATACAATTTGTGTTACAATTGAGAGTCTAAATTCCACTTAAATGGTTTTTTATTAGTTTACCTATATTAATATAAGATTAATTTATTAATTTTAATATGAAATTTAATCAAATAAAAACAAATATCAAATCTGGTTTTGAATAGTAATGATTGTCATAATTTTTTGAAAATTTTGTAATAGATCCGCTTCTATTCGCGCATTATTCCTTTAACCCCAACGCCTCCGCGGCCCACTTTTCTCCCAAAGACCATTATTTGAATGTCTTTCAACCCGTGAGAAGGGTCTAAAACACCCGGACCCCACGCGTGTTCTCCTCTGATAATGTAATTAAAACAACACCTTTATTCGGCGGGTCTTGGTGTTGCCAGTAGAATTAGCGTTTGGGTAATTAGAATTTAGCCCAAGGAATATTGCATAAAAATTACAGACACGATACGCGTTTTAATTTAAAAGTCATTAAAATTTGTATTTTTTTATATGGATATTTTAATCTTACACATCATTTAGGACGTGAATAAAACTTGAAGATGGGTTCATCTTCTTTTTGTGTGAGTGACCAACTCTAATTTTGGAATTTTCAAGCAGCCCGAAGGCCTCCGACATAGCTTTGACGGCTACTATACCCGGGACCGACAAATTAACATGCCTTAATATTACGTAAAAATATAACACAAACAGTTAAAATATAGTATTAACAAATGACATAAGTGTTAAAATGAATCTCAGAATAATTTTTGTTTTTCTACACATCCAAAAAAATTTAATTTTGTTACCGATTCTTTGAACATTTTTTTTTTTTGATTTGTTTAATACAAAATCAATGAAAATGTCAGCATCCAAAACTGTCAAACTTCAAGAGGTCATCAAACCTCCTATTATAGCCATATTAAAACACAAACAAAGCACCAAGACACCGTCATCCAGAAACAAAGAACTTTTGCATAAGCTCCACGGATTCTCAAACTGTGTTCTGCAAATTTCGGGGTATTCGGTAACATTATACCCGTACATTAGGGCTAAGTGATACCGTCACATTTGTTGGATTAATTCATCATCTGAATTGCCGTGGCCAGACTGATGGCCCGGAACGCCCCCACCTCCCTCTGGGGGGTTAACTTTTCCGGGCGGTACGTATGGGATTTTAATTATGCGTTGTTTTTGATGGGTTATACGATTTGTGAGGTGAGAAAATTGTTGATTTTCATGAATGGTGTAATTACATGCGCATGAGAAATTATTTCCACGTTTCGGTGATACGACTTGAGTATTCTCATACTTGCGTCCGATATCTATTATTGTTTTTATGGGCGTGGGTATCCAATTAACATCATATGGGCCTAAAAGCTGGTTCTTCTCATACCTGCTTAGAGAAGATCTATTATTGTTGTTATGGGTAATCAATTAACATACGATTAAAACCAAAAGGTCTCAAAATATTTCGCTGAATAAAAAAAGGCTTCGGATTTAAATATTTGAATGAATATTTCTAACAATTTAATAAACGGAGACAGAGTCACCGGCACACTGTCGATAAGTGAGAGTGAATGGGATTTTATCTACTGGAGCCCAATCTTAATTGCAGATATGGCCACTCAGGTGTCCTCACAATATTTTCCTTCATCGTTTTCAAAACGTGATAATTGTAAATTAATCAAAAGTTTAAGATACAATAAAAACATTTTTTTTTAAATCTCAAAGACACGAAATACTTACTGCAGTAGGTACCAGAGCAACCATGTTATTTTTATTCAATGCAAGCATTCAATAATATCCAAAAAAGCCGAGAGACCACAGTCCCATAACATAATTAATGCATTCCACAAAGGATATGACTAAAAAGCGACATTTTGCTATGTTGCGCGAGCGCCCATTGCCCTTGCCCCCCGAATTAGCGCCCCCTCTTCCCCCTCCACCACCCCCCAGGGGTGCCCCCACAGGACAGCCAGTGTAAGGATAAATGGGAGGGCTGGCTCTTCTGGTTAAGTGTAGATTTTCCGAATGCGGTGTTGATGACGGCTGCGTTAGTGGTTGAAAGCACGATGTTTTTGAGTTATCGATAAGTCTCGTTTTATTTTTTAAACATAAATAAGAACAATATTGAAATCTAAGTTACATTACGCAATTGTTTGTGAATTCTGCTCGCGAAATGAATGTATTATCTCCATTATTGTATTTTGCTTGTTCTACCCCCTGGACCGCCCAGGGATAGGGTTTAAATAAGCACCAAACTTAGTAATCAGAGGGATTCTCAGATTCTAAGTAAAGATTTTGACTTTGGCCTAGCTCCTGATCATTACCAGAAAGCACTAATTTTTATTTCAGCAATCCTTGTTTTTTGGAATAAGAAGTTGCCTCTATGTGTTTTTCCAGGTCACTCACTATTAATGTCTATATGTCTATGGACTGGCTGAGTTGATAGTAGCTCTACCTTTCACGCCGTAGTACGCGCATATGAAAACGAATTTCAAAAATTTATTTTTTGTGCACACAAAAACTCTTTAAGTTTCATGCTTCTAAGATTTCTGGTTAATATTGTGCGTTGACTGTCAGTCAGGCATCAGTCTGTCTCGGTCAGTCAATTATGCATTAATAACTAATATTATTATATATAAATACAAAGAAGTATAACCATGAATTAAATAGAATAAAATAATTAATAATAACAAACATCAAGTCATAATAGTAGTCAAGTTTTAGTAACTTATAAGGCTAACTAGAACTATTCTAACATTAAAATTAACTGGCAAATAGCTGCAGAAATTAATTATCGATATATTTTCTGGTACATCACTAACGGCGGCAATTTTCCCTAGACCGTTGGACAGCGGGGTTGTAAATACTCGTGTAAAATTGTCCACATTCCTCCCCAAGCTTTTGTGTTATATATTTCTTTGTTATTTACCTCCGGGCGTTGTGGCGTAGGTTACCTACCTGGGGATGGCTTTTTATATATGAACGTTGTACATAAGAGGTGGAATGTTTAAAAGCATCTCTCATCACAATATTGGTCCAAGATGTTAGTACCCTTTCATTCTTGTCTGAGGTTGAGTGAAGTAAATGTATACTGCTAGGTTTTTATGTTCGCAATATTCAAATGAATTAAAAAGTGGAGTAGTACAGAAAAGATATAGGTTTATATATCACAATTATATTTGTATTTTTAATAACATCAATGCATTGTTTTTGTAAACCGTATCCGTAACCGATCTCTGTAATTTGACCCAGATGGTTTTGGTGTGATGCGTCAAAATAATTGACCTATAGAAACAAATCTGGTCTTAACTCATAACTCATAACAAATTTGAAAAAGAGAAATAAATAAAATACCATTTATTTTAGAAGCTGTTTTGTTAAAAGTTCATATTTCACTTTAACATTAATACGAGGAGAATAATGTAACACACCTAAATAAGCTAAATTATTAAACAAAAATATCTTTATAAAGTAATTCTCAAATATATGCTTTTTTTTAATTTCATCTGATGATGAAGAAATAGAAGAAACTGATTTTCTTTTTGTATTCGAATGGTATTTAATTAAACAGTCTCCAAACTCAGTAATGAGAACGGGTGATCTCGAAATACTTGAGTTTTTTAATTAACCTTACTATTAATATCTTATTTTACTGTAATGGCGGGATAAACAGAAGACACACAGTAAATAAGTGTTTACCTCCGCCTTAAAAATATTTCGTACATAATAAATATTTTTTCACTTTGTAGTTGACTGTATCTCTGATCTATGACGGCTCTATGGCTTTCAGGGCCACTTAATACTCTTAGTAGCCCCGGTTCGATTCCCGGCCGGGGCAGACTTTGTGTTTGTTCTCGGGTCTTGGGTCTTGTCGCTTTGTATCCATTCCACAGTCAGATACAATACAGGGAATCCTAGTGCAGAGCTGTTTAACTCATACATGATTTATTTATGTCTATGATACTAAAAATAGCGTTCACTGTTTAAGAATGTAGCGTAATTTAAATAAAACAATAGGCCGTGGTTAGAAGTTCTGCTCACGAATACTGCTGGTTAATTGCTAAGCACAAATGAGTGGTGCGAGGTGCCCCGGTTATTGCCGGCCGACTGACACCTGAAGAAAAGGCGGTCGCACATTGGATACAAGTTAAAATTGAGCCCTGGTTCTCTGGAACCAAGTCTTCTGAATTACTTGAACTTAGGCTATACACATATTATAATAGTAAAATGTAAAAATAGTATCTTGGTTATACAAATTCTAAAGCAAATTCGAGTGAATTGTTGTCGGCTAACTTAGTGAATATAGCTATACTATTATATAAAAATGATATTAATAATGACGTATCTGTTTCTACTACTACGAGTATAACAAGTGTATAGAAATGATTGGTAAGGTTATGAAATAATTACATTCTCACTAAGGTTCATTTGACCTTTACAAAATAAACCATTGCTTTCCATGGCTTGGAAAGCAATGGTTTATTTTGCAACAGACAGACGTATAACAAATAAGACAAATAAGTTTTTAACATGAAACTGACTGTAATTTGATATATTTAATGTATGTGCATGTAAAGTGTCTCAGGAGCTTTTGTTACAGTTTTATTCTCACAAATTCTTTCTTTAGGAAACTTGTGCGTGTAATAAACTTGCGTGAAATTTTATAGGAAATAATACAATAAATAAATAAAATAAAAAGTATTTAATTCAAGCACTACAGCCCATAAATAGAAAAAACACAAACAAACCTTACAAACTAATAGGATTGCTGAGAAGGTGGCGTTCACAGCAGTGCCTGGTTTACAAGCAGCCACCCAGCTATCATTGCCAGAATGGTGTTGGAGCTAGCTTGGAGAAATGATTGGAACTAAACTTACTAATACTCCTTCAGGAAATGATCTTACATCATTACAACACATCGCTGAACATTTTCAAGTTCACGATTGATTCTGGAATAAACCAATGACTTGTATATTACCGTCAGAGTCTGGAACTTGTCGGGCAAACCTCAAATGTACGTCATATCTTATAACAAAATGTCTCCCTTTCACCTTCTACTTTCGCTTGGATAATCTTATTTTTGTCCTAGCTGAGGCGTTCTAATCCGTTTCACATTCCAATAAGGTTTAAAATTGCTCAGCAATTACGCAAGAGTTAAAATGTATTACCTTTTATTGTGATCCTCAACACGGATTAAGAGAGAGCGCGGTTTTGAATTTTGATTCGGATTGTAGCGCTCAACTTGGCCGTTTAAATTAGACCTCTCGTGGATTATTTGCTTTCCCGTCTGCTATCCAATTGCCGCAAAATGAGGGGGGTTGGAAGGGTCTGAAATTGCTGGTTTTTTCGTAACTATGCACACCTATTTTGCCTATTGCTTTGATTACATTCTACAGAATGGTCTTTAATGAAGATTTTGAATGTCAAAGGCGTGGTTTTGGATGTTTAGAGACTTAAGTAGGTACGATTGTTTCAGTATAAGACTCAGTATCAGTATCAATTCCGTTGGAAGAATGGTTGGAGAAAACCGAAAACAGGGCTTTATCTAGTTTTATATATGTTAAAAAAAAACACAAAATTTATCAAAATAGGTTAAAACTATAGAAAAGTAGTATCTTTTTATTTATATTAAATTTTGTTGAAACAAAATTAAAGTTTCATACTTATGTACCTGGGCGACAGAGCTTCGCTTGATATTTTTTACTTTTATTTTGTAAAAAAAAAAATGCGTTTTACGAGAAATACAATTATAAACGTAAATTCTTGCCCCTTTAACGTAATAGGATATACCTACAATACATCATATGCTAATAGCGTTTACAATTAATAGTAAATGATAAAATAAAGTATATTGTTCTCAGTGTCGTAGTTAATGCGTAAACAATACGTAGCTTGTGCAAACAATAAAAAAAAATCTTGAATATAGGAAAAATTACCATGTTTAAACAAGTTATGACTTTTTAAGGCTGTTATAGTGATTTGTATCATGAACAAGTCGGCCTTATCACCATGATTTATTATATTTCAATCTTTAAGTGTATACCAAGTATTGCGACAATACATTTTTCTATTGTCTGATTGAAACAAAAATTACTAAGAAAATTTTGCACTGCTTTTTATTATTTTAGTAAATTGCTATTACTTTTTCTACCGGTTTTTTTGTTAACGTCCAAGCACGCTTTCATTAAAAGCATGTGGCCAGTTATTAGGGCGTTTTAACCCTTCAACATCCAGGATGGAGTGACCTCCGCGACCCATTTCCCCGGTTTTGTTAAATTCAACCCTTACGCGTGCTTATTGTGGGGTAAAAATGTTATTTCCCATAATATTAGTTTTATTATTTATTTTGTAACATATGTCTTCACCCATTATTGCTTTTTTGTGTCGATAATTTATTACTTGCTGACATTATGATAGCTTTGTTTGACAAAGTTTAGTTTGATTACAGAATTTAAGGATTTCTAGGTGATACGTTTATTAGATTTTTTTGTGGTCATCGTCTTTGTAGCCCGTCCTCTCCTTTGTCCTTTCCTTTGTCGTTTGTCTCCTTATATTTTTTACTTGTAATAACTATTTGTTATTCATTTCAAAAATATCCTTGCATATCACTTTTCATGCATACTGTAAACCAGTTAATCCAGTCACAACCCTTTTGAATTTGCAAAACGCATTGCCAAAAAAATTGCATTGTCTGAATAGACAGATGGTCAAAATTAAAATGTTCATGTGGATAGTAGCGAATCAATAGAAACTGTATAACGGCAATTTATATTATTTGTACATCATTGAAACAGTTGGTGATTGAAACATCTTACGCAAAAATGATGTGGATTTTTTTTGACATTGTATTATCTCCTAGAATAAATCTACTTTATGACATGAATGTGAATATGTTAGGAATCCTAAATGCATATTTAAGTACCCTGACATGGCGCATATTCATCTGAAATTACATTAATTTTAATCATATGTAATAAAATATCTGCAGGGTAGGCAACTCACCGGCGACGCCACTGGTGTTGCAGATGTCAATAGGCGACGATGACCATTTACCATCAGGTGGGCCGTAAGCCTGTTTGCCTATTACTAACATAAAAAAAATATTTTTAACCGATTTCCAAAGAAGGTTATCAATTCGGTTGTATTTTTATGTTACTTTAGAACGTCGTTTATAAACCTAGAATTGAGTTTTTTTTTTAATTTTAAGCAGTATGCTTTCAGATTGCGTCCATAGAAAATTTATCAAAATCTGTTCAATAGTTTTGTTGTTAGATCTAAATCACTGGAAAGAATATGTTTCCTGTGACTTTTTCGCCCGTTCTTTACTGATTTAGATTTTTCTTTTTTTAAATGTAGGGTGTATCCGTTAAGGGTGAGAAATAAGGGATGAAAATCTCATCTGGTGATGCGATCTAGTCGAGCAAAACTAAATTTCCTCAGTTAAATCAATAAGGTCATTAACAGTATATGACCGTGCCGCGTTAGAAATAGAGTTAATTACTTTGCACTTGTGCAATTGGCAATCAGGGAATTATTGATGTGAGTTTGCATGAGCGGGAAGTTTGTCTTAATAGACATAATAGACAAACAATAGCTTTTTAGTAGTATTATTCACATTTTTTTTACTTAGATTATAACTTCAATTAACTTCAATCAACGTCAATTACTTACTAAGATCAATTTTTGAGTTCCTAGCCGTGCTGTCACTAGATAGATGCACTATAGCTTCATGTTGATTCGTGTTTAACCAACTAGAGACAAAATTACTTTGTAAGAATGTGTAATGGTTTTACTATACACAACGCAGCAAGATTTACAAAGCCAGCTATTTTTTAGAAAACAAAATTGTGAGGATTTATGTAAGTTTAAGTTAAGATTCAAAATAAGACTCTACTTTTGATTAACATGCAATTTCTAAATAAAACTTATAGGAACAAATTGCGTCAAAATATGTTTATTTCTGGCGGTTGCACAACAGATACACAAGATACAACTGAATTAGAAACCTCCTATTTTAAAGTCGGTTAATAAAAAGTGTTAAAATAAAATAGAAATATGTTGCCAGTGTTCTTTCAATCTTCATATGGCTATGGGATATTGATATCACAAAATCACCCTCCTGCAGAATTCTCCCCACGTGACCATTGTCCACTTGTGGGTGTGGCCTAAATTGTCCGAAACTGCCCATTGGTCTATAAAACGCACTAAATAAATTCCAGTTAGATTGACAAGGGTTGTGTGTGAGGGTAGGGAAAACGTTCCAGTAAGATTTTTATTGGAAAGTAGCGAAGTAAATCAGAAAATGCTTTTATAGTAGGGGATCGTGGCGAAGCTTGCATTCTTTACAGATCATCTAAGTTAATCAACCCTCAACCCGGTCAGAAGATGGATGGGTGACCGTTTATTAGTATTTTAATAGAGCTTCGCAGCTTAATAGAAGATAGATGCTTCGCAGAGTACGCTAAGATGTCAGTTCCGGCTATACTAATTGATAAGTCACTTCAGAGGCCTTCGCGTGGCTTGAAACTCACTCGAAAATAGGAAGAAAGCCCAACCCTTCAAGAGTTAGAACGTAGTAAAAGTCTAAAAATTTTCTACAACATTTTGATAGGAATTGTATGATTTACTAGTTAACGATGAACGCTTTAGCATGTCAAAAGTGGCTTAGTTGGTAGCAGCCTTGCCTTCGAAGTTCTTCGGCTTCGAAAGGCTTCGAAGGCAAGGCTGTTCGATTCCCTGCTGGTGTCTGGTTAGCATGAAAGAAAAGAAAGTGCAAAGTGGCGATTAAGTAAAGTTAGTTAGAGCTATTCGTGCAATCAAATGATAATTTAAAATAAAATTGTTTAAATTTTAACCGGCAGCCTCTTGAATAAAACTTGGGAGAAGGATTGAAGTCAATATTGTCCATTATAAATCCGTATTGATCTTAATAATAACGCGTGATATTGTAAGTACCTACATTTATTTAAGAAGTTAATTTAGAATTCAATGGAATTCAAGATTTTCGATATGGACTCTTATTAGGGTTAAGCTCGTCTTTATACAATACATACTTTTTTATAACATACGTTTATTCCGTTTTCTTTAAAATAAAGAATTACAGAATTTGAAGTTTATGTGGTTAAAACCAATATGGCCCCCACTATAAGTGGTTTCCTCTGCTAACAAATACATAAGTATTGGAGGACACCGTTTGAATAAATTAACGATTTATTATACTAACTAGAAACACACCTACATAATTCTGAGAATGTCTCATTCTCATATGTCTGTAGAATTCCCGGCACCCACACTCTACCGATCAAGTGGCATATTTGTCTAAAAATTTCTAGAAATTCACCCACAACCATTTTCCCTTAGTTGAAAATACTCTTATTAGAAATACAAGAATTTATTGCCTTTGTAAGGTTTAATAGGCAGTTAGGACAAACTCAAAGGAGTTTTGAAGTGTATGGTATTGTTAGAAGTACATCTATAAATATAAATATCGAGTAGCAATATTATAGACACACAAAACTGGCTTTGTTCTACTCAGAATTTCACACCAAGGATTCTGTATCACCAATTGTGTGTCATTTTTATTATTTGTAAGGATATCCGCAGCGACAGACATACGTGGGCTTAGTGGTATGCCTTATACCTAGGGTAAATAACCTTAATGCATCTTTATTTAATTTCGAATCATTGACGTAACAAACAGAAACACAGGACAAACACCCAATATCCGAGAACAAACTTCACACTTTCATACAAAGTGTGCTCAGACTTGGAATTGAACAGGACCCCTCGTTTCAAAGGTAGAGCTACTACCAACTAAGATTTGGAACCGCCTTTTCATTGATTCATCAAGAAATACCAGAGAATCAATGAAATAAAAACAATCCTTTGCCAATATCAAAAATAACAGATATACGACTTAGATCATCCCCATACTTAGGTAAGGTACTTTTCCCATACCTAAGTGTCTTGAAAGTAGAACGCGCCACGGCCCTGTAATTTCACCCTTCAAACCGGAACAGACGGCGAGTGCACTACTGCTCAGAATTTTCAAGTATGGTGCCAGTACTTCCCAAGAACTCTATGAAATAAAAAGTTAGCCGTCACGGGACGCCCGCCAGATGAGATACATGACGGCATATGCATGGCAAGAGCGCTATGCAGTTTGCCGTCACGCAACGCGAGTCGGCTTTACTGTCAAAGTGCGACTGTCAAGGTTGATCGTTGACAACACTGCCCTCTTGTGAGTTTTAACAGTATTTCTAATCTAATCGATTAATAGCGCCATCTGTTGAATTATGATGGTACTAATTGAAAATGTAGATACATTAACCAGATAAATCTTATAGGATACATTTTTCGGAAAATATTATCAAATTGGACGGTAACGAGAGCATTGTGGCCCAGTGGTGTAATCGACTTTCATCCGAAGTGTGCTGGTTCAATTACATCGTGCCCTATGAGATTTTAGCTTGAACAATGTATGCGGCATCGTATTTTAAAATTGCTGCGTAACGCGGTGTTACTCGTGATTTTCCGGGATCAAAAGTAGTCTTTGTGTTAATACAGTATATTAACTATTCTGGTACCAAATTTCATCCAAATCCGTTGAGCCGTTTGAGCGTGACAGAGTATCAAGCATAAACTTTCGCATTTATAACATTAGTGTGATTTGAAAGTTTGTCTGTATGTATTTTTGTTATTCCTTCACGCCTTCAGTAACAAACATACATAACCATACAAACTTTTGCCTGTATCTTATTAATGTGGTGGTAAAACAAATCAAAGACTCGTACCAATTAGAATTAGGTTCTAGGCGGTGGATTAAAATCCATTCTCGCTTGCCTAGAGTAGGCCAGTGTCCCTGCTGTGAGAACATTAGAGACAGATTTCAATGTAAGCCACGTAAGCCAAATCAGAACGTATGATACGTTCTGAGTTGGATTAAATTGAATTTAAAGATATGAAAATATGAAGCGCTTCCTGTAAGAATTTGTAGCTTTCTCGATTTTATGATAACAATTCTGATTAGAAAGAAATTGATAGGTATAACGTAACATGTCAGCTCCGACTGAGGGACCCTATTCTCTGTCTGATCTCGCATGCGAGATGCGAATACAGTAATTAACGGTGATTTAATTAGTTTTAGGAATATTATTCTTATGTTTAGCTGATACTAACGACATAGTAAAACAATAGTTGATGGAATGTGGCCAAATCACTTTTGGTCGGTTTATTAGCGATATTTATAAGGAGGTTCTTAATTCGATCATATTTTAGTAAAGTTATATTTATACCAATTATGCCGATATTTAACCCCTAACTAATGTGGTCAATTATTTTGAAGCAACATTAAATTTAAAGCTGTACTAATTTTAAGCGTTGGAGCTGTTTGCTGAATGCTTAAAGTGCGTCCTGCATTAAATATTAAGATATAATATTACAATACTTTAAAACATATATTTAAATATGTTAAAATAAATCGTATTATTTAATTCGTGACATTTACAAAAACTTTGAGCTTTTGCGAAGTTTTGTTCTTTGATTCTGCTACTCAGCAACAGATGGCGCTAGCCGTAGCTTAAAGTTATTTCGCAACGGAATGTTATGGCAGGCACCAGTGTGAAAAGTTTAATCTAATTGGATAAGTTTATGAATACACATTATATTGAAGTACAATGTCATAACAATAGCTTTTTACTAAATGTATTTGAAAATATATACGGATAATATAACAAAAAAAAAAAACCATTTTTAATTCTTTTTTTGTTTCTGTCTCTCCGTTGGTCTGTCTATCGATCTGTTTCTTTCGCTAGCATCCAAAATGGATGGATTGATTTTGTCTAGACTATCACTGGCTCATATTATTAGGAGTAACTTAGGCTACTTTTTTATAAAAAAAAAGAAAAAGTGGGGATCCGCTCAATAGTGAGCATTATTTTCGCTTATCGACATTAACTTCAATCAATAATAGCTTAGTTGGTAGCTTCGAAACGAGGGCCCCGGGTTCGATTCCCGGCTGGTGCAAACTTTGTGTGATGAGAGTCAAGTTTGTAGAATTGTCTTTGGTTGTTTGTCTTGTGTTTCTGAGTTCGTCAATGATACCTGCGACACAGAGCATACTAGAGCATGAGTATGAGTGTGCAAACGTATATTAAAAATACTACAGGGGAACCAATCTCGATGGTTAGGTTAATCTAATTCATTATTAATTTTTGGCATGTTCTATCAGAACAAACCCTTTTAATAAATAATGATTAAAAAAAATATTCATTTTTGGTTCTAATAATCTAATATTCATTATGCTACTCAACTACTTTTGAGAAATTAACCTTATAAATTGTTTTACATTCTCTTTTTTGGATTATCCAGCGAGCTTCAGATTGAAAATTCGGCCAAGTTTATTTTGTGGCCAGGTTCCAAAACCCAAAAATTTATATAAAATAAACACTTGAAATAATGAACAAATGATAATAATGAATTATTGTTATGGGTTTTATACCCTTAGCTATAATTTATTATTATCATATCTGGGGGTTAATAACCATGTATTAACAAAAAAAGTTCTTTAATACTATTCTATTAGTCAGTTTTGGAGGGTCCAGTTGCTCGCGCCTGGTAGATGTGTACCCTTGAGGAGCAACCAAAAGTAGCAGCAGAACTTCTGCCAAGTTCGTCCGGAGAGGTACTGCCACCACACCTGGAATCTGCCGCCAAGTAGTGCTCGCATTACTGTGTTCCGGTGGAAGGGTGTGATGCTGCGTGAAACGTCCATTAATTTATTTATATACCTATTATAAAGGAAATTTTAGCTCGAACATAATAATTTGTCTAGTTTTTGAAGCGATATTTTTTTTTTTTTTTTTTTTTATGTGAGTGAGTGACGGAACGAGCTGAGGGCCCACCTGATGGTAAGTGGTGACCCTCGCCCATAACAACAGTAATGCGTGCGACTCGGTATGAGATCCAAATCTTTACTGAGTCGCATTCATCCTGCTGCGTCCATCACCCGAGACGGGGATGATACGTCTCATGCGCATGCGATTTTGGGGGGTCCAGTTGCTCGCGTCCGTAGGTGTATACCCTTTGATTCCCTACACGTACCCCCTGGGTGGTGCTAAAGGAGCAACCAAAAGTAGCAGTAGAACTTGTGCCAAGTTCGTCCGGAGAGGTACTGCCACCACATCTGGAATCTGCCGCCAAGCAGTAGTGGTTGCATTACTGTGTTCCGGTGGAAGGGTGTGGCTGCCGATATGGATAATTCTGCGCGTCATTACTAGCCTCATCGCTCTGTTGGTAGTAGCTCTGCCTTCTGCGCTGTAGTTCGTGGGTTAGATTCCCACCCAGGACAAGTATTTTTTTGCGAACAGAAATGTTTGTTCTGTGTCTGGGTGTTAATATGTATTATATATATGTATTTACAAAACAAAAGTAATTTAAGTATTTTATCTGTTATCTAGTTCGCATATTACAAGCTATGCTTAGTTTGGGGCTAGATGGCGCTGTGTGAAATATGCTAATGAATATTTATTTATATAACGTATCACATATATGCTCACCAGTGGTGCGATTAAATAAATTTGGTTGAAACAATTCCTATGGATTATAATGTTAAATTTAAAGTCCGTTACAAGAAGTTAGCCAGGATATTTTTTTTTTGTGCTAGATTTTCCATACGAGGGGTTTCAGCAGGGGCCGCGGAAGTGCGGGGTAGAAAGAGCCAAATACCTTCAATCCCCCTCCAATTTTACTAACTGGCAAAAAAAGGTTTCTCTGTGATATCCTTCACAGAGCGAAGCGCTTGTGCGTAAGAAAACTGTTTTAAATTCCACCATCATTGAATACTCCTTCCACGGTCCCTAGGTTTCGGGTTCAATTCCCAGGTAGAACCACCAGTTTGTTTTAAACCCATAATGATGTAAATGCTTGTTTATAGTTTCTTCCGTCGCGATCTGAATATTTGTTTTCAATTCCACATTCAACATGAGCTTTCAGTGAAGGAAAACATTACGAGGAAATCATAGCATAACTACAGTACATCATAACTACAGTACATCATAGTAACTTTTACCGTCACACTATTATTCTGCGTCGCAAATTAAATGGACAAAGAACCAACACCCAAGATCCGAGAACATACTTTATACGTTAAGTGTGACCTGGCCGAAAATCAGTCTCTTGCTTTGAAGACAGGGCTACTCCAACTGAGCTACGTAGCCATCTTTCATTATTGCAAAGTTTTATTTTAGGCGGGTGGATTGAAAACTTTGACACTATAGTTAGCCACATACTCAATGAAGAAGATTTGGCGGTGAGCTCCATAAAACTGACTTTTATGGAATAGTGGTTTATTGAGGCTTTCAATAAACCACTCCTTTTTGGGGGTGGGAATTTATGTAGAATACTTTTTTTAGGAAAATAAAGTAAACAAATTAGTTGATTAACAAATCATGGATATTTATTGAAATAAAAATAATAAAAATGAAAAATAATAAAAACAGTTCATCTTTCACGTATTTAGTTACACAATAAAATTTGTCTTAGTTTTGTTTATCTATTTTGTGACCTTTATGTCGTCAAATTATAACCACAAAAGAATTGATATACTTTTAATTTATTATAGATACATATAATATTGAAATGTACAAGTTTTATAATGTTTTAAGTTTTTATTGAAATATTTTTCGCTATGAAATCACGATTGAGCATTGACTGTATTGAAAAATATTTCAATAAAAACTATTTAGGAATACTTAGGCCCTGTTCAAGAGATATAAATTCAGCAAATAACAATAAATGAAATTGCCCCAAAACATCCCTTGTAGAGGCCCTAAGCTTTGCATAGACGACATTTCAGAATCACAAAATATACCTATAATTTTCTTAAGTTATCTAATATAAATTCTATTTTAATTTATATTAAGTACGTATACTGAAAGATTTTGTTTGGACTACATTAAGGTACGAATTAATTCCAAAATGAATAGAAACACGAATCACATTCACATACAAAAAAAAAAACATGAATTCTAGAAACAAAACTGGAATATGTGTCAGTCTTAAGAAAATAACTAGATTCTTCAAAACGAAATGGAATCCCAGAATTACAATCTTGTTTGAGGGAGTCTATCTTTGTGGCTGGCAAAGTATTAATCACAATATTAGAACGTTGTTTTTGTAACACCTTCCAAAACAGAAACATTATTTTTAAACTTCTATCCATTCCAAAAGTAGCTTAACTAGACACTGGTTTAATAATTTAATTACTAGTTAAACATACAAGTACCACATTAAGAGTAAAATCTACACTTAATATTGATTCCAATTTCGTTTTCTACAATTCTTAAATATTTTTTTATCGATTACAGGAATCTCACCGTATTTCCGAACCTTGGGAATAACTTTTAAACGCCCTTTATAAATATGAACATCAATAGGTACTCGATTTACACAATACACTTAACAGCTACATAAATTTATTTACATAGTTTTATCTAAGATAGGAAACATTTTACTTATTGTACAAGATAATCTAAAATTACGAAACAACGTCCCCCTCAGACATGCACTACCCAAACTATGAAGATCCTAGGAAATACTGGAAAAAATCTATTATAATTGACACTATACACAGCTTAACTAAACCGTAGGTTAAATCAACATAGCTAACTTTGGCATTGGTTTTCACATTTTTTTATAAATAAAAACATGACAAAACAATCGAATAGCACAACACAAGAAAGTGGCATCAGCCTCGAAACGAAATCCAATAAAGTAACATCAACAACACAACGATGAACATACCGCGCCGCTACACGAGAGATATGTCACTTAATATAAGTTAATTATCTATAATGCCCGTACGTCCACATAACTTTGGGCTGAATTTGCAGAGCCTTATCGTCAAAGTTCAATTCTTAAGACTAGAAATTGAAAAACGTCCCAATAACTCACACGTACTTATCACTTTGTCTACGATCTGGGTGAAACAGTTCTGCTCTGCTTCAAAAGATCTGGCTGAGTGGCGCAGGCGGTGGCAGTCGCAGGCCACCCCACGGGTAGAGTCACGAAGCCTCATCCCGGCACGCATTTGAGTCATCGGAAAGAGCTAAAGGAGCACCGTTACTTTGATTCACAACACATTTGCGCATATGTTTCTCGAGGGTAGACGGCACTGAGAATGGCATCTCGCAGAACCGGCAACGGTATACGTCCTTGCCGAGCCGCCCGTGGGTCTTCATATGCCTCGTGAGCTTAGAGCTTTGAGCGCAGGCGTACGAACATAGCTCGCACTTGTACGGCTTCTCACCCGTGTGCGATCGCCGATGGACAGTCAAGTTTGAGCAGTTTTTGAACACCTTCCCGCAGTATTCACACGTGTCGTTCCGGCGACTGTCTTTGGATTTCAGTAAGGGATTCTGGAGTAGTCCATTTGTGCTGTTCTTCAGCCCATCGAATATGTTCTCTGGTGGTCTCTGTGCATGTAAGGTAGGCAGCCACCATCCTTCACCTCGCTCCATATCAAGTTTCATACGTTTGGAAGCTTCGAATGGGTTCTCGAATGGATTGAATAGAGGATGAGGTTGTGGAGGCATTTTTGCGAACTCTTCTTTTAATCGTAACGCAGCTGGTGGCATGCCGTTTGGCTTGTCACCGGGGAGACTGTTGTTGTTGTCGCGATCCTTGGCTAGCTGCCAATTCATATTTTTTCCAGATTCTTGCAGCGCTTGTTTAAAAGCTTCACTATATTGAGCAATGTTCGAAAGACCAAATTTATCCATTAACTCACCAACTACTGATGCAGAAGGCGGATGAGCAGGCATCATAGGAGCCTGTTTTCTCGAGGGAGCAGATGGAGCGCTACTATTTGAAACTGTCAAATCCTCAGCTTCTTCTACATCCTCACCATCCTCATTTTCCTCCTCCTCTTCCCCATCTAGCTCCTCATCATCCAAATCATCATCAGTATCGTCATCAGCTGTATCACCACCAGATTCACCCTCTTCATTATTTGTAACTGAAGGTCGATGAACTTTCATATGCTTTTTAAGCTTTGACGCCTTTTCGAAAGATTCATCACACTCAGAGCACTTGAAGGGTTTTTCGCCAGTGTGTGAGCGGCGATGAACGATTAAGTTGCTTTCTAATCGGAACTTTTTACCACAGAACTCACAGGAATGGATGGCGTCATCACTGTTGCGTTTCACGGGTGGAGTGCAAGATGACCTCTCGGGGGGTGGCGCGTCGGCCGCCCTGGGTTCGATGCGGCGCTCCGGTGAAGTCGAACTATGAGGTCTGATTGCTTCACGAGGAGCATCCACCGTCCCGGGTCCGGCGCCCACCGGTGGAGTCAAGCCGACTCGGGAGGGCGACGGGGAAGCGAACGGAGGAGAATGCTTCCTGGGGCTAGGAGAGCTGGAATTGCCTGTGGCCGCCCCTGGACTGGTCGTACCGGCCAGTTGCCGCAAGCGCTGCGAGTAAAAATCCAGCTGGGGTTCTAGTGAGAGAGGTTGAGATACTGGTGGGGGTCTATCGCGACCCGAGATCGAGGTCGGCACGACCGAGGGTCGGTCAGCCGGAGACGGGAATGTTTGGTGAGGTGGCATAGAGTTTGCCGCAACGGCTGCCGCTGCCGCTGCTAAGTTGAGGCCGTGATGGCGGAACTGCTCGGAGACGAGTTGTTCCATCCTAAAACGGTGGTCGTGATGATTTGGCCTTGCGAAAAGGGGCGCGGGGGGTACCGACGGATGAGCGAGCGGTGGCAAGCTGCCAGGTAACGGCATTCTGAGCAAGCCACCAACCCCAAAAGGGGAATGCATATCCGGGGGTGGTAACAAGGGGTGGTGACGCAGCGTCGGCGGCGGGAGTGGTGCGCCGGTGGACGAGCATCCCGAGCTCGACGAAGACGAGCTTGACGTCGAATGGTTCTGCTTTGGATGATTCTGCGGCAAAGCTTCAACGTAGATCTTCACCCCGTGGACGTGTTGTACGTGTTGTAGAAGCCGCCACGCCGAATGGACGCGCGCTTTGCAAGTCGAACACACGTAGTTGCTGGGTTCTGTGGACAAGGAAAACGAACTTTCAATCGATATAGAAAGCAATATTAGCTTGCAAAGTGTCTAGTAATAGCTCTCACATATCGTAGGGCCTAGGGCGCGTGGGGCGCATGTTAAGCAGAAGGTCCGAGGGTCGGGCGGTGCGGTGAGTGATCGCCTCTGCGTGTTCCGCGTGATTCATGTACCTCGGAAATCTTATGAAATATACGCGGCCTCAGATCACGTACGCACGCGCGGGTTGAGACTGTTGATATTGAAATCTATAGGTAATGCTACACCGGTAACAGAAAAGTTATAGCGGTTAAATGTTGGTTTTCTTTTACATGGGTCATGGGTATGGTTTGACAGTCACGCACTACAAATTCCTAAATCCATGAGGGTATTAATCATCATCAAGACCAAAAAATCCAATTGTGCGTATTTTATATGGTGAGCACACAATTAGGTTATCTATAAAAAATATGTTTATGTTTTCACAAGCTGCAAGTAAACAAATTTGAAACGGTATGAAAATGTGAATTTATAGAACTAATCGTAGTTTAACATCAAACAAAAAGGGGTCAAATGCGGTTTCATCTTTAACAATAAATAAAATTTAAGTGTTTGTAATGTCAAAATAACAGTTTTTTACTAAATGCATTTGATACTAGGTATATACGGTAATAAAACAATTTTGACATTTTTTGAGGGTTTGTTTGTTTTTTCCGGCTCTCCGATATGGCTGGACTGATTTTGACAGGATTTTCAATGGCGATAGCTGATGTTATAATGAGTACTTTTATTTTAGAAAAATAATTAGGTACTCGCGCAAAATTGTTAAATGGTACGGAGGAAGCCACGGGGAACAGCTAGCTAAAATACAAATTTAAAAAATCGTGTCGCCACGAAAGAGTGACAACAGATAAATTTTACCTCATAATATTACCGATATAACTTTTATACAGAAAAGACAAGCCTAATTTGAATCAATGACTTCAGACTTGCTGAATCAATTTGTAAACAGGATGTAACAAGCTAGGGTCACGTGGTCAAGGCGGAGCCGTCAGATTTGACAGTAATTTGATTGCTCATTGTGACGCGAGACACATTTTATTGAGGCAAGCGCTGCTCATCTCGTAGTGATGTGACTGAGGTTCTTACTTAAAAACTATATAACGATGTATTTGAACAAGCACTAAACTAAAAAGTAATTATCCCGAAGTACATTACAAAGTAAGTGTGATCGCGAAAGTACATATTTTGTTAAGAAAAGTGACGACCCAGTGTTTTTTTTTACAACTGTAATAAATATTTTCGAGTTTTCCTTTGCTTTTATTATTACTTTTATTGTTTTGAATAAAAGACTTTTATGTTTTGTCAAAATTGTATTTTCCGTGTTATTAATACGAAATATAATATTTAAGGCTTTTAATGGCATAGTACGATACAAAGTTAATCAATTTTAGATGTAATCTAAACAAAATTATTTAAGTACTAAAATAGTAATGATGACGCTTGTAACTTAAGTAATGTAATGTATTTCTAAAAATAAACGGTTATTATATGTAAAAAGTTCTATCTATATAAGTATTTATACAATATATTATATCAGTTCATGAATATAAATTTAATTATAATCAGCCAGTATTCTTGACACCCTACGCCACGATCAAAATTTTCTGTTGTAATTATTACAAATTTGTTCTTTATAAGTAGTCGCTAAGATGTTTTTTTTTTATATGTAATATAAATGATCATATTTGTAATAAATTTAAAATAATTTTATATAATAAATATAATTCAAAACCATCGAAAATAAAAATGTATTTCTCAAATACTAAAGCCTATTTGTATTCAAAGATAAAGTTTTAGTACAATTATTTCCTCATAAAATATTATTGGATTTTATGTAAGCTTAATAATGTAAGTCAGATTAATTTATATCGTTATGCAAAGTGACATCACTAGCGAGTAGGCGCGGCTCGATTAGAATCTTGACTGTTAAGATGATTATTGAAATGTAACGGTCAGATTGTGACCGGCCGGAAAGAACGGGTATACAGGCTGATACATGTTCAGTCAACCTCCAGAGGAGGTTAGAATTTTTTTAATTTTTTTTTAATGATTTATTTCAAGAAATTTTATTTAAATTTATAATAATTAATTTTTTAGTAATTTTTTTTTACAATTTCATTTATTTCGAAGACTTGTAGCAATCCCGATTTCTAATAGCAAGCCCGATTTAACCGATTCTGTTATAGAAATTATTTCGTAGAGTGAATGTAAATTTTGGTTTTGGTACAAACGAAAAACTAAACTAACAATCTCTTTTTACTGTCCTAGTCAAAGAACAAATATAGGAAGTCTTCGTTTTGTGATATTCATTTGAATGGCCAGTTAGAATCTGAGTATAAAATTATCTAAACATCCTGTATAGAGATTTATCGTCGTATCAATATTGTGACCTTTTTGTCCATGCCATTGTTCATTGTATTGCGTTTTGGTCATCATTCTGTACCGAACGTAAAAAGCTTCTTCATGATATAAATTTGAATTAAGTTCTAGAATATATGATGTCTTTTTCCACTTCTCATTTGGGTTCTCTTCTTCTACTTTTTCTGGTGCTCCAACACGGCTTTTCAATTAGCACCGCCATCTTTACGTGCCAGTTCAAATGCCACCCATCCAAAAATTACCAGGCAGAGAATTGCTTAACGTAGATATGTAAATAATTTGATGGCAAGCTTCGCCGTATGATAAAACAATACATAAATATATATTATGTATATATTTATAATAATTTTATAAGATGGATCCGTAGCTTATTTGGTAGTAGCTCTATATTCAAAGCGAAGGGTCCCGGGTTCAATACCCAGATGGGGTAAACTTTGTGAGATGAGTGTAAGTATGTCCTTTATTATACTCTTGACAACGTGTAAAGTCAGTTAAGACGAGAAACCTTAACAAACAGACATACTCACATTCGCATTTATACATAATATTATATTTGTGTGTATACTTGCGCTCGTGATAAAGTTTTGCTATCCGTACCTTCATACCGTGTCGCGTAAGTACCGTCAACAAAAAAGTCCCAAATCGATTGATCAGCTTAAGCGGTAATACCCTGCCTGTAATCACTGATAGCATCTGGTCACTGAGATCTGACGGTATTGGTGTTAATTGAATAATAGGAATCGAACTTTGGGTGGTCTTATTGCAAAGTGGATTTATACATACATTATACATCTTGAAGGCTTATTTTTTAACAAGAAAAAGGAAGGATCTCGGTGCTGCTGTTTTTTTTTTATTTTTTTTTTACGTTTTAACTTATCCTATTGTAGACCGATTGAGATAGTTTTTCTCCTTTTTTTTTTCTTATCACCATTTTTAGTATCACCAATATTATGGTTTTTGAAAAAATTTTTATTAAAGTACTTGTAAAAATACCGTTAAAATTTGTAATACTGGGTAATAAGTTACAATTTTACTATAAAATTCGCACGAGGCAACGAAAAAATTCCATTCTACCCCGAATAAAAATATGTTTAATAACCGTTTAGAACCGTTTCGATTTCAAAAGGCAATCGGTGATTACCGTCCATTGTGGAAGAGTCAGTGGGGGTGAAATTTTTAAACGGAGGGGGGGGTCCAGACTTCCCCCCTGACCACCCAGTTGGGGGAGCGTTTAGAGCGGGCATTCTAGGGAAAGCGTATCCGGTTGTATTTGCTCAGACTGTTTTATATGTTGGCAGGCTATATTATAATTGGATGGTCTATAATATAGTTTATAGGACCTATTTCGATGTAATAAAATGCTGAAGCATCTCATTAATACTCAAATGATTCGATAAGTTTAATTAAAATTGATGTAATAGATTTCATTAAAGATGCGGAGAGCAGGTGGTCAGGCTCATGAGAGATATCTAACCTCCAACAGTGGACTAAAATGATGATGCTAATGATAAAAAATACCTGATGATAAAGATATTTTGGTTCTTAGGCCAAGGATCATCATCACTTTCCCAAATGCGGGTAGTTTTAAATTAAAATCAAATTTTACTTTACTTGAGTACGTTTAGCTACAGGAAACGTTTTGTTTTGATAAGTGTCCCAACAAGACAAAACCCACTATTCCAAACACAATAAAATTAAAACTTAGAACTGAAAATGCGAAACCGCCACGGCTCATATAGAACATTCGTGGACCGGAAGCCGACGGCGCTGCTTCCGGCGACGACAACAGTTGTTCGCACCCCAGCGCCTCTCGCGGACACTGAAGTAACTGCTATACAACCAGCCAAGTGTGAATAGGAATGCGTTCCTATTTTGCATGAGATGCAACATTTTTAAAGTTTGAGTGCTTGCAACCCAGTTTATACTAGCGACATTTCAAATAATATAAAATCACGCCAGTGTATGTGTTATTTTATACCCACACGAAGTTTAGGCTAAAAATGCTCACGTTTCATTGATATCTAGTGTTACCTAAAAGGCGAAAATTGGTCCATTGCGACTTTCCCTAACCCCTAAATTTATGTACATTATAAAATTCTACAGGAATTATTATACGATGTTTATATCGAACAATTGTGAGCGGAAGTAAATTTCCAACTCTATGAAAACATAACCATCGCAACAGCAAAGAAGCGGTACAGAAATAAGTTCGAAAATTAAAAAAAGTAAACCGTTTGAAGCAATGGAATCAATAATTTGAATAAGCGTTCTATTTTAGAACCTATGCAGAATTTGTTTAAAGAACGTTCATTCCAGCGAGACTCGCCATCGACTTGTTATGCGGCGGATGTCCGTCGCGCCGCTGCGCTGAATGACCGCCTTCCCCTTCCGCTTTCCGCGCTTACCCCCTGCCCGGTGTTTACAGTGATAGCGGTAAGCGTGGAAACTGAATAAATGTATTAAATACAACTATGTATGTTCCAAATAAAACTCCTTGCCGTCATCGATGGTCACAAAGGGAATCTCACTAGGATAATCTTGGATATTGCGTCAGCGTCAGTTGAATTAACAATTATAATATATTCTATGTGCAAAAATGATGCGGCACTGAATTATATAAATCACTATTCTGTATAGTTGTAAAATTGAAATAATTATATATGAATAGTGATACATCTATATTTGAACTTACTACCTAAAACGATGTTATTAAATAGAGATTACTTACAACAGGTTTCATGTATGACTTCATTAAGTATTAATTAAAACAAAATATAATATATAACTTTCACTATGGTTTTAAATACACGCTATCAGTGTTCACTATGCGCATAACCTTTTGTAGTGGTGCGAAGTTATAACCCGAATGGTGCAAATTGTGACCCATAACTACGAGACATGTAGCTGGCTGGCGAGAAAAATAAAATTTGAAAATAGAACGCCATCTTAGCTGGCCGTTAACACGATATTGGAATGGAACCAAAGCGGGATACGCAATTTGAAATTGGAATGAAAAAGCATAGATTATAAATGATATCTCTAAACTTTCAATTCAATTATTCTTGGGTTTAAAGAGTTTTAGTAGAAAATGTTTTAGTTTTGAAGATGCTTCTAAAGCGTACAATTAATTCGACATTCCTTTTCCATTACAAGATAAACAATCAATAAAGTATAGTTTTTACCCTTTACACTTCAATGACGAATCCAATGTTGTCTGGGTCGTGTACAATATGGACGCAACTGAAATAATAACAATTTAAATTTGTGTCCTATTGTCTGGTCGCGGACAACTGCAAGAGTTGACCGATTTGACCGTCTATGTACACACATATGTTTTAAACAAAATTTATGTGAATTTTATAAAGTGAAAAATAGTCTCGATCCATTAGTCACATACATGGAGAATATACAGTTTTAATCATTACTTACAACGTAGGTATATGCGCACTTTACTAAATTGCTCATATACCTTTGCTTGGAGTTATCCGTAAGGTGCAACAGTTCATTCGGTGGTGAGTCGTCGTCGAATTCCTCTGATTTTAAATACAGAACGCAAATTACGACTTGAATTCTATATTGTCGCAGAACAATTATAATTTTAAAATAAGAACTCCAAACATAGATTTTGGTTTTTGATTGAAACAAATTGGCAGCCTTGGCGGTAAAATTTACTAATGCGATATGACGGCAAACGGCATTGAGGTCTCTTATACCGTCATATTTCACATCTCCGTGACGGGCAACTTTTTCTACACATCCATTCGTACATATAATTAAATAAATTTATTGTAAGTATTGTGATGAATTTTTAGTCAAAGTTTTTAGTTTTTTGTGGAAATCAGTATGCTCTAGATTCTACACACGTAGTTTTTACGCTATTTTAGTACATTAATCTGTCACATAAATTGTTCATTCAGGTACAAAAATCATTTTCATATTTACGTACTGTCACCCTTCAATTAGGGGCGTAACTGATTTGAGGGTGATCGGAAAATTTTTTGATGTAACGCGATAGTTTACAAGAATCAAGTTTTAATGGTGAGCGATTCATGGGTGCAGTTTACTTATTTTGTCACAATTTGCCGGCAGCCATTTTGTTTTCTATTTTATGAAACTAACGGAATTATATTAATAGCTCTCCTGATGTTAATTTATCCATAAAAACAGTAAAACGACCATACTGGACCATCAGAAGACACTAGTTTTTTGAATACTAGTTAAGTGACGGAACGAGCTCAGACTCCCTACATGACCGCCTGTGGTGCGAAAAGAACAACCCAAAGTAGCAGTATAAATGTTCACCCAGAGAAATACTGCCTTAGCACACTCGCGTTGCTGGGTTCCAGTGGAAGGGTGTGGGTGCCGGTGAAACTACAGGCAATTGACGCGTAACATTACCGTTATAGGGTACGTAGGTTCGGGCACAACGCGATGCGACTCATGTTTGCTTCTACATTAGTGAGGGAAGATCTAAGTCATATTTTTGCTGCTCTCAAGGCGGTAGTAACCACTACTCGTTCCGTAATTGTAGACGTAAAAAAACAGCTACACGACTCCAGTCTACGTTTAACGAAGTATGAGAATACACAAGTTGCATTGGTTTATACCCGACAATGAGACGAGAATGTAACGTGCCTGTACATGCCTCTCATGCGCCTGTAATTTCACCGGCCGGCAATACTCTATAAGCAATATTATCCCACTGTATTACATAATCCTTTGCTGTTGTCTAGAAACAGATAGTAAGATCTAAGTATAAGGGTTAGGGCTTACGTAATCTCTTGTTTAAATTATACCAAACTTACCTTTGGGACTAAAATTATTATTAAAGGATAACAGGTAGCATTGATGTCAAAGTCAAACTCAAAAACATTTACACCCACGGAATTGAAAACGTCACTTTTCATTAAATAAATAGGTATGTTAAAATAACTTGTACTTCTCAGTAAGTTTAGCGCTTGTTCAAACAATATCCGTCACTCTATGAGGAAGAAGAAATCCCCATAGCCACTCAAGCGTCTGGCCCGCGCAGCGACTATGTCTGCAACGTCCCGCTCCGCCGGCATCGTTTTTTTAATAATCGCGCGCGACCTTTTTTCACATAAACATTTACTACTGGACAACTACTGTACCTTCATTAGAATAAAAAATACCTACGGCAAGCTAAAAGAATCGAGAATTAGTTTAGTTCAAAGTAAATTACTCATATCAATCTGAAAGTATAAAAATAAAGCTTAAAAGTTGGTGATGTGAATAAAAATTTAAAATTTTTACTTTTACGTGTGGTTTACGTGAAAATTATAATAGTTTTATTAACTATTATATTATTTTGTAATAGTTTAGTATTTTCTCTTTAAAACGATACCAATATTTCAATATTGAATACGACGCTTTCTATCAAAATAAAAATTTGTAATCCATGTCCTCCTCAAAAAAATATGAGCGGAAAAAATCAAAAAAATATTACAAAATGGCCGCCCATAATGCGCATTTACACGTTCTTTTTTTTTTTCAGTGAAACACAAATGAATGTATTCTGCTTTAATACTATTATTATAGATACTAAATAATATACTTTATAATTTAATACTAAATAATAATAAAAAACGAACTAAAATATACAAAAAAATATATATTTACAAATTTAAATTTTACACTCCTGTACTAGGATTCCCTGTGTTCTGTGTTACAGGTGGCATGGACAAACAGAAACACAAGACAAACACACTAGACCTAAGAGAAAATTTCATGTTCACCACACAAACAGTGCCATGATTCTATTAAAGTCAAAGATATTCTCATTGAATTCTTAAATTAATTACACTATTGTTATCAACTCTCAGCAGTTGCAGTCTTCCCTGTAGAACTCATTGGCCCCATCAGTTACTTTCAAATTGGTTCCTCCACCACCACATAGCCAGTCAAGATCTCCGCAGTGAAGGTCAAAATACTTTATTTCCATTGAATTCATAGTCAGTCGCATCTGAAACAAATAATAAGGCATAAGTTGTCAATCTTATTTTCTTAGTTTCTAGGGACTAATAGATTGTTCTATTAACTACTTACTAATAGAAGAGATCATGTAGGGCTTGGACTGGCTAGTGCTGGGCTGGTGAGGGGCTGGGTCTAAGGCAGTTGCTGGCTCTACCTCCACGAAGATCTGATGAATCCTCCTCCATGAAATCTGTAAAAAATAGAGAACTTGTGTATTAAAATACATCATACTTATTAACACTTAGTCATATCTAATGCCACCACACAAAGTATGCCCGGGCTGGAAATCGAACCCGGGACCCCTCACTTCGAAGGCAGGGCTACTACCAACTAAGCCAGAGAGCCTATAAAATGTTATATGTTATTATAATTGTTTTTTCTTTCTGGTGTGCAATAAAGTGTGTATCTATCTATCTCAAAACAATATTTTGAATGTATATTGTTGCAATACATATTTAATGTAGATGAAGCTGGCAAGCAGAAGTGCTTGCATTACTGTGTCCCAGTGAAGTCACATGCAAATGAGATGTATCGCCCCTGTCTCGGGTGATGGACACAGCAGGATGAATGTGACTCAGTGTATGATCCAAATCTTATACCGAGTCGCAGCCAGTTAATACAATATACAAAATTAGTCTAAAAATTAGCCAGTTAGTAGAAAAATACAAAGTGTACTTACGGTTGTGTATTCATTATTTCCATTTGGTCTCTGCAATATTAATGATGATGTTAGTACACATATTATTATATATTAACCATAGATATAGTAAAAATAGCACAAAGTATTGCCTAAATCAATTTGTTTTAAACATAATCCAATTTTGATTGTTGATTTATTATAATTTATATTGAAAAACAAAACATATTCAATACCAATAGGTATATATACCAATAACTTCATATTGTCAAGTTTACATGCCACTAAGTTATTTATTGTAAAATGATACCCAGGTCCGTAATCCACCAATACATCACCACAAAACATGAACTGATCGCAAAACACAAAACGTGTAAATGTAGCATTAGACGTTTTCGATGGTATCTTGATCAAAAACCTGACTGCTAGTTGCAAGTTCAAGTTGCATATTACGATTTCCAGACACATCTCAACATATTTATTATTAAAATGTATATTAACGTGATACCAGTGAAGGATTATCTTATATTATGCCTTTGTTTTACATTATCAGGACCTTTTATATTATATATAACAACTCAAAGTCATCAAACGATGTTGGCGTCATGACACCATATCTTCTCAACTAGATTTAACATCATAAACGTTTTGGAATAGTCGTAATTTTACATATTTCGTAAAGAGATAATCCCCACAATCAATTTGATATATAATACTATTAGAAATAACTAGTAAAAACAGAAAACTTACCTCATGTTCGCAAGAGCTCCGTCCACAAAATTTATGGAATTCGAAATGGCCATTTAGAAATTTGATTATTTTTTTCTGAGTTTATTCTCGTTCTTTCCACAGATATAGGAATTGTAACAGATAACACATTTCATTGACTACCATCTAGTATCGAATAGCAGTATTAATAACATCTGAATTTGCGTCTGTTGAAGCGTGAATAGGTCGATGACCGCGCGCGTTTTTCGGCCTCGATCGATACGTGGACTCCACAGCCATACCAAGATTTTGTCAAATCGACACTTGGACGCCCAAGTGGATAGGCTAGGTTACTTTCTTTTCGTGACCATGATATATTTTGAACTTAAATTTAAGTTACATATTCCTTGTTACCAGCTGTTTGTGTTGTGAATCAAGACAGTATGTCGTGTAAACTAGCAAGTTAAGTGGTAAGTAACTATATTATCAGAATAATTCGAATGATGATGATTAAAAAAATTTACTTTGACATGTGTAAATTTTGACGTGTCCAAGCGACGCTTGAGATCTTAAGGGACAATTAAAAAAAATAAAAAATTATGCGTGAAAAATTCCAAACTACTTTTAAACATTTAATTTGTAAGCCTGTAAAACCCCGTATTTAGATAAGAAGGGTAGGTTTTGAGGAAAAAAAATTAAGACAGTACAATTTGGCGCCAAAAATCAGACATTTTTTTTTTAATTTTGATGTTATTAGTGTCAATTAAGAGTAATCTAACGACACCTAAATCCATTAATCCGTTAAGGCTACAGATTATGCCAAAAAAATAACATAACCCTCTTTCTGCCGCAGTCAGATAATAAATGAATTTGAATTCGAAATGCAATTCAATGCATCGCACAAACAAACAAGGCACTCATTAAAATACAAGACAGTTACGCGCATCGGACGCCGAAATCAATTGTAAAACGTCCGCGGCCACCCCATCCCGTTTTATTGTTTTTCCTACATTTTTTGTAATATGTGATAATGGCCAACACATGTGACGTTGGTTATGAGTTTAAAATAGCCCCACACATTTGTGGACCAATTTTGAACAGCATTTTGGTGTCTTGTTTGCCTCCTGACACGTATGGGTATTTTACGAGAGGAAATTTTAGTGGTGGTAGATACACGTATCATGTTTTGATTATATCCGTGTTTTGAGTGACGTTGCAAGACTTTTTTAAGAATTTCATGGGTACAAAGATGTACATGTTTTTTTTTTTAAAATGACGATCTATGTTTTTTGCTTTAAATTATTTTTGACTTTGAGTCTCTACACGTATTGGTTATTTTTTATACAATCACAAGCTAGTCCCACAATTCTGTTATTATAAAAAAATAATTATAAAGTTGCAATCTCTTGTGAATCATTAGCATCACAAATTATGTTCTACTAATCTATGAAATATGTAATCATTCTTACATAAAATAACTTAAACAAATTAATTAATTAATTAATCTGAAATACAGCAAAATGTATGCAAAAAAATTGTATTGACAATAAAAATGAATTTTGATTAACGAATTCCTTATCAATCATGTTTTAACCCTCAAAGCAACTATGGCATCTATTCAGTAGAACCAGTCGTATGACATTCCTGACCAACGCAATAAATCAATATAGGAATTGCTGCATGCTAACTTTGCTGTGAGTAATAGTGAGTATACATTAAAGTATACAGTTTGATTAATTATTAAAACAGTTTGATTTTAAAATTCGCCCTTAAATCTGACATCAAGATTTCAGATTTAAAAAATAAGAAAAATGTTATTTATTTAAAAGAGTATAAGTCCACAATGAGACGTTAAATGACAATTCTTAAGTGCGTCATCATGACAGCGTTTAAACTTTAATACGAAAATAACTAACAAATAATTAAAATTACTTCACTTACCTGATAACGGATATATTAGAGAATTTACAAGATTTCGGAGATGTTTACATCTCTATCTCTAAACCATACTTCTATCGAAATAAATAATTTCAAATTATACCAAATAACCTTTATATCATCCACGCTTTCTTTTCATTATTCAAGTCAAGTATTTGAAAGAAATTTAATAGTTAACTTGCAAGCCAAAGGTTTGTACAATAAGGCATGAAGCAATAAAACATTTTTACGAAAACTGGGCTCCATAAAGTCATGGACCTTCTCAGCCATTGTCCGCAAAACCCTTCTCCAATACATCAAAATAAACCTATGATATATCTACACACAGCATTATCACAGTTCCTAAATCAGCTATCAACGGACTCTTTTCACTAAAAGGGTGAGGTTCACTATAGAAAAGGTTGACCCCTCATAAAGACTTATCACCTCATATACAAAATAAGGTTCTTCTAATCCTCCAACACGCAAATGAAATCGGAATCTATTACCGAAGGGTAAAGATGAAATTCGAGTGGTGGTCCCCATGCAGATGGGATCTCATCAAACTTAGCGGTAGTTTTTTCACAACAATCTCCTCTCGGACTTAACTTACGTTATCTCCTACGAACGTCACGTGGAATAGAAACCCGCACGTACATAATAAGGACGATATTTCTAAAGAAATTTAAATTCGCCCGCAAAGGTCCCGAGATAGGATTAAAGATTGGGCGAGGAGATGGCCCTTTTGTGGGCCGACCCTTAAGAAAACATGTCTTGATATGGAAATATCTCGGGCCTAATCGAGGAATCACTCGCTGGGGTGATCATTTATCAAGAAAACGGCCTGCGAATGCGTAATTAGCTAGCAAATAGGAAAGAATTGTGTTGCCGTTTATTTCGCATGAGTACGCCTTGTTAGACCATCTGACCACCCGTTTTCAAGTGCACTGAGCCGTGTGGTCAAGGTTAAAAGGATAATTTCGTTGGATGCAATCGATATACTGTCCCCAACCCTATCGCGGTATAGACCTATCATTTTAAAGAGAGGGTCGTAGTCCGATATTCATGACAAATTATTTAATTAACGATACACATAATTTGAATACGAAACACCTATACAACTCGACAATCCTTCATTAAATGGTAAACCAAATAAAACAGACCAAACACTGGACCCGATACACACTTGGTCCAATATTTGTTTTCATACAAACATGACGACCATCGGCTCACGAAATTTTTGTTATGTTAATGACTATGGACAGTTGTGTGGAAGTTTTTCAGTTTCTTTGTGATAAAAGTAGTAAGAAATTCCAAGTCATTCAAATGACTTTAACGCTGCAAGTATCAGTTCTATAAATATTCAAAAAGGACACGCGATAGGCACGGGACAAACTTCCCCTCACCTTAAAGACGTCTCAGCTAAAATTAAAACGCACTTATTCCAAACCCGCTACTTACCGTCCCGTACAAAAACTAAAAATATACCACCATTGTGTCATTCAAAGAAGTTCCATAGGTCACGGCGATGCATGTACCACGTGTCAGAAACACGCTAACATTTTTTATCTTTGAAAAAATTATAAAAGACCGCTTCGTACAATGGGACTCGGTAGCATCTTTGACAATTATAATATGACAATCAGCGCCAACGAAACGTCATTTACGGTCTCCTTGCGTTTCGACAATGAGACTTTATAATCTTTACGTTAAAGCCGATATTACAGTGAGTTTACGCACCATGGCCTTTAAGTACTGAACCACCGGTTAACATAAGGGTCATCACAAAAGCAGATGATAACAATGTGCGCACGTCAATCGTGTGCTCATGCAAATAATTTTTTCGTCCAAAACATCCCCTTTATCTGTCCGTTAAAGAGTAAAAGGATGGGGTTAATTAATATGTACAGAATACAATTAAATTTATATTTTTTTCTAGGCACGAGTTCGCGACTTCCTGTCACCATTAGATTTACTGTGTTTTGACGTTTGAAAAAAAAACATAATAGAAGAATGCGGTTAAGCAGATTTATGGATAGGAATCTTTTGTTTATAAATATCAATTTATTGTTATTGCACCGGGGTGGTATTGAATTGGTTTGACAGCTCACTCGAAGGGTTAATATTAACGTTTAGGATAACTCAATAAGCTGGAACAACTGGTGTTGGCAAATCTGGTAGTGACGGGGTGAAGCGATGATTGCGCAACTGGTATGACGCCTATCACAGTTATTGGAACCTTTTGGCGATATTTTGAACTAAGAAGAAAATACATTTATCCAGTACCGAGACACAAAATAATAAACAAACACAGAATACAGTTTTGATGTCACCAAAATATGCACTTTGTGCCGAAAAGGGGTATGGCTTAGCATAAGGACGATATTTTTTCAGCCAAAACAAAACCAGAACCTGTTAACATCACGACCGCGGGATGAAAAAAACATATTCTAGAATTAAAAAATATAAGATGTCTTAAAACGTTTAATTCTTAAGTAAATACCATAAAATTAATATGTATGCCACCCATCCTTATTACTAAGTTTGGCGATTTTTCCAACCCTATGATAATGGGGTCTATTATGTATTTATATCATTATGTCATCCCTCATACCGCTTAAAGCGAGCTTTAAGATGCAAAGAAATTAAAAAATTTCCAGCAACAATTTCCAACGATTTACGAACAAAGCGGGTAGACACAGAATGCGGGTAGAAAATGAACGGTGCACAATTTTCGGGTAAGACGACCATTGTTGTGCAATGTTAATACAAAAGTGTCGAATGACAACCATCTGCCGGCACAAAAGGGTTGCGATAGATTATTTCTCGAACGGGGGTGGTTAAGATTATACAGATGTCCGGGATTTCTATAGGTGAAGCTCCTAATTGTTAGGTGTTTTTGAAATATCTGCTATAGTTACTGGCGTCATCCTATTATTAACAGTTGATGACACATCTTTCATAAAATTTCACCAATTTTTGCAAATTTACATGTTTAAGTTACAAACCAATGTCAGTCGCCAGTCTAACAAATAAAATTAATATTACAGATTCTAATATAGTGATTTCGATCATAATCCCAGAATTACATGTAGTGTAAAAATAACTACTCTTAAAGCTTAGTTGGTAAAAACTCTGCCTTCTGCGCTGCAGGTCGTGGTATCGATCATACTTGCAACAAGCATTTGTGTGACAATTAATATTTTTATTCTGCGTTAATATGTATGTATAATATGTACGAAATAACAAAAAAACTAAATAATAACTATTCTATTAGTTATCAAATAACACCCTATAGAGCAAACTGTCAGGATTACGTTTACCGAAAATGTATGGACACGCGCTGACGCAGCATTTTCATCCATTGTTGTGCAACATCTTGCAGCAATAGAGGACAATGCAAAGATAAAAATGTCTCTTTCAATACACAGAATCATTAATAAAATAACTAAATACCGTACCGTGACGATGTATCACGAAAAATTCCGCCACACGTGTTTTGGTGACCGATTACAAAACATTCCTAGAAACTTTACGGATCTTAGTCATGTCTGAAAATATTCTTAAATTTGTTCAGCTCTATCCAATGCATAACTGTATGGCAATTGACTGATTTAAAAATCGAAGAATATCGGCTTCTGGCATTTAAGGGGTAAAACCTACCATTCTAAAAAAACATCGGTATCAGTATAAAACGGGCAAAGAATAAGTCACAGGAAAGCAAAATATATACAATTTCGTTTACTTGGATAACTGCACAAGATCACTGGTACAACTCTATGAAATTCTTTATAATTTTGGTCAGAAATAAGGTTCGGATCCACTTCTAGCAGTTAAGAAGATTCTAGAACCCTTGGCGAAGACTTTGTGAACCTGTTCCTAATTTAAGGTCAGTTAACACCCACAGATCATACAATCCTATGCTATGCATATTCTACCAATATGTCACAAAAATTATCGGAAGACAAACTGCTGACGTCATCAACTTACCGCTATGCATCGTGTTCGACTCAGCATCCGCTACTTCCGTCCTAGATTTCTTCACATCCTCAGGTGATCCTGATGTGTCCATGTGCTCCTGCTTGATCTTAGGCTTGATGTCTTCATCAGGGGAGCTGGAAGGCATCGGTGACGTAGATGCTCTTCGCTTTGGTGTAATGATCTCTCTCTCGGCATCTGTTGGAATATAGTTTACCTTACTCATGTTTTTTGGGAGACGATGTTGCTTGTCCGTAGGTGAATACTTCCAGAGTCCCTACGTGTCCCAAGAGGATCTCAAGAGAAGTAACAGTAGAACTTGTGCCAAATTCACTCGGAGTAATACTAACTGGTAATCCGCCTCCTAGCAGTAGTGCACTTGCGTTATTGTGTTCCGGTGGAAGGGTGTTTGTGCCAGCGAAATTACAGGCTCTTACATTATATCCCCCCTCAGAGTGACGGGCATAATCAGGTAGGCTGTTAGCTCGACCCATCACTGCAGGCAGATAGACGGAGAGACAGACAAAACTTTCAAAATTGTTTTTTTCTTTCGTACCATATTATAATATATATACTATCTAATGCATAAAAATTGTCCCGCATTAGCTTCATGTCCAGTGAACGTGGAAAAGGGGGTACCTATATCTATAGATTCAAATGAAGCGGCCATAAATGTGTTACAAGTTCATATACTAAAGAATTCCGTACCATCCAGCAACCTCTTTGGTGTGCTCGCAGCCCCACCATCTTCCAACAGATCAGGATGTGCTATCGACGGGCTGACGAGAGGCGGAGTGTGTATCCTGCTGCTAGGTGGTCTTCTCGCCGTGAGGAGTGAGGGCCTCCTCGCACTGCCAGTTGATACTTGGCCAGGTCGTGAGCCATCTTCTGGGTCGGAGTTTGGACCTGAATAAAGCATTTCTCTTCAAAACTCAAACTACACCTTATACCTTTAAGTCTCAAATATCGTTTCCGAATCAGCCTCTAATGTCCCCACTACAGGGACACTAGTCAACTCTCGATAATTGAATGGGAGCCCAATCCAGATTGGTAGATGTCACACATGTCTTTAAATATTTGGTTCTAAGACGTGCCGGTTTCCTTACGATGTTTTCCTTTACCGTTTCGAGAACGTAGAATTGGGCACATCATTTTTTCGAGTGAAGAACTCATTTGTGCACTTGTGGGTTAGAACCAGCGACCATCAGACTGAAAGGCTGTGTCGTCGACCCTGGGCCATCACGCTCTTAAATAAGTTAATTATAATCAAGGTCTACTGTACTCACCAGTACTATAGCAATGATACGAAGTCAAATCCTTATCGCAAGAGGAGACTTTGTGCTGTATGAACCGCACGATATCTGCCAACGCGAAGGCTCGTCTACAAGCCCCGCAGGTTAGGGTGTCTCCTGGCACCCCTGGCGTGGGAGACCCCCCGCCTTCTGCCGCGCTGTCCGCATCCGCTGGGGAAAAAGGGGGAATTACAAAATAGTTGGCATCCGAAAATATATGAAAAACGAGGTGTATGCAATTGGACTAAAAAAGCATTTTTCAATTGAACATAGGTATTGAATAATAATATTTTACTTTTAGAGTCATCTATTTGCGTTGAAATTGGCCATTTCGGATAATTTCCAGAAGATTCATAGTCTGTAGATATATTATTTAAATATTATATCATATATACGCGACATCGCCTGGGGAAATTTTAAAATATTGTTTTTTAAGTTACTCCTTATAGGTAACATCAAATATCTGCCAGTGAAAGATCCCAGAATCGCTTGCGATGATTCGTAGTTAAGCCGGAACAAACAGAGACAAAGACAGAAACAAAAATATTTTTTTGCTATAGATACCGTTTATACTTTCAAATACATGTAGTGAAGAAACTTGAATTTTATTTATCTGTATAGATTGTAGTGGTAACATTCGACAAGTCCATTTATTACAACCTTGTATTACCGTGTAAACATTGAGCAGCTGTCATAACACCCTTTCTCAATCTTTTATGCTAAGACACTTGCCAATTACAGTGTTTCACAACATTTGGACACCACAACATATGGACAATAACACCACAACCCCTGAGTGTTAAGTTGCAGTTAATTATACAGTAAAGCAGTCACGGTGTCAGTTGTGTTCACTTATGCCAGGACTAATTGACCGTCGTATTCTTGCGGTCAGATTTTTAAAGGGTTAATTTTGCTCTTTGTGAAGACAAGAAAGTTAATCGGTCTTTTTGTGTGTTTCAAACAGATGTGTTGATATTCATTTCTGTTGGGAGAAGTGAATGACGCTTTTGACAACTTAGTTGCTCGGTTTTAATACTGTTTTCATTGTTACCGTTTCTGTTGCTGTGGGCAGTTCAGCAACTGTTGCTGGTTGTGTGCATTCAAATTAAGTTTTGTTTTTTTTTTTTAAATACAAAGTATTTTTTCTTTAGAGTATGCTGTGAATTGGACGCATTTGGCACTTGAGATGTATAGTATTGTCCGCATTTTGCATAGTTATTAAAAAGAAACTAAAGTATTACTTTTGCTTAATATATTTATTGTGTAATTTATAACACGTTTCAAAAATGTCTGTCTTAAAGAAAAGTAAGCATAAAAGTTAACTTGTAGTTATTTTTTTTCTACTTGAATTAATAATTGCTCTTTTAAAACCACCACAAATACGATGTAATCACGAAGATCTGTTAAATATTTGCACATAAAATGACGTGACATTGGCAAGAACCAAGAATGTCAATGCCATACATAAATACTACAACACCAAATGGCAAATCATAGTACATATTTCATTGTACAGTAAGAATGATAAGGGACGTAAGATATATTAATTAAAGCTTCATGTGGCCAAGATCTTAAAATATACTTGATTTTTTTGTTGTCGGAGCCCCTTACTTTTCTGATGCTAAACAAAACAAGGAAGACAAAATAAGATTTTTCCAATTTAATTGCATCCATACTGTATTTTGTATGAGTTATTTAAATTTCAAATCAAATTTGAAGGTACTTTTTTCCATATTTAGAATGAGTATTTATTTATTTTAATAAGTTAATTGAATTAATTAGATAAAATGGTCAACAGTTCAGCAGAGTACCATGTGTGACGCTAATTAGACTGTCAGGCGATCTTTAATTAACAACAGACAACTTGTGGCTAATTGAGGTGACAACTTTTATTTAAACTTTTTCTTAAATTTCATATTTCAGGTACTGATGTTAAGTATGCTAACCTTAGCCCATAACAACCGTAATGACTGAAGTATTTATAATGCGGCTGTCATTTCATTAGCACCCACACCCTTCCACAGTAATGCGAGTGCACTACTTGGCGGCGGATTCTCTCCGGATGAACTTGGCACAAGTTCTGCAACATTGCTACTTTTGCACCATCCAGGGGAATCACCAGATCTCAAAAAGTAAAGTGTGGGGGCATTACTTCTTAAGACGAACTACTACAATCAAAATTTCTCATTAGAAGTATATTGATTGACATAGCCGGCATTGTTAGCTAATAAACAAGCCGAAAGGCATCGCCGCCTTGGAATTATAAAGCCACTTCTACACTCAAGTCTCGCACAATTGCTCGGCACATCAAAGAGGTTCGCGAGCTAATTTCACATAAGTAGTACGCAGACGCCCTTACATTCCACTCGCTATTATTATTTTTCCTTCAATTTCTTTGTAAAAAGTAGGCCGTTCTTCTACAATGTACACAGGGGTTGAATGTAACCGGAGTACTAAATTAATGTAAAAAACTACGCGATTCGGTAGTTTTGTTTACAATACCGTACCTAGTTTGTTTTAGGGTATATTATGTAAATGTACGGTGGATATTAATTTTATTTAAGTTTGTTCAGTCGATGATGACGGCTCGTGGCAAATGCATTTGTTTTTTGTGGGGACGGTTTGACAAACAGGGCGTTTAAAAAAAAATTGGAAGTGATCTACGGTTTCGGAAATTGGAGTGGTTGTGAAGGTCGACGGGTTCATGGTTTACGTTGTATGTAGCCTTCATTCAAAATAATATTCATTATTGTGTTTATTCAGGCCTATATTTTCACATAATTTGTTTGATATCCTGCTCACTTAACATTGATTATTTTTAAATGTATTTTTAGAAGACACGATTTCTATGCGTAAAATTTAACTATTTAATAGTAACTAATAGTCAAGAACTCACATTATTAAGAAGGTGATTTCACCAACTACTTGTACTATGTGCTGAATCTAGATAAAAATAATAATAAATAAGTAAATATTCATGGACATTTCACACAGCGCCATTTAACCCCAAACTAAGCATAGCTTGTAATATTTACAACTTATTAATATTATACTTTTTTTAAATACATACTAATAATACATAACAAACACCCAGACCGAAAAAACATTTATGTTTGTCACAGGCTTGTTCTGGGTGGGAATCGAACCCACAAACCACATCGCAAAAGCAGAGCTACTACCAACTGAGCTATCAGGCCAGTCAATATATATTTATATTGAATCCCAGTATAATACAATCCAAAACCCAGGTGTAAATCAAACAGCCTTATCCAAAAACCCAAATGTTGGTATGGTTAACCCAACACGGCCAATCAATGGAGTTTATCTAAACATAATCGAACCCGATCTATTCTCACTGTGGGTCAAATAAAATATCGTGGCCACACCCCCGCTGTCTGACTGGACAGTGGTCAGTTACACATGCGCGTAGACAAAACACCCACGCTTTGGATTTTCCACAATTGTGTAAAGTGACAATGGGTAATTTATGGAGGGGTTCAGGTGCAATTGGGGTAATTTTATTGGACAGTAATTATTGTGGAGCTATTTGTAAAGTACATTTTGTTCCTGAATCATCCATTTTTGTGTAAGACGCTTTGAACATGATATGGTAACATAAATATAAGTAAAAATAAAGGCATTATATTTTCAATGTTTATGTTTGTAATGTCAATGATTAATGATACAATAAGGTTGATGACAATTGTCTATCGACAAGTTGAAACTGTTATTCTATCTAACGGCACAGGTTGTCCTAGTTTAAGTAAGTGTCTATAACCTTGTTACCTACTTTATTTGAGATCAATAAACATTATTATTATGATTATCTGTTCTTAAGAGCCATCCAGAATTTCAAGACCGTTTCCTTTCATTTACAAGTAAAATGTTGGTCCTTCTAGACAAATAGTGACCTAATATAGATAGTTTTAGAACAAGTTGAGAAAGCATATCGATTGGGTAAAAACAGTTGCCATATGGAACAAATCAATATGAACACGTGTGATTTAGTGTCGCGTTGAAAGCACAGCCACAAAGATTCGTCGCCTCAGGTGAGGCAGGGGGTGCCACCCTCAAAAAGGACTGAGGACCGAAAAGTTTAAATTAGCTCGTTATTACACACGGCAACATGCCAGTTTATATGTGAGTTTTGTTTTTTCGTCATAGAAAGGTCAGCGTACCGAAAACCGGGAAGTTGTGCGCGATACGAAGGCAAACTTTCAACTTACCCGTGTAAATTAATAATTACAATTTCGTGCCATAGCTTTGTAAAATTATGTTAATTTGTTCAGCATTGTTGAAATAACCGTTGCATGCTTTTACATGTTATCCGAAAATTTGAAGTTCTATTTTCAAATCATATGATTGATAACTGACATCAATAACGCGATGAATTTGGTAACAAAAAAATATGTCTGTTCTGACACGATTTTGACCACCGTGGCCAATATTAATTGGCAGGGGATGAATGTTACCCCAAATGTGGTAGAATCAAACGTTTTCCACAACAATGGGTGGAGTAAAAATAATAAGAATAGCCATCGAATGCGTGGGGGTGTAATCTGTAGAACTTATGGTAATTTTTATTCGATGGGAGGTTCAGTGAGTTACTATAATTATAATTTTGACACAAAACTGTTTTACATCAAAGTTATATTGTAGCCATATGGTAGATACTACTTATACTGCGAAGGCTTTTATTTTGAACTAGCTGTTTCCTGCGGCTTCATTCGTGTAACAAGCAAACAAACTCATATTTGCATTTATAATAATAGTATTATAAATGGAATCGGGTATTTTAAATGGAATATTTTAATTTTTTTTTTTTATTCTGGCAATAATTTTTTCCCATAGAAGTAAAAAATTATCTTTGAACCCGTCGGTTTGATGGCAGGATTACTATTAACTAAGCTACGGAACCATCAAATTATATGAATAGAAAATAAAATTTATTCCTCCCCTAACGGTACTCAGAGGACAAAAACTTCGATTTCCTCGGAAATGTCTTCTATGCATCAAAAATAACTAAAACAAAACGTTGTTAGCGGCTCCTTTGACTCATAAAATGCTTTTGATGTCGGAAATGGTCATACAGCTCAAAGCCTTTTGAAAACCTATGTCCGCAAATTAAGATTTGGTCCTATTATGAATGCAGCCACGAGTTTATTTCAATGAGACATAAATAAACTGCTTAGTAGAATTGGAACTTAAACACCACCTGTATTGGTCTCGGCACCTGTACCAACAATTAAATTGTTGGTTATGATATTCGTCATCAATGTATGATATTCTAAGATCATTTTCAAAAGTTTAAGTACTATCTGTATCACCTTAAACCGGTTCCATGAAATCTTTTGAACTATAATAGGAAGGTGGAAGTTTTCATAAAATATTTGTGACATTAAAAATACATTTGCATTGAATAATACAAGGTATTGATTTTAGTGGGCAATTGGATGGGTGACCATATAGTTGCATTTGAACTGAACGCTTACGTGCTTCGGAGGGCACGTGACGATGTCTTACTCAGATATACTAGTCGTTAAGCCATGTCGGAGGCCTTCGGGTGGCTCGAAAACTGCGACACCAGAGTCAGCCACTCGAAAGAAGAAGTGGGCGAGTCCGAATCACACTAGATCTGGTTATCTATGTTAGTTGCAAGTTGTTTGAAATGTCTTCGCCAAATTCCCAACAAAATGACGTCACGAAAAGGAGAGAAATCCACGATTGAGATTATGAAGATGAAATTGAACCAGCACGAGATATAAAAGTAACAAAATATTGACAGAAAAGAGGTTAGTAAGTAGTAAAGATTAATAATTCAGTTTTAAGCAGATTCACCACGATGCCACCAGAGTCTGAGCCTCGTGCTGAAAAGGAGTTTGGCCCAGCTTTATCTGAATGAATCTCACTAAGCGTGTATCTTGATATAACCAATGACCTTTGCTCATCACAAAGAAATTGGACAGCAATGACTAGATTCTATTATACCTAAGAAATGAGACAAGTAGCCTTTCTATGTCATTCTCGTCTCCCAAAAAAGTAGCCAAATTTCCGCCATAATGACGTCACAAAAGGAAATGAGAGGTCCACCGTTTAGCCGGTCAAAGCGCCACGCCCAGCATTCACGGCGGCGGGCTATGCAAACACCAGCTAATGACGTCACACTACTCTCGACATGGCCTCAGATCTACCCTTGCCTTTTACCTATAAGTACTTTCAAATGCCACGGTTTTATATGGCGTACATTATGTGCTGACAGCCTGAGCAGTGTTTGATTCGTGTTAGAATGGACAGAGAGAGAGCGTAGAGATGTGAGTGATTGGACTGGTAGATGCTCTGCCTTCTTGTGGAGAGAAGATTCGGTCCCCACGGTTTCGGTATTTTGGAGCTAATTCCAACAGTAATTGATATAAGTTTTGTGACGTGTTATTGTGTCGGATGTATCAACAAATTGTCAAAAACAAAATCTGTGGAACACTCAGCGGGCGAGTGTTCTGTACCTACCCTAAAAACACTTAAAATTATATTTCTCATACTGTGGTACGCGATAAAAAGTGAAGCAAATCTAAAACTAAACTCTTATGAGCCAAAGTATACCGTAATTTGTATTTTTAATTACGCCCAAGGGGTTTCTGTCGCCACCTTCAAGTCTCTTGGTAACTGGGTTTAAGAACTCAGACCTATTAATACTTAACTTGAAGTCATCATATTGTTGCCAGCTTGTCGGCCAATGCTGGGCCAGTGAGAATACATTATTATTATTATTTAAGTATTTTGTTTTTTATCTCTCTTATAATGAAGAGTTGGCGCTATTCCGTGGACTTATGGCCAAACGGAATGACGGGAAAGGGTGCAACTGATTTTGTATTATTTGTACAAAAACATTGAATTATGTTAAAAACCAAAACGTTATAGTGAAGCATGTAAAAATAAATAAACTATCAAATGAATACAAATAAAGTTCAAAACTAAATGTGCCTTTGCAAAATATTGCCACATATTTATACTATACAAATAAATAAGATTGCAGTGTCTGTTTGTAATGTCAAAATAACAGCTGTTTGTCAAAATGAATTTGAAAGTATATAGGGTAAAGCAAAAAAAAAAAAAAAAAAAATTATTTTTGTTTGTCCGTCTGTCTGGCTGGACTAATTTTATCGGGACCTTCATTGGCAGATAGCTGATATTATAAGGAATAACTAAAGCTAGTTTACTTAAGGAAAAATAGGGTACCGCGCTAAATAATTGTTAAATTCCACGCGGACGAAGTCGCGGGGAGCTTATGAAATAAGGTGCCCCGCGGTTTCACACGCGTTTGTTTAGTTTTTCTTTTTGGAAAAAAAACATAGCTTATAGCCTTTCTCGATAAATGGACTACCCAACACTGAAAGAATCATTGAAATCGGACCAGTAGTTCCAGAGATTAGCGCGTTTAAACAAACAAACAAACAAACACTGCAGCTTTATAATAGTAAGTATAGATACGTAATGGTATCAGCACGCAAAACACTACAAATCCATCAGATTAAGAGGCATACCTATAAAATAGGATTACCTCTTAAGGGGACGCTCGCCCACCGATAGCTAATCAAATTATCCGGCGTAATTCCTTGCGACAAAAACGGGTGATTATCGTCTTGTTTTTTTTTTTTCAACCCGAGGGATTCCGGATCGCTGTCTGCGCCAAAATTTATTTTTTAGTCCAAACATATGTAAATTTACTTATTTTTCATTAATAACGACCAAAACGATTGTATAATATGCATTATTTCAGCTGCTATATTCATTTCAATGATTTTGCTTATGCAATAAACTAGCTTTTTTTATTGAATGTCGTGCTAGTTCGTGGCTTATTACAACGAACTGGCACGACATTCTAGTTAAAAAGACATATTTTTTGCCTATTTATTGTTAACCTATTTATATAATTATATCAAGTTTTTTGTTAAAGTTGCTTCTACAATATTTCAAAACAAATTCTGCTGGATAGGTAAATCTATACAAATAAATAAAATTGAAGCGGTTATAATGTCAAAATAGATTTTTACTTTTGTGTATGTGCATTTTAAAGTATATGCAATCCTAATAACAAAAATCATTGTTTTATTTTCGTCTGTCTTTCTATCTAATTGTCTATTTAATCTTCGAAAAGGCTGAACCGATTTTGACGGGTCTTTAGGCTATTTTTACGATACAAAAAGAACTATAAAAATATGTTATAAATTCCACGCGAACAAAGTCGCTTCAAACAGCTTGAGCATACAATTTACGTATCTCTATCGATCAATATCAGTCTCCACAAACTCCAGACATTGTAAGACCATAACAGGTAAATATAATTTCCCCCGGGAAGAAAAAAGCACGGACCACAACGATGGCTGATCAAATTAAGGCTAGGTCAGTAATCATGTTACCGATACCCAACACTGGGCCAATATTCGCAATAAGCGAACAAAAACACAGGCCTCTTGTGTATAGGCCTTCGTTAGAGGGATTTGAGTTTTTTCCATCTTTTTCTATCGCTTTAGGTGTGTAACTCGATACTCTGTCTGGGGAAATGGACAGCCCTTAATAGAAAAAAAACTGAATAATATAACTGAGAATGAAAATTTATATTGGCAATTTTTCGGCGGTGTCGATATCGGTTTAACTATGGAATTAGCATTATGAATCGGTTGTGGGAAAGTAACCGTAATTCGCGTGAGATAAGAACGAGTTTCCAATGTTGCCGGTTGATGGAAAGAAATGGAAAACTTGTGTCAACAATACTTTAGTAATATTACCTGAAATGGAAGTTACTTTATTTACAAAATGGTCGTAGCGTAAATTGTGACTTGCGAATGGTCATCATTAATTGTTGTTTAGAATAGTGACTAATTATTTGTAGATATCATCCATTCCTTGTTTCTGCCAAGGTGGGTTTTTTATATTACTGACAAAACAAGCTGAGTACTAAGTGAAAAAACGAGCTGAAGCCCCACCTGGTGGTAAGTGGTTACCTCCGCCCATGACAATAAAAATTCAACCTAGGTTCTCCTACCCATCATTCCATGCGCCCTGTGTGATTTCACCGGCACCCACACTATTCCATAGGAACACAGCAATACGAGTGAATCACTGCTTGGCGGCAGATTACCAGATGTGGAGGCTTCTACGGACGAACTTGACACAAGTTCTACTGCTACAATTAGTTGCTCTCTTGGCAACTAGATCAATAAACGCGATCAACTGGACCTCCCAAAAGTAGAAGTAAGTAAATTATTCTAAAAAATAACTTTTACTTAAATACTATCAAAGCTGACTAAAAATTGTTTATTAATACCTTGACTAGAATTCAAAGGTCTCTCAAATATTTCGCTCAGAACAAAATTTGGTAGACATAGACGGTATAATTTCAAAACGTTGAAAGGTTTTTGAATGTGACTTTTTGTCTGTACTCTTTATAAATTTGATTCAGGGTAAAGCTTCGGCGTTTTGCATTACTAGAAGAAGATTTAAAATATGCGATATACGTATAAGAACGAAGTATACTCCAGAAGTTATGACACATAGATTTATACAACTGGTACCCTCAATCGTGACGTTTCCTTAAGATATTTGTCATGGTACAAGAGTCAATAAAAATGCCACACCGGACTGCCTGCTACTACACTACACGCTGATAGAGATGGGCAATATATATGAGTATCGATAGATTTGCTTATAATCTAGAGTAATGCTAATTTCATTGGTACTGGTTCATTGGTAGTAGTACTTCAAACAGCAGATAGAGACAGTGATGAATTTTTGTATCATCTCATTTTGTTAAAATATTATTTTTAATTCATACATATAAAATCAAATTATTCATCAACAAAAACTGTAAAACATGTGCTTTTTGACAGTTTGCTACGGGCATTGTATTAGTTAATAAATATTTACATTTTACCAGCTTTAATCATCACTTCCAGCTGCATTTACAATAGCATTATTGGGTTATAAACATTTAGAACTCATTATCACACCATTTGGAGCACTTTACTATACTATACTATAGTAACTAAATCTCGCTAAACAATTCGCTTATCGCCATTAATGTTCTCCCAAAAACTTTAATCCTTTCTGTTAGCAAATCATACTTAAATAGAACAACCAGGACGTGTCTACCGTAATAACCAACACCAATAAGGATTATTTCTTAGCTGATGAAAGAATTACATAATCTAATTTCATCGATATCGATGCTCCATAGCCTCTACAAGCCCATCCCTAGACCACCCGTTAAAGCGGACACTTAACCCCTAATCCTGGAGGCAGTTTCATCTCGTCGCAGCATTTATGGCAAAAATCTTAATTCCTGCGCTGTCGTTAACTGCCCGTAGGTAATTATCGCCAGGAACTGTATTTATTACGGGCACTGTCTTTTATTTATACCTAACGTTCATAAAGACACAGATTGTGGGATAGTTACTACAGGTTTCATATGATGTGTTTTTAGATAGAAGACATCGATCCTCCAAGATTACTCGAGGTGTGGATGAGCAAGGACTCTGGTTAGCGCTACCAGTCACAACCGTCACACTAGCACAGTCACACTTACAAAATTTTTAGTTATTGTCTTTGGTTTATAATGTAAGTAGATTAGATATGTACCTACAGTATAACCATAGACTTGAATATTAACTCTGAGGTTCAGAGAATGAGAAAATTGACGTCAAAAAGAATGACTGTGAACGTGGTACCACCAAAATTTTTTATATGTGATTAAGGGATGGAACGAGCTGAGGGCCCACCTGGTGGTGAGTGGCGACCCCCGCCCATGACAACAATAATGCGACTCAGTATAAAATTTGATTTGTTAGTAGCAATTCCCATACAAAATGACCAATTTTTTCTTGCTTTTACCTAATTACTCCCAGTATGGAGGCGAACAAAAGAAAAAACAATTTCCCAAATTTGTAGCGACATTTCTTGGTTATTGCGAGATTAATGCATGGTTATTGATTAAAATTGAAAGGATGATAGTCCATCTGATGTTAAGTGTTAAGAACTCCTGGTAATTCTTGAAGTTCAGATGTTTTTTCTATTTTTTACACCCGAATATATCTTATGAATATCATTTTATACTCAAAAGATATATTAGCATAATGGGTGTGCTCGAACTAAGATTATTTACGAATAACAGCAATTTGTGCCGTCGTAATTAAAAAAACCCAGAATAGACTTTTTCAAACCTTTCCAGTTAAGTTGTTTCACAAGACCCAATGACAAATTTCAGTGCTGTCCATTAGAACAATTAAGGTGTTTTATTTAAAAATATCATTAAACTTTAAAAAGTACTATATTTTAGTAAATTGTAATATTCACAATATAATATTCACAATATTCACACAACAAATGTATTTTTTTGACCAAAACACAAAGAAAAGAAATGCAATGGCATGAAAGAAATGGCATTTCTTGTAATGCAGTCATGGAAACTCGGTTACCGAAGATCCAAGAACTTCTTTCTGGATTCGAAGGCAGGACTAAGAGGAAGGAAATATAGAAATGTAGGCTACCAACTAAGCTTCAGTCATAATAAATTATTATTGTCAGTCTTAACGTATTGCTTGCACGATAGTTTTGTAACCAGTCATAAAGACAGTTCCAATGTCCCAAGGATTACTGGCATTGGTCCATACTATCCGTTGGCTAAGAGCACACTTCAATACTTTCGAAAAAAACAGTCAAGTGCAAGTCGGACTCGCGCACTGAGGGTTCCGCGCGAACTTTTAGGTAAACGTGTACGGTTTTTTGTGAAGAAACTACAAATTTACGGTTTTCGAATTTATTCCTTTGTTTGTGCTACATGGCATTACTTTGTGTGAAATTTCATTGTTCTAGGTCAACGGGAAGTACGTCATAGGTTTTGGTTCCCTGGCAGGAGTCAAAATATGTATAATCGTTAGTATCTTTTGTATTCGTTGATTTAGAAGTTTGATTTTTTCACTGGTTCTAGGAATGGCAGAACTGAGTATTTACTATCAATTTCATCTCGTTTATCAGAAAAAGGTTTTAACGGACAACGAAGTGATCCCATAAGGGTTCCATTTTTCACTTTTGAGGTACGGCACCCTACGGCACCAGATTAAAAATGATATCACCAATAACATTTTTAATCTTGCATAACTATTCTCTACAGATCATCTAAGTTACGCAACTCTCGGGCCGTTCAGATGGATGGGTGACCATTTAGAAGCATTTTAACCAGCTATACTAACTAGTCGATAAGCCATGACAGAAACAAAAATATTAAAAAAACTAAAGCTCAATTGGGTTAGACCAAACGTAAACTTTACAAATAATAATAGCTAAAAAATATAATAAAATTGACTGTAATCTGTCATATCTGTGTGCATGTATATTTTTCAGAAGCTGACACGTTATACGCTCATGAATATGTTAACTTGTGTGTGTAAATCTTTACTTGTCCAAACGATACTGGAGATCTAAAGGCATAAATGAGTTTGAGATTGATAGGAAGGAACCCTTAGCGTGTAGAGTTTCTTTCTATTCCAATGCAAATTCTGACTCAGCCACAAATCCGAACACTCACCATAGAGGTCATTATTTTGACATACAACCTCTGTGGTGAGAAATCTGCGGTCAATGCGACCGAGGCATGCCGCTTTATTTGAAATATACTTTTAAATATTGCCATGTTGATTTAAGGCTGAGGTTTGCTGGATTTTCCTGGCTTTCTAGATGTAAAACCAACAAATGAGGCTTAGACCGCATTATAGCTAGAATGTTAGTGACCTTAAATATGTTTTTTTTATTACTTTAATAACTAATCGGCTCCGTGGCTTAGTTGGTAGTATCCCTGCCTTCGAAGGGTTCGATTCCCGCCCGGGGCACACTTTGTGTAGTGAACATGAAGTTTGTTCTCGGGTCTTGGGTGTTTGTCTTGTGTTTGTCCATGCCATATGCGACACAGGGAATACTGTTTTTATCCTAACTATATCATTCAAACGATAGTCATGAAATTTTGCACAAACCTAGTAATGTGTATAAAAAACATGTAGTAAGTATATTGTATATCATCCTGAAATAAATTAAAGTTAAAAAAAAATCTACATTTATATACCTAGATTAGCTGTTGTATATATATATATACCTATACAACACTTAATCGACTTTAAAATAATTATCCCGTAAACTTCTAGGTAATTGTCATTGGTGTAAGGTGTCAGACTATTAAGGAATGTTAGTAATTAATGTTATTTGGACGGAAAGAATTATATGAGTTATTCGTGTGAAAGTAATGATGGTGGTGAGCTCACCACTTATCATGTATACGATAATATAACACAGAAATTGAAAATTACGACTCCGATTAAACGTACATATGTAAGAGAAAAACATTTTTTTTTTTAAATTTAAAATAAAGTAAATTTCAAAAAACTCTATTTCCATTGAATTCTTAAAAATTACTTATAACGTCACTTTTCTAAATAAATATGTATATACTAGATCACCCGTTCTTATTGCTAAGTTGAATTCTTTATAAATAAAATATGTTCAAAATTATGAATGAAACTATAATACAAAATTGTGCAGCTTAAATGCTCGTGTAGAATAAGTTTTTGGAATAATCCTTTTGCTTTCTTAATTTTCATATCAAAGTACCAAGCATCACATCGATTTACGAAGCTAATACACTACAGTCCAATCTATAGAAAAACATAAATAAACTATAACTCACCGTCCACTTACTTACTCATTTATATGTTAATGGGACGGCATGAATTCGCTCAGATTCATACATAGATATCTTCGGGGCCAAATCATTTTCACTGCCTTATTACTTTCCAATTTGTCTCCAATATTGGTTATTGCCTCGTTTATGACCCGAGCGTACTATTAACCAAAATTTACCGATATAAATAAACACAGAGAAAGTATATTTTCCTATAAAATACCTTTACGTCTCAAGAAGATGCCGGAGTCGAAAAATCTTGACTTACTGCGCGAGGAAAGATCCATCCTTCACGGCACTAAGTCCCTCAGTCACTTAAACCACATTAAAATATTCCAAGTCCCAAAGACCACTGGCTAGTTTGCAGTTCGCAAGCATGTGATCATCTTCGCAGATGAACACAGACTGGCTGGCTACCTTGATAAAATTCGGGACCCGAATTAAAAAAGAGACCCCCACAAGACCCAGGTAAAAAAATCCCGTATCAAAACCGCCGTTTCCTAGTGACCCCGATCGTTCTCCCATCCCATTGTTGGGCTCCTTTTATTTATAATAGTATATTTTTTTCTCACACGGCACCCCTAATAATGTATGAGCGAAAATATGCGTATATTACGAAGTAAAGTATGGATGAGACGGACTATGAGTCTCTATAGAAAAAATGTGACTCCCCTATTTAAATAGCAAAAAGTGCATGTCACTGTGAAAATGGTATTAGTGGATGAATATGATTCTGCGCAGATCTCAATGGATGACTTATAATTGTGTAGCGTTATATTTAGCATGAATTATTGGTTTGACGTGGTTTTTGTGTTTTGTCCCTCGTAATGCCGGGCAGAGCACTCTACAAATATTAATTCAAGCGTTTACTCAAATATCCGTGGTGAGGATTACTAAACAGATTTTTCGATATTTTACTTCAAAACTAATCGAGATCTGAATTGTTTAGAATTAAATTTAGCATGTTCATTTTTAAGCAAAACTATTTACATACAACTGTATGCTATATCTAATAAGGTGTCAGTAGATACAATAAAAAAAACTAGCTCCATGTTATGGCCGAAGAAAATAAAAATACGCAATTATAATTAGGTTACGGAATTGCCTCAGAGATTTGCCGGGAAACTCCTCATAATAAAATTATGACAATCAAATTTGACGACCAAAATGTAAGCGTAGTGACCCCCGAACGAAAATGTTTGCTATTTCTGCGTAAACAAACACACGAAATTGACATCGAGTGTACATCTGGGCTGACGCAAATAATGGGAATAAACAATATAATTCGATTTTTGCTTGCGTCGGACAAATTGCGTGATGTTCGGACGCAAATGCGTGACTAAATGTTGTTTTTCCTTTTACCGAATATTTCGCACAACAAAAAGCTCGTTGTCAAACATTTATACAACAAGCTTTGTGCTACAATAGCGATTTTGAAATATTGTTCACTAGTTTTAAGAACTCTATTTACAAAAATAGCGTTTAAATAGTATATCTTTCCATAATAATCCTACAACCAAAGACGAAACTTTACTAAAAATTATAAAATTGTTCCAACATATTCATATTTTTTTGAAATTCCCGATGCCATGTGGATTAATAAAAGAGTCACGTTTTTATTGTAAAACATCGATTATTTAAAACCATTTTCGACCATTGATGGCAAAAAAGTCGTGAGTCAAGAACACAAGGATACCGTTGTCCAAGATCTGTTTTGGGTAAGCGTACCTGTTTGAGCGTGTGAAAACGGAACAGGTGGCGAGGTTCCGTTGGTAATTATAGATGGACAATGCACGCGTGATGCGCGGGAGTGTATCTGCGGGCAGCGATCTCCTTACCATTGTGGATATATTGTGTTACGATTCGATTTATGAAATGCGAGACTTTTATGGTGTTGAAATGTATGGTACCACTAGCTGCGCCCCGCGGTTTTTCTTGTGGTTTTGCGGGATCAAAGGTACATAGGCTACTTTTGATCCCGGAAACCGCAGGATCAAAAGCATCCTTAAATCCGTTGAGCCGTTTGAGCGCGAACAATTATCAAACATGATAATGATGACACACAGACACACATACACACTCACTTTCACATTTATAATAAAAATAATATTAAATATTTAATAATAAGCATGAAGTTTGTTCTCGGGTCTTGGGTGTTGTGTTTCTGTGTTGGTCCGTGCCATCTACGACACTATGGGAATAACACTAATCCTAGTGCTAGTATAGGTGTGTAAACGCATATTTATTTATTCATTAAATACAGGAAGCGAATTTCTTTTGTTACCTGTGTCCCAATTTTTCAAATTGCAAAAAGTTCACACAACCCTGCGCGGATTCTGGTCAAGACACACATTGTGGGCATCATTGTGCACTATTGTGTGAATTTTGGAGGATTCTATCAAAAGGGTTGATTCATCTTTGGAGGTAAAAAATTGACAGCGTGGGAGTGAAATTGGATCTTAGATATTGAGAGCGCTAAAATAGCGTTGAGCAGACTGAAATTATGTAATAAAATAATTTGGTTGAGATAGCGCACCTACACAAACACACACACACACTTGTTATCGCTCTGGTCCACGACGCAAAACATTACTTGTAAGAGCAATTCAAAATTTCATTATTGACATTTGAACATTGTTTGTGAAGAGAAATGGTTGCGAAAAGAAAGCGATCCTTCCACTAGCAGTTTCTTACTTGTTCGTCCCCATGGAGGGTCGGATAGGGTTTGAGCAAGTGCTAAATTTAATGATGATGATCTTATAATTATGTCCATATTTATATAAGAAAAGTGACGGTATCAAACAATAAGAACTCAGCGGAAATCAAGTATTTTGTCTTTGACTTTGAAAACACTCAACTCTATGGGGTGCATGTTGGTCCGTAGGTGTGTGGCCTCAGATTCCCAAAACGTGCCAAAAGTCATATATGATATTCTAATCCACTGTAGGATTCTAAATCACGACCTCCACTGACGTCACTACCTCCTAAGCCATCATTTCTTCAAAAATATCTAATTAAGAATGAATGGTTAAATTAATTGTTTAGCGTAACGATCGAAAAGCTGGTACATTTCGGCAATTTTTTTTTCGTATATTCTTTGATATCCTTAGGAAGGTTCTAACGAAGAGAAAATTGGAAAAGTATTCTCATAGGATAGCCAACTGTGGCTTAGTTAATTTTTTGACACTAAGAGCTTTAACGTATATTCTTCTAACAAATTACTGGAGATAAATTAACATGGCAACATTATGTTATCATGTTTTCTGTGAAAAAATGTTTGGTATCATTTGACAGACGGCATTTTTCTAGTGATAGTCTATCTCCAGTCATCTGTTGATTGTAGGGTGTAGCTGTAAGTTTACTACTGGTTCAAACAAACACTTTTTACTTTGTACATCAAGCCTACAATTATCTCGAGGTGCATCGATAGAAAAGATTTCTAAATCGATAAAAACGTGTCTTACTTTGAACTTATTCTCATAACTTACTATGCTACCACCAGCCAGTACAAGTAGACATCTAACACTTCTCAGGCTTGTCAAACGATCAAAGTCCAGTAGAGATTCAAGAGATCAGGTTATGGTGGTAGTCGAGTACGTTGATGAAACCAATTATCTATAGCGTGAATTAAGTCGCACAGTTTAATGGTTGCCGCTCGTGCTATAGAGTTCATAACTATAAGAAATGTCTTCAATTTGGATAAGTAATGACTTATTATCGACATGAAACGACTATAATTTTAAACTACGCAAGTGTTTTTGTACTGTACCATAATTTACTTCAGTCATTTGAATTTGAAATATGAATAAACAATTTATAAACTGTTTTTATTGAATTTTAATTTGAAATATTGTATATAACATTGATTATTAATTAACCAGAATAGTAATTAATATCAAAATTAAAAAAAAAAACCGTTTTATACGAAAAGTAAGTAGAAACACAAATGGTTTATTGTTAATGGTTTTATGCAAGCTGGCCTCACGCCTAAGTTGGTAGTTAATATTTGTTGTGTGGCTGGGTGTAAATATGTATTAAAATGTTTTATAAAATGAGTTTATTATATCTGTATTGTGGTTCCTATGGCGTAGGGTAGGCGCTGTGTGAAAAGTCCATGAACATTTATTTTATATGCATCACAATTATAGTTTAATTTAAGTTCATATATTTTAATTTGCATGAATATAATCATTCAACCCAAAAAATATGCTAGAAAAAATAATAGTGAATTAATTTTAAGTAAACTTATTGGGCATACGTGCCTTGAAACAAACAAAAAGAATTAAATGAACTGTTATGAATAACAAGCAAAAAGAAAAAAACTACATCCGTTAGATCTATTTTATTCGTAAAGAATCTCCGGCTGTTACTAAATCTAATAAATACTAATAATAGAGCTCTATTACCTTGAACCTTTGCGAATGAACGTTTGAGCCGTCTCCCGCGCAGACAATGGGTGACTAGCTCGCACGCGGGTCACTCCGCGGTTATCTACAGATCGAGAAGAGGCGATCTGTGGCCGCGCTCGATTTATCGCCGAGCGCCTCTACGTTTACAGTTAGTTGTTATATCTATGCGCTGGTTTTATGGATGCGTACACGCATGTTATGTTTCAGAGATTTGCAACTATTTTGACTACATAACATGTCCTGTTCTATGAATATTGTCCGGTATTCAAATAGTTAACGATTTTTTATGCTGTGCAGTATTGGCATTTTATATTATTTTGAATTGTTTTTTCAAAAAGTTAAAACCGAGACTTTTTTTAATTACATAGTCGATATTTTAATTTAGTTTTCATTCTTGAAAATACAATTGAAAACACCATCTTTTTTAATATAAAGATTACGCGTTCTTAGTACAAGTTTTTCTTGCGAGTTTAGGAAGTTTAACAAGTTTAGCGCTTGTCATACTAAAATCCGTTAGAAAATGTAAAAAAAATTGTTACTCAATTATACCTTAATTTTCCGTCTAATAATATCTGAACCTATCTCTTATTCACACGAGATTTATCGCTTGTCAGTTTAGAACCTCCTAGAATACCATGGTGACACGACGTTGCCATTGCAGGTACTGTCCACACGTGTTAGATTATTCCATCTACACACCACCATAATATAGCCGTACCTCCATTTCTATGCTGGGAGCTTTCCCATACCGGGCAGCTCGTGACCGCTCGCCTTGTTACCGATGACCTGACTCCAGATTATGCACTTACATCCGTTTGAGCGATGACTGCTTAATTGAGGTTATGTGAAGCTGTAAACAAAGCGCTCCTTTTTTCGCGAGAACCGTTTCTTGCGTGTCGATCTTTATTTGTTTGGAAATGTGTTAATTGTTAGGTAAACGCAAGAGTGCCCAAGATATGGTGCGGGTGATTAGTTTTTTAAATGGAACGTGGCGTTAATGTCACATTTTCCTGTACCTTGAACCGAAATTTGGTAGCGGGTTGAAATTTTTATGTAATATGTGGTTGGCGTCTGTGATTGTATCGCAATTAAGTATTTTGTGATAGAATTATAAAAATCTATTAATGGTTTGTTTTATAACATTAAATATTAATAAAGTCAAAGTCAAAGTCAATATAAGCGATAAGCTATTATATTAAGAATTAAATAAAAATATAACTTTGTGATATAATTGATAATGTCATTTAACCAATTCCGACAAAAATATTATAATAAAATACTAAAAAAACCGGCAAATTTTAACATTTTAAACGAACAATTTGACTCAAAAAGTAGCGGTATAAAATATCATTAGTAAAATTAATTGTTCATTTCATTCAATCAACCCGTAAAATAAGACCGTTTAGACAATGAGTAATCTATAACAGAACGCCCACATACAGTCCCTTCAAACAATACACGACGTATGCAACACAACGTAAATCATTTAATACACTGGGCCATCATCTTTCACTTCTCTAGTCGTGTGTCTTATGATTTTTAACACCCACTTATCTCAAATAGAACAATGAGTATTATATTGCAACATTTTCGTGCGATTTATGTAACCATGCATGACATATCTGTTAGTTTTACAACTCTATGGTTTTTATACTACTATAGTGACAGGACTCTACCTAAGTATTGGTGGTGTTATTGGCGGAGGTAACCACTTAACATCAGGTGAGCCTTCGTCCCGATCACTTTTGTTAGATGGAAAAAACATGTCATGTATGGCGGAAAAAAGCAATTTCGGTGAGAGAGCGCGAATCAAAAGGTATTGGACAATGGTCACGAAGAAATCTTTTAGACAGCTCAGATGAATAATGGTCCAGGATCAGGTAGATTTTGACACGTTGCAATCATCCCTTCAGTCAGTTGATGCTTAAATTGTGTTGCATGCAGTAACATTGTGTCACAATTTATTATGACATCTTTTGCATATTTGCGTCAGATATTATAATCTTAGATGACTGGCCTCATAGCTCTGTTGGTAGTCTGCCTTCTGCGCTGTAGATAGTGAGTTCAATTCCCACAAAGGACAAGCATTTTTGTGACAAACATAGATTTTTGTTCTGGGTGTTATATCTTAATATATATAAATCTCGTGTCACAATGTTTGTCCTCAATGGACTCCTAAACCACTTAACCGATTTAAATAAAATTCGCACACCATGTGCAGTTCGATCCAACTTGAGAGATAGGATAGTTTAAATCTCAAATTATAGTCGCAATTTTAATTTATTGCTAATTACAATATAATATCATATGACAAAAACGTTAGCCACAGCAACGCGTGGCCCGGTCAGCTAGTTTATGTATATAAAATAAGGTACTATAAAAGTATTCTATCAGTGATCATACATACAAGCTATGCTTAGTTTGGGGCTAGATGGCGCTGTGTTAAATGTACATGGACGTTATTTTACCAACTTTTGATTGATAAGTTCAAATATCATAACTCCCAACGGACACATGCAATATGAGGTGAAGAACTGATTCAATAGAGCCCAAAGAAAGTGACACTCCTAAACCCTTTTCTGTTAAAATTGATGAAAGGGGTCGTAAAATGACTCACAATACTTATTTTCGGCAACCAACCCTATACGCATTGTTAAAATATTATAGATTCCTCTCATGTGGGTGCGGAATACTGAGCCTGTTTTGCCCAAAAAAAATCCTTTGACCAACTGTTTGTCAAAGGAGGCTGCTATTATTTTTTGTCAGGTGTTTATCGAAGTTTGACCATGGGAAAATATTAGGGATTCAGGTGCCTATCGGATGTATGGACATTGTGTACCTGTTGTTCGGGTCTGTATTAATCGATAAAAGCTTTGTTCGAGTTGGTATCTACACATTGAAGCATTGGTGGCTAAAGTTGCTTAGTTCTTTACAGATTTTCTAGGTTAAGCAACTCTCGGCTCGGTCAAAAGATGGATGGATGACCGTTTAGTGGCTTTTGAATAAGCGCATCCATGCTTAGGGCACGTAAAGATATTGGTCCCGGCTCTATTGTAGGGCTTCGGGCTGCTTAAAAATTTTTTTGTGCTCATATTAGCGATGGATTACTTAGTTCGATCGGTAATGAGGTATTGTATGTTTCTTCCATATGACTCGAGTCTACTCATACTTTAGAGGGAAGACCTGAGTCGTACTTGTTCAGGAGCGGCGGTAACAACTTAACATCGGGTGGGCCGTGCGCCCGTCTTGTTACTTTAGTCGCTTATAGTAGGTACAAACCTAAATTTAATCTGATCGAGTTTCCGAGGCCTCACCCTAAGTAATCCAAATTGGGACAACACCTAACAAACTTTAATTCATCTACGTTGAAAGACCGACAATAACAAATCGGTATCAAAGCTTGACAAAGATGGACTCTTGAGAAACTGTCCACCCACTACCTTTCTATTGATCGCAGCCTGCTCACGATAAATTAATTCCTGTTATGAACATTTTTTATTCTATTGTGTTTAATTCGAGTATTTATTTTACCCTTTAATAGATGCTAATGGGCGGACATTGGTCAAAGGATTTCGTTTGGAATCAAAGCAATGAATGACTTGAATGGGTCCTTTGTGGAGCTTGTCAGATAAATCTCGTTAGTTTGATATTAGATCTGTACAGAAACTTTCGTAATCTCAAATTTCGAAATTCTGGACAAAAATATGTTTGAAGACCTGAAGACAGAAATGCTTCACCTTCAAAATCCTTTAGCTGTTTACTTGGTACTTTCCTTTGACTGTTTATCTCATGATCATAATCAATATTTAGTATGCTGTGTCTATTTAATATAATAGAGATTACTTGTATACGATAAGTTTATCCAAAGTGTTCCTATCGCTTAGTCTCATCATATAAGCCTTTAGCAAAAAGTGTTTGCTACCGTTGTGACTGTTTGTAACACGATTTGTGTTGTTGTTTGGCTAATCCTTTTCTTAGAGAACGGGTGGTTTACTGCAAACAATCGTTCAAACAATCCTTTCAAATTGTCGAGCACTCTTTTACTCTCTTCAGTTTTATTGTACAGTTTGAACTCGTTAAGGTATCATTTTAATAATGCCTCCGACGTTGCTCCGGCGGCCTCACTAATAAATCCAATTTAAATGTTCCCCGGACCTCCTCCTGACATAACATATGTAAATCCATACGTCTTTATCTTGAGAATCACAAATACCGATACGATCTAAAAAAAATAGCCGGTCCAGAAAGGCGGGTGGCCGAGGTCCGCGAACGCATTCTAAACAAGCAAAATTAACTTTTTTCCCTTAATTTAAATAATCCACTTTCGGTACTCCTTTATCGATGCCTCGGTTCTCTTCTGTAATGGGACAGTGAATGTCAATTGCTAAATTTATATGTTCTATTGACGAATTCAATTTATTGGATCTTGAGATTGCGAGCGCTGTCTTTTTCATTCCCACAAGCGGAGTCTCATTGATAGTTTTATTTCCATTATTTTATACCTATATAATCAAAACTAAATACACTACAAAGTATTTTATTATTTAAGCGATAATGTATGTAGTAAAATCTTTACTATACATCAAATGGAAGCCGATGTAAATCATGTCCCAATAACTCTTGACCAAGGACCAAGATTGAAGGTTCCCGTGCTGGCTAAGTTCACTAATGAAGACATATTGAATCGCAAAGCGGCAGGACAAAATATAGGCAATGTTTAAATTGACATGCGGTCCTTTATACCACATCCGGTTGAGAAAGAAATAAATAAAGTAATTTAGCCGATGTACTGCTCGGTATAACTCGTTTTTGATAATAGTGTGGAAGTATTGTGCTAAATTTATTTGCAAAAATTGGAGTTTCAAAGCAATTAGGTAAAGTAAAAACGGGCAATGTTTGTACTGAATACGATTTGGATTAAAAAGTTGTCAGGACACGAAACCCATATCAATTAGTGACAAACATGACAAACTCAGGCGACGCCGTCCGTTATGTTTTATTTAGCGACGGTACGGCAGCCAGGGGCACGGAGCAAAAGTTAACTTGGATTTTTAAAAGTTTGCGCAAAAGTTACGGCAGCGGTATCCCCGTCTGGTCTCGCACCTGATAAAGTAATTTTACGATTCCCTAATTCACACTTTTGTGAAGAGTTTTAAAAAGCTAGAAGGCTTTCTGCCCTTACACGTAATTGGGTTCGCGTTAAATGTGACGACCTTTTTAATTTTTAATTCTCTTTGCCCCACCGTTTCAAGTCTGGAATTCGTGAAACTGATGTTTTGACTGATGATTATAATATTTCCTTCCAGTAATTCCAAGGCCCAATAATTATAGGCCCTAGAACTGCGAGTGTGCATATGTTGGCGACCACATAAAGGCATCCAATTTCATGTACGTAAGTACGAGGGGTTCCTTTGTTGGCGACAACAAAAACTTGGTGCCTTGAAATTCTTGCGTACAAAATAAGAACAAACGTGTCATCGACGAAATGACGCGTGTCGACCAATCAGGCGCGACGGCCGCAGACGACGGTGACGTCACCGTACAAACGACCAATGGGATCGACCCGTCGCCTCCGGTCACTTTGGACTAATTGCCCATGTGTGCTGTACCGCTACTTTTGAGAGGAATCCTTGCGCGTGAGTCGATGACGGGCCCACTGGTTTGCCTCACCACACACTCGTAACTCGTTGTGAGAAATATATTAACATATGTTGACTCTACCATCCAAAAGGTTTTTTTTTACACAAATTTGTCACTTACTAAAATGCTAAGTAGATATCAAAGTATATAAAAATTAAGTTATAACTTTCCTCTTCAAATATTTCGGGCAAAAATTAACAGTTCTGACCATTCCATTGTTCTAAAGTAAAGCATGTGAAAAATCTAACTTACGCTTTTGCTCATTAATTACATTAATGCGGACAGTGGGAAATTAACTTAGACAAACAATAGGAAAGGTTTTCATAAAATAGTTTCTAAAGTTGGCAGTTAAAATTCTTAATTACATCGCTAAAAGTGTAAAAAGAACTGTACATCATATGACAGTTTTTATCCAAGATTCAATTGACCCACATGAACATAATAAATGTTGATAACTGTCACTGTCATTATTTCATTATACATAGAAATTAAAATCTATGGCCGAGTGTGTTGCGAAGCGAAAACTCGAGAAATATATTAACGGCAATTTTTTTCTTTTCAACTATTTGTTGAAGTTCGAGGAAGGTTTCGAAGAAAAATATGATCAAATATCCTGGAAAATTTAAGAAAACTATAGTTGTTTTTTTCTAAAGCATTTTTACTACGTGCGCTTTCGTTTGACAGATGACTGTGAAATTGTCATTCAAGACAAGACAACAACAGTCGGACAAGCTTTTATATTTATTGAGGGGGGTCCAGTTGCAGCGCGTCCGCAGGTGTGTACCCTTTGATTCCCTACACGTATCCCCTGAATGGTACTAAAGGAGCAACCAAAAGTAGCAGTAGAACTTGTACAAGTTCGTCCGGTGAGGTACTGCCACCACACCTGGAATCTGCCGCCAAGCAGTGGTGCTCGCAATGCTGTGTTCCGATGGAAAGGTGTGGATGCCGGTGAAATCACATCCGCATGAAACGTATCATCCCCGTCCCGGATGATGTAGCAGCAGGATGAGTGCAACTCAGGATCCAAGTCTTATACCGAGTCGCATTACTGTTGTCATGTACGGGGGTTGCCATTTACCACCAGGACCTCAGCTCGTTTCGTAACTTATTCAAAAAAAAAAAAAAAATATATTGTAACTCTTGTGACTGGATGATCCGCCGACCTGACCTGATGTTAGCAAAACGAGCTAACTGCAAACAATTATGTCGTATTATGGTATAGTATTGTTTTATGTGCGATGATAAGTTAATTTAGAACACTGCCGGTCGGTGAAATTACAGGCACATGAGACGTTACGTCTGAGTAACGGACGCAATGCAATGCAACTTGTGTATCTCATACTTCGGTGGAGGAAAACCAGGGTCGTATTGATGACAACATTAACAATGACCGCAACCCTTAAACAACGCCAGTAGCGCGTTGCACCAGTCCGTAGACGGGGATGTTATGCCTCAAAAGCCTGTAATTTCCCCGACGCCTACACTCTTTCACCCGACCACATCACCGCGAGTTCATCAATGCTTGGTGGCGGATTACCAAGAAGGTAGGTAGTGCTGCTCCGTACGAACTTGGCACAAGTTCTACTGCTGCTTTGGGTTGCTCTTTCACACCACGGGTACCGTAGATGAATACTATAGGGACTCTGAATATTGAGAGTCCCTATAGTATAGGTACTTTTACCTCCCTCTAATCTGGTCCCTCATTTATAATACTTAAATTTTTAGAAATTAAAACCTATACTTAATACTCTTTTATAGCGCAAGTTTTCTGACGTAGAATTCTCTCAATTTTCTCAATAGTTTGTGTTTATTCTCGGCACAAATTGTGCGATGACTCTATATTAAAACAATATAATTTATGGTCAACTTAAATAAATGAAAAGCGATATTTAAGTGTACAGAAAGAGCGTCTGTCAACGCCATGATTAATTTTCTAGGGAGTTGGGTAGAGTAAGACGCCCGCTATCATTACTGTCATTTTCACAATTTTCTAACCTACTATTTTATCTATACGCCTATACAAACAAGTAAAGTTGAAAGTATTAGTTCGTAGAGACAAAATTGGGGCTTTTTACTAAACGCATTTGAAAATATACGGGACCCACTTATAAAAAAAAAACTTTTTTTTTTGTGTTTTTTACGGCTAATCTCCGAAACTTACGGACTTACTTTGACGGGAATTTCACTGGCAGATAACTGATGTTATAAGGAGTAACTATACTGGTATAAGGAATGATAGAAAAAGAAAAAAGAATTAGGGTTCCGCATAAAAAAAATATAAATTCCACACGGGCGAAGTCGCAGGGATCAGCTAGAATGTAATGTAATTGATATTTAATTTTGATAGTCACAAGTTATAATTTTTTTTTGTCTAGTCTTTTTTAGTTATTTTTGTCTCGTCACAATTAATTCATTACATTATTACGTTCTTTCCGGCTTTGTGGCCCGTGGCCGTGGGTCCCGGGTTCGATTCCCGGCCGGGGCATACTTTGGTGAGCATGAAGTTTGTGCTCCGGTCTTGGGTGTTTGTCTTGTGTTTCTGTTTGTCCATGCCATCTGCAACACAGGGAATCCTAGTGCAGAGGTATGAGTGTGTAAAAAAGTGATTTTTCCTTTTTTTTTAAATACATGTGGCTTATTAATTCTAAGCAACATTTTAGAACAATGTAGTTTTAATAAATTTGACCTCAAATGGTATATATCTCTATTATACCATATATACCAATGAACCGGTTTTAATGATAACTGTTGTAATAGACACGGGCTTACGTAGGTTACGGAGTAATTACGTAAATATATATAATTTTACTTCTTGTCTGTCTACATTTTAATTCATTCATATTGTTTTATTTCTTGATAGTTTCATTACTTTGTCATAAGCATCGTGAATTATAAAGTAGGTGCAACTGCTTCTGAAAGCGATTTTAGTCCTGACACTTAGATGTAATGACAGATGTTAATATTAACCTACTTTTTTTTGTGTAACTTTTAGTTATGGACCATAATTTGGTATACCAAATATACTAAAAAATCTATCATTCAAAAAGCTAATAATATACTATTGGTACACTTGCCATTTGTTGCTTTAGCACACTTTTTTAGTATGTTCAATTATTTTTCATTACGTTATATTCAACAATAACGAAATATAAGAAAGCAGAGTACTGAGAATTGAAATGAAAATTGATTTGCGAAACAGTAATGTAATATTAAAACAAAAATAATCAAGTATTATTGCAGAAGATTTTCTATTCAAAATATCAAAATTGAAAAAAAATCTTCGGGAGTTACAAATTATAGTTTTAAAACTATTGATACAAATGAAATGAGAAAAAATTCAAGGGGATATTCTTTTACTATTTTTTTATCTACCTTCCAGCTCCAGCATCAGACCACCTCAATAGTTTTTAAGGTATATGGCATTAATTTTACGTGCAAAATTTCAGCTTCCTGGAAGTACAAATAATCAAATTGGACGGCAAGATTTGTACCGAAAACAATTACAATAGTATAATAGAATATACGTTTCTAAAATTGGATTCTTCTTCTAGCTGTTCCCAGCGACTTTGTCCGCGTAATAACATAATAACATTACTTCTTTCCCCTATTTCTTTCTCTAAAATAAAAGTAGTCTAAGTTACTTGTAACAACAGCTATATGTCAGTGAAAGTCCCGTTAAAATCGATCCAGCCGTTTTGGAGATTAGCCGGAGCAGACAGACAGAACGGCAAAAAAAAATGTTTTTTTTTTCTTCTGTGTACCGTATAAACTTTTAAATAATTTTAGTAATAAGTTGTTATTTTGACATTACAGTCGATTCTGTTTTTGTTACCCGTTGCCATTTATTATACGTTTTTAATTTGTTACGGCAGAACAAAACTATTTCAGTGATATATTTTCAAGAAGGTGCCGTTATGATTATTACTAGATAAGCATTTTAGTGGTCATTATTTTGTTGGTGACCGTTTTATTGTTATTTGTCGAGTAAACGTGACTTACGTGTATTTTCTTATCTTTATATTCCTTCTGCTTTTTAAATTTCACATTGTTAACTGAAGTGAGTACATAATTTTTTGTGACAAAAAAAAATCATATCTATATGTTGTGCTGGCTATATTATAGCTTTATAGTTTGAGAAAAAATGTGCCCAAAAATCTCATTCATCAAGATTACTTAACATTCACAAAAACATAAAACATTGAAAATGTATGCAAAATATAATAGATGGTCCCAAAAGACTCACAAAAATTTTTGAGTACTTTCAAACACAGATTAAGATTATTCAGTTGACCCCAGACAATAATTTTGGAGCGTTATTCTAGCATTACTCCCAAAGTTTTCTCGTTGAGCGAAGCTTTTTAATATTTGAAGACGGCTACTCGCCTCTTTTCATCTACCCTCGGACAAGATGACCACAGGAGTCTGTCAATATTTGCTCAGTATTAAGTAGCTCGTTGCCATGAATGGAGACTCGAGATGGGATGCATTCTTGTTTGTTTGTCATATCTTGTTGAGAAACTGTTTTGTTGGGAATTCTGCAGTTATATTTGCAAGAAATCGCCGAAAATAAACTTACCTTGCGCGATGCGTACAGCTGGCATCTTGATTCTCATCTTGATTTGGTCACCTATTTTTAGATCTTCAACAACGTCTTTATCCACTGAAATGTTTATCGTGATATCTTTGTATCTGGCGACAGTTTGTGAGCTCACTTCACTCGCGCCGCCGTCGGTCCAGTGACTTATCTTTTTATTTCTAAACAGTTTTCGATAACGTTTCGGCTATCACAAATCCTTGTTCACATGTCCGACAGTAAACAGTGTCTTTAGTCATCTTCTTAATTTCTTCATCGTCAACTTTTAAAAACTTGCCGCTATCAGTTCTTACTTTTTCCTTTTCATGTTGTGAATCGGAACGCACATCACCTGAATTTTTATTCGCCAAGGCGACCGGTCATATATCGGGTGTTATCGATACTTGAATGAACGTCTCAGTGCTTTATCTAATCTGTCCGCACCTAGTGGCTATCCTGCGATTTGGCGATAAAGATCGGTCACACTTAATTTATCGGCATCTGCTAAACTGTTTCACTTCCCAGTCTATGTTTTCCACTGACTTGAAATTAAACGAAAGTCCCAATAAGATTTATACAAGAAAATTTAAATTTTCGTATCCGCGAATTTATTTAATTGAAAATATTTTAGAGTTGAAAATTTTGTATCGTGTTTACAATATTCGAAGAAGCGTCTCGCGTTCGATCACGTCGCGCGTGCTGAGCGGTAAGCAGGTGCGCGGCCGGCCGCCCGCTCTCGCCCGTTGTCCGAGAGCGTCTGTCCTGTGTCCCTTCGCACGAGGGCTCCGGGCCTCCGCATGTCCACGACTCGCGCCGTCTCGCTCTGCCGGCCGACGACGGCGCGTGCGAGTCCACACGAAGTGGCCAGGGGTTACTCGCGGTCGCCACTACCTCGGCAGATCGACAGAGATCGAGCCTCGCCCGGCGAGCCTCCGCCCCCACACGAGCGACCGGGACGGATATACGTCGTAAGTGCCGTGCGTCAGTGTGCGTGCGCGGGTGGGGCGAAGATGCAACGCGTACAAAAGAAAAGGGATAATATTTGCTTGCATATTTCATGACTCGATTAGGCGATGGAATTTTTAATTGAATGGACCTAGCCACGGTCAGTCTGTTTTCATTAAGTGACAACACTCTGAAAATGACATTTTTTGAAGACAATTTTTAATCCGTGTTGGAATTTAAGGGTTGTGATGAAATGTGTAATAGCAGACGATGCATTAAAGAGAATAAATTATACTGGCTAATATTGAATGTGAATATTAATTAAATTTATGCGAACAAGGCATTATTAGTTATGTAACTATACAAAATTTGTTAAAATTAATTTTATCTCCCAGCGTAGAACGTGCTACGGCCGCTACGCTTTTCGTAGCGGGATAATTTTTTTGGTCATTGTCATTTAAGATTTATCCACCTTATATCCTTTAGTATTTATTTCCATCTCGCAGCCCTGAAAAGGCAGAAATGTACGCAATAATATTTCGCTGTGTTCGTTCGCAAAATCAGATCAAATACAAAACGTAAACACGAAAAAGTACGCAGAATAAACAAGTAAGAGCGCAACACGTTGACGGCGTCTTCACTCTCACTACCAACTTTTCCTCGCTTTTTTCCCGGCGTTATTTTACTTAAGACGAACTTATCTCGGTCGGTCCTTGACTTTAATAAGTTTTATGAGTGTCAGTCGGGACTTAACTGGCGCGCGAACTGGCGAAAAAGGAACTTTTTCATAATTGTTTCCCAACTGCCAGCAACTTTAGAATGGCGTTCGATTATTGAAATTTCAAATTTTGTTCTGTTTGATTGATTGTTTATTGATTTCATTATGTTGTTTTCGTTGTCTTTGATTGTAATAAGCTTTAGATGACGAATCCAGTAGGAATATAGTGCTTATTTTTTTTTAAGTCATTAACTCACGCGTTTAGATGTAATTTAAAAGTAATTCAGTATTATTTTTCTTACAACAACATTTCGAATAGATACTCAAATGCCAATTTGTATTGCTTATTGTTTTAATTTAATTTTGGAATGGAATTTATTTGCACCTGGTCTGTACCAAACCTATCATGTGCATTCAACTGAACACCTCCCTGAATAAACCAACGGTTGACCAAACATGCCCGGATAGGTCGTAAAAAATAATTTTCAGCCTGTGGTCATCTCGTGTCCAGTGAGATGAAAATCTCACCGCTACCCGTCCCTTTCTAACTATCACATATGAGTTGTGAAAACAGAGACGGACGAAGGGTTGTGCGTTTTCACAAGTGAAAATCGTGGGATTATGTCCGATGTGGTGCTGTCTCCCTCATGTGTAGGGTTGTGTAAGTGTGTGGAAAGGGATGGTGAGGCTGGGATGTGTGGAGTTTTCCCGACGCTACTCGCCGCAAGGTGGCGTGGAAAATGTAAGGTTCTGGTTTTCGGTGAACTCGAGGTTCTTGTTTGGAAATTAAATGGATTGTTATAAATAGTGAGCAAGAAAATCTGTAGATTTATTGCTTGAGATTTAACAAATAAAACAAAATATTTTGGGGATATTTTGTTCGTTTTTTTGTTTTGTTAAATTATGCCAAACTGTTGAAGACTGATGCTTTTTTTTTAAATACCATAGATAAAAGTTTTCTTCTGTTTTTAGGCGGTATCTTCACTTATCTTATTTCTTTAAATGGACAATTCTTGTATATATATTTATTTTATTTATTTATTTATCTTGTGTATCTCAGAAACGGCTAACGTTTTGTATAAAATTTTGTGCGTAGCTATCTACGCTGCTATCTACGCTGGTTTTGCTGTTTAAGCTTATAATTGTATTTCTTGTATAAAAACATTTTTTACAATAAATAGCTGTACACAAAAAAAAACCGAGCAAAGCTCGCTCGCCTAGATACGTGTGCACTAGAATAAAATTAACACGTAATCCATACAAAGTAATCCTAGTACAAGGTTGAACCTAGAATAGTCTAAGTAATTATTATATTGACGGCTCCGTGGCTTAGTTGTTAGTAGCCCTGCCTTCGAAGCGAGGGGTCCCGGGTTCGATTCCGATCCGGGCCGGGGCACACTTTGTGTGGTGAGCATGAAGTTTGTTCTCGGGTCTTGGGTGTTTGTCTTGTGTTTCTGTGTTTGTCCATGCCATCTGCGACACAGGGAATCCTAGTGTAGAGCTATGAGTGTGTAAACGTTTATTTATTTTATTGAATTTGGAGAACCGTGTTCCTTGAACCCATAAAGCCCCTGCAAGTACCCCCCGAAGTGATGGGAAAGAGTAACCTAAAGAAATAGTAGAATTTGTGCTTATTCTGAAGAAAACTGCCACCACACGTGGTAATTCGCTTTCAAGCAGTGGTGCACTCGCGTTTATGTGTGCCAATGGAAGGGTGTGGGTGCCGGTGAATGTAATTTCGCATGATGCGTTTTACTATCACTAACAATTAAGTGACCAGCACATTAAGTCACTTCAATGGCACCCAAAAAGTCGGCACCCAAAATTTTATTTAAGTCACCTGTTTTAACACTTGTTTCTTGTATCAACGAATAGGTACTGATGTAAATTTTGGTATAGTCTTGAATCTATTACTATAGTTACAATATAGAGTTAGTTAAATCAAGAAGGACCTAAGTTGCATTGCTTTTATGGGCGGGGGTAACTACTTAACATCAGGTGGGCCTCCAGCTCGTCCTGTAACTTCAGTTATATAAAAAAATATTATAGTAGAATGAAACAAGTTGTTCCTATTTCTAAAATTATAACTGTGTCAGTTTTTTTCACATCCTGCGGGGCAGATGTGTAGCAGGATATAGAAAATTGCTCAATTTGAGACGAAACAATATATCCGAGAAAGTATCGAATTCTGTGTTGACGTTTTTAATTGACATTCAAAATATTTCGAATTCGTACATGGTAGAATTCATAGGATTTATTTTAGACTAGCTGTGTTCCGCGGTTTCACCCGCGTTTTTCTCGTTTCCGTGGAAACAGCGCACGCAAAAATAGGTTTTCGATTTTACACCTTGTGTTACAAAATAGCAATTTTAATACGGATCCCTAATTTTGAAAAAAAAAACATAGCCTATAGCCTTCCTCGATAAATGGACTACCCAACACTGAAAAAATCATTCAAATCGGACCAGTAGTTCCAGAGATTAGCGCGTTCAAACAAACAAACACTGCAGCTTTATAATATTAGTATAGATTTGCGTTGGTAAAAATTTACTGATTGAAAGACATTTTGGATGCAATGTCGTTGCCTGGAAGAGATCGCTATTAGCGATATCGAGATGTACAATAAAAAGTATTCATTCATTCATTCATAAGTTTGAATTTTAGAAATGGGTTAATTTCTGCACGTTCCAGTGTATGTTCATGTCTCCTTCTATTAAGGATTTCTTGCTTATTCTTCCCAATGGAGGATCGAATAGTTGTTGCAAAACTGCAAAACTTAGTTTTAAGAACGCATAATCACGTAAATATTTTTTTAAATGAAATTTTAAAGCAATTTCTGGGAATTCAACGGAATCAAAGATTATTGAATTTGACTTTGACCTTGACCGTTATTTCCTTTTATTTTGTAACTGACGGAACTAGCTGACAACCAGCCTGATGTTAAATGGTTACTACCGTCCAAAAAACAGCAAAAGTTACCGGGATAACGTCCAATACGCCTGTAATTTCCCGACTCCACCCTTCGCCTTGAATAATAAATTGTCCATTCAAGTATAATATATCAGCACTGTCGTATCCACTTACGATCATGCACGTTTAGTAGCTCCACTTTCGATCCTCAGTTTAGACTAAAATAGATATGAGTTTCAAGGACACATTTCTGAGACACGTGTGGTGAACTTTATGTCAGACATCACACTAGGGTATGGTATTTCGGCTTCATTGGATTGCGAGCGTGGTGGCCCAGGGGCATAGACGCCGACTTTCAATCTGAAGGTCGCTGGTTCAAACCCACACGTGCACCAATGAGTTTTTTCACTGGAAAAATTTATGTGCGCAATACCACGTTCTCGAAACGGTGACGGAAAACATCGTGAGGAAACCGGCATGTCTTAGAACCAAAAATTCGAAGACATGTGACATCTACCAATCCGGATTGGGCTCCCGTGGTAGATCAAAGCCCATACACTCTCAATTATCGAGAGTAGGCCGGTGTCCCTGCAGTGGGAACATTAGAGGCTGGTAAGGCAAGGCAAGGCAAGGGATTGCATATTGGAATGTTGATTAAATTATCCAAATTATTACAGTTCAATGTTACTGTTACAGAGACCGCTTTGAGCGCTAAGGCCGTCCATTGCGCGTTGTTTTTTTTATTTCAATTTGTCTAGTTCATAATTTTATGTTTTTTATTTAAGATGTAATCACTACATAGTATAAAACAAAGTCGCTTTCTCTGTCCCTATATCCCTATGTATGCTTAAATCTTTAAAACTACGCAACGGATTGTGATGCGGTTTTTTTAATAGATAGAGTAATTCAAGAGAAAGGTTTATACGTATACTACACTAGCAAGTCACCCCGGCTTCGCACGCGTGGTTTCTGATACGAAAGTGATGCTTTACTAACCGTGCGAAGCCGGGGCGGGTCGCTAGTGTACAATAAAGAGTATATCTATCTATCAGCCTGAACTGTCCCATTGTAACCCAAAGGACCCTTTTTTCAGACTCTAGAGTTAGTAGTAGGAAGGATTTTTTCAACTCCATCATCTACGAACCAATTTGAACATTCCTTTACCCTCAAACATCAAAATCAGTCCAGTAGTTTGGTTATTAAATCAAAATAACTGGAAAATTATGTCATCCTAGTAAACGAAATTACGTATTTTGCTTTCGTGTGACTATTTTATTCGCCTCATGTATACCGATTAAGATATACCAAATTTTTTTTAAATAGGCTGTATCCCCTGTGAGAGAAGACATCCTTGAATATTCAAGGACATTTCACGGAGCAATATACATCTATACTTATAATAAAACTGTAACGGATCCAATTCTGTACATTGAAGATGTTTACGCCGAAACTACTGGACGGATTCAAATGAAATTTGGCACGATTTGAGGTCATACTCCGAGGTCTGCGCCAATAAATGTTTTCCACGCGCAAGAAGTCGCAGGGCACAGCTAGTATGTAATAAAAATAATATTCCATACCAAACACTTTCTTGACAACAAAGGATATAACCAACGAAATTGCCTCAGTGTTTGTAAATTTTACATCCCAATTAACGCCTTACGAAAGAAGTTTTTCTGAGACGTGACCGTTTAAATATAACCGAACCGACCCACCCCAACATACTATTTCTGGCGTGGACAAGCACCAAAAATCACTTAATGGACACTTGGTTTGGGATTAGGACACAAAACCCTGGGATATGTATAGAATATTGGGGCTGGCTGCCATTCATGGCAGTCAACAATATTAATAATTTTAGTAAGTTTTTTTTCTTTTTTTTAAAAAACAACATTAACACACTCATACCTCTGCACTAGGATTCCCTGTGTCGCATGGACAAATACAGAAACACAAGACAAACACCCAAGACCCGAGAACAAACTTCATGCTCACCACACAAAGTGTGCCCCGGCCGGGAATCGAACCCGGGACCCCTCGCTTCGAAGGCAGGGCTACTACCAACTAAGCCACGGAGCCGTCAAAAGACAACAAGACAAATTCATACAAGACTTCATTTATTCACTGCAATAAACAGTAGAACTAGTTTTATATTTTTGTCAACTTGCTTTACTGTAATCTGATTATATTACGATCTAGACATATGATATAGGTAATGAGTGAATTTAATCTAATTTAATTTGCTATCTAGAATATCTCCAAAAATGTGTCCGTTGGCACTTTTCTCACGGTCTCCAATTAAGGGGAAGACACTTAGTTCAAGTGTTAATTATCTTATCACTGCACTAGCAAAAGGCTTAGTTCTTTTGAGTCTTGATTGTCCAGAAGTTGAGTTGAGGTTTTTTTTTTTGTTTTTTTTTTTTTTGGTCGAGGAGCTGGAGCTCAAAATTAACGTGAAGACTTCATCTTTGTTAAATAATGAACAATATTACAATTTTAGTAAGTTCATACAACACTTTTCATTTATTATAATGCAGTAAAATATTTTTTTTTTTTTTAAATAACTGTCCCCGAAGGTATTACAATATAACACCACTGTGAGCTCGCATTGGATTTGTTCATTTTGTATCAGCTTCCCAGGGATACCAGAATACTCTCGATAATTGAGAGTAAATGGGCTTGGTTCTACCACGGGAGCCTAATACGGATTGGTAGATGTCACATGTCTTCGATTTTTGTGTCATAGTCATGCCAGTTTCCTTACGATGTTACATATTTCAAGTGACAAACTTTTAGATTCTCGTGTGGGTGAAAACACTGAAAATTATTATTTATTAAGTTAAGACTCACTCTGTAATCCAATACCAAGAGATATGTAAAAAATCGTATAATTTGTTCATTGTTCGCAATAATCATAATCCGAAATTCCCATAAACATTTGGCATCATTGCAAACAATCATTTACAATTATACATTCACTAGCTTTTGCCCTCGGCTTCGCTACTATAGTTTACTATATTATTTCTTTAATATACTAGTAATCATCCAGAATCATCCAACTATAGTAGACTATAGTTTATTTCTGGATGGAAGGAACCATATGTCCTTTCCTTTCCCTGATAATGTGTACGAATAATTTCATAATGATCGATTGAGTAGTTAACGCGCGAGACATAACAAACAAATTCACATTCACATTTATAATATTAGTTAGGATTCGTTAAAATCTACCTCCTCATGAACATGAGACCTATAAAACCTGGGTTTAACAGATATCCGATTTGTCAGTTGATTTATTCAACACTGACATATTATTATTCGAGTAAAGTTATCGATTTCTGAGACACGATTGACATTTTGATCAATAATTCGATAGCATGCATACTCACTGGGTTACGCGAGTGGCTTATTATACACTGCTATTATAAATATACGACCTACGGGCATATATATTTTGACTGCTTAATTGGTTTCATTATATTTGCGCCGTCCCGATGGTTTTGAGTTGAGAGTAGCATCATAGAATTTACTTGGATGCTTCCAAAATAGCGAAAGAACTTTTGCCAATTTCGTCAGGGGGAAATAGTGCCACCATACCCACACGCCACTAAGCAGTACTGCACTCGCATTGCTGTATTCTTATAATAAGTTCCCAGCATAATAATATAAGAGTACCTATTAGTAATTAAGTTATTGTTAAATTGTTCTCTAATTTTGCTTCAATAAATACTTTTTCATTTTTTTTTTTATAAATTATTTGAATTTGAATTTAATTAATCTATTTATTTAAATTAAGACTTCGACCGTTATGTTAGTAAGCTACAAACAAAACAAAACGCAAAAAAATATTTATCATAAACTATGTTACAGGAACCACTTGAGGTACAATGGATAATACATATAACCATGATGTTTAGATATTTTTTTTAACTATTTTTAAACGTTTACACACTCAGGCACCTCTACCCCAGGGATTCTGTGTCGCAGATGGCATGGACAAACACAGAAACACAAGACAAACAGTAAAGACCCGAAAACAAACTTCATGCTCACCACGCAAAGTGTGCCCGCCCGGGAATCGAACCCGGGACTCCTCGCTTCAAAGGGTACCAAATAAGCCACGGAGCCGTAAATGATACATTTTGCTATTGTTTACATGTTATTTTAAAGAATAGTCAAGCTCTTAAGTAATACTGTAAACAAGCAGGCTTGTACAACTATTCGTATGCAAACTCCCACAGGTATTCTGTTTTATCTTCACCTCATAATTCCCATTAGGTCACTAACCAGTTCCAGCTCGTCCTAAAATTTATGCCCAGCCTCGTACAATTTATTGTTTACGTTGGCGGGCACTGCGTTTAGCGCTTAGCTACCGAGCTATTAGCTTGCTCAGACAGGGATTTGCTAGTGCTGTCCAATGGAAAACAGCGATATCGATGATATGAGAGACATAACGTTAAGAAACTTAGTCAAGTTCTCGCACGGGCATTAGAAAGGATTTTGTACGTTTCAACACATTTTAGCACATTAAAAGCTTAAAAAAAGATTAAAAGTAGTAGTTTTATACTAATAATTTTACCATTAAACTTCGCTGTTTTTTTTTAATAAAGATATTTATTTGTGTCACGCCTTATGAATGAAAAAATAGTAATGATAATGAATAATGATACAGAAAAAATCTTGTGTAAAATTGTTTAATTAATTTTGTGCCTGGATACTGCGTAAGGTTGCATGGTAGAGATTTTTAGTGATAACGCAGCCCATGCCGTCTACCTACCGTCGTTTTCATTCATTTAGCCGCGATTTCGTTTACTTTCGTTGTGCACAAGTGTTTATGTATCGATTAGTTTTTAAGGCAAACACACTTTAATACTTCTACACTAGGATTCCCTGTGTTGGTTATACACACATACACAAAAAACCCAAGACCCGAATGAAACTTTATACGTACATCATGTATATTGCTCCGGCCGGAAAATCCAACCCAGAACCTCTCACTTCTCACTCCATACCAGCCTTTAATGTTCCCACTGCAGGGACACCGGCCTACTCTCGATGAATGAGAGTGAATGGGCTCTGATCCACAGGAGCCCAATCCGGATTGGTAGATGTCACATGTCGTTGAATTTTTGGTTATAAGACGTGGTATTGCGCACATAAATTTTTTCAAGTGAAAAAACTCATTGGTGCACGTGTGGGTTTGAACCAGCAACCGACTTTGAAAGTCGGCGTCTATGCCCCTGGGCCACCACGCTCACTCGCTACTACTGATTAGCCACAGCCATCCAAATGATACTTGAGATCTAAAGGAATAAATGAGTTTGACTTTGACTTTGACTTTGACTTTGACTTTGACTTTGACTTTGACTTTGACTTTGACTTTGACTTTGACTTTGACTTTGACTTTGACTTTGACTTTGACTTTGACTTTGACTTTGACTTTGACTTTGACTTTGACTTTGACTTTGACTTTGACTTTGACTTTGACATCGACTTCATCGATAGTCGACATGTTGCTCACCACTAAGAAAACCCGTTGACTTATTTGGCGCGGTAGGTGATTAGGTCTGCGATGTAGGCGCTGCCACTCTGAATCACAGCGTAGATACACCATTCATCCTAATTAGTGCGATTAATGAAGGCTACTTATTTCCAGAAGTGGCATAGCCTCTGTCTCAAAAGCCAGGAGTCGACAGGTATCGATCTTCAACGCAAGATGTTTAATAATCTAGATTTATATGAAGTTTAGAAATTCCGTATTATCTTTTAATATTTCTTTGTGACTCAGTAAAGATTTGGATCTCATACTGAGTCGCGCGCATTGCTGTTGTCATGGGCGAGGGTCACCACTTACCATCAGGTGGGCCCTTAGCTAGTTCCGTCACTCATTCACACAAAAAAAAAAATCTGTTGGCAGTATCTCTGCTTTCTGCGCATAGGTCGTGGGTTCTTCCAGGACAAAAATTTGTGTGACGACCAATGATCTTTGTTAGGTGTCTGGTTAGTCTGATTCCTAAAATGCAAATGCTTAGTTTGGTGCTCGATTGCGTCACGTGATGTCATGATGATGAATAAATATTTTAAGAAATACATAAAAATATCCAACTCAGATTACATCATCAATTACTAAGCTAAAATCTCTTGAGATTTAGCTTAAATTGACGTTGGCTAATTAGAAAGATAGAAATAGAAAATAATGCGATTTGTTTAAGCTCACATCCAAGGATACGCGATGGTTAATTAATATAATTGTGAAACGCCCTGGGCCTCGACCACTTCGCAACTACACCCACGTCTGTTCTCACAGCGTTACTCATCAATTGCAAAACTATTAGCATGTTCATACACAAAATGTGGATTCTGTAAGTCTGATTGTAATAAAAAACTAGCAGCGCCTCGCGGTTGGCTATCCTACGGGAACAATACATTTTTCCGGGATAAAAAGTCCCCTATTCGGGACCAAATGTCATCCCGATCCGTTCAGCTGTTCTGGTGTGATTGAGTAACACACATCCACACACACCCTTCCACACTTTCGACTAAAGAGCCATAATAAATACTAAATTTCTTTATGTTTAAACATCCTCTTTGTGGTTTATATATTTTAGAATTGATTATACAATATATATATACAAACCTCAACGTGCAGAATTGAAATCAGTCTCATAGAGGAAATATATTTTTTTTTTGTAAAAAATTATACCAACAACATTATTTTATAATAGTAGGTCAAACATTTTTTTTCGTGTCTATACAACTCATCAAATGTATTGTAATAATGGGATCATTTGCCCGATTCAAAACGTTCATCAACTGATCCCGCGGGATAAGTTTAAGCGGCCTCAGTTGACTAAAGAGCCGTAAGTTATACACCGATGGTGCGAGAGGAGAAACCCGAAATTACAGTAGAATTTATGCTAAGTTTGTTCCGAGAAGTGCTCCATACCTGGTAATCTGCCAAGCAGTGGTGAACTCGTCTTGCTATGTTCTAGAAGTAAAAGAAGTGGTTTCCATCTCAGGTGACAGGCAAAACGCGATGGGACTTGCGTCTTCTCATCTTCTAGCAGGGGAAGACTGTAGTCGTATTTTTGTGGTTTATGCCGTCTAAAATCGGATGCCGTCTGAACATCCGCCATTTTAGACGGAAAGAAACATCTGAGAAAAATTGTCTTAAATTTGTATAAAAATACGAAGAAACATTCCCATCCGAGCAAAACCTAATGCTCACACCTACTTAGCATCATAGGCCAACTCAATTTATGTGGGATCCATACAATCAACATTGTCTACTTAAAGCTATGTATAAGCTCAAAATGCATAGATAGCTCCCATAGGTATTTGCTATTCAAATAAGTATTTGAACTTTGATTTAGCTAGAGAGATCCGTTATGGCTAGCAATATGTTGGGCTTAGTAAAAGGTCGCAGGATACCTTATAGGATGATGACTTTATTTGTACTAATAAATGAAGCTTTAGATACTACATGTAGAACATTATTGTTTCGTTGATCGCTTTATAACTTTACTACCTTTTGCCTGTGACTTTGCTCGCGTTTAGTATTATTAACAAGTTATGATATTTATTTTAAAACTAGCGACCCGCCCCGGCTTCGCACGGTTAGTAAAGCATCAGTGTCGTATCAGAAACTACCCGTGCGAAGCCGGGGTGACTTGCTAGTGTATAATACATATAAACCTTCCTCTTGAATCAATCTATCTATTAAAAAAAACCGCATCAATATCCGTTGCGTAGTTTTAAAGATTTAAGCATATATAAGGGATATAGGGACAGAGAAAGCGACTTTGTTTTATACTATGTAGTGAAGTGTAGTATTTTGACTTTGACTTTACGTAGATAATGTCTATTATTCTGGATAAATTCAATTCAATTTATTTATTTCAGACTCATGTCTCATGACTCATGTAAAAGATCCAATTTCTTTTTCTGTATGCCTGACAAAGTGTGCGCAAAATTTCATGATGATCAGATGAGTAGTAAGGCGTGAAACCGTAACAAACAAACTTACATTCGCATTAATAATATTAGTGAGGATTATATATTAATACATCTCTAATACGTTCTTACTCGTAGCTATAATTTATGAAGATCTGTTCAGGCATTTGATGTTCATCAGTATTACCCCAGGTAGGAAGATTTACATTTTCGCAAAATGCGCTCGTAATTATTTTCTCGATATAACTGCTTTACGACTTATAAAATGAATACATTTATAAAAAGGTTCCTTATAATAAAAATAATGCGGAATCTTTTTATTTATTTTTCTTTATAAAGGTTTTTGTTTTTATATATTACTCGTGTAAAACAAAGAAGTGGATTCGACAATGGAAGGGTCCGATTTTACAACGAGGTGAACGCGTGCCGACACATTGTAATTCCCGAGATATTATCGGACCATAACCCGTATTTTCATTAAAATACCTATAATATTTTTTTTTGTGTTATTGTAATATATTAGTCATTGAAATATTAATAAAGATTGTCAAAGTATATTTGCTTGATTTTTTTTTAAATATTTTAAAGCGACTTTCAGACGTGGTTATCAATTCGGCTGTATTTTTTTTGATGTATGTTACCTTATTTCTCCTTCATTTATTAACCGATTTGAAAAATATTTGAATTTTTTTTATTTGTATCGTAATGCTCTCAGATTGGTTCTATAGAAATTTTATTAAAATCAGTTCAATAGTTTGATAGCTTTTTTAGGTTTTTTTTTTTTATTTGAATTGTTGACGGAACGAGCTGAGGGCCCATCTGATGGTAAGTGGTGACCCTCGCCCATGACAACAGTAATGCGTGCGACTCAGTATGAGATCCAAATCTTTACTGAGTCGCATTCATCCTGCTGCGTCCATCACCCGAGACGGGGATGATACGTCTCAAATGCATGTTATTTCACCGGCACCCGCACCCTTCCACCGGAACACAATAATGCGAGCACTATTGCTTGGCGGCAGATTCCAGGTGTGGTGATAGTACCTCTCCGGATGAACTTGGCACAAGTTCTACTGCTACTAAAAACAACGAAACATTTCATTTGACTATTCCGTTCTATGTTAAAAACAACAAATACTTTCATAAATTTGCGCTAAAACAATTCCCCGGCCGTGGAAACAAAGAAAAAATCCACATTTCCTACCCCATGTAATAAATTGATAAAAACACTGTCTTTTCATAAAATAAAAATCAAACGTTACGGCAATTATAAAACTCTTTGTTTACTTAAACGGGGTTGGGTAAATTATATTCGAAATATTTTTTAATCTAATCACGGAATCACCGGTGGCCTCAATGCGGGGTGGTAACTGGTACCAGTTATTGACCGCCGGCCAAACCACAATGGAGCCCAATAGGGATGTTTATTAGACAAATTTTATAAATGTCGATAATATATTTGACTTGCCTCACATCTCAGTTTGCCTTCTGTCTTGTGCACTGTAGGTCGTAAGTTCGAGTCCCACTTGAGGCATTTGTGTGACGAATATAGATGTTGCCCTTTGTCTGGATGTTAATATGACGTATGTATATACAGAAACATAGATATAATCTTTCAGATTTAAAGAGAAAAGAATAATTATGAATATTGTGACGATGAAAAATATGTGTGACGGGACGAGCAGACAGCCCGCCTTTTTGTTAAATAGATACCACTACCCATAAACAACAAAAATATAATTCTTCTTCTTTGGTATCAGAATATCATAACTCACTACCGGCACAACACAAACTTGAGTTCTAATCGATAGGAAACATTTTAACAGCATACAACAAAGCATAAAAATAAACAAAGCAAAGTACCTAACATTTGAAATCTATGAAAATCTTAAATTACATACTCAAAATATCATTTTTGGAAATATCCCATTAGGTACTGTTTTTGAACAACGAAATTTTTAAGTTCACAGTAACGGTCATAGAGCTTTTTTAGATGTTCTTTAGATTGATTTTCTTACATTTCATTTAAGTGTAACAACTGTTCGCCGGATCAATTTATTAGATGGGTAACCGTTTATGAAACACTTCCGTAATTTGAGGTACGTTAAAATATCGTTCCGTTTATACTTATACGAGCGGCTTCGAAACTTTGACACTAGAGTTTAATAATATATATTTATCGGCGCGTAAAACAACACAACCGGAGTTGTCGGTTTTATGAGCGTCGCGCTGCTCAGATGTTTTTTCAGTCTAAAGACGGCACAACCGGTACTTGGACTCGCTCTACCAACAACAATCGAAGCGCGCAACTATATAAGGCGGTACAGCGAATACCGGGATCCCATTCGATCGTCGGCAGCGGAGCAGTCAACACCTCGAGTCATCGGTCACAATCGTCGGGTTATAATCTCGTTCTTTTCAGAACGCTAGAACCGAACACTTCGGAGCGAGCATTCGGTATTCGGTGAGACAACACTCAGCTGCCGGTTTCACACACTATTAAACCGTTCCTCTCGGAACGACTGTTTCTCTGACACGTCATGCAGCTGGGGTTGTGCTCATCGATCGCTTGCTTGATGCATTTTTATTAGAGCGATAAACTGTGTTTCTAGCGTTCACCCCGGAACGGATCATTTCTCCGCCATAGCGCTCATAGATGTTTATTTTTTTATGATTTAAGATTCATGCTTTTGTAGGTTATGGCTTTGATTTAATTACAGTAGTGTAATAATTAGTTAACGCTTGATTTGCTTAATTATAGTAGTTACTAGTGCTTAAATATTTTGCTAAATTTAATGAATACTGTTGATGAATTTTTAGGTGTTGGAATTATACGAAAATATGGAAAACGACGGAAGTTTGAATCAACCCATTCCTCCTCCTCTTACATCGGAAGAGGGGACGAATCGACGCCAACAACAACCATCGGTCTCTAGTAGCAATGCAACAATGATGCTTTTGGCAAACACGTTCAAGGATACTATGCGTGAAATCATGGCGCATATGACTAGTGAAAACCAGGCTGCCTTAGCTGAAGTTATCAAGAGTGCCAGGCCAGATGATTCAAGGCGTGTACATATTTCGGACATTTATTTTCCCAGTTATGATCCTGACAAAAATATGGACGTGAAAGAATGGGTTGACCTCATAACAAGGACGCAGTCGGAATACAAGCTTAAGGACCACGAGGTTCGACTCAAAGCAGCAGGCGTTCTCAAAGGAAGGGCACAAACATGGGCTGATGATTGCTTGCTTAGAACAACAACTTGGGCTGAAATGAGAGATGATATGCTGCAAACATTTGAGCCAGAATCAAGGTACTTTTCGGATGTTCTTAAGTTTCGGCGATACACAATCAATGATGCAGACACCACCGCCGAATATATCTCTAATGTCTGGAAGATGTTCAAGAGAATTGTGAAACCAAACCCTACCGAACAGGATGCTGTAGAGTTTGTTATAGGAAGCATCACGGATGATACACTTCGTACAGAACTACTAAACAGCAAATCTGCCTCTGTTCCTGAGCTGATTGCAATAGCAAAATCGATGCTGAAAAGGAAACAACAGACACAGGATCATTTCCCTTTAAAAAGGGCAAGGATGGAAAACATTAAAAGTGACTACAATATAATTTGTTTCGTGTGTGGAAATAAAGGTCATAGGGCCGCAAGATGCAAACAAAATGCTACATTGCAACCTAGACCGAATGAAGATAAAGCGTCGCCAAGCCAACAGTCTACCATTCCATCTACATCATCACAGACAGAAAAAAAGAGATACCAGTGTACCTATTGCCATCTTTCAGGACACCTTTACGAAACATGCTACAAAAGATTGAACGCCACGAAAAACGTCAATCTGTGCCAAAACGGTAATGAGTTTTCTAATGTTTTTTCTGTTTCAGCGAATGGTAAAAATCTTCAGGCAATATTTGACAGTGGTGCTGATTGCTCCTTGGTGAAAGAATCTGTAGCCATGACACTTCCTGGAAGAAGAACTGCGAAAACCACGCACTTGAAAGGCATTGGCCACTTGCATACTGTATCGTTGAACCAATTGAATACGGTCATCAGTATGCAAGGCTTGAATGTTGAAATAGATTTGTTGGTTGTTCTGGATCACGAAATACCTGCAGATATTCTAATCGGAAAAGACATTCTTAAAATTCCTGGACTAGAAGTTTCACTTACAAGCAAAGGTATAGAAGTCTCAAGAAACTGTGAACCAGCCGGAAACGCTAATATTTGGAACCTCACTTCTTCAACTATAGATACGAACCTTACGAACAAAGATGATGTTGAATCTCTACTGAAAATTTTGTTACAATATAAGGAGTCCTTTTCGGAAGGTGTCACCGGATCCAGAATTAACACAGGAGAATTATCAATCCGGCTGAAAAATCCCGATAAAACAGTTTATCGCAGACCATATAGGTTGGCGCCTGTTGAACGCGAAAAGGTCCAGAAAATAATCGAAGAACTTTTAAATAAAAATGTAATTCGTGAAAGTAACTCTCCGTTTGCCAGTCCAATTATATTGGTGAAGAAGAAAAACGGCGAAGATAGACTGTGTGTTGACTACAGGGAGTTAAACGGAAATACAATCAGAGACCACTATCCGTTACCTTTGATTTCAGAACAACTCGATCAGCTTGCTGATGCAGCTTTCTTTACATGCTTAGATATGGCCGCAGGATTTCACCAGATACCCATATCTCCAGGATCAATTGAGAAGACTGCATTTATTACACCGGACGGCCAATATGAATATCTAACCATGCCATTTGGATTGACCAATGCCCCATCGGTGTATCAAAGGGCTATCAATAAAGCCCTTGGAAATTTAAGAGGAAGAGTAGCACTTGTTTATATGGATGACATCCTCATACCAAGCAAAACAGTATCGGAAGGCCTTGAAAAATTAGATTTGGTATTAAAGGCTCTTACGGATGCTGGGTTTTCTATCAATGTTAAAAAATGCTCTTTTCTCAAGACTTCAATTGAGTACCTAGGATACATAGTACATGATGGGAAAATAAGGCCTAGTCCATCAAAAATTGAAGCTTTGGCCAGAACTCTTCCTCCTTCGAATGTGAAGCAACTTCGTCAGTTTGCTGGCCTAGCTGGGTATTTCAGACGCTTTATTCCAAATTTCTCTACTGAGATGATACCACTGTACAACTTGCTGAAGTCTGAAGCTAAATGGGAATGGACAGCACAACACGAGGCAGTACGTTCAAAAATCATCAATTATCTAACATCTGCACCTCTACTCACAATATTCGAAGAAGGTTACCCGATTGAACTTCACACTGATGCCAGCGCGGTTGGGCTTGGAGCGGTACTCATACAGATAAAAAACGGAGTACGACACGTCACTGGGTACTTCAGTATGAGAACTACATCGGCAGAATCAAAGTATCACAGTTACGAACTCGAGACGCTAGCAATTGTCAGGGCAATAAAACATTTTCGACATTTTCTTTACGGAAGAAAATTCACAATTATCACAGACTGCAACGCAGTCAAGGCTTCACGGTACAAACAGGAACTGCTCCCAAGGATTCATAGATGGTGGGCGTTCTTGCAGAATTTCGAGTTCGAAGTAGAGTATCGACAAGGAGAGAAATTGAAACATGCTGATTTCTTTAGCCGAAACCCACTAAGAGTAGTTATGAATTTGTCTACCAAAGATGACTGGCTTATAGTAGAACAACGTCGCGATCCAGAGATTAGCAAAATCATAGCTGAAATAAATAACGATCCAGATTCGAACTACAAACTAATAAACAACATTCTACACTATAAATCCATATCACAAAGTAATAGCAGACTCGTCAAAGTTGTACCTCAGTCTTACCAATGGAGCCTCATTAATACATACCACGAAGCACTGAAACACATGGGTTGGGAGAAAACATTAGCAAAATTGCGAGAAAATTTCTGGTTTCCCAAAATGTCTTCAACAGTTAGATACTTTGTGGAACATTGTATCGTATGTAAAACAATGAAAGGATCATCCGGCGCCACGCAAAGCCAATTGCATCCAATAGCAAAGATACCGGAACCGTTCCATACGATTCACATCGATATTTCAGGCAAACTAAGTGGATCTGCTTCTCAAAAGGAATACGTTTTTGTAGCGATTGACGCATACACAAAGTTTGTTTTTCTTCAACATTCTAAAAGCAAAAATCAAGCAAGTGCTCTAAAACACCTACAAGAGATTGTTTACCTGTTTGGAGCACCAAAACGCATTATTGTTGATGGCGATGCAGCATTTGTTTCGAACTATAAAGCATATTGTGAAAAATACGGAATCGAACTACATCAGTGTGCCGGATACACCAGTCGAGGAAACGGGCAAGTAGAAAGAGTTATGAGGATCATTAAAAATGGTCTCACAGTCATTAAAAACACACAGAAAGTTCATTGGGAAAAATCACTAGGTACTCTCCAACTTGCTATTAATTGTACTATATCAAAAGCTACCCGACAGACACCGATTGAACTATTAACTGGAAAAAAAGGCTGTGTGCCTCCTGAACTGTTGACAATTATAGATGAAGAGAATGAACGAGTGAATCCACAAACATTAAGAGAAGCTGTTTTAAGTAGGATGACCGAACAAGCAGAAAAAGATAAGCAAAGATACGACAAAGGGAAAGCAAAAATAAAAAGGTTCGAAAAAGGCGAATACGTTCTACTTAAGGAGCCACCCAGATTAGGTACAAAATTAAGTCAAAAATATGACGGACCTTTCGAAGTAAAGAAGATTTTACCACATGATAGATATGAGGTTCGTCGCATTAACCAACGTGGTCGATGCAGGAAGGTTTGTCATGAGCAATTAAGAAGCACACCCAGATTCGGAGTACAATGTCAAATGGCCATATCGGCGATGGATAAAGATAGTGCACCAAGTGCGATTGACTAGTTGCAGTTAAGTCCCGGTGAGTCGGGTTTATGTTGGATAATTGTTTTTGTGTGAGGGCCATATGGAGTGTGACTCTATGGCCTAGACCAATAGTGGCGCTTAGTCTATGAGGTTAGACTGGATTGAGCAGAGGCTCCGTGGTCTTAACCAATAGTAGCTAAGGCTTGAGGTCTGTGCGTAATTTGAAGTTTCTTTTTTTTTATGGTGATTTGTTTTGATACGTTTTATGAAGGCCCTATTAGTAATAATTTTTGTGGATTTATGGCGGGGTAAAAAAGTGATTCAAGTTTGTTTCAGATAACCAAAATGAGAAGTAGGCGCAGGGACGCGCCTTTCATCAGTATGGCCGTATCGGCGCGTAAAACAACACAACCGGAGTTGTCGGTTTTATGAGCGTCGCGCTGCTCAGATGTTTTTTCAGTCTAAAGACGGCACAACCGGTACTTGGACTCGCTCTACCAACAACAATCGAAGCGCGCAACTATATAAGGCGGTACAGCGAATACCGGGATCCCATTCGATCGTCGGCAGCGGAGCAGTCAACACCTCGAGTCATCGGTCACAATCGTCGGGTTATAATCTCGTTCTTTTCAGAACGCTAGAACCGAACACTTCGGAGCGAGCATTCGGTATTCGGTGAGACAACACTCAGCTGCCGGTTTCACACACTATTAAACCGTTCCTCTCGGAACGACTGTTTCTCTGACACGTCATGCAGCTGGGGTTGTGCTCATCGATCGCTTGCTTGATGCATTTTTATTAGAGCGATAAACTGTGTTTCTAGCGTTCACCCCGGAACGGATCATTTCTCCGCCATAGCGCTCATAGATGTTTATTTTTTTATGATTTAAGATTCATGCTTTTGTAGGTTATGGCTTTGATTTAATTACAGTAGTGTAATAATTAGTTAACGCTTGATTTGCTTAATTATAGTAGTTACTAGTGCTTAAATATTTTGCTAAATTTAATGAATACTGTTGATGAATTTTTAGGTGTTGGAATTATACGAAAATATGGAAAACGACGGAAGTTTGAATCAACCCATTCCTCCTCCTCTTACATATTTATAATTTCTATAACAACAATAATTAAAAATATATTTATTTATTTCGTAATAATATTTTTTCTTTATTTCACTCGCACAAAAAAAAGCATCTTTATCGATATATATGCCTTGCAGGTATATCGATATATATGCCTTGCAGATATATCGATAAATGAGTACTACAACGAGTGGTCAGCACTACTGAGTCATGGGTCACTTCGCTCAGGTGGCACGTTTTGTGAATAACCAACAGAACCTTTTCAATTTTGATAATGGAATTTCTGTTTTGTCAAGTGGTTTTTGAGATGAAATAGCCAAAGATTTTAGATTATGTTGGTGTTGTAATATAATTTCGACCTATTGCGTAGTTGGTAGTAGCTTTTTTTATTAACTATAGTGACAGGACGAGCTGGAGGCCCACCTGATGTTAAGTAGCTTCCTCCGCCCATAACAACAGCAATGCAACTTAGGTCCCTGACCGAAGTATGAGAAGACCCAAGTCGCACCCCGCTGCGCCCGTCATCTGACACGGTGATTTTACGTCTCATGTGCCTGTAATTTCACCGGCACCCACACACCTTCCACAGCCAAATTGTTTATGCATTTACATAATTATTCTACATTCACCATCAATAACGGAGATCGACATTAGTATTCCGTGATCACGGGTAATCTATGACAGGGCAAGGGTGGCTAGTGCGCCCCAAATATGCGATGGTACCAACTGACACCATGTATTGACCGCCTAAATGGTCACGTCAGGTGACTGACTCACTGAGGTGACTGAATCAGTCAAGCAATGATGTTAGAAAACAAATCTTACATACTGACAGACTGGATACACCATAGGAGCTCATAAATTGGGTTTAACCCTCCGTGCACCAGGAGGAGGGAGGGTATAACACGCCCCAGTGGTTAAAAATTCATAATCTTGGGGGATCCAGTTAAATACCCATCGTGTCCGTAGTTAAATACCCTCAGAATCCATGTACCACCTGTGGTGCTAAAGGTGCAACAATAAGTAGCAATAGAACTTGTGCAAAGTTCGCATGGAGAAGTAGTGCCTCCACAGCTGGTGCCCCCAAGCAGTGCTGCACTCGCATTGTTTCCGGTGGAAGGGTGTGGGTGCCGGTTAAGTCATGGGCAAGAAACGTAACATCTCCGTCTCAGGTAACGGGCGCGACTAAAGCCTTTTCATACTTCAGTCGGGGAGGACCTTTGTCGTGTTGAAGTTTTTATGGGCGGAGGTAACCACTTTACATCAGGTGAGCCTTTAGCTCGTCCCGTCACATTAGTTTCACAGAAACAAAGAGAAGAAAGACTCACAAACTGAATCCACCATAGGAGCTTATTAATTGGACTTTAAGAAGATTATTTTGACAGACTCCCAACATGGAGGTAATGAATTCAAGAAAATTGGCGAAAAAAAAAGGTTGAAATAATTAATTTTTTAATTTAATCAGGTTGTTTTCTAAAAATTTCATGAAGAATTCTCATCCGTTTGGCGTAAAATAATTGATGTCATAAGTGGGATGGATATAAATGGACAAACACAGAGACATAAGACAAACATCCAAAATCCAAAGAAGAAACTTTACGCTTATCACACAACGCCTGCCTTTGCCGGGTTTCGAACCCGGGCTTTGTAGGCAGTCATACTACCAAATAAGCTATGGAGCCATATTTGTCTCGTTTATATAACAACCTACTGGTAATTCCAGTAACCACTATTACCTACTAGAAATATTAAAATCTGAGATAATGTTTCTTGTCACAAGGAAACAAAAACAATCGTTAACGTCACCAGACTGTCAATCAAACCTGACCTCTGGACCTGACCCTTGGTCAAGTTCGATTCCTAATTCATTCCTGATGACTAAGGAGTCAAGGTCATCCACAGTGCCGGATTAGCCTAAGATTAACCTTAGCAAGTTGAAAAAGCAGAAGCAGAAAAGCAAGTTAAACTCATGCACTGATGCTTATGGAACCAATCTTTGAGGAAGGAAGCACGATAAAACCAGGTTACCGAAAAGAAATATCTTTCAAATGGGGGCATCAAGCACGGATTCAAGCATCTAATGCTTGAATCCGTAGATAATCCTTTTAAGTAAACAGAAAACAAAATGCTGTCCATATTGAAGGACAGTATTTTGTTATCTGTTGGGCGTGGGATTGCTCTGACCATCAAATACTCTTAATCCGGCACTGGTCATCCGAGATGAAGCCTAGAATTTACATACAAACACGTCTTGAATAATGACCATTTATTGTTCAACGGGGGTCACTTTTTGTTGGCTACTCTACTCATTTTAATTATACGCTCGTGTCCATTCACTCCAATGAGTTTGTTGTGGATTTTATGCTCATGTTCTAAAGACTAAATTACGGTAAATATTCTATTCAGGTAATTATTTTGCTGTGGTTAAGATAATTTAGTTACGACATTTTAAATATTTTTAACAATGTCATGTCTTTTGGTGGATAAATTCCAAATTCCGTCTACCATACCTATTTCACATGAAATGTTTGCTGAATATGGGTGTCGAATTAAAGGCGTATCGACAAAATTGTCGCAATACGATACAGTCGCACAATCTGTTATCTTAAGATCCATCTCGATTGTTCGATCGACAATTGATCCTTTTGCATTATCATACAAAATAAGACCCAGAATCAGGCCTCTACAGAAGAAATTAAAATGACAATCACAATGCCCCAAATGGCATTATCAGCGTTAAGAGGCCCATTGTCAAAATTGACGGGCAAAGTAAATATTGTGACAAAAGTCCGTTGCGTTATATTGAGTTACTAAAGGACAAACGCTGCAACAATAAGCTGTGAGCTACTGAAAAAACAGGCAAAAAAAGTGTTATTGGATCTCCTGCTGACATGGAAAGTAATTGGCAATGTAACAATAAAGCACTAAAAGGAAAAGCTTGATCGATTGCCAAAAAGTTTATTAAAACAAAAGAGAAAGTTCGAAGGACCATAATCTTGCAACAATTGTATGTGGGCCTGCAGTGGCGTTAGAATTTAAAGTTTTAGTGGGTCAGTAAAAATTTGGCAATGTATATGACAAGCCTTCAAACAGGAATTGGGAATTCGAATAAAAACAATAGGTACGCGATCCGAATCGCAAATCGGCTATAGGTTGACAGCGATGTGGGCTAGAGGTCAAGCGAACAGAGTTGAATTTGAAATCCTATTGAGCAATGTCTGTTCCCTCATCATCAGTGATCCGATCGAGGCTTGATCAAGGATTGATAATCTGTAATGTAATCAACTTTATGTTGAAACAGCCGTTTGGGGATACTTGTGTAATATTTATGATTATAGGGGACCAAAATTAGCAGTATGCTTTATCTTGTCCAAGCTATTTCTGGGACAAAATTAAGTTTTTGGATTTTAATTAACAACTTATGTGATATTTGCGTATATATATGAGATATTAATTATTATTATATTAGTGACATATTAGTGATATTAAGAGTTAATTTGGGATTTATTTTCATTCGGTTCATTATAACAAAAGATTTGTAAATTACCCCAAAATTAACGTTGCAGCAAAATAGTTTCTTAGAATAGCTATTTCAAGTCATTTGAACCGAACGCTTTCGTACATCATAAGGCACGTTAAAATGTCCCAGCTTTTACTAGAAGAAAAGTGAATACACAAACATCCCAGCTGGCTCACACAAAAGAAGACATAAATTTAAAGAATATTTATTCGCAAACCAAAACAGCAGTTGCAGACAACCACACTCAAATAAAATAACTATATCACAAAGAAATACTTAAACCAGGACTTAATGATTGAATTGTCCGACAGTTGTCCAACACAATAAAGTAATTTCAATGTCTTTTTGCAAAAACGACAACCGAATAATAAGGTTAAATTTTTATTGGACTTGGTTTTTTAAGAACACTGGCAACAATGATGTTATTATTTCCACTTTCACTGTGCCACTGAAAGGCACCAAATGCTTCTATATAAAAAAAGCAATTGCCGAATGTATGCAAGCGCATCGCTACACCTTTGGACCAATTATTTTTTTTGTTGTGTTTTTAGTTGTCAATCTGTACTGGGGTACAGATAGTGTCGATATTTTCTTGTATTCCTTGGAATTTCTCGCGCATAACCGCTTAGTTGTGCCATCCAATGAGAGCGCAGTGTCAACGAATACTCATCAGTGTAGGTACAAGCACAGAATAAAAATACAAGTACAAGAATTATATATTTTTTTTATCTGGCGATGTGACGAAACTAGATGAAGACCCACCTGGTGGTAAGTAGTTACCTCGGCCCATAACAACAGCAATACAACTCAACCCTCCTCGACCGCAGCATGAGAAGACCCAAACTGCACCCCGTTGCGCCCGTCGCCCGAGAGGGTATCTCATCCGCATGTGACTTCGCCGACACCCACACCCTTCCACCGGAATACAGCAACAAGCAGTGGTGCTTAGCTTAGTAGTTCTACGGGCGAACAAATGATAAATTGCGTCATCGCTCAAAAATTTCCTTGTGCAATTTACTGCACTTTTTATGAACGGCAAATTAACATCGGACAGTGTAGGTACATGTTTTGCATTGTCAAGTGACACGCGATATCCTTGGCTTATTTCGTGGATGTTATGTTACATAATAATCTTACAAATATTAAAAACCTCGCGAGTACCGTACCAGCCTCTAATGTTCCCACTGCAGGGACACCGGCCTACTCTCGATAATTGACAGTGAATGGACTGATCTATCACGGGAGCCCAATCCAGATTGGTAGATGTCACATGTCGTATTTTTGGTTCTAAGACATGCCGGTTTCCCCACGATGTTTTCCGTCACCGTTTTGAGAACGTGGTATTGCGCACATAATTTTTTCAAGTGAAAAAACTCATTGGTGTACTTGTGGATTTGAAGCAGCGACCTTCAGATTGAATGTCGGTGTCTATGCCCCTGGGCCACCACGCTCTACCAGTACCTCGCGAGTATTTCGTTGCAATCTCTTATTAGTCTTATCGAAATTAGACTACGTTTAGGTTGTTGATGTTATCCATGTTGCTCGCGTCCGTTGGTGAATTCCCCCAGAGTCAGTCGAGCCCCCTGGGTGGTGCAAAAGCAACCCAAAGTAGCAGTTGTGCCAAGTCTGAAGAAGCACTGCCACCTGGCAATCTGCCGCCAAGCAGTGGTGCACTTTTGATGTATTCGGGTGGAAGGGTGTGGGTGCAGGTGAAATTTCAAGCGCATGAGATGTTACATCCCCGTCTGGGGTGACGGGCGCAACGGGATGCGACTTGGGTCTTCTCATTCTTAGATCCAATGTCGTATCACATAAAAACAAAAATAAAAACTCTAATAAAGCTATTAGCTCAACGTATACAAAGCTCTCAAGCGGTTCTCAAGCGCTTACGAAATAAGCCATACGGATTACGGCCACAAATGTGGTTGGGGGCAATTCTAAATAATTTTCCGATCATTGCGGTCATGCATGTCGATCTATTTAGGTGGTCAAGCTTTCACCTGCTGCTTTGCCGTGACAGCAGGTGGGGCCAATAACCTGATGATTGATCGAAATGATCTCTACCCAGTATAAAAAAGTACAACCGAATTGATAATATCTTCCAGAAGTCGGTTGACAAAGTCGCTTTCCGCATCTGACTGTCTTTTTATCAGCTAACTCCTAATAAACCACGCAATGGATTTTGATGCCTTCTTCACCACCATTTAGAAATTTTTCTCGGAAGGTGTTTATAAGGCTTGTAATGATGTCGTTAACAAGAGGCTGATTAAAAAAATCGAATAAAACCGACTTCAATACTTTCGTCCCTTATTTCTCGCCCTTAAGGGGATTTTTGCGTTCCGAAGGGTGTGGGTGCCGGTAAAATTGGAGACGCGATGTCTCATGCGCCTCTAATTTTACCGACACCCAACGACGCGGGCAACGGGATGGAGCTGTTGGGTTTCGGTGGAAGGGTGTGTGTGCCAGTAAAATTACTGACGCATGAGACATTGTATCCCCGTATAATACTGACGGAACGCGATGCAAGTTATAATACTTCTATACATCGGTAGCAGAGAATCTATTTAATTTGGTTTATCAAATCACAAAAACAAAATATTATCAAGGTTTCTGTAACTTGTTTGCCTAGAAACAGATTCATATTAACATTTCATAATATAATAATAAAGTATTTCTACATCGTCAAGCACTCATCACTTTCCTCACCAAAGCTCACGTCGAAACAAATCCCAAAAACAAAAGACACTTTCAATTATGATTCATTTGTTACGCAAATCTCGAGTACAGTCGTGCACAAAAAGGTAAATTAATCACCGAAATAAGTATGACGGTGTTGTGAAAGATTATAATTGGTTTTGTCTATTTATAATGAGTTGTAAGTGGCATTTTATTAATGACAGCGCGCACTGATGAAGCACAGTCCTACTAAACGGACAGATAATACAATTTTATTAGATAATAACTGAATTGCTATACAGTTTGAAAGTATTTTCTCAAATATACAATATAATAACAAATCGGTCTTTTGTCCTTTCATTTTAAAAACCTGCTTTTACATAATTTTTTAATGTAAACTAGTGAATTTTAATTCACTAGTATTCATAGATTTTAATATTCAAATGCTTCATTTTAATCGAATATATTTTTAACTACTTTATTTGATGTGACGTGCATCATGTTGAAAGTTTATGTTATCTATGGCAAAATCGAATTCGAGTCAAATATGCGTCCGAAATTGAAAAACAAAGCAAACTATCAACTCATTTCGTCAGTGTCAATCGACAGCGGCTCACCGTTATATAACGTTGATTAAAAAAAAAGTTCTCAGTTATATCGAGCATACTTAAATTAAGTTTATGATTTAGACAATTAATCTCTCTTGCAGCGCCTTTACATTAGCTGTAAATATGCGTGTAAGCAAGAATGAATAAACAAATAAATGAATGAGTTGCATTGAATTAAATACCCAATACTTAATTAATAATAATGGTCTAGGTTAGTAGTAGATATTCAGCTATTTCTTTAGACACTGTGGACGATCTTTGTATTTCTTTGTTGATCGGTCCTTCTACCCACTAGTTGCGTAGGATAGTCAAGTTCTATTCACGCTCGTCTGTTAGTTCTATTGCAAATAAAAAAGATTGCTCGTATTAAAATAGACCAATCAATAATAAATAAGCTTGTTAATAAGGCGAAATGACTTTGTGAGAATGTCTGAATATAACATCAATTGATCTTAGTTCGCTTGCCAATAAAAATCGTACCATTAAAAAAAAGAAATTTTTGTAAGCGTCTTTTTGTTTGATTTTATTGTCAAATATCTAGATTATTAGGTAGTTTCACACAATTTTAGTTATATCGATAAAGGAAGTGACAAACAAAACATTAACGTATGACATACATATTAAAATGTTTCTTTTTAAATCATGCCTGAATAAGTCTATGAATGATGAGCCATTCAACCCGGCCTTATAAATGGGAGTGTCCACAAAAATGTACAGTCATCAACACAACATCGAACAGTTTGACATTTCGTTTTGTCCACATTAGCATACTGGCCAGTAACTCTCCTCTGGTTCGTTTAAATATTTACATACGTCCTTTTAGTGGTTACTTAACAGTTTCTTGAGTTATGACTAATATTTGCTTGTGATATTATAATAGCTGTTATTTTTGTTATGTTGTCCTTAAAATATGTTAAGGGTCCGCGAAAGTGGTATATTTATGAAGTATAATACACCTGTCTTTTTAACATAAACATCGGCATCGATCTTTGTGTTTATTTTTATTTGTTAAAATGCTTTCAAATTAGTAAGGTTCGCTTGAAAAGGTTAGAAATCTTTAAAATCATAGAAACATAAATGCATGTTCAAAATCACCTGACCAGGGTAAGTACTTGGAAGAAAAAATGTAAACTTTCATCATTTTTACTTTTATGATCCTGTTTATAATCAATAGATCACAGATGATTTATATACTGGCTCCAATGTATATCAAAGCAAATTATGCAGCTTTGAAAAGGTAAAAAAAATCAAAACTTATAGGTTGTTAGAAAATATACCCTAGACACTTTGATAGCTAGAATGCTGATTTGCAAGTTTGTAGTTACTAGTCTAAATTAAAAACAACGCAATCTCATGCTCTATTCTATTGAAAATATACCTATCTCCGTGATACGCTCGGACCACAAAAAGTCTGCCCACTCATAACATAACTGTTGAATAAAAAATCGTTACAAATATGTATGAATGGACGTTTTGTAGTAAAGTACTGTGATAGAGCTGAGCCTAAACCGGCTTTTATAATGTTTCAATGTAATATGTATATTAAAACTACTTAACTATAAGCGCAAATTATGAGCCCAACTTTCCTTAAGAGTTATTTGGCAAAATTATATACACGTTATAATCAAGATACGATTAAGACACACTTTTATTAACTACATATATCAAGATATTTACCATGATTTGTGAGTCTTGTTGACTCCCGATATTTTGACGCAGTTACATATCTCGGTATCACGAATAATAATGTTCATAACCATGATAGTTTTAAAATTTATATTATATTACATATATCAAATTTAATGATATGTCATTGTTTGCTATTCTTCAGAATATGACGTTCATAGTGAGAAGCTACACATCTTAACTAAATGTCTGTCCGGCTATTATATTAATTTCTGTACCCTATCTGAGACCTGAGATAGGTGTGATTAGAACGCGCGTGGGCAGGCCTGTCATCGCGGGGTCATTGTGTGCGGGTTAAAGACTGCATCATTTTATAGAGGAGTCGTGCGTTGTGACGGATAGATTAAAATCGGAGCTGATCGTGGAACGCGATTGAGATATGTAGAACAAAATATATTACAATGTTTTGCTTAACATCAAACAATGCAATCTTTGAGGATATGTTGTTAAAACTTAAGTTCGTACTACAATTCTTCTATTTTCCTATCAGTTTTCAACTAAACAATATTTTTTGTTTAAATCCACCATTACTATTGATATAATACTTACTATAGAGTGATAATCAATACATTCATAAAAATAAAAATAAACAATAGAACTCGACCTTCTCCGACCTCTTTCGATTCTAAGCTGTACTCTTGAGTCACAAATAAATTAGTTAACAATTTATCGTATTGCACAATGTGAAGCTTTGATATTTCACTGTGTCATGTCTAACAGTTCTTGCGCACAGTTCGATTTGCATTGAATGAGCGGGCTGGACACACGCGCATCGCGGCCTGTCATTACCGGACGCGCAATACTCCACCCTGTTCGAAATTCAAATTATTGTGTTTAGTTCACTCTCGCCGGATTGTGACACGCGCGCCGCGTCGCATAAAATAGGTGTCAATTGTGAGCACGATTGTACTTATGCATAAACAAATACGTTTATTCGTTGATGTAGGGTCGGGTAGAGTTTGAACAAGCGCTAAACTTAGCAATAAAAACGCGTGACCTAACTATATAAATATAAAAATAACGTTTAAGATTTTTAACTTTGCTTAATTAAGAACCGATTTGTGTATTTCTTTTTTATGTGTGTTAACTTCAAAATTCCCATAAAAAAAATGGCAAAATTTTATCACTAAGGGCTAAGAATATAGGCATGGAATTATTGAAACCAGTATACAATATTTGATTACAATACCCAAAGGTTTAACTGTAAGAGAATGCTTGCTAGCATTAAGTTCACCTGTGTACTATTTTTTTTATGTTTGTTACCTCAGAACTTTCGACTGGGTGAACCAATTTTGATGATATTTTTTTTATTTGAAAGCTGATGCTTTCCTCGTGGTTCCATTCCAATTTAGTCCAGTTCTGACAATGGCATCTATGAGAAAGACTTATAGTCTCAAATTTGCATTAAGTAGGTGCGCTACAAATGGACGAATAACTCAATATCACGCCAACCAAATCGGTACCCTATTTTAAAATTATCACACAGAAATTTAAGTTAGGGGTACGTGAATAAAAAACAAGTGGGCGAAGTCACGGACAACCGCTTGTATTATACTAAAATTCAACCAAACAGTAAACCACGTATACCTAATTTAAAAGCCCTGTCTTTATAGCAGGTATAAATCCATAAGGCTTACGAAAAAATCACTCTTGCGCATTGCCCTTTGTCCACTTTTTTACCATACCCCCATGTTTTTTGCGACGTTAAAACGGTTTTTTGAAATCTTCAACGAAACGATGCGAATAATTCTCCGTTTCGTGTTTCCTAGTTTTTTTTAAATATCATTTTTCTATTTAACTCCCACGTGCATTGTTGGTAAGATTTAATCTTTTCTTGATAGACCTCCGCTACCTTTCTGGACCGATCTCATTGTCCAGTTGATAAAAGATGGTGTTTTTTGAAATTGAAAAGAGTTGATTGATAGAATATGAGGGTCTATTGGTGAAGGATTGGGTTTAATTTAAAGTTTATCTGTTCTTTTATCTTTCAATCACAGTATACCTGACACATTATTTAAAAGTTAAAACGTTTTGAATAGGTATACATTTTTTTGCAAAATTATTTTTCTATTTTGCAATACGGTTAGTTTCTGACTTTACATTAAAATTCAACATCGAAAGTTCAAAGTCAAAGCCAACAATTTATATTTCCGTTCAATTCTTAAAAATTACTTGGAAGCATCAGATAGATAAATCATCAGATAGATAAACAACCTAGAATCCTTCTCCGGTATTTTAAGGAGTTAGGCTGGCTGGGGTAGGGTTTTAGACGATGGGGGAAAATGCACAAAACACCCCATGCGGGACGTCAGTGAAGGCCTAGTCACCCCCACCCAGAATAAGAATTAGATTAGATAAATCATGCGTTCCTAAAACTAAGTTTAGTTAATCAAACTATGTGACCCTCCATGAAGTCTCTAAACCTATGGATTCTATATACTTCTGTTAGAGAGTTATGTTATAAATATTGATGTATAAATAATATAACAACCACAATATTCTATTTAACTAATTTGTGGTGGGTTGTGGTAAATGTCACTATTAATTACCGATTATGAGCGCCAAAAAGTGGTTACCACATGTATACGCTGATTTTCAGTGAACAGCCTACTGTCATAAACTATTATCTTATAGTCTATTTTTTAGATGAATTATAATTTATCTAATTCGTATTTTATAATAACAGATTTTTTACGCTCATAGTCACAATACGGTTAAGTGGTCGATGAATGCGGTCACTTAAAAATTAGTTTTTGTCCATCGACAAGACCCCTCTATAAACATTGTTTTTAATCACCGCTCGTCGATACTATCTCGTTTTGTCTTTGGTTCGCAACACGTGTTCGGCAAATTAATGAGTTTGAGGACATCTCGTAAAATGTTTCCGACTACCTACTTTTGGTTGTAAAAAATCGGGATTCTTTTGATCTTTGTTTATATGTTTACGGTAATTTTACTTTGTTTAATGTTGTATGGTTTTATGCGTTTTGATGAAAATCAGCGTCCACATTTACCTGTTGCATACAGATATTGCACAAAACCGCTGTATAAAATGGCCTGTATAAAACGTTTTTTGCGAAAAACAAGTATGAACCGTGTTTTAAAAAAAAAGTTAAAAGTCGATAAAAATATTTTGACCTTTTTCTTTCGTTTAATAAAGTGTATAATGCTGTGAAAAACAGATATACCTAATTTAATATCTGTGTTTGATATTTTTTTAATATGTTTTTGTGCGCCATTTAGTTGAGTCCTTTCCAACAGGCGCGAGGCGTATAAACATCTAAAAATATATTTATAATGTGCTCTTCAGATATAAGAATAAAGCAAATTATTTATAAATAAATGCTGTAAATCATTGATAAAAAAAAATACAGTAAGTTGGTACTCAAATATTTGATTCTTCTCGTCTGAGTAAGTGGCTAACCTAAATTTACAAGAAGCCCTAAGGCTAACCCTCCTACTCGGTTAATTGAATAGTACCCATATCCTTAAATGCTCTCCGAAGCATGGAAGCGCTGAATTTAAACAAACTTTTACTGAAACTGACGAACATTTAAGCAAACTTCGACTGATCGCTTCATAATATTTTTATTTACAAACCACTAAAGTCACCAAACTACAGAAATAGCTCTTTTTTTTTCAAAAAACCACCACTCGAGGTGATTTATGCAAAACGCGTTTGGTGTCCATAACGGTACATTTTTTTGGGCTCCCAAGAACTTGCGACAAAAAAAACTTGGGATCATATGTTACCATAGCCACGTCCAAGTGGATCTAGTAGGAATCCATTTTGAAAAGTTATGGAGCTATATATAGCTGTCGCTTCTTGTCATGCAACTGTGGATTGCCAAAATAATAATAGAAGAAGAAAAACATTATACGTTTTTATGTGAATAAGTGACGAAACGAGCTGAGGGCCCACCTGGTGGTAAGTGGCGACCCCCGCCTATAACTGCAGTAATAAGTATAAGATGCGACTCAGAATAAGATTTGAATCTTGCACCGAGTTACTTGAGGAAACACTAAACAGACAGTTTAACGCTAAATAAAATTATCTTTTTGAAAGAATCATCCAAATTTATTTATAATTGGCGAAGAAATCGTGAAACAAACATAAGTACAAAACATACAACTGAATTGATAACCTCCTTTTTTGAAGTTGGTTAAAAAAGGATTATATAATTATTGTATCTGTATAATCTGGTTCCCATAGTTCAAGCTAAGCTTAGTTAGCTAGTTAGTAAGGTAGATGGTGCCGTATGAAAAGTCCATTAATAAATAATTGCCAGATATTTTTTTATTATAAAATCTTCAAATTCTGTCAAACAATTATATCGTCCAAAGATTGCCTGGCATTTTTGGATTTATTTTTTAAATTAGTGTAGTTACCTACTAATTTAATGTTTTGATATTATAATTTAATATTTAAAGGTGAAATGTATGATAATGGGCATATCTATCTATCTATATTTCCGATACTTACGAAACGAAACCTAAGAATCTTACTGGTATTGATCAGCATCTTGATTTTTTGCCACATTTTTTCAGAATACCATGTTTGTGGCTCGTCACAACGAGGGTCACTTTTGGGTCGATTCTCACGTGGATGACCATGATTTATGAAAGAACCTGTCACTGATTCGACGTGTCAGACGGTATCACGCCCGAGCCTTTGTGTATGGACATGGACATCGTATCTATAAATTATATTTTACAAATAAATAAATAAGTCCAACGTAGAAATAAGTTATTGATTTAATATCTGGAATCTGCCGCCAAGCAGTGGTGGTTGCATTACTGTGTTCCGGTGGAAGGGTGTGGATGCCGGTGAAATCACATGCGCATGAGACGTATCATCCCCGTCTCGGGTGATGGACGCAGCAAGATGAATGCGACTGCGATTTGGATTTCATACTGAGTCGCACGCATTACTGTTGTCATGGGCGTGGGTCACCACTTACCATCAGGTGGGCCCTCAGCTCGTTCCGTTACTCATTCACACATTCACATAAAAAAAATAACACTACGTGAATCAAAACAGCGTGGAAACTGGCAACCAAATATTTGAAGACATGAGGAAAACATCTTCCAATATTGTTCAGACTCCTGTATTACATCAAAGCTTATTCATAGACACATTTAGTTATGCAGAGGACATATACTTTTAATTTATTTTTAATAGTCTGCATTCAATCTGTGCTGATGATCAGTGATGGTGCAGTCGAAGGTCCCTAGAATATTTCCAATTTGTATTTTGCGGGAAAAACAAACGCGGGCAGGGTATTCCATCATCTGTATTATAAAGATTCTTTGTACATGAGTGCTATTTTTAGAGTTTGTATCATCATTTATCTGTAGCCCATAAAGCATCTGAGTGACCCATCTGGTCAGAGCTGGTAAAACGTACTCGTAGCTCTTATTGTCAGCTTTAGTACAATCGGCTACAAATTATATTACAGTTGTAGTTTCATTATTTATTGGGTCTGCCAATACTCACATGTATTTGAGAAAAGTCTTAGTTATAAGTTCTTGACGCTACATGCATAACCTTTAACAGGTAAACACGATCATTGGTGTCATTCGGTTAGTTGCCCTGCATTTTGCGACATAGATAGTGGGTCCGATATATTATACGAGTATAAGTAGTCTCAGACCAGTAATCTGATTCCCATAATACAGGGAAGTTTAGACTTATTTTAGGGCTAGTTGATGTGTGATATGTCCATATGTAAATATATATTTATTATTATTTCTAATGAGGAGTGTAGATGCGTCAACAATTTCTGATGGAAACTAGAATTTCTCGTCGCCTTCGAAGTGAGGGACCTTGGCTTCAATCCCGTCAGTGGCAAATTGTGTAATGAGGGTGTGTGTTGTTTGACTGTGTATGTCCAGAAAACTTTAGTACATGTGTGGGAAAACGTTGCCTTACTGTTTATTCTGTAACTAGCTGTTTTCCGCGGTTTCACCCGCGTTTTTCTCATTTCCGTGGAAACAGCGCACGGAATAATAGGTTTTCGATTTTACACCTTGTGTTACAAAATAGCAATTTTATTACGGATCCCTAATTTTGAAAAATAAAAAACATAGCCTATAGCCTTCCTCGATAAATGGACTACCCAACACTGAAAGAATCATTCAAATCGGACCAGTAGTTCCAGAGATTAGCGCGTCCAAACAAACAAACAAACACTGCAGCTTTAGTATAGATTTGTTTCGACTAGTTTTAATCTCGGACATACCATGCAATATTTTCGATAACTATTTTGATGTAAGCTTCAAGTTTTGTCACAGACTGTCTGTCATACAACGCTACATAAATTATTCTCATACGACGCTGTCCACAGTATGTGGCGATCGGCACATGTGGTCCTCTGTCGACCACGTGTGTCCTCTGGCCCTCGTCTGAAATAGCTGAAGACGGTCAAGATCTCGAGGGGTTTAAAAATTATTATAATTTGATCGTTGACGCAAACTAATGGAATGGCCGAAGTCCATAGGTTGAAATTTCGCTTATTTTTAGAGCTTTGTGTCTTAGTGTACCTATATGAATAAGACTATATTTATTTAGGAGAATACCTACTTGCTTCTTATTCAGGTGTCAATGATCAGATGTCAATTTTTAAGTAAGTTAACATGAACATAAGACGCAGAAAAAAAATCCTAGTTACATCAAGCTAAGTCATGCTAGGTGACACTTTGAAGTATGACGTAACGAATTTCTACGTATATACACGACTAGCTTTTGGCCGCTGCTTGCGTTAATATAGAAGGCGCGCATTGTCCTTTTGTGTACCTCTGAAAACGTTTATGCAAAATTTCCAGACGATTGGTTAGTTACGGCGTGAAAGTATAACAAACAAACTCACATTCGCATTGATTATTATTAGCTACAATTGCATTGTTTGTTTGATTATGAGCTACTATACTCACTAAGCTAAATTTTTTTGCTACCACAAAGGTGTTGTGATAGAAAACACGCTGTCAAACTGTTTTAAAATTTAAACTTTTACAGAATATGTCAAACATATTTTTTCAATTCTTTTTTGAACTAACGCTAACATAATAATAAAAATGCGTGATCATACATATTTATTTAAAAAAATGTTCGAAGAGTAATTTCAGAGTAAGACTGAAATAAAGATTTTAACTTTGTCAGATTTAGGGACTTAGTATCCCTACATAGATCATGCCAATCCTACAATGGATTTTATGATATCTCTATGATATCTAGATGATAACTATTTTAGACCAGCCTGAAAGCAGACCTGTAGAGTATCATAGCTTCATTAGAAGTATGTGAAGCTAACACTGAAACAAGCACACCTCCAGTTAGTTTACATATAGGAAAGTAGGAAAATTAGCTCTCTTTAAAAAAATAGCTAATGTAATGTTTTTTACTTGAAGTAAGTTTTTAATTTAAGGAAAAAAAAGGTTTATTGCTTTGCCTTGAATGCATTCGTAACTGCCAATAACAAACTCTATTAGCTATTATATTATTTTACATCCCATATTGACATTCCCACAAAAATGAACGCATAGTGGTAAAGTCGCGTGGATATTGGACAAAAAATCCCGGTGAAATACCGCTAGTCGAGACGCATCTGGAAACCATTTCCTACCATACTCACTAATCCATATACTGTGTCACACACTCGTAAGTAAACTGTGGGTGTTATATTAACTATTAGTCTATTCTGTGGCTGCTCTCACCGTTACCGCTCTGACCTGGGTACAGGCAAAAAACGTGTGTTGGCTCACTGATAATAGAATTACTCATAATGGGTACTTATTATCTGTTCGCTTATAAGTTCGCGGAAGAAATGACACGGAACCGCGGAAACTGTAGCAGTAAACGAGCTTTTTTGAAGTCATTGTTTGAGTTAATGTGGATACCTTATGTATGGGGAAGTGCATACCTGTATATATCTAGCGAGAGGCATAACAGAGTTTTAAATATAAACTGGAGTTATCATAATATGAACAGATGTTCTTAGATAAGCGCTTCATGAATTATCATGGCAATGGCAATGGAAGCATTTTCCTGTATAGTTCCATGCTGTGGCCACGTTTCTATCGCAGGTGGCAAGGACATCAGAAATACATGACTAACGCCGAATACTGAAACACAGACTTTACGCTCATCACATCAAATTTGTCCAGGCCGGGAATCGAAATCAGGACTCTATCGCATCGAAGGCAGCTAAGCTACGAAGCCATCGACATTATACTAATTATAATTCGAAGTATTGTATACTAACAACTTATTTAAAGAGTGGTATCAATCTCATTACTTTAAACGAGCAATTCTTGTATATATATATATATTGTATATAGTCATGTATATTATTTCGCGTATTTCGAAATTTCGTTTTTAAATATAGTTTTGCTGTTTAAGTTTACCGGTTTTATTGTATTTCGTCTTAAAACATTTTTTTTTATTATAATTTCCTATGCTCTTTCGCCCTGGTACTATATCTTTAAAAGTCAGTAGTCAATAACATTGGAAGCTATTATAGAAAAAAAAATAAGAAATCAAAAAGCTCCCACTATAATCCCACAGAATCATTTCAACAACACAAATATCCGCTAGTTAAGGTCAAAACCCATATTGCGTGGAGTCACCAGATGAGAACTTACGGCATTTTTTGTCCACCACGGGGCTATTTATATCCACTGTGCCTACCGATGAAGGGACTTTGCCATAGGACCAAACATATTGACGCAAGAGGTTAAGACTACACACTTTATATGACTATCCTAACGGCTCAGTTGGTTTTAGCTCTGCCTTTAGCACTGTCGCGGAGTCGATTCCCACCCAGGACAACCGTCGGCGTGACGAACATAGAAGCATTTTGTGCCTGTGTGTTAATATGTACATCCTGGCTGTTGAATTTATAATTACACTTATAAAGGCGTAAGTTTGTATGTATGTGTGTGCGAGTATGTTTGTTCCTCCTTCACGCGAAAAAGGCTCGTCGGATTTGGATGAAATTTTATACCAGGATAGCTTATATCCTGGAATAATTTATAGGCTACTTTAGATCCCGGAAAACTCCGGGTAACACCGCGGGGCACAGCTAGTGAATGATATATGCTGAAGTTTAGCTGAGCTGTTCGTGGAAAAACATTGGCAGCGTTGAGTTTTCCACTTGTAATGTCTACGTTCCTATGGTGTAACTCACACTCAAGGCGCTGAACCCCTTCATGGATATAGCCGTATATGAACTACGTCAGAGTAATTTAGTTTGTATTTACAATACTTAAACATATTCATATTTATAACAGTAGGCTTTGTAGAGGAATAAAATCAACAAAATTCTGCTGTAAAATGGCTTCGTCAGATCTTAAAAATTAAATGACTACTATACTATATACTGTGTATAATCATATTTATTTATATTTATTAACATAACGGTACTAACTATTTCCGTAATCCTCGAACGTTCCCACAAACCCCAGCGGACCAAATGAAACAGCAAACAAAAACAATGGCTTCCTATCTAAGTTGCACTCATGTGAAACGTCATTTCGTTTATTTTGGCACCGTTATTCCGTTACAGAACGCACCTTGCAACGGCAAATAACCTGCGACCTATTTATCCTGTCGTGAAAAAACTAGAACCAAATCACAGAGAATACAATTTGTATTTGTTTTCACGAAAACTGAACCCTAACTTAGAATATATAAAGGTGAGGAATCTTTTCAAAATGGTAGTATAGTTTAGTTTTTCTCACCACATGCGGGAAGAATCTTGGTGACATTTTTTGTGATGTCCTCAGTTTGCCTCCAACGGATGTTTGGTCCTCATAATTAAAATTTGCTTTCATATTAGCGTTCACAGATAAGTTTGTTTGGATTTTAAAAAAGCTGTTGAAATTAAATTAGTCGATAAAAAATGGTGTAAATGTTATAGATTATTTCCAAGTAAGTTCCAAGTCAGATCGCGTTGCTCCCGTCACTCTGAGATGGAGATGTTTCGCCCCACGTGCCTGTTATTCCACTGAAACACAGCAACGCGAGTGCACCACGATTGATCATCCTACGGGAACGCTTCCCTTTTTACGGGATAAAGGGGGCTATTTGATAATCCAGAGTATTAGCTACCTTCGTATTAAGTTTCTTTCAAATCCGTACAGCCATTGAGGCGTGAAGGAGTAACAAACATACACACATACAAACTTTCGCCTTTACAATATTTCTCAGATTTTTTTTTTCACCATAAGTTAGTTATTTTATTTTGGTACTATCCATACATCTTATACCAAAATAAACCAATAATGATACTGGTTGAATCGAAGTATACCTACAGTTATCTGGACTGATTTCTGATAGAATTTTAGACCGGCAGAAGTGCGACAAATTAATTTGAAAGTACATGTATTTTTTTTATAAACAAAGACTTGTTACGACAAGTTGACGACCACAAGATCACGTCTCCCCCGGTCACGTCGCAGCCTCTCGTAAAGAAAGACCGATTTATTGCACCCGCCGTATTACCTCGAATTGTCACACTGAGTTATAGTGGAAAGTGACGGAACCGCTGTTCTGTACTGTGAACTAAAGCTAGCCGCAGAAATCACATACATAAATCCTTGTTACACAAATGTAATTTTTTCTTTATATTTAGGATTTATTTCTTATAATAAAGTTATAAATTCTTAATGGAAATTCTCCATATTTTTATCTTTTTTGCCATTTCATTTTTATTTTATTCAATTTTAAATTTTATTCATTTTTTCACATTGGGCGTAGAATAGCGTCTTTTACGCGTAACAGAGAAATACTTCAGTAATCTGATCTAATTAATATTAAGTAATGCCAATTTTCTATAAGCGTTATTGAATAAGTGTTACGCTGCATACCATTGAGAGAAGACGATATCTTCTGAAATACAATTTTTAACTAATTCGTAAGTCAAAGGTTTCAATAAATACTATGTCTATTCTATAACCTGTCTTATTCTATAACGATAAAGGCAACAAAAATTTAAAAAAAAATCATGCAAAATCTATTTCACTAATTTATAATATGGTATAAGTTTTTATTAAATATTTGGATAAAGTATTATATAAATATGGACACTGTAATTCCCAACACGTACAGTTAGCTACCAAAAACAATAACGTCGGTATATTTTCGTCACTTTCATCTCGACAGATAACGCGGGCATGCTTGATAAACGCTTGATGGACGATCGCGTCAAACTCTGTTCTCACGATGCACTTCGTAATTGTTAGAGGCGGCATATTCAGAGGCTGTGCAAATAGTGATGGCAACATTGACATTAAACAAACAAACAACGTTTACACACTCATACCTCTGCACTAGGATTCCCTGTATCGCAGATGGCATGGACAAACACAGAAACACAAGACAAACACCCAAGACCCGAGAACAAACTTCATGCTCACCACACAAAGTGTGCCCCGGCCGGGAATCGAACCCGGGACCCCTCGCTTCGAAGGCAAAGCTACTACCAACTAAGCCACGGAGCATTTGACACACGAATTGCCTCCTGATGAAAAGTTATTACTTTCATCGTTAAACGCAAGACAGTACACTGACATTCACGATATATATTTCTGTAAAATTAAAAACAATAAGATTCTCAGAAAAAAATAAACACCTTAAAGTGATCTGAAAAATGTGACAAATACAGTTTCTTAATATACTTTTTAAAACTATCATAATCATGATAGTTTTAAAAAGAACATTATTCCTCGAGTTACCGAGATCTTTACCATGAAACTGCGTCGAAACGTTAGTCAAAAAAACTCATGAAACACGATAAATATCCCGGTAACTCGAAAAATAAAATCCAGTTTCTTATTAAAAAAACATCAGTAATCAGTATTACTCATTTATCATCAGTATCAGTACGAGTCAAGGTCAACTATTCTATAAGAAATGTATTTTATTTGTATTAATTTGAATTCATTCATGTTATTTTATTTTCATTTATTATCAATTGATTACCTAAAAATTTTTAATTTAATTTATTTAATTTTGATTTAATTTAATTTGATCTTATAAAACTGGTTAGTAATACTCTCTTGTGATATTTTACAAATATTATTAAATCATCTGTTTATTTGTGTAGCCACCTCTAAGAGTTCTTAAGGCACGCGCCCACGAAAACGGATACCACTGATAGTGCTCGCTTGCTGATGGAGATTGATGGTTGACGAGTGTACACACCTTTATGTACTGCGATGGATGCACTGGACCTAGTTACGTGATGATTATGTATGTGAATGTAGATTTTACGACCTGATTCGATATGTCGTGCGACGATTGAAATTGCAACGGCTTTAAACGCAACCATTTTACTTTACTCTCTCATTCTCTTTTGGGGGGTCCAGTTGCTTGCATCCGTAGGTGTGTACCCTTTGATTCCCTACACGTACCCCCTAGGTGGTGCAACCAAAAGTAAAAAATTATCACCCAACCATTTAGTCATACCAGTATTACATAAACCATTTATTCATTTGCAAACATGCATACATGAACGATAGGTGAACTGTGCGACCTGAAGGCCTACCTAAGTGGCTACCTCCGCCCATAACAAGTCGCATCACTGCTTGGCAGCATATTACCAGATGTGGAGGCAGTACTTCTCCGGACGAACTTTGCACAAGTTCTACTGCTACTTTAAGAGCGTTGGTGGAAGGAAGGAAAGTTACTATACAAATACAAATACAAATACAAATAATTTATTTATAACTCCATAGTTACAGGTCATGATTCAATATAAAACTGGATATTTGTAATATAATACAATTACAATTACTGCAGTGATAATTTCATCAGCTCTTCGACACTGTAAAAAACGTAATCGAGTAACCACTTTTTTAATGCAGATTTGAACGCGCTGGTGGAAGGTGCATTGCGTATAGTGTCAGGCAGTCGATTGTATACCGATGGTCCCATTATAAATACGGACCTTTCGGACTTTGTTAGTTTGTGACAAGGTACCACAAGGCGGTCTTTAAATTTATTGCTCCGCAACGCTCTCAGCGGATTGGCGCCTTTACGCTGAAACATATGTAAATGCGTATGAGTATAAAGGGCTATATGGAATATAAGCTCACATGGCAATGGGAGTATGTTGAGCTCCTTAAAAATGTCTCTACATGAGACATCATTGGAAACTCCGACTATGGAACGAACGGCACGCTTTTGCATGATGAACGCTCTCTGGGTGTCCGCAGCCCGGCCCCACAGCTCCACGCCATAGGTTAAAGAGCTGTGAACGGTAGCGAAATAACACGTCCGTACCACAGCACGGGAAGCGGTCATTGCGAGTCGTCGTAAGGCGTAGCACGTCCGGCCCAATCTCCCGCACAGATCATTAATGTGTTTATCCCACACTAGGGCGCTATCGATTTGGAAGCCAAGTAGTTTTGTGCTTTGTACTTGTGTAATTGTAGCGCCTCTAGTTGGAATCGTGAAAGGCTGTGGCGCTTTGCCGCCGAGATTGAAAGTAATAAAGCATGTCTTTTTTATATTAAGGGCCAATCCATTTGTTTCGAACCAATCTTCGAGCCTTGATACCACTGAGTTGAGCTTATCCTGAAGTTCCTTATATGTTGGCGCGGTGATGACTCCCGCTACATCATCTGCGTACATGTAAATTTCAGCGTTTTTGATGTTTTTGGGCAAATCATTGAGGAGCAGACTGAAGAGCGTGTTAGACAGACAGGAGCCTTGGGGAACGCCCATTTCGTTCTCTATTTCGGAAGAGATAACTCGGCCTTTGTCACCTACCACTACTTGGGTTCTATTTGTCATAAATGAAGTTAATAATGACACGGCCGGTCCTCGGATTCCGTAGAATTGCAATTTATCGGCTATTAGTGCGTGGTTTGCGGTGTCAAACGCGCGAGAGAGATCACAGCACAGCAGAGCAACGTGCTGGTCTTTCTCTCGCGCGCTCAGCACCTGCCAAACAACCTGACGCACGAGGTCCGTTGTCGTTAACCCCGGCCTGTACGCATATTGTCTCTACTGGAAGTACTATACTGGAAAGGGGAACCACTGGACTCTATACTGAATAGACCAGTATACATCAGTACTTTACTAATATTCTCAATGATTATGCTCATAAGTTCAACCTACATTGGTATTATACTTGTTTTCATCGCATCAGGAGGTCAACACGACACGACAACACAAAGTACTAAATTTCACCACTCATACGAACAAAAGAGCTCTCATATTAATCTCCGTATTTTCCATTCATCTCGTGACAACTATAAATAAAACTATAAATGGTGAGTCCACATATACCGAGTTTAACAAGCAAATGGCTCCAACGATCAATATTTGAGATAAATTTAGAGATTTATCGAAATATACCCCACAGGTGTTTGGACCATCATTCGATAGGACAAAAAAAATGTGCATTGTTTATTTTTCAATCTAATTAGGATTGTAAAAATTACTTGATGCAGTTTTGGAATAATTGTTGCTTATTTTGTTTCTTTGGTTAATCATTATTCATCTAAACCATTATATAATTTATCCTCATTAATATTATAAACGCGAAAGTGACTTTTTATGTTGGTTTTTTTGTTATGCTTCACGCTTAAAACGCTGAACCGATTTTAAAAGTTCTGTTACCAAATGGAAAGCTACTTTATCAGCGAGTAACATAGGCTATATTTTATCCCCGTATTTTCACGGTAACGGGAACTACGCGGGTTGTAGCTAGTATTAATATAAAAGGTTTACCAAAGTGGCACAAGTCTGCCAAAAGTGTCTTGAAAAGAAAAATGTGAAGAATCACTACTGATACAAATATCCAGATTAAGAAAATAAAATTAGTACAATATATTATGCTCGCGTTCATTCGATTGGTAAATATTAAGTGTATTCATGATAAGCTAAATGTATACTAATATTTCTTCCTAATGTCCCATTTGATTAGAAACGTGCTAATAACGTATCACAAAAGAGTTACTTTACTTACGAGCCACGAAGGCTATTCACAAGGCTATTTTGATATGATTTATTCATTTAATCCCGTTTTTGTAGCATTAAACTTTGTGATTACAAAGGTGTGATGAGGATTGCGAAGTAATTTGAAATTTTAATCTGGTTGCATTGATGTGTTCCAGTAGAAGGTCCCGGAAATCCGCGGTATGAACCGCGGATCAAAAGTCACCTTAGAATATAGGTTACTTTTGATCCACGGAAATCCTTTGAGCCGTTTGAGCGTGAAGGAGTAACAAACATACACACAAACAGACACAATTGCATGCAAAATTTCGCCTTTATAATGTAAGTGTGATATTTATTAAATTTTTAAACAGTCACTTGTTATTAATTGAGATGCTCGCCTACTTGGTTGACTTTTAAGTCTAGGATTGCTGGTTCTAATCACGCAGCTATGAGTTTATAGCTTGTTATATTTATGTTCGCAATACCAGTAATAAATGAATTATACAAAAACAAAAAATTTTAATATTCCGCTGATGTTTACAAAAGTTATGAATTCTCAGAATGACCCCTAGATTTCCCGATAAAAGGGACAACGCATGATTTTGCCGTGACTTGTACACGCTATAAAGTAACATGAAATATTGCTGGAGACCATTTGACAGACCATTATCCTCTAGTTCTAATATTCAACTATCGGATGTATAATAGTATTGCCATATCAAAAGACTGGGTTTTATAGGTGTATTCTTGTCAAAAAATTGCGGGTAATAGAGCCCAAAATAAGAAGAAGAGGTAGTATTACCAAATTAGCATTCCTGTCTATCAAATAAACAGTGTTGGTTTAGTAACCTCTTCCTCTTTTCGAATGGTGTCGGAGTTTACTTGAAAACGTCACTTTTTTAAATAAAGACATACATAAATAAAGAAATACAAGATCATGCATTCCTATTACAAAGTTTAGCGCTTGTTCAAACCCTATCCGACCTTGGGGAAGATCCCATGATCCATTCAATTTCTCAATGATTCCCAAGTAAGGTTAAAACCCATAGATTAAAACTCTCGCTTATTGAGAGTAGGCCAGTCCCTACAGTGGGAACATTAGAGGCTGGTATCATGACAGAAGGCAGTGATGAGGCAAAACTTCGAGCTGCCCACCTGTCACGAACCCTGCCGTATCAGAGCATAATGTTTTTGTGTATTAATTGTAGATAAATTCATCTAAACGGACAAATTGTCTTGTGTTTTGAGTTAAAATTTGTAGGGTGCGCAAAAAACGTTACACAAGTGGTGTTTATATATAAGAGAATACATTCGTAATACTTTGGAAATCGAAACTACTGCTTGATTCTCGTACCAGATAATGTTTTGCTTAATCCGCATGGTATTTTTTTAAGACGGATATTATGGAAACACCATTACTGACTTTTCTCTCTGTTTTTTTTATTCACACCCACCCTAGTGTCGGAATTTTTAAGCCTTCCAAAAGCAAATAACTTATCTCCGCAGCACGTAGGCGTTTACTTCAAATGCGCAATCAAACGTTCACCCACTACTGTGCCCGACGCGAGACGCGTTTCTTTCCCATCTCAGAGCGATCTCATTGCGACTTGAGTCTACCTACTCGTAGACGAGGACTTTTGGCCTTTTATTTACTTATGAGCGGTGGTAGCCACTTAAAGGTTGAAAATAAGTAACGTAAGAAACTTATGCTGCTATCGCTACTTGCGCAAACGTGGGCACGCACGCACACACTTTTTGTCGCTAAACACCGCCATCTGGCAGCGATTTTTTTTAAACAAAAAACAGTTGCCTGACCCTTTCTTACCTACGTTGCTGGCCCTTGTTTTTTTTTCTAAAGAAAAAGACCCTTTACAATATGTTGAATTACCGTATTAGTGAATTTGTAAAGATCTGATGAAATTTTTGATTGAACCGGCTAACGGATTGTCCTAACGGTCTTTCGAGGGGTTTTTTTTTATAAACTATTAGAAATTTAATAATTTACTATCCTTCATACAACTTTTTTACGTTAAATATAATTAAAATCAAAAAATAAAATGCCGCTGATACAGTAGAATTTACTGTGTTGCAGATGGCATGGAAATCCTAGAACCGGTTTGCTGATCACACAAGGTTCCCCTAGGCTGGGAATTTAACTCGTTTCACCCCTACTAACTAAGCTCCGACGCGTCGATTATACCTAAAGTACTGTCTACCAATCTATAACAATTTACTAGACAAAATACAAGATATTACGCTTAAACTCTCAATATTTACCATAAAGGTTTTAATTTCCCGCCATGTCAACAAAATATGTAGGTATTCCAAATTCTAATTATTATTTCTTTAAATTAGGAACGTTTTCAAAGGATGCATTTGCCGAAAGTCACGCGCGTTTTCCTTTATAACATTGACAGAAATGATTCATCATTTGCACATGCCTGTACTAGTACTGTCGCGCATAAAAGCGTCTCAATGTGAGTGCTGCAATCTGTCTTCGTAATCGGTACGTCTGCATTCGATTTTTAAGTTCAAAAGCCGCCGACCTCTACAGCCAATGAGTGCTTTAGAACGAACTATGAATGAACGTGATAGCGGATCTTTTTATCGTTCAAATTGTTTTCACAATGCGTTTCGGTAATGCGGGGTATTGGAATGCGTTATTTTTGCATCGGAATGATTAGGGGAGCGAATTGATTTTATAACTCAATTTGAATTGAATGACTGACAAACTGGTATATTTAGTTTTCAAGTCTAGATTTAATCAGTTATAAGTATTAAAAAATAAGAGAATGAATTCCCTTCACGGATTTCAGGATTTCATTACAGTAAAAGTAAAAAACATCTTTCCGTAGAAAGTCACTAAAATACTTGTCTACGGTAAGTACTTAAATTTAAATTAGATTATTCTGTATTAAACAGATTGTGACAATATATTTTGTATGCCGTGCTAGGCTTTCTCTATTAAATTGTGCTTTCAAAAAAATAGACGAAAAAATAGATTAAGTGACGATCTTTCATACATATTAATATTTTTATTTGTATTATATTGTATGATTTAGATATTTGGCTAATCCAAGCCTTTTTAGCCTTCAAGCTAACGTAAACGCGTATTTATATTGAAATAAAAGTTTTGATTTTACCCTAAAGTGTAATACCATAAAATAGTAATGCTCCAAGTTACTGGCTGGTATTCTATCGGCCATAGGTCACATGTCATGGTACGGACATCGCCGCCCCACCCCGCAACTCACCCCAGTGGTCGTGGTACACAATAGCCAGTTTGATCAATACTATAGCCACCGCAAAACTGAGCTAAACCTCCTTAGTAGCCGCAAATGACGCAATAAAAAGGTTCGTTACAAAAAAAATACGCATAAATACTTCTAAATGTTTCGTAATCTTTTAACAAATTTAACTGACATAGCTAGTGAAAGCGAAGAGAATGTGGAAATGGGGATGACTTTTGAAAAAGAGGAATAAAAAAAAAAAAAAAGAATACCTAGCGAAGCGCGGTCGCCCAGGTCGCCAGGTTCACACCGGAGGATGGCGTGCTTCGTGTTCCGGGCACGCCACCATAGGGAGTTACCATGATGTTGGGGTCCCGATACGCGAGGACCAACACCGCTGGGGCCGCAGAAGAGTGATACCGTACCCGTAGCCCCAGCGTGAAGGCGTATATAGGAACACCACGGGGGTTTTAGTGAGTATTCCCTCAGCACTGCTATTTCTGAGCAGTGTTGGGGGTGAGTCAAACATAACCCCATAGTATTTCCCCCTTGAAAAAAAAAGGTCCTGTCAAATTCAATCACGAAAATAATAGAAGCAAGTAAACTGGCTTATGCTTCTTATCATAGTTACAAGTTATCTGCGTATAAACATTCTTGTTTCTACAAGGCTAAATACAGGGAACATGCGAGTGGCCAGAGGTCACACGTCGTGGCACGGATATCGCCGCCCCGCCTTTGGTCTAGAATCATTCATTTTCAAGGTTATATATAGCTTTTATTACTACTAAATCCGAAAAAGTTAAATGAACGCGTCTTCTCACTGTTTTTCACTTTTACTCTTTCTTATCAGCTTTCACGAGTTTATGTAATTTAAATAACAGAAAGAAAGAAAGAAAAATATTTTATTTGTGTCACTAGGCTTACAATTAAGCATCACAATAATTATAGAAAACAAAACAAGAAAAAATAAAGAGAAAAAAAAATACAAAAACTTAACCTAGCAGACACAAAAAGGACTCTGACTCAGCATAATGTTGATTGACTGGCAATCAACGCTGGTCTTCCGTCAGAGCCGTTTCAGTGACGGACACGGAACGAGGACGAAACTAAATACTATTATACCTATATATAATATAACACACTAGCAGCCCATCCCGGCTTCGCACGGGGTAGTGACATAACTACAATAGTTGGACATATGCTACCGCGGAATTTTTTGTAGACATTATGATGTTCTTCAATATTGTTGTACATTATTTTGTTCTATCGCTAATAGTTTTGGCAGCGCATTCGACGAAAGACATTTTAAGACTCATTTTTCTACACCTTCGGTTACATTGTTCAAATTTTACCAAGGATCCCTAATTATTTTCAAAATGAAATGTAGCCTATGTCAAATTGGAAGAATGTAGCATTCTATTGGTGAAAGAATTTTTTAAATCGGCCCAGTACTTTTTGAGCCTATTCATTACAAACATACAAACATAGGTACAAATCAATCCTCTTTATAATATTAGTGTAGATAGATTAAACGTAATGAAAAAAAACAGCGCATGACCTTATGTCATTTAGTAGCAATGGCATGAGGGTCAGGCTATGGATATTATCAGTATTTAGCACTTAGAATAATTGTTAGTTAGTTACTAAAGAACTACTTTTTTCTAATCCCCGGCCCAAAAAGAGGGGTGTTTAAGTTTGACCGCTACGAATGCGTCTGTGTGTCTGTCTGCACTGTGGCTCTTGCCACAGGTGAACTTGGGTGTGGTTCTTTTTATTTAAAAGCAGCTTTTCTAGCGGTGGGTCTTAGACATGTTTTATCAAAATCGTTTCAGCCGTTACAAGGTCATCAGCTCATTATCATTACAACAAGTCCAGGTATTTACATTTTCATTGAATGAACTTGTATGTAACGGAAGTGATACGGGCTCACCCACCCGCTATTAAGTGGTTACCTCCGCCCATAACAGCAATACGACTCCGAGCTCTGACCAAGTTTTCATGGTCTTCGAGCCTCTTAACCAACCATAAACAGAGTACGTCATAATAGCTGTTTGCATCATTATATATGCATGTCGCAATGTCCACCGACTTTATCCCTTTGTTCAAACATTTCCCAAACTACCCCCGACCTGAACTATCCCCCTTCCCCCTCTAGGCGGGGCGGTGACGGCACGGCCGCGCGTGACCCGTGGCTATTCCCGCCCAACCGCCCGCCCACACCCATAGAACCACCTAATACCACCGGATATTTCACAAAGGACCCACCACACTAGTTGGATTCCTTGCCGTCGCATCTTTTGAGTAGCATTGCGTAAACGAAGTTTAGATGATTGATTTTGTTAAAACTCTAATGTTAAATTCTCCCGTTTTTTCTGACGGAACAAGTAAGCTTCCCATCACTTAACATCAAGTGGTTACTGCCGCCCTTAAACAACAACAATACTACTCAGGTCTTCCTTTACGAAAGTGTGAGAAGACTCTTGTAAAGCATTGCACCCACCACTCTGAGACGGGAATGGACGTTTCCACGGGAACGGTAACTACGCGGGTGAAACCGCGGGGCGCAGCTAATTAAAAATAAAAATAAGGTGAAGTCAGTATGTAAGGTCCCTAAAACAGTTCCAAGTGTGGAACTGATCGCGTGACGTTAACTATGGAGGTGGGTACTGGACTTGTTTTTCAATTTGATTTGCGTTGTTCTGAATTTGTGGATAAGAATTCTTGTTCATGAAATTATATAGGACTGTTTTAGAACTTCATAGTAACACGCAAAGGACAAAGACCACACCACAATTATCTGTGATCTCTTATTTCACTGATAAGTGATATTCAAGACACACTATATTCAGTGTGTCTATGTTCCACCTTCCCGTTCAAACGGCTCAACGGATTTGGATGAAATTTGGTACCAGGATAGATTATATCCTGGAATAACATATAGACTTTTTATCCCGGAAAATTACGGGTATTACCGCGGGGCGCAGTAGTAACTAAAGTCGGCAAACGTATAACGATTTACGAAATACTATCCTTTATACTCCACGATTTTAAAATCAAGGTGATTTGGGGAAGCCTTACAATACTTTTTATAATTTATTCTAATATTTGCAACTTCACAGGTAAGAAAAACACATCACGTAAAAAATCCTTTCAAAGGTTCTAGAATTTAATAATTGAATATATTATAAAAAAATCGGTACCCCTTGAATATACCCGTTCTTCTTAAGACTTATGGTTGTTTTTTTGATCCAACTGTAAATTACACGGTAAGTAAGATTGAATAACAAAAGCAAAAGTGTCTTTTTTATACGTAAAAAAACATACAATGCTTGCTTATGATGTGCAAATGAGCTGTTTTTTTAACAGCGATACCGAGATAAAGGTACTTGTTATAAGACAATTTATAACATTTTTTTTCTCTAAAAAAAAAAGTAACCTTTGGGTTGAACTTGTTTTTGAAATCAACGATTACAGAAAATGATGCAAACAATAGTTTTTTTCACTCCTAGGTTTAGAGGTATTGTATTGTAATTACATCAAATAAAAATGCAATCAACACATGAAAACTACCCAATATCCGAGATCAAACTATATGCTCATCCCACAAATTCTGCCCCGATCGAGAATCGAATCCGGAACCCCTCGCTTCGAAAGCAGGGCTCATTTATTAAGCTAGGGAGTAGGTAGCATGAGTTTTTACGTCTTAAGAATTTAGACGTAAAAACTCATACAATTTATTACTAACCTAATTTAGGTTAAACCGATGCTTATTTGGTAGTTAACCCTCAAACAGCTGATACCATATTTACTCCAACTTCCTGCATTAACCCTTTATGGTCGTATAAACCTCATACCTGTACCACGTGCCACCCACATTTTTTATATCTTTTGCCAGCCAGTTGGGCGTTTCCATTATAAAAAGGTACGTTTCGAGTAATTTAATTATTAACACAATTCATTATTATAACTATGCATAGTGTTGTACCACAGGAACTAAATGACTGATAAAATATACTATTTTATAATATAGCAAATACTACTTTTTACGAGACTGCGCCAGAAGGAGGGTTATGTTCTTCGAGTGTATGTATGTATGAGAGTGAAACTGGCTATAACAATATTTTAAATTTTAAAATGGCTGATTTATGACGCCATGTTATATCTTCAAAAATTTCAAGTCAAATATCATTGTTCTAAACATATCGAGTATTGTATTATTATAAGATACAGGGTTTTATAAATTATATTACACATAAAAAATAACATAAATAAAAATCTTATCGACTAGTTATAAATTATATTATAATATTTATAAATTGTTATAGTTATAATTGCTCACAAAAATATCTATATTTGGAATTTTTCATGCAATGTAAATCCATATTTCATATCATCACTACAGTATCAACATTAGTGGTAAATGTCTGTTTGTCAGTTTGTCAGTTTGTCAGATCGATCCTTCACATTTTTCACACTGATGATAAGTGGTTACCGCCGCCAGACAACTGAAATAACAATGCGAGCGCACTGCTTGGCGGCAGATTACCAGGTGTGGAAGCAGTATTTCTCCGGGAGAACTTTGCACAATTTTCAGATACTTTTTGTTGCTCCTTTATCACCACCCAGGAGGTACGTGTAGGGATTCAAAGGGTACCTACGAACAAGAAACCGCTAATAAATAGAATAATTACTTTCTTTTCGCGTCCATGTTACCTTCTGTGTACATAACTACTTAAATACTATGTAGATTGACATTCAAATGTAAATGTGATGTAGATATGTGGCAAATGCACACATCTCAGTGTATGCTAGCTGGTTAGCGTTCGTCAGTCTAATGAGTGACACCTAAATACTATTTAGTTCAAATTCCCCGAACGATACGACATGGGTAGGTATAAGAAAAATGTTAAAAAATATATGATAATAATATGAGATATCAAAAGGCGAAGGTGACCACTTACCATCAGGTGGGTCGTAAGCCTGTTTGCCTATACTTAACATAGAAACACAGTCTATTTGTACATATAGTATTTAACCAACTTGAAGAAGAAATTGCGTACGCGATTTCTTCTCCAAATGTGCCGATTTGGATTTTTTTTTATAATTTGATAGGATTTTGATTCGAGATGCTCCCATATAAATTTCATGAAGAAATTTCAACTCTAAGGGTGTTAAACAAGCGATGAAAGTATTGAAGCCGGTTTATTTATAAATTGACTGATTGAATAAGTCATAATATTATAGACACGCAGTTTAAACCAAAATCTCTGACACAGTATAGCTGAGCTTGGTAGTTCCAATTGTTTTATAGTAAAGTACAGAATAAGTTAACCGAATTCGAATCAATATGCGCTCTGAATTTTAAAGTAAAGCGATCTAGCGAACTTATCATTTCATGACGATGGCTCACCGCTGAATGAGCGAGTTGCAGCATTCAGCTTCAACTCCGATTTTCCGAGTGAGTGCAATTTTTAGTACTGAATTGCGCATCTAGTACTGTTTCAACGTTTTTTTATGGCTTGATATATGCCGTCAGAGTAACCAGCGCAATACGATGAGAGTTATTTGTTCCATACTTCACTAAGGGAGGACTTATTTCGTTTTGTTGTTTATGGGTGGCAGTGACTACAACTGGTGGGATGTTAGCATGACCCGTCACTACAATGATATAAAAATCACACTAATCACACTTAGACACGCGTGTGTGTGTGTGTGTGTGTATACCAAGATAGATTATATCCTGAACTAACATAGGTTAATTTTGATCTCGAAAACAGCCGCGGAACGCAGATGGTATGATATGAAAAACGATGCAGATTATTTGTCCCTTTGTTTAAAATGATTATCGTTTACGCAGTTTGCTGCCACAAATGCGTAGCCCTAACTAATGCAAATAAACCACACGACACTACAATCAAGAACCAAATAATCGTATAATGAAAGACTTTAGTGTCCTCTATAAATTATCTCGTTATCTGACAAACAAGAATGGCTTAATTAAATAACACAATCTGTTAACTAAGAAGACGTAATCAGAACGGACACAGGTCTTGATTTGTATGATAACACATTTTAACCAAGTGCAAAAGGAGGTGAATCTCAATTAGGCTGTTTTTAATGTTTGTTGCGTATTTTCATTGCCTGTTGTGGACCAATATAGATTTTTCAAACCGCTACACAAAAAGTGTGTGTCTATCTGTGACACCGGCCTACTCTTGATGATTGGGAGTGAATGTTCTTTGATCTACCACGGCAGCCCAATCCGGATCGGTAGGTGTCACATTTCTTCGATTTTCAGTTATAAGACATGCCGGCTTCCTCACAATGTTTTCCTTCACCGTTTCGAGAACGTGACGTATATTGCGCACATACATTTTTCAAGTGAAAAAACTCATTTGTGCACGTGTGGGTTTGGTCGGCGTCTGTGCCCCTGGGCCACCACGCTCTCTACGCTCAGGACCGCTCTGCAATAATTATAAAGATTAATAGAGTGATTTTATCTAACATCTATCACTGCTATTCTGCAAGCACCACAGCCGTCTAATACCCGAGCAAATACACAGGTTCGCTATGTTTACCTACCTGTTAGCTGCTGATAAGGTGAGGAACAATCGCGTCTTGTTTCCCAAGATAGGGGGATGATTATAATATGGTCAAAGAAACGCCGGTGTTGGTTTTGTTGTGTTTGCATTATACTTGTTTCCTGTCGTTATGGCGATAACTAAAATAAAATAACGTTTACACACTCATACCAGGGTTCTTTATGTTGTAGGTGGCTTGGACCACCCAAAACCCGAGAATAAACTCGACGCTCATTACACGAAGTTTTCCTCGGCTGGGGATCGAATCCGGGACCCCTTGCTTCGAAGGCGAGGCTTTATCATTAAGCTATGGAACCGTCAAAAACTGGCTGTATAATTTTTATAGATCCACAGCACAGAAGCGCATCCTTCTGGCGCAGTTAAGTAAAAGTGAGTTCTTTAACTTAATATCTAAGGATTATAAGAATTATATCTTTCGAGTGTATATTGTGAAGATGTATATTGTGCTTGTGCGCTTCCGTGCTGTGGATGAAAACTCTTGAATCATTACCTCAATAACCGTCTTTCAATTACTATCTGCAGCTTGCCATAAAAAGACATGGCTAAATGCGGAAGCGTTGGACATAGTGCACCGTAAGTTGTCATGTGTCGGGGAGCACGGAGCAATGGTCTTTAGATAATTTGAGGGGCAGCAGGCCGTGGAGATCGTTACTCTGAGACTAGCTGCGCCCCACGGCGTCACCCACAGTTACAGTCAACACGAGACGATGGGAAACAAGAAATTATTGAGAAAAACAAAAAGCCTGAAAAATTATAGCGATGAAAAATCGGATGTTCTGTTTTTTATAATTTTGATATAACCAGTGTGACTCTCACAATTAAGACGAATCTAAAGACACCTCTTAAGCTAAAATCCATCACGCCGTTTAGGCTACAGAGCATGTCAAATTAATACATACATACAAACATTCACTTGAAAAATATAACACTCCTTGCGCATTCGGGTAAAAACTGACAGTAGTGAAGAAGGCATGAAGGAGTGACAAATACGTACAGACAAACTTTTGCATTTATAATATAAATACGATGTCATTTGGACGTGCTTTTCTTAACAGACGTGTGGGCTCGAGCGAAACTGCGAGGTTATATCGCGGAGAAATGGTATCTGGACATGATCATTATCTGCTTTGTACGTTTGCTCATGGTAGCCCAGAGATGCAGCTGCCGGCTTTTAATCTGAAGGTCGCTGGTTCAAACCCACATATGTAATACAAGACTGACAATTTTGCCTCTTTACAGCAGCATATATATTGTAGATCAAATTGAACTTTTCATTTTACGACATTCAATCAGATCAAATTATATTTACTACAATGCAGGGGGCAAATACAGCATGTATTGGGATTGAATTAATTAATTGAAATTATACTACCATTTTTTTTTTTTCTATGACATCTAATTTGTGTTAACCAAATTATTTCTAACACCTTATCAAGGTATAATAAATATAATAATTTAATCCTTTTACAGTAGCACAATTTGACATGAATTGTATTGTATAAAAAATTATTTATGCATTGTAGTACATTTTTAACAGGAATGTATTGTGTTTGTTATAACATAGTAACAATTTATGAATTTATAATAAAAAAATATATCTTTTTGACATAACCAAGTGTACCTATGCTAAAAGATGTTTTTTCTGTGTAAAAGTAGATGCTATATATATTCTATCAGTTATCTGTTCTTTGTCCAGATTTTTCATTTGAAAACATTTAGCACGTTCCCATACTTTCTCAATCGGTGAAAAGTCAATCCATAATCTCTTGGCCATGGCGTATGTCGTTTGATACAATGAGGCCAATTCACATCTGTGACGGGGACAAAAGACTTCCTCCACGTGACCGCCGGCGATCCTGATCAGCACTACGCGTGACGGTGAGCTTGCGTCGTGGTCAATGGCCACGGATATAAGATGCAGCATTTCTATAAGAATATAATAAATATCTTAAATAAAGTTTGCTCAAGGTCAGAATCTTAAAGATTTAAACTTTATACATGAGCCTGCAGCTCGTCCCGTCACTTTAGTGGTATAAAAAAAAACTTATATACAATATCTATATAATATATTATAGATATATCTTATATCTATAAGATATGGAATTAGAATACGTAGGATTAACATGTCATGTTCCAATTTTCTGTATATTAACTGTGTTTTATTTGTTACTATTTTTTTTTCTGTCACTTACTATTGTCCACTGAATGTACCTACTTATGTCGTGTCAAAATAAATGTTTTCTGTTCTATACATGTATATATATTATTTATATTCTTATAAATATAACTGATTATAAATAAATATATTATTTAGACTGTTACAAATATAACTGGCTGGATCGATTTTGACGCGTTTCACTGGCAGATAGCTGATGTTATAAGGAAAAAATGTTGAATTTCACAAATGACGAAATAAATTCAGACGGATCTGTAGTTTAGTTGATAACCCTGCCTTCGAAGCGGTTCCGGGTTAAATCTTAAAGTTTGTTCTCGGGTCTTGAGTGTTCAGTTTCTGGTCTTTATTTATACTAGTTGCGACACAAGTGCAGTCAGGAACTTAGTGTAGGGATACTAAGATTCCATAGCATTCCTATCAGTGGGAAAACGTTAGGTTTATTTAGTTTACAATTTCTAGTCGTATTGATAAGTTGAAACAATGCGTCTATTCTAATGAATAAAATTATAAGAAGGCCAATCGTGTTATCATTTAATTATTCTTCTTTCGAGTTACAATTATAATTTTATCCTATAAAACGTGTAAAAAGCCACGGCAATGTACACGAACGATTACTATCATTAATCAAAGTAAATAATTACTATCTATTTTTTATTTGTTCTTAACTACCACCAAGCAGTAATGTACTTGCATTGCTGTTTTCCGATGGAAGGGTGTGGGTGCCGGTGAAATCACATATGCATGAGACGTAACATTTCTGTTTTGGGTGCAACGGGGTACGACTAAGGTCTTCTCAGGCTTCGGTCAGGGAGATTGTATTAATTAAAATTATATTAAGTACCGATATAAATATCACATTACTACTGTTATATTTTCAGTGTGGCAACAGCGTTATTTATAAATTTAATGTAGCTTATTTTTGTGATAAAATTCATATAGCAACCACAAGCTACATCTTAGCGCCCCCGTGTCCAAGGTATGGAACATGAGAGTAGTAAATTGGAAGATCATAAAAATCGCCCAACGGTACCAGATATTAGTTCACCTACGACAGTCTCAAGAGGTCAGGCCATTCACATGTATATGTATGCATGTAACGTGTGTCTGACTTACCTTTAGTGTATGCAGCATATTAAATTTAATTAAATTTCTTTGACATATGAACTATTATTTGTAATTTAGTAATTATTATTATTATTTTTTATTAATTTTTTATGAATTAAAAAATGTTGACCTGTAATATCTAATTTACCAATATATACTATTATGACTATTATGCACACGATATACCGTAGTAAACATTCATATACTTACTCTGATATTCCATAGAAGACATTCCATTCCATACGAAGCGGCTAAAAAGTCGCTAGCTGCGCCCCGGGTGTTACACGCGGTTTTCTGGGATCAAAAGTAGCCTGTCTGTTAATCCAGGATTTAAGCTATCCTGGTACCAAATTTCATCCAAATCCGTTGAGCCGTTTTAACGTGAGGAGTAACACTTTTAAGCCTTTTAAGGCTATATGTTACTCCTTCACGCACAAGAACATAGGCTAAGATAGCCTATTTGTTCACACTGTGTCTGAAAACACTACACCAATGAGATTTGCGTCTATGTGAAACCAACATAACACAATAAGCATATCAAACGCGGAAAAATTTTATTTGTCCAATAATTTATGTCCGTCATTGTCCTACGGAAACGGTAGGCCCGATCCGTTAATCATTCGGGAAAAAATGCAATAAATTCGGGTCCGAATGGATAGAACCACAGATAAAATAATAAATACCCCATGGTCAGTCGCCATTAGTTTAGCTCTGCAATAAAACTTAATGATATTCATGGATATTTTTTGCGCGACTGCTGTGTCGTTTATCAATGTGTAATCTATGATAGTTATTCATATTGGGCTCGATTTATTGGCGAGTAATGCTATGGAGTAGCTTTTAATAGATATGTAGATATTTTTTTCTTATACTTACATTTGTGAATGTGAACAATCCTTAACAATCTAGGCTTAAATTTAGGAGTTAGAGGTCATAAGAGTTTGTAATGTTTTAATGTTTTATTTTAATTTTTTTCTGTGTGCATAATTTATTTTATTTTATTATTATTATTATTTATTAATTAATTAATGGATGTTATGTCTGAAACAAAAAATATAGTATTTTGACTTTAACTAAGTTATAATATTGCTATTATTTTACGTTCCATTACATTACATTTATAGAAAACTTGTATCATAATTTTATTAATACGATTCGTTTTAATTTTATTTGTTACCCTACTAGGGTTAGACAGAGCTTTAATTAGCTACTTTGGGATTACATTACCGTGGGACCACTATAGAGAAAACTAAAACTTGACAAGTGGTTAGCTCAAAGTGCAAGTCAAAATACTTTATTTCCATGTAATTCTTAGAATATCACTTGGAATCGCCACTTTTTTAAATAAAGATGTACCTAAAAAAATATACTTTCTTAATATTTATTGTAGTTTAGCACTTATTCAAACTCTATCAGACCCACCATAACATCTTTGACATTCCCATAAACAACGAACATATATCTATAAATCATAGCACAATCTATATATATAAAAGAAAGTCGTGTTTGTTACAACACTTATAACTCGAGACCGGCTGGACCGATTGCCAACTATTAAAAACATTGGAAAATTAACGAAAAAATAAAATCAATTTGTCCCCGTATTCTCCATGGGAACGGGAACTATGCGGGTGAAACCGCGGGGCGCAGCTAGTTTAAGATAAATACGTACACAAATTCTTGTGACGATTTCCATGTGAATAGAAATTGTGTCTGGTGCAGTAGATATGGTCTAAATTTGATTGTAGCGGTTTTTGCTGATTGAAAGACGACCGTGCGTATTTATGATTTATTTGCGACTGCTTGACAATGACAACAATTGAAAGTGAAGTTAGCCTCAGGTGGCGTTCAATTAAAAAACATACTAATAACTACAACAGTGTCTTTGCGATCATAAAAAGTGTTCAAATAAAACATGATTAATTAATGATTGATAGCAAAAGCAGACTCTATTCTTTCACTGTTCAGACCCCTAGGGTGAAAGGTCGCAAGGGGCACACGACGACCGTCGGTCAGCGGCGAATGGTACCGGCTCGAACCAAATGGTTTCTATGAGAAACCAATACATAGTGCTATAGCAACCAGTGTTATAGTAAACTTAATTTAATCTCCTTGTCTAGTACAAAACATGCATAAATTTAAGGAGCTAGCTCTGCCTTCTGCGCTGTGGGTCGTGGGTTTGTGTGCGAACATAAATGTTTGTTCTGTGTCTGGGTGGTAATATTCATTATAAGTATGTATTTACAGAAAAAAAGTACTATATGTATTCTATCAGTTATCTAGATCCCATATTACAAACTATGCTTAGTTTGGGGCCAGATGATATGTGTCCATGAATATTTATTTATTAAAGAGTGTAAACAAGTTTTTAGCTGATTGGCACCGCGTTGGCAACACCTCGAATGTTGCAAGCGTTGGGGATGGTAGCAACATACCAACAGGTGGGCCGTCAGCTTGTGTTCACGTAAAAGAAAATGACTTGGAACAAATATTATCAATCTAGCTTTTTATAATGATAGATTTCGACCACTCCCGGTAATGGGCCCTAATCCTGATTGATTAAAATCATAATTACCTTCTTCAAAAAATATGGTAAGTAATGTAATAAGAATAGGAGTAAGATAAATCAGTAGAATTTTTATCCGACCGCGCTAAAAGGAGGGTTTATGTTTTTCGAGTGTATGTATATTTCTTTGGCACGCTCTATAGTCTAAACGGGCTAATGGATTTTAGCTTGAAAGGTGTCGTTAGATTCAATTGTCTTAATTAATTACTGGCTACTACTCATTGAAATTTATTTTTTAGTGCTAAATATTTCCACTTTCAGATTTGTCCCATCAAAATTATTACAAAAGTATGGTTGTTAAACCAAAGTAAACAATATATTTGAAATTGCGTATTTAGCTTTCCTGTGCCCGTTTCTTCGCCCGTTTTAAACTGATTTAAATGTTTATTTGATTATGGGTATAACGAAGGGCGAGAAATAAGGAATAAAAAAAGTATTGAAGACGACACTTTCATTTTTTTTTAAACTGTCTTGTTGACATCCAATCATCCAAGCTGGAAAGAAAAATTCAGATTGGCATGACGGCACGTTCAGACGATCAAACCATCTTGGTATCACGAACAATTACGTGTAAAAATACCCTTACTGTTATCTTCAACGGTGACCACTCATCCATCAACATTTACATATCGGAAAACAAGTTGCCCATTGTCGCAAGTTGTTAAACTACCGGAAAAGCCAGCCCATAAACAATCAAAATGATTCTCTTTCGCATTGAAGTGTAGTTGAAATTTGAACGACACCAGTCATGGGAAAATTTATCGTAATAACGACAACGCTACGATCGGTTTGCTACTTAATTTTTTTAGTGTAAAGTCGTTTTTTCTTTGTTCATGAAGGTGCTTTGCAACAATGAGGTACACCCGCACGTCCTCTTTAGATTAGATAAAGACCACCTGAAACGACACAAATACACTAATGATTCCGATATGGTACCGGTTGCGGACTAGTATATAATTTTGGTGGTAAAACCGGTTTGGGAGATAGCCGAGTAATTTGTACCCAATTCCCAAGTCGGGTCAATAATTTGTTGGGTTGATAACACTACGGGACAAGCTAACAGCCTAAACGCTGTTAAGTGGTTACAACCATCTTTTAACAATCAATGGCTCAGGTATAGCAAAGTATGAGTATACAAGTTTTTTGATGTTATTGTTATGCAAACAGGCATACGACCCGCCTGATGTTAAGCGGTCACAGTAGCCAGTAGCACTGATGATATGTTGCCTACCCTGGAGAGTTCTTCACCCAAAACTAGGATGTACCTGTGATTTCACCTGCACCTACACCCTTACACCGGAACTCAGTAATGCCAGTGCACTACTGCTATGCGGTAGATTACCAAGTATGGAGGCAGTTCTTTTGCAAACGAACTTTGAACATCTGCTGTATATAAATTTATCGTCATCCATCATCATTACTCTAGTACCAGAGCCTCTATCCCTCTCATTATTATTGCTGATGGATTTGTAAACAAACTTAATTCCGACATGGGTAATGCCTAGTCCTAGGCATACCACCTGACCCTAGGTTCCCAGAACGTGGCGCAGCTCGCCTGAAAATTACATAATGATCGCTTATTTTGTGGGTATCACGACACACTCACCTATGTCGAGATCAATTACATAGTGATGTACTGTAAACATCGATAAAACCAACTCGGGAAACAGTACTGTGACGTGGACACGCATTTGTACGATGAATATTATTATCAGTTCCACATATTGGTACATCAAGAACACTCTGTATCGTCGAAACCTAAAATATAAATTTGAGCTACTCAGAAAACAGACAAGATACCGTGATTCAATAACAACTTATTATGAGATCATTCAGCTGTAGAGAGGCTTCGTCAGGAACATAAAAACATAATGTCAAAGAACTCAATACAACAATGTCAACAAGTTTCAGCTGTAAAAGGGCTTTGTCACATAACTAGAGTAATGAAAAACAAAAAAAAAAAATATAAGTGAAATCTTTGCAAAGTATAATGTTTTTACAAAAAAAGTTCTATATATGTATTCTACCAGATATCTAGTTCTCATTCAAGCTTTGCTTAGTCTGGGGCCAGATGACGCTGTGTGAAATGTCCATGAATATTAATTTATTTAGAACCAACGCTTACGTTACTCAGAGCGAGCGAGTTTTGTTTTTTCTTATTTGCTTTACCGCGAGAATGCTAGACGGCTCCGTGGCTTAGTTGGTAGTAGCCCTGCCTCTGAAGCGAGGGGTCCCGGGTTCTATTCCCGGCCGGGGCACACTTTGTGTGGTGAGCATGAAGTTTGTTCTCGGGTCTTGGGTGTTTGTCTTGTGTTTCTGTGTTTGTCCATGCCATCTGCGACACAGGGAATCCTAGTGCAGAGGTATGAGTGTGTAATCGTTTATTTATTTATTATTTGCTCCTGGGCATGTCATGACTTGACTAAATTTTCTATCAATAACCAATTCTTAGTACTATTGGTCAGGTTGTGCAGGATTCCCGCCTCATAGAAGATTTATTTACAGGCTTCTTCAATGAATAGAAGGTCTACCATGTGATTTTGACTTAGTGACTTTTTTTTGCCTTGTAAAGATGTTTAACTTACATAACATATATACCTTTCAATTCGTCCTTTAGTCGTATCCATTGTGATATTGTAATTCTTAAGTAAACTGTAAGTAGCTTAGTATCGTGCCCATTGACAGCGTTATCAGAATGGTTATGTTATCATTTATAGTATTTGCAGATTTGTTTTATGATTCTGTTCTGTGACAAATTAAGCCTGTCCGCAATTATAATTATTGTTTTGCTTATTACAACAGGGAAAACCATTTTGGTTTAATCTAGATTTCATTGCATAACATTAGCATGTTTTATGAACAAAATCTGCGCTCTAAAGTTTAAATTTTAACAAATTTTAGTCGCGTAACTTGACATAAGTAATAATAATAATAGTAGATCTGTCTTATGCGCTGTTAGTTGGCTCAATTTCTACAAGCATTTGTGTGAGGAGCATAAATTTCTGTTCTGTGTCACGGTGTTAACATATATTATATGTATATATCTAATAAACGAAATACTAAATAGGTATTCTATTAGTAAACTAGTTCTGTTTAGTTTGGGGCTAGATGGCGCTGTGTTATGTTAACTAAAAGAAATAAACTTCACGGCATGTTTGAACTTGGTTTAATAAAAAAAATGGGTTGTGGCTTTATCGTGAACACGGCCGTGTGTTTTATATGAATACGTGTATGTAAACGGACATTACGTGACGCAACGAAACGACTTCAAAATGGCGGTGCTTCCCCCTCCACTGCAAGTGATGCATCACAGTATTCACTCAACGAATTATTTGATTATTTGGCTATCGGTAGGTGTAATAATTAAAATTTGGATGTAGATGATATAATATATAGCTGCAGCATCAAACAGTACCCCCTATTTCGTTATCATCAGTTTTCTGAAATGCTTCCCAATATGGAAGCAAAATTAAAGACTTATTCACGTCAAAACTTCAAATTAGCTAGCTTAGTCAATGTCGAAGTCAACTCATTTATTCCTTTACATCTCAAGTATCATTTGGACACGTCAAATTTTACACAACATCTACACATATTCGTGAGCATATAACGTGTCACAGGAACTCCCAAGGCACATTACATGCACACAGTTACAGTCAGTTTTCAAGTTTTAAAAAGTCTTATTTGTTAATTTGTTATTTGTTTACGTCTGTCCCAAACATACCAGTCACTGATACGTTTGTCAAAAACATCGACAATATCATCGCTAAAACGATTTCCCATCCCTAATCTGACCATGCGACTCGATGTTATTTCCATGGCTAATTGCAAATTGCGGCTGTCAACGGCGCAAGCGTTAATGTGTCATAATATGCCACGAGCGGCCGTTCACGGGCAAGGTTCCCTATACTTCCGTCGTATGATTGCGGACTCGGTTGACCCCTAATTCAACGGGTGCCACACGCACCTGGGAAAATCTTGGTTCTTCTAGCACTTTCGATAAGGCACTTAGAATTTTTGAATTTATAACCCGATCGTAAACATTTCAAAACACGGTATTATTTTCACGCAGTCCCATCTAGCCCTTGATTAAGCATAGCTAATATTACCGAATTATTGATATATAATAGGTATTTTTATTCATTATGCCACTAAACGTCCAACCTCTGATGCTTCCTGTCTGTCGAAAACTTGATCACTGTTCGACCACCGATAACATTAGTATAAAACTGCAAGTTATTCATGGCCGTTAATAATCTCACTATTATATTGATGTATAGATAAATATTTATAGACAAATATACCATCTTATATATTATGATAGATGGAACATAAAAAAACGCAATTATACAAAGTACCTTTTCTTGAAATGTATGTAGATAGTAATCTAAAAAAAATGTTTCAAAGTAATCGCCGCCAAATTCATCATACTTACTCAGAAATCGATCCAGCGAAATTTAACACTATTGGCAAAAATTTAATACTATTATTTGGCCATGTTTCATAAATTCCAGAGTTTTGAGCGAAGTCCGCTACGCAAACACTGCTGGGCGGCAGAATACTTCTCGCTTCGTTTACTATCTTGAAAAGGACTTTGTTAAACTTACAACAATGATTCTACGCTTACAAACCAAATAAACATTCAATTATAACCCTTGTCGTATTGAGATAAAGTCTTGGCGGAGGTTACTCAATGGAATATCTTTGTAAGACTCCAAAAAAATCATAATCATGTTATGATTCTACGGTAGCTAAATCGTTTGTGGGCTTGCCTTAGAATTTTGTATCGAATTAAAAAAAATACATTGTGTTTTGGTCGATGTTTGGTTAAAATTTGATAGAGCCCAGTGAACTTGATTGGATGTTTTAGCAGCTGACAAAACAAGAAAAATGGCACATAAAATATTAACTCAGGTTCAACTCCCCCAGAGTAACCTCATCATCATCATCTTCCTGCCCTTATCCCACACTAAGTGGTGGCACAACATGTATTTTTCTTCCATTTCCCTCTGTCAGACGTCATCTCAGTACTCACTCCTTTCTTACGCATATCATCTTTCACACAATCCATCCATCTTTTCTTTGGTCTACCTCTTGTCTTATATCCTTCCACATACTAAGGGTATATATATATTTTACAAAAAATTGCTTGGATATGTTTGAAAGTTACTAAGACAACATTTAATTAAAAAATAATCTGGTATCGTATTTAATAAGAAATTATCAAGTCTTATTTTCTTTGTTAATCTTTGTGTTCTCTTATTCTTTCCTGATTGTAATGGTATTTTACTCAAAATTACCTTGTTGTATATTTTTAATTAATTTTTGTAGATATTAATCTATCTTACATTTTGACCATTTCTATGGTAAATACTCAATTTGTGTTTTGTTAATATGTATTAAATTATAAAGTAAATCTATAAAGAATGGCATCATAACTAAGTTGGTAGTAGCTCTGGCTTCGGCGCTGTGGGTTTGACTCCCAGCCAGGACAAACAAAACTGACGAACATAGATGTTTTTTTCTGTCCGGGTGTTAATAGTATCTACAAAAATTCACTTAACTAGTATCCTATCAATGAGCTGGTTCTCATACAAACTATTCTTAGGGACTAGATAGAGCTATGTAAAATCTCCACGAATATTTATTTATCTACTAGTTCTAAAATACCGGGATCTAAAATAGCCTAAATGTCAGTCCAGGATATATGCTATCCTGATACCAAATTTCATCGAAATACATTGAGCTATTTGAGCGTGAAGCAGTAACAAACATACACACACAGACACACTTACATGCAAACTTTCGCATACAAATAAATGAGATGTCACAGATCATAATAATTAGATCTCGTAACATTAGTTTGTCCTGTGGGAGACACAGGAAAGCGCATAACATACGGACGCTAATCGTTGGACTGTCTATATATCATTAATTCACATTGGTGTACGTCCGAATGAGCAGTCATTAGGTACAGGCGATTACAAAAGTCGTGATTTATTTTTATACTAGCATTTTCTGCGCAATTTTTTTTCTGTATTTAAAAAAAAAACATGAATGTAATCGGTTTAGTCCTTCTCAAGTTATGGCGGAACAAAAGAGATTAATTTTAATACATAAGGAAATATATAATTTTACTGACCTCAAAAATGGGTGGTACGCGATTTCTTTGCCAATTGTGGCCCGATTTGAATGATTATTTTTTAATTGACGGAATATGCCTCAGAAAGGGACTTTGATGATTTTTAAAATCAGACACTTAATAATGTACGTAGCTTTTTAGTTGAGTTCCTACCTCCTATAACTGTTTCAGCCACATTTCTGTCATGCTACAGTGTTCTAGATTATAGGCAATATACTAACAAACTAGTATTTCCCATATATCTTCGGCAAGTAATTTAAAAGTTGAGGAAGCTTAAAGCAGTAAGGAAAAAAACAGTATAACATTACTTACAGCATTGCTATTTAAATTTTCTTCAATGATGACGGAGGATATTACAAATAAAAAAAAAATTAAAAAAAAAATCCTTTTTCTCTCAGTATTTGACAGAACTGAAACGTTGCCAGATACAAAAAAAAATTAAAGCGTAACAATTTAGTTTGTAACTGTACAAATAATATTGTTGACATCGGACCATCATTAGCCGATTGATATATCGACTGTGACGAAGAAAATAACTTTTTTGAATTATCTTCTAACAGTGATTAATTTTCATTTATTTTATTGTACAATATCTTGTTTGACCTTGTGTTATGGCTGAATCACCAGGCAGAAACAAAAGGACGCAGGTTCGATATTTGCAGCATTTAAAATATTTCATACACATTATTTTTTATCATTTAATTAACCACCGCAATAATTAGATAGGTTTTAATAAATATTTTGATATATTAATATTGCATAATTTGGAGGTACAATATATTGATTCAGTAGTTCTGCCTTTTGCTTTGTAGGTACAGGGTTTGATTCCCAGCCAGAACTATTATTTGTGTGAGGAACATAGATTGACAACAGTCATTGAAAACTCGTTTAACATATTAATCATCATACATACAATTGTATGATGATTAATATTAAAAGTATTTTATAAGACTTTCATTTATCTATTTGGGGCTGTGTTAAAGGCCCAAAAATATTTATTATAATATTGCAAATAGTCCTTATTTTCCAAATTCTCATGTATTTCCAGATTATTTGACATCGATGCAAACGATTGCGAATTTAAGCGTGAACCAACATCACAATTACCTGCTTTAAACCCAAATACGACGTAAACCGCCAAAAAATCACGATCGCGTCATTACATTCGCATTTAAAATTGCATAAAAGAACGCTGGTGGTCCCGATTTTATGGCGTAAAATAATAAGGTCATCTATGTGTTCTATTCTATATAATAATAGGGGTACTATTTCTGTGGGCAGCGTTATAATGGATGGTCGCGACGCTGGGTGGTCGGATTATAACGCAAAGCTGTGGATTAACTAACATCGACACGTGTACTGCCTTGAAGTGGCATTAAGCTTTGATATGGTTGTAATTCCTGAGATTTATTATTGCTGCCCGGGAGGGTGTGGGTGCCGGTAAAAATGCGCATGAGACGTCACACCGGCTCGGGTGACGGACTCAACGAGAAGCGCCAGTTGATATGTGACTGTTTTAAAAATCGAAAAAGTGACTTTAATTATTTCATTTCTTATTTCTTACCCTTAGTGGTTACACCCTATCATTTAAAAAATAAACATTTAGATTTAGATTGATTAAAAAAAATATATAATATATAAAATATTGTTGTTGGCTCACCTTATCTTAAGTGGTTCGCCCCCCATAGATACCAGCAATAAGACTCAAATCGTCAAGACTCAAGACTACTGAAGCATGAGAAGACCCAAGTTACACGTTGCGCTCGTCACTCATACACGGAGATGTTTCATGCAACTGTAATTTATCCGACCAAAGGTAATTATTTTCTACACTAATATTATAAAGAGGAAAGATTTGTACCTATTTTTGTATGTTTGTATGTTTGTAATGAATAGGCTCAAAAAGTACTGGGCCGATTTAAAAAATTCTTTCACCAATAGAATGCTACATTCTTCCAATTTGATATAGGCTACATTTCATTTTGAAAAAAATTAGGGATCCTTGGTAAAATTTGAATAATGTAACCGAAGGTGTAGAAAAATGAGTCTTAAAATGTCTTTCGTCGAATGCGCTGCCGAAACTATTAGCGATAGAACAAAATAATGTACAACAATATTGAAGAACATCATAATGTCTACAAAAAACTCCGCGGTAGCATATGTCCAACTATTGTAGTTATGTCACTCACTACCCCGTGCGAAGCCGGGACGGTCTGCTAGTTACTTATACAATATAATAATGAAAACGTTGAAATGGATCTAATTGGATTAATTGATAATGAGTAGAGGTCTAATACCAAGCTGAACAGAAAACTAAAACAATAGCGGATGCTATTCATATTCAGAAAGTATTATTGGCTTATTAATTTCCAACTGAACTTTAAGCCTTATACCGTTGACATAGAGACTATATAAATATTATACTCGTTAGTCCTTAAGTAACTAGACGTGCTGTCACGAACGCCGTATCCGTGTGCTAAATCCATACATTATTGGCAACACACATCTTTCTAAAGATAATGGCAATACTGAAATTATGCAATTAGGACTTAAAACGTCAACGTATGGTATAGTAACGTATTAGGTGTATTTTTGGTTTTCACGCAATTCTCTAAGTGGCCAATTACAGTCATATAGATAAATGAAATAGTATTTTTTGTCAAGTTTATTAGTTACCTACATTTTACCTGTAAGCTGTGAAAATGTACTATGTTTAAAAAAAAATTACAAACCTAACTTGCACCCGTGCGAAGTCGGGCGGAATGCTGATTTATTGTAAACATACAATTTACATACATTATTATACATAATAAAATAGTACGTATATAGGCGTGCTTAAACCTAAACAAGAGCATTTATTTCAAGTTCCAGATAAGTTTATGAAATGTAGTCATTAATTGTATACATAAAATGATTTATTATCTAACTATTAAATGATAAAGGGCGCAGACGCCGACTTTCAATCTGATGGGCGCTGGTTCAAACCCACACGTACACCAATGAGTTTTTCACTTGAAAAATGTATATGCGCAATACCAAAGATCTCTAATCGCGTGGAAATGTGACATCTACCCGTCCGGATTGTGATCCTGAAGTAGATCAAAGCTCTCAATTATCGAGAGTAGGCAAGTCCCTGCAGTGGGAACATTAGAGGCTGATATAATGATGATAATGACATGATACTTTATTATAAGCTTATTTAAGTATGTAAATAAAAAATATTTTTTGTTTATTCCTCGGGTTCTAGATGGTTGACATGAATCCAACAAAAAGATTCGTCATTTTTAAAACGCAACACAATTGACCATTATATCATTTACAAATTAATTTCCGAGCCCAGCATTGTTCCACAATTTAGTTTTCTTTCTCCTGCGTCTGTCATTTGACTAAACCTGCCAATTTTCCGTAATTTAGCTAAAATATGATGTAACGGCAAAACACGGCACAGCATAATTCAAGTGTTGCAAAAGCCACCACAGACTAATTGCGTCCATCTTAGCCTGATATTATGGCAGTAAGGCTTAGGACACATTAAATAATAAAATAAATAAACGTTTACACACTCATACCTCTGCACTAGGATTCCCTGTATCGCAGATGGCATGGACAAACACAGAAACACAAGACAAACACCCAAGACCCGAAAACAAACTTCATGCTCACCACACAAAGTGTGCCCCGGCCGGGAATCGAACCCGGGACCCCTCGCTTCGAAGGCAGGGCTACTACCAACTAAGCCACGGAGCCGTCATTGAACATTGAACTAGCACATAATTGGAGACATCCTCGCATCCGTAGATGATCCTCAGAGCCCCTACACGTGCCCGGGTGGGATGAAGGATGCAACCCAAAGTAGCAGTAGAACTAAATTCGTCTGGAGAAGTACTCCACACCTGGTAATCCACCACATAGCAGCGGTGCACTGCGTTGCTATATTTCGGTGGAATGGTATTGTTGCTGGTGAAATTACGGACTCGATATGACTTGAGTCTTAGCCTACTTCTGGGTGCTACCAGTAAACGCTATTGAACATTGATTCTTCCCGCCAATAATTAACAGTCGAACGACTCGGCTCTATAAGTAATGAGAAGACCAAAGTCAAAGAAACTCTGGAAAGAGAAGTACTCACAGCACTAGACTTCATTCATTCGCAAGAAGTTCTATCTCCGGGACATGGTCCACCTGGAATTGGATTCTGGATTCCGGATTCAGGTTGGTCACTGGAGTCAGAACCTGTGTCAATGGGGCATGCGAGTCACCCATCCAAATACAGATTGGGTGGAAATCTGTGAAGAACATGTAAGAAAACTACGCCATAAGCTATTCGATGTTTGGTTTTATAAAATTAAGTATTTAAGTTACTCGGCTCATTTAAAATCATAGCTTAATTTTGTTAAAAATCATTATTGTTACGACAATTTCTTAGCTCGTGTACACTACCCTATCTGTTCGGTCGTGCCTGGACACGGCGGCAAATTGAAATTAAAACTAAGACGTTTCAACGTCGCAGAATGCAATGCACTTGCAAAATAGAACATTTACAAAGTTTTAACATTTTTTCTGATTCCGTACTCAAAGGGAAAAGAGGTACAGGAAAGCTTGTTAATGAGTCTAACAATTTATCCTACATTTTTTGGGTTGTAATTTTATACGGTAATGGTAGAAATTTTCTCATTCACGATTTAGGTCCTCCATGAGAAGATCCAGGTTTTACCGCGTTGCGCTCGTCACCCGAGACGGGGATATAACGTCCCATGTGCCTGTGATTTCACCTGCATCCACACCCTTCTACCAGAAAGCAATGCGAGTGCACCGCTGCTTGGCGGCGGGTTACCAGGTGGCAGTACTTATCACTACATACTACATAGTAGTGGCAGTACTACAAAGTATAAAACAAAGTCGCTTTCTCTGTCCCTATATCCCTATGTATGCTTAAATCTTTAAAACTACGCAACGGATTTTGATGCGGTTTTTTTTAATAGATAGAGTGATTCAAGAGGAAGGTTTATATGTATAATACACTAGCAAGCCACCCCGGCTTCGCACGGGTAGTTTCTGATACGATACTGATGCTTTGCTAACCGTGCGAAGCCGGGGCGGATCGCTAGTCTGGAATAGGTAGGCAAGATCCACTGCTACTTTGGATTGTTCCTTTCGCGTCACGTGGGGTCACGTGAGATTCTGAGGGTACTCACCTACTGGCGTAAGCATCCAGATATATCTAAGATTCACGGAAATTGAATGCGGAAATATTTTTTGCCGCAATGCAAGTTGTTTCGTTGAATGCTGTGGATTATTTCATCTATACATATAATAAAATCGTAGACTTGCCGTGTCTGTACATTGAATATTTTTACAAAATAATAACTGGGAGACGTTAAGAATAAGTAATAGAACGCAAAAAAACAATTTTTGAAATTTTTGTCTGTTTGTCTGTATGTTTGTGCGCACTTTACGTAAAAACCATAGATAGTTATCAAAATCTAGGAACTAAGAAATGTTAAGCTGAGTCTGGAATAGTGAATAGCGTTTATTTTATCAAAATCGACCCACGAATTCAAAAGTTATTCAATGTTTTATGCAAAATTTTAATTTTTTTACAAAACGTTCTACAAGCGCCTGCCGAGTCCTGCGTTCTTGACTCGGTGTGGCGGTTCGGTGTATTGCAATATGAATATGAGCAGGCGCTTGAAGGCAGATGACAGGTTTAGTCGTAGTTTAGTCTTAGTTTAGATTAGGTAATTAGGTAATTAGTTTAAAGGTAGTTTAGTTTTTCTTTGTACTTTGAACTGCGAAAGGTTGATGGTCACCAGTATCTTAAATACGAGTACCAAGCTTCCTATCAAACGAGTCATTTACTTGACGGAGACCTACAGTACACTGGAGTAACGCAATGGCCGTATGTCCGGCAGAAAATAGCCGCATAGGTAAATCATCCTCAGGGTACATCATCATCAGGGGTGAAATTAAATAACCCTTGCGACATTTGTTTTCGATTTTGCTGATATTATCTGGACATTCAGATGCAGCACAGATATTGCAAATGTATCAATATAAATTAGCGGAAGTCTATCAAGGAATATGCAGCTCAACAAAAATAACAAAACATAAATATCATTAATACGCACTAAGCGATTTGAAACTACTTTTATTGTGCGTACTGCAAGGGAGTGGAATGCTTTGCCTGAGTCTGTGTTCCCTGACCATTACAACCTGGGAGTTTTCAAGAGTAGACTGAATAGGTTTCTCCAAGACAAGCGTGCTCCATCGTCGGCCGCATCTTCACTTTCCATCAGGTGAGATGGCGGCCAAACCATGCTATGCTATCTTTTTTTTGTGAGTTAGTTACGTAACGAGCTGAGGGCCCACCTGGTGGTAAGTGGCGACCCACACCCATGACAACAGTAATGCGACTCAGTATAAGATTTGGATCTTAGACTGAGTCGCACTCATCCTGCTGCGACCATCACCCAAGACGGGGATGATACATCTCACGATACGAGCGCTACTGCTTGTGTGATTCCAGGTGTGGTGGCAGTACCTCGCCGGACGAACTTGGCACCAGTTCTACTGTTACTTTTTGGTTGCTGCTTTAGCACCACCCAGAGGGTACGTGTAGGGAATCAAAGGGTACACACCTGCGGACGCAAGCAACTAGATCCAATAGATCGGTACGGGGGACTTATTTCTCACTGTATTTAACACTGTTTTGTTACTTCGGGACTTATTTCATATGTGTATGATGATCTAACAACACTGATACAACATTGAGCAATGTCCCAGGGAATGGCATTGAGTGAATGAATGGCAGGGAATGGGAATGGCATTCTTTTAACAGAGAAGTGGAACAATAAGAAGCTTTTTTTTGTCAAGGGGTAAATACTTTGCTTATACCCCACGCCTTGGGGAGGCGTGTATTAATAGCAGTGCTGGGGGAATACACAATAAAACCCCCTTGGAGTTCCTGCACTACGCCTTCAGGCTGGGGCTACCTTCAGGCTGGGGCTGTACAGTAGCAGCCGTACCCGGCCGGCCAGAGGCGTTGGTCCTCGCGTATCGGGACCCCAACACGATGTGTACCTACCTATAGTGCCGTGCCCGGAACACGAAACACGCCAACCTTCGGTGAGGACCTCATCCTTTGGACGGCAGATTCCCTGGATCTACCGCCCAGAAGTTCCCGTTAGGGTGGCAGGCGGCGTTCATGCGCCTGCCTACGCCGACCCACTCTCCTGCGTCTACCAGAGTGAGGAAACTCTTCCTCCCTTACCCTCTCGGCTGCTTCCTTCTGCGAGATTACTTTCTTGCAGAAGGACTGAGCTGCCACCCAAGATCTCCCGCTGTCAATCATGGATGAGACCATAGTTGACAGCGAAAGGTTTCCGCCTATAGCCGCGATCAGGCGGGAACAATAAGACCCTACCAACTATTCCATCGCATGTTTAAATTTCTTGAGTGTATCTGGACTCCCATCACACAATATGTATTAAACTAAATGTCGGAGTGCCCATTGCTCTTTTATAAATTTAAGTCTTCCTAAATTATGTCACGGCACCAGATTGAAAGTCAAGAGTTTAGAGAATTCCTATCAACTGCCCATTTAGTTTTAAACGCATTCAGTCTCCGGTGAGCCTATGTTCCGCAGTGACCAGAAACAAAGAACAAGAAGAAACTTTTTTGGTATCAGACGTAGACCTAATATTGAGTTGCTTTTTGCACGGTCCGCCATATTTAGCTCTTTCCCGGCTTAGCAATTCAAATAATTTTTATGCGCACGTTCCTGAAATATCCTGAAAAGACGACTTCTATAGTATAGTTTACAGAGAAGCATTATTGTATACATTTGCAATGGTTGCAGTTTCACTTACGTAGTTCATCATCCAATCAAGTCTTTAACCTTCCCAGTTAACAAAACCCAAGTAATATCGTAAGAATCTAAAGGAAATAAAGTATTTTGAGATTTAATTATAACATAATTTTAATATAATAGTAACGAACAGACATAATAAGCATCACATTATATTTCTATCCTCTAGGCTAGGATAGATCTAAGTCCACGCGGACGAAGTCGCGGGCACAGCTAGTATGACAATATAATGTGACCATGAAACACGAATGTCAAGAATAGAAAGATATTCAGAGACTGCAGATAATATATTCAAGATTTCATGGTTGGTTCCGCAGAAAATTCCTTCTAAAACACGATACACGTCCACTAACATATGTATTCTAGCTCGTAAGTTTTGATTTGTCCAAACGACACTTTTTTATCCTAAATTAGTGACAAGCTGAAGGCCCACCTGCTTAGTAGACGTAACATCTCCGTCTCGGGTGATGGACGCAACGAGGTGCGACTTGGGTCCTCTCATATTCGGGGAGAACCTACGTCGTATGTTATGGGCGGAGGTAACTCAACATCGGGTGGGCCTTCAGCTCGTCCCGTCACTTTTGTTACATAAAAAGGTGACATTCCTTCATGATCATCATCATCAGTCTTTACTAGTCCAACTGCTGGACATAGGCCTCTCCAAGTAAGCGCTACTGAGACTGATGTTCAGCTTTTCTCCTACCAGCCACCTTCCGCAAGTCGTCGCTCCACCTGGCCGGGGGGCGCCCCACGCTACGTTTGCCTAAACGCAGTCTCCACTCAAGAGCTCGAACGACATTCCTTGCGTAACCCCAAAACCATCAGATTTACAAACATAGTTATCACATCGGACTGTGTAATTAGTAGATATGATTGCGCTATTTAATTAAGGATACGGTGACCGCGAGGTGATGCCGTGATGGAAAGCCAGGCTGTAAATTTATATGAGGTTGTGACAGATAGGGTGCGGATTTGTTGATAAGAATATGTTAAGAATTAATAAGAATTTTCCAGTAAAAATTACTTAGAAAAACACTTTTTTTAAAATATGTAAGACTCTTTTAAAAAAGTGTGATTTCCAAGTATTTTTTTTTAAGAATTCAACGCAAATAAAGTATTTTGACTTTGAATGGCGACACTCAATCTGAATGCTATAAGTCATATGAATCCATATTATATGAATCGCGGACTCTAGTTTCTTCTTCATTGTAACATCAAGTAATTTTATTGATACCAATAGTTACAAGTCATTAATTTGTGTAGCACTTAAAAGTAGTATTCAGTACCCAAGTACAATAACAATTCGTAAACTATGAATTAAAAAGAACAAACAAAAATAATATTAGAATTCAATTGTTATTTAACATGTCAAGGTATTTGTTAATAGAGATTACAATTTTCCAAGGAGCATAAATAAAATACATTATTTTATAATTATTCTGGTTCTGTTTATGTTTTTGCGAGAAGTTTTTGCGTCATAAGTCGCAAGACTTGTTGCGAAACATGTTGCAAGATATTCAGCTAACTTGTTGCAAGATTTGTCCCTTGATTTTGTGTCATGACTAATTTATTTGTTTATGTTGCTCTAATTTTCTGTTTCATGTATAAACTTTGAGAAAGATAAATGTGGGTTGAAACAAACCGCGGCGCTCTTCACCATCGCCTCATTCCGTCGTGGCAGTTTCCACCTGTAATGAAACGTGGACAAATATTAGCCCACAGCATCACCCTTGGACCACACACCAGCATCGTGTGCTTGTCATTAAATATGATGAAATAAATTATATTTCTATTATGTAACCCTTAACGGGTTGGTAGAAGCTTAGAGGAACCAACAAACGATATTTTTGGAACCAATCATATAGATAGGTCCGTACCAGCCTGTAATTTTAATAATCGATACATTTTTCAACTTCAAGTGGCATTAGTACTGAGAGCTTCCGTGCTTCAGGCACGTTAAGGTATCGCTCCCAGCCCCAGCTATACTAGTTGATAAGCCAGGTCGGAGACCTTTGGCAACTTATATACTCACCACTCCAAAAACAGACCTTATATCTCAATAGCGAGCTTTAAATCTACCACTGTAACTCAATATATTATAGATTATTTTTTGTAACTAAATAGCTGGGCAACCTGATATTCTATCTCATAATAAGTAGCTTCAAACACCCATAAACAACAGAGTAACTTCCTATATCCCTGTAATTTCAGTTTTCTTAGATTTTTTGGTTCTGTATCCTCATTGTTACTTAACTGAATTGAAAACGCGGCATTGCACACATTTAATAAGTGTAAAAATCATTGGTACGTCTGGTTCTAGATTTGTCCCAGTAACCTTCGGATTAAGAACCACTAGCTTTTGCCTCTAACTCACTATAATAAGCCGTTAACCTACCTAGAGGCAAGCTGTCATCTAGCAAGTAGATTAAAGATTGACTCAGGAATATGGGCTATAGAACCACCCATTCAATCACAGACTCCTCATCGGCCCACCACAATCCCAACTGCCGTTTGACATCAATTACGAAGCACGGTGGTGCACGATGGTGTTCTCACGACTGGAGTGCGCTGACCTCAGAGCGAGACGTATCAGGGACGGGGTAGGGACAACAAAACTAAAAAGAAAGAAAGAAAGACGTTATGTTTAGATTGTTGTTAGGTGTCAGTATTCATGGACATCACCATCTAGCCCCGAGCTTGTATTGTTGTAGCTTGTATTATGGAAAAAGAGAAAAGAGAGCATTACTATGTTCCGGTAGAAGTTGTGGAGGCCGCTGAATTAGCAGGCGCATGTAGACGTTACTTTTATTTCGGTCAAGGAGGACCTGAGTCGTGTTGCTTTTGTTATGAGTACAGGTTACTGCTTAACATCATATAGCTCGTTCCGTTACTTCATTAATATAAAAAATAATACTTAATTCTACTTAACAAACGACTAATAAACAAAAAAAGAAAAGTAAAGTAATGACGGCTTAGTTGGCTCCGTGGCTTAGTTGGTAGTAGCCCTGCCTTCGAAGCAAGGGGTCCCGGGTTCGATTCCCGGCCGGGGCACACTTTGTGTGGTGAGCATGAAGTTTGTTCTCGGGTCTTGGGTGTTTGTCTTGTGTTTCTGTGTTTGTTCAAAGCAATGTTTATTCAAAGTCGTCCCGTATGATTTAAAGGAGTATCCGAAGAGAAACCGACCACAGACCAATAACGGACCCCGTAACGTATTGTTTTCTTTATTTATTGTATTTGTATAAGTGTTAGAAACTAACCGTTTGACAGTGTTTTGTGGTGTAGTGATGAGAAAGCATGAAATGGCAGACTTTGATAGAGCTGCGTATTTATAAAATACTTGTAAGTCTACACATGAACCTGTAGTTTTCTGTCAAAAATTACAAAGATTTGTGATGAATTTTGATGGTAGCTAAGCAGTTTTCATCATCAGCCTATTTCAGTCCACTGCTGGAAATAGGCCTCTCCGAGTAAGCGCCATTTAGCCCGGTCTTCGGCAGTTTAAGGGGGGATATTTCTCGCGATCGCAGGAGTATGCTTTGAGTCTCTACTCGTATCCCCCGGGTGGAGCTGAGTGAGCAACTCTGTTGGTAGGCTGTGGCTGTGACATACCCCTAATGATTCGTCGATTCGTAATGTAGTCGGTTCGTAATCCCTCCGGTGGCCGACCTCTGCGCATTCGAGGATCTCTCCAAAAGGAACTTCACCAGTGACCAGTGAGGCCCGTTTCTGGGGAAGGGTGTAAAGAGCCCCTCCCCGACTCCGCGTACCCTACACATGTTCCTTTGCTTATGACATAAAGGCATGCAACATTTTGGTTATCGTAAGGAATAATTGCGATTGTTACAATATTTTTTTTTTGTTTTCTTTCTTCTATGTACTTTTGTGAACCCTAATTGTATTTTTTTTAAAATACCTAGGATAATGTGCCTCGTAATACTTAATTTGAATAATATTTTTTATATAAACGTGTTTACGAATTAATACTCTGCGTTCCAAAACACAAGCTTTTAACTTAGTTTTTTTCAGTTTGGTATTCTTGGATAACTGGCACCAAATAAGGATCACTGTAATTTTTTATAATATTGTTATCTGTACTATGTTAGTCTTTTTATTTTACCCCTGCACTAGGATTCCCTGTGTCGTAGATGGCATGGACAAACACAGAAACACAAACACCCAAGACCCGAGAACAAACTTCATGCTCATCACACAAAGTGTGCCCCAGCCCTGAATAAAACCCGGAATCCCTTGCTTTGACGGCAGGGCTACCAACTAAGCAAACTATTGTAGTCTTATTTTTTTATTGTATAATACAATAAAGGATTTTGATTTTTGTGATTTAAACAACAAACAATTTGAACAATATTGTAACAAAATCGTTCTTGTACTGTTTGAATTTAGCTGTATGAACTTTGATATTATTTTCCCCTTAAGTGAATTATATAAGCGTGACCTAATCACAATTCACACTTATATTATAAAAAAGGCGAAAGTTTGTTTGTATGTGTGTGTGTTTGTTACTCCTTCACGCTTAAATGGCTCAACGGATTAAGATGAAATTTTGTACCAGGATAGCTTATATCCTGGATTAACACATAAGGCGCAGGTTGTATGGATTAAAATGAAATTTATTACTCAGACAACCAAATAACTTTCAGATTATTTTCTTCCGTTACAATATTACATCAATTAATACAAATAAGCTGTACCTTAGTCTGTTACTCTCATCCTACCAGTTCATTATATAATTTTATAGCGTTAATGGACTGGGACCCGAATTAAAGACTAAAGCCATTAGCAATTACACGTAAAATTATTTTTTTTGTGATTTTTATCTCAATAACATCTGAAATATGGCGTGTCTTTTCTCAATAAATCAACATCTACTTGAACTATTGTACTATTCTATTGTAATTGTACAAACAAACAATAACAGTGAATTATCAGTTGAAAACAATAACAAAAGAAACTCCAAAAAGGATAATTCTCCAAACAAAAACTGACAAATGGTCGTATTGTCCGTTTCAAAGTGTTTATAATATCGTTGAGTGACCAACGCCCACAAACACAGTTTTTGTATAGTATTGTTAGAGTATTTGTTACATATTTTTTTGCTTTGGAAACGATTATAAATTTGTCAGTGACGGTAACATACGATTGGACTAGACGGTAATATGGGTTAAAACAGGCATAAGATTAGCTAAATCATGGAAATTGACTGTAATTTGACATATCTGTGAGCATGTAATGAGCTATGCAGTATATATGCATGTATAAGTTGTATTTATAAAATAATTGTATATTTTCTTTACTTAACGCCACCGTCTGTTATCATTCTTGTATATTCCAGTCCATCCAAATGTTGCTTGGAAGAAATTGTTTTAAGCAATAAGGCCGCCCATTCTATTTCACATTTCTTGGATAATTGCTCTTAGTATGTCATTGTGGTGTACAATAAAGAGTTTCCTATCTATCTATCTATCTAAGAAGGTCCTATGATACATTGTAGGCTCACCAATATGTTTAAATTTGTGTATAAATTTTGACGTGCCCAAACGATGCTTGAGATATAAAGGAATGGTTTTAAGTTTGATTGGGTTGTGGTAGCTAATGGGTACTGGTGGTAGCTTTTATGCTAGTGAGCATAACTACAGATAAAGAAAACTACTGACAGGATAGTGTTAACATTTGATATGATATTAAGCGATAATTAATAGCTATTAATTCATAAAAAACTGTAAAAATCGTTTCATCTCACAATGAAAATAACTTTATTAGCATTCTTTAAGATTTCTGTTCGGAAGATCCACAAAAATTTCACTTGTATGTCCAAAACAAGTGACCAACGCCCTCAACAATACGTCAACGGTATTTTTTTCTATCAAGGGATTCTCAACATTTTTTCATATCGTCCTATAATAGGGTAAACGCGCCGGTAGTTGTAGCGACCGCAAATTTGTCAGACCACCTTGCAGCTAAATGATATTTATGGCCCCAAAGCCAGGAAGACGCTGAGCCGTGCCGTTGCATAATCTTCGCAATTTATGAATGGTTTTGTTGTATGCGGTCGTTTTTATGTAATGTTGGTAATTATTTCAATTGTTTGATTAGTTTCGCTGCTTAGTAAATAGCCAATTTTAATTTGCGAGATTTTATTAGATGTTTGTTTTATTACTAAGAAAATACGATTTATAGATTTGTTAATTAAGTAATAAAATTAAACATGTTCACAGTAAGTAGTAGGAAATTTGAGATCTAAATGCATTTGTAATTTTTGGCAAAATCATGTACAATTGTTGTTGTCAAAAAATAAATGTAACTCTAGTCATGGTACTTATGACATAAAAGTAATTTAATCCAACTGTTTAATCAATGCCCGGAAATCAATAACCCATTATTTTCATATTGAATTGATTATCGGAAGGAGATCCGCCCAAATTTTGAACTAAAAAATATATTATGAAGATTATCTCAAAATCAATCACGCCCATGGAAAATCGAGGGTTTTGTAAGATTCTGCACGTGAGGCAAAGGTCGGTGCTTGTATTAAAGAGAGGAAATCCGGCGGCCATTGTTGTATCCAACACTTATGCACTTTACCTGACCGGCGGATAAAAGAACTCGGAAGAATAGCAAAGCGATGATTTGCCGCTCTTAAAAAAAAGCAGCCTGTAGGCATAAAAAAACTAATTTAAATTTCGAATGCGTAAAAAGTGAACATGCAAATGTCTGCAACGGTCGCTATATTGTGCAATACCGGTTCAAAAAAAAATGATTTTAATTTTCTCACGTTAGTGGAGATTTTTTCTAGAAAATTTCTAATGACGATTTAATTTGAAGAACCCTTTGGGGTTTGATTTCGTGGCTTTTTTGTGCACTTTTTGTTTATAAAAACAAAGTCTCGTAACACGGATGTCGCAAAAAATAATTGCATTGAAGATTTATGCATTTTCAGTTGCATAAATTGTACGTGTAAACGGGCACACCTTTTTTTTAGTATACAATTTATGAGTAAAACATATTTATTTACTTTATTGTTTTTTCATGTGCTTAGCATTTTGGTATATTCAAATTATTTGTAAAAAACCTACGTACATTTTTTTTCATGACACCTAATACATTTTTAGCAAGCTAAAATCAAACAATTATCATGCTAAAATGGACCATTTTCATATAAAAAAAATAAAAGAACTTTACGCAATTCCATGAAAACTATAACTACTGTTATGAGATAATATATGATGAGAATTCGCTACAAGCAACTGTAAGTTCTTTAAGCTGTATAATAATCAATCATTACAAACATCGCCATTTTTTACGTGCATGACGTCACAAACAAAAAGAAGACCACATCTTTCTTTGTGCATGTAAAGAAATAAATTAAACTATCCTTAGGGGAGATTTTTACCGTTAATTTATAATAGATAAAAAAAGCACGCGGATGTCTGTGGGAACGGTCTTAAAAAACTCAGGGCAGGATGCTACGGTAAGTGTAAATATGGTTCTATCAGGTGACAAGAAAGAACGGATATTTATTTGAAAGATTTACTGCTTTCACATCTTGAGCTTTCTGGAAAACTTTTTTTGATATTTCAATTTAGAAAAAGCTTCTGGTGTGACTCCCAAGTCAGGAAAACTAGCTCGGTAGTAGGTCTGCCTTCTGCGCTCTGGGTCTTGGGTTCGATTTCCCCCCAAGACAAATATATAAACTTACAAAAAAAAAAAAACTTAATATACTTATATTCTATCAGTATACAGCATCATTTGTACTATGCTTATATTTGTACAATCTACGCAACAAAAAAAGAATTAAAATATATTATCTTTTTACAATATGGTGATAGTGCAAAACGTATTGGTAATTACTAGGAATTAAAGACTTTTGAAATATCAGGCTCGTTTTAACCACTGACTGAGAAGATAAGGTAATTTTTTTTTATGGTCTTCAATCTGTTGTTGTCACTATTTTTTTGCAAAAGTGCTGTACGTATACGTACAAAACGATGGAAAATTAGAACATTCCTTAGGTTTCTTATTCGTATAGGAATGCTGAGACCAATTGAGGTATCTCAAAAGATGAGGAATAAAATGAAACATATATGTTGTTCAGGTCAAAAGGTTCTCGTGTTCGTGTGAAAAAAGTTCTACCCCAGAACCGTTACGGCCTCCAATAAAACACGAATTAAAAATACAGGAAGTTAGAACTGTTTACTTCCGCCTAAAATTTGAAGCTTGAATCTCGAAGGTAGAATCATCAAAAAGATTCGTTTCAGTGGCACCGATTATTATAGGGCAGTGTATGTCAAACTGGAAATATAAAACTTTTTTTTTTTCAATCTTAAACTAAACTATTATTTGGATATTTGGATTATTTTGTTAGTGACCGAAAACGATAAGTTTTATTTATTGTATTTAAATAAATTACGATATATAGTTTTCACAGTTTTCATCAAACTCAGACTCAAACTTATGCTTTAGATGTTATGTACAATATAAATTGGACAAAAAATTTACACGCTCAAGTAAACACATTCGTGCGCATATAACGTGTCACAGGAGCTCTTTAGGCACATTACATGACAGATAATTCAAATTACTGGTTTAATAATATATAAGTGTATCTTATTCGCTAAGATGAACATAAAAAGTATCATATCGGTTACCTAGTTCCCTAGGTTATGCTTAGTTTGGAGCTAGTGTGAAATAGCTATGAAATATCATATAAATTTATGTATTGTATTATTTTTCTATGTACGAATAATCTTGGAAAGGAACATTGACAACTGCTGACCCCCGCAGGTCTACTCAAAGAGCACCCCATGTTTTTTTCATCCCGAGACTGTTTACAAAAACATATGCACATTTTTTTAAGCGCGTATATCTCCGGCGAATCAAGGTGCGCATTGCATTGTACAGGGACATCTTCGAGGGTTTTTAATAATTCTAAGTGCACTTTTTATGTGCGAGTCTGTTTTTTAAGATTTCTCACGCAGAGTCCCATTGAAAATCAGATCTGTGGGTAGATACATCCGCGCGCATTGTTATATCACGTATGACTGGGTTTTGATGGTAATTTTTATCATTGATGTACTATTGAATCGATCGGAAACACCTTGTGAGATTTTGATTATAATGGTCAAAAGTTCGAATCAAGCTTTCTCTCAGTAAGTCAGGATTTTTTCAATTGTTTTTTTTTTATTTCTTGATTTGCATGCACTAACACAGAATCAAAGACAAATATTCATGACCCGAAAACAAACTTTACACTCACACAAAGTCTGCCCCGGCTAGGAATCAAATCTGGGACTCGCTTCGAAGCTCCAAAGAAGTTAATATAACTGTAACCACCGATACATTTATTGATGTCTTATCTTATATATTTAAACGAGTAATTGTTGTATATATAAATATTTATTTCGCGTATCTTGGAAACGGCACCAACTATTTGGATGAAATTTTGTTTTAGATTGGGGCTTGCTGTTTCAGATTACTTTTTTAACTGTAAATAAAAAAATATAAAACGAAGGAAGCTTAGATACTCTACATTAAACTAACCTGAATTGGTTAATGTAGTTTTTGATTTCCGAAAACCTCCAAACATTGTGCTTATTAAAATATGTGTTTAGTAAAAAGTATCCCACAAAAAAACAAATCCAGATGCTAATTAAAAAAATCCCAGCGATAATATTCACTCGTTTTCGTCTCACATTAATAATTGCATATTTAATGGCTCCCGCATATTCATTACGTCGAAAAAACTGTAATTTAATATAAACTACACGACAAAAATACGGCCAATGATATAAAAAGTGCCTGAAAAACGTTGGGGGAGCTACCGGGACTTGGTAAAAAATAAAGGGGTGGGTAAAACAATGGAAAAAAACTGTGACCCATTATCGTCAGCTAACTGGGCTTTGAGACAAGCGGTTAATTTTGTATAAAGCTGATTTATGAGTTTTATAGCCTCTTTGTTGGGTTCTGAGGTATATTGTAACCGATTTTCGGCATCTAACCAGTTAGTTGACTGACCTCACGCTCAGTTGGTAGTATTTTTCTGCTCAAGGTCATGGGTTCGATTCCCACTCAGAACAAGCATATGTGAGATGAACATAAACGATAGTTCTGTGTGTTTATGTTCTTTTTTTGTTAAATGAAAAGTTTAGTTTGGGGCTAGAAGACGCTGTGTCAAATGTTTATGAATATTGATTTATTTTATTTATTTAGCAAAACATATTTTCAGTTTCTCATCCAAACAAAAAGGTGCTAAATTAAACTTTATGTATAAAACTTATGCATAATATTTAATTTAATGTAAGTATTTCTGTTCATCATCCAATTTCCGACGTGGTCACTTAATGGCTTAGTTGGTAGTTGGCACGAGTCGAAGCGTGAGTCCCGGGTTCGATTTGTCTTGTATGACATCTGCGACACAGAGAATCGTAGTACAAGTTTATGAATGTAATAAAAATAATTTTATGGTGTAATTTGTATTGGTGTAATAAGTTTATGAATGTAAAAATAATTTTACTACAAAATTTTTGAATCTAAGACCAGTTATCCTTCCATTAAGGGTTTCAACAACAAACATGAAGAGTTTGAACACGCACAATTTAACATACGAACATGATCTTGTAGGTACATTTTATTAAAGTAATGTAACAAAGTATTTTTAAAAAAATTTAACGTTTCCATTGAATTATTTAAGTATTTTGTCTTGCCTTGTCTTTTTTTGAAAAAATCGACTGTGTGGTTTGCACCAGTGACCAGTGACCAGTGATTGAAAGTTGGCTTATGTACCCGTGGGTCACCACGCTCTCTCGTATTGCCAAGGTTATTCTATTGTCGATGCCCGGGGGCGGACCCATCAGCATTATCGATATTGCTCCATTTCGTCACCGTACTGAGAATGACACGATCTTTGAGCAAAACGACAATCAACGAATACAATGGCAGTCCATCCCTTTCACTTTCAACGATCTATGTGTCAATTGAGATGTCTATTGTCTACAAATTTGGCAGTTCGGTCGGGATCATAGTGTTTTTTAATGATCTATATCTATACATATAATAAAATCGTAGACTTGCCGTGTCTGTACATTGAATATTTTTACAAAATAATAACTGGGAGACGTTAAGAATAAGTAATAGAACGCAAAAAAACAATTTTTGAAATTTTTGTCTGTTTGTCTGTATGTTTGTGCGCACTTTACGTAAAAACCATAGATAGTTATCAAAATCTAGGAACTAAGAAATGTTAAGCTGAGTCTGGAATAGTGAATAGCGTTTATTTTATCAAAATCGACCCACGAATTCAAAAGTTATTCAATGTTTTATGCAAAATTTTAATTTTTTTACAAAACGTTCTACAAGCGCCTGCCGAGTCCTGCGTTCTTGACTCGGTGTGGCGGTTCGGTGTATTGCAATATGAATATGAGCAGGCGCTTGAAGGCAGATGACAGGTTTAGTCGTAGTTTAGTCTTAGTTTAGATTAGGTAATTAGGTAATTAGTTTAAAGGTAGTTTAGTTTTTCTTTGTACTTTGAACTGCGAAAGGTTGATGGTCACCAGTATCTTAAATACGAGTACCAAGCTTCCTATCAAACGAGTCATTTACTTGACGGAGACCTACAGTACACTGGAGTAACGCAATGGCCGTATGTCCGGCAGAAAATAGCCGCATAGGTAAATCATCCTCAGGGTACATCATCATCAGGGGTGAAATTAAATAACCCTTGCGACATTTGTTTTCGATTTTGCTGATATTATCTGGACATTCAGATGCAGCACAGATATTGCAAATGTATCAATATAAATTAGCGGAAGTCTATCAAGGAATATGCAGCTCAACAAAAATAACAAAACATAAATATCATTAATACGCACTAAGCGATTTGAAACTACTTTTATTGTGCGTACTGCAAGGGAGTGGAATGCTTTGCCTGAGTCTGTGTTCCCTGACCATTACAACCTGGGAGTTTTCAAGAGTAGACTGAATAGGTTTCTCCAAGACAAGCGTGCTCCATCGTCGGCCGCATCTTCACTTTCCATCAGGTGAGATGGCGGCCAAACCATGCTATGCTATCTTTTTTTTGTGAGTTAGTTACGTAACGAGCTGAGGGCCCACCTGGTGGTAAGTGGCGACCCACACCCATGACAACAGTAATGCGACTCAGTATAAGATTTGGATCTTAGACTGAGTCGCACTCATCCTGCTGCGACCATCACCCAAGACGGGGATGATACATCTCACGATACGAGCGCTACTGCTTGTGTGATTCCAGGTGTGGTGGCAGTACCTCGCCGGACGAACTTGGCACCAGTTCTACTGTTACTTTTTGGTTGCTGCTTTAGCACCACCCAGAGGGTACGTGTAGGGAATCAAAGGGTACACACCTGCGGACGCAAGCAACTAGATCCAATAGATCGGTACGGGGGACTTATTTCTCACTGTATTTAACACTGTTTTGTTACTTCGGGACTTATTTCATATGTGTATGATGATCTAACAACACTGATACAACATTGAGCAATGTCCCAGGGAATGGCATTGAGTGAATGAATGGCAGGGAATGGGAATGGCATTCTTTTAACAGAGAAGTGGAACAATAAGAAGCTTTTTTTTGTCAAGGGGTAAATACTTTGCTTATACCCCACGCCTTGGGGAGGCGTGTATTAATAGCAGTGCTGGGGGAATACACAATAAAACCCCCTTGGAGTTCCTGCACTACGCCTTCAGGCTGGGGCTACCTTCAGGCTGGGGCTGTACAGTAGCAGCCGTACCCGGCCGGCCAGAGGCGTTGGTCCTCGCGTATCGGGACCCCAACACGATGTGTACCTACCTATAGTGCCGTGCCCGGAACACGAAACACGCCAACCTTCGGTGAGGACCTCATCCTTTGGACGGCAGATTCCCTGGATCTACCGCCCAGAAGTTCCCGTTAGGGTGGCAGGCGGCGTTCATGCGCCTGCCTACGCCGACCCACTCTCCTGCGTCTACCAGAGTGAGGAAACTCTTCCTCCCTTACCCTCTCGGCTGCTTCCTTCTGCGAGATTACTTTCTTGCAGAAGGACTGAGCTGCCACCCAAGATCTCCCGCTGTCAATCATGGATGAGACCATAGTTGACAGCGAAAGGTTTCCGCCTATAGCCGCGATCAGGCGGGAACAATAAGACCCTACCAACTATTCCATCGCATGTTTAAATTTCTTGAGTGTATCTGGACTCCCATCACACAATATGTATTAAACTAAATGTCGGAGTGCCCATTGCTCTTTTATAAATTTAAGTCTTCCTAAATTATGTCACGGCACCAGATTGAAAGTCAAGAGTTTAGAGAATTCCTATCAACTGCCCATTTAGTTTTAAACGCATTCAGTCTCCGGTGAGCCTATGTTCCGCAGTGACCAGAAACAAAGAACAAGAAGAAACTTTTTTGGTATCAGACGTAGACCTAATATTGAGTTGCTTTTTGCACGGTCCGCCATATTTAGCTCTTTCCCGGCTTAGCAATTCAAATAATTTTTATGCGCACGTTCCTGAAATATCCTGAAAAGACGACTTCTATAGTATAGTTTACAGAGAAGCATTATTGTATACATTTGCAATGGTTGCAGTTTCACTTACGTAGTTCATCATCCAATCAAGTCTTTAACCTTCCCAGTTAACAAAACCCAAGTAATATCGTAAGAATCTAAAGGAAATAAAGTATTTTGAGATTTAATTATAACATAATTTTAATATAATAGTAACGAACAGACATAATAAGCATCACATTATATTTCTATCCTCTAGGCTAGGATAGATCTAAGTCCACGCGGACGAAGTCGCGGGCACAGCTAGTTTAAAATAATCTTGTGTTCAACTAACTTCGGAAGAGGTAATCAATTTGGCTGTATTTTTTTACCTTCCGATCTCCGTCATATAAGACACGATTTTCGAAAACGAAATAAAATTAAATTATTTATAATTTTTTTTTATGAAATATAACATTTGCTAAGGTTAATGAGCAAAGTTAACTGCAATCAATTTGTAATCGATAAAATTCTACGGGTCAGAACCTACAGACGCAAGCATAGACCCCCACAAAATGGAGTATTTAATTAAACGTCTTGATGTGTGGTGCTTAGGGGTCCAGTAAGACCGTTATTTTTTTACTTCAAACGCAGATGCCAAATGTATACAGACCACTATAGGCATAAATTATTTAAATTTGACTTGTAATAGTGTACGGGCGCTATAGTATGCTTAAAGGGTTGAAAAAATCCTGGGGTGAGATTTTTTATGCATTATGAGGGGTCACGGTTACCATGACATTTTTCTTGTTTGGCCAGAGTTAGTTACGCTATTGACTAAACGAAGTATTGAATATTTAAATAATTGAATAAATTTCGCACGATGATTTGCCTCTTCTTAGGTACTCACTATAAACCTTGTGATGAAGAATAATAGGGATATGTGAATAGACGATTTGTAACGCTGATTTATATCGATTCATAAGGTTTTTTTAACAATGAACTAATTATTAGTTTGGTGGCATTACGTATAATATTGTTAATAATAAAAACTTATAGGTAGTTAAAAGCTTTCCTAATTTGGTAATTGTTTTTAATGTGCCGTGACTTGCCTGTCAACTCAATTAGTAGCTCTGCCTCCTGTGCTTTAGGTTGTAGGTTAAATGACCACCCAGGCACACAAACATTTGTGTCCCGAAAATAGATGATTGTTCTGTATCTGATATGTATTACGGGTAAATATCTGTATTTTGAAAAAAATATGTGCTTCTAGTTATGATTCCCATAGTTATGCTTATTTTGGGGCTAAATGACACTGTGTGGGATATCATTGAATATTTTATTATTATAATGTTTATAAAGTTTGATTTTCAAATTCTATTAAAACTCTAAAAGGTTTTCACACTAAAACTTATTATGTTTAGTGTGGAAAGCCCTATTCTTACAGTTAAGTTAGGTACTATTAATATGAACAGGTGTGCAGTTTTTGGACTGTATATTGTGTACATAAGTAAATCTATCTGTTTACACAAACGAAAATACGCACTTCCAAAATATTTTTTCCGATTCTAACCCATAACAATACCTTATCTATAACCCCACAAATCAAAAACTCGCGAAGGTCCATTATCTGGGCTACTCTTTAAATTCAATCTAAAACCACCCTTTGGAGCTGTCCCGTACAAGCACCCTCGGACCTGATGGTTTGCGAACGATTTTTTATCTGATGTAATGCTGACTTTATTTATCATGACGTGGCTGGATGAAGACCAGGTGGTTGACGAAAAAATTATAAAAAATGGCGAAGATGGTTAATCCTTTAGGGATGAGACAGACATGTGTAACGCTTCAGCTAATCTTTTGTTAAATTCGCGTAGTTCTGTAAAGGTCCAAATCGGTTCTTGTTGATATAAAAATGTTCACAGCGATACATTTCGGTTTTTACGTAGATTATGCCCCGGGGTTTGGGTAAAGAAATAATGTTTTATAAAGAAACACTATGTAAGTTGTGTAACTACGAAAATTCAATAGAAATGTCATTGGTTTTCTTCTACTGTACTGATTCCAATAAGTACGGTTAGGAAATGTAGAACTTGATCAATCAACTACCAATTCAAAACAGTTTCTTTGATCTTGATGGTGATAAACAAAATCTAAAATTCAAACTATTATATTCTTTAAGACACGTCAAAATACGCGATGAACATTTAATGTGAGCATATAACCTGTCACAAGAGATTCGTAAGCATATTATACAAATTTAATTACAAATATGTCAAAATACAGTCAGTTTTCACGTTTTAACTGGTCTGATTTTATAATAATAGTTTTCAACACTTTTTTATTTCATTTAGATTATCAAAAAAATACAGTCAAAATACAGTCAGTTTTCACGTTTTAACTGGTCTGATTTTATAGTAATAGTTTTCAACCCTTTTTTTTTTCATTTAGATTAACACGTCATGACTGTTTCTATTATATATCATTGAGAAAACCCAACATTTTTAATGGTAGTAAGTGACTCAAAATCCCTACATGTCTCCTCTAAGTAGGACCTGTGCAAGGTTCCTTCGGAAAAGTAATGCCACTGGCGCACTCGCGCTGTTGTTCCAATAGTAGGGTGTGGTTACCGGTGAAATTACAGACTGCCATAGCTCAGCTCTGCCCTCTCCACTGTAGGTAGCGGGCTCACTTCCCACTCAAAACAAGCATTTTTGTGAGGAATGTTTGTTCTGAGTCTGAGTCTGTGAATATTTATTTAATTTTATCCTTTATATACTTTTGTTGGACAGTTTTCTGTAGTCTATCATTTAAAAGTGAACCGTCAACTCGATTTACCTACAAACGTTATGTTATCGAACATTCACGGTCTAATTCACTGCCATATAAAACATTCTAAGCCACGAGAGAGTCCACTGGCTAAAACAAAAGGCTGCACACGTGTTCGTTCATTATCGATTGTATTGTCCTCTTTCGGCGGCATGCGGGTAATGAGTTATCGTGGATGCGACGAGGCGTTTTTTTGTTCTAGTCCGGTGAACTGTCCTTTGCGGCGGTTTTGCCGGTGTGTTTCAGCCTTAATTATCTGCATGGTTTTGATGTTGCCCGTTTGTATTAATTTTTCAATCACAGATAACGTAAATACGAATATGAAATATCGTTTTGACATATCGTGTATGAAACTCAGGTCCAACTATTACTTAATAGAGCACTAAATAAGCGTGTTTTCGATCTGGACATTTCATTGATTATTAATCAAAACATGAATTTAATGGCAGAATTATTTTTACTAATTCTTTAATCACTAATTCTATTTATTGTTTGTAAAATAATATAACAATTAATCAAATTTATAAAAATGTCTTATAACTAGAAAAATATAATATACTAAAAATCTTTTGTTCTTTATAACTAAGTAGCGTTCCCAAAATATGCCAGCATTCTGACATTGCCAGTCTAGATGGGTTTGAGATAAATCAGATGAACAGTTAACTATCAAATGTATTTGTTTGATTGATTAACGAATTTTATGCTAAAAGATTAATACTATTTACAAAAATATACACAAAAGAAAATATCAACTTTAGTATCAAAAAAATCAAACTCACCTTTGCAATTCCCACGAGACAAAAATCTCAGTCAAATATATCGGCCAGCAGATGTGCAGATTGATAAAAGATGCTTTAAAAAACATGAGAACTATCCTCACCTATGACCTCGGGCGATTCTGGACCGTTAAAAAAATTACAAAGTCCAAAGAAAAGAAACTATTGTTTGTAAAAAATTGAGGGGTACTTTGAATAAGAAAAAAATCTGAGGGGTGGCGCACAAAAAGTCTGGGTGCTATTTTTTAATATGCATAGTAAGTTTATTGCAAATTTGTTTGGGTCAATGTTCTCACGAGTATTGAACATGCAGATGTTTATTTTTTAATCTTTGATATTGTTATTATAGGGCCTGAGACATTAGTCGACATTAGACGATCTGGAGGCCCTCTTTACCAGGTGGTGGGAAACATCGAAAATCCGCCACTAATAGAGAAATTTAGGGGACTTATTTGCCCAGCTGTGGGAGACAACTGGTTAATTTTTTTTATAAGAATTGAGACCTATTGTCAGACAGTTATTTTCTAATTTCATTTAGTACAATATTTTCAGAACTTTATTGTAAAATATTTTACCTACTGTAGTATATTACAGCTTCCCTGATTGTTATTATTTAATTACTTATAAGGGTCATGTAAGTAATAAAAAAAATATTACTAATTAATTTGTAATGAGGACAACCCGCTCTTATTAAATTAAGCCCAAATAAGCCCAGTAGCTCAAAATATTGACCTTAAAATTTGCACATAAAATATATTATGTTAATAAAATCAGGAAGATTGGAATCATCTCATTAATTTTGGTCGCAAATGGACATTTATTAACGATCTTTTAAATGTATACTATACGAAATAGAACGAGATTAATGCCATGTAGGTAATTTTTAGTTTTTTCTGACACTAACAGTAAGTAATACTGTGGTATAGGAAGAAATAGCTACCGTTATCAGTTCTTTATCAGTGATGCAAAGTGGTCGTGTGTTTTGAGGCCATGCGGGTGATGCGTTTATATGCAAGCCATGTCCTGAACACAGTAAATTTGGAAGGATACACCAATTTCAACACACACATGTTTGCCAGTTGTGTGAGTTCAAATTGGTGGCAGAAGAGAACACAATGCTTAGATGTTCTTTATAGATTAAAGTTAAGCAGGTCTGCAAATTTTTATGTTACTATTTGACAATCATCTTTTGAAAATTTGCCATTTTGAGCTTATCCGTTTACTGTATCATCAATAAACATATTTTTATATTCTATCATCTATCGTATTAACGTTATATTAAGCACCAGAAAAACATTTTTCGAAATATTGGTCTAAAATATACTGGTTTTTTAAAATTTCACTTTTTTAAACGCAAAAACGAAACTTTATCGGTGCTCGCTAGCGGAATTGGACCCGCGACCCACACTATGGCAAAGGATCCACACCACTTGACAACGACGGTACCTACAGCCGTCAACAACTTAATCTATCGAAAGAAATAGCGGACCGTTCGATCATTTCAATAAAGCACATAAAAAAGTGTACAAAACATCTGCGTGCGGCGTTCAGTATTCAAAAACATTTTTTCATAACAATAATGGTAACCCGAATACCACGCGATCGAATGTCCTTTTATGTTCCATAAAAATGCACGATATTGTATGTATGTGCGATAAAAAATATCCCTAAACGCATGCTTTTTTTATGTAACCAATGTGACTGGACGAGCTGAAGGCCCACCTGATGATAAGTGGTTACCTCCACCCATAACAACTATGCTTAGTTCCTCCCGACTAAAGTATGAAAAGACTCAAGTCACACCCTGTTACGGCCGCTACTCGAGACGGGGATGTTACGTATCATGCGCATGTGATTCCAATGAATTCGTGTGTATTATTTGATATACAGAATGATGTAGGTATACAGAACAACTTAGAACGCGATAATTCTTGTCTTTTCTACCAGATCAGGTACCTGCCTGATATGCTGAGATGGAGCCAGATTCGATTTTTTTTCTTGTTATAAAAATATGATAAATTTTAATTCTCTGATTATTAACTGTGTTGTATTAGTTACTATTTTTCTGTCACCTATTCTGCCCAATGTATGTACCTACTTATTTTTTCGTGTCAAATTAAAATCTTTTTCTATTCTATTTTATTCTTAGGTAAAATCTCTGTAGGCTGATATTCATTACCATCAGCCTACAGCCTAAATTATTATAGGTGAATTCATAAACTTTCCGCCGGTTGGTGCAAAATATCACAGCGATTTTCAGCGTTTCAAGAATCATACAAGTGCCCGAGCGCTTGTCGACAGAAATTAAGCATAGTAAATTGCAAGTAAAGCTTCAGTTTATTTGATAGAAATTAAGTGTTAATCGAAGATTCTTTATTTGTTATAAATAAACGGATAGGTACCATGGCTTATTAAGTACTCTTCAATAGCCCTGAATGCACCAAGCTGTCTGCAAAACTGCGCGGGCGTGTGACCGCAGAACATAAAATCAACTAGAAGTGTAAATGTTAATGTTAATAAATGTTAATTATTTTAAATATAAAACAATGTAATCAACAAACTGAAATGCAGCATGAAACATCGACTCGATAGAAGAAAATAAACCCTCATAATGACGTACTAACATCATCGTATATTTCACACAGCGCCTTTTAGTCCCAAACTAATGTAGCTTGTACTATGGGAACCAGGTAACTGATACAATACTTATATAATAACATGAATTCGCTTTTATTTTTTTTCTATGTTTGTTACCTAAGGTCTCGGTCATTTATAAAATAACAAATATTATTATTTTTTTATTTCAAAGTAATGTATATGGTTGCAGATTGGTCTTATAGAAATTTTATCCAAATCAAAAAAACTGAAAAAAAATTATGTCATCCAAATAAACGACACAGCGTATTTTGGTTTCCTGTGACTTTTCATTTCCTCGTTGTAAACCGATTTGTTTTTTTTCTTTTTCTTAAATGATAGGGTATGGCGAGAAATAAAAGATGAAAGTATTGAAGTCAGTTTTTTCGATTTTTCGAATCATTTGATTGTAAATGCATTAACACCCAGATACAGAACATCTACGTTCGTCACACACGTGTCCAAAGCTACTACCAACAGTTAGCTACAGCTACAGTTGACAGAGCTACCAACTGCTCTGTGAGGAATCTACTGACATAAATAACCACTTCCATTTCCAGGAGATCTCTTTCCGTCAGCGCTGACTCACTCAACGTATATCAAATCCTAATAGATGTATTTCGCAAGCCGTGGGCAGAGAATATTTATTTACAGACAAGATCGAAACCTCTTCGATGATTGAATAACCCGGGATATGCCTTTATTAGGACCTAACAATAGGTACGTATCTATTAGAAACACTAATCAGAGAGAATTACGTTATGTCTTTTAGGTTTAAGTATTTATTTCTCAAAATAATTCAAAAAATTCACTTGCAGAGAATATACATAAATGTTCAGTTAGTAAAAGTTCGCCGGTATGCGGGCTCTTTAGTCAGCTCATCCCGCTCTAAACTCATCCCGCGGGATGAGTTGACTAAATAATTAATTTTATTATTTTTGATTTATTATATTTCTTTTGACACCTGATCCCACTTTAAAAAAAAAGATACATTGTATTTTATGCGTACCAAATAAGTTTTTTCTTGACATAATCTTAATCTGTGTTAATAGGTAATAATTATAATATAAAAATAAAATTAACTTGTAATTTAACAAACCAAAAGAAACAATACATAAAATAGAACAAAAGAGGGTAGTTTCAACACTTCATATAATAATATAATAGGATTATTATTTTTTAATATTTAATCGTGCTACTGCATTTGTTCTTCATCTTTTCGTGAGATTAAGTTAAGATATAGATAGAGTGATTCAAGAGAAAGGGTTTTTAAGTAATATACATGCATATTTATAGTAGAAACAAGCCGATAAATTCAAAGATTTGTAATGTGACATATAACAAACATATTTTTGTGCGCTTACAAAAATATGTTTGCACTACGAAATTGTATTTGACTTACGTCACACACACTAGAATCATGCGAAGCTAGGGCGGGCGGGTAAAAATCATTTCATTCATCAAAAAAAAAAAAAACGTTTACACACTCATACCTCCGCACTAGGATTCCGGTTCGCAGATGGCATGGACAAACACAGAAACTCAAGACCCAAGAACAAACTTCATGCTCACCACACAAAGTATGCCTCGGCCGGGAATCGAACCCGGGAACCCTCGCTTCGACAGGACATGTCCTTTACAGATACTTTGAATTAAGTGACTTTGCGCCCGGGTAGGTGGATGGGTAACCATTTGTTGTTACTAAGCGCTTCCGTGATTCGGAAGGCACGTTAGCTATCGGGCCTCATGAAAACTCCGACATCAGAATTGGCCACTTACCCACACGAAAAGAAGATTGCAAAATGCCGCGACAACATGAGTAAACCTATAACAAATTAACAAATCATTGATTATATCTCTGTAACGCCTTAACTTTCATAACTCATGCAAATTCGTACCTCTGACAATGCATGTTGTATTACCATGCTCACCCAAAAAATACTGTACGAAAACGCAAACTAGTTAACACCAACTTTATAATAACAGATGTAAGGTCGGGTTTGTAACTGTAATTGTCAGAGCACAAGTTGATAAGTTTGTAAGCAATATTCATATTAAAATGTAGATGATATTCAGATGGACGAACGGACATAGAACAATACAGGGCGTGGGTAGGATTAACTCATTAAGCAGACGCCTTGACCGATATCCCTGCCAATGTGAATATGAAGGCTATTTACATTATAAAGTAATTAAGGTTCGTTTTTGCGTATAGATAATTACAAAGGTAACGGTTAATCAAAATTATGCATCGCCAATGTAGGTGTCTTTGTCGATAATTTCGAAAGTGGTAACACTCATTTTATTTAAAACTAGCAGCCCGTCCCGGCTTCGCACGGGGTAGTGACATAACTACAATAGTTGGACATATGCTACCGCGGAGTTTTTTGTAGACATTATGATGTTCTTCAATATTGTTGTACATTATTTTTTTCTATCGCTAATAGTTTCGGCAGCGCATTCGACGAAAGACATTTTAAGACTCATTTATCTACACCTTCGGTTACATTGTTCAAATTTTACCAAGGATCCCTAATTTTTTTCAAAATGAAATTTAGCCTATGTCAAATTGGAAGAATGTTGTGTTGAATGTGGTGTCTATTGGTGAAAGAATTTTTTATATCGGCCCAGTACTTTTTGAGCCTATTCATTACAAACATACAAACATAGGTACAAATCTTCCCCCCCGCGGGTTCCCGCCTTGTCGGGGCGGGGGGGCTTAGTAACCGTGGTTGGGCTGCCCACGGTGAAGCCAAGAGGAACCCGGGAGGGGCTGCTCCTTTAGGCTTTGCCTCCAAGCCGACTAGGAGCGGCCACAGTAGGTGGCGGTGCCTTATGGGGGGCACCGCAACTGAGGCGGGCTGCGGTGTCGTATGGGCGGCACCGCAGCTGAGGGTTAGGGGCCGCGGCGGGAGAGGAGTGACGGTATAGCGGTGCGCCGCTCTCCCTACCTTCCGCGGCCACGGCGGGGTCGCCACCGTTTGATGGCGGACGCGGTGGGGCCGCAGGGGAAGAGGAGTGTTGGTATTGAGAGGCGCCACTCTCCCTATCCTCTGCGGCCGTAGTGGCAGGCGACGGGGCCACATATCTGACCCGTCGCATGGGGACCTAGGGCGTCTGACACGGGGTAGTCTGACGTCCTATCGCTGGCATGGTCCCCGAGGTGGTTGCGACGCGCCTCGTGTCCTGGCGTGTCGTGGCGAGGGAGGATGGTGGCATTGCCATCCCAAGGAGGGTCCGGAAACGGGCAGCTGCGGCGGGATCGCGGATGTGTGTATAAACGTTCCCGTGTTCCCGCCACTAAGCGGCAGAGGAGGACACCGTGGAGTTTTAGTGGGTAGTCCCACATAACCGCTCTGTCTCCCCGTGGCAGGGCGGTATGCTAAGACATTTCTCCACGGAAAAAAAAAAAAAAAAAAAAAAAAAAAAGGTACAAATCTTTCCTCTTTATATAATAATATTAGTGTAGATTTAAGTCTTTTAAATAAAATTAGTGTTACCATAATGAATGTTAAAATGAGTGTTCTGCATTGTCAATAAAGTGGTAACACTCATTATTTAACAAAGGCTAAGAAGGACTTTAAAAAAGGATGGTTTCTTTGATGGGGTGTAGGTACGTCCGACATCGTCTCATAGGTTTTCATGAAGAAGTTCCACCGTTATCCCACTAATATTATAAACGCGAAAGTTTGAAAGTATCCGTACCAGCCTCTAATGTTCCCACTGCAGGGACACCGGCCTACTCTCGAACAATTCATTAATCCGAAAACATTTTAGGTGGATGACAGGCCCACTGTAAATATAATGTATTCTAAACGTGTTTGTTCGGTCGTAGAGACTGCAGTCCACTTTATCAATGTGTTGTGATGAGTCTGACACCGTTACAGGTTGTCGGTAAACCCGATACGCGTCGGATCCGACGGGAAATCCTGATAACACGGCGTGCCCGCGTCCATGCTACACTGTACGACAAAAAAACAGTAGTCGATTTTGAAATATTTTTTCAACCGACTTGTTTCAACGGAGTTGGCAATTTAACAACAAATAACGACGTTAACACACCTCTGCACTAGGGTTCCCTGTGTCGCAGATGGCATGGACAAACAGAAACACAAGACAAACACCCAAGACCCGAGAACAAACTTCATACTCACCACACAAAGTGTTAATTTTGGTTGCATTTTTTTTTCTATGTTTGTTACCGTAGTAATCGGTAATTTATCAACCGATTTGTTATTTTTATTTGGTAGAGTATGCTTTCAGATTGATACCATAGAAATGTAATCAAAATCGGTTGAATAGTTTGGTTGTTAAATCAAAATATACGAAATTGCGTATTTAGCTTTCATGTGACTTTTTATTCGCCCAGTGTATGTACCGATTTGGATGTTTCCTTTACTAAATGTTAGGGTGTACTCTCTAAGGGGTGAAAGTATTGAAGTCAGTTTTATTAGATTTTTTAAATCAGTCAATTATTTTAAATAAATATGTACCTACAAGATCATGCGTGATCATACCGCTTGTTCAAACCCTATCCGACCCTCTTTATCTCTTAGACATCTAAGTTGTTGTTTTATCCTGGAAGCTTGGAAGTCCCAAAGGTATGAGTGTGTGAGCGATACAAGTGAAAGCGTCCGGCAGTGTAGAAATATAATGGTGTGACCATTGGCGCGCGGACGGTCGCCAATTACCCTATTGGTGGCAATTGTTGTGCGACAGCCGCCACCGTCCTGTCTATCCCGAGGCGCTACCATATCGCTACTTTCAACCGACATCAAAAAAGGAGGAGGTACTCAATATTTTTTTTATGTTTCGTACCTCAGATCATTTCATTTCATTTATTTCCAAAAAATACATGATTAAAAAAAATACATGACAAAAAATACATTTATGAAACGATTTTGAAATATTTTTTTTTATCTGTGAATGTTTTTTATTTGGAAGGATATGTTTTCAGATTGGGCCCATAAATAGTATTAAAATCGGTTAAATGGTTTAGTTGTTAAATAAAAATGACATCCACGTAAAATAAACCGCGTATTTTGCTTTTCTGTGACTTTTTTCTTCGCCCAGTGTATACCGATTTGGATGCGCGAGTCTAATTCGCACTTGGCCGGTTTCTTTTCAGTCATTTGTTTTACTCTGCTTAAAAACTCTTTGGAGAGTTTGCAGTGATGAGAAGTAGACCTAATCTAACGAAATGAAAAGACCAAAACAATCAAATTAGCCGACCAAAGTAAACGTGCATAACGCGGAATAGCGTAGATTAGGACCCCTGGGCATTTGTAATGTTGCCCTTTGCCCCCGAATATCGAAGCTAGGTCATTTATCAAAGGGGCAAGAATTGTTTAGCTCCAATTAATTTATAGGACGTACCTTGTTAAGTAAAAATCATTGAGATTTTCATTTAAACAAACCTAATGATATAAAATGTATGTTAATAAAAATATTTAAAACGTAAGTATACTCATTTAAATTAGATTAGATGACACATTAGATGCTCACGAATATGTTTATTTGTCTGTGTGTGTGTGTAAAATTTGACGTGTCCAAACGATACTTGAGATCTGAAAGACTAATTTAGTTTGAGTTTTTTTTGGGGCAGGATGGCACTGTGTGCAATGTCCATGAATATTAATAATTTATTGACCATGCAATTTCGTATAAAATATTCAATATAGAAGGGCATTGTAGCGAGAAGTCCAAACAAATCCACATAATCGCCTGTCCGGCCATCCATCATAATCAATATCCAATTACGATATCCACTGTTCACATATTCCAATTAGAACAATCTCTTATCATACTAGTGTTTCCAATACTTATTTTTTAATTCCCGATGTACAAACTCAAACTCATTAATTCCTTTATATCTCAAGTATTTTTTTAACACTCATACCTCTGTACTAGGATTCCCTGTGTCGCAGATGGCATGGACAAACACAAACGCAAGACCCGAGAAGCGTGCTTCGAATCGAGCCCGGGACCCCTCGCTTCGAAGGTAGGTCAACTACCAACTAAGCCACGGAGTTTTGTATGGACAAATCAAATTTAACATTTGTATTTTTTTTATTACTGATATACAAACTCAAGCTCCCTTTCCATACAGATATTTTGCTATCTCAGATAGATAATACTAATGTGTATGTAATGTGTATGTAATATCCATCTAACACTTACAAAGATCAGTATTAAAAAAATATAACAAAAACTACGACCAAAATCCTTCTTATTAGAATAAAACAACAATGCAACAGCGACCATAATTCCTACGCATGCGCGAGTATTCCTAATGAAAACATACGACTCTTTGATATCCCGTTTTGGCGCTATGGGACCCTTAGCAACTACAAATTGGTGTAGCAAGCACAAAATTACGTATTTAATAGTTTCCAGTATGGTCAAAGTATAAATGCACTGTGAATCATAGACAAGAATATCAGTGGAAATTGTTTATTAAGGTATTTAAGAACCTTTTTTTTTGTATGTGAAATAGTGACAACGAGCTTAGGGTCTACCTGGTGGTAAGTGTTGATCCCCGCCCATGACAACAGTAATGCGACTCAGTATAAGATTTGGATCTTACACTGAGTCGCATTCATCCTGCTGCGTCCACACGAGACGGGGATGATACGTCTCATGCGCATGTGATTTCACTAGTGACCTATCATATAAAAGCAAAATATCAATTGCATATAATAAATCTCGAATGACAATCCTTGTGTGACAGATATAAAACAAACATGAATTCTATGTTCATCACACAAATGATTGTCTTGGGTGGGAATCGAACCCACGACCACCGAGGGCAGAGGTTTATTGATTAGTCGATCAATAAATTCTAATAAGTTTATGCACTGATATGAACCCAATAAGAAATTTACTGAAGATGGTAAAGATAAAGATGGTAGAGCTGAAGCTAAGTAGCTAAAGATGGTAGAGGGAAATTTAATGATACTTTCTGTCAAGTCTGGCTACTTAATCATATGAAAGAAGCAGAAGCACTTTTTAGGTGAACACTCTGGAGCTTAGTTTCAGGAGTTTGTCTCAATTGTTTGACGAATTGTTGTCGCCTTGTCTTCCTACAGTAAAAATATGAGTAAATGAGCATCAGAAAGCTAATCAGACAAACAGGACTTCTATGCATAACCACTATGTATAACATCAATAGAATATAAATTTTAAAACTATCATGGTTATGAACATTATTATTCGTGTTACCGAGATATTTACCATGATATGTGAGTTTTGTTGACGAAATATCGGGAGTCAACAAAACTCACAAATCATGGTAAATATCTCGGTAACACGAATAATAATATCAATAGAATAAAAAATTGTTTATCGACTACAGTCACCAAAGCCCGTGTAAACCCAAAGCCCGTGTAAAGTTGTCAAGACCATCTGCGGCCAACAACGTATAGTCCAGTCATAAAAAAAAAAGACTACAGTCAAACTATGTTGATCGGTGACCACTCACGCCGCAGTCAAGGAAGTTCAGAGAGAACCGGAGAAATCGCAGGGTTCGTCCAATGCACTTCAATCTATTGAGCTTATGAAGACATTTGCAAAACCAATCATTCTACTACTTCAGCGTACTACAATAAGAGATTGTATTGACTCCGACTAAATTGAGACGTACATATTGACAGTAAAATGGGAAATGGGTATAGAGGCGCCGCGGAGTGAAAATTTGTCCCGTTACGACGATCGCAGACGAGCGATTATTTTCACGGCAGTGTGGTACTAAGACGTTAGGTTGAACGGCAGACTGTGTATTCTGAATACTAGGTAGATAGATAGATAAACTCTTCATTGTTCACACCAAAAATTGTACGGAAAAAACAAATAGAAAAAAGAACATATAATTGGTAGCACAATGGGCGGTCTTATCGATAAGAGCGATCTCTTCCAGACAACCTTCGGATTGGCACGATTTTAACAAAGAAAAAAAATAGGCGGTGACACAATAATATCTACTTAAGTTTAATTTTCTAATAGAAAAATATGAAGTTTACTTTATATACTAGGTATTTAAGTGTATATGTAAGGTTTAAGGATATGGCTGTAAATAATACAAAACATTCGGTAAATGTTTCATGGACGATATTTTTATCTTTATCGAATCAATTCGTTCTTAATGAAATGATCCGAATGTTCTTTCGTTCAAGTGGTGAACGACTGTTTACCACTTGAACAAATGTTTGACCAGTCATCAGCTTCCTGTCCTATATATTATCTCACTCTAAGTGGGATCGGCACATGTTTTCTGCTTTTACTATCCTATCAGCCGTCAATTCAGTATTTTTCCTTTTTTACCCATTTCATCAAGCAATCCATCTATCTTTTCTATAGCGTACCACTTTCCAATAATGGCATTATTTCGTGTGCTTTCCCAAAATTCGAAGAGAACCTTTTTTATCTATAGACCATATAAAAAAAACATTCAGACGATGGTCTAACAATTTGTCAGCAGAGCCGCTTTCTATTTCATGCGAAGTCTCTAGAAATCCTTCTATCTCTTGAAAATGACTCGACTGATTTGTGTGATATATACTTCGTTGTATTCATATTTGGCAGGAAAAGGTAAAAAATGTATGAAAGAATATAATTGGAAAATTTACAGTAAAAGTCGGAAATGCAAGACAAAACTGAAACTGTGTTTTTATTTGTGATTCTTGTTCTTTGCTTCGTCTTTTGACAGTTGATTGTCAAATTGTGACTCAAGACAGGAAAAAATGGCGTCATATTTATGATCGCCAGTTTGCACGGCCGCCTATGTCCATGATTCTGTGCGATGCTCACAACAGCGCCCACTGACGTCTGATTTATTGCAAATGGCGCGAAAGCGAAAACGCTCGTAAAACGCAGCGTTTATAGCGCGTTGTTCGACCGCGCGATTACATGTGGAACTGCCCTTAGTGTGAAAGGTTAGGTAAGTTTGATTGTATGACGATTGAGTGAGATTTTCGCTGATTTGATTACGAGCATAAAATTTTATGCTATTTTATGAGCATCGTAGTGAACTTATTAGAAATCCGTGCTTTTTTTAACACTTATACCTCTGCACTAGGATTCTCTGTGTCGCAGATGGCATGAGCAAACACAGAAACACAAGACAAACACCCAAGACCCGAGAACAAACTACATGCTCACCACACAAAGTATGCCTCGGCCGGGAATCGAATCGCTTCGAAGGCAGGGCTACTACCAACTAAGACAAAGAACTGTTTTCAAGGATTGTTATGCCTGTGAGCAGAAGTAGACGCGTTAATAAGCTCTTTTACCACGTCATCATCAATATCCAAACTACTTTTTTTTTTGTATTATATTTTCAGCTCAATCGTGTTCACTGGCATGACATTGTCATCTTTATTGTAGAGCAAATTAAAAGCGCAAATGTATTCATTTTGTTCTATTTACGATCACAGACGCGACTTGCTCGAATCCAGCGCTGTTCGGAACGCAGTGTGAATCTGGGCCTTCTCATACTTCAGGAAAGTCGTTGTACTGGTAACAACTTAATATCGGACCATCAACGCAAACTTTAGATATTTTTTGCTATTACTGTTCCTGTATTTGGAAGTTACAGATTAGAAACGTTTCATTTCTATCAGCAGTGAACTAACAGTTTTACTAAAGTGTATCAACATCCGTGGAGCCATAAATTCTGTGATGACGTCACAAAGAAGCTGATGTTGGCAGATCGTGACGCTGCACTCACGGCTGATCGCTCCTTAAACTTACGAAATTTTAAATTACTGTGTATTAAATATAGATGCATATATGTATTGCATATGTAAAATTATATGTAACATAGTTTATTTGGAACTGAAACCAGAATACAGAATAATTTATAATTCGCCTATATTATATTGGTGAGAGCTTGTGGCGAAGCTTGCTCGGCAATTTTTTACACACATTTTTATATAGGAATTGTTTTTTTTTTTTTTTTTTCCTTTGCCCAGCTCATTCCTAAGCTAAGCATAGCTTGTACTATGGGAACTAGATAACCTATACAATAATTGTCTGTTAGTTACCATTTAACATCAAGTGGGCCCTCGGCTCGTTCCGTCACTATCATCATAGCCTATTTCAGTCCACTGCTGGACTTAGGCCTATCCCAGAAAGCGCTATTGAGATTGGTCTTCGGTTATTCACATATGTCATTATAGTTGCACAAAAAAATGCTTCATAAAATTGCAATGAAGAATAAAAACCCGACTAGGGTATAAGGACCCTACAATTCAAAAATGAGAACCCACATTATCGTGGTCAAACATTCACATTGGGTTCCCACCACATATGTAGGTTGGCCTTACCAACTACGTCTGATTCTGTGCTCCGGCGGCGTAACAACTGATACATAATCTATGGCGAACTTTAAGGCCTAGAACGCGCAAAAAACTAGAATCAACATTACCAAATATTTAGTTAAATTACTTAATATTACAATGTTAACCTATTATACTCGCCCTGTAATCATTTCATTTATTCGCACGTGAACATTTTGGCTAGAATCGAAAATCGTTTTTTAGTTCTAAAAAAGAAACGGAGAGTCTTTTTCATATCATTATTCATTCGTTTCTAGCATGGACAGACATACAAGACAACAGTTATCAAACAGTTGGCAACAACTGGGAATTGAAGCCGAGACCCTCGCTTTGAAGGCAGACCAACGAACAACCGTGGCTTAGTTGATAGTAGCCCTCGAAGCGAGCGGTCCCGGTTACGATTCCCGGCCGGAACACTCTTAGTGTGGTGAATATGAAGTTTGTTTTCAGATTGGTTAAATGAACACTCATTCACCAACGAAAAAACTATGAAGCCGTCAATTATTATTATTATTACAACTAATTGAGCTTTCGTTTAGAGAGCGTGGTGGCCAAGGGGCACAGACGCAGACTTTCAATCTGAAGGTCGCTGGTTCAAACCCACACGTGCACCAATGAGATTTTTCACTTGAAAAAATTATGTGCGCAATACCACGTTCTCGAAACGGTGACGGAAAACATCTTGAGGAAACCTGTCAAGACATGCCGTCTTAAAACCAAAAATTCGACGACATGTGACATCTACCAATCCGTTTTGGGATCCCGTGGTAGATCAGAGCCCATTCACTCTCAAATATCGAGAGTAGGCCGGTGTCCCTGCAGCGGGAACATTAGAGGCTAGTACGGTACGGAGCTTTCGTTCAACGTCATCAGTTTCACAAAGCGGCAGGCTATGGTTGTGGCGCATTCTGCTCCTCAACCCAATCTGTGGTTCTGTTGGGTTCAGTCGTGCGCGCGTGACGTCCGTCAGCTCTCTGTATTCTAATACTGTAATGATATTGATAATGTGATATCCTAGTCAGTGTTCCCACAGCAAAGGGCACGCGCAAATTGGTCAAAACACAAACGCGTGTTTTCACACCAAAGGCGATGCAAGCTGAATTGGAAGCATCACAATCTCGTTAGACCAAAGCGGTCCAATAAGAAAGTTTAGACATGGCCACAAAATAATTGGGCACATTCGCTTAGTTATTCGAACGCGTAATCTTGTAGGCACATAAATGTTTAAAAAGTAACGTTTCCAACCGACTTAAAACCGTTTTTTAACCGCCTTAAAGTAGAAGATTCTCAAATCGGCTGTACGTTGTTTTTCGTATAAATTTTACTGGAATTCTTTGTGAATTGTTGACAAATTTGTCTACAATTGGCAATAAGGTGCACCCTATCACTTTGGAAAAGAATTATCCAATTATCCATAGAAAACTAATTGAAAATTTTCAAATGCTTGAAATTAGTGATTAAAATTGGTTTCTTCAATTTTCAAATCAGTCAATAACAATTTAACTGAAATAAAGATTTATTTCATTAACCATTTTATCAACCTATTTGGAAAATTATTTTTTTATTTGAAATCATATGCTTATCATATGAAATCATATGACGGCTCCGTGGCTTAGTTGGTAGTAGCCCTGCCTTCGAAGCGAGGGGTCCCGGGTTCGATTCCCGGCCGCGGCACACTTTGTGTGGTGAGCATGAAGTTTGTTTTCGGGTCTTGGGTGTTTGTCTTGTGTTTCTGTGTTTGTCCATGCCATCTGCGACACAGGGAATCCTAGTGCAGAGGTATGAGTGTGTAAACGTTTTTTTTTTCAGATTGGTCCTATAATTTTACAGGCAGGAGGCGTAAAATCCCCGTCTCAGAGATGTGACTTGGCTTATCTCATACTTCATTAGGGGAAGACCTGAGTAGTTTCGTGGATTTCCAGAAGCTACGAAAGTCATGGTTAGAATGATGAGTTGTCATCTTGTCCATGATAAGCTCTTCCCTGGTAGGTAGGTAGTAGTAGTATATTTGTTGTATACGGGCGGCAGTAACCATTTATCATCAGGTGGGCCGTAAGCGTCGCCCAGTCAGTTTAGTCACATAAAAATTGGTACCATATAACAATCAGACATTACAATGTTTGTGTATGGAATCTACAGCCTTTCGATTCAAATTACTATAAACACGCATTCACTCAACCTTGATAGCTGAAAAAGCCAAAACGAGATCAAAAATTGACCTTTTTGATCGTACAATTGACACTGTCCATTTAATTTGCAGACATACACCTTGAACGCAATCAAATCAGATAAAAGTAAAATTCTCTTGCATAATGCTCCAAATAAGCCAGTGTAGATCGGAGTGTTTTACATAAATTGATTGACAGACAGACACGGTACAATAAACGTCAAACAATTATGACTATGGAATCGCCGCTGACTTTTCTTGTGGCTTCTTGTGCCTTCCGCGCGAAGTTCGGTTCAATTTCCATCCATACAAATGTTTGTGTGAGTAGGCGCCATCTTTTTTTTTGTTACCCAAGAGACGGGACGAGCTGGAGCCCCACCCGATCTACCGTTTTTCAGACCCAGACATAGAAAAATACATCTATGTTATTCAGAACAAACATACGTATGTATTTACTACTTTAGTTGTTAAGGGTAGAAAATAGCTCCCCAAATCAGATGTACCAGCTCATTACTTCGCTTACAAAATACGACCATTCTCAGATCTTTGAAACATAGGTACAACACAGACATTGCAACATTTACCGTTTTCTTTATATATAATTCGGTTCAAAATATTGCCATATTCGATGGGTCTCGCAATGAGGTACGATCGGCAAAGGTCGCAAACTACGACTTTGTTTTGATGCCATTGTTTGATAGTTTGGTGCGATCTATGGCGCTGCGCTTGCGCCACTAAGATGCTCCAAATAGCCTTACACCAGTTTATTGAATTCACTTTCAAAATTACACGCTTCATCTTCATTGACGGCTCCGTTGCTTAGTTAGCCCTTCCTTCGAATCGAGTGATCCCGGGTACAATCCCGGGATCAGATTGAATATGCCACTGATCCCTGTTTCCATCGATACCGGGATCCGTTTCCCACCAAAAATTACTGAAGTCAGTTTATTAGATTTTTAAATCTGTCATTGATTGATCGCGGAGAAACAATAGCATATAGGGAACTATATACTATCGTTTCTCCGCGCATCATGAGATTCCTGCATAAATCAATTCGTATACCTTTAACGTTTACACCAACAATTATTACCTCTGACCTTATTTTGGCATTTGATTGTGTCGCAAGGGGCCGTGACTGTAGATGGGGACTATCTTCCTTGTTTCATCTCTGCGCTAAAGGTTTAAAAACTAAAAGGAGTTGATTTATTAGAAACTATCTGTACCCAGTTTCACCCATTTGTAACTTAAAAAAAATAGCGTAGTGCTTCCTCATGAATGTGGCTAACATATACAAAAATAATTTATCAAATACGACTGGTAGCTGCGGAGATTCGTGCGTTCAAACAAACACACTCTTCAGCTTTATTATATAATATTAGTATAGATATAAAGGTTAGGACAGATAGACTTAGCAATAAGACTTTAGCTAGCCTTGACACTGAACTAAACACTTAACACAAAATATATTATAATAGTGGCCCGTTTTACGCACAAGTGTTTACTTGAGGACAGAGGACATTAACGCAATTAAGACAACTCTTACGGTACAGGAGAAAGAAAAAGTTTATGACACCTGGGATATTTTTTACCGGATACCGCATAAAGTAAGTGATTTGCACATAAAGTACAGTTCAAAGGTAAAGGTCACTCAACACATATACGTGAAGGTTAGTGGTTGCAAATGAAGGTGCATAGAGGCAATGGGTCAGTGAGACGCGCCCGCGCAGCTTCCTACGGGAAAGGGCAGGCGGTCATGCGTCACTTGCCACTTATAAGAGATGTTAATACCACTAATTAGTATCAGTTTTTTTTTAATAATTTAGTTCTTTTCAACTGACTTCCAACGGAGGAGGTTGGCTGCAGTTTTAAATCTGGCTGCAGAGAGGTTGCGGCTAAATTCGCAACAGCAACCCACATTTTTCAAGTTCTTTAGACATTATACATAATTTTGTGGAGGATTTTTTTTTCGAAATTAATAATATTTTTTAGTTAAAAATAGTAACTTTTTGATAGGCACCTAAACAGCAAAATAATGTTCTCCAAACCTGCTGTAGATAGAACATTCATGTTTTAAATATCTCTGATAACAGACAATAATTTTACTAGCCTGAGATCCGATATTTATATTTTTAATTATTAAATTTTATTTTTATTAAAAAAAAAAAACTTTATTTTTATCTTTACTCAAATAATAATATCAGTAATATTTATTATTACAGTAAAGATAGTTTTAGGTAATTTTTTATCTAAAACATAGTAAAAAATATGTTATATCGACAGTGCATAGAGGAAATGGGTCAATGAGACGCGTCGCTTCCTACGGGAAAGGGCAGGCGGCCACGGGTCATTCGCCACTTTTATAGAGATGTTAATACCATGGAACCAGACATTTTTTTTTCAATACTAAGTAATTCAATAAAGATAAAGGATTTTTAAGAAGTCTTAAGTAACTACTCTTAAGTAATAAATTCATCATGGTCGATTTGTAAATATTGTGTCTGTCACTGTCAATCGAAATTGAAAGATTCAGTCTATTCGCTGTCTCGCTCTCATCCCTCCTTCTCTCTCAGCAGCTTTGGAAGACTTTTGAAGAATGGTTATGGTAAATGAAGATGCTGTTAGAATCTGATTATTTGTTTTGGAAATAAGTTCCAACATTTCACCACTAGATGGCAGCATAGGTAAAATTAGAACGCGCTTATGTTGCGTTTTGGGATATATACAATAGTAATTGTGAATTTTGTACCACAACACATTCCGAGTAATATAAACCTATACTTCTATATATGTACAGCGTTTTATTACTTGCTCCCCCTTGGTATTGATATCCTATCAATATTGGAATTTGTTCATGGTCCTACGAGTCGGATTACTATAACGGATTCAATACAAGGGTGGAAGGTTATTTTTGTTAGTTACGATAGTTCCATTTGTGGAACTACACCCCGCACCTGAAAGGGGTAGTGGATTGCTACTCGGGTGTGTCGCAAGTGGGTCCAGCTGGCACGAGTGCCGGAGACCTACCGCAAGTCCCCCTCAGTCCCCCGAGGTGGGGCCTTACTGGTAACGTGCGCCAGAAACCTACTTGACGGAGGACGGAGCTTGACGGAGACAAACTGCCAGCGGAGGAGCAAGGAGACTGAACGCGCCCATTACTGCGGTGCAGGAACACCACGCAAAAGGAGTTATCAAAACGGGAACGTGTGATTTGTTTTAAGTGAGTGAAGTGCGAGGACAAAACGTGAGTACTTTTGGTTATTATTGCGTTCAAGAAAAGTGATTAAAGTATTTTGAAGTAAATAAAATATAAATTAATATTAGTAACTTTGTACTTAGAATAATTGTTCAAATTTGGTTAGGACGGGGAATCCATGCCCAAATTTTAAATTTTTAAGTATAGTCTAAACACTTAGAAAAATTATGAATATAAGTCCAGAAGTGTTTATATAAAAACTATAACTATATTACATTTTTTAATAATCTGGCTGTTTGGTTATATTGTCAGTATAATTTTGTTTTGCTTAGTTTTTTGCTTGTGTGTTTTTTAAAGTTTGCTTTTCTTATGCGAGTACGATTTGAAATTTATAATAAATAGTTTGTGTACGTTAATCATGGAGCCGAAAATAATATTGCAAATGGATAATTACCACAATCTAAACAAGGCAAAAGCAAATTTTAAAAAATCTCCAAAGGAACGTATTACTAAAGCTTATGTCCAGGTACGACTCGATAATATAGAGAAATTGTGGTCTGCTTTTGTGGACAATCATAAAATATTGATAGAAAGTTATGGAAGTAAACTAAGGGATCACGATTATGTTAATCAAAACATTTATGATAAAAGCGAAGAACTATATCTTGATTACAAAACAGATCTTGTAACTATCCTAGATAATTTGGCACAGAGCGGAAACTTGACTAGCTCTAAAGAATCAGGATCCGAAATGGGAATGCCACAAATCGCTCTCCCTAAAATTGTTATTCCTAAATTCTCGGGAAAATACACAGAGTGGGTTACTTTTAGAGACCTATTTTCGTCTCTCATAGATAAAAACAGCAGTTTAGACAATGTACAAAAATTACATTATCTAAAAGGCTACTTGCTAGGCGAAGCTGAGCAGTTATTGAGGCAAATTCCCATAGCGGCTGATAACTACCGGAAATGTTGGCAATTACTAGAAGATAGATATAACAATAAGCAATTTTTAAGTAATTGTATATTAAAAAGACTTTTGAGTCAAAGAAACCACGTTACAGAATCAGCTCAAGGGCTGAAGGAGTTAATCGATACTACTACAGAATGTTTGAATGCCTTATCTAATTTAGGGATTGATGTATCTAACTGGGATATAATTGTAATACATATACTAACTTTAAAGTTGGATGCCGAATCGCGCAGACAATGGGAGTTGTATGTCACTAGTAGCATTACTGCTGATACCTTACCAACATTTGAGCAGTTCAGAATTTTTATAACGAGTAGGTTCAGAGCATTAGAGTTTATCGGACAAAAATCTACGATCAGAACTCAACCAGCCGCGATCGTTGGAAACAAATCGCGATCAATGCATGTTTCTAGTTCTGAGCAACCAATCTATCAATGTGCGTTTTGTTCTGAAAATCATAAATTATATACGTGTAAAAAATTCCAAGCTGAAGACAGTGATGTGCGTAGAGATTTTGTGTTGAAAAGTGGTATTTGTTTTAACTGCTTGGGCGTAAATCATTCTGCCAAATCCTGTAAAAACCCAATTAAATGCAGAATTTGCAGGAAACATCACCATACGTTATTGCATCCTAGAACTATCAGCAAAGAGAAAATGTCATTCATGTCTGCCATGATCACGGAAGACTCGGGAGATGATTTAGCGGAAGAATCAGAGGAAGAACAAATAGAGGAACCAGCGGAGGAAATACAAGCGAATACTGCTGCGGTTCTCAATAAGTCGGTGCTGCTAGCGACAGCCCTAGTTGATGCTGAATCTAGGAATGGGAAGACGTATACCGTCAGAGTTTTGCTTGACCAAGGCTCGCAGGCGTCTTTTGTTTCCGAAGCAGTTGTGCAGCTGTTACGACTAAAAAAGATACCAACGCGAGGAATAATAACGGGGGTAGGTGGAGCCAATGCCGTTAACTCAAAGGCTACAGTACACCTTAATTTGACATCCAAGACTGAGCCTCACGTGAGCGTGCATGTAACAGCTCATGTGTTAAAATCCATTACATCCTATCTACCAGGGAAAAAAGTGGCGGAATTAGAATGGATAAAATCAGCTGGCATACAGTTAGCTGATCCTCAGTATCATACCCCTAACAGAATCGATATTTTGTTAGGCGCCGATATTTACTGCCAAATATTAAAGGATGGTTTGCTGAAGGATCCGAGAGGGCAACTGGTGGCACAAGCCACATCATTTGGATGGATCATGTCTGGGTTGGTAGATTCTGTCAATCGTGGCAAAATAGTAGTAATGCATGCTGCTATTTCTACAGAAAACGACTTACTTAAAAGATTCTGGGAATTGGAGTCCGAATCTGCTTACGATGAAAAGAAATTATTGTCAGAAGAAGAAAAGCGATGTGAAGACTTTTATTCCAAAACTACAAAACGTGACCGGGAAGGAAGATATGAAGTTAAACTCCCATTTAGAAGTAATAATCCTGCATGTAAAGACGGAAATACTAAAGTTATAGCTATGAAAAGATACCAAGCTTTAGAGAAAAGATTGGCTATGAATGAAACATTAAAAGTGGAGTATCAAAAAACTTTCCAAGAATACCTACGATTAAACTATATGGCACCGGTCCCAAAAAGTGAGATAAAAAAGGATTCCGTTTACCTTCCATATCATGAAGTCATTAGAGAAGACAAGGATACTACGAAAGTCCGAATCGTTATGAATGCTTCTTCTAAAGGGACAAACGGAGTATCATTGAACGACGATCTGATGGTGGGGCCCACGCTGCAGATGGATCTGAGACATATTGTAATGCGGTGGCGAAGACATCCCGTAGTGTTGGTCGCTGACATCAAGCAAATGTATCACCAAATAAAATTAGCCGCGGAAGATGCAGACTTTCAACGTATTCTGTGGCGAAGCGGACCTGAAAATGAAATAACAGATTATAAATTGGTACGGCTTCTGTTTGGAACAGCTTGTGCACCTCACCTCGCTGTCCGAAGTCTCATGCAGGTAGTCGCTGATGAAGGCCATCTATATCCCGAAGCAGCAAAGCGAGTACTTCTAGATTTTTACATGGATGATTTGCTTACCGGTTGTCAAACAATAGATGAAGGTGTTGAGGTTTACAGGCAAATGAATGCACTCTTACAGAAAGCCAGCTTTCAGTTGCAAAAGTGGGCAAGCAATAGTGATGAACTACTATCAAGAATACGACAAGGTAAACAAGGAGAAGGCGAGAATAGTAACATGCAAATAAAAAGGGATTCTATTATGAAAATTTTGGGACTTACCTGGCACCGATGCGATGACGCTTACCACTATGTGGTGACACTCCAGCCTCTGCAGAAACCTGTAACAAAAAGAAATATATTAGCGGATATTGCAAGATTGTTCGACCCTCTTGGTTGGATTGCACCAGTAATCATTGTAGCTAAAGTAATGATGCAAAAGCTATGGCTTACAGGAGTGACTTGGGACGAGGAAGTACCGGAAGATTTAATGAAAGAGTGGAAAACTTACCGGGACAGCTTGAAAACACTTGAACAAGTTAAGATACCTCGATACTTGGGATGTTCGTCCGGGGACCAGCAAATCGAATTGCATGGCTTTAGCGATGCGTCTCAAGTAGCCTATGCTGCAGTCGTCTATCTTCGTTCGGTGAGTGCTGAGGGAGAGATCCGGGTGAATTTGATTGCTGCAAAGACTAAGGTAGCACCTGTTAAACGGGTATCCATACCGCGATTGGAGCTATGCGGAGCGGTGTTGTTAGCAAAACTGTTAGCAGAAGTGGGTACAGTGATGGAAGTTGCAAAAAACAGGTGGTTTGCGTGGACAGATTCCATGGTGGTCCTTGCGTGGATAAACAGTCATCCCAGCAAATGGAAAACTTTTATTGCAAATAGAACAACCACTATACAGGATATTTTAGAACCCCATCAATGGAACCACGTGCCATCAAAGTCTAATCCCGCCGACATAGCATCTAGAGGTCTTAGTCCAACAGAAATATTGACATTCCCGCTGTGGTTGCAAGGGCCGGATATACTAAAAACAAAAGAAGTTAAGACAGGGAAGCCAAAAACACTGGAAACAAACTTAGAAAAGGTCACAAAGCAAGCGTGTATGCATATTTCGACAAATAATTTAATGTTGTGGGAAAAATATTCCACACTTACCAAACTTATCAGAGTGGTGGCTTACTGTAGACGGTTCCTCAACACGTTAAAACCTAGAACAGAGCGAAACCAAGATGCTTTTTTAAGTCGATCTGAAATGAAGGAAGCTACAGAAGTTTGTATAAAGCTGTGTCAGGAAGAATATTTTGCGGAAGAAATAAGAGCAATCAAAGATCAGAAGAATTTAAAAAGAAATAGCAAACTTCTTTCTTTGAACCCGTTCTTGGACGATAGACAAGTTCTTAGGGTTGGTGGAAGACTGGAGCACTCGAAACTTTCTGCAACAAAAATACATCCAATCATAATGCCAAAGGAAGGAAATTTAACTAGGTTACTTATTGACAATGCACATAGAAGTACCTTGCATGGTGGTCCTCAGTTGATGCTGAGTTTTCTGTATACTAAATATTGGATTATTGGAGCTAAGCTGTTGGTTAAACGTCACGTTCACAAATGTACTATCTGTGTCAAGAACACTGCAACAACAAAGAATCAACTCATGGGCCAACTTCCCTCCGTTCGCGTAACGCCAGGACGAGCATTTAAAAGAAGTGGAATGGATTACGCAGGTCCTATCGACATAAAAACTACCAAAGGAAGAGGGCACCACTCGTACAAAGGCTATATATGCGTCTTTGTTTGTATGGTAACACGTGCTGTGCATATCGAAGCAGTAAGCGACCTTACCACTCAAGGATTTTTGGCAGCCTTCAAAAGATTTGTAGCCCGACGAGGCCATTGCTCGGACCTTTATAGCGACAATGGAACCAATTTTGTGGGAGCTGCTCGTGAGCTACGTTCCTTATTTGATGTGGAACAATCAACCATAGCTAAAGAAATAAGGGAGACACTCGCCACAAACGGTACAGCATGGCATTTTATCCCACCCCGTGCCCCTAATTTTGGAGGTTTATGGGAGGCAGCCATCAAATCCACAAAATTTCACCTGAAGAGAGTAATCGGAAGCACTACACTCACTTACGAGGAGCTTTCCACGGTACTGGCGCAAGTGGAGTCCTGTCTCAATTCAAGACCCTTAATGAGAATCGAAGGCGATCCTAACGTGGACTCAATCCTTACTCCAGGCCATTTCTTGGTAGGGGAACCGCTTGTTACTGTACCTGATCGTAACTTCGAAGAGTCGAATGTCTCGACATTGAGACGATGGCAACATACCCAACGGATGCTTCAAGATTTTTGGCGCTGCTGGTCTCGTGACTATATCCATACGCTTCAGCAGCGGTACAAATGGAGAGATCAAAGTCCGGAACCGAAAGAAGGTGATGTGGTTTTAATAAAGGAGGATGATTTACCCCCCAGCAGATGGTTATTAGGGAGGATTGTGACTAAACATCCTGACGCTCATAATGTCACGAGAGTGGTAACCCTTCGTACAAAAAATTCGTTGATCAAACGGCCAACTTCAAAGTTAGTCATATTACCAGTTGATGATTGAGGTGTTATGTTATTGAAAAAAAAAAAAAAAATATTTTGTTCAATGTTAAATGATTAGGTTATCATAAAATATGGTGTGTGCAATATTGTATCACTTACTGACTTTTAAGGACAATAGTTGTTAATATTGTCCTTGGGAGGCAGTGTTAGAATCTGATTATTTGTTTTGGAAATAAGTTCCAACATTTCACCACTAGATGGCAGCATAGGTAAAATTAGAACGCGCTTATGTTGCGTTTTGGGATATATACAATAGTAATTGTGAATTTTGTACCACAACACATTCCGAGTAATATAAACCTATACTTCTATATATGTACAGCGTTTTATTACTTGCTCCCCCTTGGTATTGATATCCTATCAATATTGGAATTTGTTCAGATGCGTAGAAGCAATAAGTCTTAACATATAGAGATGATACTACGACAATATTATTAATTCTTTTTACTGCTTAGTTTTTTGATCTGTGCGCTACCTGCGTAATTATTTGGGTTGAACAGGGGTGCACTATACTTTACCGCAACACCCAAAAGTTTAACAATATAAAACTGCTCGTTAAAAGTATTCTGCGTATCACGTGAGCAATCGAGAATACTCTATTACACCAATTATATTTTTAATGAGGATGATGAAATAATATAAGGGTGAGATAACAACTTGCGATTTATGTAACAGGCATGGCTGCTGTTAATTTCCAAGAACAACAATGCATACCTAATTCTCTTGTGTTCTTTTCGCATCCTGCATACCTGTTTTACAAGCAAACGTGGCGAAATTCATATATCAGCCAGAGAACTAAAATGAAAATGAACTGTAGCCAAATACCCAAAAAAATAAAAGTAGTCCCTTTAAAAGCCGTACCTTCAAACCGAGGGGTCCCGGGTTCGATTCCGGCCGTGAAGACCTTGTGTGATAAACGTAAAATTTGTTCACAGGGAATTTCTTTTGCACGGGTATGAGTGTGTAAACGTTACGTTACTTTTCCATTAAATGCTAAGCATTCAGATCAGTAGTATTTATCCCAAATATTAATTACAAATTTATCGATTGCACATAAGAATAATACTAAACACTATCCCGACTTTGTAAGAAACAAACCATCCTTCACCAATATCTTATCATAAACAACTACTAATGATGCGCTACTGAATATAACCTCAATTCAAGTAAAGCGATGACACTTAGCAGATTTACACTTATTAAGACGGAAGACCATAGGCAAAAGCCTTACTAACCTTCCTGCAATATCAATATTCTACTCCTCTACACCCTATTACCACGTTATAAGGGTTAATGTCATTGGAATAATGACGTGAATAAGTTAGCAAGCTCGCCGGTCGGGAGTCCACGCGCTGTCCGCACGTTCATTGAGCTCTTCCCATGACATTATCCACACCGTTTGCTCACTAAAGTCATAAGCGTACTATCCTCGCCCCGTAATTCAAGACCTGAAGTGAAGAAATAAAGACGATGGTCGCCTGATGCGGTTTCCGAGTTCGGCCGTTTTGGAGCAGACGGTTAAATAGCGCATCTGAGGCACAGATGGCCCTAGAGATGGACCTCGCGTTTTATTTCCACCGAGGAAGACACGACTTAGTGCAATGCATGGGGGAAAATATGGCCCCAAGTCCGTTCAACCGTATTTCACTCGGGTCGCCGAGGTCGGAGGCGCGGACATTATTAAACTGTTACTCCTCCAGAATCGTGAGACGTGACTTATGCAGATGTTTAAGTAGTTTGACTGATAGTTTCACGTGCACAGTGGTCGTTTCTCATGTGAATCCTCGCAGCACGATTTGCTGGAAATTAGTTGGAAAGTTGTGACCGTATTTGGTGGGCAGTTCCCCATTAGGTACACGTACGGATGGGTTACGGTTAATGCAGGTTAGGACAGGATTCGTCTGTTCGATGGTAATCACGATACGATGAAGACTCAGTTGGGTTTATGGCTGGTCGTGTAATGGTAAAGGTTGGGTGGTGAATGGGTGCCACCTTGTTAAACATTTGATAATAAAATGATGTAGTGGTATTTGAAACCAGCGATAAAGATTTAAGTGCAAATGTAAACTGCTTTTGAAATAACAAATGAACCATCGCCTTAAATCATTTGCCATAGACAACAATTAAGCATGTTTTTAAAGAGATATTTTCTTAGAGCCAGCGCTAGCGACCGAATTTCTTCGTCAACAATATATTGTAACAAGCCTGTTAAGATAAAATACAATCTAAATATGAGGTAACGTAGACATTCCACAAAAATCTGTTATACAAAAATAGGAACAAATATGACAGACTATTTTCTTGACGGTAATATTAGAGAATTATTGTACTTATTTCTCAATCTTAGGGGGGACTATTTTTAATAACAAATATCCAAATTGGTCTCAAAGATAAAAGTCACAGAAAAACAAATAGGCAATTTACTTTACTTGAATGAACATATTTTATCAAAGTAATTTTGATAAAGACCCCTTAATTATGGCGAACAACTGAACTAACAAACATAAAAAAAACCACAAAATTAATAACCTCCTCCGGAAGTCGGTCAAAAAAAAAAACAGAAAATGTAACGAAATATTAAGATAAACTAAGTCTCAATCTCATTTGAAAGATGCCAACTCCCGTGCTAGAACCTGTGTTGCATAAGCAGCGTAAATTTTGACTGTTGTTGTCAAAATTTACGCCTATAAAGTCCGAGGCAGTATGATGAAAATCGTTGATTATGATTCGCCGTCTGCGTCTGCCTTATATTCTTTACTGCATTTAAGTTATCACATTTTAATGAGAGCACAAGAGCGCATCTCACAAAGATTATCTAATTCTTTCCCGGGCTAAAAAACGGCGCGATAGTCTTTCAACCGAAGTTATATGAAGAATTTAATTTATACGCTTTTTGCACGCAGATCAGGAAGGAGTAACTGTAAAAGGCGAAATGTGGGAAAATTGGCGGGAACAATGGGAGAGATGGGTGTTTTTTCGGATGGAAGAGCGCTCGTCGATGTAATTACGCGACTCATATGCGGTGTTATAGAACCGGTTGCACCAACAATGTTGTGTAAGTTATATGTTCGAAAGTAAATCTCAAGTTTATTGAAGTTTATTTGGTAATTTAATTAGAAAGCGTGACCGAAAAGTACATGTTTATTTAAAAATCAACGTTTGCAAGTTTCTTTTATAAGATGAAAATATAGATGTTTAACTTAGACTTAAATGTACAAAAATGGTAAATCAATGTACTTGAAATTGAAAAAATCTATTATTTTTGTTTTTATGCCAAATAAATTTATATGCCACAAAGAACACCAACAGACTAAAGGGCAAAAAGAAGAAGAACACCAACACAGATAACTTATAAAATAGAAGACAATAAATCGTTGTTTTATTAAATTTTTATCATACTATACTTATATTTAACCAAAAATTGCATTAAAAAAAATAACAACATTGGAGTTTTTATCTTTTGATGCCACATCATCCGCTTGTTTTATGCAAACACCACCTTCGACATGTTAGAACAATATCCACGGGATCTAGATTGGTGACACTGGCAAGCCCTTAATTACCCTTTCTGACCTAATTACTGAGAAAATGCAATTGGTTAATAATTAATATTGATTAACCACTAGTACCGTCTTGGCTTCGCACGGGTGCGAAGTAAATTATGAAGATGAGAAATGCGCTTAGCAAAAAATAAATTTAGTAAGCCCATATGTATCCACTGAGCCATTCTCAAGGATGATCTTTCATCCATGCGGAATTTAATATACATATATTCTTATTTATTTAACTAAACTTTTCTTTAAGTAACTGTAGCTTCAGTTCCTAACCGGAGGTTAAGCTCGTGGTATCACCTTCCCCATATGTTTTTCACGAGGAAAAATGCACACAATGGCCAGCAAGAAGCTGGGAAAGCATGCTAGTTACAACTGGACAGTTATTGTTCAGTGATCACACCACTATGAGCCCGTTTCCTCATTCCACGTGTTTAATTGACTTGTGTTCTTTGATTTTCTATAGAGTGTTCCAAATTATGTTGGCACAATCCTTAAAAATGAATAATTATTTTTAATTTCGACATTGGACGTCATACATTGTGTTAGCTTTCATTTGTATGGCGACCATAGATGTTTGTTCTGTGTCTGTGTATATTAACAAACAAAAACTTTTTTTTTTTCTATACAAAACACATAATTTAATAATAAAAAAAATTACCGAAATATACATTTCTTACCTTTGCTGTCAAACTTTATCACGAAATTTCTTTGGGATCTATAAATGAAAAATAAATTAATAAGAATCATCAAAGTATGGCTTGCTTATAGATATCCGTAATCTTTAACAAAAGAATACACGTCAACTTGATAACCTTTTTTTTGTCGGTTAAGTATATCTTCGATTCGATAACCTTACAATATCCAACCGTAAATTTCATGTACACTTGTACAACAAGGGACACACTGTATAGTTGTTTACCTAGTAACTGTTATATATTCTTTGGTGGTGTTTCGATCGGAACGCTTTGTTCTGTCCTTCCGTCTCCATGTTTCTTATGGTGGGAGATTCAAGAGTTATTGATATCGAGAGAAACGTGGTGGGATCTTCCGCTACTTTTATACATAGATAAATAAATATTCATGGATATTTCACACAGCGCCATCTTGCCCCAATAATTGGTACACTTCGCCACTACTATCCTTGACATGGTATCACGATTATGAAAGGTTACGATTATGATTCTTTAGATAAATGCATAGTAATGAGTTATGTGATATGATATATTTCGTACAAGGGGATCAGTGAGGAACCGAGTCAAACTCAGTGACGCTTACTGAATGAGGACGTTCAGTTGTAGACTGATAGGCTGATGATCTTGGAAAAGTTAAGTGGATCCTAAGTTGAATTTTTCTGTGTTAGCTTTAAAGCTGCTTAGGTATATCTGCTTTTACGTTTCCAAGTTAAACTATGATAAAAATATTTTTTAAGAATTCAACTGAATTAAAGATTTTTAACTTTGACTCTGAAAAGGGGTCTACTCCCAGTTGCCACCACGATCTCCGCCACCACTGGTGGCAATCGAGAAAAAAATTCCCAGCCGCCACCAGTGGTGGCAATGGAGAAGTTTTTCGTTCTCGATTGCCACTAGGCAGTTGTGATAAAAAAGGTGACATCGAAACATATATATCACAAAAAGGTGATATATATCCATCTCGTTCTATTTCGTACGGAGTAATATAGAGAGCAATAATTTTAGAGCTGTCTTAACCAAATTTAGATTAGTTTGATGTCAACATAATAGGTGTGTGAATATGACTCCGCCCCTTTTTGTCAAAATAAAACACATTTGTTCGCTTACAAAATTAAAAAAAAAATTATTGAAAGTATGCTCCATCTGCAGCTACAACCTTCGCCCATCGTTCAGGTAGTTTTCGTATTCCTTGCTGGAAGAAGTCCTGGTCTTTTGAGCTTATCCAGTTGTCAATCCAAATTTTGATACTTTCACATGAAGTAAACTTTTCTCCAGTAAGGTCTGTCTGCATCGTCCGGAATAGGTGGTAATCCGAAGGAGCTATGTCTGGTGAATATGGCGGGTGGGGTAACACTTCCCAGTCCTGTCCCTCTAAATATCTTTTTACGACTTCTGCGGTATGCGGTTTGGCATTGTCATGCTGAAGAACTAATTTGTTATGTCTATTCACCCATTCTGGTCGTTTTTCTTCTATGGCTCGCTTCAAACGCATTAGTTGTCGTCGGTAAACTTCTCCATTAATAGTTTCAGAGGGTTTGAGCAACTCATAATATACAATACCTTTCTGATCCCACCAAATACAGAGCATGACCTTGGCACAGTGAATATTTATTTTTGGCTGTGATGGGCCTGGTTCGCCTGGTTTCACCCAAGCTTTTTTGCGTTTAGGATTTTCGTAGTGTATCCATTTTTCGTCTCCTGTGACTATCCGATGCAAAAATCCTTTTCTTTGCTGTCTTTGAAGCAGCATTTCACAAATGGTTTTCCGACGTTCCATGTCTCTTTCTTTTAAATCATGTGGAACCCAGTAACCGGCTTTTTGAATCATTCCCATCATTTGTAAACGCTTTGCAACAGTTGAACGATCAACATTTAATGCTGCAGCTAATTCTGATTGAGTTTGGCAAGAATCTTCCGCCAATGATGCTTCCAATTCAGCATCTTCAAATTTTTTTGGTGGTTTTCCATGTTCTTTATCCTCAGTACTAAAATCGTTATTTTGAAATCGTCGAAACCATTCCTTGCAAGTTGTATTAGACGGAGCATGCTCACCATAAATCTCCACAAGCAAACGATAAGTTTCCGCTGCAGTTTTCTTCGCAATAAAATAATGTAATAACACTTCCCGCAAATGACGTTTATTTGGAATAAAAACCGACATTTTCGAAAAGGTGAAAACAATTGTTGCTTACACTTCAACCAAATATCATAAAATGCGTTAGATAGCTGACATTCAGTACTATCGAATACAAGTATGGTCATTTATTAGTACACGTAAACAATACTAAAAACGACATCTGTTGAGAAAGGGCGGAGTCATATTCACACACCCAATAATATATAGGGTCTTTACATATATGAAATTACAGTTATGTTGAACTACTTACTGCAGTATTAGCTATTGGAATTATAAATCCTAATAAAAGCGAATAATAAATAATTTATTTTTAATAATAATTTATTACGGCATGTTATACCTCTTTCAAAATCAGTTATTATTACTTTTTGTGTTTTATTTTCTCTACAATATCGCTTTAGTTACAACACAACACGACAGAAAACATTAATAAAACAGTTATATTGCAGAAAACCTTAACGAAAGAAATCAAGTTTATAAAGACTTGTAAATCTATTAAATGCTTCAATAACCAGTATGTCCAAGTAACAAATCAATTTAAACTTTAAACATGTTTATTCATGTCAATTTGCTCAACAATCGGTGGCGATCGTGCGCGCACGCAACCAACTAACAAGGATTTTCGTCGCCTTGAACGCTTTTACAGCATACGATTTATTTTTGTATAACGCTTGTTAATTGTTATGCAGGTTACAACTGAATTCAAAAATAATTTGTCAATGCGTATTGAATTTTTATTTATTACCATTGTTATGCGATATGTTAATCAATTACAAAACGATTTTGCTGTTTTATTTTGTGTCATAAGGCTTTCGTGCAAACTAGTTAAGATTCATTTAAAGCTGAAATTGTGACAAAAGAACAAAACATGTAGTCGTTACTTACATTATGTAGATTAGTCTCTTGTACATAGAATATGACTTGTTGATTAAATATAGATATCTGTTGATCGAGTTTGTATCCAAATCCAAAGTTCCAGAGGCCGTACAATGGACTCAGTTCAACTTGATTATTTTTTTAGATTAATTTTATTACCAAATCTACTAAAATGGCTGGTGTATCGACATAACTAGATCTTTCTTCTCGCTCAGATTTTAGCTTTGAACACCTAAAATTTATTTAGGTTTGGTTACTTATTTTCATAGGCATATTCATATTAATTAAAGTGCAATTTTATCCCATTTCCTATTATAATATTCAAAAACACATAAAATGGAACCGCTATCTCTTTCAATTCTTTCGCGCACACCGTTTAGACATCCATCTTTAATCATTATTAGTGGGTACCAATCATAGTGATGATTGATAAAAAATGCAGACAAAAAATACTTGCTATCCTGTTTAGTTATTTTTAAACACTTAGAGAATATTCTGATCTGTGTGACCAGCAGTTTTCTTATCAATTGTCACGTGACACGAATCTTTCCCCAAGAAAGTCGTGAACTGTAAAGATGCATTGCAAAGTGGACAGCGCACAGTGTACAAACAGTCACACATTCCCATGGACTCCCTTTTACTTTCAATATTCTGAAATGTTAACTTTTAACCTTAGTCAAATTAAACACCTTATTAAGATCAGATATATTATTTTGAGCGAGGTGGCCCAAGGGCATAGACGCCGACTTTCAATCTGAAGGTCGCTCGTTCAAACCCACACCAATGAATTTGAGAATTAAAAATTAAAAAGTATGATTAAAAATAAAACAAACTATTCTAGGATAATGAATAATATTATTACGTTACAGTAAGATGCAAGACCTGAACAGCACCGAAATGGAAGCATTTATTTTTATCCTTGAGGATCCAGTTACTCGCGTCCGTAAGTGAGAACCCTCTAGTATCCCCCCTGAGTGGTGCCAAAAGAGGAGCACACCAAGTACCAAGTTCGTCCGGAGACGTACTGCGTCCTCACCAGATAATCTGCCGCCAAGCAGTGATGCACTCGTATTGCTGTGTTCCGGTGGAAGAGTGTGATCGTTGGTAAAATCACAGGTGGATGAGACGTAACATCCCCGTCTCGGGTGGCGAGAACTCAGATCGAATCTCTGTTGTTATGGGCTGAGGTAACAATTTACCATTTGGTGGGCCTTAAGCTCATCCTGACACTTCAGTAGAATTAAAAAAAAACTTTGTGTGAGGCATTTTCAGAAGCGTAGAGACGAAGTACTTCTGTTGAAGGTAGAAAAGTCACATCCACTACACCTGAATCCTCCAACTAATATGAATGTAGACATTTTAAAACGTTTACACAAGCATACCTGTGCACTAGGAATTGTTGTGTCACAGATGGCATGGACAAACTCATACTCATCACACAAAGTGTGCCCCGGCCGGGAATCAAACCCGGGACCCCTCGCTTCTAAGGCAGGGCTACTACCAACAAAGCCACGGAGCCGTCAAAAATAAAATAAAATAATAAAATTCGGGTTGCAGATATTTCTGGGCGCTATTTGTTTAAATCATTAGGTGCAGAAGATGCGCTGCTGATATTTAGGCGTCCGGCGCTTGCAACACTGATGACACGACCATGTTCCTAGGGCCACTGTCACCAAATCCATTTAAATTACAGTTTATATTATCTGTATGTATCAGATTATATTACTCTTAAAATGATGGAGCTGGAGGCACACCTGGTTATCATCATCATCATTAGCCTATTTCAGTCCACTGCTGGACATAGGCCTCTCAAAGTAAGCGCCATTTAGCCCGGTCTTCGGCTCTTTGGATCCAGTTTGTAGCCTGGTCATAGCCGCCCATAACAAAAGCAAAGCAACTTAGGTCCCCCCCGACCAAAGTATGAGAAGACCCAAGTCGCATCCCGTTGCACTTATTAATAATTAATATGACATACCAATTTCATTTTATTCAACGGAACACTAAGAACCCAATTGTTAGAATTCTTATAACGGATTGCAAAAATAATAAAATAAATTATTCAGTCAACTCATCCCGCGGGATGAGTTTAGAGCGGGATGAGTTGACTAAAGAGCCTTAACTACGATAAAGAGACAAAAAAAAAACAAGTTTCTGCCAGGACCAAAGACATATCAAAGGTTAAATATTAATTGAGTTGGCATTAGTGAAAAATACCAATCCTAACTACCGTTTAGCGGTTTAACAACACCAGCTTACAAGGTCTTCGCGGGCGGCTGCATCGTGTGGTCGTGCCCATAGATGAAACTATTGCGTCGCCGACATTTCGGTCGCCATGGTAACCAAAAACAAATGACTACCTGAAATAAGCCTTAGCATAAAAGTATAGGGCTTAAAATGGGAAACAGTGGAGAGATGGGTCTTCCTCGTGATCTTATGAAATAGGCCGATAGGTGGTTAAACGGACTATTTGGTGTCACGAATGTGCAAGTAACGGTTTGCTAATGGTGCGAACGTTCTACGTTCTCATTTTTAGTTTTGCGTATGAAGAAATAAATAATATGAACACATTCTTGAAAAAGGCGTCAAAATGTTGGGTCCTGTTGCAAATATTGGGTGTGTGAATATGACTCCGCCCTTTCTCAACAGATGTCGTTTTTAGTATTGTTTACGTGTACTAATAAATGACCATACTTGTATTCGATAGTACTGAATGTCAGCTATCTAACGCATTTTATGATATTTGGTTGAAGTGTAAGCAACAATTGTTTTCACCTTTTCGAAAATGTCGGTTTTTATTCCAAATAAACGTCATTTGCGGGAAGTGTTATTACATTATTTTATTGCGAAGAAAACTGCAGCGGAAACTTATCGTTTGCTTGTGGAAATTTATGGTGAGCATGCTCCGTCTAATACAACTTGCAAGGAATGGTTTCGACGATTTCAAAATAACGATTTTAGTACTGAGGATAAAGAACATGGAAAACCACCAAAAAAATTTGAAGATGCTGAATTGGAAGCATTATTGGCGGAAGATTCTTGCCAAACTCAATCAGAATTAGCTGCAGCATTAAATGTTGATCGTTCAACTGTTGCAAAGCGTTTACAAATGATGGGAATGATTCAAAAAGCCGGTGACTGGGTTCCACATGATTTAAAAGAAAGAGACATGGAACGTCGGAAAACCATTTGTGAAATGCTGCTTCAAAGACAGCAAAGAAAAGGATTTTTGCATCGGATAGTCACAGGAGACGAAAAATGGATACACTACGAAAATCCTAAACGCAAAAAAGCTTGGGTGAAACCAGGCGAACCAGGCCCATCACAGCCAAAAATAAATATTCACTGTGCCAAGGTCATGCTCTGTATTTGGTGGGATCAGAAAGGTATTGTATATTATGAGTTGCTCAAACCCTCTGAAACTATTAATGGAGAAGTTTACCGACGACAACTAATGCGTTTGAAGCGAGCCATAGAAGAAAAACGACCAGAATGGGTGAATAGACATAACAAATTAGTTCTTCAGCATGACAATGCCAAACCGCATACCGCAGAAGTCGTAAAAAGATATTTAGAGGGACAGGACTGGGAAGTGTTACCCCACCCGCCATATTCACCAGACATAGCTCCTTCGGATTACCACCTATTCCGGACGATGCAGACAGACCTTACTGGAGAAAAGTTTACTTCATGTGAAAGTATCAAAATTTGGATTGACAACTGGATAAGCTCAAAAGACCAGGACTTCTTCCAGCAAGGAATACGAAAACTACCTGAACGATGGGCGAAGGTTGTAGCTGCAGATGAAGCATACTTTCAATAATTTTTTTTTTTAATTTTGTAAGCGAACAAATGTGTTTTATTTTGACAAAAAGGGGCGGAGTCATATTCACACATTATTATTTCGATCCAGATTGGCAGAAATGTGTTGAAGAATGTGAGGAATGGCTCCCATGCAGGTTTCCCTGGGGAGAATTTTCCATTCAACATTTACAAGCGTTCACGCCTGCCATTCCACTTCTTCAGGTTCTTCACCACCGGCTTCGGCTACCTCGTTCTCTGGCATCAGTTGAGAAAAAAACAGCTTATAAGCTTGGTATTAATGGGAGGAAGAAATCAAATCAACATATTATTTGAATACGAAAAGATGTAGACGTAGTAATCAGATTTTTTTGTAGTTATTAATCTCAACAATTAAAACATGAAAATAATTGATTTATAATTCTTTACACGGCAGACCATCAACTACAAAATAAGCTTTTCAATGCAGCTGTATGTTTTTTTTGATAGCATCTAATGGCCTGTTTTGGCCATGAAATCTAATCGAATGCCGTGACGGCAAACGGCATGAACGCTCTCTCATGTCTCACATCTGCCGGGCGTTCCGTGCCGGCTAATGTTTTAGTATGTTTTTACGCGATATCTTCGCCAACTGTCCTATTAATATATCTATTGTCTGGATGTAAATATAGAGAAAAAGATGTATTCTGTCAGCAACCTGATTCCCAGTAACAGATATGCTTAGTTTGGGATTCAACAGCGATGTGAAAAATGACCAAACAACCAACTTACGCTTTTTTGTTCTGATCAATCTAACGAACCCACAACTTACATCGCAAAAGGCAACCAATTGAGCTATGAAGAAAATCTAAAATATAATGACTGGCCACATAACTTAGTTGATAGTAGCTCTGCCTTCTGCGCAGTTGTGGGTTCGATTCCCATCCAGAACAAGCATTTGTATGACGAACATAAATGTTTGTTCTGTCTGGGTGTTAATATGTATTAAATACATGTATTTACAAAAAATAAAAACTAAGTAAGTATTTCATCAGTTACATAGTTCTCATAGTACAGGCTATGCTTAGTTTGGAGCTAGACGACGCTGTGTGAAAAGTCCATGAATATTTATTATTTTTTTATTTAATACACCTAAACCAAATCTATTAAATATAACTTGGCTATCTGTCCCTAAAATCATTTTAAAGGACAACCGTAACATTTCGCACCTTATAACAATCAAGGAACTTAATTAAGGCGCAACAAGCGTGTGAACAGTCTACAGGGTGTTCGGGATTCCTGCAGGCAGTATAAATAATAGATCGGTCGGTTTCGGCATGCAGGAAAGCAGATAATGACCGACGGCCGTGTATTCTGCGAATGGTACAATCGGCAACAGAATCAGTGGTTTTTAGAACAAATGAGAAAGCACACGATGAAGAGTAGACTACGAGGGATGGACTGAGAGGCTTGAACGAAGAAAAAAAGAAAAAAATATATATCCAGAATTCGAGTCGATAAGATATGGATATAGATGGCTCCTTGGCTTGGCTGGTAATTGCCCGGCGTCGATTATTGGCCGGAACACACTTGGTAAGCAATGAGTTTGTTCTCGGGTCTTGGGTGATTGTCTTGTTTCTGTTTGTCCGTGTCATCTGCTACACAGGGAATCCTAGTGTAGGAGTTTGAGTGTGTACATTTAAGCTTCTTGTTACAACAAAACGAAAAAAAAAATGGATGATATTATTTGGAGCTATGTATCTATAGATGCAATATCTGCCTAAAGTCAGACTATAACATAATCTATTGCTGTTCCCCTAAAATTCAAAGCTTAGTATATTCTCTATGAGTTACGTTGAATGATCAGTGAGAGCAATTTTTTTACGATTATATAACTGAAAAGTATCATGTTCGCGAAAAGAAAGTAATTTTTTTATTAGAGGTTTCAAAACGAGCGCGAAATTTAGCAGAAGTCGTCGCGTGATCGTATTTATTATTTAAAAAAGCGATAGTTTCGAGTATTTTGTAAAAATTAAACGGAGAGCGTGGTGGCCAAAGGAGAGCTTGGTGGCCAAGGGGCATAGACGCCGACTTTCAATCTGAAGGTTGCTGGTTCAAACCCACACGCTCACCAATGAGTTTTTTCACTTGAAAAATTTATGTACGCAATACCACGTTCTCGAAACGGTGACGGAAAACATCGTGAGGAAACCGGCATGTCTTAGAACTATAAATTCGAAGACATGTGACATCTACCAATCCGGATCCCGTGGTAGATCAAAGCCCATCCACTCTCAATTATCGAGAGTAGGCCGGTGTCCCTGCAGTGGGAACATTAGAGGCTGGTATGGTAAACGGAGATAATATTTTTTGTTTTTGGCTTTGATTGAGAAAACACCTTATTATTTTGTTACTGAACTTGATGCTGAGTGTACAATTTTAGCAGCCAATGCAATGAATTCATATTCGCATTGCTATCTTCATTGCGGTCATGCCGCGACTTCTACAGTGTTGCCATAACTATTATATGAATTAATAAAGTGTGATAGTGTTGGTTTTAGTCATTGGTTATTAATATACTAATTAGTACATCTAGTTAAGTAGTTGAGATTTTTTTGTTGCAAATGATTTTGTCGTGGCTATTGAAAACCTAATGGTGAAATGATTAGTAGCAAAACAATTGCATCTTGCCTCATCTAATAATGATAAGTTTTGTGGAATTATTAGAAATCTACATTTGGAATATAAAAAGAGCAACTGAATGAACTTGAAGATTTTTCAACCAACAACAAAATATGGAACTTTAAACTGGTATCGTTTCTATACCATACCATGTACCTTACCATGTGCCTTTAAAATAATAGAAAGAATCATTTCATATAACTAAAATACTCACACCAAAGTGGTTGTATTTACTCTATGTTAGATATATTAATTGAAGTTAGTCCACTTGCATAATAATGCCACGCTGCCAAAGCAAGCGCAATTATGGAAACTTTAATAAAATAAACTCATTACTGATATAATAATAAATTAGTATTGTAATAATAGAATAGATAAATTTTAATAAGCAAGAGGCAGTAATTAATTTCATTAATCTTCGTGGCATTTACTATCCATTATTACAGGTATGAATGAATGATGATCTTTAAAATGCTGAGATATACACAAAAAAAACAGTCTACTACTATTATTCATAAATAAATATAATAGTAATTTCTTAAAACCTTTTTTATTATACCTTTTAATTACTTTCTTTTCACGAACATGACACTGCTTAATATAAATATGTTGCTTATATCTCCATATACATCTTGTTTGTCAATATTAAAATATATGAAATTAATTTCAAAGGCCGTTTTATTTATATATGATACATGGTGGCAGTAACCACTTAACATCAGGTGGGCTGTCAGATAACCCCGTCAATTTAGATAGGTAATATACATAAAAAAAAATCGTGTGCGTATTGATTATCCAATACCTGACAGCCTACCTGTTAAGTGGTGACTGCCACCCAAAAATGACTTGGGTCCTCCCCTACCCAAGTAAGGGAAGACCGCGTTGCGCCCGTCACTCTGAGATCTATAACTTTCCTATAAATCTCAGAGTGTACCAGTACACACCCTTTCACCGGAACATAGCAACAAGTGCACCACTGCTCAGGTATTGGGTGTATCATCTCTATATTAAATACATCTATTGCAACCAGTCGACTTGAATAAGATTCCACGCTGTCGATGCATGCAATTATCGAGTTCTAAATAAAACTACCCTCAATTACAGACATGTAAAATTATATTATGATAAACTTGTATACGATCTGAAAAAGGGTAATATTTAGTACTCCTCTGCTAAACTTCTAATGCATCAATAAACAGACATTTAACATAACCCAAACTAAGCACGGCTTATATTATGGGGCCTAGATATTTGACAGAATACTTATTGTATATGGTACATTTTGTAAATACACAAATATAATATACACCCAGACAGAATAATCATCCATTTTCGTCACACATAAATAAATGAATGTACACGTACCCCCTGGGTGGTGCTAAAGGAGCAACCAAAAGTAGCAGTAGAACTTGTGCCAAGTTCGTCCGGTGAGCTACTGCCACCACATCTGGAATCTGCCGCCAAGCAGTAGTGCTTGCATTACTGTGTTCCAGTGGAAGGGTGTGGCTGCCGGTGAAATCACATGCGCATGAGACGTATCACCCCCGTCTCGGGTGACGGACGCAGCAGGATGAATGCGACTCAGTAAAGATTTGGATCTCATACTGAGTCGCACGCATTACTGTTGTCATGGGCGAGGGACATCACTTACCATCAGGTGGGCCCTAAGCTCGTTCCGTCACATATTCAAATAAAAAAAGTAAAAATTATTATAATCTTTAGTTATAAATAATATATTTTAGAACCTCGCAGACTAAGAACATTTCCATTGCACTACTACTAAGCATATCGAACATTTTACATTAAATTCAATTTACGGTTCAAGATTACGGTCATCAAGTATATATAAACGGTGAAGCCACTAATCACTCCGATTGCACGGACGTTCGCACTTTGCCTGAGGTCTGCAGATCACGATTCTTATATCCGCCATAAATACAGTGATCCAGTGTGATTACACGCTTGATGCGAAATATTAATCCTTGCAGCCAAGAGCGCAGCCAGTGAGTCAGGGGTAGGAAAATCATTCCAAATATTAAAATATACGAATCAAGTGTTAAAGGAACTCACACTTCAAGGGTTCCGTAACCAGATGCATACCACAGTCTGCAGATCACGATTCTTATATCCGCCATAAATACAGTGATCCAGTGTGATTACACGCTTGATGCGAAATATTAATCCTTGCAGCCAAGAGCGAAGCCAGTGAGGTAGGGGAGGAAAATCATTCCAAACATTAAAATAAACCAATCTAGTGTTAAAGAAACTCACACTTCGAGGGTTCCGTAACCAGATGTGTACCACAGTCTACAGATCACGATTCTTATAAAATATAGTGATCCAGTGAGCGAAATATTAATCCTTGTCAAGAGCGTAGCCAGCCAGCCAGGGGGAGTAATATCATTCCAAAATTTAAACTAAACCAAGTGCGAAATAAACTCACCGTAGCCGAATGCAGACCTCAGTCTGCAGATCACGATTCTTAATATGTAATATATGTATGAATTTATGAAAAATCGTAGCACAAAAAAGTATTATATCATTAATGTGGATCCCATACAAGAAAATCTTAGTTTAGGCTTGGATGGCGCTGTGTGAAATGTTCATGAAAATACATTACAAATATATGAAGAAGATCGCGGGTTCAAATCGAACATTGGAAGGCTTGGAAGGACTCACAATTTATCTATACCCTACATCCGTTACATAACCGTTTCACGGACAGCAGACTCTTGCAAAATGAAGAAATAAATAAACCTGATTGATTTATAACCTGTTCAATACCGCTGCGTGCGCAGGTAAAACACACAATAATTTTCAATAAACACGCCTTCATTATATTAATCATCCTGAGATTATCGGGGGGTATCAGTGTCAGAGAAAGTAGAGGTTTCAGTACTGGCACATCTAAATTTATGTTTGCGTACCAAAGTACTGTTATTTATTAAGAAAATTATACTTTGATTTGTTTATGAAAGTAATGTGAAATTATTTGTCATTTTAGTTGATTAGGCATTTAATTAAGTCACGTACTGAAGGTTTCATTTAATAATTAATAGTTATAGAAACAGTTGTTCCACGCAATATAATATATTTTATATTCATAGACATTCTATACAACCCCAAACTAAACATAGCTTGTACTACAAGAACAAGATAACTGATGGGAAACTTATATAGATCAAGCCATTCTGAGATGCTGGTATTTCATAAATACGCCAATTAATTTTAATTTATAAATGTCGGTTGATAGATTGATGACAGTGATGGTGCATTAAAATAATGTTGGGACATTTCAAGATAAGCAAGCACAGCTATGGAAGGAAGCGCATTCTGTCTTTTCTTTGTTTTAGCAATCAGGAAATAGTAAACAAAATCATGAATAAACTTTAGACAACTTTATGAAAGCATTTCCGTTACACGGGATGTACTAGCCTACGAAACAAAAGCGATTGGACGCCCACTCATACAAGTTAATCACTAGTTAATGAATTCAGTGTGGGATGTGGTGAACGCGTGCCGACCATTGTGCCGTGTTTAACATGTTTTAAGAGTGAAATCCGTCCACAATTTTTTTTGCGTCGAAGACCGCCACCATTTTCAACCTGTTAACAATTCAGCTGTAGCTGTTTATGATTTTGCTGTTTTTTTTTTTGTTTTTTTTTACCCTAGATCTCCCTCCGCGAACCGATTTTAAATATTCTAGTTTTATTTAAAAGGATATATTTTTAGTAGCTCGCTTAGTTCGCGTTAATGTTGATTTAGTCAACTAATTACGGTTATTTGATACAAAGTTTACCCCTATCACCATGCCACCCTCGATAAGTTCTTAGCGAGAAAAAGTAGATCCAGGGTCCCTCTCTATATCAAAATTCATCTTAATCGATTCTGCGGCTTAAGCGTGAAAGCGTAACAAACAAACTCACTTTCGCATTTATAATATTAGGATTATGCTGAGTCTTTTTAACCGACTTCAAAGAAGAAGGATTATATACCTCCAGCGTGGTCTCACAGAAAATCCACCTCTACAGTACTGCAATCAATATTGTAGAACTACGAAAGTATTGTATTGTATTGTAGTTGATTAGCTTTTGAAAACAGTTAATTATTGTTAACCTCACAAATTTATTGTTATATTCATATTCATATGAATAAATACACCTTAAAAAAAATACGCAGTGAATGAACATAAAAGTTAAGATTTTGTTTCGTTTAATGATTGAATGACAATAAAAATTCATAAACAGCTACAGTCTGCTTACAAAACAATACGAAATATAAGTTACGCAACATTAATAATACATTTCAGCACATTTTAAATGGCAATTTCTCAAAAAAATATCTAATAAATGCTGACATTTTTCTGTTCTTACAAAATGACTCCTACGCATTCATTGTATTCAATACCAAGATATCTAATTGAACATGGATTAAAATATCAAACAACATTCAACCTTCATCGATTGGATATAAGGCTATAATGCACTTCAGAGACTGCGGAAGAGTTGGGTGGTCTGTCGATCTGTGCAAAACTATTTTGAGTGATTTTGTAGATGAATAATAATTTGTGGTGACTCACTCTCGTAGGTGTACTGCAATAGATGAAATCAATTAATTTATCACTGTAGCGCATTGATATAAGAAATTACGAAGATACGCCTCTTTCTAACATTACGCTAACAAAAACGAAACCAGACTACTTATAAACTACACTACTGATAAAAACACAGATTAATAAAATAATAATAAATATTCACGGTCATGATGGCACCATCGTGTCTCAAACTTATATTATAAACTTAAATAGCTTGTATTATAGGAACTAGAATTTTGTAAACATATACATAAAATACATATTAACACCAGACGGCAGAGCTACTGAGCTACTGAGGTCAGAAAAATACGAATAGAGACAGAAAGAGCTATACATATACAGTAGTGCATACAGTAGTGTGAAAGAGATGACAATTATTTTCCGCGTATTGTGTTCGCGGTACTTCATAAACTGCAGTAAATGTGACAAAGCATTTTGTGCGCACGCATCGAACTCAAGCGATCATTAATCACGTTTGACGTCACGTCTTTAATAACATCATTGCTATAAAGTCTAATTTTAATAATAATTATCATTTTACCAAATGTGGCTATAATCGTCAAATGAAACATTGAGTAACTGATACATTTGGTTGTATTACATTTGGTTCTACATTTGCTAAATTATTATTATAAAAAATTATTCTACATCCATTTATTCTCTTTACAAATAAAACAATACGGTTTTCTCAGTTTCTTTTTTTTTTTGCTTTTTCTCTTCTTCTCAATTTCAATTAATATTGGAAATATAATAAATAATTATAATAGTATAGTAACTGCAACTTACATTTATACAGTAATCACTGAACATAACAGGAAAAGACTAGATTTGTCAAATGTCTACAATAGTCTCCGTAGATTAGTTCATAGTAACGATGTCCTGGGTTCCAATACCGACTGTAAAAAAGTAGATATGTATCACGTGCTTTACTAGGCATCCAAATAAATTCAAACTGGTGGTAAAAGAATTGTAGTATACAGTTTAGGAACTATGGAAAATATATATAGAAAAAGTTAATTTTTGTAATAGTAGGTAGCTACTATAAAATCAAAAAATAATTGACGTTTTAAAAACGCTCCCTGGCAAGTGACCTTGGCAATGTTTTTACATTTGTCGAAAATCTAAGAATTACGTATTCAGTAGCATCAGTAGTCGTTTCCGAGATAAATATTTGAGACTAAATTTAAGGATAACTAAAAATAAACTTTAACAAAAGTGCCAAATCATACTAAAACATCCTTATCTCACAGCTTAGTTGTTTTAAAACCTCCTAAACATCTCCTCACAAAATTGTTATATCAAGGTACAGCCGTGCACATAAAAGTTTCTTTTATAAATGTTATAGACTTCTATTATTCACTCTTGCTTGTTCAGAGTAGTCCAGTTTCTTGTAAAAATTAGGACAAATGTTTTCCCAATTTAACTTTTTTTACCTATCACGCCTATAACAATATTAAATACCTATACAATAGATTGTTTCACAATCGACGAATATATTAAAATGTGTATTAAATATACCAACAAAAGATTTTCATAGAAGAAATGAGTAATAGTAGTAACCTTTCAAAATCATTGAGTTTTTAACTCATATTATCTACCTTTCTTTTATTCACTCTTGCTTGTCTAGAATGAATAAAAATAAAGAAATTAAAACGCTAACAAATCTATTTTAAATTAAATTTTACGATCCGTAAAGTTCCAAATAAACACTAGAATTCAAAAAAAAATGTTTAAAGCGTCTTCAATGATTGTATCCTTCAAAATCCTCACACAAAAATAATAGTTAACAACTTGACAGTGGCAAATACATAGAAATGTCAAGCCAGAAAACAAGGTTAAATTGCGACTTGACAGTGACAAATGCATGGAAATGTCAAGCTGGAAGAAAAAAGTTACCACTTGTGATATTGGCAGTGGCACGTCTCCAGCGATGACCATCAACACGAGGATCTGAGTGACCCCGCGCCGGTCATTTATAAACCCGGCCATGGGAACTGGCTGATAGCCCATCGCACGTAGCTAGAACTTGCAATTATATTACCACCTGTATTTTGTGAGTTGTGTATCAATTAAAATACTTTTCTAGAAATAATAATTATAAATAATTTCTGTTTTATTTAATCCGTTTAGAATAGGTAGTCTATGCTGTGGGCTCATTTTTTCAAAAAGGGCACTGGATATTTGAATACCATACTTGTTGTATACCATAACATATACATGTTATACAATAAGTATGGTATACACCATACTTGTTGTATACCATAACATAGATTAACACTAGCATGAAGTAGAAGGTATGTACACAGGCGAACTTAACCATGAAAAGTGTTTTCTTACAGTAAACCTGGGGTGCTAGACAGGTGTGATAGAAAAGGTAAGTGGACATGAAGATAAAGAGACACGCTTAAAATAATACAATAGAAGATAAGATTTTTCATTTCAAAAAGTGAATCGAATTTAATATTATTATTATTGCTGTTTATAAGGGTTTCAGAAATTCGTTGATTAATAAAACCTGTAATCCTACCTTTTTTTTTTTTTTTTTTTTTTTTTTTTTTTTTTTTTTTTTTTTTTTTTTTTTTTTTTTGTTTCGTGGGGAAATGCACTCGCATACCGCCCTGCCACGGGGAGACAGAGCGGTTATGTGGGACTAGACCCACTAAAACCCCACGGTGTCCTCCTCTGCCGCTTAGTGGCGGGAACACGGGAACGTTAACACACACATCCGCGAACCCGCCACGGCTGTCCGTCTCCGGACCCCTCTCTTTTTGGCACCGAGTGCCACGCCTTAGTTAGCGACACGCCAGAACACATAGCGTGTCGCAACCACCTCGGGGACCTGGCCAGCGAAAGGGCGTTAGATGACCCCGTATCTAAACGCCCTAGGTCCCCATGCGACGGGTCAGATATGTGGCCCCGTCGCCTGCCACTACGGCCGCAGAGGATAGGGAGAGTGGCGCCTCTCAATACCAACACTCCTCTTCCCCTGCGGCCCCACCGCGTCCGCCATCTAGCGGTGGCGACCCCGCCGTGGCCGCGGAAGGTAGGGAGAGCGGCGCACCGCTATACCGGCACTCCTCTCCCGCCGCGGCCCCTAACCCTCAACTGCGGTGCCGCCCATACGACACCGCAGCCCGCCTCAGTTGCGGTGCCCCCCATAAGGCACCGCCACCTACTGTGGCCGCTCCTAGTCGGCTTGGAGGCAAAGCCTAAAGGAGCAGCCCCTCCCGGGTTCCTCTTGGCTTCACCGTGGGCAGCCCAACCACGGTTACTAAGCCCCCCCGCCCCGACAAGGCGGGAACCCGCGGGGGGACCTGTAATCCTACCTAGCGCAATAAAGTCAACTACATGCAATGCATCATTATAAATATTGATTACAAATAAGTAAAAAATTAAGTCGTAGTTATATATACATATGGTACGAAAGTAGGTACAAACTGTAATTTGTACAAATAATGGATAATGTTATACCTAAAAATCAAATTCCTATCTCTCACGATAGGATTCCCTGTGCTTATGAGAGCTGGTTCCCTTATTTATTTTTATTTTTTTACAAAACAGTAGATTTTTAGATAAGAAATAGATTTTTAGATAATTGAGGATATATTGTACATATCGTTATTTGTTATATCTAACTTTTAAAACGTAGGAATTTTTCTAGCATAACATTGAAATAAAAAAATTATTAAGCTATATATTTAGAGAGGTTGTACGGAAGCGGTTGTACGGGTTCGATTCCTGGCCTAAGCTTTGTGTGACGAGCGTAAAGTTTACTCTCGGGTCTTGGGTGTCTGTCTTATATTTCTTATCCATGCCACCTGTAAAGGGAATCCTATTGCAGGGGTATGTGTGTGTGAACATTACATTCACTTTATGAATCAGCATCCCAACCAAAGATGTTTTTCGGAAGTGGATTGTCAGACCATGAGAACAGATGGTATCGCTGTCCCGCTCGCACGTGATGATGTGCACGATAGCGTTATGATGACAACTGTGGAGGCCTTGTCGATCTGAAAGGACGGGAGGACATGTTAGTTAAACTATATCATCCTTTACTGCTTTGCACAAAACAATTCTATGAGTCAAGTGAACGAAGAAATAACATTACAGTTCATAACGATGATGGTAAAGTGTTTACCTCCGCCCATATCAGGATTTGAATAATTATTTTAGGTTATAAAGCTGTATGTACATTCTACAATCACCGGTAAATATATCGGTAACTCGAAAAACAATATTCATAACCATGAAAGTTAATCACTAATCAAGTGGGTCTTCAGCTTGTTCCGTCACTTGACTAGAATAAAAAATAATCATTGACACATTTCTCTAAGTTCAGTTGATTGCCAATCTCTCCTAAAACATGAAAGATGGTCCTCACGTTACACACAGATATAATGAACAACGAAAATGTACCGTACAGATACACACGGCATAATTGTTGTGGGGATCGACGCAAATCTGAGGTCATAGGCCGAGCGAGATACATAACTCCCGAACATGTCATAGAATATACATTACAACCATCCGCCATAGAATATACATTAAAGGAACAGAACCGTCAACCAATTTGATATATCTGTGTGCATGTAATGTGCCTAAGGAGCTCCTGTGACCCGTTATTTATTCACTATATGTTTAGTTGTGAGTAAAATTTGACGTGTCCAAATGATACTTGAGATCTAAAGAAATAAATGTAAACGTACCTACCAACATCTATTTAACAGAATTCATACAAAAAAAAAAAACATTTTGAAAACGGACTTTTGGCGATAATATATATTGCCTTGGATAAATTTACTAAAAGTCCACAGACACATACAATCAAACACAGCTGTTTGATCGTACGTATCTATTGTGTTGTAATCAATTTCTCAAACTAATAACACCTCTCATTGTAGTCGAGGGTTTCAAAGATATTATTATAATTATTATTAATTATTGTCATAAAACATATAGGTATGTATATTATTGGTGCTTTAATTAGTTTAATTAGCTGAATAAATTAGCGAAAGTTCATTTATCGTTAAAACTTGAAAATGGACTGTAATTATATCTTATGATAATGTCATATGCTTTAGGAGCTCTTGTGACACGTTAAATGCTCACGAATATATTTACTTGTGCTTGTAAACATTGACGTTTCCAAACGACACTTGAGATCTAAAGGAATACCTTAAGAGTTTGCACACGTTCTAAGGCTAGAGATACAGATTGCCAAATACGCAACCAATTAAATTCTCGTGAAGAAAAGCGTTAGTTATATTCTATGGTTCTGTGGTATAATGTTGAGGATCGTACGCTAACACACGTCCCAAAGACTCGATAGGTCATCAAGGTGAAGGGTAAGGGTCAACTCGGTTGGGGTCAGTGTTATTGTCATGGAGATACATTGTCGTATTTTTTGTCAGCGATCATTGTATAGCTTCTTAAAATATAATGTCTACAATGATTTAAAGCATTATGCATAAAATATGCATATTTATCTGAAAAATATTTACATGCGCACGAATATATTTACTTGTGTGTGTAAATTTTGACGTGTCCAAACGATACGAGATCTAAAGGAAATAATAACTTTAAATTTGCAAACAATCTAAGACAACGAGTACAGAAAGCTAACCACGTATCCAATTAAATTCTTGTGAAGAAAAGCGTCAGTTATATTCTATGGTTCTGTGGTATAATGTTTAAGGTTGTACGCTAACACACGTCCCAAAGACTCGATAGGTCATCAAGGTGAAGGGCGAGGGTCAACTCGGTTGGGGTCAGTGTTATTGTCATATAGATACATTGTCGTATTTTTTGTCTTCTAAAATTATATAACTTCTTAAAATGTAATGTGTACAATGATTTAAACCATTACACATAAAATATACATATATCTGTAAATTTTTTACACAAGCCTCTAAAATTTGATTGTAAAAATGTTTATTTCAAATTGAGGCTACTACTAGTTTTCAACGGGAATCATGTTGATCTCAATACACGTATCGGTGGTGTGAAAGAGAAACCTAAAGAAGCAGTAGAACTTGTGCCAAATATGTTTTGAGAAGTACTGCCCCCACAACACACCTCCTATTGCATAATGAAAAGAGATTACCTTAGGTTTGTCACGAAAGTTTTCGAAGATTGTTTGATATATTGAATTTAGCTAAGGACAAAATTTTTTTTTTTTTTTAATGCAATTTACCTGATGTCCCACCTTGTGGTAACCCACGCCCATGACAGCAGTAATGCGACTCAGTATAAGATTTGGATCTTACACTGAGTAGTATTCACCCTGCTGTGTCCATCACAGGCAGCAGATTACAGGTGTGGTCGCAGTACCTCTCCAAACGAACATTCTACTGCTACTTTTGGTTGGTGCGTACCACCCAGGGGGTACGTGTAGGGAATCAAAGGGTACACACCTACGGACGCGACACTCCGAAAAGTATGATTTTCATACTCTGTTATCGTCCATAATAACATCTAACTTACATCTTTCATGCAGAATTATTCGTAACTACGAGTACTTCGAAACCGGCTAAGTGCGATTCAAACGCACGGTTCCATACCACCGATTATTTAATTTTAATAATTTTAGCTATAAATATACCAACAAAATATTCGGTGAATATTTCAGCCTGCCAATGTATAGATCAAAGATACAATCATTCAGTTCATATAAAGTTATACCATATATAATAATATTAACTTATTAATAAACATTAATAAACTTATGAGACATCTTATTACTTTAAACGAGCAATTCTTGGACATACATTTATCTGTCTGTATCTCGGAAACAGTTCTAATGATTTGGGAAAAAAATTGTGTTTAGATAGGTTTTTGCTCTTGAAGCTTACCTGTATAATTGTATTTCATGTAAAAACGTACTTTACAAAAAGAACCGAAGCTCAATAGCCCAGGTACAATGTCAAATAAAAGTCGGGTTACCACGCGAGCAAATCTGGAGTTTCCTTTACCCTATGGGGAACCCTAAAACAGCTTGAAGCTCATACATTGTCTTCAACCGATAGGGTCGTCACGTCATCTTGATGTGGGTTGACAACGTGAAAGTTGATTGTGTGTCTGTCAGCGACGTGATTCCAACAGGTTAATGATATTTAATGCACAAGAACTTATTTTCCAGTGCTTCCGAGACATCAGACAGTCTATAAAAACGATCTAGGTCTTGATATAAGTCTAGATTGTTCTTCTTGGCTTGAATACAAAGGCACGATTACTGAGACAGTCGGCTGGACATTTTGATTTCTGATAGCTATTGTAACTTTTATATCATACTTTTTTTTCAAGCTTTTATTTAACTTGCAATGTATGTTTGTCAGGGTGGAATCTTGGCAACTGAATTTTAAATCAGTTATCTTTAACTGATAGAGCTGAAACTTGATAGACACGCTTATTTTGGATGACAATGCACGCTTAGTTATGTGACGTCATTCTAATTCCAATATGGCTGATCATCCAAGATGGCGGACTAGTTATTTTTTCTGCACTAACACAGTATGGGCATCAAATGAAAGAGCTTGCTGAGGAGAACATGAAAAAAGCTTGTTATTAAAAAGTTTTTTTTACCATTCACTCATTGTAAATAATATCTGAAATTAGAATTTTTGAAGTAACAGTAGATTACCAATCAAGTACCATAAAAATTGATGAGATGACGCGGTTATATAAAAGTTTTTTTATAAAAAAAAATACGTTTCTTTAGAAATACAATTAAACAGGTAAACTTATACAGCACAACGCTATCTAAACAAAATTTTATCATATATACACTGATTTTGCTGACGGTACGTTCTGCTTAACTTATGACATTATAAACAACCAAAGATTTAGATTAACGTTCTAACCTACCCAATAGCACACAAATTGTCTAAAATCAATCTATAAAAGTGGAATCACGAGTAACCTTTACCGATTCTCACAATTATATCTTCAAAACCACGGTACAGGGGAATAGGGACAATAGATTTATTTAAATTGAATGAGACCAGCAACAAATCGTCATAGAAGGCTATCAGAGCAGGAACTATCAGATGCAGGATGGTCCATTCCTACCCCATTGTAAGAATATAATGGTACTACGAATCGTCCTAATGCTATTTAAATGAATGCCCTTACTTGGTTGTCGGCAATTTCAACGCGACAGAGTGTTTTGACACTTTCATACATAAACATGTGAGGTAAAAATTGCTACTCCAAACTACTTCAAGGTATGAATTTTGAAGATACTTTCAGCGTTTCCCTAGTTTAATAAGTATTTAAAATACCTGGAATTAAAGATCCATTATTTTATTCTACTACTACTCGAATAATATTCATTCCCGAATCTTCTTTACAACTTTTACGTACTCGAGTTTTAGTTTTTATTTTACCATACTAATAATATAAATGAGAAAGTTTGTCTACATCTATGTTTATTACACCTTCACGCCTTCACGGCCAAACGAATTTGGATGAAATTTGTCAGTAAGGTAGCTCATACCCTGGATTTTCTACCTACCTTCTATTTTTTTTTTAATAATTAGGAATCATATTTTATTTTGTTGACTGGCAAGAACCAACTTGTGTCAGTTTCTTCATTCTCATCAGTTCTTGTCATCAGTTTTTCGCATCGCCGGGCGCAGTAAGTTATTTATAAAGATAACCTTGTAATACTGTATCGATGGATCCGTGAAATTACCGGCATTTAGCAGTTCCCATACATCCGGCCCGTGGTGCAAGGGCCGCGTTCGGCGAAGTCGTTATCGGTCAGGTGGCGACCTTTGAGAAGATGGTAGGACTGGACTAGCCGTGACTGAGCTAGAACTACTAAATATATACAAATAGCATTTAAATACTGTCCAAAATTGGCTAGAACTACTAAATATATACAAATAACATTTAAATACTGTCAAATATTGTCGTATGTTATAAAAAGGAAATATTTTTTGATACTAGCGAACCTACCATTGCACTGTCTAGGTTCTCAATTTGATTATTAGCTGTGAAACGACTTTTGGGAAATTTGTTAGTAAAATAGAAAAAATGTAGAAAAATACTTTTATTTTTTCTTTCCGCCAATCTTATCTTTTTTTTCCCATAAATCATTGGATATTTGGTAAATTAATACCATTTCAAAAAAATTTGGTGAAAGCGATCCAGCTGTTTCCAAATAACGGATTTAGCAGCGAAGAGCATTTCTATTTTATTTATTTATTGGGTGTGTGAATATGACTCCGCCCCTTTTTGTCAAAATAAAACACATTTGTTCGCTTACAAAATTAAAAAAAAAAATTATTGAAAGTATGCTCCATCTGCAGCTACAACCTTCGCCCATCGTTCAGGTAGTTTTCGTATTCCTTGCTGGAAGAAGTCCTGGTCTTTTGAGCTTATCCAGTTGTCAATCCAAATTTTGATACTTTCACATGAAGTAAACTTTTCTCCAGTAAGGTCTGTCTGCATCGTCCGGAATAGGTGGTAATCCGAAGGAGCTATGTCTGGTGAATATGGCGGGTGGGGTAACACTTCCCAGTCCTGTCCCTCTAAATATCTTTTTACGACTTCTGCGGTATGCGGTTTGGCATTGTCATGCTGAAGAACTAATTTGTTATGTCTATTCACCCATTCTGGTCGTTTTTCTTCTATGGCTCGCTTCAAACGCATTAGTTGTCGTCGGTAAACTTCTCCATTAATAGTTTCAGAGGGTTTGAGCAACTCATAATATACAATACCTTTCTGATCCCACCAAATACAGAGCATGACCTTGGCACAGTGAATATTTATTTTTGGCTGTGATGGGCCTGGTTCGCCTGGTTTCACCCAAGCTTTTTTGCGTTTAGGATTTTCGTAGTGTATCCATTTTTCGTCTCCTGTGACTATCCGATGCAAAAATCCTTTTCTTTGCTGTCTTTGAAGCAGCATTTCACAAATGGTTTTCCGACGTTCCATGTCTCTTTCTTTTAAATCATGTGGAACCCAGTAACCGGCTTTTTGAATCATTCCCATCATTTGTAAACGCTTTGCAACAGTTGAACGATCAACATTTAATGCTGCAGCTAATTCTGATTGAGTTTGGCAAGAATCTTCCGCCAATAATGCTTCCAATTCAGCATCTTCAAATTTTTTTGGTGGTTTTCCATGTTCTTTATCCTCAGTACTAAAATCGTTATTTTGAAATCGTCGAAACCATTCCTTGCAAGTTGTATTAGACGGAGCATGCTCACCATAAATCTCCACAAGCAAACGATAAGTTTCCGCTGCAGTTTTCTTCGCAATTCGCAAAAAATAACACTTCCCGCAAATGACGTTTATTTGGAATAAAAACCGACATTTTCGAAAAGGTGAAAACAATTGTTGCTTACACTTCAACCAAATATCATAAAATGCGTTAGATAGCTGACATTCAGTACTATCGAATACAAGTATGGTCATTTATTAGTACACGTAAACAATACTAAAAACGACATCTGTTGAGAAAGGGCGGAGTCATATTCACACACCCAATAGATTGAATCATACAAATTCAGCTAACAGTACAACGACTTCAGTAAAATTTTCATTACTTAATTAGGTACCTACAATATCTACTTGGCAATGAAATGAGTGTACAGTATTAGTTTGGTAATTGATATAAATACTCATTATATAATATAATTATAATAGTATTATTAATTTACTGACTGATATGGACTGGCCTCATGGCCTCTGCCTTCTGCGCTGTAGGTCGTGGGTTCGATTCCCACCCTGGACAAGTATTTGTGTGTGAACACAAATACTTGTCAATGTTTGTTTTGTATCTGCTTGTTAATATGTATTATATGTAACTATTTACAAAAAAAAAATACTACATGAATTCTATCAGTTATCTAGCTCCCATATTACAAGCTATGCTTAGTTCGGGGCTAGATGGCGCTGTGTGAAACATGTCTATGAATATTTATTTATTACTAGCTGCACTCCGCGTTGTTACACGCGGTTCGACTTCCTACGGGAACCGTACCTTATTCCGGGATAAAAAGTAGCCTATGTACTATTCCAGACTATAATCTATCTCTGTGCCAAATTTCATCCAGGTCCGTTCAGCCGTTCTGGCGTGATTGAGTAACAAACATCCGTCCATACTTACAAACTTTCGCGTTCATAATATTAGTAGGATTTATTTATATAATTAGTTGGTCATATGCCTACATGTGAAAACTTTTTGGGGGGTCCAGTTGCTTACGTTCCGTCCGCAACCAAAAGTTGCAGTAGAACTTGTGCCAAGTTCGTCCGGAGAGGTACTGCCACCACATCTGGAATCTGCCGCCAAGCAGTAGTGGTTGCATTACTGTGTTCCGGTGGAAGGGTGTGGCTGCCAGTGAAATCACATGCGCATGAGACGTATCATCCCCGTCTCGGGTGATGGACGCAGCAGGATGAATGCGACTCAGTAAAGATTTGGATCTCATACTGAGTCGCGCGCATTACAGTTGTCATGGACGAGGATCACCACTTACCATCAGGTGGGCCCCTTAGCTCGTTCCGTCACTCATTCACATAAAAAAAATTACTTTATTTACTGAGATAGCTCGATGTCGCATCATGCCATCCCAAAACTGTTCAAAGGTTGGCGCAAGCGAAGTGACATTTTGCGTCTCAGCAGTGCACTTGACCTCAGTCCCCCTAATAGTCCCCCTATCCGTCCTACAGTCTAGCCCATTCATTTCAGACAGTTACAGTATTTAAGTACAATAATGCCACAGTTGTCTTTATTTACCACAATAATGTCCAAGGCCCGACAAATGACTTCATGCTCACTACATAAATGTTTGCCCCAGCCAAACCTTGAACCTGATGACTGTCAAATAGAAAAAAAAAGAAGGAGGGCCACTGAGCTCACAAAGAATCCCCGTCTCGGGTGACAGGTGCAATGGGGTGCAACATAGGTCTTCTCATACTTCGGCCAGGGAGGACCTAAGTCGTATTGCAGTTGTTATGGGCGGAGGTAACCACTTAACATCAGATGGGCCTTTAGCTCGATACGACAATTTAATTACATAAATAAAACCACCATCAAATGAATACTTGTGACTTGATTTGTCTCCGCGTCGTTGATATGCGACGCGAATGGGAAAATAAAGACTTATCTACACACGCGAACAAAACGATTCTGACAAAATGTTTGAATATTTATTAGGTAGGGCGAGCTGCGAAGTCCTACGTTTTGCAGGACAATCGCCTGGCGTGGGCGATCGTCTTTGCCGCGATTATGTACGCCCGCTCTATGGAAACGAGAGAAAGTTGCTCTACATTGAATAAAAGTTCGTTTTATAATAAGAAAATGTAAAAACCCCTATTTGGTTCAATGTACTGATGTACATCGAACGCTTGAACAGATCTTCGTAAATTATAGCTAAAAACCATCTAGACTAACAGCTTTCAAACAGAAAAAACTGCATCCAATATTCGTTTTGGGAGCTGTGCCACACACAAATACACAGACAGACAGACACGCACACATAGCAGTCAAACTCATAACATTCCTCTTTATGTATGACTTTCAAACTTTTCAAAGTTAACATCAAAAATCTTTGCTTCTGTTGAATTCTTAAAAAAAAATTGGATACCTCACCTTTTTAAATAAATTTGTGCATTGGTACCTATGAGATCACGCGTTCTTATTACAATGATAAGAGCTTACTCATACAAGCAAGAAACCTCAAAACAAATCGTAAGCAAAAAGATGGAATGATTACTATCTTTTCGCTTACGTGATTCCTTTTATATTACAATATAAGTACTTAAACCTTAATTACATCTTTCTAGTAAAAATTTAATAAGAAAAATGTAATTAAATTGAAAGTATTACAAAATATATATATTATATATATAAATCTCGTGTCACAATGTTTGTCCTCAATGGACTCCTAAACCACTTAACCGATTATAATAAAATTCGCTCACCATGTGCAGTTCGATCCAACTTGAGAGATAGGATAGTTTAAATCTCAAATTATAGTCGCAATTTTAATTTATTGCTAATTATTTGTCTGTTATTATTTGACAGTCACAATTACAAAAAACGTTAGCCACAGCAACGCGTGGCCGAGTCAGCTAGTATATTAATATTTTGCTTTCCCTAGAGTAGGGCCCCAAATTCGATTTATCATTTATGCAATCACTTCTTGAACTAGTTTCGAAGATAAAAGATCAGTACCATATAACTTATCTTTGTAAATCGTTTTCAATTTGTTATGATTTCATTAGGGTAGAGTTTAAGAAAGTTTTCTAAAAGGAACGAATTGTGAAAGAATGCTACATGTTGGACACAGCGCATTTACACTGTCGAAATATTATCAACTTTGCCGACGTTGAAAGAATGTGACATTCTGAAGAAGAGCCACTTTCTCTTCATCATTCTACAAGTATTACCACTCGCCATAGTCCGCTGTAATTGATACGGACCGATGCTAAAAACCAATAGTACCACGTATGATTTACTGCTAGCTAATGCGCATGTACGCCGACTTTATTAACATTTATTATGGTAATGATTGCCTTGAATAGTGTTTTAATGCGTTGACGCATTGTGAAGCGAGCCCTTAGTGTGTTCACTTCATACTTTTGATAGTCTAGAAATTTCTTAAGAGTAATGGCCGCGTGGAATCACAACAACTATTTTTCGTTATATCGGTCGTCCAAAACAACCTCATAACCTATAGTGACACAAGCCTACTCTCGATAAACAAGAATGTAATCTACCACAGAAGCCAGCTTGGTAGATGTTACATTTCGATCTTTTTATTTAGTTGTCGGTTTAGATTTTCATTCCGAATTTGAGAACTAAAATTGCGCACATAATTATTAAAGCAAACATCTCATTTAGCACACCTGGATTTTAATTATCTCATAACAATCCATCTCATCATCAATCTATCATCAGGTCTCATTTTCCGTTGACTTAGATCCTTAGTCCAAATTTTAGATATAGGAAAACAGTTTTGTAAGCTATTATTGCATTTACACAGAACGGCACCACTCGAGTCAAACACAAATCACTGTCAAGTTAAATGACCAAACTAACACATATAACTAGTTCTATAACAATAAATCAAGTTGAATGTCAATAGTTTACATACTGGTTAGACAATTATGATAATTATTAGCAGAGTAAAGTTGCTACAATGGGCAACTTTACTCTGCTTATATTATTTGGGCTCTGGTCCACCAGAAGCACAGTCTCCGACTTTCTTAGATTTGTTTATTAATTGCCCCAAAAATTAGTTTAAAATTTGTATGTTTTTTTTTCAGCTCATATTTAAATCTTTTGTGTATGCCTACAAAAGTCATTTTTTTCACCTGTCAGAAAAGTAACCTCACCTCACAAAAGTTTTTTGCCTTATTATAAACTAGCTCGCGGTTTTTCGAGATCTAAAGTAGCCTATGTTTTAACCAAGGGCATAAACTATCCTGGTACCAAGTTTCATCTAAATCCGTTGACTTTTTTGAGCGTGAAGGAGTAACAAAGATATACACACACGCAAACACACACAATTATACAAACTCTTGTATTATATGCCTGCATCGTCCCACTGCAGGGCAAAGGCCTAACTAATCCCCTTCCACTCCTTCCGTTCTTGCGTTTTTGAGGGCCAGTCTCTCATAAAATTGTCAAGGTCGTCTCGCCATCTCCGTCTGGGTCGGCCACGATGCCGTTTCCCGTTGTTAGAGATCCACTCTGTCGTTGTCTTTGCCCAGAGTTCCTCTACATGCAAATAAAATACAAACTCTTGCCTTTATAAAACAAATGTGATTAGAACTGATGCTTTCTTTTTCCAGAAGCATAAGCACTCGGCTATTGTCTTGTATTTTTATTTTATTTTTATTTTTTATAATTTAGGTACAAAAGCAGTTAACAAACCATTATATACTTAAACAATAGGTACATCATAATTAAAATATTTACTAAGTCTGCTAATCCTATTATTTTACACAGCATTTGTATTAATTACTTTTCTAAACTACCTACATGAAAATAGTGAAAACGTAAGTAGGTTGTATGAAAACAACCTAATTATTCTGAAGGTACCATACTTTATATCTAATTTCAAACCAGTAAATTTGTCATGTAAATGCATTCACTGTCCTGTTCTGCAACCAACAATTAGCTGTCGTTGCCCTTGGATATTAAACTAAATAATTTATTGCATTACGCCATGAATTAATGTTGTTGTACATTGTTTAAGATTACCGAACTAATTACACCAATATAAAGGCGATTTATTGATTGATCGATTTATTACTCTTTCACGCTCAAACGGTTCAACGGATGGTAATTTGCCGCCAAGCAGTGGTGCACTCGCACTTCTGTGTTCCGGTGGAAGGGTGTGGGTGCCGGTGAAATCATACGCGCGTGAGACGTAACATCCCCGTCTCAGGTGGGGCTTCAGCTCGTCCCATACCTTATGTAACATAAAAAATAAAAATAAAAAAACTTCAGTAGGAAAGCGGTTGCATCGTATTACTGTTGTTTATGGGCGACAATTACTTGACAAGTGTGGGATGCATCGACCCGACATATTAAAAAAAACAAAATAAATCAAAGCTTACAAATGTAGTACGCAGTAAAAATTACAAGGAAAACGCTGATCTACTGAAACGCTGTCAATGTATTGACTAATAAACAATATCAGGTTTAGTCCCGACTGCTATTGACGTTTAATTCTTGCAAACATAATGACAAGGAGTGAGTTACTATTTTAAATATACCTTAATCAGGAACAGTGCCATGAGGAAATATGTGTGAATGACCCAGTATGAGCTTGAGTCTGGTCGGAACAACACAATTGGATGAAAATATAAGTGAATCAGTGTCGTATCAATGGATGTTGTCCCATTATACAGGCCCAGCCAAATATTTTGGCTCGGTGGCATCGTGTCTTCACTGGTGTGCTTGTCTATTCAAATACTGTTCTACTTAGTACTCCCGTCAAGCAGGAAGCTGGACCAAATGATCCTCACACAACTGACGATAGCAAGACTGTTGAATATCATCGACAACTACGTCTTAGTGAGCCTACAAATCAAAGACCTGATGGTACTCTGCGCCCACGTGACTCTCGGAGGCCATCTGCTGACAGACTCCGCCATCACATTTTGGATGTTCGTCTTCACGAAGAACTTGTACGATAAAGTAGTACAGGTATTTAATTTAGAACAAATGAACTTCATTGTAGTGTCTTTGTCAATTTGGCTGTTGACCCTACCTATTGGAATTATATGTCCCGTATTCTTGAGCATCAACTACAATTACTGCAATCTTTTTTATTTTATATACGTGTTGGTTAAATGTGTGATATTGCTGATGAATTTTTTCCTGTTCTGCAAAATCTTCTGGGTTATAATGACTGTTAAAACTGATAGGGATTTAAAAGGGTTATTGAGAACTTGTATTGTTTCCCTTATATTATTATTCATCACTAGTATGCAAGCTCTGGTAGAAGTAATGTTTGTTGACATAACGTCATATTTTTTACTCCTAATAAAGCACACAGATTTGGGACATTGTTTCAGAGTGATCAATTCATACCAAGTGGTTGTAATTACTGCAATTTTTGTAGTTCTATCGAGAGATGTTGAGCAAAACCTGTCAATCTATAAAACTTTAGTTTTCAGACTGAAAAAGTACATGTTAAACAACAAATTCTAATGTGAAGCATTTTAATATTCATATATTTTAGGTTAATTCTGATGAGTTTGTTGGGTAGCTAATATTGCTTTTTATAATTGTTTAGACCTGTTTGTAAGTTTAATTTAATTAAGTGGTATATAGATATCATATGATTCAAATAAAATGTTGGCGGCACATATTGTCAATAGTTAATTATAACTTTAGCATCCATTTAAACGGCTTAGTAGGCAGTAGTAGGAATTATAAGTGTGTAAGTAATTTTATAATATATTATATTTTATAATTGTATATTATTATAGTTTTTACATAAATTTATATGATTACAGACTTTTTACGAGCATGTACAATAACTTAATATTAATATTGTATTATATTATTAAATTTAAATATGTTTAGGAATATATATACATAGAAGTTTAACTACTATACTAAACTAAAACAGTAAGTAAAATACCGGTAGAAAATATATTATTAGTCCGTATTGTATTTACCTATTATATTATTCTACGTACTATAATTTTGTGTGCAGAATAAAATAAGAAATAATGTTGTTATAATATAAATTATAAATTTAATAAAAATGTTAATCTAAAATCTATATATATAAAAGAAAGTCGTGTTTGTTACAACACTTATAACTCGAGAACGGCTAGACCGATTACCAAGGTTTTTGATTTGTTGGATTTGTTTCCGTCCCAAATAGCAGAATAACTATTAAAAACATTGGAAAATTAACGAAAAAATAAAATCAATTTATCCCCGTATTCTCCACGGGAACGGGAACTATGCAGGTGAAACCGCGGGGCGCAGCTAGTGGTATATAAATAACCGTCAACAGAAAAAATGGCATGACCTTACCCCTGTGTAACAGAAACATTAGGGTCTACAGAAAAAAATACAGCTTATGTGCAATTTTGATTCGCAAACTGCAGGTTCCGTACCACTGATTGCATTTTTTGTTTTGACATCCGCCATTATTACTAAAATATTCTGAGAAAATTCAGTTCAATACTTACGGCTTACTTAAAAGCTTCTTAACTGATAGACTTTATAGGACTAATATTGTTTTACTTATATTCTTTAGGTACTAAAGTCTATAAATGTTTTAGAAAATAAATTTCGGTTTACTCATTATTGAATTTTCCTAAAATGTATGCCTACCATAAAATCCCTAACTGAGCGTAAAATGATAATCTATTCACTTATCTGCCCGAGCCTCATCCTTCCAAAGTTTTTCGACTTCATATCTAAGTTTATGTTAAATTCTTCAAGGTTAAGTTAGTACGGAATCCACTTAATTAATCTAGCTCAAGAATCGTATAAATGGCTCACTAATTAGCAGACTTTTAAGAAGGTACCTGGTGATTTGCCGCTAAGGAGTGGTGCAATCGCGCTGGCGTAAAGCAGTGGAAGGGAAATCCCCATCACATAGTGCCGAGTCTAACGCGATGAGACTTGAGTCTTTTCACTTTCAGGAAGACGTGAGTAGTATTTTGTTTCTTTTTATGAGCGGCGGTAACTACTTAACATCAGGTCGTCCCGTCACTTTAGTAACAAAAAAATAATAAATAAAAAATAGTGATTACCCAGGGATACTGACTCCGACTTTAAATTTGAAGGTCGCTGTTTCATGGTACGAGGATGATACGCTTCAAGTGCCTATAATTTCACCGGCGCCCGCACCCTTTCACCGCAACACCACTGCAAAGCGGCGGATTATCAGATGCGGTGGCAGTACTTCTCTGGACGAACTTGGCACAAGTTCTACTGCTACTTTGGGTTGCTCCTTTCGCATATGTGTCCTCTACGCATAGAGGATAGTTATAGGGACTTTGAAGGTATTCACCTCCAAACGCAAGAATCATGGTCCCCCAAAAAACAAAAGTCTTATATCCATACTAAGTGAGCTCGTCGCGAGTCCATGCCCGAATTTCGATTGTCAAATTTACTTTCACCCTCACACATACGGGCTTGATTGAAAAGTTCACCCTTAAAGTTTCCATTTATAGTGGTAGTTTCACGAGTCCGAGATCACTAACTAGAGCTAACTGCTAGGTTAGCTCCAGTTTATCAAGATATGTAAAGATTTGAAGCTCTTAGGAAGTCGTAGAGATGCTAAATTAAGTTGATTTTCAAATTCAACTTGAAAAATTAAAGTTGAATTTGAAAATCCGCATTACTTTGAGAAAAAAATAGACCTAAACTTAACAAATAAGACTGGCTAAAACATTAAAATTGATCCTAATTTGACATATCTGTGTTCATGTAATGTGCACGTTGCATGCCTACAAATTATGTCTACTTGATGTGCAAAAACGATTCTTGAGATCTTTTGGAATAAATGAGGACCGATATCTTAAGGTCCCTTCTAAGCACAGAATTGCTCAGTTCAAGAGGCACTAAGCGGTCACCCATCTGCTAGTCTACTACTGACTGGATGGACCGACAACCGATAGGGAATTAAGGTTCTCGAATAGCGACCACGAACCGGCAGACGCAGTGTAGGACTACCTCCCACCCGATGGACGGATGACATCAACAAGGTCGCGGGTAGACGGTGGATGGAGGTGGCTCAGGACCGTCTAACCTGGAAAGCTATGGGGGAGGCCTATGTCCAACAGTGGACGTGTGTCGGCTGAAATGATGACTGGATGGAGAGTTGCTTATCTTACGTTACTTAATATTGTAGTGTTTGAAAATTTCAAAAGCTCCAGGAATTCCATGAAAATAATTTTAATTATCACTCTATGTGCGCGATTTAAGGCCAAAATTGACTATATTAGCCATCTCAGAGCTCACCAACGACAAATCTATGAAAGTGTAATCGTAGTGAAACATCATCGTCTATAGGCAGCGGTAACCATTTAACATAAGACGTGTCGCTAGCTAGTTCTATAACTAGTATCGCATAAAAATACTTAAAACATTACCTAATTGCTTAACAAGAAAAATATTCACTATGCATTGGTTGTTGTTATTAATATTTCATATGTATATATTATATTTGATAAACATATTGCTCATAAACTATTACGTCTATAGATTCATCCTCTGACGTCAGAAGGTTTGATGTAGTCACCGAGGTGGTACAATCAAAGAAAAGAGCTTTATCATCAGAAGCGGTTCACAAATGGCAGTAATGTCGTGCAACAATAAAAAAAATATTTAAGTACCGCTGAATTGATGACATCCTCCTTTTTGAAGCCCGGGAAATAGCATATATTTATTAAGTAAATAATTACATTACATAGAATTTTCAACGTGTTTCAAATTATAAGTACTGCTCACGTTCCATTATTTTTATCCATTTGCATTAACCTGACACGATAAAGTATGGTTAAATATTTAATCAATTATCAATCAATATTTTTATAGCTCACGCTGAAAGGAAATCTTAAGTTGGTAGGGTCTAAGAACCAAAACTTTATTCTGTAAGCTAAACATTTATTATTTTTTTAAATTTCTGATTAATCGTTTCTTTAATAGAACCTTTACATAAAACAATAAAAATCAAAGTCATGGCAACCACTTGATATGAATTTATCACTGAAAACATGTAAGACAAAGGCACATCTTTGTTAAAAAAATACGAAGCCAGGTCTGTGAGTAGAACTTGCAAACTGCTGATACAAACTAATAGAAAAGATACAACACAAGTTCGTATAAAACTCTTTAAGTCTCTATCCGATTTCCTACTGACAGCCACATAGAATATACGACAAAAGAACAACAGATTAACGCATAAAATAATCAATTTCACTATGGTATACACTTTATAAAATCTAATAAACAAACTGTCAAACACAAGATTTTTTTTAATTTCATCTAGAGACAGGAGCAGAGTACCCAATAGTCCTATAGGTAACGTCAATAGCCAAATAGACACTGACACAAGCAGAAAACTAAGTTTCTTCAACGCAAACACTTGAATCACTTTGTCGTACAAGTTTTTCGTGAAGATAAACATCCAACAGATTAATGCTGAGTCGGTTTGGATGTACGTTGTGAAGATTGTGTCTCTCACACTCGGGTACGTGGGTTTCATATCCAACAGGAGGTATTCGATGATACTGTTCGCCAGCCTTGCGATGGTCATCTGCGTCAGAATCTTCTGGTCCAACTTTCTGCTTGATGGCAGCAGTAAGTACAGTAGTATTTGAATGATGAGACTTGTACTCGATAGGGCAATGCCGAGAAACCAAAATGCTATGGAAGTTGCGTTGATTGACGGGAAATCCATATTGATTCCACACAAGCGCACTTTGTTATGATTGTTTTGCTAATGTCACAGTTTCCTCAATGACTTAATGCTTGTTGATGATATTTTTTTATGCTGTGGTTCACTCACTTAGGGTATTGATATATATAAATGTATATACTTCAACAATGTAATGTAAAAAGCAATATTATCCTTATTTTGCCCAACTGCGCCAGATAGACTGGTATGTTTATTTCTTTGGCAAGCTCTATAGCCTAAACGGTTTGATGGAGTTTAGCTTGAGAGGTGTCTTTAGATTCGTCTTAATTGTGACAGTGACACTGATTACACAAAAAATCAAAAGAAATGGCTGATTTTTGGCGCCATATACATTCAAATTATTTTTATCCCAAAACCTATCTATTCGGGTATCAAAATACAGGGTTTTATAAATGGCTTACAAAAATATATACAAATTATATTTTAATATGTAACTTGGAATTTTTCACGCAATCGGGTTTTCTCTTTTCATTAATTTCTTGTTTAGGTATATTGTGTATTACGGCGGATATCAAAACAAATTGTAAAACTACAATTGATGGTACCCTCGACGCGTGAGTCCGATCAATATCACTAGATCAATATTTAACATTCACTATTCACCCCCAGCTCAGCAGAATCCAAAATAATAAGCATATAGTAAATTAATAATTGAAATATACAATGAAATAAAAAATATATAGTTATAATATCATATTCGATTATAATGTCGGCTAACCTTGAACATGTCAACTGTCAACATCTTTTGGTTAAACTTTCTACTCAAGGCAACAAAAAGTATTATTTGAACGATGAGATCAATGTTTTAGAAGGCTATGCCGACGAGCAAAATATGTTCGAAATTATATCCACTGGAGGAATTTCCATATTTACAGTGTTCTTTATTGTTATTGCTTCATAAATGACACTATTGCCTCAGTGACGTGTCTTGGATATGCTTTATGAATGAATATTGTGGTTGTTCACCACAACCATATAAACAAGTAATAGTTTTAGTTACAACTGAGTTTTTTTCAAAGCTCAAGCCGTCGATTTTTTTTTATGTGTTTGAGTGACGGAACGAGCTGAGGGCCCACCTGATGGTAAGTGGTGACCCTCGCCCATGACACCAGTAATGCGACTCAGTTTGTGATCGAAATCTTTACTGAGTCGCATTCATCCTGCTGCGTCCATCACCCGAGACTGGGATGATACGTCTCATGCGCATGTGATTTCACCGGCAGCCACACCCTTCCACCGGAACACAGTAATGCAACCACTACTGCTCGGCGGCCGATTCCAGATGTGGTGGCAGTACCTCTCCGGACGAACTTGGCACAAGTTCTACTGCTACTTTTGGTTACTCCTTTAGCACCACCCAGGGGGTAAGTGTAGGGAATCAAAGGGTACACACCTACGGACGCTAGCAACTGGACCCCCATGGATTGCTGTCACAACATTGCTGTCCTGCACTTTTTCAAATGTCAAATGGAGTTTGATGTTTCGATTGTTTCTGTAATAATTACTTCAATACTATGGTGGAATTTCTTCACCTATCAATTATTATAAAAGAATCATCTAAATTAGTCCACAATTGGCGAAGAAATTGAATAAACATCCAATAAAATAAACACAACTGATTTTAGAAGCGCGTAAGGAGCCGAAAATATAATTATTTTAATTATCACCAAAATATAATATTCTTAATTATTTACACGCTCTTTTTAAACTATTTTTTATTCGTCACCAAAAATAAAATGATTATAAAAGGTATTAGGATGGGTAGCGTGCGTTAATTCCTTGTTTTTATTTTTTTCCAAAAAGATTTGCCTGGTTGACGAATGGGTTTTTCTTATTATAGGTATAGTTGTATTATAGTTAGGGTAAATCCGGGATAGATGCCGCAGCTGGATAGTTGCCCCATTTTCTAAAAACCTAACTTCGCAAAATCGCAACACAGCGTTAATAGTCTAAACCGAGAGCGCGTGCGCCCCATGCTCAGTGCCCCGCAGACCATCGCACGGGATTGATGTGTTTAGCTCGTGCGTGCGATTATCTCCGCGACGAACACGACGAATGCTTCAAAGTTTCAAACGTAAGTATTTACTGTTACGTATCTTTTTTATGTAGTAATAAATTCTGTTTTATTTTTTTATATACATATATTGGTTAATTAACTATATATCTACTTATTAATAATTACCCTTTTGTATTTAGTTAATTCAAAAAATAAAAGGGCATCTATCCATAACAAAAAGGATAGTCGCCCCAATTTTTTGCAGTATAGATGCCCTTAGGGGCATCTATCCCCCATAATACTATACATTATATGATAGCATATTTTTAAAATTACTTTTTTTTTTATTTTGATATAATTCTTATTGCGTTTTCATATAGATCTCTACTGATGGTTTGTAATGTTCTTTGGGGCTGTATACCATCATAGTGTTGAAAATATATTTCAAGTATTATGTTGTTTAATGAATGTGTATTTTTGTTTGTTTCTACTAATCACAGTTGAACCATGCCACGAAGATATAAAAGAAAGGAAGGAGTACGACCTCGAATAGTTTCTTGGACTACAGAGGCATTACAAAACGCTTTTGATGAAATGGACAAGAATATCATGGGGATAAACAAAATATCCCGACAATTCGGAATTCCGTCCAGAACATTACGGAGACGTTATGCTGCTAAAAACAAAACAAAATTAACATTGGGTTAGTAAGTACATATATGAATGTAAGCGGGCACTTAAAAAGTGTAGATCGGTATTTTTTTCCTACACTGAATGTGTTAAAATATAGGTAGATATAGGAAGATAACAAATATAATATAAATAATAGTAGTTTGTTCCGCTTCTACTAAATAGATAATTTATTGCAGCCTATCTATTTTCTAAACATTTTCTTTAATTTTCATTTTAATTGCTTTAGGAAAACATCCTATCTTCGGTTTTGAAAATGAGAAGAGGCTAGTAAAGCATATTTTGAAGCTTGGAGAAGCAGGATTTCCTCCAGACAGACGATCCATACGAATGCTAGCCTACCAATTTGCCGAAAAGCTGAAGTTAAAACATAAATTTGACCATGAAAGCCAAATGGCTGGAAATGAATGGTGCAAAAGTTTTATTGAACGAAATCCAGAGCTGGCTATCAGACAAGCTGAGGGTTTATCTGTGGCTAGAGCTAAAGGTCTTAGTAGAGAAGAAGTGAATAATTTTTATGAACTTTTGGCCAAAGTCATGATAGATAATGGCCTTTCAGATAAACCGGAAAGAATATTTAATATGGACGAATCAGGTATTCAGTTGAACAATAAACCCGGAAAAGTTATCGCCAAGAAAGGCGCAAAGGTCGTTAATTCAGTCACATCTGCGGAGAAAGGTGAAACCATGACAATAATTGCCTGTTGCAATGCGATTGGTAATTTTCTTCCACCGGCAGTCATAATAAAAGGTGTGAATAAAAAGACAGAATTTGAAGATGGACTTCCACCGGGCTCAAAAGTTTATATGAATAAAAAGTCCGCATATATTAATACTGAGATTTTTTATAAATGGCTAACGGAACACTTCATTCCCCTCAAACCGCAGGGTAAAGTTCTACTTATTTTAGATGGACACTCATCACATTCAACTGCACCAGACATGCTACAAGCTGCAGCTGACAACGACATAATTTTATTATGTTTGCCTAGTCACACAACTTCAGTTCTGCAGCCTTTAGACAGATCGGTATTTGGACCTCTGAAAACATATTTCAACCATGAAACTAATCAGTTCATGCGCATGCATCCAAACAAAAAGATCAGCCGTTACAATGCTGGAGCGCTTATACGCAATGCTTGGCTTCGCGCTACTACACCTGCAAACGCTCTTGGTGGCTTTAGAGGTAGCGGAATTTATCCACTTGATCCGAATGCTTTACCAGATACAACATTTATAATATCAGATATTGGGTTGAGCAGACAAAATGCGGGCGAATCTCGTGGACCTGATGAAGGTGATCCTCAAACATCAAGAATCCTGCCTCAGACGTCTTCTTTGTCATATCATCATCCAGAGCTGGACAATACAAGTGAAACTGTGGAACTATGTGTGCCTGTCGAAGCTGAAAGGAGAGCACAAACACCCCTACCACAGACGTCTTCATCGACATGTTGTCAACTTAATCCCGTTAATGAAAGAGAAAATATTACTGGATTAGACCAAAATAAGACACCACCGAATTCGATACTGGCTTCAGTCCATAGGGAATCTCCGAGTATTTTGATTGATCCTGAAGTTTTAGAAGATATAAGCATTGTTGATATTGGTGACGATACAATTGAACAGTTTCTAGCTGGCATAGAAGAAAAGGAAACGCCTTCAAAAATTCTGGTCCAAGCATCGCCAATACCTCAAATACCCTTGACTATGGCTAAGAGGACCAAGCAATCAGCAGATATTCTAAATTCAAAAGAAAAAATAAAAGAAAAGAAGAATATGGCTGAGAAGAAGAATAAACGAGTTAAACCTAAATTAGACAAAAGTAATAAGACTGAGACTACCAAAGAAAAACGAAAATTTAAGAGTACAAATAAAAAAACTAAAGAAGGTAGTGATAAAGAAAATGATACAACAGATAGTGATAGTGAAGAAACACCCACAACAACATACTATAAAACTAGAGGGAAAAAAACTCAAGGTTTGCCTGTAAAGAAAACAAAGAGGGATAACCAAGAAAGCCCAAAAGATACAGACGATAACTATTATTGCATAGAATGCTTTGATAGCTATCAACACACGAAGTCAAAATCTGATTGGATTCGGTGCATATCGTGCCAGAAGTGGCTGCACGAAATTTGTACACTTTTTAGAAATTATTGCTCAAGATGTGGCAAACTGAAAGCCCTTTCTAATTCGACCTAAACTAAGGACAACATTTAATTATGTTGATTTTTTAATTTCGTTAAATTTTGAAAATTTTAGATATTAGCTTTTTATTAAGAATTTTAAATATTATTTTTAATATTACCTTGCTTGTCTGCTTACGCACATTAAAATTTAGATTTTTTTTCTTAAAAAAATGTTAATAAGTTTAATTATTTTTAAGGATACCATTATAAAAATTACCTAAATAGTACAAATAAAACATATCAAAACTATGTATTATACTTATTTCAATCTATAGGGCGTCTATCCTACATCACAGGCATCTATCCTCCTCAGTATTTTCATAGTGAGGCATCTATACATATGGGTAGGCATCTATCCTCAAAAAAATGAGTTTTCAAAAATTCAATTTATGCAGAATCTGTTATTGTTAAATCAACAAAAACGAGTCGTATTGCTAGTACAAAGATCAAACTTTTAATATTCATGGAAATTCTTTATGAAAAACGTACAGTTTGAAAATTAGAAAGCCTTTTCAAAAAGTGGGGCAACTATCCCGGTTTTACCCTATATATGTGTCCGTGTGCCTGTTTGTGGCTAATAGCTTCAGAACGCTTTGAAACATCGAGATGTTTCTTTGCTATAATTTATAAAGGTCTGTTTAGCCGTTAGATCATCAGCTCATTACCATTCACCAAGTCGGAGGTTTTCACATTTTGCGTAAAATGTACTTATATGTAAATATAGTTACGGAACAATCAGACAGCGCATCTAATCTGAACTGGCTACTGCCATCCATAAACAACAGTAATACGGCTGCGGTCGTCTCCTACCGAACTTCGAGAAGTTCCATCACCGTGAGTATTTCACTGTAAGACGGGAAACGTTTCATGTGCCTGTAATTTCATTAACACTCAGCTTATACCGAAACAGAATGAGTGTGCGCCACTGCTTAACAACGGACTACCAGGTGTGGAGGCAGTACTTCTCCGGACGGACTTGGCACATGTTCTACTGCTACTTTTTGTTGCCCCTTTCGCACCACCCAAAAGACACGTGTAGGAACTTTGAGGGTACCTACTTAGAGACGCGAGCAAAATTAACGCTCAATACTTTCGGACTCAGTGGCTCAGGATTTTCCATTCATAACATCGATGGAAATATTTCCATACATGAACTGGTGCCAAATTCCGGCTCAATTTGTATGTAAATGTTTTTGGACGTGTCAAACATTTCCTGCAACACGTGGTGAGAAAGTATTGCATCTTTTATGCCTTTATCTCAAAGGGATCCATGTTGCCCCTTGCTGCCGTCAGCAGACGCGATGCTGGCGGCAACAGGTGGCAGCAGATTTCCATGTGTGGTGACAGTTCCAGACGAACTTGGCACAAGTTCTACTTCTGCTTTGGGTTGCTTGCACACCACCTGGGGGTCACGTGTCAGTCTAAGTTTCTCACCTACAAACGCGTATTAATTGACTTTGGCGATTTTAATAGTAATATAAGTTCATCATATCGAACGACGGAAATAAATAAATCCTATATCAGTAATTATTATTGGCATAATGGCATCGAAATCAGCAATTGAAGTAAAAATATTTCCAGCCTCGAACGGATGCCAAATTCCTACTATTTATTTATTGCATGTTTAAAAATAAAATTTTCGGACGAGTTAATGCACTCTGCAGACCATTGCACTGATACAGAGTGTTGTGTTTTACAATATACAATATATTATCCGCAGAGAACATTTAAGGTTTGAATTATTTCTAACTCAAAAAATAATGTGTTTTTAGCAGTAGGTTTTTACTGAAAACTTTTTTAAGACAGACGCAACTTATTTATGTTAAAATGAAATTAATCTAAATGTTATTAATAATTATCATTAATTAATAATATTTATATTAATATCAGGACCTACTATGCCTGAATTTTTCACCAACTGCTACCGTTGCGAAGCCGGTGAGGATTGTTAATCACACTAATATTATAAAGATGAAAGTTATATGTATTGTATGTGTTTGTTTAATACTCCTTCACGCTCTAATGGCGGAACGGATTTTGATGAAATTTGATTCTGGGTTTCTTATATCCTGGAATAACAAATAGGCACTTTAAACTTTTAAATCGCGGGCAATACGCGGGCAGCTCATGTTTTATGTGTTTAATAATACACGTGCATTTTTTTCTGATTAAGAGCACCCTGTACACAAAAACTCTCAGACTGGCATTGCAATCCACGGTCATCTGGCAATACGCCAACAAAAGAACGTTGGCAAATATCGTCTGTTTGTCCGGCGGGCGTCCAGCGGCCAATACTCTTGTTACTCACTATAGCAGCTTTTTGGAGAATATATTTTGGTTTTAGATTGTCTTCCAATTTTGTCATCGTGCCAGCTAAGAGAATTGTAATTTACACTTGTATTTGACTAGCTATTCCCTGCAACTTCGTCCACGTGGAATTTAACATTTATTTTGCGCGGTATCTTAATTTCTTTTTCCATTTTCTAAAATAAATGTTTGTTCTGTGTCTGGGTGTTAATATGTATTATATGTAGAAATATGTTTATAAAAAAGAACCTATGACTTCTTTCTGTTATTTAATACCCATAGTAAAAATATGCTTAGTTTGGGGTCAAATGAAACGGTGGGAAATGTCCATGAATAATTATTTATTTTATTTATTTATGATAATATGTCTATGAATATTAATGCAATCCTTAATTTTACAGTACTGTCATAGTACAATAATATGATACAGCAAATCAGTAAATTCTATCAAGGGCTACTTTTTCATATCCGAATAAAGCGCAATAATAGAGTAAAACGGTCAATACGGGTACCATTGACAATGCGCACGATGAGTTTGCATAATATTATTGATCTAAATATCCATAGATCATAGATCATCGGTCCCATAATAAGCATTAAACATGTCACTATTATATAGTGATGTGATCTAAGCAGCCTGGAATATCGATATCGATATCGATTAAACTCGAAAAGTTGTATTTTTTATATTGACATCAATGGGCGCCTGGTTGTAAAACCGAATCGTATGACGTAACATGACAGATATTAATAATAATGTCACTTAATAATACGATCTAGCTATATAACAGCCAATGACTGTTTTAGTTTAACGTGAATGTTTTTGTGTGTGTTTGTTACTCCTTCATGCTCAAACAGCTCAAAGGATTTGAATGAAATTTGGTATCAGGATAGCTTAAACCTAACCTGGATTAACACATAGGCTATTTTTGATCCCGGAAAACCGCGAGTAACACCGCGGGGCGCAACTAGTCTTGAATATTCTTATTGTTTCTAGTTAAAGTGACTTCTCCACTTTGTTCATAATCTTTGTCATTTTTCAACTATCACTTTCACTGCACTCGAGCAATCACTACACGAGCTCAAATATTGAAATGATATTTGTTTTTTTTTAATGTATCAAATTTTGTTATTATACTTATGATCAATAAATCTAAATGAAATACAATATTATAAAATATTGCTTAGCCTTTACAATCGCCACTAAAAAATACTTATTAAATTGTTTTATATATGTAGCTATGAGATAAATGTATGTTAACTGATATAGTTTCGATTGATACTATTAATGTCAAACTTTATTTTACCAGTTTTTTTTTTTACTTTTGCTAACTACTGTGACTTACTTTTTTGAGCACAGTTTTGAGAACGCACTCAAAGGGAAAACAATCCCTATTACTAAATCTACAAACTCTGTCTATTGATTAATCATAACAATTGCACATTGTAACATCACTAGTCTGTTTTGCAAATCTCCCTGTTGACCGATGGACCGTGGCGAATGATTCGATCGATCATTGCATCGGCATTGTACCTCCTGACATCACCAGGTGCGGACCTCGGCTACGAACTTACTTTTTACTAGTTTTGGCAATAACCACGTGTTCAATTTCACGCTTGTTTGGCTTTTATGTACGTAAAAACTGAAGTCTTATAAATACATTTATGAATGGACATATCACACGCTACCTAGACCCAAAGTAAGCATAGCTTACTATTTTCGTGTCGATTAAATAAACCTTCATATAACCTTCGTCCAAAAGTTCGCTACGTCAACAGCCCCATTTCTAGTCCGCGTCAAATGACTCATAGTGCAGAATTTGGGCTTCCTTGTACTATGGAAACTAGATGACTGGTTTAATCTGATTAATTTTTTTTTTCTAATTACATACACATAATACAAATTAACATCTAAAGACAGAACAAAGATTCTGTATGTATTCTGTATTTGTATGGTGGCCACAATTAGCTCATTCCGGCACTTTTGTCATAAAAAAAATTAAGGCTATCACACATCCCTTATTATTTCGAAACGCCACCGCCAAACGAAATTTGTTTACTAAATCACAATCTTAAAAAATCTATCCAAGTTAACACACTCCCCAATCCAAACTCACGCACCCTCATTGTTTGACCGTTTCCGCAAAATCTCAGTGAACACCGGAACCCTTGTTTATACCCAATAAAAACCGCTAAGTCCGGTGCGGAAATCGAGAATTTCCACAACCCTTACTTTAATATAACTAATCACCGAAAACTAGCCTCTAACACAACCGCATAGAGCTCACTCAAACTGCATGGTTCATCACGCATGGTCCCCTTTGATTCGGCACATATGTCGAAAACAAGTGGACTGGCTCCTTAACACGCTGGACACCCCAAATTGAGGGTACTCTGAGGGTGAAAATTGTCGGTTTTATTGGAATTTCCCGGGATGATTTTCACACGTTTGGAGGATGCGGTTAGGGGTTTGTGCGATCATAAATTCAATAAATTCGGGTTAGGGCTGATTTATAAAACGCTTATGAACCCGAGATGGACAGAACGGGATGATTTTACCGGTATAATAATGTCTTCATGTGACTGAAGGGAAGAAATGATTAGCCCACGGCCACTTATTGTTATATAAATACCCACTGCGGTGGTACCACTTTGATATAAGACTTTGGTCTCTCCATACTTCATGAGTAGGAAAGACCTAAAATTTAGCGCCCTGCCACGCTCATTGTTTTTCAGCATAAATTCCATGGAACACACGGCTGAAATGCAAATATACCACGGGCGCTCAAAACGGATTGGTAGGTGTCAATGGCTTCGAATTTTTGATTTTAGAATATTTTTAGGATAGTTGGTTTCCTCAAAAGACAATTTTTTTAAGAGAAACACGTTTAAGATTGAATTAGCGCACGTTTAAGATTGAACCAACGACCTTCAAAGTCGATGTCTATATTCCTGGACCACCATTATGACCACGCTCATTATTTATGGGAGGCGGTTACTTTAGATTAAGGGAGCTTTCAACTCGCTCATAGCTATTTCCAAAGAAAAACTGCATTAGATATTTTGGGGGTCAGAGTCCTTGTGTCCCCCAGGTGGTTCGAAAGAGGCAAGTCAAAGTAGCAGTAGAGCTTGTGCCAATTTCGTTCGGAGATGTACTGCCTCCACCTGGTAATCCGCCGCCAAGCAGTGGTGCGTTGCTGAATTCCGATGGAAAGGTGTGGGTGCCGGTGAAATTACAGGCATTAAATTAGACATAACGATGCGACTTAAGTCTTCTCATAGTTTAGTATGACATGATTATTATTTTAGTTGTTTATACGTGACGGTAACTAGGGAACACCAGACAGGGCTGGTTGCCTCTACAATTTAGTAAAAAAAAATGTTTTAGTCGTAGAGCTTTAAATCGGCTTGTTCCCAAAATACCTATACAAATATTTACCGTGATATACGATCGTCGTGAATAATACATTACCCTCACGCCGCCCTAGCCAGAGCCAATTGGGCGGAAAGGTGACTTGACCTAAAGTCGAGTGACCCCTTCCTTTCATCATAAAACTCTTTACAAGGGTCGGTTTGGAGGGTTTCTTTGATTTCCATAAGGTGTGTTTTTAGGTGCGGGTTATCAGTTATTTTTTAAGAAGGGTTTTGCTTTATTTTTCTTGGTCATGGTAACCCTAGTAAACATTTATTATTAGGTCTATAGAGGCCTCAAATTTGATTTTAGCTTGAACAATAATTTGTGTCCGCAACAGTTCTCAAGACGGTGATGGAACACGCAAAGACATCGGTGTGTTCTTGTTCCAAGACATGATATCTAGCAAATCAGATTGAGCTCCGTTTAGACTATTCCGGCTGTGTAGAGTAGGGTGTGTCCCAGCAGTCTAAATATTTAAAACTGGTACAGCATGTAACAAGCGCGTTGCAGTCGCAAAAAACCATTGTGAAAAAAACAAAATACTAATAATTGTAATTATAACCTTCTGACAAGTCCAAGCAATAAGTTGACCTAGTTTCATAACATTCCTTTGAATAATACGGCAGTGCACATATACGAACAAACATTCATTTTTATATATTAGATACAGTAAAGTATTCACTGATCAAGAATGGGAACTTAATACCTGCAGCATGTATCTAAGTTAGACCAATAATGATTATTATCACAACAAACAATATAGTTAAGTATAGTTCATGGGGACGTCGTCTGTCATTTGAATATAGAAACTGGCTGCAAGACTACTAAGAATTTAAAATGAAACTTAAGTTACCTATAATGTAACCTAAAATATCAATGTGTATTTTACGCGTACGTTATAATAATTTACAATGAATGTTTTATTCACCGCAAACCTTTTTTGATAGAAAAGTAAGAAAGAAATTATATTACAAACAAGATAATTTATTAATAACACCAAAATATAAACTGCACAACAAACATTTTAATAGTCAAATTCACTCAACCAACCGCCTATGTATGGCAAAAGTCTCATCAACTATTTACCAAATTAGTAAGCTCAACTGGCCTTTAAAACTTGTGTGATATGTTTTTGAAGAGTCTACACAATAGCGACTTTGACGACTGTTTGCAGAACCAGTAGGACTGTCACGAAGAAGAGTACTGTCTGCGGAAGAGCTTTGTTGGACTTACTGGCGGTGAGCGTCCGTGGCGCCACCACGGGCAAAGCAAACGCTTGGTTATTGCAGCGGTTCAACTGGAAAAAGATCAATCTGTTTTAGCAATGATCCTCTTTAATACTGTCTATGGTTTGACCAAAAAGGCTGTACCGCGCCTTGGGAAGGCGACGGGTCTGAAAGAGCATGAGTTCACATGAGATCGATATTCTCATACATATCTCACGATATTAGTGTACAATATTTTAAAGCTATAGAGATAGCTTCGTATATTTATAAGGAAATACTACTGTAATAGAAAGTGAAAGTGAATAGGCGCGCTTTATTAAAGTTGACATATTTATTAAAAATATTTTTGATTCCTATTATTACTGGCACAGCGTTTTCCGTCAAACCATACCTGAGTGTGCGCGGTAGGTTGCAATAGTTCAGGAGTGGAAAAAGTGTAATGTCACCATGCCTGGTAATACACCGCTAATCACAATGCTGTGTAAGTGGTTTTGGTAGAAAGCCGTTACATCTCGTCTCACGTCGTCACGTCGTCACGTCGTCACGTCGTCACGTCGTCGTCACGTCGTCGTCGTAACGCGATGCAACTTGAGTCTTTCCATATTTCAATAGGGTACTATCAGTCACATAAGTATAAGCAGTGACAAGCTCACCACTCGCATAGAAACAACAATAATTTTAGCTGAGCTGAAAACAAATATGACAGTTCGTCGGCCAGACGTACATGATCATCGCCGTCTTGTAATGTACTGAACTGTACTAGATCATGTACATCGACACCTGCTGCTACCTATGGACTACCAAAGCCATGTTAATTATTAATTAGAGCACAATTAATGCATTCTGTTCCTCCTAAATAATCCTTGTGCAGAAGGGGTGCGGACGAGTAACTTCTGGTATTGCAAGCGGTGATAGACCACGGTAATCTCTTAAACATCAGGTGGCCTGTAGCCTTGATATCAATATTTTAGTAAACACTTAATCCGCGTGGAGTTTAACAATTTTTATTATTGATGATTGATTGAGACCTGATTCCTGAATGTTTTTCTAAACTAAAAGTATTCTAAGTTACTTCTTATAATATCAAATATATGCCAGTGAAAGTCCCGTCAAAATCGGTTAGCTATATTGGAGATTACATACAGAGAGAGGGACAGACAAATAAAAATTGTTTCTTTTGTTTTAATTATGTAAAAATGCATTAAGTAAAAAGCTGTTATTTTGACATTACAAACAGACACTTCACACAAACTTTATTTGAACAACTCGACGGTCCCAAAGAGACGTTAGTAGTTAAAAAAAACCGTAGCTAAACTAAAAGTCAAACGAGTGGTGGCCGTTGCGATCGCCTAACTTGGCAAACATTGGCGAGCTTAAAACTTGATGTTAGATCTTGATGTATGTGTTTATGTCTAATTCAGTTCCCAGTGACGAAGCCCTCGTGCAAGCGTTGGTAAGCTACAATGTCTAGAAGTACAAATTGTTTTTTTTTTATGGGAATGAGTGACGGAACGAGCTAAGGGCCCACCTGATGGTAAGTGGTGACCCTCGCCCATGACAACAGTAATGCGTGCGACTCAGTATGAGATCCAAATCTTTACTGAGTCGCATTCATCCTGCCGCGTCCATCACCCGAGACGGGGATGATACGTCTCGTGCGCATGTGATTTCACCGGCAGCCACACCCTTCCACCGGAACACAGTAATGCAACCACTACTAATTGGCGGCAGATTCCAGATGTGGTGGCAGTACCTCTCCGGACGAACTTAGCACAAGTTCTACTGCTACTTGTGCCGCAGGTATAATAATGAACCAGTATACCTCACAGCAAGTGACATCAGGCACGCCAACACACGCTGAGCGACATCCTCGTATGACGGCTTCGTAGTTGTTACCTTTCGATATGACAGATGTGAAGCATTTCTCTTCCACGCTGTGACATGTCGCCGTATGGACCCTGGACGATATCATAGTATACATTTAAACTTGATTGTACCGGTTGTGGATTAAAAAGGTTGCCTGGAAGAGATCGCTTCTTAGCGAAAAGGCCGCCCATTGTACATGTCTTTATGTAAGTTGTATTTATATTTGTTCATAATTAAGTGTGGTGTACAATAAAGTATTTTTGTATTGTATCGTATTGTATTAAAAATCCTAAGGCAATGAGGACATCAGGCAAAGATAAAGAATGTCCCAGAACCAAAAACTGGCAGACATGTGACATCTACAATACCAATCCAGATTGGCCTCTCGCTCTTTCGCTAGTCTACAGTATGATTACGTCCCTTCTGTATGAAAAATCAAAATATTTCTTGTTATAAGTCTCGTACAAAGTTATATTGGACAATCATTCTCTAAAATGAGTCCAATATAGCGCGGTCTTACTGGCAACTTTGGCGCCTGTTATTCTGATGATCAATTTACTTACTCGTACCTGTGTTTAGAGGGATCCAAGCAAGATTTATGCTGCGTATCCGCCTTATAAGCACAGACGTAGCACTCCAGAGGTCGTTTAGGCATGGTTCTAGTAGCAATGGTCGGCGAAACTGTGGCCAGTACTGGTGGTACTCTTCTAGCAGCCGATCTCTCTTGAGTTTCTGTCTTCTCAGATGTATCATCGTCGTCATCTGAATCATTGTTCTGGTCATCACTGTCATCTTCTTGCCTGAAAATTGTGGTTATAGTCATATTTTTAGTCCTTACAGAGGACAGAAGTCTTTTATTTAGTTTTTCGTTTTTTTTTTTTTTTTCAAATTCGAATCCATATTCAAATTTCCCTTTTGGGACACGTCTGTAAATCTGCAGCCACACTACTGTTTAACGCCATCACTAGTGTTAATAAACATGAGAAAAATAATGAGGTAACGTCATATTTGATTATGTAATTGTTACTTAACCATTAAAAGCATTATTATTATTAAAATTTGTTCGTTCGTACATGCGATTTTATTTTCTCGTTAGTATGGCCGCAGTTAAGATTTTTTGTTATATAAGATATCAGAAACTTAGTAGTGAATGTCTCAATTAATGTCAGGAAAATGTAGATTATATTGAATGAAGATTATATTTTTTTATTTTGCTGTGTTGTTTGTATTGTTCTCAATTTTTATATAAAAAATTATGTATTGTAAATATTGATGAAGGAAATAACAAAGTAGATAGAAAAGCTAGCTGACCGGGCCACGCGTTGCTGTGGCTAACATTTTTGTCATACGATGTTATAATATGCAATAAAATAATATTGCGATCATAAATTGAGATGTGAGCTATCCTATCTTTCAAGTTGGATCAAACTGCACACGGTGTACAAATTTGATACACAAAATCGGTTATTGTGATTAAACCATGATAGCTAGATATATGTTTTCGCAAACTCTTTTGTAGGTCTTAATGAGATCTACAAACCCGTAGTACATCATTTTGTTCTATTGTCAATAGTTTTTGCAGCGCACCCAAAAATAGGTTTTCGATTTTACACCTTGTGTTACAAAATAGCAATTTTATTACGGATCCCTAATTTTGAAAAAAACAAAAACATATCCTATAGCCTTCCTCGATAAATGGACTACCCAATACTGAAAGAATCATTCAAATCGGACCAGTAGTTCCAGAGATTAGCGCGTTCAAACAAACAAACAATCAAACAAACACTGCAGCTTTATAATATTAGTATATATATATTTATATATATATTTATTTTTAATAAGTTTTTTTTTAAGTATCATTGTTTTTAAATGTACTCAGAAAGTTCAAGGATTTCGTAACACCATTTTTTTTCGGTCAGTATGGTTAATATGGCGGATATTAATAATATAAAATTTCAGGCCTCTTTACTCATGGTTCAAAAGACCTTTGGAAATTCCTTTTCAAGACGGACAGATAGTTTAAGGCTAATATGGGACTAATAAATACGTGCATAAACTTGTAGATAGCCTCTGCTTAGTCTTTTAAAAAAATCACTTCTATTTGTTACAAAGTTATTAGTTATCAGTTAAATATTTACAGATCAACGTTTTTTTCTTTAGATGTAATTAACGATGGTAATTTAGATGTAAGCACTCTTTTGTGTATAAATTGGGGCTTCCTAATATTGCCTACAGACCTTCCTAATAGGGAGCTAGATTATTTTTATGATTAATAAAAAAGATAAGTGATTGATATAAAGTTGTTACTCACTCATCGTCATCATCGTCTTGTGAGACAGTCCCAAGTGGCAGCAAAAGCAGTAGTGCCAAAACCAAGCAGTACCTCCATCGAACCATCTTATATTACTTTAATCACCCGACTACAAAAAATATACTCGACACTCTTGATTTTTCATTTTATTTCCAAAATATTTAGTTTATTTGCTTCACGCAAAAAGATATTTTTGCACTTGACAAGATCAATCAAGATTTTCACTTTTTGAATATGTTTTTGTTTCCTCTGGCAGACGCGTCTAAAGAGGTTGCAGAAATATTTTAAACAAAAAGTTTCGAGTTTAATCATTTATTTAAATTGACCATAGATTAACTTAAGTGACATAATGTGCTTAGGGCACACCTAATGTTAAGTGGTTACCGCCGCCCATAGACAATATCTTAACAATGTCTTTCCCTACAGAAGTATGAGAAGCTTTATGCCGCACTGCGTTGCGCCTGTCACTCTAAAGCCGTCTTTCACCGGCACACACACTCTTGCACAGGAACAGAGCAATGTACCACTGGTTGGGTGCAGATTACCAAATTAAAATGTATATTTTAAGAAATAAATAATTACACCTAATTTTAACCGACTTCAAAAAGGAGGATGTTATCATTTCGTATGTTTATATTAACATGTATATATACATGTTTACCGATTTATCCGCCATTTATCAACCGATTTGGAAAAAAAAATATGAGAGGATATGCTTTCAGATTTTTATCAAAATCGATTCAATAGTTTAGTTGTTAAATCAAAATATTTAACTGGAAATGTATGTTAGCCAACTTAACGAAATTGCATATTTTGCTAATTTTTTAAATTATTGAAATCGTTTTTTTTTTTTCGATTTTAAATTCAGTTACTTGTGTTTCCCATTTTCATTGACTATTAGTCCGATGTTGACACAATAAAAATTTCATTGCAAATCTATTTCATGTCTTTTATATTTGCGAAATATAGACTAAATGTTCGATGTTACAAACAAACGATGAAGAAACATCTTTCTAAATGGACTCTAGCGACATCTATCTTCTAAACAAAAAACTAGCTACTCAAACACAGATGGCGCTGTTTTGATAATAAATCCAAATTTCAAACATGCGTATCACCCTATAATATGTTTTTCACCGTAGGAAAACTGGCCTACTCTCTACTAGTGAGAGTATACGGGCTTTAATTTAGGATTCCAACGCAGTTTAGAGTTTCGCTATCTATTCGAGTTTACAGTTCTGGGACACACCGGTTTCGTCACGATGTTTCACCGTTTTAAAACCGTTAGAAATTAACCTATTGCGCAGATAATTTAGTGAAAAACTCAAACAATGGCCTTCAAACAAGGCCGTGAACAAATGTCAGCATTAAGGGCAGCATCTGAACATACCTATGATATTATTAACTGACCTGAAAAATGGAGGTTGGTCTCAACTCGGCCTCAGTTTTTTGTATGTTTGTTGCATACCTTTGCCAATGGTGGACCGATTTGGATGTTTCTTTTTAGTTAGAGGATGTTTCTTCCGCCGTGGACGTAGAAAAATTGCCAATGAAACTTTGATTTTCAAATCAGTTACTTATATTAAATAATCAACATTTCTGTCCTCTATTTTGACTTCATATGTTATTAGAGTTAGAAAACTTTTAACTTTCGTACTTGGAGATAATCATGTTTGCTTAGATTAATAACAATTGCGTTTCTTTGACCAAAATTATATTATATTATTTAGGAATAAATACACAGAGTAATAATATACTACGAAAATATAGTAGGTGGATAGATTATCATTATTTAAGTAAAAGCAAATACATTTTGAACAGAAGGTAGTTGAAACAAAATCATATAGGTAATCGAATTAAAACATAACACAATGATATTATTCTAATACTAACTTTAGATTAAATTCTATAATAGTTGGATACTTACTAGAATAACCAGTTTTAAATCTTGAATAAGAAATATCTGAATAAAAGAGAGCTTCTATATTCTTATATATATACACGAGCTGTTCCCCGCGACTTCGTCTGTGTGGAATTTAACTATTTTTTGCGCGGAAACTTCCTACTTCATTATTATTTTAAAAAAAAAGTCGTCAACAGCCATCTGCTTTTTTTAGATATCTACCATAATTACACATGCTTATTCTGTAAAAAAATAACTTATAACAGATGTACAATCAAAGTTCAAAATATACAGCCCTTTAACGAAAGGCAGACATAAAGAAGGTTAACTTTTTAATAAGGTTTTTTTACTTTATATCCATAGGTACATCCTTTCGTTCGTATCACCCAATGACCAGTAAAACCTGGGCCAAGTTCGTCCAGAAAATTGTCACCACACATGATAATCCGCCGCCAAACAATGGAAAACTCACAATGTGTTCTGGTGGAAGTGTGTGGGTGCTGATAATCTTGTGAAATTACGTTTAATTGAACATAATGAGAGCCATGGGCCATCATCCAAGTCAGATTGGAATTCAGCTCATTCACACTCGCTTTAATATAATAGTAGTATCCATTTAAGTAACCATAAAATTTTATTTGTAAATAATTGTTTGGCCGATTAATTTGGACCTGTCCAATGTTTTTTTTTTTTCAGGGGGTTATAAACCAAAATAAACAAATGTAAAGTAGCTAGGAAGTTTATGTTCAACTAAGTAGCTCAGCACATAACCGTTTCTACTTGAAAACATAGTTTTAACAACGTATAGAGCTGGTTATTTATGTATAATAAATCGTGAGTAACAAGTGAGTTTGAAGAGACAAAAAAATATTGAAAACAAAACGCAGTGTGGACAAGTCAGAAGGAAGAAGACGTAAATTTAACTTATAAGACTATCTAAAACATGAAAACTGACTGTTATTTGACATATCTTTGTGCATGTAATGCCTGGGGAGTTCCTGTGTTATATAATCACGGGTATGTTTACATGTAGATATGTGTAAAATTTGACGTGTCCAAATGATACTTGAGATCTAAAGGAATAAATGAGTTTGAATTTATGTTTGCCATCTCTTCATTTATCATGAGAAGATAAATGTTTTACCAAATTATCACTAAGTCTTATTTATTATTATATAATTTTAAATCATTTATTTTACAACTTTAAAGAGTGGAATTTCTTCATGAAATTTCTATGGGAATACCTCTGAGTCCTACACTCCTATCTAATAGCGAAGAATCTGCATAAACATCCAGTAATATAAACGCAGCTGAATTAAGAATTTCTTCCCTTTTTACACTCTCTTTTCAAATTATTTTTTTCTGTTAATCACTTACATTAATAGGATATTAAAGGTTTATATTAGAATAGGTAGGTCTACGTTAATACCTTGTTTTTTTTTTCTTAAGTGGTTTACATCTTTGAAGGCTGGCTTTTTCTTATTACTAACGCATTTTATAGAAAGAGGTTCATTTTCAGATGAGTTTATTTTTATTGTGTGTTTGTTATGCAACGTTGTTTTGTATCTGTTACAAAACATAACGTTGCATAGTCGAATTTTAATTCATTCTATTGATATTCTAAATCTAACGTGTAATAGAATACTGATAAATAGGTATTTGAAATTTTTGATTATCTTGTATTATGTAACTCGATGCATTGTTTAATTAATTTTGCATATTATAGAGTGATATTTATTTATTAAAACAATCTGAATGATAAAATCATAGATTAATAATTATTATCCAACAGAAGGATGAATAAAATTTTTTATTAAGCCTACAATAAAGTTTAAAAAAGAAGCCCTGCAGTGCGATTATAAAGGCTGCGTAGGCTTTTAAAGTTGAATATGAAGCGGACCACCCATCCAGCACTCAACCAAAGTAGTTATAGATAGCACAAAATCCCCTCATTATTAGCTCTTTGAACCGCAATGAATAAATGAACAGCAAACGTAACTCTTTTCATAGCTACTCTCGAATGGGCCCTAGTCTAACCGGGCCGTCGGTTATAGCCGTACAAAGCGAGCAGACCGCAATACCTCGCTCAAACTCGAATACACGACCTCATTAAAAAATGAAACACGTCATAAGCTTACAAAAAACCTCCAGCCAGTCAAAGCGCACACCGCCTCCTAGCGGAGAGTAGCGAAACTACGCCACTCGCAAAACCAACCTCTGTACTTTTTTAATTAGCTTCATACACCAAGTGAATGCGTCAAATACGTTAGATTTTTTTCTCTCGTACGCGGTTAGTTTGGTAGCTTTGAGTAAAGTATGTTAATTCACAAGTACGCGCACTCGTGTGCTTTGAACTGTTGATAAAAAGGTGGTTTTGCGCTTGAGATAATAATTATTTTTTGCGTATAAGTATTAACTATGTAGGAAAGGACTAACCACGGAATGCAGTTCAGAAATTTACGCACGGAGCCGCAGTTTGAGACGTGAATCACGTTCATTTAATGATGAACCATTGTTGTACGAAGTGATAGTCTGTTTTGCTTTTAAATTCAGAACGCTAATTTTGATTCAGAAACGATCCGCCACAGATAAAATTAATACTACACTTTTAAAATAAGAACACGTGTGACTCAAATCCTTAAAACTAACTTTTTTTTAAATACTAACACGTCTATGGTAGACTAGGGTGTACTTCGTACATGAAGTGCCAAAACGAATGTAACGTTGTAAAAGCCAATAGCGATATGCGTGTAATGAAACGTAAGACGCAGTCTCGGAACTTCTTTTATCTCAGTCTAGGTTGTCTCAAAAGTGCAAACTCTGTACAAAGTTCACTTTCGCCTTGTGAACTAATTTTTCGCTCGGTGTCAAGTTCATGGCTCTGAGGAGCGGGGAGGTATGATAAAATAAAATATTCATTATGATTGCTAGACGCGGCAAAAGCGCGAAAGCGAGATTGTCAGAATTGAGTGTATTGGCTGTTTAGATACTTCACGAAGACATCACTTTTCCTCTGTAAATCAATAGACTTGTAACTTTTAAAACTATCATGCTTAGAAACATATTTTTTTAAGTAATATGTGTTTAAAAATCTCAGAAATCATGGATAGTATCTCGGAAACCCGAAAAATAAGCAAAAGTTTACACTATCAGAATAACGTTATTTTTATAGATTTAGTAACTGGCAATTACTGTGAATAAATTAATTTTTACATGCTGTTACTAATTTGAAACCTGTGCTTAATTTTATTCCACTAGGTAATCTTTGCATCATTTGCTAATAAGTAAATCTAATTTTCTTCTACAATCTTACCCATTAGAGAATGTAACTGTCGTTTTCCACTAATACTATCTTATTAGAAAAGTAAACTGAACTGTCTGATAAATGACACTCAGATCAATTTTATAGGTACATAGAAACAGATACAAAATGGCGGAAAAAATCGACAGCTACGAAACTAGCAAGTTGTCTTTGACGTCAGGAATCCCAACCCGAGCAATTTTTCTGTGAAGACATGAAGTTTATTCACAGGTCTTGGCTGTTTCTCGTTGCATCATTACTACGCATAATTTCTAAAGGTGTCATATTATGATTATTTATTCGATTAAATTTAAATTTTATATAATATCTCACTATGACAGCGCTCTTGCTACAAAATAAATAAAAATAAAATATTTCCAAGTCCAACTGTAATCCCATACAATCTCAAAGCACGCCAATTCTCTCCAACCGCACATTTACCAAGAAGACTGAAAACTGACGTAAAAATCGTCCCGAACCTACCTCAACAATGGAAAGTGAATCTCCCCATTTCTTTTCCCGGTTCTTTCCCTAATTAGCGAATTAAGCGGCTGTCGAGACTTTCCCGATAAATCCGTAAAGTTTAGTTTACCCTCAGTTGCGTGGTTTATTTGATAGCATTTTATGTTTTAAGAATTCTGAGGCAATGTTTCATCACCACCATTGATAATTATTTTATAATATATCTATATTATGATAACATAATTGCTTTAGATCGATTTTTATTATAGGATAGCTAGCACTCAATAAAATTATATACATTGTTTAATGTTTTGTTTCAATTGAATTTTTTGTAAGGTTTGCAACTTTATCTTTATTAATGTACCTATTAACCGTCTTTGTATTTTGATGGAATAGTAGCACTATTGAATAGTTGAAATACATAAAAAATGAAATACCATGGGGATAAACAAACAAGAGATGTATGTAAGTGTAAAAATAATATTTCCATCGGTTTTTAATGTGAAATGCAACAGAAAAAAAAATCGTTGTTGGCAACAATGCAGCGAAACCCCAGCAACCAAAAATAAAAGAAAAATATTTTATCTGAAATTTGTATAGATTCAGCCTTTATATATGGAGGTCGGCGATTATGGATTTTGGTTAGCGCGAAAATGATAATAGTATTTTATTGGTAATTTAAATATTACAGTTCAACATTTTATCGTATTAAATTATTTTATAATTCATGAAACTTAAATAAAAATAAAAGGTTACTATTATATATTACTAACAATAATTAATAAGTCAATTTTTTTTTTTATTAAAATTAATCTACTGCGTACACTTAAGGTAAGTAACAAAAACACAAATAAAACTTGTAATCATTCATTACAATAGTAGGTAACTATGATACCGTAATTTAAAAAAAAAAAACTTGACTATGGCGAAAGTACGTACGAAGCCAAAAGAAGGAACAAAAAGGTCTGTGAACTGGATTGAAGTCAATTTCTGTCATTTTGCTTTACCTGACAGCTACGTAGAATCTCCACAAACTTTGTATAACCCAACTAAACATCCTAATTCCACACCGAACTACGTAACTAGCGCAGGCAAATGAGACTCATACGTTACGACCACTTTATCAAGATCCATCGTTTACAACCGCAGGCTTTAATCGTCCAAGTAAAGTAGATGAAGGCGGGCTTCACAGGGGTCTCGTCGGCTGGTGTTGTCATGTACATAGGTACATGGGTTCTGTCAGTTTAACATCCAACTTATTAGACGTTTCGGAAATTCGGTTTCGCCAAGCAAGCACCACGGGCTACGCGGCTAGGGATGTACCAATTGGCTGCAGATAAACGATTAGTATTATAGTATATCGTATGTATATATTAGTGATGACCACTGATCACTGATATCGATAAACAAGAAATTATTTTAAAAAAAACCCGACTGCGTGAAAATTTCCATATTACCAAACATTTTAAATATATAAGTTGTTAAAATTTTTGTTTAGCCATTTATAAGACCCAGGTTTTTAATACCAAAATCGATAGAATTTTTTCGAAAAAAAATTTTTAAGACATATATGGAGTCGAAAATCGGCCATTCTATAATATTTTTTATAATTAATTAGTCTGTGTCACTCTCACAATTAACAAAACCCCTCAAGCTAAAATCCATTAAGCTGTTTAGGCTATAAAACGTGAACACGGAGCGTGCCAAAGAAATATAGATACTTACCCATATACACTTGAAACTGATAACCTCCTTCTGGCGCAGTCGGGTAACTGTATTAAATATTCATATAAATTTCACAGAACGCCATCTAGCCCCAAACTAAGCAAAGCTTGTATTATGGGAACTAGGTCTGAATAATTGCTAATCAAAACTTTTTTTTTCTAAATATGTTAATCTTTGTTCGCCACACAAATCTTTGTCCTGGATGGGAGTCGACTCCTCAACAACAGCGAAAAAGGCATAGCAACTCCGTTGGTAGGCAACTAAGCTGCGACTCCACTCAAATAATATCTCCCAAAGGTTATGAGTCCCCTTTCTACTTTCCTTTCTTCTACCCTCGATAAGATCAAAAAGCCTCTCTTTCTCAAAACCGGCTTTTTTCTGTTTCATCTTATTTATTGCCTCACGCAATAATATGATAAAAATACTCAATTATTATACTCATCTCGAGAAGATGAGTATAAGAATCGAAGAAGATATACTCATATCTTCTCGAGAAACTTCGTTAGTGGCTGAATTGTGAGCATCAAATCCTCAGAAACCAATAATTAAAAGATTCCACTTTCAAATTCCGTCCTTACCGCTATATTTTGTTGTAGATTCCAATCAAAATTCTATGTTATAATATTTTATTATATCAACAAAATATTTGGTATCAACCTAATATTAAAATAGTGCCCCAACTTTGATGACATCAAGGCTTGGGGCGATGTAGTTAAGCGTACTTGGAGGGTCGGATAGGGTTTGAACAAACGCCAAACTTAGGAATAAGAAAGTTTGATCTTGTAACAATATTTACTTTAAACTGTGACGTTTCTAAGCCTTTCTTTCACTTGTCTAATAGTCGAAAACTTAACAAATAATAAATAAACAGGGGCTCTAAAATTTAATTAATTTAATATTGTTTCATTATGATCAGAATCTCTGATATACTAGGAAAATCAAAAATAAATCCATGTTACTTTTCCCTCTTGACTCAATGTTGGCATTATAACTAACTAATTAATATTACAAATTAGATGAGAGCGTGGTGGCCCAGGGGCATAGACGTCGACTTTCAATCTGAAGGTTGCTGGTTCAAACCCACACGCGCACCAATGAGTTTTTTCACTTGAAATATTACAAATTAACTAAAACATTATTTATTTTCATTTTTTATTCATGTAGAACCGTAGACGTTTGCAATATTGTAAACATAAAACCCAATATTAAAAGTAGGCAGGTTTATTCTTCTATCTCTAAATTTTGGTTCCCTGGTAAAAAAATCCAACATGACCAATATGACCATGACCATGGGGCCTACTCACATATTTTATTAAATTAATGTAACACTAATTTAGAATATTATAATATAAAGTAAAATAATAATAAAATCACACGTTTTAATTTTTTTACGTTGTAATTAATGTTATCGGGAAAAGTTTTAAAGAATAAAAATGTAACATATGACATCATCCGTAGACGGTTCCAAGTATCTATACTAATATCGATGGAATGCCCATCACTAGCTGGTATCCAGTTGGTAATGCAAACGTTTGTAACCCGTAGGTTTTCGCTGGGCCCCGGGCAAATACACATATCTTCTCATCCTTGTGTATATAATACCTACAGAATCTGTGGTTTTACCCAGATATCACGAATAGGCTGTACGGTGCTACGGATAGCTAATTTTTTTTAGAGATTTAGCTATCTACATGGCACCAGATACACTTCTCCGTATTTTTTTATTGGTGGTTATAAAAATATGGCGAGTTTTAAAAAAATACGCCATGAATATCTTATTTTTATGTCATTGTATAGGATTCAATAATAGATGGTGGATTCAAAAAAAATATAGTTACTTTAATAATAAATAGTTACTCTAATTTAAATAAAGTTATTGTACTTTAATATTTTTGGCACCAATCTTTCGTCCTTAGGGGTGAAATTTTGCCATCAATTCTAATAGACAACTCAGATAACAAAAATCAAGTTGATTTTACGAAAATGTAAAAATCCTTTGAAATGCAATAAAAACATCATTATTATTGGTCATGTTTATGTTTGATCAACCTATATGTAAATAAAGCCAAGTATTTACAGTGTGTGGTTTAGCTGTATTGATTTAATTAATTTCGTTTTCCACCAACATTTCAAGATGCAAGAAATTTCTCAATATTGATTATTATTATGTGTTAAAACGTAAATCCTCCTAACAAATAAGATCTTAAAACGTCACGCGAGGCATTCAGTGGACGGAATGCGAAACCTCGCCGTTTGTTTGCGGGCGGATGGCGCTGGCAAAATTCCTCCTTTGTTACTTGTTACTTATCCACCCGTCGAATGTTTGGGCTACGGGATGAGAGGAACTCATCGCATGAGATATTTTGGCTCTAATAAACCGCTCGCGATGTTTTCTTTCTTCTTTGTAAGAACAGGAATGTGCACATACATTTTTCAAGCGATAAACTCGTTTGTAGACTTCTACATTTGTACTAGCCTCTTGGAATTAAGTTTAGCGTCAGTAACCCTGGAAAGGGGATTAGCAGCTGTCTCACCTGATGTTAAGAACATAATAATAGATTATACTCAAGTCTTCCTCTACTAAAGTATGAGAAGACCCAAGTTTGATTTGATTTGGAAAGATTTGGAATCTTAAGCCTTCTACCGGAATACAGTAACACGATTGCATCACTGCTTGGCGGTAGATTGTCAGCTGTTGTGGAAGTACTACTCCGGACAAACTTGGCAGTTCTTCTGCCACTTTGGGTTGCTCCTTTTGCACCACCCAGGCTCCCCTGGGTGGTGGAAGCGTAAGGATTTTGGAGTTCACCTACGGACGCAAGCAACTGGACCCCCAAGACGTAACTACCACATTCTTGAGTAATCATGTATATTATTTTATCAATACCCATGTCGTATCGCGTCTCATGAGTCGCGCGAGACCTTCCATCTGAACAACAGTTGCTAGAAGCTTCTCATTAGTTTCTAGAGCACACTGGTTGATGACGTCAAAGCTTGTGTTGACGTCACAAATGTGAACGCGCCCCATTCTGAGAACCATATCCTCGCTTCCAATAATGGAACCTTTGACGGTATTCAGCAAATTGAATTCAATTGCTTTAGTTAGTTGCATGTTGCAAACTTAGCCGCTGGGAACGGATGGAATTTAGCTATTTGAGATTGAATTTAATGTGGGAATCAGTTAGAACTTTGACACAATTATACGACATTATGCAACGACGGTTTGCACTATTGATTTATAACATAAGGTATTTTAAACTGGCATATTTGGGGGCCCAAATAGCCCGTGAGAAATAAGCAACCCAAAGTAGCAGTAGAATTTGTGCCAAGTCCGTCAAGAGAAGTACTGCCACCGCACCTGGTAATCTGATGGCAACCAGCAATGCACACGCATTGCTGTTTTCCGGTGGAAAGGTGTAGGTGCTGTCTCACTCAGAGTGTCGGGCGCAATGCGATACGACATGGGTTTTCTCATTATTCTGTAGAGAGCCGAGCTCGTATTAGTGTTGTTTATGGGCGGCAGTACCCACTTAACATCAGGTGGGCTGTCAATCTGTCCCGTCACTTTAGTTACATAACAAAATAAGAAAAACTATAGTGTAATCCCATAACAGTTTTTCTGTTTTTTTTGTTATAGTTTGGTCCCATAACAGCTGTTTCGTAAAACAGGAAGTACCTACCCAACTACTTTTCTAATATTTATAATCATAGCTCTGCCTTGTGCGCTGTCGTGGGTTCGATTCGTACCCAGGACAGGCATTTGTGTACGAACAGACAAGTTTCTACTGTGTCTGGGTTTTAATATGTATCATATGCATGTATATACAAAAAAAAGTAGGTGTATTCTATCAGTTATCTAGTTCCCATATTACAAGCTATGCTTAGTTTGGGGCTAGATGGCGCTGTGTGAAATATGTCAATGAATGTCAATGTCAATGAATATTTAGACACAAACCAAATAGAAATACAATATGTTTTCCTATTTGTTGTCAGGGATTTCCTCTTCTAAGTCAAATAGGTATCGAAAAAAACAATATGTGATAACTTATAACTACTATTTTCCGACTTAGATAACATGAAACATAAGATCATTTCATAGGTTACCACATAGCCAAAACACTTTGAAGACACTTGTGAAAAAAGATTAATATTTAATAATTCAGTTAATATATAAAACACATTTTAATATAGGCCCAGACGAAGGCTTATTAATAACCCCCTCTAAACATTGGGTAAGACATTAAAACATCCTTCGCAGAATTTGATCAAAGATTTACGCTTTTTAATCAGCCTATGTAGACTTTGATGTAACTTATCATGTCAATCCTCTCGATATCAACACATGTCTCGCACATAACATTATATAAGGCAACTAAATTGAGCACGTAACGAAGGGGGTCAGGGGGTGTAGGAGGGGGGAACTTGCTTAGATAATGTGCATACATTAAACTAAGACCAAACTAACGCAGGCGTATCTTGATGAGCGAACTTCGGGACCCGCCCGGAGTTACAGCCTCGCAGAAACAGCTGACAGTTTTCTTGTATAGTTTTGTGTCATTGTCAACGAGGATTTTAACTTGACAGAAATGTGAGAGATGTTAGTTATATCATTCTGGTTGTGAATTGTAACTTTTAAATGAATTGGCCATATTTTGTCACAATTAACCCTAATGCAGACAAAACTTGCGAACGTACTTTAACTTGGACATAGGCAGAATTTGTCTTACATCACGCAAAAGGCTAAAAATAAGAAGGAGAACGTGAGAGATCATTTGTAAAAATTTATTTGTGTACCTAACAGGGTTGCTGTACCACGTTCTCAAAACGGTGACGGAAAACATCGTGAGGAAACCGGCATGTCTTAGAACCTAAAATTCGACGACATGTGACATCTACCAATCCGGATTGGGCTCCCGTGGTAGATCAGAGCCCATTCACTCTCAATTATTGAGAGTAGGCCGGTGTCCCTGCAGCGGGAACATTAGAGGCTGGTACGGCAGGGTTGCTGTCACCTCATTTGTATGTTCGTAGGTAGATGAATGAGTAGTACATTTACCTACAAATTTACCTTAGTATCTACCTTAGTAAAATTGTGATCTTATGACAAAGAAAAGAACTGGGTAGGTATTCATTTCTGGAGACGTAATGTAACACTATATTGTAAATTAATTAAAACTGTAGCTCATAAAACCAGTGCTAGTTCATACTTATGATATGGATTCACAGGAACATTCTATAAAATAGAAACTGGCTCTCAACTGAGACTGTCAGAATACACTGTTATTATTGTCCTTGATTATTAATTCTTCATAGTCCAAATTGGCTCTACCATGTTCTGTTTTCAACCGCCCCAAAGGATAACCTCTTTTATTTTTGTTTAAATGATAGGCCTTTTTTTTGATTTGACCTAATTCTTAATATTTTATTGTACACAATAAAAAAAAATGACACAAACATTAAATAGATAAATATACACAGGCGAATTTAGCCCTGAAAAGAGTTTGCTTCCAGCAAACCTGGGGTGCTAGAGAGAGTTGATGAAAAGTAGTCTTATAGCGCATTAGTTATATGATTTGACGGCTCCTTAGCTTCATTGTTAGCGAACCTGCCTTCGAGTCGAAGATTCCCGGCTTCGATTCCTCGTCGCAGCAAACTTTAAGTGGTGAACAAGTCTTGAGGCGTTGCCTATGGAATCTTAGTGCAAGGGTACAAAAGTGTAATCGTTATTTAAAACGCATAAACTTCACATTACAATAGCGACTATTAAATACTATCTAAGCCATAACCGCTTTGAATGCAGCGATTCTCAATAAAAGTTCAAAATTACTTTGCGATGAAGATCTAAAGATGAAGGTTTAAGTCCGTCTTCTTGTCTTCCGAAAGAATCAAGACCAGAGCTAGTCAGTCTTTTCTGATATAAACTGGTCCGTGAATACTGCCTCCAACAGTACCTACCTCCTTAATACCTAAACAGAAACAACTCTTTAGCATTTCACTGTGTCTGGGTTGTAATTATGGGGAGATTGGGCATTTGCTATGACGGAATTTAATTAATCCAGGGTAAGTCTGTCAGCGACGGGATGTTCAAATTGTTCAATAACACCACTATGACAGCAGAGGTACACTGCTATTTTGTTAACTGGCAACTAATATCGTATATTGAAAATATAAAACATTGTTGTTTAAATTTAATTACAACATTATACCCTTTTCTTCGCGGATAAATTCTTTGCGCCTTGGGGAGGCGTGGGGTTATGTGTGACTCCTCCGGCGTTGCTTAGGTGTTGTATATAATGCAGCGCTGGAGGCCACTAAAACTCCGCTATGTTCCATCAGAGTTCCTTTCTGCAAGGGTCACGGGATCGCTGGGCATGACCTCCGCAACCATTACACCTTGCTTCTTCTTTACTCGTAAGCGGGAAATTCTAGAAAATTCGGGAATTCGTTGGAGTTTTTAGGACGCCCAATCGGCGCAGTTATGATTTATTGGAAAGAATAGCCCGGCATAACCTGTCCTCCAAAGAACGGTCAGTTGAGATGCCGCTAAACGGTCACCCATCCAAAAATACCTAAAGTTTTTCAACTCAGATGATCTACAAAGAAATTCAATCGAGTCAGCTCGTTAAACAATTTTAGTAATAATTCATAATAAAACCCATTTCTCAAGGCGATTTCTCAAACGAGGGAAAAATTTCTAGATCTAGATTTATTTCCCCTCTTCAGGCACTATTTACAGAATCTTTCACACCAGGCCGGATAACCGTATCCTACGGTTGATCCGGATTATTCCGGTAAGTATTTTTACTCATGTCTGCATCGTTGCACTATGATATATGTTGGTGATTCAAATCCAGAACTGCACCAATGAGCTTACACTTAAAAATATACCAGATGAGAGAAGTTATATTTTTATCCGTACCAGCCTCTAATGTTCCCACTGCAGGGACACCGGCCTACTCTCGATAATTGAGAGTGATTGAGAGTCACTCTCAATACATTTTTATAAATCACTAAAAATAATACTTCACTTTTCAGCATAAAAAGTAGGCTATATTTTAATCCAGGGTACGAGCTACCTTCAGAACAAATTGAATCCAAATCCATTCCGGTGTTGAGACGTAAAAGCGTAACTAATGTACAAATAGACAAACTTTCGCATTTATAATATTAGTATAGATGAATATTCAGTTTCAGTTTAATAATCTGGGTTAACACCAACACAGCAAAATCTACGTTGGTATCGGCCAAAATTAATACAGAAAAAATACCATATCTTATTGTAAATTAAAACTAAAACTGAAATTGAAATCTATTTAGCTTCAAATTCAACAATGACCTGATATAGCCTGATGGAGTCAAATAACGCGAAATTATTCATACAGTACCTGGTTGTAAAACAAACTTAACCGACTATAAACGGAATCAGTGGAGCGAAACAACCTGCTCCTCAATTAGAGGGTAGCAGTAAAACTAAGAGCAGTTAACGCGAGAAAGGAATTTCCTTTTGTAGCGTAATGGAATGCGTTGTTGTAGTTTGATGGTTTGATTACCATCCAGTACTACGCAAACTCAAACCCAAACTCATTTATTCCTTTAGATCGCAATCATCATTTAGACACGTAAGATTTTACACAATCAAGTAAACGTGTGACAAGAGCTCCTAAGCATATTACATGCACACAGATATGTCAAATTACAGTCAGTTTTCATGTTTTAGCTAGGTTTATTAAGTTTGCGTCATTTTTGTTGACCATGGTGAATCTGCAGCAGATACGCCGGTTGCTCTTGGGGGCAACCGAGTTATGTCAGAATTTTACCCTAACTAGACCCCTCCGGTGACTGACCTCTGCGCAATAGAAGATTTCTGGGTTCTCCAAAAGGAACTTCACAAGAGATCCTCTCGCAGCAGCCTGCACTGGGCCCGGTAGGCAAAGCAGCTGGAGCCCCCACTCAGACTGCTTTTGGGACCAGAAATTAAGACTACGGCTGTTCTACCCGTGGTGAATTTAACTGCACTAGTTAATATGTACTATATATATACATGGGTGTATATATATATGGGTGTGTGAATATGACTCCGCCCTTTCTCAACAGATGTCGTTTTTAGTATTGTTTACGTGTACTAATAAATGACCATACTTGTATTCGATAGTACTGAATGTCAGCTATCTAACGCATTTTATGATATTTGGTTGAAGTGTAAGCAACAATTGTTTTCACCTTTTCGAAAATGTCGGTTTTTATTCCAAATAAACGTCATTTGCGGGAAGTGTTATTACATTATTTTATTGCGAAGAAAACTGCAGCGGAAACTTATCGTTTGCTTGTGGAGATTTATGGTGAGCATGCTCCGTCTAATACAACTTGCAAGGAATGGTTTCGACGATTTCAAAATAACGATTTTAGTACTGAGGATAAAGAACATGGAAAACCACCAAAAAAATTTGAAGATGCTGAATTGGAAGCATTATTGGCGGAAGATTCTTGCCAAACTCAATCAGAATTAGCTGCAGCATTAAATGTTGATCGTTCAACTGTTGCAAAGCGTTTACAAATGATGGGAATGATTCAAAAAGCCGGTGACTGGGTTCCACATGATTTAAAAGAAAGAGACATGGAACGTCGGAAAACCATTTGTGAAATGCTGCTTCAAAGACAGCAAAGAAAAGGATTTTTGCATCGGATAGTCACAGGAGACGAAAAATGGATACACTACGAAAATCCTAAACGCAAAAAAGCTTGGGTGAAACCAGGCGAACCAGGCCCATCACAGCCAAAAATAAATATTCACTGTGCCAAGGTCATGCTCTGTATTTGGTGGGATCAGAAAGGTATTGTATATTATGAGTTGCTCAAACCCTCTGAAACTATTAATGGAGAAGTTTACCGACGACAACTAATGCGTTTGAAGCGAGCCATAGAAGAAAAACGACCAGAATGGGTGAATAGACATAACAAATTAGTTCTTCAGCATGACAATGCCAAACCGCATACCGCAGAAGTCGTAAAAAGATATTTAGAGGGACAGGACTGGGAAGTGTTACCCCACCCGCCATATTCACCAGACATAGCTCCTTCGGATTACCACCTATTCCGGACGATGCAGACAGACCTTACTGGAGAAAAGTTTACTTCATGTGAAAGTATCAAAATTTGGATTGACAACTGGATAAGCTCAAAAGACCAGGACTTCTTCCAGCAAGGAATACGAAAACTACCTGAACGATGGGCGAAGGTTGTAGCTGCAGATGGAGCATACTTTCAATAATTTTTTTTTTAAATTTTGTAAGCGAACAAATGTGTTTTATTTTGACAAAAAGGGGCGGAGTCACATTCACACACCCAATATATGTACTGTATGTACACTTTTACCAATGGACTGGCTGTTACTATAAAAATTGCTGCATAAATTACGTGCTAATTTCATAAAGTGAAACGTGGCCCTACGAGGCGTAAATCTGTGTATGTGTAGGCTTATTGTATTAAGTAGCGATTAAGGACATGCAATCTCTGAATCTAAATAAAGAGCCTTTTAAATCCCCATGAATATTTATTATTATTTTTTTCTCCTGGACTTGTTGGCAATTTCGGTGGTATAAGATTTATCTTGGTAGTTTTATTTAAGATTAATTTACCGAAAGATGGTGTTAGCTGAGTAGCTGGGAAAACCATGGCAGCATACTCGTAATAATAGAATGCAAAAGTAAGATTTTTCATGTTATTATTTTGTCGTGATACGTTTTGAGTAGGCGAAAATAAAATTTGATGCATAATCCACGTCATACGTACGTAGAATATCACCCCAATGGCACAATGTGGTCATCAGCCGTAATTGGCAACAATGTATTCCAAATACATCACGTTTATATTCCTATATCTCACCAATAGCGCACTGTCATGTTAGTTTCGGTTAAGAGAATAGACCTACGTTCTTAATAGCTCCCGTCGCCCCTACGGATCGTTATTCAATCTAACTAAATTCCAATTCCAAACAAACAGCAGCAATGCATTTCTCCTGCAAGACAAATAGGAGCTCCCTCCCCCCACGTTGACAGTTCACCTGTACGGCACCCAGCAACCGAAGACAAACTGTGAATCTCTGCAACAATACGTGAAACATACAGTAAAAACACTTTTTACAGCTATAACTCAGGCAACGCTATACGTAGTAATAAGAACACATTAATTTTGTAGTTACTTAAAAAAGTTAAAAAATATAACGTGTCCAAGAATTTTTTTCAGAATTTAAGGGAATTAAAGTATTTTGACTTTGACTCTGCTGCGCTGCTGACTAGTATTTTTGTGACGAACATGTCTGTTCTGTTAATGTGTATTTTAAGTAGTATTTACAAAAAAGATCTTTATATACAATATTTCTTCTCATATGGGAAGAAATTGATATCTTATTATGCACGACATGATGCAATCACCCTTGTGTTTGCTACAATGCATTAGTGGACTAATGTCCTTACTGTTTAACATTATATTGTATTTTGCCTAAGGCAAAATCTTCTAAACGGATTGCATGATACTTCCTAGAAACTAATAGGATATTTGTATGTGTGACTTCTTTCTAATTGGAGTACCAAAGCCTATATACAATTATCCAGATTTATATTAATAGTGATGCATTAATTATTGAAATTAATGCATCAAGAAGCGACTCGACGAAAAACTTTTTGAGCAACTCAAATTTTTAAGAATAGGTAGTAATTAAACTTTATAAATATTATTTATAATATATTTAATTTAGATGCCAGTTTTTATTTGCTTCTAATATTTATAAGATATCTGATAAGATAAATCTTAAATGAGAGAATGATCGAATATAGTTATGATTAAGATCTTAATGATTCCAATAAGATGAGCTTTTAGTGACATCTAGCGTTGAATAGCTAGATCGATTAAAGATCGAACGCTAGTTCTGCTTAGCCATTAAGATGGCAGCACATAACATTTTGTCTATAAAATACAACAAACAACAAACAACGTTAACACACTCATACCTCTGCACTAGGATTCCCTGTGTCGCAGATGGCATGGACGAACACAGAAACACAAGACAAACACCCAAGACCCGAGAACAAACTTCATGCTCACCGCACAAAGTGTGCCCCGGCCGGGAATCGAACCCGGGACCCCTCGCTTCGAAGGCAGGGCTACTACCAACTAAGCCAAGAAAATATCTTCGATGTGTCTAAAAACACTGTCTGTATTTCCTCATGACATGTAACCATTCTATAGAACGCATTTTGTGTTTATTTTTTTTATTTTTTTCTGGTAATCTCATAATATTTAAATCGTCAGTTTTGATACTACGATGCTAAGTAAAAGACTTCAACGAGACTTGTACACTTTGTTATTTTTAATTTATTTTCATTTTTCATATTTTACCTATAGTTATCATTAAAGAATTGAATATGCATCTATCATTCTACGCTTTTACGAGTACTTTGTATTTTAGGAATGTTAAATTACCCTTCAATGACTATTAGAAATTTTGCTACAAAGTTGCAAATGCGTTTCAAAATATATGGAGGAAAATACTACGGAGTTATGTTAAATATCACACCTCAAGGTAAATAATACATTAGAATTCACCTACAGAATAAAAAGCCTAAAAACGGATTAATAAATCGTAGCTACACCGTCCCACATAATGTTCTACGTAACAAATCGCATCCAAGCTCACCTAACATTATTGATGGCTACCACCCACGGACCCGAAACGCGAAGTGGGGTCAAACGCTAACGTTTACCTACAAGTTTAACGTCCAAGACGACAATTCATGAAACTCAGCTTTACACGCAATGCGCAGGGTTGAAACTTCAGTGTTGGCAATTCGTCGTATCAGGAGTGGGTGAAAGAGGCTCCCCCCCAGGTGGTCGGCAATTTCACCACGTTAGGCCTGACGGTCGTCTGTAATTTTGGGGCCTAATGCGACTATTCCTATTTCAAGTTACCCTCGGCTTTAAGTATAGCCTGACGCGAGAGATAAGGCGGGGTGGCTGTAAGGGTTGTTTAAGGCTGATGTCCGCTGTCAATTTTTTTGCAATTTACGCTAGTTTAGACAATAGCTTTGTTCGTACCAGCCTCGGTTTTCACTGCTGCACCGGCATACTCTCAGTAATTGAGAATGGGCTTTGATCTAACAGGAGCCCAATCCGGATTCGTAGATGGCACATGTCTTAAAATTTTTGGGTCTAAGACATACCGGTTTCCTCCCGATGTTTTACTTCACCGTTTCGAGAACGTGGTACATTTTTCAAGTGTAAAACTCATGGGTGCACGTGTTGGTTTGAACCAGCGACCTTCAGGTGTAAGGCGGCGTCTGAGCCCCTGAGATAATTACAATAGATTTGTAATTATTAGTTTATCTTCTCGTTTTGATGAGTTTTAAATAGTATAGTTCTTGCAAACATTAAAATATCAGTAATAATATGTCGAAATGTACCGACCAACGCAAAATTCAAATGTTAATAGGTTGTTAAGCGGAAATTAGACTAATTAAAAGTCATAAACAGCTCTTAAAACTAAATTTCCCGGAAAGTTCAAACTAAAATGGTAGAAAATTAAAGGTGCAGTTAACCTTAAGATGTATGTAGATGTGTGTAGTGATTTCGGTGTATGAAATAGAACTCTGTGCACGATGTGAGTATAAAAAAAATAGAAATACCCTGTCCTTTAGATCAAGTATTTTTCGACACGTCTATATTTGCACTCAAAATTAAACATATTCATGCGCTACTCATAGCTTAGTAGTAGTTCTACGTTATGCACTGTAGGTCTCAGACTGAATCCTATCTCTACCATCTCTCTTACAAATCTTAATATATATAAATTACGTATGACGATGTTTGTCCGCGATGGACTCCTAAACTACTTAACCGATTTTAATCAAATTTGTACACCGTGTGCAGTTTGACCCAACTAGAAAGATAGGATATTGCAAATTATGATATCATATGACAAAAACGTTAGCCACAGCAACGCGTGGCCGGGTCAGCTAGTATAGTTATAAATTAACATTTTGGTATACCTATTTTACTAAACGGCAAAATGGGTTCAATTGTTTGGTCGTTACATAAAACTGTAAAAAATATGTCATTCAAGTAAACGAAATTACGTATCATGCTTTCCTGTATCTCTTTTCTTCGCCAGTTGCATACCGATACTGATGTATCTTTTTAAAGTTATGGGGTACGTGTGGGTGAGAAATAAGGAATGGAAGAATAGAAGTTGTTTCGATATTTAGGTTATGATGAGTGACATAAAAAAAAATGTTTATTAACATAGTCACGGAGCCTACGACTTAAAAACTATCAGGAACTGAAAAAAAACGAAAATAACTTCTTTAAATAATAAAACTAAATAAATAAACATTTTACACACTCATACCTAGTTATCCCTGTGTCGCAGATGGCATGGACAAACACAGAAACAAAAGACAAACACCCAAGACCCGAGAACAAACTTCATGCTCACCACACAAAGTGTGCCCCGGCCGGGAATCGAACCTGGGACCCCTCGCTTCGAAGGCAGGGCTACTACCACTAAGCTAAGGAGCCGTCTACTTTTATAGAAGTCGTTATTTTCGATTTTTTTTAGGTTATGGTGAGTGACTTAAAAGATATGATTTTTTATTAACTTAGTTACGTAGACTTCAACTCAAGACCCACCCCAGGTTTACCTTCTCCACTCTGATTGATATTGGCTCCCCTCACAGATAAGATGCTGCCGAGTTAATCCCTCCGTATTTGCACAGAGAATTCAATGCAGTTATGGACAATAGGTTTTACGTTTCCGTACCAAAAGGTTAAAAGTATCTGTTACTTCTTCTTTATACTTTATTGACACATAAAAATGTACATTAAATGTTAAATGGATACTGCAGCCCATAAACAATAAAATATCACTCGGGTCATTTACTAGTAAAGCATGAGAAGATCCAAGTCGCACTGCGTTGCGTCCGTCACTCTGAGACTCGGATGTTACGCTTCAAGTGCCTGTAATTGCACCGGTACCGTCACCCTTCCACTGAAATATAGCAAAGCGAGTACATCACTGTTTGGTTGCGGATTACCAGGTGTAGAAGCAGTACATTTCCAGACGAACTTGTCACAACTTCTTCTGCTTCTTCTTCCTTTCCCTCCATCGGGGGATACGTGTAGGGACTCTGAGGGCATTCACCTACGGATGCAAACAAAATGGTTTCCCATTATGTAGTTAATTATTCTAGCAAATATAACGTATTGTTTTATTATTGGGATACATATCAAATAATGTCGGTATTACTTTTTGTAACTTCTAATAAATTTATATAAACATAATTGGCAAAATTGAAGTCCGTTACAACTTATGTTTCAAAACATACAACAAACAAACAACCCATACTTAAAACAAACAGACAGTGGGAACATTAGAGGCTGGTACGGTTGCCAAATACAAATATTCATGAATATCTCACACAGCGCTAACAAATTATTAATAACAGAATACTGTGCTAAGTCCACAGGGTTTTAGCAACGGCAAAGTAAACAAAGATAAAGCAACATCCACACCCAATACAAAGATAAAGGCGGGCCACACCTGCGAGCGTCGAATATAAATCGCAGCGGGTTCGAGCCCGGTAATTAATTGGATTGCGGGCTCTTGTTGTCGACCCGTCTGTCCCAAGTTGTTTTCATCAGAAGTATTTACTTTTGCGACATTCTAGAGCAAGGTTATTGATTCTCATTAATATTCGTAAATGGACTGTAGTGCGGGGAATACTTAATTATATTTCGAACGTTATTTAAATAGTTCATTATTTGATAACCAGCGACCCACCCCGGCTTCGTAATACAATTCTATAATACATTATATACTCGTATACAATCTATACAATCTATCTATACAATCTATCTCGTAAGGTTTAGCCAGCATAAGCTACGAAAGCGCTCAAAAAATGTTTTTTTACATCTTTACAAATCATTGAAATTCTCGGTTTTTCTCTACTATTATATGCATTTAATATAGATATAAACCTTTCGAAAAAAAGTCTAAATGTTAGTGAAAACCATATCAAAATGTCTTCTAAACAACTGGGTGGTTTAGAATAAATTAGCGAAGACACAGACTTATGAAAACAGCGATTTATTATTGAGAATAAGAGGATTTTAGTTTTGAGCTCTTACGGGTATTGAGGGACTGGCTGATATTCATGGGTATTTTAAGAAACAGGGTTATTAATTAATAATAATAAGAATTAATAACTTTTCCTAAGATATTGTCAATATGAATATTGCATGTTCATGACTGATTATTTCTGTACCTAAATCGTATCACACACATCTGCTACAAACTCTTAATATGCAATAATGGAATTTTTCGTGCGTAAGATATTACGAACAAGGAGACAGCTAGAACATCTGCAAAAAAACGTTACTTACAAACCGCTATAACATTAACTGTGTCGCAGTTGATACGAACATACTCATTTATTTTTACCTAAAGATATAATAATTTGTGAACTTGGTATGTCAAATACTCAGATACCACAAACCTATGACCTAGAATCTCTGCTCATCAGAAGAAATCTTCTGTGTATTATACAAAGGACTTTTGCTTTGGGAAAAAACTAGTTTTCTGTGGTTATGGTGAATAATTCATGAAGGTTTTATACCTACGTATTGTATGTTCACCCCATACAATACTAGTTTTTTTAATTTTGTTTTGTTTTTCATAGGCTATATTCAATCAATGCATAGATTTTTTTTACAAGTATCAAACTCAGCAATAATATAGCATAAGCTTAAAAACAAAACGTTCTACATTTTTTCTAAGTTTTCTAAACTAAACAATTTCGACTTTGACGTCGAATGTTTGCAATTAGATTGAGAGAAAATAGATCATATTGTAATTTACAACAGAAAATTTCTGCATTAAATTCTAGTTAACAGCATAAAATATTGTGATGTTACAAACCCAAGATTACACTTTATTCAGTGAATCGAGCCACTACGACCTTGTTTGACAAATAAGATTTCGTAAAAACAGAATTTCCGATATTAAATTAGTTTGCAACACTAAAAGAGCTTTATCCCCTTATTAGCAACAAAAAATACAAAACACAAAATTGTTTTTCTAAAGCAGTTCCACCTGTAATAAATTACTACAGAACAATAAAGAAAACAAAATTCGTTATCCAATCCATCGCCTTGTTCAATCACATCAAATAGTAAACTGTCAAAAACAAAAAATTAAACAGCGTCCTTTGTTGGCGAAAACGCTAAATTGAGGAAATTTCCATCTATTCTCCAGTCAGGCGTCATCCGCGCCTAAACCCCGCTTCAATTTCAATAGTACCCCTACATACTCCCTACACCCTTTAGGACGCCTCCACCACACCCGTCCTTCTCACACCCTCGCTAAATCTACTCAGCCTGAGAGAGACGCAACTACCTACAGGGCCGGTCCGAAACTTAGACATATATTATTGTATTATACGGCCGTAGGTGGCGGGGGTGAAGATTGATGCCACGGGCGGAGGGGTAGTTTCAACCCTACGGCAACCTAACGAAATTTGCGTCACGCGTGAGTGTGAGTAAGGGTCTAACGTGGCCTCATATTTCACAGAGGAAATTAGGTGGAGGAATTAATTTTCCAAGTTTTCAATATGGAGGAAAAATTGGTTTTGATAAGGCCTATGTGGGCTTCGGAAAATTAAAAAGGTTTCATATCATGTTTTCGGTGATTACTTTTATGTACAGGGGAAATTCATATTGTGTGATGTAGGTACATTAATGCTTACGTCAAATATATTACGAAAACAAACAGAAAATTGAGATATTATAATATTAAAATCAAGTTTGTAATATGAATGGCCTCACAGCTCAATTAGTAGAAGCTCTGCCTTCTGCGCTGTAGGTCGTGGCTTCGACTCCCACTCGAGACAACCATTTGCGTGACGAACATAGTTTGTTCTGTGTTTGGGTAATATGTATTATGTGGATATATTTACATTAAAAAAAAACTATAAAAGTATAATAGTAATCTAGTTCCCATAGCACAGGCTATGCTTAGTTTTTGGGTTTAATGACGCTATGTGAAATGTCTATGGATAATAATATGTATTTAATTAATATGTTACGGGATTCATTTATATGTGTAGATACGAGGAACCATAATAGTTAAAGCTTTACGCATAAGTCATGTTCAAACAAAGCGTAGGTCGTAATACTTCAGGACAAAAGACGTAGGTACCCGTACATTCTGTTCCATACTTTAATAGTGATGGTAGCACTGCTAAAGTGTACATTGTTAGTACACTTTAGCAGAAAAAAAAACGCGAAAACCCAATAATTGTGCCAGCTTAAAGGATGGTACTTTGACTACCTACTTGTGTCTGCATCCACATTCCCTGAGACAAGCGCTCGCGGTGAAGCTTGCCTGGATGATCTTCACAGATCATCTGAGTTAATCAACTCCCCACCCAGTCAGTATTTGGATAGGTGACCGTTTAATGGTAGTTTTAATTCAGCGCTTCCGTGCTTCAAACTGCATATTAAGATGTTGGCCTCGCCTATACTAATCGTTAAAGCCATGTCGGAGGCCTACGGGTAGATCAAGAACACCAGAAGGAGTGGCGGTCGAAAACATACATCGCAAATTACTGGTGAGACGGGTAAAACCAATTTCTTTGCTTAAAAACCGTAATACCACTAGAATAACCCCTTAACAATTTTATAGCAACGACCCCGAAAACTTTACGTTGCTCGTGGGGTACATAAAAAGCTACGATACGCCAAATATGACGGCGTAGCTGAGATACGGCTATTTGCAGGCGTAACTAAGATACGCCAATATGGCAACGATAGTAGCAAACGAGCAAGAAGCCGAGCTAGACGATTTCATTACGATACCTGGCTGTTACTTTGCCAGTTACCTATCAGATGCTTGTATTATTTCGTGAGAAAAGTAATCTGACTCACTTAAGTGATGTGGGCGGGAATATATAGTTATATGTGTAAATTTTGACGTTTTTACAAATATCATATTTTGAATGTCATATTTATGAGGATGAGACCTCAGAAACGGGAGATGTTCAATCGAGTGTATTTTAATAACGCGTTGTCTTCGCCAGAAAATTCGTAAATTATTACCCTTGAATTAAGGCAATGAGTCTCTTTCGAATAAGTGTTTAAGGCCAGGATTAGCTGCATCTATAAGATGCCTGCTTCTGTCTTGGGATTTCTGCCGAAACTTCAATCGCATTAAAAAAATCTCTTTTTTTTTAACTTTAACACTCATATCTTTGCGCTAGGTATACTCGTGTCCCAGATGGCATGGACAAACAGAAACACAAGACCAACACCTAAGACCCGAGAACAAACTTCTTGCTTCTTGCTTATTATCAACATGAAGTTTGGTCTTGGGTGTCTGTTTTGTGTTTCTGTGTTTGTCCATGCCATCTGTGACACAGGGAATCCTAGTGCAGAGGTATGAGTGTTAACGTTGAAACGTTGCTGTTGTAATGTCCATCTGTGCACTAAAATAAGCGACTTGAGCAAACTTTAGCGCAAACACAAATCGCCTTAAAAGAAATCCGCGCAGCATCCGAAGTCATAACTTCATAATTTAAAAGGATGAACAGCGATTGAAAAGTTCAAAGTCAGGAAACACCATTGTACTAATTACGCGGCAGACGGCGAGCTTTCGCTTTCGTCGTCGGCGGTCGTTTTAATTATTTTTTGCCGAGCGTCTCGACGTCTGGGAAACTCCGGAAAAAATTTACGGTGACATAGTGTGGACAAGGTCTTAATAATAACTACTTTGGGGTTGACACAGACGTTATCTTAACAAAAATACTTTTTAACAAAATATTAAACCGACGAAAAAGAAGTCGAAAAATAAATAAACCTTTTAAATCTTGGGTATTGAGCTTATTGGCATAAACTATAAAATTTTATGTAAACCAATTTTCAGTCGGCGCCAAACAACAAACCGATTATCTAAATTATATATACGTAGAAATGGAGAAGGCTCTACGTAGGTAATTAATCATTACGTGTGACACGTTATATGCGCATGTATGTTTGCTTCTGTGAGTAAATTTTGACGTGTCCAAACGATACTTGACATCTACAGAAATAAATAAGTTTTGATTGCTACCAACATTTTAAAAATCCAAAAAACAAATTACTCTCTTATATTTGGACTCATGAAGCAGTTATATATCAAAGTAATAAAATTAAAAAGTTCACTATATTTTAAAGTGAATGTTTGCCACATTTAAAATTCGTAGCCTCTTAAAGATATATACTCTTAAAGATATATATACATACGCCCCAAAAATTGTCTCTAAATATACACGAAACTAAATACTTAGTGTAATATTTATAAATCTGAGGTCAGAAATTAACTAGTCAGTATATTACAGTGTAGATGACATTTTTAATAGGTAATAACTCTTTCGAAGTTTAAATATTAATGACATTTATATTACAGTAATAGATACTTAAATTTTCGATTTCATTTCGACAAGCGATTTGTAATATTAATTTAATCAACTTCGATAATAAGTGACTGTTAATTTTGAAAATAATCTGATACCTATTTGTAACTTAATTAACTTTTTATAAATTATTTGTATTCTCCTAGTAGATAATGCATACAACCACCGTACAAGCTACCATTGCAAAGCTGTGCTTAATTTGGGACTTCATGTTCATGAGTATTTGTAGAACGCATAATAATGACAACGCTATTATAAAAAGCCACAACTTTAGTGGCACATCCACACAACTCTACCGTTCGTGTTCGCGAAGTTCGCGCTCGCTCAATCTTTGATACTTTCTTCGTGCATTTTTTTAGCTCGCCTTATTAATGAAAAGTAGGTTACTAACTTGGTACGTTTTAAGAATGAAAGTTGCGCCACGTTGGCGTAGGTCGATGAACCGTATCAGCTGTCTTTTGTTTTTGTCTTCCTATTAGACGGCTCCGTGGCTTAGTTGGTAGTAGCCCTGCCTTCGAAGCGAGGAGCCTAGGGTTCGATTCCCGGCCGGGGCACACTTTGTGTGGTGAGCATGAAGTTTGTTCTCGGGTCTTGGGTGTTTGTCTTGTGTTTCCGTGTTTGTCCATACCATCTGCGACACAGGGAATCCTAGTGCAGAGAGTGTGTTAACGTTGTTTGTTTGTTTGTTATTCACTTTTTTGATCATGCCAAGGTAGTGACAGATGCTGGAGTCAAAAGTGTATTGTTATATTGCATACTCGTCATATTGCGTACATAGCGACATCGCGTAGCGTAGATGAATTCAGGCGTTTCTTGGAGACTCAATCAAGATTTTCTCCGTGCACCGTCTTCCTGCAAGTAATGTAATTTGTACTACAACATCATAGGCCTAATGCAATCATTAGATACATATTGACTAGCCTCATAGTTTAGTGGTAGTAACTCTGCCTTAGTAAGCTGCCTAGATTTTTATTATATGTATGTATATTTTTAAATGTATAAAAATGTATGTAAAAATGTATGTAATAAAATTCTATATGAGTATTCTATCTGATTCCTAGTTCCAATAATTCAAGCTATGCTTAGTTTAGGACTAGATGTTGCTATACGAAATGTTCATGAATATTTATTTATTTATAAAACAATATTCAACTTTGAAAATAAAACTATAAACTTTTTACCACTAAACAGATAATCACATTTATTTTGCTACCATTCATGAGTTAACTTCCAATTGTTTGAGCTTATTCGAATGTACCTATTAGAGATTGTCTGTTATAGATGATTGTATAAATCACCTGAATCCAACTAATATTATAAACGCGAAAGTTTGTAAGTATAGATGAACGTTTGTTACTCAATCACGCCAGAACGGACCTTGATAAAGATAGATTATAGTCTGGAATAGTATATAGGCTACTTTTTATCCCGGAAAAATGTACAGTTCCCGTAGGAAGTAGAACCGCGGGTAACACCGCGGGGCGCAGGTAGTATGTTTATTATATGCGTGTAAAGTAAAAAAATACCTCTAAGCAAGTTTAAGTTAAAGGGATGATTACTTTGGGGCTAGATGGCGCTATGTAAAATGTCCTGTGAATATTTAAATGTTATTTAATTAAACTCTATGCAAACTCTATGAAACACGTTATAACAACCAATCAAACATCAAAATAAAACCAACCAAACCGTGTCAGCGTTGTAACATCATTAATTATCTATTAAAAAATAATCCCTTTAGACGTCACAACCCATTCAATGGTGAGAGGACACAGGATTACCTGGACTTAACCCTTTAAAAAAGCCAACAAAAACTAAACACACAATGCATGGGAGAAGCGTATTTTATGAGAAAAAAAATGAATGGTGCGTTGTGGTAATGTCAGTTTTGTGTTTGATTCGTATTGTTGATCTCTGAAGTGTTTACAATTACGGTTTTAGTATAGAGCATAGAGTAAGGAGAATAGCATAGAGTAAGAATAAATAAATAAACGTTTACACACTCATACCTCTGTACTAGGATTCCCTGTGTCGCAGATGGCATGGACAAACACAGAAACACAAGACAAACAGCCAAGACCCGAGAACAAACTTCATGCTCACTACACAAAGTATGCCCCGGCCGGGAATCGAACCCGGGACCCCTCGCCTCGAAGGCAGGGCTGCTACCAACTAAGCCACGGAGCCGTCGTACTTATAGTTAATAGTTTCTTACTAGTAGTATGCTCAAAAAGTTCATTGCCTTGCCAATCGTCATATTTCACATTCAAAAATTCTCAAGTTTTTTAACCCTATTTAGCCCGAGGCCTTCTGCCCGCCAAATCCTCCTGAGAACGCATGCATAATAAACATCTCAAAAAATTCTAATCTCGCATTACCCTTACAAAACCCGTGGGGTGACCCTTTCTACCTGAGGGTGACTTTTTTTCACACTTCCGTCATAAACGCATATGCAAAAAGGATTGTTATTTTCTTTGATAAAGTATCGGAAATAATTATATGCATTATGGAACGGATTAGGGAGTTGCGTGACGTTTTTTATTCCTGTCACCTTTCGGATCAGATGTTTTAGAAAATAACTATTGAATGCAAATGCAACTGTTGGCAAGCTGATATTTAAACTAATTGATAGTCCCAGTTCGATTTATTGTAAGTTCGATATTTGAACGACAAAAAGCTATTGTTATGCAGAAATTATGCAAAATTTTAAAACCATTCTATACCGGCACAACCAACGTTGTGCCAACGTTGTGCCAACGTTGTGCCAACGTTGTGCCAACCAACGTAGACCAACGTCTATTAGACTGTTTCACAGCTTAGTTGGTTGCTCTGCCTTCTGCGCTGTAGGTCGTGGGTACGACTGTCTTTCAAGTGACGAACATAGATGTTCTGTCTGTGTCTGTTAATATGTATTATAATAACTGTTTTTATACTGCATTAGTGATATAGTTCCCAGAGTACAAGCAATGTTTAGTTTCGGGCTAGATGGGGCTGTGTGAGATGTCCATGAAAATTTATTATAAATGAAGTGCAAGTGCGTGTTCTTACTAAAACTACAATTTTGCAAGCTAATGCTTGCGTACAAATAATATAACGAATTCCTAAAAAAATTAAAACCAACCACTTAACCAATTCATTAAACAATTAGGAATTCAAGTGAAGAAATTTAAATTCAGAAATCTATTCTAATACCAAAATCCACTAACGGTTAACCCTCGAACACCGTAGGTGTGATTCCAACATGCCGTACATTCGATAAAACACTCGAATCTCACACTTGAGCCAGGCGAAGGCACGAACCCAACAATGCGGCCCGGCCGGTATCTCGGCATGCAACCTCTTGACTCTAATCAAATAATTACTGCCCCACGGTCGAATACACCCCCAGTACTTGAACTATTCAAAATGGCCGACTTGCGTTCCCTTTAATTTATGCATCCTTTAAGATTTGCACAATTATTGAGGAAACTGGTAATCGAATAGCGTTTAAAGTTATATCAAAATTTTCATATACCCATGGTAATCTGAGCTAAATATTTTTTTTTTTATTATATTGTGTATGCAATCCGTAAAAACATTACACCCTTGACACACCGCATATCCCGAATAACAATAGGATGCAGATTCAGATTGTCTAAAGATAAATAATACATTTTGATTTATAATAGACGTAAAAAAATACTCTTCATTTATCGAGAATGCATAAATAGACCCTATTATTCGATATCGGAAGTGCAAAATATGGGTGTAACTTTTTTATGTCTGAATACGTGACAGTGAACGGGTTGACTTACAAGGGACGTCGTTTTTTATGACAGTAGTGCATTCAAAATAGTTCAAAAATATTTTACGGATGCATTCAATGGTGATTTGATTTATGCCAATGACATGCAGATGTGAGAGCTCGTTAGATTTATTCGAACGCTGTTTTTCCATTGATTTGCGTTACGCATGATTGGTCATGTCGATTGGTAGTTAGTGTCCATTGATTATTGTCGTTTGAGGGTGACTGACGTTTGAAATTTTAATATTTAGCACCCGTATCTCAATTTCGCTTTTACTATCAGCTATTATGTTGGTAGTAGGTTTTTTTAACTGACTTCAAAAAGGATAAGGTTATCAATTCGGATGTTTATATATTTTTTTATGTATGTTCACCGATTTTTCCGCCGATTCAGATAATTATTTTTTTATTTGAAAGGATATGCTTTCAGATTGGTCCCATAGAATTTTTGTAAAAATCGGTTCAATAGTTTGGTTTTTAAATCAAAATAACTGGAAAATATATGTCATCCAAGTAAACGAAATTGCGTATTTGCTACTTTGAAAGTATTGTTTTTCGATTTTGAAATCAGTTACTTGTTGAGTTCAATGTCCGGCAGGGGTGAAGTATGATTTACATGTTAGTGTTAGGTATATACAATACATATATTTTTATTCAACTAGCCGACGGCCCACTTTAATGTTATTAAATGTTAAGTGGTTACTGCCGCCCACAAACAGTAATTTTAACTTTTGGTAGACCGGTTGGCAACACTGCTATATTATGTACACAGTAAATTCAAGCAGTCTAAAACTAATCAAATACTGTATAAAATATATCCGTTAGAAAAAAGGCTTTGTAGCACAATGTGTCTTAATCTGGGGTAGATAAGTCCCTTAATCTACATAATAAAAAGATGAGCCAGGAAATGCATTGATAATGCAACAGTGGTATACTGTGTGAGGGTTACATTGTCTGATTCAACTCCAAATTAATGAGCACATGCAAAAAATTTTACACAATCGCGCCATACGATCTCTTTTGTCGGTTCTCAAACTGTGCAAAGATTACACCACCATTGCACTACTTTGAGATTTGACAGTTTGACAGGTAATGGCTTCGTTTTCTGTTCTACTCGAAAAGGTGGCTAAGGTTTTAATTATAATAACTTATAATCAAATGAATTAGTAAAGAGGTATTAAAAATGAAACAATAACTTTATTCGGCCTGTATGGTTTTATTTGCATGTAAAATAACGTAAATTGTGAAAATAAAATAACTTGAAAGCCTTTTCAAGCCAAAACCCAATTCTTCTTATAGTAAGCTATTTAACTTCTAATTCTTATATTCAACTAACGGGTAGGTAGACTACCATAACAACATTGATTAATATATGGTAAAAATTACAATTTAAAAATAAGTACCATTGGTAACTAGTCACTTAACTTTAATTTAAAAAAATTTTAGTTGAAGGAACATAACTTTAATTTTAAAAACTTTAGTATAGGACTCCTAAGATTCATAGCAGCAGTAAATCAGTCAGCAGTGCAACAGTATCTGGATCTTGTAGTATTAATATGAATATATAAATTAATATTAGTAATGATCCAAGACAATTAAACAATAAAATTATTTTTACATACTAAATGTTGGCATAAAAATATTTTAACGGGTGTAACATTTGTTACACCCCAATAAATGTTTGGCAACCGCTTTGCTACCTACTGATCTAATTTCCATGCGTACGCGCAGACGAAGGGTTACCATTCACAGTATCAATGGGTATGCATTTATTAACTTTGAGACTCGAATAAAGATTAGTATGTTAGTGGTTTTCGATACGGAAGGTTGTGAGTGATTAGTGATAATGGCGCTGATAAGGAAGAAATTTTGGGCAGCGAGAGAAATCGGTAAATAAAAAAAAAATACCTGATCAATTTCACGGCTCCGTGGCTTAGTTGTAGTAGTTCTGCCTTCGAAGCTAGGGATCCCGGGTTCGATTCCCGGCCGAGGAACACTTTGTGTGGTGAGCATGAAGTTTGTTCTCGGGTCTTGGGTGTTTGTCTTGTATTTCTGTGTTTGCGCATGCCATCTTGGACACACGGAATCCTAGTGTAGAGGTGTCTTAACGTTGTTGTTAAATTACATATAATACATTTCATTTAAATTCATCAAGGTGACTCGTGTGTAGATTGAAATCATTACTTGGATGATTGGAGGTGAACTGAGCACTTTCGTGCTTCGTAACATACCCTACGTTAGGATAGCGGTTCCGGTTTTCCTAATCGATAAGCCATATATGATATGACGCCTTTGGATAGTTTAAATACTCTAGTTTAAATACTCTCACTTCCTCATAGGAACGAAGAAGGCTATTGATTGAAGGTCATTAAAATATTAAGATTATTTGATTGGCGTCACAGGTCAGTTGGTAGTAGTCCTGCCATCTGCGCTGTAGGTCGGGGGTTCGATTTCCACTCAGTACAAGCATTTGTGTGACGAACATAGATGTTTGTTCTGTGTCTAAGTATTAATTTAAAAAAACCTATATAAGTATTCTTTCAGTGATTTAGTCCCCATAGTACAGGCTATGCTTAGTTTGGGGCTGGATGACACTGTGTGATATGTCTAGGAATAATAATAATATTATAAAAGCTTTTCATATGTTGTATGTCACGATACGATACGAGCGACTCACGCGCATGTTTTCAGATTCGGTGTTAATTTCACAATTAATTTGCATTCATAGATACATTTTTCCGGGATAAAAAGTAGTCTATGTGCTATTCCAGACTATACTCTATGCCTATGCCAAATTTCATCCAGGTCCGTTCAGCCGTTCTGGCGTGATTGAGTAACAAACATCTATCCATACATCCAAACATTCGCGTTTATAATATTAGTAGGATAGGATTAAATTCGAGAGTCGTCGAAACCTACATTGCCAAGAAACAATGTAGGTTTCTGAATAAAGTGTTAGTAGAGATAATTCTCAAAATTTCGAGTTTAAATTTGTATATTATACTAGCGATCTATCTTAAGAAACTAAGAGTGCGCTTTGCAAAAAAAATAATGATTTCCGGTAGATGTTCTACAAAGTTTCTTTCATACAAATCAGCCATATTGGTGTTCAAGTATCTAATGCTTTCGCATTTGATTTTCATTTAATAAATACATGTCGGCTATGTGTTGTTCAACCTTAGTTTAACCACGCAAAATACGAATTTCTTACCCTCACAGAACGTTCCAGAAAAAATCGCTTGTCTCATCACGTTAGTACCACTAAGCCTTACAACCCATACCACTATCTCCGGAAGGATTCCCCTCACGGCCTTAGGCATCACTTTTTAGGGCCCTCAAACGACCGATCCCCCAATAGCCCGAAGTTAAACCCACTTGGGGCCATAAAACTGTAGGTTTTATTTTTATGACGTGAATAAGTGTGTGAGAGCATTAGGTTATAGAAATGAGGACGACGCAGATATGTGAAGGTTTTTATGAGGCAGCAGGGGTATGAAACTATGTAGGTTTGAGTCCTGTATCGATGTAAATGCTAATATATATTGAATATTGGTATATTCAGATATTCTCATAGCAAACTGCTGGTTTTCATACCCCTGCAGTAGGCTATCTTTTGTCGCAAGAACAAACTTTACGCTAATCAAAGTCTACCCCGGCCGGGATTCGAACCCGGGAGCCCGCGCTTCAAAGTTACTACAGCTAAGCTATGAAGGCATCATATTTTGTGTAATGTTTGGATCTCAATCAACTTACGTTCTGAATACAGTGTATCCGTATACACGCACGAGTATACAAGTACAATATTAAACGCTTTCTCTGCTAACCACCTATATGTTACGGCAAATTGTGTTCTACCCAGAAATTAATATTCGATCAAGCTCCACATGAGCCACACGCACATAACGTGTTGGTACATAAACCGTATCGCAAGCTTAGAATGCTATTTCGCTGGGCCACTTCCTGTAACATAAATCCACCCTATTTGGGGGTAAACGCGGCAAACTAAAAGATGCGAAGATGATTTTTCAATTTTTAGTACGTTTATTGTTTAGTTTACATATAAAACTGTAGGTATGCTACAGTTAGTATGCTGCGACCCGGGGTTTTCCGTGATCAAAAGTAACCTATGTGTTAATAAAGAATATGAGCTATCCTGGTACCAAATTTCATCCAAATCCGTTCAGCCGTTTAAGCGTGAATGTGTAACAAACAAACAAACATACATATAAACTTTTGCCTTTATAATATAAGTGTGATAAAGAAGCCAATAATATTTTATGTGACTTTAAAAGATGAAAGTTATAACAAGATGTCAAAACATATGGTTAAGAAGTGGATAGCCGGCTTCATGCATTGTTTTAGTAATTTAAAACCATCTTTACATTATTGCCTTTTTAATAAAACCAGTTTGGGGCACATCGGTGAGATGGTTTCAAGGTTCATAACGGACATAGGTAGAAACAGTTTTTGTGTTTTATATATCAGGATGTGTATCTGAATTAACCATTTACTTATCAAACAGAATCACACCTTTTTATGAGAAAAATTACATTTTATCGGGGATCTAGTGGGTTATATGGATGAGCTCGCCATTTAAATTGACCACCAGAGATTGCCACTTACACACACCAAAGAAGAAGAACCAGTAATATCTCAATTTAATTTTATTCCAGATCTCAAGTATCGTTTGGACATGTCAAAACTTACACGCACGAGAAAACAATAATAAAATCACATTTACAATATGTAATCTTATGTTCAAAGTCCTGAAATTTCTTTATTTTTAATCTAATGCGTAAAAGATATTCCACTCCTTTCATTGTTCCAAATCTGCCAACTCCCGCTGGCCCAAGATGACGTTATGTCCAAAATAACCAATAACCATAGTTTCGGAGGGGACCTGTCGTATGGAAAATCGATCGCCCCCACCTCCAACCCCTCTGATGGATTACCCCCGTGATGGAATAAAAAGAAAACATTAGAACCACCGGCTCTCGGGGGAAAGCCTCTAAGATATTTTTCATGGGGCACGTCAAGTCTGATTTTTCTTTGGACGTTTATCTTTAATGTATGTTATGTGTGGTTGGGAATTGTTTTGATGGCTTATTTTTGTTTTGTGAGGCAAAGAAATGAGTCCCTTTCTTTGACAAAAAAGATTATTATATCCAACATTTTTATAAGAGCTTATTACATAGACCTGAATATCCGTATTAAAAAGTATTTTATTGATACTGTGGTCTGTGACATATTTTGCTTAGACCATTTATTTATTGCATACGATACATTTGCATATACAAAAGGAGGACTTAATATTAAATTATTTTCCCATGAATATCTGAAATTATAATAGTTTTAATCTTGTATAGACAAAATAATAAAATCGAAGTGTCTATTCGCAATGTAAAAATAACAGCTTTTAACTAAATGCATTTCAAAGAATACAGGGTACTTATAAAACAAAAAGACATTTTTTTAGTTTTTTATTCTGCCTCTCTGTCCGTCTGTCTATCTGTTCCGGGTTATCTATAACAGAATATGCTACTTTTATTTCCGAATAAGAAAAATAGATATCTACGCTAAAAAAATGTTAAATTCCACAGGGATGAAGTCGCGGGAAACAGCTAGGTTCTAACAAAATTATATCAATCTGTATTTCTCTACGTAAATTGACCGAAAATAAAGAAAGAAAAGAACCAAGAACTAACTTTATAGAAGAATCTCGTATTCTAATTCTGTTTCCTTTTACATCTTATTCACATTTTCGTCTACATTTTAGTCCAAGAGCAAAACACACAATCCCTCACTGTCTCAGCCATTTACAAAGTCCATTTGGAAACTTCACTCCGAAATAAACCCAAAATCCCATGTCCAAGTACATAGTATATAGCGGGCGACACCCCTGCAGATACAGGGTGATTTACTGAGGGTCTTTGAGACCCTTATCGGGAGTCGTTATGACCATGTGAGGGAGGGAGAGAGGGCGTAATGGAGGTGAAACGTTTCGAACGCTGGAGCACTTTGAAGGGACGTAATATGTTATTTTAAGACGTGATGTTTGCTTTCGATTTTCTTTTGTTTCAGAAGGTTCTGGTAGTCACGTAGCGTATCTTTTGAAGTGTTCTCAGTCCGATGTATCGATTTTGCTTGAGATAAATATAATGTACAGCACTCAACAGATCTTTATCTCAGCGCTGAAAATCTTTAAAGTGGTCTTATTCTAAAACTCATATTTGAGTAATACGAGTATTTTCAATGTGAATTGATGTCTGCATTTTTTACAAGCGGTCGCGTGCTGGTAAGTTTAACGTATAATGACTTTAATAAATCATCATAATTTTTATTAAAGTTGGCAATTTAATACGAAAGAAGATCATAATTTTAGACGATTCTATCGGTCGGAACACAATTGTCTATTAAACTTTATTACTAAGCATACGTAGGTACTTATAAATAAGAGTGACAGCATTCATAATAAATATATTACAACTATTTTTATTTAGTTTGAGCGAGTGACATTTTAGGCGACATGGTTTATCGATTAGTAAATTCGGAACCGACACCTTAACCCGCTCAGTTCAAATACCACTAAACGGTCACCCATCCAACTATTGACCGGACGCAAAGTTGCGTAACTTAAATGATCTGCCATGAACATCCAAGCAAGCTTCGACATGAGAGCTTCCAATTATACCAATAGAAAATTTAAGTGACCAATCATATTATTTTCGTCTCATCAATCACACGTGATCATAACTGAATATTTTCATAACAAAAATACAAATAAAAACAATATTTTTATTAACAAAACAAGCAATACCCGAAGAGTTTCGCAAACCATTGGTCCCTGCTATAAAATTATATACGCCTACCAAATAAAACGACCCCTAGCGACATTCTGCATGCAAAATTAAATTTTAGAATCGGAGCCGCTTCGATATAGGTAATATTAGAAATTTATGTCCCATGTTTGAATTTCGAATGTCTCGAGTCCCATAAATATTCGGATACCCGCATACAATGTAGTTTTATGTAGGTAGTAATGATCATTTGGTTTGTTTGTGACGTTTGAAAAGGATTGTTGTTTTGAAACTGCTCATAAATGAGCTTACACAAAAATAGACATTTATTTAAAACTTATACAAAGTATGGGTTTGGGGTTTGTGCGTTTAATGTCAATATATTGCCAAGAAAGCTTATAAAGTTATATATATTGTATATATACCGGAATGCTTTGCACCACTACCTTAGTCTTACGAAACTTTCGAAATTAATTTCAGATATCACCATAGCTCTGTTTAAACAAAAAGTGGGCATATTAACACCCCCGCAAACATAAAATCAAATTAAAAACACATCAAACCCAACAATTAATACAATTATGATGGCTGGGGAGGACAAACACTGCGTTAAACTCCTGTTAAAAGGCAAAGTAATACAATTTTCCCGGATTTTTCTCCCCCGCCTAATTACAACTCATTTTATTAATAAAGTAGATCGTTACAATTAGGGCGATACTGGCAATACTGGCAGCTAAAATTTTCCAAACCAAACGAGAACATCGTCGAATAAATCATAGCATAAAAAGAAACATTTTCCTTCCAATTTACAAGTCATAAATAACGTCCGGCGGTCGGTGTTGCCCACTGAAAATATTTAACCAGCAAATGGTCGCGTGGGCTCACGGGTCAACCATTCACTAAAATATATTTGAATAACGAATGATATACGGTTTGTTTATTGGCGGGCCTGTTCGTTCCTTTTTTGAATTTCATTATTCAAAGTTGACCGGCGCGCGCTCGGGTCGCCATCGGTCATTCTGAGGGGAGTTAGCTACGCTGACCCCTTGTGTTCGCTACATTATGTACAAAAGTTTTAATATTTTCACAGCTTGGCGTTCTGAGACCGGTTCGTCGCGTTAGGGTTAGGTTATTGGAAATTTTACGTTTAATTTGTGAATTTGTGTCGCACGTGTGTTCTATTAAAAGGTTACTCGGGTGACGGGTTCAAGATTTCTTTTCTTACCAATCAAGAAATGAATTATTCTATTTAATCAGGAAATAACCTGTTTTTTCGTCAATAAACTGAAGTAACAATTACTTATGTTGGGATTATTAATATAGGTATATATTATTTAGTAAAATAAGACAAAATTGAATGACTATCAGGTAAACAAAACAAACTTAACTTATCCACAAAATAATTTAAAGTACTATCATGATTTATAAACATTTGAAATAATCTGATAAAACAAACTAGAAATATTTTATTAAGTGATTTTTTAAACAACAACATGGAAGTTAAAAATATCGTTAATTCAAATTCAATATGGTATTAATTTTAGCCGGTCATAATTATTATACTATTTACTTATTTCATTTATCTTTTCAATTGACAACAATAATTAATCAATTTCATACAATTTAGTAAGACAGATAATGAATGTATGTACTTCGTAGTACCTACCTGCTAACGTATTTTTCCAATCCACAAACAATATATAGGAAAAGAATTAAATTCGAAAGCTATTACAACGGAAATTTGAACCCTCATGGAGGTCTCGGGGGATGAAAAACGGGAAAACTTTCCCTCTCGGCATCACTTTGTTTACTTTTACACTATTTATGTAAAAACAGGGGTTCGAAACAATTTCTTAGGCGTGACGTGGAAGGAACTCTAATGTTGTGGTAATTTTTGTATTTTTCCCATTATTTTGTGAGGGTGATGAGGGTTATTCGTGTACAAGTTTTTGTATAGCTTTGTTTGGATTCCCATCGCTTCGCAAATGGTTCTACAATTTGAGAGATTTTTTAAATGCTTACTCAGTGTTTGCATTTAAAATGACAAGTTGAAAAAATGACAAATGACAATTTTAAAGTCAACCAATTTCAATAGTTTCCTCTCTTATTATTCGCCTTTCGAGGTGAAATTTCTTCATGAAATCTATTTCTACTAACTCGAAAGTACACCCTATCAAATCAAAATATAATTATTCATATCCGTCGACGATTAGCGAAAAAATGGCGTAACAAAGAAATAAGAATAAGAATAAGTCGATTCTTACTGAGACTAACTAAAATTGGCTTAGACTGTCAATAAAGAATAACTGACTCCTCTTTCTGCTACATTGAAGCAGATAGAAGATGGATGCCATATTTATTTTGGTTAATATTAAATAATCGGCACCAATATCGAATATGACATAGTTTAATTCGTCCTTAAAGTGATTACTCATACTAATGAAAATGTATTGTATTAAGACATATGGATATATCTTCATACATTCTCATTTGTATGCCAATGAGAATGTATTGACACATATCTATATTTCATAATACATTTTCATTTGTATGCCAAAAGCTTAATTCTACTTTTGTTATTGCTAGACCAAATATTTATAAACAAAATTGTTCATCGTGTTTGTTAAGTACGCTAAAATTTATCTGAAGATTTTTTTTTTGTTTTTTATCCATGATAAAACATGCAGTAAATGTATCTTATGGTAAGATCTCTTTTTAATAAATGATCAAACATGCATACTTTGTATTTATCAATTATCATCTTCCATTTTTATTAACTGTGTTCTTTTCAATTTGTTTTTATAGTGTTACTTTAAACATATTGTATTTGCAATCAGCTCAACCATTGAATGAATTTAATTTCACTCAGTACATTACAAGTGCAGACATGCAACAAATTGAATTCCGCAATAAATCCTCAGCAACTAATTGCCACGGCACCATCAGTATTCCAGCCGTGGTCCATATCCCATGGCGCATGCCACGCTAGTTAGTACCAACAGAAGAGCATTAATTAATTATACATGTGATGACATACCGAATATGGTGATTAGCATAATTGTTCTGGTAACACTAATCGAATGCGAATAGGTTTTTTTTAGCGTCGAAAGAGGATAGCGTTCGGTATTACCAGCTCCATACAGACAAAAGATTTTTTTTTTTATTTTGGCATGCATTGTTGGCCGCGGATGGCCTTAACATTCCGCAGGGTTTTGGCGAGAGCATAAGGCTCTCATTCAAGACAACAGATTTTTATGAATGTAATCTTCTTCAACATACATGTGATAATGATAAAAAATTAATGGTAATTAGATCACGGGCTAAAATTATCCGGAAAGAATGATTGCCTATTTGCACATAGGTTTCAAAAATTCTTAGACACAACAGCAATTTGACATACAGAGTAACTATTTTAAAATTAAGTCAACCGTGATTTGTCAGTAAATGTTAATAATCATGAATATTTCACACAGCGTCATCTACCCAACTAAGCATAGCTTGTACTATAGGAACCAGGTTACTGACAGAACACTTAGGGTATTGTATTCAACTCTAAGTGGCGATTTAACCGCGTAACAAACATGAAAAAAACGTAAAGCTGAATGAGAAATTCCCTTATTTTAAGTTTCTTATAATACAGAAATTCCTAACTAGATTTATCACGGATAGAAAATGGCCAGGAGGAAAAACACTAACAAATTTTTTCCTGAGATAAGTATAATGTACGGAATAAACAATTAATTTATTCATGGGAACCCAATCACACGGCTTGATTTTAATTATAGGTGATGGATGACATACTGGTTATGTTGATTGGCATAATTGTTCTGGCAACACCAATCGTCCATCAATTCGTCCGCAGATTAATCCATACAACACATTTTTTTTTTCTTTCTTCTAGTTTCGCACTTCTATGCATCAACTAATTTTATTACGATAAAATTCGTTGTTTATCACAAAATACTGGAATTAATAGACAGTTTCACTTTCATACAAATAACTTCAGACTTATTGCAGTGAAATGCCACAGAGTATTTTTTATTGAATATTTTTATTAACAATATTAAAATCGTCCGTAAGTTGGATGTTCACCATAAAAACGTTTACGTTTCGTAATCTTCTTTGGAAGTTCGTATTCCAATAAACCGCATCAACTTTTGTTGTTAATTTTTTTTTATTACAAAATAATTCGACTTTTGGAGATACTTTTGTTCACAAAGGAAAAGACTGTGACGGGATTCTATAAAAAAAAATAAAAAAAGAAATGTCTTAAATTAGATATAAATAATAGTTTTATAGATAACCATTAAATTTATAAGGAGTATAAATCAAATTTGCCGAAAAAAAACATTAAGTGAGATTAAATAAAGAAACTTCTTTAAAAAAAACTATTAAAACACTTTCTTATACTAGGTATTATTAAAAAACGTGTGGCGCCTTTAAAAAACATGTTTTATTCGTTTCCTGGAACGTTTTACTGTGAAACTTTATCCAATAACGATGGTTTCACAACTGTGAACCAAAGCAGAACAGTAAAATCGCACTAACAAAGTATCCACAACGTAAGGAAAACCAGAGCCGAAAACGCTCCTTACATAATATTCGGACCCCCACCCACACAAGCAAAAACACATAGTAATCCACGCACACATGCATACTCACATACGGCTTATGTGCCCACGTGAGCGCGGGAGGGACGATGAAGTGAGATGCGAGATGAGACTTTGTGAAGGTGGGAGGGAGACGGTGATTGCAGGACGAGCGATACAACAAATCAATACGGGCGGTGGTGACCGGTAGCCTGTGTCACCCCCACCCCCCGCTCAGACCGCACGCCCCCGTTGCCACAGAGTTGTTTAGAAGTCCCGAAATTGCTTTAGTGCAGATGTATCTTTGTCTTTCGAGCTTAGCATTGAGTTTGTGAAATGGAATTGCGGGTTTGTAATTAGTTTCAGAGGGAAATGTACCTACGGTTGAAAATTTATTGTTGGGAACTATCCGACTATTAGGATTAGCAAAAACTTTAATTTTAATAATTTTTAATGGGCATTTGCATAGATTAAGCACATTTTTTTTCACGCCATGTCTTATATTTATTTGTGAACATAGTAAACTACAAGCATAATTAAAATCTCTTCACCTAATGCGTCTAGATTCATCTTTTTCTGGACGTATACTTATTATCAGTCTATCAGTCTGTCATTAAGAGATTCAGCACGTTATTATTAGCTTACATTTTTTGTTAGAAAACGATGTATTAATTAGTTTGGTAATTAATTAATAGTATAAATTACTAATACACACAATTGACATAACTTACTTATTTTTTTATTAATATATTGTATTACTTACTGATTAATGAAACTAATTAGTAAGTGATATAAAATTTAGTGATTTACATCTTGTAAAGTTGATTGTGATTGTCTGTTACTATCATATACTAATTCTTTGTAAACAAAATTCGCAATAAAAGAGTATAATTATGAATAGCTTTCATCACCATTTTTTTTTGTCTTTTCTAGACAATTTGAAACTCTACGAAACAAAATCCGCTTGACCGCGCGTATGGAAGGCGCGGCGAGACTCCGACTGAGAAAACTTGATACTTTGCGAACTTTTGTATCAAGAAGTTTGACATTTTTTGAACATTCGGGTAACTAGTTGGTTCGACTTTTGCTGTAACATTTTTATATTTAAGCTTAGAGATGCGTGTGATATTGACAGCTGCTTTTTAATTTCTAATATACGCGTAGGAATAATCAGACATTGACAAATTTAAATATTTATCGACATATGAAATGTTTATTCATCTGATGACCTCTGACAGATAATGATATCCTGTTCAATTGGTATGGACAATATTTCGAAGCAGCAAATATTGTCAGAGAGCGTTAGGTAGGTATTTCACAAAACTATAATACTATATGTAAGGCAGGCATGGCATAGTGCCAAAAGCTCTACACTTTATTCTACTTTCAGTATTGCCTGACCAAACGCTAATTTTATTAAGTAACCAAAACTGTTTATCACTTTTCTTTAGTGCGCTCGAAATTCTTTCAAGGAATATGTTTTTGTGTAAGTATTATAGATTTGGTGCTATCATTTAATATCTCTCTTACGCAATTATTTCTTTTTGCACTACTAAGCATTGAACAATCTGTTTATCTATTCAAGTTTAAAATAATACATAAAAAAATACATAAATAAGTGAGGATTTGATAGAGTTTGGTAAAATTATTAGCCACATTTCGGCAGTGTCAAATATGCTTATTTTATCTTGGTAAGAATGCGTGAAATGCCTGGCACCTAATGTATTTCTCAAAAGTTTTCCATTCCAAACTGCCATGGCCGGCTTGAACCGGGTTCCGCTGAGTAACGGCACAGTAATTCGGTCCCTCTCATACGGAGGGACGATAAACTGCAAAACCACCGGAGGGCCCCCTCCCGATAAACAGAGCGGTAATTTATGACTACGGAACCCTTCCGAATGGACCCGAGCAGCGTTCCGTTTCGCTTGTTTATGGGGAATTTATACGATGCTATGTTTTGGGTGCGGATTAGTGAAATGTGGTTATACTATATTTTTTTCTCTTGACCAAAAATTTTAGGAAGATTGGGGTAGTGGGAAATTCATAGCAGATGGATATGAACGGTTTTTAATGAGCTTAAAAATGTATGTACGATATGCATTTTTTTTTCGTTTCGCCTGTTCGTGGTCCTATTCCACATTAGGATTACACGTGGCTCCATAGCTAAATTGATAGTAGTTAGTTTAACACCAACAACATCGGCGCCATTATGTGAGATCAATGATACAATCAATGTTTTTACTAATATTATTTCACACAAAAAAAAAAAAAAACAAAAAGTAATTCTGCTTAACAAATATAATTCTGTTTTGATAAGTTTCAAGCAGTCTAGATTTCATAACAAAACATCTTTAGAAATACAACAAAGTAGCCTAATTGAACTTTAGAAAGTTCAGAGACTTCTACACAAGCGAGCACACCCAGATCAATAAACGCCTGACCGATACAAACATACACATAAATATATCTCCTATTTTACCCTTATGGCCGGTATAGTCCGCAGCCATCTTGGAAAACACCCACCCCTCACCCGCGCTCAATCTTACCCCAAACGTGCCCCCTCGATCTGGGGCTTCAAAGGCCGAAACTCACTAATACTAATGTCCTCTACGTGTGTGTACATGGGTTGAAACGATCGACTTTCATTTGTTCTTCAGTATTATCATTAGAGAATGGGATGGAAGAAAATGGAAAATTCTAGAAAATTCTCTTATTTTGAATGTACTAGCGGATAAAATGGTAGCCCAGGGCCAGACGCCGACTTCCAGTTTGAAGGTCGCTAGATCAAACGTGTGGGTTTGAAAAATTCTATACGAGCACATGAGTTTTTCACGCGCAATACCACGTTCTTGAAACGGTGAAGGAAAACATTGTGAGGAAACCGTCATGTCTTAAAACCAAAAAATCGAATACACATGGATGGTAGATGTCACTACCAATCCGCATTAGGCTCCCGTGGTAGATCAAAACTCTTACTCTCAATTATCGAGAGTAGGCCGGTGTTTCTGTTGTGTTCCCACTGAACTAGCGGATACTCGGCGGGTGTTACTACGCTAAATTCATGAGGCATTCTGTGCATAATGCATTATTTTAGTGTTCTAAAACCATTTTCGCATTATTGCCTTTCTAATGTACCTGGTTTGGGGCACATCGGCTGGATGATTCCAAAGTCTATAACGGACATATGTAGAAACAGTTTTTGTGTTTTATATATTAGGATATATATTATATTGTTTGTTTTTTTGTCTATATGGATGAGGTGACTGCTGATTAATACATTTGACATTCAGGTTGTCTGATCTAGTCTTGTCTTTAAAATAGTATTTGTAAAGGAGTATATACACTGGTATTTCATAAAACAATAATTTAACCTTAAGTCAGTTCGAATATGACTTAAAGGACATTATTGATTGACCTTGGACTTTGAGCCTAGATATGCACAGCTAGGCAGTAAATATTATATATTAACGTTCAAACAGTTTAGGGATATGATACCCCTTAACTAGGATTCTCAGTATCGCAAAGGCATGGACAACGCAAACATCCAAGTTCTGAGAACAAACTATACCATCATCACACAAAGTCTGGAGCCGACTTACTACGGAGCCAACAAAAAGGCAATAGTTTATGAAAAGTTATTTTGAAATACACCTATATGTAATGTTTATTTTCAGTTTATATTCCTTTTATTCTACTGTTACCCGCGGTTGACTATCCTTAAGATACCCTGCACTTTTCCGGGATCAAAAGCCTATGTGTTATTCCAGGATATAAGCTATCTTGGTACCAAATTTCATCCAAATCCGTTAAGCCGTTTGAGCGTGGAAGAGTAAGAAACACACATACATACCAACTTTCGCCTAGTAATATACTGATTGATCATCTCCCTGCCCTCATCCCAGACTAAGTGATATCGACCGATAACGATATCGTGTCGGTATCGTCCTGGCATCGTGTCGTTATCGCTTGAGCAACTGACACTTACAACATCAACATTACCGAACAGGTATGTCCTGTTCGGTAATGTTGATGTTGTAAGTGTGATATATACAGATAACAACTTACGCAAGAAAAACAGATAATATAAAAAAAAATATGTGGGCGGCTTCGTGCCTTAGTTGGTTGGAATCCGTGCCGGGTTCGATTCCCGGCCGGTACACACTGTGTGGTGAGCATGAAGTTTGTTCTTCGGTCTTGGGTGTTTATATTATTTCTGTGTTTGATAATGCCATCTGCGACAAAGGAAATCTTAGTACAGGGGTATGAGTGGGTAAAAAAAGCCATTCTGCACTCAGCCTAATGTCTGCTAAAATTATTCACTTGCAGAAATGTTCTAAGGAACGTACAGACCATCGTGGCGTGCGTCGGGGCAAAAATGAAACCTGTAAAATTCAACTTTAAATCCTTCGTCTACGATTCAAATTGCCTCAATTATTAAAAACGCCACCGCCACTAGCCAGGCTTGCACAATTCAGTCATATTCTAATATAGATAAAGTTGAATTTCAATTGTTTCATTTGTATCTTGACGCACGTCATTCACAAGGATAGCTTCAACTATTAAAAAAAATTAAATAGCTTTTTTTATCATTATACTTTTTTAGTATAATTGATAAGCTAACAGAATTTTGAAGGAAGTACCTTTTACATGTTATGATAAGCAGTACCTAGCCCTTGCACAATTCATATACAGGATGTAATATCATTAATTTTGGAAATTTAATTATAAACCCTTTTTCTTGCTTTTCGGATTATACTAAAGTATGGTAATTACTGCTTATTTCTGTCATTTTGTTTTCCAATAGCCTTCAAGAAGAAAAGGTTCCAATAATCTTCGCAAATTATATATCTTTTATTTTTTAAATTTTTATTATTTCCTGAAAATTACATGATCATGCGTTCTTAAAACTAAATTTAACGCTTGTTAGAACACTATAAGAATAAGCAAAAAACCAATTTATATATTAACCAATTTGACAAAGAACAAATCAAACTATTTTACCAAGTTTTATAGGATTTACCCATTTCCAGGGGACTCATTTAAAAGTATCAATAAAAAAGTCGTTTTCTTCCGAATCTCTACATCTGTCCACCGGACGGTGCGAAAAGAGCAACCCATAGTAAAATCCGAAGTAATTTGAACTACCACCACGCCAAGTAATTCGCCGCCAAGCAGTGTTCCGGCCGGGTGTGGGTGCTGGTGAAATTACAGCCGCATGAGACATCATCTCCGTCTCAAAGGGACTTTGAATCGTTTTATACATCTGTAAGAGAGAATCTGGGTCGCATTGCTGTTTTAACGGTACCAATCCACCTTCATCACATAAAAAAGTCAAGCAACAAAGTAGATTACTCTCTGTAGCTTACGATAAAACACCCTGTAGAAACACACGTATACATTTATGCAAATAACTATACATTATGATGTTTGTCCGTGTGTGCTGTGCTCTGCATATATTACATTACATCAACGTAGGTAAATATTTATAATTTGGCCTTAGCATATTTTACGACGAGGGTTTATGACTCGGCTTTATGATATGTTACGAACATAAAAGTTGAGATTTCCTCTTAAAAGCTTCAGTTTTGAATAACTTATGACTTAGTATGAGAATCTTATTTTTTATGACGGTCTGAATAGTAAACTAGAAATACACTTATACCAGAATATTATAGTCTTGGAAATTCTGGCTGGGGGCCTTTTTGCTAAGAGCTATCTTTTCCAGGCAAGTTGTGAACGGTCTGTGTAGTGTGCAATAACTTTGTGTTATGCCTTAACTTAATTTTGACACTCATTGTTAAGTTAATGTCTGTTCATTCGCACTTAGATGCGTCTGTAATAAGAAAAGGAATCTAAAACATCAACACATAATTTTGTCCTTTATAACTCCAAAACATGCCAGGAAAATCGCTAAAAGCAATCGCCCTGATCCAATCAGGCACCTCAAAGAGCAACCCGTGGATAATTGGCGCGCAAAGTTACAGCCGCCCTCCAATGCATTACCGAAATAAAAAATTCACCTCAATTTCCGAAAGAGATTTCCATCAGTGCCGATACGGTGGCTAAACACAATCCCGCACACACACATGCACACGTGAAATATTCAGTCGCCACTCCGATACATCATTCATTCGTCCGCAGAGAACGGTTCGACACCAATCTTCCATTTGGCAAGAAAATCGATACACGTCGTGGCCATATAAGCATTCCGGGGGAGGTAGACGGGTGTCTTAAGGGGGAGTTAAGGTTTAGTCCCGAATATTGAATTTCCCTTGGGACAAACCCGTTTCGCTTTGTCCCTTGGCCGGGGTCGTGTGGGCCGTGGTGCCCGGGCTCACGCACACACTGACACCGTATCTGTACGCACTTGCGTAAGTGTTGTATTAACATTGTGAGGCCAGGCATACGTGACTTTCAAGGCGTTTGACGGGCCCCAAGGCTATACTCCACATATACAACACTTGTATGTGTGGAGTGGGCGTTCTACCCTATATATGTGATATAGAGGCCTCCCTGAGCTTCAAAGCCTTCAAATTGGGTTTCTTGAAATAAAATGTACGCACGAGTTTTGTCAAAAGAAAATTTAACTCTATTTTAATTCCATTAAACTAATTCTGTTTCGACAGTACTCTACTCTGTATTCAAACTTTATCAGACCTTTGGAAATGCTTTAGTTTAAAGTGAAAACATCACATTAGATTGGTAAAAAAGTCGGTGTTAGCCTTTGTTGTTGAATTTTTACTATGATGGACGAAAACTTCTTTGTCTGTCTCCTTTGATTGTCCATAATGGTTATTTATTTTCATGGACATGGCTTCAAATTTAGCTGTCATATAAATCATAAATTTTAAGAGCCATTTTCGAGAAAATTCAGTAACTATTTTCACCATGAACGACAAGTTGAAGCAAAAAATGTGTAATATCTCAAAAGCAATAACTTTAAATTAATAATTATATATTACTAAACTATTAATTAATCATAAACCTTTTTATGTGATTTAAGGTTTATAAATTACTTGCTTTTATATTCATATTAAGGATAGTTCTGTCTTGGAATAAAAAACCAACCTCCATACAAAAACGAGAATTTCTAATAATATATAACCCTCACTTTAACCCCCGCATCAAAAATTTAAAGATACCTTAAACAAAATAATTATCTATTAACCCTATTGTCATATACTAGTCATAATTCGCAGTCTATTTAGAAATCGGCTGTTTCAGCCTATTCCGATTTGGGTCAATAGATTTATGAGATAATATGCCTATTCACACATACAACACAGTATGTTTATCGTAACATCCAAACTCCCACTCAATCCCCTCACAACACAAGCAGGCCATTAATCTTGGCACAACGTCTACAGCCGTCGCAGTTCCTTAGAGAACTACTGAGTATTTCGTGGTAAATTTAGTACACTCGTAACTAACTTTGCTACTTTCACATACACCCAGAACAGGAAAAATTAAGATCATATGAAACTGTTTGGCTGGAAGCGATACGCCAGTTCGCGTTTACTTTTGGGCACACGAAAAAAACCATTTATGAAGAAATCTGGAGTCTAAATTTAAAACGCCTATTGTTGTATTGGCGGGGTTCTATTTCAGTCTTAATTGAATAAATAAAGGCGACCACAAAAACTGTCACGCATTTCCATATCCGTCAAAATTTGACCTGTCAGGACGGCCCTTTATCCCGCGTGACGATCAAAGAAATATACTGAGATTAATTTCGCTCCCCTAAAACAATGGAAGGGTTAAGTACAAAGGGCGACGGAGTTTTGTCTCACTCTGCATGTGACTGAAACTTATTGTTTTAACACGATTGTACGAGACAAAGGAATAAATTAATTGTGTATATGCCGTTGCTTTGATCAGGTCAACAAAAACAAAACTTTATAATAGTGCGTAATGGGAGTACTCTCATAAAAGGACTTTAGCAAAGCTCACTATAAAATTAATCGGTTGGATATTATAATAATAATGATTAATTCATTTATTTTACGTACATAATACTTGCTACAAAATCACCTTTCAAGTTACTGATACAGCGCATAGTTAGAGAAAATTTGCAAGAGACTCATTTAAACGTACTATCAAATCTGAATTGGTATTATAATAAATATGCTTACTTTAACAAGATAAACTATTAAATTATGCAAAGGCATGTGTAGAAAAAGTGAAAAACTATAATACTTTTTACTTACCGAGTCTGCATTCTCTTCCAAGAGACGCAAGTAGTAGTTTCATACGATACATAGATAAATTGGCCTGAAAAAATCAGACCACTTTATTGTATAATAAATAAATTTGTTCGGAATGGCCCTAACATTGACTGAATAAATTTTTTGGTTGATTACGTTTCCGAACGTACTTTTGAGCGGTAAATTTTGCCTGTCCATCAAAAATGTAAGCTTATAACAAAACAATAGTAGTTCCGCAAGTCCACCACAACATAATAATATCTTTGTTAAATCTATAATCGATTGTAAGTGGTTCCTATAACATAGTTTATGATATATAAATAATCGTTCATTACCACAGACTGTCAAATAATATTTACGTAATATCTAATCACCATATAAGTACCAACACTTCTTCATAAAAACAATAATTATCTCCATTCCAACGCCTCCTCCACAATATTTAAAAAGCCTACCTTAATATCTGTTTCATATCAGATCAATCAGGATTCCAATAAACATCAGAGCGAATAATAAAGCCAGAAATAAAAAATGGCGGCATTCTTTTTTTTTCTGTGACTGAATTGCAGACTACGGCTGGAGGCATGGCTTCAAAAAGTCTACCAGAGCGGAATACTCAGTTCGTCAAATGGTAATCAGAGGGAGGCATTATACCTACGTCATGGTTCAAATATCACAGGCCCGGTATGAGACTTTTACTCACTGAATGAGAAACAACGTGCGTATAGGTACGATTGATTGAAAAAAATTCGCTTCTGAACACAAAACAGGAAATTGTTTTTTTTTTTTTTTTAGTTGCTGGTATTTATAGTGTAGCCCACACAGATTTGACTATTCTACCTTGTCTAGAATCAGATTAAGAAATTAGAAAACTAAATTTAGTTTTTCTTATACATGCTATTTAACTCTGATTTGCTATTATAGACACGATATGTAATTTTAAAAACCTGTTAATTATTAGTCTTGATCTGAATTTGCTAACTGTAATTTTTAGGGTAAAATAACATTATAGAAGCCCGCTCATGGTATTGACTGAATGTTAACTTCAGTTCGGTTTGGCCTAATTATACGGTGTAACTCGAAGGCCGGTACGGTGTAACTCGAAGGCTTTGAAGCATTATTATTAAATAGAACGTAGGTACTAATCATATAGTGCTAACGATGCTCTGGCATTATTAGTCCATATGATATCTAATTAGATCAATAATCTCAAACTTAAATGGTAGCTAAGCTCGAAAACAAATGAGAATGGAAGAATCAAGTTTTTATATTTAAAAAAAAAATATAAAAAATTGTTTTGTGTGTGCGTTGTGCAAACAAAGAAAAGCTTACACACTAATACTCCACTTCACTTGGATTCGCTATATCACAGTTGGCATGGACATACAAGACCCAGCAGCATATGATAATAACCTCAAAATTTTTGATTTAAAAACAAAAGTTGTGTTTTATTTTGTACAAAATCTAACCTATAAGAGGTGGTTAGCATTTTATCAGTCACCCTGTATAATAAGGAAATTTGCTCAAAAAGTCTGTTACTTAGCTCATGTCACGAAAACCACATTGTCTCATAAGCAGAAAAACTTTCCGCCTCCAAGCACGTAAACCCACTCGAAATTATTTTATTTATATGAGCAATTTCGTGAGCCTTATCTCTGAGGCACAAGTTTTAATATAGGTTGGCATTCGATAGCGTGAAAGGCTTGATACACATGATGCGAAGCTAGTTGTTACGTTCGTAACAAGCAGTGCTGCCAACAACTGTCACTTCATGCTGTTAACTTTTATTTTTATGACATGCCTTACAGCTCTCTTCTGTTCACGGTACAAGCTATGCTTACTTTGGAGCTAAATCACGCGATTACCATGAATATTTATTAATTTATTTATTATTGACGAATGGTTTTCTAAGAGAATACTGCACTTTTCCGGAAGATATAAGCTACCCTGGTACCACATTTCACCCAAATCCGTTGAGCTGTTTGAGCGCGAAGGAGAAACAAACACACACAAATACATACAATCCTTATTTATAAAAAAATACCGTAGTAATATTAGTATGATTTAGTATTAACTAGCATCAACGTGACATTGGCAAATATATTGCCTGCATCAATTCAAGCTATACAATACAAAAAAAGAATAAATATATTGTTGAGAGACGTTATTTCAAAAGCAAGCGTATAAAATCTATAACGATACAAAAGAGGATCAAAAGAAATTCACAAGTTAAGTTCGATCGAGAGTAATTTGAGTGAAATATTAAAAAAATCATAATTAAAATCAAAATTTAATTATGTAACATAACATTTTGGTGTAAATTTCCATTCGATTAATATTTATCCTCTCCACACAGTACAATTGTGACCGACGAAGAAAATGTCAGATCTAGCCAATATAATCGAAGTTGGCAGTCACCAGGAGAGCGCATCAAACGGCGTTTTTCAAAGCGAACGTGATTCTCGATGCTCTAACAAGCCCGCCCCAGGGTGAATCGGGGTTTGACAATAACATAAAATTCACGTTCAGCATTAGGGTGAGATATGTGAGGAATGGACAAGTACCTAGCTAACAGAGACATCTGAAGATTTATGATATTTAGATATTAATACGACCCGAAAATCTTGCTTCAGCTAGGAAATAATTAGGGTATATAATATCGTCTAAATAAATTGTCACTGTTGAACTGTCGCACTGGCATAGCGAGGGTTCCGTACTACGATTATACTATTATTATTTTTTATATAATAATAACAGTATAATCGTATAATTGGTTACCTCCGCCCAAGATCGGTCCTCCCCTACCGAAGTCCGAAGAATGATAAGACCCAGGTCGCGCCCGTCACTCGTAAGGCAGTGATTTCATGTCTCTTGTCTTGCCTTGTAATTTAACTGGCACCCATTGGATTACCAGGTATAAGTGCTGCTTTGGCTTGCGTCTTTCGCACCACCCGAGGGACACGTGTAGGGAATCCGACGCCAAACAAGAACCCCAAAATATTTTGCGAAATTTCCCGACCATCGGTTTACGATTCAAAAGATACAAGCATTTGAAGGACAGACAGACGTATAGTAAAAACGATACGATACCCTTTACAGAACCGTAAAAAGGTGCTAAAATAGAGTTATATATCTTTTGATACAAAGCTTTTACACTGCGACATTATTTTCACCGATCCCTTCAATCTACAGCCATACATAGCTTCGGCAACAGTTCTCGGGATTAAAGCCAGCAATGGATAACGCAGCCCATATGTCTACGTCGATACAGGTTGCGGCACAAAGGTGCTTGGTGATTGGGAACCCGCGCACGTAACCCAGACTTGAGAAATTACTTTGTATCAATGGGCTGACTATATAAGCAATGCTAGATACACGTGGCATTAGAAATGGGTTTTAGCCGTCTTCAAAAAAAGGAGTTATATGTTTGTTAAGAAATTTTGCTAACGGTGGGTGGGTTTAGATGATTTTTCTTTAATCTGATAGTGTACCTCAGACGTGGTTCCAAACCAGACGTGGTAGAAATAATAATAATAATAATAAAAAAAACTTTATTTTTCAAGATAATAGAGGTTAGTTTTAAAGATTTAAGCATACATAGGGATATAGGGTCAGAGAAAGCGACTTTGTTTTATACTTTGTAATTGTAAAACCTGACAATATGTTTCGCCACAAACAGTTTTCGAGCAAATTTCTTGAAATGTGGCTGGGGAGTTCCTGTGACACGTATTATCACGAATATGTGTACATGTATGTGTAAAATTTGACGTGTCCAAATGATACTTGAGATCTAAAGGAATAAATGAGTTTGACTTTGAAAAAAAAAAGAATCCACCAATGACGGCATAAAATAAGTAGATTAATTCGATTTTTAAATCAATTATCAGTATTATTTACAACGTTCAAAGACAATTTGCAAAGAGGTTGTAGCTAAAAGTATTTTCTCTGTGGAAGTGGGAATTCAAATGAGAACACATAACTTTTCCCTGAATGAGAGGGTTAACATACGATGCCGTTTATGAATATGCCGAAAAGCCCAGGGTTCCATCAGATCATCAACATTCGTAACCCAGAACCTAATCATCGTTTTGGTATATTCTTTGACAAAAAATCACAGGTTCGTTTAATCATTATGACATAAATAAAGATGAAATAAAGGTAATAGTAATCACGTTTCCAATCATATTCCTGCGCTAAGATTTCCAGTGTTGCTATCATGGAGAAACACAAATAATACCCGAGAACAAAATGTATGATTACCACACAAAGTTTACGAGCCTACCCACTGAGCTACGTAGCAGCCTTATTATCAATTTAACATTTGTCTTTATTGACGGAATTCAAAAGCATGGATTTTGAATTCTGTTTCATCATATTCTGTAAAATAAATGTGCAAGGATCTTGGACAAATCACTATATAAAAGTAATCGCCGATGGTTATTAATAAATTAATATTGTACACACATCGCCATCTAACCCCAAACTAAGCACATCTTGTACCATGAGAACTACATATAATTCATATTAAACACAAAACGAACATTTATATTCGTCTCACAAATACATGTCCTGGAATCGAACCTACAGAAGGCAGAGACTACCAACTACTATGATGCCAGTCACAACACAGTCACTACCAAAACCAGATATGCGAAAGATATAACACGAACTTTATATATACAAGAATATTAGCTTTCCCTGGGAACTTGTTATTTCGTTACGGGAAGGTGCGCTCAGGCATTTGTCTCCTTCTGACAAAGATTTATGGTGGTCGCCTCCCCCCCACTTGTACCTGGAGATATCATACGTCACGTCACTCCTCTAATTGTGTTGTTCAACTGTTTAATAATTGACTGAAATAGGTGTTTTTATCAACGTTATTCGTTGTAAATATCTTAACTTATATCGTAACTAATATTATAAATGCGAAAATGAGTTTATTTGTTTGCTACGCTTTCACGCCTAAACCACTTTTTTTTAATCTTTCACCAATGTATACGTACATAATCAGCAAATAACATAGGCTGAGTAAGATACTCTTTTCTTTTTAACCAACTAGTAAAAAGGAGGAGGTTCTCAGTTCTTTAGGAGGTTTTTATTCGATATTTGGATTGGATCAATTTGGATATCGTTTCAAAAATACAGAAACAAGACCCGAAAACTAACTTCATGCTCACCACAAAACGTGTGCTTCGGCCAAGAATCGAACTTAGGACCCCTCGGAAAGAGCTTCTGCCAACTTGAATTCCTTTGTCCTCAAAACTCTCCTCCTAGTTTATACAGTGAATAAGTTTCAGGCAGAAAGGCAATATCTGTATATCCGTGTCAAGTCGCTCCTGATGTGAGATTTGGGGAGATGAAACGAGGTTGTGGGTGATTGGCTTTATCCGGGCGGACATATTCCTATTAACCCGGGAGAGGTTTATCCGGGTCAACATTCCTATGAACCCGGGAGATACTGACGGCAACGTTGCTTAGTTAGTCGGCCTTCGAACCTTCGAAGCGAGTGGTTCCGGTTACGATTCCGGGGCAAGCTTTGTATGCTAAGCGTTAAGGTTATTCCCGGGTCTTGGCTGATGAGTTTGTTTGTCAATGCCACCTGCGACACAGGGAATCCTTGAGCAGGAGTTTGAGTGTATAAACGTTACTTTCCTTTACTTATGGAACATATTGTTATTTATTCATATCCTGATCTGTAAGAATAGTAGGATTGAAAGACTGTGCTGCAAGTGTCATCGTTGGCCATACGAAAGGTACACAACAGTGTAGTACAGGTACTACAAGGTACAGCCAGCAAATTATTGGCAGTGCCCGCACCGCCGGGATATTGAACCGACGTGAAATACCTTACCATCGAATATGCCCGCCTAATTTATACCTTCTAATTCAAACCTTAACAAGATCCTATCCGTAAACTTATGTACACACCCACACAAGCTCACCTATATATCAGTTAAGCCTCTCCGAAGTAGCTCCGCGTATTCCTCGCACACATCGAAAGCAAAGCCGCAAGGCACGTAACATAAGGAGCTTTGAAATTAATTTAGCTCGGAACTAGCTGGCAAATGGATAGACGTGTGAGCCGGGGGGGAATAAAACCCCCCTTCCCGCCCCCCTTGGGTGGGGAGGCCGTATGTTGGGAAAATTCGGCGTTTAGAACCTTTGTGGCGAGACCGGTTGTGCTTAGCAGTAATTGTACCCTGTGTATGGCTTTCATTTTGTAGGCGTATGTAATTAATGTTTGTTGTTCAAATTGAGGGTAACGGGGCGATAGTTTTTAATTTATGCTCTGTGGCTAACTGGGCTCTTTGTTTATCAGGGCCCTGCTACATACATATCGTCTTATTTATTCGGGAATAATGTATAATTGGCTATATAGTCTGCTTGCTGCCATAACCTCTGCTCGTCCAAATATCCTGGCTAAATGATAAAAGGAGACTGAAATCTCATAAATTAACTCATTCTAGTACTATTCTCGAAAGTATCTAATACAATACAAATATTATATAAGAGTATTTGTTTTCAAGCAAAAGTAACATCATCAACATATTCATAAATTAATAATTACATTAACGTTGAGTTTACTTCAAGAACGCTGTGATATGCCATCCTGTAATGGCATATCGTAGCATAGACAAATTCTATTCATTTTCAGACCTAACAATAAACGTTAACAATAATAAAATAATTTTTTTACAAATTATTATATTAGAAATTTAGTATTTGTTTTATAAAAAAAAAATCTATCAATAATGATAGTGAGATCACAATATTTAATGATATTTGTTTAGTTAGATATTATTAACAGGTTTTGCTCCGTCTAATGAGAGTGTGGCAACCCTGTGAATAAAATACATGTTAATATCGTCGAAGAACGCCAAAGGCCGTACAATATCCGGTTCACGTCCCTTCCATACTATGACATGTCATACTATATAATATCCATACTATTATATACTTTATTATGTTTATATCCCGGGGCGATTGCCGGATAACCGTGTCAGTAATATCCGGGACTGTACTTTGATTTCTGTACGCACGTTTCATCTTCAATGAGATGAGATGAGACGTCGTAGACAGGAATATATTATGTTGTGCCTTTGGAGACGTGATTTGAAGATAACCATTGACTCTGTTGCTATTAAAAAAATTTGATGAACGTTATAATATAAAAGGTATTTTGGAAATATATCAAAATAAATAAAATTAAAGTGTCTTTTTGTAATGTCAATATAATAACTTTTTACTAAATGCATTTGGAAGTATACATGTTAATTAGAACAAAAAATCTTTGTTTAAATGCTGAACCGGTTTTGACGACTTTAACTAGTAGATAGCTGATGTTATAAGGAGTATTTTAGTCCACTTTTGTTTTGTAAAAAGAAAAACACAGAGAACCTAGCCTTAATATTTGTTTTTGCATTTATGGGGTTTAATCACCCTTTTACTTTCTTTAACGTTTCGAAATGAGTTTCAACAATCGTGGTCACAGGGCGATTGGAGTTCGGAGTTGTAATATGGAAACTAGATAACTGATAGAATACATATACCTAGAACTTTATTTTTGTTAATACATACATATAATACATATTAACACCCAGACACAGAACAAACATTTATGTTCGCACACAAATGCTTGTCCTGGGTGGGAGTCGAACCCATGACCAGCGCAGAAAGTAGAGTTAATACCAACTGAGCTATGAGGCCATTGTGCACTTGGTTTTGTAAATCTATATTATATATAAAAAAAAAAAAAAACTGTATTCCGAATAAAGAAAACGATTGAGAAAAGTTTAAATACAATACAATACAAATATTCTAATTATTGAAAAAAGTTTGCGTGACTTTCATATAAGTATAGCTTCCAGATCGTTTCAAATAAGTAGTTGACCTAGCGGTGCTTTAATGCCTTATTTAGTGTTAATATTGACAATATTCTCTCTCTCCCTCAATCTTTCTTTCTCTCTCGTATTAGCAACGGGGCAAACCTGGAGGCGCAATTCAAACCCGAAAGCCTCACAGCTCATTCACTAACCGTATATTGGTGAACTAACCGTATGATTTACACCCTATTAGTGTATATACATTAATAGGGTGTATGCACACGATTAAAAAAGGCAAGTCCATATCTCTGAAGACATGGGATCATAGGTATTGCGGTGTAGGTGTGCTGATGAGTATGATAGGCGAGCCTTCGCAACACTTATCTAAGGAGCTCTTATTAAATCCTCCTTAACTAATCCTTCAGCCCCGAGGTACGGTTGGCAAAAAACTGTAAAGAACTTTGGGGTTAATTAATCCAAGATTACATTTTATTTCTTCGTCTGACCTTCCGTAGTATGCTCATTAGATGTACAATGTTCTGATGGATTACAATTGATGTTAAATTTTGAATTTATTTCAAAACTGTCACGCAATTTAACAATTGTTTCTTGTGGTGAGGAATTTTACCTACTAAACTGCATTTATATTGTTACAGATAATCACAAAAATCTCGAAGGAGACCGGGGGAAGCTCAAAAATATCTCCAATGGTTCCACAGTTAAATATAATATATATTAGAAATAATAAATGTTATAAAATATATTAATTGCGGCAGAATGCTATTGACCCTAATCGGTAACCGAAAGTAACAGTAATATACAATATATACATATAAAATAACTAAGTGCGGTTCAAGAATGGCAATAGACAAGCCGTGTGGAGCCAAGAGAAGAGAAAAAAAAATAGTGGTATTCGGACTCGCACAGATTCTGAACAAGAGCGACCAAGTATGTCTCCTATGTCCTATACGGTCTCTCTTAAACCGACCAAGTGTGTCCAAGCTAAACTTTTTCCCAGCAAACCTGAGATGGTTTTTTTAGAGAAGTTTTTTTTTTTTTGTATACGTTAACTGTGACAGAATGACAGCCCATCTGATGTTAAGTGGTAACTGCAAACCATAGATAACACCTTAACGACTAAGGTCCTTACTGTAGTACCGAAGGCATGGATGTGATGCCTCATGTGCCTTCAATTTCACCGGCACCCAAACCTTTCCACTGGAACACAGCAATGCGACTGCGCCACTGTTTGACTATGGATTACCAGATGTGGTGGCAGTACTTCTCCGGACGAACTTGGCGCTCTACTGCTACTTTGGGTTAATCCTTTTGCATCAACCGGGGGGGGTACGTGTAGGAACTAAGGATATCCTACCTACGAACACAATCAATATAGTCCCCCGAAATTTTTTACCTATATATCAAAAACTAGTAAAACTTCATCGAAAGTTCGAAGTTTCTTAATAATTAAATCATATCGTTATATGAATTTCTGTTTAAAAATGGGTTTTTTTTTTGAGTAAAAATCTAATTTTATGTGCGCAAGTCGATAGCGTTGTAAGAAAACAAGCAACATCTCTTCCCGTAATGTTTGGAGTTATGTCAGTACCTACTGTACAGTACACTGGCCTTAACATCACGTTTTCTGCTATCGCTACCAGTAATTAGTGGGACCGACGTACATAGCCAACGTATATAATGTAATTATGCACGTACGTATACGAGCTCCGGTCTAAAATACTCGACGAACAATTTGGAACTAGAGCCGAAGTTGGGAACCACAGACGCCCGCCATCTTGCCGTTGCCATAGCGACGGCCGCGAATTGTCTGTTCGCTACCTGAAATGTAAATATCTTCACGCCGTTGTTTACGAGTGTAGGGTAGGATAGTTTGATGAACAAAGGATGGATAAGACAAGACAAGATGGAGGTCTGAAACATGCTCCGTGTTCGTGACACCGAACGCATTATCACGGTTTTCTGAACAGGCAACACTGACTTCTCGTGAAAGATTGGGAAAAATGGATCTATAATCAAACGGAGGACCTTTCTATAATATTGTAACTACGAGTAGTATATTGATATTGGTGTCATTTGATTTCATAAATAGCTCAGTTGGTAGTATATCTGGACAGGTTATGGGTCCGATTCCCACTTAGCACAAACAATTTTATTATAATATTTAAGTACAAAAGTGCAGTTTTATTATGTGTGAATTTAATAATTACCAGTCGTAAAATCCATATTACAATTATATGAAACCGATTAGTGCTCATTAGGTTTTCCTATAGAAGACAATGCCATCAATCTGGCTCTGAATGCCTCTATTGGACGGCAATTTCTCACGCATTACCCATAAAACAAAACTGCAGCATATTAAAGGCCATTAGGGCTGCACCACACCCGGATTCCTCGGCCGCAGATATTTGCCCACATCTCGGAATATTTCAATAGGAATGGTGGTCGGCCATTAGTGTGGTGTAGCAGTACCCTCACGGCCGGGCTAGATTTGCATGGAGAAGGCTCGAAATATCGTCATCTCGATAATAATAAGTATCGGGTAGTAATTGCGTTTTAATTTATTAATTCAAACGCAATTACTACCCAAATTATTACTACTTTTTATGACATTAATGAAATTTATCCGCCTCCTTTTATTTTTTTAAACTTTAATATACGAGTATAACATAGCATCCAAATTTCTGACCTTTAAGAAAAAAAAATCCTACTATCCTTGTCCTGTGGCATATATGTGGCAATTTATAGATATTTATTTATATAGATGATATTATAATATAATATAATTTGAATTATATCTTACAATGTAAAAATTGTCGTTCTTATGTGCATGCACAATGATGTATTTTATGGCATACAATATGTGTCTATGTGACTGAAATAAATGATATAAAATTTAATAATTTGTGGTTTTTTATAATTGTTATTGTAGCGATGCGTGGTGACTGAGAATTTTTGATGTGAGTAAGTTACGGAACGAGTTGAGGGCCCACCTGATGGTAAGTGGTGATCCTCGTCCATGACAACAATAATGCGTGCGACTCAGTATGAGATTCAATGCTGCGTTCATCACCCAAGACGGGGATGATACGTCTCATGCGCATGTGATTTCACCGGCAGCCACACCCTTCCACCGGAATACAGTAATGCAACCACTACTGCTTGGCGGCAGATTCCTTATGTGGTGGCAGTACCTCTCCGGACGAACTTGGCACAAGTTCTATTCGATGTTGCACGCGTTTCTCAAGCGCTTTCATATCGAGCTTTGAGTCAGCCAATCGCAAGACCTTATTCACCAAGTAGTCTTGTTTGTCAGGTTCTCTGGAAGTTGTACTCATTAGCTAACCACACGTTACAAATGAGGTATGTACATATTCATCGTAATGTGTAATTTATATGTTTACTATTAATGTTAAATTACGTTTTAGGGTCTAGTTTAGCCTATGGCTCACTTAAAAATCTGTTGCTAATTGTTACACTGTAAGTTAATGTTACTCAATTTGTATTTTTTAATGCCTTGCTTGTGATATTATGAATAAATAAAGATTTTTTTAACAAAATGACTAGATTTAGCCAAAAGTATCGATATAGAAGAAGCCAATATTCTGTTCCAATATCGATATTGAAAATTTCTAACTTTCTAATCGATTAAGTTGTACTGACATACATACTTTCGCATTAATAATATTATTGGGATTAGTTGGTAGTAGTCCTGCCTTCGAAGCGAGGGTTCAATTACCCGCCGGGGCACTTTACCACCTGCGACACAGGGAATCCTAGCGCAGGGGTATGGGCGTTTCAAGCGTTTAATGTTTCATGTTCACTAAGGACCTTAAATGCTTCCTTTTTGAATAGTAAGAGTCCATCTCCATAGAGGACGACACAGAGGGCAGACAGACGTAGTTGCGGAGCACTCTTCATTTCGAATGCCTGTCCACGCGCCGCCTCCCTACCCCTCGTGTGTACGCCCTATCGCGACCTGTCAACTACTAACAAAGGGAGAAGGCAATGTTCTTTATCCAGATTCTACATCTTTCATTCGCTTACCTACCTTACCTAAGGTTACCATAAAAACAATTAATTAGAAATTAATTAATTATTATAGAAAAATTACTTAATATCCACACTTGACATTTGCTGAAATTAAAATTAAATTAATTTAACATTATTTCTTATCTTATTACTTTAAACGAGACAGGTAACGATTCATTTCCGAATTATTATGACGTTAGGTCATCAATTGCTGTGAACTATGTTGCCTGATTCCTAGAAGCTTCACATCATATGAAGGAGTTCTCTGCCCAAAACAACTTAAGTTGTCCATCCGTAGACCGAGACACATTCTCGGTGATCCCGATGAAGAGATCACTTCCAACTATCCGGAGGTGTTCTTGCCATCCAGTCAGGCCAGAGTAAACTCTCCACCATTGCACCGACCCCGCCGTGGGGGTCGAATAATCTCTTTGTCGGCTCGCCTTGGGTGAGTCTTAGTCTAAACGTCCCGATCAGTAGCAGCGAGCCAAGCCGAGGTCCGTACCTAAGTGGTGCTCTTGGTTTACTGCTACAATATTATACTTTAGTTTTTAAGTCGGTTGGGAGCCATCTGCTTTCACCCAAAGCCCGTGTAAAGTTATCAAGGCCATATGCGGTCAGCAACGTATAGAATATTTTAAAAAAAATACAACTTTAGGTCACTTACCTTATTACTACGTAGTTTACCTATCACAACAATTAATCTTCAAATTGGATCCACTACAAGCGTCTTCTTAGAACTCTGTCTACGAGTTCTGCTACGTACGAAACAGTATGATGCAAAGTTCCCCGAAAATCCACACTAGTCTAATGTTGACACTGGCATACTCCGTAGAATGCTTTTATCTGCTACGGGAATAAATTTGAAGTGGTATATGTCATTGGCTTTCCTATCATTCTTAGTTCTAGAACATTCCAGACGTTATATTCCTGTCAGAGTCATTGTAACGCGATGCGACGTGGATTTTCTAATACTAGAGGAGGATCGGAGTCATTTTGCTATTGTTTATATCTTAACTAGTGTAAGATTTTCTCGTCGTTGTAGCAGATACATACCGCATCTGCACTGGTTCGAAAGCCTAGACAAATGTCCTTGGAGCCTCGCTAGTGATGAAAGCACGTGTGATGCGTAGATACATTGTTCCTGACTCCTATTCGCTACAAGAGAATATCACCTGTGGTGAAATGGTGCAGAAATTGTCATAGTAATGGCACTCTTTGGTACAGCAGTATTTAGAACCTCTTTGCATATCTCGAATCATCCACGTTGATGGTAGATGAATTAAAGTTTGGTAGATTATTTTCCTTTTCTGAGGTCAAGACTGTATTTGCACATTTTTGCACATCCATTTTGCTCGCGTCCGTTAACGGGTAATCATTGAGTACAAGTGTCCTCCGTATGGTGTGAAAAGCTAAACCTAAAGCAGTAGTATAACATGTGCCAGGTTCGTCCGGAGAAGTTCTGCCACCACACCTGGCAATCTGCCGTCAAGCAGTGCAAACCTATTGGAATGGTGCCGGTAAAATCACAGGCGTTTGAGACGTGACATCCCCGTCTCGGGTGACGGGCATAGCAACTTCGATCTAATACGCAGGTCAGGGGAGTGGCTAAGTTGTTATGGACAAAGGTAACCACTGCTCGTCTAGTAGACCATTAGCTCGTTTCATCACATAAGTTACATAAACATACGTACTCCTCATCTTATAGTCTTTAACTGTCACAGAAGCAGATACGAAGCACCATTTTCACTTGCTGCTTGGAAAATTTACTATTTTTCTCATGGGCTCGAGAACATCGTTTCAAGATTCATCATCTATTCCACTCAGCTTGTAAGGTAATTACTAGTGAAACTCAAAAAGCAATCACATATAAGCTCTCGAGATCGACTATCCGAGATTGAATTGCGTATCCACGTAATATATCAAAGGTAATCCGTTTAAGTTTAAGGGGCACTGTATATCATGCGACGGTACATAACCCACCCCGCTGTTTGGTCGTCTAAGCAGGGTGGTACCGACGCATGTTTAGATTACTGGGTCAAGTAATAAGAATGCGCGATTTTGATCGAATATCCTGTTATTTGTCATACATCGTATGTTCGACACATTTTTTTAACCAATTTACAATGTTATATTGGAATCAGCATCACCTGGAAACTAGATGTAATTGAGATCCGTTGATCACACAATCATTCTTCCTACTGAAAGAATCAAACCTTTTTGAGTTGAAATGTCGTTGATGTTGTGCTCAAACACCTCAGCTACGGATTTTATAGTTTGTTAGAGCTACAAAACATCCAAATATTTAATTTCGGTATCAGCTCATTTGTGAAAGGTTTTAAGCAGTTTATATTAAAAAGTGATTCAAGAAACATAATTACTATTATTCTCTTTCTTTTTTCATCTGTTGTTTCATTTTGTGCACTAAATTTTACACAATACACAAATGTTATAATAGCTAGTAGGCTCGTTACCATCAAGTTCTCCAAAGTATGTTCTTATCTTATCACCGCCATTATCCCCAAAATCACCGAATTCAACCCGTAACCAGGTCAAACTCCGCGTTGCACTGTATCTTGCCCCACACACACTTGTTCGTCAACTAAGCAGGGAGGTGGGAGTAGAGGGTGCAAGGGGGTTACTTTCCTGTTTGAAGGCACACGTCGCAAAGGGAAATCCTGTACAGGACAGGACTCTAAAATTGCCCGCTTGATAAAGGTACATGTAGGTACGTCTTGAGAGGGTTAGATTAAATTAGTGGCCATGAATTGTATAAAAGATACGGACTAACATACAAATCATTTCTGTCCTCCTCTAATTTTCCCATTGCTGGGACACGGGCCTACTCTTGACAAGTGTGAAAGGTTCATATAATATTCATAAAAGCAAATATTCGCATTTCTTCCAATTTCTGATTTTAGGGTACAACAGGCTTCTTCTATATATTTTTTTTCATTGTTTTAACAACGAATACCTACTAACATTAACATTGAAAGTCAGCGTCTGTACCCCTGGGCCATCTCGCTCTCAATTCTCAAGGTACAGATTAATAATAAAATTAGGTTTTATTGTACGTAATTGAAAAATATTTTGTTATTCGCACAAGTTATCGGTAATAAAACCATACGTAAAACACACTATATTCATTCCCGAATTATTCTGAGTATTTGACCTCTACGCATTTCGTAGCAAACGTAGCAAATCGCGTAGCGAGCTACAAATAGGTAAAAGCCAGTAAGATTTATAGGAATTTCGAACTATGAATAGAATTTGAGCCAATTTCGTCCGGAGTAGTAATGCCACCGCACCTGGCAATCCGCCGCCAAGTAGTGATGCACTCGTGGAAGGGTGTGGGTGTCGGTGAAATTACAAGGACTTGAGCACTTACATCCTCAAAGTGACGGGCGCAATGCAGCGTGACTAAGGTCTCCTCATATTTCGGTAGGAGAAAACTTAAGTCGTATTTCAGTTGTCTATGGGTGGCTGTGACCACTTAACATCAGGTGGGCCGTCAGTTTGTTCCATCAATTTTTTATTCAACCTTTATTGCATAAAATAAGAACACAACTGGTCTTTATTATTCGTGTTACCGAGATATTTACTATGATTTGTAAGTTTTGTTGACCGATATTTCGACGCAGTTACATGCGTCATGGTCCCGGGCAAAATATCGGGAGTCAAAACTCACAAATCATGGTAAATATCTCGGTAACACGAATAATAATGTTCATAACCATGAAAGTTTAAAAAAAAAAATACAACTGGTATTTGCATAAAGAATTATCCCAAGAATTCAAGATTCATGGATACAGTATCAACTGGGCTGATTGTAGACGCATCGTACCGCCCGCGACCCCATCTCAGCCATATTTGTCTTTACTTAGCAGGGCTCCTTCTAATCTCACTGTGCAAATAACTACGTACTCTGTTTGATTTCAGATGCTGTATATTCGTGGATGTTGGACGGTGGATATTGATCCTGTAAGATTGGGAAGACGTTTAGAGATGTGTCAATGAGTTGAAACGAGAGGACAACCGATTGTGTTTTATTGATAAAGATAAATTGCATTTATATTTCGATGATACTTAGAATGGTTTTTTTATTTTTGATAAAAGTATAATGTTGTATATTTATCTAATATAATTATCTTTATCTAAATTTGTATAATTATCGTTATATAAGAATAATAGTGAATAATATACAAGAGCTTTAAAAATTCTCACTTTTCTTGATTCAAATTGATGAAAATCAAATTCATGTAAAATAAAACATCAGACACAATAATATTATACCGTGAAAAGAGGTCTATATATTTTTATGTTTCTACTCTGTACCTCTTTGGTTTTGATTGACCTCCTACGTCAAACCACGAAAGGCTCAATTAACCATTCAACTCTCCGAATAGCTAATTAATAATCCATTTATTGCCATAGAACATGGCAATAAATTATTTATCTACCTTATGTATTATGTACCCACATCACTACCGATACACGAGGTAGTCCGTGGATGTGTGAGTATTGGTATTTAAAATCAACATGACTTTTTGTGACATTAAAATTACGTCCTTACTAAAATCCAGTTTTCCAAACAAGGTAAGTTATTTGGAGAAAGTATTTCTTTTTTCAAATACACGTTTCTCTTTTCACGTCTGTATATTAGTGTATTTGGAACCAACCCGAGATGATTTCTCGAAAGTACAAGCACTAGTTATTACTAGTTATGGACTGTATTACTTATTTATGACAAGTGACTTGTATAAAAACCGAATAAACTGAACTCAATACTTCAATCTCGCATTTTTCACTCTAAGGGGTTCTCTGAGATCGATTCAAATAAAAAATAATTATCTAAATCGATCCTTAATTGACATTGATGCAACAAAAACTTCCTTGCCATAGCGAAATGATAACCTCCACTATTTGAAAAACGTTAAAAGTATACATACAACCTAATTGAAAACTAGCTATTTAAAAAAACATGATTTATCTCATAGATCTTAAAACCCATCCACGTTCCTAGTCTGTTCTCTATATCTTAAACTTATGATGCACTAATCATATTATATTTTAATTCAACGTCAGAAGCATCGTAGAAGCAAGTAGGTACTTCGGTTGCATTGGTACAATCGAAGGCAGTTCGCGATTGAGTGCAAATCAAAACCATTACAAATCGATCACGAGAACAACTATAGCAGGTATCAATAGAGGTCAATATTATTAATACGATCGACACATCAACGTCAATAGAACTGACATCCTTTGTAAGGAGCATGGGAAAAAATAACGTGCAACGACCCTATCGACTTTTTATCTATAGAACTCATTTAAATCTACGCATCCCCTATTTTGCGTATGCACCTTGTTGCAAATTAAAGATTCAACGTTAAAAAAGTAACCCCAAAGATCGTGGGTAAAGGTTCGTTTTTTTATTATGGGTTATTGAAATGGGACACCAGTGCCATATATAAAATTGGTCTTTTTGTATGCAGTGAAAGGGTTAGACACTTTGTGCATTTTTTTTATGGGGTCTCAACCCTACGCTACTGTGGTTCGGATAGTTCGTTATTACCGTGTTATGCGTTCGCATTTTTGGAGTAATTATTTTGTTTATTCAACTTTAAAGCATCCAGTTTTGGTAATATGCAAAATCAATTTATTGATTTTTAGGTTAGGTTTTTGTTTTATTTATTACTTTTGAATTACGGCTTAGAATTAGTTTATTTATTTGTTAGTATGTGCCTAGTTATCAAACAATTTATTTTGTAGCAAGCTGTATTGAAACTATTATATTTTAATGTGACTTCATATTTAAGTAAAGGTAACAAGGTGGCATGGTGTAGATTCGTAGTTTGGAATGTCACGTTCTATTCATTATTGCTTTCTCTTTTTTTGTACCCAATGAGTAAGAGAAACAACTACAGCATTTGTTTATCTGTTCTCTTTCAAAGAATACCTAGGTTTTTTTTAGCGAAGGACTAAATATATCATAAATATCGATTTGCGAATCCAAATATCCAACACAAATGAACTTGTCTGGTTTATGTGCTTTATTTTTTCTATTAATCCGTTTTTTCTATTAATACTAAGTAAGAAGAACCTTCTGTTAGTGTAGGCATCGAACAATTAAGAGCTTTTTGAAGGGCTTTAAAATTTTTGCCGTCTCTGTCACTCCATATGAAACAAAAATAAGTTATTTAGATTTAGATTTTCCCGTCCTAGTAAAACACCCATCGCTTCAAAAATATGAAACAAGCGGATAAAAAGATAGGATCACCAATTTCACACTTGGCGCTTGTGCGTAGCTTTCAATTTGACGGAAGAGTCCTTTATTTGAACCGATAAGTATCTCCCCGATTCGATCTGATATCATTATGTCGAGTGCTCTCCATTCTGTTGACTTTTTCTGATAATATAATTAATGTTAATAAAAACTGAGTCATTTGAATGGCAACAAAATGCTGCAGAGAATTATTGAGTATTTAATCAAATGAAGAAGGCTTTTATACAAAGTTTCGCGATGATATCAAAACAAGTATCATGGAATTATATAAGAAAATGGTAATAAATGTGAGTTCTATATGTTACGGGATTCTATAATAAAAATTATAAAATTTGTACTGATTTTCAGCACTGTTAATAAGTATAAAACATGCATTTTAATATGCAAGTTTTCATACCCAAGTTTTTAGTTATTTTGAATAAATGCGAAACTGTACAGAAAAATACATTTTAACCTTTAACTTATTGTTCCATCTACAGGTAACAAACACAGTACGATTCCTATAGAATACTCCTATAACTATAGAAATAGACGGCTTAAGATTAGAAAAGGCTTCAAAATCTCATCAATTTAATTTAATAGGTCGCGGGTTCACGTTTCTGTGCCGCCTACACTATTCGTTTTGACATTTGACCGTTCGGACGAGATATTAAGCGTGATTTGTGAATTTCGACAGTTCCCTAATCCTTAATCACGGGAAAAGTGAAAAGTATCAAGCGCGAATAATCCCCATCTTGTTGTTTATGCTCAAAATCATAACACAATCAATATTTACGTACTATATATATTGTTTACTAGATGCGCCCCGCGGTGTTACCCGCGGTTAGACTTCCTACGGGAAGCGTACATTTTTCCGGGGTAAAAAGTAGCCTATATACCATTCCAGACTATAAGCTATCTCTGTGCCAAATTTCATCCAAGTCCGTTCAGCCGTTCTGGCGTGATTGAGTATCATCCATCCATACTTACAAACTTTCGCGTTTATAATATTAGAAGGAAGTAGGATAAAACTAGAGGAAATTAAAATGCAAGGAGAACGCGCCTCCCCATAAAAAAACGTATAAATTTAACGTATTCACTTCCGACATGTTTCCCGACAGCCCACCGCGTCACTCCCCATCATTCGGACCTCGCTATTTACCATCACCCTAACTGACCCTTGAACCGTCTACCTAAATATGACCTCTCGGACCTACCCATTCATTGTGCCCTATTAATCGGGTAGTATGCCCATTGTGGACTGTCCAGTTACGGGGCCCGTCATTGTGTACGTATTAGAACTTTAAGTGTCCGATGCTGGTTTAAACTGGTTTGCGAATTTGCAGAATGCACCGGTCAGAACCGGTTTTCGAATTTGCAGTGCTTCAGCTGTTGCATTGAAACAAGTTGGTCGAAGCTTTTTAGAGATTTAGCCTTTTTTACCAACGAGTTTTAATGGCACTTGCTCATTTGTGTTTTTTATCATTAGGGATCATTAATTATACTGAAAAACACAATGCCATTCATAGGTTACCACGCTTGCAACTTATTTATCAGTCCTTTAATGGCCTGTAGGTAATATATGCCATCTACCTTAACCAATCTGTAAGCGGATTTGTAGACGCGATAGCTTCATCAGAAATCAGAGAAGCTAAAACAATCTGAAGCATAAAAAATAGTCTCTTTAAAATAATTCAATGGCAGCTTTCGATATTTACTGCGCACCTAAACTATTTTGCATACAACACACCCCTTTATAGAGATTTATTGTTATTATTTATATTGCACCGGAAATGGCGTAGTGGCAGATGTATCCAAGATGCAGTACAATAATGCTTATGCAAATTAGTAGTGCATGCATAGTAGTAAGAGATAGGTAGCCCAGGGGCGCAGACGCCGACTTACAATCAGAATGTCACTGGTTCAAAACACACAAAAGTGCATCAATGAATTTTTCACTAGATATATTATGTGGGACGCAATTCCGCTTTCTCGAAACGGTGAAGGAAAACATCGTGGTATGTGTTAGAACCAAAATGTACTTATCCGGATTGGGCTCCCGTGGTAGATAACGGAGAGTAAGCCGGTGTAAGCAGTGGGAAAATATACTTCTTCTTTCGTAAAATGTCTTTATTGGGGTGAATAAGTAACTAGGAAAAACCAAATGCATATAAAGTTTCGTGGTCGATAACCAGTTTTATATTTTTTTTTTGGTAAATACATATATCTAATATCTACAAGTTGCTTACCACATGCTAGACTTTCATGCTCTATTTATAGGATGTCAGAGATTAAAAAATAGAATACCAATTTTCAATTCCCGAAAAGAAAATACACGAATAACACAAGAAAATTGCCAGTTTACAAAATTTAAAATATTCTTTCCAAAAATTACCCTATTTAGCTCATGGGACAGATGTTCCATTTTCAACTGTGCGTGCATTCGCTAAAAAACCTTTTGTGGCATTTTAGAAAAATAAAACTCCGTTTGACAATGCGCCATGCAAATTAGAAGCAGATGCATTTTCAAAACATCTTATTGACTTCAAAAATATTAGCACGTTTCGACCTTATCGTAATTACTGACATATTATTTTGCAATGGCAACTATTTGATATGCAAATATTATTATTATTGTAGGCAATGAAACAGTTTAGAGACCTTATAACGCTGGCATATGGTTCAAATTGAATTACTGTCGAAGTCATTGATTAGAATAGAAATTTGCATAAAGAGCACACCTTTCACTTTGATCCGTTGCATGCAAGTTTGACTGACAGCTTGCAATGAATGGATTTTTTGTATCGGCTTAGAATTTGCATTTCCTTATATACTTTGTACTAAACCAATAATAATATAGAGCATTTTGCAACAAACAATAAAGGAAAAATGCAACTTTTTTCGTCTAGATTTTTTTTTTTTTTTTTTTTTCTTTATGTCATTAAGTGACGGAACGAGCTGAGGGCCCACCTGATGGTAAGTGGTGACCCTCGCCCATGACAACAGTAATGCGCGCGACTCAGTATGAGATCCAGATCTTTACTGAGTCGCATTCACTCAGCTGCGTCTATCACCCGAGACGGGAATGTCACGTCTCATGCGCATGTGATTTCACCGGCAGCCACACCCTTCCACCGGAACACAGTAATACAACCATTACTGCTTGGCGGCAGATTCCAGATGTGGTGGCAGTACCTCTCCGGACGAACCTGGCACAAGTTCTACTGCTACTTTTGGTTGCTCCTTTAGCACCACCCAGGGGGTACGTGTAGGGAATCAAAGGGTACACACCTACGGACGTGAGCAACTGGACCCCCCAAAAGTAGTTTGGGGGACCATATTGCTCGCTTTCGTATACGTATTCTAAAGTTAAATGTAATTAAAAAAGGTTTTTATTAGTGTTTCTTCTAGTTTTCAATCGACTCCCAACTGAGGAGGTTGATTTTTTTTCACTATGTTATGTTGTACCCGTTTTATTTACCTATGTTACATTTTTTAATCGGTCACTTGTATTATAGCCACTGCAAAGCAATTTTCTTATAATATGTCCAAAAATTCTTGACAAAGTTAAAAAAAAAAAAGAATAAACAATAAATCAAATTGACCAGAATGTTAACAAACGACACGCGCTGTTGTAAACGTCGCCACGAATCGAAATAAAATGAAATTCGTTATTTATTTGCACGAAAACACCGTGAACTAGCTAAAACTAGTTCAAACAATGCACTCCATACAAAATCGTCGTGTTTGGCAAATCCACGCAAAATTACAAAACCGGACCAAACCAGAATATCCAGTTGAATTAGAAATAACTGGTTCCAACCACGCGCCTCTTTATAATTTGCGAATTTTTATTGAATAATGTGGGGTAAACGTATAGGGGAGTTATGGCAACACTGCGCTTGTATTGTATCGGGTTACATTGCCCGGAATGACCTGCAATGTTAATGAATTATTGAATTAGTAAATTGAATATGTTGCCGTAAATTATTTGAGGATATTAGACCATAGATCATAAATAAAAGTTCGCACTCATCAAAACTCTCGCTTAGCGACAGTAGATAGGCCGTTGTCCGGTAGTCCCAGCAGTGGGAACAACGCCACTAGGTAATGGATAATGAGACTGAAATATTGATTGGTAATACACAGAAAAAAACATACTGAATTCCATAGAAAAGGCGGGAAAGAAATGATTCACTGTCCTCACAGTTCAGTTGGTAGTAGCTCTGCCTTCTAATCTGTAAGGCGTGGGTTAGATTCCGAGTCAGGTCAAGCATTTGTGTGACGAACATAAAATGTTTGTTCTGTGTCTGGGTGTAAATATGTATATGTAAGTAATATCTACCTACAAAAAACTACTAGTTAGGTACTATTACCTAAATATTCTATCAGTTAAACTAAGCTAGCTTGTACTATGGGAACTAGATGTTCCCATAGTACAAGCTAGCTTAGTTTGGTACTAGATAACGCTGAGAAGTGAACACTTACGTACCTATTTATCATTATTGGCCTATTTTTTCGTACTTATTTGAGAATTCTAACAAAAAAGTTGTTGCTATAGTACCTACCTAGATAGATAGATATATCTACAACACATTATTGCTCGCATAAAAAAATAACAGTACCTACCTACTTTATAATAAAAAACAACTATTCATGTGAAACAATGGGCGGTTTTATCGCTAAAGCGATCTCTTACAGACAACCTTGGATGGACAAGAAGTAACAAATGACCTCTACTCATTTTTGATTGAGTTTGTTTTAATATTTAACGCGTTTTGTTCAGGTTTGCTTAAAAATAATTTGTGAGAGAAAGATCTAGAAAAAAATTGCAGCGGCTGGATTTATTCCCCGCTTCTCAACTTTTAATAGAAGAAATCTTATACCTAGTTGCCTAGAATAGGAATGTTAAGTAGACCTAGATAGGTCTGTAATACCTAGTATGAGTGATGTTTTTTATATTCAAATCAGTTAAGGTTTTTTTTTTCAACGAAAGCAATTACGATGTGTTTCTTCAATAGGTAAGGTGTTTTGTATTTAAAAAGCATGGGTAAACCTCCAGGAAAGTAGGTTTTCCCATGCCATATCATACCAAATTCTAATTTTGAAAATTTGACAATCGTATGTACTGCCTAGGTAGGTAATTGTCGAGTTAATGCACCAAGTATTGCTCAGAATTTACCCAACCCATAAGAACGTATGGTGTGTTAAATTAGACAAATTACTTTTAGAAAGTAGGTAGAATATATAATCTTGTAATAACTAACCACCTACAAAAGAGCGTACAAATTTTTCACCGTTCGGACAAAATATGATTGAAAGGTATCTTTTCACAACACGGTCCATTGAAAATTTTGGATAAAGAACATCGCCCGATTTCGCGCCAAAAGGTGATGTGTGACGCGCCGCCTCACACACGCAGCCCCGCCCCCCATACGTCGGCCAATCGGAGGGCTTAAACAAGCTCGCGCAACACGCATATTGATCTGCGGACAACGCTCGAACCGTTTACATTTCGACATATCACATGCTAAACACCGACAAACAATAACACATGCGAAGCGCCCGTTGAAAATTTAACTTTAATTCAAGATGAGAAAGTAGAAAATTATTTGCGTAGGGCTGCGTTGCTTACGACGTTTCAAGTTCAGCCCCTGGTGTCATTTATAATGCCTTTTGAGAGCACGTAAAAATAGACTTTATATTGAAGATATTGAGTTGCGTTTAGCATGATTTACGTTATTGAAATGTGCTAGTGTAGTGACCTCAAGCAATTTGAGGTAACTTGAAGGTGACCAACAAGATTATCGCCATCTGCCTGTCTTTTAGACGAGAATTTAATCCTCTAGATTATCTCAGACATCATACCTACCTAGGGATGTACTATGTATGTACCTACTGACATCTACGTTATCCAACCTATTAGATGGATTCCCTAAATTTTGATAAAAGGAGCTATTACAATGTACTGCTTAAGTACCTACTCTCATTTGTATAATTACATGTCTTGAGCAAATTATTATGACGATTGTTAGTCAGTGTAGCTCGTGCAGCGCCATCTATTATTAATGTAGTAAACTAAAACGAACAAACCAACTCGTCTGCTTGTCGCATATTGTGTTGCGATAGCCGATTTAGTAAGCGGTTTATATAGTACCGCCTACTGAACAAGAGATGGCGCTATTGTTAATTTAACAATGAATCGTTTAGAGAAAATAAATTATGGAAAATATTGAAATGAAACCACAGCATTACTTGTTAATACTTAGTTTACCATTGCTCAGTATTATAATTTCTAAAATACTAATATTACAGCACCCATATGTCACACCAAATAATTCATCATTTAATGCTTCAAGCCTGAGAATTGCATTTTTTAAAGCTGAAAGATATCGTTATCCCTTCTTTATCATATGAAAATAACTGGGACGACATTATAAATAGCTCAAGATAAACTTTAACCTTAGAAAATGCAACACAGGTATTACGCCTACATAATAGTACAAGTAGATAGTGGTACTAATACTATACATATATCAATATCTTAGAATACATTTTAAATAAGTTCTGTGTTCTTAATTAGCAATGCAAAGTTAGTTAATGCATAAGAATAAATTAATCACTAACCAAAGTATTTGACAACTTGCATGCATTCTGTATAAAATAAAAAAAAATACAAATAATGATTTGGTGTCATACATTTTTTTATTCAAACTTCAGTTAGATGGATATAATGGACAGGTAACCAAAATGCGAGCTTATATGTTACATAGTGAAATAGCATTTTGGGCAAATTTGCCATAGTGGCCAGGATTTTGGGCACATCGCTGTCTGGTATTGATTGTGAGTTGTATATATTTTTTTATTACTATTAACTTGGAAATTGTGTAATTATATCTGATTTATATTTGTTAGCACTAAGTAAACACAATATTGCACTGGTGTCTTAAAAATAACTAAAATTAACATAAATAAAATCTTAAATAATTTCTTTAGTTGATTCAAATAATTTATCTTTCTGTCATACATAATTACTCACCCCCAATCATTAATGATTTTGGCCTAATAATCATATTTTTAACAAATATTATGACTGCCAATTAATTATTTACATTCAGTCTTCAAATAGTTATTCTGTTTCATTCAAGATAGTCATGATGATAAAAGAGAGGGTTTGCGATAATACATATATTTAAGTAAATATATTTTTTTATGTTATAGTTCAGAATGTGACACAAAAACAGATGCATTTCATTAGTATTGTTACAAATATTTCTTATAGCCAAGTTTCTATATTCTATAAACAGAAGCCATTTGGTTGAGTTGGAATAACAAAGAAAAAAATTTTATAGGTCCTTATATTTATGGCTTTTTGACTGACAACAATAAATGAACTTTAATGTATACTATTGTAAGAAACACAAGGTACAACTTAATAAAGATATTGTTCTGCTAAATCTGGGACAAGGTTTCTCCTTAAAGTGAAAGTGATTTCTTCCAGATAGCCTTTATAAATATTTCAATCTTCAATAAAAAAAAAAAATTTGCTGTAGTCATCTGTTTTTTGAATATAGAAGTCGGCTGTAGACAAAAGCTTGTTAAGTAAATTAAGTGATGGTAGAAATTTTAGACAATGGGGATTAATTTTTGCTGAAAAGATGTGTCAACCGTAGCCTCAACTTGCTTGGATGTCTCACGATTGGGTTCTTCAGTGATTGGCTCATTCAGTACTAAAGGAATATCTCCACCTGTATTCATGGGCACCCAGCCAGCAGAATCCTCTTCTATTTTACGATTTTCCTCTTTTATCCGTTCATATTCGTCAATTTCGAGCTGGTACTTTGGGGTTGTAATACCAAAAAAGTTTGCCAGAGACTCGCCAGCGTAGTCAACCACATTAAGCACTTTGGAGCCAGATTTCCATGCATAGTATGAGAACCAAGGACCCCATGGTAATGTTTTCTGTAAATTAATGTTCGATCAGATATAATAAGCATAGGCCTATGACCTGTACCATAAATTGTGTTTGGTAGCTAAGATAGTTCTGTACCAGTTCTGAGTTGTTGAATTGAAAATAAAATATAACATCAAAAGTAAATACGGCCCCTGAGCTCTACATTATTATTTTAGTTTAACAAGCCATAGCTTAGATATAGCTACTTAAATCCTTAAAGAATTGGAAACTCAAGACAAGTCTAATAACAACTATCTGAGCTTTCATCTTTATAATAGTACCATGTAGGAAAAGAGAATAGATAGCTGATAATTTTAATGATGACACAAAGCATGACTAATCTTGAAATAAGACAGCATCATAAATATTTACAAAACATTGATACATCATTCATTCATACATAACATAGCATTACTCATACTGCACACAATGAGTAAGTAGCTAATATTAGAACGTACAGGTAGCGAATAGCCTCATAATACCTAATAATATAGGTTACTACTAAATGAATGATGTGAAACATGAAGGTAACCAAATATTTATAACAATTTGTAACTTTAAATCATTTAACTACGTACCAAATAAAAATTAATAATACTCACGGGTTCTACATGAGAAGAATCTGGTTGACTCTCCTGTTGTCCCTCTTCTTTTTCTTCCATTACTTCTTCAAATCCATCACTGAAATGCAGCACCTTCACAGGTTTCTTGATAGTAACGTTAACCGAATCTGGTCTAACCATTATTAAATATTTGGTAGGTTTATTTAGTTTAAAGCACTAAAGAAGACGTTGTTTTGAGCATAAAAAAAGTTTTGTTTATTTACTTTTTCTTTTTGTTTGACAGAAAGTCAGCCTGCCAGTTCAGTTAAGTACATGTTACATGACATGAACTATGAATTATTGTTGAACTAAGACATAAAGAACGACAATCTTAGGTTGGCGATCCTGAAGTTAGTTGATGGTGGCCAATAACTCCTGTTGTCTTTTTCCATTGTGTAGGTGAAGAAAGAGACAACAACATTCTGCTAACTTCAGAGTAGCTAAGTTATCCTTGTGACATAAAGTGGTAGAATGTCATTTTGACTGACATCCATTCAACTTGTGTATTCTGGCCGGCTATGTCATGTTAAATCCAAAAATTAAAAAGAAAAAGAAGAAGTCATATAAAATGTATCAAAATGCCTGGGTACACATATCTCCTAGATAGTGTAAAGGAGCAATCCAAAGTAGCAGTAGTGGTAGGCGCGATGCCGTGCAATTAAGCAGCTACTGCAATCGCGTTGCTGTGTTCTGATGAAAGGAAGTGAGTACCGAAAGTCATCAGATGGGTCGCTAGTTCGTACAATACTTGAAAATATCATTACTTTGTAAAAAATATCTTTTTCTGACCTACTCTCCTGATCCATATCCTATTTAAAATATCTATTATATATTCATTCTACGAAAAGTTTCCTAAATTTTCAATCGCTGGTAAATAATGCTGAAATATATTAAAATTCTGGACTATGACAAATGCGTAAGTCGTGCGAAATCAAAGAAAAGAAGAAAAAAAAATCTTTAATGACATGACTGACACTTGACAGATGTCAAGTGTCAGTCATGTCATTAAAGATGTTAGTCTGTGCGTATGATAATTTTTGAACTTGTTTGTTGTTATGTTTGTGGTTGCGATAAAAGTAATATCGAAATTTTCTGAAAATAAAAAGATTACAGTATACTCAATGCATGAAATATGGAAGGTTTTTGCCGAAGTTGTTTACAACAATATAGTCAACCCACCGACTTATTGCAATACACTGAAAGGAATAGGCGACTGTTTGTGTATTGCACCGGTTTACAGGTCCGTATCAGCCTCTAATGTTCTCAGTTCCCACTGTAGGGACACAGGGCTACACTTGTTAAGCAAGAGTGAATGGTTGGTATATCATGGGCATCCAATCCAGGTTGGTCACCGTTATGTCTCTTCGAATATTAAGTTATAATACATGCGTGTTTTCTTATTATGTTTGCCTTCACCGTTTTGCGATGTATGTTATGCATAAAAATTTTTCAAGCGTGGATCTCCTTTATAATTGAACCAGCGCCCTTCGGATTTAATTTCGGCGTCCATAGCACTTGGCTACCACACTATAGTTTACAGCGAGGAGTCATATCAGTGATAGATTTTCATTGGAGCCTTGGAAATGTATCTTCTAAACTCATTAAAGTTAAGGTCCGTACGTATCTTCACCATCATTTTTTTTTTCACAAAAACACCATTTATGCTACCATGATGTGTTGATGTGTTTATGCTACCATGATGTGTTTCAACTCTATCAAATTTTTAGCTCCTGCTCTAACTAAAGTGATTAATTAATCCTTCATTATGGTTATATATATATTGTATTAAATGACGATTATACCTACCTATTATTTGATTATATATTTTGTATTGTATCTGTATTATTAACTTGTTTAATAATTAATATATATTTCATATTTAATTGATTCAACACTGTAACAGAGCAAAATGTTAAGTATGAGTCAAGGTTATTCCGCCATCTACTGTTTTGGCAGAAAGATTCATGGGCTCCATTCTCATACAAATTTGATCCTACAAACTCTCCTCAAACGATGTCCTTGGCAACAGAGTTGTCCTCAACTGGTACCTGTTACAGGAAGATAATCTCAAAAACTGTTGAAGTTGACTTTAAGAGAAAGATTAATGCACTTGAATTTTATTCTGGCATCATGATTGCTTATATATATTGTGTTTCTCTATCACCTGAGCTTTAAGGAACCCTAAAGCTTTACCTAAGATACAGTGTGTAACAGTACACATTTGACATGTCCAAATGATACTTGAGATCTAAAGGAATAAACGAGTTTGAGTATTTTTTTATTTTAATTATTTCAGGTAAAACGAAATGATACCTTCACATTTCAATTGTGTAAAGAATGCTCCTTCAATATGAAACAATCATGCAAATTCAAAAAGCAGTGTCGGACATCGGACAAATTATTCAAGAATTATATGGCAGTGAAAGAGAGTGGAGATCCAGTAAGTTTTGGGAGTTTTATCAAGAATATGGATGAAAATTTTACTTTAAGGTAAACATTGGTTTTGTAAAAAAAATGCCTGTCGTTGGAATATGTATCAAATAATGTTGACAAATTGCAGGCTACCATTGGATCCCAGTCATAGCACCCCAGCACATCAAAAGATTAAAGATGATGATAATGGTAATTATTTATTGTCATGTAAACAAGATAATCCACAAAATTTATTAAAAAAAGAACATTTATGAAATTTCCTTCTAAAAAGGAGAAGATTGTTACTTCATTTAACCACATAAAATAACACTTGGTACCTAAAGAGTAATTATTTTGGTTTAAGTCAGAAAATTGAATAACATTTTTGTATGGGCTTTGTATCCCAGTTCATCTGGGATGGGTCTTTAGTAGAAAATAATATAATAGTATATAATTAAAAGTAATTAAATTTGTTTGGGATTTTGCTACTATTAGTAGATTTTACCAAACGAGGGTAAATTTTATTCTCATAAAAAATTGCTGCTTTATTGCGAGTAAATCCAATTTATGTCTTACCATCTAAGAATAGCCTGCCTATTCCGGAGTAGATACTTGCCATTTCAGGAAGAATTCAGGAATATATTTGACTGCTGATTGACAAATTGTGAACAGGACAGGAACAGGTCATCTAATTTCGATTGAAATCTCATTCCCTTCCAGAATCTACGTGCACCAGCTTTCGTAACTTCATAACCGACATCATAGATTGCGAGGAGATGCCTCCAACAGAGGCGCGTATCATCCGGGAGGTGATCGAGGAAGAAGCAGATATCCTTGACGATTCACTTGACTCCCACTGGCTGCAGGACGACAACTTGTCCATAACAACTGATTTTATGGATTACGGGTAAGACTAAGCTTGTTGTGCTTAGTACTTGCGGAACAAATAAATTTCAATAGTAACCGATCAATGGATCGATGCGTCCATAGCGGGACCCGTGTTATTATTCCCAAAAATAATACATAAAAAAAAATTGCAGCTTTAGTCCATTTGCCACACCGCGATCAGTAAGAATTGATAACTGCTACACACCGAGAAGAATGGAAGCCACGAAAGAACATGAAATAAGCTATGTAATTCCAAACAAAAGCCTAAAACTTAAAGAAGAAACTGGAATCTCAAATTTTGACATGCCAATTCTAGACATGGGTAGTAATATTGATTTCGAAACTAATATACATGTAGAAAAAGTTGAAACTGATTATACGGAACCCAATATTGATGATTTGAATGATAAATCTAATGAAATGACCCATTTACATGAATTGAATAACTCAATTCCTAGTGAAGTTGAAGATATGGTAACAGAAAATAGTATTTCTAGCAAACTTCAATGTTTTCAAACCGATGTATTCACTGTAGAAATGCAAAAAGATCAAAACCCAGACTTAGTAAATTTAGATGACAATGCGAAAGATTCAGAGTCTGCGCCTACTAGTGATATTTGTGTAGAAGCAATAAAGGGTGAGAAGAAAAGTTGTGACAATGATGATGTTCCAGTAGAAAGTGAACTTGAACATTATATAAAACAAGCAAACCAAAAAAAACGAAAAAGTAAAGCACGTATTCAGTCCTCCGGCAAAAAGAAAGCTAAAGGAACACGCTGTACGATTGATAAAAATTTAGAGATCGCTTTAGAAAATGAAGGAAAGAAAGAGTTTCCTCTTGATAAACTCCTTGAATCACCTGCAGGTAATTTTTTTACGTGGGACCCCAATATAACAATATTTTTTTTTTTTTTTCCTTAATAACACTGTTTGTCTGTTTTTAGTAAGTATTGAGTCAGGCGCATCTACACCCACAATCAAATCAATTCTCTTTGGAGTTAATGATGCTGATACCGTCGCAAATTCGTTCGCATCTATGCCTTTATTACAAAACATCTTTGAAGAAAATATAAACATGGAAAATACACCAAAATATTTCCCACAAGTGGGTCAGTTCATAGAAGAAACCGATGAAAATATTACTGTTAAAATTGAGGAAATCGTCAATGAAAATGAAGTAAAGGAGATGGATAAACCAATTTTGTTTAAAGACTTCCTTCGATACGAGGAAGACATTGAACTTGCTAATGATGTCAAAACAGAAAATATTTGTGATGATGATATAAAGATTGAACCCTGTAACGTTGAAAGTGAATCTGAAATTGAGCCAAGTGCAGTTTTAGAAGAGTTTCTCAAAAGAGCTGAGAGTAGCCCCATGAAGGACAATGTTTTAACTGAGGAGCTTTTGGACCAAAATATGGATCTCTTAAACCAAAAAGGCGAAGATGTGTTTAAAAAACCGCGCACACCTCCACAGATCATGTATGATCTCGACAATTTTATTTGTAAAATATGCGACAAAAAATTTAAATCTTCGAAAGCGGTGAAAATTCACTTTTGTAAGATTCACAAGCACAAAATTCCTACTACCGATCCTCATAGAAATCGATCACAGAATGACAAATTCTTCTTATGTGTTGCTTGTGGCAGCAACATCAAAGGCGCTTCGAATTACTCTAGACATAAGAAAACTCATGAGGTAGGTAAAAACAAGATTATTAATGAATAATGTTAATATTTTAAAAATACCTTTTCCCTCCATGCTATCCATTGGATAGCATTTTATCTTTATTACCTTTGACTTTTTTGATTTTATTTAGCCTTTGACAAATGTTTGCTATTAAAATAAATATGTACGAACGAGATCACGAGGCCAGTTTAGCGCATGATGAAACCCTATCAGACCCTCCATAGGGATTAACAAGCAAGAAACCGCTTATGGAAGGATTACTTTATTTTCGTGAGCATGGTCCCTATTAGTTTTACGGTATGCTAGGCCGATGTAATTTGATTAGCTTCAGATAAAATCGTAAACCCTATTGACATTAGTACTTATAATGATTAAATCTATACAAATAAATAAAATTGAAGTGTTTGTAATGTCAAAATAATAGCTTTTTACTAAATTAATTTGAAAGCATTATACTTACGGCTAATCTCTGAAACGGCTGGACCGATTTTAACAGCACTTTCACTGGCAGATAGCTGATGTTATAAGATTATTTTTATTTTAGAAAAAAAGGGTTCCGTGACAAATAATATGTTAAATTTTAATTTCAAATTTTTCGCGGAAATTATTAAATCTTTTGTGATTTTTTTTTTTCAGAACGGATTATACCAATGCGAGCACTGCAGGGACTTTTTCAGAAATCGCCCATCCTTGATATTGCACATGAAAATACATTTTAGAAATAAAAAAGAAAAAATGGTATGTTTATTAAATTTCATTTATTGTAAACGATGGAACGAGCTGATGACCCACCTTATGTTAGGTGTCATACCTAGGACCTATGTGCCGCACTTAGATCGTCCGTTACACAAAATTCCATTACCCAAATCGTATCGCCATGAACACATAGGCTGTTTGCAATACCATGTTTCAAGCTGACCGGATACACAACTGTTTAAAGTTCAGATACATATTATACTTCTTGCGACTGGCAACTGGCAACTTAATCAGTGCCATATAGAGGGAGCTATTCTAAAAACTTCAGAGTAAAAAAATATCAGCATTTCAACTATTAACCATCAGGTAGGGTACTAGAAAATGCTTTTTTTTGCGAGTAAAGTGACCAGGCGAGCTTAATGTTAAGTGGTTTCTGCCACCCATAAACAACAATACGATTTCGGTCCTCCCCCACCGGAGCCCAAGTCGTATCGTGTTGCGCCCGTCACTCGTAACATCTCATGCGCCATCTACCGGCACGCACACCCTTCCACCGGAAGTTGCGAGTACGAGACAACTTCCGGACGAACTTGGCATGAGTTTTTGCTTTTGGGTTGTACCTTTCGCCCTTCCTTGGGCACTTTATGGGCAATTACCTACGCGAGCAACATGATCTGTTTTTGAGGTGAAGATTCAAATGAACGTGGAAATTTTGTTTGACGTTTGAAAATAATTATTATTCCAGAAACATGTGTGTCCGACATGCGGTAAAAATCACAGCACATTGACCAATCTAAAGCTACACCAGCGAAGACATTCCAAACAGTTTTCAGTGAAATGTAAACATTGCGGCGTGGGATTTTACAGAGGTTACGATTTGAAAATTCACATGAGGTAATAATTTGGAAGTCCCACAACTCAGTTGGTAGTACTTGGTAGTGACTCTGCCTTCTGCGCTGTAGGTCGGGGGTTCCATTCCCACCCAGCACAAGAATTTGTGTGACGAACATAGATATTATAAGTATGTAATTACAAAAAGTTAATACCTATAGGTATACCTATAGGTATTAACTTTTATATAGTATTAACTATAGTTACCTATAGGTATACGTAACCTATTCTATCAGTTATCTAGTTTCTTCCAGCTATGCTTAGTTTGGGGCTAGATGGCGCTGTGTGAAATATCTATGATTTTTTTTTTAATGTGTATCTACTACAAACAAAGAAAAAAATATAACCGAATTGATATATCTTCCGGAAGACGGTTGAAAACAGATAAATATTTTGAAGGGGGATAAAATACTAAAACAACGAACAAGCGTGGAGAACAGGCGAGCGCGACAGAGACGTAGATAAGGCTATCACATTCACGCTACTCGGCTGTTTGTTAGATTTTTGTGATGAGTCTATATGGGCTATAAGTGTTTCTATTTTTACAGTAAACATACCGGAAATCGTCCTTACCAGTGTGAATATTGTTCGAAAGCTTACACACGCAGCAACGCACTCCTGAGTCACCTCCGACAACACATGGGTTAGTATTCTTCTATCTTAATCATAATTCTTTATTTTTTAAATGTTTATATGTAGGTAGTGTAGGTGATATATTAGGTTAAAAAGTATCATTCGAGTTTACAATATTCTATTATGAATAATATTCTTGAGTGGGTAAGTATAATTTGCATGCCTCAAGGTAGTGAGTATGGTGCTGTCTTGAAATAGAATTAAGAACTTGCAACCCTTGTTTCCAGCAAATATATTTTTAAAACATTTGATTTTGATTGATTAATTGATGTGGCCAGCTTGTGTTGGAAATTTTCAAGCCACCAGAGGTCTCAGATCTGACATCTTAACGTGCCCTGCGAAACACGGAAGCGCTCTGATCAAATGACGAGAGTTGCTCGATCTGTAAAGATCCACCACGCCACAAGCGCTACGACTCAGGTCCTCCTACTGAAGTATGAGAAAACAAGTCACACCCCGTTGCGCCCGTCCCCCGAGACGGGGATGTTACGTCTCATGCGCATGTGATCTCACCGGCACCCACTGGAACACAGCAATGTACTTACTACAAGGTTACACAAATCAGTTTCAGTTCATAGTTTCACGTCTATTTATCTTTCGTAGTCGACCGTAAATCTAGAAGTATAGATGTATTGGCTATACCTGCAAAGTTAGTTGGCAATATTATTTACGCTATCCTATAACTGGCCTCAGCTCAGTTGGTAGTCTCTGCCTTCTGCGCTGTAGGTCGCGGGATCCCACCTAGGACAAGTATTTGTGTGCCGAACATAGATGTATGATCTTTGTCTGGATTTTAAATATGTATTTACAGTAAAAATACTATGTATTCAGTTATTTAGTTCCCAAAATACAAGCTCTGCTTAGTTTGGGGCTGGATGGCGCTGTGTGAAATGTCCATGAATATTTATTTATTATTTATTACAGGTGTACTAAAGCACAAATGTCAAATTTGCAACGAAGAATTTGTCTCAAAAAACATACTGAAGACGCACTATAATTCACTGACATGCCAAAACATAATCCAGTTGTCAAAGAAACCGTCAGATGGCAGTGTAGTAACAGAAATTAGTTTTCGAGGATCTACTGAAGCTTGTAAGGAATTGATGGAACAAAATATATTACAAAAGGACAAACATTCTGATATAAGAGAAACAGAAAAGATGTCTGAGAATAGTGAACGACTAATTGAGAATAATGTGGATCCTCTCGAACTCAATACACCAACAACAGAACAAAGGTGATCCGAAAATCTATAAAGAACTTCCGCCATTCTGCCGAAGGGTAGTTTTTTAAAACACACACACATACATATATATATTTATTATATTTGTCAATTATGGTAAACTTTTACCACCATAAGGCATCCAATCCAGTTTTTTTAACACACAAGATCCGAGACAAACTTCATGCTCACCACGTAGTGTGTCCCGGTCGGGAATCGAACACACAAATGTGATGCCGTATCTACGGCTGCAGCTAAGGAGCTCATAGCGACGCTAGTTTTTTTAAAAATAAATATGTGACTAACGAGCACATATTATATTAGTAATATGATTTACAGATCATCTAATTTAAGCAATTCTGCGTCCGGTCAGTATTTCGATGGGTGATCAAGATTAAGGGAAGTTGATCACCCATCAAGTTGAAGGTGATCAAGTCAGTTTAAGTGAAAATTAACCAAGTGCTTCTGTGCTCGGAAGACAGAGTTGACCACTGAATAGGAGATATCTTTCATATATCTATGAAAGATATTTTCTAACGCTAGTTATATGGCTCGTATATTTTTGTCAGGTTTATATAATATAATCATAGGGAATATCTGCCAAAAATAATATAGAAACCTGAAAATAAAATACACACAAAAAAACAACCTGAGTTTTCAACAACACGATTATATTGAAACTAGAACGAAACAAATAAAAAAATATAAAGTTATGATCCACATACAACTGTGCTGTTATATGCCTTATTTTATACTGTGAGAATAAGATGTTTAAATGCAATTCAATTTGATATAAGAACCTCAGTATAAGCGGTAATCATGACTTTTTGTACCTACCTAAAAATAAAAACGAAATAAAATTTCTAAGCTATATTCTAGTTTTTTTTTAATATAAAACCTTATCAAAACGAGCATACAGGCCTAAATGAAAGGATTAAAATAGTTGGTCGAAGTTTCAGAAGGCCTGATCAAATAAAAAAAAATGTTAATCTGTCAAGAATTGGTCAACAAATTTTTACCAAGCGCGTGACATTTTTTAACCGACTCCTCCGAACGTATCACGAAAAACCATAAAGGCTCCTATTATTTTACACACTTCTTAGATTATAAAGGCGAAAATTTGTATGTATGTTTGTTACTCCTTCACGCTCAGACGAATCAACGGATGAATTTGAATGAAATTTGGCAAGATAGCTTATATCCTGGATTAACACGGGTGACTTTTGATCCCGAAAAACCGCGGGTAACCCCACGGGGCAACTAGTTCTTCATATATCAAATTCATTCTGACTTGGTATATAGTAATTTTCAATTTCTTTCAAATTACATATTGTCGCAAGCAAGTGACAAATCACTAGAGGAAGCTTTACAAATTTTTGTCCTTACTTTTACAAGTTCCCGTTGATGGAATTTAAAGTATCTTGTTCTGACGTAGATAACCCCCTAGTGTTATGACACAAGGTTTGACCAACAGTATAATTGAGATGATCGGCCTTACAGAAACAATTTAGTTTATCCACAAAAGCGGAGTTGTACTCTGGGAAGTTCAAATAATCCTAAACACCATTGACAATCAGTCTGTTCTTAATATAAAACATTTCTTAGTCCTATTACATTCACAATACATTTATTTAGGTCTGTTTGCTCTTCACTTTTTGGACTAAGGGTTTGGACCCCATTTAGCACTTTCAATTAAATGGACTGATTGAGTTGTATAGATTTGATTTGTTAGTGAAAATTGGGTTAATGGTACTTATAAATGGCTTAATGCCTACTTTGACTAACCATTCATCCATAAAATAATATTTTTCCGGTCGCACAACGGTTTCAGGCTCTCGCCTTCTTTTGATGTTATTATAAGTCAATAAGCCTTAGCGAGTTCGAGTAATTGCTACTATTCGTTATTGCACATAAACTTTGTAAACGAGAAAATCATTAGTAATGCTCATTTGGCTTCTAACTAGCGACCTTCAAATTTTGTCAACGTTTGTATTCCTGGACCACCAAGATATTTTTTATTTCCGCTGGGAAAGAATAATCAAAAATCCCAGTCGTTCCTATTATATATTCCTAGTCGAACATGCTTTTGTAACGTGGCCTTTTGTATATTTTCTGATAACTGATTAAATCCAAGAACTTTAAGGCCCTAGTTGAAAATGAAACTGGACAAAGTATATCAATACGAAGAGAAAATGCAACTGGGTATTTTAGCTGTAACTGCGGTGCAGCGGCACCCGAAATATCACTATGCCAAGTTGCAGCGTCCAGATTGGGGACAGAGCTAGCTAACAGGACAATCATGGAGAAAAATAGCTCCAAGCTGCATGATGGAGGCCTGGAGTAGTAAGTAGGTACTGATGGAAAAGCACAATTCCAAAGGAGAAGAAAATAAACCTTCATAAATGATAGAAATCCAACTAAGTCCTTTTTTTGGCTGTGTGGTATCTGTGAATAAATTATCTTAAGTCTCCTCCAACGCTGTTTATTTCGCCACAAACCTATCCAAGGAACACATGGGAAGAAAATTCTCAGCAAGGAACAAATGAAAAGAAAATCTCAGCATGCCAGGTAATGTATGTATATGACAGCTTGATAATTAATGTTAGCCAGAATTTAGCCTTTTTTTAAATCTCAGTTCAAGAATACTCTTCGAAACAATTTATCCTTTTAAGTTTTGGTTAGCCAATGTAGGCATCATCATATTCACAAAATTTGTTGACGTTTTATCGCATTATTATCATTATGCATCACAGATCTATCTATATACTAAAATATTGATAATACATTTATCTATATACACAATAATGACTTAATTGTGCTCCAACATATTTGTTGGATGTCTATTTCTGAGGCTTGCAATAGATTCGCAGCTGTATCTGTAATGAAGGCACTGTAATGTTTCAAGAAAAAAAAATCAATTTTATCTGGTCCTTTATGTACAAATTTTCCATCTTTATTAAACGATAACAATCAATGAAAACAACGTTTTTAATTAATTCGTTGCGATTTTACATTGAGGTAAACTAATCTACCTCACTATTTTACAAGTCGTGGCCTAGCAAAACACTATCGGCCGTAACTGGCTGTCTTAAAATGGGTAGAGTAGTAAAAACGCGATTTATGTAGTGTACTACATTTTATGATGTGTTACAAAACCACTTCATATGCCCATGCCATACACCCAAACTCATTTCATTTTTAAAAGATTAATTTCCTTTTCCGTTCCAAGCGACATGTTTTGTGGGGAACAATGTAATTGTGGGCGTCATGATATACAATAGATCTTTCCATTTTATTAAAAAAGTTGCATAAAATAGAATAAAAATTATCCTATCTTTCTTTCAGTTAATGTTTTAACTTACAGGGCATAATAAGCTGTATATATCTGTTTTTTACCAGCGGAGGGTAACAAATATATTACTAATACCTTATTGGTATGAACTTAAACTATTAATATTATTAAGTATCAGTAGCATCAGGGCTTACTTATTTAAGCAGGATCAATTTATTATTTAGTTCTTAACACGTAATGTAAGTCTTAATGGAAGTAATTAATAAACTAGACAAAAGGTAACAATGTAACTGAATAACAATAATTTCAGTACTTCAATCTTTAGACTTTCAGACAATCCTGCCCAGCAACTTAGGTCGCGTTCAATAACATCGCCCAACGAGAATCGCCGCGTTGTAATTGGCTGTCTCTAATCAGCCCACCAATCAAAACGCATTGACTGTCATCCGACAATCGTCGGGCTATTTCATTGAACGCGGAGCGTCTATGGCCTCTACGAAACTGTAATCTTTGAACAACTGCAATACAATGGGCGGTTTTATATATTTTTTAACGTCACATCAAACCATGATTTTATTACCGGCACGGTTTAAAAGAAAAGTAAAATCCATGAGGAAGCTTTTTTTACATTTTTTTTAATGGACTATTTATATTGTTGCTGCAGGTGAAAATCAGGTCGACAATATCGTACGGTAAAATTATATACCGATAGCAGGCTTGAACAAACATCTAATAGATTCTTACAGTACGTAAATGTAAGTATAACGCGTGAGGATTAAAATTGAAAGAATGTTTGAAAATGCCCTACTTGTATTAATGAGTGAGTGCCAGCGATGTGCGAATGAGGTTAGCAATGGCTGTTAAGGTACTTGATGTTTAAATAAGTGTGAATTCAATTATAACTTATTTACATCAAAAAAAATTATGAACACAGTTAAAACATGAGAAACATAATAAAATAACATTGATTTTGGTGTGCAGACTAAACTAAAACTTACTATCATCCATCACTCTGTTCCATATAGAACAAGAGATAAAGCTTGGTTTTAGTTTAGTTTGATACCAAGAGCATTAACACCAATACATTTGATAACTAAATGATTAAATCTACACTCGCTGAGGTCGGTGAAATTACCAAAATCCTCAAGATTTCTCTTCTAGTGCAGAACATGATACCAACAGTGTCCATTCTGACATTTCCTGTTTGCATGGCGTTACCATAAACAATAACAAGTGGTCCTAACACACTAGGAATGTCCATAAAACCATCTCAGTTTAGATTTTTACTATAATCATTAAACAGCACCTTCTCAGTTTTGTATTTTACCATTTTAAACCTTACTCGGTTATATTTAGAGCTAGGATTTCTCGTTTTTCTGCCTTGGATACACTATACAATTGTCCGCCATTTGGTTGCGCATCGACGAGTTTTCTTTCCTTATGTCCGCTAGCTCTTGGTTTAGCCTTAAAACTTCTAATACTAGCTTTTCATTTTCTACTTCTAATTTTTCTAATCTGAAACGAAAATTAACTTTTTAATTAAACAGTCCAAAAAGGATGCAAACTCGCTTGGTTCTGTGGGGAGTGGGTTCAAATTCTACAAGGAGCTTTCAGTTAGAAATATGTTGAGACAAACATAGCTTGGAGGTAGGGAGAAATTGAAGCAACTAGAAAAAATATTTGTGTGATGAACATATATGTTTAAAAAAACATCATAAGCTTCTAACTAAGATAGACCAGCGCAATCAATATTCTTTTATCAGGAAAATGCCAAATCCTATGATCTGTGTAGCTCAGTAGCAAAATACTTCCCCAGATTTTATTTACTTTATAAACTTAAATGTAGGTATTAATTATTTACTACTGCCTTGGTTTTATCAGATTACTTGTTAAAAATAAATAAATAAATATAGACAATCATGGATATTTTACACAGCACCATCTGGCCAAAAACCAAGCATATTTATATAGTACTATTTTTGTTAAATACATACTCGTAATACAATACATAGCTTGGGCTTACAACAATAGTGTAGTAGCTGTTGTATAAATATTTCACATTTCACAGCACTATCTAGTCTCAAACTAAGCATAGCTTGTAATATACAATAGGAACCAGATTACTGATAGAATATACTATTAGGAGTACAAATAAGATTCCGCCGTTTTATTGTAGATGGCGCGGCACGGAGTTTCGGTTAGCTTTCGCAGATGATAACCGGCTTAAAAAATAGTTTGGACATTCAAGAACAACATAACCTATTAATATCATTGATTTTATTATATTGGTAAAATATAATTTTTATAAGTTGAAAATGTCAAAATTTGAGCCAAGTAAGCGTCATTTGCGGGAAATATTAGTTTACTTCTTTAATTTAAAGAAATCTGCTGCTGAGGCGCATCGATTGCTCGTAGAAGCATATGGTGAGGTTGCTTTGAGTGAGAAAACGTGTCGAGAGTGGTTTCAAAAGTTTAAAAATGGTGATTTCGACGTAGAAGACAAAGATCGCAGTGGAAGGCCAAAAATTTACGAGGATGCAGAATTGGAGGAATTATTGGAGGAAGATTCATCTCAAACACAAAAAGAACTTGCTCTAACATTAGAAGTCACTCAGCAAGTAGTCTCACATCGTTTAAAATCATTAGGAATGATTCATAAACAAGGAAATTGGGTTCCGTACGAATTAAAGCCGAGAGATATTGAACGCCGATTATGCTTAAGTGAAATGCTGCTAGCTAGACATAAAAAAAGGGTTTTTTACATCGTATCATAACTGGTGATGAGAAGTGGATACATTATGACAATCCAAAAAGAAGAAAATCATGGGGATTACCTGGCCACGCGTCAACATCAACAGCAAAACCGGAAAAAAACTTATGCTGTGTATTTGGTGGGATCAGCTAGGTGTAGTGTATTATGAGTTGCTTAATCCGAGCGAAACAATTACTGGAGCCCTCTATCGAACACAATTGATTAGATTGAGCCGAGCTCTGAAGGAAAAACGCCCTCAATACTATTCTAGACACGAAAAAATTATTCTTCTGCATGACAATGCTCGTCCACATGTTGCGGCTCCCGTGAAAAAGTACTTGGAAACACTTGATTGGGAAGTGTTACCCCACCCGCCGTATTCACCAGACATTGCACCGTCCGATTATCACCTGTTCCGGTCCGTAGCACATGCTCTGACGGCGCAGCGGTTCACATCTTATGAGGATACCAAAAATTGGGTTGATTCGTGGATAACCTCAAAAGACAAGGAGTTCTTCAGACGTGGGATTCGAATGCTGCCTGAGAGATGGGAAAAAGTGGTTGCAAGTGATGGGCAATATTTTGATTAAATTTATATTACCGTTCTTCTACAATAAATATTTAATTTGTGTTAAAAACGGCGGAAACTTATTTGTACTCCTAATATATAGTACTTGTTTTGGTGAATATATAATAGGTGTGTGAATATGACTCCGCCCCTTTTTGTCAAAATAAAACACATTTGTTCGCTTACAAAATTTAAAAAAAAATTATTGAAAGTATGCTCCATCTGCAGCTACAACCTTCGCCCATCGTTCAGGTAGTTTTCGTATTCCTTGCTGGAAGAAGTCCTGGTCTTTTGAGCTTATCCAGTTGTCAATCCAAATTTTGATACTTTCACATGAAGTAAACTTTTCTCCAGTAAGGTCTGTCTGCATCGTCCGGAATAGGTGGTAATCCGAAGGAGCTATGTCTGGTGAATATGGCGGGTGGGGTAACACTTCCCAGTCCTGTCCCTCTAAATATCTTTTTACGACTTCTGCGGTATGCGGTTTGGCATAGTCATGCTGAAGAACTAATTTGTTATGTCTATTCACCCATTCTGGTCGTTTTTCTTCTATGGCTCGCTTCAAACGCATTAGTTGTCGTCGGTAAACTTCTCCATTAATAGTTTCAGAGGGTTTGAGCAACTCATAATATACAATACCTTTCTGATCCCACCAAATACAGAGCATGACCTTGGCACAGTGAATATTTATTTTTGGCTGTGATGGGCCTGGTTCGCCTGGTTTCACCCAAGCTTTTTTGCGTTTAGGATTTTCGTAGTGTATCCATTTTTCGTCTCCTGTGACTATCCGATGCAAAAATTCTTTTCTTTGCTGTCTTTGAAGCAGCATTTCACAAATGGTTTTCCGACGTTCCATGTCTCTTTCTTTTAAATCATGTGGAACCCAGTCACCGGCTTTTTGAATCATTCCCATCATTTGTAAACGCTTTGCAACAGTTGAACGATCAACATTTAATGCTGCAGCTAATTCTGATTGAGTTTGGCAAGAATCTTCCGCCAATAATGCTTCCAATTCAGCATCTTCAAATTTTTTTGGTGCTTTTCCATGTTCTTTATCCTCAGTACTAAAATCGTTATTTTGAAATCGTCGAAACCATTCCTTGCAAGTTGTATTAGACGGAGCATGCTCACCATAAATCTCCACAAGCAAACGATAAGTTTCCGCTGCAGTTTTCTTCGCAATAAAATAATGTAATAACACTTCCCGCAAATGACGTTTATTTGGAATAAAAACCGACATTTTCGAAAAGGTGAAAACAATTGTTGCTTACACTTCAACCAAATATCATAAAATGCGTTAGATAGCTGACATTCAGTACTATCGAATACAAGTATGGTCATTTATTAGTACACGTAAACAATACTAAAAACGACATCTGTTGAGAAAGGGCGGAGTCATATTACAATACATGTAATACATACATATTAACATTCAGACAAAACAAACATCTATATTCGTCACACAAAGGCTTGTTCTGGCTTGGAATCTAACTCACGAACTAAAGCGCAGCGACAGAGCTACCAACTGAACTATGAAGCTAGTCAGAATATTTTAACATTTTATTTTTTTTCTAATGTGAGAACTGGCCCTAGTTATAGTCAATGAAAAACGATTTACCTCTTTTGTTTTTCAGTTAAATCTGTAATATGGTCGCACGCCTTCGCCAATATTCCACCTTTGCTTGCCGAGTCAGGCATGCCTGAGTTGGGAACTAAAGCGGCCAGCTTCATTATCCAGTTGTTGATTTTATCTCTACGTCGCCTCTCTACCTCGTTATGTGTCGCTCGTCTCTTGTCGTCCCTCTGAAATCAAAATTTGCAAAGAGTTACACATTGTTAATATGTGATAAATATTATTGTAGGGTGTGTGAATATGACTCCGCCCTTTCTCAACAGATGTCGTTTTTAGTATTGTTTACGTGTACTAATAAATGACCATACTTGTATTCGATAGTACTGAATGTCAGCTATCTAACGCATTTTATGATATTTGGTTGAAGTGTAAGCAACAATTGTTTTCACCTTTTCGAAAATGTCGGTTTTTATTCCAAATAAACGTCATTTGCGGGAAGTGTTATTACATTATTTTATTGCGAAGAAAACTGCAGCGGAAACTTATCGTTTGCTTGTGGAGATTTATGGTGAGCATGCTCCGTCTAATACAACTTGCAAGGAATGGTTTCGACGATTTCAAAATAACGATTTTAGTACTGAGGATAAAGAACATGGAAAACCACCAAAAAAATTTGAAGATGCTGAATTGGAAGCATTATTGGCGGAAGATTCTTGCCAAACTCAATCAGAATTAGCTGCAGCATTAAATGTTGATCGTTCAACTGTTGCAAAGCGTTTACAAATGATGGGAATGATTCAAAAAGCCGGTGACTGGGTTCCACATGATTTAAAAGAAAGAGACATGGAACGTCGGAAAACCATTTGTGAAATGCTGCTTCAAAGACAGCAAAGAAAAGAATTTTTGCATCGGATAGTCACAGGAGACGAAAAATGGATACACTACGAAAATCCTAAACGCAAAAAAGCTTGGGTGAAACCAGGCGAACCAGGCCCATCACAGCCAAAAATAAATATTCACTGTGCCAAGGTCATGCTCTGTATTTGGTGGGATCAGAAAGGTATTGTATATTATGAGTTGCTCAAACCCTCTGAAACTATTAATGGAGAAGTTTACCGACGACAACTAATGCGTTTGAAGCGAGCCATAGAAGAAAAACGACCAGAATGGGTGAATAGACATAACAAATTAGTTCTTCAGCATGACAATGCCAAACCGCATACCGCAGAAGTCGTAAAAAGATATTTAGAGGGACAGGACTGGGAAGTGTTACCCCACCCGCCATATTCACCAGACATAGCTCCTTCGGATTACCACCTATTCCGGACGATGCAGACAGACCTTACTGGAGAAAAGTTTACTTCATGTGAAAGTATCAAAATTTGGATTGACAACTGGATAAGCTCAAAAGACCAGGACTTCTTCCAGCAAGGAATACGAAAACTACCTGAACGATGGGCGAAGGTTGTAGCTGCAGATGGAGCATACTTTCAATAATTTTTTTTTTAATTTTGTAAGCGAACAAATGTGTTTTATTTTGACAAAAAGGGGCGGAGTCATATTCACACACCTATTATTTCTTTATTTTTATTATGTACTTGCTGTTTTTCATGACCGTTCGCGTAGAATAATTTGTTTTCTTTTTTTAAAATAAAAGGTACTCCTGTAACATCAGCTATTTGCCAGGTGAAAGTCCCGTCAAAATTGGCCCAGCCGTTTCGGAGATTAGCCAGAACAAACAAACAGAAAGACAGACAAAAACTTTACAAAGTTGCTTTTTGTATAAGTGCCGTTTATACTTTCAAATGCACTTAGTAAACAGCTGTTATTTTGACATTACAAGGAGACTTCAATTTTATTAATTTTATAGATGTTTTTTAAATAATTATAAGTTTGTCCCAGGACAACGGGTAGGTGTGAGACACACACCAGGAAGGAAGCGGAGGCGTAGAAAAAAGGCATAGTGTAGTGACATGCCCTTTGCCGTTACGGCATGCGACTCGGTATTACTGCCAAAGCGCAGCTATTTCGTTACATATTTTAAGGCGCGCTAGCCTCGATAGGATAGAGATAAAATCTCCGTGTTATTATTAAGATTATCTACCAATCTTATTCCATGGGCCATTGTGTTACAACTGTAATTAAAAGTACAGTAATGTTTAATTAAAGTAATCAATTAGTAACGATTCATCACTTCTGATTCCTTTTTTAATGATTATTATTTAAATCAGATTGAAATGAATCATAAAAAAAAAACGATTATTGCGAACACTGCACTGAAATATTTTCATTATACAAGTATGTAGGTACTTTAGTGCAAAATGCAGATTCTTAGTAGGTACCATCACACTTATAAAGGCGAAAGTTTGTATGTGTTATTGTGTGCATGTGTTTGTTACTACTTCATCCTCAAACGGCTTAATGAATTTGGATAAAATTTGGTACCAGGATCGCTTATATCTTGGATTAACATAGGCTACGTATGTAAGCATTTATGAGATGTTAAAATTGATTTTCGTATATTTTGTTGTCATCATCCAAGCATCAGTTTTGTGCCACTTGAACCCAAACATCAAACATTTTTCTTTTCATTCAACTTGGCTGAGGTTTATTTATTTCGAGACAGTGTTTAAATAATATTCTTAAAAATTGTTAATGATCTTCAGACCATGATTAGATGAGTTACCATGACAACAATAACAAGAAAATAATCGTTTTTGACTACATTTTGCAACTTCCGGTCTCGGCTATCTACTGTCATTAAAGGTACATTTGATGGTAGGTGAATTATTGAATGCTGACGGGTGTTATAAAAGCGTCAACTCATGCTTGTTATCAATGAATGAAGAGACAAAAGATACTAAGCAGAATAATGGTTTAACAGCAGTGGAAAGCATTCGGATTTAACAGCTGTTCAACAGTATGACACTTAATTTTTATATGAATTTTACAATTGCTAACTGTCAAAATTCAATCATTAAGCATCAATAAAGATTTTTTAAATGTCAACTCCAGTATATGATTTTGAAAAATAAATGACCATGAGAAGTTTAAAACTATTAGGCATTTGAGTGGTGTTTTAGTATGGGCATGAGACATCTCTAATTATAAGAATGAGTTTTATTGAAACTATGCTAAGAATCATTCTAAGTGGATGTTAGGATTCATACCTTTTTTGCAGTGACTGCTTTAGACTGTACCGGCTCCCTCTTAAATGGTTTTTTTACTGTGGTAGCAGTGCTGTGGGTGCCAAATACTTCTCCTGGGTTACTGATTACAAAAAATGTTGCATCTGTAAAATTTTCAAGAAAGTTAAAGATGAATTAAGGTTTATTTGAGGAAGTTCATGTTTAGGTGGCAGTATGAAATTCAAAATAGGTGCATTTTGTGCATAGGATTAATCCTATGCACATGAGATTTGTCCCATTTGGGTCAGAGAATCTAAGTAATTTTGCTGTTTTGCTATGGGCAGAGTATACCACTTAACATTACGTCATTTCTCTCTATAACTAAGTAACATCATAATAGACAAAACACAAAAATTGTTTATACCTATGTCAGTTATAGAGTTTGAAACCATCCAAAAGATCAAAACCAGTTTCATTAGAAAGGTAATAAATTGTTTTGAAGAAATAAAGATGGTTCTAGACCACTAAAACAATGCAGTAGGCACAAAATGTATTTTTTTTTTTACGTAGCATTTATTTTTTAGTAGCACACACAGGGTATCCATTAGTATAGTATAGCTCAAGTTTTGATTCACTTTGAGATACTCACCATGTGCCGGTGAATTTTGCATATTGGTACTACATTCATCCGACGACATTGGTATTATCTTGTAAGTGAGTAGGGAATTTGCTGAAAATGAGAAAGATAAATTAATTGTGCATTCTTTTTGCTGCAAGTCATTTAAGGTGTTTTCAAAAAACATCATCAACCATGCTTTTGACACCAATTTCATAAATTATCACACTTTCACCACCATTGCAATATTAACGTCAAATGATAAATCTTTCAAAAAGAAGGCTTGTCATTTACTATCTTGCTATGCATTACAGTTTAGACAACAAGAATATTTATTTCTTGCATTAAATAACAAACAAATGTTAATCAACATTGCAAAACATTTCATAGCTTTAGATAAATTAATTATAATTATTAAATGTTGGATACATTAAATTACAAGCAGTCAAAAAGAGATCACAAAGATCCCTGTTTCAAAAATGTTACTAGTGTAAAGACTAAGTGCATGAATAATTTGCTAAGCTAAACAATCCGGTGAGGTATACTGCTATTAATGATATTTTCCATCACACATTCCCAAAATGTATGCCAAATGAGAGTGTTTACTTGTTTTTAACTGTTTAACTGTTGTTTTAAGGCTTGTATATAAATAAAATCTTACATAGTTCTGCAGAATCCAGGAAGCGGCGAGGAACTGAGTGAGGTCTTTCGTCAACTAAAGGAATAACAGAAGTAGTAAAACAAGTAGTTTTAGCATGTAATTAAATTTAAACCATAACTCAATAAAGATCATTAGTGTTTATGTCTATGGTGGTAATTAAATTGTACCAAGATTAATAGGTATTTATCCTAGAGCTCGGGGTGGTAAGAGATTGCGTTTTATTGCAATAAATAACAATGAATAACATGAATATGGCAAAAACATGTGGCTATTTAAACAAACTTACCATAAACTCCATCGTCTTTCATCAAGTTCATATATTCACCATCGTCGGCACTGTGAATAAACACAACAAAACAAATCAACACCACCAATCCAAATCGTATCGCGGTATCGCGTGCCTGAAATTCTTTTCCTTGCACAACTGCGAAAAACTATGGCCTTCACTGGCACTTATTCGCAATATTATGTAACACAAGAAAATAATAGCGCTTGTATAAATTGTATACCTGTTATCAAGAGAACTTTCATGTAGATCTTCAATGTTGGTTTTTATTTTGGCCATTACGCGTTTATTATTTTTGAATTTTCACAATAGTGATCACGGGGACAAATAAAAGAGGTCATGTGACGAGACCAAAGACAATACAACTTCTTTCTATTTAACATATTTTAGTAAGAGTGGGATTTGCGATCAACTTTTTTTAGATCGGATCGTAATCGTATCAAAACGTCACGCATTGAAGATTATTGAGTTATTATGCATATTTGTACCAACAAAAGCAATGATTTTTATTACCATACCACTCACTTTGTTTGTTTTGATTTGACGCCATCGGAAAGTTGCTTTCAATCAAGTTTCAATAGATATGTATCTAAACTTAAAACTACTAAACATTATGTTTAGTTTAAACAATATTTTATGATTGTCTGTGCGTAGTTTCACGATGATTATTTGTGTAGGTGTGCGATTAAAACTTTATATTAAATAGTAATCATTTCTTAAAATATTTACTTCAAACAATGCTCAATTTCAGAACTTTTTAATATTATTGTTCGGATAGGTCTATTATTTTAATTTCTTGAACTTATACTTACTGAATGAAAGGGAATTTCGTGTTATTTGGCGAGTACAAATAGGCCTTCACTTTAATTTTAAATGAGGGATCCGGAAGATCAGACCGGATAAGTGGGTCAAAGGGATCGGAGGGCCTGTACTCCCCTAGAACAGAAGGTTACTTGTCAAATATTGCGTTTGACATTTTTAAGTTACCTTCTATTTCCGGTTACTAGTCTATGACTGTTAAAGCGACATCTGTTGGTCATTCTAATTGTAATTCAGTATATCTGTTTCCCCAATAGAGGCCGCGGCGCGCGTTTTAATCAAAGTCAAACATGCAGTGCATTGCTATGGCAATGGTTTCCTGATTTGTCGCAATTTCGCAGATAGATGGCGTGGTAGTTGGGGATCTATTATATTTGATTGATGATTGTTATTCATAGTACAATGCTACCAACTTAACTGTTAAGTAGACAGTTATCGGAGAGTTTACTATGCCACTTAAGTTATCTAAGTTAACGGATTTTTTTTAATACAAAAAATTACTCGTATGAAATTATTTATTACCACTATAATGAACTTTACTAATTAACCATTTCCTTAATTTATACTTGAATTCAGTTGCTTACCCTTCAGTTGCTTAAAATCAGCAGACTAAACTATCATAAACTATTATACATTTTAATGAATACATACATACTTTGTAAAACTTTGTAAAAGGAACTAATGTGTAAACTAAAATGTAAACTATACAATTCTTATATTTTATGTTTGGTACACAAATTATCTGCACGAGTAGATTTTATATCAAAAAAAGTAACATTCATTAGCTGCAGAATGCAAATCTATCGAGTTACCCCAAAATACGATTCCATAACATAATTGAGGAAAAACATGACTGTAATAAGTATTCTTGGCTATCTGTTTCGAAGAAACATTACATAATAGTGATAGTGCGTAACAGTATTTTGAGATGGCTTTATTCATCATCATCATTCATTTATTCACTTTAGGACACAATGGACACTATCTACCTACGACTATTACCTACTCTTGCAAATGTACGGTTTCCAGTTAATGAAAGTATAAATTTTGATGCCAAGAAAATCAATTTCATTTATTTCACTATCATTATTGTTTTTACAGTTTATTTTTAACTTTAAGGATGGTGCTTTATAATTTTTTAATCTTATAATTATTGTAGGTACTTCTAAGTTGTACCTTTATATTTTAGTGTATTATTTATTTCAAGTTTTATGTTTGTTACCTCAGTACTTTTTCATTTATTAATCGCCAGATTTCGATTTTTTATTTTTTGAAAAATTTTTGAAAAATTTTTAATTTTTTGGTACCATACAAATTTCATCAAAATCAGTTTAGTAGTAGTATGAAGAAGTTTTTAAAATCAAAATATTCTGATAAAAAAAACTGTGACATTTTTTTTTCACCGTCGTATATTTAGATGTATCTTTTTTAAAATGATAGGATGTATTCATTACTTTCATCCCTTACTCCCGCCCTTCCAGAGTAAGACATAAGAGATGAAACTATTGAAGTCGGTTCTACTGTTTTTTAAAACAGTCGCTACCTATTTATAAAATAGTATAAGTATAGTAAAATAAGTACTATTTAAATAAAGAGTACTTATATTTATAAACTAATCTACACCTGAGTCTGATTCTTTAAATAAAATTAATGAAACCTGGCACTTTCTCATCTCTAGTCAATCCATCACAAAGCTACGAGTAAATTACTAGGCTTGAACAAATTAACTTGATATACCTACTTTTTTGATTGATTGCGCTTTTTCGTGGTCGTGGTTTTTCGTGGACAGGTAAAAAATGAGCTGTAGGTTTCCGTATAATCCTCTCAAGTTCCTACTGTAGGGACAACGGCCTACTCTTGATAATTGAGAGTGAATGGGCTTTGATCTACCACGGGAGCCCCATCCGGATTGGTATGTTCATATATTTGGTTCTAATAAAAGCCGGTTTCCTCACGATGTTTTTCTTCACCGATTCGAGAACGTGGTATGGGTTTGAAGCAGCGACATCTAATTGTCTGTGCTCTTGGGCCATCACGCTCCATAGCTATAGATTTCCGGTTCCGAAACCCTACACCCTACGGTTCTACCGGTATTAACCCACGACCTCGTTCGATTCTCGCCCAGGACAAGCATTTGTCTGACGAAGATAGATATTTGAAACGCGCCTGGGCGTCAATATTAAGAAAAAAACCCTGCGTCGCAGATGGTATGGATTTAACACTGAAACTCAAGACAAACACCTAAGTCTTGAGCCTGGGTCCCCTCGCTTCGAAGGACTAAGCCACGGAGCCGTCTAACAAATGTTTATAAATGAAATTCGGATCTTTTCACGCAATCAGGTGTTTTGTTTTTTTCAATAATATCTCGTTTTAAGTAATTTTTAATTTGTACCGTTTGACATTTCGATGTGCAATGATTATAAGAATAAAATATTTGAATTTATTCTAATCCAACTAAATATGGTCAAAATGTGGATTCCATTAACTTAGTCTTAATAATGCTACGCTTCTACGCCGTAGTGGCTCTACAGATTCTTGTAGGTACCCTTACGTTTCAAGATGTACGTATAATATTTTTTATTCTGTGATAGAATATCATTAACTCCATTACGAATTTTATTCCTTTTACCGTATCTAAGAACGTCAACGTTTCCAAGGAAACTTATATTGCTGTTTACTAACTGGAAGAGGATGGAAACCCTATGAAGATTAATGTAACGTACATTCATACATAAATTTATGCCTTTTCCCCGATGTGTTACGCAGTTTCAATGGCCTAACTTTCACCTTGTTGGTTACAATATCGTGGAAAAGCTTGGGAATGAATTTGCTCCACTACAATATGTAATAATGTCTCCCAGGAGTTTCTTGTCTGTTTCTTCCCTTCGAGATATTTGCTTGTTTGTTGTTGTGTAACAAAGAAGTAAACAGCAAACAGTAGTATTCGTAAGCTACAGTACACAGAATTTTTACAGAAGAAATTTACACAGAAAACCTGATTTTATGAAAGATATATAAACAAATATTAGACAATTGTTGGTACAGAACTTTCGGCTTTTGAGTCTTAATAAATCGTATCTTAATTTTGGTGTCACCTATGTCTATCAATCCAAATAAATAAAAGTGTCTGCATGTAATGTGAAAATAATTTTTTTTTCTAAATGCCGTATAAACGATACGAATAAAAAGAATTTTTTTTTTTTTTTTGTCGTTATGCCTTTCTGTTTGTTCCGGCTACAATCCGAAACACCTGGTCCGTTTTGGACGGGAATTTCACTGGCAAATAGCTGATATTATGAGTAGCCTACTTCTATTTAAGAAGAAAAATAGAAATAGGGATTCGACGATGTCGCGTTGAATGGCAAGTTAAATATAAACTGCTTATCTTATAACGATAAATTTATCGTTTTGCCAACAGGCTTGATTTTGCTAGCTTCTTTTTATTTACGAAAATCATGTCCTAAAATAACTTGTGTATTTTTCGTATGCCTTGTCCTCGAAAGTTTAACCCAATTACATGCTCGGGGCGGTTTCTGTGACGTGCGGGCAACATGTCCAAACAAGTTGCCGTTACTCGCCGCATAATCAGAGAAGGTCATTAACTACTAAACTAACAGGGGTTGGTTTTATTTTCTTCAATAAAGTGTGTAGCTGTATCAGTGTTGTCTTCCGTTTGCAAAAATTACTGATTTCTATTTCACTGTGTTCGTAATTTTTACAAGGTTAGTATAAAATATATTTTTTCGAAAATTCACGGTAATAGTCAAAAATTGTGTAAAAACAAAGAGTGCATTTTTTTATGGGATTTTTGCCTCTACATAGATTGACAGTTGATTGTAAAATTATGAATCACGAAGACATGTCTGGTCATCTAATAAAAATATATTAATAAATCATTAAATACCTCCTAACGAAGATGTATAGCCCAACAAGTTATGTTTAGATACATTATTGTCGTTGTCCTTTCTAGTCGGTCGTTAATTGTGAGCCATTCACCAAGGATCCGTCATTATACCAGTTCGACGCAATTTGATAGCCCACTATGTCAACTTTGGGTATTTTGTGGGCCTGGCGAACCCTAATCAACTACCCTTAGTTATGATCATATAACTAAGTATTCCATTTTATAGAGATACAGATGAATTTAATGAATGGCTTTGACATAATTATTCATGAGTATTTGAATCCTTGATGTACAAGTTCATTTTAAGAGAATGTAAAAACCTCCGACTTGGTGTAATGGTTGAGCTGATGATCTTCAAACGCTGAACAAATCTTCATAAAGTATAGCTAAGAACCATCTCAATCTCGTCAGCTTTTATAAAGAAAAAACCGCATCAAAATTGGCCCATTCGGTCGGGAGCTATGATGCCAAAGACAAACACAGATACACAGATTCAGTCATACCCACTTAAAACTTATAACACCTCTCTTTTTCGTCGGAGGTAAACAAGTATTCACTAATTATGATAGTAAAACTAAACACTAACAAATATTAATATTTATGTGGTATAGAAAAGGTCTCAGCGCGATTTATTTAAGTAGCTGTCTCGGATTTATGTCCTGTCCCGACAGATGTATGGATTTCATCATATTTGTTTATATTTTCACATATTATAATAGATATTATGACGAGTTGGTGAAAGTTGCTGGAAGCTGGTGAATGCAAGTGACGCAGGATCGTTCACTTTAGAAACGTATGGGAGATACGGTAGACGTATCTGAGATGAGAATGATGATTTAATTTCAAAAATCCAATTTTATGCCAGCGATAACGCGGGGTGCTTTAAAATGTTGATAATGGACTATTAAATCAATTGAAATGAAATCTTTTAATTACATTTAACATTTTCAAACTGAAGTTACTCAGAAAGTTACTATCACTTACGACAATAATGTCCAGGAGTATATGTTGTTTGCAATATTTTTTTGTGTCGATTGGCGTATGTTTCGTACGTGTACACCTAAAAGCGACTTTTTATGTAGATACTTGCAACTTCAGGTATGCCGATTCAGGTTCGATGCTCTTTGAGAATTTCACCTGCTAAAGTACCTACACATAGTATTAAAAATGCGTACATATTAGAAATAATTGAACAAATAATATTGGATGGAAATTCTGAGACCTTCAAATTCGTAATGGCATGCTTGGCCTGGTATATTATAACACCACGAGTTTGCGAACTTAATTACGTTCAGCAGTAATAAAAAAAATAAAGTCGTATATTGTGCCGGGTAGGCACGAATAGATGTACATATCAGCAGTAGACATAAGGAGTTTCTAGAAACACGGTAATGGAACGGCTAAAAAGATGCGTACGATGAAACGGTATAAGCATTTCCGGTAATTATTTCTTTGAGAGGCACTCCTCAAAGAATAATTACCGAATACGTAAACGTTTGAATGAAAACCTTTTTTACTGTAATAAATATTTTATGATGATATATTTTAATGAACCCCGAGAGGGTGAAGTTGATTTATGTTAAAAGAGTTCATTAAGTGAACCAAAACGTCTTTGTCATTCATTTTAGTTAGTTGAACTGATAAGATATGTTCCCTAATTTTGTTCCGTGTAAATAAAGGAATAAAAACAAGGCGTAAGTTACTACCGGAATTGGAAAACTTTTCCGGATAAATTTTGGGTCAAATATATTGGACCCAAGAAATGTTCAATTAAATATCTTTGTTCTAACGGTAGTCAAAGCTTAAATAAACAAACACAGCAACACAAGACAAACACACAAGATCAGAGAACAAACTTCATGCTCACCACACAAAGTGCGCCCCGGCCGGGAATCGAACCCAGGACCCCTCGCTTCGAAGGCAGGGCTACTACCACTAAGCCAAGGAGCCGTATTTTTTTAGGATATTCAAATGCTTAGATAAGTTAAAGAGATTTTGAATTTAGTAGCGTCATCGGAATGTAAAGGTCACACACAATTCTACCTTACCTTCCCCCAGCAATACCTGAATTGTCTGGACACAGGATAAAAAATAGGTCTGGGTAAACCTATTTTTTATTCTGTGTATATATCACCGATAAATTTAAATAACATCATTTTATATAACTAGGAAGTTAGAGTACTTTCAGAATGTCAAAATAAAGGTTTATACATGTTTATAGCTTATCATCTCTCAATCCGAGGTGGAACCTCAAACTGGCCTAATGAGACTCGCCCTCCCCCGATCGACACCTCGCCAGGCTTATTGTGTTTTACGCTAGTTTATAAAAAAACACACACACACATACCGCTACAATAGTTTTCTGTGTCGCAGATGATAAGCACAAACACAATACAAAACACTCAAGACCAGGACAAACTTCATGCTCACCACTAAAAGTGTGTCCCGGGAATCGAACCCGGGACCCCTAGCTTCGAAGGCAGGTCTACCACCCACTAAACCACGAAGCCGTCATCGGTTCTACACTTCCTAGATTTTGTATAAAGTGTCGTTGTTTACAATTTTCCGGTGACATGTACAAAGCTAAAAGGTTTCTCGGATATTCAAGTAGATAAGCCAAGGGTACGTCGAAGAATCCATTTCCTCCACCACTACGCATAATGTTTGCAGAATGTCAAGGTCGCAGCCTAATCCAGGCCGACCCAACTAAACAAAAGAAACGATGTATTGCCAGGTGAGAAAAGGTTTTTCCACCCAAACCAAGCAGTTTGGTACTTTTGGTGAGCGCTTTTTTGCATAAAAATAACAAATAAGTATCTGTACAATATAATAATAATAGGAAAAATATATTTAAAATTAGATAGTGTAGGGAGACATATGTAGTTCCAATTGTCTCTCCCCCGACGCGACATGCAGCATTTGTACCGTATATTTTTTGCATTCGATCCGAAAAAAGTGATATAGTGGTTGATGAATAGGTATACATATCCCTAAATTGGTGATCCCTACAAAAAACATTGACTTTTATTTTTTGATTTTTATTTTGAATATTATATTAAAAAAAACAACGTTAACACACTCATACCTCTGCACTAGGATTCCCTGTGTCGGATTTGGTGAAGTGAAATGTCTCTACCGCAAGCAACATATTATCCCTTAAATAGTTTGATTTTAAATTTCAAAATCATATTTTGATATTATACTATTTATGTGACACACTGCCATGCTGTGACAGAGATATTCTACAAATTGCGTGTCTATTCTAAGTCTAAGATCAAAACAAAACAAGCTTTATAAAACAACTAGCTGACCGGGCCACGCGTTGCTGTGGCTAACGTTTTTGTAATTGTGACTGTCAGATAATAGACAAATAATTTGCAATAAAATAATATTGTGATCATAAATTGATATGTGAGCTATCCTATCTTTCAAGTTGGATCAAACTGCACACGGTGTACAAATTTGATTAAAATCGGTCAAGTAGTTTAGGAGTCCATCGCGGACAAACATCGTGACACGTAATTTATATATACAATATTAAGATTACTCGGATTGGCTATAAATAAACTAACTATGAATGGCGACTACTAAGACCCAACCTTACTTGGAATCAATACAAAGGTATTTTGTAAAGGTCACCTCATCGAGATATTTCTACAAGTTATTACAAAACATGGCTGTTGGAAATAACGAGAACCCTTGTCACCATGTCATCGACAAAAACGTTGACGAAATCAGACAATTGAATATGTAATATCTGAGTTGAGATACAATCCGGAGTTTTACTCTTTAATCTAAAACTCAAAGTTTGAACCTGATCGAATGTTCCTGATTCTTAAGGAACACTAAAATTATTAAGCTTTTGTTTATTAACGAAATAAATTTCACTAGATCTCGCCCATCACCCGAAACATCACCGGGGATAGTGTATCTCATGCACATGTGATTTCACCGGCACCCACACCGTTCCACCGGAACACAGCAGTGCGAGTGCACAGTGGTGCACTCGCACTGCTGTGTTCCGGCACTGCTCCACGTCTGTTTATCTGCGCCAAGCCACTGCTTGGCGCAGATAAACAGACGTGGAGGCAGTACTTCTCCGGGCGAGCTTTGCACAGGTTCTACTGTTACTTGTTGTTGCTTCTTTAGCACCACCCAGGGGCTACGTATTCAAAGAGTCCAGTTCGGGTGGTCCAGTTACTCACCTACGGACGTGAGTAACTGGACCCCCGAACTGCGAACTGACCTGAACCTGGAACCCGAACTGGACCGAATTAAGTGTATATTTTAAATTGCTTTCGAAATAGATTTCTGACAATTCTTGTTGTTCTCAAAATAGTAGCAATCCAAAACTGTTTCACTTTCATGTCGCAACCGGAAAACCAATTACCTAATACCTGTACGTAATACGTAGGCATTTAGATGTATCAATTTGTTACGATGGTGTTTAGTTGGCGGAGACCTTAAATCAACGACAACGACAACGTTATCACACTCATAGCTCTGCACTAGGATTCCCTGTGTCGCAGATGGCATGGACGAACACAGAAACACAGGACAAACACCCAAGACCCGAGAACAAACTTCGTGCTCACCACACAAAGTGTGCCCCGGCCGGGAATCGAACCCGGGACCCCTCGCTTCGAAGGCAGGGCTACTACCAACTAAGCCACGGAAATAATAATATTATTACTTAATACTATATTAATTATTGAAGTCCTCACTAATCAAGAGATTAGTTCAAGTTATCTATTTATATGTATGTTTTGAATATACAGATATATAACTTTGTCACCTCTTAAATCTCAGTCTATGTTGCTCAATGGGGCTTCTCAAAAAAAAACATAATTTAAAATAGCTAAATTTGTTATTTAATCAAAGTTTCATCACTAATTAACCAATCAATTGCTACTTATAATCCTATCAAAGCGAGCGTAGAGTAGTAGCGGCAAGTAGCTATGAATGAAAATTTGTAGCTATGTATGAACGGTGGTTGGTAAGATGCTTACATAGAAATATTGAGCAATGTTTTATTCCTTTATGTAGTTCAAGCTGGAAATGATTATATGTTATTATATCTAGCCCTAAACTAAGCATAGCTTATACTATGAGTACTAGATTACTGATAGTATCATATACGACAACAAACATTCATGTTTGTCCTGGTTGGGAAATCGAACCCTTCGTGCTACAGCGCAAAAGGCAGAGCTACTACCAACTGAGCTGTGGGATCAGAGTAGTTACACAGTCTTTACCTTTCATGTAAGTTGCCAAATTTTGGTGTTGAACTTTTCAAGCTATTTTGGAGATCTTCTCTAGTATCCCCACTCGTACACCCTGGATAGTGTCAAAATAGCAACTAAAAGTATTATAGCAGTAGAACTATAAGTTTGTCCATAGAAGTACTGCCTCCACACCTGGGAATCTGCTGCCAAAAAGTATGTACTCGTATTGCTGTGTTCTGTTGGAAGGTGCATTTGACAGATCTTCATCTTGGGTGACGGGCGCAACGGCATGGATTGGGTCGGAGGATCTAGGCTGTTGTCATGCACGAAGGTGGGCCTTCACTTCGTCCTGTCACTTCAGTAGTATAAAAACAAATATAGTAAGTATTTTGAATATAACTGAAATTTATTTTGAGTATTTACTCTTGTTTTATTACTCTGCTACATAACTCAATGATACGAGTATCAATCGGCTCACTAATTAATTGAAGGCTCGTTTCATGTGAAGCCTTATCAGAGCTAACACCGGGATTGTGCATACGACAAGCCAATAACCCTAACGGTAACGGGAATTTAATATCAGCTTCATGTAGATAACTAGAAACTCATAAGTTACATAATGGCGATATACGCCATTTGCTGGACTCACAACTGGTTGTAGCTCTACCTTCTGCACAGGTCACGGGTTCAATTTCCACTCAACATTAGCATTTATGTCACGCATCATCCCAAACTTTGAAGTAAACCGGTTAAGTGCTTTATGGACTTCTGCACCGTGGAGTTCCGTACATTTGGGTATGGACCACCTTTAACCGAACCCTGGAACCTTGTAAATTGTCAGCCTGTCCGTCCGTATCTCATGTTTACTAAGAGACCATTGGCAGTATACATATAAATTAAATAGGTAAATGACTTAAAAATCTAATAAACCGATTTCAAAATTTTCGCGATTAGTTTACAACCACTTCGAGTGTATTTTATTTGCATTGTATTTTTAAGTATTAACATTGTTTTTAAAATAGAATCTTCCAAATAAGATTACAAATTGCGAAAAAATTGCGCCACAAACATACGAAAAAAGATACAATTAAAACTTAATCCTTATTACCTGCTGCTTAAAAAAAAGAGGGTGCAGCTTTGCCTACCTGACCACCCTCCCCCCCTTAGCGACGTCCATGGTGGATAGTAAAGATAAATATTAACATGTTTATTTTAAGTTGAAACGTACATAAGCTTGAAACCTCCATATTATTATGTTCTTCAAAGCCGCCGTTAGACAATTAAAAAATAAATAAAAAGGTCCTATGATAAATTCCTATGAAGTATTTCTATGTATCGCTATTCCCGAGCATTAACACAGAACAGTACTATCGTGCATAACATTCCAAGGCTCACTGTTATTAATCTGTGTGCTGTATTTCAAACTATTTTGACTTTTAACGCCAGGCCTGATATCTCTTATCCACTCTACAAAGCTGGATGATATTCCGTCAGTGTCCGTTTTAACGCAGACTACAATAAACTATATAGCTCACGTTATAAAGCGCGTTATACGTTGAACTTAAACTCAAACGCTTTCGAGTGACACAGGGTAAGCAATAGAACAATTTATTTGCTCCAAACTGCGTTAGTGAGATGTATTGCATCTTCAGAGAATAAAATGATTTTATTCAGTAGTGCATTTCCGAGAAATATTCTTGCAAACATAAAAACTCGCCTATTTGCGGTGAAAAATATAATATGAGTTCTATCTAGCAACGTATATTTGCAACTTCTAAGGAACAATAAGTTTGATGCCTAGATACCTCTCAAGCGAATGGACCAACTTCAATATGTTTCATTAACTAAAAGCTTCAAAGGAATGTTTCTTTGCTGCATTTGCAGAATTTAATTTCATTGATATTGAACTTCATTGATATAACCAACTATTACCATTTTAGAAATACCAAGAGATTGAATAAAAAATTTATAAAACCAACTTTCCTAACTTTAAGGCCCTTAAGGATTCAATAATTTAAGCACGAATAAGCCAGGCCGACATACTGACACGTATTAATCTTGAAAACTACTGAACCGATTTTCATGTAATAGGTGTGTGAATATGACTCCGCCCCTTTTTGTCAAAATAAAACACATTTGTTCGCTTACAAAATTAAAAAAAAAATTATTGAAAGTATGCTCCATCTGCAGCTACAACCTTCGCCCATCGTTCAGGTAGTTTTCGTATTCCTTGCTGGAAGAAGTCCTGGTCTTTTGAGCTTATCCAGTTGTCAATCCAAATTTTGATACTTTCACATGAAGTAAACTTTTCTCCAGTAAGGTCTGTCTGCATCGTCCGGAATAGGTGGTAATCCGAAGGAGCTATGTCTGGTGAATATGGCGGGTGGGGTAACACTTCCCAGTCCTGTCCCTCTAAATATCTTTTTACGACTTCTGCGGTATGCGGTTTGGCATTGTCATGCTGAAGAACTAATTTGTTATGTCTATTCACCCATTCTGGTCGTTTTTCTTCTATGGCTCGCTTCAAACGCATTAGTTGTCGTCGGTAAACTTCTCCATTAATAGTTTCAGAGGGTTTGAGCAACTCATAATATACAATACCTTTCTGATCCCACCAAATACAGAGCATGACCTTGGCACAGTGAATATTTATTTTTGGCTGTGATGGGCCTGGTTCGCCTGGTTTCACCCAAGCTTTTTTGCGTTTAGGATTTTCGTAGTGTATCCATTTTTCGTCTCCTGTGACTATCCGATGCAAAAATCCTTTTCTTTGCTGTCTTTGAAGCAGCATTTCACAAATGGTTTTCCGACGTTCCATGTCTCTTTCTTTTAAATCATGTGGAACCCAGTCACCGGCTTTTTGAATCATTCCCATCATTTGTAAACGCTTTGCAACAGTTGAACGATCAACATTTAATGCTGCAGCTAATTCTGATTGAGTTTGGCAAGAATCTTCCGCCAATAATGCTTCCAATTCAGCATCTTCAAATTTTTTTGGTGGTTTTCCATGTTCTTTATCCTCAGTACTAAAATCGTTATTTTGAAATCGTCGAAACCATTCCTTGCAAGTTGTATTAGACGGAGCATGCTCACCATAAATCTCCACAAGCAAACGATAAGTTTCCGCTGCGGTTTTCTTCGCAATAAAATAATGTAATAACACTTCCCGCAAATGACGTTTATTTGGAATAAAAACCGACATTTTCGAAAAGGTGAAAACAATTGTTGCTTACACTTCAACCAAATATCATAAAATGCGTTAGATAGCTGACATTCAGTACTATCGAATACAAGTATGGTCATTTATTAGTACACGTAAACAATACTAAAAACGACATCTGTTGAGAAAGGGCGGAGTCATATTCACACACCAATAACTTGCACTATTTCAAGTTGAAGTAAATAAATAAAGTCAATAAAAAAATAATGGTCTCAATCCAAGTAATAGTTTCGGAGAAATGCGTGGACAAACAAACATACATATAATCATAATCATACAGTTTTTACTGGGTGACAGAGACTTTTTTTTGTAAAATTATATTTTGTTGTTATCGTGTTTTATATGAAATTATATTTTTTTAAAGTAAAAGTATATTACTAATCAATAGTTAACCCTGACTATATACGAAATGTCAACCAGATCAAACAATTTGGATGACATTTTGTATATAGACAGGGTTTTCTGTATTAGTTTACCTGTATAATTTTATTTCTTGTAAAAACGCAAAGTTTACAAAAACACTGTTTTTATAATAAACCATGCTGAAAATTTAATACAGCGCCATCTCGTAAATTTTCATGGTACTTGATTGGTAATCTACTGTTTCAGATAAAACACGACTTTAGAAATTTGGCAGCGTTTTTGGGTTGCTACTAACGCATCACCCGGGGGAAACGTGTAGGTGCTTTGAGGGTATTCACGTACAGACCCGAGCAACATGTACCCTCAAAATTTATAGAGCAGTTTTTGTACTTCCTGTTAAAATATTGTATGCCACGAACTCGTTCCATCTCTTTTATATAATAAATTTAAGCACAATGTATACTAATATTTAGTTTCATGAGCTGTAGGGATGTGGGATGTGTAAATAAAGATTTATAGCGATACCGTCGAAACCCGAGCAAAGAGAAAATAAAACAAAATAAGGTAGCCTTGAGCTCTATATTACATATTCGAATTTATAAAAGGTTCCGTCAAACGATGGACAAAACGATTTCCTTTTTCTCTCCATTTTTACCACCTGCGTATGTGCCAATATTTCTCCCTCTTCTTAGGTTGGTTATTTGTTTTTAAATATTATTTATTGACCATAAAACATAAACACGGTGTAGAATTTACAACATATTTTTTACGGTTATCTTTGCCGTCAAGTTTCACATCTGCCGGCTAACTTGTTTTGGTTCTAAAACTTACCAATTTTCCTCTTGATATTTTCGATTAGGTATAGTTTTGATAACATTTATATATGTATAGGTACGGAATGCTTTACTTACTTTTTACCCGTATAAGGGAAGGCAGGGATTTTTCGACCGTCACTGTAAATTATTACATCGTTACGTTCTGTTATATCGCGTTACGACAGTAACCTTCCCGTTTTTCCCCTCTTTTCTTTGAATTAAGTCATAAATTCCACTTTTGACAATTATAAAGAAAAACAGATGACAGAAGAAAAGAAAAAATGCGATAGAGATATAACGATAATTATTTAAAGAGGACTATAAAAATATATATATATATACTAGCTGACACGGCCACGCGTTGCTGTGGCTAACGTTTTTGTAATTGTGACTGTCATATAATAGACAAATAATTTGCAATAAAATAATATTGCGATCATAAATTGAGATGTGAGCTATCCTATCTTTCAAGTTGGATCAAACTGCACACGGTGTACAAATTTGATTAAAATCGGTTAAGTAGTTTAGGAGTCCATCGCGGACAAACATCGTGACACGTAATTTATATATATTAAGATAGTAAGTCACACGATAAGTTCTAAAGAGTATAGTTTACAAGGTTTTTGTCTAAATAACCTTCGACACATAAAATCTTTGTACAGAATACTAACTATACTTATAATATAACTGTACGGGTCCAATTCTGTACATAGAAGATATATTTTTCAACTGTTTAATTTTTATCTATCTGTATCTTGGCCGCGCATCACGCCGAGACTACCGAATGAATTCAAATGAAACTCGTAGGACACTGGATTGCACGTTGCACTTTGACCTCTTAACTTTTAATATTATGGCGAGAACAATCGGATGTTGTGTAGTCTGCAGACATCCTGCCAGTTCTGTCCTGCCCAGTTTAATTTGAGTAGTCTTATTCTCTCTTTTGCATCCTGTATTTCTATTTTGCTTTTATTATATTTTCATTGTTCATCTGAAATCCTTATTCCTAGAAATAAGAGCATCCAACGATACTCTTCTCCGTTCATCTCTAGCAAATAGCCTTTTGTATGTCTTGAGTTCGATTTCTACTCAGAAGAAACATTTGTGAGACGAACTTAAATGTTTGTTGTGTCTGGGTGTTAATATATTAATTATTATTTATAAAAAATACTTAGTATTCTATTAGTTATCTAAATAATAAAGAAACGTATTTAAAATTTTTGTTTGTCTGTCATTTTGTTTGTTAAGGCTAATCTTCGAAATAGGTCTACCGATTTTGACGGGACTTTCACTAAAATATAGCTGATGTTATAAGAAGTAACTCACGATATTTTTATTTTAGGAAAAGTAAAAAGTTTTAAGGTTCCGCGCAACACAAAAGGGTGAAAAGGTAGTAAGTACCAAAATGTTAAGTATTAAAAAAAAAATTAAATCATCCACAAATTATAGTTAGTAAATTTTATAGTATAATTATGATGAGTTTTATATCGCTTACTTGATAAATGATTGATAATGGATGATAATGAATGATCCTTTATCCTTACCAGGGTCTCAAACTATCTATATTCCAAATTTCGTCTAAATCGGTTTGGCAGTTAAGCGTAGAAAGATAACAGACCGACAGATAGACAGAGTTACTTACGCATTTATAATATTAATATAGTATGGATGAAAACATTAGGTACTCTCGCACAAATGCGAGCTTTCATCTCAACGGTAGAATTACTGCACCATGTAGACATGTAAACTCTGCTAAAACAAAAATCTATTACACATCTTATTTGAAACGGTGGGTTTTCTTATCCCCCATGTAAGGAGATACGGCCCTTATCTCAGTCTTTGTGAGGACGTTTACCTCCATTGTACGAATTTATTGTGTACATGCTTGGAATTCTCGTTACGTGCTATGATCTCTGTACTGATTTTACACTCCCATAAGGCTATACTCACTTAGTAGCCCTTTTTGCATTAGCTGTTTTGATACTGGCAATAGAAGATCTGCAAAGGCGTTTTTAAAATGGTCGGCATTCAATCTTGGTGTGTGTTGGCTTCATCGTAATTTATTTTGGCATTTGACTGCAATATTTGTGGTAATGTGAAACAAAACGAACTCTTTATTCTCCCCTTTTACTACCTGTGAATGTGCCACGGCAAATATTTTTCATTACATAGAATGAAGTCCCCCACCGTGTCTGTCTGCCGAAACGCGATAAACTCAAATCTGCAACATTTGAGGTAATAGCTTCTACTAACGAGTCCATAAGGCTTATAGAACGCGATTAACGTAAGTTTCCAAGAATTTTATTCTTTCGAATGCTCGATCAAAGAAATAATCGAATAGTGTTCCTTATTCACGCTAATTTCAATAAGGACACTACACCTGTTTGATCACGCGTACTCCTGACACGATGGTAGAAAAATCTCGTTTCTTCATGACGAGGTCGAACGAAACTTAAGGCGTGATAGAACTTCGTAAAAATGTCACGTAAAATCAATGTCAGCTAAAGATTTGTTCAAAGCTCAGATGGTTTATTAATATTCAATGCGTGGATGCGACGGGGAAGACTTACCAAAATTTGTATTTAACCTTTTTTTAATACATAAATTATATTGAGTTATGCCGATCAACAATAAAGCTGGCTGGTAAGAAGTGGTTAAGGAGAGCCGAAGATCGGGCTCAGTGGCGCTTACTAGGAGAGGCCTATGTCCAGCAGTGGACATGTATAGGCTGATGATGATGATGATCAACAATATTACTCGGAGGCAGTTGCCTCCAAGTGGGCCTTTTATTGACGATCATGGCAAAAAACCTTTAAGTAACCTTTATAGTTTAAGTTCGAATAGGAGGAACAGGAGAAGGTTATCAATTCGGTTGTATTGGTTGGAAAGAAAATTTATATGGAACCTATCTGAAAGTATATAGGTTCCATTTAAATTTTCTTCTAAAATTAATATGGAACCGATCTGAAAATATATATTTTCAGATCGGTTCCATATAAATTTTATCAAAGCAACTGGACTCGCAGTTTACTACCGATATCAGACACATTTCTGGCAAAGACAATGTCGTGGCCGATACACTGTTGTAACGGAACGCATGTTGCTTACCGTTCCCTCACGAAAAGGTCAAAATATTATAAAGATATTTGTATTGTTAGTAGTTTTAGACAATATGGTTGGCCACGCATCCGTCCTAAACACAAACAAAAAATTGTATATATTTGGGTCAGCATAGCTCAATATTGTGTCGACTTAAGAGTTTCAATATTGTTTAAGTGTTAACCGATGCCAAAACAAAAATAAGTTTGGCAAATACGTCCTTATTTCCATGTGACAGGGGTGCTATTGAAACGGAGGTAAATTAAAACATAAGGATCTAAAGTCCAATGTTTAAAATGCGACTATGCATTAATATTATACAGGGTGGTTCATGGATCTTCTGTGTGAACGTGAATGGTCGCGGGTTCGAGTCCCGTCTCTACTAAAAATATAGTCAAACACTAGATAAACATATCACAGGTTCGATTCCTGTAATTATAATCATAACAACAATTATAACAAAATATAAATTAACACAATCATAACAGGTTCGATTCCTGTAATTATAATCATAACAACAGTTATAACAAAATATAAATTAACATAACCATAACAGGTTCGATTCCTGCACTGGACACTAGTACAATAGTTATAATTTAACATTAAATTAAACTTTACCATAACAGGTTCCTGTAGTTCCTGAATGATAAATTGTGGGTCAATTTATCATTGTTCATACTCATCTATAAAAAACTATTACAAGGATGATTTCACAAAATGTTTCAGTTAGTCACGACTTCGAATCTCGTGCTTTACAAAAGCATTGCTTAATGTTTGTCACTGTACAAAATATAGTGGGTTCGATTCTCCACTCAAATAATTATTAGTTGTAAAACTAGTGGGTTCGATTCCCACACACCAGATGAGTATGATTCTAAGTCTTCATAGTTTGAGTTCGATCCTCAAACAAAATCAGCAATTGCTAATATCGTCGGGTCTTTATATTATTATTCACACTAATATTATAAAAAAAATGTATGTATGTATGTGTATGTTTGTTACTCTTTGCGCATAAATGGCTCAAAGGATTTGGATGAAATTTGGTACCTGGATTTATGGTCCAGGAAAGCTGCTAATAACATCACAAATAACACCGTATTATATTCAATAAAGGCAAATACAACGTTACAACGATAACACACTCATACCTCTGCACTAGGATTCCCTGTGTCGCAGATGGCATGGAAATAAAGTCTGAGTTCGATTCTCATACAGTATTAATATGAAATATTGTGCTAAATTATATTATTTACGATGTTTGTTGCACACCTGCGCAATTGTTCTTGAAAATAATTTAATCAATAATATTTTCAAGATTAGTTAATAGGTTCGATTCCTATTATCAAATACTTCTCACATCTATAGATTAAGATTAATTAAGTTATAATAAACTAGAAACATTCGATATGTATTTATATTTGAAACTCTTTCGTTTGAAACACCCTGTAGTCTTTGAGTAGATGTGCGGCCAACTAAGGGACTAATAAAAGCAGCGTGGGAGCATTTGGGAGGGGAGTCGTTTTCTAATCATTGGGCGGAATAGAGCTCCCAAATATAGTGTAGAATATTTGAAAATTTTATATTTAATTTGTTTTTAAAATTTAGTAAACGTTGGCAAGTGTAATTGTAATTTAACTTCAGTGGTTTAGGGAACTCCTATACTCCTCTCACGTGGCGAAGACTACTTCAAGCCCTTTAATGGTTATCTCTGAGTCTGGAGAATCAGCGTGAGCTAATCCTGTGTACAATTACCTACCCCTACCTACACCCTTTCCTGTATATCCTCGTAGTTATTAAATTCAGTGTTTTAGGGACCCTTTTATGTTTTTCAGCATCCCCTCACGTGGTGAAGACTAAGTTCAAGCCTTAATCAACTCTTCTGAGTCTGGAAAGTTGGCGTGAGATGTACCTTTCCATGTACACACACCTTATTCCTTCCCTTTTCCGTCTGTCACCTTAGGTCCTTGGTGTCAGATATCCTGTACCTATTTATATAATTATATATTACACCATTATGGTAGGCTAGGGAGGCATAGTTAGTCCTTCGACGAGACTGCCAATCTCGCATACACATGAATTCAATTTACTCTGTACATTCACGTTTAATTTAAATGTGGAGGAGTGGCAGTAAGTACCACAATTCCTAGATTTCTTTCAACACACTTTACAGCGTTTAAATACACAAAGTAGGTACACTAAAACTGAACGTGCGAAATAGGAATTAACCAAGTAGGATGATAATTTACAATTTTACATGTAAAGCGTTGAATTATTTGATTACGGAAATCATCTATTTGTTAGATAAGGAATTGAAGAGAATAATCTCGGTATATGTATCGTAAACCATGTGAGTTGAGATATAAATTATACCATTTCTACTTTGATTGAATTGACTTGTAAATATGTTTTAAATCACCTAAACTGGTAATTATAATGCATTTTATGTACCGAAAGTTGGACGCATAGTCTGAAACAGAAACAGGAAATGAAGAGAATAATCTCAATATATGTATCGTAAACCATGTGAGTTGAGATATAAATTATAGCGTTTCTACTTTGATTGAACTGATTTGTAAATATGTTTTAATCACCTAAACTGGTAATTATAATGTATTGTATGTACCGAAGGTTGGACGCATAGTCTGATATTAAATTACAGCATATATTGACAATTGTATTGTTTTGTATACTATTTGGTTAATAGTGTTAAACTTTGAATGCGATTCTCGAATATTATATTAAGAGACAATGTAAGTCAGATATAATATCGTAATGACCGATAGTGGTCTAGCAAAATAAAGAGTCTAATTGAAGACGATACTGTGGTTGAGTAAAACTGTGTGGTTTTATAACTTTATTGATTAACTATAACATTTTGTACTTCGGTCAATTTGGGAAAGTATTCCTGTGACTAATGCTATAGCTGAAATGGTAGCGGGTCACCAATTACGTTGATCGAATGCATTGTAATGTTGATAATATGGTTAAACCGTGAGACATAAGCAGGCTGATCTTATAGCTGAAATGGTAAGGAAGCTTGTCATTATGTTTTACAATCATCTTCTGATTACGTACAGTCTCCACGAATATTTGGTCATGGTATCGATCTAAAGAGACTTGAATTGTTTTAATAAAGAAATAAAACCAGAGATGTGAACATCTACAATTTGAAGAACTAAAATTCCTATTTTAACACTATGACTAATTGTCCAAAATTTTATAGTTTTCTCAGATGAATTTCTCCCTTTTTTATAATTAGGAGGGATAAATTTTGTAGAGGGAACGCCGTGGCCTAATAACTTTTATTAGTATACCACGGAAGGGAAGTTAGGTCTAGATGTTGAATTCCTAGACCAGGTTGTCAGGTTGACGTAACTTATAGATCGAAGCGGCGGCGGCGCTTCGATCCTTGGCTTCGGCCGGGCCAAGTCCAGTGGTATACTAATTACTAATTACATACATTTTAATACAGGTTAATAACAATATAGCTTATTTGTCTTAGGACATGATGGTATTTCTTGTAACTATGATTATCTGAAATTATTCATGGAGCAGGTTTTAGTTTATTCGCTAGGTAGTCATACAAATTCCTAGGCTATGGTTAAATACTAATAATTCGTTATTCTAAATGATCAATTAGGTAGGTAACTAATTTAACTAATTATTTATAAAGTGTTACTACTCTCATTATAACTACCGAATGAAAATTCGATTATCATGTCAACAGTGAAATAGCATTAATTCAAACGTAATATAATTTAATATAAACTTAGGTTATTGTTAGCTACGTCAAGACTTAATACCTAAAGAAACTGTGGTACTACGGAACCACAATATAGAGTCCTACCAATCACTAGCGATCACAGCCACAGCCACAATCACAGCCAGGTTAAAAAGATCACAAACAAACAAACAAACAAACAATTAATTTAATTTAAGGGGGGGGGGCGTTACAATATGGTAGGCCGTTCCCAGGATATATTAAGTCTTAGCAATATTATATTATTTAAAATAAATATCATGAATAACTATTTACATAAAGTTACATATCATTTTAATCAATAATTTACTTCGTTATTATATTCGAACCAGCAATCTTCAGTTATGCTGACGTAAAACTGAAGCACCATGCTGTAGAGGTCCTTAGTTAGTTTCACTCATAATTTTCAAGGAATCATAATTTTGAACCTTATTACGATAGCATAAGATACCTTATAGGATATAATTAAGTAATATTTCAGTAGTCGCTGCATTTGTTTATAAAGGAGTACATATTTAAACTAAAACAATCTAGGTAAAGTTTAATTGTAACTCGGGGTTGTTTGTGGTATACATATAGTATTATGATGCGATTTATCGCACAATTTGTTGACGTGAAAACGGATGGGTATTAAGTCTATACTACAGATATAATCAATTATTTTTAAAACGAACAGTCAAAAATTTTGAACAAATTTATAAATATTTATACAGATACAAATTCAAATTTGGATAAGATATGTGAATTCTAAACAATGGGGGGTCGTAATAGTTTATTGTTAATATCATTTTACTTAGTGTAATAAGAAAATCTGATATCAGAATAAAGCATTTAGAATTTGAACACGTAGTCAAAGAAAATATAACTTCGTAATCTAACGTTATATAAATATTTTAACAAAGGAAACGTCCTAAGCTTAAATAAGGTAAAAATAGTTGTTTTATAGATTATCGAGTAGTTATTGTTTCATAAAAATGGCAACTCACTAAGCTACTAAGTAGCTGTAGTGAAACATACAAGTTACTGTAGTTATATAACGGAGTCGGATATTATATAAACCTTTTATATAAATTGGTAAATAAATTTACTTGAGAATAGTCAGGAAAAGTTAACAAAAACTAAGTACGTCATAAATATCAATTTTAATGGTACAGTTCAATTTCAAAGTGATACATTCTCAGAAAAAGTTACATTTTTGGTGCCCAAAGCACTTGTTTCATTTTATTATGGGGCCAAAGTCATATGTCAATATGTCAATATGCCATGTCAATAGTTACCTAGTTAATTTACTCGAGGGCCAGTTTATAAAGATAACAAAAGTTTGACTTATTTATGGGTTGCTCTCAAAATAATCAGAAAAAGCTTAACAAGAACTGAGTAGGCCATAAATATCAATTTTAATGACGCAGTTTCAAGTTAGCATACTCAACATAGTTGAAATTATGGTACCCAAAACACTTGACTCATCGTGGGACCAAAGCCACATGTTGATGGTTGTTTATTTAATTTACCTAAGGCTTAGGTTACAAAAAAATAACAAAAGGTTGAATTGTTTATGTAATTGGAACTTTGAGAATTACTCTTTGTAAGAATCTGATTCTCTTTGTTGAACCATAATACATGAGGTGTATTAAATACAATTATGAATCCACTTTCAACTAGAGTTTGCATATTATAAGTTTGTTTGGGTTGAACAAAGATCGGTACTATTGTATAGGAGTAATATTTCTGTTTAATGTATCTGATATCATTGATTAATGATACAGCGTTACGATAGAGTAACTAACCTATACTTTATTTAATACTTGTTACCTTTATATATTTGTTTATCTTCTTATACTTTAAATAAATTTACTTATTGTTTATCTTCATTATACTTTAAACAAACCTCGGATAAAAATTAACTTACTGATAAGTTACATTTGAAAAAAAAAGATATGAACATAATTAATATCTAGTAATCTCCAGTTAGAACTTGGTTTTGAAATACAATAATTTATATTATATAGATTTATAAACTTAATAATATATAGATATTATTCATATTAAATCCGTTTAAAATAATCATTCATCGTTAGTTTCGTTCATTAAAAGTTGAATAATGTCATCATTTAATTCTGAAAAGTAAATAATAGTAAATTACCGACTTACATTTCGTATTCAAAAATAAATATATATTTGTCCATCTCGGTTATAGAAGTTTTTTAAATCTAAGTATTTTAGTTATGGTCATAAAAAAGGGAGAAAGCAGTTTGAGAATATACTTCAAAGGATACTTTATATTGCATTATAAAAACAAAAGCAAAAGAAACAATAGGTCAGTAACATCTGGCAAAGTCTTGGAATTTAAACTTAAAATGGTTGTCCCTTTAAACACTGGGGGTCGAAAATATCACACAATAACCATTCCATGTAGAATAAAAAAAATCTAGTTTGAGATAGTTCGGTTAATAATATAATCCATTGTTCATATGACAATTGTCTTGCACATGTTTACTCTAACGTTTACCGTCAGTTAGGATGCCAAATGGTAAATTTATAAAAACTAGTGATATATTATGCGTACGCGCAGATGTTTAAGTGACCAATGTTGTAGAAAGGTCAGGTCGTTACTTTTGGGTTATGGACACGACGTATTACAAAAACATCAGTTAACATAATAGTATTAAAAATGGTTTTGCATTATTCCGTATGGGTATTTTCACTCTTAGGGCTCCATATCACCAATTGAATTGGATATCATATATATCTCAGAGATATGCAATTTAAAGGATTCAAATTAAGTTACTATATTTCTCAACACATTTTATCTTAGCCTTCCTATAATACTTCGAAATAAATAGACAAGGAGTATTTCACTGATACTTAAATGAAAAATACAATATTTCTTTTAGCATTGTCACCCATACAATTATGAGTTTATTTACGAAATTTACATAAATATATTACCAACATTTTGTTCCTTTTAGTTGGTTATGAAACCTTTTCAACTTGAAAGATCAATTTATTATATGTGATATTTGTTATGTGTTAGTATAATCTATGTCACGTTAGTGCAATTTTAACTTTTAATAAGATAAGAGAGTGCCTCTAATAAGAAAGCTGGAATCACGACGTTAGTATTAAATTATCTTGATGATGCGTATGGTTAACTGAATAGTGTTTCAACTAGTTTGTGTAAGCAGGGCTCTCTGTTGGTAATTAGAGGTAATAAAAATGCTTCTCGATAGTTACATATGATTTGAGTCAGCGAGCTAAGCCTAACGAAAAATAATTGTACCATTCGATCATACATACCTAACATTTAAAACTACATGTTAGAAATGATTGCAATAATTTATTTAATACATTATTGCATTTGAGATAAATGTTATTTAAATGTTGTTTTTTGAGATAATGTTAGTTATCCATAATTAAGAGATTTTATTTCACGCACTCTTATGAGTTAGAGAGTTTATACAATATATATAGCATGGTCATTAGTTTAGTAAATATGTTTTAAACATTCTAGTAGAAATTAAAATGAATGATTCAGTTTTGGCCTTTCTCATTATTCTCATTTTCTATAAGGATCATTAATGTTATTATTGACGTATTCAAGTTATGGTATTACATGTAAATAAGTAAATCAAGTCAAGACTTATGGTAGTAAATGTAAATAAGTAAATGGTAGTAAATTTAATAATAGTGTTTTTCGAATATTGAGAAATAAATAAAAATTGTATTTTAATTTTTTATCACATTGGAATTCTAATTCCAATAAGATTTAATTTAAACAGTTCGGTTTAAAAGGGTATAGTCTGTTTGATCACGTCCTCTTTATTTGAGGTCGGTTAAATAAATTATTTAATGGGGGGTCGATAAGTCTACTAAATGATATTACTATTTGATGATTATTATTAATTATTGTGTTGTGGCGATCAAAACATGACATTAAAATTATTACAAGGACTTAGGAGATTGTAAAAGTCACTTGTATCAACGGACATACAGAAACAAATACATAAAGATGTATTAAGAAAATTATATTTGTGATAGTGAATTAATTCACCTGAAATTGGGTACTTTGAGTTGACTCAACATAAAAATAGTAAAAGAAAACTAGCTAAGTACTGGTCTGATAGTCTGCAGACTATAGGATGATGTATCTTAGTGCATGTGGGGTTTGAAGCTCTTGCAATACTTGTATGTGCATGATATGGTGATTAGTAGATTTTATTGGGGCATTGCATGATGAAATGGAATTTCATTTTCAGGATATTATAAAAGGATTACACTACTATTTGGTTGAATCCATAATGAGTTAGATATATTTCAATATCTACAAAGTATCGATGGTGATACCGATAAATGGACCAGTTGATAAAAAAAAAATATTGTACTTGAAAACGTAAGTTAAAAATTTAATCATTTATTTGTTTTATTACTTTCCAGCTACAGGTTAAGAAATGATTAAATTGTATTATGATATAATATCAGAATAAAGAACAGAACGATGTTTAATTGGTAAAAGGTAACAGTGGAAGGTTTGGTAACAAGGATTGATACAACGACACTAGAAAAGACACTAGAAATGGATTACATTACATTATTATTACTAAGTATGGTAAGTTTCAATGATGTTTTATTTTAAGCGAACTAGCAAATGTCTATTTGTAAAAATTAAATAGAAAAAAAAGAACTTTTATTTTATAAAATTATATATTTTGATATTGAAATATATTCGCTGAATAGTAGGAAGCTCCCTTCGTTGTCTCAATTTTTAAGTTATGATTATCGGGTTAATTGAGTGGCGTGAATCGTTGCGAATGTTGGAGCTATGACTGCATCTGAGTGAATATTATTGTATAAATTCATTTCATTTTATTTTCTTGTTCTTCAGTAAAATCATGGGAGGGCTCTTGTGATCCGATGATATCTTGGGTTGAGACGATTTGCTTTATTCGATTTCATACATACGACACACTTACATGGAACTGTTATGTTGGAGACTTGGTGTTAGGTTAGTGAATCATCAGGAGTTGTCCTGATTTCATGACAGTTCTTACTATACACGAAGCTAAGAGCTAGAAACTGACCCACACTACACATGCTCCGAATTGTGAACTAGTTATTTCACTGGACTTAGTCTAAGTGGGGTGATCTGAATATAGCTTCTCTATGCTGATGTCGCTAAGAAATGTCTGGACTGTGCGGAGTGTTGGGCATGCTCTATCGTACAAAGGTGCGCGTGATACCAATAATTGTCGATCGGTCACCTCAACATGCTAATAGGGCTGCAGGGCCTCACAACCCCTGTCTCTTGCCAGGAGAGACCACTCTTGACAGAGGGATGGAGCTAGCTTCTTTGGGTCATTATAAAGCTTAGTTCCTGGTCCAGTAAATAATGAATTTAGGTTCGGTTTAAAAACACACAGTACATTTTATAATGTATCCAAAATAGGTACACTCACATTCATACACACACTAATATGTTTGAAGTCAAATAATGTCAAATAAGAAGATACGAGCAAAAAAATAAAAAATAAAAAATAAGAAAATAATAATTTAAAATAGGATGTTATATATAAGTTACATATTCGTGAGGTTTTGAATGATATAGGAAAATTTCCTTCGGTTCTATAATTTTCCACCTGCGAAAATTTTGGGGGTCGGCTGTAACGGAACGCATGTTGCTTACCGTTCCCTCACGAAAAGGTCAAAATATTATAAAGATATTTGTATTGTTAGTAGTTTTAGACAATATGGTTGGCCACGCATCCGTCCTAAACACAAACAAAAAATTGTATATATTTGGGTCAGCATAGCTCAATATTGTGTCGACTTAAGAGTTTCAATATTGTTTAAGTGTTAACCGATGCCAAAACAAAAATAAGTTTGGCAAATACGTCCTTATTTCCATGTGACAGGGGTGCTATTGAAACGGAGGTAAATTAAAACATAAGGATCTAAAGTCCAATGTTTAAAATGCGACTATGCATTAATATTATACAGGGTGGTTCATGGATCTTCTGTGTGAACGTGAATGGTCGCGGGTTCGAGTCCCGTCTCTACTAAAAATATAGTCAAACACTAGATAAACATATCACAGGTTCGATTCCTGTAATTATAATCATAACAACAATTATAACAAAATATAAATTAACACAATCATAACAGGTTCGATTCCTGTAATTATAATCATAACAACAGTTATAACAAAATATAAATTAACATAACCATAACAGGTTCGATTCCTGCACTGGACACTAGTACAATAGTTATAATTTAACATTAAATTAAACTTTACCATAACAGGTTCCTGTAGTTCCTGAATGATAAATTGTGGGTCAATTTATCATTGTTCATACTCATCTATAAAAAACTATTACAAGGATGATTTCACAAAATGTTTCAGTTAGTCACGACTTCGAATCTCGTGCTTTACAAAAGCATTGCTTAATGTTTGTCACTGTACAAAATATAGTGGGTTCGATTCTCCACTCAAATAATTATTAGTTGTAAAACTAGTGGGTTCGATTCCCACACACCAGATGAGTATGATTCTAAGTCTTCATAGTTTGAGTTCGATCCTCAAACAAAATCAGCAATTGCTAATATCGTCGGGTCTTTATATTATTATTCACACTAATATTATAAAAAAAATGTATGTATGTATGTGTATGTTTGTTACTCTTTGCGCATAAATGGCTCAAAGGATTTGGATGAAATTTGGTACCTGGATTTATGGTCCAGGAAAGCTGCTAATAACATCACAAATAACACCGTATTATATTCAATAAAGGCAAATACAACGTTACAACGATAACACACTCATACCTCTGCACTAGGATTCCCTGTGTCGCAGATGGCATGGAAATAAAGTCTGAGTTCGATTCTCATACAGTATTAATATGAAATATTGTGCTAAATTATATTATTTACGATGTTTGTTGCACACCTGCGCAATTGTTCTTGAAAATAATTTAATCAATAATATTTTCAAGATTAGTTAATAGGTTCGATTCCTATTATCAAATACTTCTCACATCTATAGATTAAGATTAATTAAGTTATAATAAACTAGAAACATTCGATATGTATTTATATTTGAAACTCTTTCGTTTGAAACACCCTGTAGTCTTTGAGTAGATGTGCGGCCAACTAAGGGACTAATAAAAGCAGCGTGGGAGCATTTGGGAGGGGAGTCGTTTTCTAATCATTGGGCGGAATAGAGCTCCCAAATATAGTGTAGAATATTTGAAAATTTTATATTTAATTTGTTTTTAAAATTTAGTAAACGTTGGCAAGTGTAATTGTAATTTAACTTCAGTGGTTTAGGGAACTCCTATACTCCTCTCACGTGGCGAAGACTACTTCAAGCCCTTTAATGGTTATCTCTGAGTCTGGAGAATCAGCGTGAGCTAATCCTGTGTACAATTACCTACCCCTACCTACACCCTTTCCTGTATATCCTCGTAGTTATTAAATTCAGTGTTTTAGGGACCCTTTTATGTTTTTCAGCATCCCCTCACGTGGTGAAGACTAAGTTCAAGCCTTAATCAACTCTTCTGAGTCTGGAAAGTTGGCGTGAGATGTACCTTTCCATGTACACACACCTTATTCCTTCCCTTTTCCGTCTGTCACCTTAGGTCCTTGGTGTCAGATATCCTGTACCTATTTATATAATTATATATTACACCATTATGGTAGGCTAGGGAGGCATAGTTAGTCCTTCGACGAGACTGCCAATCTCGCATACACATGAATTCAATTTACTCTGTACATTCACGTTTAATTTAAATGTGGAGGAGTGGCAGTAAGTACCACAATTCCTAGATTTCTTTCAACACACTTTACAGCGTTTAAATACACAAAGTAGGTACACTAAAACTGAACGTGCGAAATAGGAATTAACCAAGTAGGATGATAATTTACAATTTTACATGTAAAGCGTTGAATTATTTGATTACGGAAATCATCTATTTGTTAGATAAGGAATTGAAGAGAATAATCTCGGTATATGTATCGTAAACCATGTGAGTTGAGATATAAATTATACCATTTCTACTTTGATTGAATTGACTTGTAAATATGTTTTAAATCACCTAAACTGGTAATTATAATGCATTTTATGTACCGAAAGTTGGACGCATAGTCTGAAACAGAAACAGGAAATGAAGAGAATAATCTCAATATATGTATCGTAAACCATGTGAGTTGAGATATAAATTATAGCGTTTCTACTTTGATTGAACTGATTTGTAAATATGTTTTAATCACCTAAACTGGTAATTATAATGTATTGTATGTACCGAAGGTTGGACGCATAGTCTGATATTAAATTACAGCATATATTGACAATTGTATTGTTTTGTATACTATTTGGTTAATAGTGTTAAACTTTGAATGCGATTCTCGAATATTATATTAAGAGACAATGTAAGTCAGATATAATATCGTAATGACCGATAGTGGTCTAGCAAAATAAAGAGTCTAATTGAAGACGATACTGTGGTTGAGTAAAACTGTGTGGTTTTATAACTTTATTGATTAACTATAACATTTTGTACTTCGGTCAATTTGGGAAAGTATTCCTGTGACTAATGCTATAGCTGAAATGGTAGCGGGTCACCAATTACGTTGATCGAATGCATTGTAATGTTGATAATATGGTTAAACCGTGAGACATAAGCAGGCTGATCTTATAGCTGAAATGGTAAGGAAGCTTGTCATTATGTTTTACAATCATCTTCTGATTACGTACAGTCTCCACGAATATTTGGTCATGGTATCGATCTAAAGAGACTTGAATTGTTTTAATAAAGAAATAAAACCAGAGATGTGAACATCTACAATTTGAAGAACTAAAATTCCTATTTTAACACTATGACTAATTGTCCAAAATTTTATAGTTTTCTCAGATGAATTTCTCCCTTTTTTATAATTAGGAGGGATAAATTTTGTAGAGGGAACGCCGTGGCCTAATAACTTTTATTAGTATACCACGGAAGGGAAGTTAGGTCTAGATGTTGAATTCCTAGACCAGGTTGTCAGGTTGACGTAACTTATAGATCGAAGCGGCGGCGGCGCTTCGATCCTTGGCTTCGGCCGGGCCAAGTCCAGTGGTATACTAATTACTAATTACATACATTTTAATACAGGTTAATAACAATATAGCTTATTTGTCTTAGGACATGATGGTATTTCTTGTAACTATGATTATCTGAAATTATTCATGGAGCAGGTTTTAGTTTATTCGCTAGGTAGTCATACAAATTCCTAGGCTATGGTTAAATACTAATAATTCGTTATTCTAAATGATCAATTAGGTAGGTAACTAATTTAACTAATTATTTATAAAGTGTTACTACTCTCATTATAACTACCGAATGAAAATTCGATTATCATGTCAACAGTGAAATAGCATTAATTCAAACGTAATATAATTTAATATAAACTTAGGTTATTGTTAGCTACGTCAAGACTTAATACCTAAAGAAACTGTGGTACTACGGAACCACAATATAGAGTCCTACCAATCACTAGCGATCACAGCCACAGCCACAATCACAGCCAGGTTAAAAAGATCACAAACAAACAAACAAACAAACAATTAATTTAATTTAAGGGGGGGGGGCGTTACACTGTCACGCATCGAGGAACTGCAGATGCCAATCGATTTGGAACAGCTTGCTTCTTCCCAAGCTGGCGATCAAGAGCTACTTCAATTTTTGGGTGGTGAATTTTCACTCCGCCTTGTAAAGCTCAAAATCCCCAACACTAACGTGGAACTTTATTGTGACATGAGCACTTCGTCACCAAGACCCTTCGTGACAAAGCCCTTGCGAAAGCAACTCTTTGACAGTCTCCATAGTTTAAGCCACCCAGGCGTCAAGGCAACAACTCAATTGGTGGCCGAACGGTTCGTTTGGCCTGGGATGCGCAAGGACTGCCGAGAGTGGGCTCGTAAATGCTTGGCTTGTCAAAGAGCTAAGGTAAATCGCCACGTATCATCACCATTGGGCACGTTCGATTTACCTCGTGCTCGCTTTGCTTTCATCCATGTGGATATTGTAGGCCCCCTTCCACCTTCTCAGGGTTATCGTTACTGCCTTACGGTAGTAGATCGTTTCACCCGTTGGCCAGAAGTTACTCCAATGGCCGATATGACAGCCGAAACTGTCGGAAAAGCCCTAATATCGTGGATATCCAGATTTGGATGTCCAACGGATATAGTCACCGACCGCGGTCGACAATTTGAATCCACACTTTTCCAATATCTTGGAAAAATGATCGGATTCAAACACCGTCGAACGACCGCGTATCATCCGGCATGTAACGGCATGGTGGAACGCTTTCACCGCCAAATGAAAGCCGCCATCATGTGCCACGCGGACTGCAATTGGGTTGACACCTTACCCTTAGTGCTCTTGGGTATCAGGTCATCTTTCAAAGACGACCTCCAGACTTCTTCCGCAGAGTTGGTATACGGTGAGCCACTTCGCTTGCCAGGTGAATTATTTCAGGCCACTGATCTAAGCACTACCGATATCTCGGATTTCACCACTCGACTACGCCAATTCGCAGCGAAGCTCCGTCCTTCTCCGGCATCACGTCACAATAGAGACAAAATTTTTATACACAAAGAGTTGAACTCATCAACTCACGTATTTTTAAGGGACGACGCATTACGAGGCTCTTTGCAACCTCCTTACACCGGCCCGTATGAAGTTCTCGAACGTGGCGACAAAACGTTTAAAATATTGGTCAAAGGCAAGAGCGTCACAGTAACAATAGACCGACTAAAGCCCGCCTATATACTGGTCGACCCTCAAGCTGCCACAACCTTTCCAAACCATTCCCCCGTCCCTACACCTACTCCTTTACCCGAACCTCCACCAGCGCGGCTTCTTGATAGCCCGGCTCAGGGTGTCATCAAAACAACTCGCTCGGGCCGCACGGTTCGATTCCCTGATTACTATCGACCTTAATGACGGTCTCTGGAGGGGAGTGATGTGGGCACCTACTTATATACGCACATTATTTCATTCATATTTATTTACACATTTACAACATATATTATATACACCTACATCTATTTCATCTTGGTCAAACAAAAACAATTAATTATTTACCACTAAATTATATATTATACATTATATATTATTACACTAAATTATATATTATAATTATACATTACACACAAATCATAAAATATATATTACACATAGTTATTATATTTTGCATACGTACACACGAACGAACTGCAATTACAAATATCGGATATTAAAACTCGTATTACACTGGACTCATCACAAATCTAAAAATAGATGCGCCGGCGCACGGAGGCTCAGCGGCCAGCCGAGCCCCGCGCGCCGCCAGTCGCATATTGTTCTCGGACGCAGTACACGTATCGCTCGCGCGCTCCGCCCGCTAATCACGCTTGCTTATTTTTGCCCATCAAGGTACTTTAAATATAATTACGCCGTACGCAGAGAACCATAAATATGTCTTTTTAAATCAATAACTTGCACCTCGACCCGGAGCGGTAATTAGCGTGTCCTAAAGATATGTCTTAGCTCCTCTCTGATTTGATGCTCAGTAGTCCAATCAGATAGCTTAAAGAAAATCTCCGTCTCCAAAATTAAATACCAGTCTTTGTCCAGACTTGCTGGCGTCGGATCGTCCTTCACCTCTCGGCGCCGAACGTCGCGACAACCGACGGTCCAGGGACGCAGGGATCTACTAAGATTATGAGCAATAAGTTTCGGTGCTATGCTATTACTTTTTATTATCTTTTACATCAAAAGTCCATCATGGATAAAATGTTTTGATAGTTTGTGATCTCTTACGTAACTTTAACTTTTGAAGTCTTGGGTTAATTTTCGCAGGGATCTGCAAAAAACGTAACTATATAAAGGTGAAAGAATTTTTAACAGAATAATATGTTTTCTCATTATAACATTAGTTTAGATGAGATCTCTGATACTAGCGTCGATCGTTAGTATGGAACGCTGGTGTATATTGCAATACACATGGTGTTCTTAGACGTGAATTATAAACAAGTGGCTGTAGGTACTTGTACTGACATCTTAACGTGACCCCCGAACCCCGGAAGCGCTCGATGAAAATTTCGGTGTATGGTCACCCATCCAACTACGTTGTGGGAGACGAGTTGAAGAGTCGTTTAATGTAAAACAAAAACTTCAATGGTTTTTGTTTTACAGATCATTTTTATAAACATTTATAGTCTAAAAATTCGCTTCAATTTGAGGATGTTTTTATCTTGCGTCAAAAAGATTTCAGACAATATTTCTGACTGAGTAAGAAGCACGTAACATCTTACTTTTTAGGCTAAAGTTATATTAACAAGTCATTTTTATCGTTTACCCCAACGCTGCACGTATGTTAATTTGAAACGTGACTGGGTAGGCTATGTTTCAGGTCGGTAACCTTTTTATCACGTTTGCCCATCGGTAAGGCATAAATAAATGTTTTGCCACCCTCGTGTACAACATCGCTCTATTGAAACACGTGTTCTCTCTTTGATTCTCTTTCTCTCTCATATGAGAAGGTAACTTCCCTGTTGTAGAAGATTTAAAGCCACTCTAAGTCCTCCTACCTTGCCTGTGCACGAAAGCGCGTCTCATCTCCACTTACCGGTCACCCATCCAACTAGTGATCAGGCGTAGTCACTTAACTTTTAAAGAACAGCCTTGGTTCTACCAGGAGCCGCTCCTTCAGGCATTGCCTCTAAGTGGAATTGGAACGGCACAATAGGTGGCAGTGCAAAAGGACACGTAGTAAGTTTGCCTTTAACCATTTACGCACGGTAACGTATCAACCGGTACGCAACACTTGCGATTCGTGAAATTAATGGCAACACATCACAGACCATTTTGTTTTTTTTTTTTTATTGGAAAATCAATTAACATTCCATGGCTTTGCATCCTTGGTCGCAGGTGTTCGTAGTCGGTACAAAATACACTTTTCAAGACATATTGTCAAAATTACTACACAATTTCTAAAAAATTCTACGCAGTGTGTTTACAATGCCCTACGTATCCAATATAATAATGGCTTCAGGTTGCTTTTGGGGCTGCCACAGTTCTTCAGTGCGTCGGGGATGTTTAGTGATGCGCACACTGCTGATTTCTTCGCCATTGTGCGCAAAAGGATTGCATCTCTGATGACGAGGATCTGTGACAGCACCAACAGCTTGGTCACCGTCGTGGATTTTTTTGGCTCTCTTACTGACACTGGCTAAAAGTTCACCGGCCCATCACTCAACTTCGTAACGCGTAGAGTTTTTTGTTTAATAAGATACTCTTTTCTCTGTGCTTTCTAAGATAATTTTACTAACACAAAATGGATGACATGTCAGAAATGAATAAATAATAATAATTATTATTATTATATTTTAATAAGTTTATCGACAAAGTTTAACATAAAGTTTTTAATAAAACCAACATTTTCAATTCTGTTCATACAAGCCATCATTCTAACAAATAACAAAAAAGAACCGTTAAAAGTATTTAAATGAGAGGCGGATGAGAGCAATCTCATACCGTTTGTTCAGCCTTATTTACAGAATGTAATTTCCCCCGATGGCTATGCCATTAAATTTTTATCCTGTACAGCCGAACCAAAAAGGCAATTTTAAAGATAATTTGGAAAGTTCTATTGTTTGATATTCTGTCTATATTACCATGAGCAAAAATATCCTTTATTATCTAAAGATTTCATAATTGTTAAGGTATATTAGTTCATGTTCTAAATACAAATGTCCAATGTCAGCCTTTTCAGTTAATAAACTTATATTTGTCTGATCCAAATAAATTGGCTTGCCTATGATTGTCGCTGATTATTCAAAACGGAAATGTTCCGTGATGACTGTTATATTCCAAACATGATCAAAATATTGTAATACGATTTAACACTGTTTATCTGTTATTTACTTACATTTTTCTTAATTACGTACTGAGAAAAATGGCGCTATGTCTGATTTGGCCTATAGAACATCGATTAATTCAATCAATTGAGCATTGGGCAGTGACTGGGCCTAGTATAGCTGTAGCAGTTCAGAGACTATGAATCTTCTTGGTCTAGTCATTTCGAGTTTAGTCACTTAGTCATTTCAAGTTTAGTATTTAATTTTTCCAGTCGGTATGTATAATTATGTTTTATTTATATTTTTCAAGCTGTTTATAGTAGATATCACAAATCAAATCAAGAAATTCCATTCCATCCAAAGGTTGCCTGGTAGAAATCGCTTTAAGCGATAAGGCTCATTGTGCATTTCTGTTTTGTTTAATTATTTAAAACAAAACCTAACTGCTTATACTTATGCTGTAACCTTTTAAAATCCTAAAATTACAGAAGAAATCAAGTAACATTTATAGAAGAACAATAATTAAGTATTCACTTAGTAGTTCTACTAGTATAAATAACTTTTTGTCCGTATGTAAATACAAGAAATATTGAGATTTGGCAATATCTGACTCCTCTGAAGTGCATAGGCTTAATGGCTTGCCATGTCTTTCATGTACGGAATTGGATCTGTTATTGTTTTATTACAAGTATAGTTAGCATAAAAGGATTATTTTTTTACTATTTATACCTTGTAGTAGCGAATTATTAATTTATTAAGTCGAGTAGATAGATACTTCGTTCTTTTACTACCTTGGTAAAATTAGATTTGTAATCTAAAAAAAATAATTTTACTCTTCACTGTACATAAATGGAAAATTAGCGCAAGAAATAAAATTGGCTCTTCCCCCTTTCAGCATAACGTGCTTCCGACCTACATTATTATCCTCCAAACGACTTTATTTGTACATCCAGAACACAACCTTGGACCTGTTTTCCCAATAAATGGTATTACGTGTAACTATTTCCAAAGACACCTCGACCTTAATGCGTTCTTCTGTTTCAGGGGTCAGCTTATAATGGTGTGTTATCATGGCACTTGGCAGGATGCGATATGACGTAATCCACTGGGTCCCATGACGGGCGCCAAATAATATTGCAGCAAGGGTTTGGGAAAATAGTCTTTAGTTCTTTAGGTTAGGGTTGGTTTGGAGTTTTATGTTAGGTTTGTTAGATCTGTTTGTAGACGCTGAGACGCCAGTATGGCGTCGGTCTGTCGCGATGGAGGATGAGGTCATTTGCGTTGGGTAACTTTTGTTGTACATCGCGACATATTTGAATTAGTTTCAAATTGCGGTAACCAAAGTATTTGTAAGCGCTTTCACAGGAAACTACCTGAAATAAATACCTAGGACTTATACTTGCTAAGTTATTTTAAATTGAGATTGCAAACAGGGTTAGCTTTTTTTATGTGATAAAGTGACGGAATGTGCTGGAGACCCACCTGGTGGTACGAAGTTATCCCACCCATGTCAAGAGCAATAAGTTAGATTGATGTTGTCATAGGCGCAATTGGATCTTAGGCCGAATTGTATTCATTCTGCTGCATCCATCACCCGTTGTTATAGCAAAAGAGAAGAAAATCAAGAGTTACATTTTCAACGACGAAAAAGAGGGCTGTTATAAATTTGTATCTGTGTTTATGTGTATATGTGTCTGTGGCATCATAGCTCTTGAACGTATGAAGATGGTTGAGAGCTATAAGTTATAAAGATCTGTTTAGGATTCTGAAGATAATCATCTCATTACCATTCAACAAGGTTTTTGGCGTAAAATAAACTTCTTTAAACGTTTGTTTAAATGTAAGTAAATAAAATCAGAGCGTCACACTTGACACAAACCTCACCTTCTGCAATATTCATAGACGTGACATGGTGGAAGGCCGCGCTTTGATGCCCTAACCTTTTTTTTTTTTTTTTTTACAAGGGGAATGCCCACGCATACGCCTTCCGCACTCGGGATTGCGGAAGGGTTATGTCGGACTCGAACCGACTAAACCCCTTGGTGTTCCTTCTCACACCGAAGTGCTAGAGGCTGCGGGCACGAACATTCTTCCGTGGCCTCTGGCGGTGCTGGTCTGCATTTGCATACCCCGTCTTTGGTTGGTAAAACGCTGCTTTTGAGAAGCGCATGGGAACACGCCACGCGCTTCCATCTCGGGCCTTATTTTTGTGGAAGACAGGCTCCCGAACCTGCCTCCCTAAGGCCACTGTTATGGAGGCTGGAGAGAGCCATAAGCTCTCCTTCTGCGCCCAGGTCTTCGTGTGCGGGTAGGCATTGTACTTGTGGCCTCCCTCTCCCTCTCTGCGTTCTCTTTTTGAAGCATGACTCTATTGCAGAACGTCATCATAGCGTTCCATGACCTTTCGCTCTCAACCATGCTTTCAACAATAGTTGGCAGCGAGAGGTCATGCCCCACATCTGCTCGTAGCAAAAGACGCTGATCGGCCCAGGCTGGACATGACTCCACGGTGTGCTGAGCCGTGTCTTCATCGCAGTTGTTACAATGATGACATCGCGTTGTTTCTTCCCTCCCAATCCGACACAGGTACTTGCCAAAGCAGCCGTGTCCGGAAAGCACCTGCGTCAGATGGAAGGTAAGGATGCCGAATTCTCGTTCCAGCCACTGCTTAAGGACGGGTTGTACTGCAGCGATCGTCTTCAGGCCAGCGGTTGGGTGTTCCAGCCTATCGGCCCATTCTTCAATGAGAATTTGTTGAATCTCGAGTCTTCGCATCTTCATCTCCCTCACTGCTGGTCGCTCACCCATTTCCAGTGCTTCCTGGCGCCAGAAATATAAAGATGCGAGAGCCCGAGCATCTAAATCCCACGGAAGAGAACCGGCCAATGCACATGCTGCCTCGAACGATATCGTCCGATAACCTCTTATGACGCGGGTGGCCATCAACCTCTGAGGTTTTCGTAGAGCAGTGATATTACGCCTGTTGAGGTTGGAACTAACTACATGAATTAAACATTATCAAGCGTCGCGTCAAGAACAATGAAGGTATAGGACAAGTATGTAACAAGCTGTTATATCAAACGGCATCAGTTATTTTTTATTTTTTCATTATACGTTCGTGGTTGATCTAGATCAGCGCTTCCTAACCTTATTTTTAGTGTGACGCCCTTGGGAGGTAGGCATTTATTTGCGATTTCTCCCCCTCTCCGCCCAAAAAGTACGTACCAGTGTAAAGTTCTAGCAACAAGGTATCAAAAAACTCCATACAACATGTTTAATGGTATGGGATAGGATGTCCTTCCTTTCCTGAGCATAGCTTCTCAAAAAGTGGCTCAGGATTGGAAATTGCCACTCTTCATTTATTTGCGATCAGTACTTGCTGCATCTGCAGAAGAGCCTGTTGTCGCAAATGATAATAGAACCCTCAATGCAGTACGGATGGAACCATATTCCTGAAAATTGTGCCCTGAGATGGTGCCGCTACGACCCAGGGCGTCGCGACGCACAAGCCCTGATCTAGATATTATATTGTATTATAACTAACTTTTCCCATGGCTATGGCCGCGTTAATGTGGATTTTTTGGTTATATTTTATTTTTGGATGAAAAGTTCCCTCTGTCTTTTTCTGTATCCTTGAATGCTGTTTCACACGTCACGTGACGCAGGAGCTCTTTGCAAATTACATGCACATAGATATGTGAAATAACAGTCAGTTTGCATGTTAAACCTAGTCTTATATAGTAGTCTCATACCTCAAATGGTAGTCAGTCGCGGGTTCGATTCCTACTCAGGTCTAGCAAACATAGTTGTTCAGTGCCAGACACAAAACCAAAAACAGTGTTAATTGTGTTATATGTACGTATTTACAACAAAAAAGTACTATATAATTATTCTATCAGTTATCTAGTTCCCTTAGTACAAGCTATGCTTAGATTGGGATTAAATGACGCTGTGTGAAATATCGAATATTTATTTATTTGTTAAGTTTACGTCTTTTCCAACCTTCGCTTACCCAATCCGAGGGGAAGAAATAGTCGAATCACCTCGGTGTTCTAAGATTTATTATTCGCCTCCGTAGACTCCAAGTTCCCAGGTAACCTCACAAGAGGAGAGAATGTTATCTAATCTGTGTTGTGTTGTTTGTTTTGCTGATGGCTTTGTAAGTGGCGCTTTTGGCGTGACACTATTACGTCAATTTACATAGTTACATTTCACTGATATCATCGAATATTCGGTATGTGGGTGAACTTTACCACCCGTTTTTACCTTGAAAAAAGCCGACAAAAAAAATTGATCTGCCAACTTACCACGCATACAGTCGAGTTCTACGGTTCCTGATACTTTTTGGAAATAGTTCTGGCGTTTTTACCTTGGAACATGTATATTGAAAAAATTACCGGATACTATCTTTCAAACGATAGAATATATGGTATTCCAATTTTGTTTCTTTTTTTTTATGTTAATATACAATATGATGGAACGAGCTGATGGCCCCACCTGGTGGCAAGTAGCGACCCCCGCTCATGACAACAGTAATGCGACTCAGTATAAGATTTTGATCTTACACTGAGTCGCATTCATCCTGCTGTCAAAGTCTTCAAAATCACAGAGCGTAGTTCGTCCTATAAAGCCCTTTATCCCGAGTTAAGTAGGCATTGGCCAACTTTTGCGAAGGTCGCTAACTTAATTTGGGTTCCACAATAAGAGACATAAATTTAAAATTTTTCTCCAAGTGTCACCAAGGGTTCAAAGTTATAACTCAATAACTGTAATTCGAAAGAAAGTAAGTAAATAATAAAGTAATGTCTTATTTTGATTATCTGTAAAAACAAATTTAAGTAATGTTTGGTGTCTGTTTGTAATGTCAAAATAACAGCTTTTTACTAAATGCATCGAAAGTACCTACGCGTATACACGGCATTAACAACAGTAAAACAAATTTTAAATTTTTGTTTATCTGTCTCTTAGACAAGGATGTTATGATTTAACAAAAATCTTGAAGTGCCTGTAATTTATATAGAGGTATTTATTTAGTTCCATGAAACGTGTTAAATTCTAGGTCACTGCGAGGCTGGCGTAACTCACCCCTAACTCAATTTAATGACGATACACACATCGTTAAAACTTACTCATATCAGTCCTGTAATATCAGTACTCAAAGACGCAGTATGGTCTGTATTGTAGACATTATTAAACTACCTAAATAACTAAAATTACATATTTTGCAACATTGATATTTGTCAAACTGTCAGCAGTCAAAAATATTGCATATAGCACAGATAGCAACTGGTTACACATTTCCAGTCATCTGTTGAATAATGGCTTTGGCTGTTAAAGTTGTAGTTTAATTCATTTATTTATTTATTCAATATAAATAATCAAGTAAGTGTTTAAAGATTCATTGTTATGATGATAATTAAGGTAAACTTTAACCAAAGTATTTTATATCAATAAAATTGTCTTAGGACTTGAGTTTTTGGCTGACAGTTGTAAAATGCTCAATTTTAACTTAACACCTTACAAATTAAATTGTTTGGTTAAAACTGTACGCTTTAGTTGAGTTCATCCAAGGTCATGGCAACCTCAAAAAAGATTACGATGATTATATGATCAAAAATCTCGCCACGAAACATAAACAGGGTTAATTTTAACCTTTAAAAATACTGATGTACTTACTTTTTTATGAAGTTACTTTTTTACGTGACATGTGTAAAGGAACACGCCAACCTGATGTTAAGTGGTTACCCCTATCCATAACATTAGCGATACGACTTAAGTCCTCCCCGAACAAAGTATGGAAACTTCGTTTGAATTTTCCTCCGGGACATATTCAAGTAGCATAACAATATCCCCTCTCTTAATCTCGTAAACTCCATGAGCACCACTTAAGCAGCGTCTGAGATGGTTGCTAGTGCTTCAAACGAGTTTGTGAAGATTTCCGGAAAACTTTTATGAATAAACTCTCAGTTTTGTGTTAGTTCTTCTAAGTTCTAAATGGCGCAAACTAACTGAGTGTGGCTACTTCTATAAAGCTAACCTAAATAATTAAGCACTGATTATATTCATAGTGGATGTGTAGATTGGTACAGCTGTGAAGAGTTTTCCCGGTAAAATATTGCGGTACGGTACGGTATAGCGTAGTGGACTCTCGTAATTAAATTGATGACGCTGCTGGGAGTGTGGCTTAGCTTGAAATACGATTTTTTTTATGTATGATGAATAAGCCAGTAGCTATCGGTACTTCGTGTCCATCACGACTTACGTCTACTTTACTTTACAAAGATATAAGTCATCTGCGACATCTTTTTTTTGTACCTGACCCTGCCCTAGCCCTTAGTTGCGGTGCCCCCCGTAAGGCACCACCACCAACTGTGCCACTCTTATTCAACTTCCTAAAGGAGCTTCTGTTCCTCTTAGCTTCACCGTGGGTTACTAAGCTAAGGTTACAAAGGCCGCCGCCCCGCCAAGGCGCGAACCCTCGGGGGGTTTTATGAGCCGCCCTGAGACATTATACTGTGCCGTCTTGTGTGTTTGTAATTTAATTTCATTTAAGCCAATGCACTTTTACAGGAACACAGCTAGAGTGCACTACTTGGCGACAGGAATGACAGTAATGGGTAAATAATAGAGTCAGTACCTTTTCGGGAAAAATCCCCACAACTACACGAAAATATACAGTTACGTGTGTATAACAGGCTTTCTCTAAATAAAAAAATTACGATATCAGTTATAATAAATATTATATCATTTATAATAATTATAATGTCAGTTCTGAAAACTATGCCCATTTGCAAATCATAGCTTCTTATTATTTCAGAGATGCGAAATTCATACCTTTAATAATAAGAATGTTTTTTTTTTTTTATATTTGCTTTCAAACAGATCAAAATTCTCTTATCTTTAGATATCGTTTGAAGGTCATTACTTGAAACGTAATAAAATAAACATAAGGGTTGTGATGTAAATCATTTTGCGTGCCAAAGGGTTGTAATTAACGGCTTTGAAATTTCATTTAATTTTGCGGAATTGTAGTAACCTTGTTTACGTTATTTCTCGTATGAACAGAATTGAGGGAATGTTTAGATGCCTAGCTTTAATGTAAAAGCAAGCTCATATAATTGCCTCGTTGTAGGATTCTCAGAATACCCACATAGATATATGAACGGAACAAAAACAGACGACTCTTTTTTTCTCTTGTTATGGCACCGTACTTCTCTCCATTTGCCATTGACAACTCATTAGGATAGGTAAAATCATTGATGAGTCAAAATTTTTTTTTTGTTATTAAAGTTACGCGACAAGCAGAAACTACTTAAGACAAGCAGAAACTTCGCCGCCCGTAAACAACAGCAAAATTACTCCAGTGTGAGAAGACTCAAGTCGCGATGCGCTAGTGCACTCTGAGACGGGATGTATGCGTCTGTAATTTGGTAGTGAATGTCGTTGACAAGTTTCATTCCAATAGCTTCAAAAAACTAGTATAAATCAAAAATTTTACGATGTGTTACTTTGTGCAGAATGTCCATTCAATATTAAATGCACCTCACGCAACCCTTGTTTGTCGGAGAACGCTATTTTTGCAGAAAGACTACCAAACATCCACTCCACAAAATATTATACATTCAAAATACACGTACTTTTAATAAAATTCCATTTTACTGCATACTATGTATTAAAGTATTATCAACATAGATTCATACTACAACGTATGAAAATCTTACATAAAATGTTTGAACTTGATATAAATTAAAGTAAGTGCTTCGAAATATGGCACTTAAAGATAATAAATGTACTTCACCTTGAAAGTAACTGTTGTTCTGCCATTCACTTTGGTTTTGTTTTGTTGAGATAACGAAGTTTATATTATTTCATTTCATTTAAAATGAAATGAAATGAATTCTTAGCAAAGATGTTAATTTAGTATATCTCACATTATCGCGTTCGTTACAACAATTTATTCTTAATTATAAAGTAACCCAGACCCTGTAAAATGTAAACTTTTGTAACGAACATGAGAAGACCCAAGTCGCATTCTGACGCCCGTCACCCAAGACGGATACTTTACGTCTCATACGCAAGTGATTTCACCGGCACCCACACCCTTCCACCAGAACACAGCAATGCGAATGCACCGCTGCTTGGCGGCAGATTACCAGGTGTGGAGGCAGAACTTCTCCGGACGAACTTGGCACAAGTTCTACTGGTACTTGCTACTAAAACATCTACATCGCTAATTTTTAAATATTATTATTCTTAACAATAGCTAGTAGTAGAGCATCAATGTAATAAATTTCCATGAAAATCTGGTCGTGAAATGTAAAATGGTATTCGCTGCAAATAATTATCACGAACAACGAAAAATCTCAAAGCGAAATCTCAAGGGAAAAGTGCCTGCGGGCTTCACTTTGTAATGAGGTTGTTAAACTTGAAACTGGACACTACATTTGTATAATGAATCAAATTAAATTCTTTTGAAACCATTCTCGTCAGACGCAGATGATATGGGATTACTAATTCTGCGCAAAAACCTTATACCTATGCGGTTTGTGGCCTATACTTTTTATTTTGCACACTAGGTTTTTCTGTGTCGCTGGTGGCATGGACTAACACAGAAACATAACAAAAACACCCAGGGGCCGAGAATAAACTTTACGTAGATCACACAAAGATTTTCCTGGCCCGGAATGGAAGCCGGAATGTTACGGGGCAGTTTTATAATAACAATATAATAACACTTTTATATAACAAAAAACCTAATTGGGTGTGTCACTTTTTTTTAAATGTGAAATAGTGACAGAAGGCGGGCCCATCTGGTGCTAAATGGCGACTCCCGCCCATGACAACAGTAATGCTACTCACTATAAGATTTGGATCTTACACCGAGTCGCATTCATCCTGCTGCGTCCATCACCCTATACGGGGATGATACGTTGTATGCGCATGTGATTTCACCGGCACCCACACCCTTCCACCGTATTTTTTTTTAGTTTTAATTTTGTTACAAAAATGTCTGTGACCTAAAAACAAACGGGCAAGCAGTCAAACACAGATTCCGTTTTGAAATTTGGCTGAGGTATACATAATCTTTATGAGAAATTTCTGAGAGTTCAAAACTAATTCGAGGCTTACCCCAGAATATTTGCGCACAGTAAACTTTGTTAGTTGATTTAAGTAACTTCGCTATTTAGTTTATACAAAGAAGGTAAACCAGTTTGATTAAATACAATCAGATTTAAAGCGTTTACATACTCTACGATATATTAGTTGGTAGTAGCCCTGCCTGCGAAGCGAGGGGTCCCGGGTTCGATTCCCGGCCGGGGCACGCTTTGTGTGGTGAGCATGAAGTTTGTTCTCGGGTCTTGGGTGTTTGTCTTGTGTTTCTGTGTTTGTCCATGACATCTGCGACACAGGGAATCCTAGTGCAGAGATATGAGTGTGTAAACGTTATTACGTTATTATTCCCATATTTTAAGCGGTTTTACAATAGATACCGATCTAGCTGAAGTTACAACACGATGCAGGCTTTCCCTTTACTCATGAAAAGACTCATGTTGCATTACGTTGTACTTGTCACTCAGAGACGAAGACGTTATGCCTCTAGTGTTATTTCACTGGAATACAGCAACGCAAGTGAACCACACCTTGGCAGCGGATTACCAGGTGTGGTGGCAGTGTTACTCTAAACGATCTTGACAAGGGTTCTTCTGCTACAAACCACTCATACCACTTCTCACCACTCGGGAAACCTTTCGAGATTCTGAGGGTGTATACTCCTACGAACGCGACAGTACCACGGTCCTCCTAACAAAATATAAACAATAGCAATAGTGCTTAAATATATCACTCAAAAACTTATGTGCGATATAACGTTCTCAAAACGTTAAAATCTGGTACGACATCTCCTAAAGACAAAGGCACTGAATTTTATTTGCACGAATACAGATTACAACATTATGTACTTCCTTTTATATTTAACTACAATCTGTAAATCTATGAAGACATGACACCTATTCTGGATTCGGCTGCCATGGTAGATTAGTGCTCATTCACTCTCGCTTTCTGGCTTGTTGGTACTCTCGAGTAGATCCATGTCCTGCAAGGAACGATAAAGGGTAAGAGTAACTAATTTGTATTTATTTGTATCAAAAAAACACTAATGTTATAAAGGCCAACGTTTATATTTATCTGTGCCTGTGTGTGTTTATGTTTGTTACTCATTCACGCTCGAATGGCTCAACGGATTTGGATGAAATTCTGTACCAGGATAGCTTATATCCTGGATTAACATATAGGCTACTTTTGATTCCGGAAACCAGCGTACATAACACAATGGGGCGTAGCTAGTACAAAATCAAAGTCAATTGCAATAACTAACTCAGTTTTTAATTTTCACTCGTCTAAAGGCTTTACAAAACATTTTTATCTTATTATCTGTCTTTTTATAGTATAGGAATTTGGGTTCACTCCAAGTAAACTTTTAATAAAGTTGAGATAACATTCAGTTCAAGTTAAGATCAAATTTCATGGACTAAACTTTAATTGGACGTCGTAAAATCTCTTGTTAAAAGGCAAATTCTCGAGTAAATGATTAGCTGCGTTTAATTTTAACTGACTCAAATTTCTTACACATTATTTGTAAAAGAAACCTGTTTCAGTTTGAAGTTTAAATTAATATTTTTTTAAATAAAAATATAGTCAAATTACATTTTGTCAACGTGATAAAGGTGATGGAACGACGTGAAGGTCTACCTGATATGATGTACTTACCTGCGCCCATAACAATAATAACACGACCTTAATTATTATGAGGCCCATGAGAAACAAGATTTAATGTCTCATGCGGCTGCAACCTTACTTACCACACCTTTCCACTGAAACACAGCAATGAGAGTGTATGAATCTGGTGCTATATCTCCGGCATAAGCTGCCAGCACAGCGTTTGTCAAGGACACAACACTGGCGATTATTCAGCTTTTATTCATGGAAGCATAACTCGGAAAATAAAGTTGTATTCTGAATATAATTAATCTCTGTCAAACACTTACCAATTATAAATCGAAAATATATTGTATATTTTGTGCTACAAATGACACGAAACGCCACATTCATTTTGAGTTAACGTAATCAAGCGTTTATTTGATGTTCATTCCCAATGAACAACATTGAGGGAACAACCACTTGAGATAATGAATCATATAGAATTAAGTAGCGAATGTAACAAACCATTATAATGAATGAAATGAATCCATTAAGTGAAGTGCTTATTTTTGTTGCGTTCCCACTGCCAGCGGAGTACTATTAACTTTGGTTCATTACGGTAATACCCGATCGCATATATTCGAGCATTATGATCATATTGTAACGTAAATAATGGAATGTGCTGAAGACCTTTAAAGATACTTGTTATATTTAATTATTAGTATGAATAAACATTGAAGAACTACTAGAACTGTCTACTACTGTCTCACAGGAGCCGTCAAATATAACAATCCTTTTTCAGTCGTAGTTGAAAAATATCATCGTGTTACAGCATTAGCTTGCACCTACTTATTTGAAACGAATTGTAATTTGCTATGAAACAAACCACAGGCATGAATGATAATGTTTAATTAATTCAATATCTTGGATTTGGGTTCAGCGAAAACATGATTACTTAAACTGTTATCGATAAATAACAAAAACAAGTTATATGTTTTGTGCTGATAATTGTATCAGCACAAAACATAATATATATAAAAAGTAAAGCATAGATAAAAAGTATATATAGTAATTGAATTCACGATTGTTCGATGTTTGTACATAAAATGAGAAAAAAAGCTTGTTATATTACAAACTGTTATGTTTGATTCAACTAAAATATAACTGCCTTTCTTGCTCACATTACTGAAGATTAGTTTCAAGACCTGTTCACTCAGAGTAGGTACTTCAAAACCTAAGCGGATTGCCTCAGGTGACAATTCATGCTAGATTCTTCGAAGAGAAATGTGGAAATGAATTTAAGCATCTCAACTTAGTGGAATCAGTAGAATTCTATGATTTGTATCTTGAAGAGCGTCATTCTGTAGATATCACAGTAGATTTCTGTTCTATTCAAGTTCACTCAAACCGCCTTCACCATCACGGCGACAGAGTAGATAACTTCGGTGAACAGTTGTATAATTCCAATAAGTATGAACACTTTCTAATAATTGTTATTCATCAATTATTTGACAGTATCTAGCAGAGCGTTGTTAGTACAAATATGTAAACTACATTTATTGAACGATGATCTATCGTTTCAGTGCTGTAAAGATGCCAATCTGAATATATATATCTAAATATAGTAGTTGTAATTTTTGGCATTTTTTGAACTGAATTGGATCAGAGTAATGAACATACATCAATGGATAAAACACAACTATACGTTTATAAAAGAAACGCACGGAGACCTTCTGTATCGTTTCCATCAGTAGACGAATCCGGATTGGGCTATCCTGGAGAATTAAAACCCATCCACTCTCATTTGTCGAGAATAGGCGTGTTTATCTACAGTGAGATCAGTAGCGATCATTTAATCTCCGATTTGTCTAATATTTTTGGATTTTTACATTTACTAGCGGCAATAGGAGTATTTGAAACTAGCAATTTACCTTACTGCTTGACAACCGATATGTTTACTGTGTCGTAGATATTAATAACAAGATAAGGGATGATTCCACCCACAGGGTGTCGATGGAACGACGCCGCAACGACGCGACCTCACGGCGCCAGCTACCCCGATCATATGAAATTAAATTGTATGAAGTTTAGCTTTCAAATGGTTCAACCAGAGACGATTAATGTTAATATCTTTCCGGTTCATTATTTTCTTTGTATTTTTATTATATTCGGTTCTTCTCCTTTCGTATATCGTATTCACTAATACAAAAAGTGTGTAGTTGTTGTTTGTCTTTTTTATGTAAAATAATATAGTACCTACCTATCCTTGTACGTTTTGTTCGTGATTTCACGAGGCGGCCTATCGACTAGTAAAGCGGGGAACGGAGCCCTCCGAAGCACGGAAGCGCACGGAAATGCAACTAAACGGCCAGCCATCCAAATATTAACCGGACGGAGCGTTGCTTAACTGCTGATCTTTTAAAAAACATCTTGGCAAGAGCCACGAGCGCTTCAACTTATTTACACTGGATATATCATATGACAGATCTAGAAGCTATTTTTTTATCCACTTAATAATATATATCCACATATATGGCCCCGTTTCGCCATCATGAAATTATATGAAGAACCACTCGTAAGGGCGTACATGAAAACATGATTTTCAATAATATGATATAGTAATAACAATTGTATAGGACTGTTGGATTCAATTTATGGTGCCCATAGTAATACTTTACTTTGTTTAGATCGGTACTTGTTCCTACGGTACTAATCGGTACTATGTTTTCTAATCAGACTCTGTAGGGGACACTGGCATACTCTCTTCAAACGAGAGTGATTGGGCTTTGATCTCCACTGGGGATTAATCCGGATTTAATTCAGATTCGCAGAAATCACATGCCGATTTTCTCCCGATGTTTTCTATTACCGTTTTGAAAACTGGTATACATATTTTACGAGCGAAATACTTACTTGGTAATTTGACTTTACTTTTAGATTAATATTTAATTTAAGTATTTGACAAAGCCTCTTTACAACACCAATTAATATAATGTTTTTTTTTCAATGTACATGAACATAGCAAAAAGTTCCTCTGTGTAGCTGAATTTTGAATAAATATTATGTATTATGCATTTGAACCAGTGACTTTCGTATTGAAAGCTAACCGTTCTTGCCGCTATGCTCTCAGTTTAGACATTTCTCACCAAAATATTTGTTAAGATAAGACAAAAATTTCGTATTAACATAATAAACAACTTTACAAAAAGTTCTCAGAATTACTTGAAAGGCTTTGGGAATTTTGACTAATTAGGTCTTATACGGTTTCAAAAGTGCCATAATTATGTATTTGTATGGTGAATTAATTTGTGCTAATTTGAATATTATTTCATTACTTTCACATTACGTGTATAGCCTCCATGTTCTAAATAAATCTTGTAAGTAAATTTTAAACCAATCGCGTTTTCACAAAATAATAAAAGAAATCGTTATTAATATTTTTTTATATAAAGACAGAACAATCTTTTATGTTCGTCACATAAATGCTAGTCCTGAGTGAGAATCGAACCCACAACCTGTAGCGCAGAAATAGAGCTCCTACCAACTGAGCTGAGAGGCTTGTTAAAGTGTTTTTTTATGTGTTTTTTTTAAATGACGGAACGAACTTACCTATTTATAAGTGCTTACTTCCGCCCATAACAACCGGAATACAGGTTTTAGGATTTAGGTCCTCCACTTCCGAAGCATTTGAAGATTCAAATCTCACACCGCGTAACGGTGGAGGCAGTACTTCTCCGGGCGAACTTTATACAAGTTCTACTGCTACTTTCTGTTGCTCCTTGAGCATCACCCAAGGGGTACGTGTAGGCATTCATAGGGGACGCGAACAACGAGAAATGTTTTGTTTTAATCCCGGGTTTGATAAAACTGCGAGTGGATCAGGAGATTGCCGTTTTCATGCCGCAGTAATTCCCATTTAAACATTCAATTTACATTCGAACGATGTGAAATTTTTGATCTCTTCTAATCGTGTTATTTTACTCCCTTTCTAAATATTAGCGTTTTGGTACGGAGGTATGGTAGCTACCATTTCATTGTCTCCAAGGAAATGTCTCTCATTAATTTTATTTTCAAAAATCCATTATCTTTCGGAAATGTGATTTTTAAATTGTGTTTTTTATTATGTAGTTTCTATGAAGAGTAATGTAATCATTTAAAATTTGTCCCAGAACAGCGAATGATCGTGGACGCATAACACAAATACTGATTACTAGGATATCTTGTGTACCGGATAATCGAAGGATAATTTCGTTTCATATTATATATTTCACTGCTTTTATAAGGATCATGTAGCGTTAGATTCTTTTAATCAAGCTTTTAATAAGTAACTTGTTAATAAAGCTTGCCTCATATTTTACACTATTACTCAGATTTTCTTCTCTTCCAGCCGAGAGGAATCTCCCGAAATGATCAATTCTGAAGCGGGTTTCCTTGTTTTAACGAGATTTTTGTAGCAATCACTCGGTCTACTGCCCTAAATTAGGTCGATCGGTACTTTGGTAGTCATTATGTGGAAAATTGATTGCGAAATGTAGATTACATTGATTTAGTGAAAGGGGTTGAATCCTTCGTTGTTTACTAAATGTAATTGGAATTTTCTATCGTATTCATCAACAGATTTAAACGGCGCCAGCCTAAATTTTGTTTCATATTTTGAAAACAGAGCACCTATATATACAGAGAGAATTAATTAAAGATAAATAATTCAAATAATCAGTTTTGAATTATTCCAGTTATCGTGGTTAAGACTAATTACTTAGGAGAACATAAATCAGTGCTTTAGATGCATCGGAAGCTTTTGCATGTCTTTAAGTAGCCTCATAACTCATTTGGTAGTAATTCTGTCTTGCACGCTAGTTGTGGGTTTAATTCCCACCTACGGCTAACTATTGTGTACCGTTTGTTCTATATCTCGTATACGTATGCCCATATGTATGAATTTACTAAAAAAAAAACTATGGTACTAAGTTTATCAGTTATCTGGTTCCCTAGTACCAACTATGCTAAATTTAGTGCTAAAAAGCGCTGTATGAAATGTCCATGAATATTAATTTAGTTATGTTTAACTTGCTTTTAAAACTTGCTGGCTTTGTTCAGTTCAGGCTAATATTTTATTATATAAATTGAGCCTGCCGGCAGTCTAGTCTTCGTGTTGCAGTATTATTTAATAAATAATATTATTTCCCGTTTTTGTCGCCAGCCGTGCGGTCAGGCTTCGCTTGACGGCACATCAAAGGCGAACTCCCTTTGATCTTGCCGCTTCGGCTCACCGCGCCGATATTGTGCCCACCTGATGTTATCGATTGGTTTACAAAGTCGTTGCAATTTTATCGTGTTTGGTTGGAGCCGTTAGGGAATCAGGAACAACAAAGTTACGCAATATGAGATGGTAAAGATTTTGTGTATTAGTATGGCCGAAAAGTATTGTTATAGTGACATACGTAGAATTGAGACCTCTAGAAATATATTTTCTTGTTCTTCCTCTTCTTCTTATTGAATACACGAAATATCGATTAGTATATAAATTATATATTTTGGATAGTTTAAGAGATATAAATATTTTCTAAATTTTTTTGCCAATCTCTTCCATTAAAAATAATATTACTCAACCGTTTGTTCTAGGGCGCTATTTTTTTCAAGAAGCTTAATTCGATACTGGCCCTATTGAATAATAATATAATTTTGTAACTTTATTATAACATTTGTTACAAATTAACAACATTACAAACAACACAAATTAACTTGACAAAACAAAAACAAAATAATAAAAAAATCTCTGTTTACCTGATGAAAAAAAGTTTGCGAGGTCATAACACAAAAAAAACATAGAATATTGTTGTGTGATGTAGTTGTTGACTGATGGACATGAACGGACGGATGGTGTGCAGAAAATGAATAAGGTATAGTAAGAAGAATGATAGCGTAGCCTTTTCAATCATGATCAGTTAAAAGTCAGTGAAACAAAAAAACTACTATTATTATTTTTGAAATGAACCGACCCTTTTACTTTTAACTACACTTTATAAAAATGCTAAAATACGCGATATGTGAATTATAGAAAAAGTATAAAACAACTTGTCTTTTTTAATGTAAAATAATTTTTAAATAGACATCTGTGCTTTTAGAGTCCATCACGGTAAGTAGCTAAATTTAGATTTAGAGTAAGAGCTACGAGCTACGATGAGGCTACGGAGCTACTGCTACGCTACGGAATAGGTTGCTATCACAGAGATCAGAAGAGATAAATTGTCTTTAGTAGATAAAGAATTCCATCTTACGTACGTACTTACGTACGTACGAAAAGTTTTATTTTGTTTGCGAGTCAAAAAACTTTCCATGAGCGATTTGAAAAGAGTCAAAGAGCAATAGAACGAAGCGAAGTGTTTTAAGAAACAAACAATAAACTACAGGGTCATGTAGGATGGTATACAAAGCCTGAAGATACTTGCTGTCACCGAACCGTACCAGCCTCTAATGTTCCCACTGCAGGGACACCGGCCTACTCTCGATAATTGAGAGTGAATGGGCTCTGATCTACCACGGGAGCCCAATCCGGATAGGTAGATGTCACATGTCGTCGAATTTTTGGATCTAACACATGCCGGTTTCCTCACAATGTTTTCCGTCACCGTTTTGAGAACGTGGTATTGCGCACATAAATTTTTTCAAGTGAAAAAACTCATTGGTGCACGTGTGGGTTTGAACCAGCAATCTTCAGATTGAAAGTCGGCGTCTATGTCCCTGGGCCACCACGAAACACTTCTGCCGAAGTGTACCTGTAATTTGCAGAAGTGTGAATCTATTATACTATAGTAGATTCCTACGGTATATTATAAATAACGTAAATTACGTTTATACACTACATTAGTTCTAGGATTCCATATATCGCAGGTGGCGAGTATGTTTACTCGTGAGTGAAAAATTTGACGTATCCAAACAATACGTGAGATTTAAAAGAAAAAGTAAGTTTGAATTTATGCATGGAAAATTATAGAAACACAAGTGCAGGTTTACAAAAATTGCAATAAATATTTTATATAATACGTTCACATGTAGATTTTGAAGTGTTTAAATGTTGATTTAGTGCCTTTTTTCAATCACTTCTACGTTTCCTAAATAAAGTATAAAATATACTCTGTGGTTGAACGTGCTTGGAGTTGTTCAACTTTGTGACGCCCGGGGATTTGTTGCAAAGTTAAACGAAGTTGCAGGTAACGGGTAATGTAATTAAACTAGACCATTTAATAATTAATTCTGTTCAACATATTATGATACTAAAATGCATTATAAAAATGATTAAATGTAGATGCAAATGTATAAATATATCTAACAATTTGTATTCGTTTTTATTACAGTTAGTAGTTCTGTCTTCTGCACCTTCTGCAACTGATATTAAGTGAATACCTCCGCCCAACAAAAATACAACTCAAGTCTTCCCCAATTTAAGTATGAGAAAACCAAAGTCTTTTATGCCTCAAGTGCCTGTAATTTAACCGTCAACGGGCACGCGTTGCGGTGTTCCGGGGAAAGTTACCTTTCCACCGGAGTACCGCAATGCAAGTACAGGCGGCGGATTATCAGGGGTGGTGGCAGTACTACTCTGGACGAACTTGGCACTAGTTCTACTGTTACTTGCGCACAACCCAGGGGGCACGTGTAGGTACTCTGAGGGTATTCTTCTACGGACCCGAGCAACATGGCGTGTTTCAAAAAGAAATCATTTCGAATTGAAGTCCTAATTTTATAGACAGTTTCATGGAAGGTCGAAGAGCGAAGTATTATTAGGCAAACATATATCAAATACTCGGTCAGCATTGTCCCAAAAAGGTACAATTCCTATTTGCCAACTTTACTAGTGTTGCACGACGTCTCATCGAATAAAAAGCTCGGAATTTTAGTACTTAATCTACTAAGTGGCTGATTTAATAATCCACTAAAACGATTTCAATACTTTCAATAACTTTTTGCGCTTAAGGGTGATATTTCTTCATGAAATTTCTAATAAAACATTTTAAAAATAAATACTAACAAATGTTTACACACTCATAACCTCTGAACTAGGACTCCCTGTGTCGCAAATGGACAAACACCCAAGACCCAAGAACAAACTTTATGCTCACCACACAAAGTATACCCCGGCCGGGAATCGACCCCGGGACCCCTCGCTTCAAAGCCAACTAAGCCACGGAGCATTAAAAAAAGCATGTACAATTAAAAAAAAGAATCTTCGAAATCGGTCGTTTATCAAAAAAATCGGTGAACATACATAAAAATTGTACGTTGAACATAGAATCGAGCATTAAACATGCTACTTTTTGAAATACGGTTCATAAAACATAACTTGATTATAGGCGTCTATAATGATTATAATTTGTTACATTTAACAAAGAACAGTGAACTTATATTTAAAAAAATATTCGTGGGACATAAATCGGCCTCCACTAAGAGTTTACTGCAAAACCGTTGAAACTGTAGAACTGGTTTTCAACGATCCAGTAATGGCCGTTTGCTGCTCAGTTGGTAGTAGCTCTGCCTTCTGCGCTGTAGGCTGTCGATTCTAACTAACCCAGGATAAATATTTGTATGATAAACAATTATGTATATTTTATGTCTAGATGTATTATATACATTAGTATTCACAAAAAAGTACCTTTATAAGTATTCTGGTTTCTATAGTACAAGCTATGCATAGTTTGGGGCTACAGGGCACTGTGTGAATTGTCCACGAGCATTACTATGCCAGCATAAGGGATCACTGCACTTTTCCGGAAGGTGATAATCGAATTTCATTCAAATTCGTTGAGCCATGTGAATATGAAAGAGAAATAAACATACGCACGCACACACACACCCATACATACAACTTTCGCCATTATAATATTAGTTTGATTCAAAAGGCCCGTAACTTTGGAACAACACTAGATAGTAGGGGACAGGAAAATAATTAAGTTCTACATGTAACATTGTGATATCTGTTGACTCGGTGCAAATTGGATAGCTTTATTGGAGGCAATTATATTACCAAGTATGTTATTATACCTACAAACGTATATTTGAGCATACCCCTTTACAAATATAAAGTATGCCATATAGATGCGCCCCGCGGTTAAAAAGTCAACAAAGAATGAAAAAAAACTGATTGTCAGTTTTTTATCAGTTTCATTTCATAGTTACTAAAAAAATACTTTTTCGCAATATAAATTAGCTACCTAAATAATAAATTTTACGGAAATCTTTTAAGCCGTTGAGGTGTGAAAGAGAAACAAACATATAATATCTACAGACAAACTACCACATTTATAATATTGATATAGTTCTATATGTATATCATGATAATTCCTATTAATTTAGGAGAAATACTGATTCCACACCTCGTGATCTGCCACTAAGCAGTAGAAATATCATATTGCTGTACTCCGATAGGTTTAGGGCATCAATATAAGCACAGGTGCTTCGTTCCATGCCCATCTCGTGTTAAAGGTGCAACGGGATGTGACTTGGGTCTTCTCGTACTTGGGTTGGGGAGGACTAAAGTCGTATTATTCTTGTACGTGGATGGAGGTGGCAACTTAACATCAGGCGGGCATAGTACCATAAAATAAAAAAAATAAAAAAAGTAGTTGGTTACCTACTTATGTGTCCTAGCGTGTCACAAATAAAGGAGTAGCACCCGATGCCAATATACAGGAAGGTCCGGAAACGGACAGCCGCGGCAGGTTCGCGGAAGTATGTGCCAAGGGCCCGTGTTCCCGCCACTAAGTAGCAGAGGAGCAGAGGACCGTGGGGTTATAGTGAATAACTACATATAATCCCACATAACCGCAGTCTCCCTGTGGCAGGGAGGTATGCAAGTGCATTTCTTCACGAAAAAAAGAAACCTACTCATAATCATGTTGGTTACTATAGCAACCGACAAAAAGTAGATTTCCATTTTAATGATATTGTAGTAAACTTACCTGAACAAGGCGGTTCATTAAAATTACCCAGAGCCGCATTGCCAAACCGGCGCAATTGCGCGATCACTTCCATTATTCTGATTAAGTAAACCCACAATGTCATTAGTGGTATTTCACCACAAGGAATTTAGCATTGCTTGTTTATCTATGGTTATTCATTCATACTCGTATATTGATAGAAAACCAACGGCGGAGGTATTGTTACTGTCAGCCTGAACTGTTCCATTGATGGGCAGTTTTTTGAAAAGCAGTCGGTTAGAAACATAGACGCCTTTTAGGCAATAGACGGAATGCATCCAGGGTAAAGAACGAATTAAAATATATAAATAAATATTTATGGAATCAAACTAAGCATAGCTTGTATGGGAACTGGATTACTGATAGAATATATTACATTTCTTCTGTAAAAAAACAACCAAACACAGAACTACCATCTAAGTCCGTCACACAAATGCTTGTTCTGAGTGGGAATGGAACCCACGTGCTACAGCGCCGAAGGCGGACCTACCAAATAAGCTATCAGAACAGACAAGTATATCTATACTTATATATCACTACATAGTATAAAACAAAGTCGCTTTCTCTGTCTGTATGTCCCTTTGTACGCTTATCTTTGAAACTACGCAACGGATTTTGATGCAGTTTTTTTTAATAGATAGAGTGATTCAAGACAAAGGTTTATATATATAATATCATCCATTAAATAGTGGAGAAGTACTGTTATTTTTGAGGTTTCTAACGTGATGTCGTAAATAATTAAATTTTTTCCGCTTACATTGCAAACGCAGGCTGAACCCTACGAGTACACATTTGTTACTTGTTACAAGTTGTACACATTGAAAAGGTCTACAGAAAAGTCCGTGATGGTGATCATTTACTTTTTACGACAAATAATGGCTAATTTTCGAAGCGATTTTAACCGATACAGGATTAATCCTTATCTAATTAAATACCTTAAATACATTGTTGATTTAATATAGATCTATATGGCCCTACAGCATATGATTTAAATTAATATTTTCGAAGATATTAAATACATATTTATAATAAAAATTGCGGGACGTAGCGTTTGCGGCGGTTCCGGCCGGCCGGGGGCGGCGGGAATTTAACGCGTGCGGGCCACGGGCCAAAACATTCAAAACTACTGGATCGATTTTAATCATTTTTCCAGTTAATGACATAGGCTATATATTTATACCCGTGCGAAGCCGGAGCGGGCCGCTAGTAATATTATAAAGCTGCAGTGTTTGTTTGTTTGAACGCGCTAATCTCTGGAACTACTGGTCCAATTTGAATGATTCTTTCAGTGTTGGGTAGTCCATTTATCGAGGAAGGCTATAGGCTATATTTTATTTTTTCAAAATTAGGGATCCGTAAGTAAATTGCTATTTTGTAACACAAGGTGTAAAATCGAAAACCTATTTTTGCGTGCGCTGCAAAAACTATTGACAATAGAACAAAATGATGTACTACGGGTTTGTAGAGCCCATTAAGACCTACAAAAAAGTCCGCGAGAACATATATCTAGCTATCATGGTTTTATCACAATAACCGATTTTGTGTATCAAATTTGTACACCGTGTGCAGTTTGATCCAACTTGAAAGATAGGATAGCTCACATCTCAATTTATGATCGCAATATTATTTTATTGCAAATTATAATATCGTATGACAAAAACGTTAGCCACAGCAACGCGTGGCCCGGTCAGCTAGTTTGATTATAAATTTACCTTAATTCGACGCTGTATTATCTGTAATATCTTACAAACATACTTTTTATGTTGAACCTTCCAACAGAACTGGATGCTGCTGTAGGCTACAGACCTACGTTTACGCTAAAATGTACCTTGTTTGGCATTACAAAGAGTCTTGTAGTCTTGTAACGTACCTACTTCTGATAAAATATGTACCTGCCAAATACAAATTAACCAGACTTCTGCAAAGTAGGTTTTCAATTCAGCTTTATCTTATGTTACTACTTTAAACGAGTAATTCTTGCATATATAGGTATATCCGTTCCCATTGCAGGGACACCAGCCTACTCTCGATAACAGACACTGAATGGGCTTTGATCTACCACAGGAGCCCATCCGGATTGGTAGATGTCACGTGTCTTCGATTTTTTTGGTTCTACATGCCGCTTTCCTCACGATGTTTTCCTCCACCGTTTGGAGAACGTGGTATTGTGCACATAAATTTTTCAAGTGAAAAACTCATTGGTGCACGTGTTGGTTTGAACCAGCGACCTTCAGATTGAAAGTCTGTCTGTAATTATTTATTTCGCGTATCTCAGTTACGGCTCTTATGATTTGGATGTAATTTTTTGTTTATATCTAAGGTGGATCATCACGTCCGTATGTGTTCATCTTCGGAATCCAAGTAGCAGTAGAACTTGTGCCAATTTTGTCCGGAGGGACATTCGCAGCTGTTACGGTGGAGGGGGTGGATGCTGGTGAAATTACAGGCACTTGAGATGTTAGATTGTTTCGGGCAACGGGGCATCTTAAACTTTGGTTGGGGACGACCTGACCTGTTATGGAAACTGTTAAGTACATGTTAAGTACATTAGATGAACCTTCAGTTCGCCCGACACCTAAGAAAAAATGGGTGTTCCCACTGAAATTTAAAGACACCCTTATTGGCATAGATTTTTGGAATTAAAAAGTTAATTTCGGTTTTGTCACCTTCCCGAAAATTTCAAAATTACTGTCACAATGTTCTGAGCAAACTAGATCAAAGTTATAATGGTTATAGTTGAGTTTAAAGGACTTCAAATAGTTTAGGGAACCCTCTTATGTGATCCGTGTCATACTCACCGCTACCAGAAATACAACTTATTAACTAATATAGTTGTATTATAAACTGTAAGATAGGGTTTGATATCATATTTATATATTATGGGATTAACAGCTAGTTGATAGTATCAAATTACCTAGCTTTTACCGCGGCTTTGTCCGCTTGGAATGTAACAATTAATTTGCGCGAATTCTTTTTAAATTTTTTCCTATCATAAAAGTAGCCTTTAAAATTAGCTATCTGCCAGTGATAGTCCTGTAATCGGTCAAAATCAGTCCAGTCGTTCCGGAGTCGTGCCGGAACAAACAGACAGACAATTTTTTTTTATTTACCGTTTATTCTTTCAAAGGCATTTAGAAAAAGCTGTTTTAACATTACAAACAGACACTTAAATTTTGACCTGGACGAGATCGCTCTTAGCGATATGGCCGTCCATTGTATCATCAGAGTTCATGAATTTATTCATTTAAATATTTTTGGCTGAGATAAACTCTGAGTATATCAGCAGTTAAAATTGTTGTAAGTCGATAAAGCAATTCATACAAAATTAATACAAATTTATTTTCAGAACTCAATTAAAACTAAGCGCCTTCGAGGATATCGTAAAGGAATATTAGATTCCTTTTCCGGATCAAATGAACTTGCCCAAATTGGAAAATGTTGATTTATTCAGACGAAACTAAGTATATTTTTTTCTTTAATTAAAATGAAATACTTTTACTGAATGCTGAATTAAGAATATGATAATTAAGGTTATGCTTTTTGACCAAATGTTTATACCACCATCATCATTTATATCACCAATTTTTTTTTAGATTACTGGATTTTGGCGTATGTCTAACTTAGTCTATTATTATATCTGTGGTTTGGGGAAGCTATATTCAACTAATGGTCACTGCGTCTGGCATTTCTTGAGTTGCACAAACAGATACAAGAAACTAAATGTTTGCTACGTCCGGGGACATGATCTTATATTTTATTTATATCCGCTCACTGGCATCATTGTAACATATATTTGGGATATGAATTATTTATGGTAGAAACCATTTATAACTTGTAATACTTGTATGTAATGAATTAATATAATTTGTTATTAATCATTTGGTTCAAGCTACAACACGCAACTAAGGTTGTCTGGAAGCTAAGGTTGTCTGGAAGAAATCGCTTTCAGCGATAAGACCGCCCATTGTACTAAATCTAAGTATATTTATATGAATATTATGTAAATTTTATGGTGTACAATAAAGTGTTCATTCATTCATTCATTCATTCATTCATTCATTCATTCATTCATTCATTCACGCACCACATAACTCTACATCTACATATACTGCATACGTATGCAGTATACTCCATACCTATGTATACTCCATATCTACGTATTATGCATATCTACGTATACAGCACACCTCCATATTGCAGTATACGTACCTACGTACACCTATGTATACTGTACGTCTGTATGTGCAATGACGACACAAAACAAACGTTTACACTACCTTCAGGCATTGAGTTTGGTGACCTATTTCACAAAAGCAGCAGGGAAGCAGGGAAACTCATGTGTACTACTAGTAGTAGCCACTAATTTTCTAAGGACATTTTTAGAAAGTGTATAGATCCTGGGCCTGCATTATAAAGGTATACACACTCATACCCCTGTACTAGGATTCCCTGTGTCGCAAATGGCAGGGACAAAAACAGAAACACAAGACAAACACCCAGGACCCGAGAACAAACTTCATGCTCACCACACAAAGTGTGCCCCGGCAAATCGAACCCGGGACCCCTGGCTTCGAAGGCAGGGCTACTACTAACTAAGCCACGGAGTCGTCATGGAGTTATTTATCGATTGGCTATGTCGGAGGCTTTTAGGCGGTTTGTATACTCCGACATCGGAGTTGACTCACCCACACGAAATAAGAAGAATCCACTGCAAAAAGTCATGATGTCATTTAACAACGTTTTATCGCTTTGTTAGCTTCACATTCGTGCTATTAGATTTCAATATCTCAAATTGAAAATCCATTCATGCAACCTGTATGAAATTGAAATACAATATCCGCAGTACCACTAGTTTTAAAACATTCAATCCATCAATTTGCAATTCCATTTCACTGGAAGCGTTCATTTTGCGTCGTAGTACGTTTGGTATGATTTCGTGCGTTGAGACCAACTTCAAAATACAAATTTAAAGGCTTGTGGCGAATATTTAGCTAATAGTTTTCGTATATAATAATTTCGTTAAAAGCAAGTTGTTGTCGGAGCTGTCTCCAAAGCGGACTGACTCTGACTCTGGCATAAATCCAGTTATCTCTATAGAAACGTCCTGTGGTATTTGCTCATATTTCCTTTGAGTGGACTCGGCGCAAGGATATCCGTACTTCGCTTTGAGCCTCAGATCACATTATCAAACCGGTTACACCTATTTTTTTATATTCATGGACATTTCATACAGTCTGTCTAGCCCCAAGCTGAACATATCTTCTATGGGTACCAGATTACTGGTAGAATAATATAGACTTATAAAGTATCTATATTATAAATACATACAAATAATGCATATTTACACCCAGAAACAGTACAATACATTTTCAGAACAGTTGAAATTTATTTGCTTCTCTGACTACCAACTTAACCATGGCTGGATAATATTTCAGTGACTTGAGCTCCTTGTGTCTTAGACAGAGTCAAAACATACCACATCACCATAACAATAATAAATATACAGATACTGACATTCAATTCGAAGGTCTCCGGTTCAAACTGTGTACCGGTGGAAGGGTGTGGGTGCCGGTGAAACACATGCGCCTGGACATATCATCTCCGTCTCGGGTGATGGACGCATTCTGCTGCGTCTCAGTTCGACTCAGTGTATGATCTTAAACTGAATCGCATTACTGTCGTAATGGGCGGGGATTAACTCGCTCCGTCAGTAAATCACATTAAAAAAAAACTTGTGTGTGAAAATTTGGATCACTACGGTAACCAAATCAACGAAATAAACAGTGATTGTACCTACTACGGGCATTTGGAAACGCAAGAAATTGTACACCATCATTGGTTCTGGGTTTTGCAATCAAAATTCAACGTTGGAAGCGATAAGTTCATTTCAAATAAATTCACAGTTCGACGCTCGTTCACGGTAATACAATTTGAGTGCCTATTTGGCACCGTTCCTGGCAGTAAATAATTTCATTAGGTGATGTTCGCTGCTTAGACTCCTGGAATGTTCTTTTATATTATTTGAATACATCTGAATTTGTTATGAGATTCAAGATCTTATTTCGACGGTAAGAAAAATCTGTCCAGGATTTTTCTTACATAAAAGCCGTACACGGAACAAGAAAATTATATAATATCTTACTTATTTTAGCCATGCAATACTTGTGCCAATTTAAAACTTACTCGTAATTATAGTGATATATTGTATAATAAATAGTGGTTTAATTCTAAAGTCACAGGTTGAATGCCATACAAACACAAATGTCCTTTTCGTAAAAAATAATTATGCGTGCGTCTTCAAAACAGTGAAAGAAAATATCACGAGACAAACAAGCATGTCAAAAAAATTATTCAAAGACTTTATCTACCACGGGATCTAATCACTTCAGCCCATTGAAGTGATTAGATCCCGTGGTAGATAAATTCCCATCCTCACCTTCGCTATTCGATAACAGTTCCCTTCAATGAGGACATTTTAGAGACTGGTATGCTAAGAAGCACAACAGTACAATAGTAGTAACAATACATTTTTCTTTGAAAATTTACTCCTATCTTTGGACGATGCTACGAGTACTTACCTTTATACAAAAGAAATACCCAAGATAATTTAAACATCGATTCCCCCTTCGAAGATCCTTGAACTGTGAAACCAGGAATTGCTCAATGGCGTAACACAAATTCAGTTGAAAATAATCTTCTGAATAATTCATACAGTTCATCATCCCATGAAAAAAATGAAATGGGTGCCGTACTTAAATATATGTATATCTATAAAAATAAATAAAATTGCAATAAACGTTGTAATGTCAAAAACAGCATTTAAAAGTACGGCTCCGTGGCTCAGTTGATAGTAGCCCTGCCTTCGAAGCGAGGGGTCCCGGGTCCGATTCCCGGCCGCGGCACACTTTGTGTGGTGAGCATGAAGTTTGTTCTCGAGTCTTGGGTTTCTGTGTTTGTCCATGCCATCTGCGACACAGGGAATCCTAGTGCAGAGGTATGAGCGTGTTAAAAAAAAACTAACTAACATTATAAATGCGAAAGTGACTTTGTTTGTTTGTTACGGTTTCACGCTGAGTACACACTCACACGATTATTTATTATTTATTTAGAGCAAAGAGACGACTATCTATATGTATACTAATAATACTTCCCGAGATAAAATTAAAAAAACTTTTTATTCATAACAGTTTATTTCAATAAACTTCTCAAATCAGCTTCTTCATAAAATAGCAATTACCTAACTAGATTTATTATTACATATATATTTTACATATAAACTCACGTTTACTTATACTATTTGTACATGTACATTCAAAGCTTTTGTGCCATAGCATTATCTACTAATTTATTAAAACTAAATGGAATTTACAATTTATTCACAGTTATCCAACAACCACCAATGACGTACGGATGTATAGGTAATACCTATATCCCAAAACGCAGGAAGTATTTTACGTGTGGAATATCTTATAACTGACATAATAAGACTAGCTCAAACATGAAAACTGACTGTTTTTTATATATCTGTGTGCATGTAATATGCCTCAGGCGCTCCTGTGACATCTTCTATGCGCACAAATATGTAATACGTAATTCACTTGTGCGTGTAAAATTTTACGCTTCCAAACGATACTTGAGATCTAAATAAATATACATATAAATATGAATTTGAGTTTGAATTGTTGCATCAGTCGCATCAATCTTGCCCAAGTAACATCATTAATGTACGAGTAAACTGATGTTTGAACTCGTACATCAGCCTACTCGTACTATTTTTTAGATTGCTTAAACTTAATACAAAACGGAATTAATTTTTATTAAGATGACTTTAATTAACTTTTTATTAAGATGACGATTATTATCTGCGAAAAAATTACACGTCACATAAAAAGAAAACAATGGACATGAGTTACTATCCACCATAGCAAAGACGTTAACATAATTTATACAGTGTAACAAAGTTTGTCAATACAAATTTTCAAGAGTGTGAAATTTACTCATCAATTTTCCATATTCGGAAAACCGTACTGAAACAAGAAATGCTAAGCAAATCTTATTGTTTTGCTTTGATTTTCTTGAATTGCTTGTTTTTGACCACGATAGTATTGTAAAAGCAAGCAAATTTCGATCAAGCATCTTCAGAATCTAATATTTTTCAAGTTTTAATCTAAAATCTATCTATAAGTGAATCTAATATATTCACTTAATCATCCTGCAAGCAAAAACGTAGGTCTGCTCTGAATAAGTTATAAGTATATGTAAAAACTTATATATCGGCATATTTTTGAATCTACGTTTGAAGCAAGCTTTGTCTAGTAATAGCTCGTTTAATATATATTATCTATTTTTACATTTCTTGGCACTTTAGTTGAATATTTATTATTAATTTATGTAGTCATTATGCGGTAAGGAATATAAATTATTTACATACTTTTAATGATTACATATTTACAATTTAAACCAATTTCTATTTAGGTTTAAAAGGTAATTTTGAGGCACGTGACAATGCTCTTATTATAAGAATTTTATCATTTGGACGGGTTATAAATAGTATTTATATTGAACAAAATAAATAAATAAGTGTATAATAGTAAAATTCAAACATTTAGTAAAAGCAGGGGCGAAGTTGTATTTACGAAGCTTTTCGGAGAGTTAGGGCCTTATTCATAACGTATTTTAATATCCCTTATATGTTTGTGTTTTGATGATTTGAAAGGGGGTACACCTTCGCTTAACTATTTGAATGATTAAATGCTCAACAATCTAATCTACACAGGTTTCACCTTTCCACGAGGAATCTTGAGGACTGATGACTCGAGATATGTCCTTGTCGAAAGCTACACCAAAAGTGAATCACTGCATCCAAGCCACTCTATATCCTCGCGTTGGTGTCACTGCTCGGTACGATGCGACGATCCGATAACCGATAATTTACTACCTAGGCAGACTGATTTACCAATTATGTACCCTTTAGCTAATTATTACTAATGAATCAGCGGTAACATTAATTACCAGCGGTATTGCTACTCCTTGCACGTACGTGGCTAAAATACGCAGTAAAGGTGAGAGAATACAAAAACTGTCAGTAAAATACGTTTATGAATAAAACCCTCAAACTATAGTTGAAGTGACTATAGTCACGCTCATCTTTCTCCCAGGCCGTAACCATTGTTGCGCACGCGAGTTCTGGAGTATTGCTAGTGGTAACATCATTTTAAAGATGTCCTACTTGATCAGACGTATGACGTCTGAATAAAAATAAAACATGGAAAATTTTTACGTGGTATTCTAATTTTTATTTTTTATTTTATGCTTCTTTTGTTTTTGTGCCAAAATAGTTTTTTCCAATGAGGTTTCATTAGTTTCAAAAACATTTTAGTAGCGTTGTACCTAAGTCGGTGGTGAAAAAGTTGAACCCAAATTCGGACACACCCTTTTTAATCATTTAATATCACCCTTGAATTCATTCTTAACGAGTCTGTCCGTGCGTAGCAATCGAATCAGGCCTATCACAACAGGCGCCCGTTTAGTTCAAGAACTTTTTTAGTCGACTTGAAGACATTTTCCCGGATTTTTTGTTGCTAAATGTATGTTGCTTACAATTTATGAAGGTTTAAAAATGTTACTATGAAAACTTGAGATAGGTTATAAAGAAAAACTGAGTCATAGAAAAACAAATTATATATCATACGCTAATTAGATACAATTGGATGCATCGCATTCATTAATCGAAAATATTAGCATTGTTACAGGCGTTGTTATTGAAAACTACATACGAGCGAAGCATTTCAAATATTCCGAAAGATTAATTAGAACCCTAAAAATATTACAAGCATTGTTAAAAATACAATCAAAATACTCTTTGCGATGTTACAGATTAAACGCTCATTCGAATATATTAATTGGTTCCTTTGAACAGCCATGTTAATTGAAACTCGGTCGTTTTAATTACCTTATGATGCCGCTACATTGAAGTTATGTAACGTTGATTAATAGTCGTATCGAATTATTTAAATAACAAATGTACCTACAAAACTTGTGACGCAAGAGCATGTTCGCACTAAGCTCACAGCCAACAGTTGTGCTGGCGGCTAACTCTGAGCCGCAAATCAGCCAGAGGCCAGTTAGTCGGTGACTCAGTGAGAGACTAAGTAAAAATGAACAAAAAAATCATTTGCACACACACATGTGTAAGTCTAACAAATAAACCGACTCCAATACTTACATTTACTTATAAATTTTAAAATTATTATGGTTATGACCATTCTTATTCGAGTTACCGATATATTTACCATGATTTGTGAGTTTTGTCGACTCACGAGATCTAGCGTCAGGGACTTAGAATGACGCATGAAACTGAAAACTCACAAATCAAAGTAAATATCTCGGTAACTCAAACAATAATTTTGCATTAACGTATTTTACGCCCTTGGGGTGGAATTATTTCATGACATTTCTATGGAAAGAATCATCCAAATTGGTACACAAATGATGAAGAAATAATGTTACAAAAAACACAGTTATATTGAGAACCTTTTTATCTTTTGAAGTCGGTTCAGGTAAGAATATATTTATGGCGTGGCAAAAAGGTCAGGGACTCAGCCACACTGTTTTCGCTATTTTTCCAAAGATAAGCTCCCTACAGTTATTAAACAGTTAACGGTTAACCCTACGGTTACTTAACAGTTAACTGTAGTGAAAGTAAACAACTTTTTGTGTGCTAAAACTATAGTTGTTTCTCACGAAGTTAAGATGTATTTCTATAATAAAAAATGTAAACGTAAAGAATGGAAAGTAGGTACAAACTTTTTAATACAAATTGTAATTAACGCTAACTGATGGGTCACATAGTGAGCGAGTAACTAAGTGAGTAATATGAACATGCCCTAAGTTTGCAGAACCTATTTCATAAACTGGGGTGGATTATGTAACATTCAAACATGAAAATATTTTGTTTTTATATAACGTTTTAATTTGTTACTATGTAACTTTCAATCACTTTTAATTTTCGTCTTTGGTGTTATATAAATTTTCTTATTTGCAAACTGAAAATGGAAGAAAGCCTAGAAGCTTTTCTTCTCGTGTTAATTAGTGGTCAACAATGCTGTCAGAGTTTACATGCCGCGCGAAGGCCTTCGTGCTCTCTGAAGCACGAACTGAACTAGTTAGAGCGTTGTTAAACCTCAATGTAGCGACATTAATCAAAGTCAAAAGTCAAAGTCAAAGTTCATTTATTGTGGAAACACATGTTTAAATAGGATTTAAATAATTATCTTTTTCATTCGTTTCAATGCATTTCTACCCAAAGGGCGTACAATATTTTGATTACAATTTAGTCAATTATATTTAATAATAGCAAAATAACACAAAAAAGAATATAAATAAGAGATAATAATAATAATAAAAAATAGCAATAACAATAACAATTAATAAGGCAATAAAAAAAATAAAATATATATATATATATTAATTAATTGTCAAAGTACTATCCTTCATAAATTCATTTATTGTGTAATAACATTTATCTAATAATGTGGTTCTCAACTTCCTCTGAAACATTGGAGTCGGCAATTCTCTGAATGATAGTGGCAGTTTATTATATATTAAAGGAGCCATACAAAAGATACTTTTGCGCATCAATGTTGTCCGACAGTTACGAATACACACTTTATGTTGATCTCTTCTGTTACGATTAACGACATCAGACAGACGACAAAATAGATTTGAGTTTTGTCTGACAAACATAGCCGCCTCAAAAACATACAGCGATGGAACACTCAATATTTTGTTTTTTACGAAATAAGTTTTGCATGAGTCTGTAACTTGAAGGTGGAACATCGCTCTAATACATCGTTTTTGGTATTTAAATATTTTATCAACTTCAGTAGAATTACCCCAAAATTGTATACCGTATCTGATATTTGAAGCAATTAGACCGTGATACGCTGTAAGCAGAGTGTCCTTATTAACTATTTGGGACAGTTTATAAAGAACATAAACAAGACTATTAATTTTTTTACTAAGATTCTCTATATGTGGCTTCCAGTTTAATTTTTGGTCAATGTTAATACTTACAATATTATCACTTTTGCTGAAATACCACTTCGATCTTACAAATGTACTACACAATAGGACCGGACTCAGAAAGGCAAACATTTTGTTAAAAAACTTCCAAGAATATTGGTCGTCTTTTAAATTTACCATTCGATATCGATATAGATTTAGATTATATTAAATTTGACTGTAAATTAAGTATTTTCTGAGTGGATATGCCTATCGGAATCCGGGTGATTAAGTTAAAGGTTTAATATTAATACTAACATATTTAATCAAAAAGTGAATATAACCTTTGAGTCAAACATGTTTTAACAAAATGTAAATCTATACTGCAGCTGCTTATTTTGTCCCATAACAATTCAATAGTCTTAGTATTGAAATCCTAATAAAAAAACATACAAGTCACTGCCTTAGTTTCAATATTGACAAACAAGATGTAGACGTAACTAACACAATTATATTGTTTCTGAATGGACCAAGCTCGCAGAAAGAAAGTAATTCTTCCATTAGGGTATTTTTGCTTGTTCATCCTCATGGAGCGCTGGATATATATAGTTTGAAAAAGCGCTAAACTTAGTAATAGTAACGCGTGATCTTGTAGGAAGGTAGTATTTTTTTAAGAATTCAACGGTTTTTTTTTTACTTTGACATAATCTTGATTAACTTGTCCACATGAGAAAAAATTTTGATTGTGAAATAAAAATATAGAAAGAAATATATCTTCTGCTCTTTGTGTTTTACTATTACTTTTATTATATAGCTTTACAAGCTATAATGGATTTCTGAAACAAAAGGTACAACTTTATCATGTTTAAAATTTGCACGTTCTGTAAAGTTTAAGTACCTCCAAATTATAAAATACCTATTTTCAAACTTTCAATTCAACGTTTTCAATTCTGGCTGAAGAAACTTTAGCGAGTCTCTTAGATATAAAAGAAAATCTTAAAAGAGAAAGAAAAATATAGATAATATATGAACGTGACTTTACATAAAAGGAAAATAACAATGAAAAAGTTGAAGATCAGAAGTTGAATATGAACACCGAAGAGAATGATTAGTTAGTGTAGTGAGAGAATATCAAACATAATGTGTAAGCTTACTATTCGATTAAGTTTATCCAATTCCACTAAGAGTTACATAAACCTAAAGTAATAAGATACGCATATACTCGTACGTACCTACGCATTTCGTTATAGTTTCTTCGACTTGTGGAAAGTAGATATATTGATAAAGATGGTATCTGTGGCGTGCTTGTACGGTGCAACTTACTGATAAGAGAGGCCTATTTTTAATCTAAGATAATGGTGATGATTCGTGTTAAAATTTCAATCCGCCCTCCAAATATTAAAATTAATTATTATTCCGACAAAAAAAAATGCTTAATAAAAGAAAACTTTTCTAGTTAAACATAAAACTTGGTCATGTTTTCGCTAATAAAATTCCACGAAGCAATTTGTGAGCCATAAAAAATATGAAACTGTTTTACTTTATTAGACATCGCGTAACTTTGATGAATATTTTGTTGTTAGTGATATTAGTTTTGCTGTTTGTATTGTATATAAATAAGAAATTAAAAAAGTAAGTGATTTAAAAATTGATACTATATATTTAAAACATTTACAAAATATAATAATTATTCCTTGTGTATTTTTGTATCGTAGTATAGGGTAAAATATGCAAATGAACCATCTAATCAATTACTTCCAATAATTCCGAAAAAAGCCTTCATTAACAATAGCTGCTTGCTTGAACCACACTATGAAATTCATTAATCAAAATACATGTCATCGTGTCAAAGGTGCGGCGTGTGGTTTTCCTTATTTCAGCGTACTTTGTCCAATTTGTCCAATTCATAGAAGGTTATCAAAGCGTGTAGTGGACAAGACAAGCAATTCGTATTGAGTCCAGTTCTCAAATGGTCCAGTGAGCAAAGGGTCTAAATACAGAGAAGTTGTAAATTCCCTCAAATACCTCAAAGGTTATATACAGGTTATTTAAATACATATGACAAAAATAATAATAAAGTAAACACAATCATCAAATAATTAAAACATCGTAGGAAATCAAAAAAAAATCATCAATTATTAGCGAAAAATCGAATTATTTAAAGTTTGTTATTTCTCGTCCAATTCCAATTTTGACCTAATAAAGCACAAGCTTTGTCCAGTTTTCCAACGATTCCAGGCGTATAAATGCGTATAAACACTATCACTAACAGCGATTTGTAACCTAGTTTATTGCACCATAGAGTTTATAATTCAATGAAGCACTATAGTGGCGTCTCTTCACCGGATTCACTGCACGGCATCCTAACTACCGTTGCACCTGAAAGCACCCCGACGCCTTCTAAGCAAGATCTTCTATTCGTCACTACATCCCTTAGGAAAGCTCTTCTAGGGTTAGCTAAGTCCGTCCCTGTGATGGACCGCGTCAGTCTTCTTAAAGCGGGAAGTTTCAAGGCTTCTTCGTAAGAAGGTGGCTCATCAGTAGGAGTGGTGACATCCCTGCCTTGGAAAGGATCTCTAGAACAGGTTGCTTCTAATTCACTAGAATAGAACAAAGTAGTATCGTTGTTTCTACTCGTCTGTGGCTCAGGTACTGACTCGTAATTCGAATTCGATGATCGAAAGTCTTCTAGAATCTGTCTCGCACTTCGAGCAGTCGTCAGAACCCCTGCCCATGACCTTCTATTTTGCTGCTTCGCTTCATGTGACCCTGGATTACCGATATTGTAACTAGAATGTGTGCTGGCTATAGACACTTTCGGCCTTCTCGTTGGCTCGTCAAATGAAGCCGCCTTTATGGCTTGTCTGGGTCTTTCTGGCTCCATTTCTATGACATGTTCGGAGTTTCTAACTGGTTCTTCTCTGAGTGCTGCATCTATGCGCATAGCTTCTGAGTATGAAGGCACTAAGGCGCAGTTGCCTCTGATAGCTGCGAATAGTTCTAAGCTATCTACAGTTGAAGCATGAGATAGGGGCAGGGTTCTGGTTGGTCGGGTATTGGAAGTTACTACTACGGTTTGTTCGTCGGGTAATGCCCAGGCGTAGTTGGTAGCTGTGACTGGGGGCAGTGTATCCGATAAGTGCGTGTCTAGGTCGAGTTGCCGACTTGGGTCGAGCTCGTAGTTTGTGCCAAAGATTTTTGTTATCTGCACATAAATTTTAAGCATGAGTTATCAAAAAAAGGTACAGTATTAGATTATGAGAATAAAACTCTGATTCTGACATACATAAAGATTCTGACTTAAATAGATTCCGAAAAATTTGTTTTGTGACTAGCAAGTGTTAGCGGGTTATTCAAATATATATAAATAGCAATAGCAATTTATTAATAAACTCACCGTATAGTGGACGTAAGCTGTATTGCATTCAATGAGTATCCTAAGAGGCCAGGATAAGAGCAGACATGACAGTGTCCAAAACAGTACTTGTGATGAATACCAAGGGCAACGGTCGACATCCCTGGAAAAATATTCTTGTAAATATTTGATGAAAGCATTAGCAACAACTCAAAATGTAACGGTTAATATCAAACTGATGACTGAAATAAAAGTTAAATAAAACTGGCTTTAAAACTTCTCTTGGATTGAGAATATAAAAATTTCTTGGAATTTCGCCCAAGATTTTTTTTATGGGACAACCCTAGAGATATACCCTATCCAATAATAAAACATTCCAACTCGGTTCAAAATTTACAAAGATATCACGTAACAAACATGAAAAAAAAATACAAGCAGTTTAAAAGATAACAACAAACATCAAAAAATGCTACGCGATATGTTAAGTGAGATATATTTTGCATAGATAATTTGTTCCCATGGTTGGTTAGTTTATCTACGCTAATATAACCAATTTGAATGGTTATTTTTGGCACGAATTCGACTATTGTTTACTAAAGCGCACTGATTCATACTAATCATATTTATACAGTTGGACTAACACACACATATGAAGTTAAATTCAATAATTACCTGTAAGCAACCATGTATTCCTTGAACGATGTGACCCCAATAAGATCAAGACCTTCTCTCATCTCCATAAAGTCATCAAATCTCTCGTGTTCAGCGAAGAATCGCGACCTTTGGTCTTCGAACTCTGAGGACAAAGACCTTTGCTATTTCTAAAAGCTTTGTGTATTATGTACGAAAGACATTTTCATTGAAGTAAAATATTTTTATTAAAATAGCTCTAACAAGAGTGCTTAATGGAATAAGTTGAGAGATCAAGTAAGATGGGGGAACATGCTAAAATTAAATTGTTTTTGGCAAATACAGACTATTCTTGCTCTTGTGATACGTTATTATTGTATATGCTCACGAATATTTTTACCTATATGTAAAATTTTACGTTTCCAAACGATACTTGAGATTGTACAATAGATAGATTCGTTACTACCGAATTTGATGCTTACCGCTGGCAGCCTCGATGTTGGCGAAAGCAAACCCCTTGCTGAAGCGAACCTTCGTAATGGGGGTCTTGGAGTCCAACACCAGATTCCTGGAGGCGTCACGTTGACCACAGCACGCGTGGGAGAAGGAGGTGCTCGCACTGTGTGTGTTCACTCTCTCGTAGTATACCTATTGACAAATAAGTCTATTAATAACCGGGAATTCATACTGATAAAACCTTGGTAAAATTTTGGAATCAAAGTTACACTGACTATCGGGAATGAATGAACGAAAATTAATAAAAAATTCTATAGGAAATGATCCTTAATTAAACTAAAGGCTACTAGAGTTTTTTTCTCTAATTATTCTTGCTCTTTGTATGTATAATATTAATATAAAAAAATCAATTGCCGAGTGTTATTCTCGAAATAATTGAAAATCTTTTCGAGTGATTTGAATATTTTATTTTGGTTGTGTTTTCTTACTGGGGCGGTTGAAGCAAGAGGAAATAAGGAAATCTCCATGGAACATAAAGAAAATGTTGAAAAGAAAATGGTTTTAGGTACGAAGTTTACTGACTCTTCTAGTTGAAGATAAAAGTTGTATTCTGATTATCGGATTATTATATAACGATTTATATTACTAGAGAGGAATTATTTGTGGAAAAACAATGATGGCTAGGAGCTCATCTCGTGTCACATATACGATCATTAATCACACCCCCTGAATACAAGGTTTCCTATCGAAGGGAGCGACACAAAATAACTTGATTAACCCAGACTAAGCACACCAGACGTAACTGATGCACGCTGAAGTTAAAAGCCACTTTATTGCGTGCACAATAAAGCTGTTCTCACACTGTGTACAGTTATAGGCTTTAATAAAGGAAATATGATCATATTGTTTCATGAATTTATTGAGTTCCAAGGCATTAAACCTGAGCTTCGATCGACTACCGGTGTATACTGATGCACGTGTTTCGGTCGATATCACATCAACGTTCGATGTTTGACTATGCTAACATTGTTTGCACAACAGGGAGGGTGCAAATGTAAACGTAAAGTGTATTAAGGTTCCGCGCGCAAAGGAAAAGAAAACCTTATTACTGATATTACAGCGTCTGTCTATCCTTTATATACTTTCAGAGAGCTGTACAAGTTACTAGCGACCGCCCCGGCTTCGCACGGGTGCAATGTAGATTCTAATGTGGGCAGTTTCTCTACTGTAATATGCATGTATACTACATATAAACCTTCCTCTTGAATTACTCTGTTTATTGCTGAAAACTATTGGGTGTGTGAATATGACTCCGCCCCTTTTTGTCAAAATAAAACACATTTGTTCGCTTACAAAATTAAAAAAAAAAATTATTGAAAGTATGCTCCATCTGCAGCTACAGCCTTCGCCCATCGTTCAGGTAGTTTTCGTATTCCTTGCTGGAAGAAGTCCTGGTCTTTTGAGCTTATCCAGTTGTCAATCCAAATTTTGATACTTTCACATGAAGTAAACTTTTCTCCAGTAAGGTCTGTCTGCATCGTCCGGAATAGGTGGTAATCCGAAGGAGCTATGTCTGGTGAATATGGCGGGTGGGGTAACACTTCCCAGTCCTGTCCCTCTAAATATCTTTTTACGACTTCTGCGGTATGCGGTTTGGCATTGTCATGCTGAAGAACTAATTTGTTATGTCTATTCACCCATTCTGGTCGTTTTTCTTCTATGGCTCGCTTCAAACGCATTAGTTGTCGTCGGTAAACTTCTCCATTAATAGTTTCAGAGGGTTTGAGCAACTCATAATATACAATACCTTTCTGATCCCACCAAATACAGAGCATGACCTTGGCACAGTGAATATTTATTTTTGGCTGTGATGGGCCTGGTTCGCCTGGTTTCACCCAAGCTTTTTTGCGTTTAGGATTTTCGTAGTGTATCCATTTTTCGTCTCCTGTGACTATCCGATGCAAAAATCCTTTTCTTTGCTGTCTTTGAAGCAGCATTTCACAAATGGTTTTCCGACGTTCCATGTCTCTTTCTTTTAAATCATGTGGAACCCAGTAACCGGCTTTTTGAATCATTCCCATCATTTGTAAACGCTTTGCAACAGTTGAACGATCAACATTTAATGCTGCAGCTAATTCTGATTGAGTTATTGGCGGAATCTTCCGCCAATAATGCTTCCAATTCAGCATCTTCAAATTTTTTTGGTGGTTTTCCATGTTCTTTATCCTCAGTACTAAAATCGTTATTTTGAAATCGTCGAAACCATTCCTTGCAAGTTGTATTAGACGGAGCATGCTCACCATAAATCTCCACAAGCAAACGATAAGTTTCCGCTGCAGTTTTCTTCGCAATAAAATAATGTAATAACACTTCCCGCAAATGACGTTTATTTGGAATAAAAACCGACATTTTCGAAAAGGTGAAAACAATTGTTGCTTACACTTCAACCAAATATCATAAAATGCGTTAGATAGCTGACATTCAGTACTATCGAATACAAGTATGGTCATTTATTAGTACACGTAAACAATACTAAAAACGACATCTGTTGAGAAAGGGCGGAGTCATATTCACACACCCAATATTAAATGCGTAGTTTAAAAGAACTAAGCGTACATACAGCGGGGGTGACTTTGTTTTATACTATGTAAGAATTTACAAATTTTACATCAATTTGGCTGGAAAAAAACTGACGCCAAGACCACTTACATAAGAAGAAAAAGGGGTATAATGCTCATACTATAGTCATTTGCGTTGTTTGACGATTCACGCTTTGAGTGAAGTGACGGATTGTGTTGACGAGAATGTGAACAACAAAATGCATTTAGCCACTCCACTGAATCTAGTTTGTGCCGCTGCGACATACTCAGCGCGAATACAAATATCGTGAGATTCCGTTGAAATAAACAGGAATTTTATGCTTTTCACTTGAAAACTAAGAAGTGGTTTTCAAGTGAAAATTACTTTCATAAAAGTACTGTTTTAGCCTCGAATAGTTCCACAGATATACAGGTCTGAGAGAGATTAAATTACTGTCGAAGCCAATTCCGTATTTTATTTATTTACTACTCTTAGAAATAAATTCTTTGTCGATAGTACTCGTAGGATGGTACCAACAGTGGGAACATTAGAATGTACGAATCCATCACGTGTCTTCAAGGTTTGTTTGATTCTGGGACATCCGTATCAGCCTCTAATCTTCCCACAGCAGGGATACCGACCTATTCTCGATAATTGAGAGAGAATGGGCTTTGATCTACCACAGGAGCCCCTCCATCCCTTAAGTTTTTATCAACTGCGGAAGAGTGATACCGTACCCGTAGCCCCAGCGTGAAGGCGTAGTGTAGGAACACCAAGGGGGTTTTAGTGTGTATTCCCCCAGCACTGCTATTTCTGAGTAGTGTTGGAGGTGAGTCACACATGACTCATTTGGGTATACGCAAAGTATTTCCCCCTTGGAAAAAAAAAGGGATACCGACCTATCCTCGATAATTGAGAGAGAATGGGCTTTGATCTACCACAGGAGCCCCTCCATCCCTTAAGTTTTTATCAAGAAAAAGTAGCATGTAACCGTCTCCAGGGTTACATCTGTCTCTATATGAAAATTCAACATAATCGATTCAGCGGTTAAGGCGGAAAAGCGTAACAAACAAACTCCAGAAATCCTATCCTACTAATATTATAAACACGAAAGTTTGTAAGTATGGATGGATGTTTGTTACTCAATCACGCTATAACGGCTAAACGGACCTGGATGAAATTTGGCACAGAGATAGATTATAGTCTGGAATAGCACATAGGCTACTTTTTATCCCGGAAAAATTTACGATTACCGTAGGAAATCCAACCGCGGGTAACACTGCGGGGCACAACTAGTAACAGTTATTAGTTAGGATAATTGTTTGCATAATACTAGTATTTTAATATAACATATGGTCAAAGTCCCAAAGGTTAAAGGAATAACTATTCTTGAATAATGTTTATATCGATTTAAAATATATTATCGCAGAAGGATCTTTGTTAAATTGATAACAATAAATAGAATTGATTAATTAAAAAAAGGAAGATTAGTTATTAGCGCGGACGTGGCTGCTTAAATACTTACACACAATGTGCCTTCAGTTACAATCGGACTGCAGTTTGTTAAGTAATTACGTTAATAACAGGTTAAGTGCGTAATAATGGGGGTCCAGTTGCTCGCGTCTGTAGGTCTCTTTGAATCCCTACACGTGCGTGTAGGGATTCAAAGAGACCTACAGACAAAAAATAGCAGTAAAACTTGTGCAAAGTCCGCTTGGAGAAATACTGTCTCCACATCTGGTTATATGCCGTCAAGCAGTAGTGCACTCTTATTTCTGTGTTCCGGTGGATGGGTTTGGGTGCCGATGTAAACGCATAACAACCCCGAGCCGGGGATGAGGCGTATCATCCCCGGCTCGGGTGACTTCTCATACTTTGGTCAGGGCGGAAGTCGTATTGCTGTTGTTATTGGCGGAGGTAACCTTAACATCAGGCCTTCAGCTCACCCCACTTTCATTACATAAAAAAAAACTCTTTCACTCTACAGCTTTATCATTGTTGCACATAAAACATTAGAAATATAGTTATTTAAGTGTGTATATATGTTTAGTGGTGTGTAAGCTTCTAGAAAAATTAAAACCCAGTCACTAATAGATTTATGTCTAGAGTAAGAACATATACCAGTAAATACGTTTACGCAATTTTACAGTATGTTATGCCCTCTATAAATACCGAAGCCGTCAGCCTCAGGGTTTATTTTGGTTTACATTTACAAAACAAACTCTCCCTCGGTCTTGCCTCTGGGCTGACATCGAGCCGGTGTATACCATGCTTAGTTAACTGTAGATATAATAAAGCAATAAAACGGTCAAAAAGTCCCGTCCTTACCATTTTAATTTGTCATTTGTGGTTAATCTGGGCATTATATTATAGTGTTAAAGCTGTTGAAATCGTTGAATATGAATATTAATCAGTCTAGTTACCGCAAATTGTCTATTTACACCCATTTTGCCGCTTTAAGTAAGTAAGTATTAATATTTCAAATCAAATATAGTTTATTGAAAAAAATAACAATAGATTATAAAAACCTTTAGAAAAATGATGATGCCTTAAAACTGTGTCCCAGACATCAACGCCCACCCCCGTTGTAACAGAAACATAATTAAACAATTATACCTATGCCTGTCAGTCAAAAATTACTAACGAAATTTGCTAGACAGGAGAAATCGGTCTTCCGCTCCACGGATTTGGATGAAATTTAGTACCCGGATAGGATAATCATACAGGCTACTTTTGGTCCCGGAAAACTACGAGTAACGGATAAAAAAAATTGAAATCCACCCAGCTTGCTTAAAGAATCCGTATTCATTTGTTATTTTCCCATTTTTTTTTTGCTTTTCTATGAATTTTTTTTTCGCCCGTTTTATACGATTTGCATGCTTCTTCTTTGAAATGGTAAGATGTGCCCTCTGAGGGCGAGAAATACGGGATTAAAGTATTGAAGCCGGTTTATACGAATTTTTTAATTAGTCACTTCTCAATAGAAATAGTTTATATCACATTTATTTCTATTGGTTTAAGCAGCGAACGCTAGGGAAACTGCCAGGTGGGGTATATTTAATATTAATCGTCATATTCTAGCCAATATATTCAAAACCTTAATAAATTATGCCTTCAAATTAAATAATAATAATAATAATAATATAATAATAATAATAATAATATAATAATTAAATAACAGTTGTAATTACCGATGGTTCTCCGTTTCTGAGTAATAACTGATGGCAGGGTTATCAGTTATAACTGGTAAGCAAATATCAGTTCTTTGTCAAGTCATTATAATTAACACTTTGTTTTGTATCTTCTAGAGCCTTTTAACTTTATAAAAATAAAAGCCGAATATCCCAAACCACAATCCCGAAATTGGCGGTAATATTAAAATTTACTGATAGCAAGGGGTTGCATTGTTTTATAGGAACACTGAAAATTGTTATATCCAATCGTAACCGGTTACCGAGCCATCCGTTATTATTATTACCCAAAAATTTTGAACCGTAATGTCGGTAAATGACGCTTTTAATGTAACAGATTTAAACAACGCCTTATTAAAATGATAACTGGGCAAACTGCTCCACTCTAGACGCAGGATCATATTCTCGAGTATATACAATAATACTGTCCGAGGGGTTTCTAGTCTGTTTCTTCCCCTCGGGTTGGTCGGTTAGGGTTGGAACAGACGTAAAAACTGACTGTAATTTGATATATCTGTGTGCATGTAATGTGCCTAAGGAGTGTGTGACACGTTATAGGCTCACGAATATGTTTACTTGAGTGTGTTAAATTTGACGTTTCCAAACGATACTTGAGATCAAAAGGAATAAATGAGTTTGTGTTTGAGTTTGAAACGCATCATATTAAGTAACCTAAACTACCACTGAATATTCTTACTACTATTTTATAGTCGTATATGCGAAAGTTTTGATAATGTTTTGTTACTCAATCACGCCTGAACGGCTAAACGGATCTGAATAAAATCTGACATAAAAATAGATTATAGTTTAGAATAGCACATATGCTACATAGTATCCTAGTAAAACGTATGGTTCCCGTAGGATGGCCAACTGCGGGTAACACCGCGAGGCATAGCTAATATAAGAATATTTGAATAATTGCTACAGTAAATGTAAATTACAATAATATAGGCAACGAATGCGTCGCGACCGGTGCTTTGTGAATTAGATTCCATTAAGTTGATTGCTGTGTTTTTATTTTTTGCAAATTGATGGCTCCGTGGCTTAGTTGGTAGTAAGTAGCCTTGCCTTCGAAGCGAGGGGTCCCGGGTTCGATTCCCGGCCGGGGCACACTTTGTGCGGTGAGCATGAAGTTTGTTCTCGTGTCTTGGGTGTTTGTCTTGTGTTTCTTTGTTTTTCCATGCCATCTGCGACACAGGGAATCCTAGTTCAGAAGTATGAGTGTGTTAACGTTGTTCGTTGTTGTTTATAGATATACATAGACATTTTTGTGAACGGGGTGTGGTTTGGGTTGTTAACTGGTAAGCAGCATTGCGTGTCTCGCTTTGACGTTTATTTACAGTGATATAATCCACTGAGCAGTACTGAAGCTTGTCGCCAATTTATTTATTTTTTTTATGTGATTGAATGACGGAACGAGCTTAGGGCCCACCTGATGGTAAGTGGTGACCCTCGCCCATGACAACAGTAATGTGCGCGACTCAGTATGAAATCCAAATCTTTACTGAGTCGCATTCATCCTGCTGCGTCCATCACCCGAGACGGGGATGATACGTCCCATGCGCATGTGATTTCACCGGCAGCCACACCCTTCCACCGGAACACAGCAATGCAAACACTACTGCTTGGCGGCAGATTCCAGATGTGGTGGCAGTACCTCTCCGGACGAACTTGGCACAAGTTCTACTGCTACTTTAGGTTGCTCCTTTAGCACCACCCAGGGGGCACGTGTAGGGAATCAAAGGGTACACACCTACGGACGCGAGCAACTGGACCCCCCAATTATTGTTCTCTCTCTTCATCTCAGAGACAATTTTTCCGCTACAATATTTTTTACCACTAATAACTTCAGTGATTACAATATAAAAAAGGTTGTTATAACTATGATTGTAAGCCACGGACCTCGTTAAGATTTGACAGACGGAAATGCCCAAACCAAGCGAAACCAGAAATAATCAAGGCAAGTTCAATTCAGAAACACGAAAGGATCCGTACCATTGAAATACTTGTGGAAGTGGTTCTGAGTAATTACTTAGTTGATAGCAAGAGGTGATTTGATTATCTGTAGGTGTGTGTATATTGATATAAGATTATCTGACTAGACATACTTTTTACAAATCACATAAAAAATGGCGCCTTCTACTTTTTCAATCTTTGTTTCCATAAAAACTTAATTTGGACTATTACGAACATTATAAAAAATATGTCCAAATTTGTTTTGCCATTTTTTGTCCCCGATATAATTTTTTTTTTAATGTGAATAATCAGGCACACAACCGAACGGCTCACCTGATGGTATGTGGCTATAGACGCTTGCAACACTCAAGATGTTACCAACTTGGTGCTTATCAGCTAAAAACTTTTTAGGAAGATTTTCAGCTCGCGTCCGTAGGTTTGATCTCTAAACGTGCCAACGAATGGACCAACAAAAATAGGTTAAAAATAGGCACCTGTATGTTTGTCTGTGTCGAAGCTCTCAAACGAGTGAACCGATTTTGATGCGGTTTTCTGTATAAAAGTTGACATTAGATGGTTCTTAGCTATAATTTGTAAAACCTATTCAGGCATTTGAAGATCATCAGGCTATTACCATTACACTAAATTGGAGTTTTAAAATTTTCGTAAAAAGAACTTTTTATTTATATAGTTAATTTACCTGTGTAGTAGTGTAGGCGTCGCCGTTCCTGTATCGCGTGACCTGCCGCTTGCGCCGCACGTAATGGTAGCAAATTGCCTTCCACCTGAAAACCAGACATGATATCACTTACGAAATACGGTTATATAGGCACTTTGAGAAATACGCTTAAATTGGCTCTAGCACTAACTTTTGAATTAAGAAGTAGAAATGTATAATTTTCTATCATTACACCAAGCCGCCAAGCAGTGTCTCGTACCGCATTTATGTGTTCTTGTAGACATGTGTGAGTGGCGGTGAAATAACGTGATGAGAATTTACATCCAACACGATACTACATAGGTATTCCCATACTTTGGTATATAGCGAAGAATTTACTCCTATTCCTATAATTAAAGGTAACCACTTCATTACAGGTGGGCAGCAAGCTAGATTCGTAAAGACAATTAAGAGAAAAAAATACTACTTAAGGTACCCTAGAAATTCCTAGGTAGTATTATAATAAAATCCTGAAAAATTACTATAATTTTTTTTTTATTGATGGATCCAGCCGTTATTTTCTGAAAGTCTATGTTAATAAGATCTGAAACTGGGTAATATTTAGTACCTTCGCTAAACGTCATATTTTTGTCAGCTGGTTTCCTCGCGATGTTTTCTCGGACCCTTTTGAGAACGTGGTATTGCGCATTTTTTAGGAAGACTAATTGGTGTTCGTTTAGATTTGAATTATTGACCTTCACATTAAAAGTCGACGTCTGAACCTTTGGGCTTCCACGCTCTCTACTGTATCTTGGACCATCACGCTTGTGGTTTGGCTACACGTTGTTTACAATGCCTCTAGTATATGGAGAATTAAGATTGTGGTTATTCTACGATACCAATATTATAGCACGTAGCAATGATCTACACGTGCCATAGCCACTAATATGACTATAACTACGAAGGAAATAGAAAACTTTGGACTATTGTTCTCTTTAGAGCATAACGATACGTTATGTAACTGTAAACGTTCACCTGAATTTAATAGCATAATAATATAAGGAGAAATCATTACCAATATCCATGGACATTTTACACAGCGCCATTCAGCACCAAACTAAGCATAGCCACGCACACACTATGGGTGTGATAACTGATAAAATATTTATACAGTACAATATTACAGTACAGTACAGTACAATATCAACACCCAGACACAAGAGACACATTTATCTTCATCAAATAAATGCTTCTTCTGAGTGGGAATTGAACCCAAGACCTACGACACAGCGTAGAAGGCAGAGTTGTGACACCTTTCATTTGCTATTTTGATGTTTTAGTACGTCAAAGATAATTTTGTACTCGATCAATTAAAATAATCAAACAGCGTTAAAAAAAGTGTACAGTAAAAAAGTAAAAAGATAACGTAATAATTATTTAATTGGTAATTTCGATATGTTACAAAGCAAAAAAAAACTTTTAAAGGCCGGAAAAAACTTTAGTAATAAATAACTCCGAGATTATCTAGAACCTTATTCCACTACATGCGGTAAGTCATGAAAAGGTACAATAAATCTAAAAATACATCCATTGGACAGATCCTCAAGCTGATAATCAATAGTCTATTTCCATCACAACCAGAGTACCAACCACCTCGAGGGATATTGCATTTGCATCCGTTACCCTGAGAGATGTGCGTTGACGTTATGTGCTTGTAATTGAACCGATGTTGAATCGGCTCACAAATCATGTTATATATTTAAACGAGTATATTTATTTCTCGTAATTCGGAAACGGCTCTATCGATATGGATAAAATTTTGTGTTTAGATAAAGTTTTTTCAAGTATACCTGTATAATTGTATTTCTCGCAAAAATTCAATTTTTTACAAAAAAAAAATATACAAAAAACGTGCGAAGCTTGGTCGGCCAGGTTCTGAAATGAATGTGAGTACGATGTCTTGTTTTTTATAGCTGATCAACCTATGGAACTAAGAGTCACATAGACAGTCAGTTTTTAATGAGAATTAGCTGCAGAACAAGCAATTGGCCCACAAATGGTTACCGTCGCCCATAAACAACATCATTACAAGTCAGGACATCACCTGCCAAAGTATGAAAAGACAACTTACATCGCGAGGCGCCCATCGCTCTAAATTAGAAATGTAACACCTTATGTCCCTGCAATTTCACCGGCATTCACTCTTCTACCGAAGCACAGCAAAGTGACATTCGTTGACGGCATTTTATCGGTTAATGTGGGCGGCGGTAGCTACATCTTACGAACTTGGCACAAATTCTACTGCAATTTAGTAACATAGACACTTAACCAAGGATTACGATCCGGAAAAGCGGATCCATAAATCCGGCGTATCCGGTGTCTAACAACTAACCAACGAATCCGGTGCATGGTCCGGATTCTAAAAATCTCTCACTTTTCGCATGCGAGATAATGTACACCTTTCATTAATTATTCAGAACTGTATCTTAAGAGCGGCTGCCAGTACACACCGTTCAAAATTGTTTATCATAAGTAGGTTTTGTAATAGCAAAATAAACGATTTTTTATCACTATTAACATTTATTTGCCATGTTATATGATAGGTGCTCCAACTGCTGCTGCTTTCAATACTAAACTCTATAAGCTTCAATTCTATCCATTCGGCTTTATTGAAAATGAGGCCAGATTGCAATCGCTACCCGTACACTTTAATACGCTCCAATTACACTATCGCAATATCCAATTACATTTAACAATGAGATTGGAAATTATCGTAACAAATCATTAACTTTCTTCATTTCATATGTAAGAAACTTCACGTGTAGATAAGGGAAAACAGGGAAACTTTGGCATCAAATTCTCGTTAGGTAGAGCAACGTAGCACTCACAATAGATTGTAATATGAGTAGTCTACGGCAACTGTTCTACGCCGTAGCTAGCTACGACAAGGCACGTGATAAGAGTACGTAGTTAATTTTGAATTCGCTTTATATAAACTTTCTTGAAATATATTATATGAATGTTTTTATTCAAATATTTGACTGTCTTCTTAGCTTAGTTGGCAGTAGCTCTGTCTTCTGCGCTGTAAGTGGGTTCGATTCCCACCCAGGATAAAAATTTGTGTGACGAACATAGGTTTTTGTTGAGTGAATGAGTGTTAATGTTCGTACTATACTTGAGTGCTATGAACACGAATATTATTACACGTACTTATTTGTAATCTGGTGGGGATTGACTTTTTTTACTACATTATGACTATTACTGGGTGCAGTTTATTATCATAATCTTTATAAGCCTTTAACTTTGTAATAAACATAATAAAAATTACTGATTACCAATAAAAATAAAAAAACACACTCTTACACTTATGAATTTGAATGAATATTCAGCCTTAAGTATTGCCATTTCATACATAGAGAAAAATAGATCGTCAAAACACGATCAAAAAATAAAGTAACAACTTTACCACCCAATATTTTCTTCGGTAAAGGATACGCCAATCTTCCATAAAAGTTGATGGCCCACTAAAAACAACTTTCGGCTCGTTACATGACTGTCGGCCCGTTGACCCGATTATGCCATAAAATCGTGTCGTTAATCTTTATGACGGCTGTTTCAGTGGTCCAACTCCTCGCCCCTAAACTTACGAATTTTGCTGGACCTCATTTTTTTTATTCGCCTTTGTGTTTATGATCATGTAGCCAACGCCACTTTCTGATATGAAAACACTGCGCTACTTCCTTTTTGAAGTCACTAAAAGTAGATCAAAACCAACAGAAATATATTGAATTTTATTCACATGTATTATTACCACTTATCTTGAGTATTTTTGGTGGTTATTAAGCATTAAAAATAGCACAGAACCTCTTTTTCATGGCGTTTTCCCGGGTGGCTGGCAGCTGTGCTGTGGTAGCATACTCGATGCTCCAGGCAGAGGAAATAATGCACTATTATAATCCATTGTGTGTATGGTAGGTAACTTAAGAAGGAACAAACCAAACTCTCGGCGAAGCAGTCCTCATGGCGTTGACCCTGGCGCTGACAGCCGCAACATCCACTCGCCTCGCCAGCTGGATCCTGGCGGTGCTGTGGTAGCATTCCACCAGGTACACCAGGTATAGGAGGAGCACAAATGCGATGGGAATGTATGCGTATCCGACGTCACAGGGCGACTCTCGGACTGTCCTCTTTATTGGGTGCCTGAGGGAAAAGAAACTGTTTTAATTGTTGATTGCGACCTTATGAGGTTCTTTAACGTGTGTCAATCGGAAACATCCCATTTGCCTTCTGGAATGGCCCCCGGAAGAACGGTACGATAAGGTAATAGTGAGTATTTTCAATATTCAAATAATTAATTATTGGCAAGGTAATCAACCCCTTAAATTTGTATTTAGAACGTGTTCGCTATATAATTATCTGCGAAATTAAATTAATGAAAACATTTGCTTTAGTGTCACGTTGGATTTTAATGAGGGGCAGCAGCGGAATTTGCAATTATTTGCAGAATCAATGTGTTTTTCTAATTAAATAATAATAATAATAATAAATCATTTATTTTCAGATCATATATTCAAGATCATTTCAGATCCATAGAATTATTAGTAGTACACCCAATAAATATTGTTAGTGAACACAAAAATAATTCAAATAATAACAATAATAATACGCCTGTTACTGTGACACTAGGCAGGTTTTTTGCTGAATGACTGCCATCCAGTGCCACATCTACACAGAAACCATGTTTCTGGCAACAATGGTCAGAAAACTGTTGGCGGTCCCACGCAAGCGGCTAATCAGAGATTAAATTTGCAATGCTAAAACGTGATACCACAAACAAAAATACTTAAATGATTTTCCGTAGGGATGCAATGAAAACGATATATCTTTATTAACGTATCATTCTTAGAAAGAACACAAATTGTGTGTATACTTGTATAATGTACAAGAAAATGTTCACTTGCCCAACCTATTTGTAAATCTTATGAAACAATAATCTTTTTTTCTTTCGTAGGAGTAAGTGGCCAAGTATGCTGTAGGAGCCGCCCGAAGGCATCTGACATTATTTATCGACTATCGCTGAGATTGACCACTTATCGTGCCGAAGCAAGTAATCATTCAATTCTTATGTCATTAAACGGTAACCCATTGGTATAAAAATGGGATAATAAAATGAGGTTTACAATTTTGAGATCTTGTTTTGAACATGTCTTATATTTCAAGATTAAAAATAAACAAATTATGCTGTGGAGTCATTATGACCTAGAACCAAAAAAGCCGATGATTACTTTCGAACGACGAACCAGTTATGCGTATTATAATTTGTAATTAAATTCGAGTGATCTGGAATGCCGACCCTACTCAATGTAATTAAAAGCTGGCTTGTTTTTAACATATATATTTTTTTTCGTACACTTTGTTGTTTGCTCTGTTTCACTTTGTTCTTTTACATGTACGTAATCTGTGACTCATCTTAAGGGTTTCATCTTGATATTACTTCAACTGTCATATTTTTGAAACTTCAGTTGCATATTTCAGAATCTGTATGAACACCTTTCAATATTGTCTAAACACCTTGTATATTAGGATTTAAACTTACAACCTTTCTAGTGAGGTTAAAAAGACTCACTTGCTGAAGTCTATGAGGTCTCTGTCGATTTGCGCCGTGTTGCACCAGGCAACGGAGCCGAGGCAGCCGGTTATCATCAGGGTCAGCATGAAGCACTTCCAGTTGCCTTCTCTCCTCAACACGCCCCCTAAGCTCTGCTGTCGCGGACGCTGTTAAATAAAAAACAATAATATACTATTGGATGTAAGTGTTATTGTGTTATGCCATCTGCAATACAGGGAATACTAGGTCACGTATATAAGTGAAATTTTGATTGCTTGTTTTTATAAAAAAGTCTGCCAAGCGAAAGACTTTTGAAGTATCTCAAAGGTAGGTTTATTCAAGTCTTTAAATTTTCAAAGGCTATTGTTTATTTAGATATAAATAGAGATATCCCAATATTTCGAGCTATTTAGTGCCATATAATTTACAGGTAGTCATATATTCCACGCAAAATTATTACGAGATAAATCCATTCTGTTTCTAATGAAGTACCTTACAGGGTTCTTTGAATCTAAATTGCATCACAGGCTATTTTCCTAAGATTTTTAGGCTTCTGACGTAGAACGCAATTTCACTCATGAATGTGTGGAGTTTTATGTCAAGTGATTATACGAGATGAAATTGAATCAAAAGGTTCTACATTGCTGCCGCTACTTCATCTCGCGAGTCAACGACCCATTCATTCAAGCACGGACGCGGTTGTAACCTTTTGTTGTTTCCATACCTTGCGAGAATGATCTTTCATTATATTTCTGAAGTAAGTTATATGTGGTTATTTTTACTGTTTAAAATCAATCTCACGTCATTAACTTAACTAAATTTAAATGTCATTGTATTTTAGTCCAGAAATACGGGTATCAGGGAATTTATAGATATAAAGATAAAAAACTAAATCTATCTTCATAGTTGTTTCCCATGGAGTGTCGGATAGAATTTGAACAACAGCCACACTTAGTAATGGGAACGTGTATGTACAATAGTATGACTAATACTTAGAAAGGTGAAGATTAGGGTTTTAAGAGAGTAAGGGTAAAGGTAATAAATCTTTATTGTTTCCTAAACTTAACAACCATGTTGTGTTTGTGCAATGAAAATAAAGTTTTTTTTTTCTCGGATCTTAAGTGTTCTAGTGAAAGGATGTGGGATGGTGATGGTGTCAGGCGTATAAGACGTTATTTCCCCATTTCATAGTTAATAACACTCGTAAAATACGTTTACAAGTAAAAAAGCAGTTTTTGAAGATTTTCGACTTTGATTCCGACGTCACAGTTTCTTTGCCTTCTGTGTAGTACGAATTCTACTCCCTTCTTGGACAAATATTTGAGTGAATAAAACAAAGGTTTGTTCTGGGTTTAGTGTTGTATATTTACAAAAAATATTTTATGAGTATTTTTCAATAAATTGGTTTCATCACTACAAGCTATGCTTAGTGGGGGATTTATGAAATGCCCCACCAAGCATGAATTTTAAATGTTTATGAATTAATATACAAATCTCAATTGCGAATATTCAACAACAAACGTAATTGTAATTCATCTGATTCTCACTCAATCTGTGGTAAGCGTATTTTGTACGCCGACTACTTTATTCGTACAACAAAGCCTGCATTCGTGTTATCCGCACAATAGCGTCCGTAGACAAATGCCCATTGTCTCGTTTGAAGCATATAACTACTATCAATACGACATATCTTCTACATGCATCGTGTAACATGTCAGCATGGGGTTGAACTTTTGCTCTATTAATTTTTTTTATAAATAAATTACATTAGTTTAAGTTTTTTGTTTTATTTTTGCACCATACAAATCTTGAAGGATTTGTTTTAATACTCACATTTTTAAGAAAACACATACTTATCACAAGAATTTGCCATTATACAATAAAATATTATTATACAGCACTATTATTATTATACAGCACTACTATACAATAAACTATTGAGTATTGAGTATTAAAAAGGGAAGAAGACATACAAAACAAAAATAAAAGTTTTCAGATTTACTATACCACATTCCCACATAGTAAATAGCGTATATAATAACACATTTGTCAATCAATCAACTAAAAGACTGACAAGTATTATGATTTTGAAAATATAGAATACAAAAGATACACTGCACTATCTCGATCGCATAAGTTCCCCAATCTATAGTGGAAAGTGATAAACAAAACTAACAAGGTAAGTTCACGCAGTAGTATATACAGTAAAATTACTTATAGTAGAAAGAATGATACCAGCATTTTTTTTTGTTGATTTACTCTTTCGTTTGAATTGTAAACACAGTGTAAAATATTTATTCAAAACAGATTTAACATGAAAATTTCACATTCAGGCGGTAAATCTCTCACATACACAAAAATAATATTAATAATAAAAATTAAGAAGACACATTGTCGTACATCCTCAAATATAATACAAAAAACATCCAAAAATAAAAAGAATTGTTATTAAAATACATCAAAAGGCCGGTTCAAATCTAGAAGTGCACTAAGGAGTTTTTAGCTTACAAAACTAATGTGCAAGACCTCATTCGCAAAACGCTGAAGGAAAACACAATGAAGAAAAACCAGAAACTCAGCCTCACGCAATAGATCAAAGCGCATTCTCAGTAGTCAAGAGTGAATCGGCCAGTGTCCCTGTAGTGGGAACATAAGAGATTGATACGGACAAACTACTGTATCACATCAGTCATCTTCTCTAACTTTTACGGGCTCCATTGCTTTGAATTCATTAGGTTGTTCCCTCGAGATTCAAGAGCGAAATCGAGGGAAAGGTCAAGATTCAAGATCGAATTCTCAAAGGTAAACTGTTTTCACTCTAAATGTATTAAATTTGAGAGATCAGAGGAAACTGGTTTAACTGCGTAACACCTCTAATAATAGGGATTTGTTTTCTATTATTGATTGATTTTAGGAAGTACCTTTTAGATATAAAACACTGTTATATATATATATACGCTAGTTGTATAACTTGTACTTAAAAAAAACATCTTGTCTAACCAATTTGACCCAAACAAATACCGTTCGAGTCTTACTCGGGGAAGTGTTTGACGATTCGATGAACGCAGGTCTACCCACAATCCAAACGCAAAGAATTCACCCTCTCTATTTACATTGACCTAATGACTTCGCCCAGGAAATCCTTTGGGTCCCGACCAAATATTTTTTCGGGTAAATGAAAGGTATTTTGTTGTGAAAACGATTTATTTCTATGTGACGCCCTCACGGGTTTCGTATCGGACAGCCTCGCAACAATCCATCCGACTTCACAAATGAAACATGGCGAAGGAGATGCTTGTTTATTGAAAGAAAACATATTTGATTTGTGTGTTCATTGATCACATATTTTTTATTTGCCGGATTAGATATATCGCACGGAGAATTGACTTGCTGTAACTCGTAGTCGCAAGAAGTTATAACTTTACAATATATTAACAGAGATGGATATGGCCGTATGCCGGCCGAGATATCGGTGGAAAGTTTTTATTATGTATCTAAAGTTATAGAGACGAATTCCATAAAATTTTAAATCTATACTCATCATCAGCTTATATCAGTCCAGTGCTGGAGATAGGCCGCTCTCAATATTGTTGCCCAAAATTAAGTTGATCACTAATTTAGAGCAGAGAATAGCGTAATGCTTAAACGTATTAGATGTATTTAGTGGAATCGTAGTTATACCGATAAATCTTGAGAAGGCTTTGAGTACGTGGTTACAGATAGCTTTTGTTATGTACCTCTCAAATATAAGGAGTAGGTAGTGAATATATTGTGAGATGTGTCTTAGTTTATAAACACAGATGTTTACAATCCAAATCAGCCTGTAAATAGACCTGATGTTAATAGACTATAGTCAATAGTGGCGACAAGTATAGGGATTTAGAATTCAGTCTCAATTTAGCACAAAACACATTTGGGTGCTAGGCTATTTTTAATTAAAACGGAATACAAACAAAATTAATCCAAAAGCCACGTTGATCACTATCCCGGTTCCCGCCAAGTGTCGTGTCAGATTGGCTTTGACAGCTAATTACAAATTAAACCACTTGACGTTTCATGAATTATACGGCCCTTAAATCATTCGCTAGGCTTATTTAACCTGTATTGTAATGTACAGTTATTATAATATGGTTTGAGATGTGTTTTATTTTACTTTAATTGCAATATTTATTCTACTTTAGTTTATATAGTGAAGTATAGTATGAGATGATTAATATGAATTATATGTTCAAGAGAAATTGACATAATTAGAGTAAAACAAATTTCATCCGTGTGGAAGCGTTCAATGATTCGATTAATTAATCATAGGACCCTTTAATCATCTGGGGTTATATTCTCATCTCGACCCGACATATAAAAATTTAATTTATTCTAAGTAGTATGATTACCATCAAATTAGGAAAGATAGGTATTACTTTAAATATGACTTTACATTTAATCATGTCCTTATTATGAAACGTTCTGAGTTGGCTTAAATTGAATTTATCTTCTCAGATCAGGCGTAGAATAGACCCTTGATCTCATAAATCTCGATGAGATCGGTGTGTACGAATTGGTTTCGTACGGACGTCTGGTGCTGCACGTCAGCTCTGGATTTGACCTTGCTACAGTAGCAAGGTCAAATCCAGAGCAGATGTGCACTAATTTAAATCAACCATCTGACCAGCAAACCGGGATTAGGTTCACATCGTAGATTAAAATTCTATCTATCGATCGAGAATTAGGCCTGAATGGACTACCATTCAGTTAGATAATTAGACGGCTAGTAACATAACTTCGTTCATAATTTCTTCCAGAACTGTTGTGCCGTGCGAGATGGTGAGTCTGAGTATACGTGGACAGCAGAGCCACAATATCCCAATTAAAATTATGTAAATTTCCCAAAATAAAGTCCATAACAGGTCACCGGTTTTTACGCTGTTTCATGCTCATAATTTCAGGGAAACATTAAATTGGCTGTTAAAAATAAAAACACCACTTTGTTACATTCCAATGACGACATTGGTGACAAGCGTAAATACAGATAATAGATATTCACGGACATTTCACAAATCGTCATATAGCCCCAGACTAAGCCACTAAGATTGGATACCAGATAACTGATAGAATACTTATCTATTCCTTTTTTACACACCTGTATTCGTCACACAAATGGTTGTCCCGGGTGAGAATCGAACCCATGATCAGCGGCTACCAACTGAGCTATGGAGTCCAGTCAAGTGATGTGGATTAATAAATAAACCCTATACGTGTCCGCTTACAAAATGGGTTCCGTGCTCAATTAATGTGACCTTTGACCTATTTTCTTCAAATAAGGCATAATTATAAATCCATTTATAAACGTCCAATTCGAACTAACTTTGTTAGAACTGTACTATATTATGCTGTCTTAAGTCAACATGCAATCAAGCGCTTCTCGAGTTAGAGAGAGCTCTTAAGTAAAGGTTAGAGTACACTTAACCACTTTTGTTGAGATGCGCTCGGTCTTTCGGTTGAAAAAATTCCACTAGTTAATTCAAGTAATTCAAGTAATTAACAATCATAGGTCCAGTTGCGTCCGTAGGTGAATAGTTTTAGTCCCTAACAAAAAGTAATCTCACCTGGTAATCTGCCGCCAAGCAGCGGTGCACTAGCACTGCAGCGGTGGAAGTATTTGGTGTCTGTGAAATCACATGCGCATGAGACCTAGCATCCCCGTATCGGGTGACGGATGCAACCGGGTATGACTTGGGTCTTCTCATACTTTGGTCGGGGAGCCTTCTGCTCGTTCTGTCACTTTTGATACTTTAAAAGGAAAAAAACATTTACGTATATTATTGTTTGATCTTTCTTAATAATATTTGTACCTTGAATATAAACTTGTTGCAGCGAAAACTGTCGCCAACTGAATATTGAAATTATTAGAAAGCATTAGCTTTTTCTTAAATAAAATAAACAGCCAAGGCAGTCCTCACCTACAGACGCAAGCAAATGGACCTCCCAAAATCATACAATAAAGAAAAACTACAGGTACCTGTTCCATATATAAAAATATGTTTAATATGTATTAATAATATATGGGCATGACAAAGTTTTTTTCACGGATTATGCAACTACTTGTTAAGTCAAAGTCAAAAACCTTTATATCCGTTGAATTCTTAAATAAATTACTTGGAAACGTCACTTTTATTCAATAAATATGTACCTATAAGATCACGCTTTTATATTACTAAGTTTGGAGATTGTCCTTTAAATAGTAGCGCAGACTATATTATAGGTATCCCAGTAAGTACTTAGGCTTATGCCTATCTAAAGCTAAACATAAATTGATGAGAAGAAATCAAGTGGAAACCTAACATGGCGTACAGAGTTTTAGAACTCAATTAAAAAGTTGTGTAGCTCGTATCGAGTTTTGATTATCGATTCAGCAAGAATCGTAGCACCACGTGTACTACGATGTTTTAAAGATTACAACTAGGTTTTTCTTGTGTTAAATTATGAACGTGCTGCCGCCCGTTCTAATAAAACCTGCTTCATATTCAAAAGTTACGACAATGTTTTACGAGTGTTTGGAACTTAACTCAGTGTTGACAGATCTAAAAACATAAAATAAGCATAATCAACACCAAAGAATCATAAAAGTTTTGAACAAGAAAAACTCCAAGTTTTGAACGCTGAAAATTTTTGAGGCATAACCAAATAGGTTTTGCGAATTTGATGAAATGTCCTTAGATACAATCGCAATTCGAAGAAAGATTCTTCATTTTCTTTCGTATAAGTAGCTAACTCTGGTGTCGGAGTTTTCAAGCCACCCGAAGGACTCCGCCATGGTTTGATGACTAGTATAGTCGGGACGGTCCAACATCTTAACTTGCCCTCCGAAGTACAGACGCGTCCACTTCTAATGCCAAATGGTCAGCCATCCATCTTCTAACAAGGATAACCAGGATTTGTAAGGAACACCTATGCAAGCTACGCCACGAGCGCTTCTATAATATGCCTAAATATGTGTTTAAATGTAAAATAAAAAATATATATTCATGGTACCACAAGTGGTAAAGTTACTTCGTGTGGTAAGCCTAAAATCCACGTTTAGTAGGTCACTCAGCGTGCTCTCACAGAATTAGGCGCCTTGATTGACAATGCACTAAGCCAAGCTTTGTAGCTCACTGAATGGATTACCTATTAATCATTCATGAGCCTTCCTTTAATGGTCACTTAGCTGAGAAGTGTGCTTATCTAGGGAATGGTGCAAATAATTAAACGTGTTTATATGGCTAGGCTTGCCATCAAGGAAAATAAAATAACTGCGTACTACGTTAAACTGGCCTTTCCGATATTTTATGCCCCTACCCATTATAGATCTTTCTACATAGTTGTCAAAGTTGGGATGGACAGTTTAGTTATAAGTCAGCTGATGATTGCTTTGTGACATCCGTGACATCACGGGTCAACCGAACGTAAATATAATATATTCCATTGGTATTGAATTTTGAAATCAAATCAACCAAAATATTTTAAAAGCTAGATTTCGCAATCTATGCCACAAGCTTGCTATCGAAAATGTACGCGTCCCTTTTAGTCGGTTAGGTTAGGGGGCCTAAAAACAATAATTTTACAATCCAATCCTATAAACTGTTAACTTTTTCCTAAACTCAAAACAAAACCAGTTTAATAACGCAAAATAGCTGTAGAGTTATCGGAACTTAAACAAATTGAATTATTATCTGAGAAGCAGAATTTATATTTGTGAGTTGTGGATGCAGCGACGCAGAATATCTTGAGTGATGGCTGCGTTACTTCGTCCGTAAATACCTCGAAGATCAGTCAAGTAAATAGCAACTGCATAGATTGAAATTCAATTGGATATCGGGATTGGTTCGCATTTTAAGCCGAAATTGATGGAATCTACATCGTTCTAGAACGCTTCGGAGCGGTAGAAGGGAATGCAAGAGTCATGTTTATAGACGTAAATTATTTTTAGCTTTTTCGTGTGACCAAATTGACGGAAATTGATGGCCTACCTAATGTTTACTAATTCCTATCGCTTTTATGCAACAGCTTCACGACTTCAGTCCTCTCTTACTGATAGTAATTCTACTATCATTTTAGATAAGTTAAGGCAAACATTTGTTTATCTATATTAGCGCTTTTCATAGCAAACTGACCAATTCTAGTAACAGAATTTTAAGGCTGCTATGCTTAACATGTTTTGACATAACTATTTTTACAGTGAGATTTGCCTTGTTGTATCTTAAGTAGAATGCATGAAGCACAGTGTTCTAAACCAGCATACTGCCGCAGTTTTTCATACGCTTGTACAATCATTAGTTTCATGCGGCATACGCACGAGATAACACTATTGTGTACACAACAGATAGGACATACAGGACCATAATTACGCTCAACACGCAAATGACTTTTCAGGCTGAGTATTGAATTTGGGACCAGTCTATCTTGGAAATCCTTGGAGCCGTTTCCGAGATACGCAAAATAAATTTCATGGGCAATTGTGTACGTTTCTATAATAAACTTCCGGAGATTTAAATGATATATTAACAATATTTTGGTTAAGAAGGTGTACTGTTAATACTAAACCTCGACACGCAAAATAACTTGTAATATAATTTCAATACTGATTAACAAGACATGAGGAACATTTTATTGTTTGTTTACAGGATCATGGTCGCGAAAAAAAGTAATCCTTCCATTAGGGGTTTCTTGCTTGATCTAAAGTGCTAAAGTGTAATAAGAACGAATGATCTTGTAGGTACATATTTATTTAAGAAAAAGTGACGATTCCAAGTACTTTTTAGGTGTTCAATGGAAATAAAGTATTTTGACTTTGGCCATTTAAATGCCAGATCATGTACAATCAAATGAAGTAAAAGCTTTAATATAAAGATATAGCTGAGATTCACCCATCCAAGTGATAATAATCATCCTTACCGTTACTTTCTATGAATTATCTTTTGAGGAAAACCAACCAAGTTACAACGCAATTCCTTAGAAATTCCTCACTAAATTTAAGTTATATATATAACACGCCAAAAAATAATAGTTGACAATACAATTGGTCGCCGAGGCGGAACAAAAATGTACAAAATAAAAGATGATAAAAGCTATATCGTAACGCGAGATGTTTATATGCCAGTAGTGATAAATTGGTACAAGATTGTGCGGGTAGTCCCGGGTCGCGGGGAAGTGTGGCAACCTCCTGCGGGATATGGTAACATTTGTCACGGTCTGTTTTGGGTATACAGACATCCCAATGTAGGGTTCAATGTTACAAGCAGGGAGAGATTTATTCAAATTGTAACATAGTTCATATTTTAGAGAGCTAAAGGATGAGGCACGTGATTATCATTGAATTAGTAGTATTTACTGAGGGAATTGTAAGACCTAAATCTCAGGAATGAACCAAGGATTGCCGTGATAATCTTGGGTGACCTGTTGGTGACGAGTATCTGTCAGTGTCCACCAGCTGTTAGCTGAATTTAACTACCAGAATATTGTATTAGTCAATGTGATAGATGCTCGGCACTACAGACACAAATTACAGAGTTTCGATACCAGATTTAGTATTAAGAAAAATGGTCACAGTATTATATAAGACTTACAGAATAGTTCCGAGAAACGAACGCACGCGCATATTTGGGGTCTCCCCAATGAAATGACGTATTGCATTATTTAGGAACGATACATTATTAGGAATAACGAAGACTCTAAATTATATTAATGTTATATACAATACATACGCACATTAAATTACACTTATTTACTGTAGCTAATTACGTTTTGCCTCTATGAGAAATCAAACTTTTTTTTATTACTTAGTTTTTATCTCTCCTGTTTTTGGATAGCTTTTGATCTCGGGTAAACGGAAATCCTGTTTCCTTGACCTGAGGTCAAAATCTAACATTATAGAAATAAATTTCCAAAAGGGTGATTCAACACAATCCGCTCGGTTGGGTATCCGGTCGGTCGGATTGTATAGGCTGTTTAAAGGATTATGAATCGTTGTCTGGTATTTATTTGGCTTACCTTCGCAAATTCGATATTTTACTCACGAATGTAAACGGAACTGGGATTCCCTTAAGGATGAAGAAAGTTTTATAAGTATACAAGTTACGTGAATTTGTTGTTTAGCTTTCACAACGAGAGTTAGAAGTTCTGTATAATGTATTCAGTTAGATACAAATCACCAAAATGTTGAGCATTATAAATTAATCTTCTTAAGGTACAAGAAAAAGTTATTGTAATAAGTTTTGCACCAACCTTGTTATATCTCATTCCATTATTGATGTAAAGAAATTCTTATATTGGTGTGTGAATATGACTCCGCCCTTTCTCAACAGATGTCGTTTTTAGTATTGTTTACGTGTACTAATAAATGACCATACTTGTATTCGATAGTACTGAATGTCAGCTATCTAACGCAGTTTATGATATTTGGTTGAAGTGTAAGCAACAATTGTTTTCACCTTTTCGAAAATGTCGGTTTTTATTCCAAATAAACGTCATTTGCGGGAAGTGTTATTACATTATTTTATTGCGAAGAAAACTGCAGCGGAAACTTATCGTTTGCTTGTGGAGATTTATGGTGAGCATGCTCCGTCTAATACAACTTGCAAGGAATGGTTTCGACGATTTCAAAATAACGATTTTAGTACTGAGGATAAAGAACATGGAAAACCACCAAAAAAATTTGAAGATGCTGAATTGGAAGCATTATTGGCGGAAGATTCTTGCCAAACTCAATCAGAATTAGCTGCAGCATTAAATGTTGATCGTTCAACTGTTGCAAAGCGTTTACAAATGATGGGAATGATTCAAAAAGCCGGTTACTGGGTTCCACATGATTTAAAAGAAAGAGACATGGAACGTCGGAAAACCATTTGTGAAATGCTGCTTCAAAGACAGCAAAGAAAAGGATTTTTGCATCGGATAGTCACAGGAGACGAAAAATGGATACACTACGAAAATCCTAAACGCAAAAAAGCTTGGGTGAAACCAGGCGAACCAGGCCCATCACAGCCAAAAATAAATATTCACTGTGCCAAGGTCATGCTCTGTATTTGGTGGGATCAGAAAGGTATTGTATATTATGAGTTGCTCAAACCCTCTGAAACTATTAATGGAGAAGTTTACCGACGACAACTAATGCGTTTGAAGCGAGCCATAGAAGAAAAACGACCAGAATGGGTGAATAGACATAACAAATTAGTTCTTCAGCATGACAATGCCAAACCGCATACCGCAGAAGTCGTAAAAAGATATTTAGAGGGACAGGACTGGGAAGTGTTACCCCACCCGCCATATTCACCAGACATAGCTCCTTCGGATTACCACCTATTCCGGACGATGCAGACAGACCTTACTGGAGAAAAGTTTACTTCATGTGAAAGTATCAAAATTTGGATTGACAACTGGATAAGCTCAAAAGACCAGGACTTCTTCCAGCAAGGAATACGAAAACTACCTGAACGATGGGCGAAGGTTGTAGCTGCAGATGGAGCATACTTTCAATATTTTTTTTTTTTAATTTTGTAAGCGAACAAATGTGTTTTATTTTGACAAAAAGGGGCGGAGTCATATTCACACACCTATTATATTGAAACAAGCAATTCTTGGTTTTCTCCATCTATATCTATATATAATATAATTTTTTTCTTGAATCTCGGAAACGGACAATTTGTATGAAATTTTGTGTTTAGATAGGATTTTACTGTATAATTGTACCTGTATTTTACCCAGAAATAAATTGATTGACAAAATTGGACAAAATCTACATTCATGCGAGTGAAGCCGCCGGCAAAAGTACCTCATAAATGTGAGTAAATCTTCGTCTATGTTTACACGCAATGTGAGATCGTACTAAATTCGTACGAGCACAATGCAAGCGGATAAACATCGCATTTGTCACACCGCGAGCACCACAAAAGGTATCTCAGGCCCAGTTTACAAATAGCAATGTGTGTGTGAGTTCATACTCTACTCGTATGTTTATTGTATTCTTGACTCCCTCGTTATGTGGCTGCCTGCAAACTTATTACTCCGGTTTGAAAATTATAAGAGAGCAAACAACATGAGCGTATGAACAAAATAAAATGGTTATTTTTTAAGATCTTATTTCGTTTTGTTCGTCCGGAGAGGCACCACATCTGGAATCTGTTGCCAAGCAGAAGTGATCGCACTACTGTGTACCGGTGGAAGGGTGTGGGTGCCGGTGAAACAACATGCGCATGTGACGTATCATCCCCGTCTCAGGTGATGGATTACGATGAATGCGACTCAGTGTAAGGTCCAAATTTTATACTAGAATTGCATTACTGTTTTTATCGGCAAGGCGACCCTTGCCGATAAAAACTTACTTACCACCAGATGGTCCCTCAGCTCGTTCTGTCATATAATGACATTAAAAAATAAAAGTCAGATAGATGCACGTTTTGTCATCTTGAGGACTTTTTATTTTCCACTTTCCATCTCGATAGAGATGTTTTGTTGTCGGTTGACACATAGTTGCTAGTAAAGTCAAAGTCATTCAAGCAAAAATGTTAGATTTTTGGAAAAAGCGTATGTAAAAACGCTCTTCAATACAAATAAATCATATTCCATAATATTCTTACCACTATTGTACGTAAAGATTTGAGCTAGATTGAACAAGATGTACCATAAGATTAATCCATTTAAAATTTTTAAATTTTTTATTCTGGTCACATCAATCATTACTCAAAAGGTTTTGTGGTTATCTCCATCTATCATCTAACACCTACATACAAATTCTTTAGATATTTAAAAAATATTCCAGGAATACAGCGTCCCTTTGAATTTCTGAAGTCCCGTTTCGTTAGGGAAATTCACAAACTCCTTTGAGAGACCACAAAGAGTTTCCACTACATAATTCCCGGGAACTCCGACCCTCTGACTATTCATAAGCATATTTACATTCAGTGATAAACATAAATAACTCGGATGAAGTGTAAGCTGCGGTGAAATTGTGGCTAATCCGAGATAACTATTTCTAAAACATTCGCGTTCAACCATCAATCTATATTATTAATAAATAATAATAATAAATAAACATTTACACACTCATACACACTAGGATTAGGACACTAGGACACTAGGATTCCCTGTGTCGCAGATGGCATGGACAAACACAGAAACACAAGACAAACACCCAAGACCCGAGAACAAACTTCATGCTCACCATACAAAGTGTGCCCGGGCCGGGAATCGAACCCGGGACCCCTCGCTTCGAAGGCAGGGCTACTACCAACTAAGCCACGGAGTCGTCTGAATTGAATATCTATAGTACCTTGTAGTAGATAATATAAATAATTCAGCCAAAGACTCTTAGTAATATTTGTAGCTTAAATGTACCCAAGATTGATTACCCTACCCCTCTACTAATCTACCCCTCAGTTTCTATACGTGTCCTCGGATGCAAAAGGATCAACCCAAAGTAGCAGTAGAACTTGTGCCATGCAGCGGTGGTGCACTTGCATTGTTGTGTTCCGATGGAAGGGTGTGGGTGCCGGTGAAATCACAGGCGCATGAAACGTTATATCCCCGTTTCGGGTGACGGGCGCAATACGATGAAACTTGAGTCTTCTCATATTTACGTGAGGATATAAGTCGTGTGATTCTTGTCTATGACGGTGACAGCCATTTAACATCAGGTAAGCTGACAGGTCGTTCCGTCAAATCCGACGCATAAAAACGCACTTGGTGATGCGATTCGCCCTCAGCTTTGTATTTCATTCGAGTCACAATTTGCGCCCAATCTCACTTCAAGCTAGCGGTTTTACTTCGAATAGCGCTCTTACCACGTTGGTCTGTGTTCTTACAAAATTGAGTTTAACATTAAATTATTCTAAACAACCGGCTTATGAAATTTCCCCAATTAGTTAACGTAGAAATTTTGCATCTGGCAATTTACTATGCGGTAGCAACATTAAGCTTACTTACCGTATGAATGAGTTTTGCGGGACATGCTGCATTGTAATAAACAATGAACTACATTTATATTAAGCTCTAGCTTTCTTCATTTACTGTTTCTCTCAAATTGGCGAGACAATAAAATGGGTTGAATCGAACAATAGAACAAAGACCACAGACTAAACAATATCTTATGGTACTTAAACCAACTCAGTTGTCTAAAGGTCGTGAAATTTTCTTCGGGGTTAAATGGTAAGCTTTAGAAGGGTGCAGAATATAAAAAATACGGCCTGGTCGTTAAAATAACCCTGTAAGCTATTCTAGCTAGCTACCCCGTTGCAGGCAGTTGCTATACGTACTTCTTAACACGTGATTTTTCTTGGAATCATACATATGTAAAACACATATTAGGTGTGGTTATTATAGGTTATATTATAGGTTTAGGCTATTATTAGTTATTTCAGTTGAGGCAACATACGTTTTATGCAATTTATTTGGGTCATAGTAACATTTTGAGAATTTTTTTTTTAATTGTCTGTTATTGCTGTCGTTTCTTCACAAGGCTATAGTTTATAACTATAATCATAATCCTTTATTGCTTATCACAGGTAGGTATTATAGGTGACATTGTAAGTACCTATGTAATAAACTCATTCAAATTTACAATAATCCAAGCGCCTAATGAGCATAATTTCATTTGCATGAAACAAATGATCAAATTCTTAAAAAAAAAATAGTTAATTAATTTGCTATCGATCAATTTATTTTTTTTTTATGTCTGTAGTTAAAAAGTTTTTCTAGGTTAAAACGTTTATAAGCCCCTTTAACAGGATATAGAGACTCAATGTACCTATAAAGTTTGACCTAGGTTCACAATAAAATTTAATTTCATTATTAAAGATTAGGTTCTACTATCTATACATTATTCATTTATATAGTACTAGCGACCCGCCCCGGCTTCGCACGGTTAGTAAAGCATCAGTGTCGTATCAGAAACTACCCGTACGAAGCCGGGGTGACTTGCTAGTGTATTAAATACATATAAACCTTCCTCTTGAATCACTCTATCTATTAAAAAAAAACCGCATCAAAATCCGTTGCGTAGTTTTAAAGATTTAAGCATACATAGGGATATAGGGACAGAGAAAGCGACTTTGTTTATAATAATAATAATAATAATCATTTTATTGACACAAAACATACATATCAACATTAACACACTTAAATTTTGATGTAACAATATGCAATAATGGTAATTATTTAAAATAATATAATTTAAGTGGTCATGGGTGATTGCTAGCCCCCACACTAGGATTCTAGGATTCCCTGTGTTGTGGGCTGCTAGCCTCTTAATTGTTTTACATTAAGTTTTATACTATGTAGTGATTTACTTAAGACAACAAGTACACAGATGCTTGAGTGGGGCAGCTAATTAAAGTTCTTGAGAAGCCTCGGTCGCAGATTGCTTCATAATCCGATGAACGATGAAGATTTCATGCTAAACTTTTCAATGACTGTCCACGTTTTCTTGCGGGGATTAATCCGTGAAAGTGTTCCAGATGGCTTCATTATGTTTTATAGCTATGGTTTGGGAATCTCTCTAACATTATTATAAAGTCTAGTTAAAGCAACATTGTACATAGTTAAAATTAGATGTTGGCATATGGCAACCCATAGCTGGCATTTATATCGCCCCTTCCCTTTTCGGCTCCCAAGCAATATAGGCGTGTATCGAGTGAGAATCTTTTATTTAAATCTATAATAGTAAACAGAATACCAGATCATGTCCAGTTACAGTTCACTCCAACATATGGTCCTTCGAACCGGATTGATAATTCCGATAATTGTATGTTGGTGACAAATTTGATCTGCAAATAACGCAAGGTACAATTCAACTAGCATTAGAACTTGTGCCAAGTTCGTCCGGAGAATCACCGCCTCCATACCTGCCGCCAAGCAGTGGTGCTCGCATGACTGTGTTCCGCCGGAGTGACTGGCGCAACAGGATGCGACTTAAGTATTCTCATATTTAGGTCGGGGATGATCTAAACCGTACTGCTGTTGCTGTTGGCGGAGGTATCAAGTTAACATCAGGTGTGCCTCCAGCTCATTCACTACAGTACTACAAGAAAACACGGGATCTTGGAGCGATTACCTAATTTTTTAACATGTTTTGGCCAATTTCAATTAGAAGATGTCTTTAGATGCGAGTATAACCCTAAACTTAGCAAAGCTTGAATTATGAAAATTTGATAACTAATAGAATATTGGTTGAATTTGTTGTTAGAATTTTGTATTATATTAAAATATAGATATATCTAAAAGTTGTCATTTTTTTACTAGTTTTGAACCTATCTATTGAGGCGATTGTACTTTCACAGAGTACGAGTCTACATATTAAAGTACCTTCTGTAAACTAGTTCAAACCTCACTTAGCCGGTTTATCTTCCCCATCAAGGTTCGGATAGGGTTTGAATAATCGCCCAATTTAGTTTTAAGATACCGTGTGAAGGTACATATTTATTTAAAAAAGTGAATGACAATCAGTTCTTTTTTAAGAATTTGCTGGCAGTAAACATTTTTGACTTTGACTTATAGTGAGATAAAAATGTAACTGAATTGTGTAGTTACTATATACGTAGCAATGATTCTCCCCATGATTAACCAGCTCCTAAATATAGGGTAATCTCACTATTACACAGTGATAACAATGAAAATTAGTTCTCATAAGACTCGGCGCCGGCGCGTTACCCCTGCCATTTAGGGTATTAAGTGGCTACTGTGGAAGGTGTGTTAGCTCAATTCATTGCCTTTACGGTCCGTAATTAAGGTTTTTTATTATAATAGGGGGTAGTCTGTGAAGGCTTTGGCTTAATAAATTATTAAATTAATTTATTAACAGTTTTTAAGGTATAACAATGAAAGGGTAAAGGTATTTTAATAAGCGTAAAAGGTCTGATTGTCTGTAATTTTTTATTTCTAGAAGCTGGGCTTTGCTGGGTAAACTTTCAATACTTGAAAGTTTATCAATATCATTATCATTTCTTATTATTAAACTTGAGTAAACTTTCGTAAAAACATGAAATTCTGCTCAGACCATTTCTCTCATATTCAAATTCAATTTGAATTTGAATATGGTCATTTCTCAGACCATTTCTCTCATATAGTAGTGAAGGCACATATAATAATATTTTGTCGATATATGGATGTGGCGCGTTATAAAGAATATATTAAAAACACACACATTGCCACTATGGGAACCAGACTACTGATAGAATACTTATATAGTACTTATTATTGTTCTAATAAATATTTATATATGTCATACAAATGTCTGTCCTGGGTGGGAACCGAACTCACTGCGTACAGCGCAGAAGGCAGAAATACCACCAACTGAGCTAGGAGGCCAGTTAAAACATGCAGGTATAAGTAGATCGCGCTATGCTAGAGCTTCGTGGTTAAGTTGGTAATTACTAGTTGACGTGCCTTCAAACCGAGGAGTTCCGAATTCGAGTCCGAGTAGTGTGATGATTACGTAGTTTTTTCTCTGATATTTGATATTATGTGTGTCACATGCCACTTGCGACTCATCAAATTCTAGTGCAAAGGTCTGTAAATGTTCAAAAATGTATAAAGTCTAGATTTATTTTCATAATTTCAGAACATCGGTAATTCGATGTTGCAAAATTTGCAGTAAAGTAATTTGTATCTAACTCCCTGTTTTTTTCAATGTAATAATGATGACTGAAAATATATGAATAATTGATTATGAAAATTGTTTAGTTTTCTACAATAATACGACTTATTTTTTTTTTATTACGAATTTGAACGTCTCAGTATTTCCATCCAATATTATTTGTTCAATTATTTCTAATATGTACGCATTTTTAATACTATGTGTAGGTACTTTAGCAGGTGAAATTCTCAAAGAGCATCGAACCTGAATCGGCATACTTGAAGTTGCAAGTATCTACATAAAAAGTCGCTTTTAGGTGTACAATATTTACACTCCGAAGTTTTGCGATGGGCAATTTAATGGAGCAAATTTTAAACCTGTTACTTTAATTTTATGTAAAGTTAAATAATTATATTATAGCTTCATTTAACTTTACATAAAATGTTAAATAAGATTAGCTATCAAAGTTTCCATAAAATATATTGTATATAAATATAGGAGCTATCCTTCAAAGGAAAGTTTTAATTCCATTGTTATGATTTTAATTCTCAATTTGTGGGAGTTTCTTATCTTGGAAGAGGAAACTCTAAGTTACTGCGGGTGGTTTCTATCGTTTCCCATAAATCATGTACTACAACATATTTTTTCTTCTGAAAAAATATTTATGTATTTAGCTACTAAGAAAATTTTAACTATGTTTTGTTATGGCATAATTATATTTCAATCCGTGACCCTACTCCACGAAGATTAAATAAATAAAATAATAAACGTTTACAAACTCATACCTCTGTACTAGGATTCCCTGTGTCGCAGATGGCATGGACAAACACAGAAACACAAGACAAACACCCAAGATCCGAGAACTAATTTCATGCTCACCGCACAAAGAGTGCGCCGGCCGCGAATCGAACCCGGGACCCCTCGCTTCGAAGGCAGTGCTACTACCACTAAGCCAAGGAGCCGTATATTAACCATGTGAAAATACTATTATTTTCACATGGTTAATATATATAGTTCTTCATACCAGACACTTCAGTCGATAGTTTATAATATTTTAAGTAATATTTAGCCTGAAACACCAATTTTTATGTACATATATAAGGCCCCTTTTCACCTTGTAGGTTTAACGCTCTTGAAAACGCAAACATGACAAGGAGTGATCTCATGGATGACATTTTTATTTTCCACGAATAATGCGGCTAAAACGTTACTTCAATAAAATAAACATTCTTAAATATTATTTCAACGACAAAAGTTATTAACGACGACTAACAAGTCCTTCTCGTTTCTCAATTAGAAGCAATTCAAATTAAGTTAGGAGAGATAAATTATTGCACCCTGGCAAGCTAATTATTAGTGAGCCGTGAGTCCTGCAGGAGGGGTGAATTGAACAGTTAGGTCACGTCTTTGAACCCGGAGGATCGATATGAGTAACAATTTGATAGTCTGATGAGTATACGCAACGTAAGCAATACTTCGGTGTGAACGCTGGTCAATATAACTTCAGATTATGACAAAAGAGCTTGGGAATTAATTTGCTCCTTTCTTGACGTAAGATCATATTGGCGAATGCGTGTCCGAGGGGTTTCTTGTCTGTTTCTTCTCCTCGGGTTGGTGCGTTTGGGTTGGAAAAGACGTAAACTTAACAAATAAGACTACCTAAAACTGTAATTTGAAATATCCAAAGATCCAACGGCTCAAACTATACTTAAGATCTAAAGGAATAATAGTGCTCGAGTTTGAGTTATGCTTTCAAAAACTAATTACATGTTTTTAAAAAATATTAGATTTGTCATGATTCGTATTTTGCACTGTGGCATTTTTGCCTTTTTAACCTCTGGGAAAAGCATGTTTCGTTGTATTCGATTAAGTTGAAAAACGGAAACGTCAAACTTGTTGCGCTGATTAGCCGTGTGGCAGTGCAAACTGGGTTTAAAGATTATTAAAAAAAAAAAAAATCCGATACCGAGCTAAATAACAGTCAATGTTGCCATATTGATGGCAATATGGCCAAAATGCTGGCAATATAACTTGCTGAATGATAATGTTTAACCTCTAGCCATTAAAAACCCAGCATTTTGGTCGCGCGTGGCTGTTTCAAGGCGCCCCGCTAAGCCCTTAAACATTGTGTGCCTCGGATATAAGTCTCGAAAAGGTTTTTTTTTTATGCGAAGATTCGCGCGCTCTATTGTTTATTTTATTTCTGCAGATCGATAACTATTGAATAAATGATCTTCCAAAGGGTGACTAGTAAACGGATTTTATCGCCATGAATAAGGTTTACGTTGTGTGTTTTTGTTCTTCTAAAGTATTTATAAAAATTAAAAGTAAAATGTGTTGTGGGTTAAATAAAAATATTTATTTGTGCCACAACACAGATACAAAATAAAACAGCACGAATAACATGAACTAGATTATATTGTCACTGCAAATCGGTCACCAGCATTTGCTGCAGAATAATAGCTGCTGCAGCGCTGGTTTCAATGGCGCCGCAGTGTGATATGTATAACTTAGTGTTTAAACTTATAGCTCAATAAACTGCACAAACGCATCATACAATGTTTTCAAAAGGAAAACTAAAGCAAATAACTCCCATACTAAGCATGTGCTATTCGAAGCAGATTACTCACAGAAACATGAGGAGTTTAAGAATGAAATAACAAAAAAAACGTAAACCATCGTTAAAATATTTCCGATCCACTGATTGAATTGTTCACAAGTTCAAAGCTAAATTTTAACGTCAAAGGACTATTTCCAAACACAAGATCATTATTATAAAAAGGTATCAGATGGATGAGGACGTACTTCACCTGAAGGCTTTTTCCGATAAACGTAATCCTCTAAATATAACTCGTTCTATTTTATCTTTCTCTCTAATACGATCAGGGCAGTAAGTTCTACCTTTGTTTAAAGGCTCTATTCAGTAGGAACGGGTTCGAGTGCCCAAAAAGTTCCATCAACCTTTTTCAAAGTCTGAAAATATGAAGTGGAACAATAGAAGTTCGATCTTTCTGAATGATTGACAATGATCACAGGTTCTGTTTTGACGTAGGGGCAAAAAAATTACATGTAATGCAAATATTTATACCAATCCTGTCATTGTGACTTTGCGACTTAGCACCCAAAATTGTTCTGAAAGGTCTTTTTTTATTACGTTTCCAGTCTTCTTTTAGTCTAGGATTCCCTGTGTGTGTGGACGTAGGGGATATGGACAAACACAAGACCCGAGAACAAACTGAACGGGAATCGTACCCAAGATATCTCGCTGCAAAGGCAGGGTTATCCGCTAAGCTAAGGATCCGTCATCAAAACTGCACAATAACTTGAAGAGCGGAGAAGGTTTTCTCGACCCATTAGCTTCCAACAATAATGTTTCATATACTGCCCAGTATAATTATAATTACCTACCCTGAAATCAAAGGTCTCTTTCTATACACTAATGAACGTTTATAAATAGAATAGAAGAGAAATCTTGATTTACGTCTCGTTTACTATTAATAGCGTTACTGGGTTGGAATAAACTTGTATTCGAGCCAGCAAACTTTTGCCTTTGAGCAAAGTCAGTCTAGTTTTATATTCACCTTAGAATTGATACAATATAAAACAATAGCGTTGCGAGACACCGAATCTCGATACCTATATTAGCTGAGTTTATTGAATAATGTACTTAAATTTAATGTATATGAATTTTCCACTAAAATATATGCCAAGATTCATGCGTAAAATTTTCAAAATCTGTTTCCAATTCGAGACAGACACCTCTTCCAAGACTGAGAGAAAACTGTGTCCCTTTGAGTTGATTTTTATTTGAAGAATTAAAAGAAATCACGAAGTGCTTCATCAAGGCTGTAAAGAGGAAATCCCATAAGCTTGACCGGTGAAGTGTCCAGGAATACCCTCGTTTTAAGCGCAGAGCGTGCAGACGTGTTGTCTTGGTGAAGCAGCGGAGTAGTGAGCTCCGTCGCTTGCCGCTCACAGCAGTGAACATTTCTGGCAAGAGTTTGGTAGCGTACCATTGGAATGAACGCTACTTTGATCCCGTAAAGATATTGACACCGGATGCCCCAACATTATCCTGTTATCGCTGAAGCCAAACCTTAGATAGATTGATTATGAATTGAAAACCAATTAATATATTTAAAAGTATCATTCAGTTTTTGAATTATCGCTGTACAGGGCAGACGTGTGTTACTCGTAGCTGTGATTTATTTTATTTCTTTCTTTTCATTGGTGTTTCGTTTTGTTCGGTGCCTCTCGTTTGTTCCTGCAGTGTTTAAATGGACTGGCTCCTCCCAGTGGGTGGTTGGACGAGGACAGACTTATTTCTTGAGTCCTTTTGCCGAGCTTGGGGCCCCCTACCCCCCCTACCCCTCTGCCCCGTTGTGGTGGTTGGCCTTCATCGTGTTCGGGAAAACTTTTGGTAGTGCAGAAAGTGGATTGCAGTCGGCGGGTTTCGAACCAGGAGCTACGGATCATAAGTTGGTGTGCGGACCGCTCGGCCAGTGTAACATAGAGCCGCGCGGCGAAAAATAAGGAAGACTCTCAACTGTAATCCAGTTAATATATTCATATACTCAAATTCTGAGCTATAACTTATATATTTCTATAATATGGCATCTTGCAATAAAAATCGTTGTGCTGGCTGCCTCAATGCATTATATGATAAAGAGGAAATTGTTGAATGCACCCGTCCAAACTGTGGTAAGCGCTACCATAAGGAAATATGTATTGGCGGCTCCGTGCCGGGTATTGATGAATTACCTTCTTGGATTTGCCCGCATTGTAGATGTGAAACTAAGCGTGGTGGAGATAATTCAAGCACCCCAGTAAGAGGTTCCGGACAATCCCCTGACGTAAACATAACATTTCGCAACAAAAAGATTTTGCCATCAACAGATTTGCAGGCGCTTACAAACGAGATCAGATTATTGAGAGAGGACGTATCAGCTTTTAAAGCCGGACTAGAGAATGTATCCTCTGCCATGTCCAGTCTGTACGAGCAAATGAACCATCTAGTGGCGACTGTGGCCATTGCAGATGAACGAGTACTGAATTTGGAGGAACGTTACGTAACAGACACCGCGTTATTAAAAACTCAAGTCAAAAAACTTGAAGATCAATTAAACATACAGGCACAAGCCTACCTACGTAACGAAGTTGAGATTATTGGAGTGCCAGAGCAGTCTAATGAAAACTTACATCATTTGGCGTTGGTGGCTGCAAATAGACTAGGTGTTGATCTAAAGGAAGATGATCTTGATTGGGTTTTGCGTGCTGGTTTTGGGAAGACGGCGGCTAAATCAACATCTGACTCAACTTCGAGCTTTAGCCGCCCGATTGTTATGCGTTTCATCCATCGGGCTAAGCGTGATGATTTCCTCAAGGGCGTGAAGACTCGTAAGTCTATAACTACCAAGGATCTTGGAGTTAATGACCAGTCTCAGAGAGTGTTCTTTAATGAAAGGCTGACCCGTGAGAACCGTCAATTATTTCGTGACTGTCGAACCCGAGCTGCGGCCGCTGGATTTAAATTCAGTTGGACAAACAATGGTAGTATCTTCGTGCGTAAACGAGAAGGGACTTCGGCAATACGAATTCGAAACTTTGTCGACCTTGAAGAAAAGCTTCGCAAACCTGAATGTGGAAACGTTATTTTGGCGTCTTAGGATAGTATTTTGCGTTATCCTCATTTATTTATCTCTAGTTTTTAGGTATAATTTCATTTTTGCTGATCCATTTCCTATGAACTTTGGTTTTTATTTCAATATTGTTAATATTTTTTTGATAATGTTTTTGTTGGCCACCAAACCGAGACATTTTAGTACATTTGCATACATAAAAAAAACATATCACAAATATGCTAATCCTGAATATCTTACACACACTTACACACACTCACATGCTTCTTCACTCAACTACTTCCACATTCTCAATATAAATTCAAACTACACCATTTATGCGGCGTCAAATTCCTTTTTCAAGTACTATTTTCTAAATAACATATGTAACGGCCACGAATGGCCTCCTTAGAGTTGTTAACGGATCTTGATGAAACACTAAATGTTGACTGCCGCCGTTGCGAATCGCCTGAAGATTTCAAATACACGTTGAAGGATTCACACAACCTGAAAATACTAACTTTTAATATAAGAAGTCTCCAAAAGAATTTTGATGAATTCCTGGTGCTGTTAAATAGACTCGCTGTCAAATTTGATATCCTAATTCTTACCGAGTGTCATCTGGGCTCTTGTCCTCTAATTAGGTCCATCACAGGGTACTCCCATTATGGGAATTCTCATGTGAACAACAAAGCTGGAGGTGTCGTTGCCTACATTCGGTCTGACTGGATCGTTAATGTTTGTGAACCTAATTTATCAGAAGTCGACTCCATATTAATAACTCTGCCTAACTCCTTTCATGTTCTGGGTCTTCATTTAGCAACATTAATAACTTTCTAATCTCGTTAGACTCCTTCTTCAGTCAAAATTTTTGTTTTAAATCTAATCTCATAGTCGCCGGCGATATTAATATAAATATATTAGATGATTCACCCCATGCCCAATGCGAGGAATATCTGTGCTTTATGGCTGAGTTAGGTCTTAAAAGTGCTATCAGTTTGCCTACTAGAGGGTCTTCGTGTTTGGACCATATTTTTGTTAACGCAAAAACACAACCATTAGGCACAGTATGTAGAAGTCATGTCACTGATCATGACTTAGTTATGGCCTGCCTTGAGAAATTGCCCAGTATATCTCGCCAAAGCGTAATAAAAAGAAAACTTAATTACAAATCCTTCGCACTAGACCTTTCGAAGGAGGAGTGGTTTCCGGTAATGTCTTCCCACGATGTTAGCAACGCTGCCGGGTTATTAACCTCTAAACTGCAAAATATTGTCAGTCTAAACTCGAGTATCGTTAATAGTAGCCATCGGAAATATACTTTAAAAGAGTGGATTACTCCAGGTCTTGTTAAATCAATGCGATTTAGAGATAATTTACATCTAGAAGCAAAAAGAAATCCTGAAAATAAAGCAATCCAAAAAAATTATAAAGCTTATCGTAATATTTTTACCAATCTATTGAAAAATTTAAAAACTGAACATAACAAACAATTATTTATTCAAAGCAAAAACAACACGGCTCAGATGTGGAAGACTATCAAGAATGTTTGTGAACTTAACAACAAAAAAGATTGTTCTTTGGAATTGCTTCGTGTGAAAACGTCTCCCTTGGAATCTCTTAATTATTGCAATGACTATTTCGTCCAAGCGGGCCAGAGGTTAGCTTGCTCTATACTGGATGGGTTGAATAAGTCTGAGTCTGCCCTTGCAGCGGAAACCACTATAGCTTTTAATCCCCCCCACTCATTTTTCCTCGCACCTACTGACTGTCTTGAAGTTTCTGGAATCATAAAAACACTTAAAAATAACAGCGCTCCCGGCAATGATGGTCTCAGTAACACTATGTTGAAAAAATTTAGTCATCAATTTATAGAACCATTAACTTACGTTTTTAACTTAAGTTTATCTTCTGGAAAATTCCCAGACTGCTGGAAGACTGCGTCAGTGATTCCAATTTATAAAAATGGAATCAAATCTTGCCCATCAAACTACCGCCCTATATCTCTTCTCCCGGCGTTCTCTAAGATTCTTGAGAAACTAGTTAATATTAGACTTCAAAATTATATGGACAAACAGAACATTCTTTCCCCTTATCAATTCGGTTTCAGGAAGGGTAGGTCCACGGAGGACGCCGTGCACTTTCTCTTAGATGGCGTAGTTTCTGCACTTGACAGTGGGAGAAGGTGCATAGGTGTTTTCCTGGACTTATCAAAGGCCTTTGATACGGTATCTCCAAAAATTCTCTTGAAGAAACTGGAATGCCTGGGAATTCGGGGTTTAGCTTTGGATTGGTTTAGTAGCTACTTGTCCGATAGGAGGCAATGTGTTTCCGTCTCTAATCGGTTTAGTAGTACCAGCAAAATTTCCTTTGGCGTCCCTCAGGGCAGCATCTTGGGGCCCACCTTATTTACACTCTACATTAATGATATCATCTCACTCTTTTCCAATTCAGATCAAACTCAAATATTGTGCTACGCAGATGATACTGTAATACTATTCTATGGTGATTCTTGGGATGACGTTTCTAAGTTGGCGGAATCTGGCCTCAATCGTGTTGCTGCATGGCTCGACAGAAACTTGCTTACCCTTAATGCAGATAAGACCAAATTTATATGCTTTCATAAAACCAAGACCTCTAGCCCACCGAGTTCGATTTCAATCCAAATTCACAAATGCAGAGTATTTAATCACTCTTTAGTCAACCCTAACTGTTCATGTTCTTATATTGAACGAGCAACTTGTATCAAGTACTTGGGAGTGTTTTTGGATCAAAAACTTTCCTTTAAGCCACATATCAGTGCTCTTTCTGGTCGAGTCAGGAAACTCATTCATATATTTAAGCTTCTAAGGCAGGGTGCTGATAAAGATACGCTAATGATGGTCTATACAACCTTATGTAAGTCCATTCTGTGTTACTGCATTACAGCTTGGGGCGGTGCCGCCAAGTCGCATCTTATCTCATTGGAACGTGCCCATAGATCGGTCTTGAAAGTTATGTTCCGTAAGCCCTTTAGGTTTCCCACGGTTACCCTTCATTATGAAACTGAAACTCTATCGGTTCGGCAGCTATACCTTCAGCAGGCAATTTGTTCGTATCATCGAACTCTCAATTCAGCTGCTGAACCTTTTCAGGTAAAAAGGCGTATTAAAATAAATGTACCCGCCGTAAAAACTAAATTTGCAAGGCGATTCAAAAATTTTAGTTTTCCCTTCATTTACCGGCGGGCATATAAGGAATGTGACTTATCTTGTAAATTATATGGTGTTAAAGAAAAAATCAGGAAGTGGCTCTTAACTTTGGATTACGACGAGACTGAAAAGCTTCTAGTAATTCAGGTATAACTAAAGAGCTTCCCCCCCCCCTCCCTCCTTCAAACCACACACACGCATACATATATACTCACAAAGACACACATACATACACACTCACAAACACAACTTGCCTTGGAACAATAATTATTATCGGTACAATGCCAAAATGCTCGGTCTTACCGCTACAGATATTTTTCCCATTTCTTATTCTTTATTTGTTATTTTTGTTATTATTGCTATCAATAGCTTGTTAAGTTGGAAAACAGTTATTTCAATGTTTGTCTTGCCCTGTTATAGTTTATCTCTTAGTAATCCTAATAGGTATTCGGCCTCCCGCGACACAGACTTCGCGTCTAGTGCGGGGACCACTAGTAATCATATGTCTTATTGTGTAAGCTATGTTTTTGGTAAATAAACAATTTTGTATTTTTTTTGTACATACTATAATTGCACATAATTGCACATCTGTTTCCCGCCACTTCGTGCGCGTGGAATATAACATTTATTTTTGCGAAACCCTTAGCTTTTTCTGGAATAAAAGTTAGTATACCCTGAGTTACTCATTACAACATTACCTATTTGCCAGTGAAAGTCTAGCCATTTCGGTGATAAGCCGGAAGAAACAAGCAGACAAACAGACAGACAAACCTACGAGAAGACATATAAAGAAAATATTTCTTTAATTATTTTTTGTTATAAGTATTGTGTACACTTTCAAATTCATTCAGAAAAAGCTGAGCATTACATTCATGACTGTTTTAAAAAATTTGAAATATTTGTTTGACATTCTGTTCGTAACAGACACATCTGTAATTTCCAAACTCCAAACCGATGACCTTGAAATATTTACGGGATAATTTTTAATGTATCTCCTCTCTTATAAAAAAAATGAATGAAATCAGACAACGCGTTAATAATTTACAACGAAAAACATGTTTTGACTTTTTCCAATAATTGTATTAGTAATTTGGTTCCCATTATTATTAGCCTATTGGCTAGGTGGCGCTGTATGAAATGTCCATGAATATAAAACTGCAAATTTCATTGTATGAAAATAGACTTGACAAATACATATAACAGCAGTATCTGGGTCGTTTGCGTGTGGCCTCTCTCAAGGCAGCCAATGTCTATTGGACGAGGCATTTCCGAACACTCACCTACAATATAGGGTGCACCAGTTGACAGTATAAAATATTTTACAATATTTTATAGCTCTATTAAGTACAGAAACATGAGATCCTTCATTAAATAGATTTTCATAAGATTCAAATTTATACAGTAAATTACAGAATATAATAACTAGCTATTCCCAGCACCCTCATCCGCATGGAATTAAAAACATTTTGTTTGCGGAAACCTAATTCTTTTACCTAAAATAATAGTGGTGGTTACTTTAACTCCATATCATCAGCTATCTGCCAGTGTAAATCCCGTCCAAATCGGTTCGGATATAATAAGGATAGTCCAAGGGAAAATTCCAGACGAAACCTATGTATTTATTTATAGTACAAGGTTGTATCACAGAATACATAATAGTATTAAGAACTGAAATCTCACTTCGTCTGTACTTTGCGTGATTAAATGACCATTATTTTATTATATTATAATCCTACAAAGCAACTTACCTTATATAAGGTATGCTCAATGAATTTTTTCCTGTACATTATTTATAAATTCTCGTTTCAAAATTCTGTGACACGTTCGTATAATGATCACGGTCGGATAGAGTTTTGGGGTCGGTTTAATAGATTTAGTCAATAATTGGGTTTTGGCTTTGACTTTGACTAATATTTCCGTAGTACAATCTGCCAAAGCCAATTTTCTATTGACTTTCTGTTCTGTAAATGAGCCGTATTATAATATGTGAATTAAGCTTACTTTTCATTAAGAAGGGTACTTTGCGTTTGAGTAAAAATACCCAGGATGTATTTTCGTCCATCGGGGCCTACCGAACGTTAATATGCTTCTAACGTGCCTTATGCACGTTAATTTTATCAATCCCGCCAGCTACATCAGTCAAAGGCATGGATTCTTGTTATAAATGATAACACTAGGTATACTCGATAACACTTTATTGCGCACCAAAAAGATAACAATAGCTTAAAACTAGAAATATTAATTAATAAAAAGGTGACACAATGGGCGGTCTTATCGCTATAAAGTGATCTCTTACAGACAACCTTTACAGAGAGCTTTCCGCTCTCACCTAAAGTCAGCGTAAAGTTGTCAAGGCATCAAAATCTACGGCCAACAAAATATAGTAATTCGTAATTGTACACACACACACACATGAAAAAAATAAAATAAAAGGAAACATAAACTAAAAACAAAAAGTATGTACAAAGGCGAGCTTAGCCCTACAAAGAGTTCTCTTCCAGCAAACCTTTGAGGCTAGAGAGAGGTGATAAAAGTAGTAAGAGGTATAAAAGAGATGATAATAGTACAGTCAAAAACGAAATCTATTACAAACGCATCAAGCTTTAGACAAAGATAGGACTAATTTAGAAATAGATTGTCTCATGTAACCGATACTTCGTTACGTAGCCCGCTTCGGGTGGCATACTCGTAATTCGCTTGTTCCTAATACGTAAACAACACACGTTCAACGCGTAAACCACATCTTATCATTGCCGGGATTGTTTGGCTACGCACCGACATGCCTGGTGAAGATTTCATTAATCGCGATGCTATTGAGATAAGTCGTTGGGGGAAATCGTAAAACAATGTAAATTAACCCTACTTATTTGCATAGTGGGGTGATTGGGAATATCAATTCCTACCAGGGTGGGTTGTCGCACATAAGCCAGAATAAACTGAACCTTTAACGTCTGTATTTAAATGTATAAAAATAACGGTTTTTTCAAGAAGAATGTTTGATATTTTTCTCAAATTTCCTATTAGACCGTTATGGAAATAGAATGATTGTAATATAACTGAAGGGGAAGTGGTTTATTGAGAGACACCTAGTCGCATTTAAATATAATTTGCACTTGGGTTGAATATAATAAAACTTTGATTAAACTTGAAGATCTTGAAATCAGGTGACAAAATCATATGATTTTACTGCGTGTTAAATTGGTGATTGTTAATGAATATATTCACATACACAAATAAAGCCACATTTTCATTGGAACATTTCGAACGTGCACATTGGTCGAATAGCACGTTCGTTCCAATTCCAAAGTTGGCCCGTCTTCGTTCTTTCAGACATTACGTCAGCGTAAACGAAACGTGGCACAATGACAAGCCCTCTCGCCGCATTGTTCGCCCCTTGCAGCCGAGGATTACCTGGGCCAGGCAGCTTTTTACGTATTCGTGGAAGGTTTTTTCCTCAATATTCCGTTTAAATCCAATAAGAATGGGTCCCCTTTTGTTTCTCATTCTACTACTAGGTAAGCTTCTATCCTGTTTGATTTATTTTGTAATAAGAAGATGTATAGCTTTTACTTATTTTATGTGTGAGCATTAACCTGAAACTTCAAAAAATGAAGTACGTTTTCGATTGGGCAATATGTTTTTTTTTTCTGTATGTTTGTTAAACGGTTTCTTCATCCTGCTAATATTATAAACGCGAATGTTTGTTACTCAATCACGCCAGAACGGCTGAATGGACCTGGATGAAATTTGGCACAGAGATAAATTATAGTCTGGAATAGCACATAGGCTACTTTGATATAGTACAATTTTTAAAATTAGTCATATATTCATATTTTTAGCTTCGCCTTTAGCAATCAAATATTACCAAAGGCATTTTTTTTTAGACCGTAATTTCGTTACTTCAATGTCATGATTGCAAACACAAGTTACAAACAAGGCCCTTTTGTATGTTGCGATGACCTGAAGAAAGCTGGCAGAATTTCTTCTATTAAAAGCAATTAATTGTATCATCGAAAGACGTACACAACCTATTTTTTTTATTATTCTTTACTGGAAGGCTGTTTCGACGAAACTTTAATTTATACCCAAGAATATTCTATCGTTTCTTTTATTATTCCTTCTATAATAAACGAAACGATGATCGAATCTGTAAAGATTCGATATACAGTAGTAGTATAGATAGACAACAGGAAGAAGAGATTCCCGGCCGGGGTACACTTTGTGTGGTGAGCATGAAGTTTGTTCTCCGGTCCTGGGGGTTTTGTCTTGTTCCTGTGTTGGTCCATGCCATCAGCGACACAGGGAATCCTAGTGCATAGGTATGATATAGGAGTGTGTTAACGTTTTTTTATTCATTGCCACAGTTCCTGCGGTCAAAAAAATCGCATAATAAAAATTGTTCTTTTTTTAACTTGATTTTGCGTCGCGAGAATCAAATATATTTGAGTTAGCCACTCAAATACCTACATTTTTACATATCACCGTATATCGCGGATCCTATTACAATGGGATATCAGTAACCAAAGAGTAATACCGCATGGACGTCACCAAATAATATAGCACGAAACCAACGAATAGGTATATAGGTATTAGGTATATATTCAACAACGTTAACACACTCATACCTCTGCACTAGGATTCCCTGTGTCGCCGATGGCATGGACAAACACCCAAGACCCGAGAACAAACTTCATGCTAATCACACAAAGTGTGCCCGGCCGGGAATCAAACCTGGGACCCCTCGCTTCGAAGTCAGGGCTACTAGCAACTAAACCACGGAGCTGTCAACATTATTATTACGGATTATTGTCTGTTCCATATATAATGTCTAAAGCACCATTTGATAGCAATAAATATATTAAATGTTGAGAATTAGTGCCGCGTCCCAGATGCGTTGTTTCATCTGCTTACAGAGAGTAATTTGACGATTCAGCAAACACACGTTTTGTTTAACGGCCAGACCCTCTACAGACGAGTGGATATAGATTGCCATAGCTAGTTATTTGTCAAATCAGTCCATACATTTTTTGTTGTATGTTGCATGGAAATCTACTTCCAGTCATTTAGTGGATGTGTATGCTGTAAATTAGTTGCCTTAAATACTTGTTTATAAATAACAGATAGTAAAATTGCAGTAGGGGGATGCCGTGGCCACTAGGAATAATGTATGAGTGATTATTATCTGATCCAATTACCGTTAATTATGGTTAATTAGAGCCAGTTTTTTATTCAGGCGCTACTGTTTTTCTGGTCATAATTATACGATTTAATAACAGATCACTAATAATCCTATTTCCACTTTAGCTCATACATCTCAGTGAATTAACCCTAGTGAAACTCTATCGGTATACTTTTACTGTTCATACTTTCTTTTGCAAGCTCTATACATGATTTTCTTTGCTCTGAGTCTCCATTATAGGGTTGTTCCAACATGGTTTTTGAACACTTTCATTGATGTAACCTAAATACATAAATTTTGTTACCACAAAGACGTTCCCGATAGAAGCGTGTACGAATATCCGAGTAATTTATTTACGATCAGATTGTGGGTTGTTTACGTTGTATATTCAAAGCATTTATGTAAACTATGTATGTAGACTTTTACGAACAGAAATATTAAATACAAAAACATAAGTTATTAAAAATAATCAGATTATATAAACTTATTCTAGCATTCAGTATTTAAATTTAAAAACCTATCCTTTCCCATTTGAATGCTGCTCTCAAGAAGAAACTTTATGTAACATCCGAACTTATTCCTGGCACAGAGCCAAGAACTTTTAACATCCTGTTATATAACAAAATTTCCTTACCAGGTCCTCATCATCATCAGAAAAGATGTTAGCTCGGTCTTGCGCCGCCATTTCACCAAATTGAACATTCGATCAGCTAAACATTCATCCATGGTTCACAAATACATCACATTATCAATCACTGATAACACAAACTGCATCCAAATTCGTGTTTTGTTTCGATATTCAACCTCCATGTTTACGCAAAAGCACTGGTTGCAAAGAAAAATAAATTTAAAACAAATTTAACGTCACTGAAACAGCGTGTTCGAAAATTGAAATACGCAAGTCGAAAGCTCTTCCGGTCGGCGGTTGTCGCCCGCGCTTCGCAAGCTTCGGCCGCGTACTGCGGTGGGGCGCGGGCAAGTAAGCAGTGCTGCGTCTCATCGCTATGGCAACGCGTGGCTCTCGCGTCACTAGCTGCGGGAAAGCTGCATTTTCCAAACGGACCACGTGCAATAATCAACTTATCTGAGTAGAGAGGTTCCGATATGTCAAATATAAAGTTTTTCTTATGCAAAGCAGTAACTTTCATTTTTAATTTTTATGTTACGAAAGTGATGGGACGAGCTCAGGTCCCACCTGATGTTAAATGGTTACCTTCACCCATAAAATCACCTTTACTTTCTCCATACTTGATAACCTAGACAATTTTTAAACAGTTAACAGGTGCAAAGACAACGTCAAAAACAACTTGTTTTATAAATCGTTTAAGGCTTACTCAGAGTAAAGTAAAAGTAGGAATAATTTGAATGCAAGTTACTAATACGCTTATTGCATACGTATCCAAAGATCTTGTGTCTTGTAATCTCCACATACCTCGTTCTATAGTAGGTATAGGTAGGTAAAGTGTCACCTTTTTCCGCCGGTGGGGTGGAAGCCATTACGTACCTTGATGACAAGCAAAACTCAGTATGATCTAAGTATCATATAGTAAAAGAGTAGAGGGTAAATATTTTGTAACGTGTTCAGAGGAAAAGATAAAGAAAACGATTAATATACTTTGTCTATATTTTTACTGTGTATTCGATCGGTATTCACGCAAGAACTACAGAATGGATTTTGACGAAACTTCTAGGACATACCAGATTTCTCACGATGTTTAACTTTACCGTTTTGACATACATTTTTCAAGTCGACAAATCCAATCAATAAATTTTCTTTCATCCCATATTTACGGAAGTAAGGGATAGACTTTTCCTAAAATTGCTGTGGGATTGTCTTGCAGATACACTCTATTCTATAAAAAGTAATCAAATGCTAAGCGGCATAGCAACAGCAATACAACTTAGGTCCTCCCAGACCCAAGTATGATGAATTTGAAATTTCTATGGGACCAGTTCGATCGTGACCCTGCCAATTAAAAAAGAATAATCCAAAACAATAATTACAAACAATCAGAACCACCTCTTTTCAAGTCAGCTTTAAATAAGTTTAGTGACAGTATTTCCAGGAAAAGCTCACACACAGTTATACAAATATTAGTTGTATGAACCTACACATGTTCGAATTTTAATTAAACCTTGACCGTCCGCCCTCGCATCCGCTCTCAATATTGATCCACAGTGGAAATTACCAATTCGCTCTGATAGTTATTATTGGCTTTATGCAAAAACAAATACCCATTTCCATTTGAATCACAGGTAACAGGAATTCACAGTTTTCCAAAATGTAAATGTGTAGCCCGTTTGACCGTGAATTACAAAATAAATTGCCCAGAAATTAGCATAGCTACCAGATAGTAGGCAGTACCTACAACATTGTTTGAGTAGGTATTATTATAATAGTTTTTTTGTAATTCTATTATAATAATATTTAAAAAAATATATATTATAATAACATCGACTCCACATAAGCAAGTTTAATTCCACATTTACGAAAATTAAGCTGACAAAATCACCATATAAAATTATTCACTGTTTTTAAAACGAAACATGAATGAATCACCTTTAGAAGGACCCTGGATGACAAATAAAGGGAATGAAATGAAATTCAATCTAGAGCCTCTTCACGCTAATGGCTTGAAACCGGGTGTTTCAAATTACATAAGTCGTCCAGACCGGTTCCAATAAAGATTTGACATGAAAACTTCTATTTAAAAAAAAAACAAATGTTCGTACAGATTTATTGGGTAGCTTTTTTGAGGTTAATTAATGGAACGTACTGACGATCCACGTGATGTTAAACGGTAACCATCACTCATTCACAGGGATCACTCGTCATACAAATGTTTGTCGAATCCGATCATATTCGGGACCCCTAGTAACGAAGGCAGTGTAAATACGAAAAAAACGAAACCGTTTACCATATAAACAATGATAAACCTCACCTCAGTGAATAACAAGATCCCGGTTAGTAACTAAATTATTTCAAAAATAATATACCCAAATTGTATTTCTAGCCAGATAAGAACAAAAGTGGCGATAAAATAGGTCTGGAAATCCATTTTCTTCCTAAATTGTGCTGACAGAACCATTACATGTGAGTTCGGGCACCTCACATAATTTGTTATTTTTATAAAAGGGAAGGTAGAAAACATTTATGTTGGAATAGTTTTTGGGATTCCGCGCCTCGAATAAAGAACGAAACCCTTTTATGTAAGGTACGCTTGGGTCAGGCAGATAATAAAAATACCTTTATTCTGACACATTCATCCACATAATTAACTGCAAAAGTTGTACTGATCAAGATAACTGATAGATTTACAATCATTATAATATACGTTTCTGCGACTTCTTCGTCCGCGTGGAATTTAACGTTTTTCCACATAACCCATTTATTTTTCTAAAATGTAAGTCCAGCCGTTTCGGAAATTAGCCGCAACAAACAAACAGATGACAGACAGATTTAAAAAAAAAATGTTTTATTTTTTAAATGTTTTATTTAACTTTAAAACGTTCAAATACATTTATTAAAAAGCTGTTATTTTGCTGTTAACGGACACTTCAACTAATTTATTTGTATAGATAATGTATGTATTTCAGACAACATAATACATGATCGAATCACAATTTCCATATAATTTAATTACTAATTACTGAAGTTTGTAAGTAAACCTAAACTGAAAATACATAATGTTTCATTAAATATTTCTCGTACTCTGAGTCTCTCCAAAACTAGTCGATTGTTCTCTCCAAGACTATGCAATCAGAGCCCTGACAAAGGACTTCCAGTTGCACGCGTCCGTAGGTGCACCCTCTACTATCCGTACACATACACCCAGGGTGGTGCCAACGGAACAACTACTTCGGAGGAACTTGTACCAAGTTCGTCCGGAGAAGTACTGCTCCTGGTAATCTGCCGCTTAGCAGTGATGAACTCGTATTGCTGTATTCCGGTGGAAGGGAGTGGGCGCCGGTGAAATCGCAGGTGCATGTGATGATACGTAACATCCCTGTCTCGAACGACGGGTGCAACGGGATGTGACCCGGGCCGGAAGACTTAGGTCTTAATAATGTTGTTTTAATAACCACTTACCATCAGGTGAGCCTTCAGCTTATCCTATCACTACAGTAGTAGGATCGTATGTACAGGTAGTATGTACAGGAATGACCTTTTGATAAGGTAGCTTTTTGCTAAGAGCTCTTGCTATACTTATAGACTGTTTTTGATTTATTGTTCAACAAAAGTTTGCTGTTAAGCCTTTTGTATATATTATACTCGCGAATTTTGCTGTATTCTCGAAGAATAATCCAATCAGATCTGGAACAGACTTACACTAGGTGAAAGCTAATCTAAGTTTCTGCTAATTTACTTATACTTACTCTAATTTTGGTTGTCTACCCTCGTCTTTGTTCATTTTACACTCGCTATTTATTGAGCTTATGTTTAAGTTATATAAGCTAGATTTCAAAGCTTTGTACCGGTAATATATGCCTGTATAATTGCGAATCAACTTCACTATTATCTTTAACGTTAAGAAAAACCCAAAGAACAGTTGAAAATCGAAAAAATCGAGTAAATAAAGATTTCAGAATTTTAAGCATTATTTTAAGCGGTACAAAGTTCACAGGGCCATCTAGTGTCTTATAAAAATATATCGATTTTCCTCTTTGTGATTATTGAACTTTAGACGGGAACATAATAATGTTCTTGTCTAATGAACTCATGGTCTGACCTCATACTTAATTTTGTATTCAATCAATGTGCTTTGTTATAAATCGTTAGCTGAATAAGTTGTTGAATGCCTTCACAAAGATATGGGGGGAGACTCGGCGCCAGAGGGTCGCGACAGAATGGCGTCTAACTGAAATACTGAGTTTTCACAAAGAAAACTGGCCATGTGTATGTGACTCACACAACGTCTTCATTTGGCAATTATTTTTAGGGTCCCATATGGATGACGGGTCTAAACCTTATTATCCTAAGTCTACATCGTCTGTCTCTCTGTGCTACTTTTGAAAGGCCTACCTTTTAAACCAAATTAAGTACGCGGTTGAAATTTTCGCATCATATATTATTACATCATACCTTAATAAACCACACGGTTATGGTTATAGACAGATTTGTGGAACGTCGCATTCAAGAAAACAGTTACTAGTAATATGTTAAAAAAAAAAGTAACTCGTTGCTTCTGTTGCCACATCGGTTCGGAATACAAGAGGTACTCCAACCTCTTGTATTCCGAACCGATGTGGATACAGAAGCAACGAGTATGTATCTTACTCGCAATGAGACGTTGCGATTGAACACAGCGCACTCTTGCGCTAGTTAAGTTTACAATTAGTCAGGGTTTTTACATACAAAACTCAATACAACAATGTGAAAGATAGAGTAGGAACCAGGACCAACCTGCTGAGGCGTCTTTATTAATATGAACCTCATTCATAGCGCATAACTGACTGTACCTTTTTTTTCTACTGGCGTATTCGCTTGTGGTTTCTTTCGGTCTATTCCAAGTCCAGATGGACTTAAGCCAAGCTACACGTATGGACGAGCAATATATAGTAACCAACACATATTGTTCTAAGCCAGTAATAAAAATATTTTTGAGACTAGTTACTATAGAAGTAGAACAAGAAGTCTCAAATGTCAAATTTGGTCACGTAGGATGTAAAAAATATACTCGATATGAGATACGAGAAAAAATATTATACTAAATATAATATCCTTTTTGTTAATTGGGTAATTTTACAGTTCAATCGATGACTTTGACTTTGCGGATAAAATTGTTAAGTAACATTGTAAGTCCAAGTTTTTATAATATGACGATAAATTATTGGTGTATGTGTTTGTGCGTATTTGAGAGAAAATGTATCCTGTTTTAGAGATGAATTATTTCCACAATCACATTTCCAAATTTCCTGATATGTTTTATTTATGTAAGTCGCATTGCATTAAACTTTTAGAAGTTTCAGGCAGTGCGACTCACAGAAAAGCACTTTGTCTCTTGCCGCCTCTCTTCACCCACACCTATAAAATACCTACACTTAGCTCCAACGTAATCTAAAAAGAAGTACTTACCACATTATTACATCAAACGAAAAATCCTGAATAAAGTATGAGTCACCTCACCGACGCAGTATCGAAGGGTTGGGGCTGCCAAACGAACAGAGCCAAGGTCACCCCATGGCTATGCAGCATTTTAAACATTTCGTTATTTTAATCTTGGCGCAATATCAATTTCATCTACATTTTTCAGCGGAACCTTGGACTGGTTTTGTAAAAGGCTTTTAGGTTAGTGGTGAGTTGATTTATTAAATAAACTGACTCGGTGCTATTTAGTCTCTGACACTGAGGGCTCGGTACCACTGAATGTGTTATCAATTTTATAAAAAGGTCAGCACGCTGCGGCTTGTTGTTAAAAATACAGCCCTTTTATGGTAGGTCAGACAGACATACAGACATTGTAGACTAAGTGACCCTTTACCTTTTGGGATCTTAAAAACATTAAAAGCTCCTTTCCCTTCTGTATCCTCTATTAGTCTCGACCCCAAAAGGCAGTATATTCTGATAAAATTTTATCTCACAAAATCATATCTACGTCAAAGTACATCTGCATGTTTGGAAATACTGTATTCTGCATTCAAATCTGATTTGATTAGTGATCTGGAGATTTGAAGTAACCTCATAAATCAACAATGAATTAAGATCAATCATCAGCCACTCCAGTGAATTGATCACTTCCGTTAAAGTTAACAAATTGATCCGCATTTGTGAGTTGAGTTACGAAGATGAGAGTTATCAATCTTCGAACTGGAAGGTCTAGTCAAGTTAGTGCTCCTTCAGAATTTCCCTTTAGACACACACGTTAATGATTCATTATTTATACCTACTAGCTGACCCGCCGGCTTTTCTGTCTTGATTCACAATTTTACGATCAGCTAACAAACTACATTTGCGTACGTAGCAGCAAGATTTAGTCCGGCTATTCTCAATAGATTTGCTTACTTTACTACAACATAATTTTTTGTTGAGAAGATTGTGGATCTGTGGTACAGACGCTGATTTGCTGTTTCTAATTCAGTCGTGCAGCAATGAAGTTACTTGAAATATTTATATGCGCAATATCACGTTCTTAAACGGCGGGAAGAAACATTGAGGTAACAGTATATTTTCTATGGGCGGCAGCTTTGCCTCTGGTATTGCAGATGTCCATGGGCTGCGATGACCACTTTCCATCAGGTGGCCCGCCAGCTCGGCGGCTAGCTACAATATAAAAAAAAAGTTATGTCTGCTACAAATTAAAACTAGTATTCCATAGTAAATTAAATTTAACATTATAATAATTTATTCGCTTTTTGAGTATGCGTTTGTCCTTGTAGTGGGAACATTAGAGGCTTAAATAATTATATGCTAGTAAGGTTCAATAGAACCAATTTAAAATTTAAAAAAAACAATGTTAATATATAGAATCTTGATTAAACAAGGAATTCTTTTATGTTTTAAAAACTGTTGCATGCTTATATTGCTAGACTATTTAAAACACATAAAAAACCTCGTGCTTATGAAGGCAAAAAGTTAGGAGACTACGCCTTAATAATGCGACGTCCAAACAGGACAAAACTTATACTAACCACCACCAAGGACGGGGCGCAAACAAATATATTTCTTTAACATTTTTAGTGAATTGCTAGGCAGCAAGCAATTATCAATTCAAACGTCTTGGCGAAAGAACCGAAATCCATCTTGAAGGGGTGGAATCAATCCACATCAGGCACTCGGCTGAATCGATTACCGCTGTCGAGGCTTACAAATTGATCCGCGATAGTGCGTTGGATTACTGCGGATGATAGTCATCAATCTCATGGTTCATGTTGTATATAGTTTGATTTGTCTTTAATACTCTAATTAAACACTCATACTCAGGATTTCCTCTGCTATGGCGTTATCACTTATAATAACGGAATTTCGCGATTATTTAGGGTAGATTTTAAAATAATGCTGATTGTAGTAGTCTGCTGCTGATGCTGATCTAAAAAAATATATAATAAGATTTAAAATAGCTGTATTACTGTACCTCCATTATCATAATTTTGTAGGTAAGTAGCTATTTGCCGCAGTCTGGAAATTTTTGTAGAGCTTTGCATGATTAGTGTTTTATATAAACTACTATTCCAAATGTAAAAAAACTAAGACAACAGAACAAATTAAATCTATTTTATAATTAATCAATGAAATAGATTTTTAAAATTAATGAAAAATCACTTTCATTCGCATTTTTTGTAATAGTTGAGCTAGGGATTGAATTCAGGACTTCCGAGAAAAGCTTGACTTCAGCTATCAACTTAAATGAGTGCCGTCAAATTTGATTGAAGGAAAATGCGAGGCATTTCTTTTGTTCTTGTTGGTATTACTTGATTGCCTTGGGCAAAAAACTCTGCTTAAATCTCATTGTTAGATACATCTTCAAAAATATTCCTCTCAAATGTAACATAAATTGAATCAGATATGATTTTTCAGATAATTTTTTTCCATATTCCCTGTAGAAGAAAATTACCCATATGATTTTTTGGTAAGGCAGTTCTTACCGCATCGCCTCCAGTCATAACGAAATTCTGGTAGACGCGACGAAAGTCTCGGAAATGGAATGTTTACTCCAGGATGAGATATTGAATTTACAATATTAGAATCATCTGTGGCTGCCTCTCTGTTATACAACGTAAACGTATGATGATGAGAATTTTGAAAACAATGGACTGACAATTGTATAAAATCTAGGAGTCTACATTGAATATAATACATTATTATAATTCCCTTTTTTCTTGTATAAGGCTTCGATTGGGTTATTATATTTAAGATATATTTTTAACAAAAGATTAATATTTTGACAATTGTAATCCTGCATCCTATAAGTATTGACAACAAGTGAATAATTTAGATTTGGTATATAATGAGCAACTCACTGTAGGCCGTTTGCATAGAGTATTTTATAAGGATTCATAATGACTATAGAATTTTCTTTTTTTGCAAAAGGTTGTTTTTTTTTAAGGTTGGTAGTTTTAGATGAGTGTGATTATTTTTAATTACAACCATATTCATGCTCGTAATCTTATAATATTTTTATAGAAAATAGAATACTCGATACACGTGTAAGGGGTGGCCAACAATGGGGTTTGAGTTTTTAAGTCCAGGAAGCGATCAGTTCAAATGCCACTAAACGGTCACCCATGCAACTTTGACCGGGCCGAGAGTTGCTTAACTAAGATGATTTGTAAAGGACAGCAAACCAAGCCTAGTACAAGATACAAGAAGCGCTTCGATTATTCTATGATCAATTGCTCACAGCTCAATAATTACTTGTGATCATAGAATAATCAAAGCGCTTCTTGTATGTTGTACTAATACTATACCCATAATTTATTAGTTTGGGCGAAAAGCGGTGCGTAAAATTATATTTACCAGGAGTAAAAAATACTTGCCTTTTTAACAAATGTCGCCAAATGTTGTCGGCAATTATATTGCCAAATAATCTTGCACTTCCGTATAACTACTTTCAATGAGTTTCAAAGCAAGACACATCTGTGAACAGTTTTCTCTATAATAAACATAGCTGAATTAATTCGGTGAAGCTTTTCTTTAGGCAAAATCCTTTATCTTTCCGACTAATTTCACTTCGGCAGGGGAAGCTATCCGTCAAAACTGATATACTTTATGTAACATGCTTCTATTCAGAAAATGTTGTATTTACTGTGCTTATTTTCCCTACCTAGTAATTCAATTTTCAAATATTTTCAACTAGCACAATAATAGCAGCATTTGTTCATTGATAATTCGTATCATTTTTCCCGGCAGAGATTTTAGCGTAAAGATTATTATTTATTATCTTCTTGATTAGTTTTAACAGCCTTTAATGTTGGAAACATTGAAACGGCAGGGACCACGGAAGTAGAATAAATAAAATAAATAAATAACTTCATGCTCATCACTTAAATCGTGCCCCGGCCGGGAATCCAAGCCGAGACCCTTCGCTTCCAAGGCAGGGCTACTAGCAACTAAGCTTTTTTTTGTATGTTGATATTCTTTCCTCAATACGCTTTCCTTTGATGTCTAGAGAACGTGGTACTGCGCACATTCAAAAAAACTCATTGGTTCACTCCTGGATTTGTGCCAGCGGCCTTTGGATGGAAAGTCGGCGTCTGTACCGCTGGGCCTCCACGCTTTTAAACTATTACAATAAAACTAACTCAGAAAAACTGTTGCTACTGATGGATTACTCCTAAAATTTCCAGACATTTTGTATGTTGATATGATCAAAGCACGTCACAAAGTTTGTTTCACAGCTGATAAAACACCGAGCATTCCCCCGATGGGATTTTCGTTTTAGCGAAAATAAAATCCTTTTCTATTACGGCTATTTTTACTTGGGCAAGTGAAGTCATCCGTCACAGAAACACGTGTTGAAGACATCAGAAGATTTAATTCGTTAGGGAAAATCTTGTTGAGGAGTGATTTGTACATTTCATGTGAATTTGGAAGCTATTTATTCTATAATGATTTGTAGATTCAGCGATTAATTTGAGGAAAATCATTGGCGGTGATAGGGCATTTTCACCGTGGTTTATTTTCCCGTAATTGTGTTGCCAAAGTGAATAAAACAGCGCTGTGAGTGAGTGAGTCATCAACTAAGAACTAAGCTATGTTAAAACTAAGCTAAGCGAGATCTAGCTTGACCTAAAATTTACGTTTACTTTTACAACCTATGCTGTGTCACAAATAATAATATAACGATTACACATAATAATAACGTTCATACCTCTGCACTAGGATTCCCTGTGTCGCAGATGGCATGGACAAATACAGAAACACAAGACAAACACCCAAGACCCGAGAACAAACTTTCATGTTCAATACACAATGTTTGCCCCGGCCGGGGATCGAACCCGGGACCCTTCGCTTCGAAGGCAGGAATACTACCAACTAAGCCACGGAGCCGTCAAATAAGTATTTTCTTTACCTATCTTATTATGTAGCGCTAGAACTAAATTCACAAAACATTTGTGAATGTAACTCGTGACAACTACTCACGAGTTGTACATTGTAATCAAACTGTTTCCACCATCATAATACTCCACTACAATTTTCCAGTACATTTACTTTTAAAGTTAACCTACATACGTAGTTACGCATATATTTTTTTAATAAATAAATTGTCATGGACATCTTACATAGCGCCTTCTATCCGCAAACTAAGCATAGGTTGTACTATGGGAATAAGATAACTGATAGAATACGTTCATAATATAATTTTTGTAAATACATACTTTAAAAATCCAGACACAGGACAACATTTATATTCGTCACAAAAATGCTTGTTCTGAGTGGGAATCGAAAGCATAACAGCGCAGAAGGCAGAGCTACCAACTAACATGTGAGGTCAGTAATAGGAGTAGGTGCTGTCTAGGTATATACGAGTAGGTACGTATAAAGCCTAGTTTGTTAGTTAAATGTTGAGTTAGTTGCGAAATTCCTCGCGTCATACGAACTAGACTTTAAACAGAAAAGATACCTAGCCTAGAATTATTAATACAGGGATTTTTATGCTATTTAAGCGACGGGACGAGCACCCAGCCCACTTGTGATATAACCACACTTGGAATCTGCCGCCAAGCAATGGTGCTCGCATTATTGTGTTCCGGTGGAAGGGTGTGGGTGCCGGTGAAATCACATGCGCATGAGACGTATCATCCCCGTCTCAGGTGATGGACGCAGCAGGATGAATGCATGGCCGCCCATGATAACAGTAAAGCGACTCAATATAAGATTTGGAAGTTACACTGAGTCGCATTCATCCTGCTGCGTCCATCACCTGAGACGGGGATGATACGTCTCATGTGCATGTGATTTCACCACTTACCATCAGGTGGGCCCTCAGCTCGTTCCATTTCAAATAAATTAAAAAAAATCATGTGTATTACTCAGTCAGTTAGGATTATTATGATTCTGAAGGTATGTTATGAGATTAAATGCAAACTAAAGGAACAGAATGATTTTAACAGGCACATCAAACAAATGAAGTGCGGATGGAGCTTAACGACCTATTTACAGTGCCATAATACAGTATCATCACAGCAATATGGTGTTTATGACGTAACTACCCACGCTTTTACGAGGGCGGTGGTAAATTACGCTTCTTTTGCAAGTTCATTGTGTACTTTTTATACATACACATTGATACAGAATTAAATAGTTCCATGCTTGATGTTTCCATTTCAGCATGGAAGAGAAATTATTTAAGTGCCGTGTTTGTTCGTGAAGTAGTACAACCACTTTATTTTTGCCAATACCATCGGTAGCTGGGATTTGGTATGATGAGTGTTGATGACCTCTAAATAATAATTTTCAAACCTTGAAGAGTGAGGGCGGTTTCCATGCATCACGAGGAGCTGTGGCCCAAAGCCTACTGCTGGTTTATCATTTTATTTTATTGGCGACAGAACTTCGCTTGACCTCTATCTCACCTGTTTGAGATTATGACGAGGTCGAGAACGGAGCACGAAGACCTAGAAGACACTTATTTACTCTTGACTTGAAGAAGCCCAGTTTTTCCTGAAAACCACTACATTCGGGAAAAACAGACGCCGGCAAAGTGTTTAATTATTTAGCTGTTCGCACTTCGCTTCCAATCCAAAAGTTCTGCAAAACTGTTAAAAAAAAACACCAGGAAGAAATCGACATGTCATGGAATCAAATAATTTAGTATCAGTCCGGATTGGGCTCCCGTGGTAAATAAAAAAGCCCATTTATTCTCACGTGTTGAGAGTAAGCTGGTGTACATTTCCTCAAGTAATAGTACCTAATCAGCGACCTGCTCATCCCACCCCTGTGAGCGGCATAAAGGTGTTTGACCACGATGGACAAAATATCTATAGGTATGCCTAGCCTAGCTGTTTAATGTACCTATCAGATTATATTTTTTTTATTATACAGTGTCAAATGTTTTTATATCTTTCTAATTTGTTGACGGAGAGTAGAAGACGATAAATATGACCTGTCTAGACAACTCAGAACGCCAGACGAGATCGTCTTATTCGTCATACATTTTAGTATCAATTATTGTGTTGTTATTGTGTTCTACTTCAAATAAGCCACTGTCATCCAACTCATCTCGATGACGGAATTCACACAAATAAACAAAATGTCAAGCCATTTTTATTGACCTTGAGTCGATCAATCCCAAGTGAACCGGTAGGTTGGCTCGGCAGTACCGACCTTGCTACCTGCCATGACGTAACGCCTTGAGCGAGGTTCACGCCGAACCGCCCGAGATACCGAACGTGCGCCCGCGCATCCTTACACATTCCAACTTCAAATTATAAATCGAATCAATATTAAAGTAATAGCTTTACTATACTTGAATCAAAGAGGCTGAGTTTGTGATAGTGTTATTCGAAGGGCTTATAAAGAAAAATGTAATTAGTGGTGATCTTACAAGGAATCTTGATGACAACTGGTATGTTATGAGCCGGATTTGAACTACTAATACAAGAGGTGAGTTAATAATTTTTATTAAGTGCTTATACTGTAGTAATATATGCATATATTGTATCTGTCCGAGTTAAATGTAAATTAAGCCAACACACCAGCTTATAATTAAAATTTAAAGCGCCAACATTATTGAATAAAAGTAATTAAACACTACTTTATAGAAAAATATAAACTATTGAACACAAAATTTCACGTTAATTGATGAATTAATGAATTGTTTTATTGAAATAAACTCCACAATGATACAAAGAACTGAAATAATGAATTATTCTATAATCAATATGCTCGCGTCAGAGTAAATCGATCATTGACCTTTCATATTAACATGTTACCATAGACATCTTATAGCGGAAAACTGGTTCATATCACCAATTTAACGAGCAGATATATTGTCTATTGACTGGTAGATTCCTATAACTTTATGATCTACTTTATATCTAAATCTTCTTCAGTCCATATACGATATAGGCTGAAGGAGAAGATTTAATATTATTTCATATCGAGTGGAACAAAATGGTTTATTTATTCAAACGAAATATATATTAGTAGAACAAATAATACATAAACCATATAGAATACAAATTTAAAAATGCACACAAATATTTACAACTGGTTTGTATCATTTAAATTAAATCTATTTCTGTCTTTAAGCACCGACGTCTCAATGACTTCGATCGGTGGCAGAAGAATCCAAAGGCAAACTTTTGTTTATTTAGAAATAGCACATCTCAGAAGAGTATGTACGTACGTATGTTTTTATGGTCCCACAGCACAACAATAAAACTACAAACAGTTTAATATAGTCTATTAAACATGAAACTATAAATATCTGCCTATGGAGTGGTACAACAGATGGTAGAAGAAGTGTTTATATTAGATTGACCAAGACGCCGACGCTTCCAACTAATTAGACTAGATCAACTGTATGCCCGAATGGCGCTGAGCAAGATAGCACGTGACATCTATAAAACATCGCAACAATATACAGGAGAGGCTTGGAATACAAATTTCGTACGTGTGATAATACCGCGATAATCCACCTTTTGTCGTTGTTTACTTTATTTTATGATGCTTACTTCTAAATCCCTGGGTAATCTCGGAAGCTAGATCTTGAACGTCAACTCTTTATCTAAGTGGCATACAAGACTTGTGCAAATGACTTCCAGTGATTCGAGCATGAACTAATTGATTGAAAGAATAATCGAGAAACATTTGATTTTAACATTTGTTGCATAAAATCAAATGTTTCTCGATTATTTTTTCAATCATGCATGTATTATGCATTAAAAGTTAGCCAAACTCATAAAGAGAGTATTGGCAAATATTTGTTTTGGTCCTGTCCCGCGACCCAACACACATATCATGTTTGTTTTTCTTCCACGCCAAAACAAACTTGGCTGAAATTTGTCATCATTAATAGGAACTGGTATATTATTTATTTATTTCAAAATTTCAAATAAGTAAATATATGAGGAGTATCTGTATAAATCTATATCTAACATACCTGTTAGTGTTCCCTGTGCCGCATAGATAATCACAGAAACACATGAAAACCGACCTGAGAACAAACTTTATGCTCAACAAACAAAGTGTGCCCCGGCTGGGAATCGAACCTGAGATCTCTCGCTTCAAAAGCAGGGCTACAACCAACTAAGCTACGGAGCCGTCTAATAAATAGGGAACTTTTACACGGCAAGTTAATAGTGGTCAGAAGGCATAGAACAAGTATGGAAAAGTCTTGAGACGGGTACAACCAGCTGCTGTGTTCACCTTTCTACCGAGTTCACTTTACTTATAAAAACAAGACACAACTAAACCTCCTTGTAGAATTTAACTAGCTTCTACCCACGGCTTCGGGATATAATTTCCGGGATATATTCTATCTACGCATTGTTTTAAATTGGTTCTATATCTTTACCGTGATTGAGTTACGAATATCCAAGATTTGGCAATTAAATTTCAATTGGAAAAAAGAGCATTAGCCTAGTTTATTATATAAACTATAAATTTAAATAAGAAATTATAATTATTTCGATTATTTCGATTTCGATTGTCAATATACGAATAATATTTCTGAACATTTGAATTTTTAAATTCACTTCCAATTTGCTCCATAAAAACTACGTATCGTATCACCATTGATAAAGGCGTTCAACGCACTCTAATTGCTACTTGGGAATCATGAATAGCGATTCAATGTATTGCTACAAACATGGCATACATACACAGTTATGCAATGTGCATCGCTGCACATGCATTATGCCATCCGTGATATGCATATGCATGGGCTACCGTCATACTTCAATAGCATATTGATAAGAATCGAACAAGTGTTGAAGGATTTGTAGCCGAGAGTTGATTTGCTTATTTTAAGAAAATGTAAAATCTCCCGACTTGGGTATTGGTAATGTGCTAATGAACATCAGACACCCGAACAGATCTTCATTAAATTATACAATAGCTAAGAACCATTCCGATCCCGTCAGGTGTCAAACTGAAAAAAACCGCATCAAACTCGTTCCATTCGATTGCGAGCTACGATTTTTTTTTGTCGTTTTATCTAACGTTATTGTTTCAGTCGGTTAACTCAGTCGGTAGTAGCTCTGCCTTCAACGCAGTAGGTCAGGTTCAGGTCGTGGGTTTGATTTCCACCATGGACAAGCATTTGTGTGACGAACATAGATGTTTGTTCTGTTTCTGAGTATTATACATGTATGTATTTACAAAATAAAGTACTATAATTCTATCACTTATCTAGTTCTCATAGTACAAGCTATGCTTAGTTTGGAGCTTCATGGTGTAGTGTGAAATGTCCATGAAAATTTATTTTTTTATCCAAATACTTCTCGACATTTAGATGATTAACTTTCCAATTTCATAAGAAATTTGTCGAAAACGCTGTCTTTTTCCCATTGTTCTTGAAGAATGTAATTACGTAGGTAAGTAATTAAAAAGATCTTTATGTTTTTCTTCGTCTTTAAATGAGTATTTTCCTCTCACGCTTGTAGAACTCATTGTTCTACGTGGTCAATGAACTTCAGATTTGAAAACTGACTGGCAACATCAGATAATGAGAATACTTTACGTGTATCAAAGTTTGCGAAGAACTTTAAAATCTTTAACGAAACTAATCTAAGATTATTCCAATTTCATGATGATTATTTTCTAACAATAATCATTAAAATTCTAATAAAAAAGGTTCTTTATAACGCTAATTGAAATAATACAAGTTTATTCCATGAGTAAAAATATATTTTCTTTGCACTTTAGTTTGATCTTAGATATTGTGGCAACATTCATGAAAATGTGCAATCTTCAACTCAAAAGATATCTCTTTGATATTGGACCATCACTAATGAAGTTTAGTTGTCTCAAGAATACGTACATACGGGCAGGCAAACAACCACAGCCGTCAAACTTATAGTACATCTTTTAAGCCAGTGAATTCATAAACTATGTCTTGTAAAACTTGCAAAACAATACTATATAATTATATACATATACATTGGTAAATTAATTTTTACTGCAACTTTTACACTAGTTTTACTGCTTTTTTAATGTTAATTAAAAATGCAACCAGTTTTTTTTGAGACTAAAGATGATAATCCTAACAAATATAATAATTAAAAAATACATTTGGTGGTAAAGAACCCTCGTTTTTATGTCTTAATAACTCTGTTTTTTGTCAATATTGAAGCATTGACTATAGAATTCACGGATCTCAAGTATCGTTTGAACAATCGAACATTTACACTCACAAGTAAACATACTACATATAATACATACGGGTAACAAAAGCTCTTAGGCACTTTACATGCATACAGATATGTCATGTTACAGTGAGTTTTCATGTTCTAGTCTTAGTTCTTGCAATAACCGGGGCACTATAGTGAGATAACTTCGAGAATATATTTATTTTCTAACTCAGTCAGTTTCCGTTTAACTCTTCCTATTTTTATGATTACTGCTTTTCCAACCCAAAGATGCGCGTAGCCATATTGCCATGGCGGACCATGTTGCTTGCGTCCGTAAGTGAATATTCTCAGAGTCCCTACACTTGTCCCCTGGGTGGTGCAAAAGGAGCAACCCAAGTAGCAGTAGTAGAAGTACTTCCTCCACACCAGCGAAGTTGCCAAGCAGTAGTGCACTCGCGGTGTTGTGTTCGGGTGGTTACGTGTAGGCGCCGGTGAAATTACAGGCACTTGATGGGTAACATCCCCGTCTCCGAATGACGGGTCCAATACTATGTGTCTTGTCGTACTTTAGTAGGGGAAGACCTGACTCGTATTTTTCTTGTCTGTGGGTGACGGTAGCCACTTAATATCAGGTATTATCAGCTCGTTTCATCACTTGAGCCACATAAACGCCAATTATTGAATACTAGCTGTACCACGCGGCTTCGCTCGCGTGGTATTTTCAAATTTTTTTGCAAGATCCTCGAATGCTTTTTTCTTTTTCTTCAATAAATAATTTATCAAATTACTCTTTATAATATCAGCTATCTGCCCGTGAAAATCCCGTCATGATCGGTCCAGCCATTTCGAGGATTAGCCGAACAAACAGAGAGACAGAATAAATTTAAAAAAAATTCTTTTTCTTTTAATTATCGCATATACTTTCAGATGCATTAAGTAAAACGTTGTTATTTCGATTATTATTCGTGTTACCGAGATATTTACCATGATTTTTGAGTTTTGTTGACTCCCGATAACTCACAAATCATGGTAAATATCTCGGTAACACGAATAATAATGTTCATAACCATGATAGTTTTAAAATTTATGTTGTTATTTTGATATAACAAACAGACACTTCAATGTTATTTATTTGAATATATATTTCCGTGTTACCAACCAACCTCATGTGAAGAGGCAGGTGTCGGAACTCAAAAGAATTCTTATCGCCAAGGAGGAAGGTAAAACTACTTAAGGGCACGGCATCTGTAATTTTATTCTTTATTTCATTTAAAGGCGCCGTAATCCTGACAAACTGTAAGAATAAGAATACGAATAAAAAAATATTTATTTGTAACACACTTTAATGATTAAAACAAAAAACAATTAAACATTCATACAGAATGTGAGCACAAATCGGCCGCCACTCATTTGCTAATGAAGCATGGCTGCTGTAGCGCTGGTTTTCAGCGGTGCCGTAGTGTGTGACAGCAACTGCGTCACGCGCACTGTTACTTAGTTATAGGTTTTATGGTTATTTAGTGATCATAATAATAACTATACAAATGAAACAAAGTAATATCGTTATTAATAAGCAAAATATGTTTCTCTTTTAAATGGGTGTGATATGTGATAATTTTGTGCTCAGGTCTTGCGCGTTTTTTTCGTGTTTGTCCTGCAACAAAGGGAATGCTAGTGCAGGGGTATGTGTTTGTAAATGTTAAACGTTATTAAGTCAATATGTTTTAGTTTTAGAAACGTGTTTGTGACTTTGTGAGTCTCTTATTACTATTTTACTCCAATAGTAATTTAATTTTCTTTAATTCTATGTGATATTTTGATGATTGCGGAAATCAGACTATTTAAAACTTATGAATCAGTTACATAACTAAATAAATTTGATGATACCTTTGTTGTTTTAAAACAGGTCCTAGCAAAAATTGCATAAAAATGTCATTGGACATCTTTACCTTAAATAGAACACCTTTGCTAGCTTTTTTCATCGCTCCTGGTGTCGTATTCTCAACAAGTGATATGACATTTAAACCGTACCTTGCAGCTCCAATATTTTGTCATTAAAGCGACTGAACTAGATGCCATCATACCTAATGAGTTTTTTTTATTGGCGATAGACCTTCGCTTGTCCTCAATCTCACCTGATGCTTCCTAACCTGTTAGGTTAGAACAGAATTGTAGAGCACGAACCAAAATACTCAATAATATAATCGACAAATGTCCACGAGACATCCTCAGGAGCTTTGACTCAAAATGTTGCCTTGTCAAAGGGTGCACCTAAACTGACTTGTTACTTAGAATGGTTTTTCGGAAGGAACAAATGATTAAACCCAAACTCAATTATTCCTTTAAATCTCGAATCGTTTGGACACGTCAAATGTTACCCACACAAGTAAACATATTCGTGAGCATATAACGTGTCACAGGAGCTTCTTAGGCACATGATATTCACACAGATATGTCAAATTACAGTCATTTTTCACGTTTCAGCTAGTCTTATTTGTTAAATCTGTTGCAAACCTGACCGACCAACCCGATTAGATAGAAGGCGAATACGGTAGCCTAACCGGTAATCTAGTGAGATAACTCATTCCAGATGGCGTTCATTTACACTAACACCATAAAAAATGTCACATCTTTGCGATAGTCTTGTTGTCCTTCGTTGAGAATAGAGCATGTCCTTGGCCCGTTCATTCACAGCGCTCTCCCTACCTAACCTTTGCTGCTCGGCGAACCAAGACGAAACGCTTCCTTGAAACCAACGTACAATGATCCTCATCATTGCATGGTATTCAGGTCAATGAGGGCCCGTTTACGATGGACATTCCCATGTCAATTAAGAGACTTGGTACCGAAAATAGCACACCGTGTTTTGATCGCGTACCTATCGGTTGTGCTTAGTGCATTCTGTGTTACTCATCTGAACTGCTATATTTTCAGTTTACAGGACAATACAATGCACTCTTAGCGATAAGGCCGCCTATTTATTTTGTGTTTCTGTGCTGTTATTTCGGGTGTAAACAAAAAAGAGTTTTCTATATACGAGTACAATAGATTCAAGTGAAATTGATGTGATTATTTCTAGTCGAGGATATTGTCAATATTTATCTGGAAAGAGCTTTTAAACTACTTAAATTGTAAGCTCTAAATTTTATTTTGGTGATTTCTTCATTATAATTAGTAATTTAATTACCATCTCATTATTTTGTTTCAGATACACAAATGTCAGCAATATGCAGAGAAAGTTCCTGTTTTGCTTCCCTCTGAGGATAGGAAATGTATTTTTCGGATACACTATTATTGTAAGTGAAATAAAAATATTTTATCTTTGCCCGGTGTTATAGTATTTTAAAATATATCTAAGAAAGATACTAGTACAATAAAATGGTGCCGCTCATCATTTGTTACGTCTTTATCCCCAAGAGTAAACTACAAGAAAACGAAAAACCATGTGCCTCTTTTTTTCAAAGGTTCTGTTTTATACAATTATGTGTGTATGCATAATGTATGAAAGCCGAAGGGGTAGGTGTGTCGACAGTAAAATAATATCTACTATTTGTCTTACATCCAAACATTCATGTACATTCCGAAGGGAAAGTCTTTAAAGAGTCCACAAAATCCCAGCTGAATTAATTTGATGTGTTGATACTTTCCAAGCAACAGGTTTCAGTCTCAGAAGCGTGACACAGTAGCTTTAAAACACGAACGCCTGACATAACATTTCTGTTCACGATCAATCTGCTCCGACAATTTTAGCAGGCGGCACTTCGTATTTTGTAATTTATTCTGTAACTTGATTTACGTTGGGGGTTCATGTTGTTCTCGGTTGTAGTTAGGCGTGTACAATTTGAGTCATACACATCCCCTGGGTGGTGTGAAATAGCATCCGTGAAATGACTGGCACCACAGCTATTATTCTAATGTCACGATTAGTAATTCTTTGCACGTCTCAGTAACGAGTGTAACTCGGTATTATATCTGCCCATACATAGATGGCAGTAACTAATTTACTACTCTGACGTCCTTCTTGATGTGCTTAGGATCAGCTAGGCCATTAGCTCGTTCTGTTACTTAGTTAACACAAAAGAAAACCTACTGGATTCTCTAGGTATTATGTGCTTGAACAAGAGCTAAACTTAGGAATAAGAAGGTATGATCTTGAAAAACGGGAAGTTTCCAAGTTTGTTTTTAAAATTTCAACGGAAATAAAGACTGGAGTCTAACTTTGACTTTATGTATGCTTTTTTTTAGCTTATAGCGATTGCAGTCGTATCATACCACCTCCTCGAACTAGGCCTGTACTTAGTGGACAAGGATGACATCGCCACCCACGAGAAATTTAAAGACTTCCAAAGCTTGGAGAAGATCTTCGGGAACACGAAAGAGTTTATGGTGGACATAGTGGTTATGACGTACTTTTTAAGTTATGTGATCATTGGGATGCTGTTGTTCCTGTTTGGGATTGTGATGACGTGTGGAGCGCACAAGGTGAGTTTTAAATCGTCATCAACTGACACTTAATCAAAATCTGACGATCATCGTCTACTTATTAAATCTACTGTAACTATTTGTTAAATAGCAACGCGTCCCGTGCTCGTGCAGGTGCAATTTACTAATGAGAAAGTGAGCTTAGTTTTTGTTCTTACAGACCTTGTCATGATTACGAACACAATTAAAACAGCCAAATCGGTTAAACTGTTCTCATGTAATGCTCCGTCATACATGTAGAAATTGATATTTATCTTACTTTTATTATAAATTCGAAAGTATGGATGGATGTTTGTTACTCAATCACGTCAGAACGGGTGAACGGATCTGGATGAAATTTAGCACAGAGATAAATTATAGTTTTAAATATTATAGCACATAGGTTACTTTTTATCTCGGATAAATGTTCGGTTCCCTTAGGGTGGCTAACTGTTTACAAACCTATATAGATGCCGAATCTCAGAAGAGCCCAAAGTCTGGGAGTTAATATACACAGAACAAATGTTCGTCACACAAATGCTTGTCCTGAATGGAAATCAAACCCACGACCTACACAAAAGTAAAAGCTGTGAGACCCAATGTCAATTCCCAATTCTTGTATTAATTAAACATCGGTTATCAATTAACGAAGATATCGCGTAACAAACATACAAAAATTCATAAATAACATAGTTCAGTTTTATTGAGAACCTCCACCTTTATAAAAAGTCGGTTAAAACTTGCGGCATGACGTGTTTGACGTCAATAACCAATTCGACCGCTCTAGGCGGATTTGACGTTACATCACGTCTGAATTAGAAATGGTGGTAATTGTTATATGAAAAGTGGGTTATGTTTAGTGTTTTTATATTTTACTTCCGTTGTTTTTGTTGCTTATTTCTACCGGGGCCAGTTGATATAAAATTACACAGATATCTCGGCAATGGCTCTGAGAATGAAAAACATAAAATAAAACTTCAAGCAAACTTGTTCAGAATTAAACGAAAGCAATCAATGTGGTATCAACTACTCCACTAAATCTACTACTATTTTACTAATCTAACTATGGTACCGGAGTTTTCAAGCCGCCTTATCACATCGCTTATAGACTAGTAAAGCGGTGACTGACATCTTAACGTTCCCCCCGAAGCACGGAAGCACTGAATTCAAATGCATCTAAACAGTCGCCAATCCAAAAACTGACTGGGTGGAGAGTTTCTTAACTTAGATAAAGTTTAAGAAGCATCTTGGCAAGCTTCGCCGAGCTTCCTAAAATCTACTTATACTCATTTACAAGTCAGTAGCCCAGCATTGTAACCTTGTTGTTGCACTTGTAACCCATAAAAAAACCATTTATTATAATTATTATTAATTAACGTTATCTATTTTTACAGGCGAATCATTGTATGGTGACTACCTTCTTCGTATACAGCTTCTTTCACCTGTTCTTCTCAATCGAACTGATAGTGTTCGAAGCGCTATCTGCGGGGTGGATACAGCTTGGATTAATACTTTTGTCAGACCGTAAGTTCACCATAGATTATTGTAGAAGCCCTGCCTTCGTAGCGAGGGGTCCCGGGTTCGATTCCCGGCCGGGGCACACTATGTGTGATGAGCACGAAGTTTGTTCTCGGGTATTGGGTGTTTGTCTTGTGTTTCTGTGTTTGTCCATGCCATCTGACACACAGGGGATCCTAGTGCAGAGGTATGCGTGTGTAAACAAAAATTTATTTATTTATTTACCAAGTCAGCTGTAGAACTCTGGAATGTACACCTGGCGTTAAGTGGTTACCACCGCCCATATACAACAAAAATACGACTCAGATCTTCCCTTATTAATGTATGAGACGACCCAAGTCGCATCGCGTAGCACCCGTTTTTTTGGATTTGTAAACTGGATTTTTATTATATTATTTGTATAAGTATGGGAAATCATAACACGTCTATAGAAAAATAAGATATATCCTATGAAGCTAGGACAGACACATATAGTTTCCTTTACCTTTGAGTACGGAACCTTGATATTCAGCAATCGACAATATGCAGTCAACCTTTTGGTAAAAGAAATAGACGAAAGTACTTGAAAACAATTCAATTTCCCATTTGTCAGCACGGAACCTGGCGAGTTTAGATAAATGAGTTTTTATTCCCTTCTTTCCCTTTATACTCCTGCTATTACTCTTGAATAATAAATTAGTAAGAATAACGTTAACGTATAAAGAATGAGAATGAATGAACATTTTATACGCAAATAGTGATTATCGTCGGTAACTTTGTTAATTTGATATTATTCACGGAACCTTTTGTGTGCATGTTTAAATCGCATGTATTTGATTTAGCTCAAATTTGATTATTATGTGTATTTCGTACATATAATAATCCCATTTGGTTTCAGGATTTCTTTGAGGAATTGAAAAGGTCTTCTTCAATTAAATGAGCTCTTAGGTAGGGGAAGATCTGAGTAGCATTGCTAATGCTGAGTTAGAACAGACACAGTTTTATATAACTGACTGTTTAACATATCCGTGTAAACATATTCATGCGCATGTAACGTGTCATAGAGCTCATGTGACACATTATATGTATTTAGGCATAAGCATGTATTATGATGCGTGATGCGTGTGAATTTTGACATGTCCTAACGATACTTGAGATCTAAAGGAATAAATTTATATTTATAAGCGACTCCAATCATTTAACATCAGATGAACCATCAGCTCGTTCTGCCATATAAGTCATAATATTTTTTTGTGTGTTTACAGTGCTCCTGGTAATTTGTCTCTTCAGCGTTAAATATCTGATGGAAGCTATTCGAGCTGGAAATATCTACAGTCGACCTGGAGAAGTTTATAACAAATATTAATCAAATAAAAATAATAAATTCACATGAAAACTAAAAATAACAAATGATCGGGAAATTGATTTAAGGGTATTATAAAAATTCTACGAACGAAAAGTTATCGTATTTTATAAGAAAGTTTTCCACTTAATACATATTAGCTGAATAGATATTTTACCAATTAATTTGTATTATATATTTATTTGCCAGGACTTATTTGCATTTATCATTGGTATATATGTTCTGGCTGTGGGATAACTAAGGAATAATACACTAGAAGAAAGAGTTAACCAAGTTCTTGCGAATCCATAGCAGCGATCAGCTCTCCACATTTCAGTTTACATTCCCACGATAGTGTAACCCACGAAGTAAAATGTGGTCTTTTCCCTTTTTGAAAAGCCCCTCCAGGGATAAAGACGTAGAAGTATGTATACAAATATATTCATTGATTTGTTATTATAATTGAAAATGTTACTGCTCAAACATGTACTTGTAACTTGTATCTTACATATTTATTTGTAGATTTGTAGGTATTATATACTTAAAATATAAACTACTACGGAATGTGTAATTCATAAGTGAATAAAACTGCGACTGAAAAGGTAGCCACAATTGAGAAATTAAATATTGATAATTTTATTATTAATTGTTAATGATTTTACATCACAAACGAAACACACTATATTCGATAATTTTGTAATAGATATATCCTATAAATACATATTATTATAAGATACCTAAATAAAAAACAGTTTCAACATCAAACATTCGTGTTATAACTAGCTTAATATGTTTCAGTCCAACAATTTTATTGTTCTATCAGCTTATCACAAAAATACAGTCTACAATAAATCTACAAGTCAGCGAAATATGAATTAATGTTATAGTAAAAAATATTAGATACCTATTATAAAATTCACAACATACACGCTTACAAACATTCACATAATAAATAAACAATCACAGCTACACAAACACAATATCAAAAATTGAGCTACTGATGTCTAAAAAGGTTATCTAAATGCAAATCTGGCATCTCTTGAAGGTCTCGTCTCCTGCGTCTCCTACCCAACATCATGGGTACAACCATTGCCATAGTCGCCGGAACCATCCCAGCACCAACTGCCGCCAAAAGTGTGGAACTATCTGGAGACACATTGGATACAACCTTTCTTCTTACTACCCTGTTTCTTGTGGGTCGGATTTGCGACGCAGAAACATCCAAGTCATTTTTTTTATCCATATCGCGCTTGGATTCCTCCACCGTTTGAAAACTCTTTTCTACCTCTAACATACCTCCATGTGAAGTTGTCATATTCTTATGAGCATTGTCCACTGGGAGTACAGTCAGAGCAACAGTTTGATGAGAAGTAATAGTGGACACGTCTGAAGGATTATCAGCCTCAACATTCAGAGATCTCTGGCGTTTTTTATTCCGGTAACCTTTTGTTGTCGAAAGCAATACCCACTGCCCGTCGCCCTGTGGTGGCCTAGATGAACGATCATCCTCATATTCAGATCCAGCGTAAACCACTTGAGTTGGTCGTTTGAAGGGACGTTTTGAACTTGTAACTTGGTGTAAAGCTTCGTATTCATATGGGAAATTAGAGGGACGAGGGTCTGTCACAACAGAATCCGAAATTCCATAATAAACAGAATCATCACTAGGGTAGTGGTCGTCTGAATCGCAATTAGGTTTGTGGGGACGCCTTCCTTCATCAGGAGACCAGGATAAAGGATTTATCTGCTGAGGTTTCGTCCAGGACGGTCGTGATGGCAACTCACTTTCAAAATCCTGATTCATTTGAAATTTGTTCTTTATAAATGAAGGACGCATGGCTATTGGTTTTTTTTGTGGATAACTGAATCGGTTTCCATTTCCGGGGTTAAGATTACTCGTAAACCTATCATTTTCATCTTCAGGAAATCTATCATCGTCTTCATTCCAATGATTAGGTTTCTGTTTTTTTACATTTGGTTTCCACTTTGAGATCTTGCTAGTTGACCAAGCGACTGGTTCTAATGATACCCAACCATCTTTATCATCGTATGGATGCTTATGTTGCTTCACTTTCATTCGATTCCATGACGTTATCACCTTGTCATTGTTACTATCATTATCTTCGTCGTCATTTTGCTGCATCTGTGGGAAACGGTTGAGCTTGAGTTTTTCTTTCTTTAGTTTTGCGGCTAATGCTGTAATAGCCTGCAATCGATCCTTGGGATAATCATTGTAGTCTTTTAACTTCTCAGCAGCAAGCATGTAATCTTCGAAATCTTCTTCTATTCCTTCATCGCTTTCACGGAATCCTTCATCATTGTAGCCTTCTTGACACGATGGTCCGTAACATCGGGGTCGATCGCCATCTAAATCATGAATTATGTGAGTCATAAGGTTTTTAATTTCCGCCTCATTATTCTGCTTCGGATCAATAGAAATATCCGTCCAGCCGTTGTTTTCTTCATCTTCTATAATCGTGATGGGCGCTTTTCCAGGGACGTCCAATTTGTATGTCTTGATTTTATCGTCATATTTTTCAATCTGCGTCGGGTCATTCGCATCGGCAATTACTAGAGCAATTAAGAAAACAAGTAGACGCACTGTCATTTTCGTCTTGTGATTTCACTTTCGGTTCGCGTGAAGGTGCGCAGACGGGCGCGAACGGACTGAGCGCCGGCGGCCGCGGCGACTGTCTGATATACTTTTGAATTGTGGATGCACAATAACCCTCCCTGAGCTCTAATGCAATGGTAATTCTCTGTTCGGTCACGACGAATGAGCGAGATAATTACGTGGCGATTGTCGTTTACTGGGGACTATCTTAATTCGCCATCGCGACTCTCACAGGGCCGTGACCCGCTCTCGGGTGAAACCGTTTTTCATTTTATGGGATGTTTTCTCCGTGGATAATGGTAAGAAAGTTTCACAGGCGCTTCTCACAAAATAGGAGTTTGTAGATCTGCTATGTAAATGACATGCCGTAATGGGCTCATTCTGTGTGTGAATAAAGTTATTTATTGAAGAGTGGGTAGAGAGTTGAAAGATTTCAATCATGACATGCTATAATTAAGTTGCGATCCGAAAGTTATAATTATCATTTAAAATATCACTGATCAAGTCTATCACTTGTCATGTATAGTGTAATGGGTATAATTTTGTAAATAACCTTTTTGATTATGCAACTTTATAAATAGTCATCATAATCGAATAAGTTTTTCAAAGGTTTTTCTTTTCTGAATAGTGATTAAATTACCTAAACTTTTTGGGAACCATGTTGCTTGCGTCCATCGCGCCAGAAACTTACTCTCATTGCCATGTTCCGGTAGAATGCTTTAGATGATGATGAAATTTCATTCCCGTGTCAGTCACGGGAGCAACACAATCCGAGCTAAATCTTCTCATACTTCGAAGGAGAGATTTAAGATGAATTGGTGTCTTTCAAAAGCTTCGGTAACCATTTCACATCAGGCAGGCCGTCAGCTCGTGCCGTCAGTTAAGTCACACAAAATGCTGTGTATCCCATAGCTCTCTCCATAATAACCTGCCATTAGTTATCCCTATCTGTCAGATCAACTCGCTCTAATTGTCAGTACACTTTTACCGGCCTATCTCGTGGCTGGCCTGCGTCTACTGAACACGTGGTGTGTCGCTTACAAGAAATCTTCAAGAAAATGTTTAGTGTTAAACAAGCGACCCGCCCCGGCTTCGCATGGCTACAATTTACTTACGATGAACATTCGCTCCTCAAAACAACATTCATCATGATATTTATCTCATAGAAACTGTTTTAACAAAAAAACTATCCAATGGAGTCTATCCGTTCACAAATGATATTCTTATGTACTGCAATTGATTTTTATTTATATAAGAATCATTAAATTTCTTTCTACCATACTCATCAACAATTTCGAAATGCAAATTGTTGGGCGGCTTGAAAACTCTGAAACCACGGTTGGATTATTACTCACACGAAAGAAGAAGGACTGTGTTCGAATGTTTACAAAGATAATATTGTTATCGCATAATATAGATGATAGCACTTTTATACCATGCATGTTATAGAAAAAATACGCGAGTGCAGGTTACATGCGCGCTACCCAAGCGGAAAGAATTGCGGTCGACAAACTCTGGACGCGCGCTATTCATTCGCTTACTTGTTGCTTATACGTGTACAAAGGTCATCACAGTTATTTTTATATCACAGAAAATTTGTCTGTATGTGTGTCTGTGTGTGTATGTTTGTTACTCCTTCACGCTCAAATGGCTCGACAGATTTAGATTAAATTTGGTATCAGGATAGTTAATATAAGGATATAAATTTTAAAACTATCATAGTTATGAACATTTTATTCGTGTTACCGAGATATTTACCATGATTTGTGGTATGACCATGACCATGACGCATGTAACTGCGTCGAAATATCGGGAGTCAACAAAAGTCACAAATCATGGTAAATATCTCGCAGCTAGTATAGGTAATAGGTGGATGTCAAAATACATCATTAGAGATTTGGTTCTCCAATTTTCGCCGTCACTATTGTTTTGTTTCACAGACAAAGTTTCTCATGAATTTTACACTTAATTTTTGTGCACTGTAATCGACTCTTATGTAATGTTGTATCGCATATAGCATTATAAGTTTATTGCTGCGTAACATGGATAGAAAAACAGAAAGTATATTTAATGGTTAACTTTTTTTACGTTTTTTCATCAAATCAGAATTGTTGAAAAGCCTTCTATTTCAGAAAAGCTAACTATGTAAGTCATAACAGCTAGCACCCTAAGATATTTAGAAAATCATTTACTATAATCACTGGTAGTGCAAGTATGGATATAAGATTTATATACCTTATCAGTTTAGAATAGGTACACGTCTGATTGAAGGTAGTACTTACCACCAGGTGGGCCCTCAGCTCGTTCCGTCACTAATTCACATAAGAAAAGATTGCAAGTGTAAGAATCATTTTTAATATACTTTCTGGACGATCCCCAGGCATAGAATGCTCTATAACTTAATAGGACAGGTTATCATGAACCTTGCCTTATTTTATAATCACCCAATTCCAACCAATAGGCAACCAAATATCACAATCGGACTAATCACCGTCAGATGTAGTTATACACAACTCTATCAATGATAAGTATTCGTAACTAATTTTAAAAATCAAAAACGCTGACTCAATTATTTCATACATTCTTTCTCGTAACGCCAGGCTTGGGAACCAACTGCAGAATTAATCTAATCAAACACTAATGTGTCGTTGTCAACACATTGCTAATTTGGTAGCAAACCATTAGATAATATTCTTCTTTAAACGAAGATTTCCGTTTTTCTCCAACGGCAGCTCAAACATATCACGCTAAACACCAAACTCATATATTACAAAACCAAAACATAACATAGCACGATTTAGCTATTACGAAAGAAAGTGTGCAATACAATAATTTAGAAATTTGTCAACAGCTCTGTTTGTTAGTTAGAAAGCATTGCAGAGCAGCAGGCGTTAAATGAGGCAGCCGAAACCGTGACGCTCCTGACAAAACGCCATCACGCTGGGCTTAGAAATGGCATGAAACGTAAACAAACAATAGCACCGACGAAGGGTCAAGGGAGTATTGTAATTTGTTATAACAACTAAGTCAATTTGTTTGCTCAGTAATGCTCAGTTCATATATTGAGTAACGAACGTCCCTAGTTACCATAGCAACATTGCTCATTTGTTATATATACACTCATTTGTTATATATAACATTGCTCATTGTTTTATAGAACATATATAACATTGTTATTTTGACATAGATCAATTTTATTTTGTTTACCTAGGGACGGCTAAACCAAAAAATAAAATAGTTTCATATAAATATGTTTTTAAGGAAAAAACGTAATTTTGTATGCGGTATTTTGAATTGATTTGTGTTTTAATAATATTGTATTCGGTGATCACCAAAGCTTTGTTCTTCTTGAAAGTTCTATGACTAATGACCGGTGAATAATTATATCCTCTGCCTGACTTATCTGATTTTTCACACGTAGGTACAATAAGAGAATTTTAACAATCTTTTAGGGCTCCGTTCCCAAAGGTTGCAACAGTTTCAAAAAATAAAACACTTGTGATACGGAAACCTCGGCGTGTCACGGAATCACGCTTTGAATAAATATTTTTCACTAAGTGATATCCAAATCATATATTATTGGATCTTTTCTTCATAGTTGATTTCAATTCACTAGAACACGGAATTAAGACTAATGTGTCAAATAACGGGCAGCACATTAATGTCAATGTCATCAACAATACATTATCTTATCAATAGCATCAATTGTCAAATGTCGGGCTTGTGTGCTCCTGACCTAAGTCCATACCGGCTGTCCAACAATTCACAGATTTCACCTAAGTTATTTTTCAGCAAAGATCATCTTGTATCTAAAGGAGAAGTATATTTCTAAACCTACCATGTCCGTTATCAATCTTTTGAGCCGAAAGTTGTTGCTGAAAGTTTCACAGGATATGTTATTACGGCGGATATACCAAAAAATATATATTATATATTTTTTGTGACAAGTGTCAATAAACAAGGATCCTTGGTGACGGTTTTGGACGGTTTATTGACATTACGTACAGTTGGAAAAGAGGAAAATGTGATGGTATTATATCATAAGCATAATTTATATTATTGTTACAAAAATTATATTGAAATGTCAACCACACCAAATAATAGACTGATTTAATATCGAATAAACCGACTTCGAAATATTTATCCCTCATTTTACGCTCTTAGGGGTAGAATATCTTCATGAAATTTCTATGGGACCACCTCAGAGGTACACCCTATCAAATTAAAGGTCTAAATCGGTCGCAATTGGCGAAGAAATCGCTTAACAAACATAGCATAAAAAAGCATATAGCCTAATTGAAAATAATTGACATCATCCTTTTTTAAGTTATAAATTTGTTAAGTTATTTGTTAAGTTAAAACCACCTATGGGACGCATATGGCTTATGTCCGTAGGTATGTGCCCTCTGAATACGTACACCTGTCCGATATCCGCTATAATTATTATGTGAATGTGATGTTATACTTATGGAAAGTTGAATCATTTCTGTTGAAAGCGATATTGACGATAACAATTGTTACAAGAACAAGAAACAAAACACTTTCGTCGAGACTCATCTAAATCGTGAACCAAAACAAATTAACAATCTCGTCTGTGGAGACTGCATAACTCAACATTTTTTTGTAGTCTTAATGTGACAAAAGATCGGTTTATAGATATATTTGTTCCATTAAACTAAGCATTGCTGCAAACTAAAGCCCCTTCAGCCTTGGAGTGTCTGTATAGTTTATAGAAAAATACGCGAAATTTATGTGGAATACTAGGAGAGCATTCGCACTGAAGATACCAAACGCAAGAGAATATACGCATACCAACTACCCTCAACGGGTAGCGTACATGATGTGCCTTAACTTTTTCTTAAGTACAGCTGCTCCGTGCAATTAGTGATAATATTATCCTAGTGTGCTCTATAACTATATATCTATGCGGTAGATGCCTTCAGATGCCTAATAATACTCATATACTTTATTACCATAGGAACTTTACAGGACTTGGTGACGTCAGTATACAATGTTTTATTTTAATTACAAAATAAGTCGTATTCGTATAAAATATCATAAGAGACCAGAAACACGGAGAAAAGACAAAAATACAAAAATACATTGATAACATATAAATAAAGAATATAAGAATATTCTTTATTTTTCTTGTTTCACGTCCTGCTTACCAAAATAGCGGATTCTAGGAGCCCTAAGATCCTGGTGCGCATTTTATATCTGAAGAATTTCCCCACATAAAGAGTCCATATATAAATACTGAAGCAACATAGAAAAGATTGCTTCAAATCAAACGCATGAAAACAAAGGTGACAGGCTAATAGTTTCTTCCGCAACCACCTGACTTTTCAGTTTTCTTCTATTTCGTATCGGCTCCATAGTTTTGTTGGTGACGGTCAAGGCTGTTTTCTTTCACTTTCTGTAACTAACCAAAACATTTCACCGACTCTCACGGGCTTTGGAGGTTAGGTTAATGCCCAAGAACACGAACACAAGGCATTTTATATATTTTATACATTTTGAGCTACCGCAAACGCACACCGATGAATTATTTTGATTTGTAAGCTTAATCTTTCATACATTTTATTTGAATTGAAACTTTCTGATATAATTACTATTCACTGCGGGCACCACCCAAAATAAACAATGAGTTGTCTCTTAGATAGAAGATTATTTCCGTACCCGAAGGAGAAATAAGTTAGTATATACCTACTTATTCATAATTAGTTAATATAAAGGTTATATGCATTTTTGTAGATAGGTATATTTAGGACATATCCTAAGGCCATGGCTGAAAGCGGCCCATAATTATATTTTTCAGCACAGAAACATTTATGTGACAAGGGTCGTTTTGACCGACCCCAACCCTATTATTTATTGTTTATGATTTTGCATATTAATTGTTCATCGCGAGTTAAATTGTGTGTTCATTTGTTTGATTTCAACAATGAATTTAACAATAGGTATCTTTGCTTAATAAAACCCGGTTTTACTGTCAGGCTCCGTATTAATATAATTATATATTTGTTTATTTGTTTGATATCCGCTATAATAACACATTCTGTATACATTTTTGGATTTATACAACTTCCCAAAATAGTACAAACAGATTCCGTTCTGGTCTCAGGAAGAGGGTTCCCCTGTCAATTGGATTCGGGACCCTAAAAAGTACAGTAAGAAAATGAGTTCTGTAGGTTTACTGGCTAACGATGATGATCCAAATTAATGTTTCGAAGGGTTATGCACCACATGATTCAGAGGGTCCTATTAAAAGAGACTCAGTAAACTTAAAATTAAGCTGAATACCGAAAACAAACGTGTTAAAATGAATAATTTGGATCGACTGCACAACACGTCTCCAACTGCATTGACCGTGAAACAGCAGGAGTTGAACTTTGCCGTAATTTGGTACTTTCACTCGAGATTGTGGGTAATCACGCCGGAGAAAATGTTTACGCAATACTGAAGCAATTGGAGAATGGCTGCGGTAATGTAATGTTAGGTCATAAAGTTAAATGTGGGATTTGTAGAACAAGTGAGATGTAAAAGTTAGTGATGATGATTATGAAACTTGGTGAGAAATCTGCTTAGGCAAATAAAAAAGATATATCCAAATCAGTTTACAATGGGCGAGGAAAAAGTCACAGGAAAGCAATATACGCCATTTCGTTTCATTCTTTTAATGTTAGTTACTACAAGATATTTTGAAGAGCGACAACAGGCCATGTCGTTTTATTTTTGCTTCTAGTATCTCTTCTCTTATAACTAACTATAAGCATCTCTCCTTTTTTCATTGTTTGAGATATTTTTATGTACATACAACAAATCTTCATACGTAGATACATATTAGATACTGTAAGGAAAAATTCATTAAAGTATTGCAATATTATTAGATGGCCTATAAAGTAGTAAAAACAGAATGCTAACATACATATTATATTTAAAACAAATACTACTTACACAAAAAGTTTTTAAATTGTTTCCTTTTTGATTGCACCTCCCTGTGCAGACAGTAAGCGAAAAACTTCTCCCTTTAAACTTTTTTGAACTTTTCCCATCACAATTGCCATCATCATAATCAGCCAAGGCATTTTTTAATTTAGTTTCATTAGGTCGGAGGAAAAGTTTCTTCGTATTCCCAACTCTTATCGCAGCAATCTTACACACTTGAGAGTCAGTTTTCAATCCAGGCTTGCTAGCTCCACTGCTATTATAAATGCGAAAGTTTGGATGAATGGATGTATGTTACTCAACCACGCCAGAACGGCCGAACGGCAGATCCGATGAGTGGCGTGGTATGAAATTTGTCATAGCACATAGGCTACGTACGGTGTACGGTTCCCGTAGGATGACCAACAACGGATAACACCGCCGGGCGCAACTAGTTTGCTCTAGCAGCTCAGCTTATAGTAGCAGCCTACAGCTTTCAGCGCTCTAGGTCGTGGGTTTGGTTTCCCACTCAAGAAAACCCACGCATTTGTGTGACGAACATAGAAGTTTGTTCTGTCTATATACCGTTATATTACATATTGTAGTATGAAGTACTTGAAGTATTTACAAAAATACTACTATTTAGATATTTTATCACCCATGTAAATGCCACCATAGTACAAGATTTGCTTAATTTGGGGCTAGATGGCGCTGTTCGGTATGTCCATAAACATTTATTTATTTACTATTGTTGTTGGCACCAATTAGTATAGGAACTTACTGAAAGAAGCTGAAAAATAAGTTTAACTTAAATATTTTTACTGTGTTTATTTGGGGTTTCGTCGTCATACGCCGACGCCGACGGTTTCCTATCGCACAGTGCGAATATCCGCATTTTAAATTTTTCTAAGGCCATGGTAGACTATTATATAACAATGAACAGGCAACCATAGCCCACAGACAAAAAGATTACAGATTTTATGTGTATTTACAGCCCTTGTATTCTTCTTTCTTCCGTAAATACTCAGTTGTCTTTTTCTGGGCGAGAACTAATGAGTCCTATGCCGCCATCTATGAGACAACCGTTGAAGTAGGTAGCCACAGTGAAATGCTTAGCAGTTGTCGCTATTTCATTTTATGTGATGGGCATTGTGTTCTGGTATTGTGCGCTTCGAACTTTAACAGTTAGATGGCGCTTTAGCAATGTTAGCAAAAATGAATGTGAGTTTTGTGAAAAGGTAGGTTGTTCATATTATTGGCTATTTAAACGCAGGGGATTGAACGAAGATTAGCACAGGTCACCAAACTTCGTATTTTAATGAAATACTTATGTTATGATATTTTAGGTAGGCACTAGGTAGGAATGTTTATAAAATAGTTGTAGATACATATGCAGAATACGAATCGCTATTAAAATTTTTAGGTATTTCGTCACAAACACAAACACATACATCACTTGTGCATGAGACTTAATATATCCGTCTCGGGTGACGGGTGCAGCGAACCAGGCTTATTAATAGAACTTTTGCTCAGCATCCAAACTACCTAGTTATCATAGCATTTTTTTTTATTCGACACAGTGTATAGGCACCTATTGAATCAATCATTCACAATTCACTTTTCATCTTGTTAGTTCTCGGAAAGTGAATCGTTCCGTAATTGCGTAAACAAAGAAAATGCATCTACTTTCATGATCAATTTGATGAGTTAACTGCGCTTACCAACTTTAAGTTCTAGCTCTTATCTTTGAAGCTGACTTAAAAAAGATGAGGGTTATTGATTCCGCATCACGTTTTTTTTCTTTGTCTCACAAAGTCATCGCTAATTGTGCACCGATTTAGATGATTCTATTTTTTATTTGAAAGGGAGTAGGTACCTATCTCCGAACATTTCCAAATAAAATTGTATTGCAAAACTTTCTGGAAAACTGTCACCGTTGTTAGAATTTGGTTTTGTATGATGATTTTGATGGTACGAGAGACAAATTTGCGATAAAAAACCTATCGTACAATATTATCCTCGCCGGTTTGTAAGGTTAAAAATAAAACAAAGCCTGTTTTGCACACATTTAATTTACCGCGAATATTATACATTGTCTGAGCATTTAATAAGCTTCCGCAAGTTGATTTACCTAGGAAGAGATATAAACATCATTTTACACATTAGAAAACTCAACGAGAATGTAGCGGTAGTTACTGCAGTTAACTAGAATGTACTTAGTCGTAAATCGTACGATAAAATTTATTTAAATATTTTTAACATAATCAAAATCTTGTTTTGTGTTAATTAATTTACCATGCGTTTAATTTAATAATATTTCTATGGAAACCGCGGAGGTAGGTGTATAGGCTATGAAATAAAAATATAATCAACTAAAATATACACGAATTTATTATATTAGTATTGCGTAAAACATTTATAAACACCTCTTTTTTTTAAAAGTCGGTTTAACCAAGCAATTCATTGTGAACTGAGTTATATATATCAGTATGAGTATGATGTTACTAAAATTGTATCCGTAGCAGCCTCTAATATTCTCTCTCCAGGGACACTGGCTAACTCTCAAGTGAGATAGGCTTTGATCTATCACGGGAGCCCAATCCGGATTGGTAGATGTCTTGAAAGTATCTTCTTATTAGACAAACTTCAATACAAAAATCACTTTTGTAGAGACACTTTTCTATATTGACCAACAGAAATCGACCATACCACTACTGACAAACTAAAAAACACAACTTAAAACACGCCTTTTATTCTATGAGCCGCGTCTTAAAAATTTGGAAACCAAAACGACAAAACAGAGGGAGAACACATAAAACTTATTCCGAATAAAAAAAGTGTCATATCTCATAACTTTTACTGAAGTAGAGCTGCAAAATGATGTCAATAGCATCATTAAATTACATCACAATTGTCAAAACGACCCAGATGTTTCACGGTATTGAGTTACCTGTTCCACGTCGCGAATCTGCTAAAGCAACTTCTCACGAGAGTCGACTATGCGATAGACTGTAACTATAAAAGGCACTCATTATACCTAGTAACGTTGTAGTTAAAATTCTGTAATCATTTTTGATAAGAAACATCTATTGGCGCGTATTGGCAGTAGGCGCTCTGTTTCACATCTGCCGGTTTCCCGTAACGGCTAATACGATTTAAATATTATTATTAAATATATTATCAGTTATTTTTAAAGTACACAGAACTTGGAATTAGTTCTAGTGGTACTTTGGGTTGTTCCTTGCGCACTATCCAGGGGACAAGTGTAGAGACTGTTAAGATACCTATTGACGAGCAAAATAAACAGGAATTTTGTACTTATGTAAAATTTGTTTGGAAAGCCAAAGGAATCATGAAATTGTGTTGACACCTCTAGATCTCGTGGCTTGCTAAATTGGCTACCTACCCACCTACCTAAATACAGCTCGACTTCTCTCATACCATCTTTCATAGAACTAATGCCTAACTTTTACGGAAGTATCGACTCTCTTGCCTCTGAGCACAGAATACATAATAATTCTGATGTAAACATTGTTCCGGTATGTGCACCCTGGCTTGAAAATGCAAAATCTATTAGCCTTAAAAGGCCAATAGATTAGAAAATGCCCTGACTCAGTGTTATTTAGTTTCATAACATTATTTACAGACATAATGTAACTACTTGCTATCAAATCCAGAGCAGGCATTTACCAATTTACCGTATTTTGTATTTTGTAGGCATTTACCGTAAGTTGAAGTAAAACGATGAAGAAAATCGCAACATGTCTTAAAGCAAAAATCAAAGACAGACAGTCTTTTAGCTTTCGACAATCGGACAGCAGATCAAAGCCCCTTCATTCAAATGTGAGAATGTTGGAGTACTTTAGAACTTCGTCTCGCATAAGAATAATAATATGTTTTGTCCAACTTATGTCAACGCAAGGGATGTTGCCCTACATAACGGTTACAAATATAATCCCTTACGAAACCATACCTCACCAAGTTACAAAAACAAATACCTGAACAACAATAGCACCATTAGGAGATGTCATCGTGCGTGCAACAAACAAAAGCGGCCGGGAAGAGATAAAACCACCGAGTTTACTGCGACCGCCTCAAACGCCCTATCAGTGCCTATTGTGCTACCTGCTTCCTGCAGTCTTTCCTCAACACTCACCCAAAATGGTTGTCACCTTAGTGTTTCTCACGTGTGTTCTAATCGTCTCCGCCGAACATTCCGGGGCGTATTCATCCCCGCAGTACGCGAAGAAAATGTACCCTAAGGGATATGATTACGACACAAACGCTCTGCTCCCGAGAGAAAAGTCTCCCCAACCATTCAAGGATGAGGGGTCCATCGCTAGATACGACAGCGGCTTCAACGATACAGCACAGTACGGGAGGTCCTCGCTTCTCGAAGCCGCGGGTAGTTTCATGAGCGGAACCGGGGGTCAGGTTGTGACGAGTATCGCGAAAGACTTCTTAGCGAGGTCCACGGGAAGCAGCCAGGTTGGTTTTGACTGCATTTCGCAGGTTCGTATCGCACTGTTGTTAAATTTGCACGCTTGCATGAGTAATGCTGAAGAATTTCAAAGATAAAGTCCACGTACATTTTTACGGATGAGTCATCAGTTATGGGTAAAGTGACGTCACCTCTGCTCCCCTGTAATCGAGGGTGAAGATAATTAGCTGCATTTAAATTATCTCAAAATGGTATTTTTGTTGCAGGTTTTAAGTCTAAACCTGACGAACTTAGTGATTCTTATAGTCTTGAAAGCGTTGATATTGGCTGCAGGGTTCTTCGGAGCTGGTGCGTGGAAAGGAGGTCACCATTACGGAAGAAGTCTGGAAGGTGAGTAGCACTATCGTACCCGTCTCTAACTGATGTTCCTCCTATATCTACTCTCGATAAGCGATAACTTCTAATAATTTCGATAAGCGATATGATTAACTTTTTCTTGTAATAAAAGATACAACGCTTTTAACATCCTTAATACTATTGGATATCTACGTCATCATCACATATACGAATATTTGAACGTATAATTAGCGATTTTTTTAAACTTGTATCAAAACAGGAGGTTTTCAAGTCTTTCTTTCTTTCTTTCTACATATTTTATTACTTTCATTAATTAGTTCTTGGCCTTAGAGGTATAGTTTTTTCATAAAATTTCTATGTGACGCCTTGTGACTTGCAGATACATTCTACCATTTTACCACCACTTACCAGTTATTGTTATTTAATTAGTACCTGATAAAGATGCCTGTGTTAACCGCACTTGTAGGTGCCGGTAAATTTTCAGTAGAAGTACGTGTACTCTACTGAAGTTAATTTTTAGTTAGTTATAGTTTTGTGGTGAGCATGAAGTTTGTTCTCGGGTCATTGGTGTTTGTCTGGTGTTCCTGGTTTGTGCATGCCAACTGCGACACAGGGAATCCTAGTGCAGGTGTATTGTTGTGTAAGCGATTAGTTAACAGTTTTGCCCGTTTCAACCCTAGATTCGACTGTTATTTGCAAAAAAATCCAAATGGACATACTATTCCAATTGCTATTGATAAGTTCATATATATTTTATGTTTTACAACCCTTTTCGTCAACACAAAAGTATTTGAAGCCAATTACAATCGCATTGAAACCAGGAAGTGTCACCTAATGATCAACAAAGTATACCATCTGCCTTTTCGTTCCTTTGTCCGGCACGCGGCTCGCTGGTCACTCTATAATCCAATATAGGAGATGCGGTGGTCATGTCTAGCGTTTAATCCTGTTGGACCCGGATTAACCTACCGGTGACCGGCCGATGTTTGAAAAAAACCTAAGTTGCTTTATCACAAAGCAAGTAAATCGTACAAGTCAGGATGAGAGTAGGGAACGGACAGCAACTGACAGAAGTTCGCTGGTTAAATTCCAATCGTGCCAATGACTTTATAAATGCCAATGACATACGAGTATATCCTAGAAACAAAAACTCAAAGATATGTGACGTCTACAAATCAGGATTAAGCTCCAGTGGTAAATTAATGCCTATTTACTGAAGTTTCTTGATAGGCTTGTCTCTTAGTGGAAAACTCTCCCTAGCGGAGAATTTTCCACTAGAGTTGTGGTAAGTGAGCATTAACTAGAGGCCAGCTAAGTCATTAAAATTGTGAGATCAAATGCTTTGCATTTTAGGAAGATCGCCAAAAACCTTCCACTTGAAATTACTCATGACGTTATATAAAAAACAGCACTTACATGAACGCTCAAGATGTACTCTATCGGTATCATGCTCTATCGGTATCGTGTCGTAGAAATAAATCATGGACATTGGACATTGTAGGATTTTACAAATAGATGGTTAAGTAGACTGGATCCAGTTGCTACGTCGCGTCAACGCGACTTTTACGGACCAGGTACTAAGTCATATATTGATGATGTCCCCATTTGTTTGGACATCATTAATATATTATCTTCCATATACAACATGAAAGAAAAAAATCAGATTTTGTAAACTTTGATAAGAAGAGATTAAGATGACTCGTTGTCTAGATATGAAAATGCGTCTGTTAGATTCTTAGGTTATGTCCGAAGAGTTAGTTAGGTAATTTATAAATTATTTTATTTTAATACCAATTATTATATTTTCTTAAAGAGCCAAAAGTTCGGGTGACATGGTATAAGGAACATAAAGAAGCAGTATAAATTATTCCGAAATCATTCGGGAAAATACTGCCACCACATTATTCTTGCACTGCTATGTTTTCGTGAAAAGGTATGTGTGCGCGTGAAATTCCAAACGTAAAACTTATTTCAGATAACCTGAACGCATCTTACATCACAGAAGACGAGATCATGATGTATCTGAGCTACCTGGCCGGCCAGCATACGAAGAACTACAACTGCTTGTATCTTCTCTCTTGCAAGAGGCCGGAACAGGCTGGGCTATACGCGTCGGGGGCTGAGTTGCTCGTGCAAGGAGCTAAGTTGGTGCAAGGGTAAGCGCTGTAATCCTAATATATAAAACACAAAAATTGTTTCTACCTATGTTATAGACTTTGAACCTTTGAACCGATATAGCCCAAACCAGTTTAATTAGAAAGGCAATAATGCGGAGGTGATTTTAGATCACTAAAACAATGTGTTAGGCACAAAATGTATCCGATAGTTCCTTTTAACATTGGCATAATAACCACGGCTGAAAGGAACCTACAATTATTAATTCAAAAGGACTTTCATAAGCAAAGGATTTTGTAAGAATTGATTGATCTCATTTCCTAGTTTTCTCAAAACGATCATCCATCTCTAGGAGCCAATCAATTACCGCAAAAAAATAACATAAAAAATAATGTAACTCTTTTAAACCCTGACGAGCGCATGTTGCAAGTTTTATGTCAGTAGTCAGTGTCTGTCTGTAAGTAGGTACATCTTTAAACCATCTGGTTGGTATGGAAGATAATTTTTAACTACTCTTGATGATTAATTTAGTTTAGAACTAGACTTACCTCAAAACCAACCAACAAAATATCGTATATTTTATATACAATAAAAATATACGGTTTTTTTTTTTTTTTTTTTTCAGAAACACCATAGAGTTAAAAGAGTACGAATCAATATCAGAGAGTATCAAGCAAGCTTCAGATTGGGGAGAAAAAGGCATGAATTGCGACTCACGGTACAAATGTAGTGAATGAATTAAACGAATCCCTCCCGTCTAGAATAAGTTGATACATCTTAGATAATGAATTGGCGATATATTACGGAGGGTTCTCGAAATACACAGAATACATACAAAATACACCTGAAGTACACAAACAAGCTAAGTAGTTTTGAGTTAGAATGGCTAACATAGAAAAAATATATATGGATTAGTCAATATTTGTAGTATGTGCTTTCGTTCTAAATCTTCAATTTATTATTTGTATACTGTTTTCAATGCTATACTGTAATATGGACCTAATTTTATATATTTACATAGAGAATATCTATTTTGAGAATTTATTGGTATGTCATGAATTTGTTTATTATTATTCGAATTACCGAGACATTTACCAAGACTTGTGAGTTTTGTTGACTCGCGATACTTCGACGCAGTTTCATGCGTGATGGTCTCGGGTAATCTGAAGTCTTTGCGAGGTGAGGTGTACACATCGCAATCATGATAAGATAGACTTGAAGTAAAATCTACAAACTTTAGCTATAATTTAAAACCATAAAAGGTTACTTGTAAATTTTTTTGTTGTAAAGACTGCATATTAAAGGTATTGCACAAATGAAATAAAATTTTCCTGTATTAATATTTTAATAAATGAGTAGGTATTTAAGTTGAGTATTATGATATTGTAAATACAGTCTGAATAGTTAAGCTATCTACTACAATAATTCGTAGCTAATGATATAACTCTAGGGTAAGGTAACATCAAATTACACATAAGAGCCTAGATATTGAGTTTCAATAAACACTAAACTAATTACTATAAGCCCATGTATTGTTCTCAGCGACACATTTGAGTCAGTTAATTGTAGCCTCAAAATAAAAATAATGTAAAAAAAAATTCTTTGTAAAACTTCTGCAAAATTCACTCCACTGTGGCAATCGCACTATAAATTGATTATTTTCACAATAGCAATCTGACATTTTATAATCATTATGGTGTATCGTCAAATGTCCCTAAAGCTAGTTCGTTACACTGGTTAATCATAAATTTAAATATGTGATCCTAAATTAGCATCGAATCCAATCACAGTAATTATTGGTCATTTAATCTCAAAACAAAGATATCTAAGATCTAAAATGTTCATGGCCCATGTACAAACCCAATTGAATTAACATAAGACTAAAATTTTTCTTTATTGGCTATATACCTTCGCATGACCCCAATCTCATCTGATGTTGAGTGATGATGAGGCCGATGATGGAGCACGAAGGTACCTTTTTACCCTTGACTTGAAGAGGATTAATTATATGAGAGGTCTATTGCAGAGCCTCACGATATTTTATTGCCATGAGCATCGTGATGAATTAGCATGCAGTGACGCTATAATTGCGGTACCACTATCTCCTAAGACCTTTTACGTCTTAAGGAGTTCTTATTAAATAAATAAGTAAATGATGAACCAATGTAATGGATGTCTGGTGATAATATACTATTAAGCCAAGATGAATTAGCTATTTGTGAAAATATTAAATTGCTAGTCTGCGAGCCGCCCACTCCATCACATTTAGGCCTTTTGCTTCCAGTACTCGAGTATGCCCACTTCCTTCAAATAGTTGTTCATTCTGTGAAACTCCCTGGAGAAAGGCAAATCGTTCTTGGTGTTGAAGAGGCTGACAACAAACTTTATCTTCGTATACTATGGGGAGTTTACAGCGATTACCCGGGGTGTTCGCTCAACGGGTTGCTTGTCTCGCGCTGCTCGGTACTCCGCGTATGACACGAAGCCGTCGTTATTTGTGTCGTCTGTCTGGAGGGTCTTGTCGACAAGTGCTGAGAAGTGAAGAGAGAGTACAGGAATAAGAGATGTATCGGGTGAATTGACAGTTCTGTAGCCTAGCTGATGGATTGAATCCATCAATCTCTCTCGATTGGATACCCGAAACAAATTTTGCGGCACTCAGGGAATGCTAGTTTGTAAGCGTACTGTATTTAATTTTGGATTACTTAGTGAAACTATAGGCGCAGTAGACGTCACATTCCCGTCTCGGGTGACGCAACGAGATGCGACTTGAGTCTCCTCATACTTCGGTCGGGGAGCCTAAATCGTCTTGCTGTTATTATGGTAACCACTTAACATCAGGTGGGCCTTACTTTCCCCGTCCCGTCATTTTAGTATAATAGTACAAAAAAAATTGTCATTATTATATTAATATTACAAATGCAAATGTTTGTCGGTATGTATGTTGTACTCCTTCACGCCTCAACGGATTTGGGTGAAATGTGATATGAAGGTAGCTCATACCCAGAATTAACACAGAGGCCTTTTATCCCCAAAAAGGGGGTTTTCTCGTTTTACGTAAAATTACTTGGAAATGACAGTTATTCACAATAATACTTACCTATGTATCCTTCGAACACATCGGGTTCTGGTTCTATTTCAGACTTCTCCTGGGGGTAAGGAGACTCGTGTTCCATCGTGTGGTAAATCGCCTGAAATAATATGAATAAGATTGTTTGCAATATCAGACAATTAAACATTGAGTTATCTGGTTTCAAATATAATATTTTAATTTTAATTTTTTATGCGGCTAAGTTGTCGGTTCGAGTATGCAACCCACCTGATGTTAAGTAGTTACCGCCACCCATAAACAAAATACGACTCAGGTCTTCTCCTCTAAAGATGTTACGATTCAAGTGCCTGAAGTTCAACGTCACCCACAACCTTTCACCGGTAGGTGGAACACAGCACAGCAATGCGAATCAGGTGTGGAGGCAGTACTTTTAAGGACGAACTTGGCACATATTATACTGTTACTTTCGGTTGCTCCTATCGCACCACCCGGGGAACACGTGTAGGGAATACAGGAAGGATCTACTTATTCAGTACCTTTAATAATTCTAAACCATCCAATTTTGAATTCCTGTCGAAATCATGAGCAGAAAAATAGTGAAATTCTAACTCTTCCGGTGTCATTTTGGATATATCATCCGAAGTCAAAACTCTGGAGTCCTCTTCTATATGTCTGAAAAACAAAACAGTTTTACAACTTTTTTGGATCTGCAATATATTTTCTTAGAAACAACAAGAAGATTTAATCTATTCAATAAACAAAATAATCATCCAAATCGGTTTGTAACTATATACAGCTTTCTCTTTTTCTGAATGAAAGGAAACTAAATTTGATATGTATTTGCGTATACGTGCGTATTGCGTATACGTGTATTTGCATTCACGTGTATTTGCGTGTATGTTTGTGTATGTGAGTGTGTGTACATGTGTTTGCATCTAGAGTATAACCTTTGTTTTCCCTGTTCAGGGCAGAATAACTGAAAAATAAAAATAAGTATTGATATTTTGAGGATGAAGACTTACTTGGCATCATGTAACAGATGTCGATCAACCATCATAGATTCGGAACCGCTCGGCTTATAATGATTATGTGGATCCAACGGGTCTTCACCAGGCGGATGGTGGGGGCCCCTCCTCATGCCTTGGGCCAATGTGTTTATAAAGAGGACTAACACAGCTAAAACCATAGTTCCGAATTAAATAATCATGCACATTTTGTTCACCGTAGGATCATTTACATTATAGTGCCATCCACGAAGACGCGCCCCACTCTTCTTCCTCCTAATCGCTTACAGTACAAATGTGCAACATTCCGGTAGTGTCTTAGTTTTGTCGATAGAATAGTAGTATAGATAGGCAGTTAGAGTATATACACACAACTAAAACACTAGCGGAATGTTGCTCACTTGTACTGTAGGCGATTAGGAAGAAGAGTGGGGCGCGTCTTCGTGGATGGAACTACCTATACAATTAATATATAGGTACTAACTTATAATTTTATGGAATAATTACGTCATGACACAAATTACAATAGAAATATAGCAATACTGCAACGTATCAGCTTAATTGGTAGTAGATCTACCTCTGCGCTACAGTTCGTGGGTTCGATTCCCACTCAGGACAGCAATTTGTTTAAGATTTAAACTAGTTCTTATTCTTATTCTTGATGGGGGTGACAGGCCTGCACTGACGTTTTACATAGGTTTGTATTGTGCATTATCCCCCAATACCCCATCCCGACCAACTCCAAGTGTTGGAGAGGGTCTTCTGGATTGTTAGCAATACTGTTGGAGCGTGTGCTGTGGAGACCCAGAAACTATTAGCTTATGATAGCAGCGGATGACGACATACTCCACTGTTTTAAAAACTATCATAATATATCCTGTCAAACCATTAAAAAGCTTCTTTAAGAAATCATGATCGATCGATCTTTGTGATAAATTTAAATACTTTGATTTTCATTCGCCACAAATATTTTCGCCACAAAAATGTTACCGGACACGTTATATGAAAGAGCTTTTTAGTACTAATATCGGAACTTCAAACAAGGCAAAACCAAAACCAACAGTCTCAATACCTGCAATCGGAGTTGCATTGAAGGGGTGGAAACAGGGCAGCTGGGGGCCCCATGGGGTCACCCCGGGCCCGTGCCGAGACATCCCGTCGGCACATATTCACACCTCGTTTAACAAGGGCCAGCCCATTTCATTTGTCATCGGTAAAGAGTGCGACAAATTAAAGGTTTGTCGAGTAAGTAGCACAAATTGTTTTTTTAAATTAGCTATGTTGGTTCTGTTTTGAATTTATAATGAGTTTGACGCTCATTTTCTTTTTTGTATTGTTGCAACCCCAATTTGTCTTTGAGCTTGCTTTAAGACAAAAAATATAATTATAATGCCAATGACCCTGAAATTTAACTTGATTCAGTCAAAAAACTAGGTGGTATTAAAACATCATAGTGCTTTTTCACAGGTGGCATGGATACACAAAACACAAACACTTGAGAGGCGAGAAAAAGCTTTGGTTAAAAAATACTCATCACAGAAATGGCTGCTACAGCCAGAATAGAATCTGAGAACCCACGCTTCATGTACAAAATCATCTATATCATTATATTATATATTTCGTTCATCTAGAAAATATCGTATCGTATCATATTTTATAAATAATGAAACAGTAAACTTAGACAGAAATTGAAAATTGTTTATGCTGCTGGCCCAAGAATATCAAAGGATTTGTTACATCAAAACAATGGAATCAGGTGGCCAAACCACCCTTTACAAAAAAATCTATTACAAAGAATTTTCAATAGATCGAATGAATAATTTATTTTCGTCCCCTATTCAGAACATTTGGTCCGATGGAAAGACGAGACCGGCCTCTAATGGGACTCCACTTTATTATAGAGTAAAATAAAGTCGTGATGGGGGACAAATTATGCGCTCATAGTGACAAGTGCGGAGTGCATATGTCGAAGTGTCCGTGGAAAGCGATTTACGCTGGGTGAAGTATACGGGCGAGGAATTTATGAAGCTTAACATTGCTAGGTAAAAATTTTTGCACAAGAATGGCTATCTTCACTTTGCACATAAGGTTAAGTATTAGTGAAAGATTTCATAGAAAATCTTAGAGTATGCTTTAAGATTCGTTACTCACAGGCCCCTACACTCAAATGAAATCACTTCAGTCTCAAATGAAACTATATACAAAGGTTATTTGAAACAAAAAAAAGTACATTTTGATAACCGTACAACTGTAAATCACGTATAAAACACGAACATGGCGTTAGTATGACAAAGGGCCTATCTACCAAACTACAAATATACAAGCTCTTCATTAATTTCCTTATTTTGTATAGTGATTTATTCAAAAACTGTCTTTTTCAACATTTGAATTTGTACTTATGTCAATGGTATGAAAGCACTACGGATATCTCACTCAGTTTAGTTATAAACACAATATACTGAACCTTTGACCCTTTGATTTACTTTTTTATTCATGTCTTCATACTGAAATATTTAAAAAAATATATTACAATAATAAATACAATGTCTAGTTGTGTATTTTTTATCAAAATCTGTATTTTGTGGAACACATTTAGAGAACATCTTTCTCTAGCTATAAGATTTTGTATACTTTTATCATTATTATCATATCCTAATCCACTTCAATGCCATTATAAATCAATAAATATCTCCAAAATGTATACCAGTGCTAAATCATATAGTAATTTATGCTAATGTACCCAATACAAAATCGTTTGATATGACACAGATTTTTTATTAAATAAAATACTCAAATTCCATTGCCATTAAAATGCTTTATTACTTTTTTATTGTCCTCTTGTCGTTCGTCAACATTTGGTACTGTGTGTCCCATGAATCAGACCAGAACTATGCAACCCGTCACCCCAGCCTGCTGTAACAGGCGATAGCACCCTAATCCCTTGCGATTACACTTCCATCAATAGAATGGCTCGCGGACTCGTTTGTTCTCTATCTTGGTTACATTTTGGTTTCCGAATAATTCAGATAATGAGATCATCAGTATTATAACGACACATTATATTCGCATTCAACGACGAAACTAATGGAGGTGTTTCGTTATAAAAAAAGTTTTTAGTAGGCAGATGAGTTTACCAAAAAGGTAACTAATTTCTATCATGATTTTTCATCTGTGGTAATGATGTTTTTTAAAACATCGTCTTTGCTGTTTATTTCACGTATAAAGAGTAGGTGAATGGTTCTTCCTGACCTAATTATAATGCCAATATTTTGTGCTAGATGTATAAATAAAATATTAATTTAGCATCAAAGCGACATCTGCTTAAAGTGTGAAGTAGTTTGAGTAGCTAGTAATGAAAAATCTATTGCACACAGGTAACTGGAGAATGTCTATAATAAATAATAATATCAAAATGACATACCTTCTAATCTCATGTCTAATTCACCACAGATTTTCATTTGTTTTGTTTATATAAATCTCAAGATAGGAATTTTACTTTTGACGTACGGCAGCTAATGTCAGTCTGAAATCGATTATTTGGCGCAGGCGCATAGACTTCAATACGTTTGAAATCTAAGGGATTCACAATAACGATCATTTTCGTTTGAGGAGAGAAAGCTCTTTGCGCATGGCATTTGGAGACGTCTCTTTTTACGATTACCACCGACAGATGTCGTGAGGAGTAGAATTTGAGCAATGTGCTTGTGATATTTTTATACTATTGTTCTTTATAACGCACTACCACTAACTACTTGACGAGAGAAGGCGTGTGTTCCTGTAATGGAAATATTAGGAGCTGTAATGATTGAAAATCACCCTATGACAAATTTTTTCTAATTTATTTCTAATTTTCAAATTTTTTCTATTGTTAGTAGGATAGTTAATTTTGATAATTTCAGTAAAATGACAATCTCAAAAAAATCTCGAAGTAAAACGGTTTTAATTATAAACTGTCCTTTCAAGCTTATTTTTATTTCCATTCGAACCCCCAAGCATCATTAATTTCACAGGCATTAAATAGTCATCATCTGTATTTATCTTCGAGAATCTTATGCTATTCATAGTAACAAATCAATTTTTAATTTATTAAAAAAGATTATGATGAAATAAATCTCACTTATAACATAAATCCGAAAGTGCATCTGTATGATTGTAACTGTTTCTTCAAAACTACTCAAAAAGTTTTGATGAAAATATCAGCATACGGAGATGACGAGGATTATCTAATACATACCTCGTGGAAAAATTGTCTGGTAGAATTACACTGGGCTGCAAAAAAGTGGGCCGGCTATTAAAAATGCGATAACTTTTAAAATACTGTAATACAGACAATTTTTATAGTGCTTAAATAAAAATCAAAGAAGTTCAAGGTTATGAAGTTTATTTTAAATAGAAATAAAAAAAGGTTATTTAATGAAGATATTTCACTAGTTTTCGAAAAATGCAATACTGTACCAAATATGTAATTTTCGCACATAGTATTTTGTGCTGCCACCAAGAGCTGTTAAACAGTTTGGCATTTTGAATCGATTTTTGAAATCGATTTCTCAACATTGTTGACACCATAAATCGATCCCTAAGCGTTGTCGTGCATCTCGTTCAGCTTTTTTCTGGCCTTCGAATATTGAATCCCATCTCTTCAAATCGCTGAAGCACTCTTTGTACGGTTAATAACGACACACCAATAATTCTGGTACACTCTTCAGGGATGACAGTTTTAAGTGAATTTGATCAGAATAATGAATTTCTGCTCAAGAAATGCCATATTTATATGACAGAACAGAAACAAAAGTAAAACAAACAGTTTCAAATTTGTTGTTCAACGTATAAAAATCGTCTTTATTCTTTACTAGCTGCGCCCGGCGGTATCACCCGCGTAGTTCCCGTTACCGTGGGAATACGGGGATAAAATATAACCTATGTTACTGGCTAATAATACAGCTTTCTATTGATGAAGGAATTTTTAAAATCGTTTTAGTGGTTTAGGCTTGAAAGCGTAACAAACTACCAAATTAACTCACTTTCGCATTTATAATAATAATATATATATAATATGTTATACAGTTAGGGTTTATGTTTTTTACTGCTTTATCTGCGGCCCCATGTAGTAAATAAATAAGAACTTGATAACTCGTATTTTATCGTAATTTATATGCAAATTCAATACTTTACCATGAGATACATCTAGTGTATTAAAACCGACACGTATGCCGTGACGGCAAACGGCATGACGCTCTCATCTTCATCTGCCGGGAGTGCCGTGACGGCCAATTTTTTTTGCCTTTAATTTGTAATTGCGCCGTTTTGTTGGATAACTTATCGCCATCTTATAGGCTATAATACTTTGTAGTGGTCTAAAAATTACGAATGTTAATTTGGGCAGTCCATTGATATTAACGTAGAGAATTCTGAAAACAACGAATTAAGTGGAAATGTGAGAGTGCAAGATTACAGAAGTATAGTGTATTAACAGTTCCCAGCCAATTTTTGTCTTTTTGCTAAGTGGCTAAAGATATGTGGTCTAGCTTAAACATAATGAAATGCTGTTGGCTATGGAGATCCGAATCGATAGTTTTGCCCGGCGGGAAAACCTTTTAAGTTGGCATGTTTTTATTTCCTTAACAATAGAGGTAATATATTTATACATATATCAAACTTTGTCCATGCCTATGTTTTGACAATTAGTAATTGTTATTTTACACTTATAATTTAACCAGTAGCTCAATTTTACACTTGATGTGACATTTTAAACCAAATTTTTTGGGGATCCCTACACGTACCCTCTGGGTCATATCAAAGAGTAACATAAAGTAGCAGTATAACTTGTGAAACTTATGCTTATGATGTATATTTGTATTGTATATTTGTTAGCATTAAGATAAAAAGATGCTGTTACACAACTTAATAAGGATTTAAATAGATTTGCTGACTGGTTTCAACGAAATGCCCGCCCGTTAAACTGATAGTTCTATTGCGCTCACTTCGTCTCGTCATCTCAAGGGTAATAGCTGAAAATCAATATTTGCTCTCTGAACAATATAAATCGCTGAGCTACGATGACAGCAATACATATGTATATTTTTTGTCTTTTTAGATATTATTGGTATTATACATAATAATGTTTTTATGTTTGATATATACCTGGCATGTTTCTACCCATATATAACCCCTATCTCTTTTAACAGTGAATATACGTAGGTGAGGTGCCCAGGGGTACAGACGCCGACTTTCAATCTGAAGGTCGCTGGTTCAAACCCACACGTTCACGTGTGATGATGAGTTTTTCACTTGAAAAAAATTATGTGCGCAATACCACTTTCTTCAAACGGTGAAGAATAACATCGTGAGGAAACCAGCATGTCTTACCTGAAAATTCGATGACATGTGACATCTACCAATCTGGATTGGGCTCCCGAGGTAGATCAAAGCCCATTCACTCTCAATTTTCGAGAGTAGGCAGTGGGAACATTAGAGGTTGATACGGATACATGGGTGATTGGAGAAACAAATGTTTTATTGATCTATGTTATTAACAGTAAAACTTGTTCAAGTTCATCCGGAGAAGTACTGCCTCCACACCTGGTAATCGGCCACCAAGTGGTGCACTCGTATTTTGCTGTATTCTGGTGAAAGGGTGTGGCACCGGTGAAATCTCAGGTGCATGAGAAGTAACATTCCCGGACGGGCGCAACGGGATGTGACTTAGGTCAGAGGACTTACGTTGTGTTGCTCTTGTTATTGTGAAAGTTCATGACAGTAATTAAAAATTATTCAATTCTCACCAACTCTGAAAGTTTCAGTCACGAATAAATAAAAACACTATAAATCATAAAGTTTCCTCTAGTATTTTATTATTATTTCCATATAACGATAAAAATTATTAATTAGTATAAAAATTATTTAATAACTAGCTGCGCCCCGCGGTGTTACCCGCGGTTGGACTTCCTACGGGAACCGTACATTTTTCTGGGATAAAAAGTGGCCTATGTGCTATTCCTGACAATAATCTATTTCTGTGCCAAATTTTATCCAGGGCCGTTCAGCCGTTCTGGCGTGATTGAGTAACAAACATCCATCCACACTTACAAACTTTCGCGTTTATAATATTAGTAAGATAACATGTCACATCATGCACAGAATAAACCACGGCCAAAAATAACGTCAAGCTATTTAAATTAGCTATTATAAAGTTAATAGATGTATTTTGTTGCCAGATGATCTCCATCCTTAGTACACTAGCTCCTAACTTCAGTTCAGTGACTAAGGAGCACGAATACCTGCGCTGTATTCACACTTTGAAACCATAACCATTTTATGTCATAATTCATAAGCCATTACCATTGCTCCTTACATTTTTAGGATTCTGTACTCAAAGGGTAAAACGGGGCCCTATTACTAAGAATCCGATTTCCGTTTGTCTATCCCTCCGTCTGTCTATCTGTCCGTCTGTCTGTCCGTCTGTCACCAGGCTGTATCTGAAGAACTGTGATAGTTAGAGAGTTGAAATATTCACAGAAATACATCAGTATTTCTCTTGCCACTATAACAACAAATACTAAAAAACAGAATAAAATAAATATTTAAGGGCGCTCTCATAAAAAAAATTTAGGATATAGTTCTATATGAAGAAATTAGATGGCGCCACTTGTTTTTTAGCTCGCGCTATCGTTTCGGTATCGACATCACTTGTGGAGCGCAACAGCGAACCGCTCCGCTCCTCCGTTACAAAATAAAATTAATACTTAAGTGGTAATAAAGTATGTTTTTAATATGGATAATGATACGGAACCCTTCGTGCGCGAGTCCGATTTGCACTTGGCCGGTTTTTATTAGATAGAATATATTACAGATAATGTTTCTAATATTTTTAAAGCAAGGTTTTATGCGGCTAAGGAATTGAAAATCGCAAATTGTGATTTAAGGTTTTCAATTTATCCTCACTACTTAAATCAGCAGATATAAACCGAGATTTCAAAATACCTAACCATTATAGAAAAGGCAAACTCATCACGATGTTTACGACCCTCTATCTTTTAGCATACAACATAACTACATGTATCGCCGACTTGTCAACAACTGAAAACTCGGAGTACGTATGTATCTTTCGATAATGGCCTCTGAAATATCTGTATAGAACTCATTTTATCTTAACTCTATATTGAAATAGATCTTTATTCCTTTAAACGTAGGAACAGAATTTGCTGGCACAACAAGGACTCCATCTCAAATGAAAAGGCTGTATTTCCTTGTGGGGGGTGTGTTTGCAATTTACGTTTTAATGCTGAAGGAATAGGCTTGAAGATCTCATGATTTGAGTGTGAGAGAAGGCTTTTCGGTATGAAAATGTTTATGTTTATAGCGATCTGTTGTGGGGAAGTTAAAAAGAGATGGGTGTATGTAAGCGTGTGGAGCCCGTATGATCGATACGCGAGCTGCGTGCTCCAGCCAGCTCTAATGGTCGTTTTCTTACATTTGCATTCTAATTGACTTCACTCGGTGCCTTCCTTTTGTCTCGTGTGAGAAGCAAATTGAGACGAATTACTGTCTTGTTGGGAAGTTTAGCGAATTTACATTTTGCGACTTTCTTGTTTTATGTCATGCTTAATTTAAATATGAGGCTTATTGAAAACTACTTGGCAACTAAAACTACCTGCGCAAAGTTATGAAAGTTATTAATATGGCTATTTATGGCGAAATTATAATTATATTATATTTATAAACGGTTTTTAATGATAGTTTCAATTGATAATCAATAATCATCAATTGATTAGTTTTGATACTTGCATTTCAAATATCAATTAACGACCTATATTATTGAGTAACTGTCGGTTATCTGTGATTGTGTAATTTCTATACTTAGTGTAGGTACTGCCAATTAAGTAAACCCAACCCAACTACGAAACTACCTTACCTAATACATAAATGAAACATAAATCCGTACGTTAGAACAATAAATTTTCGGTTTTCTGTATCAAACGGAGATTTGCGGCGTAGGGCGGGTTTGGGCGGCGTTGCCTAGCAACCAACCACCCCCACAGGCGGGGGCGGCCCCACTCAGATCACTTTTAAACTTTCATGTCGGAAAGTTTTAAAGGTTTGCTTGTGGCTCCGAGATTCGCCATCTTTTTGTTTTAAGCCTCTTTACGTGAAACTGTCAACGATGTGGATGTTTTAAATTTTTAACGAAATTTGAAGCACGTTTAGATGGTTTAAAGTTAAACAATTATCTTTTAAAAAAATCTTTAAAACGTATTTATTAAAGCGATACATAAGTATTTTAATGTAGATCCGTAATTTTTTATGTTTGACGTGTACTATTTTATTTGCAATTGTAATTTGTGGTGAAATTATAGTATTCATATCTTTTTTCTGATAGTTTTATCGTTACTTCGTTTTATTTTCGTCTGTGGCAGGGGCCGAACTAGTGAAGAGTTCGAGCCAGGGAAATCTTGCCACCTCCTAAACCTTCAAGCAGTAGTGTACTCGGTTTGAAGCTGTTGGTAAAATTACCAGCACATGAGACCTTCCACTTTCAGGTCTATAGGCCTTAAAACCGTCGAGAATGCAGTGCGAGTGTGTCGTATTACAGTCAACTTTAATCTACTAACAGATTACTAGGTGTGTATTATCATATCATGTCATATAACAAAATGGGTTCAAAAAAATTCAAATGATGACAGGAACATTGTCATCATTTTTATTTTTGTAATCCATCTTCAGTCATATATTTGTGTAGAAGAAATAAATTAAACCTCTTTAGTTTACGCAACAAAATAAACTTTTTTTCTTAGGATTTCTACAAAAAAGAGGTTGATTGGGACTATAAAGTAATATGTGTAGAGCATACCGCCAATAACACAAAAATGTATCAAGATAATACTTAAATAACTACTTGCTAAATTCAGAGCAAAACCATAAAATACTGCTATGTAACATCCACGAAAATTTGCTCAAAAAGATACATCTGCTTAATAGACATAACTTAAAAAGGTACTTGTTATAATCAGAGCAAAACCATAAAGTACTAAACGCAAGCATAAAAAGTTCAAAGGTAAGTGTTACCAGCAAAGTGCTTGACAACATCCAAAAAAGAAAAAATCCTTTTCCCCGCTCATTATTATTGGAAAATGGCGGAAAATTCACCACGTTACTTACCTATCTGTGTGGGAAAACGATAAGTCTCTTCAAAGCTGTAAAAATTACTACAATCAGAGGATATTATGGCTCCGTAGCTAAGTTGTTAGTAAGCCTTTCTGGTTTCATCCCCAACTAGGACCAAACTTGTGTGATCAGCATAAAGAAAATTCTCAGTTCTTTGGTGTCTGTATTGTGTAGTTGTGTGTAGACACCTGAGACACAGGAAATTCTAGTTCAGGGGTATAAATGTGTATTTGTCTAGTCTAAGAAATATCTACACTTTGTATACACATTTTCGTGAATTATTTAATGATGAAACTTGGGCTTAATTGACAATCCTATAATTTAGATGGCATACGATTCTAGCAGGAACTGGTACATACATATTTCCCATTTTCGCTCACCCTCAGCAGTCTTGATTTCTCATCCCACTCAATTATTACAAACCTCAAGCTCTCGCAAACTTCGCCTTTATTTTTTTACACAGCGTCAACTTCTGAGAGCGATGTACAAAATTGATGAGATGTCGAAACCGCGCTACTCGCCAAGCAAGCAAGCCCGAAGGTGCTTTTAGTGCCTAATTGGTGAGCTTTTAAGACTACCTCGCTTTCGTTTGACGTCGCAGTACAGGTAACGAAACGTATATTTGTTAAAAAAAATAAACAAAGGTATTACTTTTACCGCCGCCATTGTTTTGGAAATATTTGAAGGCGTTGAAGGATGCTAATAAATGTAAGGTTATAATTTCATTCATTAATTTACACGATAAATGTCAATAATTTATTGTGTGATTCTCCATGTTTTGATTCTATTAAGAAATCAAATTTGTAGTTTGAGGTATTTAGTTTATATCTGAAAACTATGTAAGCACTAAGATCACCTTTTAAAGTAAGTAGTAATTATTTTTGCTTCAATTGCATTAGGTATATTTTACATGAAAAAGATCTTTTAAAGTTTTACCTACTATTTTTTTAAATTCGAAAGCATTAGATGTATTTTACATGAAAAAGATTTGAGTTTCTGAGGCATCGGAAGAAAGATTGGGTTTTATTAAGTTTTGTTATCTTTATATTGTGCAACTCAGTATAAGATTTGAATTTTACTTTGAGTTGCATTGATTTTGCTGCGTTCATCACTCGAGACGGGGATGATACGTCTCATGCGCATGAGATTTCACCGGCACCCACACCCTTCTACCGGAACACAGTAATGCGAGCACTACGGCTAGACGACAGATTCCAGGTGTGGTGGCAGTACCTCTCCGGTCGAACTTTGCACACGTTCTACTGCTACTTTTGGATGCTCCTTTAGATAAATCCCCGACAGAAAATTACCTATCATGTATTGATGCAGTATGTTCGCAACGATGGATTTAGAAGAACAGACACGTTCTTCTGCTGTCTCCCTTTCCAACTTAGCCAGAATACTTTACAATCACGCTATAAAAAGATTACTCTGAGTTTATTATTTATCAAACTAGAGTGGTATATCGTACATCACATAAGAGACAGTCTTTTTTTCAGATGAAAAGAAAATAATAAAATAATAGTAAAGTAAGGTTTTCCAAAAATAAAAATAAAATATTACCACGAGAATACTACGTGACATTTATTAATTTGATTCTAGGACTTATATTTATATTTAAATATTTATTTCTGTCAGAGACAAACACAGAGGCAAAAACGACCAGTTTCCTCACGATGTTTTCCTTCCTTACATACCGAGATGTTAAATTTGCTTACATTATACTCAATGTAATAATAATAAGAATATTTTATTCATATAAAAAATATAAATTTTATGAACCTACTTACCTAGCTAATTATTTTTTTAATTACTATCTTAATTTTAAACATTCCAAAGAGTGCAGTGAACCCTTTAAAATAACACCATTCAACTGAACTCGAACCTCTAAGGTCGTATAAACACGACCGTGTGTAAATCCCCTAAAAGCATACCCTTTTCGCTTGCCGCGAAACGTTTGAGACGTAATTTTATAATTCATATCCTTTTTGAGCCATTTTCTCTGATTAAATATTTATCTTACGCTCCAGGTTTGAGAGGCTCAATTGAAATAATTATTTTAATTAAGCGACAAATCTAAAGCGACGATCTTGTGAAGTAATAAAATATCCATGTTACGCTTCAAAGAGGCGGTGCTCTCTCTCTCTCAAAAGAGTTTATTGTATTGTGTCAGCAATTGTTGCAAGTAACTATTATGCTAATTGTGGTTTTGTTTCGTTCCATTTTGTATGGGTGTTAAAAAACGTGCACTCAATTGTGAATGTCGATTGTTTGCAATAATATTTTGACAGAAAAATTCTATGTTACCCCGCTGTCAAAATTGCCGCCTAATACAAAACGGGTGCCAAGTACGCCCACTGTTAATTTGAAATTAGAACTCTTTAACTTTTTTATTGTTGCACGTGGCAGATGAGTTTGGCATTGTACCAGCATATTTAGTTAGCGTTCTGATTTTATTGAGCACAAGCTCTGACTGAAAAAGTTTGGTTAGAATCAATATATATAGAATCAAAGTTTCACTATGATAATAATAGGTGTGTGAATATGACTCCGCCCCTTTTTGTCAAAATAAAACACATTTGTTCGCTTACAAAATTAAAAAAAAAATTATTGAAAGTATGCTCCATCTGCAGCTACAACCTTCGCCCATCGTTCAGGTAGTTTTCGTATTCCTTGCTGGAAGAAGTCCTGGTCTTTTGAGCTTATCCAGTTGTCAATCCAAATTTTGATACTTTCACATGAAGTAAACTTTTCTCCAGTAAGGTCTGTCTGCATCGTCCGGAATAGGTGGTAATCCGAAGGAGCTATGTCTGGTGAATATGGCGGGTGGGGTAACACTTCCCAGTCCTGTCCCTCTAAATATCTTTTTACGACTTCTGCGGTATGCGGTTTGGCATTGTCATGCTGAAGAACTAATTTGTTATGTCTATTCACCCATTCTGGTCGTTTTTCTTCTATGGCTCGCTTCAAACGCATTAGTTGTCGTCGGTAAACTTCTCCATTAATAGTTTCAGAGGGTTTGAGCAACTCATAATATACAATACCTTTCTGATCCCACCAAATACAGAGCATGACCTTGGCACAGTGAATATTTATTTTTGGCTGTGATGGGCCTGGTTCGCCTGGTTTCACCCAAGCTTTTTTGCGTTTAGGATTTTCGTAGTGTATCCATTTTTCGTCTCCTGTGACTATCCGATGCAAAAATCCTTTTCTTTGCTGTCTTTGAAGCAGCATTTCACAAATGGTTTTCCGACGTTCCATGTCTCTTTCTTTTAAATCATGTGGAACCCAGTCACCGGCTTTTTGAATCATTCCCATCATTTGTAAACGCTTTGCAACAGTTGAACGATCAACATTTAATGCTGCAGCTAATTCTGATTGAGTTTGGCAAGAATCTTCCGCCAATAATGCTTCCAATTCAGCATCTTCAAATTTTTTTGGTGGTTTTCCATGTTCTTTATCCTCAGTACTAAAATCGTTATTTTGAAATCGTCGAAACCATTCCTTGCAAGTTGTATTAGACGGAGCATGCTCACCATAAATCTCCACAAGCAAACGATAAGTTTCCGCTGCAGTTTTCTTCGCAATAAAATAATGTAATAACACTTCCCGCAAATGACGTTTATTTGGAATAAAAACCGACATTTTCGAAAAGGTGAAAATAATTGTTGCTTACACTTCAACCAAATATCATAAAATGCGTTAGATAGCTGACATTCAGTACTATCGAATACAAGTATGGTCATTTATTAGTACACGTAAACAATACTAAAAACGACATCTGTTGAGAAAGGGCGGAGTCATATTCACACACCAATATATAAAGCATTCGTTTGTTTCTCTTATTTAAAAACAATTTTAAAAGATGCTAATTAGAGTTATTGTAGCACATTCAATTATTATGAATAAGAGGAATAATTAAAAGTATACGTGTGCTGTGTAATACATCAACAGGCTATATATCAACGAGGACACCCTTATTTTCAGCTACTACCCGAAATTCAACCAAAACTGAGTACAGAATGTATTAGAAATATCTAGATATTAGTATAAAGGATGAAGCCAGAGATCGAGGTGTGGCAGGGGGTGGTAATTGCTCGATATGATCTTTAATAAGTTTTTAACGGCGCAAGGACCCTTATCGTTTCCTTCCGAGGGTAATGCTTACTTGGAATTTTATTTCACTACAAATTGTGAAATTAGCTGCGTATTTTACCTGTTGCCTGGATGTAAACTTTTTAAGATAAAATTGAATTTGAATAAGCCAACTTCAATTCTTTCATTCACTTATTTTACGCCCTTAGAAATAAATTTTTTCAATGGTCATTCTATGGGGCCACCTCGGAGGTATAAATTAAAAAAATATCATCCAAATCGGTCCACAATTGGCAAAGATATCTCGTAACAAACATACAGCCGAATTGAGAGGACTGTTTTTAGAAATAGGTTTAAAATCAATTTCAATGTTCTTGAAATAATATTTTTTTACCAAGACAATTGTTGAATCTCTTTGTAAAGCTAAGCGTTATTATGTGAGTAATAAGTTCCGGTTTTTTGTGTTGTGTAATTATGCTTTCGGTTTCGTATAAAAGTCTAGTTTTAGCCACATAACAATAAAGAATATCTTTTTTTAAGACACCGTATTTTTTACTACTGACTTTCGCGAGTGTACAGTTGTATCTGCATGGAATAAATATATTTGAATAGAATTAATTATTTACTACGCGCATATACTCATAATATTGCATTACGCGACTCACAACTCATAAATTTAGGCTCAATTGGCTCCAATTTAATTATTTTTCTATAACGTAAGCTCTAGGTAATGCAACAGTTGCGATATCACAGGGTGGTAGGTGATGATCTCGCTGGCATGTATACAAGACTTATATACAAGTCCCACTATCTCCTTTATCCATTCGTTTTACTTAGTAAGTGGCAACCTCAATCGCCCTCTTTGACGCCTCGTTCAGGTCCTTGTAAGGACACATAGGGCAGAAAAGTAGGTGTGAACATTTTTTTTTTAAAGTATGTATCTTTTTTTAATCTGGAATTATTCCATGTTCGCGCGTTTCCATAAATTTTAAACAGTTTAAATATATGCAATGCCCAACGGTACTTTAATGCGCTAATTAATACATCCACAAAAAGATATGTTTGCGGATAAGTTACACACATTCTCACGCAAATTTGCTTGATCTATGGCGAAGCAGATTTGTTATTAAGTCTACCGTTATAAATTTTAATGTTTTATTTGTTTTCTATTGCTTTTATAATAATTCGTTCGTAAGTTCTAACTTAAATATTTCGTAAGTTATAATAATTTATTTAATAATTCGTTAATAAGACAGTCGTTCGTGACATTACCTAAATACAGCTCCCACAGAAAACCAGCGCTGGTTACCACAACCAACATATGCGAAGTTGGTGAATTACAGCAGGAACAAAGTGTTTGTTATGATTTATATTGTGTATGTATTTTATTACAAATAAATTATTTCTTATCTTATCTCATCCACAGATGAGCTAATAACAGCTCCACTGATTTCCACCAAAGAAGGCTAAGGTTAAAGACAAAGACAACACCCCTCCTTATGGGAATAAAAGTACTACGTTACACGTAGGTATAAATAAGTTACACCAACCCAGTAATCTCTGGAGCAGCACCCAGCGGCCGGAAGAACGGATGTGGTGGGGTCAGGATGTCGGCTCGGCTCGTCTGCGCGTCGGCGCGATCCACTCGCGATTCCGATAATATGATATTTCGTCATTCGGATGGTAGAAAATTGCTTTAAATAAAAATTGTTTCGACTATTACGAAAATGTTTTCAGACTTGCTCGCCGCCTTTTAGTAATTACAGTACTTATAATGAATATACATGTTTAAGAGTTCTGTAGCCTGTAGTTTTATTTACCGTCTGATGAATAAAAATTCTATTAATGTATTGTGTAGGAAATTTAAAAAAATAAACTATATTAGCATTACACTCTTTGCTTTCAAATTAGTCGCACAGTAATTTTATAAAAATTGATATTTTGTTATTTAAATCATTTGGTACTTAAATTAAAATAACAAGAAAAAATATGTCAACCAAGTAAACGAATGTTTAATGTTTACGAATGTTTAAGTAAACATGTTTTGCTTTCCTGTGACTCTTTTCTTCGCCCGTTGACTACCGATTTGGAAGGGATGAAAGAAAAGTCGGTTCGTTTTTCGATATTTAAATCAGTCACTTGTTAGTTTATATCGTTCCAGATCATCGTCGTTTGCCACGTGCGCGCAATACTCTCAATTTGACTCACTCACGTTTGAGGGATGCTGTACTATGTTATTACCAAACTGCAAATTAAGCCAAGAGAGGGGGCGAGCATGCACATGGCCAAAACAAATGTTGCAAATTGCTCGGCTATCATTTATTTTCTATTGTTGTGAATACAAACATTTGTACTTGTGTTTACTTTATTCAGTTTTTCGTGTATAAAGAAGATATTGTCATCAAAAACTATCATACAAAAAACATTTGCTGCATAGAAAGCTAAAATTCAGTTTTCAAAAACAACAATAATTAATGGTCCATTGCCAAAAAAACAAAACATATTTCGAAAAAGAAAATGAGAGCTTGCGTTTGCACTGATGCGAAAATGATCGTGAGCCAACAAAACAAGCAAATCATGGTAAATCAAAGTCAAAAATATTAATTATCATCAGTAAAACCATTTTCAATTTAAACATTAACTTAACACATACTGACAGAAACTAGTTTTGTCTGTCGATCAATATCTGGCATCTGTAGAAATCAAGGTATATTTGAAATCTGGCACGCATGATTTGGACTAACATGGAAATAGAAACTTTTACGAAAACATGACTTGTACTTTATGATATTAATACCATAAATTCGAAAGTTTGTCTGTATGTATGTTACTCCTTCACGCCTCAACGGGTTTGGATGAAATTTATTATGGATGTAGCTCATACTCTGGATAACCACATAGGCTACTTTTTATCTCGAAAAAAATAAGTAATTTTAAGATGACTTGCAAAAAACACCACGTCTGACAGTTTTTTCCATCGTCTCATGTTTACTTTGGAGCCGCGGGTACCACCGCGGGGCGTAGCTATTATAGTTATCTTAAAGTAATGAATAAAACATATCACATCGAGAGTAGAAATAGGCCCTCGGGGCCGTATTCTAGAAGTAATCTGGCACGTTATAAGTATAAATTATTTTAATTTGAGTGTCAGTTTGTAATGTTAAAATAACAGCTTTTTACTAAGTTAATTTGTAAGTATATACGGTATATATACCAAATAATAATTTTTTGTGTTTTTGTAACTGCAGAACCGATTTTCGCGGGACTTTCTTTGTTAGATAGCTGATGTAGTATCTTTAACTATTCTTAAATTTATAAAAAATAAAAAATATTAGAAGTCTGCGCAAAAAAAATATCCACGAAGACCAAGCCGCGGCGAACAGGTAATATTAAATTATTGCAAACTTAAAAGGTTTTACGTAAAAATATGTAGTTCTATTAGGTATATTATTTTATGAAAATCATACTGATATCGAAGATATTAATTTGAATTAGGTATACGGTAAAGTTGCACATTTTGGACAGAAAGTATCACAGCATATAGAAAGAAAGAAAGAAAGAAAGGTTGCTGGTTCAAACCCACACGTGCACCAATGAGTTTTTTCACTTGAAAATTTATGTGCGCAATACCACGTTCTCAAAACGGTGACGGAAAACATCGTGAGGAAACCGGCATGTCTAAGAACCAAAAATTCGACGACATTGACATCTTCCAATCCGGATTGGGCTCCCGTGGTAGATCAGAGCCCATTCACTCTGAATTATCGAAAACCATCCAACTGCTGTCCCGATGGAGAGTTACTTAACTTGATGATCTGTAAAGAACAGCTAACAAAACTTCGCGACGAGCGCTTTGTACAAATGAATGCAAACGACGTAACATGTTCACACGCGAGACGACACTTTGTAAGTTTGGCGACGCATTAAAAGTTCCCACGCCAATGCAGGATGCAGGTAAATCTTAGCTCGAAGCGTCCAAACTTTAACCGTGAGTTTCAGGACTGCAGACATCGCATACGTATACTCGTATAACTAGTAGCTTTTTTATATGTGTAAAATGATAGGGCTAGCTGATGCCACCTGATGTTTGATGATAGCTGATGCCACCTGATGTGTCATGTCATGGCGACTCTGTCATGGCTGTGGAAGGTAGGGAAAGCGGCACACTGCAATACTGGCACTCCTCTCCCGCCGCGGCCCCTAACAACACCGTAGCCCGCCTCAGTTGCGGTGCCCCCCATAAGGCACCGCCACCTAGAGTGCTGCTCCTAGTTGGCTTGCAGGCCAGGTCCTTGCCTAAAGGAGCAGACCCTCCAGATTTCCTCTTAGCTTCACCGTGGGTGACCAATCCACGATAACTAAGCCCCCCCGCCCCGACAAGGCGGGATCCCACTGGGGGGAGAATAGCTTATATCCTGGATTATAAACATAGACATAGACTATTTTTTTTCCCGGAAAACCGCTGTTAACACCGTGGGTCGCATATATGTTAGATCGCTCCGTAGCTTAGTTGGTAGCCACCCCGCCTTCGAAGCGAGGGGTCTCGGATTCGATTAATATGTAAAAACTTTAATATGCAAAAACATTAAAATGCCAGTGCAAACTTTATGTAATAAGCGTACCTATAGTTTTTTCTCGGGTTGGTGGTAGTCTTCATGCCTTCTGCGACACAGGGAATCCTGATGCAGGAGTGTGAGTGTGCAAATATTATTATTATTACTTTATAATTTTTCAATGTGATCAATTTGCCTAAGGCTCTATTTAACAAGATACTTCAGGTACGCAGAGGAACTTACAAGTTTGGTCCTAAGTGATCTCACTAGACTAACTTTTTTAATTTTCACATTCTACGTTGTAAAAGGACAGCTACCTAAGTAGGTACATCCACGTATCGTACCTTCGAGAAACTTGGCTAAAGCAAGCTCCTATCTTACTTCAAGGAGCGGGGAATCAATTAAAACTACTAATAAAGTAGTCTGAGAGTAAGACGACCTAGCGAGAGGCAAGATAAAAATACGTCTCGAAAGAGTTTTTTTTTTTCTTGTTGGCCATGAACAAATAAAAAGTTTAGGTTATATGAAACCTAAATCATTAAAATTAAAACTGTTCTATGTCAAAATGATAGAATGTCATTTGGTCTAGGCCTCCATATCGATAACGAAGATAGAAAAGTGGATATCTTCAGGTCCACTTCTCTATCTTCGTTATCTACCGAATTTTTTTAGATATTCTAAAAAATATAATAATTTATCAAATAAAATCTGATTAAAAGTTGTAATGTAGTGGTATTTTTTTTTTTAGGTTTTATATGTATTTCATGTTCATTTTATAACTTTAATAAGTCACTAGCAGCTCTTTTTAGGATTCTGTTAGGTTATAGGGGTTTTTATAAGGTATAAGCGGGCATTTTTTGTTGTAAATATTTAGCCTTATTTGTTAGGTAGTGTTCAAGGTACATTAGTCGGTTTTACTTTTGTTGTAAAAAAAAATCTTATATTCGTTAGAAGTAATTTTTCTATTAACTGTGGTGATTAATTTACCATAAAAAAAACACATAAAAGCAATGGCAAACACCATTGTTTTTCATATGTGTCTTTTATTCTTAAGGCGAATAATTAGTTTACAGGGATAACAATAGCGAATCAAGTCGCAAACACAACTAGTTATTAAATATTGCCCTATACCTACAGCTGTGATAGCAATAATGAATGATGATATAAGCGCCTCCGAGGCTTAGTTGGTGGTAGCCCTGCCTACGAAGAGAGGAGTCCCGGGTTAGATTCCCTGCCGGAACACACTGTGTGGTTATCATGAAGTTTGTTTTCGGGTCTTGGGTGTTTGTCCATGCCATCTGCGATACAGGATATCCTAGTGCAGGGGTATGTGTGTGTATATGTTTTAGAACTAGAACGTTTGCTAGTACCTACTCCTCTACACGTTCCACAGCTTCCTAACAAATCATTACTCCAAAGCTTCAAGACATTTCTCTTCTCTTCACCCCACCCTTCTCCGAAAACTTTGCTTTAGTTTATAAGATGGGTTCTATTTTGTTTTGCTTTCCGCTCAACAACTTGAGTACAAAGTTTTAATAGTTTGAATTAAAAATGTGTAAGTTACATGTACTTAACTACAATTAAGTTTTGAGATTTACCTTACGTCACACGACTACGCTACGACATATATACGCAGCCAGATTCACTTAGTTAGTATTAAATACCTAGAAGTATCGTGGTACTGGACCATAAGACAGGAAATGGAAAAAAAACAATATGACCTCCGTAAGGGAATCAAACCAGCGACTCAGCTCATGAATATTCGAATCTCTGCCAGTTATACAGCAACAATTTGTTTAATACAAATAAGGCAATTATTTCAAATTGCGTTTCTATAGTAGGTATAGAAGTGCCTTCCACGAAGACTCGCCCCACTCTTCTTCCTAATCGCTTACAATACAAGATCGCAATATTCCGCTAGTATTTTAGTTTGGTTGATACAATAGTAGTATAGTTAAGCAATTAGTGAATGAGACGCGTATTCGTGTATCTATACTTGATAAATAAATATATTATCTCGTGTTAATGTTGATTTTGTCAACCAATTCCGGTTTTCTCATAAAAGTTTACTCCTACCCACCCCCTATAAGTTTTTAGCAGGAAAAAGTAGCCTTTAACCGTCTCCAGGGTCCTATACATTTCTATATCAAAGATTATTACAATCGATTCAGCGGTTTAGGCTTGAAAGCGTATCAAACAGACATACAAACTCACCTTCGCATTTATAATATTTTACTAACATTTCCATATCTAGCAAAATTGCATAAACATCTCGTTTTTGCAAATGCTTGTCGCTGGTGTTCGACGTAATGGTTCAGAACGAGTGTAACATTAGTTTCGCCTTTACTCTTCTCTTTTTTTCTTTTCTTTTCTATGTTGAAATTTAAAAGAGCGTCATGCATAACATCCGATCAGTGCTTGAAACTAAGATAACAATTAATCTTTCATAGCTCAACATCAGATTCCGAAAAAGGACACGTTACAACAGCTAGTACATCCTAATGATACCTATATTTTATGCAGTAATAACAATATATGAATTTAATTGGTTACTTATCATTCTCATTTTTTTGGTCATTCAGGGTGACTGATGACGATGATTTATCAATAAAATAATATCTTTGATACATCATTAAACATTCATCCAACATGGTTCACGAACTCGATACGGTTAATGATATTCATAACCAATGTGTCATGGGGTTAGAACGCAAAGGGTTTAGTGATCTTATCTCGTATACAGTTGTCATTGTATTAAGTGTCCATACAAGCGGATTAATCTAATAGTGATAATATACTCTTGTGATAAAAAATACCTATCACGACACGTCCAGTGTCGTCGATCAATGAGCAGTGATGCATGTGGGACGTTAGGGCATGACAAAGACTATGGAAGGTATAGATGGAAGGTACACTGACACTGAAACTACTTACACATCATAACCATCCCCGTGCCACGTTTACCTCAAGAACTTCATACATGATTTTTGCGTTTTGTGAAACAAAACATGGTGCAATGCATAAACTTTAAACTCAAGATCGGCGAGGAGCCGTGGGGACAATAAAACAAAGAAAACCGTATCTCGCCCGGAGCGACGGCGGCGCGTGCCGACGGCGGCGGCGACCAATGGGAGCTCTCCGCCCGCCCCCGGCCCGCCCACCCGGCGCGCGCCGCCCGGGGATGAATGAGACGCAGCATCCCCGAGCAGGTTTCACATCGATCATGGGGGTACGGGAGCGGTCGTTCCGCTCCGGTCCGTGGGCGGGAGTCATCCCGCGCAGTCGCGAACAATTAACGCGCGGGGCGGCGTGGTCGGTGGATCGCGACGTGCGACGTCACTATAATGTGGTTAGTCAGTGAACGTCGGGGCCGAGCCGACGGCGACGGCGACGCCGTTACGGATCACGATTTGCGGAGCGCGGGAGAGCCGCGCTGGTCGCTGGGCGGGCGCGCCGGCCACAGCACGGTGGAATTCAAGAGCTCGGCGTGCGCGGGGGGCTCCGAGCCACCCGCGCCGCCGCTCTCCGCGCTGCCGGACCCCCAGCAGTTCAACATCTTCCCGGCCTTCTTCAGCCGCCAGCTCAACTTCACGGGCGGCGGCGCGTGCGGCCAGGGCTCCAAGATAATGGAGGAGCTGCGTCCGAACCTCGTGGGCGGCTTGCTCGGCGTGCCCGGCCTGCTGGACGAGCACCAGAACGATAACAAGTTCCTGCCGTCGACAGGTGAAACTAAATACACGCCGGACAAAGGTCGCAAGTGCAGCAACGCGTCTTCCTCGTCTGCGGAAGAGTTCGGAGGGCTGTACAGCGGAGAGCATGCCGCGACCCCCCCGGCCCCGCTCAGTCGCTCCTTACAAGATCACACAGGTGAGATTACCTAGCATTGTTCTCTACACTCCTTTTTCTTCTTCTTTTGTGTGAATAGCCAACTCTGATGTCAGGGTTTTCAGTCTGCCTGAAAGCCTCCGACACGGCTTAGCGACTAGTAAAGCCGGGACTGACATCTTAACGTGCCCTCCGTAGCACGGAAGCGCTCAGTTCAAAAGCCACTAAATGGTCATAACAAACATCTGTTATTCTTCTCATGCATAGACCTGACTCCGGTTTACTTTTGTCGTAATTAAATATTTGTATATGGCGGATATGTCTAATGCGGGAATCGAACCTTCGACTTCTCTGTCAGTCAGGTACTCAAACCATGATGGCATGGACCATCAAGGTCATTGACCTAATGAGGACAAATAAATTATCTTTCCTTAGTTTCGATTAGTTGAGAAGTTTAAGGCTTACTTTTATGGACTATCTTAATTTAATATATTGAAGATGTAGGTTTAATGGGTAAGACCAATAACACATGCAGTAAAAGCATGCAGTTCGTAATATTCTTGTTTGTCCCCTCAAACGTAGCAGATGGAATAACGGAATTTATATTTTAAAATCTAGTCACTGATTAAATCTATGAAACCGACTTGAAAACCTTAACTTTTGAAGGGTGGCTTTTTTTCATGGTATTTCTATGTGACCTGGGAAGTCAATTATTTATTATATACAAAAGCATCCTCAATGGGCAGAGATTGGTTCACAATGGGTATCACTGAATAATCGTACAAAAAAAACATATCTATAGGTCAATTAAAAACTGTATTTTTAAGGGCAGTTAACCGCTCAAAATTAGGCCCAAAGTGTGCCACAAATTTACAGATTGATAGTCCTATGAGAAAATAATATACTATATAATAGATTATATATATTAATAATAGTTGCATTGTTAAATAAAAACATACAACTTAGGATTATTTAGAGGTTAACACACTGTTTAGCTAATTGTTATTACAGTGACATGAACGTTCCGCCTTTATATCTCAAAAGTGACAATATGGTGCAGCTTTGGTATTCCCATGTAGTTCATAAAAAACTATGATGGCCAAGTTGTCCGCTTCCAGCACCACATTGGCAACAATGGGAAGTGAGCACGCTGTACCCTTCTAAAGACTCAGGCTCATCCTACTACTATTATAAAGGCGAAAGTTTGTAAGTATGGATGTATGGATGTTTGTTACTCTTTCACGTAAAAACTACTGAATGGATTTGAATGAAACTTTACCACAATATAGCTTATACATCAGAATAACATATAGGCTACAATTTTTGAGGTTTCTATAAAATCTATATATATAAAAGAAAGTCGTGTTTGTTACAACACTTATAACTCGAGAACGGCTGGACCGATTGCCATGGTTTCTGATTTGTTGGATTTGTTTCCGTCCCGAATAGCAGAATAACTATTAAAACATTGGAAAATAAACGAAAAAAATAAAATCAATTTATCCCCGTATTCTCCACGGGAACGGGAACTATGCGGGTGAAACCGCGGGGCGCAGCTAGTCTTCTATATTGCGGTACAACAACGTTAACACACCCATACCTCTGCACAAGGATACCCTGCGTCGCAGATGGCATGGAAAAACACAGAAACACAAGGCAAACATCCAAGACCTGAGAACAAACTTCATGCTCACCAAACAAAGTGTGCCCCGGCCGGGAATCAAACCCGGGAGAGCCGAATTTTCCCCCCCTCGCTTCGAAGGCAGGACTACTACCAACTTACCCACGGAGCTTTATTTCTTCACAATAAAATGACATAGGCCATAATACTGGAACATTGGGCAGCTTCCGGGCAAATCGTCTTTCCGCAGACCGGGACACATTCTGGGTGATCCCGATGACGAGATCACCTCCAACTGACCGGAGGTGTGCTTGCCATCCAGTCAGGTCAGAGTTAACACTTTACCATTGCACCGACCCCGCCGGCGGTCTCGAAGAGTCTCTTTGTCAGCTCGCCCTAGGCGCGTCTTAGTCCAAACGTACTGATCAGTACCAGCGAGCCAACAAGAAGTCTGTACCTAAGTCATGTCCTTGGTATGCTGCTACATTATTATAATACAATTTATTTTTTTAAGTCGTTCGTGAGCCGTCATCAGTCTTAAAAGCCCGAGTTAAGTTTTCAAGGCCATCTTTGGTCAACAACACATAGCCAATAAAACAATAAAATAGACTGAATGTATTTGTTGAAATGTTTCGTAACGAAAGGTTCGCTCTTCGTGTCCCTCTAGTCAGACGCACTGGTAGTCACCGTAATAGAGTGAACCGGCTTTAATAGTCAATGCTCAATGTCGGTCAGGTTTCAAAAGTGAATGTTCCTTACTCAATACTTTTGTTTGATGATATTGTAAAGCTCCTAAAACTGTCACTTATGTTCTCTGTGGTTCTGTGGTTTACCAAACATCATCTCGACACACGAGGAATCGTTTGCCGGCATAGCTTTATTCGGTAGGCGTTGACAAGTAATGACAAGCAGCTGTAGTGGAGCAGAGCAAAGTTGCTCCAGTAACACCAAGGAGACCAACCAGAGGAGTATGAGTAGAGATTCAGGGTTAACCTTCAACGACCTTAGCAGCAGGCACACCATAATATACACGGATAAACTACTGCCTTCTATTAAATTTACCAAGAGTTACTTCTATAGACACATTTTCGGAAATGAGATGAATGAGCTTGTGGTGCAAAGCCAGATTACGGTTTTTTGTGAATGATTAGTCACACAAGCTAACGGCCCACCTGATGGTAAGTGGCTACCGTCGCCTATAGACGCTTGCAACTTTAGAGATATTGCGAACGCGGTGCCTTTCGCATTTATAATATTAGATTTAGGATGACAATAATGTGCATCAAAAACAAAGAAAGAATGAAAAAGAAAAAAATCACTGCATTTCGAGAATTGATGGTATTATTTCCTTGAAATTTCACATACAAAATCCTTCCATAAAGGAAATAAACACCAACGCGTATCTGCTTTTTTCTAAATTAGGCCTGGAGTATTGATGTGTGATTTTTTTTACCTTCATTTGTTTTTGCTATTTCGTTCATGCTAAAAAATATACAGTAAAATGGCCCACACAGAATTTAAAGATTATAGTTCTTGAGATTCTTCTTAAATGGTGTATTGGTGTCGTAAATTAATAGGTGTGTGAATATGACTCCGCCCCTTTTTGTCAAAATAAAACACATTTGTTCGCTTACAAAATTAAAAAAAAAATTATTGAAAGTATGCTCCATCTGCAGCTACAACCTTCGCCCATCGTTCAGGTAGTTTTCGTATTCCTTGCTGGAAGAAGTCCTGGTCTTTTGAGCTTATCCAGTTGTCAATCCAAATTTTGATACTTTCACATGAAGTAAACTTTTCTCCAGTAAGGTCTGTCTGCATCGTCCGGAATAGGTGGTAATCCGAAGGAGCTATGTCTGGTGAATATGGCGGGTGGGGTAACACTTCCCAGTCCTGTCCCTCTAAATATCTTTTTACGACTTCTGCGGTATGCGGTTTGGCATTGTCATGCTGAAGAACTAATTTGTTATGTCTATTCACCCATTCTGGTCGTTTTTCTTCTATGGCTCGCTTCAAACGCATTAGTTGTCGTCGGTAAACTTCTCCATTAATAGTTTCAGAGGGTTTGAGCAACTCATAATATACAATACCTTTCTGATCCCACCAAATACAGAGCATGACCTTGGCACAGTGAATATTTATTTTTGGCTGTGATGGGCCTGGTTCGCCTGGTTTCACCCAAGCTTTTTTGCGTTTAGGATTTTCGTAGTGTATCCATTTTTCGTCTCCTGTGACTATCCGATGCAAAAATCCTTTTCTTTGCTGTCTTTGAAGCAGCATTTCACAAATGGTTTTCCGACGTTCCATGTCTCTTTCTTTTAAATCATGTGGAACCCAGTCACCGGCTTTTTGAATCATTCCCATCATTTGTAAACGCTTTGCAACAGTTGAACGATCAACATTTAATGCTGCAGCTAATTCTGATTGAGTTTGGCAAGAATCTTCCGCCAATAATGCTTCCAATTCAGCATCTTCAAATTTTTTTGGTGGTTTTCCATGTTCTTTATCCTCAGTACTAAAATCGTTATTTTGAAATCGTCGAAACCATTCCTTGCAAGTTGTATTAGACGGAGCATGCTCACCATAAATCTCCACAAGCAAACGATAAGTTTCCGCTGCAGTTTTCTTCGCAATAAAATAATGTAATAACACTTCCCGCAAATGACGTTTATTTGGAATAAAAACCGACATTTTCGAAAAGGTGAAAACAATTGTTGCTTACACTTCAACCAAATATCATAAAATGCGTTAGATAGCTGACATTCAGTACTATCGAATACAAGTATGGTCATTTATTAGTACACGTAAACAATACTAAAAACGACATCTGTTGAGAAAGGGCGGAGTCATATTCACACACCCAATAAATGCAGTTAAAACATCGAGTCACGTGAAAAATATTTTCTAAAACATACTTCTTTTTTACTTCTTTTTGATAACTTAATTTTGATATGAAAATGGACTCCAAATTACAGCATGGTTAAAACCGATTTTGAGCCGTCAAACTTGCATTTAAACAACTAGAACAAACCCTCATAGCATGAATACGAACCAAATTACCGTTGATTAACAACAAAGACAGAACTATTGCACTACAATCACGTACAGAACCCGCAGGTAGCGGACGCGGTATGTGCGTATAATTACAATTCCAATTAGAGTAATATTGCAAACAATCGGGCCGTGGGTGACGTCATGAATACGAAATGTCACTAACGACCATTCCCCCCTTCCCACCCCCTCCCCTTATCCGCCGCGAGCGAAGCCTGAATTTTCAAACGGCTACAGTTGGAAAGTCGGGTTTGTGTACCTACGAGTATCTATTATTAAAGGCAACTAGCAACCCGCCCCGGCTTCGCACGGTTGTACAGTATGTGTGACGTTGATCGTAATACAATTCCGTACTAGGGATATCATTTTTAATCAAATATAGAAAAAAAAACGCAAGTGTGAATAAGTAGGTAGGTATTAATATTTCAAAAGACTCTCTCGCAATATTGTTTATTATAAAGAATCTCAATTTACCGGTGTGCTTCGAATATAACTTTATATTGCATTATCACCATAAAAAATACATAGATTTGTCATGTTTTTGAGCGGCACGTCAATCTACGTAATAAATTGTTTCTTTTGTATCATTTTTCTTCCCATCATTTTCTGGAGTAACCGGTTCTACTTGGAAGTAAAATTTCCTCTTAGTCAATGGCTTCAACACGTTAGATGATCGGTCTCCATCTTTCTTCACTGTTGGTTTATTTGTAGGTTCATTTTCAACATCAACATGACTATTGTTTACATTTTTATCAATACCAACAACATTCGGTCCACTTATATTACCAACATATTTGTTTGGTTGATTTTTATCAACACCGCCATATTTGTTTGGTACGTTTCTGAAAACACCAACATGCTGATTTGTTTCATTTGTATCAACATCAACGTATTTGTTCGTTTCAGTTGATACTACTTCCATGCCACGGTTCCTGAATCCTATATTACCTTCATCTTTTAGTTTATTAAGTTTTTTTAATCTGTTGAGTACTTCAACTCCATGCGGGAATATTTTAGCCAATGATTTATCACCTTCTGTTTCATCTGATTTAGTGACGCCTGCAAATCCTTGAACGATTGGATTTTTGTCATATATTTCAGGGTTTCTCCACGTATTACGCCGGTAGTTTATGTCTTTATTTCCATTGAATGCAGCATCCAAAACTTCCTTACCTGTATCCGCTTGGTACACAGGGTTGAACGCTTTCATGGGCTTCTCAACTGGAGTGCGGTCTATTAATGTACCGAATGCATCGAAAAATCCCGCTTCGGTCCAAGAGATTGAATCTAAAATATTGAATAGCATAATAAACTTTTGATTTGATTCTATGACACGTGAAAGGAATATGCTAGTAGTATTACTAAACATTGCGATATAATACAAGTTTATCAAATTAAAGTAGTTGTTATTCAGTTGTTTAATTGTTATTAATAATAAAAAAAGGATTTCTAAATTGAAAAAAAAAAAAAATTTTGATTTAACAACTAAACTTTTGATAAAATTTCTATAGGACCAATCTGAAAGCATATCCTTTCAAATAAAAAAAGAATTTTCCAAATCGCTTGATAAATGCCGGAGATATCGGTGAACATACATAAAAAAATGAATATATTATAATATATCATACGAATAATAACTGCCTCCTTCATGAATTCGGTTAAAAATAATGGACTTCAAGTCATGCTTTTGAAACACAAAATACAAATTTATATAAAGTGCATATTACAGCAAAGCTTGGCTGCCTGACCATAGAGGTAAAAAAAAATCTCTTATCTTAAAAGAATGGAAACTTATAAAGAATTAGATTTGAAGTAAAATATTCATTTCCGGGTGTTTATTTACAATAATAAAAGACAATGGAACCAAGTTATTCATTGATTAATCATAGATTTAAAATTAATATGATATCTTACCAAGAAATAGCACGCTCAATGTAAAAGTAAAAACCTCCATTTCACCATCTGACCTCTGAGCCCATCAAATAATAACTGAACCTCTCGACATTAATACCGGTTCAATTAATTAATTAACAATGATATTTAATTGTCATTTGACTGACTTGTGATTATTAGTTCGGTAATGGTATCTATAGCGCTGCACATACACAGACAGAAAAACAAACAGACTTTTTTCACCCGGAGCACCATGTATTTGATTGCCCATACCTTATCCCTTCACTTACCAAATAACTAAGTTAAAAATTTGCAAGGACCAGTACATTTTTGTACAGTTTCAGTACATGCACGGTAACAGTGCATTTTTGTTCTTGAGCGAATGTCTCAAAACAACTCCAATAAAGTGTATTTCATATCATACTATCTTACAATGACATCCCGCGCTCATGTGTAACCGACTTCAAAAATAACGCGGGTTATTTTTGACACCTGGAATTAAAAATAAACTAGATTTTATAGAATAAAAAGTATATTACTTTTTGCACACAAATCAAAATTAATCTTTTTTAAATAAAAATTAATTGGCATTTTAATGTCGAAGTAACACTTGAAAAAGGCTCGATCAATTTGGTTGTTTTAATTTTCGTTGTATTCGTATAATAGATAAATGTAAGGACACAGAAAAAGTCGGTAATTTGGATGATATTTTTGTACCTGCATCCGTGCGAAGTTACTGGTTAATAATCCGGGTTACTGGTTTACTGTACCGAATCTGGGTTACTGGTAAATAATAAAACAAATTTCAAGGAAAATGCTAAATTTAATGGCAATTTTTTTTTAAACTATGATGTTTCTAAAAATCTTTATAGAACAGAAGCAAAAATATCAATTTATGCCACACACAAGTGAAACATAAAATTGAATTAAAATTACAATTAAGCTAGATTTACAAACAACAGCCAAATTATTGTAAATATTACTATTACATGTTGTGCCCTTGAAAACTATTATCACTGTGTTAAAATTGGTGTAAACACACCTTAAGCACCACCGAATTGACAAGCAGCTGATAACAATTCGTCACTACTTCGGTTAAACCGGATTACAAATTGCTTTGACCGTTGACATATGTCAGTGGTCAAAGCAAATTAACCACTACTCCTTTAATAACAGGATCTAACTAAACGACTCATGTGAACCTTTCCTTTCCATAATGCGAGTCGCGTGGCGGTCGCGTGCGCTCCACACCTGTTCATTTACAGTTACCCCTTTGCTTTATCTGAATGGAAACCGGAAGTAGTGGTCAATCAGTATTTATTGTGTGAAATAAAGCGGAAGATGTGAAACGGTCGAAACCACCCGGTAGGTAAATCTGTTATTCAATCGCATGCGACCAACCAACTCTGCAACTAGTACTAATTTAATTTGTACAATATCAAGCTATAGCAAATAAACGAGTATATATGCGTACATGGGACAAGTCGGACGGCTTAGTTGATAGTAGCCTGCTTTCCGAGCGAGGGGCCTCGGGTTCGATTCTCGGCCGGGGCACACTTTGTGTGGTGAGCATGAAGTTTGTTCTCGGGTCTTGGGTGTTTGTCTTGTGTTTCTGTGTTTGTCCATGCCATCTGCGTCACAGGGAATCCTAGTGCTGTTAGTGTGTTAAGGTTGTTGTTTTTTTAAGTATTCTCATTATTATGTATTTTTAATTTTGCTTTGAATCTTTGAGCACTTAGGTAATTAACCGTCAATAATGTTTTTGTTATTCAAAACCATTGAAAAGATGCTTCATGTTTCCTTTTCAATTTCCATAATAACCTTCCAATAACGAGGATCTTGATGAGAACTGAAAACTTTCAGACAGTGAACCAATATTCAATTTATTTAAAGAAACTCCCAGTACAATGACGACACCGTATGTCTGTTTTACCTTCAAACCGAAATAATCGTTTAAAAAAAAGAACAAATTATAGGTGTACCGTACCAGCCTCTAATGTTCCCAGTGCAGGGACACCGGCTTCTCTCGATAATTGAGTGTTGAGAGAGAGCTGTGACTGAGTTACATCGTAAAAATATATTTAAAAAAAAAAAACACATTTCGTGTTACAGAACTCTCGTACCTAACGAATTTAGCTAACCAGCAACCAATCAACATCAACAAAAATATTAAATAAGTTATAGAAAACAGCTATAAGAAATTCATTGTAATAAATATAATTCATATTTGTAATAAAAAGGAAACAAATTTCCACTTGTAATCTGCTAAACAGCTAACCAATATGCGCATAATAATCCGCACTCGAGACCGCTCGACATAATGGAGAGGGCTTGCGCGCGCGCACCCCGCGACAATCCGCTAAGCCTATTGTAATTACTGCCCCCTTTCGATCAGCTGTCACTTGAGAAGTGTATCTGAGTGTTGACTTTGATTTATTTCTATTTCAAGCTTTTATAACTCAATGCGTTGTGTAAATATGGACTGATGTTTTGTAGCGTTAGTGTTAAGAAAACATCTTGGAACGATTAGTGAATTAATCGTTTTAAATAAGATATCTTTAATATAAACTATATTTTATGGTAGAGAATTACATTTATTTACAAATGCTCAATTAAATTGTTTTTTCTTGTTTGGCAAAACAAAAAATGTTAGTGGTTTAAAATCATGAATTATTAAAAAAAAAAACCACTTCAATACTTTCATCCCTTATCTCTCGCCCTACAATTTTAAAACAGAGACATCCAAATCCGTATAAAATGACCGAAAAAAAGTCACAGAAAAGCAAAATACGCAATTTCTTTTCCTTGGATAACATATTTTTCCCGTTATATTGATTTAACAACCATACCATTCAAACCGATTGTGTGAATTTCTATGGGACCAATCTGAAAGAATAGCGTTTCAAATAAAAAATAATTTCCAAATCGGTTGATATAACCTCTTCTGGAAGTGGATTAAAAATTACCCTGATTTTGGTAAAGCAGGTAAATATCACCACTACTTAAGGGTAAATTACTCGAATTTTAAAATATTTAATAATAGCTACCTTGAAAATCCGTTCAACCTCTAATGTTCCCACTGCAGATACACCGGCCTACTCTCGAGAAGCGAGAGTGAATATGATGTCACATGTCAGTGTCATATTTCAATTTTACTTTAGTCGTGAAAACGACAAAATGTGCTGACTTTAGTGCCATATTTATCCCTAATTCCCTAACAATGGGCTGGCAATCAAAGATCACAATCGGTCGGATTTGCGGCATTTGCGCCGATTACAAATCTATTAGCAGACAACATATGGACGCCGCTCGAGGGCGAAGCACCCCGTCGGGCTCCAGAGGTGGTCTAAGCCCCACTCGAAAATATTCTTTACAATTGATTTCTCGATCAAAATCGTTATTTTAGAGGACATTCAGAAAAAGTGATTGCGTCAGTAACTATTTTGAACAGAACAGCTTTCATTCGGCAGCTTACTACGTAAAATTGAATATTATTGTATTTTCTATTTACTATTAGATAAATCTCAATAGAGTAAAAATTTGCGATTTGACAACTCGTTAGCGTTTGGGTGTAAGTAAGCCGCTTGTTAGTGAGTAAGTTTCGTCACTTACTCATATTGAATAAAAGTTTTTGTTAGTACGTCAAGGAACGAGGTGAGGGCCCACCTGGTGGTAATGCGACTCATTATAGATTTGGATCTTACTGAGTCGCATTCATCATGCTGCGTCCATCGCCCGAGACGGGGATGATACATCTCATACGCATGTGATTTCACAGGCACCCGCACCCTTCCACCGGAATACAGTAATGCGAGCACAATGCTTGGCGGCAGATTCCAGGTGTGGTGACGGTTATTTGTTTATTCACTCCACTCTTACTCTACAAACAGAAACAAGACAAACACCCAAGACCCGGAGACCCCTTTACACTCATCACACAAAGATTGCCCCAGGTGGGAATCGAACCCTTCCCTTCGAAGAACGGGTAGCTACTCGTATCTAAACCTCGGAGGCTTCAAATAATACTAGCTTGGTTTATAATTCATCAAACTATAACTCAATGATCAAAAACACAATGTGTACCAACAATGTCTCTATCAGGGACAAACAAATGGACCTTACTCAGAATCAATTTTCACCAGGGTTGTACTTAGTGCAGACTGTCAACACTTCGCCCGTCACCCGACACCTCGCCCGCCGCAGATGGTGCTTTTATGTCAATCGTCATAATTAGGGGATTAGGGGCCCCTAATGACATGTTACATTGAATCTCTGTTACGCCCCCGAACAAATGTTGCCGAATAAATACTGCTCACTGACTTGTCACAATTTCTGTAGCATCTCGGCTTTTTAAATTTTGTTTACCGATATTAATTTCTAGTGGTTTGAATCCAATACGACGTTGTTAAAAGGCAGTGTTTTTAAGAGTACTAGCTCAGGCTGATGATATAGCAAGCCAAGCTGCCATGACGTCAGTCTTTGTGCCTACACCTGTTATATTACTGTGTTATCTAATCGTAATAGTATAAAGGCGAGAGTTTGTCTGGATGGTGTTTGTGAAATCGTATAATATTAAAAGTTAAAGTTAGCCTTTGCATCATATAATCTGTGTGCAATGAAGTGTAAAAAATGTAAGTCTAAGTTGCCCTAATATTATTAGCATTGCTAACTTCACCCCCAAAATGAGCTTCAGAATAATTAACACGGATTTTTAAAGCGCCGAAATTATCACCGACTCTCGTTATAAAAATACAAACGGCTGTTAGGCATTTGAAAGCTTTCGTCTAATGGCGTAATTGTATCTCGGAAAACTGGCAGGTAAAAAGCGAAACCGATATATTCGCCATCAAAGCCCCTAAAACATAGATGCGACCAAAAAAAATACCTTTTAAACGTTAAAAGGCTCCGCTTACCGCGGACGCAAACACTTAGCTCCATGTTAATTAGTAAGTAGCTGGCAACATCGTCAAAGGGAATGCATGAATACTTGCCAAACCGACCTCCGACGGTGCTTTTAAAATCCCCCCGCTTAATTCAAGCTGAGAGAAACCGAAGGTAAACTGATTATGTCGCCAATATGCGTATTTTTCAGGGAAACTTGATTACGTTTGAGCATTTTCGCGACAGATGCCAGTGTATGAACCTCTAATGTGGTTATAGAAATCATATGTGAGAATTCGCTTCATAATAGCCTTTCGCGAGTTTCGTTTTGCGATGGTGAAGGCGAGATTGTGTTATAATCATAACACTTTTTTACCTAATTTAGTATGATATATCCAATTCTGTGATATTCTGAAAAAAAGACCACCGACACTAATCAATAACGTGAATAGGTATTAATATATTTAAAAACTTAATAAACCGACTTTAATACTTTCTTACATCACTTATTAGCTACTAAGCGTTCCCCACGATTTTATCCGCGTGGAATATAATTTATATAATATATTTTTTTATATAATATATAAATATAATTTTTGGCATGAACTCTTTTTTTAGGATTCCGTACCCAAAGGTCAAATCGAGACCATCTATATGTACTTCTGTCACTAGGCTGTATATAATGAGCGCGAGTCCGACTCGCACTTGGCCGACCAAGTTCGAGTTTTTTTGCACTTGGCCGGCCAAGTTTTTTCGTTTCAATGATAAAAGAAGCCAAGTAACTCCTTATTACATCAGCTATCTGTAGGTGAAATTCCAGTCAAAATCAGTCTAGCTGTTTCGGAGATTACCCTGAACAGACAGACAAAAACTTTATAATTGTTTTTTTGTCATAAATATCGTATATAGTTTCAAATGCAATTGGTAAAAAAACTGACATATTTATAATACATTACAAACAGACGCTTCAGTTTTATTTATTTGTATAGATTTTACTAGGGTCCTACGCCCTTAGGGTCTTTATGGAATTGCTATGGAACCTTGGAGGTATACTCTATTTAATAAAAAAGTAATACCTTATCCAAATCGGTCAACAATTGGCGTAGAAATCGCGTAACAAACATGCAAACAAAAAATATACCGATGAATTGATAACTTGTTTAAAGTTGGTTGGTTCTGGTACTTGTGACAATTTCCATTTCCATGTGATCTGTACTGTCATTTGTTTCTGAATCATTTGAAGTGAACAATGAAAGTAAAAATATATAGTTTGTCCAACACATTCCTCTAAATGTTTCTCGGCTATGTAAAACAACGTTAACACACTCATACCTCTGCACTAGGATTCCCTGTGTCGCAGATGGCATGGACAAACACAGAAACACAAGACAAACACCCAAGACCCGAGAACAAACTTCATGCTCACCACACAAAGTGTGCCCCGGCCGGGAATCGAACCCGGGACCCCTCGCTTAAAAGGCAGGGCTACTACCAACTAAGCCACGGAGATGCTAGAGTAAAAATTAAATGGTGGAATATTATAAAACAACTCTCCAATCGATCACAAACATTTTTGTGAAACTCTCGAAGATATTTTAAAAATAAAACAAACAAATTATGAGTGAATGATAATTTGATATGGCATTCAAAGCACAGAAGTGTTCAGTTGTAATTGCCGTCAATGTCATCACTTTTCATCTGTTCGTCACGTTTGAGGACAGCGTTTTTTTCATGTATTTGGATTTTGAAGTAATTTTTTTTATTTGGTACTTTATTTTTGCCCAAAAATCGTTATTAAAAGTTACATCGGCTAAGCTTACAGATAAAAAATCTGCATCGAGAGTAGGCCCGTGTCCCTGCAGTGGGAGTATAAGAGGCTGATACGAATACGGATATACACAAAGCTACGTTGCAAACGCATGTCGACAATAGAGTCTCGGTATCTTCTCAGTATTACTCGTCCATATTGCTCGCGTCCGTATGTAATTACTCAAGAGTTCCGACACGTGCTTCCTGGGTGGTGCGAAAGGAGCAACCCATAGAAGCAGTAGAACTTGTGCCAAGTACGTCCGGAGAAGTACCTACTCTGGCAGTAGGTACTTCTCCGGTCGTACTTATACACCTGGTAATCCGCCGCCAAGCTGTGGTGCATTCGCGTATCTTTGGCCGGTGAAATTACAGGTACTTGAGGCCTGTATCACGGTCTCAGAATGACGGACGCAACGCGATGCGATTTGTCTCCTCATTCTTTAGTAGGGGGAGGAACTGAGTCGTATTTTTGTAGTTAATGGGCCACTTAACACTTAACATCAGGCCGTCTGCACGTCCCGACACTTTAGTCACATTCAAAAAGTATAAACAAACTCCAAAGCCAGCAAAATTGCTAGAGCGACCGCCGTCGGCATCAAATCATTACGTGCTAATAGCGTTAGTTAAAACGCAATTACAATTACGCCGGCGAACTTGACCTATGGCAAGGGTCGATGCGCTACACCCGGTATGCAAATAAGAAAGCGCCTTCGACGACCTGCTAATATTTCTGGTTCGCTAAGTATGGGCACCGGTTCTTTCATTCAGGTGTGATGATGTTAGGTATCGAACATCTGTGGAAGAGTTCGATAGCGTATCCGTCTCCGACAAGTCCAGTATGACTCTCTTGTTGCCCGCGCAACAGTAGGTATCCATGAGGATTTCCGAACATAAAAAAGTATCGAACACATATGAAAGTTTGCACTCACACCCCTGCATTAAAATTTACGTCAATTCACTAAAGTTGCATGGACAGCACAAAAAATACCCAAGACCCGAAAAGACTATGTTCGTGAAACAACGTTTAACCCGACCGGGAATAGAACATGGGCCCCTCACCGAATGTCACCGAATGTCAAGTAAGTGCGAGTCGGACTCGCGCATAATAAAGTATTTGAAGAAATAATATGGCGCCAAAAGTTATTTTATTTTTGATATGATGTCACTCTCAAAATTAAGTGTCGTGGGCGTAAATGTGGGTTTGATTCCCACCCAAGGCAAGCATTTGAATGACGAACATAGATGTTTTTTCTATGTATGGGTGTCAATATGTATGTATTTACTAAAAAATATTATATCAGTATTTTTCCCATCCAGTTCCCACACCACAAGCTTTGTTAAGTTTGGGGCTAGATGGCGCTGTATATGAACATGCATATTTATTTACCAACTCAATGAAGCATATATGAATGTTCTGAAATAAATTGTCTATTATTAGGCAATGAAAAATGTTGACTTCAAAAAATAATATAATATATGCCTAAGAACATTTTTAAACTGAAAAAGACTTCAACGCGCTTCATTGAAAATTATCATCATGATTATTCAACTTTTGTCTCTCCGTAACGTCTTGTACAGTCTATTCCTAATGCCTAAACTTCTCAACTTCTTGAGCATATGATTAGTTTCAACTTCTCAATTTGAAACTAATCATATGCTTCTAAAAATCAATCACATGTCTTATGTCATAACAGCGGAAGGTGCGTTCAAAAAATTAAAACCAGAACCAGGCGGGACCGGCAGTACAGGAACAAGTGGGACATCAGCCTTGTCTCCGGCCCTAGGGCCACAACATGCAGGGCACACACCTACTACTGCCTCATGTCCTACTCCAGCTAGAAGAAGACATAGGACTACGTTCACGCAGGTAACGCAACCTTCTTATCAACAATGTCTGACTAGGATAAGTCGGTCTGAAATAGGGTTTGTATTTTACCAAATCTTAGATGCTGCATTTGACGTACTACTAACATACTCAACGTAACGCTTTTGAGGAGGCATCGTGGAGAGGCAAAACACGTGCAGATTCTATTTCCATTTCAGTTTCGGGTTACGCCCTGCAATTCGGGCAATGCTGCTCTTAAATTTCAGGAAATGAGGCGCTCATTGGTTAGAATTTCAGCGAAGGTGTACGTCGTATCCTATTCCTGCTTGAAGAGGGGATAATCTACAATCATGCTGGTAACACACCCTGGTATTAACTAGCAATGGAATACAGATACAGTACAATACAGATCTCTCTTGGCATACTCTTACTACGCAGTAGCATTTGGCCACTAGATGCGGGGTGCACGCTTACTCCTGCATCACACCTGAGTACGGCACTAAGAAGCCATACGGGTAACAACTTTTTGCTAACACTGTTATAGGGCGACCCGGGAGAAACGAGTATTTGTTTTCGATCCTTACAGAAACACACATACTTCCTCCATCTTGAAGGAAGCATAGGAGCTAGAGACATGAGCCTTACCTTGTTTTCGATAATGTCCTACATCAACGGATTAGAATACGTTCATACACGTAACGCAAAATTGAGACTAATTTCATGAATTGAGACTAGTTTATCAAGACTGGAACGGATGTCAGCCTTCTGTTTTCCTCGAACCAATGATAAAGATCTATGTTCTCATGGTGTTTATAGGATTAAACCACTAAGACAACAAACAAGCAAATGGCTCCCTTAATAGTAATTCTTAATAACCTATGAGCGCTTGCAATATCACTTCCACTGACATTGACAGACACAGGATATAGGCTAAGATCCGATTGCATGATTACTACGTTCATAGAGTTTTTAATCAAAATCTATTTTTCAATTAAAAATATAGCGACCACTTTTTGATAGGCACCTCAACAAATCATGTTCCCCCATTCATAATTATATAAAAAAATAGATTTCAATTACAAACTCGATCTTGCAGCCGGATCTCGTACTAATATTAGCGTAAACATTTTCAAAATTCATTTTATTTGAACCAAATATGTTTTAAAGTTGTAATTAATCTTTTTCCATTGATAGGAACAACTAGCAGAATTAGAAGCGGCATTCGCGAAATCACACTATCCCGATATCTACTGTAGAGAAGAACTGGCGCGAACGACGAAACTCAACGAAGCCAGGATACAGGTCAGTCATTTACTTTTAACCGACATTAACCGATTTTAATGATTATTTTGTTTTGAATACGGTCTTATTCGGATAAGAAATATTTTATCTAAAAACTAAAAAATTCCATCCTTTCCGCCTTGAATATAGGAGATAAAACTTGGTTCTTGATGTCAATTTTCAATATTTTTTTAATTAAGTAGTCTCCAAAAATTACCCTGTAATATTTGTATGGTTTAAACGACTTCATGATAAGACGTTCGAGGAGAGATTCAAGATGCTCACTTTCGTAGCTGAGTAACCTTGGAAGTTCCTAAACGCTTCCCCTTGGTGGTGCAAGAGAAACAGAACAACTTATTTAAAGTTCATCCAGACAAGTATTGTACTATACTACAACCTGATAATCTACCAAAATGACAGTGGTACGCTCGCGTTTCTATATTCCGGTTAAAGGGTCCACATAAAGATGCTGGTAAAGTAGTCTTATAAAAAGGGTTCGTTGTTTGATAAGTAACCCATAAAATCCATGCTTGGGACGTTAAAGTCCCGTCACTGGCAACTGGCCATGGCGTCTGCCAACCGCAGTATGCCAGATGAGAAAGCCATCAGCTATGTGAAGAGTGCAGATTTATAGTAACAAAGAATACCTGCACTAAATTTGAGACACCGCTGATGAAGCACACGCTGAGTAGTTTTTTTTTTTTGCGGTTACTAAACCATATTCAAAAATGTTTATTTTTACGCTTAGTTTAAAACGCTTCCGACACAATTGTATTTTATTATTTCCACAAGCATGTTATAGACAAATAGGTACGAGAAAAGTCGCGCCACCTTTAATACCTTGTAGTAATGGAATTCGCTGAAAAGGACAAAATGTACATGAAATATTCAATATATCCACAGATCGTAGTCTCCGTCATTACTCTTTTATTGATATATCGAAAACCTAAGTTTCATATATTTTTTATAGTTTGTACAGTGTACACCAAGGACAAAAAAAATACGAATAAACATACGTGCTAAACCATCCTCCTCTAACAGCGCGGAATTCATTTTCCACGGACATATTCCTGCAAAAAGTCATCTGGCGCAAGCCAAAAATTGGAACAAATAGTATTTTATGTAGAGGAATGTGGGGTAACGCGGACTACGCAAAAATAACGAACGAGAATATAGAGCACAATACCGTCGTGCCAGTCGTTCTCCGCTGGAATTGTCGAAATATCAATGATGCGCGAATACTCGGATAATACAATTTGGAGCGTAGGCCCGAGGCGGATTGAATTAAAGCGCCATCTGTCGTCCTCGGCCGTATGAATACGAAATGCTTACAGTAACTCGCGAGAGATCTTTATCTCAGTTTTAAAATTGCTCAATCCCCCGGGACAGATATTGATTTGCCCCGGAGCACCTAATTTGTCGCTTTAGATATTTTATTCTCGTGACTTTTACCAGCTTTTAATAATATAACCTATCGATGAATTGAAAGCGCTCTGTTACCATGTCACATTCATTAGCCGTCCTACATTCGAGCTTTCACGACAATATATTATTCATTGTCACGACACTGGAGACATCAATTACTCTTTCCTTAAGAACACAACGAATGATGTCTCTTTTAAAAAATGAAAGGTTCTTGCAAACGATATTACATACATCGAAGCTCAAATAGGTACGCCGCTAAAAGCACATAAAATACGCGTAGGCGAGAGTACGACATATACGAAGCGAGTGTGTGTGAAATGTCAATACAATGTTGTGTATAAAGGAGTAGGTATAGTAGGTACACGCGCGCTCCATAGGACGCTATTAGCGTTTAGGCGACGCTACATAAGAATGTAAACGTTAAAGACGACAGCAACGTCAAGCTCCCTCCTTCTAGAGGAAATTTCGATATAAAAATACAGCGTTGTCGGGCGCGCGCGGGTTGAGGGGGAGGGGGGAGGCCCCCGAGGCATTGCAATCCCATCAAATGGATCCGTAACGAAGTTAGCCGCTCATCCTCCCCGCGCGCCTCTCGACATTGTCTCTGCCCTCAAATGAATTCTACAATTGGAAATAAGAAAATGTTTTGTTGGATCCCGTGCTTTTTCAGTTTAAAAGCGACCGTTTTCTTCAGATAACTCGCTCTTGAAAAATAGATAAGTATTTATAGGCGGAGACTTAAGTAAAGTGTTTTGAGAGGGTGAATTACGCTTTACCCTGTGAAGTAAATCTGCTCATAGATTATTAACGAGTTTCTAAATGACTAGCCAACATTTATTTGCATAAATAAAATGCTTGTTATTCATTAAAGCGAGAACGCGGGAATTCTAACAAAAAGGAAGTTTAGGGATGATTAATATTTCAAAAACCGCCCAACTGTGATTTTGTTACATTGGCCGTGAGTCTCGCTAATTATATTTTTAAGATTCCGTACCTCAAAAGTAAAAAAACGAAACCTTATAGGACTTAGTTGTATGTCAACTGATAAACAGGAACCCGTGGATGTATCAAGTTGAAATTAATATGAAATATTCAAGTCTACAATCCCTAGAAGCAGTGTAAAAATCAAACTTCTAAGTCAACGTAATTAAAAGACTCTTGGATATCAAAACCTATAGGGTAATTCCCGTTGACCTAGAACCATGCAATTTGGCAAGAAGCAATTACATGTAGCACAAGTAAAGAAATTAATCCGAAAACTGTAAATTTTTTGTAAAGAACTTACAATTTACACGTTTACCTACAAGTTTGTGCGGAACCTTAAGTGTGCGAGTCCAAAACCTAACCCTTAAAACTTGGACATTCAGACGGAAGTTGGAGGCTTAGGTATCTAAAATGTACCAACATATTCAAGTATTCTTGGACCACACTAGAAAACATTACAAACACGATTTTTTTTTCAAATGTTTCGGAAATTGATTCGTTTTTCATTACAACGCTCGCAGGGGATGTAGGGTAGCTTTGCGAAAAAACTAATATCCCATTTACGTTTCCTCCCTCTGTCTGTCTATCATTATTATACATGAGGATAGATAGACCGTTTCTCAATCTTTCGGTTCTCTGACTAATAATCGATGGAATACGGTTTGGACATAGGTAAAATTAGTTTTAGTTCGGTTGGGGCAAGTGTGTCGTGAAAGTATCTGTAGCTTATTTCAATGCACTGATAGTATAATTAACAGAGATGCTAATTATAGCAATAGTTTATAAAGTTCTTGCACCACAGGTAACATAAAACCCGTATTATGTGACATAAACATTAAAGAATACATCAGTTTATTTAAAATCGAAAATTCATAAACACGTTTTTGAATATGCAGATACAAAATAACTCCAAACATGTTATCATAATTTTCGATGAAAATCTCGCGTTCAAACAATAAACTCTAAAGATACTTACGTTATGTACAATTATTTCGATAAAATCCTCAAAACCTATCGTAGAAATCTAGTAGTCTTTCACGTAGAAGTACGTTACACTACACACGTCTGTGCTTGCATTGTACGTGCTCCAATATTGTTTTATTTTTATTCCGCGCCTTGCTTGGGTCGACAAAATAAGGTTGGGAAACGTTGGAAATACTAAATAGTACCTACGGTCTACATGTATTTTGGATAGGGTGAACTGACTAACCGTTAGGTATAGAGTATATATCGGTTTATTTATATGAGAAGTGCGTACGGAGGGTGCGGCCTGCCCTCTCGTGGCAGTGGGAGGGAGGGGGAGGTCCACCCTCTCCCTCTAATCAGCTCTAATCACCATATCAAACGACGCACGCTCTCATTCCCGTTGACAACACACAGATTAGGATCTCGCTTGTTGGCCTCCTTTTTTTTTTTGTTTATTTTGTACTCTTGAACAATTATTCAAAGCAGTGTGATAAATATTTGATTAGTAAATCATTTCTAATAAAAATATGAATAGAAAGATTGTGTATTATATTATACTAGGTGTTATTCTTCGCAGGCAAATATAATGTAAAACTTATCAAAACAAATATGAATTAATTAAATAGATTTATTTTTCAAAGAATTGCGCGTATTATTAAAGTTTTTTTTGCAAGGGGTAACAATAACATATTTTTTTAACCTATTATATCCCATATCTAAGCAAAGTTTTCTCCCAAATCTCTCCATCGGTGGTATTTAAAACCAACCTGTATGTATCCTGGCTCCAGAAATAGTCGCCAGGGTAATGGCATGAAGAAAGTACTTTTACTAGCAATATATATGTATAAGCTATACATTTAAATGTATATTAAAGAATTTTGAATATTGTTTTAGGTTTGGTTTCAAAACCGTCGAGCCAAATACCGCAAGCAGGAGAAGCAACTCCAAAAGGCCTTAGCACCAGCAGTGTTGCCAGGCTGCAACGGGATGATGAGGAACATCCAGGGGTACAGGGGGTACCAGCCGTATCCGCATCCGAACACCATCAATCGATATCCTCAGGTTTGTGCCCTATTGTATTCATTTTACAGCAAGCCAATCCACTCGTATCCTGAACATTGATAATTTTTATACCAAACAGTTTAAAAAAATTTAAAATGCTTTAATCGTATACAAATGTTTTAAAATACAGAATTATTGATTCAAGATTACATTCCTCTAGGTGTGTGCCTTTTATTACATGTATTTAAGAATCGAAAACCATGAGATTATTAATTCCATTTGCAGCGTACGATATAAGTTAGTGGGGACTCTTCATAAGCCGTATCACGTTTCTTGAAATAGTACTTATATAAATAACTAACCCGCGGTGTTACCCGTGTTTATCATTCTACGGGAACCGTACATTTTTCCGGAATAAAAAGTAACCAATGTGCTATTCCAGGCAAATCTATCTCTGTGCAAAATTGCATCCAGATTTGGTGAGCCGTTCTGGCGTGATTGAGTAACAAACATCCATCTATCTATACAAACTTTCGCATTTATAATAGTAGTAAGAGTGCCGGTCTCGTAGCTTAGTTGGTTATAAACCTACCTTTGAAACGCCAAAGAGTTCCAGGCTTGATCTTCGGCCGGTGCAAACAATTGTGTCAAGAGCATGAAATTTATTTTCTATGTATTGTGTGTAACATACACTATGACACAGTGAATACTAGTGCTAATGCAAGCGTTTATGTTAATTTACAATTTGTTGGGTACTTTCTAACAAAATACGATTTTTATCATGAGTTCGACAACGAAATATTCCTGAACAAGATAGGATTGCGAACGAAATTGCTGTGTTAGAATGAATACATCATTTATATTCAGTTATTGTTTAGGTATCTCAAAATAGGTAAAACCTAGTCGGCAAACCAGTCCACATTACCATGCGCTAATCAGTCGGCGTGATTACGCAGTAATCAAGTTACGTTGCGTGCGCGGCCGACACCCGAAATAATTCAAATACTGGCCATAACTACTACCTACAGCTTTATAACTTCATTGTATGTGTGGAACTAAATATTCTTAATTGTACAATTGTCTGTTAGGAAAATGAGTGACGGAAAACCAGTTTACTTATTGTGATAGAACGTGGTCGCTCTGAAATTTCTTATCTTGACTAAACTATTAGACAGATATTTTTTAGGGTTAAACGGGACCTTATTATTAGTCAGTCTGTCATCAGGCCGTATCTCATGAACCGTGATAGTTAGAGAGTAGAAATTTTCACAGCTTTTTTATCATGTATACAGTGTTTTGGACCTGTGCGGATAGATTAGAAAATCAGTTTTATGAAAATTCATTCTGGTGCGGAGGTGATTAAAGCCTGAAAAGTTTTGTGCCGCAATGATGACGTCCCACAGGAAACTCACCAACAAAAACCGTGGAACTTACCATTAGTAATTAAAATATTCTCAGATTTGGTTCAAAATTTATTCAGTAACCACGACTATGCCCGCCCACTCATGGCTACATACCATTCCTTCCCAAAACAAAACAACATTGTTTGATAACCACTCTTTTCGGGTGGCAATTGGGGTCAGACTCAGAACCCGTATCTGCGATCCCTATCGCTGTACATGTGGCAGCGCCGTTGAAAAACACAGTCACCATGGTCTCTCATGTCAATGAAGCGCAGGCAAGTTCACATTGTGAGGCGGGCCCTCACCACCGTCAACGTGCCCAGCGCACTTGAACCACCCGGTTTAGCACGAGAAGAGGCCGGCTAGTATGACCTTGTTTCATTGAAAACGGCCATAGCTCGTATGGGATGCTACTTGTGTCGACACGATGGCCCCTTCTCACCCTTTTCAACGAGAAAAAAACCACAGCTAGGGCTGCGGCGGAGGCTGCTGAAACCATCAAGCGACGAAAATATGAAGTACTTTTAGGTGATTACATATTTACGCCGCTTGATTTTGAGATTATGGGACAGACTACGAAATATTGAATTTAAAAAAATATACATTAAGCGATGCCACTGGGGCAAGAAAGCTGGCTCCTTCCTCGCTCAAAGAATATCTTGGGCGTTCAACGCGAGAATGTCTGCATTCTCTGCGTGTTCTTGGCACCTTTAACTCACGATAAAAAAATGTTTGTTGTAGGCTAATATTACAATTTGTTCGATTTATGTACAATACTTGCTAAGATTATGATGTATTTTTGGTAATGATATATTAATTATACCTAATTTGTATTTCATTGATATCATATACAAACAATTCACTTCATAAGTAGCAAATTATTTGCTAGCTGAAATAACGATTAACACATCAGTGTTAATCACTAAAATCGCGGCCACACGAACATGGAAACAGATAAAGCTGAAAAATCATCATTAACGTGTGGTTAATGACACCGCGAGCTCGGTATAAACGCTTCACGCACTTTAATATCATTGGGCATGTTCAAATTTAATGGCGTTTATTCCGTTCTTTAGCGGTTCGCCGATTCATGTCATTAGACTTGATTTCATGATGTTTTAAACGCGATTTTCAGTGTAATTTTATGTGAAAAACGTTCCATTGTCTGGATTAGTTGATTAGTACATTTGTTTGTGTGCAAATACTGTTTTAGACCATCATTCTATTTTACTTTATACTATATTGACACATGAGAACACAATCTGAATTAAACACAAAATTATTTATTACGTGGCAGAAGAAAAAAGAAATCGAATTGGTTTTCAATCTCACTAAAGTTAACGCAGGTAATAAAGAGTCAATCAATGTATGAGGATATTACACCTGCAATCCTTAGCATATTGGTAGAGCCACTCTGGGCTGCCGTTAAGGATTGCCCTTCATCTACAAGATCATTCACACTCACACATACTCATTCAATTTAAGAAAAAACACAATGAAAATCAAACAAACATCGATCAAGGAAAACATTAGTTTAAAAGTGCATATAGTTCAAAATTATACGTAATATATACTAATTATTTATAACCCGACAGACGTTTTTCTGTCTTGATTCACAATTTGACAATCGGACGTCACACATCGTAGCTGCAAAATTCCTATTTCAGTTTTTCAATTCACACAATACATACATACAAGATCCGAGAACAAACTTCAAGTTTATCTCACAATTGTTCGCCCCGGCCAGGTTCGTGTACCTCTCACTTCGAAAGCCTGAGCTGTCTGGAAATTGAAAGAATCTAAATTAACATTTTTATACACAGGTCGTGTGCAGCCAAAAGAAAAAAAACATGTATTGCTGAGCTATAGAACAGTACCTTTAGTAGCTTATACATGCACCATTTATTTACAGAAATGGACATTGGTTGAGACGAACAAATTGCACAAAGAGGCAACGGCTAAACATAAATGCTATTCTCGTTATGAAGAGTGGTTTTACAATATTCTGTTTTCCAACAGCACCACGGCAGCTACGAAGAGTTGCAGAAGGACATATTCTCGCTATCCCAGATGGGGGGCGGGTCGTATCCCATGCCTCAAGGATTCTCCATGGGTCACAGCGCTAATATGAGCGCGGTCGGAATGAGGCAGGATACTATGGGTGAGTTGATATTGTTTTAATTCAGCAAAATTGTGCATAAATTTTGCTGTCATTGAAGTAATTTATTTATTTATTAGTAACATCTTCTTTTGTTTATACATGTAACGATGTTTAGTTCAATATGCTTTTTTTTTTGTTGACGAAGGGGAATCTGCGACAGATACACCGGTTGCCCTGGGGGAGATAACCGAGTTATGTGGGACTTTTACCCGAACTAAACTCCTCCGGTGGCCAACCTCTGCGCATTTGAGGGTCTCTGAGCTCTCCAAAGGAACTTGACCAGTGACCCTCTCGCACTTTGCCATGAGGCCCGTTCCCGGGGAAGGGTGTAAAGAGCCCCTCCCCGACTCTGCGTTCCCTGCACGCCACAGTGCAGGGTAGCCTTCCCTGGGCCCGATAAACACAGCAGCCGGAACCCCCACTCAGACTGCTATCGGGCCCAGTAGTTTAATATGCCTAGTCTAACATGCTAAGAGATAAATTTCCCATAAATAGTACAAGGTACTTGTGCAAAACACGGCGATAAGATCTTTTTTGTAGTATTTTATGAAAATTAAGATTATTAATTACAATCATAATTATTGAAAATTGTATACAATATTGAAAATTGTATCCATGCGCACTTTATTGCGAATGATCTATATCCACCTTTTCATTATAGTGCCTTTTGTACCGAAAAATCAATATAAATATATTTGAAATAAAATTAAACTAAATGTATTAGATAATAATGCATAAACAAGCTCAATTTTGAAATATTCGAGGTAATAATTGAATTATCTGTACAAATTTTCAATCAAAATTCTCAACAGCCATGTAATATGAAAGTTCATCTACCCCATTAATACTTGAACGGAATCATGTTCCGCAGAAATCTCCCGTAACCAATCTAACTTTAACCGCCCCAAACAAATTATTCATCGTAATATCAGTGAGAACTAAAATGTAAGTTTGTAGCGTAAAACAAAAAGCGGTAGACGGCAGAGGCAGCTTTCATCAAGTTTCTATTAGAGCCGTCAAGGCAATTATAAAGTTGGAGCGTCGCCTCTGAGCCATTGAGGCCTCTCGTTTTTATACAAATATCCCTCGTGATAATGGAAAAACTTGTTCGCGATGGAGCTAAGCGCCGACAGATGATCTTGAAAAAAATAAAAACTTCATTACAATTTATTAATATAGCCACCGCCAGTCCTTTATCTTTTTCAAAGCTTTCTAACAATTACAGTCCCCGCTCGGTAGCGGAACAAATTATTTGATTTAAGTGTTCATCAAAATTGGTAAATTGGTACACGGAACCTCGCTACCTGCATGTCGTTTTCATAATATATTGTTATACGGATATAGGAGATAACAATATTTATAAGTATTAATTGAAAACAAGGAACTAACTGTATGCCATAGTTAATTCGTCAGACACTCATTTTGTGACATCTTGCACGTGCACAATATTTTTTTTTATGTTAAATGCCACGATTATATTTAGGTTTTTTTGTAATCTCTTAATTTAGTGACAAGCATAATCTATGCTGTATTTGAGTGATGTTAGGGACGCTTACATTACTCAAATACAGCATAGCAATAGTTAGATAAACTAGATCTAAAATTTAAAATCTAGGCGAAATAAAAAAAGACAATGAGCGCCCCATATGTGAGAAAAAGTATTTATGGCAATTAACAATTTTTGTGGTGATGACGATGACCGATTTTTGTATGTACAACATGTGAGTGCACTGAAATGGGTGGGGACCCACATTCAAATAAGACCAGTTCTACCTGTATAATTCAGTAATGTTCATCTAATACGTACCGTATCAACACTAGTACAAGTATACGTGTAGTACCCCATATAGAGATTTCTTGAGCATGCTGCCGGATATTATTAATTTCCACCTCCTCAAGACGTGTTAAGATTTTCATGTGCTACAGCGGCAGACGTATTCGATCTCCATATTTAAATCAAGATTAAGGAATCAAATTCAAGAAAAACATTAAACTCTTGTCGGAAATAACACAAGGCAGATATAACGTTTCCTATATTTATATTCCTCGATCCATCTTAAGTGTTTCATCCTCATATTTTGTTCGCAAAAAAGCAACTACAAATATACGAACGCGATAGAGCATGAAACCCGATGCCGCGGGCTTCGAGATTCCTGCGTAGCAAAAAAAGCAAGTAATCGAGGCGAGGCATCGTACCGTAGATATTCTAATAAGAAAATTTCCACTACATTTACTTTGGCGGGCGTCCTCGCGGCGTCTTGGCAAATATCTTATTTCCTGCGGCGAGATTGCATCTTGAGAAAACGCGAGGGTAGATCCAGTTCACTATTCGCTACCCTACCCTCGGTATCGTGGTCTACATAAGTATAGCTACGTTCGTAGCGCTCTAGGGATGGAGTTCGCTACAGCCTACGGGCACGCTACGAGTTCCGTACAGTTTTCGTAGCGTATCCTTGCAGGTATTTTCATAGAACTTGTTCCTCTTTCAATATCGTTTTAGCATTTTATGATTGTAGGCTGTTAGTTTTGATGCCATCTGCGACCAGGAATCCTAGTGTAGGGAGCACTAGGATTCCTAGTCGCAGATGGCATGGACAAACACAGAAACACAAGACCCGAGAACAATTTTTATACTCACCACACAAAGTGTGTCCAGGAATCGAACCCTTCGCTTTGAAGGCAGGGCTACAACCAACTAAGCCACGGACAACAGTTAATTTTGTGAGCTATTATTAATAACACAGCTAGTTTAACATAGAAAACGATAAGCTTATTTGGAAATTAACAACAGCCCCTCGATAAAACAAAATATTATCAACTTTCATACTTTTTCAGCGTGGCACGCATTGTATCTAAACCATAAATAAAGTATTTGAGCTAACCCCATATTTTTGCCTAGGTATGACAGCTGAAGACGAATGGTACAACAAGTCTCTCTCCGCCCTCCGGATGAACAGCGGCCACCACGCGAATCTAGCGGCTGCGCCTATGCTTCAGTACCAGACCTAATCGTTGCTGCACGGCGCCGATTACTCGCCGGCGCCGGCGCATGACTACGCACCACCGTAGTCAACGCGTAATGTACAACTTTATCGAGTGCTATGTGTGCAGCATTAACATTAACGTCGGTTGGTGAAAGTGTATTGAACAAAAGAGTAGTTAATTTTTGTGTGAAGCACCTGTCAAGGATTTCTTCTTATAGGTACTCTTCGGAAGCATCGACGCTTTCATTGAAACCTAATTTTATGTCAGTGGATAGTTAATCTTTTATCTTTTCCCTTTTCTACGTACAAATTCTTTGATACGAAATTTTATCGTAGTTTAAACCAAAAAATATAGTACAGATGCAATATCAGATTACATAATAATTATCTCATTTTTATTCGCTAGTAATTTAACTTGATCTCAAAATGATTAAATGAAAAAAACATTTTCCGTCGGCAATCAGCATTTTGGCCGACGGCGGCACCCGTCGGTACAAGTTGCATTGTTCGAAACGTGATTGATTTTGCATGAATTATCATTGTAACACGTTGCGTTTGTAAAATATGAAATAAAATAAAACGTAACACGGGTGAAAATTCATTTTATAACGCCACACTTTAAATAATACTTGAATAAAAATGAAATCACATCACATTGGATTTAATTGACGTTATTAATGTGTTTATATTCGTAAATAGGTACAAAATAGTGTTATAATTTAAGAATTGTTTGTTTTATGATATGCGTAAATGTGTATGCTAGTCATATTGTACAGATTTTGAATTAACTAGAAGAAGTAACTATTTTCTTGATTGTTGTATTTATAACTATGGCACACGTTCATGTCTCGGTGTGTTTATAATTTTAAAAATATCGTCATGTTTCGGTATCAAAACGTCTAGAAAGTCGAATTCAATTAAGTAACCATTACCCTACGTCATTTTCCGTCGGTAAATTGCCGACGGCTTATTAATTTTAATGTAGCCACCAAGGGTCTCATGTTTAGTTGAAACGTATATTCAAACCATATTGCGTACCGAAACGTTTTGTTATAATTTCTGAAGAAAATGTACGGAGTTATAGACATCGCTGGAATAAAATGGAATTTCAAATTATAGCTCGATTTATAAACTCAAGGCAGTTAATATCCTTCTTCGAAAATATTTTGTTGTCACAGCAATGTAATCAAAACAATGAATCCAAAGTAACAATTTATTAATAGAAGGACTTACATAAAATATGTATAAATGTGTTTGGTGGTAAATTTTTTTGCTCCGTTTCAATGCATCAATAAATCAACGTAAATCACCTATATCCTCATTGGTCCAAGTTGGAGATGATCAGTACATTTAGTTTATTTATAACAGACTTCAACATGGATGAGGTACTCAACTGTTTCTTGTTTTTTTTTTTTTTAACTTAGTAATACCATATTATCTTCCCCAATTGTGAATCACTTTTGATGTTTATTTTTTATTCAAAAGGGGTGATTCAAAAACGGCCACAGAGAAATTAAAATAAACTCTTTTCTTCTTTTCGTTTAAACCCAAAAATAAAAAAGTTATAATAAGGGTTTAAGTCGATTTATTCGATTTTATCGATGAAGCCGAAGCGCTTGTCATTAAGCACCCGCCAAACCAACCACCAACATAAAGATCTCGGTGTGCAATGTGAAATGAGATATTGTTTATCTCATATTGATTTGTATATATATAAATTAATTGCTGTTGGTTAGTCTCGCTAAAACTCGAAAACGGACGGACCTATTTGGATTAATGTTTCGTTGTGTTTGTAATAGTCAGGACAAAGGTTTTATAGTACAATTTATTTGGAAGAAGATTCACGGAAAGAGCCGGAAATCGGGAAAAATTGAACGTACATTTTCCTATGAGATTTTTCCATCATTTCGTTTGACAGCTGTTTGTCAAATTGTGACTCAAGACAGGAAATCATTTGTCAGATCAGCTAGGGGGTTTAGAGAAATCGTAAATAGCGTTATAATTATGAGCCTTTACTCTAATTGTACATATAAATTGGTTTTGCATGGTAAGTTAAGGTGTTAACAGCTCAACGATATCGTATTGTTAACGAATAATGTTTAGTCCATTTTAAATTAAGCGGCCGAAATTCATACCAAATACTCAATTCAATGATTACTAGTCATTCCAATTAATAGTTAACTCATTTCAATATTTGATCTCATAGTAATAAGTAAACACTCAAACAATTAATTTGGCTTTTGTACAGATTTAAATCAATTATTAAGACTGTTCCGGATATAGTTTCTCTATGCGCAATCAATGGTCATTTCAAGCATTTCATGTAAATATAATTTAAGGGAACTCGTCTTATAATGAACATGTGTAAAATGAAATAAATTGTCTAAAATGTATCATCTATGTTTTATTATTTAAATCTCATTCGCACGTGTGCTAATTACAAAAATACCATATCCGCACTCATTATCCGAAATATTTAATTAAACTTTTGTCCGCCATTTAAAATATACTAGCGACCCGCCCCGGCTTGGCACGGATGTAAATCCGTGTTGTAATATTATCGCGAAACGTGGTTCAATTCCAACTCACTGATATCATTTAGGTTTTACAGTTGTCACTGTCAAAGTTTTACAATTACTGCAGTTATTACAGAATTTCTTTGATAATTTTTTTTCTTTCTTTAATTTTCTTTTCTTCTTTCTTTAATTTCATTTTTATGTAATTAAATTACAAACAAGTCAATTATTTTTAGTTTACAAAAATAAAATGGTAGGTAATTAATAGACTGAGTATAGGGCGGACTGTTGGCTCACGCCGCGGCATGTGGATTATTGTAGCTAATTTTGCGAACACTAATTGTAAGTTTGGCGATTAAAAGATTAAACTTAATAGTGTTAACTTAACCACCACACACGCTTTGTTGGAATAAGAAGATAGTCATTTTGATTGTAACCGCATTGGAACGCATTTTGCGAAATGCAAGTTTAACGGCATAAACTTCACGTATCCCGCGTCCATCTAGCACGCATCCTAGTAAACATAGACTGAAAAATTGCACGTTTCCAAACTTGCTAACCCCGTGCGTTGGCAAACTTGTCTGACGACAAAAACCTTTACCGTCGGTGATAATGGTGTCAGTATCATTATAACCGAATAAAAACAAATATTATTCAACAATATTTGAATAATAATTTACACATGTGTGAACAGCTCACTAAGAGTAGTCCGACGTTGCTCCAGCGAAGTGCGGGTTTGTTACGTTGTTCCGTTTGAGGTAGCGCGCCAAGTGCGCAATCACTATACGGTCCCCGCCTACTGTTTGCCAGAAACTGGTCGCCTCGCCTCGTATTGCCGCAGTCTGGCCGCACTCCTGTGTGTATAAGCCTTTATATGAATCTAAACTAACTTGTAGAACGGTAATATCGTTAGTATATGTTTTTCCCTGGTTTATTTATTAAGGAATAATAATCTTACTGAAGGAATATGTTGGCCGAAAACAATGTAGGAACACAATGTAGGAAAACGATGGCGGCTATCAATTCACTAATCCTTACATCTATTATACGTTCTCAAGATAATGTAAAAAGTGTCCCATTGAACAAAGAAGAGGCTAAACTCATAAGCCTCCTTTATCGTCAATTTCGCATAATAAGTCAGCACTAAAACTCGACTACAGGAACTAGCTAAAGATGGAATTGAAGTTTTGTCAGCTCTTTCCATGCAGCGTAACATATGATTTAAGTAAGTAAACAACTTACCGAGGGAATATCTGTGCATCGCGGAGCGTTAACCTAGAAACAATATTTTGTATGTTTAATAGAGGCTTTGGATAACCAAAACTATTTAACGTTTAGTGGTTAGCGTATCTGAATAAAAATGTATAAGGCTACCTAGCCCCAAACAAAGGATTACTTTATTGGAAATATATATTATTAACACCGAAACACAAACAAATATCTATGTTTGTCCTAGGAATTGAACCTTTAACCTACAGAGAAGGCAGATCTACTATTAACTGAGCTATGAGGCCACTCAAAAGCTGGAACCGCAGTGTGGTTTGCTGAATAAGTTGGTAGGACACGCCGGCCGATGCACGAAGCGCTTGTTCACTCAGACCCGCGGGACTAATTAGTTATGCAGCGCGGCACCAAGCGTCAATGCAGCCATTGTAATAGTAAAACCTTACGTTGGTTCGCTACACCAAGTTACCACCACGCAGCGTTGTTTTAACGATAACCCTTAGTTCCCACTACCTATATTGCTTCAGAAAGAGTGAATGCTGCGTGTAATATTTTGGTTATAAGTTTAAGGTGGTAAGCTAAAAGTATTCTTCTGCAAATCAGATGTGTTTATAGTATTATGTATTAATTCAAGTGTCAAAAAAACGAATGTATGCCATTAGTTTTTTTTCCCGCAGAGGATAGGGAGAGCGGCGACTTTCAATACCGACACTCCTCTTCCTCTACGGCCCCTAACCTTCAGCTGTTGTGCTGCCCATACAAAACCGCAAGCCGCATCAGTTGGGGTGCCCCCCATAAGGCACCGATACCTACTGTGCCGCTCCTAGTTGGCTTGCAGGCAAAGCCTAAAGGAGCAGCCCCTCCTGGGTTCCTCTTAGCTACACCAAGCCACGGTTACTAAGACCCCGCCCCGACAAAAAGCGGGAACCCGCGGGGAGGGTGTTAAGATTATGTCTGCTCTAACCCCATCTATCTTGTCAGTATGTTTCTGACTGAAATATACCACTCTCAAAGAAACACTCTAATTCAAAATTATTTTTAGTATTTGGACCCAAAGCCATAGAAAACCTATAAAGTATCTTCTGAAACATAAGCTTAAGCCGGTTGAAATTTTCACAGAATGTATGTTATTGTGACGTATTTATATCATAACAAATTATTATAAATGCAATTTGTGAATGTCTCGGCGTGCGAGAACGAATCGCAGGCAATTTACTTTTGTGTAGCTGGCTTTAGGAGTTTGGTAATTGGATGCAACCCTTTCCATCAGTTATTAGTTCTTAGGATACATTTTTGCAAAATTAATGTGGTAATTGTTGCAGCTGGTGATTATAAGTATCTTATATTATTAATAAATGGCAACATTATGACGTAGAGAATAAAAAAAATGTGAAGAAAAACAAACCGGACGTTTTAAATTTAAAAGAAATATATGTAATAGATATGAATTAACTTACTATTTCTGTAGTACTTGCTCTCGTGACGTATCGGTCTACCACAGAACGGAAAGTGCCAAGCTTATTTGCGTCCTAAATTAAAACAAAATAATATTAAAACAAATAGACATTGACATTGACAGTTATAATTGTGATAGGAGCATGCTGGGCTTATGGCTTACGCTTATGGCCAGCAGTGAGATATTCGACTAACCTTTGGACCATATCCACTTTCAGGGATTATGGAGCTTGTAGACATCTGTGACATATTGTTCGATTTGGCAAGTCTCAGTCTCTCGTCATCGCTCAGTGAGAATTTAGATTTTATCAAGTCGTAAACCTGAAACCACAGGCCGTCATGAAAACAAAATGTAACTAAAATAAGCAAGTCTTCAATTCTATAAAGTAGCGTAGTTACTTAAAGTATTACCCTTGTACAAAGTTTATCCATAAAATATATTGTCACCTATTTTTTACTGCCAAGGATACGTACACTTGAAATTACTTAAGTGTGTCGGGACATGAGACATTCAATCAATGTGTCAAGGTGACGGGCACCTACTTATGCTGAACCGTATAATCCAATTCCTATCCAGAGAAGCATTGCTGTCGTGCAAGCAGAGGGTATCGCTTAAGAACAATCGGGATATCAGCTATATATATCTATTGCCATCACTTAAAAATTAAATATTATATTCACATATAATATGTATTTTTTTTTATGATAAAAAAATCGTTTTTTTATACTTCTGTACCATACGACTGTTCATACTTCCTAATTGGGCGACATAATACGCACCGTGCCCACGTTTTGGTCATTGATGTCTCGCAACAAGTTTGCGAAGGTCTCCTGGTATAATGCCGACATCCAGGGCTGCATGAAGAATTCGTACAGGTCTTCTATTAGATTCATCTATAAAATGTGTTACTTTTCAAATGTTCGTAATGTTTCATCGCTTAACGGGACAGGCATGACCCCGCATATTGAATAAAACTTAACACAAATTTAAAAATAAAAATAATCTGTCTTTAAGAATAACGGTAAGGCATACAGAAAACTAATACACTTCTAAGAGAGCTCTGCCTGAGGAGTATCTTAAAATCCCAGTGAGCCGTTTTTCTGCAAACCTGCATCACACATACGTCTCTAAGAAGACCAACAACAAGACTTAAACACAACAAGTAATATGTGAAAATACTCAGATGTTTTGCTTTCACGAAGCATTCTAGGGAACCATAATGGGTTACTTTAGGCACCATTTCTAGTCTCACCTGTAGGTATGATTGAAACAGAAGGAGAATAAATTATGAGTTACTTAGTAAAAATTTACGTAATATTCTCTATACCTAATTACAGACTGTCACTAAGTGACGCCTCACCTGAAACCTTGTTAGCAGTTTATCGAAGAACGCCTCATGTTTCCCATACAACTGTGACAGTACTTCAGACGAGAAGGGTTTTTTCGATAGGCAAGTGACCGAGGACACGCAGTGGAGAACGTTCAATTGAAGACGGAAGTAGTTGCCTCGTTTGTTGGTGATAAGAATGTGGCCCTTGATCATAAAATAATCTTAAATTAATGTAGATATTATGTAGGTATTATGTAGATATTTGTTTATTGTTATCCTCCATTGTGTGAAAATTTCAATCGGCTACGGCTTAGGTTCAAAAGACACAACCCTCTAAAAGTAGATCAGACAAATAGACGTTGCAGGTTGGTAGTTATTCTTAAAAATTAGCTTTCCTTTTCTATTGGGACGGAATCCTAAAAATTTCAGTACATTTACCATGTCTTAACAAACGCATACGTGAATTGACCCCATTGAATTTCTTGTGTCGTGGGCATTCAGAAGATTATTTGACACCATACGTCTTTCTGACGCACGGCTGTACGGATCAGATCGGGATACAAATTATAGTAGATAAGTATAGTTGAAATTAGTATACCCTTGCCATTTGTTTACATGGGAACGTTATAAGACCATTTTTAGCGGGTCCGTTTAAGCTTTAGGCATAGTGATCTTTTGCTGGATCCGTGCTGGACATAAGTCATCAAGTACATACACTAAAATTTATTCGTATGTAGAAGCGTTCAAAGTTCAATTTTAACTATTTATTGTTTACAAAAAATTATTCGTATCGTCCTTTAGGAGCCGAAAAAACTTACTTGATGAGGTAGGCACATCTGAACCTCCATAGGTATTTCGATACCAGGTTTTCGAAGCTTCATATAATAAAGTGGGCCGGGCAACTTAGCCGACTGCACTATTGGTGATTCGAACTTCATAACTGGTTGCCATCTATGAAATATTAAATCACATATATTACATATATACAGAAACCGCCCCATATTCTTTGTTGATAATATTAACAGCAAAACTTCCAGTCTAGAAAAACCCCAACGAATTTCACCCGTCACGTGGCACATAGTACTTATTATGTAGCTGTAATATGTGTCTAGGCACTGGTTGCGGAAATATTATGTAACGCTTCACTTACTCGTGAAACCTGCTAAACATATCGAAATAAAAAAAATTACACTCCGCATAGCAGGAGTTGGTTCGTTTTTTTTCCGCCTCTTTTACCATTAACAACTCATTATGCCTGTTAACAATGTTCAGATTGCTGTTAACGAATTATACTTTTCCTAATTCTGACGCGTATTTCTACTGGTCTATTAAGGCTATGCAGCTTGGAATCAGTGTAGGACTTTATGAAATGCTGAGAGAACCAAGCTCGTAACCAAACTTACTCGTATAAGGAGATTACCTTACTGAAGACGTGCCCATAAATAGCCGTGTTGCACTTGATATACTTCCATGAGAAGCTCTGAAACAGAAAATAAGTACCCTATAAAAACTACAAAATTTCCGACGACGACGACGACGACGACGACGACGACGACGACGACGACGACGACGACGACGACGACGACGACGACGACGACGACGACGACGACGACGACGACGACGACGACGACGACGACGACGACGACGACGACGACGACGACGACGACGACGACGACGACGACGACGACGACGACGACGACGACGACGACGACGACGACGACGACGACGACGACGACGACGACGACGACGACGACGACGACGACGACGACGACGACGACGACGACGACGACGACGACGACGACGACGACGACGACGACGACGACGACGACGACGACGACGACGACGACGACGACGACGACGACGACGACGACGACGACGACGACGACGACGACGACGACGACGACGACGACGACGACGACGACGACGACGACGACGACGACGACGACGACGACGACGACGACGACGACGACGACGACGACGACGACGACGACGACGACGACGACGACGACGACGACGACGACGACGACGACGACGACGACGACGACGACGACGACGACGACGACGACGACGACGACGACGACGACGACGACGACGACGACGACGACGACGACGACGACGACGACGACGACGACGACGACGACGACGACGACGACGACGACGACGACGACGACGACGACGACGACGACGACGACGACGACGACGACGACGACGACGACGACGACGACGACGACGACGACGACGACGACGACGACGACGACGACGACGACGACGACGACGACGACGACGACGACGACGACGACGACGACGACGACGACGACGACGACGACGACGACGACGACGACGACGACGACGACGACGACGACGACGACGACGACGACGACGACGACGACGACGACGACGACGACGACGACGACGACGACGACGACGACGACGACGACGACGACGACGACGACGACGACGTGATGACATGATGATGATGATGATGATGATGATGATTGATAGTTTGGTACAATAAAGTTTTGTTAACTTTGAAATTCACACCAATATTGTATTGTAAACTACAAAATATTCAAATCGCGCAAACTTTTGTCGAACCAAACCGCTGATTCTAAGTTGCCTAAATAAGTAATGATGATATTTACGAAAATAAAGAAGAACTGAATCTAGGAGTTAGTTCTTCAGGGTCGGCGTCAGTGTTGGCCATCACGAAAGGGTCCAGCCTCTTCAGAAAGAGCTTTGCCAGCTGCAAATATATTTTTTGAGTTATCTATATTTTTATTATAACCATTCTTCTCATTCTATACTCTTTCTTGCTTATTCCTCCCAATGGAGGGTCGGATAGGGTTTAAACAAGCGACAAACTTAAACTACTAGAAGACGGAAGGTATTTTTATTGTACCTAGAAGTACTTTTTCTATAACCTAGAGTCTAGGTCCTAGAGTAATTTGACCTTAGGTATGTACGAGTAAATTAGATATGGTATGAATTAAAATGCATAGTATTCCACTTTTCTAATTTGAAACAAACTAAAGTTTACACGCTCGTTGCCTAGCACTAAGATTCCCTATTTCACAAGTAGAATAGACAAACAAGATACAAAACACAAACCACAAGACCCGAGAACAGACTCACGCTCATCACACAAACGTTTGCGCTGATCGGGAATTGGGGACTCCTTAAGTCTTCGAAGACTGGGTTACTACCAACTTAGCTCTGGACCCGCCACCTAGCTAGCACTTAACATGAGGTTATTACCTCATGTTACTACATACGTATTAGTTTTACTAAACTAATACTTACGGCCTCACCAACATCTTCAGATGAATAGTGACCGTGAGCAAGCGGGTTTGCGTGTAGTCTTCTAGAGTATTTGGTGCAAGTGCCTGCTGCGAACACGTGTGGGTCGTTGGTATCAAACGATGGCCCAACCACTAAACCGCCGTCATATACCAAACCACTTTCATTTATCGCTGGCGAAATTAAAACAAGCACAAGAGATGGTTTCATATTTGCATGTGGAACCTAATGTTTTAACTTTAGATTTCAAGATACGTTTCCGCCGTAGCAGTATTCTAATAATTTCTACGAATTTACCGCTTTTAAGCGCTATTTTTTTTAAATGTTGTACCATAAAGCGTGTATGGTGTGCTGAGCAACTAGTAAAATGAACTAAAATACTGTTTAACTAAAAGCTTAAAGGTACCTAAATAAAAGGAAATAAAAGGAACTGAATGAAGCAGTGCGATACGCTTAAACTCCCACACACACTTTGTACCATACAATCTCATGGCAAGTCAAACGAGTCCATGAACATCCAATCCCGTGATGGTAAAAAAAACAATTGAGGAATCAATTGTCATGGCAAACCTTTAAATGCGTAAATATCTACAGCCTTGAATCCATAGTAGAACAGAGCAAAGCAAGGCTGATATGTGGCTTGAAGCGGTGACATTAGGTTCAGTGCCTCCACGTGTGTCATGCGTTGGCGCCAACCTGTCAGGTAGCTTTTACGATATACTCGGATCCCCAAACTTTCCAAATTGGTTTGCACTCTCTCGTCAACCTGGCAATGGAAATTGAGTACTTGGAGGCATTTAATTCTACACATTTTTCTATATTTTCCAGGCTCAATTTTAGTAGCCTGAATAGTTCCGTAACTATATTAATCAATTTCGTTACGTTAGAAAAAAAGAGAATATTTCATGAGGTCAACGACATTATATAGCCAAGGTTCACTAGCGAGAACTGGATCCGAAATAAGGCACCAGATGCAGATGCCAGCAGATTATTTCATAAACAGGAAATAATAAGCATGTTTTCTTCACAGTGCCTGTGTCAGTGTCTTGACCTATTTTGATTTTAGTATAGCATTTGGAACCATGACCCCAAACGGAAATCAATACACGCAATAACTATTACCGTCTCATTATTAAAACAGTTGACTCTCAGCTTCGCAGGGTCCTCAGACGGGAAGGGCTCCACAAATAAAATCGTTTCAGCATCTAGCCCTAGCTCCAGCAGTGCAGTGACGCAGCAGTACGCTTCTATGCAGTCCCCGTAGACGACCACAGGGTTAGCCTCGCTCAGGCATAAGGCGGTATCCTCTGGTTTGGATAGTTCATTCATTTAGATTTAGCAGTATGCACCAAAAAAAAGAAAGATAAAATATGAGTATTCACCTAAATATCATTACATACTGTACTGTAGACGTAATTATGCATGTGGGCAATGTACATTTATATTAAATTATATTATATGCACCGATCGCTTAAAGATACAGGTTAAACCGTAATAATTACTAAATGTCAGCCTAAAAATTTCTCCGACCTTCATGCCGGAGGCGGAACAAAAAAAAAGTATGGACCTAAATAGTTTCGATCAGGAAACTAACATAAAACATATTTGAAGTATACTTTACAAAAAAATCAACGGTGAATTAGAATCAACTGCATTTAAAAAAGAGTTAAGTTATATTATATTACTTTTTGGGTACGAGGCTCTAATAATGCTAAACCTTAAATTTTTTTATCGATGATATTAAAAAACATTCGAGTATCTAAAAAATAATATAGCATTCTAACCTAAAGTTAGAAGTTAGGGATAGGGTTCGAACAAGTGCTAATCTTAGTATTATGAAGGCATGTTCTTGTAAGGTACATATTTATTTTAAAAAACTGACGATTCCAATTACTTTTTTAAGAATTCAAAGGAAATAAAGTAATTTGACTGACATATCTTTGCTTGAGTTTGTGGCGTAAAATAAAACCGGCAAAGCTATTCACTGAACCAAATAGACTATACCTAACATTTCCCATTTTGCCATTTCATAAAAGGGACTTAAGGTAATATTAAAAACACTAACTATATTCTGTGATCATGTACAGCAATTGTCTCAGGCAAACGTTGGCTTGGAAGAGAGAATTGACAACCATCACATTGGCCGGCAAATGAGGAGGAAGCGGTACATAGTCGGGCTGGTACTCGGGACTGTCCATCAGTATTCTTTCGCAGGGCTTTCCAAGCCTACCGATAATGAAAAAAATGCGGGCGTATAGGTAGCAGCAGCACTCACACACTAAATAAATAAATAAATCATTTATTTCAGATGATCACACAATAATGCATAGTCTGATAAATACATTTCCAATTTTTCTTTCCATAAAAACTTTTACGAACATTGTTGAACAAAAAATAGCCAATTCGGTAAAACCTCAAATAATGCGCGTATTCAATTTATATTATTATAAAGATGGAGAAGACAGGTGGACATGCGAACCTGTTTAACTGCTTTAACAGAGATATTGAACAAAGAATAATTTGATATAAGATTGAATATTGCTTTTGTACTAACTCCACTTCTTTGACAAGCTCCAAAGGTTCGTGCAGGTATTCAGGATGTTGGAATTGCTGCCCACACGTCAGTACTAATTCATCGTAGTACTTAGTACCACCGCATCTCAGTTTTATGCATTTCGTTTTCCTAAAAGAAAACACAACACATTATACTTCGTCGTGTCACTCTGTAAAGAGGATGTAAGGTGTCATCCGTATCAGCCTCTATGCAGGGACACCGACCTACTCTCGATAATTGAGGGTGAAGGCTTTGATCTACTACGGGAGCCCAATACAGACTGGTAATTTACACATGTCTTCGAATATTTGGTTCTAAGACATGCCGGTTTCCTCACGGTGTTTTTCTTCACCGTTTGGAGATAGTGGTATTGCGTACATAAGTGAAGCTCATTAATGCACGTTCGGGTTTGAACCAGCGACCAATAGATTGAAAGTCGACGTCTTATACGCCTGTAATTTCAAGACTGACTTACCTGTCAATGCCCACCATAATAGCCGACATAACATCCACATAAAAGTAGAACGGTACCATCTTGAGATATCTGTCAGTATACCGTCCATCCTTCGGGATGCAGGTGTCAGCCGCCATCAAACACTCCGTGACAGTGGGCAGGCCATGCTCTGAGACTAACGTCACGTTGCTGAACGTCAAGTACTTTGAGGTTGGCCTGGATTAAAGCAATTTAGAAGAACTATTCTTATGACAGTTTATACTTTTGCATGGTAATCTGAAAGTAGTGGCGTGAAATTTGGAGAGTAATAGATAGTTGGGGTATTGAATCCACGTGACAAGAGGCATGAAAGCCATGTTGTAAAATCCTACTACTATTATAAAGGCGAAAGTTTGTAAGTATGGATGTATGGATGTATGGATGTTTGTTACTCTTTCACGTAAAAACTACTGAATGGATTTGAATGAAACTTTACCACAATATAGCTTATACATCAGAATAACATATAGGCTACAATTTTTGAGGTTTCTATAAAATCTATATATATAAAAGAAGTCGTGTTTGTTACAACACTTATAACTCGAGAACGGCTGGACCGATTGCCATGGTTTTTGATTTGTTGGATTTGTTTCCGTCCCGAATAGCAGAATAACTATTAAAACATTGGAAAATTAACGAAAAAAATAAAATCAATTTATCCCCGTATTCTCCACGGGAACGGGAACTATGCGGGTGAAACCGCGGGGCGCAGCTAGTAGAGTGATAAATGATAGTAGAGGTTTGCCAAGAAGATGGATTATGTAATATGATATATATTAGACATCACATTGGTTTATTCTGATCTGAGGCCTTAGATAAAGGAATATTCCACTAAAGGTAAAATATGTGATTGACAAGCAATCATAAATTTTAAAACTATCATGGTTATGAACATTATTATTCGTGTTACCGAGATATTTACCATGATTTGTGAGTTTTGTTGACTCCCGATATTTCGATGCACTTACATGCGTCATGGTCCCGAGCAAACATGACGCATGTAACTGCGTCGAAATATCGGGAGTCAACAAAACTCACAAATCATGGTAAATATCTCGGTAACACGAATAATAATGACAAGCAATCACATTATCAAAGGTACCGACATATTACAAATTATATTACTGTTATTTCTATAGGTAGGTAGGTTTTTGTGAATAAAAACATGTAGCCTATATAACTTAATTTAATAGTAATCTGGTTCCTATAGTACAAGCTAAACTTAGCTTTTTTTTATTATTCAACTAAATAGACGACGTTGATGTAACCTCAACCTATAAAAGTTGTAAATTTGGGGCTAGATGACGCTGTGTGAAATAGCTATGAATATTTATAATTTTTAGTTCTTAATGACCAGTGATGAACATTCTTAGCCGTATATCTAAACGCAGAGATCAACTAACCCAAGAAGTAACATTTCAAGAAAGGCTAGTCCAGTCCTACTTGAACCTACTACCACGATGCTATTGTTCACGTATATTTTGGGTAAACCGGATAGCGGTCGCTCTATCACCCATAATGCAAAAGGTGACGATCTGAAATATAAATATTAAACAGATTATCCAACTCCGCAACAAATATTCTGCCAAGATTTCAGCCCGTTTCAAATTATAATAAAAAAAAAAAAACGTTAACACACTCATACCTCTGCACTAGGATTCCTTGTTTCGCAGATGGCATGGACAAACACAGAAACACAAGACAAACAGCCAAGACCCGAGAACAAACTTCGTGCTAACCACACAAAGTGTGCTCGGCCGGGAATCGAACCCGGGACCGCTCGCTTCGAAGGCAAGGCTACTACCAACTAAGCCACGGAGCCGTCACGATACCACCCAGACAGAAAGACGTACGTAGGCTTACTAATGGAGTTTTTTAACCTTTGTTCACGGAACGCTAATAAAAGAGAAACTAAAGACACTCACGTATCATTGTATAAGTGGTCCAAATCTTTGTGTCCGCTCATGTTGGGCACTGTGCGTCGAGGGTGAACGGGGGCCATATGGCCGGCCAGAGACATCAAATTACGGGTCGGGCTCTACGAGTAAATAGTTTGAAGTTATATCTATCCCACTAGTACGGGTACAGTCATTTTATATTCAACTACCTGCGTTATATCAAAAGTATCAAAGTAGTTCAGCAGTTTGAGCGTGAAGGAGTAATAAACATACACACTAAAGAGCAATTTCTATGTAAATTTTGGATTGCGTAAATAAATGCTAAAATGTCGAAAGCCAACTTCGGAATAGAAAACTTAAAACGTCGCAACTGTAACTGCAAATACAAGCCGTTTGCAATTACAGTTGGTTCTAACTGCAAACTGTGTAGAGAAAGCTACATGCGGTTTGTGTGAACTAGAAAAGTTAGTATACTTCTATACTTATTTAATATCTAAATATTAGAGCTGACATCATTTAGTAGTTACATTCAATTCCATACCGTGTCTCCTTTAGAGAACAATCTGCACATCCAGAAGATCGTTGAATATTGCGACTGGCGTAGAAGTTCTCTCATAAACCATCGGCAATGTGGCTCCATCGCCGGTGACATTACTCCTGCTAACACCTGGATATCACGATAGGTGTAGTGAGAACAAATTTAACCACGTAGCAAGAGTAGCAATTACTACGGGCCCCGCGCAAAACGGGGCCCGCATATCTAAACCCGCCCACCTCCGCCTGCGCGTAATTTTCGGATTAAGACGAATAGACGAACCTGAGCGACCGAGCTCCGTTCGGTTTCTTTCGAGTAAAACGTTTTTTTCTTAAAACAGGAAATTCAGTTATACAGGTAAACTTAAACAGCAAGACACAAAATTTCATCCAAATCGTTGGAGCCGTTTCCGAGATACGCGAAATAAATAAACAAGAATTGCTCGTTTAAATATACGAGATTTTTGATGTCACAATACATCAAGTATAATCTACAGCAGGTATAATTAGTGCAGTGTATTTATGGCAAATAAACGTAAAGTATTATTTTTTCACTTTATTCTTAGAACCCATAGCAGATCAAGGGCCCCTCGATAGAAATTGGTATTATAATCAGTGTAAACAGGAATGGCATTGAAGCTAGTTTTATGATTTAGGCAAGTTTGGAGCATTGAAAAGGAGTCTATCTGATCCCACCATACGAGCCGTTTATCAATTTGATAGGACGTAGTGCTTTTTGCCTATATTTGTTCTAGCATACAAAACAATAAATAACCTTACAAAAAATAAAACATAAAAATAAGTAATATATTTAAGACTCACAACGCCATCTGTCCCTGGACGTCGAGGTTCAGGATCCAAATCAAAATGAGTCCTTAAAACCGTGCCATTTTCTAAAGGCCTAAAATCATGTTTTACGATACATTAGGTTGCAATATAAACAATAAACTATATGTGAAATAGGACATGATTATAATGAGCTTTATCTTTATGCAAACGGCTACAGCCAAACTTAGAATGAATCAAAAGTTGTTTAAATATAAAGGAATGTTTTAAAGAATTTATATTTGTTTATATTGGATCGTTTTTTTAATAAAGAGTATTTATAAAATACCTTCGTTGGCTTACATAGTTTACGAATACATGAATTGGATAATACTTAAATTACCCAAGCACAACCAATCCCACTGGTTGATTCTGACTCAACAAAACATATCCGCGAAGGGAATGAGAAGTGAGCGATGTTTCGAACAAATCCATAAGAGCCTGGGCACGAGGCGCGTGTTCCAGCAAATTAGTCGCGCTCATATGAGATATGTCATAGGCTTCACCTGCCCGTACTCTGACATCACTGGAAATAAGGCTTTCTTTGAAAAATATTTTTAAAATCTTTGACAAAAATTAAGTGTTTTAATAGGCTTTGTAATAGGTACCTATGTTAAACGCCGTGGCAGCACGACTTTTTTCACGCACGAGAAAGAATTGAGTAGTTACGTTAAGTTCCCCAACTGACGAGCTCATTTGAATTGTTGTTGGAATGAGATGTTGGCCAGAAGTGGTTACCGCCACTAACAAAAAATAGCAACAACCCAGGTTCTTTCCTACTGAACCTACAAATTATTTTAGTACCTAACTGAAGGTTGGCGGGAGATCCGTGGTAGAAAAACATAAACGCCATAATTGATATTTGAAATAAATAATAAGAAATAAAAATAATCTCACCCTCTCACTGAATTCACGTGTGCAACAAAAAGAGTTTCATTTATGAATCGCAATTTAGAGCTATAGGGAGTAACAAGCTGCAAATAAAATACATACAAAAATTTTAAGAGTAATATAATTTGCCTCACAGCTTATTCGCTACCAGGCCTGCCTTCTGTGCTGTGCCGTAGGTTCAATTCCCATCCAGTACATGCATTTGTTTACACAAATGATGTTTGTTCTGTGTGTGGGTGTTAATATTTGTGTTACATGTATGTTTGTATGTATTTACAAAATTAAGTACTCTATAAATATTGCAGCAGTAATCTGGTTCTATGGCACAAGTTATGCTTAATTTGAAAGCTAGATTGAAATCTTATTTTATGCAATGAAAGCCGAAGCAATTGGAGATAATTACAATCTCTATAACTTTGCTGGTCTCCTTCATTAGACATGTTAAATTGGGGTAAAGATAAAAATCATTGGCTTACCGTAAAATGCTCAAGAAGTGGAAATGAAACGTGGCTCGATGGGAGACAAATAATGCAGTAATCTCTATCGGGAAATAGTTCGAATGCTGCTTCGAGAAGGTCGAACCCATATCTGTAATCAATTACGTGTGTAATACCCATACACAGTTTTGTTGAAATTAGAATCTAACAGTTTTTAAACGTCCAATCACATGAGGAAATGTCAAAGGTACGAGGTTCAAATCACAAAACCCATACCTTTCATCATAATCCTGATGCATAGCAAACAACTCCAACAAGAATGCATTGGGTGGTCCCGAGTAGTGAGCGGGTTCCGACGTTTTTGTACCTTTATTTGCTGCACCTGCGAACATTACAAAAGTCAGAAATCAGACATAAATTATTATAAAATAATGCTTGTGGCTGCTTTTAAGATAATGTGAGTTATATCCTATCCTACTAATATTATAAACGCGAAAGTTTGTAAGTACGGAAGGATGTTTGTTAATCAATCACGCCAGAACGACAGAATGGACCTGGATGAAATTTGGCACAGAGATAGATTATAGTCTGGAATAGCACATATGCTACTTTTTATACCGGAAAAATGTACGGTTCCCGTAGGAAAATTGTAAGTCCAACCGCGGGTAACACCGCGGGGCGCAGCTAGTAAAACATATAAAAGTAAACACTTGTTTTGTATATATCTGATGTGGCAAGACGAGCTGATGGTAAGTAGTTACCTCCGCCTATAACAACAGAGATTCGATCTAGATTCTCCTACCCAAGTCGCATTCCGTCGCGCCCGTCACCCGAGATGTCTCACATTTTGTGAGAAATAAAGTTGTATACCTATTGTAATTGTAGTAATTGTTTAGATTGTGTTTTATGTCATATTCATATTCGTTTGTTTCGTTTTCTTATTTTAATTTTTATGTTTAATTTTTTTTTATGTTAATTGTTATCTGGTGTTCTGTGTCGTATTGTTTTAATTTTTGTTCATATTATTTATAATATTTATGGTTAAAAAAAAAAAGAAAAATAGTTATTTTGTTCGGTACCTTGAGTTTTTTGTGTTGATTCGTTTTGTTTAAGTTCATATATTAATTTCTGTTTTAAATTCTTCTTATCTTGTTTGTTATGTTTTTGAAAATCATTTTCTATGTTAATATTATATGTATCTATTGTACTAATGTATGGGTGTGTGAATATGACTCCGCCCTTTCTCAACAGATGTCGTTTTTAGTATTGTTTACGTGTACTAATAAATGACCATACTTGTATTCGATAGTACTGAATGTCAGCTATCTAACGCATTTTATGATATTTGGTTGAAGTGTAAGCAACAATTGTTTTCACCTTTTCGAAAATGTCGGTTTTTATTCCAAATAAACGTCATTTGCGGGAAGTGTTATTACATTATTTTATTGCGAAGAAAACTGCAGCGGAAACTTATCGTTTGCTTGTGGAGATTAATGGTGAGCATGCTCCGTCTAATACAACTTGCAAGGAATGGTTTCGACGATTTCAAAATAACGATTTTAGTACTGAGGATAAAGAACATGGAAAACCACCAAAAAAATTTGAAGATGCTGAATTGGAAGCATTATTGGCGGAAGATTCTTGCCAAACTCAATCAGAATTAGCTGCAGCATTAAATGTTGATCGTTCAACTGTTGCAAAGCGTTTACAAATGATGGGAATGATTCAAAAAGCCGGTGACTGGGTTCCAAATGATTTAAAAGAAAGAGACATGGAACGTCGGAAAACCATTTGTGAAATGCTGCTTCAAAGACAGCAAAGAAAAGGATTTTTGCATCGGATAGTCACAGGAGACGAAAAATGGATACACTACGAAAATCCTAAACGCAAAAAAGCTTGGGTGAAACCAGGCGAACCAGGCCCATCACAGCCAAAAATAAATATTCACTGTGCCAAGGTCATGCTCTGTATTTGGTGGGATCAGAAAGGTATTGTATATTATGAGTTGCTCAAACCCTCTGAAACTATTAATGGAGAAGTTTACCGACGACAACTAATGCGTTTGAAGCGAGCCATAGAAGAAAAACGACCAGAATGGGTGAATAGACATAACAAATTAGTTCTTCAGCATGACAATGCCAAACCGCATACCGCAGAAGTCGTAAAAAGATATTTAGAGGGACAGGACTGGGAAGTGTTACCCCACCCGCCATATTCACCAGACATAGCTCCTTCGGATTACCACCTATTCCGGACGATGCAGACAGACCTTACTGGAGAAAAGTTTACTTCATGTGAAAGTATCAAAATTTGGATTGACAACTGGATAAGCTCAAAAGACCAGGACTTCTTCCAGCAAGGAATACAAAAACTACCTGAACGATGGGCGAAGGTTGTAGCTGCAGATGGAGCATACTTTCAATAATTTTTTTTTTAATTTTGTAAGCGAACAAATGTGTTTTATTTTGACAAAAAGGGGCGGAGTCATATTCACACACCTATTATGTTCCGTTGTGTTTTAATTTATGTTTATTGTGTATTTCTAGTATAACGCATTAGATAATTCTGTAATGTTATATTTTAGACTTTATAATAATAAATAAATAAATAAAATAAATTGCTCCTTTGACACCACCTTCACTTTATTATGTCTAAGTTAAGGTAACAAATACTGATGCATTATCTCTAAATTACGAAGTTGATATACAGCACTAACATACCGGAAATATAGAGCCGATTTGATGCACTTACCTTTAATTATATCTTTTTTCAATTTATCATCAGAAGACAAACGGGCTTCATCCACGATTTTTAATTTATTTTCATCACTGCAATGCAATAAGAATCATCAACATTCATCCAATTTAATATTATGAATAAACAAAAAGTCCAGCTTCTAAGAACCTGACGAATTTAAGAGAGATAACTTTTAGTAAAAAAAAAATACATTTAGTGATATGGTACTCTCGGTGTATGGTAGTCTCTCATAAATGTGGTTACAAAATTAAATGAAATAGACACAAGTACCTTAGTATTAAGTTTGTTAACCATGTGAGAGAAATAAATCGTATTATTATTACTTTCGGTGTATAAAATTTTTACAATTACGAATCTAGTTTTTTTATTGTATAAATTGTTATATATAATAATTTTGTTGTATAATATGTTGTTAGTTCTTATAGTATATTTTTAAGATTTTAGTTTTAGATTTGTTACATTTAATAAATTATTTCGTGAGGAAACCGGCATGTCTTAGAACCAAAAATTCGACGGCATGTGACATCTACCAATCCGGATTGGGCTCCCGTGGTAGATCAGAGCCCATTCACTCTCAATTATGGAGAGTAGGCCGGTGTCCCTGCAGTGGGAACATTAGAGGCTGGTACGGTAATAAATTATTTATACATATGTTGAACATATTGAAATAAAAAATAATAAAGTCGTCTGTTTTTTTTTTTTTGTGTAAATCACTTACTTTTCCGCAATATCGCTGTAGGCCAGTATCTTTGGTACCCTCAGCAATTCGGTGTCAATATTGATAATATCGAACTCAAGCTCCTCTTCCTCTTCGAAGAGATCCAACAAATCTGCTGGTGGACTGTTGCGAACCGGGAGATATGGAGGGGGGATTGTAGTGCTATCTTCGCGGAAAGTTTTAAATTCCTCTTCGTCGTACAACCAGGTTACCTATATACATCAATAAATATTCATGGACATTTCACACAGCGCTATCTAGACCCAAACTAAACTTAGCTTGTACTGTGGGAAACAGGACACTCATAAAAGAATTTTTTTTTATGTGATTAAGTGATGGAACGAGCTGAGGGCCCACCTGGTGGTAAGTAGCGACCCCCGCACATGACAACAATAATGCGACTCAGTATAAGATTTGGATCTTACACTGAGTCGCATTCATCCTGCTGCGTCCATCACCCGAGACAGGGATGATACGTCTCATGCGAATATGATTTTACCGGCTCCCACACTCTTCCACCTGAACACAGCAATGCGAGCACCACTGCTTTGCGTCAGATTCCAGATGTGGTGGCAGTACCTCTCCGGTCGAACTTGGCACTTGGCCGAAGTTCTACTGCTACTTTTGGTTGCTCCTTCAGCACCACCCAGGGGTACGTTACGTGTAGGGGATCAAAGGGTACACCTACGAACGCGAGCAACTGGACCCCCCAGACGTCCACTAACGAATACATTCGTCAACTATGATGAATGTGTCTTCCATAACTATTTTTAATCATCTATCATCCGTCCATCGCTAAAGTATAGCAGTTTTATTTTATCATATGAACAGATAAAATCAAAAAAGATCAATGTTCTCATGGTAAGTACTTGCCCTTGATTTGGCATCCTTGGCTCGGACCGCACACTCGGAGTTAGTGGTTAAGCCATCTCCCAAGGAATTGATCTGACTAGGTGTATAGCTGAAACAAGATTGATGCAGACGATATCGCTGATAAAATATATAAAAATCAAGTGTTGTTCGTTAATTTCGATAAAAATCGAAAACGGCTAGACCCATTTGGCAGATTTATATTTCTTTGTTTGTAACAGTAAGGACAAGGCTTGTACATAAAAAAAATTGGAAATTTAACGGGAATGTCGAAAATTGGGAAAAAACTAAAAGTGTATTTTTCTATGCGATTTTCTAATACAGGAAAATATCTATCGAGTCAGCTGAAAATATAAAATTATAATATATTAACATTTCAATTATTTAAAGAATAAATATAATATTATTTTTCAATATCTACTTTGAACAAGCTCTAAAGTAAGGTAAAGAAGGTCTGATCTTGAAGGTATATATTTATTTAAAAAGTTATTTATATCTAAATATTTTTTAAGAATTCAACTATTATAAAATAATGAATTTGATGTTATACTCTCGAGGGTATTCACCTAGTGTCGCGAGCAACATGCTTCACCAAAGAAATTATCTTAGGGAGAAGAAGAATATCTCCTGAAAAACGTTATCGCATCGAGTAATCGATAGCAGTGAGGAAAAAATCTTAGAAGTGTACGGTAGCGACTTATGTACGTTCTGACAATTTTCGCTCATTATATATATCCTTTATAGTGAAGTACTCAACGAACTATCAGCGTATATGGTGGCTGTATGACACGATCCTCAACTTTCCATCCGAAATTTGCTAGTTTACTCCGCAACAATAATAATAACAATTGATTGTTTTCTTTTTTGTTTTTTTTTTTACCTCTGCACTAGGATTCCCTGTGTCGCAGATGGCATGGACAAACACAGAAACACAAACACCCAAGACCCGAGAACAAACTTAATGCTTACCACACAAAGTGTGCCCCGGCCGGGAATCAAACCCGGGACTCCTCGCTTCGAAGGCAGGGCTACTACCAACTAAACTAAGCCACGGAGCCGTTTTCAGATGTCACATTGATCCGTAATGTTAGTAAATCTTAATATTTAATTGTGTTAGTCAATTTGTGTCAACAAAATGACTAAACACTTAATGCCACTTTCTATATTGTGAACAAAAGAATCATCAAGAAAAAACATCGCGATGGAAAAACAATTTGCGCTATCTCTGGAATCAAAAAACCGAAGGCATGTGACATTTATTTACTAATCCAGAATGGGCACTTTTATTGGTAGATTTTATACGGTATGCTGACTCTTGCTTTGAGAATAAACCTGCCAAATTCAAATGTCTGTTTGATTTCCTAACGTTTCAGATGCCCCCGAAAAAAATAATGACCTGGAGAGTAAATGTTACCTGCTGTCAAGATCTCATCCACTATTTCTATAGTTTGTTTCACTAATAGAACGATTTTGAGTTCATTTCTCAAAGCAGTTTAAATGATATTTTAAATGAAGTGCATGATCGTTCCCACTGCAGTAAATCATTGAACGCGGTCTACAACTTTCATATCATGTAACACTATCTAATTCATTCCTTCCTTTGCTTGTTACCTGACACTGGGATTCAGCATATCTTTCCCCTCCTTGTAAGGCTTGGTCATTCGCCGCAGACCCGCGAACGGTGATATTTCGAAATTCTCCTCTAGAGCCTCGTAATTGATTTGATTGTTTAGACACATCACACCTACGGCCACTTCTTTTGACTGAAAGTTCACATCATAAAAGATGACCATGCACGTCTTTGAAATCTGGCTAAAACTCAGCGTGAATGGCAAAGAGGAGTTTATTTAGCACCAGCGACAATTCTAACCATTTGAACTACTCAACCTATTCACATACTAACGTATTGAGACATAAACTGATTCTATACAATTCTCACCTCACAAACCAGTAGAACTCTGTCGGATTCCGGATGTCGCGATATCAGCTCGCTAATGTAGAATTCGCCGTACATCTCGCGTAGTTTAGTCGATTGCCTTTCTATGATAGGAACTATGTCGTCATTATCTTCTTCGCTAGAGAAACATATAGACATTTATTTATTTCCGTAGTAAAACAGAAATATAACTAGGTCCAAATTAGGTACTGTGCGTGGTAAACCAAAATTCAATTTTGGTCTAAAACGGTGTAACTTTAACAAAAAAAGAACATTCGGGAAATGACTTTCGAGATTCGTGATCCATTCACGAAAACAATGGCTCTTAAGTTAATTATTGACAAAAAATATTTCTACTGGCACCTCCATGTAGCCAAAAGCCAACTTTTGTCAATCAGCATCGAAGCTGATTACTTATTTAGATTTACGGTGACAAAGACAACCGAGGTCAGAGCATAGCATGCGACCATCCAATCAGAATGGATCCGAATGGTTGTTTCTAGAAGAAACATTTCGTTGTTATATATATCAAAAGTTTAATATAAACTTACACAGCGCGCCTGATCCTTAGCCTGGGACTAACTTCGGTGCGATCAGCTATGCACAACGCTGGCAGAAGATCGCCGGGCACACCTCGCTCCGAAGCTTGCACCCGTCTGAAAGAAGCTTCCGACCGCGACTGACCGGGAACTAACACTGAAATTAATACGAATAGCGTTTTATTACTTTGGCTAGCCTCAGCTCAGTTGGTAGTAGTTGGTGGTTCGTCACCCACCCAGGATGCTGGATGCCTAAATTTCTATGAATATTTATTTATAACGTTTAAAATAAATATGTAATTCCATAGAACTGGTACAAGCATATACTTAGGGAAAGCGTGATAAGCCAGAGGTATGTATATTTTCAGTCCAAATGATTCCCAATGCTCAAAGATGCCCAGATACCAAAGGTTCTCAGTTAAAAATAAATGTACAGTATACCACATTCAATACGGGGATGATAAACAAGACATATACAACTGAACTGGGCTCTCACATGTCAAGAATATACCTGTGGTCCATTTTTGGGAACTGAAGTGAAAAGGTCAAAGATACAGAAATAATCTTCGATAGTTGCATGGAGTTGCGTTGACGTTACACTAATGCTTAGTTCCGCTGCATGACTAATTAGTCACCTGAGAAACCCTAGTTGCAGGCATATTGCGCATCCGCATTGTGCCCAACCTAGCACATATATATACCTGTTCAACAAACCACTTGACGTGTTTAACTAAACTACTCAAGCGTAGCACCAAGCAAAGCTTCTTTAGAGGCTGTACCATCATCGTAATGCAACGTCAGAACTCGCGTTGGCGAAGTTTTCTTCAACATTCTATACAAAAAATTACACTAAACTTACGTGGATAGTTGACCAGTGACTTCACCATGCCAATGTACTCGACATAAGGGTCATGCATGAAGATAGATTTGAGCATACTATCTACAACGTCTCTAGAGTAGATCGGGTTCCAACATAACATGTGGAGGAATAATGTGTTTCGGGAGTTCAGTTCTATGCTCCTGCAAAGTTCAAATCACACAGGAGTGTTACCAATAAAATATATATTATAACTTTCGAGTTTACTATATGTATTTTAAAGATCAGAAATAAACAAATTATAATTATAATGACATTTTTTTTCATGAGCTAACTCTGGTGTTGACCAGAAGTTGGTGTTTAAGCCGCTCTAAAGTCGCCGAAATGGCTTATATAGCTGATATGCCCTCCGAAACACGAAATAACACTTGTTACTAGAGCATGCTCCGGATCGGGCACCCAATACACGGCCATTTCTATACATACTAAATACACGCCTCGGGTAGGTAAGGCAGAGCCTAAATTAACTACTTTTCATCTTGTAATTTATATGTGAAAATTTTCTTTTAGGTTTTGCCAAGATCTCAAAGCGCAGACCAGACCTTTACGAGCAGTGATTTTAATTTTGTAATTATAGTCGCTCTACTATAGATACACACATTACAAGAGCCGCTAACTTATTTTCATTATTATTCATAATTAATATTTTAACCCACGAAATTTCCATCTTGCGTTCGTTACATGCATCTGTACAACAAGCGCCATAAGTAAATCACAGAACAATAAGCTATTAGATAATGCCTCAAAGTATCATCTATGTTATAGAAGGAACAAAGGTTATGTACTTATATTTTGTCCAAATGTACTCTTCCCAAGCTTGAGGATGGACGCAAGGTACGAGAGGATATTCCCGTGCCGATAGGAATCCTACTAACAAGCCGTTTATATCCAGCTGGCAGATTGAGAGAGCGGAATTGTCACTGAAAAAATAAAAACTGAGTACTGAATACTGAAAATTTGTAGTTAGTAACTATTGCGTGACAAACAAAAATTTTAAGCAGCGTGTCCGAGATAATCACACTGATATTATGAAGGCGAAAGTTTGTATGTGTGTGATGTTTGTTACTCCTTCGCGCTCAAACGGCTTGACGGATTTGGATGAAATTTGGTACTAGGATAGCCTATATCCTGGATTAACACATAGGTACTTTTGATCACGGCAAAGTGCATTGTTTCCTTAGGGGGGGTAACACCACGGGGCGCAGCTAGTAATGTAAATGTCACCATGCATTTCTTCACTTGTATTGCTGCGCTCCGGTTCAAAGTGTTTACACATATGTTCAACCTTCAGGGGGCAGAGGAGAGGTATAGACATCAGTCAGTTTTGTTTGTCCTATGTACCCGGAGATGCAGACAAGAAATGACCTACTTTAAAAATAACCTACTATATTTACGTAAAAAAAACCCTCCCATTTGTAGTGGTAAACCCTCTGTGTGCCAGTCCAAATCGGACTTAGGTTTTTTGCTTATCAATAAATAAGCATGTTAAATAGAGAACCCTAATGTACTGTAATGCAAAGGGCAGACAGCTAAAAGCGCAACTTCTAGTAATGCTGGTAGAATAAACAAATCTCATTTTGAAGAGATATATGATCACATTAGATAATCGACGTCCGACTGTTGTTTAATGCGAAAGTTCTTGGCCATAGACTCATTAATCAGACTCAGAATCATGGGGGAGTCTTCAATGCCGGCTAGCCGCAATCGCCCCAGCGGAGGCGCCCGGAATATACGGGAAACCATTATATTCTGCCACTATTCCTGCAATAATACAAATCCAAGGAAAGTCAACGTCAAAAATATATGAATTCTTCTTTTTGGCCTTACGGTCAACACACGGTTCACAATAACTCAATTTGACACTTTTTGACATTACGGGTTAAAAAGTTCAAGAAAGGAGTTTGCTTTCTTGTTTTCACTATGCTTAAATAAAAATGTCGACAAAATCCGACATAAGGACCCGCGGGCATTAGATCAGAATCGGCGCTAACGGATCCAGAAATTTTATCCTTCTGATTTCTGACACTTCCAAATTTTATTATAATGCACGCGAATCTTTCAGTTCAGAATTTTAACGGCCTAAGAGGAGTACAAACCCCTCCTAATATATACCTATCTAACAGCTAGATATAGTGAGTTCTATTTGCTCACTTTATCTAGCTGTATAATAAGTACCTATCTATTAGGAGGGTTTTATACTTTCTTCTTAGGCCGTTTAAACACACCGCTCTTAAAGGTTGGGAGAACTAGGGATTTCCATGGGCAAGTGCTTCTTTCATCACGATAAAGCACGCGGGATAGATGAAGTTGATTGCAAATTGAAACGTGAATTTTACGCATGTGGGCCACCAACCCTGTATGGCAATCGTCAAATACAAACGTAGGCTTGTTTTATAGAATAAAAAGATAATACACAAGGGCGCCGAGTCGAAACGCATAGCACCATGAAATAAAAATATATGCTTGCTATTTTGCACACATTTCGACGACTGCGCCAGTGCGAATAAACTCAAGTTGAGCATGTGAACTACAAAAAATAATAAACAACTGGCATTACTTATGGTTATTTATTACTTAAAATCAAAGCTCCAAATATTTAGAGAGTAGAAACCGTTTCATGAAAGGCTTTATATAAACTGAACGAAAATAATACCGGCAGTTTGAGCTTTAACTTAAATGATATAAACATTTCATAACTGATTTGAATTCTAAATATACAGAAGACAATTTACTAAAAAAAATAATAATAATTTAGTAACAATAATTCCTACTAGGTCTAATTACATCAATAAATAAGATGACTTCATTTTGTGGGACTCTTTGGAGCAAAATTAGCTCGAACATAATATCGCGAAAAAAAATTACAATTAAAATTTAAACGGTGTAAACCACTTCACCAGTCACATATTAAGGATACAATAATGTCTTATAAGCTGAATTTAAGGGCAATCTTCCTAACCATAATATAAAAGTTATAAACGGCGAATGGACGCGTGACTGCTTCTTCAAATAATATGCACGATTAACCCAACAACGGACGGCCTTAGTATCTTGCAAATGATGCTATAAAAGCATTATTGCAGTGATAGCCCGCGCGGCTACGTGAAACCCAACTCATGGTGCATCTCAATTTAATATGGGCCAGTTAATTGCAATTCGAAAGATATCTCGCGTGGCATGAGCTGGTCTCCAAACGAACGATAAAATGCAGAAGTTCTAAGTCAAAAATTAATAAAAGATTGCTTAAAAATTCAACCTGATACACCAATAGTTTAAGTTTACAAATTAATTGTAATAATCAAACAATTGTTGATGGTGGTATGCTAATGTTAATTTTCCTAAAACCACGCGAAATTGCTACATTACAACATTACGTAACTAAAGTAGTGCTTAAAAGAACGATAGTATTTACAATTCTGTCTTCACTTTAAAATAATTAACCACTAAAATATAAACCCATAACCCGAAAAACTAAATGAATTCATGATATCAAATCTGATAACATCTGAGATGGAAATAAGAATCACATACAAAAAATTCCAAAATATTGCTTATGTCAATGTTAGGCGGACGTTGACCTAATCATAAAAAATAGAATACAAACCCGAAACTTAAAACAGTCAATAATTTACTCTATATAGATTAACTTTGCTGAATATCTTCAAATAATAGCGAAAGCATTTCTCTGAAAGAGACAACAAGCAAATAATAGATCGCTGGTGTAAAATTTTTAAATCGACTACGGCATATTACACTAAGATGGAATAAAGAGCATGTTAGAGCTTGCATATTATTTATTATATATATGAATACCTCAGGAACACTTTAGGGAAACATATTTTTTTTATGTCCTGCATTCAAAACTCATTGATTTTTTGGACAATGAAGCTCAGAAGCCACAGTTAGCTTCGGTTTCATTAGTGGATTATTCTTAACGGCCACAAAAAAACCTACCTCATATTATTACTCGTGATGTGTTTTGTGTTGTAATATTAACTAAATTCTGGGCATGAAATAAGAAAAATATAGATTACCCGAATTATTTTCTATCCACGCACCTACAAACGTTTTATTTACTTGCACACAGGCAAACAGTCAACATGACTTGATTTAGTGTAAAATTAAAGGTACATGACAGCAGGCGAGCAGACAGAAAAACAATGACGAGATCAATAACTGCTTTTTTTTCATCATGTGCGGTAAACGATTACACTATAAAGACAAATATCGCCAATCTATGCTAAATAAAACTTATGACTTATCCCTAATAAAAAAAGTAAATCAAGAGCTAAGAAAATGGATCAATCTATTTTACAACAAACTTCACATAGATTGTCTTTTTACTAGTATAAAAATATGGTCAATATATTACTTTATTTTAAACAATGGAAGATAACATTTTATACTATTCGAATGGTCACTGCATTTAAAGCATTCAATTCATAATTGTCGGCAAATCAAACCACGATTTGTGTATTGCTGATTCAGAGTCTTGTTTTACTTGAGATATACTACATTTTATTACTAATCGAGTTTCAATACTTATACATCTTTCTATATCTAATTGAATTAATCTAGAAGAAACTGGACATAATTGAAGAATCGATAATATGCTTATTGGTACTTAATTACTCCTAACTTACATATTCATATTATTTGAAATACAAAACTAATTTGTAATATAGCTTATCTGCATTTTAACACCTATTCTATTCTAAGCTATGATATCGAAGCATGCGAGTATAGAAGAATTATTACTATTATGTTATGATATAAGGCAAATAACATACTCCACCTATGTTATGTTTTATGATCTAATAACTATCACACAATGCAGCGTAAATAGAAGAAAACCGAGTACATATCGATATACATATTCCATAGAGCACAGCTCATTGCCGACTTTAGTAACTCGTCGCATATAGCTCACCAATGTGTATGAAAATTAGCTATACATCTCTCATCAGCAGTAACTATTTACAAATTATGCATTCCTAAAACGTATACCGACATTCCTTCCTTAGACCACAATAATCACTTCAATTACAACCATTCAATCACTCGCTACTGTAAACCGTAACAGTTTCACTTTCATTAAATATTACATATTGTATAAATGTATTTGAGACCTGTTATAATCGAGTATGCTTTGTGCATTATCTGCAAACCATTGATTACCATAATAATGTCAATTATTAAATTTCTACTTTATATTTATTTCTGTCATATTATTTTTATTATATTTCAGAAAATATTTGCTAGCGCTCAATAATAGGATCACATAATCACATTTTTGTACCCTCACAATGTAAAATAATATCGAACTTTGTTTCGCATAACTATGCGAAATGTGTGCAGCAATAAAAGAGTATCACAACTATTGAATCTAGATTTCACACTTTGCATTTAGCAGACTGTAATAGCTAGTAAGTTTTTCAGTTACTTCAATAGACATTATTATTATTATGTAAGACATGAATATCAATAAAAAATATTGTTTCAATATATCAATGCCACCTGCGACACTGGGGTAGTTAAAGCCCCAGCATTGAGTAAGTATGTGTGAATGCGTTTTCAAACATAGCGTTTGTAAGCTTTGATAGCTCCTCTACACTCTCGTTCAAGGTTCCTCGTCGTGGTAAGCCGAGGCCACACACGTGTCTCCTCAAGGGTCTCAAAGGGTGCCACCCTTTGACTCCGATACTAAACCAACACAGAATGAGAGCGGCGAAGTAGCACGAAGCGACTTCCGACTCTCATCCTCGGCTAACATTCGGCTACTTCGCGAGTTGTGTATTGTGGACATCATACAGGAGGGTAGTTTAAAAAGTAAATATGTTACTGTTGTCATCACTTAGCGGTTAATTTTTGCTTTGGAGGCGTTGTTGGCGGACCACCTTGCTCAGCCGGGGCGCCTATGGCCACGCCTTCGCTGTCGATCTCCGTCTGAAACGAAAATTACCTTCAAACGTACGTCAACAACTCAAGTAGTTGTAGTAAGAGTGGAGTAAATAGTAAAAGTTTACTTAATGTCAACAAAGGATTAGTGTGAAACACGTGACTGATATAGAATCAAATAAGACGACTGCAATGTTTTATCCCTATCTTTGGACTTCAAAGGAAACATTTTTCCATAAAACTTCTATGATACCACACCTCGAAGGTACAACTTATCAAATATCTATAATAATCTGTGTATAAGTACACCTCTAGCTTCAATTCAATAGCTTTGAGCGATATAATTCGAAGTGCGCTTAGAGCCGCCTCAGATACTTGTCAATGCAAGCGTCGTTAAATCTTTGTATAAAATGTGTACATCCAGCTCCAGTGTTTTGAGGTATTGTAGACTAGATTATATAATAAAATAATAAACAGTCACGTACAAAATAGATACCTTTTCGTCTTTATTCGAAGACTGAGGAGATCCAGTTCCATTGTTGGCTGAAGTGTTATCGGCTGCACTTTCACTGGCATCTGTACTTGATGCACCTGAAAGTATTGAATATATATCAGAAAGACACATTTGGAGCGCCTTTGCTTGAAAAAAAGTCTAGGTCGTATTTTCCCCCTACGAGCCTCAAAGCTAAGACTAGATTCTTTTTATGTGGGCGGAAGCCAGTGTCATGCAGGGTTCGATGAAATAATAGATATGTTCTATAAAAGTGACACCACAAACTGCGGGAAAAATGGGGCCCTGTTCTTCCGCGATCGCTTGGAAATTCATTGATGTGAAATCACCAGACCCAGATATGTGATGATGAACTCACCACTGTTATCAAAGTGCAACAGAATCGAAGTGCAAACTGTGGAGTGATTCGCACCCTCCTCCTCAGGAATTTATTACCACCCCGGGGCTAGGTGTTCAACCTAGCCCTAGGGCAATCAGTGGCGGATTTACCAGCAGGCTGAGTAGGCTCGAGCCTAGGGCGGCAGATTTTGGGCGCGGCAAATTTGGGGAACGATTTTTTTTGATTTTTTTTTTTTTACCTCATAGTAATCAAAAAGATTTTGTTTGACGGTTTTCTGTTCATTATTGTGTAAATAGCATACATTACCCCGTCCATACATGATTGAGCTTCGATTAGCTCAAAAATATACCGAAAAATTATTTTATGTATGATATGACAATTATGTGAACTTATATGAATTCGGCAGCCTGTATAATTATGATGATGAAGGACTAGCGTTTCCGCGTTTTCTTTGTAGTGTTTCCGCGATAGCTAAAATGCTCCCCCTTTGTAGCCAATAGTAAATCAGCTGCGAAGCCATCACTATTACTACCAGCCTGGTATGTAATGAGTTTCGCGATCCGCTTCATGGATCGTGTCGAGGTTGTATCGGCAGTCGTGCGAAATTATGAACAAATGCACTCGCGTCTGTCATCATGCCAAGAGTTTCTGCCATCGCCTGGAAGTTCTCTTTGGATGACGGAACTGACGTGCACCAATCTTCGAGCCGAGGGTTTCCGGGATCATTTGAGAGTTCTTCTCCTGGTTAATCAAGCTCCGAACTGGTCATTAATGTGAACATACCAGCTTGCACGTGATGATAAAGATCGAACACAGAGACAAAGACACACAGACACACAGTCTCTGAATTTGTGCAGTGTGTTAACGCGATCGCTTGTTATAATGTACTAGTAACTAAGATATGGGGCCGTTACTGTTGTGAACTTACCAGCCTGTATGTGATGAGTTCCACGCTCCGCTTCGTGCTCGCGGACCACCGCGTCGAGGTTGTAACGGCGGCGGTATGAAATGAAGAACGAACGCACGTGCGCCTCTGTCTTCGTTCCAAGGGTTTCCGCGATCGCTTGGAAGTTCCTCCCTGGATAAAGTAATAAAACTTTTTCATAACTTTATAATGTATTATCAAAATATTAAGTTGGATTTCCTTAGCTCGGGACCTTGCATGCAGGATAACGTCGAGTTTTATGAAAAGGATAATTCAAGATGAAGGGAATAAAAGCATTACCAGTAATCGAACCAAATATTTATTTATACAAAACATTGGATATACTGGATTTATATATCCATTGAGTTGGATGCTGCACGGTTTAAGACAAAGCCCAAGAGTGATGAGATAACGAATGAAACTCACCATATTTCCGGACAGCAGTTACGGCCATAAGTAGCTCATCATTGGTCCAGCGCGAGTTGATTTTCGCAGGAGGCTCACCAGGCCTCAGCTCATCCACGCCGCTATCACCGACTTTCCGCTTCATCGCACTCAACTGTTGCTTGTTTTGTTGGACCTAACCATGAATATCAATATCAATGTATGATCATGTCTTGGCGTAAGGACGGTGTTTTAGGAAATAAAACTATTATCTGTGCATATCTGGATTATCCAATACTACTCGGGACGAGGGATAACAAACGCACAGCGATCAAGCATGATTGATGTCTAGCTAATAATAATGATGTAATCGAAACCGAAACAACTAAAATCTATGTGTGCAGAATACATTTTCCTATTTCGATTAGCGCTAAAAAAATAACCAATAATTAATATCCGTTGTTCACACATTCCCAAATAACATCACACAATAAGTCTAACGCGAAAGTGTCAAAGTAAGAATGAGAATGCGTCTGTAAGAGCACTACATAGCGACATGTGGCGGTTGGTCTTACTTGTCTCTTTAGGGATATAATTTCTCTGTCCATAGCTCTGAGCATGGCCTCGCCCTGATTGAGGTGAGGCGGCGCGGAGTCGCCTGGCTGCGGGCCGGTCGCCATCGCCACGAGATCGTCATGATTGATGTAAATGCCGCGAGGCAGCCGGTGCTTGTACCGCTGCTGTTTGGAGCCGGGCCCGCGCCTGCCGGACGGCCCGCACAGCGGTCGCATCGTCCCCGTACGTCTGTCACATCACCGCCAACGTCAAACCCTACTCTATTCACACTCTAATATAAACACATGCAAAATTATTGCGATGATAAAGAAACTGGAATCGTTACCGACCTGGCGTGCACGAGGCAAGCCTGACACAACTTTTGCGAGTTGTGTGGCGTGATTTGGTTGCACAGAATGCCGCAAACGGTGCAGAGTTTCCCAGCGTCGCCGCCGCCCTCGCCCTAAACCCCAATAATATTTTACTATGCTGCCACGAATGGCGCTCATACAAACTAGTAGTATTATGAATGGACAGTCACTAACACAAATTATCTCTCACACACTTCTTTTAAAAACCCATTAGATTGTATAAATGATATTCTGCACACATTGATAGTAACACGCTTTCTGCATGGGGCTGTTAAAGGAAGCATGCGGGAACACTGGGGAGTTTTACCATGGGAAAGGATTAGGTGAGCTGTGGTGGGATTGAACATAACAAAATAAAAAACTTTTGTATTACATATACATTTTAAAACCATCGAATCATTTTGTATTACATATTTTCATTTTATGCCATTTATTAGTAAGTTATTTATTTCGAAAATCCGTCAAGCATTATAGTAGTATATGAGAATATTTTGCACCACCATTACGAAAAGGAATACACTGGTTTTAAGAAGCATTACGGATTTTATTCTCACAATGCATTATGTAATCCTAATCATTTACGAGAAATTTGCGTTACAAAATTATATAATGCCGTCGCCAGACACGCGGGCTAAATTTGGGCACACCTTTTCGATATGTATATTTGAATAAATTGTATTAATGACACTATTTACTCAATTTTAACTACACATACATAGCTATACTTTTAAAAAAGAAAGCTTGCAATACTAATTTTTCATACAATATTATTTCATTTACTAGAAATGTCAATTTTTTTTTATGATTTGGCAAATGTTTGACTAAAACTTTGTTGAGAACAACAGACAATATAGATAGTAAAAACCTAATGAATGTTCAAACTTTGCAGATGTACGCAAATGCTTGCACCACAAACAATTCGCAACATAATAGGTAGTTGTGCAGTCTGGTGACGGCTTATCTGTCTAGTTTTTTTAGTTTTATCAATAAAAAATGCAGAGTGGCGAAATATTATACAAAATAGCATTAAGAATATATCAGCCAATGATTTTTTTTACTAAAAATTATATGTAGTTGTTGATATGAAATCATATGACAGACACCAATTTACTTTTGCATTACAAGGTTATACATGATGACCTGTGGCATAGACATAGACTGTATGACAATGAAAGCCATTGGGTGCATACAAGGCATAATTTTTGTTTAATGGCAGTGCACATATTTTAACACATCAAATGCTGATAATGAAATTTGATGAATCACATGACCTAATTAATGACAAACTTCAAAGTACAATTAGGCTCATGAAACAACATTGAAACAGAGGAAGACTTAGCAGTAAAATGTGTAAGAGACGAGGTGTACTGACAGGTAGCCAGGAAGCACATCACACACCTGGTTGACTGGCAGGCCCGAGGCACGCAGCGAAGGCCCACCAGGTGTCCCTCCATCACGAACAATACCACGGTGGTAAGGCCACTTCTGTCATATTTAACACAACACTCAACTCCAAAATGTTTTGAAATAATTCAATACCATTCAAGAGAACTCATAGCTTCAGTTCCAAATGAGACAGTTCGACTACATGCAAAGAATGCAGAGCAAATAATAGTTAATTACAAGTTAGATGCTCAAAATGCAAAACTGTTCATTTTGCAATTTAAAATCGAGTCACCACTCTGCATTTTTGAAAGTGTGTAAATTTTGTTTTATTTTGGACAATCCAGATATACTGTCAGTTAACCTTCAAATAGGGGTAAACATTAGTGTTAGGAATTTATGTGACATTGAGGACAAAATATGAACAACATAGGTAATATTGGAAAACCCAAACCAATGTACAATTTGTATTTTATACAAACCTTTTCATCATTGTCCGATTCTTTGTCAGATCCACCAGGTTCAGAGCCAGCTCCTGATTCTCTTTTGCCAGTCCCTGAGCTTGTGGCATTGCGACCTTCACTAACAACATCCATAAGTGATGCTCTAGCTCTTGTTTTTTTCCATGAGTAGTAATATTTAACCAATGATGCTATTGATTTATCTGGTAACTGCAAAGCAATTTAATTCATTGGACACTCATTACCATTTTATGTGAAATTATATTATTGACATTCTGAACTATGACATAGGTCCTCTCCGACCAAAGTATAAGACCTCACACACTGTTGCACCTTCACCCGAAATGAGGATATTACATCTCATGCGCATAATTATGATTTGATGTTTAAGTGGCAGCTGTGAAGTTGTTGCTTCTATTTAAATTTGTATTAAAATAAACCAATAATAGAAGAATAATAAAATGAACATATTTATGATAACTTCACTAACCATTTGTCTTATCCTATGAAAACTTTTTCCATGAAACTGGAATGCTTGCTCAAACAACACTTTATCCTCAACTGTCCATTCATCAGGGAAAGGAGTGAAGTTTGCTAGGTCCATGGAAGCTCGGTTCAGATCATGTTTATGCCAGAATAACATTCCTAGGGCTTGTTCTCCATTGTATCCATACTTTTCCTTTGCTGTTGTAATGTATTCATCCACTAAAACAATTTAATTATTATTAAGCTTAAATCCAATTGATAGATTATTAAGACATACACTGCTAGTAAACTCACATTTTAAATCTGATATGTCAGCTGTAGGCGACCAAACCAGTAAAGCTCGGTCATTTATAGTTTCTGGTCTTCTTTGCTCCACAGGTTCCAACTCTGGGCACACGGCTTGATAGTCCCTGCCCACTCTTATTTTCTCAGCTGCAAACGGCACTACTGCTTGGTTTGGTTTTACACAGGTTGATGAGATGAACCCAGCATGATGATGATGATGATGATGACGGTTAGCATAAAAATAAAGCATGAAACACATGAGTTAGTTTCAATTTAGCTTATGCAGTAAACAACAAGTACCCTTTTAAGCCAGTTGTAATAAGGAACAGACGTATCTAAGCTGACGCATTATCTTCAAGTGCGGCGCAGCACACAGAAGTCACGTACGTGTGCTTCATTGACGAAACTTGTTGCAAACATAGTTTGAAAAGAGCTTTTCGTAAAGCAAGTAGGCTGAAATGTATTAAGGAACTTACCATTCTCATCTTCAGAACTGGAATCAGGACTTCCATGGCCATTGGGGCTTGGCCCCCTTGACCGCTTCCCGTTTCGAACGTCGTTACTTCTTTCTGTTATCACCATGATTTTGCACTTGATTACAATGTGATCACTGGATTTGTCTTTTACTTATATCGAGGCTTACAGGCTACTAAGGCAGCATTTATAGAAATAAAATTAAATGAGGAGCTTTACAATATAATTCAAACGTGATTCAAACCACCGCATCAATAATCTGACAAGCGAGTGAATATTGTAACAAATGGTTTAGTGGCGTCTGTACTGATTGCACCAAATTTTTGCTGAATAAATAAACACATTTGAAAAGAATAAAAATAATAGTTAGTGAAAGTAAAAATGCTTTTGCATTAGTTTGGATATAAATAAAGGTTATTTCGCATTAAATTTGAAATGCTCTTCAATACTTTAATTTAATACATATGGCAACATCGTTAATACAGGCTTTTAAAAACGTCTCAATACGCTAATATGTAATCTAAAACCCGATTTTTTCTGAAATGATTTATAAATTATGAACTTATTTATAATCAAAAATTAATTAATTATATATACAAAATCCTAAAGCTTAAATCGGGCATTGAAATAATTTCTATTTTGTACTTCACGAAAATAATTAATGTTACATGGTGGAAACTTGATTTGTATAATTGTACTACTAGATGGCGCTTCTCCCACTCTGCTCTACCAGCAGGCTGCAACTGCAAACGCTGCTCACTGCCTGCATTATGCAGTTGGAGGAATTGAGTAGCTGGTAGTAGAGTAGTTCCACTGGTATGTTCTAAAATGAGATTTTTATTTAATACCTAGCAGATAACGACCTACGTAGTACGCATCTTACCAACGTTTTTATAGCCATAGCCACCAGATTCGAACATAATTTTATTCTGTGGAACGCGATCAGATTGGCTTCAGAGGCCGTATTCTCCCGATCTCACACACACTCTAAAAACTCTACGGATAGATGAAACTTTTTGAATTGAAGTTCAATTTAGTGTAACTTTGATTCTGACACGGGCCCCAGTGTAATAGCCCTCCTGATTGGTGAATTCGATTACCATCCATCCATTAAAATATTCAATTCAATATTGAGTAACTTCGTAATTTATACACAATTTCAAGTCAATTTTCAAGTTTATTTGAAGTAATTTACAAGTTCTCACTTAGTTTAGGTTTTAGTAGCGTTATGGTTACAATATCAATATCTAAATCTTGTTTTTGTACCATTGTTATATGAATAAATAAACTAAACTAAACTATTATTAAAAGTTTTATTAGGTACTTACATAATTTGTTGGTTCTGCTATGCTATTTATGCATAAATATATCTGGATATGTCCAAACGATACTTGAGATCTAAATGACTAATTATGTATAAGTTTGAATCACTAATACTTACCAAATTAGTTCTATGAACACAAATTTTTTCATGCGGCTCGTGTCGTATCTTTATTTTTCTTAATCTTGCACGACTAAGGGGATTATAAATTCATACATATCATTCAAATCGGTCTACAATAACCGAAAAATTAAGTAACAATTATACAAAAATACTTTTACCTTCATTGAGAACTTCCTTCATATATTTGAAGTTGGTTATAAAACCATTTTTCTCCTATCTGTCAAGAGAAAAATGTAGCAAATAATCTTTTAAGTTATTTAATTAAGACTGAAATTGGTTTAGCAACAGATAAAAGTCTTGCAAACATTTCCATGGGCGAACGTATCACAAAGATAGTCTCACCGAGCCATGAAATGAAATTCAATAGAAACTTTAATACAACGTGCTCTAATCGGCGATATGACGAATGATTTTAAATGAGCAAAGTTTATGGCCTCATGGCATCTCGCGGTAATATCCCGGCATGCTCATCGCGCCTCGATGTGCAAGTTTTGAATTTTTTCTTTGTTTATGAGACGAGTCATCGCGGTAACGCTACGATCTGTTGCGAGTCTGCTGATGAAATTATCGTACCGTCCTCGGTTTGATTTCCTATCAATAGTAGGACGGACTCATCTCGATTTACTCATGGTGACGGTCCATAAGGTTGCTTTACCAATTTCAGTTATTTCTTCCGACTTATTTTCGGTGGATAGATTATTCCAGTGTCTATACAGTTATCTGTATTATCCGTGTCTAATAAATGAACATTATTTAATGGAATCGAAATTGGGATTATAAGTTTAACGGCTCTTTTTGTCTGTGTCTCGTGATCAATACCTTTGAGCTTTGAGGCAACGTAATTTTAAAATCGATGGTCTGATAACAAATTATTTAATTTGGCGGGCAGCGGTGGAGCCGACACAAATTAGATACAATAAAATAGAGTTATAATTATGATAACTCATGTAGAAAGGTGATTTTTAGTTAAAATATTATCTATTTCGGCCATCCAAAACTCACACACTATTTCCACTTTTATCTACCAAGTTTTAGAAAGCTGGGTAGAGATCTATCTCTACCTATATAGGTATCTATCTCTATATAGGTAGATAAATTCGCAAGGAGGTAAATAACAATGCATAAGATCAAATTAGCTCGAAAGGCATTTTTTAGACATATTAAAAATCTATTGCTTAGTGCTCAAATTGACTTCGATCTAATACACTGTACAATCGATTTCCAGTTGCTCGCGCCCGTAGGTACTTTGATCCCCTACTTTTTTACTGATACTGCCACCACACCTGGAATCTATACCGCCAAGCAGAAGTGCTACCATTACTGTGTTCCGGTGGGTGTGGGTGCCGGTGAAATGACATCCCCGAGACGATGATCGGGAGATCGGGAGATGGACGCAGCAGGATGAGTGCGACTCAGTGTAAGATCCAAATCTCATAATGAGTCGCATTACTGTTGACACCCACCAGGTGGGCCCACAGCTCGTTCCATCACTTAATCAGTTAAAAAAAATGAAAAAAAAAGTTAGGTATTTATGTAAAGGATTACAAATTGACCTTAGCATTGAGATAGCGACGTATACACAGCAGTTCTTTTGTGTCTTTAGCCATCGTAGACAGAAATCTTAGTCCTTTTTCTACGTTATCCATCCTAGTAGACAAAGCAATACAGCATGTGACAGTGACAGATGATTGATATGATTGCTTGATTGGATTTTATTGTCAGTCCATTGTCAAATAGATTTGAGTTGATTGATATGCTTTGCCATGAGCTGTAGTATTTTTAAAGTAATTTTTATTTTCCTTCATCGACGATTATAGTGTAGCACTGTAGTGTAGATAACTATTATGTGGCGCTGTAACTGCTTAGTGCACAGGTGCTGAAGATTTCAGCATTCAGTGCGCCACGCACTATTGCCACACAAGCCATCATAGTCACACGAGATAATGGCCCTACCGTAAATTGTGGAATTGTTTTGCCGAAAAAGTGTACAACAGATATGATTGTTATGTAACGGTTCTTAAAGTGTTCTCTGTGTTATTTTGTGTTCGTAAAGATGAGGACGGTGGCTTTGATTAGTGGCGGCAAGGACAGCTGCTACAACATGTTGCAGTGTGTCGCCGCCGGCCACTCTATCGTGGCGCTGGCCAATCTCCAACCGCTCGATAAAGGTACGCGAATCTGATAGCCAATTTAGATACATGTACTCTAAGCACCACACACTATTATAACCACACTATCAAATGATCGAAAAAAACTGAAAAATGCTTCAATTTTGAAATGAATATAGTGTGGTAGGTATTATTTATTAAAGCCGTACTTTATGGATGTATATTTATATAAGATTTTAAACTTTTCAGATGAAATGGATAGCTACATGTATCAAACTGTGGGCCACCAAGGTATTAACCTGTATTCCGAGGCAATGGATTTACCACTCTATAGAGAAACAATATCTGGCTCGGCCGTAGACCAAGGAAAGAACTATAAACCCTCTGATAATGATGAAGTTGAGGATTTGTACCGGCTACTTTCTAGGGTCAAGGTAAGTACAGCTCATTTGGTATCTTTTTATTTTTAAATAGCTGCCTCAGTGCTACTGTTTTTTCAGGTGTAGATATGGATTTTCATAACGAATGTCATTGTTTCCTCAGTTACCAAATTGCTTGATAGATAGTTGAGCATGCAAAAGGCTCGAAGCTAACACCATGTGCGTGATGAATTAGAGTTAGAATCCTGAGAATAAACTCTACCAGTGAACCAAGGTGACTTTGGAAAAGATCCATTGACATTGTAAATAAATGTTAACTTAAATCTCACAAGAATGAACTAGCGTTATCTCAATAAATAGCTAAATATGTGCCACTGATAAACATTGAGCAGTATTTACCCTCATAAGATAATACTTTGATTACTACAAACTGATATTATATTATCTACTTTTTTCTACAGACTGAATCTGTAACTGAAGTTGTATCTCAATATAAGGTATCTGAAATGGCCAGTAACTTTATTATTATTTGTCTAATAGATGCAGACTGTGAAGACCATGGCCATGTTAAAATTGAACCCACATTTATTGGTTATCAGTTTGTAACTAAAACATTTGAAATCAAAGTGTTAAAATTTAACCATTCTGTATGATAATTTTATTTTATGTGATTGTCCCTTTATGTAATGCTTAACAATCTATCCCAATTCTTATAAAACTATAGCAACCTTGTTTTCTGAGAAATAATATCAATGTTGTTATGGTAATATGTAGATTACATATAGACATTTGTTAGTTCAATATCAGAACTGGTCATTAGCAGCACTATATAAAACTGCTGCGGAAACAAGACTTACTATTTTTGTTTTAGGCTGAAATGGATATTGAAGCTGTAGCTGTTGGTGCCATCTTATCTGATTACCAAAGAATAAGAGTTGAAAATGTGTAAGTAGAACAATATCAATACCCCATTACCTTTAACTGACTTCAAAAAGATTCTCAATTCAGCTTTGTGCTTTTTTGTGGTGTTATGTCATATTTTCTCTAATTGTTAACCAATAAAGATAATTCTTTTTTGTTTAATAGGGTGTACACCCTACTAAACAAAAAAGTACTCTGAGGTACTCCCATAGATGTTTCATGGAAATTTCCAGGGTGAAAAATAGGGGTGGAAGTATTAGAGTTGAGTTATTAGCTTTGTTAATCAGTCCCTAGTCTGTTGACCACAGATTCCCTTTATTGTTAGTACATCGCAGCTAGCCTGAACAAATGCTATTTACTGTGATTAAATTGATAGAGTCAAGAAGATTTTTAAATTCTCAATGTCCAGATACAAAATATAATATTTATTAATCTAATTCTGGGTGGGGGTGACTAGTCCTGCACTGACGTCCCGCATAGGGGTGTATTGTGCATTGTCCCCCGTTGTTAACTAAACCCTACCCCAGCCATCCCAAATCCTTCATATATTGGAGAAGGACACTGGGATGTTGTTGGCAGGTTAGGTTATTAATTAATATTTATTAATTTAATGCATTATTTCTAAGTATACAAGTCTTATTAATTATGTCTAATGTTATTTCAGGTGTCGTCGATTAGGTCTAGTGTCCCTTGCATACTTATGGAGGAGGAACCAAAAGGAGCTGTTACAGGAAATGATTGACAGCGGCATTGAAGCTATTATTATAAAGGTAAGTGGAGCTGAAATGTTTATTATTTGGTACTCATAAATTTCACTAAAATTCTAGTAAATGAGTGTCTCAAGATAACGGCTCCATGCATATGTGAACGGGCGCGATGCGAATTGGACCTTTCCATACTAAACGGCCCCTGTTGCATTACCATACACAGGTACACCGGGTTTCCCATACTAAAGATGGGTAAGTCCTTGTAGTTATTTATGATAACTTAAATGTTTCATCACATTTGTGTCCATGTACATAATGAAGTTAAACATTGTACCAAGTAATCTTAGACGTTATTAACATTTAAAACTGTTGATGACATTATCTGTATCAGGAAGTTATTTACTTTCATGCACATTTTAATACTACTCATCAAAACTACAGCTAATGATATTATGTATGTATAGACCATGTCTTTGTTTCTGTAGGCATTGTAAACAATGTAGCTTATTTAATTACTTGATATATATTTAATAAATTTGCATAGACTAGTGGTTCACCCCGAACTGGATTATATAGCCATCCACTGAGTACAGAGAAATAATATTGGGTGTGTGAATATGACTCCGCCCCTTTTTGTCAAAATAAAACACATTTGTTCGCTTACAAAATTAAAAAAAAAAAATATTGAAAGTATGCTCCATCTGCAGCTACAACCTTCGCCCATCGTTCAGGTAGTTTTCGTATTCCTTGCTGGAAGAAGTCCTGGTCTTTTGAGCTTATCCAGTTGTCAATCCAAATTTTGATACTTTCACATGAAGTAAACTTTTCTCCAGTAAGGTCTGTCTGCATCGTCCGGAATAGGTGGTAATCCGAAGGAGCTATGTCTGGTGAATATGGCGGGTGGGGTAACACTTCCCAGTCCTGTCCCTCTAAATATCTTTTTACGACTTCTGCGGTATGCGGTTTGGCATTGTCATGCTGAAGAACTAATTTGTTATGTCTATTCACCCATTCTGGTCGTTTTTCTTCTATGGCTCGCTTCAAACGCATTAGTTGTCGTCGGTAAACTTCTCCATTAATAGTTTCAGAGGGTTTGAGCAACTCATAATATACAATACCTTTCTGATCCCACCAAATACAGAGCATGACCTTGGCACAGTGAATATTTATTTTTGGCTGTGATGGGCCTGGTTCGCCTGGTTTCACCCAAGCTTTTTTGCGTTTAGGATTTTCGTAGTGTATCCATTTTTCGTCTCCTGTGACTATCCGATGCAAAAATCCTTTTCTTTGCTGTCTTTGAAGCAGCATTTCACAAATGGTTTTCCGACGTTCCATGTCTCTTTCTTTTAAATCATGTGGAACCCAGTCACCGGCTTTTTGAATCATTCCCATCATTTGTAAACGCTTTGCAACAGTTGAACGATCAACATTTAATGCTGCAGCTAATTCTGATTGAGTTTGGCAAGAATCTTCCGCCAATAATGCTTCCAATTCAGCATCTTCAAATTTTTTTGGTGGTTTTCCATGTTCTTTATCCTCAGTACTAAAATCGTTATTTTGAAATCGTCGAAACCATTCCTTGCAAGTTGTATTAGACGGAGCATGCTCACCATAAATCTCCACAAGCAAACGATAAGTTTCCGCTGCAGTTTTCTTCGCAATAAAATAATGTAATAACACTTCCCGCAAATGACGTTTATTTGGAATAAAAACCGACATTTTCGAAAAGGTGAAAACAATTGTTGCTTACACTTCAACCAAATATCATAAAATGCGTTAGATAGCTGACATTCAGTACTATCGAATACAAGTATGGTCATTTATTAGTACACGTAAACAATACTAAAAACGACATCTGTTGAGAAAGGGCGGAGTCATATTCACACACCCAAATACATTAAATTAATAAATATGAATTAATAACCTAACCTGCCAAAAACCTCCCAGTTTCCTCCGCTATATAAAGGAGTTGGGATGGCTGGGGCAGGGTTTAGTTAACAATGGGGGACAATGCACAATACACCCCTATGCGGAACATCAGTGCAGGCCTAGCCACCCCCACCCAGAATTAGATTAATAAATATTATATTCACATACACCATAGTTTCATCCAGTCTTTGAAAGTCTATCATATAGCTGCCGTACCAAAACCGGACCTTCACCGTTTTCCCTGGTTCAAATTTCTTTTGATTGTCAACAGGTGGCAGCTTTAGGTCTCGATCCAAGGATACACCTTGGTATGACGATTCGCGACATACAGCCCCACCTGCTAGTTATGCAGGAGAAATACGGACTCAACATATGTGGAGAGGGTGGCGAGTATGAAACCTTCACTCTCGACTGTCCATTGTTCAAGAAGAGATTAGTTATGTAAGTTTTCGCTATATTAAAATATACCGCACTGTACAAGACTAACCTGTGGCATGTTTCCACTGCAGGGACACCTATCTAACATCCCACTTACATGTGAATGTTTTGTCTTCAAATTTCAACAGAAAACATGGTTATTTTCAGTCTCTCAACATATTTTTTGAAGTGAAAAGTCATTGAGTAATTTTAGTCACCGACCTTCAGATTTAAAGTTGACGTTGGGACTACAAAGCCACCACGCTCTCAATAAACTTAATCGTTACAAGCTTTCGCTTCGCTCGCAGTGTTTCTAGATAAAAGGTACTCCATGTGCTTTTTGGTACTCCTGAAAATCGACATCGGTTGAGTAGTTTTTAAGTTTACACATTTAAACACCCAAGACCCGAGAAAAAACTCCATGCTCACCACACAAAGTGTGCCCCGTTCGGGAATCGAACCCGAGAGCCCTTACTTCGAAAGCAGGGCTACTACCAACTAAGCTATGGAATATGTCGAATGTAGAATAATGGATTTAAATTGATTTTGATTGTTTCTGATTTGTGTGACGAATGAAAACCGAATTAAATGAACGAATATGAAATGAATAAAGAAAATCTATTTCAATCCCAGTGGCCTTGTAATCAATACCCTCTTTAATTTATTGAAGTTGCAGTAGTCGTCGGAGTCGTGAAGTTTATTAAATATAATTGCAAACAGACGCGTGACGTACGAACAGCAACGTAAGCTTAAAATAAATACCTACTTAGTTACGTTTTAATTGTATTGCAATCTTTATTCTTTTACGACGCAGAATTTTACCTATCATCTTTATGGCGCACCTGTAATGTTATAGTGTAACTAGGTGCGCCCGCGGTTAAAACTCCACATAAGACTATGGGAAAAATCGGACAGAAGTTGTGTTTATTGCAATCACTAAAAAAAATATTTTACTTTTTGGGATATATATAAATAATATACCCTGGATTAACAGGCCTATGTGTTAATCCAGGGTATGATCTACTTTCGTTACAAAATAATCAAAATCCGCTCATATAAATATTAGTATCATATAAATTGGTCAAACATTTTCAATTATCGTGACGGAAACTCGCTCTTACAACGAGCTTAACGTACATTCTGAGCGATAGACAGGGATAAGCCGCCCATTTTCATTATCTGTTAATATATTTTTCTCCAAGTAAAAAAATATTCTAATGTATGTTTTTTTCTTTCAAACTAGGCCTTAGAAATTACGATCATATAATAACAAAAAATAAACAAGTCAAATCGGTCAAGCCTTTCGTGATTTTCATACATGCAGCAATTGATTTTTATTGCCATAAGCCACAAATATTTTACAACTTTCTAATTGTCCCAATTCATAATACAGGATTTCATCTTTACAGAGACAGCAAAGAGTTGGTAATGCACTCCGACGATCCGGTGGCCCCGGTCGGTTATTTCAACCTAAGCCTACATCTAGAAACTAAGGAACAACGCGACAAACTACCTCCCGTCAAAAGCTCACTCGACTACATCAACGATCTAAGCGATAACGTATTCAGCGATATAAGCGACATTGAACTGAGCGAGACGGAACTAGAGTCTATCGAGATGTTAGAAAAGGAGGAGAAGAAGAAACAAAGCGAACTGAATCCATTGCTCACATATTCTGGAGACAAAGTTGACAGTGCCAATGATGTAGATAATAATGACAGTTTAGAGAGTATAGAAGAAGGGTATGTTTATGAGACGCGCGACGAGGGTGAACGGTCCCCGGTATTGGACCACAGATCTATTTATGGGAACAAGCAGGGGTGGTACTTCATTGGCGGGATTGTGGGCGAAGGGCTCGATACGAGGATAGCGACCGAAGACGCTATGAAGAAACTTATTAGTAGGTAAACTTGTTCGGAAGCTTTATTTTGTTAGTTTAGTTGCACGCTTTTACATTCAGCATGAATTCAAGGAACGTAGTTAAAATTATTGCAGACCCTTAGCCCTTAGAACCTCGCTGTTATAATCCAACAAGTCAAAATTTATTGGAATTTTCCATTTGATCATCACATTCGTTAAAATCAAATCATCAAATCAAATTGATAAAAGTATCAATTTAGTAATGTTAGTTTTTTGCTGAGCTATAATCCTTTCAGGCAAATTATTGGATTTAATTCTCATAACCCCGCCCAATATTTCAGACTTGCTCGATTCAAAGAATCTGCAACTACCTGACATTTGCTCAGTAAACATTTATATGCGGGATATGAACGAATATGCAGCTCTGAACGATGTGTACGTGGACACGTTCAACTTCCCGAACCCGCCTACGAGAGTATGCGTACAGTGCCCTCTACCGGCAAACGTAGGACTCATACTTGACGCTGTAAGTAACCTAACACACCTATACATAATAATTGGCCTGCAAGGTATGAACGAATAAGCAGACCTGAATGAGGTATGTGAAAGGAAACGGTCTACTTCCCAAGCAAGTTGACACGAATTTGCGCCGTATAAAGGCATTTTGGGGGACCATGTTGCTCGCATCAGTAGTAGGTAAATACCCTAACGGTCTTATAACAAAACGTGGATTATCTAGTTCTAGGTTTAAACCACCAATATCCATGTAATAAGAACGTAAGAGTCCCTACACGTATCCCCCTGGGTGGTGTTAAAGGAGCAACAAAAAGTAGCAGTAGAACTTGCGTTAAGTTCGTCCGAAGGACTGCCTCCACACAGACTCCATTCCAAGCAGTGGTGCACTCGCATTGCTGTGTTCCGATGGACGGTTGTAGGCTTGAGGCCACAGAGGCGTATCAGAGTGACGACCGCAACGAGATACGACTTGGGTTTTCTCATACTTTAGTCGGGGGAGACCTGAGTCATATTTTTGCTGTTTATGGGCGGCGGTAAACATTCAACATCATGTAGGCCGTCTGCTAGCCCTGTCACAATAACAAAAAAAGCCATATACTTGACGCTGTACGATTACTTGCAGCATCAACTATATAGCACATATAAATGCACTTCTTAATATAGAATACACGTATTCGCAAGCCGGTACTTGCGAGAAACACGTGTATGTATGTGAAAAGTTCAACAGGTTTTTCACCTTACACTTATACAATAAACAAAATAAAGTTCAATTGGATGCTACCCCAGATATGCGCATACAACGGTCGGATATAACACCGAACTTTAAAAGGAATAATTGAAAACAGCAGTGAAACAATTTCATTCTTCACATTAAAAGTTAAAGTTAAGAATAAAGTGTTTTATTTTAAAAATATTTGTAATAAAAGTTTTTGTTCCTATTTCAATTATAGTGGCTTCGGTTTATAATCATTTAATTTGGAGTTCCGTAAAATAAAAGGTGTTTGTTGGGTGTTCCATTATTCTAATAGTTTAGGAACCCCTTGTCTAATGTCTTATTATTATATCTTGTCTATTTAGTTGGCTTCATAAGCTTCTGTCTCTTTCCATGAATGAAACATGGAAAGAGACAATATATTTGGACAATATAAAAAAAGTAGGAGATGATTTAATGTCTGTTTAATAAATTTTTTAACCAGTCACTAATCGTCGTATATATTTATTAAATTAATTACTGTTTCTCATCACACTATCTGCAATTCATTGTCGTGTTTGTATAGGTTGCGCACAAATCAAACCCGAGTTACTGTGAGACTGATAATAGCAAAGAGCGGTTGACGATGCATGTGCAGGGAATTTCACATTGGGCGCCAGCCAACATTGGCCCTTACAGCCAAGCTATCAAGGTATGATTTTGAATTAAACTTAACATTATGGAAATATATCCAAATGGTAGTAAAGGGTCCAACTTTAAATCTGAAGGCAGCCTTCGGCTTCTTTCATTATTCATTGACCAAATCAATGTGTTCTAAGCTTGAAAAAATTATGTGCGCAAGACCAAGTTCTAAAAACGATGGAAGATTATCGCGAAAGAACCAAAATGTCCTAGAACTAAAAATTTACAGTTACATCTACCAATCCAGATTAGGCTGCCGTATCAGATAAAAGCCCGTTCACTCAATATTAAGAAGCTACCATAATGTTGTGAATCGCAGTAGCGAAATATTTAGTATTAGGGTCGGAAATGCTTTAAACAAGCGCTAAATTTAATGATGAGAATGCATGTATACCCACAGGGGTTACAAATTTATTAGACTTTGAAATGATATGTCATTCTTTCTTACACAGTTTGCAGGAATATCGCGTGCGAAGAGGACTTAAACTTTCCTACTTAGTTATCGTCGTCCTCTGAATATTTCTCATAACTTACAGATCGGTGAAGTGATCGGCACATGCGGTCAAATCGCATTAGTGCCAGGCAGCATGGCGCTCGCGGGCGGAGGTCCTCGGCGGCAGTGTGCCCTGGCCCTTAGGCACCTCACGCGTGTCATAAGGGCGGTTGAGCCACGCGCGCATATCCGCAGTGTCGTACAAGTATGTCATCACGTAATAACTGTTCGAATTACGAGTACGTATTGAAATATCAACAACGTAGCTGATATGTTTTCTTCTTATGCCCATAATTTCTGACTTTGGTTGCCGCTATAACGCAAAAATAGTAGTAGGAATAATGCAGAGCAGAAGTATCTTTATAAGTAAAAAATATGCTACTACTACTATGTTGTTACAGCAATAAAGTGATTCCATTATTATATATTAATGAAATGCTATTTCAACAGAGCGTATGCTACGTAACTAACGGCTGCGCTGTGAACGAGGCACGGCGCCAACTAGAGAGACGGACGGCGGGCGCCATAGTGCAGTACGCGGTGGTGCAAGCGCTTCCGCGCGCGGCGGCCGTCGAGTGGCACGCGTGGGCTCACTCGCACAACACTAGGTTTGAATGTGAGTACACTTGTACAGAACGGGTTTTATGGCAAAAGTTTGTACTCTCTCTCTGTGTGTGTGTGTGTGTGTGTGTGTGTGAGTATGGTTGTTTGTTACTTCTAAACGCTCAAACGGCTGAACGGATTTGGATGAAATTTGGTACCAGGATAGCTTATATCCTGAATTACCAGATAGGCTACTTTGGATCCCGGAAACGCCAGGTAACTCGGTCTATTTCGTCCAATGTAAAAACTGAATCTAAATGATGTTTCTCGTGGAATGATCAACACGTTAACTTTGTTTCCAGATGAAGAAACGGGATGTAATGTCGGCGAATATAAAGTTGCGATCACAAGAAGGTGGAACTATGAAAACACAGTCGCCGCCTTCGTATGTTATGTCGCTACAGGTATTAAAATAATAATCGTTTTCAAGATTAGAACCCAAAGGAAAAACTGTTTTCTAGAAAAACTAACGCATCAGATAGAGCACTAACATCGAAAATTAAGTCACTTATATTACAATCGCTTTCTTTGTATCCAGTCAAGCATATTTTACTGGCTACCAAAAAGGAGTTCATAAATTATGAAATGTTTGATGCTCCACGACAAGCTTAATATTTTGTAATATCCCTTTCTCAACAGATGTCGTTTTTAGTATTGTTTACGTGTACTAATAAATGACCATACTTGTATTCGATAGTACTGAATGTCAGCTATCTAACGCATTTTATGATATTTGGTTGAAGTGTAAGCAACAATTGTTTTCACCTTTTCGAAAATGTCGGTTTTTATTCCAAATAAACGTCATTTGCGGGAAGTGTTATTACATTATTTTATTGCGAAGAAAACTGCAGCGGAAACTTATCGTTTGCTTGTGGAGATTTATGGTGAGCATGCTCCGTCTAATACAACTTGCAAGGAATGGTTTCGACGATTTCAAAATAACGATTTTAGTACTGAGGATAAAGAACATGGAAAACCACCAAAAAAATTTGAAGATGCTGAATTGGAAGCATTATTGGCGGAAGATTCTTGCCAAACTCAATCAGAATTAGCTGCAGCATTAAATGTTGATCGTTCAACTGTTGCAAAGCGTTTACAAATGATGGGAATGATTCAAAAAGCCGGTGACTGGGTTCCACATGATTTAAAAGAAAGAGACATGGAACGTCGGAAAACCATTTGTGAAATGCTGCTTCAAAGACAGCAAAGAAAAGGATTTTTGCATCGGATAGTCACAGGAGACGAAAAATGGATACACTACGAAAATCCTAAACGCAAAAAAGCTTGGGTGAAACCAGGCGAACCAGGCCCATCACAGCCAAAAATAAATATTCACTGTGCCAAGGTCATGCTCTGTATTTGGTGGGATCAGAAAGGTATTGTATATTATGAGTTACTCAAACCCTCTGAAACTATTAATGGAGAAGTTTACCGACGACAACTAATGCGTTCGAAGCGAGCCATAGAAGAAAAACGACCAGAATGGGTGAATAGACATAACAAATTAGTTCTTCAGCATGACAATGCCAAACCGCATACCGCAGAAGTCGTAAAAAGATATTTAAAGGGACAGGACTGGGAAGTGTTACCCCACCCGCCATATTCACCAGACATAGCTCCTTCGGATTACCACCTATTCCGGACGATGCAGACAGACCTTACTGGAGAAAAGTTTACTTCATGTGAAAGTATCAAAATTTGGATTGACAACTGGATAAGCTCAAAAGACCAGGACTTCTTCCAGCAAGGAATACGAAAACTACCTGAACGATGGGCGAAGGTTGTAGCTGCAGATGGAGCATACTTTCAATAATTTTTTTTTTTAATTTTGTAAGCGAACAAATGTGTTTTATTTTGACAAAAAGGGGCGGAGTCATATTCACACACCCTATATTTACACACTAGTAATTAGGAAAATCTAATTTAGATTTAAGTACTTATATTGTCAAATAGATCATAATTCCGAAAAGAAAGAAAATAGTTCGAACCGCACTCTACACAATCACCTTGCAAATGAAAAAACCGAACTGTCCGAACCCAGACGTGAAAGACAGGGTTTTGGCGCTTAATATACAGGCAATCACCTTTCCGCCATTTTAATGTGGCGATTGTCAATGTAACAATAATCTAGTAATTTAATAAAAAAAATCGTAGGATCATCTCCCTCAACGTGCCAACTATCTTTCCCCAATGAAGAGGCGTGCAACTCTCACCGTGCGCTCGCTTCGCAAATGAACCAAGAAGATTTGGAGGAGGTATTGGAGTATGCGTTGAAAAAGCTAGTCAACGAGTTTAAGGAGAATGCACAGCCCGCCGTCAAAATGAGGATATTTTATCAGGTAATTTGCTCACCATATTCGTGTCTTATTCGAACTTATTGAGACTGTCTATTACTGCGGGAGATAAGGCCTGAATATGTGTTGAAGTGTCTAACTAAAGCAACCTCGACAAAGTTGGCGGTACTAGCTCTGCCTTCTGCGCTATGGGTTCGCTTCCCATATTTACATTCATATGCATATCCAAAAACAAATTCTCTATATATATATATATATACACACACATATATATATGTATAGCTGCGCCTCGCGGTGTAACCCGCGGTTGGCCGTCTCAAGGGAATTCTTCACTTTCTCAGTAAAAACTAACCCATGTGTATTTTTTTTACTTATTACGTAGTGCCAACTGTCAGATTCACATAAATAATTAGTCTGTGGTCTGTTGGCGTCATTCACTTGGACGGTGCATTCCGCCACTAAGTCAGGAGTGACCATTGCCATGTGTCCAGGTGTGGAGCGCGCCATCAGCCGACGTGATCGCGTCAGCCGTTGATGCTGTACGATTACGAACCGGTGTCCAAGCAGCGGCGACCACCGTACCGGTTCTAGCCCTCCATAACGCGTTCACCTTCCTGTCCATCAGCGGGCTGCGGCTCGATGAGTGACGTCACACGGGTCAGTAATCAGCATATGTTCATATTTGGCATGCCAATTTTGCTAAACACGAGTAACTTTTATTCTAAGAACAGATCGTTTCTGAAAAATAAATCAATTTTACTTTTTTACCGTCCACAATTCTAATAGCCAGCAAATGTTACTATAATAACCTAGCTATTACACGAATATTTAAATTCCGCGCATCATTTCAACCTATTACAAGAACATGAAATGTTCACGGGTAATAGGTATAACTTTTTCATCCCTTTTTCTTTCTTCTAACCCTCAACTCTTCACTTTTTTTTTATTATATTCAAATGACGTCATTTAAGACTTATTTTTGAAATTATTGCTAATTCCACGCGCGATATATATTCATAGAATTGTACAAAAAGGTAAGATTGATTTAGTATCGAGTAACTAGCAATTTATTCTGATATTCGAAATATTTTAGTTTCAAATTGGAGAATTTTTGAATACATCCATAATATGGTGTCGATGCTGGAAGCATCTCTTCATATTGCTTTCTCTTCAGTCCCGTGTTTTGCAATATTTTTAACATAAAAGTGGGCTATGCAATAAAATTTAAAAGTAAATTGGTCAGGCTTCTAAACAGAATAATAACGCATACTTTGGTATTTGTCCACAGATTTTCTCTACATCTTCGGATACAGATGCTTTATTGCCAGTTTTTAAAATATATTTACTGAATATTTTCAGTGTTTATTATAAAATTTTGTTGATTACGCTACCGAGTTTACCATACTGTAAGTGAAATTATATACATTATTTTTTATTGCCATTATTGTTTAAATTCTTCTAATCCCTGTGACAGTTAAAGAAAAAAAAAACAAAATTGAAATTATATTTATTTTATTTTTATACAAAATTGACCGAACAGTGCGAGATTTCTAGAACGTTTACACTTGCATTAAGTAGACATAAAGATATAATAATTCTCTTACAAGTAAGTCTTAATAATTCACCTGTGTCAGTAAAGCAATGCGAATGGTTTGAAAAAAAAAAAACTAGTCTGATGTAAAAAAAACATGATTCGTTGAAAGGGATATAACTTTTTTTTATATCTTCAAAAAACTTGTTACTACGTAAATTATTTATAACCTACCAAAGGTATTAAAATAAACCATTATACATTATATCAGTATTCGATTCCACTGACCATTCTGCTTACACAAATTACTTATATAATTTATAATACACAACACTATGGGGACAATTGCACACAGCAGTGGTTAAGAGGCAGCAGAGATTTATCATAAGTACAGGAAATGCGATGCGCACGAGTCCTAACGAACCTAACGTTACGTATATCGGCAACGCGAACCCTACAGACTGCCAATAGCTCCCACAGAGACAAAAACTGAACTGAAAATGCATACCACCCAATTAAGCCCTAGTTTAATCCTACATACTTCATAGAATAAATATTTTTATCATATTGAAAATAAACCACTCTTCAGTTGAATAATTTGATCATTCATTTTTATTTTATACATTGGGTAGGATGCTTTCCAAATGTGGGAATAAAATAGAAAATAAGGTAGCCTATGTGTTTTGTACTTTGAAATTAAGTAAGGAAATAATTTGTCATATGAAAGAAGAGCTGCTGACTTTTATACGTAATATAATTAAACTACAAAATAAAAAATATATGCTTATCGTATATAACCTAAATATTATATCAACATTTGTAAGAGCATATTATTAGGGGGAAATATTTAACACTAGTTGGGTTTTTCATGATGATTATTAACTAGTTGAATTTATCATTTGATGAATGCGGCTACTCAATCTATATGTTATTTTATTAAGTGCAGGGATATTTTTGTATACAGTTGTATCCGTAGGAAAGTATAACTAAAATAAATATCTTAATACGCAAAGTTAACGATAATCTTAAATTATACTAAATAGAAAAACAAAATGCGCACTATATCTTTGTGCACCAATCCAGCAATCAACAGAGTGACAACTCAAAATAAAAATAAAAACAAATGCAATAGAAAGGCAAATTTTAAATCATATACGTTTATTTTACCTTTGAAAGTGTTCATAAAGACCAAATCAAAAGAGACAGATATTTCTTCTATTTTATAGATACATGATATATTATTCCAAAACACTCAAAAATTACCATACAGGGGAAAATATCTATTCCACAAAACTGCAGCTACTCACAATCTCTACGCCACAATATAAACCATCATAACATCTGGACGAATACACGATACATGATTGTCTTGCAGGATACTTTTAAAACAAAATCTACGAATATTAAAAATATTATGATTGCCCAGCTACCCATACAGTGAAGTTAGTATTTAAGTTACTGTACAATATTAATGTTAGTGTATCGCAATCTACAGCTATCTATCGAACCACTTCACGATGTTTTTACCGTCTGTTAAATCAAACCGATTACCCACTAGGGATTATAATATTATACATAAGAATAATTCGAATATTAGCTCCTCGAAACGACCTCAAGATCTCAACGCATAGAAAATTAAAAATATGCAACGATAAACACGAGACAATATCGCCGTCTCCACTATCTTACTTACTTACACCTACGTACTAGTTATATTAATCAGATTTATGCAACAGTTTGCCTTACAACCGTATTACCGAAGCGAATAAGTGTTACACGTAAACTAATAATAGTCCATTGGATCACCGATATCCATCCGCGATACGGGTCGGCGGCGTCGTAAACTAATACTATATCAGAAATAGTCCATTCAATCGCCGAAGTCAGTCCGCGGGTCGAGCGGATCACTGACCTCGGCGGGGTCGGGGAGTTCCGAATCGGAGGCGTCATCGGCGACATCAGCGGCGTCGGCGGCGTCCTGTTTCTCCTGCAATCGGCTCTGCATGTATTGGCGATGCGCGTACTTGTTGAAACGTCGCTTGGCCATGAAGAGCGTGGCGATAGTCCTCGGCGCGGCGCGGACGGCGGCCGCCCGGGAAGTGATGCCGCCGCGACGGCAGTCGCCGCACGTGTAGTCCAGCACATTCAGTGACGACACCGTCGCCCTAACGCATTCTGTTGACCACAGCTTTAGTCATAAACCTGAACTATTAATACGCCCGCTACTCGCGAAGGTGTCCAAGTGAGCCGACAATGAGAAAAGTCATTCGATTTGTGCAACATCGCCTTGCTACAGGCGACTTCTATTCGGAGTTTGTAATGCTGCTCAGTAGCTCGATTACAGAAGTTACAAGAATAGGGACAAGTTGCTCAGACCTCGGCTTACTTCGACAAGGAACCTCGAACGAGAGTGTAGCGGAGCTATATTGGGAGGTTTTAGCTCGTGTGCGATTATAATATTTGTTCGTGGTTCTGTTTCTTTTAGTAGATAAAATTGAGATATCCAAATATTTACATTCTTTTTTTTTTGGTTATACTGTATCGTTAAATTATAAAAGTGATAACTTTAGTACATTGTTAGATGTGTTTGTCTTTCAGGCTTTATTTCGTGGCCTAAGAATTGGCCTTCTCTTGCGTTAGTAATTGGTCGAGTAAGAATTGATAAAAACCATAGCTCCTTAAGTTACTTAAGACTTAGTCTCCAACGTATGTAAGTTAATAAAATTTAAGAGCAGATGGTCCACCTGGTGTTAAAGCGCAGGCTACACTAACTCATTTTACTAAGCTACGGTGTCTTATGAACACCAGACCTGAACAAACCGAGGTACGAGAAGGCGCCGTAACGACGTAAGCTCAGTTTGTTTAGCTCTTGGTGCCGCCTGCGGTTAAGCGTTATCCTTTGCCCATAACAACAATACAATTTGGATCCACACTACCAATGGAACGGGAAGACACATGTCGTATCTTCTAACGTCCGAACGTCTTACGAGAGAAAATTTAAGGTCTCACGTGCCTTTTCGTGCACTTCACCGACACCCACCATAGAACAGCAATGGGAGTGAAGTACTGATTAATGGCAGAAATAGTAGCTGGTATGTTGGTACCAATCTTTCCCAGAATGAAAAATCCACATAGTTGTTTCTGACGCTATTGAAATCTTTGTGAGTTGGCCAACATGCAAGGAAAATAAACATAGCCTTTGGACTTCTGAGACAGACATTCAATGGATAAACTTTTATTTATATCGCAAACGAACCAAAACTGAAACACTTATAACCTAATACCTAATACACAACAATGCATGGCACAAAATATCGAACATTCGACGCCCATTTCACTAGCGAACCACTCATCTCACTATGGACTAACGAAGCAAAAAACTGCTTACTGTGTATCATACATCATGCGTACCTATACGTTCTATAAACACGCATCTATAACAAAAGCTGACTAAAATAAATAGGTATATTATAAAAAAATTAAGGTAGAAGAGTGTTTGATTACTGTAGTTATTTTATTCTGGATATTTCTTGAAGAAATAGCATAAATAGTAAGGACGGTCCAGCCATGTATATGAAAAAATAAGCAATAATATGTAAGTAGAATCATAATGGACAGTGAAAAATAAGCTATGAGGCATGCAAAGCACATGAGAATAACGATTTTGCCATAATATTCATATATCATGAAACTTATTGGCAAAAGTGTTTTGCTCACATTCGTATACGCCAGGTAAATCGCAAAAATGTCGTCTTGGAATAAAACCGAAAACCTTTCTCAACTATCAAAAAAGAACTGAAAAAACCTCTGATCAGTGACCGAAGGTAGAATTTTGGCATTATAACTATCTAAAGAAACAGTTTTGTAATATTTCTATAAAACAGTGGATGTTGTGATAGCGGTCAAAGTTCAATTTCTTGGCGTTTTATTCCCAGACAATGGCATGTGGGGAGATAAGCTTTATTCTACGCGTGCGCTCGTGTGTGATATCATAGATAACATTGCGTATACAATTGACACTCAAAACGTTCAGATAAGAGGTCTTTGACATTATTGATAACTTGTTTTTTTGTATTTAATAAATGGAAAAGATCTTATGGAAGTCATTTGTAAACGCATTTATATCTAATAATAATGACTATATTAATGACAAATCAACTGCGCCTGTCTTATGGGATTTCGTAGACAAAAGGCGGTCACGCGTTCAAACGTAATGCGTTTGCATTCTGCAGTATTGTTTTGTATTTTGGCCGAATCCGTCAGAATACCCGTGTAATAGATAAGAGAAAGCAGAACGCGAACGAGTAAAGTTTGGACACCTGACTGCGCACTTTCTATTTGCGAAATCCCAGATGGCTGCGCCAGTTTGCAGGCAACTTCAGAACAGTAAGCTCCCGTGACGACCGTATGACGTACCTTGATGCAGTTGCCTATCGCAGAGCTTACAAATGACCAGCTGCATTGTCCCCTTGGGTCCGATGAAGGAGCGCTCGCATAGCGGGCAGTAGCGACCGATGCGATACGCCCTACTCGCACGCACACACACATACGAGCACAACCACCGGAACAGAAACACGCCATTAGTATAAACATCGAGCGGCTCGATGCACTCAACTTTACTTTTTATTACTTATCTTCGTAGGCTCTGTTTCGGGTCGATTCATATCAGGAGATTTAGGCCAGTGTTTGCCACTAAGGCGAACGAGCAGATAGCATTAGATGCTAAGCGAGAATTTGCTACGATAGTGTAGGAACGGGAAACAATTTAAGAGAACCATTATGAATATTGATTCCATTATTAATTACCAATATACAGAAGTAACAAGATAAGAGTGATGGTCTTTTAGCTTTGTATGCAATTTATTCATTAAAGAGGACACCGTTGTTTCAATGTGCGACTAGCCTCACTTTCAAGTTACAGGCCCATAATGTTCTGACTAAAACTGGCAAAACACAAAATGGTAAGGCACTTTCTTAAGTGAATTTTCTCTTCTAATGAGAATGGAACCCTTGTGTACCTGAGTGTAAGTGAGTTTTGGACAATTTTGTGTAAATTTTATGGAAAGTAATTGAGCGTAAAATATATAGACGTAAGACATATCATACATATCAGGAAAGACTAAAAGAGTAAGTTTTAAGGGTTTATCGTTGGGTTGGAAGTTACTTTTGTGTTTAGATTTCACAATGTATATAAGTAGTCTACCATATACAATACCATCATTTATAGGATTGTATCGAGAAACATATAATATAATGTGTACAGAGCCCGAAGACAAGTAATAAAATAATTGTTAAGTTAGTGATTGCATTTGGAAAATGGGTATGAAATGAGCTACGCCCTGTGTTAGTGTTTGCTGGAATACTCAATAGATGAAAAATGAGTTAGTCGGAGTTCATGAAAAATGAGACTTCAACACATAATGTGTGATGACTCGAATTGATGCAATACTTTTATCATATCAATCACTACAGAATTTTGCTGTAAAGATACTACGAATAGATGCCTTACGATTTGACCATCTTTAAAAATATTGGATCAATTGTGTCCCCAGTTGTGGAAATGAAAGTTACCAAGAGAACAAAATGAAAAGGAACAGTAAAGTTGTTCTATTTGTACAGATTACAAGCCAATTGTTCAGTTGTATTTACAGCTGGAGGGAGGATCATAATTTTGAATACTGGTGTAATTTCCATACACCGTTTATAAAGTTACTTTTCTGTTCTTTTAACAGACCATTTGCTTACACACCTTCGTATCAACACCTAACATGTATGAATTTAGAGTTCGTGCGATAGATTATGCAAGACCATCTGCTTATATATGGCCAAACTCATCGAATTCATCTCGCATATGATTTTGACGGTGTAAAATAAGCAAACAGTCATTGTAAGTAAAAATATTGAATGGAAGGGCATGCAACGTATCAAATTAATACTGAAAAGTGCGCTGAGTTAAGAACGCTGCGTTGGGGCAAGAGAACATTCTGCAAGGGTCAAAATGCTACGATTTACCAAAGACAAAGCGGATATCCACAGAGCAGACGTCCAGACGAGACACAAATGAACCAGCTCGTGTTAGTCCACATCAAACGCATGAAATGACGTGAGAAACACAAACTACCAAGACCAGTTATTACTTAAAAACAAATTACACATAATGGAAATATTTTGTATTGAAAAGCTGTGTACTTTTTTCTGGATCCTCGATATTAACTCTTCTTCTATATCGTACGCTATGGTTCACGTTTTGTTGGAGCGCCTCTTGGTTTTACTTGAAACACAACATGGAATTGTTTAGTTTCTGTAATTTATTCTTCTTTTATGAATAATGAATTTGAAAGGGAAAATACAAAATCACTTCAGAGAATCGATTCTTCACGACACGATATTCCTTCCAGTCACATATTCGTGTTACAGTGCTATATATTGTGCTAATTAATCGAACTAGATGTGAAGAATCGATTGTGATAATCAGATATCAATAAAAATTGTACTGGTACAGCAGGATTGCGGATATGCTCTCTAAATAGATTCATCGGATGATAATAATATGCAATTCTAATGAAGGTCTACCTAAGCTGTGAACGTTTTACTGTCAAAAAAGGATAAAGAACTCATTTTGTATGTTTTCTGAAGGATTATCAAAATTGTGGCTTGAATGACTTATAATACAGTAGAACATTTTAGTATCACATTATTAAAGTATAGCTGTCCCAAAACCAGTTCAAAATAAATATAGTTACTGTTTACATTTTTAGTGGGTGTAATATTGCTCGACTGATAATTAAAAGTACTGTGACGACAATCTAGTGACGATCGTGTGAAGCATTAGCATTTGAATGAAGATTTTCTTGATGCACTATAATAGTCCAAATTAGATCTTTTAGTCAAGAAAAGTTCATAAAATTGCACTGAAAATTGGCAAAAACTGACAGGATTTTTTTCTATGGGATTTTTTTCTACGTGCATAAGTAATTGTCGTTTTGACAGGTAATTGTCGAAGTGTGAATCAAGGCAAGACAAAGTTTATTGGGTTAGCTATTATGTTAATAAATTTTGAATGCACAAATGTGTTTGTGCTTCTTATGAGAAATAATGTACAACTTAACAGATAAAAAAATAGGTTCATTATTTGAAATTCTCAAAGATTATATTTAAAAAAATATTTTTCTCAGTCCATACTGCACTAGATTATCGTGACGGCACAAGACATTGCATCGATATATAAAGAGATACTGACCTAGCGCATGGCGTGCAGAGTGAATGCGAGTAGACCTTGTGCCCACCGGGGCCCCGACGTGTCTGATGATGCCATACAGCGGCCGGGGTCCCTGAAGGCCCCGGGGTTCCCGAGGGCCCCGGGGTGCCAGGGCCCCCCGCCGCGCCGGGTAAGCCATTGGGGTCCCGCGCACCGCATGACTTGCATAGTGCGCATTCCACGCAGTGCCATCGGCCTGGAAAGTAAATGGATCATCAAACAGGCCATCAACAAGCGAAGCGTGTCTAATCCTGTCACCGAAGAAATAGATTCAGTTCAGCGCGACACCAACCACACGCAGTTTTATAGTAAATGTACGAGACGCTAGTTATTATTATTACGATTACGCATTCCCGGCAATGATGTGACACGTTGTCCTGGTAATATTAATCCGGTGAACCGATATCTGTTGGGGTATACGAGTAAAGACTGCAAGTAAGCAAACGCAAGGTTAGGTATACTTGAATAGAAAAAAACCGCATCAAAATTGGCCCATTCAATCGGGAGCTACGATTTCACAAACAGACTCATATAATATCGTATCATATCTAGCACAAAATAGATTAAGATGACCATACTAAACAATGATGATATGTAGTCACTCACCAGTCGGCACATGCGTGAGTCCCACGCAGTAGAAGTGCGCGCCGCGGTCGCACAAATCGCAGAACAACATTTTGTCATCGTCGGCCGGCTGTCGGCACGTGTAGCAGGTCTTGCACTCCGCGCACTGCCACGGGTACTCGCGGCATTTGCGAACCGTGTCCGCGTTTAGTTCCGTACAGGATGGGTGCACTGCGTTACAAAAATTAATTGTTTAACAAGTTCATTTTAGGATAATGTAAAATCACCGACTTGGGCCTGAACAGATCTTCATAAATTATAGCTAAGAAAAGAACCATCTCGACAGAAAAAGAAAAAACACATTAAAATCGTTTCATTCGTTTGGGAGCTACGATACACACAGACTACAAACTGTAGTGTAACTATTTTTTGTCCGGGCCAAAAAAACCGGCCAATGCGGACAATTCGGATTTTCACATCGTGGGTTTGTATGTACATACTTGATACGATATCCGCCAACATAACACAGCTTGTGAAAATTTCAACTTCTTACCTATTTCATAATTTTTACATTCCAAAATTTAAAAATCTGTTTGCAAGACACTTTAGATAAAATAAGACAAGTGTCAAAGTTGCGGTAAAACAGCTGGATGGCAGAGAACAGACAGGGCAAATTAAGCTACCGACCAGTAGGTGAATGAGAATGATAATGATGTTTGGCCTTTACGAGAAACTGCTTGTGCATGTACTTTGTATAGCTGTAGCTACAGCTGCCACGCAGTGTGAAGCCCTGAAAGATTTAATTCAAATTCTAGTCCTGCACCGACGTCCCGTTTATGTGTGTTTAGTGCATTGTCCCCTTGTTAACTAAAAGGTCCTTATAAGTAAGTGTCTCCATTTACGATACTTACATTTAGCATTACAGTTGGCACAGACGAGAAACCGCTCGTGTGTGTATTTTCTGTTAGCTTCCAGCCGCAGTTTGCAGACGCGACACAGGTCCACCACCTCCTCAGGCGCGGTGGGTCCCCGTGAATCGTCCTTGTCTTTGTCATGTTGACTGCTTCGCTTCATTTTCGTTAGCTTTTTACGCTGTGATAGAAATTAATTTGTAGAACCAGCGAGCTTCGTATTCTAGTGGTTTTGAAAGGCGGATATTGAGAAATAACGTTTAGATTGAAGGATTTGTCAATCAAATCATCATATATACCTCAATCTTATACAATTATTTTAGAAGTGATATGAACTTGGTGTTCGTTATTTAGTATAATAGTTAAGATAAAAAAAGTAACATTAGGTATCATCAAAACTGATAATTATTATAACTGTATCTAATTATAATAGAAAAAAGTGCAGGCAGCGCTACCACCAGTTCAGTTCTAACAAAAATGTATATCTTGCCAGTATAGACTTCGTAATAAAGCCAAATTCAAATTTCGGAAATAGGGTGGTTATATCTTATCTACGAAAAACAAGTCACAAATACCCAGTCTTGATCACATTGTTTCATTCAGCAGTAAAAAGCAGTTCAGTGGTCAGTATATTACCTTAGCAGAGTGGTGTGTGGGATGCGACTCATCGCTGGAAGAGGAATTTTCGCCCCAGGAGCCTTCCGATTCGGAGCTCGACTCGGCGGGCGATGGAGGCGCGGGCGGCGCCGCTATCACCGTGTTCAGGGGGAAATACCTGGCAGCAACAACCGTATAGGTTAAAAATACCACTATAACTGGACACATTAGATATTGACGTTATTCCTAGCACACAGTTGCTGCGGAAACCACCTAGTAAAAAACCACCACATATTACAATACATAATTACTTGGCTGTAAGAAGTGCTAGCTAAAGGAAGAAAATTTATCAAGATATCCGGTAGCAATTCAACGATGAAATATACGCGCCAAGTATATTTCATACCGGATATCCGGTAGCAATTCAACGATGAAATATACTTGGCGCGTATATTTCATCGTTGAATTGCTTGGTAGAAACCGCGTCGCGTACCATAAAGCATCTAGGTGTTGTGATGTTGTTTAAGGTGGCTGGAACTAATTGGCTATCTTCAGATCTTCGGCTCTACAAATCCAATACTTCGTAATACATGACAATTATGTGATATCGCTAGGAATTCTATGACCTAGTGTGAGATTATGGCAATTGAATGCTCACCTCAGCTGGTCGGGTGTATAGGCGCGATACGAGTGCTGGTATTGTCCCGGCAGCAACGCGTGCGGGTAGAACCCGCTCGGCGGGCGGACGTGGATGGGCGCGGACGCGGGCGGCGGCCGACGGCGGTGGATCATGTTGCTCTGTAAGTCTACGCAGGCGGGTCGCCGCCAAGCGTTCGCCATCGCGTTCCATTCCGCTGCGGACGCTATTGCTGCTGCAGCCATATCCTAGAATAGTAAATATTACATGTAAACTGCCTGCCCGCGGCTTTGCTTGTGTGATACGTATCAACGTGTTATCCAAAGTCATCAATTGCCAATGGTAAAAAATTCAGAATAGTCACGAACAGGAAAATATCGTGAGATAACCGACATGTTCAATGACAGATCAAATCCCACTCACTCTCGCATGTCGAGAGTAAGCTGGTGCCTTTTCGTAAGCCTCTAACGCTCGCCTCTATTCCTTATATAAACGCATATTGTTATAAAAAAAACGTTTTTTTATACTATATTATGCTGAAAATTGAATACAGCGCCATCTCGTCAATTTTTGTGGTACTTCATTAGTAATCTACTTGAAATATTTATAATTTCAGATAAATCGAGCGAATCTACTTCCTACTATACTTGAAAATGTAATCGTCGGCGTCGCATGGAACTTAGTTAAGAATATTTTACGTCTAGTTTTTATGCACTAAGTTATTTATGTGCAAGGTGTCTGTGAATAATATAATATTTAGAGTTTAAGCAATATGTTTCTAATTCCTTAAACTCCTAGTATCAAAAATTTACATGGTTCTATGTCGACACATACCTGTCTAGTTTTCTCTGGGTCAACTTTAGGCGGTTCAGGTTTGTCGGAAGTTTTCTCAGATTTAATCTCAACCTTCATAGGCTTATCCTCAGTTTTCACATCAACTTCCTCAAGTGGTCCCGTTAGCTGTCTCTGGCGTTGGTGCGACCGGTACTCTTCGTATTTGTGTGGGTAATCTGATAGCATTATGTCTAGTACGTCACTGGCGTCAACAGCTGTGATGCCTGTTTGAAATAGAAAAATTACATTAGTAGTAGAATGAACTGCGTGCAGAGTTCGTAAAGGGAAGTACTGCGGCCATATGTCTGCAGAGAAAACGTGTAGTACAATCAAACAATTATTTTTCTAGTAAGTAACGATAGTTTTGGACATTTTGGACCAGTTAATATTTACATGTACACACATAATCGCGCATATAACGTGTTATACTGCTTCTCTTTGAGTTAGTCTGTTTGCTAATATTATGTTTGTTCCAAACCCCTCTTACATTGCTATATCTTTTTGCTGAAGGGTGTGGATGTCGCAAACGTTCCATGTTCGTGTCTGGAGTGACGGGTGTAATACGATGGTGCTGATTTATCCCTAGTCTAATAAGGGAGGACCCAAGTTAGAATTCTGTTGTTATGGGCAGGGAATACCACCATCAGGCCAAAGGGTCAGAGCATATGTACCTCAGAACTAAATAAACTCTAAGCGACAGACAATATTTATTTTTATAATATGTGTTTAATTAGTTCAATTCAATTTTCTTCAAACTTACAAAACTAAACCCAATAATGCGTAGAAACGCTGGTATTTTTTACTACTCTTATAGCTAAACTCAAAGCCATAGATTATCTATAGACATAGAAACTTACCAAGATCACAAAGAGCCTCAGTGACTATGCCTTTCTTGAGCACATAATCCTTCTCTTCGCCAACGACCGCTCTTCGCTTCAGTTCTGCGTAACGTCGCTTGAAACTCTTCACACCGAGAAACATAGCCACTTGTTCTTGGATCATCATAACCTGAAAACAAAGTGCGTAATTTATAATAATATGAATGGAAATTATATTCATACACATTTCACACAGCGCCATTTAGCCCGAAACAAAGCATAGCATGTTGGGAACCAGACAAGTACATAATTCTTTCATAATAAGATTCTGCCTACCTTACTAAGCTACGGAGTCAACAAAAGTATTTGCTTAATTTCTAGTACCCACCTGATGATCTACATTTGGCACGTCGGGAGGCGGCCACATGTACTCTTTAACATCGGACGCCGTCCATATTTTATTGCTGAAACCGAAGAGTGCAATGATGTAAGATTGCAAAATTACTGATTAAAAAGGAAATAAGTTAATTTATAATCAAGTTAAGTTATTTTTTATTGAGATGCCCTTTAAAAATAAAATATAATCATACAAATTGGGCCACAATTTGCGTAGACATACAACCGCATAAATTACCTTTTTATGTTTAACCGACTACAAAAAAGGATGAGGTTATCAATTCGGTTGTTTTAAATTTTTTTAATTTATTAGGGATCCCTCCAAAGTAAAGAAATTCTACCTTTAATTACGTCTAATGATATTGAAGTCGATTTATTCGATCTTTAATAATTAAATCGTTTACATGTAAACATAAGGCAAGTCAGTTGCGAGAATTGTAATCATTTATCAATTGAAACTGCCCTACAAAGGAATTTCTACATAGAAATCACCATCACGCTTGTGCTACATCTGAATGACAAATAGTAAAGAGAAGTGTACAGGTATGTTACTGTAAAACCCGTATATTGGGTATATTTAGTTAGGTTTTACTACTTAGAATTTATCAACGTTTGTTGGTAAATGTCAGTATTTTATAAAAACCGTAAGTTTTTCGGCAATTACGATTAGAAAAAAAAGAAACAATTTCCTATTGAACCGAAATCGAATTAACGTGCGTGTTTTAATGTGTCAAACGATTAACTGAGGTGATGAGAGGCGACGGAGGGAAGAGATACGGTTAGCGGGGTAGTCTGCCCACGAGTACGTTACTACGCGTTACACACCTCCAGACATGTCTATTTTTCAACATTTACCAACATTTTTTAAAAGTTCGAACCGAACGATTATGACAGCAGTTCGGACTTTTACCATGAAGACTTGGTAAATCTTAGGATTTAACAAAGTTCGGGGTTTTACAGTAACATGTATATCGTATATTTATGTAATTCAGACGTATCACTAGCGCGATGCTGTTGAACTGATGGCTTCAATATCGTGTCGGACCTACATATTACCTGTCAAACAAGTCGGCAAACTTTGATTTCTTCATTTTATTACTACTATCATTTGTCGAGCTCTTCACTGAGCTTTGCGAGTCTTCATCTAGTAAATGCGAGGGCCTGAAAAAACAAAATACAAATAAACTTAATTACAAGTGTTAGTTAAAAGTTATGTCAAAGTCAAAATTCTTTATTTGCGTTGAATTCATAAATAATACTTGGAAATTAATTTTTTTTGTCAATATGTAGCTACAGAACATCTGTTCTTAAAACTAAATTAAGCACTTATTCAATCCCTATCCGACTCTCCATGGGGGGAACAGGAACCCCGAATGGAAGGATTACTTTCTTTGCGCGAGCATGATCCTGTTTACAAACAATATAATGTTCCTTATGTATAAATTATACCAATTTTGATGCGGTTTTATTGTTTGAAAGCTGATGTTATCGGTGCTATGATACAGCTATGATTTATGAAGATCTGTTCTGGCGTTTGAAGATTATCATAAATTATAGCTCCTTATCATTGCACTTATACATTTTTCTAAAAAGAACTTGTTGTGATTTTAAAGTGGTCATACTCACTTAGAAGGAGTGGCATTATCGTCCATCATACAAGTTTCTTCCTCGAACAACTCAACGGTCGTCGTGGCTGGACCACAAACACGACCGTATATGCCCATTGTTTCCTGTAATATACAATTTTATATATTAAGATGCTGCAGAAATAACACAGGTTTTGACCTTTAGGATAAGAACATCTGGGAATGCTAGGATCTTATCCAAAACAAATCCTACGATTGTTAATTATTGTTACAGCAATAAAATGTGTAAACTTGACTGGCACCATAACTTATTTGGAACTAGCTCTGTCTTCTGCGCTGTAGGTTGTGGGTTTGATTATCACTCAGGTCAAGCCTTTCTGCGACAAACATAAATGTTTGATTTATGTACGTATTTAAAATAAAATGCACTATATAAGTATTGTCAGTTATCTAGTTCCCATAGTATGGGACTATCTAGCCCCAACTAAGCTATGCTTAGTTTGGGGCTAGATGGCGCTATGTATTCAAACCTGATAAGTTTCATCAGAGATGCTCAAGTGAGGAATGACTAGCACTGCTTACCTTCATGTAAGTGGCGCCCCTTCCACCGCCCCTCCCGCGACCGCGACCCGAGCGAGGCGTGCGCCCTCGCGGCGTCCACCGCCCACCGCGACTGCCCCGACCACGCGTCGGCGTCGCGGCCGCGGCTTCCGGCGATTTCATGAACGCCTCAGCCTTCACCGGGCTCTCGCTCATCGCCGACGGCTGATTGAACAACTTCAACTCCGCACTCCCCCGCTTGCTCGACAGCGGTGTCAAGCAAGCGCTGGAGGATTTATCGAAAGCTTCCGTCATGCGCGGTAGTTTGATCCGGGAGCTTGTCGGGTCTTCTGGAGTGGTTGGCCGCGGTTCGTCGTCTACCGTCTCGATGACGATTAGAGTTTCGGTGGGTTCATTCTCGTTCGGGCTAGGGGCGCGCACGGGGCTTGGGGCGCGCATGGGGCTCGGCTTGAGGGCGGGGCTCCCGCCGCGACGTCCGCCCCGACCGCGTCCTCTGCCTCGAGGCTTTTTCAGAATTACTGGCTTGTCCCTGGAATTAAAGAGTAAATTCAGTTTAACTTTCATTTATCTGATCATACCTTTATCCATTAAAAAACTGTATAACTTTGTAGATTGGTTAATTTGTTTTGATAGGCCACACAGCGCAGCCAACTGCGCAGACCTTCTGATCTGTTCGTGGATTCGATTTCCACCTAGTTCTGTGTCTGGATGTTAAATACAATTACAAAAAAATACAATACCTAGTTATCTGGTACCCATATTACAAGCTATGCTTAGTTAAGAGCCGTGTGACACGTCTCTGAATATTTATTTATTGTTATGGAATTATATATATAATTAAAAACAATCAAAATAGATTTCGCTGCTTTAGTTTTCGTCTTCAGAGGGACGGGAGTAACGGCATGTGAGTGGGCTCTAAACTCAGCTCACCTATCAAATTACTTGAGTAACTAAAAACTCTTGAGGGTACTCCCCTCAAGAGTCTATACAAGTGTTTCCCTGGAGGTGCAAAAAGAGCAACCCAAACTAGCAGTAAAACTTGTGCCAAATTCATCCAGAGATGCACTGCCGTTACAGTTCGGTGTCAGGGTGCCGGTGAAATTACACGCGCATGAGACGTTACATCCCCATCTCAGAGTGATCTTGGATCTTCTCATACTTCGATAGGAAGATATCAACACAAGGAGTCAATAAAAAAAAATATAATGCTGTAACTTACCGCAGCAATCGCAGTGACCGCTGTGGGCGTTCTTCCAGCGCTGGAACCGGCAAAGCGGGAGGCGTGGACGGTTTAGCAGGCGTACCACCTTCCACGATCGGGAACTTTCGAGGCCTGCCACGTTTCCTCGGAGTCGGAGTCACCTGTATAGGCTTGATAACAGCCGGCTCGTTAAATTCTTGCGAAACAATTCTTAAGGCGTCCACTTCCAAAGGATCCTGCGATATCTCTTCCGGCGTGGCTATGTCGCGGAACTCTGAGTTCTCGTTGATTATCATCTCCTGAACTGCGGGGTGGCAGTTTTCTATTCGCGATATTTCTACTACTACGTCCGAGCTGCCCGTGGAAGTATTTGATTCTGCATCAGGTATTACGATTGGGTTTTTATTCAAAATCGCGGCTTCGTTCAACTGTATCGATTGCATTTGTTTTGCCTGTAAATTCGACAGTATATTGTGCAGTTTTGAATTACCATTTTTTGAACAGTTATCGTTTTTCAAAAGCGAATTTATTGGTTTTTCACCACCCTGTTTACTTTCTGGACGAGGCTTGGTGGGTGGAGTTTGAGTAATTTTAGATCCAACAGGTGTTATTGTAAGACCCTTGTTTCCCGTTAGAAGCTGCTCTAGTTTTAACCTCTTTGAATCTAATAGTGATATTTCACTTTCCTTAGTAGAGTTTGGGCTAGTTTCAGACACAGATGACCTCTTTGCAGCATTTCGTCGCACCACAGGTGTTTTTTCCGTTATATCAACAACTTTAGAACTCCGTAATCTTTTTCCTATCGTCAGACTGACGGTTTCATCTGAAGCCAGTTTTCTTCTACTATTTACATATTTTTTCGGACTTTGCTTCTCTGGTACAATGTCATGAGTATTTTCAACGTTAACCTGTGGTGAACAATCCATAGATTTTTGGCATTCTTCAGTGATAATTTTCGCTGAAGGGCCATGATCAGTCTTATTTATTTTTAAAATTATTCGTGGAGAATCTTGACCTGAACTTTGATTAGTTAATTTTTCAGTTATAATTTCCAGCGGCTTTGTCACACTCTCATTTGCTTCTTTTCTTACATCTTGAATTGAGCGTGCATTCATATCAGATTTGGAACAATGACTCAAGTCGTTTCCTACCTCTGAAATGGGGCTTTTTCTGTCATGCTCAGAAATAAGAAGAGATATATGCTTCTTTATTTCATCTCCTTGGGATTTAACAATTGTAGTAGCATTAAAGTTTGTCAATAAAGCATCTGATTTTTCTGAATACGATAGGCAGTTACTAATGCTCATGTCTCGACTTTTCTCTGAATCATCTTTAGTATTAGATAGCAGTTGTTTCAATAATGTACAATTTTGAAGGGACTTCTTTTGTTTTTCTAATGCTGGCGATAATGAAGAAGTGTTTTCTGCATTTTGATTGCTTAATATTTTATCAGGTACATGTTTGGAGTCTAAGGATTTGTCTTTCGTACTTGTGGAATCAACTTCTTCAGACAAGCAATTTTGATCAGCAGCTACCGAGCCATGGCAGCCAACTTTAGATGCTAGACTCGGGCTGTTACAATCAATGTTCTGTTTCAACTCAACATTCGCTGATGTGATCTGCTTTGAACTATCACTATCAGGAGTGAGACTTGATTTCTTAATTTTTGGTGACATGGGTTGTCTGGGCGATTTTGTGCCATCAACATAATTATTATGCTTTTGATCCAATATATTATCACATACATTTTTCATGTTGATTTTCATAACAATGGGAGGATTTTTAATAGATTTGTCCACATTTTCAACATTAACTTTATCTTGACTTTCTTCTGGTTTGACAATTGGTTTTATGTTCAACTTTGTTATTGCAGTGCTTGAACTACCTGGACTTTTTAGTGACTCTCTTTTAGGAGAAGACGGTAAAATGTTTTCATCAGGTTTCACTATTGGCTTTATATTCAGTTTAGTGACTATGGGAGGACATTGTTCATTTTGCACAAGTTTTGAATCTTCCTCCATTTCACTTGGTTTCACAATAGGTTTAATGTTTAATTTAGTCACGACAGGTATGTGATCAGAATTGTCATCACTTGATGTGCCAGTCTCTGATGATTGATTCTCCGAATCTTTCAATCTTTCATCTTCTTCAGGCTTAACAATAGGCTTAATATTAAGTTTAGTAACAACAGGTATACTTTTATCTTCCATGTCAACTAAATTTTCATCACAGTCTTTTCCTTCTGAAGAAATATCTTCAGGACTTTTTAGGGGTTTAATATTTAATTTTATAATTTTAGGTACATCTTCTACACTAGAATCTACTTCATTATCTTTAGGTTTTACTATAGGTTTTATATTTAATTTTGATACTACAGGAACTTTGTCTACCAAGTCCTCAGAGATTTCTCTGCCTTCCAGTGGTTTTAAAATAGGCTTGATATTTAACTTAGTAACAACAGGGATACTAGATTCTGCACCATCACACAGTAAAGTTGCCTTTTTCAGGGTTTTAGAACATGAATCAGAGTCAGTTTTAGTAACGGCTTTGATAGTAATCTTAGGCACATGCATATTTTCTTTGACATCAGAACTTGAATTTGCATCTGTTGTTATTTTGAGTTTGGGGATTTCATTTTCATTTTCAGGTGGTTTTATGGGCTTGATTGTCAACTTTGGACTAAGTGGCTGGCCGTCTGATTTTGATACTGCCTTTATAGTCAGTTTAGGTATTTTCTCTACTGTTACATCTTCTGATTGGCTTATTACTACTTTTAATCTAGACTCCTTCTCATCATTTTCATTTTGTGTAATGCCTTTTATTGTAAGTTTTGGAATATTTTTCTCAGTGTAGAATTTACCTTCACTTTCAGTGCCAGGCTTTCCCAATTTTATTGTAACTTTAGGTACAGTATCACAAGGTCCTTGTTCTGAAGCAGAAGCTTGATCAGATGTACTGGTGGTTTCATCATTTTCAGAATACTCTGATTCTGACATATCACTGCTACTAGACTTCCTGTATATATCATTTAATTTTTCTGCAGGTTTAGGGATAGGCTTTATATTCAGCTTAGTGATGTTTGGTATTTGTTCTTTTCTATTAACATCATTTAAATTTGCATTAGCTGAACAGTCATTCACTTCTTGTGGTTTCACAACAGGTTTAATGTTCAGCTTTGTCACATTTGGTATTTGTTGATTGCTTTCGAAAGTTCCATCTGGGTTTTGATCTGTGGGTGGACGAATTGGTTTTATTGTGAGTTTAGGAATCGGAGACTTCATTTCTTCAGCTTGTTTATTGCCTAATTTTATTGTTAGTTTGGGCACTTGCTTATTTGATTCAAGTTTGTCTTCAACTACAATATTTTTTTTGGGACTACTTTGTGATTGTATGCTGCTATGTTCAGAAGTAGTTAGACTTAGCTTGATAGGTGGAACTTTCTTTTGATCCATATGTTCTACACCATCAGTTTTTAAAACAGTTTCACAATTTTCAGTTGCCTCAGTTCCTAAGCCTAAACCTTGACAAGCATCTATAGCATTGACATTTTTGATGTTTTTGTTATAAGCTCTCAAGTCATTTGTTTTAATTTCAGCTTTGGATACCTTTGTAAGTGTAAGTTTAATAGGTGGAAGCTTTTTCTCTTCTTCCATTGAATTGATTTTTGTTTCTTGGGTATGTTTTTCTTCTTTTATGGATACAACATCTATTGCATCGGATGACTGAACATCGATTGGTGCTCTCACTGATTCTACTTCTTTTGTTTCGAGTTCAAAGGGTTCTATCCCTTTTGATTCCTCTATTGTACTTAATTTAGTGAGTTCAGCAATAGGTTTTTCTATTATTTCAGATTGAAGCTCTTTAGGTCCCACTTCTCCAGATTTAGTGGCAATTGATTTAGTGAGTTCAGCAATAGGTTGTTCTATTATTTCAGATTGAAGCTCTTCAGGTCCCACTTCTCTAGATTTAGTGGCAATTGATTCTAATTTGTGTAATTTGGTGTCTGCTTCATTTATTATTAGTGATTCAATTTCAGGTGTTTTACTCTCTACTATTTCAACATCTTTAGATAAACTTTCTATTTCGTCCAATACTTTGGGCGGAACTTCAATTGTTTCCACTTCTTTTGATGGACTTTTACTTGATCCTCTCTCTCTAATTGATTTCGATATCTTAATTTGTTCCTCTGATTCAAATTCATTTGGCTGAACATCATTTAGTTGGAAATTTTTTATAGGACCATCTGTGTGTTCCGGTGACTTAACCTGAATTTCATTTAAAACTATTTTTCCTGGTTCTGTCATGAGACTGCCTATTGCTTCAGAAGCTTCAATCTGCATTGGTTCTGGTTTCAATTTGTTTGGTTGTATTTTAGTAACATCCAAGTTTTTTGAATGAGATTCACAAGGTTCTATTTTATTTGATTTAGTCATAGTTGATTCCAAAACTAGTGTTGGACTTTCAGTGTCAATTTCTATAGACTGTGGACTAATAAAAGCCAAATTTTCAGGATGAATTTGCATTCCTTCTAAACTTTTTGATTGTATCAGAGTTGAATCAATTTGTTTTGGATGTTCAATAGATGTTTTTAACTTTGGCTCTGGTTGAACGTTACTTAGCTCAGGTTCTTTACAGGACTTCAATAGATCTGACTGAATTTGAAATTGTTCAACATCCTTTGATTGAACATTACTTTGTTCTGGTTGAATATCAGATAACTTTAGTTCTTGTATATGGAGTCTCGATGATGATTCAACATTAACTGACAATGATGTATTACCAACTTGATTATTTTGTTTGATATCATCAGTTTTGGAAATGTTCGTGTTTTCTGGCACCTCTACTATGACATTTTCGGTAACTTTATTTAACAATACTGAACTTGTGTCATGGGCTTGTGAAGTGGCAGTACCAATTGCAGGCTCAACTGACGAACACAAAAGTTGCTCATCCGATGATGTTGATTGGCATGGTTCTTTTTCAGGTGTAAAATCTTCAACAGTTTTAACACTTTTACTCACTGCAGGAGTAATTTTAGGTCTTACAAGTCTAATTTTTTTAGGGGCCGTTGATGTTTCTGCTTTGCAGAAACTAATTTCACTTACATTGCTAATCTCTTCAGGTTTTACATTACCATATTGTTGGGGTACAGCATCTGATGAACTAGATACATCCTTAACCAACACTTCACTACTTGTTTGTTGAATAGTGTCATTATTCACAGTTTGGGAAGAATCAACAGTTGATGACACTGTTGAATCAGGCCGTCTATCACTAGGCACTGGCCGGACAAGGCGTCTTCGCAAAGGTGACCTGCTTGTTGGCTCAATGGGCAGGCCTTTACTTTCACTAACACTACACTCACTAGATGTGGATTCTGCTCTTTCAACAGTCACACTATCTGTATTATCACTGGACGTTACACACTTTACTGTCCTTTCAGATTGTTCACATTCACTAATATTTAAAATGTCTTGCATAGGTTGCACACTGCTTGATGGAGAATCAGTCGACAACTGTTCACCTGACAACTCAGGTTCTGCACTTATCACTGCACTTTTGTTTTCAGTTTGTTGATTTGAACAAGTTTCTGTTTTGTCAACACTGTCTGAACTTGTCTGTGGTGAGCTAACATTACTGCTTGTATTTGCACATGTTGACACCTCAGTTTGGAGTATGCATTCCTCAGGCTTAAGAGGTGTACTTTCATTGAGAATTTCACCTTTATCAAGAGGAGCAGGAGACGGCGTCCGGGGTGGTTGTACTGTATTGAAGGGTTGTTGTTTGAGCTCTGTTTCACTTCGCGAATTTGGCTCATTAAAACTGCTGAAGGCAACGTCGCCATCCACCGAAAGAGGTAAACGCTTCGGAGCTCCGGGACCATCAACGATTTCATCTATCATGTCTAATATCGCCTCGGTGCTCGTGTTGACGTCTTGCGCCGACGGCGACGGTACGCTGTCGCCGTCAAAGTTGTCCTCCGACATAGCGGGGGTTCGACACGATGCTGAGGCTTCAGATGGCTCGTGTTGTGAACTGCAAGCGGACTCGACGTCCTCAGACTGTCCAATATCTTTTTCCCGCGCCGATGCACGGCGGGACGCGCTCGTCGCGTTGCCCGCATCATCTTCTGAACTCTCCATTATCTACTGTTTTGCAACGCTGTCATATCTGAAAGATAAAACGCTTTCTGGGTGATATTTACGTTACGAATGGGTAACCTGACGACGTGCGAGACTGACAAGCCACAGGCACCATTCTAATTCACCATAACGCTACAGAAATTCCTTCACGGGGTCCACAGCGATGATTTCTATACCTACACATGTAGTTTAGTTTCATATTCACGACGTTTATGACTCGTAAGAGTACGCGAGGGGTTTTGGAAACTATTCAACAGCGTAAACCGGCAAACAAAAAGCTTGTATACGCCATTTTTAAAACCAAAGACATGGCAGATTGGGATGTATGAGCCAATAAAAAAATATCCATTTCTACAATTTCGGCCATTGTCGTGTTGGTAAACTGCAAGAAGCCCATAGATCGCTCTATTTGAGCTTTCAGCTTGTAAAAAGAGTGATAAATATACTTTAGACATGTGTTAAAACGAGTCAGCTAATAAATTCTGATTGCTCCCTCTTTGGAAATGGCTGGCAGTGTGGCAATCAATTATCTTCAGTAAAATTAAGATTAAATTAAGATTTTATTTTTTATATAATTGCGTTCACGTAAACTATGTAGTAAAATAGCATATCTATCTAATAATTATTTTTATAAAAGACCAAAAAAACCATTTTTGTTTCTCTAGTTTGATCGTGTAGGTATAACTTTATCCATAGACAATCCAACAGTAGTGTATTCACTTTATTTATGTTATTTATGTCATATCAATCAACGTCATGTTAAGTTGCAGTAATTTTTATTATTGTACTGTATTGGGGGTAGTATTGTGGCTAAAGCCATATAGAAGAAGAAGAAGAAAGCCCCAGAAGTCAAAAATAATGTAAGTCCAAAAAAATGTTTAAATGTAATAGCCCAAAATCCGGCTGCAATGATTACTATATTCATAAATTTTATAATAGAAATCTATTTTTACGTATATTTAAAAATGGGGAACATATTTTTGCCGAGGTGCCTATCAAGGAGTGGCTGATAGTTTTTTTTACTAAAGTAATGTTAGTTGATTGTTCCGAATAAAAAATATTTTTTTTTTACTCTAATAAATTATGATCGACTTCGCCTAAAGTACTTGAAAAGATTGGTTTACTGTTGCACAGTGGGCTGCAAAGAGCAGCCTTAGTGAATTACATTGTAATCGCGTTGGAAATGGGGCTTTAAGGCAGTTATAAATATTGATCATGAAAAACGTGTTGCCTGCTAAGTGAGGCGTTTGTAAGAAGATAATAATTAAGTATATTCAAAATATTAGCGTATGAATTTTACTGGCATCGTCAAGGTTAAGTTCGTTTTTTAAAGTATGCTAGTACGGTATCTTCCTACGTAGAATTACCTACGTAGAACTTGGGCCATTGCGTTTGAATTCACTACTACAGAGACGGATAATAATCTTCCATAAGACTATCATCAGAATACCTATGCAAAATTTTGTATTACAAAAAAAAGAGTTAATCGATTTGATTGCATAACTTCGTCACACCAATTTGGACTGATCGAAATTGGAATATGAGTTAGTGGCAGCATTGTACGGGATGGCAGCCGGCGCTTTAATAATTAACATTATCATCTGTCTGGTGCGTAATTTATGCCCCTTTTTGGTTAAAGTATTTACTATTCTGTGGTTTGTGGTAATTGAATTTGAATTGATGGGCAAGCAAAAAAAAAAAACGATATTTATCGTATCGACATTTTTAAAAAGAATCGAAAATGATTGAGTGAAAAATATCGATTAATCGATATATGGTTAGTTTTCACACATATTCCAAAAGCATACAAAGTCCCTAAAAAAAGAATAGGCACGAAGAAAATAACATTTTTTTATTAATGCTCGAGCCTTAACAATTTTATATATATTTCAATCAAACCAGTAGTCATCAGATGAAGCACCTGTTTGATGTGCTCGCCTGTGAAGCGGCTTCTATTGTCGGGTACTGGTTAAAAAAAAGGTTAAACATGAAACCAGAGTTGCGTTAAAAAATATATCGAAATTGGTACGTATTCCATACTCTAAAATAAATATCGATATATCGCGATTAAATAACTCGGCGATTTAATATCAATAATTCTTTGGAAAACTATCGATACTTTAATATATCGATGTTTTTTGCACATGCATACTTACGCTAGATAGAGATAGAACTAGGGATGCAACATCGTTCATAAAAAACATCGATACTGAAACATCGATATTTTTTAAAGTGCAACATCGATGTTGAAAATATCGATGTTTTAGGACGATACATCGATGTTTTTTCGATGTTTTCTTTAATTACTAGCAGGGCGCGAGTGAAAAGAATGGCGGCAGTGGCGCGACGTGGTCACGTGACACAAATGATAGTTACGCACAATCAGGGGGGCACACTTAGAATGTCTCCTATTTTCACTAATGACAGCGACCTCGGGAGTTTTGCGGACGAAATAGAACTGTCAAAAATGACGTATAGTCTACTGTCTACTGACTGGCTCTCGTGGAAGTTGATGCGTTTCTCGAATTCTCTGTTTTATTGTCAATTTTGTTGTTTAATTTTTGTTATTTTGTTTGTTTTTGTTAGTATCGTTTTGTTAAGTAAATTAATTTGTTATTTGGTGTTGTTTTTTGTAATAAACATGAGTGCGCCCAAGAAACTCTATTATGAATACATTCTATGGAGAATCGTAATAGGTAGAGACGTATATAAACCTATGGCTTGGTATGCATGTATATATAATAGTATAGATTTAGTTCACGCGCACAAACTCTAGTTGGCAGCACTTTCCATACATGCAAGTTTAACCATAGAGTTTCCACTCTTTTCCTCTATAGTAACTATACTCTTTGCGCACAATACAAAAAGATGGCGCTGCAATCAAAGATCGTTCATGAAACATCGATGTTAATGAACGATGTATCGATGTTTTCTTGTAGTTCAACATCGATGTTTATGAACGATACCTCGATGTTTTAAAACATCGATGTATCGTTTGCATCCCTAGATAGAACGACTACTACTAATGAGATTGAGATTTTCTGCTTGCTGTTTGATGTTTTCTTCCGTATAACCTAGAGTATTTTTATAATCAACATGACGACGATACGGCCTTTCAATTGTGAAGATATGTTAAAATTTAACAATGTGTAAGTGCTGTGTTGTTTATTTATATTCTCTAGCTGGGCTTGTTTTATTTGTAATTTCTGGATCGAGTATGTGCTGTATGACTTAGGTACTTTTGTCGATTTCCATTTCAGGAATTTAGACCCTCTGACAGAAACATATGGCCTGTCTTTCTATACCCAGTACTTGGCACATTGGCCTGAATATTTCCAAGTCCTTGAAGCACCAAATGGAGAGATTATGGGATACAGTAAGTATAAGTGTAGAACTCAGGTTCAGAATACTGTTAAAGAGTTCTGTAAACACTTAGTAAAGGACATATTATTTCTAAGCATACCTTTCCATCTATCCTACCTTTATTAGGCTACATTTTAAACAATAATTTGTAGTCTGTTGAAAAATTACACATGTTATTACTTTGAAACCCTACAAAATACCATACAATTTTGTTGTAACAGAGCTAGTTATCAAAACTGGAATCCTGCAGTCAAACCAAATTTTTTTTACATCTTTTAATTTCTTCCAGTTATGGGCAAAGCTGAAGGTCAGGGGGAGACCTGGCATGGTCACGTCACAGCATTGACTGTCAGTCCTGACTACAGAAGATTAGGACTAGCTGCCATTCTCATGAACATTTTAGAAGATGTATCTGAGAAGTAAGTTACAATTTGAATCAGTCACACATTTCAGAAACTGCTATTCCTCCATGGGCCTTGTTCTACTGTTTTATGTTAACCCTATAGAAATTGTTAGCCAGCTAAACTCTTTTCATACATATAAATTTTATTTATTTAATAGGTTGCAGTCATTATTTTTCCACAATTAAATGCTTATCAGTCAGAAAAAATCAAATGGAAACAAATAAGAGCAACCAGTTACAATACCTCTACTTACTACATTATTTTTTTTTTACTACTTTACATATTAGGTCATTGTTTTGTTACTGTGTATTAAGGTTGGATTGCACATGTTGCTTTCCTACAAATAACTGCTAAAACTTATAGTGAGGAGAAATGGAATAGAAACAAATAATCTTGTTTATCTTGACTGGTAGAAAATGCTTTTAGCGTTAAGCCAACCTTTTATTATATATTTTGAATATGTATGTGCAATAAAGTGTCAAAAATAAATAAAAATAAGAGCAACAAGTTACAATACCTACTTATGATACATATAGGGAACTATTGTATTGCTACTATAAAAATAAGTATCATCACAATTAATATAAGTTTAGGCCAGGCTGTCAGACAAAAAATGCTGTCACAGGACTCCTGATAGATGTGAATATTGAATAATGTTTTATGAAAAGAGAGGGTGATGGCTAAGCTGAGGAGGATTGAGCCACAAGCGGCAAGTCGCCACATTCAGAGTCTGTCTCACTCCCTGTTGTTATTAATAGGAAAATAATGGTGGCAATGAGCTTACATATCACACATCAACATTCCCACAAGGTGACAATTGGTTCCATAAAGATTTGCCTAAACCTTAGGCAAAAATTTGACTTTACAGCTCAGTTTTATCTCTGCCTTCTATGCAGTGGTTTGTGTGTTTGATTTCCACCCGGGAGAAACATTTGTATGATGATGACATCTGTAGGTATATGTTTGGTTTGTGCCTGGGTGTTAATAATGATATTTAAAAATAATCTATTTCCTGTAGTATGTGTCTATGAATTTAGGGTTTGTGACATATGTGTATTATTATTACTAACTGGCTGATTTAGTACATTCACATGATTTTTAGTGTGATATTCAAAACTCAAACTTATTTCTTTAGATCTTAAGTAGGTACACATTAACTTATACATGACACATTGATGTATATATGATTTTACTATCACCAATTTCTAATTACATGAATTGAATTATTTTCTTTTCAGAAAAAATGCATACTTTGTTGACTTGTTTGTGAGAGTGAGTAACAAAGTTGCCATAAAAATGTACAAGAATCTAGGATATATAGTTTATAGGACTGTTTTAGAATACTATTCTGGTGATCCTGATGAAGATGCCTATGGTAAATAAAATTGATATTTTTTTGATAGATATTTGATTTCACAGATCATAATATTATTTTATCAACTTAATTTTATCATGCAATCTAAAGAATAACAAATTTAATGATGAACAAATAATAGGCTGACTATTCTTAGATTTGAATATGGTAGATAGTTAAATTAAATAATAAACTACAGGCTTATTCTTTTACTCTTGTTTGGTAAAATCGGGAATAACTCCTATTTATGTTGGGTATAAATTTAATTCTTGATTTCAGATATGAGAAAAGCCTGCTCAAGAGATATAACTAAGAAATCTGTGATCCCATTATCACATCCTGTTAGACCAGAAGATGTGGACTGAAAATCAAACGAAACTTATACAATCTTTGTTTTACATCATTATCTTTTACTATCAACTGATAACTTGATGCTATATTTTAATATATATTATTGCGGAATACCCATTATAGACATATAAAATAGCAAATATCTAAATACTACTTTAAATATAGTTGAATAACTATAGTAGTCATAATGCATAAAACTTCCTATTATTGCTTGTGACAAAACACAGTTCTTGTATTACACTTAATTTAATTAATTATCTTAAGAGTGGAAGAAATAAACTTTTATATTGCAATTGATTCACTTTTATTGATTTCAACAGTCTTAACTATTATCCTCTTCATTACTTTGTGGCGGAGTATATCCCTGTTCTTCATCTTCTTGGCTTTTTTCCGTCTCTGTAGTTTCCGATGTTTCCTCTACAACTTCTTTTTGTTTACGCCATTGTTTCGCCGCCGCTAGCAATTTGAGATTTGGCCGAACCATTTCATCTTCAGGGAATATGTAATCAAACACTTCTTCCCATCCCTCTTCAACACCTGCTTCACTGATAATCTTCTGTCTCTTTTTAACCCTCCTTGGCATTTTGGCCATCACTTTTTCAAGTTTAGTCTCATCTGCTATTTCGGTCTCAAAGTCTTTCCAAGCTTCCAGCAATAGCACCCTTGATTCTTTTTCTCCTGCACTTCTGAGGCTGTCATTGGCCCTTTCATAGACACGTCGAGCTAGTTCTACATTGATATTATCCACATTTTCTGCATTTAGCTCGAACTTAGCATATGAGAGCCATACTTTAACATGGACAGTTCTCTCCAACAATCTTTCATAGAGCTGCCTTGCCTTTTCTGTTTCTCCCTGTGTTACTTCAAAATCAATGTAGCTTTTCCATAAAAGCTCTGGCATATCTAATCTTGGTTGCCCCACTGCTATCTCATAAATTGCTCTTGCTCTGTCAATGTCACCTAATAAAGTCTCTAGTTCTGCAAATTTAATCCATGTGATGCAGTTTTCTGGTCCATATTCTAAGAACTTTTGATAGAGTATCCTACATCTATCAAATTCTCTTAGTTGTATTTCTAGATCTATGTATCCTCTGTACAATTTGTCTCTGGGACACATGCCCAAAGCCAAACCTAGTGTTTTCCTAGCTTGCTTCAAATCTTTGCATCTTACCTCAAACTGTGCATACATAAGCCAAATCTTAGCAAATGTGAATATTTTATGTGGTATTAATTCTAAACATGTTCTGTATACCTGCCTAGTTCTTTCAATGTCTTCTGCTTCTAGTTCCTCATATAAAGCATAGTTGATCCACAGGTAGATATATCGGCGCCAAAACTGTTTATCTTTGGATGGTGGTACATTAGATATAGCTCTTTCATAGGTGTCCCTTACATCATCTACATTTCCTTCATTCTCTACAAGTCTAATGTAGTCAAACCATGCATCATAATTAGTAGGATTCTCTATAACTTCTTGTTCATACATGTATTTCCTTTTGTTTACAATCACATCTTCAATGCCAGATCTATCTCCATACTTCTTTTCATGAATAGTGTATGCTTTGTATAATTCCTTATTTCTATCTTTAGGTATGTGATCTAGAGCATATTTATAGATGACTCTGGCCCTATCATGTTCCTTTTGATTTTCTTCAAACTTGGCAAAGCCAATAAACAACCTTTCATCAAGATCTTCATCTCCAAAAAATTCCACAGCTCTCTCAAAAACTTTTCTTGAACCATTGATAAATCCGTGATTTTCCTCAAACTTTGCATACTTGATCCAATTTTTTACATCAGGGTGAACCATTACAAATCGTTCATAAATTTGCCTAGCCCTTTCAAGTTCTTTATATCGTAGTTCAAAGTTGATGTAGGTTTGCCAGGCTTGTTCATCAGGCTGCCATTCCATCCAGCGCTCAAAGACCTGGAAAATATCATAACAATTTAGGAACCAGATTTGGTCAGGAGATTTCAATGATATTATTTTGACTGACCTGTCTTGCTCCGGCAACATTTTCCAACATTTCCTCCATGTAAGTATATTTGTACCAGAATTGGGAAACTCTTGGTAGTATGGTGACTGCCCTGTCCCAAAGGTTACGAGCATGGTTCACTTGTCTGTTGCGCATTTCCATTTCAGTGTATTTCAGCCTGAAAAATAATCATGCAAATAATATGTCTAAAGTCCATGTGTGAATATGACATGTTCAAATTATAAAAATTAAACAATATATTATTTGAATATTACCAAAGTGGCAGAAAAAGCGTATAGGTAGTCTAATAATTATATGTACATACCAAGAACAATATGCCTTGGATCTCTTCCTATATAAGCCCCAAGTTGCATCACAAAATAAATAAAGAGTTGTAAGGCTATTGTAACAGCTAACCTAAGGTTAACTTTAAATTGGATTGCCCAGACTTGTTGGTCAAAGTTTATCCTGTCAGATTGTTATGGAATGATTTATTTCACGGAATGTATACATTTCTGGGAATAAGAATTCCATCTTACCTTTGATAGTATGACCCCCAAATATGTGGCCCATTGAGTTTAGTTCTTCAAAGGAAAAGTGTGAACTTACTTACCAAAGGGTAATATTTCTGTGATCCACATCCAGAGCACGCTCATAGATGGAGCGCGCCCTCTGAACCTGTTTCTGAGATTCTTCCCATTGAGCATATTTAAGCCAGTTGCCAATTACCTGAAATCATAGTAGTGTATATATAAATACCACACAGCATATTGCAGTTTTGATTGCTTTTAATGCAGAAACATCATAATAGATAAGGTTGTGGATAGGGTGGACCTTTATATATAGATTTGTTGAGCAGATTTTGTAAGTAATTAATTTAACCTGTACTATGATTAAACCTACAATAACTAATTTATGCAAGTCAAATTTCACCACAACTGGCTGCTAGTGCCAACAGATTAAATCAACCAGAATAGTTATTGCCGATAATAGTTTGATTTATTTCTATATACTTACATTGGTTATATAAAAAATTTTGGAGTTAGGTTATATAAATGTATGAGATTTAATTTATTATTTGGCTAACCTAATTGAAGCCATACAACAAGAAGAAAGAAAATATCAACGCACCATACGATTCTTCCTAATGTTATCCTCGAACGCTTTCCTTTTACGATGCTGGTACTCTCTCAGTTCTTCTGGGTCAGAAATTTTCTGCTTTGGTGGGGGAGGTAATATTTCTAAGTCTCTCTCCTTGGCTTCTCGAAGTAGCTGTTCAGCAGTAATTTGTATTTCTGCCGGTGCTTTGTTCTTCACCTATAAAACAGTGATGATTATAATACTTAGAAACATAATGTTCTATCGTAAATTTATGAAAATAAATCCATTACCTTTGCCACTTTAGGCATTTTAGTAGGTTTTGCGTCCATGATTACCGGATCTATATCGTATGGATTTTCTCAAATAAACTCCAATTTAAATAAAACCAGACTTCTTTCTAGATGTTACAAAACAAATACACATTCAACAAACATGAAGCTACTCCTGCTATGCTATGCTAATTGTAGACGAGACGACCACAGACTAGTATATTATAAAGAAGTATTCTACATACAAACGGCAATAACTTCATTCATTTTAACTGACCGTAAAAAAGACCATATGTTCGATATGTTTTTATTCAGGAGTATTTATATTTTTGTTTTTTATAAGTAGCCTCTAAGATTATGATGTTTTTATTTTTTTAATTTTCATGTGTATTATCAAAGTAATACACCAATAAATCATAATCTGACAGAAAGTGCTGATGAGACTAAGATGTATTTTTAGTATATGGGGAGGGGAAACCGAATAAATGTAAATATCCAAAAAGATGGCGATTTATGGAAAAATAAAATGGAAGCAAAACTCATCATCTTTTATATTTTTCATTATCAAATAAGGACACTTTAACGTATGTTGTCTGAATTGAATTGAAAACACTTAAGGGTTCAGGAAATAATTCTTATATTACAAAACCACTTGTAACAAAATATTATATGACTGAAACCCAACACATATTAGGCTCAAATATTTGTGAAGGCACCATAAAAAAAATTGAATCCGACTCGCAAGTCTCGCAAAATGTCTCACATCACTCCCAGCAAGTTTTACAACAAATCTCGTACTCTACAAGTATCTGGACATTTCTGCAAAAAGTTCCACAAAATGTCTCGCAAAATGTCACGCACAAGTTTTGCAATATGTCACGCAAGAACTCATTCAGAGGATTTATTCTCCGTCTACGAATCTTATAGATGATCAGTTTCAGCGTCAGCGTTCACCACACTATTATCATTTATAAAACCCGACCGTCTTATGTGTTAAATCACGTGTCGCGTGTGGAGTTCATTTAATTCAAAATCCCCGATTAACGTGATGTCTGAATATTTTATTACCTACTAGCTTACTTTTAAATGTCTTTTTTCCGTTTTTGTCCTGTGCCGCATATGTACATACGATCTAATATAAATATTATTAGATAAATCAACGTACAGCCGACCCGGATACAGATTAAACCACATATTGATATGTATAAGCTTTATCATCCCTAGTGAATGAATGAAGTTACCGCGAGAAAAGTGACATTTGTAGTACGAAGAAAGATGTAGTCTGTGAGAAACGAAAGAACAAAATATAATTGTAAACTTAACCTCAACTCACGGGGAGTGTAATCAAAATAATTTTAAATATGTTTTACAGGCTGTCCCGGATGTTGATATTGAAAAATTCGTGTGAGAATTTTGTATTAAATTTATATATTTGTACAATACTGCAACATGCAAAAGTTTCCTACACTTACTAGTTTTCGTTACGTTACACTGCTCTAATTTACTCGTATGTAATGTAATAACAAACATTTACTTTTAAGTAAATGTTTGTTTATTACTGTTGTATTTAAACCATTTTCTTGCTAACTTCGGTGTCTTCTACTAATATTGAGTAAAAGCGCCAACATCAAACAATTTTATTTACTTTTTCAGTTAACCGGTTTGCATCCAGTCTCAATACCCGTCCCACTGGTATATATGCAGGCCAGATAGAGTACCTGAAGTCGGCTGTTGATCAAAATACATTAGACTGGCCCAATATCAAGGCCAATGTTCTATCACAGCCAGGAAACATTAACGAGAAAAACTTTGAAGGCGTCTTATTAAAAATGTTGATAAATGGCAATAAGTTAGATGCAGCTCTGTCTTTTGCTAATCATCTTAGAAAAAACAGTGACAACTTGAAACTTGGTTCGATAAACGGCCTTCTTTCTATGTACTTCGAGATAGGAATATCTAGAAAGCTATCTAATGAAGAGAAAAACTTCATAACAGATTCCTACAAAAGTTTGTATGATAAGTACAAGGTTTTAGATTATGCTACTTGTGAAAAACTGCTCCGTGCATTATGTGTCATTGATGAATGGGAGAAAGGCTTGAAGGTATTAGAAGACATTCATTTGACTAGTGTCCCATCTCATATTGCTTTCAGTCTTCTAATAGGAGTACTTTTTAGGAACAATAATAATAAAAAAGCAATGGAAATTATCCAGAAAAGTATAGAACACAAAAGACCTTTACAGTATCCAGCATTTAAAGAATGGATCAACTACATATTAAGAAAATACAAAGACAAGAAAGTTATTTTGAAACACTTAGACCAAATTTATGTGCACATTTCAAAGAACTATGCTGTAGTTGATGAATTTACAGCAATGAAATTAAAGGAAACCTTTACTGATCTAGGGTGGGATGCTGGAGTCACCAATATTAGGAAAACTGAGTAAGAACAAATCTGTATACAAAATTAGTTTAATCACAATCTTTTACATACAAATTTTATTTACATTACATATTTATTGTTTTCAGTGGGGAATGTATAAAATGTAAAGACAAATTAGCCTTTTTGGAATTATCTGAAGATGAGTTTCAGAATCTCCAACAGAATGTAAAGGAAAAATTGATAGTTGGTACAGATTTATCCCTCAAATCGTCTCCAGAGGAGTTGTCAAGATTCTTAAGTTTCATTGAGAAGACTGCACCATATGATGTAGTTATAGATGCTCTTAATGTGGCATATGCAGTGGGGAAAGGCTCCACGGTTGATCGTGTACGATTGTTGTCAACCACAGTTGACTATTTTAAAGCAAGGAGAAAAAAGGTTTTGTTACTTGGAAGGAGACATATGCTCAAGTGGTCCAAAGGCAGAATTAAGAAGATGGAAGAAACCATCTGCACCTTTTTCACGGACGATCTGTAAGTGTCTTTATGTAATGTTTTTGAGCTCTGAAAGTATACCATCATAATTCAGTAAAATTTCAGTTCTGTCCATACTCTTTGGTAAGCCAAGCTACAGGCCTTCGGGTACCTTGACTTAGAAACACATTCTCATCTGTAATAAAAGTAAATATTTACTTTCAAAGTAAGCTATCTTTTATTTTTTTTCTCTTAACATTAACTTGGTGTGAGTACAGATAACTCTTTTTGTATAAACCTTACACATAAAAATACATGGCTCAATTAGAGGTCTTATTGTTAAGATCATCCTCTTCCGGCAACCTTTGGATGGACTTTAATTAAAAGAATAATGGAACATTCACTGCTGATATTATTTTGGTATTATATCACTATTTCCATTTTTTTGACTGGCCTCACAGTTCAGCCTTCTGTGTTGTATATTGTGGGATGGTACTGTGTCCATGAATATTTATTTATTTCAGATCTCAAGATGACCCTTACTTCATAACAGCAGCGATTCTCAGCGGACCCCACACTGATATTGTGTCGAAAGATTTGCTGAGAGGTCACCAATTTAACCTGCATGATGAAAACCTGAGATACATATTCAAGAAATGGCAGTGGCAGCATCAGTGGATGGTATTCCAGAATCAAAACAGAGTTATAATACAGGTACATGATTAATTATATAATTTTATAAGTCTGAGGCCATGAGTCAACAGTATTTTTCTCCAAGACTCTTTGTGTGAATGCTCTAACTTCATACATTACTACTCAATAAGCCATGTCGAAGATTACTTACTGGCACATAAGATGAAAGCCAGTACGCTCTTTATGCGCGATTAGCTAGCCAGTGCGCTCTTAATGCGCGATAAGCTAGCCAGTGCGCTCTTTATGCGCGATTAACTATCCAGTGCGCTCTTTATGCGCGATTAACTATCCAGTGCGCTCTTTATGCGTGATTAATTAGCCAGTGCGCTCTTTATGCGCGATTAACTAGCCAGTGCGCTCTTTATGCGCGATTAACTATCCAGTGCGCTCTTTATGCGCGATTAACTAGCCAGTGCACTCTTTATGCGCGATTAACTAGCCAGTGCGCTCTTTATGCGCGATTAACTAGCCAGTGCGCTCTTTATGCGTGATTAACTAGCCAGTGCGCTCTTTATGCGCGATTAACTAGCCAGTGCGCTCTTTATGCGTGATTAACTAGCCAGTGCGCTCTTTATTTTTAACATGATTTTTTTTTTAATTTAATTAATTTTACATTGTTTTTTTAACATCTTTTTTTACATGTTTTATTATAAAACCTTATTTTAAGATTATTTTCTATATTTTGTTGTATATTTTCTAATTCATGTCAAATTTGTATCACACAAAATGTGTCTAGTTGTATTTTATTTAGTGCATGCTGTGGTCACCTGTAATTGAGGGAGCACATTGACCAAAAATTTGTAAATATATTTTGTAAGACTGTGTATCCTTTGTTGGTGATCCAATAAATAAATAAATAAATTCACTAGCCAGTGCGCTCTTTATGCGTGATTAACTAGCCAGTGCGCTCTTTATGCGTGATTAACTAGCCAGTGCGCTCTTTATGCGCGGCGCTAAACTAGTTACTACCTTAGTACCGTAAAACGCCGCAATAAAGTGCAATTAAGCGTCTGATCCGCTGCAAGTGGTGGTGCATTCACGTTGCTATTTCGCTGAGGTGTATTTAGTATAATGAAGGTGCCGATGTAATTATAGGGGCATCAGACGTTACGCCCTTGTTTGAGAGTGACGGGCAACACACGATGCGTCTGCGGTTGGTAGTTTGGTAGGGGAGTAACATAAAAAGCTTGTAGAGCGTTGCTACAACTATACTACGATTTTTGTGAACTAATCACTAATCAAATTGTGGTACATGCAGATCATAACACCATTTTTTTTATCAATAATTATTGTTTCAGCCCCCTCTGACATTCACGCCATGTGCCCAAAAGAATGAAAGCGGAGGCTGGCATATTCCATACCAAAGTGAAGCAACCCAAGTCGTGGGACAGTTTAATGATGGGAGCCCGGACATGTCCAGTTGGCTGTGTTTGCAACCTAAAGGAAATAAATGAAATTATTGTCAGTCTGTTTGTTTTTTTTTTTTAATATAATCCAACACAATGACAGAATTGTCTATGTACTCCAAATTAAATTGATGGCTAAAGAACAAAAATGCACGGAATAAGACAAATAAGTTTACAGGGTTAGGCTGATAGCGCAATAGGGACAACTATACAACTAAAATTTACGTGATAGACGGCCCTTTCAAATATAGTAATAAGATTAAAGTAGTAGGTATATAATTTCGGACAAAGTGACATAAAAGTAAAAAAAACTAAAGGTTGAGAAAACAAATAAATATGCAGTTAACTAAATAATAATATTTTTATACATAGTTTACTTTTACATGTATGAATTAACACTATTTTATGGGCTTAGAATCTAGTTTTATATCTTTTCTCTAATTTATATAAGTTTCCCCTAGCATGAAACTGAATCAATAACAATGTATTTCTTACAAGAGATAGATTTGAAAATCTATAAAACCGAGTTAATTACTTTGATTCTTTACTTTTCGCTTTTACTTTTTTTATTTACTTTTTGTGGGTGAAATTTATTCCATAAAAATTCTATGGGACCAACTCCCTTTCAAATAAACAGATCTTAATTGGTCAAGATACTCAAACCCGTAGCTTGCGTATCATTATGCCAGACCATCGCACATACACGTATCAGTCTATACAACTACTGAACCGACTTTGATGAAACCTGTATTGTTGCCTAAGTTGAAGTAAAATTTACTTAATTTAAAAATAATAATACTTACCTATTATTTTTTTACATTTTATACTATCCGATGAATAGTTTCGGAGAAATGTGTGGACAAACATACATAAATACATCTATAAAATTTTGTATAGGTATTTGTTCGGAAGCTTTAATAGATTTATCATTTGAATATATAGCAGTTCCAATAATATAGGATTACGATCATAATTTGTCGAATTTCATTAATGACCTTTTTTGCAGTCTATTAAAAAGGATATTTCAACTTTTTACTTTCGGGCTTTTGCATTCATACATTAGTCAAACCCATTATATTCTCTTTGGTCAAATCTGACATTTTCTTTTCATCTAGCTCTGTCATTGCAATGGTCTTGAAATACTAAATAAATTCACAGTTTATAAATTTCTCAACCATGCCTAAGCCGGGTAAAAAAGTCGATAAATCGTCGTCCTCCAAAATTGATAAGCCGAAAAGTTCCAAGGGTAACCTGTCGTCGAAGTCGGAACAAAATGTTAAAATCTTGAAGGCTGTGAGCTCAGGTAAGTTTTTACGAGTTTTAAAACCATTGGTTTTCGGTTTTTGATAGATCATCTAAGTCAAGCAGCTTTTCGCCCAGTTATTAGTTGGATGGCTGAGAGTGACATTAAAAACAAGCCATTCCGTGCTTCGGAGGGTACCTAAGGTGGAGTTCCCGGCCTTGCTGGTTGATAAACCTTGTCAGAGGCCTTCGGGCGACAAAGGCTGGAAGAAACGTGTGGCGAACGCTGCTGGTTCTTTTTTTGTAAAAAAAAGTGACTGGACGAGCAGATGGTCCACTTGGTGTTAAGTGGTTACCGCCGCCCATTAACAATAAATAATACGGCTCAGGTGTTCTACCATAGTATGAGAAGATCGCATTGCGTTGTCACTGACGGGGATGTCACATCATTAAATATCTACCTACTCACTTTTATCAGCGATATTATACAATAGAAATAACTATATATTTTATAAAATATTACTAAAAATATTTAAATAGTACCTGTACATTTATATAATAGTATACATTACATATACGTACACATATTTACAACAATATACATTAAGTTACATCACATTACTTGTGGCTATAGCTGTGGCAGTAGCTTTAATTATGACTATTGATTGAGATCGAGATATCTAGAATATACATACTTATTCATAAATAATTGAAGGCTAAGTCCATACCACAACGGCATAGGAACAATGCATAATTGCTTGGATACGTTTATTATTGTAGGTATTTTTTTTAATAATAACAACGTTTAATTATCTATATACTTTTACCATCGCCTTTCTATTTCATGAGATTTATAGAATATCTATTTCATAATTCTCTTTGAAGGCCCATGTTGCTCGCGTCCGTAGGTACCTCACCCTACCGCACCCTCAGAATTCTTACACGAGCAACAAAAAGTAGCTATAGAACTTGTGCCAAGTTCGTCAGGAGAAGTACTGCCTCCAAAGAGCAACCTAAAGTAGCAGAAGAACTTGCCAAGAGGTTGGTGTCGACATCAGGGGGGCTGACAGCTCGTTCCGTTAATTTCATCGCATAAAAAAATTACTCTGGCTGTGTAGATACTCCTGGGCATAAGCCATCGCCTCGTATGCGTTGCAACATGGAGCGGGTGGAAATGCTAGCGCGTCCAACTGCCCGTCGCCTGCAATCTCTGTGGGATGAGAAGTGTGGCATGCTACCCCCCGAAAGGAGAGACAAAATCAAGAGCGCTCTGGAAGAAGATTATTTTCTCAGTCCTGAGTAAGGAAACTAGATTAATCATAATAATTTTATTTATTGATCTCAAATAAAGTAGTTAACAAGGTTTAAGAGACTGTCACTAGACGAAACAAAAAACGAAATTGCAAATCATGCAACTTCGTTTATTTGGACGACATATTTTTTCTAGTTATTTTGATTTAATTACCAAACTATCGAACCGATTATGATAAAATTTTGTATAGAACCAATATGAAAGCATATTCTTTCAAATAAAAAAATAACATATTATAGTTGAATAGGGTTGATACCAGTTGAATAGGGGAGATTCTCAATTCTGGTGTAGGTTTGTTACGCGTTATCTTATGATTGCTAATTTGATGATTAATTTTTAATTCCTAATGTGTACCTATTGGTATTATAGAAAAAATATATGCGAGGATAACGGGCTGAAACTGTTGAAGGCGGTTTTTTTAGATTCTAACATCGTTTCACTTCAATTCCCTAGACAAACGGAGCAGTATTTCCAAGCGCTATACGAGCCATCCAAGCGGTGGTCGGGTCCTGGAGGCATGGTTGGCAGGAAGGAGCTTGTCGACAAAGAAAGAGAGCTCCGACAGAGGCAGAAATGGCTTGTTAATTTCAGTGCTCAGGTAATGTCTCCTGCGCAGTCCAAAGGTCCAAAGGCTTAAAACCTGTTGTGCACAAATGTTTCTTTGGCTTGCAAAATGTATGTGCGAAATACCATGTCACGTTCTCTAACGGTGAAGGAAAATATCGTTAAGGTCGTGAAGGTTGTGAGTGCCGGTGAAATCACATTAGCATTCACGTAAAATATTCTCTAATAGACGTAAAGATTCGGGTGGCGCAACGGGTGCGACTTGGATCATCTTATACCTGTCGGGGAGAAGCTAAGTTACATAACATCAGATGGCCCCCCAGTTTGTCCCGTCACTACTCGTATAGTTATATATAGAGATATATAGAGACAACCTCTTATGTAATACTGTAGGGAAAACAGCCTACTAGATTTGCTATTGTATTGTGTTACTGTAGGGAAAACGGGCTATGCTATGCAGATGGACTCCAAAAACGCAAAGACATTCGTTCATACTCATAACAGGTCGTACGCCAATGCAGAGCAGATTTCATGTTCGTTGAATCACTATAAAATCTGACTTCGAGCGATACCCACCGAATAAAGTAGCTGTTAGTACTGTCACTAGATTAGCCTTTAATAAATCTACCTGTACATTTAGCCTACAACCAGACAGGTAGTGATCGCTGTCTATATATCTGCCCCAGTGATTAGCTTGAAAGTAATCCCTTTCCGATTTGTCCGTTGTAATAACCACGTCCACACTACCGGGTTTGCCATGAACGTTGCATCAGTACTTACCGCAGTTTACTCTCAATGGTTGATTTTAATGGTTGTATAATTCTTTACCGACGTGGAAGTAACACCTCCGACGGACTAATGGGCACCATGTCTCCACGTCGTGACTCTTAACTTCGTTGATCATTAAAGTACGGATTCAGGAATCGAATCTGTGATATTTTGTTACCAGAAATTCGCGCCCACCTGTTGAATAGAATGCCAATAAATGTACTATTACGAGTACATTCGGGCACAGAATGAATGCAATTTAATCTACCACGGGAGCCCGTTCTAATTAATAAATAAAATAAATGATGGTATATGTCACATATCTTAGAATTTTCGAGTTTTTGATCCACGAAGAGCTCATTGATGTTTCAGAGGGAACTAAGGGGCATGCAAACTCTTACAGATATGGCTAATTACTCCCACATTAAAAACCTACTTCTTTTGAACCCCCAACGGAAAAGAGGAGTGTTATAAGTTAGTAGTGTGTATATGTGTATCTGTCTGTAGCTTCGTAGCTCTCAAACGAATGGACCGATTTTGATGCGGTTTTTTCAGTTTAAAAGCTGACATGATGGTTCTTAGCTATAATTTATAAAAATCTGTTCAGGCGTTTGATGTTTATCAGTATATTACCATGACTCAAAGACGGGCGTTTCTACATTTTCGTAAAATAAACTTTTATTAATGTATAATTTTGATATTAATATTATAAAAATATCTCCTTATTTGTTTATTAGAACAACATTAATTCTTCATTATGAAATACGTAACAGGTAGCGTACCGTCTCTGCGACTACATCGCGAAAGGAAACAAGGAGATGCTTGTATCGAACAGACTAAGAAGCATCGCTGACGTTGTATTGGAGAGAGTCGCTGAAATACTGGGTAAATGGTTCGCTTCATAACTGTTTCAACTGAGTTTCATAACTGTTTCAACTGAGTTTCATAGGGGTTGTCAATTCGGTTGTACTTTCTATGATTGCTGCCTGAGAACTCCGTCATTTATCAACCGATTTTGAAATAATTATATGAAATTTCTATCAGATTGATTTCATGAAAATAGGTTGAATAGTTTGGTTTTAAATCGAAATAACTGAAAAAAATAATAGGTGTGTGAATATGACTCCGCCCCTTTTTGTCAAAATAAAACACATTTGTTCGCTTACAAAATTAAAAAAAAAATTATTGAAAGTATGCTCCATCTGCAGCTACAACCTTCGCCCATCGTTCAGGTAGTTTTCGTATTCCTTGCTGGAAGAAGTCCTGGTCTTTTGAGCTTATCCAGTTGTCAATCCAAATTTTGATACTTTCACATGAAGTAAACTTTTCTCCAGTAAGGTCTGTCTGCATCGTCCGGAATAGGTGGTAATCCGAAGGAGCTATGTCTGGTGAATATGGCGGGTGGGGTAACACTTCCCAGTCCTGTCCCTCTAAATATCTTTTTACGACTTCTGCGGTATGCGGTTTGGCATTGTCATGCTGAAGAACTAATTTGTTATGTCTATTCACCCATTCTGGTCGTTTTTCTTCTATGGCTCGCTTCAAACGCATTAGTTGTCGTCGGTAAACTTCTCCATTAATAGTTTCAGAGGGTTTGAGCAACTCATAATATACAATACCTTTCTGATCCCACCAAATACAGAGCATGACCTTGGTACAGTGAATATTTATTTTTGGCTGTGATGGGCCTGGTTCGCCTGGTTTCACCCAAGCTTTTTTGCGTTTAGGATTTTCGTAGTGTATCCATTTTTCGTCTCCTGTGACTATCCGATGCAAAAATCCTTTTCTTTGCTGTCTTTGAAGCAGCATTTCACAAATGGTTTTCCGACGTTCCATGTCTCTTTCTTTTAAATCATGTGGAACCCAGTCACCGGCTTTTTGAATCATTCCCATCATTTGTAAACGCTTTGCAACAGTTGAACGATCAACATTTAATGCTGCAGCTAATTCTGATTGAGTTTGGCAAGAATCTTCCGCCAATAATGCTTCCAATTCAGCATCTTCAAATTTTTTTGGTGGTTTTCCATGTTCTTTATCCTCAGTACTAAAATCGTTATTTTGAAATCGTCGAAACCATTCCTTGCAAGTTGTATTAGACGGAGCATGCTCACCATAAATCTCCACAAGCAAACGATAAGTTTCCGCTGCAGTTTTCTTCGCAATAAAATAATGTAATAACACTTCCCGCAAATGACGTTTATTTGGAATAAAAACCGACATTTTCGAAAAGGTGAAAACAATTGTTGCTTACACTTCAACCAAATATCATAAAATGCGTTAGATAGCTGACATTCAGTACTATCGAATACAAGTATGGTCATTTATTAGTACACGTAAACAATACTAAAAACGACATCTGTTGAGAAAGGGCGGAGTCATATTCACACACCCAATATATCATCCAAGTAAACGAGATTGCATGTTTGCTTTCCTGTTATATTTTTCTTCGCCTATCGTAGACCGATTATGATTTTCATTTTTAAGATGGTACCAATTAACTTGGTTTAAAATGGCATCGTGTACACTCCTAAGGGATAAAATTTAAAGCATTAATGTCGGATTTTTCAATTCTTTTTAATTGGTCACATGTTTAATCATTGATAACGGTTTTTTATTACTACGCGATATCTTATTGTGATCCGGTTTAGATGTTTTTTTTATTTAATGAGTTATTCCTCTAATTTGTCCTATACAAATATCATGGAAAAAATCCACCCCTACGGCAATACTAGTAAGGCAAAAAAGTATTGAAGTCTGTTTTACGATTTTTGAACCAGGAAGTATCGGAATCGTGTATTTTACAATATTTTTTGGGACCCCCAAACTTTTAGTTGTCCTGTGGGCCGTGAAGTTTTATTACAATAAAAGTTAACAATAACTTGTGATTGTTTTGTTAATTTTATTTGACGACTCCGTGGCTTAGTTGGTAGTAGGCCTGCCTTCAGAGCGAGGTTCCCGGGTTCGATTCCCGGCCGGGGCACACTTTGTGTGGTGAGCATGAAGTTTGTTCTCGGGTCTTGGGTGTTTGTCTTGTGTTTGTGTGTTTGTCCATGCCATCTGCGCCACAGGGAATGCAGATGTATGAGTGTGTACACGTTTATTGTTTATTATTATTTCTCATTATTTATTTTATTTCTCATTTGTATACATTTTTCACTACAAAATAATACATTATTTATAAAATAAACAGTATAAAAACATTGTAGTAAAAAATATATAAAAACGGAGGACCACCGACTGCGGAGTAAGACCCAAGCAGTCGGTGGCTAGGGCTGCAGAGAGAGGAACCTCCTGACGATGCGTGCCGTGTCCAGGAGTACCGCTTTCTGTATCTGGCCCTTGATCCAGCCGCCTAGCGAGAGCCTCTTAAGATGTTGGTCGAGGCTCTTCGGTATAAGTCCGTTCACTGAAACGACTATTGGGACGATAATCGTTGAATCCACATCCCACATAGCGGTAATCTCATGGGCCAAATCAAGGTACTTGCTATGCTTGTCCTTGTCGGCCTTAACGAGATTAGCGTCATGTGGAATAGTGATGTCAACGAGTATCGCCCGGCGCTCTGGCCGGTCTATTATCACGATATCAGGCTTATTGGCGACAATAGTCCTGTCCGTGATAATAGACCGGTCCCAGTAGAGCGTAGCACGGCTATTTTCAAGAACTGGCGCCGGTGCGTACTTATAGTACGGCACTTCAGATCCGACAAGTTCATATTTGAGTGCAAGTTGCTGGTGGATGATCCTGGCTACAAGGTTATGTCTATGCAAATACTCTCCGTTAGCCAAGTGCGAACAACCCGAAAGTATATGTCTGAGAGACTCACCGGGACAGTGACATGCACGACAGATGTCCACCGTCCCATCCTTCATTATATACTTGCGGTAGTTGTTCGTCTTGACTACTTCATCCATGATTGCACAGACAAATCCTTCGGTTTCCCCAAATAGGTCACCGAAACGTAACCAGTTCACCGAAGCGGGCAGATCCACATCCGGCCCCGTGAGGGCCTTGTAGAACCGCCCTTAATTATTATTATTATTATTATGTATGTTTCTTTCGAGGTGTACAATAAAGAGTATACATTCATTCTAGTATTTCACGCATTTTGTTCTCAGGAGAGCCAAAACCTACCCGCACACACCCTGGCCGTCTTGCTCGTTTTATGGTGGCGATTTCGGACAGGATCGCGGTTTGGATAGAGAATGCTGTCTATCGCGCCGATGCTTATGAGCCTTCTGAGCTCTCATCCCATGAACATATGAGGCTGGACGCGGAGAAACCACTTATATGCTAGTCGATATACAGTTCCCTTTTCAGCAGCGCAATAGTGAGAAACCGTATGAGGCTGATGTTCTTGAGAAGTTTTAATTGTAAGTCAACAATTACTTATCTAGATACAATTTGATTATTTTTACATGAAGAGATATTTTCTCATATTTGACAAGGCTTATGTACAGCTGCTACAAAAACTGTTATATTAACGAAACAGTGTCCAATGTGTCCTATAGTGAATAAATGAATGATGATGATGAAGGGACACCGACCTGTCGACGAGTGATAACTTAGGTTTAAGGCTTGTATACAGACGGCTTCTTAGCTTAGTTGGTAGGAGCAATGCCTTCGATGCGAGGCGTCCCGGGTTCAATTCCCGGCCGAGACACACTTTGTTGGTAAGCATAATGTTTGTTCTCGGGTCAACATGTCGGTCGGGATTAAATTGTTTCTGTGTTTATCCGTGCCATCTGCGACATATCCTGGTGTATAATAAAAAAAGGATTAATAATTCACAGATGAATCAAAACTATAATATAACTAGCTGTGCCCCGCGGTTTTCCGGGACCTAAGTGTTATTCCAGGATATAAGCTATTCTGGTACTAAATTTCATTTAAATCTGTCGTGCCGTTTGAGTGTGAAGGAGTACCAAACATACACACACAGACATACATACTTTCGTCTTTATAATATAAGTGTGATAAAAAGGTGGTTACGTAATTTAGGATGCGTAATGTGCAATTACTCCCACTCTAGGAATACAGGTCGTATTGTGGGTAGTTAGTATTCTTTCGTTCCAGCGATACCTACGTACATTTTTCAGCACAAAAAACTTGTTTATAAAGATCGTGCGCTATGTGAGAGTACAGCAGGTTTATGTTAAGTAGATAATTAATGAACTTACGTAATTAATTAAAGGAAATTAAGGTCTACAATAGGTTAGGCTCACATTGTTTTTGTTGAGCTGAATCGTCATTTGCATGAGAGATGTCATTTATGTCTTAGAATTTTTGTTTCTGGGACATGCCAGGATATGCCGGTTTCCTCATGATTAAACAATTAATTATTTATTAAATAATAAAAGATTTATAAACAAATAAGTAGTAAAATCAAAATACGGCACGCAATAATTATAAATCAATGACTTACCTACATAATTCTTGGTTGCACCTTTACGAGTAGTACCACCCAGGGGGTACGTGTAGGGAAACATAGGGTACACACCTATGGACGCGAAGAACTGGACCCCCAAAAAATAGGTAATATGTGCTAATCGCGCTTAGAGATACAAGAATCAATGTAATATTCACATCTGGAATGACTAAATTATGTGCAACAACACCTACATTTCGATCTTGTTTACAATATCAAGGCATTCAGTTCAATAATTAACATTTAATAAATACTTACAAACTGTCATACAATCAATTATTCATGTGCATACACTATTCAACCATTGACTGACCTCACAGTTGGGTTGTTGGGTTGTTGGGTTGTGCTCTGTACGTCGTGGGTTCGATTCCCACTCAAGACAAGCATTTGTGTGATGAACATAGATGTTTGTTTTGTCTGGGTGGTAATATCTGGGCGAAGGATTTTCACTCAGATTTTTTTGTGTAAAAAAATGCGTTTATGCCAGTAAAACAAAGGCAAAAATAAACTTAAACAGCGAAAACCTATCTACACACAAAATTTCATCCAAATCCGAGATATGCGAAATATATATACAAGAATTGCTCATTTTAAGTAATAAGATTATGCGTGTCTATATACAACAAAAAAGTTCTCAGTATATAAGCTATGCTTAGTTTGGGGCTAGATGGTGCTTTGTATCATGTCAATGATTACTTATTTATATATTGATTGAGTAGGAATATCGAATTAGGTATATGACAAGCTGCGGTAGTAGCGACATGGCAACATGTTTACTTACATTTATCAATAAATGCATCGCAGATACTTCTATAGATGTCGCACTCGGCGAGATTATGGCGCTAATAGAAGCTTATTGCTAGGTTGCGGATGCGAGTCCCGACAGTGCAGAAGAAACTATTAGGGGTTTCTTGCTTGCTCTTCCCTATGGAGGGTTGGATACGGTTTGAACAAGTGCTAAACTTAGTATGAACAGCGCATGTTCTATATATTTATTTTAAACTGTCTCCCAAATAATTTTTTTGAAACAAAAATATTGTATTTTGACTTTGACTTAAACAGACTTGTTAAAAACTTAATATTTTTGGTATATTTAATTCACAATGAAATTTATCAATTACGAAAAAGCGTTTTAAAACTAGCGTGATTCTTTAATCTAAATAACTTGTATTAAATGACACCTATACGGGGAACTCTTTAAATTATAAGAAGGCAAATAATGTTTTTAAATCAGGACTTCAAATATGTTTCGTATATTTTCAATTCACTATCGCTTTGCATTGTGAATACATATAATATCCGTTTACGGCTAAGGAACTTTAAAGTTTATTCGATCCCAATTTCGATTCAAAGCCGTTCCCCACCGTTTATTTTAACTATTTTATAGAATAAAAATACTTAGACCATAAGTTCTATAACCAGTATTCATAAAAGCAATATCTATATCACCAGTAGGTATTCATAAATTTATGCGAAGCCCCTTATCTGGAGCGAATAAACAGCTTATTTTTACATGACAGGTATTTAATTTAATATTCAGATCGGTAGTGACCTTAGGAAGCCCTAAGCCTAGTCTAGTGCTTGTATTGTGGTCTATTCCTTGACGACCTTCTAGAGAACTATATATGTGCCTGATTTCCTTAGGACCGCATAGTTTGCACTTTGAAGGCTTGACAGCAGTTCTAGTACACCCTCTCATCAAAATGAAATACGCAGTGAGTATAAAATTATACAAAAAAAAGTGTTTCACTTTTGATAAAGTATCACGAACAATTCATCAGGGTTTTCTCCACGTACTTTCGCAATATAAGCCAAATCGTGATACTAACTGAGTGTACATTTGCTCGTCGAATGAGGTCTCAACAAATTTCTACTATTCATAATTACACAGAAAAAAAATCAGAATACAGGTTTGGGATAAATTGCTTACATACTAGCAATTTTTGTTTTCAATCATAATATTTGGATAAATCACGAAAAGCCAGCGATGTTAGATCTTCTACATAGTCATTAATCATAAATCAGAGTATACAGATGACTTAATTTTGAGTTTTGACTATTTGTTACGAGAAAATCTTTTTTTTTATTTTTACCTCCATTATCAGTAAACTTAAATGATTTAGGAAAAAGTAGAAGCAAAAGAAACAAAAAATTCCGTTAAGAGTAATAAAAATATTTCATAATCTCGAATGTTCGAGTTACTAATGATGATATCTCTAAGGATCGTGTAAGACATTCTGATCAACTCAGACGTGACATAGTTGCAAGTAGAAGAAGTAAAATAAAAAATGCGGTTAAGAGTATAATCGAAATAACATTTTTTTGACTGGTAAAAATGAAAAGGCTGGTTAGGCAAGTCACTTTAGATAAGCATCTTTTGCTACTTCTGGGTATCCTGTACCCTTACATCTCGGATCTCTCGAAGGGTGCGGGTTTGTGATTAACTCAGGCAATTGATTAGCTTCCACGACCTGATGAGATTAATTAATTGTGAGCTGTGAAAATAAAAGAGATACTTCAGCTCTCTTTGTCTCTTTGGAGTAGCAATTTGGGAGTTGGGGCATTGATTATTTTGTGTACAATGATTTTTTCCTAAATTTACTTTATTTAATTATTGTTGTAACTAAAAGCGAGGTACAGGACCCCATATTATACTAAGTACACTCTTTTGCAAAAGTACAAGTAATTTTGCTGGGGATATATCAAAGGGTCACCGTACGGAATTTTGTCAATTGAGCATTAGAAAATAATTGCTATACCTTTTCAGGTTTTCTTCCTGTTGGTGTGCGTGGCGATGGCTTTCGCCGCCCCCCAACGGCCGCTGCTGTTTAACAACATCTACGGCACCGGCTACGTGGCTCCAGGATACGTCGGAACTCCTGGCGTGAGTAACATTTTTTTCTTGGTTTCTTATTATACGCCTTTGTTACTCCTTAATGTTTGTTTTGTTATCAGCTGCATGTGAAAGTCCCGTCAAAATCTATTCAGCTGTTTTGGACATTAACCAGAACAAACAAATAAAAATAAAGAATTGTTTTTTTATTATCATAAGCATCGTATAATATATACGATTCTTATGGAAATTTGCAATCGGTTATTTTGACATTACAAGCAGACACTAAAATTTTGTTTATTTGTTTTGATCACTAGTCGCCAATATTTAAACAGCTTGCACATTGCAATATTTTTCAGAATACACCAACAAAGTTATAGTTCAATTTTACGTAATTATACGAGTAGATAATATCCTAAGAGAAAAGTGAAGCAAGAGCTGAAATAAGAACAATATTTGACGTTCTTAATTTTGACATTGACGAGAAATAAGGGATAAAAGCATAGTACTCTGTTTTTTCGACTTCTTAAATCAGTCACTTGTTAATAAATAATTTTGTTTCATTTGGTAAGTCGTCATTCTATTGTTATTGGCGTAGGTGAGCGTTTAACATGGAAGTAAGCCTTCAGTACGTTCCATTTTAAAAAAGAATAAATTAACAAGGTTTTTCTTATTTACAGACCCTGGTAGCCGGACCAACCGTGCTGAACAATCCTCTTGGTTGGGGCGGCCAAATCATCGCGCCAGGAATAGTCGCACCATACTACTAAATCTCCCACGCACGCACTGCACAGCACAACTCATTGGCTTCCAAATTCGTACATAACCTAATAAATTGATGGTTTTTCCTCACTCATCTGTTTTATTATATTAAATATCTTATTAAACTTTTCTATTGGTATGTAAAAAGTTACAGACAAAACTTTGTTTAAAAAAAAAAAACTTCTTTAATTTCTAAGGGTTTGTTTAATTTCTATTTATATATAGTAACTATTGCTTTTATGTGCCATTTGCGAGAAAAGCAATCGATGATACAATATAATATATGGTGTGGTTTGGTATGTGTGAAGGAGAAGAGGAAGGTTGATCCGAATCCGGAATGATAAAATCACTTCACGATGAATAGTCTATAATATTATTTACACACTTTACACTAAATAAATGGAAGGAGAAGAGAACAGTCAGTAGTAGAAAGAAGCACAGGCACAGGCGCGAGAGAAGATGAAAGTAGTAACGATGAGAATACAAATAAAAATAATTAGCGGAAGCGCGTACGAGCGACATGCGTCTTGCGTCGAGTGGTCGGATCGTGACTGATTCACCGGGATGCGCGGGCGCAGGGCAAGCGGGCGGCCGCGTGAACCGGTCGCGTCGCCTGTACAGAATATACATAGTTTGTATGGACGAATTCTCGTTTCCATACTACCGGGCGACGCGATCAAAATATTGTTAGTTTAGTGTAAGAGTAATTAATGTAAATAAATATTAAATGTGTTTATTATAGTAATATATATTAAGTAAGTATGTATGTATGTAATTTATTATAGTAATATAAATTAAGTAAGTAAGTATGTATGTATTTATGTAATGTGTGAATGTAATGTGTAATAAATATAAATGAAATATATATATATATATATATAGCGGTGTACATAAGTATGTGAGTCGCCACATCACTCCCCTCCAGAGACCGTGCCTACGGGCGATAATAATCCGGGAAATGTACTTTGCGCCCAGAACGAGTTGTTTTAACTGGTTGTGTAGGAGATGGGGTCTGAATAACAGGAGTGGAGGGAGGAGTTGAGGGAGAAGGAGAGGGAGAAGTAGTTGGAGTAGGGTCGTTGGGGGGTGACAATATGTATGCTGGCTTTAACCGGTCTACCGATACCGTCACGACTTTGCCCTTCACTCTGATTTTATATGTCTTAGGACTTCTTTGCATTACCTCATGAGGGCCAGTGTAAGCTGGCTGCAATGCACCTCTCAATGCGTCTTCTCTGAGAAATACGTGCGAGCAAGACGAAAGATCTTTATAAATAAAGATTTTATTATTTGAGTGGTGGGAGGTAGGAACTGGCTGTAGGTGATTGGCAAATGATCTGATTCGAGCTGAAAAATCAGTAAGATCAGTCGTACATTTGCCGTCTTTATGGCCAAAAAATTCACCTGGTAGGCGTAAAGGTTCGCCATACACTAGTTCGGCGGAGGAAGATTGAAGATCTTCCTTGAAAGAACTTCTTATGCCTAGGAGTACGATAGGCAAAGCTTCGACCCAGCTACTATCATCATGGCACATTATAGCCGCTTTCAATTGCCGATGAAACCGCTCAATTAGGCCGTTACATTGAGGGTGGTAGCTGGTGGTCTTGCGATGCTTAAAACTAACAAATTTTGATAGTTGATCGAATAGAGCCGATTCGAATTGCCTACCGCGATCAGTAACGATATCAGTAGGGCAACCGAATCGAGCTATCCACCCCGATAAGAACGCCTTGGCCACTGATTCCGCGGTGATATTTGTCAGGGGGACAGCTTCAGTCCATCGCGTAAAGCGATCGATGGCTGTCAGACAATATCTGAAATCACCAGACGGAGGTAATGGTCCGATGAGGTCTAGGTGAACGTATTTGAACCGCGCTGAAGGTAAATCGAGGGTGCCTAAAGGCGACGAAACATGTCGATTTACCTTTGTGCGCTGGCAAGCCAAACACGCCCTAGACCACTCGCGACAGTCTTTCCTCATCAGTGGCCAGACAAAACGTTCGGCAACTAATTTTGCGCTAGCGTTAGCACCGGGGTGGCTCAACGAGTGCAAACTATCAAAAATTTGTTTACGTAGGTCTTTGGGAACTAAAGGCCGAGGAGTCGTTGTGCTGACATCGCAGTACAGTTGAGTGCGACTCCCGGGTATAGTCAACCTTTTGACCTTCAAACCGGTATCCTGCTTTAAAAACTCTTGCAATTCGGAATCGGAGACTTGGGCCTTAGCAATGACATCTAGATCGACAGGACTCTTCAGTTCACAGATTTCATCTACTCGGGAAAGTGTGTCGGCAACGACATTATCTTTTCCGGCGATGTGCTGAATATCTGTCGAGAACTGTGAAATAAAATCTAGATGTCTATACTGCCGCGGGCTGCAATTAGCCTTCCGATTACAAAATGCAAAGCACAGCGGCTTGTGGTCAGTATAGATGGTAAATGGTGTTGCTTCGAGCCAATGCCTGAAATACTTTATGCTCTCGTAAATAGCTAGGAGCTCCCTATCGTACGGTGAATATTTCTGTTGCGATGGGCTCAGTTTACGAGAGAAAAAGGCGAGAGGCTGCCAATTTCCGTCTTTCAATTGTTGCAAGACTCCTCCGATGGCAAAATCAGATGCATCAGTTACAAGACCCAACTTGGCTTCAGAGTCAGGATGGGCCAGTAACGCTGCAGTGCACAAGCTATCTTTGCACTCTTCAAAAGCTTGCAATGACTCTCCACTTATGTCAACTGGATGCGACGCTTTGATGGAACCAGTCAGCAAGGCGTTCAAAGGAGCTTGGATTTGGGCTGCTTGGGGGATAAACCGCCTATAAAAGTTTATCATACCCAAGAACCTTCTAAGCTGCTTAGCTGTTTTAGGAACAGGAAATTGCTTGATGGCCTGCACCTTACCGTCTAGAGGTTTTGTTCCGTGTTCGGAGATCCGGTAGCCTAGAAATGTTACCTCTGACGCACCGAAGACACATTTTGCTGTATTGATGAGCATACCATAATCCTTCATCCTGGTGAAGAGTTGGCGTAGGTGGTCTTCGTGCTGACGCTCGTCCCTCGAGAAAACTAAGTAGTCGTCAAGGTACGGGTAACAGAAGTCTAGGCCACGGGTCATCTCATCAACAAATCTCTGGAAGGTTTGACCAGCATTGCGTAAACCAAAGGTCATATATGGAAATTCGAATAAACCAAACGGAGTACATATAGCAGATTTCGAAATATCGTCCTGAAATATCGGTACTTGGTTGAAAGCTTTAACCAAGTCGATGGTGGAGAATATTTTACAACCAGATAGACTGTGGGCAAAGTCATGAATATGTCGGATAGGGTACTTATCTGGTATTGTCCGAGCGTTGAGCATACGATAGTCACCGCAGGGTCGCCAACCATTGTCCTTTTTAGGTGCGAGGTGTAGTGGTGACGACCAGGGACTCTCGGATGGGCGAGCAGTACCATTTGCCAACATTGCTTCAAACTCAGACTTAGCAATTTTCAACTTGTCCGGGGCGAGTCTACGAGGTGTGCACGATACTGGAGGGCCTGGTGTGGTACGGATGTGGTGTACTGTGTTGTGTTTAGGTGTTCGATGAGCGCCGGCCGGTCGTGTCAATTCTGGAAACTCAGAAAGCAAATTATGGTATTTAGAAGTACCAGTCACGACCTTCACACTAGATATAAGGCTATCTGATAAGGCAATAGAAGCTACAGCTGACAATTTTGTAGTGGCATCAATTAAAAGCTTATTACGTATGTCGACAATAAGATTGAAATAGGAAAGGAAATCTACACCTATAATCGCTCTTGTCACATCAGCTACGGTAAAGCGCCATATAAAATCCCTACGAAGGCCTAAATTGAGATTAAGCTCAACACAACCGTAAGTGTCTATTGTCGAACCGTTCGCTGCACACAGTTGGTAGTCCGTCTTTGCACGTCGTTGATGAAGCGCAGATCGGGGGAAGACACATAAATCGCTTCCGGTGTCCACCAGAAACTGGACTTTCGATCTGCGATCTGTCACAAACAGGCGACCAGTGGTAGATGGGCAATCTTCAGTCGCCATTATCGACTGCCCGTCGCGTTTCCCGAAGACGATGACGATGGCTTGAAGTCACACGGCTGGATACATTTGTCCGCCTGGCTGCCGAATCTGTAGTGGTACCAACAGTTGGGGAACTTCCTATAGTTCGACAGCGACCGCCTGGATGTAGAACGGGAATGAGTTCGGTCACGTGGTGCTCGTCGATGGTGAGAACGGGAACGACCATGAATTTCCATGGTGAGTGCGCTAACTTGCTTGGTGAGCTCTGTGATCTGCCGTGCCATGATGTCCAACGCCGAGTCCGCTCTGGAACTAGATGTCGCTGCGACTTGAGGTAAGGCAGGTGCGATGTCGTGAACTCTATCAGCCAGGTCAGCGAGTTCACCGAGAGAGAGGCTCATCTGGGACGCTATGATAGTCTGCAGATTATTAGGTAGTCGGCTCGTCCATATCGACCTCAAAAAATCATCTGGGATCGCGGGGCCAGCTAGGGTCTGCAGGTGTCGCAAGAACTGTGAAGGTTTGCGATCACCCAACTCTTCCGCCTGTAGGAGCTGCTTAACCATCTTCTCTTTGGACATGGAGAGACGCTTGATGAGCTCACTTTTTAGCTTGTCGTACTTGCCAGTAGGTGGTGGGTTAGTAATAACGTCCTCGACTTCAGCTGCATACTGTCTTTCCAAGTGTGAAAGTACATAATGGAATTTCGTCAGGTCATCCGTGATTCTCGACATGCTAAACTGACCTTCGATCTGGCAGAACCATATTGAGGGCTTTTCGGGCCAGAATGGTGGTATCCGTACGCCAACACGAAAAAGTTCGGATGCATTCTCAGATGTGTCAATGGAAACGCACCCTTGTCTCTTCGCCGGCCGCATCGATCTTCGCGAATGTTCTGTGTCGCTACCGTCACTGCTCATTTTGTAATGTCCTTGCGGGGTCACCAGTTATGGTGTGGTTTGGTATGTGTGAAGGAGAAGAGGAAGGTTGATCCGAATCCGGAATGATAAAATCACTTCACGATGAATAGTCTATAATATTATTTACACACTTTACACTAAATAAATGGAAGGAGAAGAGAACAGTCAGTAGTAGAAAGAAGCACAGGCACAGGCGCGAGAGAAGATGAAAGTAGTAACGATGAGAATACAAATAAAAATAATTAGCGGAAGCGCGTACGAGCGACATGCGTCTTGCGTCGAGTGGTCGGATCGTGACTGATTCACCGGGATGCGCGGGCGCAGGGCAAGCGGGCGGCCGCGTGAACCGGTCGCGTCGCCTGTACAGAATATACATAGTTTGTATGGACGAATTCTCGTTTCCATACTACCGGGCGACGCGATCAAAATATTGTTAGTTTAGTGTAAGAGTAATTAATGTAAATAAATATTAAATGTGTTTATTATAGTAATATATATTAAGTAAGTATGTATGTATGTAATTTATTATAGTAATATAAATTAAGTAAGTAAGTATGTATGTATTTATGTAATGTGTGAATGTAATGTGTAATAAATATAAATGAAATATATATATATATATATATAGCGGTGTACATAAGTATGTGAGTCGCCACAAATACAATTTTTGATCCAAAAAAACGAATTTATTATCTAATCGAAAGCTTACGTTTGAATGTGATATCTCGTATCTTGCGTCATTCTGATTCCGGGTGGCTGGGAACATTTGATAGGTTTTCTGTGATATCCAGCTAATAACAAAAGACTTTGACATGATCGATCTAGCCATTGGTATGTATTGCGAGTTTGTCCGAAATTTACACCATTGATGCAATCATCCTGAAACTTGGTAATTGTGAAGTTCTTGAGATGTGGGGTTCAAAGGGGATATCAATAAAAACATTTTTTTCTTTTTATTCTGTTATATATATTAAGAAAAAGCTGCAAAACTTTCAATATTTTGTTTTTTTATATGTCTCTTTTTAAATATTTTATAATTAATAATGACGCGCTTCATTATCTTGATACCTGCAGTAATTACTTATCTGACCAAAGCCACTATGGCTTTGCGTGTTAAAAAGAACTGATCCTGATTTTCGGATTGATGAATTAAAGCAGTAAAAGAGGTCTATTTGTCAATGGTTTTAACCATACTAAACAAAGACATTTTTTCACTGGGTTATTCATTGGGTTATTCATTCCCATCCTAAACCAATCAGAAGCAAAGTCGTAAACGTGTGAACTTTCGATATTACATCTGGTGACGAACGCGATCCACTTCTACCAACTTCTAACTATTGTGGTCCATACAGTAAAAGTGGATCACATGAAGTGGTGCATGGATTTTGGATTACTAAATTAGAACAATATTCTAGATATTTTTTTTTATTTTCCTAAATTTACTTTATTTAGTATTATTATTTTCTGGAGTACTTGAGCATGAATAAAACCAATTGAAACGGTATCCAATAAACATATACCACTGGAGACACAGGGGACCTGTGCACTAATGTTTGTCTATGTGTTAATTTTACTAAAATAATATCGATTTAGTTACCAGAACAGTTAACCAGTTTAAGCGCGAGCTTTTCCCTCAACTGACGAATTAGTACCAAGAAGGTGCGTTCTTAATAGTATTCATGGCCTGACATCAGTTTACATAACTTTAGCTACAAAAACAATGTAAATCACCGTTTGAACACCATTCCAAGTGATAGTAAAAGTGGTCAGTCAGGAAAATAAACGAAAAAATAATGTCCACGAACGGGCGGACGACCGACATAACAGCCTTGCTATCATCAACATTTAAACACTCTTTCACTCTACAAATATTTAAGAGTTTCGCCCTTATTTGTACCTGTAATAGAGTCGTCCAGGATCATTTCTGCCTGTAAGATGGAATTGCGCTTGTGCATCCAGTTGTGTAACAATCAGAGGATTTGGGTGATTCAACCTACTTAGAAAGGCTCATACCATTGGAAAGGTTGTATCGGAAGTATAATGACTTATATTATATAATGTTATTTATTACTGTATAGTTGTTGCGAAAGATTATTATACGTATATCAAAATATCAGTATCGTCGAACTGTGCGATGATCGTATAAAATGTGCGATGACTAAATGTCTAAAATACATGTATGTGAAAGGTGTCAACGACCACAAGTGGTACTAAGAGAGAGGTGGAGAAAGACATTCCAGTAACAAATAGTTGGTACCACGACATTTGATTAATTTAAACTCAGTGCTCATAACCTTCAGAGAACAAACCAGCCAGAATCAAAGCGAAGAGTATGAATGCCGTTTAAATTTTTCAAAAAGAAAATATTAAACTGGTCGTTTTAACTTCTCCGGGTAAAATATAATTATTAGGTATCTATAAGTTAACTGGGTCACGGAAAATAGCGTAATAACCGATTAGATCAACTGTTCTACGGGTATCTAAGTAAATAAAAAGACATGCTTGAGGCAGTGTTGGAATTTCACCTGAGACTGACATCCTGCTGGCATTAAAAAAAAAAGTGAACGGACCGACTACGAACGGTGTGTCTAAAAAGGTTGAAAAGTGTTTATCGTTCGATTCGATTGCGGTTACATTTCTACGATATATCAGATACAATAATTCGAGTTACCGAGATATTTACCATGATTTGTGAGTTTTGTTGACTCTTGATACTTCGACGCAGTTTCATGCGTCATGGTCCCAGGTAACCTGAAGTTTTTGCGAGGTGGGGTCTACACACATGTCATCGATGTTAAATCTGACGTAGGTACCTGTCATTTTACCGGCGCCGGCACCCACCGGAACACAGCAATACGCGTGCAATCACTGTTTGGCGGCAAATAACCAGTGTACTTCTCCGGACGAACTTGGCACAAGTTCTTTTGCTACTTTTAGTTGACAGAAGACTAGTGTTAAAGGATTATAAACGTCTATGAGCAACAGGAAGCTGTTACGTAAGAATACGACGCATTAGTTTATTAAAGAGAGAGCCCACTATAATTAGGCCCGTATATTTTATCTGTGGTTAGATAACAAGTCTATCTGAAATAAATGTATAATTCAATCTCATTAGGATTGGTGGAATAGCATTAGGTTGAAAATTGTAGTGCATTCAAGAAGAAAGTAGGAGTAGGACAACTGTTAATTACTGATAACTCATTAACACGCCATTACTAATGATCATGTCTCAGCTACCATATTAAATAAATATGAGCACTAAACACTAGAATAAGTAACAGTACTGACCTACTCGTAACATCGGTAAACGTTACTCATCACATGTTTATCATCATCTTGGGTTTTATATACTACTATTCCCGCGGTACCACGACATCTAAAAAAAATTTCGTAACTATTATTTTAGAATAATATATTTTTACAATTTGTTATTTGTATCAAAGTATTGAAATTTTGATAATTATATATTTTTTTGAGTCGTTCTCAATTGTCAGTGGAGGTATCACCTCAGTATTCTAATTATATGAGTACCTATTCGCTAATCAATACTCTCTACTAAAGAAAATTATTGTATAACGCCCTAATAACGTGAATCGTCTGGTATCAGATCAATTGATCGCAGTCATTTAAGTTCTTACGCATTTATTATATCAATAAACTTATCGACTTAATAATGTCAACTTCGTTATTAATTGGGGCTTAAAGACCTGACAGAATCTCGTAATATCTTCCGTTAATAAGATGTAAGTGTATTTAACGAGCATTTTTTAGCCGTACCCTGAGTGAAAATATCCTAAATGTGCATGTTTTTTATTTCTGATCGGATATAATTATTACTTATTTCGCTTGTATACAACACTCGGATTTTTCCACACTAATTAACGAAATATAATCGTTCGAATATGATTTACGATAGGCAGTTTAAAATATGGAAATTAATTAGATTTTTGCGGGTTTTTATAACGTTAATGATGACAAGCGTTTAATTAGTTACTTATATATCAAGAAAAATATAGAACTGGTAAATGTTTAGTTTAATTTATTTTATCATTTTTGGCATTAGGTTGAAAATTGTAGTGCATACAAGAAGAAAGTAGGACAACTGTTAATTACTGATAACTCATTAACAAGCTATTACTAATGATCATGTCTCAGCTATCAAAGTATGTAATTAAATAATAAATATGAGCATTAAACACTGGAACAAGTAACAACAGTACTGAGTTGCATCACTGTTGTCATGGGCGGGGGATGCCATTTACCACCTGGTGGGCCTTCAGCTCGTTCCTTCACTTAATATGAGTTAGTGAAGGAACGAGCTGAGGGCCCACCAGGTGGTAAATGGCATCCCCCACCCATGACAACAACTTTTATATATATGTCACAACATAAATATATTTCGGTGACGTTGTGGCACTTTTTTTCAGAAACTGCGCAAGGAATAATATTTTTGGTAATTAAATTATTAGTGTCCTCTATAACAATTTCCTTTACGACAATGATATTTTTTGGAAACTGGGAAAACTAATAGTGCATTTTCAATGGGGATTTTACTACTAGATACATCGTTTGACAGCTGATTGTCAAATTGTGATTCAAGGTATGAAAATGGGCTCAGCTAGTATTGCATAAATATAAGGCTCATCTGTTACATGTCGGAATGTTATGTAGTGAATTATCTAAACTAAACCAGATTCACTATGATTAAGCTCACTATCAAAGTGAAAATGGTCACAAAAATTTCCGTTAGCTTATGCAATGTTCCATAAAAACACTGTCTTTTGTAGGACGCTCCACTTTTTGATTCATGATCTTGGTTAGAGGTGATAGCTCAGTATAATCAAAGAAATAGTATTCGGACACGCTACGATGGACAATATTAAATTAAACAAATCACTTAATGTATTGACCACTACGTAACTAAGTTGCTAATAAAGCGCTGCCTATCTTACATACATACTCGCTGCGGTGTTACCCGCGGGTTACTGGAAATTTTCTACACAGCTTTGTTAATTCTTTCTTTCGTAAGAACCTTTTACCTGACAATAAAAAAACAACCAAAAAAGAATTACAATAATTGGTCCAGCTATTCACGCGTGATACCGTGACACTATACCTAAATATGAATTAAACTCACCTCTAAAGCGAGGGGTGCAAGGTTCGATCCAAGGCACACATAAAAAAAGGCACACATATCTCACATAAAAAGAAACCATCACAAGATTAAGAACACCCGACCGATTAAGACCCGAAAACAATCTTTACACTCATCATACAAAGTCTGCTCCGGACAGCAGTCGAACCCGGGACCCCTCGGAGCCGTCCATTTGTTGAGAACTGAAGAAGTATTTTTGACTATCCATACTTATAAATGAGAAAGTCACTGTCTGTCTGTCTGATACCTTTCTATACTTACTAGTTTGAGATCCTGGTAAGGACATAAGATAGTTTTTATCCCGAAATCGTACTTAAAGGGGGTGTAAAGTGCTGTGGAAGTTTGTATAGGGAATCAATAATTTCTAATAAGTAATAATAAGTAACTTTAGCTAAGAAACAAGGAATGTTACAGCATTTTTTTATTATGTATTTGAATAGTAAGTAGATTAAGATATAAGGAGCTTGGAGAAAAAAAATAGGCTACACAAAGTACCTACTAATTGTACGCAGACAAAGTCGCGGCTAAGAGCCATAAGTTAGTTTAAACAATGCGCATTGTTGGGTTGCTCAAAAATGTGTTCGAAACTGATGAACTCAGATCTAACTGGCAAACAAAACAACATCCATGAAAACTTTAAAATAAGTTATAAAATACAATATTCAACCGTTATATATCAAGTCAAGCACAACAAGAAACTTCGCACACTGGGTTACATAATGATTTATAAATTTGGTAAAATACCTAATTTCATAGGTATTTTAAATTCCATCCGATTTCATGTTGCTAAACCGGAAGACATTATGCAAACTAGGTATATGCCACCATAGATTTCTAGACTTAAATAATGTATCAGGTTTTCTGCAGATCAGATATATCATTCCTTTTTACAAAGACGTAATCAGCTTAAATGCAATGCACATAATATTGTATTATGTAATATTAGGCTAATTAACGCCTCGCAACATTAATGACTCATTCACGGCAATTAATAAAGGAAGACTACGTAAATTGTTAGGTACACTTATGCGATAATTTGTTTTGTTATCGCATGAGTATATGTAGTAGTTTGAGTATGAATAGACAGAGCAGTTGCTAATAAACTTGCGTTTGTCAAATGTGCTATTTCTTACAACACTTATTTTATAAAATCTTTGACTTATTTAATATATAAAAGATGTTATTATTTGTAAAACACAATAAACTAAGTAAACACTAAAAATGTACTGTAAAAAATAGTATTACACGATAATATAATGATCCCGCTATAAAATTTTAGTAATACCCTATAAAATAAAAGCTTATTTCCTTCATTTTTAACATAATTTTGTTGTGTTGTGTTGATCGCAGCGTATTAGCAGCACTGAAGCGCCATCTGGCTAAGCATGTCAACAATAAATCGATTGGCCTGCTCTAACGAATCTAATAAATAATTATTATCATATTCATAATCAATATTTAATAAGCTTACAGCATGAAATTTATAAATTCGAAAGTTAAGAAACAATCATATTCATTTTATTTCAATTAACTTGATACAACAAATAATATTATAATACCACTGTGAGGCATAAGCACTAAGAATGGCAAACTTAGGAGTGATCAATGTCAGATCAGAAAATACAATAGTTTTATGTAATGGAGGGCAATTATTGTGATAGACATCGCAGCGCAAGTAACGCTTGAAGAGTGTGCATGGAACAATGGCGCAATTAAATCTTGTCACAATGATGCAAAAATACAATCAGAATAGGTACCTACTTTTAGAATCATGTAAATAAAATAATAGAAATGCATCAAATATTGCCGGTACGTAATTTCAAGTCAGTGTGCGCAAGCTTTTCTAGAAAAGCGACCATAAACTTATAGCACTATTTATAATTGGTATTATTATAAGATTGGTATTCGTAGAAGCACAGTAAGAAGCAGTAGAACTTGCCAAGTTCGTCCGGAGAGGTACTGCCTGGCATCTGCCGCCAAGCAGTAGTGCTCGCATTACTGTATTCCGGTGGAAGGGTGTGGGTGCCGGTGAAATCACATGCGCATGAGACGCAGCACGATGAATGCAACTCAGTGTAAGATCCAAATCTTATACTGAGTCGCATTACTGTTGTCATGGGCCCTCAGGTCGTTCCGTCACTGAATCACATAAATAAAAATAAAAAACCGTATCAAAAATAGTGGAGATATTTAACTTTTTATAGAAGTTAGAACTATGTTTAGTCAGAGGGCTTCGCTTCGCCCATAGAAACAAGTGGGAAATTAAAAAAAAATGCGAGTCGGGCTCACGCATCAAAGGTTCCACACGAACTTGTAGAGAAACAAGTAACTTGTAGGGTTTTACATGTATTTATTTTGTCCTGCGACTCCAAACTTATTTTTACTTGTCCTAAAAGACATTGCTTATTGGCAAATTTCATGGTTCTATGGTTTTCTGGTTATGAAATTAGTTTAGATTGTGTATATTAGAATAGGAACCAAGAATAATTTACCGATTTAAAAATCTAATAAACCTACTTCAATCTTTTCATCAGTTATTTGACACACAGAGTGGAATCTTTTTATGAAATTTGTATGGCACTACCTCGAAGGTACATTAAATCAAATAAAAAAATAAAACATTCAAATTGATTCACAATTGACGAAGAAACCGCTTAACAAAAGATCAAATATACTTTTTAGATAAATAAGATTCGTATTTGTTAGATAAACAAGATTATTATCTCTAGTCACTTTTATAAATGAAATCAATGAAAGTGCATCTTGTTGATTCCGTACGCATCAACCGTTTACGTCTCGCATCGTGGCGAGCAGCCAGATGATGCGTATTGAGAAACCGGCCGGAATATTATCACATCAAAGTATCTGCAAATACGAATCCAGAATAAAAGCACCCAACAGCAATTCAATTAAAATTTCTTAATAATTAAATAATATGTTTCACTTACGTGCTTATTAAAAATATTACCAGTTATAGACTATGTTTATAACTTATCCGCAATCGCATTTGATTAAAACTCTTTGTTATATTTACGACTAATAAATTGTCTGAAGTGAAATCTTATTATATTCTTATTTCGCCAACCCAGAATGTTTCAGGTCAGAGAGAGTATATGAAAAATCATAAATACTTCCCTAGTATCTCTATTTACTTAAATTTACTATAGGTACAATAATTATAATTTGGTATAAAAATGTAGTCAACATCTACGGCGTACAATATGCATCCGCTAAAGTAATTTAATAAATTACATGTGTATACGATTAACATTAACATTACTAAAACAAATCTCAATTAATACATTACCTAAACAACTATTGATACGATTCCAACATAATTAAAAATCGGCACGTTAGTAATTAGCGTGAAGAACTGCACTTGTTATTAGTACATTAGGCGACACTAAACTAGGTGACCCGCGACGTTCGGACGACATCTGCGCCAATGCGAGCAAAAAGCCGTGATCAGTCCATGATGTAATATTTCCGGCTTTATTGCCTCATTGTTGGATTCGGAAACCCGGTGGTACGCTCGTTCGCTCCCATTCTTTCAGACAGTGAAAGGGTTCTCCGATACACTTTTTCCCTTCCGAGCGCGCTCGCGATCCACCGACGGCGTCGGGTGCGATCCGCACGTTCTCTTATAAATTCGGTGAAAACGCAACGACATCACATTACAAATTCGGCGGCTGTACAAGTCAGTCGACCGATCGCAGAGAATCAGATTTAAGCTCGAGTTGTGTACCAACATCGTATAGTGATTTAGTCTCATCAACAAGACGAGCATATCAACTAAGCATTTCAAAATGAAATTCACGGTGAGTGCGCGTATGTGATATGGGAATAGTGCAAAATAGTGTTGTGATCTCAAACATGGATTGTCTTCAGTGTTATGGTTATTGGATTTCTTCGTAAACAGGCTGCATGGCAAAGTTTAACAGCAGGTTTTATATGAATTCTTGGAATGCACCTGATGCTATACCGTTATTACAAATTAAAAAGATAATAATCAAAAGAAATTAACTTAATCTACGCTCATTTAAAAGACAAGAGCAAACATTTATTTAATTGTGTACCTAAAACTGTAAAAGTAGCAAAGTGAAATCAAATATATTAATGTGGGCTGTAATCTTGATCGGAACATGCGGGTCGGCATTAAACTTGGCGCATGCCCGACCGCAGTACTTCCGTTTTTAAGAAACTGGTTTGAGATTCCTTTGCCTCATAAATGTAACACTACTTACAAAACATAACAAAACAGAAAGTAAAATGATTTTTATCTTATTTGCAGGTCACTTTGATTACTCTTTTGAGTATCACATCATCATGGACAGTGCTGGCCAAGCGGGTCAACGATCAAGATAAAAGAGAAGCTCCATCATCATCTGGTCACTCACCATCCAGTTACCAGGCTCCATCTTCTTACCAGTCATCAACGAACTACCAGGCTCAACCAAGTCACGGAGATGCTAGCACAATCAGCATTGGCGCTGGCTATAGCATCGGAGGTGCCAAGCCAAGCTACAGTTTTGGTGGGCAAGAATCAGGACTCCAGTTCCAATCCCAAGGTCCCCTTCAACTTGCTCCTATCACTTTGCAACCTGGTCATGGATTCGTTGGCACCGACCTTTCTCAGATCATGAGCCAACTGCAACACAGTCTTAATTCAGGAGCTCTGAGTCTACAGCCATCTAGCACTGTTGCGGAATTCCACGAGGGTCAGGGTGGTCAAGCTGGTCAGGAACTGTCTTATGGCCAACTCAACTATGGGTCTCCTCAACTTCAGCAATACGTTTTAGCTGGTTCCGCTGGTAGTGCACCTTCATACTCTGCTGGAACGAAAGGTCTGAGTTCATATAGTTCCACTGGTCCCGTCTTGTTTAAACCATCTTCTGAAGCTCAGGGCAGTCCGGCTGGACAAAGTTACGCACCTAGTGCTGGGCATGCCTTTGGAGACTCAAATTCTCTTGGTGGTCACTCTTTCGCTGGTCTTTCTTTGGGTGCTCCTGGACATTCTGCTGGTCTTACGTACGGTGGTGTTGGACAATCCCTGGGAGGTCAAGGACACTCTTTGGGTGCTCTTTCATTCGGAGGTGCTGGTGGTCATTCTCTAAGTGGTGCAGGACTTTCTTTAGGAGGTGCCGGGGGTCATTTACTAGGAGGCGCTGGAGGACACCCATTAGGAAGTCTTTCCTTTGGTGGTTCAACCGGGAATCCTTTTGGTGGTCAGGGATATTCCTTTGGCAGTTCTTTAGGTTCTTCTGGACTCTCCCATGATTCTAGTTCTTCAGGACATGGCTCGGCACCCTCTCTAGGAGGTGCAGGAAACTCTTTAGGAGCATTCTACAAAGTTTCCAGTGGAAATCATGGTTCTCATGGAAAATCTGCTTTCAAGCCATCAACTTTCCTAGGTGCTTCTATCCAAAGTGATTCTGGACTTTCAAGTTTGTCTAGTCCTCATAGCGTTCCTTCGTATGGTGGTCTGTCTGGAGGTGGTCACGGACTAAGTTTCGGTGGAGCATACGGTTCCTTCGGCGGTCAGTCCAAATCAATTTCCCCTCTATACACAAAATCTGAAGGCCATGGATCGTCATTCGACTCTGCTGCTGCTTACTCTACCGCTGGACAGTCTGCATCTCCTCCTGGCACTACATACGGCTTCCCTACAGCCTCATACCCAGCTAGCTCTATCCAAAGCGCATCTTCCGCTGGTCCTCAGTATTATGTAAGCTCGTCGAAATTCCCTAGCTTCGGTGAAGGAAGTTTTTCATACAAGTCTCCTGGTTCCTCTCACAGTTCTCTGAACTCTCACTCTTCTGGACCTAAATACAGTTTTGGTGGTCATGGTAGCTCTAGCAGTCGCTACGCATCTTCCCCAAAGGATTCCCATGGCGCTTACAGCGAGACTTCGTACAACACTATCAAGTATAGCGAAGAGCTCAAGCCTCGTGTTTAATAATAAAACAATAAGATTGTTTGTGTAAATATAGAGTAAATGAGTGCATGGGCAGTAGTTGTGTGGGTCTCGGCGAAAGTAATGCCTAGGGTGTTATTTAAGAGTACGTTCATAATTAGATGGTAAGCGACTGCTTTGATTCTTGCCGTGTTGTGTTTTCTTGTCGACACGTGCAGCATTACGCATTTCGTTTACATCATCGTGTCTGACGGAGCGGTAAGGTCTAAAATCGTACAAGTGATATCAAGCCGTGAATTTCTGTAAATAATTTATCAGTAAGTCTGCTTATTTATTATTTGTAATGTAGTTATTGTTGATAATAAACGTGTTTATGAATAAATACCTTGTTTAATTCATTATTTGTCCCATTTATTGAAAGACATTAGTTTCTAACTACGCGTGAGTCTACATCGACAATACTTATGCATGTTTGGAAAACTATGAATGGAAAATTCATTCAGAGAGCGTAACATAACGAACTGTATAAGTACAGTTTGCCAGGAAACATAATATCTACTTGAGTAATCGGCACCAGGCTTACCTACATCAGTAGTTTCACTCATATGAAAGTGGGTACTGAGGAAATTGTGGTATTTATACATCGGCGGCCAAGTTTTGTACCGCGTACAAAACTTGTCTGATGTCTTGTTTTGTGTGTGTATGACAAAAACACGTTTGAAATAGCACGATCGCACCATTTTAGTAACTAATTATGCACTCATATGAATCATTTCAAGAATTGATTATATAATATCTGATTTCAATATTATGTTACCGGATGATGTTTCGGAAGCCGGATTCTACCTTCGAAAGTAGGGCTTTGCGATGGGAAAAATAAATTGTACGCAACATTTGTTGAGCAAAATTAAAAAGCGGTGTTTTTCAAGTACTTTTATGGAATGATTAGCTCTGATTAGAGTGTAACATGAACACTTGTTATAAGAACGCATAAGAGTGTTATTTTGAGTAGCTACATTGTGTAAACAGTTACTTAATACCTTCACGGTCGAGGGACCATGTGGACTGGCTAGAAGTCGCCTACTTCCGAATGCCGAGATCTCATTACGTCATTCCAGACAGGGGTCTGAAACATACGTAATTCATAAAGCCAATTGAGACTCAAGCGTCAAGGATTCGCTTCCAGCATTGAAAATGTTTGCATTATAGGCAGATACATTTAATATTGTAGTAAAGTAAGAAAGCAGACTCATAACAACGAACTTTAATATGGCGAAGCATGGATTTATGGGACTCTTTCTGACCAACTTAATCGGATATTGTTCTGATACATGTCTATGTGTGCGTGTGCTTGTTATGATGGTGTGCTTGTCTGGTCGGAGCAGATCTTCTGTAAAATGTATAATGTACATAACAGAATTTCTAGCACATCCAAGTTATGTGAGACAAACAATCTTAATGAGGGTTTGGGTCTATAAGGATATCATTTGAATACTTTAGTATTACGATTATGGTAGTATATACAATAGTATTGTATAGGATTTTTTTCAAACGTAGCAAATAATGGTGAAAAGTGGTCCTAAATTGTGCTTACCCCTTCGGTGAAAAAGGCATGAATTTATTAATGAATTTTAGTACACAGGTCCACCATAAAATCAGTATCTAAAATACTTAATCAATTCTAATCTTTGTTATTTACTATAAAAAAAAATCTTTAGATCATAAGGTAATTACATGGATTGTGTTTTGTCCGTCGGTGAGTACCCTTGCTAAAGGAGCAACAAAAAGTGCAGTAGAACTTGTGTCAAGTTTGCCCGGTGAAGTACTGCCTCCCCACCTGGTAATCTGCCGCCAAGTAGTGGCACTCGCATAACTATGTTCCGGTAGAATGGTGTGGGTGCCGGTGAAATCACAAGCGTGTAAGGCGTAACATCCCCGTCTCGGGAGACGGGCGCAACGGGGTGCGACTTGGGTCTTCTCATACATCAGTCGGGGAGGAACAAATCATATTGCTTTTGTTATGGCTTTCAGCTCGTCTCGTCAATATTGCTACATAAAAAAATATCAGCAATGAATATCTAACAAAATGATGAAACAACAAGCAAATAATAAAACAAATCGTTAGTTGTAATGAATTAACGTCTGCTGTACTCTTTTAGTTTTTTTGCGAAAGCTGTAACCAATTTCCGTCCACATTGTTACATATTGAACCAATTATATCACAATTATATAATACGACAATACCTAGATACCTGTCGTCTTTGATCACTCAAAATTCGCATTTAAGATTACTGTCTGAGCATTAAATACAGGATTAGATATTGATATTCCTCTAAATATTTTGCTGGTCAGGCGAGCTGCATTCTGAAAGGTCTGTATTTGCGCGGGTGATATAATAAAACTAAATGATCGGTGATCGCCGTGGGGAAGCAAGAGGGATATGCCGGATTTCTACATGATAAAAATCCATTGCTGGAGCTACGGAAACGGCCTGCACTCTTCTGCAGCCCCAGCGAGCCCCTAGTCACAGATAAGTCCTAGCCCCTAGTCTCTAGTCACGCTCTTAGAAGCAACATAATGGGAATTATTCGTTTTAGTAAGGCATTGTCAGTGTTTTTGTTTTGTGATTGTTTCAAGCGTACGATACATTTTTCAGGTGACATCAAAATTTGCAGTTAGCTCACCATGTTACGTAAATACAATATAATTAATTCGAATTGGTATACCTTGTTTATTGGTAAAAAAACTCGTCGGAAGTTAAACCTGTTTCAAACGCTTCACAGATTTTCCGTATTAGTGCGAAAGATAATTAACGAAGCAATAGATTATTTATATACAAGGGAAAGCCACGAGTAACATACCTACTACATTAATGTGGATTGGACTGGGCTAGTAATGTCTTTCTGCCAGCAGTTAAATATAAGCAGTCTGTGGCACACGTACTTGCACCATCTTACTTTATTATAATTCATTTATTTCAGGTAACAGGTATCAGGTATCTATGGGCATACAATATACAGTAATAGGCCCATATAAATAAATATTTTAGTGACTTAAATAGGTATAATACTTTATCAGTTTCCCGTACGTATCTCTTGTGTGGACGTAAATGAGATTTTTGACAAATGGTATCTACAGAAACATTACAGGCATGTAGGTCAAATTTATATGAGATCATTGTTATGACTATTCTCTACCGGGGCAGATTTTGTGTGTTCAGCGTAAAGTTTTTTCTCGGGTCTTGGGTGTTTGTCTTTCCCACTTTCACCAAAAACACATTAAACCTACACGATCACGCATTCCTGTTTTGGATTGTTCAAACCCTATCCGACCCTATGGAACAATCAAGCAAAACCTAATGGACACATTCCGTTCTTTTCGAAATTTCATCAAAGTTGCATTCTTAATGCATCAACCTCGTATAGGATGTGCTTGGCGTATACAGCTGACAATCTGGCAAGAAGCAAACAGCTTTCTAAGCAGCTATGTATAAAAACGACTCATTCATTCTAATTTATATTAATATATTGTAGGTTTGTATTTTTACTCTGATTTGATTTAAGTATTAGTTAGTAATTAATAAATTACAAAAAAAAAATACTATGGTGGCCCAGGACCACAGATGCCAAATTTGAATCGAAGGTCGCTGGTTCAAACCCAAAGAAGCACCAATGAGTTTTTCACTTCTGAAAATGGTGAAGGAGAACATCATGAGTTCGAAGATATGTGACATCTACCAATCCGGATTGGGCTCGCGTGGTCAAAATTCATGCGCTCTCAATTACCGAGAGTAGGCCGGAGTCTATGCAGTGGGAGGCTAATACGGATGTTCAATATGACGTTTTCGCCTGATTGGGATTTATTAACCCTGAGCCTGGTTAACACCCCCCCTCGGATGACTAATACAGAACCACCTCACTGATGTTTAAATAGGGGTGATAAAATATTTCCGACATTCTTTCGAGACTGCCCAAATTGGTTTATCGCGGACCGTATAAATTTAATGTGATCTCTGTATCAAAATAGCATTCTATCATAAATTCCAGTGGCCCCTCATCCACGTAATAACCGTTGAGATCATTACTTAACATGATAACATAAGACACGCTTCTCACGCGCTAAGAATATCGCTCAAATGCCAGCTCCATCTATTGCACCCTACGAAGACTATTAAAGCACCTCTAGTAAGATATCGCAGTCCTTTCACTTTCGTATGGTTTGTTCTACATTTCCAATTTACTAAACATTATAGACGAATGATGATTATTTTAAATAGATGGCGCTGATGTTAATTATTTTAACAACTTAACTGTTGCTATACTTCTGAAATCGTGAATCATAACTCAGAATCAAACTCATTTTTATTTGTGTAGAACTTAAGTATCGTTTTTTACATACAAAGGTTCGTTAATATATGACATGTCACAGGAACTGTTTCTTGCATAGGTACATACTAGTCTTCGTATCTACAGATTTGCTCCACCTTTTTTGCAGTGCATTCCTAATAGTGAAATAGCAGAACCTATCCAGGTGAATTCTGAAATAGGAACCATCCTCATTTCTGGGATGGAATGTTTATTTTTAATGAAATTTAACGGCACCCTCACCTTTTATACATTCCCAGACGTGAATAACATGAACCTGGATTTCTCTTCTCTTTAGGTTCATTACCATCGAGGAAAGCATTTGTGTGATGATCATAGATTTTTCTTCTGTGTCTGCGTGTTAATATGTGACAAATATAAGTATGCACCTATTTAAAAAAAAAATAATATAATACTAAAGGATAATTTTTAATTTCTTATGGTATATGCTAAGCTTAGTTATGGGTTAGATGGCGTTGTGTTAAATTTAATTGAATATCTATTTTTTTAAGGAGAAAACCTTCCACTTTATGTTTAATAACTTGAAGTTAATTGGTGCGCGCAATTAAAAAAGTATATAGGTAATTGACGGATTCAGGTATTTGCAGAAGTCCATGTTGTTCAAGATGATCTGAAAAGGTAATAAATATATTAAAAAATTATGTATTTTACCATAGCAAATGATGTATTTTCATTCCCTCTCTAAAAAAATAGTTTATTCACTGATTTCATCACTTTTGATGACTATTTTTGACTATTTTGGTGTTTGAGTTTAGAACACATCAGTATATTCGACCTCCACCTCAATGCTATACAACCTCCTTGCGCAAGAAATACTCGACACAAACTCCTTGTCTATTTTAGCTTAAATCTTTCTTTATCTCGTAGTCCTGGTATAAAGTATATTGTGCAACTCTTGAATAAAACGAATTTATATCGAGGGCCATGAATCGCTCGCATCGCTCAGTATTCTAAATATTCTGAGAGTATTTATTCAATCTCAGAACTCGTGACTGTAATAGACTGATCGCTATTATTATCAGGAACTTGCTATTTAAGTAAGTGTTCTGCGGCTACCAACAATTATTGCCTCACTTCGATAGAAAGCTGGAGATATAGTGATTATAGCTAAGCCCTTTTACTTGCCTTAGTTTCCTTTACTATAAAACGGATAGGCACTCCTCTTTGGTGAAAAAATTTGTAAATTAGATATTTACATAAAATAAAATAAATAAAATCTTTTACAACTTTGTATAAATGATGACATACCAGCAGAATTTGCACTAAATTCGAATGAGCCTAATAGGGTTTAATTCGGAAAAAAACGAATCGTATCATTTGCAACGGAAACCTATATCGGCTTTTTTAGCATATTTATTTTAATTTATGCACAATGTTTATGATGTAGATACTTCCAAAATCGAGAGAAGTTATTTGAGCTGAAAATGTACAATTTAATAACAGTTTCATTTCTGATCTTTTATCGCTAAGAAAGGTGGAAAACGATAGTAGATAAAATGAAAAGTTACGCTTCCGCAATGACCGCTAGGAAGCCGGTAATATTACGTTGAAATGGATGTGTTCCGATAAGGGACAAAGACCTATCGAGCGGTCATTCCCTCGCACTGATCTGGAGCTGAGGAAAGTTGCCCATGGCCGCTCGTATAAATACATGAACTTGATACAGCCTACCACTTTTCCGCGCGCCCCCGAGTATAGAACACTTTTCCTTTCGCAAACCGTGCTTTCCTTTGGAAAATAATGTAATAAGATTACCTACTTACGCATGTTTCACATAACAATGGCGAGAATAGAATTTTTGGTGAGTTCAATTTGCGTGATGCAATTGTGCCGAGACGGTGTACGATCATCATTTTTAGTCGTACGCCATTTATTACCGCGCGCAAAGCAAACAGACCGGACGCTGATAAATTGTGTTACACGCCCATTCTCCATTAGCTATGATTGATCGTTAAACCATAATCAGATCGTTTATTTTATATTTCAGGTAGTCATCGCTTTCGCTGCGCTAGTATGCGCTTCCGAAGTGGACGAAAATGATCAGAAGAAGCGTGGTGCGGGAAAGACCAGCCTGAACACAATACCAACCGGCGCGCAGAAACAAGACTACACTTACAGTATTTATTCACAAAACCCTAGCTCGCAGAGCATTCCATCTAACCCTTCTTATCAACAACAACAGCAGCAGCAACCTCAAATATCAAGCTCGTTTTACCCGAGTCAAGTGAACAGCCAATATTATACGACACCCAACGTCCAGTCTGACCAATCGTCATACGTGAATCAGCCTCAGATAAGCTTATTACCTCCGCAGGCTTCATCTCAATTTGTGCCAATAAATTTCGTCCCAAATCCGGGATACCAGTCAAAATACCAACTCGTGCCATCCAAGCCAAATGGCAACATTCAACTCGCCTTCGTCCAGCAGCCTTCGACGTACCCCAGTCAGCCATTCGTGCAGTATCCTCATTCTTTATTTGCACCACAGCCCACAAGTCCTATCACTTCACAACAAAATGCCCTCTACGGATCATTGGGCCCTCAAGGACATAACATACCTCTCCAATTCGGACACTCCTACTTAGGTCAACCTTCCACGATGTTTTTGCTTGCCCAACCGAATCCTCTGCTCTATTCCAATCCTGCACAGAGTGTGTACAATTACGTGCCACAAAATTCTCAAACTAGGTATAGCCAAGGTGTTTCTTATTCTTCACCTGCGTCTTCAGATGGCCAGGTTTCTCTGAGTCAGAGTGTTCCAAAAGAAGAAAATGATATAAGCACCCATACAGGTGAGTACACCTCCGCGCCATCTGATAGTAGTTCCAGCTATAAAACTGCTTATGCGTCGAGCCGAACCTCATATTCGAAACTGTAATTATTTTGGAATAGCCATAATTTAGCGGTAATCCAAATAGTTAGATGTAAGCGTTATGTTGTAATGAGGCCATTATATACGTCAACTTGTATTTATTATACACAAAGATACCATAGTTAGTGTTATGTTTGTAATAATAATTTGCTACCTGTTAACTGTTGTTGAATAAATTGCTGCAGTGTTATATTAGTTTTTCATTTTATTCCATTTATGAACTGCAGGCCAGTGAAAGGTGATCCTCAAAAAACCATAGTTTACCGTTGCAATGCCGTTTCATACTTCAATTCGTACTGCGAGTTGAGTTGAAGCAATTAAACGGAAAAGGTGCGGCAAAAGTGTGTATTCCGAAATATTTTATTTTTTTAACTAATTTTATTACGGTTCTAAATATACGAGTAGTTCTTAAAGGTAGGACGAATAACAGACAGGCAGATGGATACGCCTTGTAGACTCTGTAATGGGGTTTTTGATGATAAGCATAAGCAAACAAGCATATTGCCCACCTCATGGTAAGTGATCGTCATATATTGACATCTGTAACACCTGTGGCATTGTCGGTGCATTGACTAACCTGTAGTAATTAGATACAATTTGGAAATATTCTTTAAACTACCCATGTGGTAACGTTTCTGGAAGATCTAAGGCGGAAGCGCGTTCCACAGCCTGCACGTAGGGAAGAAAAGATCTCGTGAAGCGAGTTGTGCTAAGTATATAGAAGAATATAGAAGGTAGTTGCTCCAGTTGCTCGCGTCCGTAGCATTTGATTCCCTACACGTACCCCCTGGGTGGTGCTAAAGGAGCAACCAAAAGTAGCAGTAGAACTTGAGCCAAGTTCGTCCGGAGAGGTACTGCCACCACATCTGGAATCTGCCGCCAAGCAGTAGTGCTCCCATTACTGTGTTCCGGTGGAAGGGTGTGGCTGCCGGTGAAATCACATGCGCATGAGATGTATCATCCCCATCTCGGGTGATGGACGCAGCAGGATGAATACGACTCAGTAACGATTTGGATCTCATAGTGAGTCGCACGCATTACTGTTGTCATGGACGAGGGTCACCACTCACCATCAGGTGGGCTCTTAGCTCGTACCGTGACTATTTCACATACAAAATAATAATAATAATAATTACACACAGTGAACCGATATTACGTCGCAAACTGTGCTTTAGTTTGCCGGTTATTTTGGGGTTGTCATAATGAATCTTCCCTGAATTGAGTTTAATCGAAAGAGTTGATACTTATACGCATGAGCCATAAGTGAGAACGGCTTCCTTTAGAGCCCCGTAATCTAAGGGATTACAAAACCCTAAGAACGACAGATGCGTTACACACAATTTATTTATTTTTTCACTTAGGTGTTACCAATTTCATATTTTATATATAATTTTATTTATACATCTTCCATTTCTAGTTTCCTTTTACTTCGATATATATAAAAATCCCAATCATACAGATATTCATTACTAACAATAACATCACTTCAACATGTGGACTGTTGCAAATGTTGCTTGCTTTATTCAGAAACTTGAATTGCTTCATAAATTAGGCGGATAACTTTTTTGATAGACGTGAGAACAGAAATGCGTGTAATCTTTACATATTATGTAAGTAATACAGTTTTTAGATACTCGGTAAGCATCAGTAGGTGTGCCGGTGAAAGGTGCGCATAGTGATAATTGATGGGCACTTTTATTTGTATCACTGTTGATGCGCAATCTTGCGCACCTGCTAAAGGTATGTATCTACAGGATGTGTCGAAATATAATTGCATATCAGATAAAAAAAATGTAAGATGTGACGCGCACGCAATATGTGAATTAACACAGAAATGCGAGTAGCAACGGGGAAACGTTTTCACTATGACAAGCATATGACAAGATTATGACGAAAAATTATGTCCTATCAGAGAATAAGTATAAGGCCTGTCAGACCGTGCCGACAACAAGCGAAACCATGTGCATGCACACAAAGATACGTAGCAAGACGATCTTGGATTAAGTAATTACTAAATCCAATTTAATTTATGGGTGTGGGTGCCGGTGAAATCACATGCGCATGAGACGTATCATCCCCGTGTGATGAACAGTAGCAGGATGAATGCAACTCAGTGTAAAAAATAATAATAATACGTTTCACCAAAAATAAAAAAAGCCGATCTAATCCCGATTCCAATTTTATTGGCGTCCAGAGTTAGGTATACTGAGGGTTAGCTATTCGACCGATTTTTTACTTTATGTTATTTACCTATAGAGATGGGACAAGTTCACCTGATGTTAAGTAAATTAAAAACTAAATGGTAATAAACTGTTCAGCATCAAACGCCTGAACACATCTTCATAAATTATAGCTAAAAACCATCTCAAACAAGCCGGCTCAACAACTCAGCTTTCAAACAAAAAAGAAACCGCATCAGAATCGGTCCATTTGTTCAGAAGCTAGGGTCTTTTTCGTCGGGGATAAAAAATAAATTGTATTGTATTGCATAATACATAAAAACATAAATTCTAATAATATTTTAAAGCCTCTCGCTTGTTCATGGTATCAGTATGGATATTACGGAAATTCGCGAACGTTGCGTTTCAGTCTGTTTCACTAACCACCACGCCACCGAGGTTGTCAAAGATTAATTGGACCGATGTAACAACAGCCGGCCTTATTTCATATTTTGTACAGCATTAAACATTTATCTATTCAGTTTTGTATTGTATGTAAATACGAGCGCAAAACGTAGTATTTACATAACTAGCTCAGAACGTTTCAATTTTTTCTTTAGTTCTAGAGTTATCTGAAGAACAGATTCAATAGAGATTGCTGTACGGCGTAGGTTAGTTTTCTGCAGAAGACTCCAAGTAATAGAAGGTAGGACTCGGGTTTAATAAATGGTGATGTGATTGGATTCATTCAATCACATCATAATTCAAGAAACGTTTGATGCTTTTTTCGGTTCCATGATATAATTTTTTTTTTTATTATTTTGTTCCATAAGTTATAACAGTCTAACATCACGCCTACAAATTAATCGGTAAAGAGAAATCTATCATTTTGTGCAATAAAAAGAAATATGACCTTAATGATGAAACTACAAAAATGTTGCCGTCCACAACAATGTTAAAATGGAATGGAATTCGTCTAGATTTTTATTAGCCCATAAAAATGTATGATGTAATCAATTGCGAATACTTCGAATCACTCTCTAATAAAGAACAAGAACATCTTTCTTTACATGAAATACAAACTTATTCTTTACATGTTCATGTGAAATTTACTTAATAATAATACTAATACTAGGTATGGTTGAATAAATTGTATACAACTAACTTCCCAGAAGTTCCCTTAGCGAAGTATGAGAAGAGCCAGATCAATGCGCAACGCAATGATCACTTTTAGACGGGGATGTAATGTGTCCTGCACCTCCACCAGCACCCACACCCTCCAACTGGAACACAGGAACGAGAGTGCACCATTGCTTGGCGGCGGATCATTAGGTTTTGAGGTAGTTACTTGGCAATAGTTCTAGTACTTTGCGTTGCTTCTTTCGCACCACCGAGAGCGAGCAACATGGTCCCCCATGTGTGCGTCTTATAAATCTCTGGAGCTGTTGTGATGTAAATTACTTAAACTTCTTGGAGAACACGATGAGATATTTCGGTCCTGGCTATACTGTTGGCATAGCAGGGATATTTCAAAATCTACAAGGCCAAATGAGAATTAGTGAAATATTCAAACAATGCTCTTTCACATGGCACAAAAGTAGAACCTAGATATATTGTATTTAAAGATTAAAATTGTTGGGGTTTTAGATTAGCAAATGAAATGCGACATTTTGAATTTAATTGACACAGCCTTGACACAGGATCTTTGTTAAAACTCGCTTTCGCTTGGATAGAAGTGTTTCCTTGTGGGACAATTTAAACGTAATTTTTAACGGTGCTATATTTTTATTTTATTAAGAATTGATGTCATCTATTTTCTTTATTTAAAAGAAATCTATAAGGATTTTAAATAGAAAGATTTTTTATTGCCGTCATCACATTTAGTTTAATGTCTTACATACATCCATACTTCCTATAAACTACCTTCATAAATTCATGCAAAAATAATTTTATACCTTCAAAGGTCACTTTCTATTTTGAATGCTTTCTTTAAACTTGCCTAACCTATCGATCATAATGAGTACCTATGTAATGCGTTTGGTTTTGAAATTTACGAGTGCCAATACATATCAAAACATAAACTGATCAAACTTGTTTGATTGGTAACATCCGACCAGTCTCATCTTGATAAACAGACGCAATGCCAAACACGTAATAAGCATTAATATTACTTCATTTAATACCATCAAACTATATAATTATAGTTCAGCTACAAATGCACGTTTAATTACGTCATTCTTTTCAAATAAGTTCTAAGAATCAACCCAGGCCCCTTTTGATAATGAGCACACGCACTAAATAAAATATAGTTTAAATTTGACATGTTCAAATTAAAAAAAAACTCTGATTTAGTCATCGGAAACATCGAGACAGAAATGTTGTTTAAAAAAATAACTAAATGGAAAAGATAGGAGAAAAGATTATGTTTCTATATGTGGAAACAAAACTAAATAAATATTTGAAATGTGCTTTATATCATCAGAAAAATTATAAATGCGAATGTCAGTTAGTACTACTCAACCGATCACCATTAAATTTTGCATACACGTACAGAAAAAGAAAATAGGGAGACGTTTACTCCAAAAATAATTGAAAAAGAAATCTATATGAATGCGAGCGAAGCCTCGGGTAAAAGCTGGTAACTAAGAAATATGCAAAAATGACTGCCTAGAGAAATAAGCCGTCAAAGCTTATAATGTAATAAAACAATGAGTGTGGTCACTGGCTCCTACACTATTACTAACCACAGTATACCCACGCTTTATGAAACTATAGTTATGTGGCTAGAGAACAACTTTCGTATCATTAAATTTGTGACGAGTTTAGGAATACTAATGGCAAAGTAATACTAAAATGAACCTAGATTATTATGTAAGAAATATGAAATACGAATAAGCATAACGCGTCGGGGTGGAGATATCTTCGATTTTGTCCAGTTCGACTTTGTAGAAGACTTGTTATTACTTATTTGACTTTAAAATTTTCCGACGAAACAGATAAAAAAAATTGCTAAAAATATTGTGATATTAACTGGCTGTCAAGACTAAAATAAATTATACATAATAAAGCAATATCACTAGAAGTAGTTTCAGATTCGTTTTTATTAATTTAACACGTTTTATTAATCTACGCCTGATCAGTTTCCAAAAAAAAAACAGATTCGTGCATTTAAAAAAGAATCTTGTCATTGTATTTTTTTAATGTAGTTCACGTGATTATATTCCTAAACTTAGCTCCTGTTCAAACGTTCCCGACCTTTCATGGGGAAGAAAATCCGATAAGTGCAAAATGAGAACATGAAACGATAGAACTTTCCCTAATATTTTATCTTTGTCTTAAAGAGATTTCACGTCAATGTGAGCATGAAGTTTATACTCGAGTCTTGGGTGTAGTATTTAATCGAGTGTAGTGTTTAAATTTATTTTAGTTGAACGAACTCGGTGTATCAACAAGTTTAGTAGCAGTAGAACTTCTGCCAAGTTCCTGCCACCACACCTGGAATCTGCCGCCAAGCAGTAGTGCTCGCATTGCTGTGTTCCGGTGGAAGGGTGTGGGTGCCGGTAAAATGACTCAGTATATGTAAGATCCAAGCCATATACTGAGTCGCATTAGTGTTGTCATGGGCGGGGGTTGCCACTTACCTCCAGGTGGGCCCTCAGCTCGTTCCGTCACTTAATCAAATAAAAATAAAACTTGACTGCTTTATTCATAGGTAAATGAAGAGATTTTGGGTTAAATATTTCTAGAACGTTAAGTTCTATATATTTGAAGGCACTAAAGGGCTAACTACTTCCTTCGTGTGACGCAACACGAAGTAACCATTATGTGCCATTACCGCTGCCCGGAACTAGACCCTTCCCCGTGAAAGTAAGGTTCCAACGGACTTTGATTGAAGTGTGGAAGATGCATAGAAATAGAACATACAATTTGTGCGTTGTCGGAATACACCTGCAGTATTCAAGACTAAACTGTCAAACATAAGTATTATGTGGATCGGCTATTTGCACAATATTTTATTTAACTGGATAAAAATTAAGAGTACTTACATTTTTTTAGGTTCGTCAACTCTTTAAAATAATGTTTGGGTATACTCCGATTTTCAGTAAAAACAAGAATCAAAATTCTTTCATGTGAAATCTCTCTAAAACTGATTGGGTATTATTAATTTTCAAAAGATATAGTTCAAAAACCACCAACCGAATTTTGCCCATTACCCATACCATCTCCGAAGTTTTAGGAAGATTGGATAAACGGTGTGGGAGTTGGTCAGACGAACTTTGTGTTATTACCCGCAATAATAACATTCCCAAAAATGAACAAATCTTTCCATCAATGGAATTGGTGAGGTCTTTCATATTTAATTGAGATATTTTTTCGATCAACGAGGTCGACTCAACCTGTAACCTGTCAGTAATTAATCGCATTGATGTTTAACAAGCACCATGACATCAGGGCAAGACCTGCAATATTTCAAAATGACGCTGATTGTTGGAAATTTAATATACGCTTGGGTGGGCTCTATATGAGCATCCATCATTGTGTGTAAACCCGGTTTTCGAGAATGATTGAATTGTACATTCACTCAAACAATGGATTATTAAATAAAAGGTGTCTGTATTTTTTTTCCATTTTCAGTACTTATGAAGACCAAAATCGGTTATGTACAGGGAGCCTTTGAACGTACGGCTCATTTTAATCTGTCGTGTGCAATATAGCGTATAGGCTTAATGGATAGGTTTATTGATAAAGTCAGACCAATCAAGGAGTGAGATAGTTAACGATACAACTAACTTGATGTCTAGAATGTAACCTTCGAGTACATGAGTTATTGACCTATGACTTAGTAAAGCGGACATAAGTCAAAGTTGGTAATGCCACCCTGAAGGCATCATTTAGAAAGCTGATACTCATAAACATCACGTAAATTAAAAAAAAAAAACATCAATTTTGTAGTTTTTACCTAATTATATTTTTAGAAAATAATCGTTGCCCTTTACTCTAGCAATTCATAGTTCATCAATATATAATAAATAGTTCATCTATTTTAATTTAGGAAATTGAATGAATAGTGGTGTGGTAGTTTTGGTTTGAAAACTCTAAATCCGTTAAGCAGTTAAGGCGTGAGAGAGTAACAAACATACATACAAACAAACTTTCGTATTTATAATATTATTATAGTTTGATCGATGATGATTTTGGTACTTTTAAAGCCGTTATGTATTATAAAGTACTTAAGACCAAAGTACTTAAGACCAGTAAATACCAAAGTACTTAAGACTAACTCCAGTCCTACCTTGCTTGTCGTGTTTTTTAAAGTGTGTTATTAAATTGACGGAAATGTCACCCTGACGTTTAGCGGCATCGTTTGTCCTATAGCAAAAATATCACACTTGCCTAATTGATTGATATCATGATAAATATCGAGCGTGTAATGTTCGCCTGAAGCGCTTCACATAGCTTTGATTACTACGTTGCAACATTTCCATTATGACCTGCACTAATTTCTAGATAACCTTTTTAACTGACTTCAAAAAAGGAGAAAGTTCAATTCAGTTGTATATTTTTTTCTTGTATGTTTGTTATACGATTTCTTCGCCATTATTTCCTTAAATTTCTTCTAACTTTCATACACAAATAAAGAAAAACCAGTTAAATACTCAAAAAAATAGAGAACAAACTTGACGCTCGCCACACAATTTGTGAATCAATTTGTGAACCCTCGCTTTGAAGGCCGGGCTACTACCAGCTCTACGGAACCGTCAATTATGGACCAATTTGGATGATTCCTTTTGAATTTGATAAGGTGTACGTCCCAGATGGTTCCTTAGATATTTATCTAATGTAGAAATTGCACCCCAAAGGGTGTAAAATAAGCTAATAATAATAGTCGGTTTTTTTGATTTTTAAATCAGTCAATTGATATGGTTATGCTCATAATAAAGGATACTACATATCTAAAAAAAAGTTTTGTACCGTAGAATGTGTTAATATGGCGGATAATTCTCTTGATAAAATTGGCTGTACTGGTACTGAACCCGTTTTGAGTACTTATCGATTTTATACTCCAGGGTGAATTCGGCTTAAATTCTCAATATATTTATGCCGATGAATATTTAAGTACGGTATCTATGTAGTGTAGTATTTCGCTAGTAATCCTACCTTTAGCGAGGGATTTCAATCCTAGGTCTGGGGCAAACATTTGTGAGCATGACGTTGATGAGCATCATGAACTTTAAAGAAAAACTGAGCACTCTGCAGTGAGATTTCGCAGTTTTTTTTTATGTATTCTAAGCTTAGTACACATGGCCATTCTTCCTTTCACGCTACGATCACTGATTTTACACAGTTTCTAAAAGCTCTCACAATCGCATAAAACAAACATCGTTGTATCTTTTCTGTCTACCACGCCTCCCCTGTTCGATTCTATTGCCAAAACCCCTTCTACCGTGAAACCGTCTGTCGAGTGGAACATTTTGGATAACAATGACATTAAAGTTACACGTTTATTATCTAGCCGATTCAATCCGGATGCAACTGGTTTCGATTGCTATAAAAGTTACATGTAACGTATCTATTTCAATAATTTTACTTTTTCTAATATTCTGTTATTAAAAACACCTTGTTCATGAAGGTACAGAACGAATGACATCCTTTCTTGCCTTTTTTTGTAGATACTAGCCATCTTACTCGTAGCTATCTTATTTTAATCACAGACAAAATCTTCATTTTGTTCGATACGAAGACTGTCTGTCTTTCTGTTAGGAAACACGAATAGCTAATTGCTTATTTTATAGACACGTTTTCGCTAAAGAAACATATGTACAGATTTTCTATTTTTGTTGCCATGGCTCTATTATAATGTAAAAATATAGACAGACATCGGATCCGTGTTCAGTGTCCTGCATCCTGTTCTTACTTAAACTACAGATTAGGTATATCTAGAAAAAGAATTTGGTATATCTTTGATATTGCTTTCACGTAAACCAATACATACCATAACCATAGAAGCTGTAAGGAAAAGCTAAATATAAATAAATTTTAAGCCAATTTGAAGTCCAACATTCCATAACGTAAAGAAACTTGACTTAAACCTTATGTTACATAATACAAATAAGGATAGTTTTATTGTAATTTATAAACTGTATTCACAACTCAATTATTTCATAACGTTAAATTGATTAATCATAAGAGGTGAATGGTGTGTAAATATATGACTACAGTGTGATTCCCATATCGGACTGCGATGTAACTCATAAAGGCTTTTAGTACAAATTACCGAGTTTAAATATCAAATAACTGTAATTTCACTTAGTTGGGGGTAATATTTGATTTCATATTACTTACCGTGTCGTACCGTCGTAAGTAATTTTTGAGTGATCAGTTAGTCTTTTTGTCTTGTTGTTCCGGTAGTGGTGCAAGCCTCCAGGGGTTTTAACCTGATGACTGATTTCATTGTAGTTAGTAGTAACCCTGCCTTCAAAACGATTCCAGCCCAGGGCCCAGGGCTCGATTCCCGGCTAGAACACACTTTTTTGTGAGTTTGTTCTCGGGTCTTGGTTTTTTGTCTTGTTGTTCTGTGTTGTCCATGCCACCTGCGACATAGAATATTTTAGTGCAGGGGAATGAATGTGAGAACGGTTTTTTTTAACAAGGATTACTATATAAAACCTGCTCGGACGGCCCGGTGCCTAATATGCATGACTAGTATAAAAATCATCATTCAAGTAGGTACTAATTTTGCAAGTGCACTATTTCACATTCGGTTCTCGTTGTTCCTCTAATTTTGACAATGAACGAATTGTAACAACACCTGTATGTGTAAGAAATTATATAACGCAACGTTTACGCAACTGATGTTTGGATTGTGTTCGGCAGAACTCTCATGTTTAGTTAACGAATGAAACATTCATCAAATGAGATCGTATCATTTGCGTTACAAAGCTCATGTAAAATCTAAAATGCACAGGGTTGTCAGCTGCTCTGTGCGGTACAGTTAGGCGAAGAGCAATTGACGCTTCTTTCCTCTGATCGAATAGTAAAAAGTAACTCTAAAAAGTTTGCTGCCAATAATATCCCATTTTGCCCCAATCTTTCACATGTATTCGAGTATTTGGTTCTTGGATAAACCGGTTTCTTCAAGTTTCTTTATCCAGAGATGTTAGTAGAAACAAGTAAGGCCAGAAACAGTGTAAGAAAAAATTAAACAGTGTAAAGTAGGGTAGTTTTCTCTTCCATTGCGGCTGTCCGAATAAACGGTTGAGTGCACTGTACGTTCCTGTGTTTTAATGTGGAAATCCCGAATACCCAGCAAAAAGGTGTCTCTAAACATCTCACAGAGTAAGAAACACAAAAGGCCAATTAATATCTTTGTTCTAATGACAAAAAGAAAATCTGTTACGTTTCTGCTAAAATTTTTTGTTTATTTTTTACATTAATATGCATAGTAAAACAGGATAAACAATATCTGAATCAATCAATCTATCAGAAATCTAGTAATAAAAATCATTGATGATGCATACTCTGTACGTATATTTTAATTTAAAAATGATAATCTAAATAATTGCGAATGAAATTAAAGCCATTGTATGAATGAAGCATGAGAGCAACCAACTACGCAATATAGGTTCTGTTAAATGAAATAATATATTTTTGGTTGAGCAATATTAAGTATATTGCAACTAGGAGGTATGCGTCAAAAAAACGAGTTCAAAGCAATAACAGAAACTCAATAGTTTTTCTTACTCTTTATTTCATGTACACAACCAACGACGTGGGAGACTACAAAATATAAAAGTTGCCCTTAGCCAATATTTTTATAAAAATAATACGGATGACACTGTATTATTTTTGAATATAAAAAGAATATAGAATTATACACGCTGAATATAGAAAGGGTAAAATACTTTCTTCATTTAAACTTAAATAAAAAAAAATTTTAACTTCTACTTGGTTAAAAGGTGGTTACAAAGTGGAAACTTGTACAACAAATATTACTTTTACCTATATTTGAATCTTACACTGAGTCGCATTCATCCTGCTGCGTCCATCGCCCGAGACGGGGATGATAAATCTCATGCGTATGTGATTTCACCGGCATCCACACCCTTCCACCGGAACACCGTAATGCGAGCACTACTACTTGGCGACAGATTTTAGGTGTGGTGTTAGTACCATAGTGGTAGTAGAACTTGGCATAATCTCTACTGCTACTTTTGGTTGCTCTTTTAGCATCACCCAGGGGGTACGTGTAGGGAATCAAAGGGTACACACCTACGGATGCGATCATATTTTATTGGGTGTGTGAATATGACTCCGCCCCTTTTTGTCAAAATAAAACACATTTGTTCGCTTACAAAATTAAAAAAAAAATTATTGAAAGTATGCTCCATCTGCAGCTACAACCTTCGCCCATCGTTCAGGTAGTTTTCGTATTCCTTGCTGGAAGAAGTCCTGGTCTTTTGAGCTTATCCAGTTGTTAATCCAAATTTTGATACTTTCACATGAAGTAAACTTTTCTCCAGTAAGGTCTGTCTGCATCGTCCGGAATAGGTGGTAATCCGAAGGAGCTATGTCTGGTGAATATGGCGGGTGGGGTAACACTTCCCAGTCCTGTCCCTCTAAATATCTTTTTACGACTTCTGCGGTATGCGGTTTGGCATTGTCATGCTGAAGAACTAATTTGTTATGTCTATTCACCCATTCTGGTCGTTTTTCTTCTATGGCTCGCTTCAAACGCATTAGTTGTCGTCGGTAAACTTCTCCATTAATAGTTTCAGAGGGTTTGAGCAACTCATAATATACAATACCTTTCTGATCCCACCAAATACAGAGCATGACCTTGGCACAGTGAATATTTATTTTTGGCTGTGATGGGCCTGGTTCGCCTGGTTTCACCCAAGCTTTTTTGCGTTTAGGATTTTCGTAGTGTATCCATTTTTCGTCTCCTGTGACTATCCGATGCAAAAATCCTTTTCTTTGCTGTCTTTGAAGCAGCATTTCACAAATGGTTTTCCGACGTTCCATGTCTCTTTCTTTTAAATCATGTGGAACCCAGTCACCGGCTTTTTGAATCATTCCCATCATTTGTAAACGCTTTGCAACAGTTGAACGATCAACATTTAATGCTGCAGCTAATTCTGATTGAGTTTGGCAAGAATCTTCCGCCAATAATGCTTCCAATTCAGCATCTTCAAATTTTTTTGGTGGTTTTCCATGTTCTTTATCCTCAGTACTAAAATCGTTATTTTGAAATCGTCGAAACCATTCCTTGCAAGTTGTATTAGACGGAGCATGCTCACCATAAATCTCCACAAGCAAACGATAAGTTTCCGCTGCAGTTTTCTTCGCAATAAAATAATGTAATAACACTTCCCGCAAATGACGTTTATTTGGAATAAAAACCGACATTTTCGAAAAGGTGAAAACAATTGTTGCTTACACTTCAACCAAATATCATAAAATGCGTTAGATAGCTGACATTCAGTACTATCGAATACAAGTATGGTCATTTATTAGTACACGTAAACAATACTAAAAACGACATCTGTTGAGAAAGGGCGGAGTCATATTCACACACCCAATAACTATCAGTGGCAGAAAGGTTTAACAAATTATTTCAGTCGATTGTAAAATGAATCAGAAATAAAAATAGGCGTTAATTTATCAAGTTAATCTGAAGCTAGTATTCATAGAATCAGTTCTAAATATCAATGTTTATACCTTAATTGCTACTACTTGCCATAAAAAGCACGAGCGTTCTAAAAGTAGTTATGTTGATCCTTGATAGTTTAACCTACATTTCAATGATCAGATATGAAGTACGGAAAAACGAATATTCAAGGTAAATAATATATCTTACTTATCTATATAAGTATCTATATATAGATAAGTATAAGTATCTAAGTATCTATATAAGTATCTATATAAAACCTATATCTCTTACCTATGTAAGAGATAAATAAAATATATATTTTGCTCATTTGTGTAAAATATATTATATGTTTTTTATACTACGTTTAGTTTGACGCCAATATTTCTTGTAACGATATCATAGTTTTCCTTACCTACTCGGTTTCACTGGAACTTTCTAGACAAGTGGAGCAGCACTGACACCCTGTCCCTACTGTAACTGATACTGTGATCGCATTCTTGTGTTTTCCAATTTTCACTTTCAGTGGAATTTATTTTCATAAATATAGAAATTTTAATATTAATTTGATCGTAACAAAATATTATCATAATCTAGCTAATAATCTGAATAAACAAAAGATTATATAATAATAATCTAGTACACATGTGGCTTATTGATCTAGTCTTAGCCACCTAGTCAACGGTGGTGTATGGAAGAAAATGCATACAAAAGTCTTGTAATTAAAGCAATCGGGTCACAAAAAGAAGGTGCGAAGAAGTTCAGCGGTCGCACGCGTCACAGGTGCTTTAAATTAATTTTGAAAAAGAAAACGAATGGCTCCTATTTGCATTGCCCAACCTCCAACACCACAAGAAAGATCGAAATATCTTAAGATCGTTGATAAAATCTGTCGCAGTATCCGTCTAAAACTGAGGCCTAAATGGATGAAATCATCGCTAAATTATTACAGGTATCCTAAAGGACAAGTACAGAACCAGAATAAAAACGACAAAATCAAAGATTGCTGAAGATTTTTGGGCATCAAAAAGCTTTGAAGTGAGATCTTGCAATTTCTTTTTATGGTATGTTTTTCACATCACTGACGATAAAATTCCACGATATTCCCAAAACATTTAATGTAATGTTATCGGAATATTATGGAATATCGTCTAGAGCTCAATTAACAAAAGATAATTAAATTCTATTCCGATAAACTAAACCTACAACATAACATGGGGAAGTAACGACTCGCATCAATGGAGGCGAAAGCTATGATTAGGCTTAATTCGTCAATTGTTTCAACCAAGCTATAATTTGATGCAAATAAAAATTGAATAATAAAGTTGGCAAAAGTTATCTACAGTTTGAATACCAGGTAATAATTTACAATGACATGAAATTCGGTTTCTTATTGTGTAGATGTAAGGTTTAAACTAGCATGGCATGATGTTTCTGGAGCCTTGGTCGGAGGTTGGTGTCATAACAAAGCAGATTACACGGCTCGCCTACGGTTATTACTTCAATTCTGTCACATGTTATTACAATATTTTGCCATACTTTTTACCCAATAGTTCCCGTTATTCTAGAGACCTGCAATGCTTTTGTGACCTGCGCTTACAGATGTATGTAGAGTATCAAGCACCATCAGCTCATAGTTTGATTCTCTTTGCTAATGTTGTTTTTTTATAATTCCAATATTTTTGACTACTACCACATGGTAGTCTATCATTAATTCATCTTAAAAAAAGGAAGACAGTTTTATTAAATTAATTAATTATTAATTTAATTAGTTTGATGTATAATTTAAATCTTGCGACTAATAAAGGATTATTTCCACGATGCTAAAACTTTCTGATATGATAATATATACGAATATCCTTGGAATTGCAAGCAATTTTGTAACGTTACGCATCTGAAACGTTTGCGTCACACGTATATTTTAGACCATAGTATATCGCCCAATCTTGCTAATAACCTCGCCATTAAAAAGAAATCGATCGATACCATTATCAAAGAAATTACACAACATAGGCGAAGCAATTTAAATTATTCCGTGATTGGGCTAATGTTCTGCAAATAATGCTTTTAAGTTTCTGTTCTCATACTTAATTAAGCTACTTGAAAGATACATGTAATTTTTAGTAGAGATAAAGTGTTCTGTAACTGTGCTCTATCTATTTTAGGCTGTAAAGTAGAAGTAAGTGTTAGGAAAAACCTCTAGATTTACGGATATGTCAATAAGTTTCATAGCTGTCACCGGATGACGTTGGTAATTCACTGATATCTCGTATGTGGCCAACTCTGGTGTCAGAGTTTTCAACGACTATTAAAACCGGGACCTACATCTTAACGTGGCTTCCAATGCACTAAACGCCCATCCAACTTCTGACCGGGCCAGTTGCTTAAATTAGATAATCAGTTTTACCTCAAGCTCTTCAGGTAAGTCCTGTGTTCATTCAACCAAATAATCGAATATTTTGACAACTTCTTGCATGCAGACTATGTGCAGTCGATCTGTCGAGTTGAAAATCTATCCATTTGCTATTGAGCAAAATTCTCTAAATTCAACCAGGGATAATTATAGACTATTGACCATTCCAAGAGTTGTATCACGATTGGTTGGTATGACACTGTAAATTTTTGTATGTTGGACGATGCCGGATTCTCATACGTTTCTAATTTGGATTATTCTAGGGATACGATATCGAACATGTTACCTTTAAATTGAATAACATATCACTTGCTATGTTGTCTTGACCTATGTGGTGTAATAGAAAAATTATAAGCGCGTGACTTGTAATTTTTGCAGGCTATTGTATTCAAGCAACTATTTTATGAATGTACTGACGAAAGGCATCTGATAACGGAAAAAATAATTCAATACAAATTGTATTGTAATCGTTGGGCATCTTCATGCAATTTGGTGTACTTACATAGTTACTTCTGAAATAAATGTAGCGATAACTTAATCTATTAATGAATCTAATCAGTTTATATTATAGGTAATGAGGTTTAAAAGATAGTATTTTGTATGTTAAAGGTTCCCAGTTCACTTCCTTTTAAAAATATAATTAAGAAATATAAAACCGACTTCAGTACCATCAACCCTAACACACTTAAAAATTAAATTTTGACGTAAGACCTCGCGGAGGTCAGATAAAGTTCAACAAAAAAATCATCATTCAAATCAGTCTACAAAAGGTGAAGATATCGTGCAAGAAATATAAAAAAAAATAAAGACCTAAATTGATAACTTCTTCCTTCTTTTTAAGTCGGTTATAGTTATATTTAGCCAATCATTGACAAAAATTTTTTTTAGTCATTTTTAACGCGTTTTTCTTTATCTGCATAAACAAAGTAATTGTTTTATAATATTTTATCAAAATCGTTTATAGTTTATAAACGATTTTGATATATCAAAAACGAGTATATCAAAATAACTATTTTTCATTCAAGTAAACAAAGTTGCATATTTTGCTTTTCTGTGATTTTTCTCTTCGCCCGTTGTATACCGATGTGGGTGTTTCTTTTTTTTTCTTTAAAATGTTATGCTAGGGCGAGAAATATTTTTTTATATAAATTAAATAAAATTTTGACGTCACAAAAGCATCCCATGACCGCCCGGATTATAATGTTATATATGGTGATGAAGTATGATTATATGATGAACTAAAGGTACATATTCGTGGCAGTAGATGGACAGTATTTTTTTTTTCAGAATATAATGTATTATTATTACAAGCACATGACATAACAAATTACAAAAGTACAAAAAAATATTCAAAAATCACCAACAAAATGATTCTCTTCTTCAAATGACTATTTAGCAAAGTTTTCTATGATCCTAATGTTTTACCAATACCTTGCGTGATTAGATTCATCTGCAAACCTAACCTTGAGTTTAAATCATATCGTTAAAATAATCAAACTGACTGCCATTCCCGGTCTCGGCACCTGAGTCAGTCCATTGAGCAAGCCATGCTGACGATACCGTGGACTTTCCGAACTTCGATATAGTAGCGTAGTGTGGTATTTAACAACACAACGGCCGATTCGCGCGACCACTTTCCGACTAGGCTCCTCGTCGAACGCATTCGAGCAACGACCCATAAATTAAAAAGTTAGTAATTATCAAAACTCCTTGGATAATAATAAGGATAATTATAGCAGTCAATAAAAAAAAAAAAAAAAAACAATTTTAAAATTAGAACGCAATTTTTCTCGCGCTTGCTAATTATAACGTACGATAATGAAACGATATCGTGTTATTATCGAGTGTAGTCAGTGGTGAAGTAAGAGTTTTTCCATTTAACCGATGATTTGTTCAAATTATAGGATTTCCTTTGGCTGCGCTTGCTTGGACAGTGGACAGTGTAACACCGGATATGAGGACAGACCACTGTTGCGGCCGACGTGCCAAGATGCGGTGATTCGACGCGTGCTGTGTGAAGTGACAGTCCGTTGACAATCAGTGTTCGTGATTTGTGAACAGAAGAGCCTTCTTGGACTTTGTGCTTGAATCTTTCATGATGGTTGTTCTCAAGGTAAAGTTAACTTGTACAAAAATTAATTCATACCCTCAAAAGGCGTATAAGGATAAGTTTAATAACAACATTGAATCTTAATGTGGATCATAATAGTTGATAATCCGAAAACCAAGACAAATCATAATAGCAACGAAATTGCTGAAAAACACATACCGTGAGTTAATTTAAATACCTTCTACTTGTTCATCCAACATTTGTTTTGAATGGGAATTGAACCCGCAACCTCTTGTGGCTCAAAAATTACCTCGTCGAGCACCATAGGTCATCTGACTAATGTATAGTTTAAGTAAAAGTAATGGGATACCATTAAACATCAGTATTAATAAAAAAATATTGATTGTTTACAACTCCGCTATAAGCAAAATCATAAACAATATGAAATTCATATAAATATTTATGACTTTCCACATATATCAAACGGAATGGCTTCACTGGAATGGGTTCAGTAGTAATTGTTGGGAAATAAAACATGAATTTTGTGTCATCAACGCGTTAGCCTAGTTGAGTTCATGTGTGAGTGTGGTATATGTAATATTTTACTTACTGTGTATTGTTGTAGTCGCTTTTGCATGTGATATTGTTGTGGTTCGCGCTAGCATTGTTAGTTGTAAGAGCGTGGTGGCGCAGGGGTACAGAGGTTCAATTTCAATATACAAGTCCCTGGTTCAAATCCTAACATACACCATATGCTGTGTTCCGGGTGGTGGGTGCGGGTGTGGTGAAATTACAGGTCCACGAGGCGTAACATCCCTGACTCAAAATGACTGGGGAGGACCTGAGTTGTATTGCTGTGCTTAATGGGTGCCCGTAACCACTTAACATCAGTCGTCCTGTTGGACGACATGTACATGCGTATTTCACTGGAAACATTGCGTAATAAACATAAAAAAAGTAAAGGAAAACATGATTAGAAAACCGGCATTTCATTCAATCAAAAACTTAAAGCCGTTAGATCTGCCAATTCGGATTGAGCTCCCGTGGTAGGTCAAGGCCCAATCACTGCTATGGAGAGAAGGGTGGGAAATAAAATGCTAAGACGAAAGATACGGAGCTAATAAGTTTTACTTATAGATATGCTTTTGTTACATTTTTGCCACCTTAATATACCTACATCTACAATACACAGCACCATAAGATCAGGTGTGGTCAGTTAGCGAAACCTCAAGTCAGGAGAACCACATATCTTGAAATTCAAAGTGTGGTCACGCAAAATAAATAAAACAAAGCTAAACTTATGTGACACTTGCTTTAACGATAAGAAAAGACATCGCAAAGGATTGAGCATTACGTACGGTTATGGGGTTTTGCTACCTTTTTTGAATACCAACAAGTAGGTTGATTGCTGGACATAATACTTTTTAGCGCATTGTACCAACGACGTTACGTAACATTTTGTTGAGAATGTCCATATAAGAAAATGAGATGTAATTTTTTTTGTTATCTATTTTTTTAGAGAGAGACAATACAATGAAAATTGCAACCGCTTAAGCAAAACCAAAACAAAATATCAAACAAAATATCTTCGGAGTACCGCAGCGCGCCTAATACGGCTAGTTGATGCTTTCGCTTCAATTTTTTTTTAAGTATTAGGCTTAATTATTTGGGCATCGTTGCGTAATTGATAGATATTTCATAAGTTCGATGACCAGCTCAATTATGTGTTGGAGATTACACTTTGCTTGTAAAAGTATTGGAACAATTATTCCAATTACTGAACGTGAATGCCGTTACTTTTACATCCGAATCCGGACTTGCCTTTTATGTTCAAAATTACAACCTATTCTCGAGTTGAAGACCAACAAATACTCGTAATTACCAAAAACGCACAGGGAAACTGTGACAAATTGTATGATTTTGCAAGCAACTGAGATATTGTTCAAACATTTTACCAATCATCTTTGATATATATATAGGTATTCTGGCCTATACCATTTTTAATATAAAACATAATACACATATTTTTTTAAATATGACAGTATTATACCGATGTTTCTCTCAAGTCTGACAAATACGAATTGTATTAGCTTCATGCACAGCGAGACTTAAGTAATAGACTAATTAAAAAAAAATCTGTATCTTATTAGACTTAAATACTTAATCTCTCGACCTTAGGGGTCAACTACAAACCATTATTTTAAAAAAGATGCATCCATATCAGTAGTGCATGGGTGGAGAATGAATTCACAGGAAAGCAAAATACGCAAATTCGTTTACTTGGATGACATAATTCTTCCAGTTATTTTAATTTGATAACCAAACTTCTTTTCATAAACTTTTCCAATCTGAAAGTATAGATTTTCAATTGTTTTTTTAAAATCGGTTTATGAATGACGTATTCCAGATATAACAAACACAAAAAAAAGAAAAAATATAACCGAATGAATCTCCTCCTTTGGAAATAGGTTGAAAAAAGACTTCATATCGATCTTTACCGCTGTATTGATAAGATCACAAGTATCTTTAAAGCAATCAGCCGTATTTTTATCCAGCAGTAGCATTTAAACAGATTAAAAGATTTTTTACTGTATCTATTAGACGCTATTGAAAATCTAAACGATTAGCCTGCGTAAGCGTTATAATTATCTTCATCAAATTAACTGGCGCGCGCATACCATCTACACTCCACCTGCGCATCTGACAGGTTAATTACTCATAATTAAACCCAGTAAGGTTCTACCTTGCACTAGCACTAACTGCCTGAAAGTTGTAGGAATAGTATGCTCACAAACTAAAGTTGTAAATATTGATATGGATTAGTCATGTAGAGAGGATGAAGGAAAGAAAACTGTTTTAGCAAATGTATCTGGACCGTATATGGACCATACACTTTAAACCAAATTGGTGACGTTTTGGAGTAAGCTAGTCCAAGAGTACCGAACTAATAAACCGAATATCGTGCATGAAAAATGTAACAAGCAATTTTTTTTTCTGTTCATGAGAGTGAATGAATGAAAACAGATGTTCGGGATCTTTGCATCTCTGTCTATTCCTCTGGAAAACAGGCGGAATTTTATGATGTATGTTTATTAAAGGAAAAGACGATTAACTATACGTCATTAAATTTATAGGCAACTATAAACTATAGGGATTGTGACTTAGGTATGGCACGGCTCATAAAGAAGTGTAGAGACAAAATACATAATGCACTCATAATAAATTAATTGGGATATAGGCAAAATGATGATGAATTAAATACTTAAACAAAATAGTTCATAGTTGTACTTAAAATATATTAAGTACATCATATACCAAATGTGCTTTCAATTATTACTTCTCAAAATGATTATGACGTAAGTGATGTGAAAATACTAAACAAAAGACTGTTATTTGAGCACATTCACTTTCCAGTCAGACAGACTTGTTGGACTTGTTATTTAAATTCCTATTTCTCACGTGATCCTCGCGTAAATTTCGAAATGGTGTTCTTAATTTAAATGATATAAGGCTGGATTTCAATGTTACGCCAATTGTTACGAAAATATGGTTCACAAGTTTCATGTAACATATATTTTTTAATTTGTTGCCTAACTCAATGAATATGCTAAAAAACAAATGCTATACTAATATTAATTATATTATTATAATATAATTTGGTTGACATTTGGTTGAAATTTCGCAAATAGCTCAAGCGGTTGCCTTATCTGATTTTGAGGCAAATTGCACATTCTATCGCTTCTCTATATCATTTTGGTTTCTTCCTCATCGCCTGCTTCCCTCAAGCAACGATTTAATTACTTAATTTAACACGCTTTATTTGCGCTCCACACTCTTTAACTTCAGACTCCTGACAATACATCCATTGTCTATGATAATGTTTAACAATCAGTCTATATACAGCCCGAGATGCGGCTGCAATATTACTACGTTCATCGAGTATTTTATCGAAATCTATTTTCGTTTAAAAAATTATGAATTTTAATTGAACAAGATAACAATTGAACGAGATTTTTTTCTGAAATTTAATAAAATCAATTTAAAATATTGTACTAACGGCCACTTTTTATGCACCTGGGCATAATTAAGTTCCCCCATACATTTCTTTAAATAAAAATGGTTTCGATTAAAAACTCCATGAACGTATTAATCGCAGGCTAATTGTATATATAGTCTATAACTGTCGACATAAGATATTTCAAGTTCCTATCTTGAAGAAAATTGGGATAAGACATTATTTATAGCTTTGTGTTATGTGTAGTGTTACTAATAGGTGTGTGAATATGACTCCGCCCCTTTTTGTCAAAATAAAACACATTTGTTCGCTTACAAAATTAAAAAAAAAATTATTGAAAGTATGCTCCATCTGCAGCTACAACCTTCGCCCATCGTTCAGGTAGTTTTCGTATTCCTTGCTGGAAGAAGTCCTGGTCTTTTGAGCTTATCCAGTTGTCAATCCAAATTTTGATACTTTCACATGAAGTAAACTTTTCTCCAGTAAGGTCTGTCTGCATCGTCCGGAATAGGTGGTAATCCGAAGGAGCTATGTCTGGTGAATATGGCGGGTGGGGTAACACTTCCCAGTCCTGTCCCTCTAAATATCTTTTTACGACTTCTGCGGTATGCGGTTTGGCATTGTCATGCTGAAGAACTAATTTGTTGTGTCTATTCACCCATTCTGGTCGTTTTTCTTCTATGGCTCGCTTCAAACGCATTAGTTGTCGTCGGTAAACTTCTCCATTAATAGTTTCAGAGGGTTTGAGCAACTCATAATATACAATACCTTTCTGATCCCACCAAATACAGAGCATGACCTTGGCACAGTGAATATTTATTTTTGGCTGTGATGGGCCTGGTTCGCCTGGTTTCACCCAAGCTTTTTTGCGTTTAGGATTTTCGTAGTGTATCCATTTTTCGTCTCCTGTGACTATCCGATGCAAAAATCCTTTTCTTTGCTGTCTTTGACGCAGCATTTCACAAATGGTTTTCCGACGTTCCATGTCTCTTTCTTTTAAATCATGTGGAACCCAGTCACCGGCTTTTTGAATCATTCCCATCATTTGTAAACGCTTTGCAACAGTTGAACGATCAACATTTAATGCTGCAGCTAATTCTGATTGAGTTTGGCAAGAATCTTCCGCCAATAATGCTTCCAATTCAGCATCTTCAAATTTTTTTGGTGGTTTTCCATGTTCTTTATCCTCAGTACTAAAATCGTTATTTTGAAATCGTCGAAACCATTCCTTGCAAGTTGTATTAGACGGAGCATGCTCACCATAAATCTCCACAAGCAAACGATAAGTTTCCGCTGCAGTTTTCTTCGCAATAAAATAATGTAATAACACTTCCCGCAAATGACGTTTATTTGGAATAAAAACCGACATTTTCGAAAAGGTGAAAACAATTGTTGCTTACACTTCAACCAAATATCATAAAATGCGTTAGATAGCTGACATTCAGTACTATCGAATACAAGTATGGTCATTTATTAGTACACGTAAACAATACTAAAAACGACATCTGTTGAGAAAGGGCGGAGTCATATTCACACACCAATACTTCGGCGTTGTTTTGTTCATTTACTTAACCTTGTTTCCCCTGTTATGGTTATAATGCGAGTTCATTTAGGCATGTTTCAATTTAATTGTGCATCTCTGCTATATATACTATCATGATACATTTATTTTCTTTCTGATCTGGATAAGGCCACGACTGTTTATCACTTAGTTATTTCTATGATAGACGATCAATAAGATGAAAAATATTGTATCAAACCGTACATAGCAATAAAATACACATTACACCAAAAAATATAATTATTAAATAACAATTTCTCCGATATTGTAGACTAATAAAATATTGTGAAGAGTTTGGTTTAAAAAGTAAATATTTTTAGTTAAGTATTTACGCTACCACAGATATGATAATACTATTCGTATACTAGTAACGCTACCAAGCATCAATAGGTTGATTCCCTTCTAAAGCACACGATTACAGGCAATATCAATTTTGGAGAATGTTGGTCACTATACACTACCTAGGTCTTCCTCTAAGTGAATGTATTTATTACATTCTCTTAGGATGAATATCAAGTAGGCTATTTATTACTATCGTCAAAACTACGTCCTACGCGGTTACGATACGATCACTGTTGCAATTCCGCTTCCTTGCTCAATGTCCCAAGAGCATTACCTACATTCCAATAATTTATTACTATCGATGTCTTAGGCCAATTAGCAAACAGGTGGAAATAGAGATTCCTAGCAATCATAACATAATGTAACCGCACGTAACACGTACGAAAGTGTTGGTATTTTTAACCACATAGATTACAGAGTAAAAGTTAGCACTCCCATTTCTAAGTACATTCACGATAAACTGGTTTCATAATAAGCTCAAGCGCAGCTGTAGTCTATTTTTTTGCCGTTCACCTGTTTGGCGTTATGCGAGCGGCGCGCCTCTTCTCACAGCCACCGGACTAGTTAGACATCACAGGTTCCACTCGCGCGGCCGTCTACCTCACACCTCGACATACCTCACATTTCCACTTTTACTTTCAGATTGCACCCATTTTTCTCCTTCTCATCATCATCGTGAGAGCAGACAAAAAAATTGAGCTGCTAGACATAGAGAATGACAACCTCAAGAGCGAAAAGGAAAAAGAGTACGATGACCCAGACCAACACTCTCAGGTTTCCAGTCCGAGCTCCGGACCAGGACTAAACACTCTTGACTTCCTTAAAAATGGATTTCTTCGGTACTTTGAGGGTCATCCCCAACCGCCGCAGCAATCGCGGTACGTTCAACAATATGCTGTGACCGAGCAACCTGAGAGAGCACCTGGAATCTCTCCTAAAGCACAATACGGTCCACCTGTTCATCAACAACATATTCAGCACCAACAGCAAGTTCAGCAGCCTCAACAGCAAGTTCAGCAGCCTCAACAGGCGATGGTCGGCTACCTGTCCAACGTGCCGATGCAAATATATCTAGTCCCTCAGTATTACAACGAAGCCTCGGAGCAAACAGCTAATGCACCATCTGCTGCCCAATACTCGACGCCCGGAGGCAATCGCGTGGTCGGCTATCCCACAGCGCCTGAAGCGGTACAAACCCAGAGCAATTACATAGAAGTTCCAACTTATGTAGCACCAACGCAAAAGACATACATACAACAGTATTCTCCGCAGCCTGTAGCTTACGTCAGTTATGCGGCGCCCACCGTGGCACCGACGCCGGTCGCTCCTGTAGTTGCATACCAATTACCTGTGGTACAGTATCAGGGCGCTGTGGTCAATCCACAGACGTCACACAAAGGGTTCTACCCGGGACATTACACCGAATCCAATACCGTAGAAGAAGGCCAGGAAAGCTTTGATGAAAATCCGAAACAGTACACGCACACTGAAGTTCCATACGCAAAGTCTCCGGCCAATGAATATCGGTACTACAGTCAGAGGCCTCCACTAAGAGATGACTACAAGCACAATCATATATCCGAATTGCCACATCCAAATCCACTACTGTTGAAAGGATCACCGCCTCATTTGACCCATATTCCGAAAGCGTTGCCCATGTACAGGCCTTTGAATAAGCCCGTGTATGGTACGAATCCTACTCATTCTCCGATACCTTTCCCGTTGAGGTCGAGTGAACCTTACGGAGTCCCTCCGTATAAGAGAAGGCCGACGTCTTTGCTTGATTCCTACGTGCCTTCTAGCCTTCAGATAGAGTATATGAAGAGAGGTTATACGAATGATCCTTTAGTCGCTTATGAGGCACTTTCAAGCGGTCGACACTTCAGTCATGTGCCAGCACCTCGGCATTACGAGCGAGGCTTTCTGCCAAACCAGATGTACCACACAGCAGCCGGCGGCGTCACATTTGGCCACTACAAAAGAGCTCCTAAGTTAGACAAACCCCAAAAATAGATTAATAAATTTATTATTATGATAATGAGCTGTAAATCAAATAAGGCTTTTTAACTGACGTGTTTGTTCTAAACTTATATTGAGACTGGTAGGTACTTAAGATAAAGAAGTATTTGATGATTTTGTTCTTATGCTAATATCAATTAAATATTTGTTAATTTTAGTTAATAATAACATACAACGTTTTTTTTCTATTATGTCTCATAAAAATTTCCAAACTAAATGTCTATAAATTAGTGATTGCTATTAATCTACTTTTTTTAACTATTTCATAAATTGTGGTCAGTATTGTATATTTTCCTATAGATAAGTATGTCAATTATTTATATCGAAATATTTTTAACAAAATATTTGTCTCGTTTTATTCATTTCCTCAATTATGGAGAGTAGGCCGGTGTCCCTGCAGTGGGAGCATTAGAGGCTGGTAAGGATTCATTTCCTTAGATAACACTGATTATTTTTATAGGTCCCTGAAAAAATCTTGCTGAAGCGTTCATTACTTACCGGTATCGTTATTATAACATTTTTTTACGATTCATTTGGAATAAAATGTTTCAGTTTTAAGAAGCAAGTAAAACAAGTAGGTGCCTACTTGCTTCTGTGTTTTTACGTTAAATTAAAGTTTGACATTGATTCCGAATTTGACATTGAACATTGATTGTATTTGTGATATTGTATTCCACCCTGTAAAGGTCACGTATGTATCTATGTAAGCGTGGTGGCCCAGGGGCATAGACGCCGACTTCCAATCTGAAGGTTGCTGGTTCAAACCCAAACGTGCACCAATGAGGTTTTTCACTTGAAAAAATTTATGTCCTCAATACCACGTTCTCAAAACGGCGACGGAAAACATCGTGAGGAAACCGGCATGTCTTAGAACCAAAAATTCGACGGCATGTGACATCTACCAATCCGGATTGGGCTCCCGTGGTAGATCAGAGCCCATTCACTGTTAATATCAAGAGTAGACCGGTGTCCCTGCAGTGGGAACATTAGAGGCTGGTACGGTATCTATGTAATAAATCGTGGCGTTTATTTAATGCGTTGAACAATTTTTACTCACAGTTACTTAATGTTAGCATAATAGTATTTTTTTTCCTGTAAAGGCAATAAATTACACATTTCCCTTGCTTTACTGAAATATGGGCGCCAAAATATTTCCCAAATGACCCCCCAAGAAGCCGTTATAGAATAACTCCTAGAAACATTATCAATAAACTGAATTAGGCAGGATAACGAGGTTTACCTAGTTAAGGCCAAATTTTCAACATAGTTCTACCAAACTAATAGGTTTGTACTAGTATAAATCATTATGTATGCAGGTATTCCGCTTGAGTATTTTTTTCATTAGTACATATTAGGTTACGTTTAAGTGACATTGATGGCTAAATTTGAGCCAAGAAAACTCTATGTTGGACAAACATTTTATTTCAGTAACACGGTAAAATAAACCAGAATGTATGATGACATTAAACTATACGTATAACTAGAGGAAGGTACACTCTGTTTTAGCTTATATTTACAAACTCCTTTTTTTTGGCTGAAATCAAGTAGCATAAATATATTTTTGGGTACAATGAGGTTCAGTTGCTTGCGTCCGTAGGTGTGTACCCTTTTATTCCCTATACGTACCCCCTGGGTGGTGCTAAAACCATAAGTATCAGTAGAACTTGTGCCAAGTTCATCCGGAGAGGTACTGCCACCACATCTGGAATCTGCGGCCAAGCAGTAGTGGTTGCATTACTGTGTTCCGGTGGAAGGGTGTGGCTGCCGGTGAAATCACATGCGCATGAGACGTATCATCCCCGTCTCGGGTGATGGACGCAGCAGGGTGAATGCGACTCAGTAAAGATTAGGATCTCATACTGAGTCGCACGCATTACTGTTGTCATGGGCAAGGGTCTCCACTTACCATCAGGTGGGCCCTTAGCTCGTTCCGTCACTCATACAAAGTATGTAAAAAACTTAGCGACGTAGAACTTTTTCACATCAGTTCTTCAATGATTATATGTGTTTATCGCTACTGAGCTAAGAGCACACAGCAATTCCGCCACATTAAAAACCATAAGCCTACCTTTACGCTTTCCGCATGACATATAATTCACTCGGTAGTAAACCGATGATAAAACTGTCATTAATTTTGCTATTCGAATTTATTGGTCTAATGAACCAAATCAATGCTTAATTATTTGATTAAGTTTTTTTTTAAATAATCTGGGCCTAGTTTTGATCCGTAGAGACTCTACAAACAAACTAATTATACAATTATCTTCCATTTTTAATATAAAAGTTATATTGAGTCAATGTGATTTGATTTTTTGATCCAGTATCACAATTTGTATGGAGAATAAGTTAAAAATAGCGCCATCTGTTCGAAATGGTTAAAAACATAATATCCGCAGCCTCGATTCCCCACTCTCACAAAGCGTTGACTGAATGAATAGAAACCTATTTGATTTGTTGACTCGAGAGCTTTCACTTTGGTTGGTATTATATTTCAAAGATGGCGCCACTAGCAGAGAATATATTTATTGGAGACAAAAAGTAGGTAAGTAACTTTATTCCTTAACAGTTTAGTTCTGATCAATTTTGGTAGAGGGCATGGCAATGTTACGAACTTCAATATTAACAATGTTATGAGTCTCCGGGCATCGCGTAAGCGCCGACAATCCGCCTTCCGATACTAGGATTCTCCAGTAATAAGTGATATGAACGGGAATAGTTGCACTGTATTGAAGAGCCGTGTTTGTAGTCCCATAGATAAGTACCAAAACAACTAGGGCTACAAAAAAATTCGGGCAAGCTCGCAGGCCATGCATCCAAGAATTCGGGGCTACGGTGCTGTTTCGAATACGGGCATAATCATCACCGTGATGGATTGGTGTGCCTATATGATTCTAAGCCACTAATGAATCATTGTTTACGTAAAACTATATCACTGCTGTCAGACAGTTATTCAATCTGTCTGACAGCAGTGATATAGTTTTATAGCTCAATTTGGGTACCGGAAGTCACCAGAATCTCATTACTGGAATTTTCCTGAATTGCAGCAATTTAGATAGATGAGCCTAGTGTATATTACGTAAAGTGGACCATACTATTTTACTGACTTGTATGTGATTGAATTGTGTCGACCATATCGTACATCTGATGTTGGCGTCATCTTGTTTAACAATTGGAACGTGACTTCCCCTCAAGCTTTATCGCCTCATTTAATTAACAATTATTTACTCTGAGAAAAAGAGATGGAAATTGTTTTGTTGCACCGGCACCCACACTCATCTAAACAGAAATTTAAGTGCTTTTTGATTCTTCAGACTCTTCGGTAGAAGTCTGCAAATTTATTTAGTTACTTTAGATGCTGCTGATGACTTGCTGAATTCCTTATTCTATATTTTAGTATATGCGCTCCGCGGTGTAACCTGCGGTTAAAAAGTCAACATGAGACGATGGAAAAAACAGACAGAAATTGTGTATTTTTGCTAGTTATTTTTTGTTCTAAAATAATACTTCACTTTATCGGCATAATAAGTGTGTTAATCCAGCGTATGAGCTACCTTTATAACAAATTTCGTCCAAATTCCTTCAATTGTTGAGGCGTGAAGGAGTAACAAACATACATAAAAACAAACTCAAGATGGTTTTATATTCATATTCCGAATATTTTATTTCTTCGCTAGTTTTATCGATTGTCGATTGTACCAAAATTAATTTCGTTTAAGATAAAATATCGTCTAGCGTTTAATAGTTATTAGCTAACAATGACTTAAACTGTTGTTAAAATAAACAAAAAAGTACAAGTGACGACTACGCGAATTAGGGTCAACTTGGAATAAATTTGCGTACAATTTTTAGGCGTATAATTCACGGTGACGAGATTCTTACGTCTTCTTGAAAATGTTATGTAACGCAGATGTATCGACCGAAGCAAATAATCTTTCGTGTGACACTAGTGAAGCAAGATTAATGTCGCCAGCTTTAGCGATGGTTTCCTTTAGTGCCTTGTTCAATTTAAAGTGTCTCCAACATAAAAAAGTGCAACTTTGATAAATAAAGAGTGATTTGTCACGTTGCCAGAAATATAGCTAGGAATTGGTGTACAGATTTCTCCATGAAATACTCGTATTATACTAGTATACGATGAGGTACATCATATACTAGTAGAGTATACTACTCAGTAGCAGAAAATAAATACCACTAAATTATTAATAAAGAAGAGTACCAGTAAGAAATGATGTCGTTATTTCCATTGCTTTTATTAATTCATAAATATTCACAACCAAAATATAATATTTATAAATGCAGTCATAATTATGTAGATTAATTGGGTACACCACCTAATCGTCAATGTTTCCCAATTCATCTAATCTATTTAGTAGACGGAGCAGCAAAACAAATTTTCTCAAATTGGAAGCGTCGCAGATCATTATACTGCGTTAATTCGACGCCGTTCATTAATAATGCGATGTCAATAGTCCACGGTTATTAAACTTGAATTCATGCATGTGAAATAGAGATGCTTTATCTGATGAAAAGTGAAAATGTTGTCGAGTCTTAGAGACATAGTGAAATGCTTGGAAGCACATTGGTTTAAGTATAACCTATAATATGATCAGGGGCCGTTTTCTATGCCGGATGTGATTTTGACTCTAACATTCGTCTGAAATACTAAAAAAGTTGAGAATAGAATCATCTGTTATGTTCATTATTTGTCCAGGGAAATAATGTTCATCCTTTATTATTAGTAGTGTTTAAAGAGCGATATTTCTATTCCCAGCTTCTTCAAAAATAATTTAAACCACCTCCAAAGATTTATTAACTTCAGAACTTTAAAAGACTTGTTAAATTAATAAATCTTTGGACGTTTCAATAGTGACGGTTGCAACACGATATAATATTAATATTATGATATAATATATCAAAATCAACATATTAATATCATAAGTTTGTCGGTTTATACACAATGTCGGTGTGTCGGTATGTAGGTTTGTTGCACATTCGAGCCTAAAACGGATATGTTTGAAATTTGTTATGTGGCCCATACACTGAATAAACACTTAATGCTACTTGATATTCCGAAAGTCAAGTAACTTGTTTAGTGACTAGCAAAACACACAACTTCTATCAGTTCCTTCCCATCATCTCATGTTGAATTTTTAACTAGTCATAAATACATAAATATAAGTTTACACATGGGCTCTTCGGGTAATGGGCAAAATGTTCAACTGCGTTAATCGCTACGCTTCATTTTCCTCTCAAATCGGTAGATGCGTAATGGAATACGCGCGTGCGCATTCAATAAACTTATTACGATACTTAGGCAACACAGTATGCCCGGACTTATAAGGCTAGTATTTCTTTGATGACATCGGTGTATTTCGAACAACTTAAAACATGGTGATAGATTTAAATAATCTATTGTATAATATATATATATATATATATATAAATACCGATTTCCCTTTGTGACGTCATAACTTGAGAACGAGCGAACGATAAAATTTAATACAGTGCCATCTCGTTAATTTTTGTGGTACTTGATTAGTTTCAGATAAAACATTACAAAAAAAAACCAAGCGTAAGTATTTTACTATTGTTACAACAAATTATATCAATTGTCTACTTTATTCTTTTACTAAAGAGCCCCGTCCAAGGATGAGAATATGCAAGATATACTCGTATTGCGTTGCGTCCATCAGTCTGAGGTGAGGATGTAACGTTTTCCCACAAGTTCTACTGCTACTTTGGGTTGCTTCTTTCACACCACCCTGAGCCTACCCCGGGACTTCCCTAGGAACTCTGAGGGTACGAGCAACAGGGACTACTTCAACTTGTTTTGGCCTCACAGCTCATTTGGTAGCTTTGCCTTATGCGTTGTAGGTCATGGGTTTGATTCCAACCCAAAAGGAGCATTTGTATAACGAATATAAATGTTAGTTCTGTCTGGGTGTAAATATGGATGGTATATATAAATTTAGAAAAGTATTCTCTCAGTTACCTAATTTTTAAAGTAACTTGCTATGCTTAGTTTCGAGCTTTATAACGTTGTGTGAAATGGAAATAGATATTCATTTTACATTAGTTAGTTATCTACAAGCAGTGAAATATTTGCATCGCAATATGCAAATGTATGTTTGACTCTTATTTATGGACTATTATCTGTTGACTTTTATAATTTACTACTTAATACTAAAGTCGTGTGTGTTTTAATAGCAAATCCTTGTAAAATAATTATTAAGTAATAAAATACCGGTCACTTTTAAGCTGTGAAGGGTACCTAAATAAATAGGCTTTTTAACGACTTATGCAATGCAGATAATTTTTGAAGATAATAGTTAGATATATATGTGTTGTAAAAAGACGAATTATAGATAATTGCAAACCTGTCTTCAAGGAATGAAGATGGAAAATTAACAAACTTGTTATGTAAGAGGTACTAAGGTACTCTCTATTTTTACCTCGATAATTTAAGGCGTCAAATTGTTAGCATTTACTTGTTAATGATTACATTTATATATGAATTTAGCTATTTAATTAAAGATGTTTTGAGTATGAAAATGTAACCTTTAATAGCGGAACGTGAGCCTTTTAGGGAAATAAGTTTGTTATGTTATGTTTAACATAAATTAATGAACCTTTTTTTATGTGAATAGGTGACGGAACGAGCTGAGGGACCACCTGATGGTAAGTGGTGACCCTCGCCCATGACAACAATAATGTGTGCGACTCGGTATGAGATCCAAATCTTTACTGAGTCGCATTCATCCTGCTGCGTCCATCACCCGAGACGGTTGAATACGTGGAAACCTACGCGTATTTAACTACGAGCTGCGTGCTCTGGTCCAGAGCCGTCTGCTCTCACCAAAAGCCCGGGTAAAGTTGTCAGGCCATATGCGGTCAACAACGTATAAAAAGGCGGTGTTACCCATGGTTGGCCATCCTAAGGGAGCACTGCGCTTCTTGGGGATCAAATGTAGCATTAGATTTCGGTATGTGAAGACCGAAGTTGTTTTGTTTCTGTTTATGGGCGGTAACAACTTGAACGGGCTATTCCATCACATACAAATTGTAATAAGTGCCCCAACGTGTCTGTGCAAAAATATTTGGGGACATATGATGAAAATTTATTTAATTTATGTATTACAAGTATACCAGTCTAAAAAGCAGTTTCGGTAACGTGAACTAGTGGCCTAGATCCATTAACTAAGTACACATACGTTTGAAGTATTGCAATGATATTTGAAGTCTAATGTAATATATGAAGTCTCACGAGGCGCAAGTCATTCCGACGACCACTAAGCCGCTCTACACTCTCAATTGACGGTTCCATAGCTTAGTTGATAGTAGCCCTCCCTGCCTTCGAAGCGAGGGGTCCCGGGTTCAATTCCCGGCTGGGACACACTGTGTGGTGAGCTTGAAATTTTCCGCGGGTCTTGGGTGTTTCTCTTGTGTTTCTTTGTTTGAATATGCCACCTGCAACACAGGGAAACCTAGTGCAGGAGTATGAGCGACAATACGTCACTGTCAAAAAAGTTCTACACATTATGTCACAAATAATGTTCACGGATCACAAGCGTATGAAAAGTAAATCTCGTCTTAGAGTGACGGACGCAACGCGATGCGATTTTGGTTTTTCATACTTTGGTAGGGGAAGACCGAGATAGTTTATAGGTGGCAGTAGCCACTTAAAGACAGGTGGGCTGTCAGGTTAGTCCATCACAATAGTCACATAAAAAAAAACTGAAATGGTAATCTATCACCAGTCTGTTAGTCAATTTTTGGGTTGGCTGATATACTTTGTTGATTTTGTTGATATACTTTCAATTTTCGGAAAAATCGAAAGTACATACAAAAAACATGCAGTCGAATAAAAAACCTCTTTGAAGTCGAATGTTAAAGAAACCTTAAAACCGAATTTAAGATAAAATCGTTGGTAAATAAATGTATTGATAGTTTAAAACCCACCAATTTACTGCAATTGATTTATTCCAGATTGATCGTTTAACAGGAGCCTAAAGCAATATAACCGTTCAAATGTTGTTTTTTTTATTTGTATGTCATGCAAACCTGTGGAATTGAGTAAGTAATATGAATAAATTAGTTACTGTTTCGCCGACAAATGATACTGAAAAACATGTTGAAATGAATTATGCCAACAATGTCCGTTTTAATACATACAAATAATAATTTCATCGTAAGTTATTGTTGTAAGATAATCTTGATGTTTAATTGCGGATCTAAAGAATTAGAAAGGGTTATATAAAAGTTATATCAGAGAAATATGTAAAGATCAAACTAAAAATTTCATTTGCCGATTCAATTTTATTTTTCTATTGACCTCTTAATAAGAAACAAGGCTTAAAAAGCTAAATATCTAAAAGTTACATCGCGTTACATTTTAGGATAAATTGTTTGATATTTTAAAATTCCCTTAAGCATATCTGTGAGAAATGTGGTCATTGCAGGTGAAAGGTTAAGAGGCATCTAATTACTCATCTTGGGATAATTCCTTATGTAATAAGATTTCACAGTTTTTCCTATTTTCACAACAATAATGATTATTATTTATTACTATTAGATAAGTGATTAGGTTGTTATATAAATTAATTAGGTAACATTTATTATATTATTACATAGCTTCATTAAAAATAAATAATAATAATAAGTAATAATAATAAATAAGAAATTTTGCCGAAATATAGTACCTTTATTTCAATGTAATTGAAATAAAGGTACTATATTTCGCCGTTAAAGCAATTGAGTACTGATATTTTCCAAAATCTGAGTTCAGTCACCTGCAAGCCAACGGCTAAGGAGGGTTGTAAAAGATTCCAGGGTATAATGTACATGCCATAATCTTAAACTGCCTTGAGTACCAGCTTTACCAGCTTTTTATGGCCAATTTGGCCTTTGAATCCTCTTCTTTAAAGTCAAAAATCTTTATTTCTATTGATTTCTTAAATAAGATCTTGGGAACGTCGCTTCTTTGAGGTAAAATATTTATTGGCGTGCCTTGAGAGTAAAACTGGCTAGTATTGTTTGCTTGGACTGGCTTGTTGAAAGCACTCAACCGACTTAAAAACTAAATTTTAATATTAAAGCAGCAAACCAAGCTCGCCACTAAAGTAAGGACTTCGGATTGACTTGCTGCTACTGATACCTTGATGGCAAACGGCAAGATGTTCTTTTATGCTGTGATGTTTTATACTTACATACATCGCGAGACGGCAAAAATTTTCTATGTAGGCACACTGGCACACACATTCTTATTGATAAGTTTGGCGCGTGATAAAAGTCTTCATTATGAGTAATCTACTCTGGTGTCGGGGTATTTGAGCCCAACCCCCTAAATAGCTATCTACTGATAAGTATAGCCAAGACTGATATGGTACTATGAATTCTTGAATATTAAATGAAATATAAAACTTTTACTTACTATTAAATCACATGCTCATAATCGATTACACACACAATTTGGCAACATCTAAAATGTACTCTTATTATCATAATAATAGGACCATAAGTTGTAATTAAGGCTTATTAGATCGGATAGCGATCTATCAAAATAGCTTCCTTTGTTATAATGTTTGTTGGACCACAACAGAAGTAGAGATGGGAATGTTTTAAGGAAATGGAAATTATAATAACATCAATAGAAAGTAGTCACTGGAAGTTATTCAGAGAAACAATATCATAACTCATTTCAACAGTCCTTATACTTTGTTGCAAACAAACAACAAGTGTAACAATGTTAAGAATGTGTACTGTCAAAAAGTGAAATTAGTGGCACAAAAGAATTGTAAACGTTGTGACTTTTTGTTATTATAATATCTAGCTGTTCCCCGCGACTACGTCCCCTTGGAATTCAACAATTTTTACGCGTAACCCAAATTCTTTTTCTTTTTCTAAAATAAAAGCCTAGTTACTCCTTATAACATTAGCTATTTGCCAGTTAAAGTCCCGTTAACATCGGTCCAGCCGTTTTGGAATTAACCCGGAACAAACAAAAAGACCACCAAAAATACTGAAAAATGATTTTTGTTATAAATACCTTCAAACGCGCTTAGTAAATTGTTGTTGACATTACAAACATACACTTCAATTTTATTTATTTGTATATTTATACAAATTTTAAGCTATATTTTGCATGAGACCACCAATTTTTTTAACATATTTATACAACAAATTGCGAAACAAGGCAATAACGTGAATAAAGAAATAAGTAACAAATAAGTTTGATTACCTATATATAAAACGGGGGCATTTTTCTATCTCATTGTTCAGACGGGCTAAAATCTAAAAAGCGTTGCTTCAGAACGCAAGTTAAGATTTTATATTTAATGGATGCATAGAAGAATAACGTGGGGATATCTTGGGGATCTAATCAAGGACTTCATAATCTCTATTTCTTATTCCCTATAGGCCGACAGCCCATCACTATACACGTATGCTTCTTCTAAGCGCCTGCGGGTATCGGCCACAGTAGTTCATTAATGATTGTGCAACACATTTGTAAATGCAACTGAAATAGATGATCATAATCGTGACGTAATTAGGGCATCGCTTATTATAGATACCTCTTCACATTTAAGCAAATACATTGTCCAATGAACATGGAAAGTAGGTTTGACCACCATTAAACCAGTAGTTCTGATTTTTAACCTTATTAAATCTAATTGCTATCATTTTGAAGGCGCTAGCACGATGCTGTTAACTTGTAAAATTGATTTTGGAGCAAGGCTTTTGAGATTTTGTAACGATTTATATTGAGCTACAATAAATTTGCCTCCTTCAAATGTAAATAGCAATTTTCTCAGCCACTTTATGCCTTCAACTTTGAACAAAACGTGTTTTGTATGGACGATTCAGGTCTTTTCCTACAGAAATATGAGGAGAACCATGTCGGTCTGAAACAGGGACTCAAAGCTTATAATTTTATCAGCAGTCACACCGGAACAAAGCAACGCGGAAATATCAATGCTTGGCGATGTATTATCAGGTGTAGTGGCAATACTACTCCTGACGAACTTGGCTCAAGTTCTACCGCTACCTAGGGTTGCTCCTTTAACACCATCTAAGACACATGTGGGGGTTCTGATATTCGTGTTCGTCCCCCAAAACCTATGGACATAATGAGGTTCTCAGATTCACGCTGGGGCAAAAATTCGTGTGGTGAGTAAGAAATTTGTTCTCAGATCTTGAGTGTTTGTGTTGTGTGATCAGATATTTATGTTTAAAATACATTCAGTGCTTCAATATAATAGATCGCGTTAGGTAACGAACTTATGGTATGAATATAGTAGGAGCTCTTAGGTTTTATCAGCAGCCTAAGCCGTATTACATTGTATTAATTCACTAAACATCTCATAATAGTTTTTAAAGAGCAATTAAAAACGTTTATGTAACTCATAATTAGCGGAAGGAACTGTCTCTTTTCGTTTGCAAATTATTTTAATGGCCTTTTAAATTGGATGGGTTAAGTTGTAATGTAACGAAATTATTTGGATGCTATGTAGACATCCCTAGATAGATAATTAATCTTATTCTTTAAATTATTGTTATTCGTTAATATCTAAATGATTGATGAAAATGTTGATTGGATTAATCTAGTTGATATTTTGCAAAATTATACCGTTATGTTTAAGGCCATCATAGACAGATATCGTTAGGACATCGCAATTTTTAATTCGATACATCCGTACTAGCTCAACTGTAACTATGTGTCTATATATTGGGAATGCATAAAAAACTATTGAAGATTTTATTGACATGCTGTATAATACCAGCTCGAGTCAGCCATTCGAGAACGATCCTTCTCAGATGATCTCTGGTATTTATATTGGCGAGCGGTATATTGCGGCCTTATTCACTTATATTAATTATATGTTTTTTCAGGTATATACATTTTTTTCTGTTAATTTTTAAATTAATATAAGAATTATAAATGTTTAAGAATGTTTTAGAGTAGATGAAAAATAAATGTCTATGTCTATTTGACAACTATTAAAAACATTTGACGCCATGCACTCTAGTAGAGTCAAATGTATTTAATTATAATATAAGGTTTAGTCAAAATACCAGCGCTGCACTGTTAGCCCTTCAGTGCAGCAACATGCTGAGACTAAACCTTTTTGGAGTAGTACCTGAGTTTTGTGTGTTTTCTTTTTATTATTTAATTAATTTTCTTTTTCCTTGTATTTTTCTTTATTTATCTGATCCGGTGTGAGTTACTTTTCCTAGTCAAATTATATTTACTTCTTGCTCACCATAATAATGATCTTTATTACAAACAAACGTTTCAGTCTACAAGTAGCTTAGTATAGTCTTAATATGCGACGGGTTAAATGGCCGTGCGTTCCCGCAATTGTTTCCAAATTTACATTACAGTGAGTATGTTACGGAACTATTACGTGACGCCGATGGATGTGATCAAGTGAATCTGTCTAATGTTTTGCGAGAGAATGAAATAATGGCATGACAGGTGGTACATTTTATGAATGGTGATTGTCGTCATAAATTTTATGTGGGCTGAGTTACATGTATTTTAATTTTCTCTAAACAGTTTGCATTTTCAAATTTTTATTGTAACATGTAGGTGAATTTAAAAGGAGTTTGTAAGCACGAGTTGTGTTTTTGAAATGCAGGTGGTACTCATTTTACGAAGGCTTACTTCTTCTTTTCCGACAAGTTAATTGTCAGTTGGGTACTAAATGTTATTATAAGCATAAATTTCGACCCATAAATATGTATGAATTAATATAAAAATATTTTTGTAATATTGCATTTATAAATAAATAAATTTGCACGTAAATCCTAAGCATAATGATTATGTTAAAGTTTTGCGAATGCATATATCTGTGAGACTATTATGATTAGATTTTGTTGTAAGAAACAGTTGAAACTATGTATCTTCTCTTCGAGACCAATGAATGTTGGGATTGTATTTCCTCAATTTATTCTCACTTAATGCTAGATATTATGAAAACTGTACTGCTTTAGAGTTTATGCGGAAATGAATCTCTGATGATTATAATAAATGCTCATAAGATGCGCTCTGATACTTCAATTGTCGGCCGCTTAAATTATTTGGTTTACGATGTGTGTTCTTAGGAATTTGGTTAATTTTGCATAAGTACCTAATTAATAATACAAATAATAAACTGTAACGTTGCTTGTGTCACTGTACACACTAACATACTACAAACCTCCAAGACCCGAAAACAACGTTCAGCTTATCACAGAAATACTTGCTGAAGAAAGTAATTGCTGCCAAGTTCGTTGTGTAAACTTTTTGAACCACTTGGTCCAAATAGCGAAATTATGCATCACTTGGTCTTATATAGGCAATCAACGTACAATTGTTATTCTTCAGTTATGAAATTGATTATCTATCGAGTGTTATAATGAGCACTTAATTAATAAATGAGTGCAATCATACTACCAATAATGATCGCTAGAATTCTGCTACAATTTTGCCTCATGAGTATTCTAATATGGATTCCTACAATCTATCATATTATTTTCTTTTGAAACTCCTGTGATTAGATCAAATCCAAAAAAGTCACTGAAATTAATGCAGTGAATTTTTGACCTTCTTATTTCGTAATGTGCAAAGCTTTCTATAACCTTAGCCTTTTATAAGCAACAGACATTTATAATTTTTCAAACCACCTCTTAATTGTTAATATTTATTAATGTTTTATGTTACCATATAATTAGTTAATGAGCCAGATTTAAGTCGTTAGCTAACGAGTAAATTATTAAGCGTTATTTAAATTAGTTCAATGTTTATGCAATTGTTGCATCGATGTCTAGTCATTAGACTATTGCTACTGAAGAAACGTTTCGTTTGCAAAAGGACCATTACACACTAGATTTTGTGTCATCTTTCATACAGTTACAACATATTTCTAGTTTATTCGCGTTTCAGTAGCAATCTGTGAAACAGAATGTATATCTGAAGTTCGTTATCTATCAGGACTATTGAAGGTTCAGTGAAACTGATGTAGCTTACAAAGCGAGGTCAGCCGGGTGCTCACTCCAGGCCGAGTTAAGCCTTTTTGCGCGATGTGCATGAAGTTTATATTCGGGTTTGGGTGTGTTAATGTAATGTGAATTTGTTTGTTCATGCCACCTGTGCCACTAGAATTCTAATGCAGGAGTATTAATATGAAGACGTTGTTATAAAATAATTATTTATGATGTTGTGGAGGAGCCCCAAACTTCCAAGCACCACTCGGCGCCTCATATGACAAAAGTGAAACTATTACCGATAAAAAAATAGTTACCGATTATTAGTAATGTGGCTCTATAATCTTAGTTTAAAACTCACAGCTTAATTGGTTGTAGCTTTGCTTTCTGCTCTGTAAGTCGTGGGTTCGATCCTCACCCAGATCAAGCATTTGTGAGACGAACATAGATGTTTCTTCTGAGTATTCTATCAGTTGTCTGGTTCCCATAGTACGAGCTATATTTAGTTTGGGGCTAGATAATTGATATCTAAAGGAGTAAATGAGTTTAAGTTTGAAACCTCTCGACAGTCAACTAAGTTGCATTACTTTGAATAGCAGAGAGTACTTGCAGTGTCCGTACCAGCCTCTAATGTTCTCACTGTAGGGACACCGGCCTACTCTCGATAATTGAGAGTAAATGGGCTTTGATCTACCACGGGAGCCCAATCCGGATTGGTAGATGTCACATGCTTACGAATTTATGGTTCTAAGACATGCCGGTTTTCTCACGATGTTTACATTCACCGATTCGTGAACGTGGTATTGCGCACATTCAATTTTCAAGTGAATAAACTCATAGGTGCTCGTGTGGGTTTGAACCAGCGATCTTCAGATAGAAAGTCGGCGTCTATGCCTCTGAGCCACCACGCTCTTCGTTTTTGCAATGTCAATCAACACAAAATTTACCGTTAGATATTTAAATATAGGAGTAACTAAAATATTGAATAATTTTAATGGTGTTAGACGAATTCTTCGTAGAAAAACTATAACGATAACGCAAAAGGCTAACGGCTGGTCTCGTATATAATCTCAAAATAATAAATTAACCAAACAAAGTAATAAGTGACCCTTTCGAGGTCTGGCGTGATTTTTTCTAATGTATTTAAGCATGTTTATCACTTTCTGCTAGTGATGTTTAAACATGAGTACTGTTATTGACACAGCACACAGATTTCGGCAAGGTACTGCAATCGCCGTCACCACGCTCTTAGACTATGCAAATTACGATTGAAAGCGCCAGTTCTAAGTTTCCTACGATAAACAATGGTGCGACAGTTGTGATTACTGTTACCTCAGTTTTTTTTTAAAGCTTTATTGTAAATTATCATGTCTTAATGTGTTTGACCTTTTCTCGATTATAAGCTTGATTAAATGAATTTCGGTGATATTTAAATATCGAAGTATTATTAAATGAATGCCATCATTAGTTTAGTCTGAAGGTAGACAGCATCTCAGGATCATAAGAATAATTTTTAAATAGAAAAGTTATTTTAAATTAAACAATTTAATACATTTTAAATTAGGAAATAAAAAGGTACTAGATTAAGAAAATAGTTAATTTGAAGACATATTTTTCACGTACTAATAGTGAAGCTAATTAATTTTATATTTTTAATTATAAACTCCAGATGTATTTCCTCGACCTCGACTCCCTCGCTCCTCGACAATTGAACTTCATGAGTTTCTTGAGCAGCATGTGATTCGACATGGTATTCAAGAAAACTCATAAAGTTCGGTAACAAAAGCATGGTAGAATTGCATCATAAGGTTAAAAGAAAAATGTTGAGTGTCTCGATAATTGGTAACGATTTAGCAAAAAGTGTGAATCGGTCACGCTGCATCGATAATTGGCGTGAAATCCAAAATCTGTAAAATTGTGAAAGTAGTAGTTAAAAATATTACAAAAACATATTGATCGCGGATAGTCGGGGAGAAAGCGCGCAGCCGATTTCGTCGTGTGGTTCGACGCTGACTCGCCGAGGGGCTTTCGGTCAAGCGAAGCCTCCGCGCATCTTGTGAGAACGTTTCCGAGGTATAAAAGAACGTAACAAAGTGATTCGGCGAACCATTGCTTTGTACATACTCGCTCTGGAGTATACCAAGGTACAACTCGCAATTCATACGTAATAATAATAACTGTTATACCGTGACCACGTGCTTGTGTTGTGGAGTGCTGTGATAGTGAAGTGTATCGCTTGATTGATTTGTTTTCTTTTGACAGACAGCCGGGCTGATTAACGTTACACAATGCGGTTGTTTATTTTGGTATGTATTCGTACTTATTATAATGTTTTTCCGTGAATTATTAAAAATATTAAGTGAAATATTAAGCTAAATAAACATATCGCTAAAACATAATTAAATATATATAAATAAACGATTACACACTCATACCTCTGCAGCAGGATTCCCTGTGTCGCAGATAGTATGGACAAACACAGAACCACAATACAAACACCCAAAAACCGAGGAAAAACTTCATACTTCACTTTGTGTGCCCCGGCCGGTATCGAACCCGGGACCCCTCGCTTCACAGGCAGGGCTACTACCAACTAAGTAGATCTAAATTCATGGATGAAAGTAGTGGGATGCAATAACTTTTCATAATATTTTGTTTAAATTGTTTTTTTATTAATTTTATATAAAAAGTATAATATATCAGAATAAAAAAATAATTAAAGCGTTCGTTGATACTTCTTAAAATTCACACGAATTCGCTCCTGAAAAGAAATCACACAGCTCCCTAAAATATGTAACTACAGGTAAATACAAAAACCAAAAATAACAAAATCACCTACATTAAAAGTACTAAAAGTAGCTCTATCAGTTCACGGAATTGGTCTGTTTATAATTTGGTTTTTGTGAGGGTCAACCTTTTTATGTAACTGCTATTTATATATTTATAAAACCAGTTTGAGGAATGATGCATTTCTCTTCATGCGTATGCTTTCATACATTAGTGATTATGCTGATTATGCGATATTACGTCGCTCAGGAATTTCTTATCAGTATTCAATTATTGAGTATTTAAAGAAGTTATACAATTTTCTCTTGTTTTCTACATGACAGTGTTTATCCTACTTATTCGCATACTAAGAAAGATCAGTCGTAGTGTTAGTGTAATGCGGATTGTCTCAATTGTGCGTGGCTACCAATGCACAATTTTTTAGGTGACAATGATGAGTAGTGTTTGCCGCAGCACGAGAATTTAACTGAAAGTTGTAGTTGTTTTTCACGTTTCAACGAAAATCTTTTGATATAGCTAACAAATATTTCACGCTAATAAAGAAATTATATGTTACTTGAGCCTCTCTTCTGCCTTAATGCGGCTCATAAGCTGCATTAGTTTGTGTTTACAATGAAACATAAACTTTAGCACCGCATTGGATGATGTCGTCACCTTATTCAGTAAGCCAACAGATGAAATATAATCATTCGTTCTAACATTAGAATCACACAATAACAATAATTATGATATTATGAATACAATAATGGATGATTGACAGGTTAACAAATCCATGATGTAACAACAACAATACAACTAGAAGTTAACAAAACAAATGTACCTACGCTTACAATTCCACATCGAAAGCATAGTAATTGCACCGTCATCGCATTTGATAACATGCTGTAATCTACCGCGGTTAGTGGGTCAGGGACAGATACAGCCATTGAGAACGAAATTAACCGTATCCAGCGAAAGTACCAAATGGCTAGTCCAAATTTAGATCAAATTATATTTCAAAAGACATCATTTGATCGGGCTTCAGACAACTTAATTAGATCCTTTGTATTTTGTAAATATAGTATAGCTTGGCTGCAATAACAAATATTAATAGCATATTAATTGCTATTCATATTAATCAATTGTGTGGACAATTAAAAAACAAATATATCATAAGAAAAGAATAAACGAAGAGAAGAGAGCTTGAATGGCACGTTAAGATGTCGAATCCGTCTATACTAGTTGATAAGCCATGTCTCCGACACTAGAGTTGGCCGAAATTAGAAAATTTTGTAAAGAGAAATTAATTTGCCGTGTCATACAGGATGTTATTAAATTACTCTTCTTTATTTTAATTAAGAAGTAGTTTGGTTGTGATTAATTTGACGTATTTATGGTTCTCGACTGTCAAAAGTCAACATAAATTAAATTTTCGAACATTTCATCGTGGTATACTGGTAATACCGGTTTCTGACTGAAAGTTATAATTTGAAGTTCAAGGGTTAACAGATTTAAGAATTGCTTGAAAATACGATATTTATACAATTTATCTTTTAAATAAACAAAGTACCTTTACCATAGTGCCGAAAAAATCGATGGGGTTGTGATATCATATCTCTATCGTTTTTTTTTTGTTCCATGAACCTCCTCTCATAGTTTCCATTCATCGTTTTAAGAAGGCGGTATTGCAACATTAATTAATTTCAAGAGAAAATCTTAGGATTGCTACTCTGAATTGGAACCATTGGCCTTCGGATTGAAAATCAGTAAGAAGTCAACCAACCACCAAAATCTCAACTATTAGTGAAATCTTTATAACCCCAGTTTGATATTAATAAAAAGTGTTGAACTTAAAGTTAAAACTAAGAAGTTGCTAATGAAAGTATCCGGCACATTGTGTGTAATTGGCGGAAGGTAATTAGAATAAACTAAACATTCTTATCTCGTTCATTTCCTTATGCAATGTTTTTCTCTAGATTGTCTCTAGACTCGCCTAAATGCATAGTGAATGGGTAACGGAGAACTTAAAATGTTTTCCCAGCATTGTCTTGAATTGGTAATGAAATGTGTTAGCAGTATATGGGGTTTGGTGTACACGTGCTGAGTGAGCTTATTCTAGCCCGACTCCAGATAAATTCACTCAGCACTTTTTTATTGTTGGGACATTCTCATCATACTCAGTACGGGGGCAACAAGAAGGTTATGTTCTACTCTTACCGGTTTAAAACCCAAGAGCTTCACATCGACGCCTTAGTTGCTAATAGTTCATAATAGACACCTACATGCGCTATATCCGGTTGATGTGATCCGGGTGATGGGTTTTGGTGTTTTTTGTTCTAATGAGCGCAGCTGGTGTTAACCCAGCCAACAGCGGCCATCCTCGTGCCAGATTGATTCATCCCACGTGAGGATCGATGGTAAATAGTCCATACAACACTAAATCTAATACGTGGCGGCGGCATAGTGCTCAATGAATCCACACAGCACCTACGTGGGTACGCTAAATTGTATCAATAATATCATGTAGAAGGGTTCCCAAATTAGAAAGGTACCAAACGGGAATTAATCGAAGAAAATGCCGAGATCTTAATAGTATAGTCGGTATCATCTCTTATATACCTCTTTACTGCGTGCAGGCAGTTATTTAATTAGAAGATTAAATTGGAGCCTACCGGCTACCGATTATTATTCCTACGTAATCTTGTTATCTTGGCTTATAAGAATAGTGCAACCACTTTACCACCAACGGTTATTATTGCTTGCATTAACGTATAATGATAATAACATAACTGATCGTGCTATGCCGTCCGAGAAAAATAGATTACAAAATACTGATAAAAAACATTGTTTTCTTAGCAATTCTGTCAATTAAGACACATGTAAAATGTCCGGACATATTTGAAGCAAGATTTGTTGTAATAACGTACATAATTATAATAATAATACCTATATCTTTATTTCAGGCAACAACAACTTAATGAGTACATTGGCTCATAGATAAATACCATAATCTAACATACATAAGAAATATTTGAACTGTAAAAACTACAGTAGTTGGGAACTTTATTTTTTTCCTGCACAATGGTGTCTGCCGTTAGGAGGTACCAAATATCTCTGACTTTGGCTCATAGGTCATCAGGTATTTCGCGGAAAAGCTCGGCGCCTAACTGTTTGTTGACAATAAATCTCAGTTTGTTTAAAACGGAACAACATTTATCTATTTGTCAATACAATTATGTTAAATGTCAAACGGGCGGTAACGCTAACCACAACATTATTTTGCCAGCACTAGTCGATTCCGCCTTATAATATTTTAAGCCAAATCCTCATTAGCATGTAACGCCACTTTATTTTGACATTATGTCAGACTCGATAACGTAAACGAGATTTGTAGCGATTGCGCATGCGCACCGTAACGACAATAACGATGTTACTTATAACGTAATTTGTAGACGATTCATATTAGATCATGCCTACTGAACGCCGTCTTCGTTCTGTGAAATTATACTTTATTGCTGTAGATTTAAAGCTATATATCGCTAGTATAGCGAATGCTCGGACTCGGATATCGAGGTGTGTAACAGTCGCTAATTAAATTTATGATCGTTCATATTACGAATTATTTTTATGATAAATTAGTTTTTAAATTCATAGCATCGATATGTTGGCCTAGAGAACTGTTAATTTGTACAGTATTATAACATCTATAATCTATAAATATAGTTGCAATAAAACTAAACATGAGCAGATATTTAATGAAAAAAATGCGGCCATTAACTATGAAGATGCAAAGTTTTGAGTGAAGAAATCGACTTACGTTAGCCTTTTGAGCAAGTGCTCTTAATTATTTGTTTTACTGTTCGTAATAGTTATTAGTAAAGTAGTAACATTTGAGTTCACAAGTACTTTAAAAAATATCTCTGTGTCTATTTACTTAACTGTCATAAGTTGTGACTTCTAAGTAAATAATATACAAATACTATTCTGTATTTTTTTTTGCATGATTCCCCGAAACTATCATGTCATCGCCATAAATTAGTAACGAAGTGCAACTATAATAATTTTATTTACTGAACTGTCATCTAATGAGTGTTTTATATCATGCCTTCAATCTGAAATGATGATTAAAAATATTTTAATGTTTAGAATTTATAGGTTGCGCCCGTTTATGCGAGTTGGTTAATTAGCTAAAAGTATTTTTTAGGTGGTATTAGATCAATGCAATTAGAATATTGTACATTTTTAATGGACATTTTCTAAACATATTCACAAGTACGTTTTAGATTTACTTGTGAATATGTTTTATTTACTTTTCGATAAAATGCATTGAGTTTTGGTTCATACAAAAAAGTCGATATTAGAAAAAAATCTATGATTAAATATTAGTAGAGCAAGCACTTAAAGAGGCAGATGGTTCAAACAAATGTGTAACTGTTGCCCACGATTACCGTTAGTTAAGTTGGCAGGAGCAGATCGAAACTAGGAAACGTTTGTTATTCTGTTGCAATCCTGACTTTCTCTTTATCAGTTTAGTTCCCGAGCGTGCTTTCATCTCGATGTGCAAGCGCATTGATAGTGTTTGAGGTACCAAGCTAATACATCTTTATGAACATTGATAAAAATATTTTTATCATTAATAGTTAAATCGACGGCTCCGTGGCTTAGTTGGTTGTAGCCTTGCCTTCTAAGCGAGGGGTCCCGGCTTCGATGGTGAGCATGAAGTTTGTTCTCGGGTCTTGGGTGTTTGTCTTGTGTTTCTGTATTTGTCCATGCCATCTGCGACACAGGGAATCCTAGTGATCCACGTTCAAATGTCCTCAGTTACTGATGTATAATGAGACCCAAGTCGCAACGCGTTACGTACGTAACTGAGACGGGGGTGTAAAACCTCTTGCGCCTGTAATTTTACCAGCACCCACACCCACACGAAAGCACAGCAATTAGAGTGCTCCACGGCTTAGCGCCGGATTTACCAGGTGTGATGGCAGTATTTTTCCAAAAGATTTTGTCACAAGTTCTTCTGCTACTTCGGGTTGCTTCTTCTGCACCTTTAGTATTATAATATTTGAGACACGGGAGTCACCTATGGACATGGCTCCCCAAAAGATATATAGAGTAAACTGTATATATTGTAAGTCGGTTATGGACACAATGATTAGATCTGAAAGGCGTAAACTGAGTGGAAATAATCGCCGACCGATGACAGATAAATCACCGTGAAAAGCTTCCGCGATGATGTTATGGTACGTGTAGTCGTCATAAAAAGAGCATTGGCAGTGCATGGCCACGACTTATGTCTGACATGTCGTTAGCTTTCACACCGATGGCTATTTTTATAGCTTTGTAAAATCTTACGACATTTTGACTTTTTTGTGCACATATTTCTGTGTCGCAACTTACTTGAATTATTAGAACACGTAATAAAGTATTATAATTTTCCGCTTATTGAGAGTAGATTTGTGTCTGTATTGGGAGTATTTTAATGTTCTCTAGACTTCATTGGGAACTTAGAGTGTCTAGACTATCTAAGTCGGATAGAGGAATCAATTCATGAAAATTTAAATAAAAAAAGAACTAATGAGGAGTCGTGAAATTTTTTAATGAGAGTCGGTTGATAAAGCCTTTTAAAAATATATAACACACATGAAGTTAAATAACTTCTACGTTTTATCACATACTTCAAGTGTAGTCGTGCTTGGGTACTTAAACCTACATATTTTATATCATAAACTAAATCTATAGGTATAAATATTATTCTTGACAGATTATATGATCGTGAGCTTAACACCAATAACGTTGCAAAGTAACTTTACGACTTATAAATGAGATAAATTTATTATACAATATGTTAACTCACATTTTATATGAAGGAGTTTGTACATCAAGCACATTTTAGACCCTTTTTATCAGACTACAAAACACGGAAGAGGGCATCGATACGAATTAAATATATTTTTTGTTACTGTTACGTATGGGGGGATACTATCTTCTCGAAAAGTACTAAACTTTGTTGCCCGTGAAATCATTCACCACTATATTTCAAATGTCAGGCGGTGTTAAAAACCAAAACAATGATTTTAAATCGAACGAAAAAGGTTAACGCGCCGTTATAAAAATCCGGCTAGGTGCCATTTGGATTCACACATCGAGGTTCCTACTCGTATTATAATACAATGCTATTATATATTTTTCATATTTCATTGCACTTATTATATTTGTCTTTCCACCCGTTACGGCTTCCATTACATACGGATTTCACCTTTGTTCATCAAGATAATGCCTTAAAGCGATCATGACGAAGCTTGCCTGGATGATCTTTGAGCTAAGCTACTCTCCGCCTGGTCACTAGTTGGATAGAGGACCGTTTAGTGGCATTTGAAATTAATATTACTTATAACTTTTATGAATAGTGTGTACCTACACAATTTAAGATGTTTTTTATTTTTTTTATTTATTGTTGTTAATATGGGCTCCGATGTTGGTCCCAGTTATTCCAGCCAATAAGCCATGTGCCTTCAGGTAGCATGAAATCTCCGACACCAGAGTTGGCAACTTCCGTACCAGCCTCTAATGTTCCCACTGCAGGGACACCGGCATACTCTCGTTAATTGAGAGAGGCATTAATCTACCACGGGAGCCCAATCCGGAGTGGTTGATGTCACATCTTCTAATTTTTGGTTTTAAGATATGCCTGTTTCCTCACGATGTTTTCCTTCACCGTTTCGACAACGAGAATTGCGCACATAATTTTTTTTAATGTACCCATGAGTTTCGTGCGCCTATGAGTTTTCAAGTGATAAACTCATAGGTGCACGTGTGGATTTGAACCAGTTGGCACTTACTCACACGATAAGAAGAAGAAACTTAGTAATTTAAATTGCCTAGTAGAGGAACAGGTAGAAAGATGCTGTAGGCTTAGTTTTTCGATTTCCTTTACTCTTGAGGTGAAAATAAAGGATCTACTGTATGAAATTGATAACATTGTTCAAACCGGTTCCCTTGAACCAAGAGTTTATGAAAAAAAGCTACCAAGGTTTGCAAATTTGTTTTTTGGTGGATCTAGTAAGTGGCTGTTGTATTCCTTTTGTGGTAACCACTTAACATCAGGTGGGCCGCCAGATAGTTCCGCCACCGCATCGCATTGAAAAACTTAGTCATTAGGATGTCGTAATATCTTTTAAGTAACAGGCTCTCAGTCTGAAAGCACTTATTATAATTTATCAGTACTAGAGATTTGCAACCTCGGGGTCGTGGAAAGCCGGGGTATCGTTGCGAGAAAATCATTGCGCAACCGAACATGCAGTGAGATAATGCACCCACGCGGCCAGGGAAGGTCGCGTACAATTTACTGAAGGCATGGGTGCACTTAGTCACTAAATCCACTTAAGTAAATTTAATTTGAAAGCTACCCTTTAAGCTTTTCGAAATTGTTGAGCTTGGTCTTATCAAAGTCATTATAGTACAAATTGACAAATGTAGGTAATAAGTTTTTGAATCTTTTGCTAATATTTTTTTTGTACGTTGCTTCAAGTTTTCCATAAACAAACTAGAAAGCGGATACCGACTTTCAATGCGATAGCAATAGGTTCAAACTAGTACGCACACAAAGTGATGAAAAAAAACAATGCGAGGAAACTGATATGTATTAAAAAATTAAAGAGGTGAATCACAGTTCTTGTATTAGTATAACATGATCTCACTTTTCGAGAGGGTACTTTGAGACATTACAAGCTGGTATGGAAGACACAATAAATGTTTAGCGATAAGTCTGTTAACGTTGCGCCAACAGTGCAAATGTAATTGCACATTTTTGATCCACTATCACAAAGACAATAAAATTTTACATTCTTAACAAAAAAACTAAATGGAACAAGTTCAACCGATGTAGGTAACTAGGCAAACCATTAAAATGTGTAAAACCATAAAATAGATATATGATAACGAGCGCACCCGTCATTCCGCAACATCGGTTGGTTTCCCAACCTGTGATGGAATACCGAGAAGTAGGTAATGTTATGTTACCTAATTGCAGGCCTCAGTAGAGAGTGAACCGAGATGCACGCAATGTTATAATGAGCTGATGCTGATATTTGCATTGAATTAGTGATCTTAGCACCGATATACTACTGTTCTTGTGTAATCAGGAAATCACCAATTAAAATATTCCCATTTCATGGTTTAAGATAATAAATAGTATTATTCAAATATTTAAATAATTAACACAATATGATTTCTACTTATGTTATTTTCATTTCTCGCAATTAGATATTCAACTATGTAGTAAAATTTGCATACGTAGTAGCTTTGATCCCATAAAAAGCAAAGTAGCAAAAATAATGTTAAGTTTATCTTGAATTTTAATATTTTCCGGAAAACTTTTTAAAATTTTATTTCCATAACAACGTAATTTCTAGTACAAAAATATTCATACAAGTAGGCAAATCGGTCAATCGAACATCATTACATCTTTATTTAAATAGATTATTAAAGTTCCGTATGATAAATCTAATGCAATATAACATTTGAGTTCATAAATATCCTAGGTACAGCGTTCCTGCATCGTAGATTAAATAAAAGATAATACTGATCTAAGATGTAATAAAATCTTATTAAATTTCAGATGGTGTTATGTGCGGTCCTTGTGACGTCGTATGCTGACCCTGAACCGAAGAAATACAAAGCGACAGTTAAGAAAAACAGACCGTCAAACACAACCTTAACTTCTGAAGAACGAGATTTCCTGCGTGAAGTAGAAGCAAAGTTTGGGATAAAATCAGAGGGAAAAGATAAAAAAGAAGACACAAGCTTGAAGCCTCAAACATCTGAATCTAAAATTATATCTCAATCTGATGTCAAACTTCCATTTCCCGCTGTGATAGCCATTGAAATTGTCAACGATACAGATACAAAGTCTTCGGGAAAAGGCAAGAGGACTATAGACGCCAATTTAGGCTACGGCTACAAAACTAATAATGGTTACAGCTACACCTACTTTGGCAAACCAGCCCATGAACAGGGCAAGTTCATGATATACCCCTACTCACAAGAGGATATACCACCAGCGCATGGGCATACTAGTATCACCGATGTTGAAATTACCCCGTCAAGAGCTTTTGAATTGATAGAATCAGGTGATGACAAGGAGGCCTACAACTATCCAAAACCTGCAATAGAGTTCAAAACTAACTCGCCATCTCCATCATATTCGAGCAACGTAAACTCTCATGGGTCTTCACATTTCGTGCCGTCCACTTTATACACCACATACAATGGTCACGAATTTTCTGGTTTAAGCGGACAATTTCCGAATGTCATGCCTAACTACTTTGTTGATTCCTCCCAACTATTAAAAAATCCTGAATATCAAAATGTTGGATTGACCGATGACCACTTGCGTCCCCATGGCCCTAAAATAGCAGATCAAAGAGTAGTACCAGTTTTAGTGTTAAGAATTCCTAGCTCATCACTGAAAAATCCCACTGCTGAACTGTTCGCCAATTTACCTTCAAATTACCCACTTTCAAGATACTTGAACAATGTGAATTTGCAAGATCTGGTAAATCAGTACTTTAAGAAACTAGGATACTCATTTGGTCCCCAAGTAATGCATTATCAGCACACACTCCTGCCTTCGTCAGTAGAGGCTCCATCTGTGAATTCAAATTACGGTAGACAACATTATGCCACTCCTCACGTGCAACCGTCGTACACCCAATCTGATCATTCCGGAGTGCAATACTCGGCTGTACAACCAGTGATGGCTCGATACCCTTCAAGCTACACCCAGCGCTTCAACTTACCAAATGGCCATTCATATTATCACCAACCCCAGCATCAACAGAAGTACGAATATCACTATCAATATGTTCCTCAGCACGTTCAGATGTCTCATTCCGCACCCGCTGCAGCTCCTCAGACCTACTACGTTCAACCTCAATATCAGCAACATACACAAGTGGCCAGCGTTCCTGAAACTAACGCTCATGACTCATCAACCGAAGTCCAATATGAAGCAGTAAACTCTCAAGAAGAAGATACAGGCTCCTATGAATATAGATCACAGACTCCTCAAGTATCAAGTCATGAATCAGCTAAAGCGGCATATGAGTATATTAAGCAACAAAGCTTGCAAACAGCGTCCCCAGGATATGAGTACGTACAGCAACAACATACTGAGTCAGTTTCACCATCCTATGATCACGCTAGAGGTTCAGCAATCGCCCAGCAATACTACAGCCATGGAGTACCCGAACAGAAAGAAACGGCAGTTATTTATCAGTCTCAAGTAAATCAAAACGAACATGTTCATGGCCAAGCAGGTGATTCACAGACATATCAATATCAACAGCAAAACAGTGAGGAGTCCGAAGGTGATAATCTCATCCTCTCAGAAAATTACCCCACTAAAGACCACACTATTGCTACAGTTTTGCCTGTCAGCTATACGGCAAATGCACCAAATGTAGGTGCTGTTCAAACAGTTAGTTACGTCACTCCGATGCCTTATTCATCAAAATACCAGTCTCCATACAAAGTTATGGTACCACATACATATCTGACTAACCCATCTACGGAAAGAGTAGCTTATGTCAATTCACAATCAGTTTCTGCTTTCATGCATCTTCAACAGGAGAATCCAGAGGCTGAATACACTTTAGGACCACACCAAGTTCCCCCGGTCGGTAAACAAAAGCCTCCATCTTACCCTAGAAATTACCACTCACACCCAAAACGAATGGCCAAGCCTGACAGTAAGCCGGAAAGTAATACCATGTTTTATAGAAAACAAGGTGAAAGAAATGAAAAGAAGAAATCATAATCTAATTAGATATTTAATATAAGTCACTGTAAATATAGATATAAGAAATTTGTAAGTAGGTAGTGAAAAACACAATCTGAAGTATTAAAATATTTGAAAACTGTTACTCTTAATTTGCTGCTCTATTTTGATTTATAAAAATGGGGCATTTGATTGGTGATAGATATTTTAATCACAATTATTATTAAAATTGTTATTTATTCGTGCTTGCATTGTATATTTGCTTGCAATGTGCAATATTACGGCTATGCCATGTTATTAAAATTTAACTGTTGTCTTATTTTAAACATGGTAGTTTATTTTCTATATATTTTACCTATATTCTATAATTTATACCTGTTTATAGTCTCGTAGGTATACTTGCTCCCATAGTTAATTTATTGAGTTTTTTTATGTGTCTGATTGACGAGACGAGCTGAAGGCTCATTGATGTTAAGTGGTTATCTCCGCCCATAACAACAGCAATACGCCTTCTGTCGTTCCCGACCGAATTATGAGAAGACCCAAGTCGCATCCCGTTGCGCCCGTCACCTGAGACGGGATGTTGTGTCTCATGCACATGTGATTTCATTGGACCTTCTACCGGTACACACCAAATGCTTGGCGGCAGGCTGTACTTTTACGGGCGAACTTCTACTGCTACTTTTTGTTGCCCCTTTAGCACCACCCAGGGGGAACGTGTAGGGATTCAAACAGTACTCACCTAAGGCAGCGAGCAACTGGAACTCCAAAAAAAAATAGCAAGACACATGAATGGTGCTTGAGCACGAAAAAATGGTAGGCACCTAATACCAACAAACTAGATCTAATTGCATTACCTACTTTATAGGAGTAAGATATAAGAATTTGAATAGAGTATGTCCAGGGAAATGCTGGCAGAATACGTTTGACTGCGGCAAATCAGGAGCAGCAACGGATGTAGTCGCATGAGGTTATTATGGTCTGATTTGGGAGTCAGTGACATTATTACTAGTATGTATGTAAATGCACGATGTAGGATTACTAGTATTGTGTCCTCCATTCACCTACAATGGTGCTCAACACCACTTGATTTGGAAATCTATGGGGAGGGCTATGACCAAAAGTAGACGTCTGTCGGCTAATAAGATGATACCAATGTGTTAGGTAGTTTTTCAGTGTTCTTCATAATTCATAATTCTTTATTGTACACAAAAACAAAGATGAGGAAGAAAGGTATGTACATAGGCGAACTTAACCCTAAAAAGAGTTTTCTTCCACTAAACCTGGGGTGCTAGAGAGATGTGATAGAAAAGGTAGGAAAGTGTACATGAAGAGGAGAAACGCTACAAATTAAATAACAGACAAGCGAAGAAATAACACAAAATAATTACAAATATTAAAATACACTAATAAATAAGAATTTAAATTGTAACATATAACTACATGATATATATACCTATATACATACATATTTCGAGGTTCTTTGTTTGTGGATTGAGCTGAAGATGGAGATAGAGCCACCATAAATACCAAGTTAAGAGGACTTAATTCGTATTGCTATTGTTAATGGACAAAGAATACCGCTTTACAAGTAGGGCTCTGGTAGTTTCGTCATAAACCAACCTCGTATACGGTCTTCAGATTCTAATAATGACTGTAAATCACGCATTGATTGTTAATTTACACGTACGTGTAATTTTCACAATTTATCACACTGTAACTGATTCGACCGTCTAATTGCAAAGTAAGTGTTATACCACGAATAATTGCAACTTGTCAGGTATTACGTTGACATTAATCCAAATGATCATTAATCTTCCTAAAGCGAGATAATGCAGATAGTGCCATGGCCACAGATATTATAATACCCATGCCTCTTAATTACAGGAATATACTGGAGAACATACGTACATTCGGTGTTCAGTAGAAAGCATTAAAATGTCATTACAATGAAATCATTATTATTATGCCCCGGCCGGGAATCGAATCCGGAACCCCTCGCTCCGAAGGCAAGGCCACTAATTAAGCCACGGAGTCGTCGTATATATATACATATACATATATGTACACATACATATATATATACAGATGCGCCATGTTTTGTGGTCTTGCCCACACACGGCATTGCGAAGAAGATCCTGTCAGGCGAGTAGCAGCCGCTTAATCGTTGATGACAGGTTCTATAACCGAAGTATCCCTTTCTATAATCAACTTTCACGCTATGACAACCTGCGTTAATTGTTGTTTAACTACGATGCAATGTATAAAATTAATACATAGACAAGTTTAATTATTCATATGTTCCTGAACTTATGTATTTTAAGCCGCAGTTATGGCACATAACACGTTATGTAACTTACTTAGATTACTGTAGAAGTAGCTGTCATATTTGGTATACTACAGACTAAATAAAAATACTTAAACTGGAGCACAAACATGTTTATTCTCGAAAGAACAGAATTTCCTATAATTTTTGTTTTTTCGCTGTTCTTTTCTATGAATTGGGTCTAAACTTGCAAAATTTGTTAGTCCACTATATTTAGATGTAGGTGAGTATGTTTCAAATGTAAATGTAAGTTTCAAATTTTAAAATGTAATGGGTTTAGGGAAGCTTTTAGAAGTGATCAGGGCCCATATAAGTCCGACATTATACAAAAAGAGAGTTTATACAAAATAACAAAGGATAAAATACCATCATTCCTTGTGTTTCATTTTTCAATAGCGCCCGTGCAATCAAGTAGAATTAATTCAGGAGATGACATCGGCTTAAATCAACTATCTACTTTTACAACTGCATACTTAAATGAATGCTACTAATTTTATCCTCATTACTCGAACCACATTCTCACCAAGCGAAAGAAGCCTGGTCAGGAAAATCGACTAATTGCGATTGTGGCTGATCCGGCAATACCTTGGGTTGGGTGAACAGGTGTGTTTCACTCTCGTTTTACGCCCATTTCCGCATTTTCCATCCCGCCGCCGCTTATGAGGAACCAGGAAAAGCCCAGTGAGCTTGGTTGGCAACTGATCGTTATGGATACACATGGTTGATTCAAATGTAGAACTTATGAAACTGACGTTAATAAATAATGATAAATATTCCAAACTAAACACAGGTTTTTTTATTGGTAACTAGAAAACTTATATATTACTTTTTTGGTAAATTCATACGTATAATACCTACATATTAACACCCAGACACAGAGAAAACATTTATGTTCGTCACACAAATGCTTATCCTGACAAGTAATCAAACCCACGAACCGCTGAAGGCCACCAACTGTGACTATGAGGCCAGTCAACATTAGTATAACCTCTTGGTTCTTCTTTTCGCGTAAAATTCTTTCAGAAAAATTTACTCCTGTTTTAAATAAAGCGTTGGTAATGACTTAATAATAATAAATTAGACTATTCTCTGCCTAATGTGTGCCTAAGGAGCTCCTGTGACACGTTATATGCTCAATAATATATTTAATTGTGTAAGTCCAAACGATACTTGAGATCTAAAGGAATAAATGAGTTTGAGTTTGAATTTAATGTATTTATTAATAGTTCAGTCATAATTAATAATTTAAGTAGTATTATTGAGGAATTAAAATCCTCTAAATTCTATAGTATATTTCTACTTTACTTTTTTAATACAATGAATATTTAACTGTCTATTTCAAAGCATTCTATGCGCCAAATGAAATCACAGAGCAACACAGAGCAACAACTGCGTAGACTAAATTGAAAGCTCAGAGAATCATCCGAAACGAACTTTTACTACTCATACCCAAAGAATGTTTTAGTAACTGCGTTTCATTAAAATTGGAATGGTGGATGCTCTGTAAACTTTTTAAGGCGCTCGTGTGTAAGACAGCTACGAATGTAAACGTGTTGAAGGAAGCGGTTGCGTAGTTAATGCAGGATACAGATATTCTGTTGGATAATGGGTTACTATATACTTGATCGACAGGAACAAGAAACTTGGATTTACGAGCCCAAGCACTAATCAGGCAAAGTAAGCGAAGTGGTCTGTTACATAATTCAGTTCCTTGAGGGGATAGTTGAAAAGAGACCTAATTAATACGGTATTAATTGGGTCTTTTTTAATAATAATTAATACCCACCCCGTATTAATTGGGTCTCTTTTACCCTCAAATACAATGCACTAATTAGTAATAGTGTGTAAACAGACCATTACTGTTTACGATAACTCTGCCAATATACACTTACATAGGCTCTAGAATATGCATAATCACAAAATAAAAATATTTGGAACCGAGAAGTAGAGTTATATTGTTAAAAATTTCATTTTGTGATTCTGATTCTAGTAATTCAATTATAGGCTATTCAAATAAATTTATAGGTTAACCCAATAAATTCTTGGGAAAATTCTCTCTGGTTCTAATTGAACTCTTCTGATATTTAGTGATAGTAGTTTGATTACTACCAAAAACAAAATGTCAGACCAGTTTCGCAATTACTTTTGGATAAGAGAATGAATGGTTTAATGTGTTATTTGAAAACGAAATATTTGCAATACTTTGTTCGAAATCTGAAGTTGAACATCGTGAGAAAACCGGTACTCTATCAATTGAAGCCTGCTTTTACCATCTACCATTAGGGATTCCCGTAAAAAAATATATTAAACGATCTCTTGTAAAGGGAACCTAAAAGTACAGAATACTATCTCTTGTAATTAGTCAGTGTCCAGGCAGGTGAACATATAAGGCTACGGACGTACTAACTTATTTCGAGTGTAACTACTCTGCATTGTTTTGAACAGATAATCAGGTTACCCATCCACTTCCCCACTTCCTACATAACATTGTATTCACAACAATGGACGCCAAAGTTCAGTAAACTGTATTCACTGCAATAAATTAAGCTTTACGTAAACCTAAGAAACATTTCCGAGGTCCGAGTCGCTGCGGGCGTGGAAATGCAAGTGATCTCTGAATCTAGCTAGTGGTTCTCAAACTTTTCCACCTTTTGTAACTGTAGCTTGAGTTGATGGTATGGGCAAGTTCCTAAAAGCAAATTGTACCAAGAAAGGAACGTTTAACGAAGAATTTTTTTTAAAGGAACAGTTTAAAGTATCCATTCAATATAGTATAGAAATACAAGCCAAAAATAAATGATAAATACTCAACATTATTAATTTATCAAGTTTTGTCATAGTCACAGAATAATAATATTTATATTCCATTAATTTTTTGTTTTTTTTTTTTTGAAACTGCTAATATTTTAGCTCATTAGCTAAGGCAGCTTCAAGGTAATTCAAGCACAAAAATAAACTTGGTGCAATATTCACTTTTTCTATTTGAACCAGTGACTTTGAATTCATAATTTTGGGTCGCTACGCCCACACTTCTAGAGACCCAACTCAAAGAAACCGGGGTACATAATTTACCACAAGTTTGAGAACCACAACACTTGCCAGTGTGCATAGACGGGTGGCGTTGCATTTGCACACAGTTGCATTGCCTCGCTCCACCACCCCCGTATATAAGCGTCTCGCTGTCTCACCTTGAACTTCACTCCATCGCTGCAACGTCCACACAACGTCGGGATTCATCCCAGGATCGGGAATGTTGTGAGTGATGTGTACTGTGTGTTGATTGGTGAACCCACAAATAGAACGTGAACATGAATGCCGTACAGCAAACCGTAAGTGGATCCAGAAATAGTCCCTACGTTTTTAGGGATATTATCGATTGTGAGTAGTCAACATTTTGTATTGTATTATATGTGTTTCTGAATTTGTTTCGGCATTTAGCAAAAAATATAGATTTCCATTATAAAGTGCCGTATTGCCAATACACTCTTTATTTAAATTATTATAAACTAAATGCGCCCCGCGGTGTTGCCCGCGGTTAAAAAGTCACCATGAGGCGATGGGAGAAAACTGACAGAAATTGTGTTTTTATTCAAGTCGCTAAAAAATCCTTCACTTTTTCGGAATACAAAGTACTCTATGTGTTAATCCAGGGTAGGAGCCATCTTTATAACAATTTTCATCCAAATCCGTTCTGCCATTAAGGCGTGACAATGTAACAAACTTACATACAGACAAACTTTCCCATTTATAATATTAGTATGATTACAAGAGGATTTTTTCGTTCCTGTTGTAATAAATTAAGATACACGGAAATTTATAGAACAGATTATCTAATAAAATGTTAGTCTAGTTATTTGTAGCAGTACGGCGATAAACCATACACACATACATCAGAACATTTCCACAAACGTGTAACCGTAGAATGCCTATTAGAGCTGTCTATGCTTTTAGAAGAGGCGTGAAAAACAAAAAGAATGGGTGCGAATCTATATAACGTAATAGGTGTGTGAATATGACTCCGCCCCTTTTTGTCAAAATAAAACACATTTGTTCGCTTACAAAATTAAAAAAAAAATTATTGAAAGTATGCTCCATCTGCAGCTACAACCTTCGCCCATCGTTCAGGTAGTTTTCGTATTCCTTGCTGGAAGAAGTCCTGGTCTTTTGAGCTTATCCAGTTGTCAATCCAAATTTTGATACTTTCACACGAAGTAAACTTTTCTCCAGTAAGGTCTGTCTGCATCGTCCGGAATAGGTGGTAATCCGAAGGAGCTATGTCTGGTGAATATGGCGGGTGGGGTAACACTTCCCAGTCCTGTCCCTCTAAATATCTTTTTACGACTTCTGCGGTATGCGGTTTGGCATTGTCATGCTGAAGAACTAATTTGTTATGTCTATTCACCCATTCTGGTCGTTTTTCTTCTATGGCTCGCTTCAAACGCATTAGTTGTCGTCGGTAAACTTCTCCATTAATAGTTTCAGAGGGTTTGAGCAACTCATAATATACAATACCTTTCTGATCCCACCAAATACAGAGCATGACCTTGGCACAGTGAATATTTATTTTTGGCTGTGATGGGCCTGGTTCGCCTGGTTTCACCCAAGCTTTTTTGCGTTTAGGATTTTCGTAGTGTATCCATTTTTCGTCTCCTGTGACTATCCGATGCAAAAATCCTTTTCTTTGCTGTCTTTGAAGCAGCATTTCACAAATGGTTTTCCGACGTTCCATGTCTCTTTCTTTTAAATCATGTAGAACCCAGTCACCGGCTTTTTGAATCATTCCCATCATTTGTAAACGCTTTGCAACAGTTGAACGATCAACATTTAATGCTGCAGCTAATTCTGATTGAGTTTGGCAAGAATCTTCCGCCAATAATGCTTCCAATTCAGCATCTTCAAATTTTTTTGGTGGTTTTCCATGTTCTTTATCCTCAGTACTAAAATCGTTATTTTGAAATCGTCGAAACCATTCCTTGCAAGTTGTATTAGACGGAGCATGCTCACCATAAATCTCCACAAGCAAACGATAAGTTTCCGCTGCAGTTTTCTTCGCAATAAAATAATGTAATAACACTTCCCGCAAATGACGTTTATTTGGAATAAAAACCGACATTTTCGAAAAGGTGAAAACAATTGTTGCTTACACTTCAACCAAATATCATAAAATGCGTTAGATAGCTGACATTCAGTACTATCGAATACAAGTATGGTCATTTATTAGTACACGTAAACAATACTAAAAACGACATCTGTTGAGAAAGGGCGGAGTCATATTCACACACCCAATATTAGACTTAGTTTCCACCATCTATCAAAAATATCCCGCCTTGCTTTACTTTTGAGATTAACTACCAATAATCAAGTGCTTTGGGTTTGGTTTTACTCATAAACTAGTTGACTAACTAACTAAACTCTTAACATAAACTACCCAGCGCAAAGTTGTTGCAAAAATGTAAGTTTTGTCCTGGGTGTGGGATTAGTAATTAATTTTACTTTGCCGACTTATTCGTGGGAAAACAATACTGGCAGTAAGCTCACCACTTGTTACAGTTACGCTCCCACGAAAGTGTACGAGTACTTTAAAAGGTGAAAAGCATCCATTGATGCTTTAAATAACCTTATGAGGAAAAAGATCGTAAGTTTATGAATGTATGATTCTCTAAATAGGCAGCTCAATCCAACCAGTTCTTTTGACGGAAGGAACAATTGAGTGGGAATTTGAAGACAAAATTAGGACTGGTTTTTTATAACGTCTAAAACCAAACAACCGCTTTGGTTGTGTGTCTGAAACACAATTTAGGATCACATACATACTTATGTAGATAATATACATACATAATCTGTGAGATAATCGCTCAAGTGGCATTTGAACTGAGATTTTCTGTGTTTCGGAGGGCACATTTAGATGTCCGTCTCGGATATACTAGTTAATAAGTCATGTCGGAGGCCTTCGGGTGGCTTGAAAACTCCGACACCACAGTTAGCCAAAGTTAGTTACTTATAACTGACACGAAAGAAGATCTGTGAGAATCACAATTTCTATGCTTTCTATATAGTCGGGGGAAAATGTAAGCTACATCAGATCAGATTGTGTTTTTTTAAAAGAAGAAATAATTTGAATCTCAAAAAAATTATTCATTAACGTGACTCAAACCACACGTATCGCAACTAAATAAAAAAAATACATGGTACATATTAAAGAAAAATAGTTAATAAAAGTGCTATGTATTATTTAAAGAGTTGAACATAATATTTACCGTGATATTTTCACGCCGGAGTGGAAATATACGTAATAAATAATGATGCAATGAAGATTTGAACTTTATGAGGTATTCGCTATCAAAACAAAATTCAGATCAAGAGATAGACCTGCGACTGCAAAATCGCGTTAAGGTCACATACCTCTCAGATAATAATAATATGTTAGACTATAACGCTATAGTAGTACCAGTATTTACGTTATATAATAATAAAATGAGTTAATGAGTTGAGCATATGAGTCTGATCTGACAACGAAAAATATTTTAACTATAACGATAGAACTTCCAAGTTCATCCAGGAAAGTTCAACCACCAAGTTGTATCCAGATGCGCTGAATGAAGTACCTGTAATTTCACTTTACGCCCGCCAGTGTAACGATTGACGATAGAATATCTTATGTATCAGACCTTCCGAAAAGGGTGTGGTCCCAGTACTTCACCAGATGAAATCTGCACTGTATAGTGTTCAATTCGGGAGTCCAGTTGTTTGTGTCCACATATGAAAGAACCCTTTAGTATCAATAATAGATGTTTCGTCTCACAACGACTATTTTTTTTGGTATTAACAATATAAGGGGTTTATCCGTCTATATATATATTTTTGAGTTCGAACTTACGATCGTTGCTACGAAACCCTCAATGTGTGAGTCCAAATTGCACCTATCCGGCTTTTTCACTAACTTAACTTTGAGATTCAGAGTAGGCCAGCTGATTACGTGTTGCTATAAACGAGAAAGCCTATTGACACCTAATAATCTAATCAATAAATATTTACGTAACAACCTGTCGAAAACATAACAAGTGTAAAATCGCAGATTAGTATCAAGCATTATATCAAATTTATCGGCGCGTACGCAAAATTATAGCCCGAGGCGTAACATCGTAAGTGAGAATGATACATTTCAACTTGTTTCATAAACCCGTATATCACAGTAAATCAAAACTGCGAATGATAAAGTGACGGTATATTACAAGTATCTGTCATTTTTCCGGGTGGCCAACTCTGGTGACTTGGCTTATCGATTTTTGGGCATCCAGTTACTTGCATCCGCAGGTGAATACCCTTTCCCTGAACGTACTGGGTGGAGCAACAAAAAGGAGCAGTAGATAGTATGGGGTCAAGTTCATCTGGAGTATTTGTATTGCTGTGTTCCGGTGGAAGGATGTGGGTGCCGGTAAAGTCAACTATACCACGTTACTTCTCCCCCTGGGGTGACGGTCGCAACGGTATGCGTCTCATCAAAATTTTGTCGTGTAAACAGCATATAAAATATATAACTGGTACTGTAACACGCCATAAAAAATATTAATATATAAACAGATTGTAAATAAAAATAGAAATGGGTCATGTGATAGTATCTATAGCCTAGCTAGTTTATTAAATATTTATCAAACATTCAGAAATCCTGTACTATTATGCGGACAGAATAACTACAGCACTTTCATATATTAACAAACGAAATTGATGTAATGTGGTAAAGGATCTCAATTGAACACACTAATTTGACGTAACTCAGAATATGATATGTTACTACTTCCATCCAATTTATTATCACAATGAATTTTCTAGCCATTTGTCTTATACGGTGCTGTGAGTGACCAGACATGTATTACGTGTGATTTATGAAGGAAAACTATGTATTTGCACGGCTCATTTGATGTTTACTCGTATAGGATTTAGTTAAATAATGTGGTGGCTATAAAATACTGTAATGTTAGGTACTGATGACTTTGACTGACTGGATTTCGTACAACTTTTTGATCCAAGATTCATTACTTAAGTTACCGATCAATGGACAGCCTTAAACAAGATATCGAACTCAATTTGTAAACGTCAAATTTAAGGGAAATTATTTAATGTGTTCCAGGAGTTTCTTAAGCACGTTACTTGTATATACAGATATGTCAATTTACAGTCAGTTCTCATGTTTTATCCAGTTAAGAAGTAAAATAATATGGAAACTGACTGTTGTTAAGATTACGTCTGTTTTATATAACTCATCATAACATATACTCGAATCATATGTAACATATTATTATAATTCATATATTAATATAATACCTTAACAATTCATGTGCCTAAAGTTACAATAAAACCATCATAGCGGATCGTTTGAAATAAAGTATTTATGAATCTAAGTATTTATAAAATGTATAAAACCGTTACCTATTAATAAACTTATATCGAGATATATGAAATAGGCGCAAGGTACCTAAACACATTTGCAACAGATGTCGTCCTACTTAAGGCATCGTAAATCTCCTCTAAATATGTAAATATTATGTAATATTCTTTTCTAGGCCAATGAAATTTTATTCACTGTCATTTGCATAACCTGAGAAATCCGATTATCAGGTGTTTCACTTTCAATATATAACTTCTGTGCGTCTTCTTATTTGTTTTCGTTGACTGTTTGCAATCGGCGATGGTGCCAGTATTTGTATTCAAAAAAACTTAATCAAAAATTTTGCAAACTTTTCTAAATGTTAAAATTTTTGATATTTGCAACCGACTTTAACATTGGTAAAAAAAAAAAAATGTCAAAGTTATATTCTTTAGAATTTCTTTAATTACTACTTTGAGGACCGTTGAAAATTGACCTCGTAAACGGAATAATGCATCTTGATCTTTTTATTCAAATCATACAATAGGGAATAAAACACATATTCTAATAAAGCTTTTTCACATTAGGTAACTGCCAATATTCTTAAGTCTCCTTACGTTATTTGGTTACTCTCAGTGATCAATCAAGTTAACTATTATAACGGATAACCCAAACCTAATGATTTATTTTATTAAGTAACACTCGATCTCTATCAAATAGGTATGCAAAATAAGCCTTATGTGCTACGCTGGAAGCACTGAGTAATTTTATCAATGAACATTCTCTTGATTAATATCCGACTTAAGCTTAATTTCAAAGTAATGAATCACAAAGTTCCTACTTGTAAAAGCTCTGAGACTCCCACACTTGGTTGCGTCATTTCCGTTATGCAATTTAGGGTTATTATGATTTATAGTCCATGGAATATGAAAAGGTTACGTACTTTATAGTTAATATTATTTCTAGTACCATAACCTGTATTCAGAGATGTACGAAGTAATGTTGCAAAACTTTGTTTGACTCCATTTAAGTAACTTTAAGTTTAATAATTTGAATACATTTTTTATAATGTTTAAAGGTTTGCGGTGAGTTTATTTTTGTTCAATGATTAGAAGAAAATATACAAGATACAAACAATTTTGTAATACACTTTTCAAGGGACACGCTCCATTTTTAAAACAAAGTATAATATTTTGTGACTTTTTAAATGTAATACAATATCATTATTTTGATATATAAATGTGGTTTCTTGTCTTTTAATCCGCCTTGTTTCCACAACTTTTACATAATTTGACAATACTTTGTAATTAATATTTTTTTTAACAAATTTAGTCATATAAATTCACATGTTATTATCAAATTGGTTCAAAAATATCATATTAGCCTTTAAGTTGCAATTTTTAGTTTAATATCATTGAAACTGTAAGTATACCTGCTGTAATCATCAGACTTTTTTCAAAAATATATTCAATGCATATATTTTTTAATTTTATTAGTTACAAAGGTACTGAGGAAATACTGTAGCACTTTTCCGATTTTCAAAATAATGAATGTTTCCAATATACTCTCGTAGCAAATGTCTCTCTTGTCCTGACTACTAAATCACGGCACAATAATCTATTTACAGTCCTACCATCTCAATGGTCGGCGATTAGGCAACCCATCGAAAGTTACCTAACATTTCCCCATCTATTCCCACGGTGTGTCGAAGACCTGAAACACGTCTATACAGGTAGTGCATGTTCGGAAGTTCACTTTCGCTAAGAGAAACCTGACCGGTAAAGGGCAGAGAAAGAGGATCCAGCCCTGACGGAGGTTCTCTGTCGCGATGACCCCTGACATCAGACCTTATCTAGCTAAACTTATGGGAAGCCGTAGATGTATTTTATTGGCTTAGCTACGGGAGGTAATAGATGTACGTGTATCTTTCGTGCTAAGGTAGCTGGATAGCTGTCATGTGCATTTATCGATGCCATGTTCTTATTTTATGCGGTGAGGCAAATGTGCTGATCTAGGTGGCAAAACTATGTACATATGTATAATAATTTACAGTAGATGCCAATAAAATATCAGTTTGTTTTGCAGCGAAATAATAAAGCTCATGTTTTAAACTCTAGATAGATTGATACTCTAGATTAGACGGAAATTATGTTCGTGGTATTATTTACTTTAATTTGAATTACGACATTCTGAACCCGTAAGCATACGGGTTCAGAATGTCGTAATAATGAGGATTGCAATGTAAGAAAATAATATTATCTCAGGTTTAAAGAACTAAACTAAACTATCTAAGTTTATAAATATTTTTGGATAAAAAAAGTATTTAATCTATTGTTGTCACCCTAGGCTTTTCAATAAATAAGTTAAGATTGGAGTCTTCATAGAAATCGAAAGCTTGTAACAGCATTCCAAAGACATTTTCTTCATCTTTATGTGTGAGTGAGCACGAACGAGTATAGCAGGCAAATGAGGATTGCAATAATTAGACAAATATCCATTTAGGAATGTAATTAGTAGGAGTATGAAACTCAATGTAGCTGCGAGATTTTTTTATCGATAATATCTACACTGTCTGAAACCATTTAATGAGTTGTGGTACAATCAACTACTTGCTGACTGATTTAATATTCAGCTACCACTGAATACCGGTTTGTCAAATAATATATTGAATTCAGCAGATACCAATTTTGTTATGGTAATTTATCTCCAGTAATCTGTTAGTTTTATATTGAATGAAACTATTTGCTATCGCATAAATGATAATCTCAGTACCTGTATTTGTTTTGCAAGCCTGAAAGATCATGCATGTTTATAATTTTTCATCTGCGGCATTCCTTTATCAACATTTGAATCTGTTAATGATTGTAAAAGGTTGATTAGTTTATTAGCTAACTGAAGCAATTTCGAGACTTACTTTAGCAACTTCCTAATGATTTATGAGTTTGAGATCGCGTAAAAGATATGAATGACCATTTTTGTGTGCCGATCGATCATATTATAAGGAAGAGTATAAATAGTTATGCAAATTATGTAGGCTTTCGTTTGAAGCTTTTGGGTTTCACTAGTTTTAGAATATTTACATATTACTTTGTACATTTTTAAAGCGCGTTAGCTATCGTTCTCTTATTGATTTAGAGGGATTGAAAATACAGTTATATTAGGAGTACAAATAAGATTCCGCCGTTTTATTGTAGATGGCGCGGCACGGAGTTTCGGTTAGCTTTCGCAGATGATAACCGGCTTAAAAAATAGTTTGGACATTCAAGAACAACATAACCTATTAATATCATTGATTTTATATTGGTAAAATATAATTTTTATAAGTTGAAAATGTCAAAATTTGAGCCAAGTAAGCGTCATTTGCGGGAAATATTAGTTTACTTCTTTAATTTAAAGAAATCTGCTGCTGAGGCGCATCGATTGCTCGTAGAAGCATATGGTGAGGTTGCTTTGAGTGAGAGAACGTGTCGAGAGTGGTTTCAAAAGTTTAAAAATGGTGATTTCGACGTAGAAGACAAAGATCGCAGTGGAAGGCCAAAAATTTACGAGGATGCGGAATTGGAGGAATTATTGGAGGAAGATTCATCTCAAACACAAAAAGAACTTGCTCTAACATTAGAAGTCACTCAGCAAGCAGTCTCACATCGTTTAAAATCATTAGGAATGATTCATAAACAAGGAAATTGGGTTCCGTACGAATTAAAGCCGAGAGATATTGAACGCCGATTATGCTTAAGTGAAATGCTGCTAGCTAGACATAAAAAAAGGGTTTTTTACATCGTATCACAACTGGTGATGAGAAGTGGATACATTATGACAATCCAAAAAGAAGAAAATCATGGGGATTACCTGGCCACGCGTCAACATCAACAGCAAAACCGAATATTCACGGAAAAAAACTTATGCTGTGTATTTGGTGGGATCAGCTAGGTGTAGTGTATTATGAGTTGCTTAATCCGAGCGAAACAATTACTGGAGCCCTCTATCGAACACAATTGATGAGATTGAGCCGAGCTCTGAAGGAAAAACGCCCTCAGTACTATTCTAGACACGAAAAAATTATTCTTCTGCATGACAATGCTCGTCCACATGTTGCGGCTCCCGTGAAAAAGTACTTGGAAACACTTGATTGGGAAGTGTTACCCCACCCGCCGTATTCACCAGACATTGCACCGTCCGATTATCACCTGTTCCGGCCCGTAACACATGCTCTGACTTCGCAGCGGTTCACATCTTATGAGGATACCAAAAATTGGGTTGATTCGTGGATAACCTCAAAAGACAAGGAGTTCTTCAGACGTGGGATTCGAATGCTGCCTGAGAGATGGGAAAAAGTGGTTGCAAGTGATGGGCAATATTTTGATTAAATTTATATTACCGTTCTTCTACAATAAATATTTAATTTGTGTTAAAAAACGTAACTCATAACGTAATTCTTCATTAACGTAACTCATAAACATAATTCATAAAAATAATGAATTAGGAAATAATGAATTAGGAACCGAGCGAATTTCGATCACCCAGGTAATACCTGGGTGATCGAAATTCGCTCGGTGATTTTTTTAATATTATTTTTCTGTAAAACCTACGTTCTCACCGTTGCGTCAGGACAACATCGTGAGGAAGCCGGCATGTCTTAGAACCAAAAATTCGACGACATGTGACATCTACCAATCCGGATTGGGCTCCCGTGGTAGATCAGAGCCTATTCACTCTCAATTATCGAGAGTAGGCCATTAGAGGCTGGTACGGATGAAATATTCCCATATTGGGAACACTTGATTAAAGAGGCACGGCGACCAAGAAAAGGTTAGAGCAATCTCAATATATTACGCATAAGTAATTTTGGTTTGACTTAACTTTGCTATTAAGCGAAGTTGATTAAGGACATGTCAAACTATATTATCCCTTGTGGAAGAAGCTAAACCCGCAATTCTTGTGCCTGAATTAACTGATTGATGGAAAACATCATATAGTACGTCATCAAATATCTATGAAGTCCTTGGCTTTGATTGCTACACCCATTTAGTGCCACATCATTTTATTGCATGTTGTCATCATATTTGATTAAAATACAAAGTTGAAAAGCAAGTTTTGCCGTACCTTTTGACCTTAGGCCAGGATTTGCATGTATAATTCTTCAATTGAAAGTCCCATCGAGTGAACTTTCTATTGTGTGGATTCATGCACGATTTCCTGCTCACAAATGCCAATAAATAGGGTTCGTGATTTAATGCTACCTAGACGATGTTTATGTCGTTAAGCTGAGACTCAGCAACTATGGAAGAATGTTTAGATTACAAGCTAGTACGGGTTATAAATTACGTAATTACTAATTATAATATTGTAGTATTAAAATTTATAAAAAATCGCTTGCGTAAATCTTAGATTTTATCTGGCAGAGGACAGTTATGGATAATATTTTAATTAGGGAGTCTTATATATTCTGACAAGGCATACGATACCATGCAACCACCGTGTCTGTCATCGAAATATCAAACACCGTTGACGGCCGTGTCTAAATACGGCAATTACTACGTAACCTACAAAACACAAATATGAAAAAACGTGCCTTAAAGTTGTATTTTTTAACAAATAAAAGTCTTAATTTAAAAAAGTATCGAATTAATGTTTTGTTTTAATGCATGAACAAAAGACATCGACGCGCTTCTACTTTAGTAGAAATACTTTGACAAATTGTTTTTTCTTCGTGGCTTTCAACTTCTATCTTAACCTTATGTTTAAATGAATACCTACTATATTTTTTTAAGTAAAATACGAAGTTACTGGTTTAGAGGTAATTAAGATGCTGTTTCAAATGGTGATACCAAAAATATATATCATGCACACTTACAACAAAAAGTGTTTAATAGTATTATACTTATAAATTACGACAAAGAGGAGTGAAAATCAGTTCACGGATGATGGGCACATCTTACTGTCGCTGCGTGTGCGTTGCATACCTCGCGGTCACTGGCCGGTGGTACTCGGCGTAACATGCGTGTCGTATAATTAGTGCCGATGAACTTGTCATCTAATACCTGCAAAATGCAACGTTTATTTAATAAGAATTTTTATTTTTTTCTGAGAGAAGATACATGTATAAGTGAAATTATCCACAACTTTTGCTAGAAGTTGGACTTGCATTATTAGCAGCTCTGTCGTTGTGCTTTAAATAATGTTTTTATAGCAAAGAATAAAAAAAAAACACTTATTAAATTAATAACTTCGACACGATGCATTATGGCGGTATAAAAAAATCAATATATAATTTCACCATTCTTTTTTTTTAACATTATACTTTGATTTTTTGTGGCTTAATTAAGATATCAATAAATATTTCCATATCTTTACGGTATTACGTACGAGAGCGATTTCTGTTTTACGTACGATTAGTTCGATTCCGAACCAAGGAACCATGGAAATTATCTGATAACTATATTTCAATCTATAACTATTATACAAAACTGATATGACCTAATGATATAACTAATGTTTTAAGCAGTTAATCATAAGTTTTAGGAGTTAATGTATAATTATGCAAAAAGCAAAAGTGCAATTCCTCTTCTCTAGAATGTTACAAAAACTGTAATGCTTGTGTTCATTCATTATTGAAATTCATTCAATTTGGGATATCTAGAAGCAAACGTAATTACCGAGATAGGGATTGGCACAATCGTGCCCATTAGAACTAGAAAGTTGGCAATGTGAATTTCACTAGTCTGAATCGCTTCGAAATAACCAAAGATCGAAATAGACAAGCGCATCTGACTCTTAACCCGTAAAGGAAATTCTATGAAAGGGAAAACAGCTAGGAATGCATTAAACGAATGAAAAAGTAAACTAGCCCAAGCAGACAAACTTGTATTAGTTAGATGTTAGATTTACATAAATATTTCTTCTCATTAGAGACATCTCTCATAACTAATTAATATTTAATTCAATATCAACTCCTTTTTTAACTTTTTCCTTTTAAATAAGTGGCCAACTCTGTTGTCGGAGGTTTCAAGCACACAAACATAGCTTATCAACTAGTGTGTCTGGAATATTATTTTAAATGTTAAGCTTTTAAGAAGCGAATATTATGTTAAATGTATGCCTTTACAGAGGTTTATTATTTTTAAATTTTGTGAAGTTTTCCGAGATACCCTTTATGCTATATCAGGGCTAATATCATCTGGGTAGCAAATTTCATCAAAATCCGTTTGGTAATTTGGGCGGTATGTTTACACAAATATTGATCTTATCAAGATCCGACCCCAAATTCGATATGTCTAAGTAATTGGCGTATTTAAGCGTCAGCAGTGTAAGGATGTTTCATCGATAGAGACGCTGGCGGCACTATGCCTTACCGCTAACGTGTCTGTCGTGATATATTGTACTTCCAACACGAGTTTCTATTTCACTAGAGTGTATGTTAATACAGTCCTTATTTGCATTGCAGATACGGATACTAGTCGTCATACTACTCGTCCACCACGCCCTCTGTCAAGATGGATACAGCGATAGGGATATCCTGCGCTACCACCAGATGGCTGCTAATGAGGCCCAGAACTCAGCGTTCACGGGTTATAGTACTAATATCTTGCAGAGAGATCCGAACGGGCAAGCTAGTTCAGTCAGTTCAGTCAACGTGCAATACCATATGACAGGCGAGCCCGATAACGATGAGGACTACCACAGAGCTGATAGAACGCGGACTCGAAAAGTTTACAGAATAAAAAATCCTTTTCAACACCAAGATGACACTCGACAGGACGGTACCACGGATTCGCACGATAGTAGTACCGGAGCTAGTAACCAGTATGCGTCAATGCAGTACTCTTTACCACCCGAGGAGTTTCTGCAGCAGTTGAAGGCTGAGAACCAGTATTATCAGCAGTCAACGCCTGCTCCTAATTTGGGGTACACGGCGACACCTCAGCCGCAGTACCAGTACTCCACCATTTCGCCGGCTAATTACGATGCCAATCAAGCCAGTCAGATTCCACAGCTAGAACCTAAGTCGCACACTCAATATCTTACCAACACATACCAGTACAATGCACCGAACACGTTTTCTTTCGACGGTATTCAGAGCACTGTTTCTCCTGTTACTCAGTTTATTTCAACTGCTCTACCGAGTGCTCAATTTCTTAGCACGCCAAGTAATTCGTACGTCTCTAGCGCGTCGTCATTTTTTCTCTCTAGTCCACCAAGTTTACAGTACGTTTCATCCCCACTTTCCGCTATTCAAACGGGATCTCCCGACTACAGCGGTAATAGAGTGACAACGACTATAGGGAGCAATTCACAGAACTATGATAATAATGATCCGAATAAAAAATTGCAAATTGATCATTATGACAACTCGGCGAACGGTATCAGATATCCTGTTAACGTACAACGGCAGTATCAGAGCGAATATAGTTCATCCACTCCTTCACCTAATACTCCAGATCCTCGCGATCAATGGCAAAATAATATGCAAGTTAATGCAGCACCCAAGTCATTGCACGACGTCACTTACACACAATACCAAAACTACCCCTATAATCAACAGGAAAATAGAGCGGATAGTAATATGGATCAAACAAATAGTGAAACACATCGAATAGGTAATATGCCATCAGCAAATAATATTTATTTGAATTACATGCAACCTGATTACCAAGTTACGAGTAACGGTAGAGCTAAAATCAGAGATCTTGAACAGCAAACCGGTCAATCTGAGTACTATTCAAATGGAGAGTATGGTTGGAAATTAGGGGATAAAAAACAGCCAGCTAACGATGGTTACTCATCTGGTAATTATCAGAGGTACCAGACCGTTGGATTATCAGAAAATGGGGGGGATGCAGTTAGCCAGATGAATTTTCACATGGATACTAGTAAGCAGCAGTACAATTATGGACAAGTTTCTAAGTCTACTTCTGATAATATTGAAGCACAAGAATTTGCCAGAGCAGCAGCTCGAGCTCATGAAAGTATGAAACAACAGCAAAGTTATTACGGTAACAATTATGACAATAATTATAACAGTAACAGCAATCCCAGCGTGACAAACAATAATCAATACTACACAAATTACGAAAAACCGAAAAATAAATATTTTGATTCATCAAATATTAATAATAATTATTACAATCAACAAGCAGACTTAATTACAGCCTCTCCATATTACTATCACTCCAGAGATAATAACATAGATAACAAACCAAAACCATCATTTGATCACGCTAAAGCTTTAAAAAATATTGTTCCAATAGATGTTTCTAACGTAGTATCTAATTCCGAGTCACAATCAAAAGGTCCCGAAGGTAATAATAGGTACGGAAACCAAAACTATGACAGAGATCAACTTGACCATCAGCAGTATCGACCACTCACAGATTCTTACTACAAAGACAAAAATGCCGCTTACGGTCTGAATATAAAAACTAAACCAGATGAATATCAAGTACCTGAGCAAAAATTATTTGATCCAAATGTTCAATACTACGGAAAACAGCAACAGACACAAGATAACAGAGACACGACTTATAATCAAGGCACTTTCTCTGGAGCACCTCAAAGACTGAACTATTTATCTCAAACACCTGGAAACACTCCAGATAGTTTGCAATCTTCTGCTAATATTCAACAACAGGGACTGCAGCGTCCACAAATGCCAACTGATATTAATAGCATTTTGAAGCTAAACGATGTTCCTTATCAACTTACTCAAAACATTGCTCCTGACACCCTCAAGTTTCATAACATAAATTTCGATCGTGGAAGTATACCTTCACCATTACCGATAAGGATAAACCAAGATGTGGGTACACATCAATTAGATGTGACATCGAACTTATTGAGTAAATTAATGTTAAAGCAGCCAGGTTATAACGTAAATAGGCCTGAAATAGACGCACAAGGAGGTAGCCTAGTATCAACAATTAATGGTTTCAAAGTAGCCAATCCTTATAATGTTGATCTTAAACTGGTAGCCGACATGTTAAAAGGCAAATCTTCTATTGATGACACACATAATATAATGTCATTTAGAGATCCATATAGTAAGCCTTCGCCACTAAAGTTTGACCTCTCACAATTGCAACTAATGTTGAAAAACGATAACGTAGGAAATCTGTCTCCTGTGAGTGATGGACTAAGCGTCCTTGCTAGTCCTTTTTTAGAAATATACAACAGTGGGCGTTATCCATACCAAGGAGTCAAATACTCTCGTAGTCAGGAGGAAGAAGAGCCTTTAGTACCGATTGCGGACGCCTCTAGTAACCATCCGATCGGAGCTGTTATGGAGCAAGACGATCCTTCTAACGAACGTGAGGGTAGTACAGGTCCCGAAGTATCTGCAATTGGTGAATCAAGTATACCAGTGAATCAGGAAGAGGATAGGAAAAAGCCGTATCAATCTGGTCATAGATCATCCGCAGAGAGACACAGGCATCCAAATTCTCTATTTTCAGGTCGTCATGCTTATCAAAGAAAATATCCCAAATCTGATATCGACGAACCATATCCGTTATTAAAACCTCCTCCACCTCACTCACTACGAGGAAGAGGCAGTCATCTAAAGCTTGAGAAGCACGGTCGCAGAAGACGTATAAATAAACCTAAGGTGTATAGAATTATGAAAACTGAGCCGCTATTTGAAGCAGATTCTGACGATGAAAGCTATGAACGCCCAGTCCCTGTAGTGTTAAGACCGCCCTCCGTTGCAGAGTCAAAATCGGATGTGGAAGTTGTCAATGATGATGATAGTTCATAGGTTATCTCTTAGTCTGTGTATTTCCCAAGCATTATATTTATTTATATATTTAGTCACTTACTACCTGGACAGTCTGATCTATATCATTCATTAAATTTATTTCCTTGCATAAAACCTTTAACCATTTATTAATACTAATAAGATAAACTTGATTTGGCATTTAATAACATAATTTAAGTACATAAAATAGTTTTGTTAATACACTACACTCAATCTCAGTAAAATATCACAACCGCTTCTCAAAAATTATAGTAATCGATAATTTTGTTTTTGTAGATAATGTAAATATAATTTAAGTTTCACTAATATCGTATTTTATCCGCCCTGTTACTTATTAATTACCAGTTGTACCTAATCGTTGTGATAAGTTATTTCGTTTTAATTTTTGTTATAAGTAATTATTAGTTATTCATACAAATTAAACAAGTTACAAATAATGCTGGCTTTTATTATTTATATTGTAAAATAAATAAAACAAATTATAATAATGACTATTATAATTATAAAAGTTACTGCTTTTGAGTCCGATAAAAATTATTTTAAAACTTGGTTGTAAAAACTAAAAGAAATATGGCAAGATGCATTTTTCGATATAAAAAATGAAAATAAATCGATCACATAAATCGATAAAGTTTAGTTGTTTTAAATTTTGACTTAGTTCTTTTTATACTACTAAAATGACAGGACAAGCTGAATGTCCACCTCCACCCATAAAAACAGTCCTCCAACGTCCAACCCAAGTCATATAGCGTTGAGCTCATCACTCGAGACGAGGATGTTACTTCCCATACACCTGTGATGTCACCGGTGACCTCACACTTCCACCGAAATACAGCTATGCTATACAACTGCATCACTGCTTGGCGGCAGACTACAGCAGGTGTATGGTACAGTGGGTACCTGTCCGGACAAACTTCAGATTAGCATATATCTACTGTCTCTTTCACTGACAGCGTTGTTGTGTATATTTTTGAGTAAAAACTATCAAGTTCCTGTCCCGGATTCAAACCAGCAAACGCATTGAATTTAATAAAGTTCTATAATTAAAAAAAAGACTTCATTAAAATCTTTAATACAATCAGTAGCGAAAAAATAGTGTATCATAAAAAGTGAATTGAGAAATACATGCGAGTACAGATCGCGTGCATAAATTTGTACACAAATCTCAATTAGGTTTTTTAACACTACGTGATTATCACACGGCATATCACTGATCTTAATATTTAGTTAATTGATTCATGCATCATGCCAATATGCCTAGCATACGTGAGAATATCAAGAATAGATGACATAATATCACGTAAGATGCGTCTTTAGCGAAAACAGATTTCACTTGAATAATGCTAATTATAATTACAATGATTGGTCATTTAATGTTTTAATCGTTAATATAAATTAGTTCATTATTAAATCATGCAAAAAATTTAATGTATTTTATGCGTTGTATAAAATAATTTTATAGTTAAAATAAGTAGCTTAGTTCGTTCGAAGCGAGGGGTCCCGAGTTCAATTCCCGGCTGGGACACACTGTGTGGTGAGCATGAATTGTTCTCAAGTCGTGGTTGTATTGTGTTTATGTGCTGGTCTAAACCATCTGTAGAAGGGGCTTGAGTGAGAAATAAGAATAATGCAGAGGAAATTATATAAGTGACTACAACATTTTGCTTCAATAAATTTATAATAATCGTTTAAATGCATTATCTAAACATAATTTAAAAAAAAAAAGAAACTTTCTTCTACATGATAAGATTTCTTCATTGTTCACAATGAAGATTATTTTTAGAATTTAAGAATTAATTTTCACAATACTTAACCGACTTTAAAAGAAGGAGGTTCTAAATTTAGATAAAAGTATTTTTTGTTAATTTATTACGCAAATTCTTTGCCAATGGTAATATGATTTGATCTGTTTTTTTTTTTTATCTGATACGATCCTCCAAGGTATATAAGAGTGAAAGTATTGAAGTATATTTATTCCATTTTTGATTTTATTTTTAACTCAAGTCTATCAATGGATAGACATACGTTAAAAATAATAATCCCACTTTAAATTATAAGTTCATTAACAGTAAGCTCTTTTAAAGTTCGTGTTAACAATAATTAAAAGTACCCTTAGCAACCCTTAATCCTTAACACCATACTATCTGCACAGCTATATAATATATTTGGTAGAGATACCTATTAATAAAATTACAATTTTGAAATATCAAGAACTAGAAGAAAGCAGGTTTACATATCAAACGGCTCTCATCGGTCATATGTTTAAATAAATTAATTTAAATAATCAATCAAACAAATAAACAATAAACAATGTTTCTTTTTGTGATGTTTACTATACCTTCATCACTGTGAGTGATGAATTTATACGTTTAATAATATTCAATGTCACTTTATTTGTCTCATTATTTTATAACGATAGATATTGTAAACGTGATTGGCGAGACATTGCGTGCGTCTCGCTTTCTTGACCACAGCCCCGTACTTCAGTTGCCAATCTTTCAAGAAATATTATGGAGCCAAATTAAGAGATGCATTTCTCTTCTTTTCTATAGACACTCATATGATCTATGAGTTTTGAAATTTGTTATAGGTAATACTTGAACTGAATGATTTATTGTCTGAAACATAAAAATTAATAATTATTAAAATTGGTATTAGAATACAATTAGCGTGAGGCTCATTTATTGTATATCAGTACAAATAAACAACATAGATGTTTGTTGAAGCACATTTTATTAATAGCGTAGTATTTTGTGATAGAGCTATCACAAAATACCACGCAATTTTTTTAAAATAAATTTAACACCGTTTAGAAGCTGTCCATGTGAAAACTGAACATAATAAAACATTAAGTAAAACATTAGGTAAGAAGTTGTTTCCAAAACTTGTCATGTTGCGGACGAAATGTGACACACAAACTGACATCCACCTTGGAGAATGTAGGCTCCATTAAATCATGGTCTTTGGTTGATTTCGAAAAGAAATTTTAGCACTTATTATCGATTTGCAAACTATATGAAAATTATTCACACTTTCTGACAAGTTTCGTATTTAGATTCTAGATATCTCAAAGTTTCCGAAAAAGAGGTAATAGTTGGCAGGTTTTAGGATTATTAGACTACTATTATATAGAATGTATATGTCCCCGCTTTTGCGAAATTTGGCCTCATTTCAACGTGGAAACATTGACATGATAAGAGTTAAGATTTCATCTCGTTTAGTGCTTAAATAAAAGCGGAAAATTAGTTTTCTGTAGATAAAAATAAACAGGAATCCTCACTAATTTAACGCTTTTTCTCATGAGGCTTTTACAATACTGATACGAAAATTAAGAACCAACTTCATGGTCATAATGAAAATGTTTTCAAGTCAAATTTGTTCAATTAATATTTTTCTTGTGTTTAATAAAGTCTCCGAAACCATTAGATTATGATCTACAATTTTTTTTTTTCAAAAACGCTCAGCTGTCTAAAATTTTGTTTTTTTTCGGTATTTTGGGTTTCCAATCCTTCAGTTTGACCTGTCTGTATGTTTGTCTGACCTACCTATGAAGGGGTTGATTTTTTTAATCGTATGTAAGGCATAGAGGCCTGGATTTTTCGCAGAATATTTGATGTGTGAGCGATGATACGAGAATTGTTATTGATGTTTGATATTCAAATCGCACTTAGCTGGTATTTTATGCAAGTAGTAATTTTTTTTTTCAGTAAATTGAATTGCCGGGCCTACCATGCGATATTTTTATATTAATTATATTATATTTACCTACTCAAATAAAATATATTCTTTACAATATCGTTTTACACTAAGCACCACAAAACACCAAAATTCCTATACACTCGACAGGCGTAGTAAATTCAAAAGTGTTAGGTCACTTTTTAGGGGACTAAGGTGATGGAACTAGTTCGACTAACACCCTTCGGTTTTTTAATGTGTGTTATAATATTTTTGGTATTCTAATTTTTTTTTCAATTTTTCAGCAAAATAATGCTGAAAAATTGAAAAAAAAAAAATTAGAAATGTCTGTAAAATAATATATCTTTGTAACAACAAGATCACGCGATCTTATGAGTGGCATTTATTCAAAGCTCGTAGTGAAGGCCCAGAATGTACCTCAATGTAGAATCAACTTTTTACACAAACGGCAAATATTTATAACTAACTTCAGATAAATTGTAGACTAGATTGAAATTGATTTATATTTTTTTTACATCATTCTTGATATTTGACATCTTATTAAGTGAGTTGTTTGACAAAATGTGAAACGATGTGATCTAATAACCAAGAAGGCATACTTTTTAACCACTGATTTACATTTCTGTTATTAGGCATATTTAGTAAAATTTCCATATGATGGCATTAACATTGAAGAATTAAGAAATCAAAGGCTATTAGTGGATGCGCCCATATTCCTTCGAGACATTGGTAAGTATGTTGAGTAACCATGCCGAATAACTTATGCAGATGTATATTTCCGTTAGAAAAGGATAGCCAATGCCGAAACCTGTCCGTTGCTCTCGTTCTGGTTATCGCGACAGAGTACGGTCCATCCACCAACATCATCAATATAAATATGGAAACTTAGCTATCAAACACATACAAGCGTCGGTATTTGAAGCAGATACTACTTCACCTGAGTGGCCAGCGATTAGCTAATCGAAATGGCTGCTTTTGTGAGTATCACAATGATAACAAATGAATAAAAAGATCCCAAAATTAAATAAATAAAACATATTATTTTGTTTGCAGATTAAATTTACGGTCTTAGCCATCCTAGTGAGCAGCAGCTATGCGGGAGTCCTGCATGGGGAGAGTCACCACGACGCGATCCTAGAACATCACCACGATGCGCATCATGAGCACATCTCCGCCGGATCAGGGTTCTCCGGTCCCGATATCTCCAGCTTCTCACCCAGCAGCTTCCCCGCCGGATCTCTGCCGTCAGCGACTTTCTCTGGACATGGACTCGGAGGTGGGCACATCGGTGCTAGTGGCCCCGGACTGATTGGAGGTGGTGGATTCAGCGGTGGACATATCGGCGGTGGATTCAGCGGTGGATACAGCGGTGGAGCTATTGGCGGTGGATTCAGCGGTGGAGCTATTGGCGGAGGATTCGGTGGCGGCGCTCAGTTTGGATCTGGACCATCGGGCCCCAACGGCGGTCTGCCTCACCCCAAGGCCCCCGTTATCGATGAAATCCACGGCCTCGCCAATAACCACGGTGCTCCCACCCAGTACCGCGTCCGTGACGAGCCTTACCAGGTTCTGCGTGAAGTAACCCACCAGGTGCCGCAGCCCTACCCCGTGCCCCAGCCCTACCCCGTGCAGGTGAAAGTGCCCCAGCCTTACCCCGTCAAGGTCCCAGTCATCAGGAAAGTTCCCGTCCCAGTTGTAAAGATCCAGCACGTAAAGCACGACAAGCCCGTGCCGTACCCCGTGGAAAAGATTGTGAAAGTGCCTGTCGAGAGGGTCGTCGAGGTTCCCGTCGATCACCCCGTCCCAGTTGAGCGTATCGTCGAAGTTCCAGTCGTAAACATTGTTAAGGTCCCCGTGCACGTTGTGAAGCGCTACCCCGTACCTGTGGTGAAAACCGTCCACCACAAGGTCATCCAACACCACCACAGCCACCACAGCCACCACGGCCACGGCTGGTAATCTCTTAGCGACTCAGGCGGCCACACTCACATCTATATCATTCCTATGTGGACTGTTGTAAATATTTTCCGTGACATAGCTCATCGAGAGGCTGCAATCTAGGGTGATAACTAAGTCATTAATTTAGGTGAATACACCCCTGGTGTACTTGTATGTGTAAATATTATTATTAGGAAATTATGACATAAATAAAAAGTTTCCAAAGAACTTACTTCTGTTTTATCACTATTTCGATTTCAGTTCCTTTTTCCATCCAAAGCCTTAAATTTAGACTATCTTATACATTTATTTTGTGAAATAAGCGTTTTAATTAATTATATTCCAAAGATGGATAATAGTTGTTCATTGACTTGAAAGACAGTCAGAAGTAAAACATCTATTGTAAGTTATACATAAGACTTAAACAATCCATTGTCTAAGACTAAGTAAAATAACAAAATATGTCGACCAATCTATATATATACGAGTAAATGAATCCCTATTTCCCTCGGTCACGGCATCACGCGTGTACGGCTGGACCAATTTTGCTAATTATTTTTTTGTTGTGTTTGGTATGGTCAAGAAAAGGTTTCTAAGTAAGAAAAAATTAAGAAAGTTGAGTGGAACATCAGAAAATTTAAGAAAAGTTAAGGACCACATTAACTTTTCTAATGTAACGTTTGACATAACTGTCAGCGATTGACAGAATGCTCGATACAAATATCGTTAAACACAAATGCATCATACCGGATGACGGGCGCAACGGGGTGCGACTTGGGTCTTCTCATACTTCGGTCGGTGAGGATCTAAATTGTATTATTTTTTTATGGGCGGAGGTAACCACATCATGTGGGCCTACATCTGGTCCCATCACTTTCGTTACAAAAAAAAACAGCACCCCAGTTCATAAATATCTTCAGAATATATATATCGCAAACTTGTAGTTTTATTTAATGGAAAAAATCAAGTCCTGCAATATCTTAATTAAAATAGTTGTCCATCACGGAATGCCTGGCAGATGTGAAGATGGTGGCATAAGGGAGCGTCCTGCTGATTGCCGTCACGTCACACAAGTCGGTTTTAATGACAAGGCCAATAGATGTTTCACATCAAAACTTATTATTGAAAGACATAGCATAAGTGAAAAGTAATTCGGTTCCTTTCCTTTAAATTTTTTGAAATTATTAAGTCAATTCAATAATCATTCAGTCAATTCGATTCAGCGTGCAAGAGCTGTAAGCACCCAATAGGACATTTATAATATCAATAGAGATAAGACCTATGTGCATAATTGAGTGATAATCTTCATGTAATTCATCCGCACATTTATTTAATTATACAATTTTATTTACTACGGCATCGACTCATGATGATAAAGTATCGATGATGGAGTACGGTTAAGAACAACTTTTATATAGAAATATTAAACTGGAATGATCTAAGGGAATTGGGTGTGGAACGCCTCTAACTTTTAACTATGGCTGAAGATTTTACAAAATATCATGGTAGCAATACTGAACCAATGATGAGACGAAAGGTCAACTAATTAAATTAATGTGAAGTCATTTATGTGAAATTTACCAATAGGTATTTGCATCTCCTTGGCTGCTCCAAATAAATAAAAAACCAGTTTTAAAATTTTACTATCAACTCGCCTCCACTTCGCCCGCTACATAATATCACGTAGGCATATTATTTCTGTTATAACAGAAAAAACGTTTCAGTTATGCCTGTTGGGTCGGGCATATGGGTTAGATTAAAATATTACTGATGTTTATCATATTTGGCGTATTTTTAATGTCTTTTATTTTTACGACCGGATAGGGTATCCGTTCGCGTTACGCGACTACTTGTTACCTGAGTTTTACATCAACAAAATGGCATACCAAAAATCCAAGTTTTAATCTAGATCAAAAACAGAAAACGATGGTCAAATTTAATTTATTAAGGATACGTAAAATAATACATCAAAAAATAGCTTAATTAAAAAATATAAGTTTGTAAGTATTTTTTAGGAATATTTTTTTCTTAATTTGCTTTGCTACAATTTAATAGATCACTTTACGAGGTATAATGGTTTAAGCGGCGCACGCCAGTAAAGCTGCCAGTTGCCATTTTTTTTATCCAACATCTTTAATGATTATTGTATTTGAGCCAATTTAGGCAAAGCATTTAATAATAATATCCTCATTAATCATTCCGGTCATTGGAACAAATCGTATGAAAATCGGTTCCGCAGTTTTTGTGTTTAGACAGACAGACGCGGTGGGGTATTTTATTTTTTGATATCTTATATATTTTTTTATTTCATTTAAATCTACTATTTTATTTAATGCCACGTATTTTTATATTTAATGAAAGCTGGCTCATTCCTCACACAAAGTATATCTTCAGTGCGGGAATGGGGCCTACAACTAAATGTTTAGTGTCTTCTATTTTGTTTTTTTTATATGACATAGTATATTTATTATTTCATGAGTATCCAATAAAAATAAAATATTGATCTTGAAACGTTTGGTCAACTCTCATAAAGAATATGTAATGGCTATATCGCAACTATCAGCTTATTTTGAAATTTTCCTATTAAGATATATATATATGTTTATAATGTGATGTCGTGTGTTATTTCCATTTCGTAAATATAGTTTCGTAACTCAGTAGCGATAACTATCAAACACTACGTCAATTCCTTTGTTTTAAATGAATAAACTATCGATGCTACGATTTTCTTCAATATTTTTGATACATGATACAAGTTATTACTAAAAGGAAAAAAACACAAAAAAACAGAATTTTACATAGCGCTATATAGTCCCAAACTACAATATACTGAGTATTTTATTAAGAAAACATAGTAACTATTTTATGAGTAACTATTTACGAGGTTCTCTAGTTATAAAAGAAATCCATGCAGTGAAAATTCCTGGTTTAAGAACGACACAGTAAAATGTATTGAATCAGCAGGTAAAATTGGTAACAATAAGTAAGAAACAGTACTTCACTATCTATGTGCGAAGTATTTAATAATTTATGTGGTATATGAGGTTAGAAGATGGAAAAACGCATGAGGAGCTCATTTTAATAACAAATTTCTATTGATTAGTATTTATAGCCTATATAGGGACGGTACTTGCGTAACAATTGCCCAACCGACGAAGGTCATGATTAAAATTATAACTGATGATCTGAGCAGAAAGTTCTACCCGATTTCCTACTTTTTGCGTAATGCTTACTTTACCAGGATTGTTACTCTTGAAAGACTTTATGAAATAATAAAGTCACATTATCAATTTGTCCGAGACTCGTAAGATAATTGAATGACAACTAAAACATCATCTGTAGTTATAAGATACAACTGTTTTAATTAAACATATTTAATTAATGAACCATATTTTAGTATCCATATTTATTTCTTAAACGTGACAACTTGACTTTGACTTGAATACCAATAAACTAAATAGTATTTTAAATTATATAGTAATAAATCAATACGTGCGTTTGACAATCCTACAACTACTTCTGTTGTATCTGCATAAAACCACCGTGAAAGTTGAAATGAAAAAAATTAATAAGGACCTAAATAAGTTTTGACTCAACGTTTTTGGCACCTGTAGAGAATCCATCAGTGGTGCATTTTATGATCACATATTAGTTATTATACCAGGCTGTTGAAATGTTATGGGACAGGAAATATAAAAGAGTGTTTAGAAACCAGAAATTCAGAGATTTAATGCTATGATAAAAGCTATTGCAACTGAAGCACGAAGAAAAATAGAACTCCGGACATAACACGTCATGATGTCATCAAAACTTGTTCTTTTACGAAACAATTTTATGTATAATTTCAAACTCTACTTTCTATATCCCATCAAGCTAATTTATGCAATTACCTACTTCTTTGAGATAATTTATTTGGAGATAAAATTAGAGGTACCCACACCATGCTTCATGTGATTTAAAATTCTAATCGACTGTGCGAAACGACTGTATTTACTTATATGTCTTACGTACCTTTAGTTAAGTCATTTGCGAGTATGTGAGATATTATATATATTCAAATGTAATGAAGTTGATTAATTTATTCGTTGATATAAATATATAATTTTATCCAAATTGGTAACGAAATACAAACACAAACAAATAAATCGCCTTACATTTTTTCAACAAAGAAAGTAATATAACATAGAATATTAATAACAGTTTATACAATAATTATTTCAGAATAACAGATTATTAAATTTTATTAATATTGGGTCTTTATGCATTCAGTGCCTAGAGCCCGGATTTTTTTGCGTGGAAGTGTACAGACCGAACTGAGGGCCCACTTGGTGGTAAGTGGCGACCCCTGCCCATGACAGCAGTATTATGACTCAGTATAAGATTTGGATCTTACACTGAGTCGCACTCATCCTGCTGCGTCCATCACCCGAGACAGGGATAGATGGCAGATTCCAGGTGTGGTGGAAATACCTCTCCGGATGGATGGCACAAGTTCTACTGCTACTTTTGGTTGCTCCTTTAGCACCACCCAGGGAGTACGTGTAGTGAATCAAAGGGAACACACCTATGGACGCGAGCCACTGGACCCCCAAAGGTCGTTTACATACATTAACTTTTAAATAAATGATATTTGAAAGACAATATTATTAATTATCTAAGACCTTTCGTGCGACCTATGGTTATTCCAGTTTCATTTTAGAGGAACAATAAACGAAGTTTTTGAAGTTGCAAATCGCAAGCATGGAATATGTCTTTCAAAATATTCGTGAAAGGAAAAGAAAAGTTCCAATGAGCCGTGTTAGAATTTATTTAAAGTCTCTCTTTACATCACTCGGAGACGGGCGCAACGAGATGCGACTTGGATCGTATTATACTTAAGTCGTATTATTGTTATTATGGATAGAGATAACCACTTAACATCGGGTGATTATTCAGATGAAAATGCCACTTACGTCAAAAAAAATGTTTTTAATATCCCCGGGGGGACAACTACCTCATCTAAGCTTATTTTTTATATTATTAGCTCGTGAGACCAACCGTGCGTTGCAGAAGTCTGATGCAGAATGAATATTATTCATATGAGTTCATATACAAGTTGACATGGTTATCTTGTTAGTTATATAGGATGATGACATGTTTTAGAATCTATTGAATTAACATTATAAGAAAAATTATAAACTCACTACTACATGTTTTAATAAGCAAGTGTCAAATCTAAGGTTATCAGTCACATCGTCAATAATCCAAATATAAATAAATAAGTTCCTATATAAAATAAACGTTTACACACTCATACCCCTGCACTAGGATTCGCTGTGTTGTAGACGGCATAGACAAATACCGAAACACAAAACAAACACCCAAGACCTGAGAGCAAACGTCATGCTCACCATACAAAGTGTGTCCTGGCCGGGAATCCAACCCGGGACACCTCGCTTTAAAGGCAGGGATACTAACTACCACCTAAGCCAAGGAAACAAACATAGATTAAGTACGTAATTATAGAAAAATGTAATATTGTATCAAGCAATAATTATTTATGTAGACTTGAATATAAAAAAATTAAAAGCTCTGAAACAACAAGTTTCTTCGGGACTCTCTTACCATTTTTTGAATATATTTCATGTGAGAATCTAGATCTATACAATCTTGCATAAGCACAGAACCATGCACTACACGAAATATCTCAAATTAGCATATTATAACGTTTTGGCAGTGATGACGTATCACAGTGAGACCGCCCGATCGACTTTACGCATAATGTATTCATAGGAGTCGGTCCAAACACCGACTTGTATAAATATCTGCGTGGTGTGTTATCATAATCAGAAACCACCAAAACTCGGAAGGGACAACAACACTTTTTTGATCTGGCTTGAAAGCGATTAGCTAATAGCCATGGCATTTGTTGTAAGTTCATATTTATGATGAGAACAACATAATGTTCATGTTCCAGAGAGAGTCTATGCTGAATATTTAAATACTTAATCTCTTTGTTACAGGTTAAAGTACTCTTCTTGTCCGCATTAGTCTACGGCTCTAATGCTGGTTATTTGACTGGTGAACACGGTGGCGGCGACTCTTTCTTATCATCGGCACTGCAGGCATCATCCGCCAACTTTGGCGCTCCATCGCAGTCTTACGGACCTCCCCCCGGCCCTTCTCATACCGTAGCTGAATTCGGTGAACCCGCTCAGGTCGTGGAGAACGTGATTGAAGATCACCACGGAGATGTCCACGGAGATGCCCACGGAGATGTTCATATCGATGGTGGATCTGCTCATGGCGGAGCTCTCCTCAGTGGCCCTGGAGCTAGTGGACCCGGTGCCATCGGAGGTCTGAGCGGCCCCGGCATTAGCGGACACGGAGCTGATTACAGTGGTTCTTTCGGTGGTGCTGGATATGCTGGAGCAGGTGCTGGTGGAGTCATCGGAGTCGCTGAAGGCCCAAGGGTCATCGGAACTTCAGTATCCGTCAACCGCGGCGCAGCTACCGAGACCAGATACGAGCTGCAGTCTGTCGTGCAAAACGTTGTCCGTCGCATTCCCATAGAAGTGACCCGTCACATTAAGGTCGGCGTACCTCATCCCGTGCCCGTGCCCGTGCCCCATGAGGTGAAGGTTCATGTTCCCCAGCCCTACCCCGTGCACGTCGACGTTGTGAAGGAGGTGCCTTACCCCGTATACAAGACCCACCATGTCGAAGTCGAAAGGCCCGTACCGGTTGAGGTGGTGAGGCAAGTGCCCTTCGAGGTGATCAGGAAAGTGCACGTTCCAGTAGAGAGGCCTTACGAAGTGATCAAGAAGGTCCATGTCCCGGTTGAGAAGCACGTCGAGGTCCACGTGCCCGTGTGGAAGCCCTACCCCCTACACATCATCAAGCACGTCACCCACTACAAGCAGAAGAGCCTCTGGTGAACACCTACTGGTTAATGAGCTCGATGCTACCGTGATTGTACCAAATAGTCAATATAATGTAAATAATAGTCATTAGATGTACATATAGATTAAACGAATCTCTTAAAATTTTCATGGTATCATTTCTTTCCTTATTAATTTCTTAACGTGGAGAAACCACAGTTGGGCATAATTTATTGTATCATAAATTATTTGTAACGTAATCATTAGGCCGATTGCAAAATAAAATGACCTATGAATTATTATTACTCAACATTTGGATGACTCGCGAGGCGAAAGATTTTCGACAATATATCAATATTAAAATGTAGGTAGATATTGAAAAACGATTAAGCAAGCTTATTTTTAATTCATGAAAATTTAACAGCCTGGCGACATTATTAAAAAGATTAACTTCTGATTACGTAAATAATTGACTGATTTAAATCGAGCAAACCAACTTCGATACCTTCATCAAAATCAAACTCATTTATTCCTTTAGATCTCAAGTATCGTTTGCACACTTCAAATTTTACACACCAAGTAATATTCATGAGCATATAACGTGCCACAGGAGCTCCTTAGGCACATTACATGCACACAGGTATGTCAAATTACAGTCAGTTTTATGTTTTAGCTAATCTTATTTGTTACGTCTGTTCCAACTCTGACCGACCAACCCGAAGGGTCTTCCCTTCGGGTTGGTCGCAGCAGCAAGAGCAGACAAGAAACCCCTTGGAGAACCCTGACTTATACCTTATATAAAATTTCTATGGGACCACCTCAGAGGTTTTTACCTATTTGAAATGAAAACTGACTGACTGATTTAAAAATCGAAAACAAATTCAACTTTTAGTCTCTCATCCCCTATTTCTCGCCTTTAGGGTATCCTATCATTTTAAAAAGCCACCTTTGGGTAGTCGTTTAACGTTATAAAACCCATCACGTCTTTGTCTTCGTTTATCATATATATCGATAGAACGCATAGCTCACTAACATTAAATAAAACAAATGACTGATTTAAGAAATCTCAAGAACCGCCTTCATTACTTTCATCCCTTATAGTTACTATTCAAAGAAGAAACATCCAAATGAGTATACGACGTTCGAAGAAAAAATCACAGGAAAGCAAAACATGCAATATCGTTTACTTGGATGACATATTTTTTCTACTTATTTGTACTTTACTGTACATAGGCTACTTTTGATTCCGGAAAACCGCGGGACGCAACTAATAATATGTGAATTGAATGATTATTATTAACCACACAAGTCCGCTATGTATAATCCCAAGGACAACCTTCAGGACTTAAGAGTAACTTAATTCTACTTAAGTAGAATTCCGACTGCAGCGAGTTATGCTCACACAAGACAAAGACAGCATTAAATACAAGAATACTCTACTTCTCATACCAGACAGTTTTTTTTTTTTTTTTTTAATAAAGATATTCAAGCAAGTAGTAATATTTAAAATAATTTAGTAAGACAACTAAAAACAATAACTAACTAGAATTTATTTTCTTTTTAATTTAATATATTTTTTTAGGGTTCCGTAGTCAAATGACTAAAACAAACAATTAAAATTCATCTTATGTCGCAATTCAAGCGAGAACTATAATAATTTAGTAAGACAACTAAAGATAATAACTAACTAGAATTCATTTTATTTTCAATTTAATATATATTTTAGGGTTCCGTAGTCAAATAAATTGACTAAAACAAATAATTAAAATTCATCTTAAGTCGCAATTCAAGCGGGAACTAATAAAAACTGTATACCTACATGAAAAATAAAATGTAGATGTGTTTTATAAACCGCAATCAAATGTTGAAGTTATTTCACAAAAAAAAAATACAGTTGTAAATAAATTCAGCGTATATAAGTGGACTTTATAAGACAGTGTTTAAAAATAATATAGAGGTTTCTAAATAATTTTATCTAGTCAGTATGTGGTGTGATACGCACTTCAAAAGTCATAAAAAACTGTCACCTAGTTCTGCAAGCATATAGTGAACAGTTCATAAAAATTTAAAACTGGAAACATTTCGTATTCTACTTTGTTTGAATCCGATACACAGAAAAGATTTATTAAAAAAAAAAACTATTTTAATATTACGCCAAATTGTCTTGAGGTATTTTCCACATTCGTTTCAAATAATTAAATCAGGCAATAAAGCCAATGCCTGATTTAAAAAAATCTAAAAATCTTTTCCACCCTTATTTTCCATCCTTAGGAAGTCTACTATATCGTTTTTAAAAAGAATTATCTAATTCGGTATACAACAAGCGAAGAAAAAAGTCACAGGAAAGCAAAATACGCAATGACATATTCCCGTTTTTTTCGTATGACAACCAAATTTATATGGGACCAATATATTATTTCAAATAATTTTTAAAAATATTTTATTTTTAATATCGGTTCCAAGGTAACAAACATAAAAAGGCAAAAAGAAATACACACGAATAGATATCCTATGGAAGTCAGTTGAGAAAGAGTCATCTAAATCGATTGCCAGAGAACGTGGCATAAATTCGCGATAAATATAATAATAATTCTTTTCCATACCTGATTTTACAATGTAAACTGGGACAAAAGTTCATGACAAATCTAGATTTATCTAGAAACTTAAGACGTGCTTTGCATACCTACAAATGCTGTACGGCGCCTCTCTGCCTCAAATCTTCGCATAGCAATTCATAAATAATTCTAACTTTGTTATACAAGGCGCATGTTTCGCGTCACTAAAGTTAAAACGGTTTTAAAAACCGTAAGGCGGATTAACAGACTACTTAATGATGGAACTAATTAATTATACTATTTAATTTACAATAGATTTTTTCTGCTGACAGTAGTTATATTGTCACCCTGTTTTGTTGTTTCAGCCTGTGTTTCACGAGAAGTTGGATTCGGATAATAAGAATAGCATCCTTAACATAACATTTTTATTACATATTATTCGTTATAACCTTCCTATGTTACGGATTAATGATCATGAATCATTATTTACTTAGATGAATAAAACGACTTATGCAGCCGTAAATATTAAGATTTTTCATATCTGGAATTTGCGTTTAAATATTAGTAGGCGTAGAGTTTCACTCGTCGTCATCTGTAGGTGAAGTTAGTTAAAGTGAGGTGTAGAGGTCTTCCATTTGGGCTGGTGAGAAACATTTTAAAACTGCCATCAATTTATGGATTTGGGTAAGGTAACATTAATTAGCTACGTTGCTTAGTTAGTAGCCTTCGAAGCGAGGGGTCGCGGATTCGAGAATCGCACCGGGGGAGCATGAATTTTTATCTCGGGTGTTGGGTGTTTGTCTTGTGTTTCTGTGTTTGTCTACTTGCGATACAGGGAATCCTAGTGCATGGGTATGAAGGAAGAGGAAGGAAGGAGCAAAAGGAGCAACGAATAGTGGCAGTAAAACTTGTGCTAAATTCGTCCATTGCGGTGCTGCCGCCACATCTGGAATCTGTCACCAAGCAGTAGCGCTCGCATTACGGTGTTACAGTGAAAGTGTTGTTGCCGGTGAAATTACAGGTACATGAGACGTAACATCCCTGTCTCGAGTGACGAGCGAAACTAATCCAGAAAAATGATTTTTCTCAATTATTTAGCGATATCTTTTAGCACTAATTTAATTTCTGTATTTAATTTTAAAAATTAAATCGCATCGCATAATTGCGATACATATTTTTACGATACATATTCTTTGAATCCTCCAATGGAAGCTATCATAAATTCTAATATATCCTACAGCATAGTATGTAGGTTAAAATGAATTAATCTACACTAATTAATGTTTTCAAAACCATTAGCTATCGAAATACTGTTGCAAGTTGCACAATATTATAAATGATGTTCGTAGGTAGGTACTGGAAACTTCGAGGAGTCGTACTAGTTTGAGAAGTAGAATTTCCACCTGAAGTACTGCGTATTCACCTCTTTCTGCTACCGATTTCTGACGATTACTCGCAATTTTTGTTTAGTAACCATGAATACAGGTGAAATTACAGGTACCGGAGATATTTGGCCTTCATGTATTGAACGCACGACTTTTTTCTTTCTGTACCATGAAGAAGAGGGCCTAATTTCTTGTTTATGTTGTTAGGGATATAGGTTACATTATAACATCATGAGGCATAAGGTAATAACATACAACAACAATACGACTTAGGTCCTCCCCGAACGAAGTGTGATAGGATCCAAGTCGCATCCTGTTTTAACATCACCCAAGACGGCAATGTTACATCTCTTGCACCTGTGATTTCACCGGCATACACATCCTTCCAACGGAATACAGCAATACAAGAGCATCAGAACAAGAATTTATTTTTAAAGACCTAAACAATTATGTCACACCGAATCCATAATATGCAGTAGTTACTCATCAATATTTATGATCATTGTATTAATTGAGAATCAAAATTTTGTGAAATGGTCTAAAATTTCTTCATAGACATAATATTCTTACATTTATGCAAAATCAAAAATGTAACTGTGTTTTAAAATAGTGTAGGACACGTGGATGCTTGCTTGTTATCGATTCTTTTGTAGATGTTTGTTTAGTGAAAATATTGTAATTAAATAATTGTCTCTATTTTTTTATATTTCCAATTAAGTAATTGGAAATATTTTTAATTATTCTCAGGCAAAACAATCAGGGTTACAAATAATTTGATTATGTTTGTAGCTTCCACCATGTATAATATTAAAAATAATATTTGGAAAATAAATTTCAAAAATAAAGTAAAAAAATTATGATAAAATAAGGTATTATAATATTGCTCGAGAATATTAAAGTTTTAACCGATTTCGTACGTAATATACGTTTAATTCATACGTTTGATTAGAGCACACCATATTACGATTGCATTTCGTGGCAGCTTCCGCTTCGCAGCTACGAAATGTTGGAACAATCTGCTTCCGCCAATCAAGAACTAAAAAGTATTTATTCGTTTAAAACTGGTCTCAAAAAACTTTTATTAATATCTCAAGAATATCCCAATGTCATTCTGAGTTTAATTATTGTTACTATTATATTAATTTTTGTTTTAATATGTGTTAATTTATTTTAATATTCGTTTCTAATACATAGCCTAAAAAAAACGATTTCATAGCTTTTAGATTTTGTATACGTAGTATTTTAATTTGAAATTTGAATTGTTTTGTACACTTGTATTCCATTGTCGTCGTCCGCCCACACCAGTGCCACAGAATTGGTATTCTGTGGCACTGGTGTATCAGTTCACTGACACAGCACATGCTGAGTGGTTCCTATTTTTTGTTACCTAATCTTAAACAAGTAATTGTGTTTTTAATTTTTAATTGAGCCATAATTATGTAACGCTAAATAAAGTTTTTATTCTATTATTTTCTAATAAGCAACGCAAATATATTGAAACGAATAGGCTGACGCTCACGCCATCGATATAATTGTGTCACATCACTAATGCGTCGGTCTAGTTTCCAAAGCTTCTTCCATTTTGAATACACAACATGTATATAAAATTGGATGGTTTTTCTTGAATCGGTACAGACGATCAACACCGTTCCAACAGTCCACAGGCTGCATTCATCATCAAGTTAGCAGCCATGGGTTTGAATGTCAGTACATATATTAATACATTTTGAACGTATTTATTAATTGTGAAGAATTCCTGTATAATTTTTAACAATGAAATATTATTTTTCAGATGAGGTGTTTTTTTGCAATCCTGTTAGTCGTCTCAGTTGGAGCCATACGTTACGACCAGGGTCCACAAAAATTCTACGAAGCGCCTTCTGATTCTGAAGCATCTGAACAAAATGAAGAAGTTGTCGTATACCTGACTCCCAGCCAAGTGAAGGCTTTAGTATCTGGAGGTGCTGTGGTGAGGCCAACTGATATTTCCGAAAGTGATGAAGAAACTGACGCTGCTGGGATTCCAGCTGATCTCCCTCAAGATAACGAGGAGCAAGATGAGGCTCCTGAACAGGATGAAAACGAAGAAACCCAAGATGAAGAGGAAACTCAGCAAGATGATCAGGAAAGTCCAGAAGAAGATCAGAACTCAAGCCAGGATATCGACTTAGAAGAGATTTTCAGATTACTTAACGAACAACAAGAAGAAGAAGAAGAAGCAGCTGCGGAAGAACAGGCCCGTAACGAGCCTCAAGTTGAGGAGGAAAATACTGAAGAGCCCCGGGCTATATCTCCAAGATTCAGTCTCCGTCAGCAACAACTACAAAGGCAACAACAACAGCAGCAACAACAACAGCTACTACAACAACAGGTAGTGCAACAACAGGTAGTGCAACAACAGCTATTGCAACAACAGCAACAACAACAACAACAGCAGAGATATTTAGCTCCTGCTGTAGCCAAAAAAGAACAGATTCTTAAAAGCTATTCTTACATTCGCTACCAACCTACCGACCCGACAAAAAAGCTAAACTTCGAACTTCTTCAGGAACAGCAGGATGAAACCGAACAGGCTGATGAAACAAGTGAAGAGCCTCAAACAGAAGCCCCTTCAACACTTAAGAAATACAAGCTGATTCCATATGAAGTTGAAGAAACACCTGAAGAAGCTTCCGAAAGTAACGCTGATGAACCCACTCAACAGAAAACAGAGGCAGCTGATAGTACTGATAGCGCTATTCTTGATACCGACCGATTGGCTGAGGCTATCAGTCAGCGTAGGAACAGACTTTTGCAAAGCGAATTGAAACTTCAATCTGCTTTGCGTGATCTGAAAGCGTCGCCTAAATACAACAACCAGAAGTACGCAATTGAAATTGAAAAGCTTAGAGCTAACTTGGAAAAGCAGAACACTCTCTCAAAAGTTGAAGCGATTGCAAAGGATGCTCCAGGGCTTATCAAACAACAAATCAACAAAAAACTTATTTTTAATAAATCTGTCAAGCAAGGAAAAAGTCCCGACCAAGCTAAACCTCAGCAATTGAAAAATCTACGCAAAGCAGCTCCTGCTGAAATTGCAAGACCAATTCCCGTCCCCGTCATGAAAGCAGAAAAAACTGATACTCAGAAGCCAATTCCCGTACCGGTGGAAACCGGCAAACGTGTCAGCGTGAAAACCGTATACGTCAGGACTGAAAAACCTTTCATTGTTCAACGTAGAGTTCCTGAAAACAAAAGTGAAAAGAAACAGAGCTCCTCACAGACAACTCGTAGTAAGCCGGAAAGAATAACAATATTTAGACATGTATAGAGTACTGATTAACTTAGGTATGTTTTTTTAAATTGTTTTTGCATTATTATTGTTACAGCATTATCATTGTTACCTAATTGTTATAAACTGTGTTAATTTTTTAATAATATTTAATTAAATCCTACGTTTGTATACTTTGGGCTTTTGATTTTCACTATTCACTTCGCTCATACGAGCCTTTTCTGGGTATGACAAGTATATTTTGTAGATACGGAATGACAAGCATTATTGATCCAATTACGAATCAGGAAGTATATTATGTAGCTCAGAAAATGGTCTAGAGTTCTAGTACAAATGTTGTACTTACAGTTTTACTAATTTTAGGATTCAGGATTTTAAGATCTTATCCTTAATACATTTTCTAATAATGTCAGCTTCTGCGCTCTTTTGAGCAAACAAGTAATTTAAGTTGACTTAAAATGCATCACCAAAAGGTGACATGATTATTAGCTAATTTATACATTTATTCACACTACTAAGGCACCAGAAAGCATTATTAAATTAGCATGTGCAACATTTGATTCTATTTAAAATTTCAAAATTAATTTACAAAATATACATTCATAATTGATTAGACATGATTTTTGAATCAACTATTCTTTCATAATATTTTGAATTGCAAAATTTCATTCACAATGTTTTGTTTATCGTGTAGAAAGCGCCCACTTACTTGGTTGTAATACGAAATCGTCTACCAGGAAGCCGAGACGTCGTTAAAATCACAAGATTTGTATTCATTGCGCAAAATGGTTCGTCCAATGTAACATTGCCCTACACCGTAGTTTATAGGTTTATTGCCAAATTCTAATAAGAAGCTTTCCAATAGAATTGGGCCCAATATATGACATATTACAAATGAGATTGATGATGGTTTAAAATAACCGTGATATAATCTGTTGACGCAAATACAGTCGAATAATATGATATATTGTAAGTAATACCCAAACTATTTCTTACATTTGTTACTATACTTTATGTAAGTTTTTATTATTTAGCACAAAATAATGTCTACATCTCATATTCGTGACTGTCGCAAGCAAAAGTATTTTATTGGAGAGAAATACTTATGAGAACTCCGGTAGTTAGCGGTAAAATTGCATTTCGTTAACAATAATGCGTTATTACGCAAGTATTATCTGCAATCAAAATAATTGAATATTGCAATGTAGGTACATAAAGATAATGTACTACTTAGCGGTTTCCGTTTTTCACATGTAGGTATATCATTAATATGTAGAAAATGAATGCACAACCTCAAAAAGCTTTGTGTATGCACTTCACAGATATTCTAAATGATACCAACCATACTTACTCCTAATAATTATTTTACTGACGTATATATATAAATATGTAAAATGGTTTTGTATCATTGTGTAGAATTATATTTTCACTGATAAGTTATCAATGGAAATATAGTGAGTAATAACATACCTAGTTTACGTTTACTATTATTCAAGGCTACTCGTATATAGTAAACTGCTGATCTGAGATGTGCGGAATCATTGAGCTGCGAGTTGCATGATCGCATTATTCTTTCGCGCGTTACGAAGATTAAATTACAGAGTGCCTTCATAATCAACCTGTCGCTATTACAACAATACTTAATTGTAGCAAAGGGTGTTATTCAATGGGCCATTAACTGCCATATACAGGTTGTGAAACATCTCACTAACCACAGACAATAATTGCTGGATTACCAACATAAACCAGGTTAAAACACATTTCAAATAAAACCAGCAACCTAAAATATAACAATCATTTAATATCACATTTTTACTGGGAATCCATCGCGAATTTTATCGTTATATAAAACGACGAAAATTAAGCGAATAATATCTTTAGCAACACATTTTCACATACATTGCATTCGAGCCCAAGTTTTATAATATATACTTAGATTTATTTCCACAAGTAGTTAACAAAAATATCTCAACAACTTTGCATAACTCATTTAAATATCTGAGAATTCACGGCTAGCCTAAACTTTTTAACTACATCTAAGTCAGGTACGTTTAATTCGATCAATTTACTTTGCCTTCACCAAGCACAGTAGAAGCTTTTTTAGCAGTAAGTTACAGCACAGATATTCTTCACACCAAATTAACAGGCAAGAAATGGTCTGGAACATCTAATTCGATGCGCGTGTTAAAGTGAAAAATAAATTCTAATAGCTTTCGTATTTGTAACCTTCACCACTGTCTCCGCCAAGGGTCTGTTCGTGTGCGTAAATTCCATTAGATTCAGGTTGGAGCTGACCGTATTCCTTCAGACCTTCACCTCCTTCGTACCCCTCGAAACCACCCTGCAAATGCTCATAGCCTCCTTGTTCGAAGCCACCGTGCTCTAAACCAGCGAAATGATGCTCTGTGTCATGCCTGTCGTCTTCGAGAACAAGGCCACCGCCGTGAGAGTGATGAGTTTCGGGATGGATTTGCTTCAGGTTCTGCTCAGATTTGCCCTTCTCCAATGGATGTTTCAACAAATGGCTGTGCTCTTTCTTCACGTATACGGGAACAGGGTGGAAGTGTTCAAACTTAATCGACTGATGCGACTTGGCGTGTTCGTGTTCGATCTGATGATGATGACCGGTTTCGCCAATCAAAGCGTGGTGATCAATCTTCTCTTCCAATTGAGGGCTGTCATCATGTATTATGCCAGGGTAAGCGGCGGCTACTGCCAGGAATCCCAGGAAAATCTGTAATAAAATAAGAGTTTTACACAAACTGTGCAACAGTCTCTACAATTAGATACTTTTTACTAGTACTAATACTATTAGTAACGATGGTCGATAATCGTAAGCAGTCTAAACCTGTTCCGCCCGAAGGCACTGTCTCCAGATTTGCGGTACTTTTATGTAACAAGAAAGGCTTCCTATAAAACGTAGAGGCACTTTTACCAGCATCAAAAATAGAGTATCTATGTTAAAATAACACATTCGACACGGTCACACAGTTTAACTAACGGCACATCAACACACGTCAAATAGAGCACTACAATCACAAATTAATTATTACGCACATGGTAGTTCATTGCGGCTGCTTGCTGGTAAACCGTACTCCACGAGAGGGTAGTGGGTAATGCCAGCACTTGTAATTTGCATCGCTTTTATACTCGGTTTCACTCAACTGTGTTGTGGAGTACTTTTGCAGTTACGTGTAGCGAAGCATTGTCAGTCTATCGACGTCTCAATTAGAACAATAGATAGAAATTCGTTGGGAGATGTATGGAAAAAGCGTGCATCGAACAGAATCTACATAATTTGCCATGATTATCGCGTAACATCACCCCATGTTTGAACTCTGCGTTGCATATTACATACTTAATTGGTGTATTCTTTCACAACGTATTATGCGAGATAGAGGACTGGTTTTAAATGACCGAAAGCTTACAATAGTTTGATATTTTATATCCAACTTTTATTAAAGTTTTAATTGTTTACAACGAAGTGGTTGATCCTTGTGCGCTAAGAATTTCGGAAATGTCTGATTTTCTACACTTTTTCTTTACCAAATTTAATACAGTGATTTAAAATTAAAATTATTTTTAAAACTTTTTAATTATTATAGTAAAGGTCTTTATTAGCTTACTGACCTCCCTTTTTGTTTTAAGCCTCGCTTACTAAAAGTGCGAATGTAAGTTGCACAAAATACAATTAGAGCGAGGACGACTCATTAACAAAACTTTATACCTTTGCTCCATTACAGCCATTAACTGTTGGATTGCAAAAATATCATATTGATATACGGCACCGACCAGGAAATGCGTAGGCTTATTTTGAAAACCTATCAGGTTAAGTAATATCGTGCTGTTTTATGTAAACTATTTGAATGTATAAAATATGGATCATGTCTGAGGTAATTTTCTGATGCCGGAAAAGAGATTATGCTCAATTAACAATTAAAATGCTCTACAATCTTGTAATAAAACGCTTTATCTAGTTTTAATAACATTGTCGATAGATAAGCACTCTTGAATGAATTTACTGAAGCTTTAATAAACATATATATGTTTATTCGATACCGCGAATCCTGTTTGAAAACTTTTTGGTGCCTTTTAGAAATATGTGCAATTAATTATCATGGAATGTCCATGTCACACAGTACAGCGTCATCTAGCCTGGATTGACTCTTTGGCATATTTAGCAATCTAAACACAATCTTATAATCCAGTTAACAACTGATTGTTTTAGATAGTCAAGTATTTAACTACAGTACCTACAAGATGTGCAATAGCAAATAAATCTGATACAGAGTAACACGTATACTCTGTATCAGCTCTGTATAAGCGTGTGAAAACATTAACTGGTTATACCTAACTATATTTTCAGCACGGGGAGAGAAAGTAACTTCTCTCAAGCAGAGATTCACTGCCGCATGACTTCGATCTTTTGAACCTAGATCGTACAAACTTTCTCAGAATGCATTAGTTCCTTCCTCTTTTCGAGTGTATCTTAAATGAATATATAGAAATGATACACTTACTCAAGAAAAAGTATTTTTTCTAAACATAAAGCTTAACCAGTCATATTGCTGTGCACTATGATTCCATGTATCTGAGTTAGTATGGATTGGATGTTCGTTCAACGGTCAGAAGCTTTAGACTGTCCCAGAATCAAAGATAAAAATAATAATGGAACATTCTTATTGACGAAGCGAAGCGCGTTGAAGTCTTTGGTATGGCAGAAACGCTAATAGCTAACCCAATAATCTACTTACAAATATGAGCCAAATCAACATTGTTATCATACAAAAAATGTATTGTAGTATGTTTCGGGGGACCATGTTGCTCGCGTTCGTAAGTCCCTACATGTTTCCTCCGGGTGGTGCGAAAGGAGCAACCCAAATTAGCAGTAAAACTTGTGCCAATTTCTTCCAGACAAGTACCGCGACCAATCCTGGTAATCAAGCAGTGGTGCACTCGTATTGCTGTGTTTCAGTGGAAGGGTGTGGGTATTGGTGAAATTACAAGCGCATGAGACGTTACATCCCCATCTCAACGTGATAGGCGCAACGCGATACTACTTAGATTTTCTCATACTCTAGTAGGGGACGACCGGAATAGTATTTCTGTTGTCGCATCACGTCACCAAATCTTCACGCTGTCATTAGTTGTTCCTAATTAACTTACCCCTAATTAATTCTAACGCGGGGATTATCACCCGAAGACCGTCAAGGACGACGTTTTTTTGTACTTCACACGGCGCCCTCTTGCCCCAAACTAATACTTAGTTTGATTAAATTACTGATAAAATAGTTAAACAGTACTTATTACTGTAAATACATATAATACTTAATGACACCTAGACACAGAACAAAGATTTATTTTTTTCACACGAATGCCCTTTTCACGAGTCCTGGGTGAAAATCGAACCCGTGACCTACAGCGCAGAAGGCAGAGCAACTTAGCTGTGAGGCCTGTCTACACTGAACGCGGCCCAGATGACCTTGACTACTTTACCCTGGCTTTTCTCAACTGACTTTTAAACTAAAATTTTAATATTGTTACAGCAAACTAAGGGCTGTTAGGTACGGAACTCGGCTTGGCTCACTTCTGATCGGGACGTTTAGACTAAGACTCGCCCAGGGCGTTCCGAAAAAAAGGTTCTTCGACCCACACGGCGGGGTTGGTGCAATATGGCGTGTTTACTCTGACCTGAATGTATGGTAAGAATACCTCCGGATAGTTGGAGGTGATCTCGTCATCGGGATCACCGAGAATGAATCCCGGTTTACGGAGAAGACCCATAGGACATGGTTTCTATTGCTATACCAACGGTGTAATTATTATTGATAAGAAGTGCTTAATTATACTATGATAATATGGAGCAAAGATCTCGCACGTAATATAGCAACACGATTGCAAGCAAACCAGATGCAGCGGTAGACGCGTTTATGAATTATAGACTGTACAAGTACATGTTACAGTTAAAAATGCAATGCATGTTTTACAGGAACTTTTGTTTAACTGCACGGTGGGATGGTGATTTTCAATTTTAAATACATGAAGATAGAGTTTCACTTTGAGTATTTGTAAGATACAGTCGTGTTCAATCAGTGTGACACTTAATAAGCTAGCTAACCCAGTAGTAATTGAACATTGTCGACACGTATTAATCTAAGGATTGATTGATATTTTAATAAAAGCTACTAAATTTCAATTTCAAAATTTACTTACTTATATATTATTCTAAGTAGGTAAGTATAACATAAACAATTTGGAGTCCAACCTCAAAACTAACCCGAGGAAAGTGTGATATGTGATATTTTATAAGTAACCAGTGAGTTTTCGCATCTTCAATTAAAATAAAAAAAGAGTAATTGTATCATGAAACTGACTGTAATTTGGCATATCTGCGTACGTGTAATATGCCTAAGGAGAAAACACGTTATATGCGCACGAATAAGTTTAATTGTGCTTGTAAACTTCGAGGTGTTCAAAAGATGCTTGGGGATCTAAAGGAATCATTAAGTTTGGGTTTTACAGCAATGATTAAGGACAAAACACGAACACCATACACATATACAAAGTGTTTCAAAAGTGTGACAATATGGAAAGGTGTTCATAAAAATCAGATTTTGAATCATATGCCTGAAAATCAGAATCTAAATCAAAACTTTAATACAATACAAGGTAAAAATCATTATTTGTAATTTTTAGGACAGCCCTAGTGAGCGGTCACTGACAGCGCTTATCATTCCGCACTCACACACGCATGCAATTTCATCGATGAAGGTCACCGTATGTTACCTGGTAAGCTTAAGCTTTAACCCTAAAGGGTTGAACCTTGTCAAGTTTACGTTATAACTTCGACTTGTGATAACTTGTAATCTAACATGCTGAGAATTAGAAAACTCAGTGTGGTGAATTTTAGAGCAATCTAGGCATACGCAGTTTAAATATTGTTCCACCTTTTTGAAACACCATTTATATTCGTACACGACATAAGACTACTTTTTGCTCAAATATCCCCGGGCATCGATCCCATTTCACGCATAAGGTCACTCATCTTACCCACTTAGCTACGGCGGCGCTTCTACGCCTACGGTAGATAATCGTCTCTATAAGGTACAAGGCCACACAAATATATTTCGCTTTAAATTTATGAACTTACTAGCTACGCCGCGCGGTGTTTCCCGCGGTTAGCCTGTGTATTAATCCAGGATATAAACTATCCTGTAACCAAATTTCATCCAAGTCCGTTGAGCCGTTTGAGCGTGTAGGAGTAACAAACACACACACACACACACACACACACACACACACACACATACTTACAAATATAGTGTGATTTACCACCTAACTACATTTTTTTTTAATTATTTAAGCTGGATATTGCGAACACCATAGTTTCCTTTGATGGCATCTTACTAATGGACGGAAGAGGTAGGTACCGGCTGTGTCGCAGGAAGGACATTGACCAACAGTATGACTTGGTTGGCTTACTAGTAGTTAGTGGTAGGAATTTCAACAATGTATTTACTTTCGAAGGGCAATGATACCATTGGGTAATTATATAGAACTAGCAACCCGCCCTAGCTTCGCATTTCCTTTTATCAGATGATTCGCATTTCTTGTATCAGATGTATCGAGCATGGGTTAGATTAAATTGTTATTGGTGTTCATCTTTCTTGACGCATTTTTAATTAATTTTATTCACGACCAAGCGGCGCAGCGGTTTCGTCACGCGTCTCGCGTTGGTTGGCGACCGTTTGCTTGCTTAGTTTAAATCAGTGTTGTTATCGTAAAAATCTGGGATGCCGTATGTCACATTCTGATTTACCGTATTTTAAGGGAAAAAATACTAAAATGCCGTATATAATTTAAAAATGTTTATTCCTCATTTGTTTGTTCTCCATACAGGTTTCTAATCGTTTTTATAACTTCAGATTCATTCAGATGTCCCCGGCTATCTGCTGTGACTGTGCTAAAAAACGTTTCGTTTTACTTACATTTTTCTTGGATACGGCAATTACGGCATTAAAAGGCCTGCCGTATACCGTATTTTGTAAAAAAAAACTGTGAATTGCCGTATATTACGGCAATTGCCATATCAATAACAACGCTGGTTTAAATTCAATTTCACTATGCTCTATTATTACTCTGTTTGGAGCTAGATGGCGCTGCGTGAAATATGTCCAAGAATATTTATATATTTAGTTTGATAAATGTCACTTTTTATAGGTTTTCGGCATATATATATTGTGAAACGGCGAACATGGGAACTACGGTCGCCATATTGAAATGTCATTCGAATGTCAGTGTCAACTACTTTCGAGTGCTTAGTTTATTTTTATTCACAGATAACTTGGTGGATCAGTAACGTCGAGCGAAAACCGATTTTTTCCATAAAACAATTTATGTCCCGGTTTAAAACAACTGAACGTGATACTAAAGTTGTCTACGGTTAGCGTGAGTTGGATAGGCAGCTTGCTGCCTGACATTGACATAATTTTGAACGATATTTTGGATCAACCAATCACAGTCGATTGCCTTTCATTCATACTGTAACGTATTCAAAATTTGAAAACAAACGTTATATGGCTGGCTTTTTCGTGTAGCCTGTTGTGACCGTGAATTATACAGAAAATCGTTTTGAAAAGTTATTAGTAAAAACATCGTTTTAGTGTCATATAGTCGATGAACAAGTGTGTTAGTTTTATTCTGGAGGAAGAGTAACATTATCATTGTTATAATGATAACATCACCCGAAGACGTGAACAGACTCTTGTAAGTTTATTCACAAAAAGATTCTGCTATTTTGATTTCAGATTATTATGTGTAAATAGGCCGGTGTCCCTGCAGTGGGAACATTAGAGGCTGGTACGGTACGGTACGGTATGTGTAAATAAAAGCTTTTATTGTGTAATATGATTGTATCACGTGAAACTTCTATTCATTAATAATATAAAATCCATGATCGATATCAAGGCGGGCAACGCCTTTGACACTCAATAGCCAACAACTTTACCAAGTTTACTTTAGATACATAACATGCATTTGTAACAGATATTCATGAATATCTGAAACTTATATTGTTTTATTTATATTATTAATTCCATAATTCAACATGAAACCGAAGGTTACCTATCAGAGGTTAAATTTTTTTTGAGACATTTAAAACTAGAACCTCAACCGTTATTGAATTCAGTAACTAGGCAAATTGTATTCAATTTATAAATAATCTTTCCAGAATTTCCATTCTGTTATATGTATTAGTGATATTTTTAGGACATGTAGACCATATCAGTTCCATGGCAATATTGTTTGATATCAAAGCTTAGCTGTTTTATTGGAACCAGTCTGGTAGTGGACCTTTAGAGTATGATAATTCTATCAGAACTATTTTCAGCTAGTACACTAAAACAGGTCCACCTCAAGACAAAATATTGACAAGAAACCTTGAACATGGTTTACACAGTATCATTTCAAATGAATTGGGTGCCAATTACCTATGTAATGAAGATTATTATTAAATCAACTTATTATTACAGCAATGAAGTCAACCAAGAGATATCTCAAAATATCCGGAACATGATGGAGGAGCTTTGGTTGAACTGGTCTCACTTAGGTGTTGATGATAATACAAAAGTGTTCAATATCACTAAGTTGGTGCAAATAGAGAAAGAACTACACAAGGATGTCATCTCGGAGACAAGACAGAGACTGAAGATAATGCAAGCTCAAGTTGATAGTGAGTCAACTTATTGTAACTACTAGGTATTATCACATAAATTACACCGGAAATGTGGTCACAGGCTTTCTCAGGTCCTGTGACTGCATTCATTGTAGTAGCCTTCTTAAAATGTTGAGGATGATAATTAGGTAATTATGCAATAAAATCCCATAATATCAATAAAAAAAAAAAAATACTTTGTTATTACAATGATGTTGATTCTGTTGCTATCAAACTAACCTCCAAATCATTGTACAATTTATGAAATTATGAATTATTATTATGAAACAGAATGAGATGAACACAGTTTTGTTTGATTTCCATTACTAGAATAACCACATTTACTCATTTTGAAATTAGCATAGTGTTAACCAACTTGAAAAAAGGAGTTGGCTCCATCAATATTTTTTTGTTTCTAATGTCAATTGTGAATTGAATATTATGATTAGTTTTTAAATTGAGTGTACCTCCAGAAGTCAGAAAAAAATCATTGCTGTGGGTATAGATAGTGTTGGCACCTGGTGTAGCAGTATTCAACAATAGATGAAACATGGTAAAAACTACTCTGTAAGTGCTCTCTTGGCACCAGCCTACCAATGTATAATAAACTTAATTTGTTTTGTTGATTATTAATTGATTGTGCAATTTTGGACAGAGCTGAAAGCGGAAACTGAAGAACTGAGCAGATGCCTCTCTGTGGACATCACTATTCTTGACTTCAAGGATGAGATGATGCTGGCGGAATACAAGAGGCAGTTGGAGGAACAGATTGCTGGGTATGGTTAATCGTCTGAAAAGATTATTGCTCTTAAAACCAGTTCCTTAATATTAATAGGGTGGAGATACTAAATCTGGAAACCTATTATTTCTGTCAAAATCAAATCAATCTTATTTGCTTCTAATATTAAATTTTCAAGAAAATCCTGAAAAATGCATTTTTCATATTAAATGAATTTTCTTTAGCATCTAACTTCAATGAATTCACTGCTAAAATAAGATATTCATATACAAGTTTTGTTAGTTGTCAGAATTAAGGAATGTCAATATTAGTAAAGTAAAGTATTATTTGTTCATAAATTGTATGCACATTTGAGCCAAAGAGTTTACCACTTGTTATGTTTACGTTTACAGGATAAGGTAACCCACAAGGGGAAAAATGGTTGATTCTTTAATGCAGATGAATTTTTCTTTAATAGTCTGCATATCTCAAATCATTCAATAATTCATGTTTCCATCAATAATCAAACGGGATTAACTGCATACTGAGTTTTGAGAGCCCAAGGTTTTAATTTTTAACTACCTCAGTTTTCCGGGTATAAGCTATCCCGGTATAAAGTTTCGTCCAAATCTGTTGAGCTATTTGACTGTGAAGGAGTAACAAACATATACACAATGTTTGCCTTTATAAAATAAGTGATGAAGCTTCTTATTTTGTGTTAGTAAGTGGCCAACTGGTAGTTTATGAATCATTACTTTGCATTCACTTTGTGTTTTGAGATATAGAGTAGACTTTCAGGGTTGGGCATGCAATAACAAAGATAGAGATGAGTGAATCTCATGGTCATGTTTCTTCAGATACCGAGAACAAATGGAGCAGCGTCGCACGAAGATGGAACGCCTCCTCGAATGGCAGCGCGACCTTGCTGAGAAGCTGGGGGTCACCATCCAGGAGTTGCAGGAAGTGCCGCTACCCTCCGAGGAAGAACTGGACCGGCTGAAGAACCACCTTGAGGTGTTGCAGGCGGAAAGGGACAAGCGTGCAGAGATTTTCCTGAACATCCAGATGGAGATCAAGGATATTATGGGTATGATATTAAATAACATTTCCACATCACCATCTAGCCCGAAACTTAATGCAGCTTTTTCTAAGAACCATATTCCTGAATGAATACTTATGTAGTACTTTTAAGATGTCTATGTCTCAAAAATATTTGGGTACCAGTCAAAATGTCCCGAGAAATTCCAAGATTCTGCCGCTTCGTGCGATTCCAATTCCGATCAGGTTCCCAGACTTTTTTCGTCATTTACAGAGAAACTTCAGATCAAGCCCCAGGACAAGTTTGAACATACTGTGGTGACCAACTTGTCTGTGGACTTCAAAGTGACTGATCTCAATATGGACCGCCTCGCGAAGCTCCGACAAGATTTACAGGAGAAATATGAACAGACTAATAATCGAGTGAGTTTTTTTGTATAAATATTCTAGCTGTTCCCCGCTACTTCATCCTCATGGAATATTTCTTTTTTGGCTTGGAACCCTAAAACTTTATTATTTTTTTTTAAATAGGAGTAGCCTAAGTTTCACCTTATAACATCAGCTATCTGCCAGTGAAAGTCCCTTCAAAATCGGTTCAGCAACTCCTTCTTTGGAAGTCGTTTGAAAAATCATAACAATATTCCATAACATAGGTGTTGGAGCTCCGCGAGCGACTCTCCAAACTATGGGAATGTTTGGATGAAGACCAAATTTACCGGGAGAACTTTTTGCACGCTCACCCTGGATGCCATCCGCAGACCGAAGCCGCCATCAAAGAGGAGATCAAACGCTGCGACCAGATCAAGAGACAAAAGATTGCGGTAATTTTTTTGTTTGTGATTTGAGTGAAACTGTTGTTGCTGGCTTAGTTTTACAGGCATGGACAGAATACCCCCGTTGTAACCTGATGGTACTCGAGTCTTCTTATACTTCGATATTATTGGAATACTTGAGTCTCATATTTTTTTATAATATACAAAAAATTATAATTTGAGACATTATTTTTTTTATCCATTTTTAGTATTTACTCTATGTATTGTTGGCAGGTATTTGTTGCCAATATTCGTACGAAGATCAAGCTCATGTGGGACAATATAATGTACTCTACACAAGAGCGTGAAGAATTCCTACATTACTTCCAAGACACATTCACTGAGGATACACTTACTCTGCATGAACTGTACCTAGAGAAAATTACCAAGTTCTACAATGAAAATAAGTAAGTACGCCAAGTTTCGAACTTACTTTTGATATGCATACCGAGATGACGTTGGATGACAGGAATTTTCATATGGTGAAACACTTGGAATCTAGACTAGACTAGACTAGACAAGACGGCTCCGTGGCTTAGTTGGTAGTACCCTTGTCTTCGAAGCGAGGGGTTCGATTCCCGGCCGGGGCACACTTTGTGTGTTGAGCATAAAGTTTGTTCTCAGTTCTTGAGTGTTTGTCTTGTGTTTCTGTGTTTGTCCATGCCATCTGCGACACAGGGAATCCTAGTGCAGATGTATAAGTGTGTTAACGTTGTTTTTTTTTTAATCTAGCTTGGTTTACTTTTCTAAAATCCTCGAATCACATTAAATTGATTAATTTAAAAGACTTTGTCATGTCACGGCACGGCATCTAGTATAATCTCTGTCTTTTGATAAGTTCTTTGCGCCTTATCGATTATACTTAAATATGTCGTTGCAGAAATATCTTCGATCTGGTACTAAACCGCAAAAACCTTTGGCTTAAAATGACTGAGTTGGAAGCGCGTGCCTCCGAACCGGGTCGTTACCACAACCGCGGTGGACAGCTGCTTAAGGAAGAAAAGGAGAGGAAATGTATTGCTAGCAATGTAAGTACTTAATAACTTAAGTCTGTAAACCATTGGCAGAAGACGACCGTGTTAAATGCATAAGTGAACAAGAAGGATGTTAAGCCATGCTTGTATTTTGTTCTTACGAAAATAACCTGAATTAATACAAATTACAAATTTAAATTGCTAGATATATATCTTTCAGGGTTTCTAGAACTAGGCCTTATTTTTTGAACACGGAAAACAAATCGCTCTTAATTTTTATGTATCTGTTCATAATGTAATGTTTAACTTCCATTATAGCTACCGAAAATCGAAGCTCAAATCCGCGATTTGGTGATGGAATACGAAGCTAAAACTGGAAATACTTTCACCGTGGATGGAAAACCCTTATTGAGACTCATGGAAGAGGATTGGGAGACTAGGAAAGCTGTAAGTATCTATAGCCTGGAGAGTGAAAAATAATCAAAGCGATAAGCCCTCAAAAACTCAAGAACGGAAGGAGTGAAAAGGGATTAGGGAGACCTTTGCCCTGCAGTCGGATGATATAGGCTAATAATAATAAATGAGAAGCATCTACCTATGAGAAAACCCTGTTGTGTATGTTTATTGAGTATCATTTTGATTTAATTAGGAGAGACATAACAAGCTGTCGGCTCGCAAGCAAGCCAACACGCCGACGACGCCGGCGCTACTGCGTTCGCTCGCCACGTCGCCGCTCGGGAAACGCAACCGCACCACAGCAGGACTCGCCGCCACCACGGAAAAGAGGTAATTATTTAAGTGTTTCGCCTCAAATTCAAGTCTAATCCAAAGACCTTTATTTCTATTGGATTGATATCTTGATGTATAAACAGTCCTACAAGATTACGGTTTCTTATTACTAAATGTTGGCCGAATGTTCACTCCATCTGAGAACTGAGAACCTTGATCTCAGCATTGAACTGAAGGATTTTGGAATCATTTCTTAACTACAGGCTGCAATTCCTCTACACCCGAATTAGGTGCTAATAAATAAAATGAGTACATTCGCACAAATCGTTAGGAATAAATTTTATTTTTAGTTAATTTCATTTATAACTATACATTTACTTCTCTCTTCTTCTCTACTTGAGACTTGAACAGTAGGAAAAGTAATGCTGTCAGAATTTGGATGGTAATATATTAAATATCAAATTTCGCTACTGAGCAGCAACCTGTAAGACGGTTCAGGTTAACCTGAACCTGACTTCAAAGCTATCTCAGCTATAACAATAATGAAGTTCGTGAATAAAATTAACTTAAGACAAGAAATGGCTTGCACTCATCATGCTATATTCAAGGTACCCACCGGACATCCTAGTTATAAGTAATAGGCATTGACATAAAACAGTTTTTCCCCATCGTAGACCGCCGTCGAAGCGCCAACTCATCACCGGCAGCGCAACAAAAGCCGTCACTACCTTTACCAACAATCTCTCGGCGATCAAGAGGTCTGCTTATTCCACTGTCAAGCAAGTCAGGTAAGTTAGATTATAAATGTGGTTTTTCCCGCTGCAACACTTTCTGTCGAGGGCCACGGATTTCGAAGATGACATACCAGATTAATTAATTAATTAATTTTTAAACGTATGCACTTTGACAAGTCAATGCAAATTAGTAATTAACTAATCCAGTCTATATATATTCAGACATACTGGTTATCCCCCACTAAACTGCCACCAGAGTCGGTGGTTGGGACAGAGTCGCACTCCAGGCAGGTCGAACGACGACTTAGTCTAGGCGAAAGTGGGTGCGGAGAGCTGAAGACTGGGCTAAGTGGCGCTTACTGGGTGACCTATGTCTAGCTGAAGGTTAATTTAGGCTGATAATCAAACGATTTCCATCTCTGTCTCGTTGCTGTGGATCATTATTGAAAAGCTAAAATTATTTTTAATATTTTTTAGTCCGAGATCTGTGGGAAGTCCAAAGTAAAGTATTACTATTCTTTTGTTCACCCACATAGTAAAGTTTCATCATCGATTTTATGATATTATTTCTATAGATCTGGACACATGTATATATTTTCCATTCCTTTACTATTTCAGCGCTCGCTAGAGAACCAATGATGTCAGACAACATTGCATCATTGTTTGTAAGTCAAGTTTGATCAGAACCGGCCCGTAGTCCAATTAATTTCTTTTAATAACAATTAATTTCTTTTTCAATGTAATTTGCGTTGCATAAGTAGAAGGAATGAGAAATATTGCGCTTGTGACTTATACATACTTACATAATATAATTGTTGTAGTTGTAATTTGCTACTGTTTATATCGGCCAAGTAATTACTGTCGTGCTATAATTCGTGTTAATGCATTTTTTATGTTGTATAGCGTAATGAGAGTAAATGTTCTTAATTTAAAGTAGTTCTATTAGTTATAAGAAATATCACGATTACGTGAAATTAAAACACTACATATATTTCAAATTCCTGTAGTTTATTAAGTATTTTAATGTTTGGTCCACAGAAATTGTCTGCTAATTACATTGATCTAAGGTTTTTTTCGTTTGACTTCAGGCGTATTAGCGGTCGCTTAGCCGCGAGAGCAGTCGCTGAGGGGAAGCCCGAACAGGCGAAGAGAAAACTGGACTATGGAGGCGATCTCAAGAAAACACCCAAAGCCACTGTCAATGGCAGCATTCTCAAACACAAGCGTACGGTAAGTTGTCTTTGGCTCTAAACATTACAGTTTTGATATGAGAAACTGCCGCCAAGCAGTGGTGCACTCGCATTAATGTGTTCCGGTGACAGAGGAGTGCTGGTGCAATCACAAGCGCATGAGACGTTACATCCCCTTCTCGGGTGACGGGCCCAACAATGAACGGTTATTCCGCACTAGCTGTTCCCCGTGACTTCTTCCGCATGAAATTCCAGACCGACGACGAAGTGTTCCGATTTTTTACTTATGTTGAGTAAAGTCGCATCTACAAGTCACGACATTCTACCATAGGAGCTCAATTTTAGTTATTAATGCCTTCGATTTTTGTTTCTAGGACATCACATATTCGGAATATCTTATTGCGTAAATATATCGACCGAATAAGTCATAGTTCGTACCTCTCGATCACCTCTATCGGTATCTTATGGACTACCTTTGCTGGCACTTTTACCAAACGCAAACCAAATATTACCAAAGTAAGCTTAAGTTCAGAGTAAAACTCGCTAACACGTTATTGTTTTGTTATATAAACAGTCTCACGGGAAACGTAAGAGTGGCAGCCGAAAGTCAATGAACGCGACGCGATCCACCGCTGCCTCACAGGACCAGGAGATGAAGGATCCGCTCATGGAGACCACTCTCCTCACCACATACACCGATTTCAAGGTAAATATTACGGCGAAATTACAGGTCCACTAGACGTTCATGAGACTAAGATGAACACGATGTTTGTTATAGACTAAAGAAGAACGTTAAACACAATTCCGCTTCTGCTGAAGCCAAAACATAACCAATGTGTGAGTACCATGTAATTACACAAGCGTACGACTTGTGTTTCCAGTTCAACAATATTTGTGCCAAAAGCTTTGCACACTATATTCGAACGTCGTCTGAGTCATAATACTAAGACGGGGCTGCGACATCTTGCGTGGAAATATTTAGGTTTATTCTTGTAGGACCATTGAATCGACCATAAACAAAACACACAAACAAGTCATGATCATAATATACCACTATCAAATATCACAAGTTAACTCATGGATACCGAGCGCACATCAAATGAGAGTAATTTATATTTAAACTATACATAGAGTTCAATTTCTATTATAATACCGTGACCATGACCTAAGAAGCGTCTGTCCAAATCTAGGTATCCGATTACGTATGGCTTATATCTGATTGTTCTCTTTTTCAGGAAACAATAGATGATAAGAAGATCTGCCGCAGTTCAATGATGAAGCAAGACTTCCCCATGATCCCCATAGTTGTATGCCATAACTACGACATGCGACACGAAATGACCCCAAAAAAAACACCGAGGAAAACACCCCTGACTCCAAAACTCGGCAAAGAAAACGTTCAGCAAATCAACCCGCCCATGACGCCTAAAAGCAACTTACTCTATACGCCGACTAGACTGACGCGATCGGCGTTGAAAATATCGAGCGATGGATTCGCGACGCCCAGAGCTCCGCTCAGCGTGACCAAGGGAAACGTACCTAATAAAGTTCGCAGGTCACAATCTCACACGAATTTAGTTCGAGTTAAAAACTTACCGCCCCTCATATGAAGTAAGATGTATGTGTAATTCGCGTCAATGATTTCGCATCGCTTTTGAAACTCAGGATCTGATAGACGATTTGTTGATGATGCGTAGGAGTACCGCCTTGTGACAGTAGTGATTTTCTTTTGACGGGAATCAATTTGTTTATAACAATCTTAATTTCTTGTAGGTTAGTCTGGCTTAGGAGTTGTGTTGTGATGACATTTTAATTGCAATTCGTTGTTAATATTCAAATGTATATTCAATTATCTTATAATTTCAATTAGTTTATTTTTTAGTATCTTTGATGTTCTGATCTAGTTATCTTTAACTGAACATAGATAATTCATTGGATACATATTTATGAGGGATCATATTCTAATTTTATGACATTTTTAAGTTTTACAATAATACATTAGTTATATTTTAGATTAGGTTTTAGTTTTACAGATACTAACATTCATGCTTTTTGACATAACATTTTTGTAATTTCTTAGTAATTTTAGATTTATATGGACAGCGTTGATCGTTCGGTGTAGTGATGGAGTAATACGGTCTAAACCACCTGTAGTAATGCTTTTTAAAAAGTAAAGCATTCTTCGTGGCAGCTTTGATGCCGAACCACAAACGCTACGAATGTTTTCTTCAAACTCAAACTTATTTATTTCATTAAATAGATCTCAAGTATTGTTTTTTCAAAATGTACACGCACGAATTAACATATTCGTGCGCATTTAACGTGTCACAAGAGCTCCTTAGGCACACGATATGCACGCATATATGTCATATTTCAGTCAGTTTTCAAGGTTCCAATCCTTCGAATGTATCGTTTGTGGTGTACTTAATATAATCAGTATTTCGAACGAATACCGGCGTTTTTGTGGATACGCGCTGAATTTTAATTGAATGTTTAATTTTAAATTGTAAATTATGATTGTAATATATTTTCTCAGTTTGAAACAAATTTTGTTTTGTCATGGCCCTGTAGATTTTAAATTGGTATGGAAAAATATATTATTATGTCCTGAGTAGTGTATAAATATGTCAATATTTTTCGATTTCCAAGTGGGACGCACTGGTAGACGGTTCAGAAGAGCAGTAGACTGTGATAAACACGACATTGAATTAATATTAGACCGTCAACATACTGAAAACATATTTGGTGTTGTTAATATTGGCAATTTGATGTAAGCTTTTTTTTGTAACATTATGATCGTATGTACCCCTCAGTGAAATTAATATTTTAAAATTTCAATGTTTTACAATATTACCACCCAGTTGCAGAACAAATATTTATATTCGTTATACAAAATGCATGTGCTGTGTGGGAATCGAACCCACGACCTACAGCGCAGAAGGCAGAGCCATTACTAGCTAGTAAAAATAGTTACAGTAGTCTTTACCTTTTATTTGTAGTAGTAAGAGTACGCACTGGGATATAAAAATAATTGAGTTTACTAATCTACCTTTTCAACCGACTTCTAAAGGAGGTTATCAATTCGCTTTTTAATTACAGTTAAGGTTTTTTTTAAAGACTCCTTTATTTATTTACCGATTGTCGATTAGTTTAATAGTTTGGTTTATTAATCAAAATAACTTATAATATGTTTTCCAAGTGATCGCAATTGTGTATTTTGACTTCCTGTGACTTTTACTTTTGCCCGTTAACCGATTGGGATGTTTCTTTCAAATAGTACTCCGTAAGGGATGAAGGTATTAGGAGTTGGTTTTTTAGTCTTTTTTTAATCAGTCACATGTTTTGTTTAATGTTTAGTGAGCTATCCGTTCTATCGATATGTATGATAAACCAAGACAAGGACGTGATGGGTTTTATGGCGTTGAACGACTACCCAAATGTGACTGGAGTGGACCCTGCCGATTGGGAGCCTTGGATCAGGAATATGTTTCAGTAAGTATCGCGCACTATACTAACTACCGTAAACGACCTATACGAAAAATTGGTATCTTTTATTTTCAAATTACTCTTTAGATTCACCGTAGAGTTATCGATTGTGGTATTATAATGTATAATAGTTAACAGGTACATTTGTATATTGTATTATCTGCATTCGAAGAGGTACTTTTATTTTCTTAATTCGATTTAAGTAGAATAAAAGTTTTAATCTACCTTATTCGTAATATAACATCCACCTGTCCATCCACACAACACCCAGATACAGGTGTTCTGTTGCACACCTGCATCTGGGTTTGTGTGAAAGGTCCATAAATATTGTATAAACTCGGCTACACATCAGCAATACGTTTGAGGTCCTCCCCGAACGTACTTAAGATGCATCCACCGCGTTGCGTCAGTGACCCGAGACCGGGATGTAACGTCTCATGCGCCTGTGATTTCACCGGCACCCACACCCTTCCATTGGCACACAGCAATGCGAGTGCACTGCTGCTTGGCGGCATAGGCATTCATAAGATACTCACCTATGTATGCGAGCTGCTTCTGTGGTGTACCTACGAGCGTGCTTGCGTGCGTGTGTGTTTCTTAGTCCTTCATGCTCAAACGGCTCAACGGATTTGGATGAAATTTGGTATCAGGATAGCTTATATCTTGGATTGACTGATGAGTTCAATGATATATTTCTAGGAGGTACTACATGTCCCGAAATACACTGTTCATACATTTTATGTGCTGCAAGGATGAAGTGCGACAGTACTTTTTGAGTGAAGCTTTGGCATCCGTGTTTTGGAAGGACATTTATTTGTTGAACATAGTTTTGATGGTCTCCGCTGAGTGTTTATCGGGTAAGTCTCAATTATGTTTATGTCTCCCACGAACTAAAAATTGCACGATTGCAATTTATTACAGATAGGTTGTCTCCACACCCATGTCTGTCGCCAAACTGTAAACGTCACTTACCCGGATGTGAATCCTACATATGCAGTTTCTTCTACTGTTTTTACAGTATGTATTTGTCACAATTATTGCAAACGCTACACATGCTGTTTTTTCTATTGCTTCTAAAGTACGTATTTGTCACAATTATTGCGAACGCTACACATGCAGCTTGTTCTACTGCTTCTACAGTATGTATTTTTCACAATAATTGCGAACGCTACATATACAGTTTGTTCTACGGTTTTTACAGTATATATTTGTCACAATTATTGCAAACGCTACACATGCAGTTTATTCTACATCTTCTACAGTATGTATTTGTAACCATTATTGATTGTTACAGAAAATTTAGCTCGGTATCAGGTATGTAAGATGAGAAATATGTGCAAGTACATGGCAATAAGAGAAGACGATTCAGAGAAACGGATCCACCACTTGTACACCGCCTTAAGGCAAGACCACTGTCCGAAATTGAAAATCAGAAACGCTGTGTACGTACTTTTTTGACGGCTCCGTAGCCTACGAACCGGAAAGGTCCCTCGTTTGATATCAGGGTGTAAACGTTTAAAAAATATCTCAAATTGTGTTTTACTTTGCAGGGAAGAGGATAATGATGATATTTGCGAAATATTGGACAAGACGTGTCCGCGATTGAAGGAGCTATACGGAGAATATTATATTAGCGAAATACTTGCACGCCACCCTGAGAGCCAGAGAAAAATTATCGTTGCTCAGGTACAAGAATATTACAACTAATTATTATGTGTTTCGCTATATTCTAAACATTGCCTCGATCGCACGCCCCCCGTTTCATAACTTTGAATGTATTTATGAATAACTTTTATATAGATAAGATAATAAAATAAAGATATAATAAAGATTTGTCTCTATTACAAGACGTCCAACCAAACTAAGCAGTTATGGTTCAACTAGTTGATCATTCTTTCTTCTATGGTTCACATATTTAATTTATTTTAGCTCCATGATAGGGCAGTGGGCGTGATGTGTCTCAACCCGGAAATAAACTACAAACAACTGCAAAACATCTATGATTTGCGTCCTTACTACGGATTAAAAAAGGCAACTGCGCTTGAAAAAGAACAACTGAAACGCAGTAACGTTTTGCTCAAGAATTATGGGTAGGCAATCTGCATCTAAGTATATTATTATAATCTACCCATCATTTCACATTATTAACTTAATATCTTCTTATTAAGTATCAAAGTTTAAATCCAATTACCAAAAAGAAAATTCCAACATGTGAATGATTTATTAATAGTAATAATAAACTAACAAAGCATCAAATGAAAAAAAAAATCGGTTTACAATTGATAATAGATACATCTGAATTGAGAACCACCACCTTTTTTAAAGTGTATAGAGGACTAGGCTACTTCAAGGTTCTATTTAAGGTGTGCTTGATTATTTTAGTGCATTTATTATTGATAAAACTAGTTGCGCCCAGCGGTGTAACCCGCGGTTGGCCGCCCTACGGGAATACTTTTTCAGGATAAAAGGTATGTGTTAATCCAGGGTATGAGCTACCCTTATAATAAATTTCACTGAGGTGTGAGGGGTGAAGGAGAAACAAACATACATACGGACAAACTTTCGCAATTGTAATATGTATTAGTATGATACAGTTTTTTCCCCTCTGAAGTTTTAGCTGGGAGGTGAGATATATAGCTAACTCCATTCCTTTTTATTAATACCCATGAGCCATGAACACCAGAGGGGCCCTCTTAAAAGAAGTTCTGAAGTTTACCGAAAAGAAGTTTTTAAATTATTACTGTGCAATGTCATGTGTTACTTGCAGTGAACCAATAATGATGGGAAAGTGGAGTCCATTTGATCAGCCGCCAAAATTAGGAAATACAGAAGACGGGAATAGTGATGTTAGTATTTTAAATAAATATTTACTATTAAGTGTACCTGGGTTTGCATTTATCGCATTAGTTAAATAAACAATGATATTGTTTGTCGGTATGTTGATACTTATAAATTACTTGGTGGATTTTGATACGTTTCCCAATTATAATTATCGTTTACAGAATTAATTCGCTTAAAATAGGGTTGCGTCACGCGCCTGTTTAACATATAATATTTACAAACTTTCAGGCCTCAAAGGAAGACGTATTCCATGAAAAGAGGTCGAGTAAGAGTAAAGTCATATTCAAGCAAAAATCACCATTCGACCTTCGTCGTAACGATGACTCCGACAGTGTAAACGAAAAACAAGTGGTTATATGCAACTCGCAGGAGTGCTATATTTGGAAACCAGAATTTGACATGGGCCACATCGTCTATAACGTTTCAGATGAATACAGTGAAAACCTTATGCATTCGTTTACTGCGTCGCTGACGTCTGCTATTTTTTTGGAAGGAGACTCGTTCGAGTACGATATCGTCAATATCGACGAAAGTTTACTGAATGTTGTTGGTGATTTTCCGACTAATAACTTGTAAGTTGGGATATTAGGTTTACAGGTTTTTAATATTTTTTGGGCATCCTTTCATTTTCGCTCAATTTTTATGTCTGAACGTCTGACGCATGATTGTATTTATTTAGAATGTTTCAAGGCACGTTTTATTTTTTAGATGCAGGTCACATGAATCTTCTCCTCAGTCACGTCCGTCGGATACTCCACCTCAGATCAGGAAAAGTATGAGCTCACTTTATCATCATCATCTACATCAACCTAATAACTAAGGGGGTCCCGTTGCTCGCGTCCGTAGGTGAGAACCCTCATATATACCTACACGCCTGGGTAGTGTCAAAGGAGCAACGAAAAGTAGTAGAACGTGCCAAGTTGGTCCGGTAGTACTGCCTACACACCTGGTAATTTGCCGCCAAGTATTGCACTCGTATTGCTGTGTTGTGGTGGAAGGATGTGGGTGCCAGTGAAAACACAGGCGCCTGGGACGTAACATCCCCATCTCGGGTGACGGTCGCAACGGGATGGAACTTGGGTCGGAAAACCTTGCTTATTGTTCTCATGGGCGGAGGCAAACAATTACAATTAGATGGGCCTTCAGCTATTACTTAAACCATATTTATCTATTAGGGTATTATGTATTAACCAAACTCAAAAAAGGAGGTTCTATTTTTTTATCAACTGATTTGGAAAATTCTTTTTTAATTTGAAAGGATATGCTTTCAGATTGGTCCCATAGAATTTTTCAATTAGGGCAATCATAGAATTTGTTTTACAGAGAGACGGTCACTATACCCACCTGTCGACGAGAATTCAAAACCGTTTATTTACCACGGTGGACCTAATGCGTTTATGATTGAGCTGTTTGGACTCCGCCAAGATATTGATGAAAGGTTTCATAACATGTTAACAATATATAAGTATAAATGGTCCCATAGGCAGATACAGCCTGCGGTGTATTTATAATCAGATTCATATTTTGTTGTGTTCGAAATAGTCAGGATAAGGATTGTATAATATTATTTCTTTGGAAAATTTGCAAAATGAAAGTACATTTTTCTATGGGATTTTTGCTACAATGCCGTTTAACAGCCGAAAGACAAATTGTGAATCAAGACAGGAAAACATATTTCGGATCAGCTAGTATATAATGCATAATAACATCCACCCACTTGTACGTCTATTTCGAATTCGGATATTCGATATTACCGATTTTGCATGCGAAATGGGCTGTGTTTAAATTAATAATAAAAATATTTATGTAGAATTTTCATCGTTCTTAGAAGGTCCTTGATTCCCATAATCATTTTACAGGAGAGGGTTCGATTTACTGGAGGTGGCGTTTGAAATAATGAAGGACTATGATTATTGCATAATTCGAGTCCCATCTGCTGACAGGAGTTTCTCATTACTACAACACTTTTGCGTTGGTATTTTACAAGTTCATCTACACATAAATCAATCAATATCTTATTTCTGAATATCTTGGGCAAGACCCGAGAACAAGCTTCATGTCACCACATAGTGTGTCCCGGCCGGGAATCGAATCCGGGACTCCTCGCTTCGAAGGCAGGGTTACTAACAACTATTTTATTTGTCTAGGTTCGTGTGGCCCCTTGGCATACGAATTCTAAGAAACTTGTGTTTTTTCCAGTTGGTCCCAACTAAGGCGAGAGTTTGCTGTTTCTATTCGCTTTATGTTGCTCATCGAGCATCTGTTCTTGGGTAAGAAATGCATCTTTATGAATACATCATTAAATTATAGGAACATAAATTAAATCTGGACGGTGACGGGCGCAACATGATGCGACTAGGATTTTTAGTTGAACCTGAATTAATATTAAATAATATAAAATAAATATTCTTGGACATTTCACACATCGCCATCTAGCTTCAGAATAGCTTGTACTATGGGATAACTGATAGTTATCTCTGTAATTATATTTTAATAAATCTTCTTTTTATCAGCAAATTAAGAGTCCGTGAAGCTGAGTTCATGGATATACCCCAGATAGCAATGTTTTTTCAAAACATGCAACCGAAGGAGACAATATGGACTATTGAGCAATGTATATTCAACAATCAGGAACAACAAGCCTATGTCATTATGAGTGGCTTGACTGTAGTCGGTGTTGGGGTATTGGAGTGAGTAGTCCTCTAAATCGGCTATTAGTATGGTTTTTGTAACGTCCTAATTTTTTTTGAAACATAAACTCGAAGGAGACAATTTGGACTATTCAGCACTGTATACTCAACAATCATGAACAATAAGACTATGTCATTATGGCTTGACTATAGTCGGCATTGGGGTACCTATTGGAGTGAGTAGTACTCTAAATGTCCATGGTATGGTTTTTTGTATTAAAAAAAATCCAACACTTTATAAAGAGTTGAAATTTTCCTCATCAAATATATAAGAAACATTCTTATGTTCTCATTAGTGTAGTGGTAGATTTTTTATTTGTAAGTTTATATTTAACCAATGTTTACACACTCATACCCCTACAATACCACTACCAACTAAGCCTCTGAGCCGAAGTTGGTTGGAAAAATCGCGGGAACAACTAAACAGATAAAAAAAAATTGATTTCCAGAACACCAGAGCAGCTGAGCTTGCTACGAGCCAAATTCAATATGGACCAATATCACAACCATAAGTATCACCTCGCGTCAGGCGAGAATTCTGAGTTTGCTGTTGTAAAAATGATATTGATATACCCAGTCTTCGAAGTCCACTTTCGGTACTTCGCCAGGGAGATGATGAGATTGTCTGACAGCAATAGCTTGGTTTGGATGACTTCGTATAGGAATAAATGGGTGCGTTTAGACTGGGAAACCATACTAAGAATAATAAAAATGTAATCCAATCATGGCCCTTTTACACGTTGACATGTTTTTGCCCTTTTTTATGCTACTGAAGTGACAGGACTGAGGCTCATCTGATTGTAAGTGGTTGGTTCCGCCCATAACAACATAAATTCGACACCTTCATAATATCCCCGTATCGGGTGCAACTGTCACCCGATACGAGGATGTTACGTCTTATGCGCCTTTTTTTTTTTTTTTTCGTTGAGAAATGTCTTTGCATACCGCCCTGCCACGGGGAAACAGAGCGGTTATGTGGGACTACCCACTAAAACTGCACGGTGTCCTCCTCTGCCGCTTAGTGGCGGGAACACGGGAACGTCTTATGTACCTGAGATTTCGCCGGCGCCAAAACCCTTCCACCGGAACACAGCAATACGAGTGCATCACTGCTTGGCGGCAGTCCCAAAAATATGTATATGTCACTGCGCTTCGGTTTAGAAGAATCATTACATCTTGTCTGATCGTATATGTTTAGTTTCTTTTTACGGTTATTTCCTCTTTAAGGAAACATGACTGAATATTTGATATTGATCGAGTCATATTTTACAGGCTGCACATAAGGCTAACTCTCTGGTATCCGCCATGGTCCCCTTGTTACCGAGAAAATGTGAGATCGCCTTTATAGATGTCCCAGAACTGATAAAGTTATCAAATATTGTTAAAAAGATGTGAGTAGATTTACAAATCAAGAAAAAGTTTACACTATTAAGTAATATTATTTATCAGTACCTACAAGAAGTCACAAAGAACACATTTATTAAGTACCAAATAATCAAAAAATTTTGAATTTTTCTTCTTCTATATGGCTTTTTGTGTCTTTAGCCACACAAATTCTGCCAGTGTCTGGTGTTTAGCTAATGGATTCGTAAATTGCTGGGGCGAGAGTACATAAGAATATGACAAGTGTAAACAGGTGGGTCAATAATTTTAATAAAATTGATTACTCTAAAACAAAAGTTTGAATTAAAATAAAGAATCCTGCACCACAGATATAATAATACTATACTAACGAAAAAAAATTAAGACCTCACAATCACAGATAATCAAGTATAACAAAGATATATAATAATTACAGGACCACAACTTTAATTTGAATGGTTTTAAAATAGCAGAATTCGAGACCTGCTGCGGTTGTATAAATATTTCCTATATTATCTTTCATGTTTTAATGCACTAGTTTAGGATATGCACCGTAGGTCAGTTAGTAATTACAGTTCTAGTGTGTGGCGATCCGTCTCACAAAATAGAACACGGATTCTCATATATTCGGTAGTCATTTTAATAGATTGTAACTTCGTAACTGATAGGCACTTTCGGTGAATTCGACCCTATGTGTTTTCTTTGCAGTTTGCCTTTCTGCACCTGGTTTTTGGACAAGAAATTGACAAGCTTGCCTATTATGAACGTGAGCACTAAAATAGTCGTGATAGGCTCATCAAGAACAGCCATGGGATTCTTGAATACGTTACTGTTCGAGTAAGCAAAACTTTTAGTTTATTATAGATACAATGTCTGCCTAACCCATTACCGATTAAATATTTTTTGCACAGTTCGAGAAGTTCCCACCAAGAACGGGCATTTTGACACAGAACAAACATCAAGTTTTTGTGACGAACATAGATGTTCGTTCTGTTGGATGTTGTTACTATGAAATATATTTTTACGTATTTACAAAATAAAAATAATTCATAAAGATTCTACGAGTAGAACGAGGACAAGCTATGCTTGTTTAAGAACGAGGACAAGCTATGTTTAGGGCTAGATGGCGCTGCATGAAATGCCCATAATATAATAAAAATAAATGTAAGCATGATAAGCGGTGAATTCATCGCTGTTATCCACTATTAACAGTAATAACTCAGCTAACTCTTTCTTCCAGCATATCATTCATCAGTAATTCGACAGTCTAATTTAACTAGCTACCATTGTTTAATATATATGTATACCGCTTGCCCGTGCCGTCCCCATACTATATAAAAAAGTAACTTAAGACCAACGGTTAAGACCAACCTATCGTTACCACAACATAGTTTCATTCTCTTTTCAGCAATCCGTGTACCTATCTTTCCTTCACCAACGTAACTCTGATATCATCACACGGGCTCCCATACTTACGGCACGTGAACCCGGCAACAGAAATGATGTTTGTACAGTACTACAACAATATGAACAAGTTCTTGAAAAGTGTGCCATACACTTACTATATTAATTCTGTGCAAGGGACTGTGGTAGAAATTAATAAGTTAGTATACATACCGATTTGCTGCAATACTTTCTTCATCCCTTATTTTCCGTCAGTAGAGATGTTTTTTTTTTGAAATTCAATAAATTAATATTCGTGAAATATCGGCACAATTGGCAAAGATTTCACGTCGCAAATATACAATACAAATAAAAATAATACTAAAACCTATAGTCGAAAACCTATAAGTAGTGAAGTTGGTTATACGATTTTTAAATAACTAGCTTTATTTAAAAATCGCATAACCAACTTCACTACTTAAACGCCCAATTTTTCAACCTTTGGGATGAAATTCATCTGATATATTTTATTCTAAACTTCCTTTTTGAAATCAGTTAAAAATAACGAAATAACAGATAATAAAAAATATGGTTATACGATTTTTAAATAACTAGCTTTATTTAAAAATCGTATAACCAACTTCACTACTTGAACGCCCAATTTTTCAACCTTTGGGATGAGATTCATCTGATATATTTTATTCTAAACTTCCTTTTTGAAATCAGTTAAAAATAACAAAATAACAGCAATATATATTTTCAGATCAGATAAATATGTTACGCTTACAAATGGAAGTAAGTATTACTATGATCTTCTATTCCTGTGTTTTGGCAAGCAGTATCAGCATCCGAACTACTTGAAGCCACTGTCCGATAGAAATGCCAGGTAATTTTTAAAATGCACAATTTACTAGACATGGCTATGTAGTCATGATGACACAACACATTTTTCTTTTACTTATAGATGAATTTAATGACAAAACTTGCTGATGGTCTTCCGGTAATTAATAAGTAAAATTAAAACGTTGTTAAAATATTGCCATACAAGTTAACTTGAACAGCAAAACCCTTCCTTATCACAAAATTTCATTCAAATCGTTAGAGCTGTTTCCGAGATATACGAAATAAATAAATATATACACGTTAATGTTATTTACATTTAAGGCTGTTTTATTTTTTATATTTAAGTCTGTTCCAATCTTGATCGACCATATACCTGGAAGAGACTCCTAGATGGTACACCTATAGATGCAAACAAAATGGACCCCTATTCATTTTAAACTATCTACTATTGTCTACGCATTATAAGCACAAAAAAAGTTATAGCACGCATTTCAGATGTGAAAATTACGTCCGACTGGATGTCCCAACAAGCAAGTTCGAGCCAGAAGCAACCAGTTACGATACTCCGGAAAATGTATTCATCGTAAACGATAAACGTCAGGCGAATAAAGCTCTCAAGTTCGTGAGAACATGCCTCAATGAGGAAGTTGATGGTAATCGCAATTGATAGTAAACAAAAATTCCTGATAGAAACTCTTTGTTAGAAGCCGCTTCTAAGAAAGAATGTTAAAAAAACTCATTAAATTATTTATTGAGTACTTAGGAAGCGTCTAAGATCTTGGCTCAAAGGAATGATTTGTATGTTGGACGAAAACGGAAATTTTATATATACCATACGTGCTCGTCATAGTCCCGACCGACTGAGCTCTCTATAAAAACATTTTTTTTTTGTAGAATATCGCTTTTTTCAAATAATAAAATCATACAGATATACTTAAACAGCAAAACCCTATCTAAAAACAAACTTGCATCCAAATCGTTAGAGCCGAGATACGCGAAATAAATATACAAGAATTTCTCGTTTAAAGTATTAACATTATATTGTATTGGGTGTACCAAAATTTCCCACTATGTTCCGCTACTGCCGCTAAAACATACGTGAACCGGAGTATCTGTTGCAGATTCCTATCTATCTATTCACTTCTTATTTATTTCCGATGTCACATGTCTTCAAACTTTTGGTTTCAAACGTGTGAGTTTTGAAACATCGACTTTCAGATTGAAAGTCAGCATCTGTATTTCTGGGTTACTACGCATTCACCACGGTTAATACTACATAGGGGTTAATATACGCATTTTCATCTTGGTCTGAATAAGTGACATTGGTTATACCTACTTTGTTTCAGCTAAAATCATCGTATATGGAGAGACAATAAATGCATATTGTTGTTTGGCTGCCCTGTTAGAAATGGGTGTGCCAGCACAAAACATTGTCTTTGTAGAGCCATTCCCGCCAGAGCATCCTAGCAAATCCAGAGTTTCCTTGTTCTGTAATGTTAATGTAAGTGAAATTAAATTCAAACTTCAGTACATAAGATATAAAAGAATATGCAATGATTCTTTATGTGACTTTAATGACGGAATTTCTGGACGCTGTTATTTCTGGGTTTAAGTGGTTTCCTCGGCCGCTAAACAACAGTAATAAGACTAATGTATTATTATAATAAAACTAGAATTGCATTGTGTAGCGGCTGTCATCCTGGGACGTTACAACTCAGTAGTCTTTTTTATCAAACTAAAGTGACTGGATGTGCTGAAGGCCCATCTGATGTTAAGTGGCTACCTCCGCCCATAACAACAATAAAACGAGTTATGTCCTCCCCGACGCAAGAATGACTCAAGACGCGTCGCGTTGCGCCCGTCACCCGAGACGGTGATGATGTGGGCGCCTGTGTTTTTAACAGCACACACACCTTTCCACCGGAACACAATAATGCGAGTGCACTACTGCTTGGCGGCAGTACTTCTCCGGACGAACTAGGCACAGGTTTCACTACTTCTACCACCCAGGAGGTATGTGTAGGGACTCAAAGTGTTCACTTACGGAATCGAGCAACATGGACCCCCCAAACCCATCCAACTGAATAACGCGAGTGCACCACTGCTTGGCGGACAATTAGCTGTGATGGTAGTAGCTACAAATATGTTAATATTGTGAAAGTAGAAAGATTTCTTATAGGTGGACGAGACAGTGTCTCGGGTAATGGAAAAGTTGAAAATCAAAGTTTACCGTTCCTATTACTTCCAATCGTGGAACGTTACGGACAACTACGTCACGCACGTAGTATTCCTGTCACATTTCCATATGGCAACTCTGGAGTGTTCAGCTTTCTTCTATTATGGCAAACGAGGCATCAGTACTGAAGCGTTTTTTGGTAATTATTCAATGTCAGAATGTACCTATCTACCTAATAATTATGCATCAACCAACGCGCGATTAATTGCACGTTGATTGATGCAGTAATTCTTACTCCGATTCTCAAATGTCAGTTTGAGGTCGATTAAACGTTCCTCAATAATATTAATCAAACTTAAACTTATAATGACGACGGCTCCCTGGCATACTTAGTAGTAGCCCTGCTATTGAAGCGAGGGGTCCCTAGTACGATTACCGGACGGGACACAAATTGTGTGGTCATCATGAAGTTTGTTCTGGGGTCTTGTGTTTCTGTATTTGTCGATGCTATCTGCGACACAGGTAATCCTAGTGCAGGGGTGTGAGTGTAACGTAAACGTTTATTTACTTATAATGATTTATTCCTTTATATCTCGGGTATAGTTTAGAAACGTTAGAGCAATCATATCTGTGCGCATGGAACGTGTCACAAAAGTAGCATAAGTTACTTCTTATAATTTAGCCGGTCCAGCCGTTTCCAGTTTTAGCGAGACCGCAATTGTTTTTTTATGTATAAAGATAAAAAAAAATAACTAGATATTTTGATTTGTCTCTATTTTCAGCTGTAAACAGATGCGGCATGGCGTATGACGCGGGTATCCTTATCGACCACGAATTCCGTACCAAGGACCCGTGCATATACGCGGCTGGCCCAGCTACCGCCTACTACAGGAAATACTACGCGTCCGACATGAAGCACAAGTACTTTGATAGTTATGAGGTTGGAGAAATGGTATGTTTTTTTCTGATACGGTGTGTGACATGTCTAAATGTTTATATCTCTAAGTATAATAGCATAGAGCAGGTCGCTGCTTTTGTCTGCCTGTTTCTACGCATCTAAACCTCGCAATGGATTTTGATACGGTTGTCACAATCATTTAGCAATTTTTTCCGGAAGTATGTTTTATATTTATAGTTATATGTTTTATAGTAGTAGTAGTTATGTTTTATATGTATATTATAGTACAAAAATACTGAGAATTCCAATGATTTTTTAATGATATAATAATATATCGCTCAAAATGATATAGGTACTAGGTATATTATTTTGAGCGATATATTATTACATTGCAGGATTGTATTGCGACCAACGTTACACACATTGTACAACCGGGCGAAGTCGGGGAGAGTCGCTAGTATCTATATAGTTAGCCCACAGCCCATGTGATGTTAAGTAGTTACCAATAAACAACATAAATACGACTCGGTTCTTCCCATACTAAAGTCTGAAAATAAATCACCAATAGTACGCTTCAAGTGTCAAGTGTAATTTCACCTGTAATAACGCCATAAACGCCATGAAAATATTTGGTTTCAGTTGGGAAAACAAATAAGGGATAAATTAGACCCTTTATTCTCAGAGAAATACTCACCTGAAGAAGACATTGACAATTTTTGCGCAAGCAGCTTCTATTACGTTACTGGATCGAGTCCTATGAGCTCGAAATCTACATTTAGTTTTCAGGGATCAGATTCGTTAGTATTGGTGTTTAGTTAGAAAACATTTTATTCACCTAATTACTATTTTTTCGCAGTGTATTCTGTTTTTGTTCTGTTGTTTTTTGTTTAAATGGTAGGATGCTGGAGAAATTACAAGCATATGAGACATTACATCATCAAATCTTAGAGTTAAGGACGTAATGAACCTTCTCGAACTTTATAATTTGTATTATCTTTATATTTGTATTTTCGAAATTTGTATTTTTTTGCTTATATTCTGTTTCGTGGACACCGCACACATAACATATGGTTTTTTATAAATAATAACATAAATAAAAAAGAACTAAATTATATTGAATTGCCAAGATTTGCGCGTTCCATAGACAGGAAGGTTTGAATAAAAGTTTCGAATGATTACTTTAGCAGTTTCTACATGCATAAACACACTTGTTTACCAAACTTATATAGAATATATGATATTAAACAAATACAAAGGACCAATGAGCTATTTGAAGACTATTTGCATTGGCAAAAGAATCGCCACTTTTGCCAATGTAAAAGTGGCGATTCTTCTCTGTAAATGTAAATTGAATATTTTCAGCCTGGAATATGAATTCACTAGAGATAAACTGCCAAAACTAAAAAAACCGAGAGTTATATGCTGCCGACTGCCAGGAGGCTTGCAATATTTGGAAGTGCGCCCAACCGGAAAGAAATTACCTCATTATTACTTACAATCCTTGCATTTCAGTGTACGTTTCTCCTAGTTCCTACTGCTTCTAATATAGTTTTACATTAAGTAGCAGTAGAACTTGTGCCAAGTTTGTCCGGAGAAGTACTGCCTCCGAACGAAGAACTGGAAGATTACGAATACAGGGTAATCTTCCAGTGGAAGGGTATGGGCGGCGGTGAAATCATAGGTCCAGAGATATAACAGCCCCGTCAAAAAAAACCTCCAAGGTGGTTCCTTGAACAAGTTAATACTTCATGGAATGGCATTTGTCAATAAAACATTATTCAATTTATTATTCTCCCTCCAACAAAAAATAATGATTAATAATCTTTACAATGTAAATATATCTTAAACTCTAGTTGAGTTTGATTAAGATATATTTTCATTGTAAAGATTATTAATAATTAATTTTTCACTACCTGGCAAGTGAACTACCAAACCACCTCCTTGTTGGGAATAAAATACATGGATCTTAGTAGGTATTATTAGTGTTATCAACTAGAATTGAGAATGTCACTTAATTTTTCAGGGATATGCGATGGAGACTTTCAAAGGCGGATATTTCAAAATTCATTTAAACAATGATCTCATAGTTGACGGGATCACTTGCTTGACTCCCGCGAAATATTCGATGGAAAGCTTCAAAAATATATTTGGCCTCTCTTCTGTTGTGCTTAATAATGTGCATTTAAAATATAATGTAAGTGTTTTACTTCTTTGGTGGTTCTTTGGCCATCTCTACTTGGTCATCTCTACTGTCGAAGATTTCAAGCAGCCTGAGCCTCCAATGTGACTTTTCGACTAGTATAACCAGGAACACGGAAGCGCAGAGTTCAAATGCATTCATATTTTTCATATCTCGCCCCAAAACCTTTTTTGTTAACAGACAAACAAATTGGATGACTTCTACGAATTCTTCCGAATGCCGTGGGCCTGCTTTTTATACCATGACAGAGCCGATGAGCTATTCGCTATGGTCAAGGAACTTTTGCCGAAGGTAATTGATTCACAAATGAGTTTATAGCAGCGGAGTCTTGAGTATTTATAATGAACAGCAACTATTATTCCTATTGTACTATGAGAACATTACTGATAGAATGCTTATATAGTACTTTTTTTGTAATTTTATATATACCTGGGCCGCTGAAATTCGCTCAGTTCTTTATTGATTTTTTTTTACAAGATATTAAATTATTCACGTGAACTTATACAGCAAAACCCTTTTCTAAATACAAAATGTCATTCAAATCGTTAGAGCCGTTTCCGAGATACGCGAAATAAATATATATATATAATACAAGAATTGCTCGTTTAAAGTTTAACTTATGTTTAATATTATTTCGCAAACAGAATAATTATCTATACATATAATAAAACTGTAGACTTGCCGTGTCTGTACATTAAAGATTTTTGCAAAATAATAACTGGGAGACGTTAGGAATAAGTAATAGAACGTAAAAAAGCATTTTTTGTAATTTTTGTCTGTTTGTCTGTTTGTCTGTATGTTTGTGCGCACTTTACGCAAAAACCATAGATAGTTATCAAAATCTAGGTACTAACAAATGTTAAGCGGAGTCTCGAATAATGAATAGGGTTTATTTTATCAAAATCGACTTACAAAATAAAAAGTTATTCAATGTTATATTCAAAAATATTTGTGCGCACTTTACGCAAAAACCATAGATAGTTATCAAAATCTAATTACTAACATATATTAAGCTGAGTCTCGACTAATGAATACCGTTTATTTTATCAAAATCGACTCGCAAAATCAAAAGTTATTCAATGTTTTATTCAAAATTTTAACGCGCCTGCCGAATCCTGCATGCTTGACTCGGTGTAGCGAGCCGGTGTATTGCAGCATGAATACGAGCAGGCGCTTGAAGGCAGATGACACGTTTAGTCGTAGTTTGGGTTAGTTAATTAGACAATTAGTTTAAAGGCAGTTTTTTTTTGTACTTTGAACTGCGAAAAGTTGATTAAGTTTGATTACGAGTTAAGCTGCCTGTCAAACGAGTCATTTACTTGATGGAGACCTACATTACACTGGAGTAACGCCATGGCCTTATATCCGGCTGAAAATGGCCGCATAGGTAAATCTTCTTCAGGGTACATCATCATCATCATCATCAGGGGCGAAAGTACATAACCCTTGCGACATTTGTTATCGATTTTGCTGATATTATCTGGATATTCAGATGCAGCACATTTATTGAAAAAGTATCATTATAAGTTAGCGGAAGTCTGTCAAAGAATATGCAGCTCAACAATGATAACGAAACATAAATCGATGCTTGCTAGCTATCTTTTTTTTTTCTGAGTTAGTTACGTATCGAGCTGAGGGCCCACCTGGCGGTAAGTGGCGACCCACACCCATGACAACAGTTATGCGACTCAGTATAAGATTTGGATCTTAGACTGAGTCGCACTCATCCTGCTGCGACCATCACCCGAGACGGGGATGATACGTCTCATGCAAATATAATGCAAGCACTTCTGCTTGTGTGATTCCATGTGTATTGGCAGTACCTCGCAGGACGAACTTGACACAAGTTCTACTGTTACTTTTTGGTTGCTGCTCTAGCACCACTCAGAGGGTACGTGTAGGGAATCAAAGGATACACACCTGCGGACGCGAGCAACTAGATCCAATAAATTGGTACGGGAGACTTATTTCTCACCAAAGCCGTCTTGACCCAAATACGCAACCGAAATAAAATTGCTCCCTCTGTTTCCTAATTGGGTAAAACAGCTATACACATAGTTACATGAAACTAAAACCGCCAACAAAATGTTTAAAATCCCAAAAACTTGGAAGTCTTTGAATCTGGAACTTGGAACTTGAAGACCTGTTTGCAACATTTCTAGAAATAGCGACAAAGCAAAGGTTCTACGTGATTGTGCTTAGTAGTATGGGATCAGTGCACAATGGCAACCCGTAAAACAGTTAAAGCGATGGACCGAACTCACTGCGATATATTAGATCCGCCTATAGATATCACCATGCTCTTATGTGGTGTTTATAAATGGAGATACTAAGGTTGATGAAATTAACGCATGTCTTAATGTTCGAGTCTGTGGGACAACGTTATACCAATGCATTGAACACTAAACATGCGGCCACACACCTCCTATGTATTTTGTGTATGATGATCTAACAACACTGATACAACATTGAGCAGTGTCCCAGGGAATGGCATTGAACACCATTCAACATCATTAACAGAGAAGTGGAACAATAAGACGATTTTTTTTTGTCAATGGGTAAATACTTTGCGTATACCTTGGGGAGGCGTGAGGTTATGTGTGACTCACCCCCAACACTACTCAGAAATAGCAGTACTGGGGAAATACACATTAAACCCCCTTGGTGTTCCTGCACTACGCCTTCACGCTTGGGGTACGGGTACGGTAGCGGCCCCAGCAGCGTTGGTCTACGCGTATCGGGACCCCAACACGATGTCTAACTCCCTGTGGTGGCGTGCCCGAAACACGAAGCACGCCATCCTCCTGTGGGGACCTCATCCGTCGGACGGCAGATTCCCCGGATCTACCACCAGGAGGTTCCCGTTAGGGTGACAGGCGGCGCTCATGCGCCTGCCTTCGCCGACCCACTCTCCTGCGTCTACCAGGGTGAGGAGATTCTTCCTCCCTCACCCTCGCGGCTGCTTCTTTCTGCGAGGTTACTTCCTTGCAGAAAGACTGAGCTGCCACCCAAGATCTCCCGCTGTCAATCATGGATAAGACCATAGTTGACAGCAAAAAGTTTCTGCCTATAGCTGCGGTCAGGCGGGAACAATAAGACCCTACCATCTATCCCATCGAATGTTTAAATTTCTAGAGTGCATCTGGACTCTCATCACACAATATATTAAACTAAATGTCGGAATGCCCATTGCTCTTTTATAAATTTATGTCTTCCTAAATTATGTTACAGCACCAAATTGAAAGTCAAGAGTTTAGAGAATTCCTCTCATTCCTATCAACTGTCCATTTAGTTTTAAACGCATTCAGTCTCCGGTGAGCCTATGTTCCGCAGTGATCAGACGTAGTCCTTATATTGAGTTGCTTTTTGCACAGTCCGCCTTAGCAATTCAAATATTTTTTATGCGCACGTTCCTGAAATATCCTGAAAAAACGACTTCTATAGTATAGTTTACAGAGAAGCATTATTGTAAAATATACATTTGCAATGGTTGCAGTTTCACTTACGTAGTTCATCATCCAATCAAGTCTTTAATCTTCCCAGTTAACAAAACCTAAGTAATATGGTAAGAATCCAACGGAAATAAAGTATTTTGAGATTTAATCATAACATAATTTTAATACAATAGTAACGACCAGACATAATAAGCATCTCATTATATTTCTATCTTCTAGGCTGGGATAGATCTAAGTCCACGCGGACGAAGTCGCGGGCACAGCTAGTAATAGAATAACAGAATAAGAGCGTCGCTGGTCGCTGGTTCAAATCCACACGTGCATGTTTGACTTGCAGTCTTTCACATTTAAGTAACTCAAACAATTGCATTTGTATTATTATTGCGAGACTTTATTTTCAGGGACAGAATAAAGGTGACACAGTTCAAGAAGCTTTGCGCAAAGTTGAGACTGTACATGGTCCGGGAAACCATCATTCGGTTAGTGTTAAAATACTCAACTCATTTTAATGCTGTTGAAATCTCCGACATTCAGTTATTAGGTACCGAACCATAAAGTTCAAGCCTTAAGGCTGAAATATTAAGCTGTAATGTTTTACTTGACCAAGAAAATTATATTATATAAAGAGTTCTATCATGGAGGCAAAACAAATGCCCGGTTAGATCTTGCTCAGTCAAAAACATTTAGCATTTTCTTCGGTGAGCATCATTTAGGAACCAGTTTCTAATCTACGTGTAGCTCCCTACTGGTTTCTGGGGTCCAGTTGTTCGCATTAAGTAAGAACCCTCTATTATCCCTACCCAAAGTAGCAACGAAAAGTAGCAATAGAACCCTTGCCAAATTCGTCCTGAAACTTACTGCCTCCATACTCAGTAATGTGCTGCTAAGCAGTGATGCACTCGTTACCATGAAGGGTATGGGTGCCGGTGAAATCATAGATGCATCAGACGTAACATCTCCGTCGCTACTTAAGTCGGTTGACCTTGATCGTAGTGCTGCTATGGGCGGTAACCAATTATCATCAGGCTTTCAGTAGGTACAAAAAAAAAACACTTTACTATCTAACAGTTTAAACCAGATACTCTACTTTTTATCAGCAGTCAATATCAAGCAACATCAAATTCGGGCTACGCAATAATTTCGAAGCGTCCCCGTACATTGAAGCCATCACCGACTACGTGCTCCAATGGCTGTCTGAAAACGATATCCTGCTACCGATGTACTTGCAATCATCACAGCGGATTGATTTCGAACACGACATTGATAGGAATCCGATTTTTCGGAAGAAGAAAACGACTTTATTACGTCTGATAACAAAAATAATTTGAGTGTTCATTAAAAATTAACAGCTTATACTTTGGTATCATTTCAAAATAAAATTGATTATATTTTAGTCTCGTGTAGTATGTATTAAACTGAACTATTTATATAATATCTTTGGAACTGAGTGATTATTTTCATGTCATGTTCGCCGGAAATCGTGCTTTGAAATAGCTAGTACCATAAGTTTGAGTATCTCAGTAATGCACAATAGATTGCTCTTGATTATAGTGATATGCGTTCACTAAAACAGTACAAACAGTATATGTGGAGAGTTTAGTCCGCTCTCCTCATCTTTCATGGGAGTATTTGGCCTTCTCTGGTGTTTTCAAGCTGTCTGAAGGTCTCTTTCGTTGATTCTTTGATACGCTGCTTCACTGCGCTGGCTCAAATCAAATGGCTAATTATCACATAATTTTAATACATCCTCATTTTATCGCAAATAGCGCCACGAACCGCACAATTGTCATATATAATGACAATAACACTGACGCCAGAAATTATTTTCAGTTGTGTTTTCTAGATTTTATATTTACCAATATTTTTGTAATAAAATATATATATTTCCTAAATCATGGCTAAAGGTTGCAAACCGCCTTTACAGCTCAACGAGCTTCTAATACAAAACGTAAACACTTGGGGCAATGTTCAATACAACATACCTCTCAGACTGTCTAACTTTGAGACGCGGAGTGCAACAAGTACCGGTCTCCGGCACATACCTCCAATTCCACATAGTTTAGACTGCGTAAGTACTTGAATAATGGATAGTAACAGTAAGCATGGAAATTATGAATATAGATAGTGCCATCCACAAAGACGCGACCGCACTCTTCTTCCTAATCGTTTAAAATACAAGAGTACAACATTCCGCAAGTGTTTTAGTTTTGTCGATACACTCTAAAGCCTATGCTCTAAGCCTCTATGCTACTGTTGTATCGACAAAATTAAACTTTAGCGGAATGTTGCACACTTGCAATATATAAAGGATTAGGAAGAAGAGCAAGGCGCATTTTCGTGGATAGCACTATCTGTAGTCATAACTTAGATTAGTGCCACATATTTTTTCCAATTATTTACAACAGATTTTTAGAACCGATCTTTGTAAAATTTCTATGGTAAATATCTTATAAAGTTCCAAGGTAACAAACATAAAAAAATTACAACCGAATAGATAATAACCCTATACTTTGGAAGTCGGTTGGAAAAATATTTATTAGAAACAAACCTTTTTACCATTACTGGAGTTGATAATTTGGTTATTAATCATTAGTTAAAAGTCAAGTACTTTCATGATTCTGAATGAAGTTTTATGTAACTAAATGTTCGTGGGATGAGTTATTAGATGCATATAATGGCGGTGACAAATTCACCACTTCTTACGTCTACGTTCCACGATATTATAAACAGAAACATAGAAAGTGGCCCATTGAATTGAAGCTCTGTATCTCTTCGGTATTTTATGTATTTTAATGTAAATATGAGTCTGATTTTAGAAAATAGATGACCCACTTCCCGAGCGTTTATGCGGCCGAGACATGGTCGTCGAGAAGGAAACCTACAAGACGACGACTGGAGAATACAGCGTCAAACCCAATCCTAACAAGGCCATGGAGCGAGCCGACTGCTCCATCAACAACCGACGGGTGATCTTCATGACTGGAGTTGAAAAAAGAGTAAGTTGTTAAAAGGAAATTATCTTTACTATTTTGTAATATGCTATTAATAATAAAAATACTAATAATAATAAATAAGGATAGCATCCCTTAATACAAGTTAAGGGAACTAGATAACTGATAGAATACATACAGTACTTTTTTTTGTAAATACATTCATACAAGCATTTGTATGCGACAAATGCTTGTCCTGTTACAGTTATATATTGTTACAGTTTGTTCCATAGTTTGATCACTACTATGCTCGTGGCGTAGCTTGGTTCACGGTACTTTCGTCTTTTTATGTGAGTGCTTGCGTGTTTCAAAAAGGCGTCAAAATGTCAGTGGTTGCAAAAGTCTTTCTTTTGGGTCTGAGAATTTTGACACTACGATTTACCATTCAATTATAGGAACTTGCTTTGCTTGGTTGTTACAAATTCCGAGCTTAGTCTATCATCAGTGTCTAACAATAGAATAGGTACCTATCTGAATATCTAATAATATAATAATAATCATCATCATTTATTGACACAAAATTGGTTTCTGATATCTTTTAGTAGCTAAAATTGGGACTATGTAACTTGTCTCAGATGAGATTGGTTACAAAAGCTTGTCTCTTCTCTAAATAGTATAAAAGCAAAGTCGCTGTTTCGTCTGTCTGTTTCTCCGTTAACTTCTTCTAAATCACGCAATGGATTTTGATATGGTTTTCACTTATCGTTTACAGATTTTATTCCGACAGGTTTATATATATAATACATGCATATTATAGTAGAGAACAGTTGAGAATTTCATAAAATTGTAATGATGTAGTAATAAACATATTTTTGGGTAGTTAGCTAATGCTGGCTAAACCTTACGAGATAGATCAAAATGATGTACTACGGAATTATATTACGATCTATGTCACACATACTGTACAACCATGTGAAGTCGGAGCATAAGAAGTTGATTGTTACTGTTGAATCATGTGGACTGAGCTATGCTATCCATCATGTGTTCAATATTGTGTTAGTCAAGTTTTTACAGCAATGTGTAACTTTCAGCTTCAAGGGAAGAGCATAATCCAGCCCATTTTGATATCAGAGATGAAGGATAACTACAGGGGGCTAACTAAGACTCCAACAGCACCACCTGACGTAACCATCCTACCACCAGATCCTGAGTATATATTTGATGTAAGTTTCATAATGTCCTATTCGAAGTCGCGACGCGTTATGGAAAAAAAATTCGACATTTTATCAAACTCTATTTTTTGGATATCCATCCTATTGTAACGAAGCTAAAACAGTTATCTAATCTTACTTTTATACATTTGACAAAACAGCCACAATAAATAAATTAAAAGAATGTATTTGCGTCTATCATCTTTGCAAAGAGCCGAAGACTAAGGTCAAGGTCAAGGTAAGGCCCTTACTGGATGACATAATCATCGTGCACGGTAGCCGTGTTGCACGATTATTATTCGTGTTACCGAGATATTTACCAAGATTTGTGAGTTTTGTTGACTCACAAATCATGGTAAATATCTCGGTAACACGAATAATAATGTTCAAAACCATGATAGTTCTAAAATGTGTTGCACGATGATTAAGATGTTGGTACCCATCACAGCAGTAACGAGATAATCTCTTAGGTCGTTGCTGCAAGCAGAAATGAAGCTCCTGTAATTCCGGACAACGCTGGCGGTTTCCGAAGATTACTCGACCCCTACGTATCTACCCACAGATCTTTCTACAAGCCCTTCACAGCCGATGACCAGTACGGGATTGGGGCTAAAGATCACATTACTTTCTACTCGGAATTCAATACGCCAAAGGTATTATCTCTGATTGTTGTTTTTCGTCGGTTCCATAATTGGACAAACTTCTGGCCTTGATCAAACCTGTGGTAAGAAATATATTCTCACTTTGTAATGAATGTATGGGTGTGTGAATATGACTCCGCCCTTTCTCAACAGATGTCGTTTTTAGTATTGTTTACGTGTACTAATAAATGACCATACTTGTATTCGATAGTACTGAATGTCAGCTATCTAACGCATTTTATGATATTTGGTTGAAGTGTAAGCAACAATTGTTTTCACCTTTTCGAAAATGTCGGTTTTTATTCCAAATAAACGTCATTTGCGGGAAGTGTTATTACATTATTTTATTGCGAAGAAAACTGCAGCGGAAACTTATCGTTTGCTTGTGGAGATTTATGGTGAGCATGCTCCGTCTAATACAACTTGCAAGGAATGGTTTCGACGATTTCAAAATAACGATTTTAGTACTGAGGATAAAGAACATGGAAAACCACCAAAAAAATTTGAAGATGCTGAATTGGAAGCATTATTGGCGGAAGATTCTTGCCAAACTCAATCAGAATTAGCTGCAGCATTAAATGTTGATCGTTCAACTGTTGCAAAGCGTTTACAAATGATGGGAATGATTCAAAAAGCCGGTTACTGGGTTCCACATGATTTAAAAGAAAGAGACATGGAACGTCGGAAAACCATTTGTGAAATGCTGCTTCAAAGACAGCAAAGAAAAGGATTTTTGCATCGGATAGTCACAGGAGACGAAAAATGGATACACTACGAAAATCCTAAACGCAAAAAAGCTTGGGTGAAACCAGGCGAACCAGGCCCATCACAGCCAAAAATAAATATTCACTGTGCCAAGGTCATGCTCTGTATTTGGTGGGATCAGAAAGGTATTGTATATTATGAGTTGCTCAAACCCTCTGAAACTATTAATGGAGAAGTTTACCGACGACAACTAATGCGTTTGAAGCGAGCCATAGAAGAAAAACGACCAGAATGGGTGAATAGACATAACAAATTAGTTCTTCAGCATGACAATGCCAAACCGCATACCGCAGAAGTCGTAAAAAGATATTTAGAGGGACAGGACTGGGAAGTGTTACCCCACCCGCCATATTCACCAGACATAGCTCCTTCGGATTACCACCTATTCCGGACGATGCAGACAGACCTTACTGGAGAAAAGTTTACTTCATGTGAAAGTATCAAAATTTGGATTGACAACTGGATAAGCTCAAAAGACCAGGACTTCTTCCAGCAAGGAATACGAAAACTACCTGAACGATGGGCGAAGGTTGTAGCTGCAGATGGAGCATACTTTCAATAATTTTTTTTTTAATTTTGTAAGCGAACAAATGTGTTTTATTTTGACAAAAGGGGCGGAGTCATATTCACACACATAATATATTAAATTATTGTGATAATTACTTAAAACTGTTATCACCAGGATATCAAGCATTTTCATATAGGTACCGAAAAATAAATGTTTTTTCTCTATTCGGTTGTATGTTTTTTTTAGGTTCGAGGTTTTGGCCCTAGGCTTAAAGAGATGTGGATGCCACAGACGTCTAAGGTCCACAGAGCTGTCTACGATAGGATTCATGTCAAGAAGGAGTGCAAGGAAGTAGCCGCTTGTCATAATCCAGTCGACAACATCAAAGGGTATGTTTCATGTTCTTTATCAGCAAAGGAGTAGGTGATTATTCACTTCATAGAAATTTAAGGCCACTTGATAAATTTGATGCGACGTTGTTTTATAGAGTAAGTCAATTTTATAGTAAGTTACTCAATGACAACAAAATAGTGGACAATGATAGTGCACAACAGATGTCCACTGTGCCATCCTTCAGTATATACTATCGATAGTTGTTCACTTTGATTACTTCCTCTATAATTGCACAAATGAAACCTTCGGTTCCTTCCTTCGATTCCTAAAGAGGCTTTGGTATTTCTCGGTGTAAAAAGTTTGAGATTATCCATACGCAGCAAATGAGAAATTATCTCTTCCTCTCTCCAAATTCGATAGCCTAGACCTCAATTCTTTAGCAAAGTAGCACACACGCAAGCACGTGTCTGTAATTATTAGATTACGCGATACTACTGGACTTATGGAGCAGGAAGGTGTTCAGTTGTTAGGAAACTTGTACGAGACCCAAGCTCTAGGGTTTCTTGAAATTGCGTGGCAAGCAATTTATGTGAACCACCAAAGATCTGTATCTGGTTCTGGACATTTCCAGTTCTGAACCGAATGGATTGCACAAGTAACGTCTAAATGGCTGATAGTAATAGCTTCCATAGTTTCTATAGGTTCACCCGCATTGCTTACAACGCTTCGAGTGCTCAACGGGCATGGACCAAATACCACGTCAGATATTTTAAACTAGTAACATTGAATATGGAAGTGGCAACAGTGTAGTGATGGCAATCAATAGCGTAGCATTAAAACTCAATATACTAAACTCCTTTCCAGAGTTTTCGTGTCAGAAACAAAGTCAAAATACAAGATTCCGTTTGCTGCCTCTTCCCTTGCCTCCTGGTCACACGGGGAAACCTTCGATTTGGCACCGTTTGCTCCCAATCCCTTCCAAACAAACATCGCTCCGTTTATGTACTGCAGTGATTACTGCCACATAGCCCAAGGAACTCCGCCTTACACCGTGATAGATCAACTCCACCATCCAAGGAAAGTGCACGAGCGGTGCAAGAGAGGATTAATTGTGTCTAGAGATTACGAATGACAAACGATTTTGAAATAAAAGAACTTATGACCAAAGCGTTATTTTATTTATAAAACAGTGTTTGTTTTCATTAAAATGGTCTGTCACTAATCGTTGGCGTGATCAGATACAGGGTGTATTTTCCCATCTGTAAAAAAGACTATAAATCTTTAAAATGTTGAAAAGTCTGCCGTTCAGATTCTATATCCAGCAGAGATTAGCATAGGAAAGTTTAAGTACCGTCTCGACGGGCGAGTGTATCGCGGTGATGTTCTTCCTGAGTTATGGGTTCCAAATAACCATAGAAAACTGTCTCCACACGGTCATATTTTCGCGGCCATACAATATTGGGTTTTGAATTTCTGCCCTGTTGAAGAGGCTTTGAAAAAAAAATGATTTAAGTTTTATTGAACGGACTTTTTGGAGATATGTTCCCATAAGAGAATTGATCACATAAAGACAGAATAAACAAACAGCCGGTCTAGTTCATACCTTAAAACCATTGTCGGGGGCTAAAATGTCCCCAACATTTCTAGTCGTCGCAGTAACGAGGCAATCCGTTGCAAATCGCGACGATAAGCTGGCGGAACTATCGTCGATAATATACACGGGTGGATTCTTCGCGATTTACTCGCCCGTGAGCCGAGTTACCTTTTTGGTGCAGTTGAGTAAAATATGTATATGGTACGTATAATTGGAATTGCAAATAACATTAAGAATTTTTACCAAGGTAGCTATTTCTTATAGTATTCAATTAGTAACTTACTCTGAACAGCTTTTGTAACTTCATTTCAAGGTTTTTATGACTTATGTTGCAGAAAAATAAAGAAACGGAATTCTGTAAGAAAAAAAAGTGTTTAACGTGGTGCCAATTTTGTTGGCGTCAAAAAATATTAAAATCGATATTAATAGCTTTCAAAATATTGACGTCCCTTTTTTAAAATTAAAATAATGTCTGCAAGTTGTTTTGCAATTTTAATTTCATGGTTTACCTTGGGTCTAAACACGAAACAACTTACGCATTGTTGGAGAGGAAGGAAGGAGGTCTCGCATTCAGTTTAAATTTTCTGTAAATATCTTTTTATGATCGTGCTATGTTAACATATTTCTTCTTATCAACTTCTGGTATTATCATGAAGAATCACATTCATCCTGTTAATGAAATGAAACAAATGAGTAAAAAAATAAAATCACGCCAAGGTATTCATTAATAGCCGTAAAAATTACCTTTTTAATGGAATCCTAGCATGAACACGACCTTTTTACTTTTTACCAAATCTGCTTTCTAATTCTTTCTTCATTGATGGATTGTTCTGGAAATTCTGAGGTAATTAATAAACATGCTTTAATGGACCTATAAACTGCCAGAACTCTCTTTGGATCTGCTTACCCCTGGACACGATTCATTTCCGCATTTTTTCTTTGAATCATCTTCGCATTTCTGAAATACAAAGTTATAATCAGAATATCAAAGTCCAAGTTAAAAATGCTTATTTTGTTTGAAATTTTATCTGAATATTACAAAGTGAAACCATGTTTTAAATTAGTTAATTCACCAAAAGTTCACGCGTTGTTATTGTTAAGTTCAAATCCTATCAAGACACACCTACGTTGAATAATTGATTGATTTAAAAATTGAAAACACGGACTTTTATACTTTCATCCATTATTTTTCGCCCTTAAGAATACTTTTAAAGAAAATCCAAATCACAGGAAACCAAAATACGCAGGAAACCAAAAAAAGAAACATCCAAATCGGTATACAACGGGCGAAGAAAAAAGTCACAGAACATGCAAATCATGCATTGCAAAACATGCAAGTTTCGTTTAGCAAATTGATGCTTGCTTTAATTTCAGTTGTATTTTAAAGTGCTTCAAGCATAGCTGTAAAATCAACGGGGGTTAAGTATAATTCTAATAAATATTGTTCGAAACGGAAACGATTTCCAAAGATGGTACGAAATTTCGTACCATCTTTGGAAATCAATTAAAACGTCAGCAGATTTTGATTCATATAAATGTCTGTTTTGTGTGTGCTCTTTAGAATAATAAAAAAACACATCGTTATGTGAATTTGCTCAATTTCATTTTTCGAAAATGTAAAAATCCCCTGCTAGATGTAGTGATAATGATCTTCAAACGACTCGATAAATTTTCATAAATTATAGCTAAGAACCATCTAAATCACGTCAGCTTTCAAACAGAAAAAACCGCATCAAAATTGGTCCATTCGTTCGGGAGCTACGATGCTACAGACAGACACACAGATAAACGTTATAAACGTTAACACACTCATACCTCTGCACTAGGATTCCCTGTGTCGCACATGGCATGGACAAACACAGACAGTACAGTCAAACAAGACAAACACCCAAGACCCGAGGACAAACTACATGCTCACCACACATAGTGTGCCCCGGCCGGGAATCGAACCTGGGACCCCTCGCTTCGAAGGCAGGGCTACTACCAACTACGCCACGGAGCCGTCTATAGATAGATTGATAGTGTGTATAGAAACACACTACAACACTCCTCGTTTTCGGCTGGGTTCAAAATTATTAGCAAAGATTTTTTTTCAGGCGTGTAGATTCTGTTAATTTACCGGTGGGCAAGTTTCTTCCGGCGGAGGTGGAGGATTTGGCCTCCTAGGACCCCGACATGGAGGATTGTGGAAGCACCTGGCTGGAGTGTTGCACGGAGCAGCAGGCCTCGCGGGCCAGTAACAAGGCATCAGATATGGAAAGCAGGACGATGGCGGGATGCAATGAGGAAGATGGTGGCACGATCGGGCTGCTAACGGCTAGAAATACGATTATTTCTAAAAAAATATCTCGTTGGTGGGTGACTATTTACTTTCATCGAACTACAGGTTATATAAATTATTATAGAGTGCAAAAATTGTATGTGAACGTTATTATAACTCACTTTTTGTAATATACAGCTAGATCGCGGTGTTACTTCCAATGGCGATGGTTCATACTTGGGCTTTCTGTTCAGTAAAATCTGAAAATAAGATTGGTTTTAATCTTCTAGAGATTTGAATTTTTAGAGTAAGTTAAGATACTTTTATTTCAGAAAAAGAAAAAAACAATTAGGGTTCTGCGCCAATAAATGTATTCCACGCGCACGAAGTCGCGGGGTATAGCTAGTCTTATTATAAAAGTTCAAGTGCTTTCAAGGGCACCATTACTCTGATGACATGAAAAATATTAAAAAACTGTGTTTTTACCTTCATTCCAAAACACGTAGTGCAGTCAACCAAGCACTTTGAAGCTGGACATGGGCCCTGAAAAAATAATTTTAGCATTACTTCAAAACTCGACAAAAATAATATTACCATATTACAATAACAATATAAAAAAGTTTTACTTTGCAACTACATTTTCCTTTTGGACATGGAGGACCCTGAAACAAAATTCAGAACTATTTAATATCTTTCCTAAGTTTCCATTAAAATATACTTCGTTATTATTTAAATACTTACCGGTGGACAGGGCGGTAGATCCTGTGGAATAAAAATAAAACGCATTAGAAAACGATACGTATCTATATTTTTCATGTAAATGATTGTATAATGTAAAAAATCTAAAAAACGATACCATATTAAAAAGATCGGTATACAACGGGCGAAGAAAAAAGTCACAGGAAAGCAAAATACGCAATTTTGTTTACTTAGATGACATATTTTTCCAGTTATTTTGATTTAAAAACCTATCTATTTAACAGATTTTGATAATATTTCTATGGGACCAATCTGAAAGAATATCCTTTATAATAAAAAGACACTTAAAAATCGGTTGGCAAGTGACGGAGTTCCTTTGGAATACGTTTGGAATGTAACGGAACGAGCTAAGTTTCACGGCCTTTTGATTTCACCGGCACGCACACCCTTCTACCGGAACACAGTAACGCGAGCACCACTGCTTCTCCGGATGAAATTGACTTTATGTCGCTTCTTTCGCACCACCGAGGAGGTAGGTACGTGCAGGGACTCAAAGGGTATTCACCTACGGATGCAAGTAACATGCCCCAAAAATAATTATTATCTAAATAAGGAATCAAAGTAGAAGCTACTAACACAAGGTGGTCCGCATGGTGATACACAAATTGGGCAGCACGGATCCACGCAACAACCTCTGCAGCCGCCGCACTGGAAATATTTTTATAGATATACAATACATTGTTAGAATCCGCTAAATTTGTTTGGAAATAAGATCCACATTTCGTCACTAGATGGCATGCAGTACACGTAAAATTAGAACGCGCTAACGTTTTATTATGTTTCTTTATTATGTAAGTGCTAATTGTTATTTGTGAATTAAATTATATCCGAGTATTACTATTTCTGTACAGCATTATATTACTTGTTCCCCCTCGCTATTGGTACCCTATCGATTTGGAATTTGTTCATAAATATTTGTTTAGATTTGACAATTAGATAATAGAGATATATATTTATTTTAGGTATAATACATACAACGATGCAGTATCGTGGTTTAACATTTCAACTTATTTATTAAAGTTTTTTACTTAATAACATAAATTATAACTATACAATGTAGACGTAGAAAGAATAATATATTCGCCTCTGAGTAAAGCAGATTTCGGGAAGCGTCCAGGCTTATCCAACACAACTTTCAGAATACCCCTTTGTGCCCTCTCCAGTTTTATCAGTTTGATTTTGGAGGCTCTACGCCAGTTCATGTTAATGTTGTTAATATTAAAGAGATAGAGAAACAAGATTTCGAGCTGCAAGATTTGTTGCAAGTCATGAGAGTTTCATAAGGTATATTATTTTCTTACTTTTTTGACAGATTCGAGATTTGTTTCTTGAACTTTTTTTTCGTCTATTTCTATTCAGAGGCATATTGTACGATTGGTGATTTTGCATGAAGAGGTGTTACCGAGAGTCATAATCGGTTTTAGAAGGATACAGTCTGATGCATGAATTTTAATGTAATCATTCGATGGATTATTTAATTACACAAACAAACAAAAATATAGAATAACAAAAAAACAACAAACCTTCAATGATGCTGGTAAATCCGTGTTGCTCTGAAACATAATGATGAAGATGATTATGTAAACGTAACTGTGTTTTTTTGTAGTCAGTTATAATTCGCTCTGTGTATTGAATTAGATACATCGGTATATTATGGTGAACTTACCTTGTGTTTGCAACATCGATTCCCGCAACAGACTTGAACTATAGCAGTCTGATGGAACACAGGTTTGTCATCATCCTTGCGTATTTTCTTTGATGCCCGTGATCCAACGATGGCAATGTTTGACAGACCAAACATATTGTGCTCTTTATCGAGTCGAAGTATGGTAGATAGATATTTATCGCTAAGACTCATGTGTTGTGTTAAATTGTAGTCGGATTCTTGACTACATTCTGAAGCAGTAGTCGAAGATTTGGGCGATATAGATGGGGAACTGTAATAATAAGAAATCGTTTTAGAGATGCTGCAACCAGTTCTTAAAATACTTGGATATTTTGCTACACAGTTAATTAATTTCACCTTACCATTAGATAATTGACGCTCTCCGCCTACCTCTAAGGTTAGCACCTGTTAAGGCGTTAACATTTCTGCAACGATATTATATCTTTGTATGCACTTTTTAATCTATTAAAAATGCATCCAAATGAGGATCTTACCTTGAATCTGGAGCACCATCATGATTCTCGGTAAGCCACTTCATTTTTGTTAATTTCAGTATATTTGGGTTTCCAGTATAATATGCATCCTCGGTATCTTTTTCAGATTTATCGCTCTCCTCGCCTGATGATGCTGGCTGTTGGATAAGGCGTGAAAATTGACTTCACAATAAAGACTTCAAAGTGATTAAGAGTCGACTTTTTACACTTCCCCTAAGGATGAAACTGTGAGGTGAAAATAAGTTCTCCGTTGGTGAAAATATCGCGCAACAAACATGCAAAATACATCGTTCTGAAATCGGTTAAAAACAAATGAGGGATAAAGAAAAAAATGTTTCTTACGTAACGTATCGTTGAATATGCGTGATTAATGTCCGGTTTCAAAACTTCCTGCGATTTTCGATGACATTCCACAAGCTCATGAAGTGCTTTTGATCGTTCTACTCGAATGTGATCGTCGTCGTCAACCTTGAAAAATAATGTTAAAAGACGTTAAGAGTCTACAACCCAGAGTGCTTCTCCGGTAGGTACATGAAAGAGGATGATGCATAATACACCCTTATGCGGGATGTCAGTGCAGGTGTAGTCACCACCATCCAACATTATAATTAGACGCCAAGAGACATGAAATGTAACTACTTCAAAAATAATCTACTGATATAAATATCATTAGATCATTATCATTTTATAACTATTTACTTAATAAAAACGTGAAAATAGAGCCAAGAAGGAAACGTACTTTGGTCTCTTCGAAAGACTGCCATAGTTATACTAAAACCGATAATTAGTGGTCGTATTATTATATTTTGGATTTTTTTTTACTCAAGAAAGTGTTAGCTGTGTGATTCATGGTGGCGTTGAATTAACCACCTGTCTCGTCTACGTTCCCGCGATTTAACCCACTAATAAAAAGTAGCTCATTGAGGCTTGAACAGTATATCATTTATCCAACCTGACTTGATCCAGATAGATCCATAGATAGTTTAAGCCGTGTATCTAATGGAAAGTCGTCATTTGGCTTGACTTCATTGATTAGGCACACGTAAGTGAGAAATGTGTTTTGGTCGGAGGCACTCCTGGCTAACTTGAGAGTAGCCTGTGGATACATGGCTTAAGTTTTGATAAATTGATGGTGTTTGCTGTTAGCTCTGAGTATTTCTTTGGTTTCACGTCATCTGTAAAATAAATAACATACAATGAAAATTTCATTAAATATTGTCTGTAACTGGTTGTTCCTGGGTGATTACTAAAAGAAAACTTACTTTCATGTTTGCTATGCTAGAAGAATGGGAAAAATATCACTTGGCCATTTTGCTAATTTTTTCGTAATAATTATAAAATTGTAAATAATGCTTTGACAAATGGCATACCCATATCTGTCAAACATTTATTCTTCTGTTATTTTTCCGCCACACTAAATAGGCTTACTACACAGAAAATATTATTTTATGTTGTTGTATTATATAATATAGGAAGATTGTTCCTAAACACAGAATATTATACTATCTACACAATAAGGGTAATGGTAAAACTTTCCTGTTTGGTTGAGATGTCTACACTGAAAGTTGCTGATGACGCATAAATGCGTTTGAGCATTATATATATACTGATGTATACTTGGTACATTGTGCATTGCAAACAGAGGCTAATGATCACAGGGAAGAACAAAGATAAAAACGAGAGGCCTGAACGCCTGGCTGACCAGCAGAAACCCTCAACTTCATGAACTTCATAGAGGCACATGGAGGACTGTTAGAAATGTAGAAACCTTCTTTTTATGTGAGTTTATGACGGTACGAGCTGGAAGCCCCTCTGGTGGTAAGTGGCGATCCCCGCCCATGACAACAGTAATGCGACTCAGTATAAGATTTGGATCTTATAGTATAGATGGATCCGCAGAGAGAGAGAGAAAAACATTGTAAATTAAAAAAAAAACATAAAAAAAACTTGGTGCCGTACCACCTTGCTAGTCTATATCAGCATCAGTTTAAACTATGCAAACTGGCATCGAAAGCATCCGAAAGATAAAAAATGTAAGTCTTTATTATCTGATTAGGAAGTAATGTTAATTGTCTAAAAAAACAATGTCCATACCATGGTGTGAGTTGGCCCCGTGCTGACCTTTTCACGGAAATGCGTTGGCCATAAAATACCACCTCAGCAGCGTAGTGGGGCCTGACTAACCGACTGCAAGGGTTAAAAATCATACTCTCAGAAAATTACCCAAGTAATCGAATAAAGGCCAGACTATATATTCTACTAACATTATAACTAAATATAGGTATATTCCATAGAAACATTGTTATTAGTCAAAAAGCCGTATGGATATTTCTGACATAATAATGTTACCATGGTAATCTGTCTCTAGTCACCTGTTAGTAGATACTCTCACACATTTGTTTTCTTTTGCTTTATTCAATTTTTAATATTAAATTATTGATTTTAACGCGAAATTTAACACACTATACCAGAGCATCAATTATAAGTTCACTGACTTTTTTAAACTGGCTAGAGCCGAAATTTTCACCAATATAAAATACGTTCATTACTCATTAAAAAGTTTCTGAAATGATCTAATGGTGTGAATGACACCGCATACCACAAAAACTAAAAACTAACAAAGGAATGTCATAAAAAAGATTTGATTTAGCGAAGATTACACTCCGTTGTTACGGTTCGCTTGCATTGAAATTGATAAAGCAGGTTTGTTACTCTGTAAATTTAATAGGTATTCGTACGTTCCTTTTACCCAGAGCTTGCATTTTGAAATGGGCTTTTGATCAGAGTTTTTGAACATTGCATTGTCCTTTTCAAATATTTTAGTTATTCAGTTAATTTTTTGTGTCTATTATCTATTAGCTACACTTCAAACAAGTTACAAAAATTGACTCGCAAGTTTTTGTCAAGAACTTATTTATGTTCTTAGCTTAGCTTTTCATCTCAAGACATGAGTGAAGTTGTGTACTATTACTATAAATATAATTAGAATGATTATTATGAATGGTTCGAACATAAACGCTATATCAATTAAGTTTAACAAACCTTTTGTGGCGGTGAATCACATCACGTCAGAGGTAAATAACTTTTTATAACACTGCCTTGGCAAAAAATATACAGAGACACATATAAAAAATATACAGAGACATCTGCAATATAAAAATTTGGTTTTAACTACCACGTTTGTCTGGATGATTTGAATATTTTCAGCATATATTATAATTATAATTAAATACTCATGGTATTTTGAAGCTATTGTAACTTGTTAGCCAATTGGTAAGACACCCACCCTTTTGATGAGAAAAAAATCGCTATCACTTTTACATGAGTTATATCAATCCCAATATGTTTCAGGCCTTGCTGAATCCTAAGGATTACCTTAAGAAAAAGTTTTTTTTTTTAAATATGGTTTTCAAATATGCAAAGTATAGTTTCAAAATATAGTCAATAACTTTATTAGTAAGTCTGGTAACAGATTAAATATCCCAGATTTATAATATGACTACACTTATCTTTTTGCGTGTGAATTATACCCAACCAACTGTTGTTTACCTCTGGTCCATGCTGGTCGAATCGGAGGCTTTGTACCGTAACATTTTTGTTGTGGTCCCACCGCCAGTCGTTTGCATCATTGTGTAAAAAGTAACAAGTAGTTATCTAAATTAATTTCGAAATGTATTGATATTTATTGTTAGTCAACAGTATTGGAATCAACAGTATTAGCCATATATTTTTGTGATTCAAGTGTTAAAGTGCGCTTATAAGTACCGACAATGCATGTATTATTTATGTTTCTTGTGTGCATTTTTGAAAGGACAGTAAAAGCACAATTCGGAAGTAAGTAAAATTTTAATAAATTTACAACTATTATATTATACTGAGGAGCGTAACTGAGATCAAACTCATTGTTTCATTCATGTGTTTGCTCTTCACATTAATAAAAACGAACTCGCAAACCTTGCATTTCATTAAACAGTATAATTCTTTAAACACTTTCATAACTTTTCTTTCAGTCGCCAAAAAATAGTACTTAAACCTGCGTATGCACAAATTGCGCTGATTCCTACATGTCAAGCTAATAACAATTTGTCAGAATAAGCAATTCAATCGCAAATAATTACTCCGTCTCCCGTCCCACAAAAATTTTTACCCTGACTGCTGTAGTTTAGGTACCGCGTGGGGCTAGGTTATACCAAACTACAATTATTAAGTTAGCACTACACACATGAGCTAGCGTGTAATAATATGTCTGCATATGATGCACGCGAGTCAATAATTGCAGATGACACAATGATGGCACAGCCTCGATTAGGACCATGATACCATCTATTACCAAGGTCGTACTCTGCAATTTTGAGCTACAAATGAACATAGTTCGATCTGATTTAATATTCTCAAAACCATCATATCTATGGACCTGTTCGTTGAAGTAAAATACGTGCAAACTTCGCCTAGGAAGACTGTTGACTGCAGGCAAACTGTATTGCGCTGGTGATATTACAGGTATATGAGAAATTCCATCATGTCTCACAGTGACTGCTGCAACACGATATGACATGCATTTTCTCCTTCGTATTGTCGTAGGGGACGTAAGCTGTCAGCACGAATAAATAGATTCCTAACCCGCAAACCAACACCTTCAGATTTGATTTGATCGTTCGTATCCTCCGTGACTTGGGCTACACTAACGTCTCGCTTAGTGGTGCTATATGCCTTGATTACGTTTAATATCCATTTAATACGTTATTTTTTTTCAGGTATAGGACTAAGTGTAGGATTAGGTGGAATCAAAAATGACGATGGTACCTTGGACTTAGTGGTAAGTCGAGCCTTTAATTTTGGTATTTGTTCAAAATGTTGTAGTTTAAGTTTATATCGTACCTATATTTATTGTATTGATATCTACTTTTTTGTGAAGCAGCCTTGAATTTTTCATATATTTTTATGTACCTACTAAGGTTTGAGATTCGGTCTCTGCCATATAAAACATATCATATAGTAGTAACTATTTAAGCTGTTATCTTTTTAATATACTAACTGCTTCCACTTCAAAAAGTCTAAGATGCAACCTATTTTTACTTTTTCAGGGAAACTGCCAGCCAAACTCGACTTGCATGCCTATTAGCTCCTGCCCGATTTTGGAAGATCTTCTTGACTTTTCCTGCTTTTCATCTGATAGGTAAAATATTTCAATCGCAGATGTAACATGCATCTTAATTAAAACAGTTTCAGATGGATAACGTGTTCATGTATCTTTAACATGAAACCAAACCAAACTAAATCTAAAAAAATAAGCCGCATCTGTCTCGTTCTATTTCATATGTTTAGAATATAGAGTTTAAAATAATTGAAGCGCTGTCGAATTGAATTTCGGATACGAAAGTAACGAGAATACGACATTAAGATATTTATTATATCTATTATATCTCGACAAACAATATGAAATAAGTAGGATTTGATCTAGCACGGGCGTCTTCGAAACTTTCAATATATTTATCTTTGATTTTTGTTCACAGTGTTGTTGGTTATCTCGATGTTCGGTGGTAATGAAAATATTTAATTCGCAGATATTTTCATCGACTAAACCAGTTGACTTGCGGCCATTCAAATAACGAAGACTGGGTCTGCTGCCCTTCCTGTGATTGCGGTAAAGTTTACCAGGATGGCACTCAGGAGTGCGGCCAGAGCATGGTGAGGGGAGTTGACTACGATGGATTGGGTGCACATCCGTGGGTTGCTAGGATCGGGTTCGCGCGTAAGTATGACCTTTTCAAAGGCAAATATGCAATATACCCGTTTATAGTACTTTAACATGCCACATAGAGTTTAGCCATGGAAGTGATTGATGATAATGGCAGTTCCTTGTCTCTCTTGTTTTGAAAACAGTATGTATAAGCCAATAAAACTTTTGTTCCAGTAATTATTACTCGACCAAGCTAAGACCCATAAAATTATATCAACAAGCCTTTCAGAATATGCCAGTTTGCATGTTATGGCAGGAGTGAAGACTTTTTCGGCTTAGTATAAATTGCTTTAGTTCGTTAACTGACAGGGTTGCGCTTTTTTCCATATGACAAACGCAATTTCAGATAAGGAATCCGGAAATGTGAGGTTTGCTTGCAGCGGGTCAATCATAGCCAAGCGAGTCGTACTCACTGCCGCGCACTGCGCCTTGGCTAAACCTGAGGGTTACAAATTGTGAGTATCTACCACAGACTTAAAATTGCACGTATATTAGTAGTATTCTTAATAATTGGTTTGATTTTTTGGTGATATGCTGATTTTCTTATGACTTTTTTCTGCTACTGTCTTAAAAAAAATCAAATTTTCTTGAAAGCGTGAATATAAATGCTTCTGGATACTAACTTACTTGGTTTGGAATTTCTGAAATCAATATAAAAGTTATTTGAAAAGTTTTAGTATTGAATCCGGTCTTGCTAAATCAAAGAATTACATAATTTGCGCCAAGATAATACTATATTTTTTGCGATTACTGTAAGCCCTATTCATGTGTCTAAGCTGTGAGCTGAAGTTTCATAACAATATTGTGCGGTTTATCATTTGATCTAAGTAATATACTATCTATAACTTAGATCAAATGTTAGTTTAATCGCACATTATCGCACATTCTAGTGGCCTACTTTTCTTAAGAGTAGGAATGTCTACATTTTTTTTTTGCTTAACGGTTTATAGGAATGTTGATAAAGAGTCCATAAAAATCCGCTAAACGATTACCATTCTCATTACATTGAGTTCCGAAGAGAATGGTATAACTGCTTGCTTAACAGGTCGATGTGACGCGACTTCAAAACTCAAAGTTAAGTACGAGAGGACCCGAGTCGTAATGCAATAATTATGACGATATATTATATTAAATAACCAATCGCTGTGCTTACCAGTTACCCTCAGTCACCAAACATTAGTTCCACGCTCAATGCTACCTAATTCTTCGCTGTGCTTATGAGAATGTCTCGGACTATTCCAATAGCATATGTGCATTTTATATTTGACTTTAAGCTAAATGTAAAGGTAAGCAGGATATCCTTTGTTTAATGATTTGGTCTAATATCAAGTACAATAAACCGTCCACTCGTTCAGTCTCTAACTTTTAGAGGCTCGGCCACGTTTGTAGGTGAGACCTCTTTAGTATATGTACCCCAAATGTAGTATTGGTGCCAAAGGAATAACTAAAAGTGGCAGTAGTACTTGTGTCTAGTTCGTCCGGAGAAGTACCGCCTCCGCACTTGGTAATCTTCCGAAGAGTAGTAATGCACTCGTCATCTCTATCCGGTAGATGTGGTGCCGAATACATAACATGTAATTGCCCCGTCTCGGGTGACAGGAGCAACGAGATGCAACTTGCTTCTTCTCATTCTTAGGTTGGGGAAAAACTATGTCGTATTGCTGTTATGAGCGGAGGGAACCACTTCATCAAGTGTACCTTGAGCTTAGTCAGTCAGTTAAGAAGTACAAAAAAATATTGCTAGATCGACAGTGGTGGTGGGTGAATGGGACACCGGGCGCAGTCCTGATTGCAACGACTATTTCTGCGCGCCGCCGACTCAGGCCATCAAAGTAGAAAACGTGATAGTCCACCCCGGTTACGAGCAGAAGATATTCCGCCACGATATAGCGCTTATTGTGTTGAAAGAAGATATCAAGTTCTCAGGTAAGTTTAAGACCGATGTTTCTTATTAATTTGCAACTTTTGGTGAAACAACTCACTGATGACTGGAGATATTGTAAATAAACATAGCAACACCTGTTAAAAATGTATGGAGCTTTTCTACTAGATAACAATTTTGCTTTGGTTATATATCCTCAGTTATCTGTTAGTATTATAGATTATGTCTGTTCGTCTGTATCTGTTAGTATGAGTATGGCTGTATGTCGTTGTACGTCATTAGACTGATTTATTGCTGTTTTACTAATTTATCGGCCGTAAAAATCACAAAAAATGACAAGCATAAAATGTCACGTGGTGTTTCTGAATGCAACCGAAGCGAAGTTTCTTTGGTCATAACAGTTTGAACCATCACATAGGTGCAAAAAGTGATACTTCCATTAGGAGTTTCTTGCTTGTTCTTTCCACGTAGGCTTGGATTGGGTTTGATCTTATAGAGGTCAAAGGAAATAATAAATGTGATTTTGACTTTGACTTTCATAGATAGGGGACAAATGAGATAGTGATTATTATTATGAAAAGGATATTAAACTTAAAAATAAGGGACCCTTTTTTATCCCCCGATTTTGTTATCATCAGTTTTCTAAATTCACTAGACGTATTCACGTCAAAACAAGCATTAGTGTGTTGCTTGTTTTGACGTCCTATGCTGCTCATGCAACCTTGGCCATGTCCCAGGTGAGTGACATGATAAGTGACCACCCTTTGACCATTTCCATTTCAGTGACAGCCGCGCCGATCTGCCTCAACGATAAGCCGGAAATCGTCATAAACGAGCGCGCTTCGCTCGTCGGCTGGGGAAAATTATCAGGACAAAACAACGCAGTAAGTGACATAGATTAGAAACAGTTTGTATGTGAAAATGTATGAACGAACAGATTTGTACCACAGATTACTGAATTGTGCAAGTAAGTATAGATTGATATCTGACTGTATGTAGATAGGAACCTAATTATTTTGACCTCAGTTGTCTGCTATTTCATGGATTCAATTTCAATGTTACGATAATTGTAGTGTTGGATGATCACGTTGGGATGAAGGCAGGTAGTAAATTCAACATGTGACCGATCAATCAGATTCATTTTATTTTGAAAGTTCAAGGACTAGTTTGGTTTTTCATATCATCATGAATAGTGGTGTATATGTAAATGTACTATATAATGTATGTAGAATTATCTGAGTTTTATAGGCCGGGGTATCGGAATAAAATAGAATTGAATAAGATGTTAAAAAAGGGAGTGCTCTTAAAAAGTTTGTAATAATATCTAATTTAAATAATTAAATGTAGTTTACACAATATATTTACAGCCCAGCCGCCAACAGCAATTAGAAGTGCCGCTAGTGCCACTTGAACTCTGTGAAAAAATTTTCGGCGACTCAGTTCCGGTGCACGAGGGGCAGATGTGTGCGGGAGGGGAGGAAGGCAAGGATGCCTGCTCGGGCTTCGGGGGAGCCCCTCTACTTATGACGAGAGATGGCCAGTTTGTACAGGTAAACTAAATTAGATCTTCAATGACTTAAGCGGCTAGGTACAAGGTTTACCAGAATACTCAGCGACTCGGTTCCGGTGCATGAGGAGCAGGTGTGTGCAGGAGGGGTGGGAGGGAAGGATACTTGCTCGGGCTTAGGGGGAGCCCCTCTGCTGGACAGTTTGACGGCTCCATAAGTTAGTTAGTAGTAACCCTGCCTTAGGAACAGATGTCTGTTGGACCAGAGCAGGCATCCTTCTCTTGCTCCTTGCAAAGGAAGGATGCCTCCTCGGGTTATCAGGGGAGCTAAGTTATTTCAATGAAGTATAGAAAGGATATAGAAGAATATTCGGCGACTCAATGCCCGTGTACGAAGAGCAGGTATGTGCAGGAGGGGAGGAAGAGAAGGGTGCTAGCTGATCTGATGCTTGAACATCCACTATTCGAACTGCGATTCCTTATTTTGAACTTAACTCCTATACTCCATTAGTACATTAAATTTTAAAGCCAATACTGTTAATTTCAGCTCGGAATAGTGTCATTTGGATCCGAAAACTGCGGCAGCGAAGGAGTACCAAGTGTTTACACGAACGTCGCTCATTATTATCGCTGGATCGTCGAAAATTCTCCATCATAACTCTACTCGTCTTCCTTAAATGATGTAGTGCAATAAACGATTCTCTGATTACTCTGTTTTGATGAAGAAAATGCGTTATATTAGTTGTATTTTGGATTTGAATCAAAGTTAAAGAAGAGGCTTTAGACACGGCTGTGTTTTGTTTGCTACGTGGTATCTTAGAAAATTGTGGCCCGAATTCAAAGATTTTTTTATTTAAAAGGATTTACCTCCATGTTTGAAAGGATTTAAACATGTCTCATACAAGTTTCACAGAAACTCTCATTCTTCAGAACAGAACATTCTTTCATTATATTCATATATAACATTCCAATATATCTTGAATTAATCCATGTTTTATATTTGATTGATTGACCTCACCACTTAGTAGTAGCTCTGCTCTGTAAATCGTGTAAATCGATTAATCGGAAATTTTTATTTCTGATTAATCGATTGTTTAGAACGTCCATTATTTGAACGTTTGGGTAGGGATGTACTCCCTAGCGCATTGAAGTACATGGGCTTTAAAATTAAAAATATGGTAATGAGGTATTTGATTTGGGCCCTGTATGAAAATAATGTTGCGAAGGCCGTATGCCTACTCAAAAAATAAACACAGAGGTGTAAAAAATAATTGTAATTTGATTTATGTAATTATGGTGACGGGACGTTTTGACGGCCCATCTGATGTCGTGTGGTTACCATCGCCCGTAAACAACAGCTTGAAGTCTCAGGTCCTCCCTCACAGAAGTATGTGTCATATCGCCTTGCGACCATTCCTTTTTTTAATGCCGTTTAAATAAGACTGAAGTATTATAAAAGCGATGGCAAGGTCTTGCTTCCGGTATTAATAAGCAGACTGTTCCGAATAGATCCTCCATAGCTCTATCCTGGATTTTTTGGTTGAAATGCTGGAATACACAGAAATATATTAAAACTCGTTGCATACTTATTCACAGAGCATGATGTCCTAGTAGTGCGAATATGTAATCTAAAGACATAAAGGAGTTTGAGTTTGTGGTAATTTTTCGAGTGACAGTTCTTTTTCCACCAATTATATATACAGTGAAACATAGAACTTCCTCGTATTTTGAAGTCGGTTAGAAATAAATAGTTCTTTCTGTGTTGTGTGCTATTTATTATACTTACCCCGTTTAAAGTGACTGTTGGTATGAATTTAGGTGCGACCATATTCGTAAGGTGCTCTGAGTGGAGCTGAAGATTTATTCCTTGTCTCGAACTAAGGCATTGTCCTACCTTCAGGACTGGGAGGTTTGCTTCTTGAACACACTGAAAATTAAATAATACGATCGTATAATAAAGAGTTTCGGCCTTTTTTTTAATGCGAGTAAGTAACGGAGCGAGCTGAAGGCCTACTTAGAAATGAATGGTTACTTCCACCCATGACACCAGCAATCCACCTCGATATAAGATTTGGATCTTACACTAAGTCGCATTCATCCTGCTGCGTCCATCACCCGAGACGGGGATGATGCGTCTCATACGCGTGAGATTTCACCGGCACCCACACCCTTCCACCGGAACACAGCAACGCGAGCACTACTGCTTGGCGGCAGATTCCAGGTGTGGTGGCAGTACCTCTCCGGAAGAACTTGGCACAAGTTCTACTGCTCCTTTAGCACCACCCAGAGGGTACGTGTAGGGATTCAAAGGGTACACACCTACGGACGCGAGCAACTGGACTTGATTACTTTGATTATTTTTTCCGCTTTTGCAACCTTTGGTTTTACCTACCAAGTTTCAAGATGATTGGATGAACAGTATGTCAGTTTTCGTAGTTAAACATGAAATTACTCATAAATTAATATACTTATTATTTATTATTATATTATACTATTAAAATAATTATTTTGTCACTGGCCTTGAAGTAAATTGGCATGGCAAAGTTCTAGACATTTCACTATTATGGTATGCAAATACTTCTTAGAAGAAATATGTATTGGTTTTCAACAAAAAGCTTGAAATATAAATAAAACAATTTTTAAATCATGAGTAATGTTAAAATATTATATGTAATGTGCAATGCTAAAATAGTTAGATATAAAAAAGTATTTTTTTGAATTATTCATCTTTTTGTATTAATAAGCAATATAATATTTTTTTTTAAATTGCTTTAGTAATAAAAATTTCTTGCCTTATTATTTAAAAAAATAATTATTAACATGGGTGTGGATTAATAGCTAGAATGGGTGAAAAAAATAACACAAGGAAGCAAATATACAATTTCGTTTATTTGGATGACATATTTTTTAGATTTTTTTTTTAATTTAGATTCCAAACTTTAGAACCGATTTTGATAAAATTTCTATGGAACCAAAGATATGAATTTAAATTTTCAAATAAAAAAGATTTTTCCATATTGGTTCATAAATGACGGAGAACTGAGGTAACAAACATAAAAAATCAATCGAATTGATAACCTCCTAATTTGGATGTCGGCTGAAAACATTAATCAAGTACACTGTGTGAGTACTGGGTATGTAATATCAAACTATTTAATAATTATTGCATTTTACAATATTCATGATAACTTATTAATTGCCGATAATCTCTTAGAATAATTACTTTTTTATTTTTTTAGTGTGTAGAATGATTTTAAACTGTCTATTTTTCTATCGTTTTATCGTTAACGCAGTACGCTGTATATTTTACCACACATGATACACGACGACTACAAATGACAATGGTAATATATGAAGTTGAGTAAATAGATGAAATGATATGAACTTACCTGAAAACTCCCCCTGGCTCCAGCCAGTGTCTTCATCTCACATGCTACGTATTTCACGATCTCCGTGTTAGGCCGGCCTGCCATCAGGTTCAGTGCGCAGTCTTGTACTATGTTCCCGAGGCATTCTGTGGGGCCGTGTTGGCATTCGAACCCATTTCTGCCATTGTTTACACTCTGAAACATCCAATATTGCAATAAAAATCGTCCTGAGAAGTATTATATCCACATGAAATCCGCCGCCAAACAGTGATGCAGTGATGTTTTCTGGAAGGGAAGGGAAATATATGAAATTACGGACGGAAAAGCAGACGCATTGCGAATTGAGTTTTCTCATACGAGAATTAAGTTATCACAGAGAACTCTTTCATGAAGATCTCATCGTATCCCGTGAATAAATGAGTTACCGCTACGTAATTTCACATAGTAGTCATATTTACAGACTACAGTTATCAAGAATTTTAGGCAGATTCTAATCTCGGGTGACAGGCGCAACTCGATGCGACTTGGGTCATCTTATACTTACGTCGGGGAGGACCTAAGACATGTTATTGTTGTCTATGGGTAATGGTAAACTATGGCGGACGTTTTAATTAACGAATTAGGTATTTTGTATTATTTTTTATTCTAAATAATACAAAATATAGTCAGTGGTGTGGAACCCTCAGTGTGCAAGCTGGAAAGCTAATAATATTTTTTTTATTATAAATAATCTTCTTGGAAAACACTAAGATTACCTGTGCTTTACCAAAAGGTACCATTACCAACTTCAAGTAATCAGACAAAGAGTTTACAGCAGGCACCAACTGATTGAGAATGAAGTTTCTGCTGTCTGGACATTTGCTCTCATAGTAAACAGTGAGGTGCAACTGAAAAAAATACACTTATCAATAACATGAAGCCAACCCGGCTAGGAAATAGTTGTGAACAAATAGCCATCTCGCTTTTTCTATTGTCTTTGATTCTGTTACTGTCAGACCAGGTAGCCCAAACTAAATAAGGCTAGTAGAGCAGATAGCTTATGGTGATCAAAAACAAACCGTGTTGACAAGACAAGCCTTAGAAATTTCATGCCCATTAAATTCATTATTTTGAGAGTGTAGTAATTGCTCATATGCAATTTCTAGAGAATAACTCAATAGCAGTTGAAGCAGTGAATGGTTTTAAAAATATACACTTGCACGACTATTTCTGACACTAAAAAGTCTGTCATCAACAGATTGAACCTCAAAATGTTAATTAGCAACTGTTAATTTAAGCCGTTAGACAGTTATAGCTACCACATTTTTAACCGGTTTGACTAGTTTGTCGTGTATATCTTAGTAAGGACTTATCACCAGTAGAGTACAGGACAACTTTCACTGGTCCAGATCGCACAAGGCAACGGCCTAAAATGAAAGATAATAAATTTTTAGCGAAGTATCCACATACTTATTATATTTTTTTTTCTCATTGTTATTTTCATTAACATAGACTAACTGATTTGATTGTCATACTGCTATTGTGAAATAAATTAAATGAAATCAAATTATATAATTTCGTATATAATATCAGAAATAACTCTATAAGCTCAAATATAATAAGCACTTAAAAGCATAAACAATATATTAAGGTCAAACGTAGAAAAACTTAAACATATTTTTTTTATATTTACCTAGCCACCAATTTGTGTTTAATCAAATTGCAGAGGGAACTTTAATTTGTAAAGCTGGTTTAGGACTTTAAATTAGTGTGACTTTAACGCTATGTTAGGTTCTTCCAAGAAAACATGTCAAAGAGAATTGAGCTCTTTTCTCACAGAAACAATCGGCAGAACTTTCGTAATAAAGTAATTGATCAAATTAAAAGTCAATCATCGTTAATTTGTAATTGTTCTCTGTGTACCTGTGGCAAGTACGTGTATACTAATGTGCCTATCTTCTACGTTTTTACTCTACTATCATTAACCTCGTAAATATTGCAGAACTAATGAAAATGTATTTGAGTAAAATTTATTTTTAATGACAGAACATGTGTTTTTAGCAAGTCACTAAAAATCATTTTTTAGGGATAAAGAGTAAGATTTTGTTGTTAAGAGCGTGGTGGCCCAGAAGCACAGACGCCGACTTTCATTCTGAAGGTCGCTGGTTCAAACCAACAAGTGCACTAATGAGCTTTTCATTAGAAAAAATTATGTGTGTAATACCACGTTTTCGAAACGGCGAAGGAAAACATCGTAAGTTAACAGGCATGTCTTAGAACCAAAAAATCGAAGAGATATGACTTCTACCAATCCCGATTGTGCTCCCATGGTCTATTCACTCCTATTCACTCTCGACTAACGAGAGTAGGCCGGTATCCCTGCAGCAGGAACATATGGTATGAGCTACCATAATAACAAATTTCGTCCAAATCCATTCAGCCGCTGAGGCGTGAAGGAGTATCAGAGATACATACAAAATGTTGCATTTATAATATTAGTATCATTATTAATTGAAGGCACAGCGGTCATATTCCAGTCCCAATCTTAAAAATGTTTATTCAGAATATAAATCCGTTAAATTAGTAGGAATATAAAAAAAACATGATATATTAATATAAGCTGTACATTTTTTCATGATCAGAAACCGTTTTGAACTAGTCAAAATTTAATTTAATGTAGCATGTCAATTATGGGCTGGAATATGGCCCCACATTATTTAAATGGTGTCCCGAGAGACAATTCTCGTATTTAGTAAATTTGAATGTACTTTACTACATACTAATCTGCTACTACATCTACTTTTAATGTCAATATACATAATATAATATAATATAAATCAGTTTCATGTGGTGATATTTAAGAGTTTTAAAATTTCGGTTAAATTATTTTGAGTAAAACTGTTCGACATATTTAATAGTTTAGCAGAGTACCATTTATGGCGCTAATAATGATTGACAGACTTTAATTTCAATGTTATTTAAATACCAGAACTGTGTAAACAATTTTCACTAACCTTTTGCGGTTCGATACATCCAGTTTGCGCGATGACAACACTCAACGCTACCAACAGTAATTTCATTTTCACTTCTAATATTTATCGATTTAAACTAATAGTAGCACATGTCTATACATGACGAGGTGTTTTTATCGACTGGTACATTTGTTCAAATAGGTGGAGGCACTTATGTACGTTTACCTGCGGGCTAGACAAATCAACTTCCAAATAGTGTATAAATTATATTTACCCATAGCAGTAGTAATGGCAATATTATATCCCATTTTATTTGGCGGCTCTGTCGGGTTAATAAACCGGTACCTAATTTACTTTTGTGTTAATTTATTTTTACAATCACAATACCAAAGTAATAAAATTAAGAATTCAATAATATTTAAGTTATTCTTGGAACTAGGTATGTAGTGGAGTATCACTCGGTATTTATCCTAGTTGGCCTATCCGGACCAACCCACCAAAGCAACGTGCAAAAGGAGCTCTGGGGGCCTATTTAACTCGTTGTGGCATATTTTATTATTTTCATACTCAACCACAATAATTGTACAAGCGTGCAGTTCGACCAGCCCTTCTCTACGGGAAAGTAGACAAACAACGAGATGGGATGGTAGAGTTATTATCACTTAGATATTAGTATAGACATAATTTGGAACGAATATGAATATGACTCCGCCCTTTCTCAACAGATGTCGTTTTTAGTATTGTTTACGTGTACTAATAAATGACCATACTTGTATTCGATAGTACTGAATGTCAGCTATCTAACGCATTTTATGATATTTGGTTGAAGTGTAAGCAACAATTGTTTTCACCTTTTCGAAAATGTCGGTTTTTATTCCAAATAAACGTCATTTGCGGGAAGTGTTATTACATTATTTTATTGCGAAGAAAACTGCAGCGGAAACTTATCGTTTGCTTGTGGAGATTTATGGTGAGCATGCTCCGTCTAATACAACTTGCAAGGAATGGTTTCGACGATTTCAAAATAACGATTTTAGTACTGAGGATAAAGAACATGGAAAACCACCAAAAAAATTTGAAGATGCTGAATTGGAAGCATTATTGGCGGAAGATTCTTGCCAAACTCAATCAGAATTAGCTGCAGCATTAAATGTTGATCGTTCAACTGTTGCAAAGCGTTTACAAATGATGGGAATGATTCAAAAAGCCGGTTACTGGGTTCCACATGATTTAAAAGAAAGAGACATGGAACGTCGGAAAACCATTTGTGAAATGCTGCTTCAAAGACAGCAAAGAAAAGGATTTTTGCATCGGATAGTCACAGGAGACGAAAAATGGATACACTACGAAAATCCTAAACGCAAAAAAGCTTGGGTGAAACCAGGCGAACCAGGCCCATCACAGCCAAAAATAAATATTCACTGTGCCAAGGTCATGCTCTGCATTTGGTGGGATCAGAAAGGTATTGTATATTATGAGTTGCTCAAACCCTCTGAAACTATTAATGGAGAAGTTTACCGACGACAACTAATGCGTTTGAAGCGAGCCATAGAAGAAAAACGACCAGAATGGGTGAATAGACATAACAAATTAGTTCTTCAGCATGACAATGCCAAACCGCATACCGCAGAAGTCGTAAAAAGATATTTAGAGGGACAGGACTGGGAAGTGTTACCCCACCCGCCATATTCACCAGACATAGCTCCTTCGGATTACCACCTATTCCGGACGATGCAGACAGACCTTACTGGAGAAAAGTTTACTTCATGTGAAAGTATCAAAATTTGGATTGACAACTGGATAAGCTCAAAAGACCAGGACTTCTTCCAGCAAGGAATACGAAAACTACCTGAACGATGGGCGAAGGTTGTAGCTGCAGATGGAGCATACTTTCAATAATTTTTTTTTTAATTTTGTAAGCGAACAAATGTGTTTTATTTTGACAAAAAGGGGCGGAGTCATATTCACACACCTATTATAAAAGGGGAATTTGAAGTGGCCTTCGGTGGTAAGGCCATGTACATGCGCAGAGACGATAATCATGTGACGAGGGAAGTACTAAACATAAAATAAGGGAAACGATGACCAGGCAGACCCCTGATTACGTGGACAGGAACCATTCAAAAGGACCTCAAGACGATGGGCTTAGACCCTGAGCATACATAAAAGCGCAAAAGGGCTCACCCCATCGTCATAAGGCATTATATGGGAGATAAGGCCAGGACAAAGAAGAAGAACCAGAATGATCATAAAATACTAAGGGATTTTTTGTGAGACGTTCTGAATTGGTAAAAATTGAATGGACCTATTACAAAATGTCACATCGGGATTCAACAAATCTCACCAATTATGGTCTCGATCTCGGTAACTCGAAAAATAATGTTGATAAGTGATAGATTGACAATTTATACCAAGTTAGCTCGTTCGCAACACAAGTCTCTCTGCGTTGTCTGGTTGTCTGTGGTATAGCTATTTCTTTTAGCGAGATTCCTGCTACATAGTGACACCCTCCAAGGTCACTCCTTATTATCTTGAGTGTGAATTGGCTGTGTGATTACAATTACCTCTGCCTTTTTTGGAGCGGTTACGTTATTTTGCTTTTTCTTAGTTATTCCAGACTGAAATTACCGTGACTGCTGTTATTTCTGCTATTTAAGTATAATTGTTGTATTTCTGCAATAATATTGTATGAACTCATGATAAGATGAAAGTGGCTATGAAAATCTGAAATAGACCCTTCAATTATTATTGTATGTTGTTTTTTTATCATACGGTAAGTATGATAAAATGATCATTATCATGAAAAACATTCACTATTCAGTACATTCGTATATTCTCATATTATTTATTGCCTTGACATATATAAAGCGCATATTGATTATTTTTATGGGCTGTTGGAACTCAGAATTCTTTACGTGGTTAATGATGTACTATCTATTGTAATTAATAATGACCTTAATAAATAATATACTTAACTATGGTTCAAAACCATTACAATAAGAACAACGGGGACTTAACTTATGGATTGTAAATGGAATGGTTAAATACATGTCACTCATAAATTAAATGATGTCTTACGTGTCTTCAATAAAATTCAGTATCCAATGGTAACAAACTGGATAAAACTTTTATAAACGAAGTTACCAACAAGTCCGGACAAGAATGGATGTATATTCACGTTAATAATTATTGTTTTTGTCAAATTACTTTAAGTACCTGGGCGACTCGGGCGAGGGTCGCTCGGGTTTTTTTGAGTAAAACTTTTATTTGTAACAAATTGCGTTTTTACCTGAAATACACACACACAGGTAAACTTAAACAATAAAATCCTACCTAAACACAAAATTTCATCCAAATCGTTAAAGCCGTTTCCGAGATACGTAAAATAAATATACAAGAAATGCTTGTTTAAAATAATAAGGTTAATGATGAAAGAATAAGATAATGATAATGGCATCGGTGTATTTGATTCCTAATCAGGACGCTCAGTTGATAGTAGCTCTTGTCCTGGGTGGGAATTGAATGTACGACCTACACAGAAGGCAGAGCTTCTACCAACTTCTTCTTCTTTTTAATTTTTGGTTTCTTCTACCAACTAAGCTGTGAGGTCATTAAAAATGATTCCGTTGAATATGCCGTGAGAATTAGTAATTATTAATTATTAATTAAGTAATTTTGATGTAATTACCGAACACAGAAACTGAACTCATTTCATGTAAGTATATAAGTACTGTTAGTTTTCTTTATAAGATTTTATCTTCAATATAACAATATATATCAATATATCTTCAAAATATCATACATATCTGGGAGTACAATGTATATACTATTGCAAATGACAAGATTAGAATCCAGTAAGGTTGTATCAGATACACCGCGTATGATATCACGGCTAATACTATTAGAAAATAAACTATTTCCATTTATTTTTTAAATGCATATTGTTGTTGTTTGTTTTGAATGATAATGCATAGATTAACGAAAACTCCATGACAACGTCATTACATGTCATTGTCAAGGATACTGACTGCCAATATATAGATATAGGTAATATTGTATATTACAAATATAGGTGGAGTGACATTTGACATATTTTGTTATTTTTGGTACCCGTTTAAGGTTTACCCAGGTTCAGTAGAGATGCGACGGCTTGAGCTTTGACAAATGCTCATTGAAGCATGGGCCGATAGGCTGGAACATCCAACCGCCGTCCAACACAGTACGCTACGTCCGAGAATTCGGAATCCTTTCCTTCCATCTGACGCAGGTACTTTCCGGACACGGCTGTTTTGGCATTGGCTGTGTCGGATTAGGAGGCAGGAAACAATATCATTATTGTGACAACTAAGACACGGCTCAGCATACCGTGGAGTCATGTCCAGCCAGGCCGGATCAGCATTATTTGCTACAAGCTGTTGTGGGGTATGATATCTCGCTCTTAACTATTGCTAAAAGTGTGGTTGAAAGCAAAAGGTCACGAAACGCGAAATTATATTGACAATTTATTAATAAGTCCACTTAATAATATCACTTTGGAATCAAGTCTGATTTTAAATCGATATGGAATGTTCACATCGATAATCTTGCAAAAACGTTAGATCCTGACTGTTATTCTATAAGACAAACTCAAACACAAACTCATTTATTCCTTTAGATCTCAACCATCGTTTGGACAGATAACAGCTGTCTGTGTATTTAGCGTATTTCCATAGTTTGATTGCATACGGCTTGTTAATTTGGGGAAATGGACCAAATAATAACCGAATAATTGTTCTTCAAAAGCATGTTATTTTTTTGTCCTTGGTCTCAAGAGATACATGCTTTTAAACAATTATAAGTACTCACACTTATCGGATCCTACATTATTACCATCATTACTAGGTAGTAATGATGGTTTAGTATTTGCGATTATGTTACTATATTTTGATTCTAAAATCTGTTTTGTTTAACTGATATTTCTAATTTGTGCTTCCAGTCTCTTATTTTTTTCTTTGTAAGGGTCAAAAATGGCACAAATAGGTTTCTTAGACCCAAACTGCGCACTTTCCGGTACATAAATAGTTTGAACGGTAGATTGTTCCTGCTGTTCATTGGTTTCCAAGCCAGCAATGGACCGCTCGTAGTGAGTTCGCACTTCTTCCTCGAAATTGTGGATTTGAGCTTCAGGCCGGGCTGTTTGTTGGATATAGTTGTCTCTAGCTTCAGTCCTGAAAGAACTAACAGAAACTTTCATGAAATAATTGGCTTATATAAAAAGTTAAGTAGTCAAATTTCCTGTTAACATAGAAAAATGGCCAAATCATCCTATCATTAAACAAACCGGTTAAATACGATTTCGTTTGTGTTCCGTACGACAGTATGTATTTTTTATTAGTTGGGATATCAGTCATATTAAGTCAAAAGCCACAGCTTTTATTTTAAGGGTAGCAAAGAAAGGTAGACGTACTGACGGACGTTGTAGGCTTAATAATAGAGTTACCCTCTGGCCGAAGTAGCATTAACATTGGTAGAGGCATAATAGAAATTGCCGCAATAAAAAAGTATTAACTTTTCTTACCCCGGGACCCATTTGAGTTTGTTATGTGTCCTGATTTCTCTGAATTCGTATTTGAATTTTTCTTTATCGTATATTGGCTTAGGTTTGCCTAAAGGTAAACGCCATTCATTGACTTTCGGTTTCGGACCCCATGCCTGAAAGTTGGTGTACGCAATTATGTGACAACAATATGCTGCAATGTTCTAAGAAAGGATATATTGAATACCATTCTTGAAAAACATTACCTACTCGGTATGTCTTTATTTTGTTTTCTGCTTATTATGTCTTTTCTTTTGGGTGAAAGCCAATCTTTCCAGACAATTTATTTACGAAATTTGAGTTTAGTTTTCAGCCAGTTCTTAATCTTTACATAATTAACTTTACGATTTTCAAATAAAGTCGCGAAATGAACATTAAAAGAAAAACAAAAGCCATTAATCAAAGTTATCTTGAAAATTTGCTATAAAATTTGTGGATACAAGACTGATCAAAGTAAAATTAAAATATTTTGATCGACCGCCAATAACTGATGGAGGCAAGTTTAATGAACTGTGCAATGGAACGAGACGGCTGTCTCTGTGAAGAGAACACTTACCCATGGAATATCAGCAAAAGTGTAATAAGTCACCACGTCCTTGGAGTTCGAAATCCTTTGTAGCTGTTCGGCGGTGTACGGCCGATGATAGAGTCTGCTAGTAGTCAGGTACGGGTCTAGGTACTTCTCGAAGCCATCATGTGTTGTATCTAGAGGCTCCAGCTCTTTGTGCCAACTCGGTTCAGGAGGCTGTCGGAATGTATTTATAAATATTGACTGAGATAGAACGACGAGATGAAATGCCTAATTTTGAGTCATATCACACTCAGAGAAATAGCAATCCCGACCCCTTTTTTTTCGTGTGAGTAAATAGCCAACTTTACTGTCAGAGTTTTCAAGCTGCCCGAAGGTCTCAGACATATTGCAAGTAAGTTAAGTAAATGCAGTAATTTAAAACTTGATCACGACAATAGAACTCCTAGGACAGTTTTGGTAACCTGTCTTATGAATATGAGGAATCTTACCGGTGTTTTACGCAGACTGTAAGGATGTTTGTACTGGTCTTTGTCTGTCACAAGTCTGGATGATATAGCTGGTTCCTTGTATTTTTCTCTCATTTCCGTCGTTCCATGTGCGGTGATTGCTGGTACTCTGTCAGCAAGCTGTAATATAAAGACTATCCTTATATATCGCATGGTTTGATAAAATAAATACTAGTAGTCATATATTTCATGTATTTTCTTTTGCTATAGTATTTCAAATATTATTGTGTACGCATTACTACTTCATCAACTTCCTTTCCCCACTATTATCCAATTTAAACTCATTTATTCCTTTAAATCTCAAGTATCGTTTGCTCTCTTATGCTGTAACATACCCTCTTGCCAGGTGTATTAATATATTCATTTTCCAAACATGAAGTGTGTTTGTTATGCCTTTTGGTATCAGGAAGTTTAAATCCATAGTCTTCTGTGGTTTGGGACCTTGTAATGTCTTTGGTGATGTTGTAATCACGGAGATAGTCTCTCAACTCGTTCACAGGTTCTAGCTGAAAAGTTAAAGATTCTTTGTAATTTTACTACGAGAAATTTGCCGAGGAAACGAAGGAAAAAATACTCCAAAGTTTTCAAAGTCCGAGGGTTCTTATTTATTCTTATCCTTATCATCTAAAATCTATTATTAGTCTCAAGTTAAGACATTGGTGTTATTTTAAGCATTGTTTTTGACATGTTGGTTGTGTTTTTTTTCAGCTTGTTTTATTATTATTCCGCTTTATTTATTTGAATGTCTCATTTTTTTCTGTTATTTATAAATTAACACTATTTACAAAATAAATAATGTAAAAAAAAAACATTGTAAGATCCAAGGGGTTGATGGCTAGAGCTGCAGAGAGAGAAACGTCCTCATGCGTGTCCAGGATTACCACCTTATTATCATTATTGATGCTAAGAGTTAAGCACATTAAACTTTAATCTATAATTGCCAATAAAAAGTAATGTTCATAGCCATGTAATGTATTAAGGTGATTGTCGTGAAATCAAGCGATTTCCTGAAAATTACCACTTATTACACTGAACATTAGAATTAAAAAAATTAGCGATGCACGTGTGACGATAATAAATGGCAAACTGCAAAAAAACTTACTAATCGAATACGCTTCATGGCTATAAAAAAATGAGCAAATCAATTCACTCTAGTTTGAGAGTTTAGGTAAATTGATTTACCATAGGTTTTATCAATCAAATATAATATGTCCATATCGTGGTTATTAGACTGTTCATTCGACTGAGATAATTGGATGGAGCACTTTTAGGGTCTCTTAATGTTGAATACATTACGGACGCGAGCGACATAGCTTATGATTTTTTTTTATATAACTTACTAGCTGTCACTTCGCGGATTCACCCGCGTAGTATCCGTTTCCGTGGAACGGATACGGGGATAAAATATAACTTAAGTTACTCGGTGATAATATAGCTTTCTATTCGTGAAAGAGTTTTTAAAATGGGTTAAATGGTTTAGGCGTGTAAGCTTAACAAACAAATAAACTCACTTTCGCATTTGTAATATTAAGTTAGGATGTATTTGTTTTATTGATGTGTACTTACCCGACTTCTCAATACCTCTGGAGGATTCCTCCAGTACCTTCCAATAGTTTCACTAGATTCTCCTGTGGTAGGGAACTTTCTTACTGGGTATGTGACATGCACTGTGTCCCATGTACGAAGCTCTTGCTTTTTTGGATATTTGGCGTGCATTCTCGTTAACTTAGGATACATTCAATTCCAGGTCGGTAATATTATCATATATACCGTATTGTATTCAATTATGTAGCCTAGTTGGGTTTTATTTTCATGATTCTTACTTTAGAATCGTATCCTAGCAATATTGTTTTAAATCTCTGAATGCTATGGATACATGACTCACTACCATCTTGTCTAATCAATATCTTATGTTATACTGGTACTATTTATATGTAGATCCAGCATACTCCAAATAAAATAATTATATATGTAGGGGGTTGAGTGGTCGGACCAAAACAAGCACCTTCCCAAATTAGGTATTTTCTTAACTTTTGAAAATAAAATTCTTCTATATCTTGGTTTTCTTGAACGAAAAAATGTATATGCCATTTTTAAAACAATATAAAGTATTTTTTTTATTTGTGCTGTAAAGAATCAATAAAGAACAACTTGACTCGACATTTGTTTTCGACATCTTCCCTCTCGCTCACACACTTTCGCTCAAAAACACTTTCGCGCTTCGTTCGTTTTCTCATACCTAATATAAGTGAGTCGGTTTCAAAATAAGAGAAACAAAAAAATATTTTGGTAAAAAATTCTTTAATCCTCACAAATGACTGAAAATGTTATAAAAAACATAATACGCATACATAGGTATAACTAACGTTAATGGGTAAATACAAAACGGTCTACAGTCAACATACTCAGATGCTTTTAGGCTTACTATCTTATAGGCCTTATTCATAAACGTAGGTGTTGTACCTTTTTAACTAACGTCAAAAAAGGAGGAAGAGGTTCTCAATTCGGCTGCATCTTTCTTACTTCGGATTGCTATTGAATTTGATAGGGTCTACCTCCGTAGTGGTCATATAAAAACCCTGGGGGGGTGGAAAATTCCACCCAATCCAATTCCGATCGGTTTATTCGATTATAAAATCAACTACTTGTAACTGATGTCGAAAAAGACATCAGATCGGTAAGACGCGTATATGAATGAGGCCAATGTTTAGTATTGCCAGGTTTAATATAAATCTAATGTTACGTATTATTATAAAATATTATTTTTCAAGATATGCCATATGGTTTATGCATAGTAACAGGACGCGTCAAGAAGCTAACATGGCTATATTCGACCAAATCCCTATTAGCCGCTGGGTAAGTCAAAACTTATTTTGAATTTGCTTGTTGTGTCTCGTTCTTTAATTAAAAATCTGATCGAAATTATTCTACTGAATATTGTTTGTTCTATGTTTGTATTACAAACATTCCTCCGTTTTCGTTGTCCGTTAGTCATATCACCTTTGTTCCATTACTATGCATTACCCACGGGCGTTATGTCATTCAATAGGCCTCAAAATAATTGCAGTCTATCATCGATCCTAAAAAAGCACATATTTGAATATATTTGATAAGAAAATTTCAGCAAATACTGTTTATTCCTTTGATATCATTCATGCAAAATTTGTTCTGATCACATCACATGCTCTCCTGAAATTTTCTTGTTAATGTACACATAATGAGTTAAATATTTAACTTAAAATTATACATAAATAAATTATATTAAAACGCATCTACTAATATACAAAATGAATACAAACTTACAGTACTAATACGAAATACATCACAGTTCATAAACAATTTAAAAGGTAAGTTAAAGTACCGATACTTCAAAAGTAATATAAAATTTAGCACTAGAATAAAAAACTTAATCGTTAACTAAATTAATAATTTGGTAAGTTATTATGTGTACGTTTTGAAATGTAGGAACTTATAAAAACGCACACGGGGGAAATAGCCACCTTTTCAAGATGGTGTTTAGGGTTTTAAATAATAAATCTAAAAGAACTTATAAGAGAATTAATCATACATCACGATTCACACATAAAAACACACGTCATACAAAATGTACAAAAGGGCATGAAAAACCCGAAACATTCAGTCAGGACCTACATTTTAATATTAAAAAGTTACTAATGTCCGGGACCATGTTTGAAGCTACTTACGGATTGTTCAATGATTTAAGATATTATAAACCTAGTTATATTCATATCAAAATTGATTTATATCAGTAAATAAATCAAACACTAAACTTGTAAAATGTATCTATTTGAGAAGAATAGTTTATGTATCAATATAAAATGACACAACATGACAGGTAATCTATTTAAATGAAAGTTAATGTATTAGATCATCGACTGTTTTTTTTGGTGACGTGACTGTTTGTATAACGTGTATATGTAACACGGCTTGTATGAACAAAAAAAAAACTTATTGAATATTTCTTTATTTATTGCACCCGTGGACGTCCAGGCGGATAACTAGTTTAGGATTGAAATCTATCTCAATAGAAAATATCCATCTTAGCTTATATATCATACATACCAACTTACTCCTCGGGCAATCTTTCGTAATTATTTATGATGGATTTTGGCCATTCAGTCATTAGCGATAATCACTATCCGTAAGAGCGATATGGTACCGGACGTTTGTGAGTACAAAAGCTACTTTAAAACGACATTACGCTGAATTAGAAGCAATGTTTTATTAAAAATACTGCTTAGTAGATAAGCTAATGAAAATTTTAGCATTTAGAAAATGGCTTATTTAGAAAATATCACTTTATTATTGTAATTGTGATAAAAATATACTTTACTTCGAAGTTCAGTAATACCTTAATGATACTGAGCAGAGTACAACCTTACAATGGTGTTTAGATTAGTTCATATTCATAAAAATATATCGCTTATTCAGAAAGTAGAGACTTTTATGAAAGGTAAATGAGATTTCTCCAAAATTTTGAGATTTCAAACTATGTTTACGGATAAGACAGAAGGGCTTGTTGGGGCCAAGCTATTTTCGCATCTATCCTTCGATAAGCCAAGGTAAAGTTTTGTCCACTCTTCTCTGACATTACTTCTTGGGGGCAGTCATTTTCGTTCAACATAGTTTCTGTAAAATAAAAAATAAAATAAAATTAGTTGTATTATATAGAGTTGAAAACAAGCATTTTTGTTTTCCGTTTGGCTGTTATAAGATGCATAAACAAACTATATGCGGCACATAGCCTCCTTATACAATTCTGCTGACGCTGACTCATTAGTCAGCATCATTATACTGATGTAGAAGTACCTGCGCTGTATATCATGATTTGGATTTTCACTCAGTACATGCGTTTGTGTGACAAACATAGATGTTTGTTCTCCGTCTGTTTAATGAATTAACTATTTATTAAGTATTCTATCCTACTATAATATTATAAAGGCGAAAGTTTGTGAGTATGGATGGATGTTTAGTTTATTATAGTTTTGATATGTAAGAAGAATTTTTGTAACAAAATAAACACAAATTTTATTAGATTTGAATCACTTACCATGTCCATCGTGCAATGCAAACAGCGCATAGTCCTGGGGATTGGTGATAGCAGCGGCGTGCGCAAGCGCCCGGCACAAGTCCCTCGCGCGGGCGCCGGGCCGGCACGGAACCGGCACCCGTCTGATCGAGCCCCGGCATTCATCCGGCAACACCACCCGCACCACTGCTACTGGGCACTGATCGCGGATATTATCCACTGAACCTCGGCGCCATGTCTGGGGATACGGATATGTTTTATTACTTCATACATAATGTTTTATAGCTAATTGAGAATTTGATAGAGGTTTTCTTACTCGCTGTTTAATCTAATATATTATCTTATCCCTCTATACTTTCTACTCTATACTCTCTACTATTTTTGAACATTTACTATATCATTTATAATAGGTTCTTAGAGTTTTCCATTATATGGGGTGAACGTGCTGCTAGAATTTAATAAAAATGATATCTGAACATTTGGAAAACGGAAACGTAGTTGCAGAGTTAACTTACCGGGGAAGTACTATCCGTAGACGGTTCAGGTGCAAGCCTTTTCAATACTGCTACCGCTGAAAATAGCGCTGTGAGATAGTATCCCCCCTCGCCGGCCAGCAATGCTGCCGGCAGGAGACCAGCCATCAGTTCAGCTTCCAACTCGGCGCAGACCAACCGGCATCGTGCTACGGTCCACGCTAACACTGGGAGGAGGTCGTCAGCCCCCAGGGACCTTTCACCGCGGATCTGGAAGGAAGTTGAAGAATGTTTCTGGTGAATTAACAGCTTATATTCTAGCTGTTTCCCGCGACATCGTTCGTCGCGACCCATTTTTTTTTGGGACGAACCCTTTTTTTTCTAAACTATAAGCAACCTAAGTTAATCCTTATAAAATCAGCTACCTGCCGTTGTAAGTTTCGTCAAAACCGGTACAGTCCATTCGGTATCCAAACAAAAAAAAAACCATTGTTTAGTAAATAATAATAAGTACCGTATAAATTTTCAAACGCATTTATTAAGGAGCTGTTATTTGGAATTACAAACAGACATACGGTGGACCCGAGATGTACTGCTGTTGCGATCTGTTTGTTCCATAACTTACTTGATCGAAACTGATATTTCATTAAAAACTGATATTACTTGATTAAAAATGCGAAAGTTTGTCTGTATGTATGATTGGATTTGGATGAAATTTGTTGTGAAGGTAGGCCATGGATTAACACTTAACAGTATCCCGAAAACGTGAAATAAGTTTGGTCTGAGTCTGAGTTCGGACAATTTTAAAATTGGATAATTTTTAATTAGGAGCATATTGTTCGACCTGAGAAGCATATTGTCAGACCTGGATAATTGGAGATTTTTTATAATATTTTATAATACGTGCAGTTTTTGTTTTGTATCATTTTCTATAATTAATTATATCAGCTTACCGCATTGAACATCACTGAAATAGCCGCTAAGAGATTCTCAAGTTTGTCCAACGGCGAGTCAGCTTCCTGCATCTTGAGGAAATGCTTCGATATCACTGCCAACACTGCTGCTGATGGTATTTTAGTTGACTCCTGGAATAATAATACTTATTATATAGAGAATATCGCTACGAAGTCTATTATTATTATTTTTTTGCGTCTGATGCGTCGGGTCGAGCTGGAGGCCCACCTGATGTTAAGTGGTTACCTCCACCCATAACAAAATTAATGCAACTTAGGTCCTCCTCGACCGAAGTACGAGAAGACGCAGGGTCCGACGCTGCGCCCGTCTTACTCCGCGGTATGTGGTTCTCCGTTTAATATATTATTAATTTTGTATAAAATGTAAATAATGAGACAAAATAATAAGAGAGTTAGGATTTGATTAATAATCTAACCTTGATTCCTAGTTGTAAGGGGGTCGCATGATGTGCCTTTTCTATAGCCGCGTGGAGTCGCCTCACGTCAGCGGAATGCCAGGCAGCCAACAAGGAGTATAGTCTTGCCCTCAGAGGCCTGACCACTAGCCGGTGCATCACGCCTTCCAGAATCGCGTCTACGTTCAGGAATTCCGTTGGTTTCAGCTGTAAATAAAGTACGTCTGTTTAAAAAAAAGTCTCTAGACAAGATGCAATGTACATAAAAAGTAGTCTGTTATAACAATATAAATTACAATAAATCACTGAAAACTTAAACTTATTCCTTTAGTTCAAGTATTGTTTCGACATGCCAAAATTTACACGCACAAGTAAATGTATCAGTCAGTTTTCATGTTTAATCTTTTAAGATTGTTTCTGTTTTGGTATATAATATAACCTTTATAAACTTGATGTACCTAGTATATAATGTACTTCAACAATAGGACTTTCTCTAGCTAGTGCTGGATGAAGACTTATTATAAGATATATTCTTAATGCCATGATCGGCCACTGAATCAGTATAACCCTAACCTTTAGTCTCTCCTTTTCTACTTCTTTCTCGAACTCTCTTTCCCCATGTTTTACAAGGTAGTTCTTCATTCCGGACATAAACTGCCTGATGTTGCGCATCATCACCTGAAACGAAAAACATTTATCTCCAATTAATTCCTTGCGAGGTGAAATCACAGACGTAAAGTTCCCGTCTCGGGTGACGGGCGAAACGGGGGGCGCCTTGGGTCTTCTCATAGTTTGATCGGGGAGGACTTAAGTCGTATTGCTGTTGTTATGGGTGGAGGTAACCACTTAACATTAGGTGGGCCTTCAGCTCGTGTCTTCACTTTCGGTTAATAAAAAGGAAGTGAAGAGCCGAAGATCGAGCTCTATGGCGCGCAACACGAGTTGCCTATGCCCAGATATCAACTTAATTTATTTATAAAATTACCAACATAGCGAACATTAATACATCAAAACTTTTTTCATTAAATAACCATTCATTACAACTAATAATTTTATTACAATTAACAAATATTAATTTGCACTTTATTGTTCGAATGCCGCTACCGTGACAGCTCACGACTACTAATGCGAAAGCAAATCCATTTCAATTTAAAAAAAAAAACGAAATTGGTTGATAAATGACGGAGTTCGGAGGTGACAAACAAAAAAATACAACCGAATTGATAACCTGTTCCTATGAAAGTTGGTTAAAAATTGGGTCGAAAATAACCCCCAATGTTCTTTGGAAAAAGAAATATTCACCTGCGGACAAGTTTCTTTTGAGTCCAGCGTGCACGCAATAAAGTTGTCAATGTTTTGCGCGAAAGTTGTGCTCTTGTCCTGGGCGAGATGTAACGCGTACGCCCTCAGGGCCGCGCCAGTACCTCGGGTCTGTTTCCCACCGCGGAGCGCTTTTACCCGCCCTGCTGCTGTAATAATAAAAGTCTATGATAATCTGCATGCATAAAATCATGGGACTATAGGAATATCTACTTATATTAACTGACCGCTTACGTTCTTTGGAGGGCTACGTTAAGAAGTCGGTCCTGGTTTTGAGCGGCTTGAAAACTGCCACGTAACCAAAAAAAGACACATCAAAAGTCTGTTCATCATGAAAAGAAGAACAGCGACACCCAACAAAACACAATATTTTAACTCTGCAAACACATAAGCCTAAGTCGGCAGAAAAGACCCGTTATTCAGTTATAAATTTAGCCGTGTCCCTTAAGTTGTTAAAAACAATACACGGGAGTACCCGAAACGAAACCAACCCCGTTTTGGCTTCAACGATTTAAGGAACAAAGAAGGGTGGCCCATTTTTTTACATTTAGCTGATGTATATTCTAATTTTTCTCACACAATATTATACATGTGTATTGTGTTGTGTGTTGATTCCGAACTGATTATAATAGGTAGCAATGTAATTAATAACACTTAAAAAAAAAACACTTCAAATTAATCGTTTCTACACTTAAATCACGCTACACTTGGTTCACGCTAGATGCATGCGCAATCCACGTCGTCGTGCATCCATTGACCTGAACTATCTCAATTGTCGTTAGATTGTTGCTTAAACTTTAAACCAGTTTAATCCAAAGAGCCTCTGAAGCGTGCGACCTATAGCGACCGTTTTTTCAAGTTCATGATACCGTCTTATTGCTATGTAAAGATATTTTTCTTTATTAATGTGCATCATTCTCATTTGTGATAATACAGGTGCAGGAGATATTACCTTCCCGTCTCAGAAAGACAGGTGCAAGAAATTGACGCTTAAGTCTACTCATATTTTGGTAGGGGAAGATCTGAGTCATACGGACGGCGGTAACACCGTTCAATCCAAATTTAAAAATCAATCAGGCATCATTCCAGAACTTTGATCATATAAAAAGAAAGTGATGGGAAAACTCTATCAAATTTCACCAAGATGGTTGTTGTATAAAAAAAAGATAAAGAGAACAGAAATTAGGCATGTACTGTATTGTCAGTAACTCATACTATTTACTAAAAGTATTATTTTTTAGGCTTTCAAAAAGGACATGTCAGTATATAATTTGTAAAATGATTCTATTTACGCTTTTTATAGTAACCGTAGCGACGTATAATCGTCTCGTGCAACGATTAGGAATGCACACAAGTCAATATTATCTAACTAGCACAATGTAGAAGGTATTAATAGTCCCAAACAAAAATAGAGTGTCTATTACCTACATAAGTAATTGTCGGTGAACGATTGGCTTGATACTGCGTCATCTTTTGGCGCCGGATTCATTTTGAAGAGACACTGTTTCATTCTTTTGCGCAAGTGACGCCAAATTCTCGAAAATGTGCCGAAGAACTGACGAAATATATTTTTGCGAGGAGAACTATCTTCTTCTGGATCCCTATCACTGCATTGGCAGTTCGGAGATATGGCTACAATCTCAGAACACCTGATGTCGATGCTTCTCTCGGAAAGCGACTGACACAGAGATGTCAACGAATCTGATTTCGCTAAGTGCTGTTGAAACTTCGGCTCTTCCAGCTGTTCTCGAGTTAAAAGCACCCAGTTGCTCTCGTGAACAAACTCGTCTAGCGAATCTCCTCGGAAGTTCCTCACTGTAGTCAACGCGAAAATTTCATTTGGCACTGACACTTTAAATGCTGTTGGAGCAACACTGGGATGTTTGATTCGGTTCAGTGAATCAAACATATATTTCTTTGGCTCAGATTTGCTGAGCTTCTGCTCAGATGGCTTCACGCACTTTCCTCGGAACAACTTTTTGAACCACTTCATGACTAATGACTCTGCGGTTTTTTCCCGCGTGAACGAAAGACTTAAATCGAGAGTTTCTCATTCACACAATATAGAAACGAACCGATGCTTCCCCAACGAGCGTTGGAAAGCAACTGTGATTAGGCCACATGGAGTAAGTATGACTAAGAAATTTGCGGCACGAGCAGACCTTTGATCTTTAACAATAATAAACAAATATTTACCGAGACTAATGTGCCAATATAGATAAGGCTTGTGCGTCGCGCCCTATTGTGTGCTAGTTATATAAATTAATTAATTTCATAATTTATTACTGATAAAACTAGAATTACAATTTGTAGTGGACATCTGGGATTTGCATTGTTTGGTGATTCGGGTCAGTTTATCTCCATTGTGACAATTTACAAGTGATTATCATGTTGTAATAGGTATGGTATTCACTTCATTAATTCCTATGTTTTGCTAGTTGCCGAGATATTTACCATGATTTGTGAGTTTTTTTGAATCTCAATATTAGATATCATGGATATCATAGTCTAATATTTTTGGAGGCCCTTTGATTGCTTGGATAATTATATAAAATATACCACTATTTATTTGGCTTTTTTGACAGTAAATTCTTAAATACTTACCAAGCAAAGGGTCAAGTCGGTCTCGAAAACTTTTAGCTCGTGTAGAGACGCCATTGCCCCTTCTCGGTATCGGAGATTCCCATTCCGATGGCTCGTCCTGAAAATTAAATGTACATATGCTTTAAATATAGATAGTCCATAAAATGCTCTTACTGGTCAAAAGTTCCCAAAACTAGTATTTTGGCACATTTCTTTGATCAAAGGCCTTTTTGGCTTGTTATACAAAGACTATCATGAATCAAGAAAAAAACTATTACAATAATATTGTGTCTCAGTAATGAGGTAGAAGTAGTTATTAACATCAAATCAAATTTAGTCAGTACATATCGTAGTGTTCTTGACTGCAACGAGAGTAAATAAAGCATTTAAATTTGTAATTTTTACATTTTAGCAAAGTCCATTATATAATAATACTTACACCGTCATAAGGTTGCAGACCATTAGAAGGTGGTATCAGTCCGTCCCATTGAGAGCTATCCCATGGCTCCGAAAAAACTGTTCCATCATCACTTGCCTGGAATGCAAAAACAATTCATATTAATTTCGAAACTGTTTACAAGATCTTATCAAGAATTTAACTATAATGCTATTTACTCGTGCTTACTGCGGTTAATTAACAATTCCCAGAATTTTTTTACTATTATTATTTCAATGCCACTTAAGGACACAAATAACAATGATTGAAGGGTTTCTTACCTGTTCAGACAAAGGCCGTAATTCGTAAACATTGTCATAACATGAAGCGCGCGGTGGGGACCTCACTTCTTCAGGTAGCACCACCGGTTCCAAATTCAGTCTTAGATCTGGGAATCTAGACAAAGAGACATTGTGTTTGACATTGTTAATAATATTAAAACTTTGGCAGTAATTTTTTTTCAATTTAAATTAGCTTCTTTTCGCGTTTGTCGTACCTTTTGAATGTTATATTATAATTTATTTTAACGTGTGCGCTGTGACTTCCAATACCATCTAGCAATCTTAGATGGTCAAAAAGCGCTGCGCAAATGAAGACACTTTTAGTATGTTTTTTTTTTGGCTTGGACTGTACCTTGTTTGACCGCAGATGGCCGTGACAACTTTACCCGGGTTTTTGGCGAGAGCAGATGGCTCTCACATTTTTTGTCAGCGCCACGGCACACCATTATATAAATCCGTAGCTGTTGTCTTCGGTAGTGGCAATCGGACATAATTTTTTTATCATCGACACGGCACATACAACGCCGTGCAACACAAAATGAATGTCTTTAACTGACATTCAATACTCAATATATTTATTGCATTCACATGATGCATTGGGTATTTTACATGGATAGTATCACTTATGAACCCTTACATAGGGTATAGTAATAGTTTGGTAGACCGATATTTTAAACGATGGGATTTGTAAGTAAAGCAGTAATATATAGTTTAGGGGGCAATTCGTCTATTCCACAGCTATTTTTCTTTTAGGGTAATGAATAATTTGATTTATTTATTTTAGTGGGACAGGGTTAAGACATAAACTATTAGTTTGGCGGGTTGAGTTAGATAATAATATATTGCTCGGTATAAAGCTGGGGTCCGATCTGCCTACTGAGGCGAACAAAATATTATGTTCATTTGCTAATTGTTTTGGTTCGCTTATTGATTTGCCGCATATTTGTAGTTTTATGTTAAATTTATCTTTTTTTGCAATACTATTAGTTTTCTCATTTATTATTCTCCACGTGCACTTATTATATTATCCGATATCTTTATACGTTCTCTTTAATTTATTTTTCTAGCGTGATTTACTGCGCGTTTTAGTATTTTGCCATATCTTTTATAGAAACGTATTTTATTTTTTGAGTTTTTGACATGAACTAATGCAAAAGTAAACGTTTGAGTAAACGTTTATTATTGCATGCTATTTTTAAACCTTGGGTAAGACAGTGAGTTTTGTTATTTTGATTTAGTGTGATGGTTATATTTGGGTTACAATTATTTAAAATAGTTTGTAGGGTAACTTTTAATTTCTACTTGCTTAATCAAATGCTTTTGGATTGGCAATCCGTGTCCGTCATGTGGAAGTAACTGGACACAAATAGTGTCAACGCGTGCACTGGTAGTGGTTGATTACAAATTTATTATATGGAAATAAAATAATTACTGGTAGTTTGTACACAAGACACAAAAGTGTTTACGTTTGCGCAGCGACCTCCAGATCATCTAAGTTAAGCAATTCCCGCCCAGTCAGTGTCGGAATGGGTGACCATTTAGTTGTATTTGAACTAAACGTTTCCGTGCTCCGGAGGTGAATGTAGATTTGGCCCCAGCTATTCTAGTCAGCTAGCATGTATTCGGGCGACTTGAAAACTCTGAGACAAGAGTTAGACACTTGCGCGAAAGAAGAAGACAGAACGCAAAATCCAGTTTGAATTTCACTATTGAAATATTATATTATCATCTACCTTTGTGCAACGACTTGGTGAACCGTCAAGTGTCCTCCATCATCAACGCCACTGAGCCTGCTCTCCTGTTCAGCCAGAGAGGGAAACGTGCCACTTTCGCTGTTTGAACTTTCGTCATTCTTATCTGAAATATTTAAAATTCATCAATGGCAGAAAGACTAATTATGAAATTATGAAAAAATAGAAGAGTTGGTAGAGAAAGAGTACAATATTTCTTTGAGAAATATTGGCTGAAGCGCCATAATAATCCAGCTAATAAGGTATCGAGATGATTATTCAAGCATGGCAATATATGCCATTAGTTTTATAAGTATGACTGAGTAAATAAGCTTGCGATTCGTAAATAATCTAGTGATAATGCTGTAAAGGAATAATACTTGTAGTTAGGGAGTTTGAAAGTGCAACTACTACCGAAAAATTTGCAACCAAAATTTTAAGCGCCCTTCGTGATCAAAAGGTTAACTCAATTTGGAAGCGCTCTACATCGAATCGTAGTAACACTGACTTATAAACTCCCAACTGGAATCAACCGTCCAAGGTTCGTTCTTGCCTGTTGGTGGCTTGTTGGCGACGCGAGGTGGCTGAACTGGCTTCATTTTTGGCTTGTTTCGGAGTGGTACAAGGTTATCAACCGATGATGATGTGTTTGGTGATGACGCTGCAATTAAAACAGTTAATCAGTATACTCGTATATAAGAATGTTTTATAGAAAGTAAAAAAAAATTAAGTGGCCCATTTTTGTCGCCATATTATATGTCTTCAAAAATGTGTTTTTTTGCAAAAAACTTATTGGTTGCGTTATCTAAATACAGGGTTTTATATAAGACATATATGGAATTTTTCACGAAGTCAGATTGTTTGATATTTTTTATAATTTCTTGTTAAACATTGAATAAACTTACGAGATAGTTCCTCAATGCTGTGCATATCTCTCAAGGGATAATATGGATGATTTTGAGTTGGTGGTTCAGAATATCGATTTGAAAGGTTTACTCCTACTCTGAGAAGTTTTCGTCGTTGCACTGGTGGTAATAAGGCAGCCTGTAAATAAAATAGCGTTGATGAATGTTAGTTTTCAGCTTCCCCATCATATATTTTGGACAAGTTTGGATTACTCACTTCTTTAAGAGTATCTACGGGATCAGCGTAAAAAGGGCTCCCTGCATTATCTTTTTCAGAATCTTCGCCTTCGCCGTCTTTAGCACTGTCATCTTCAAGTTTCACAGTCTCCATACTTTCAGTATTATAGTTTTCCCGATTTTTAAAAGCAGTTTCTATTTCTTCAGTTAGTTTTTTATTCATATTCATTGCAATACTTAATTTATCTGGTCTCTTTGGCACAATGTCTCCCTTACTATTTGTAGTCGCAATTATGTCATTGGAGCTGTTGAAACTTTTTTTCAGAGAACTGTCTGAGATGTGAGTATTCTTTTCATCTAAGCTCTCAGTCGAGTTCAGAATGTGTACGTTTTCTTTTTCTAATATTGACTGATTACTTTTAGCAGAATTGAGTTTAGCTAAAATGGTTTTATAAATTAATAATTATGTACTTAAATTTATGTCAAGAAAAAAGGATTTATGGTATACGACGAAAAAAATATTCGATACTTACGCAGAGTATCTGGTAAAAGGTCAGGCCTTTTACTCTTCATAAGACCATTGTTTCCGTTGTCATTTTCGGGTTTCAGGGGTTTGAATGTTGAGCAGCTATTGTTTCCTTCTGGTCCCCAGATATCTTCATAATCCGACACTTTATCCATCAAAGAACTTCTATAGTACACGCCTGGTGATTCTAAAATATCTGACTCCTGAAATATATATAGTAAGTATAGTGAGAAATTTGTCAATATATATAAAAAATACAATTTTAAAATTAGATATTATGATTAACAAAACAAATCAAAAACAACATGCTGTTAGATGATTGATGCAAGGCAAACAGGCCTAAATATATATTTGATGAAACCCTACCTGATAATGCCTGGACTCCTTTCTGTGGGAATGCTTACTCCTTCTTGATCTACCAGATGGCGTCGTGCTCGCTGTATTTGTGTTGGGAGACAAAATTTTGTCTCTGTCTTTCCCCGTCATGGGTGATAAGATAGACTGGTTTGATGTGGGAGAGAATACGTTTTTGTTGGATATTGGGGAACTTCTAGATACCGGCGAGAATATCTCGCTCTTATTCGTTTGACTTAGTGGCGAAAATACTCCGCTTTTCGAAGATATGGTATCATTAGATACAGGAGAGTTAATTTGGCTTGTAGGCGAGAAAATACCACTAGTCACTGAATTGGTACCATTAGGTGAAACTAACTGGTTTGCAGCAAAACTGTTATTTGACTTAGTCAAGCTATTTACTAAAGGGTCATTTTCCGATGTGTTGGTTTGAGATTGTGGTTCTGATGGCGATCCGGGTTCAGTATTGTTTTGATCAGTAATTTGTCTTTTGAAGCTTCCATGTAAGTTAGCCGTCATCGTACTGATGCATTCTCCTTCTGGTGACATTCGATGCATCATATTCTATACGGGACAATAAGAATTTTTTGATAATCTTCTCATGTAATCAAATTTTATTTTTAGAGACACTTATCTTTCAAAAACATTCACCATACAAGTATCATGCAAACAAACTCTAATAGAATATTGTTTTTATTGGACATGCAATATTAATTAAAAAAAAACTTACCACTAATTCCCCGTTAGATTCAGCATGGCCTTTTTGATTTTCAACAATATTGAATACAGTTTCTGCGTTGCTGTTATTATTGATGGCATTAGATGCAAGCGTTAGTTGCAGCCGATCACTTTGTATGTTTTCATTGATTTGATGGTTGTGGATTTGAGTGTTATTGACGCAGAATGTAACTGTGGTAGTGACTGTGATATTTCCATTCTGTGTCGGCTTGTTAATGGGACTGAAAGCTGCTGCCTCGGATTTGGGAGATAGTGAGGCCTTTGATTGAGGAGGTTTTGCCCACCTGGGAGGTGGTGGGGGTGGAGTCATTTTAAAACTATTCATTTGGGTAGGAGAATGTTGTGTGTTGGTAGTTGGAAATGTATGAGGCTGTGTTATATGCGCCTGAAAAATAGGTGTAGCGATTAACATCAATTGACACCGTTAAGCAATAGCTACATTCTAATATTTTTTAATAGACTTACAGTACTGGACATGAGGTTCAAAGTGTTTGGTGGGGTGGGTCTTGGAGCCCTGATAAATGCAGAGGATGGCTTCGCTGGTGGCGATGGAGCAGTTCTTCCTTTGAAAGTGCTGAGGTTCTGGTTTTTCGGTGGGGAACCCGACGTTTCAATAGGCGACATTTTTAGTAATACATTCTGATCCTTGTCGGGGCTAAGAATGTGTTCTCTTGAGTTGGTTCTGGTACCTTTAAACACAGTAAAGTTTTGCATCATCAAAAGATACATAACAGAGCAATAAACATATTAAGAAGAAATATAAAAATAATTACTGGTGTTGAAACTGCTAAGACTAGAGCCAGTGTCAGATGGCGTTACAGCCATCGGAACCACGCCGTTATTAGCTTGACTTGGCGACAGCACATTCTTTGGAAAGTTCTTGGGATTTGCCATAGGATAGCCCCAGAACTCTTGACCGAGTAACGTTAGAGAACTAAGTTGATGCCGGCTTTTTGCGTCACGCAGAGGTCGAGGCAGTTGTAGTTGGACTGGTAACTCATCACTGGAAGTATAAATACGCTATTATTTATGGTGTCTTTTCTAAAATGTAATTAACTGCGAACTTCTTTTCGGCCATATGTTTTTCCACGCAAGTGACCACTACCTTGCCTGCTCCCATAGATTTTGAAAATAATATATTGCCTTTGTCACTCTTTGATAATGTAGCTTTCTAAAGGTGAAAGATTTTTTTAAATAATTGTTTTTGATTTTATCCATTGCAAACATTTTACAAACAAACAAATATTTTTCTTTATACTATAGATTATAAAGAGGATTAGTGTAGATGAAACAAGATCGAAAATAAATGTTGATCAGATAATTTATGTTGAAATTATGATATAGGAGATTAAAAATTTTAGACAGCTAAAATTTCTTTTTGACCTAGTTTGTTGTTATTTTATTAGTGTGGTTGTTAACTTACCAACACTGAGAATAGTGTGCAATTAGCTCTGGTATATTATCGAAGCGGTTGTGTGAAGTTTCCAGGCCAATTCGTCCTCCAGAAGCCTGAATAAGGTAGTGCTCAATGTAGGGGCCCTTGTCTGCAGGTAGACGAACGCTGATCGCCATCGTGTCTGGCTGACTTGACTGTCGGACTACAAAGTTCTGAAAATAAACCAGTCACAACATTAAAAATTAACATATATTATATATTAATAGTTACCTATGTTAATTAAAATAAAATAAATAATTATTCATGTAGATTATACAGAGCGCCATCTAGCCCCAAACTAAGCATAGCTCGTACTATGGGAACTATAATAGATAACTGATAGAATATAGTACTCTAATTTTTGTCTTTTTGATATATTATACATATTATCAGCCAGACACAGAACAAACATCTATGTTCGTCACGCAAAAGCTTGTCCAGATAGGAATCGAACCCAAGACCTTTATGCAGAAGTTATTCTTCTACCGTAACTCCGCATTTGTATAAACGTATATTAAACCTTTTGAAAATTTGATCTGTTAACTTGTGAAATTGCACTGTGTTTCGTAACGGTGAACTTATGAACTAGGCCCATAATACCCAGATAAGCTTTAAAATACCACTTAGGCATAATTGATAATATATTGGAGTTAATGATAATTGCATGTTATAGTATACGTGTATATAATACATGGTATGAATATACTCAATACGGAAATGGCATATACAATAACTAATTTGAAAGAGTTAAGTCTAGTATAATAATTACACGCAAAGTGTAAGTAAATTACTAGGCGTAATTACAAAGTATGATACATCTCGACTACGACAATTTTCAACACATAAAAATACATTTTCTTACGTACCCCTTCTTCCTTTCCTTGGAGCAAATGAAAAGCTCCAGCACGTTGAATACCGGGAAGGAACCAAACAGGATGAGTCCTAATTAGTCTCTCTAGGAGCCCAATATCGCAAGGAGGCTGTTCTTCAGAACTGGACCCTGACGAGCTGACTGAAGAGCAATCGCCTCGGGCACCTTCTCCATCCGAAGAGAGACTTTCTCGACTCTGAAAAATAATAGTTAAACATTAGTAATACTTACTTAATGTTATGTTGCGTAAACTCCTATATTAAAGTGTAACGTTTTAGTTCGCAAAAAGTCATAATATCTATATTTTTATAATGTTTTAAAATCATTATATTATTATATTACAAATATTTTTATAAGTATTACACAAAAACTAACGTTATGTCCTAATACGTCAGACATAACATTAGTTTTTTTTTTATGTGTAAGTGAATTTAATATTAATGTTATGGTTACAAATATTTAGTAATTTTATTATTTGATAATAAAATTTAAATCTAATGATACTACAAAATGAATAATGCGATCAATAATAATACTACCTCAATAATAAATATCATTTTGATAAGGACTAGTTTCTCGTTCAGATTGTAAAAGACGCACACACCTATAATTATGCTTTACTCATTGAAACACCATATAATTTTGCGTATAACTCTTTTGTAATATGTCCCAAAAGCCCTTAATGTTTACCCCTTTAAAGTCAAGAGCAAAGTTAATCTCCTAAACATAAAATGGTGCTGCAAAGTGAAATTGTTTCGCTAATTGAGGCGGTCTCGTGTGCCTCGTGAAATAGCATAATACGTTGGTAAATATTAGTTGGTAAGTCCCTTTATAAGTGTGGGGGCTTACGAACTCAGAGCCAATGTCTGCGGCCAGGCTTTTACGGCTTAACGTGTACCGAAATATGTATGCAAAACCCATTTAGATCAAACCCGCTGCGAATTTTATGGTGATGGGCTGCGGAAGTGAATGAAATAGTCATTAAATTTGTATGCTTACCCACATATAATGAATTTTAGTAGCAATAGAGCGTGTGCCACATTAATTCGAAGAAGTACTGCTGCTAAGTATTCTGCTACCATGTCTGAGAGTTGACAGGCGTAACAATATAAATCTTTCGATATCTAGAAGATGGTCTTAAGTCATATTCAAGTTGATATGGGCGAAGGTACGAGTAAATACTTACTGTACGACTGTATAGGCAATTTAACAGCCAAGTGTTAAATAAAATTAATGTATAATTTTTTGAGTAGGTATACGAGTATATAATAATATCAAACAAAACTGCTAAAACGGAATGAAAGACTATCTAAGCGAAACCAAGGCTGAACTTGGCGCTTCAAATAAATGTTACATACAAATAGCGGTTACAGTAAAGCGCAATTCCTATGGCTTTCGTTGAAAGAGGCTCTTTGTTCACCAACTTGGAAATATTATTACTCGATTTTTCCTCAAAGAATCGGTTCAACGCGGCTTTTCACAGAGGACAGGGACGGTATGCAATCTCATACATTCTCCTGTAAGTTTCATGATTCGTTGTTTATGTTGAAGCGGGATCCTTTTGGTGGTCATCGCTCCCTGATAACATTATATCGAAATAAGTTCGCGGAAAATATGCTCGCTCCAATTTTCCGGTGATGTTTTTATGAATTTGAAATAGCCCGAGGGCTAGCCTTTGCGTAGCGTACCGTTACTATACGAGGAGTTATTATACAATATTTTAGGGGTTTTGAAGGGAAGAAGTGGAGAAATACTTTGCAATGTAAATACTTGAGATGAGGGTCTTATTTAAATTTCATGTAACGTAGCCGTGTAATGAATAACAATTTGGTTTACATGAATGGTGTTACATCTTTGTGTAAAGAATTGGTTAATTTCCGCTGAAGGTCACGATATAAATTCAATTAACACACTTATAATCGCAATGAGTTAATGTTAATTTTCCTAATAAAGAATTATATTATTTAACTGCCGAATGCTCGGTCTTTAACCGCTAGACACGCTAAGTCCCTCCTAGCTGTAGCTTGTCTAGCTGTAATTTGTTGCCATAATTCTTTGCTTGTCTATCTGTGTACATATTTGTAAAACATAAAAGTATTTATTTTATATGAATATATTACATTAATCTTATTAAAATAATATGTAAATTTTAGTTTGACTTAATCAATGTTAAGATGTACCAATGTCCCTTCTCATTTCCAATACTTCTTGTTCATCCAAAGGTTACCTGTAAGAGATCGCTTTATCGTTATAAGACCGCCGATTGTCACCTATTTTTTTAGTTAAGAATTATATGTTTAAACAATTGTTATCTGTATTTGGTGTGCGTATAATGTATCTATCTATAAAATGATTGCTTGATTCAATTACAGAGAAAATCCAAAGACTAAATAAACTGCGAGCCAGCTACAAAGTTTTTACAAAGTTGAAAAATGTTTCTCAAAATGTATGCAGTCGCTGAGCACGACACTGGCATATCGGATTCAAATTAAATGTGCATGATTGGTATGGAAATGAGAACTGCGCAGAATCACTATTCCAATTGGAAGGAAAACTTCTCATTATGTTGAGTAATTGAGAGAAAGTGGTCGTTTGTATTGTTCGTTAGATAAGATTTCTCTTTAGAGTAGGTAATTTAAAAGAGCGTTGGATATTACTTTATTATTTATCCCAAGAACTCACAATATTTAGTACAAAAGCTGCTCGAACACTGAAGAGAGATTTGCTAATCGGATAGCATCGGTAAGCTGATTAGAGAGCTTCGACTTGGGAAGCGAAGACGAGACGAAGTACTAAATCTTGGAAAGATTCTAATTACAGATTTAAATTAAACCCATTGCGGATAACGCAATTGAAGATTTACTTATAACTAGGTGCGCCCTGCGTTAATAAGTCAACACAAGTAATATCGTAAGAATCCAACGGAAATAAAGTATTTTGAAATTTAATTATAACAAAATTTTAATATAATAGTAACGACCAGACATAATAAGCATTAAATTATATTTCTATCCTCTGGGCTGAGATAGATGTAAGTCCACGCGGACGAAGGTGCGGGCACAGCTAATAAGTCAACATAAGACATTGGGAAAAAACTGACAGAAATTGACAGTAAAAAAAATACTTCATTTTTTCGAGATACAAAGTAGCCTGTGTAATACATTTACACTATGAGCTACCTTCATAATAAATCAACCATTAAGGAGTGAAGGGGTAACAATTGGGGTAGCATTCGCATTTATAATATTAATACGATTAAATGTATTTTTGAAATAAGGTGATCAATATCAATCACTGTAGAGTAGCCTAATTATTATTTTAATCACATTATCCTTATGGCAAACTGGCGGGAATCTCAATATCTGAATCTTATCTTATCAGTACGGATTAGGCACCAATACCAAACTTAAACCCATACATTCGGCCAGTTATGAGTAGGCCTTAAGGACCTACTAGACTGTATGTAGACTACTGTCCTGTAGACTGTAGGACTATAAGACTGTAGTGGGAACATTAGAAACATCTTAAATTAGGTAATTTATGCGACAATATGGTTACAAAGAAAAACATACTTTCCATTGAAAAATAGTTAAAATTCTTAATAAATCTTGGTTAACTGCTTTTCATAGTAGTTACGTTAGCGGTTATTATACCACAGTATTATTTTATGCGACACCTCATATTTATTTTCTTCACTCCCTGCCCTCATATAGCCTGTTCGAGCAAAGCTATTACAACGCTAGGACACTCCATAAATCCAAACATAATGGTGTCATTATAGCTTTTGTTCTCAAGTATTTGAAGTCAGGAATTCCGCAACATGGCCACCTCTCACACCGAAGAAAACTAATTGCAATCCAACTTTCCGCATAAATCCTACTCTGCACATTTGAGGCGGTGAACGGTGTGATATTTGGAAATGCGGTGGTGGTATTGTGAGGTAGAATTTAACACCTTAACCACCGACGTGCTTTTGTATGCTATGATTCATTGCTGTTATTATTGTTACCGATCGTCGAATTAATTTTCAGCGTAGATTGTCGCGCTCTCCGCCAGTCGCGTTTCGCCGCAAATTGCTACGAAATTAATATCTACGTGTCGTTTGTTTGCAGCGGGATTAATGAAATCCATTTCGGGTTGCGGTTGTTGAATTTTAATTAGAATTCGCATTATCTGTGGTCATACTAAATGGAATATCTATTAAGTAGTTACGTACTTGCAGCTACAACTGGTAGGATTATTGAAAATTCCTTTATTCGTTCGTGTAGCCTTGAAAATAATTGAATTATATAATGATATTAAAATCAGACCACGTAGATGACGTTCTGAGCATATGATTTTCTTATAAGTCATTTGTGTACCTTTGCATGTAACAGTGACTTCTGGCTAGAAATTTGGCATCTGTACCGCTGAGCTACCATGCTCTCTAGACAAAGGAGAGATAAGTGGAATATCAGTGAATGTTAAAAAGTATGCTGTTTTAAAATATTTTCTTACAGATTATCTTTAGGAACGTCAGATACATAATGAATCGTAAAATCCCTATTAATATATAACCTTACCTACCGATATAAAAACCATCCATTCAATTCGTACCTTTAAACTTTTACTCGCAGCTGCGTCGCCATGAAAGCACTTGACGCTTAGTGTCGCATAACACTTCACTTTTAGAGTTCCGAACTAAGTGCAAAGAGGTAGCAAGTGTTCTCTCGATGGAAATGGAACTGGCGTTTTAGGGATACTGGTAGGCCACCTGCGACCAGACTGAGAGGAACGTAATTAGGTGAAAGTTACCGCTGATGGAGTCTCTATTGAGTGGGGGCTGGGTTTTGTGCTGCGAATTTGTGTTTATATTGAGATAGGCTGAGTTTGTTGTATATGAGTAATGGTATGTTTGAATGGTGGTGGATTGAAAGTACCTGGGCGACCGAGCTTCGCTCGTTTTAGTAATTTTTAAGTATTAAGTATACAAACCCTGACCTAGCATTTGGCAATGACACAACAAAACAGCCAAATTGTTCTAGCCATGCTCAAGTTCTCATGATCTTTCATAGATGTGAAATTAGATTTTTTATTTATAGAGAAAAAGGTTTGTATCTAAATATTAAACTATTTATTTTCTTATGAAAATAGAAACTCAAAATTTGCTTAATGAGAGAAAAGTCTTGTAATATAAACATATTATTTATTTTAATGTTGTCCTTTGCGTATTTGAATGATAATAAGTGCCTATTAAATATAAATCTACTATATAATTTTATACTCTTGGCGTGTACAAATTTTATAGAAATTTCTAGATAAATATTACTTGGAAACCTAAAAAGCCCATTTCGATAATCTAATTATAATAAATGTTCAAAACAGTCAGAACCATAAGTCTAAAATTTGTCCGCTTAATGTAACTAGGAATTTGAAGTTCAATCAAAGAGGGAAAATAGCCTGCGGTCCAGAGGGATGCAAGGAGGGTTGCAGAAAGATGACTCATAAGGGGTGGAATCAATGAAGGCACGTATCTACAACATGTGTTTTGGTTGGTGGATTTTTGTTAAAATTACTAATTTTAGAATATCTCTATTACAATATTGTCTAGTCTACCTGTGACGACCTGAAATGTACAATTATTAAAAAAAACTTGGTCGGCATGTGACTCCGACATGATGGCATAAGAGGGCGTCATGTCATTTACCATCACGCTATTCGAGTCAGTTTTACTCATATACTGGTATTAATTTATTTTCACTGAAGAACATTCGTGAACACACTTGGTTAAGTCATATTTTACACTTACATTATATTATTATCATAATTATGTAGGTACTGTCTTATATTTACAAAAGACAAGAATAGAAGCGTCAGAGAAATACTTAAAATGAATTCATTTATAATGCCAAGGAGTGCCAAGATTTTTCACATCAAAATAAATTTCGATATAACAGAGAACGTAAATTTGATATCATATAGTTTTCTAATTGATGAACTCTAACGCACTTACTACAATTAAAATATATAGTTTAAGTGTTTTAAATTACTATTTATTTACTAGTTATTATACTTTCATTTTGCGTGTCAGTGACGTCGGTATGATATCATTTTAAAGCATTATCTAACTAAGAAGCATTTCTCTAAATGAGTCGTTTGTAACAAGGATGTAAAGGCGATTAGACAATAGGGACACACGACCGCAAAGTCACATGTCAAGTCAATACAGTGAGGGTCCACAGGCCCCCTGTCACAGACGTCACCCTTTAGTTTCCAAAGGCTGTACCGTTCGCAACGAAATTGTTATGACATTGATGCCTCTTTAAATATAGTCAAATACACAGAAGTACCAAATATACTTATTATAAATAAGATATTTAAATTGGGTATTAAGGCACAAACTGTTTAATGTTATTAATTCAGCAATATTCCTTCTCATTTTCTATAATATCTCTTGACTATCTGAAGGTTCTCTGTGCGGGATCGCTTTGTAACAATACAACCGCCCATTATGTAAAATACGTATACATAACTTTTATTTGGTGTGCGATAAAGTGTTATCTATCTATCTACCTCTTTATTCATAATGTTCTTCTAACTATACGTTTATACGTGTGTCATGAGTCACAATATTAGGGCTCGCCCTACTTCATCAAAAAAAATGTAAAAATCCATCACAAAGAGCCATGACACGTATTCTGTTGTCGAAATTCCTACCCTGTAACAGTTAATATTGTACGAAACAACCCAAAGAGCAAACGAGCACTTTTAAACTTTTTGCTAGGCAACGTGAGCGCAAAGCATTCCGCCAGGAATCGAGAACTGTTCAATAAAACTTATGGACGGAAAATCACCCTATTGTTGCACTAAATCGATACCAGTGCATGCAAATTAAACCAGAGATGGATTTTAATCTGTGCCCGATTAAACAGCGCCCAGACGAGGGCGGGCGGCGTAACGGAACGGGGTCCGATAATCGTTCCGTGTTGACAATAGCTGTAATTATTGCTATGAATGCCTTAGTTTTGCGTGAACCGATGCTGCTTGGTTGGCAGAACTTGAATTGTCATTTGAACTTACAATTAAGTTTTTGCAGTACGATGTTGTGCTTTGTTTTCTTCGGAATTAAATCTTAAGCGAATAATTTAGTAGACGTTTCTGGCTGAACTTTGTAGAGTATTTTCGTTTTTTTTCGTGACTTTTTGAAGTTTTTTTAATGAGTATTAAAAGAAGCAAACTTCTAAACTTCAAACTTTCTAATGCTTGTAAAAAATTAATCTTTTTACAAGCTTTAGAACAAACATATGGAACAAAGCCTAGAAGGATCACCTTGTGGGTAACACTATAGTGGGAACGTAAACATAGCACGTTGTAAGTACATGGCTGGCATTACTTTCCCACAGACAACACTTGTAACGCCTTCTTCTTCTTCATATCCATACCGATCCTTAGAGATTCGAAAGTCAGAATAGAACCTATAAAATAAATTACTAGCAGGTCCGGTCCATATATTAGGGAACGTCTAGTATTTTCTCAAAAATACAGCTTTAACCAAAAAGTGGCCGCTAAAACAATTAAAAACCCTATTAAAACCCTGTATTACCCGGAGCAATGGTCATTTTCATTCTCGTTAAAATTCTGAGTCCGCACATGTCATTTACGCCCCACAAAAGGCAGTTAACTTCCAGTTTGGCCCAAACTTGAGCCCTAATTTGAGGGTTAATAGTCAGTCCGATGGAGCAGTAAGTGTAGTGTAATGTACATATATACACTTAGGGAACATCGCTTGGCTTACCAAGTTGTGGCTGCAAATTAACGGAATCTAAACATGATACTTTCAATTGAAATGAATATTTTTTTTTTATTGTATCCAACTTATTCAGAAAACGGATTATTATTATAGATGACGGCGACCTCGCCTGACCTTTTAGTTTCAGGAGTTTTCTAATAAGTTTTTGAGAACGTTGCATATGGAAAAATCTTCAAGAGATTTCTTGAGTGTATAATTGTTATAGTGTATGATTGTGTAGCTTTCTAAACAATTTAGCACTCAAACAATCTAGCACAAATTTCACTGCGTATTTATCTAAAGTTCTTTATTAATGAGATTGGAACCACTATGTTCACAATCATATTCTTCTTTGTAAAATACTAATTCTTTGTACTTTTCCATAAAAATATCCCAGTCGCGTCTGCAATTTTTCTCGGTCAACACAGAAGCAATAAAAAAAGAGTAAAGTATTGTATAAACTGTCGCTCCACAATGCTGCCGTTTATATTTATGTAGAGTTCAATGAAACACGACAATGAGCCGAAAGCCCCAACAATCGTCGGAAGGGTTCGGTGGGGGTTTTAAGTATGCACAAAGCAACACCCGCAATTGACTCTGAGTTTTACACCTCTAGCGCTCTCCAACCGAGTGTCGGTGTCGCTCACATACGCAAATATTGTGTCTGAAACACCTACCTCAACGATATACAACTAACTGTATTATAAATTATCGAATCTATAGAAATCCAAAAACTGAATAAAAAAACGAAGATTGTTGGAACTGTTCCTGTTTGAAACAATCTATTGTAATGTTTTGTTACGAGTACGTCAATACAAATTGACGAATAGCTGCGATGCCACCACATAAACCATAACACGAACCCTCGCTTTTCTACTCTGAATTTACTTTCTACCACTAAAGCAAATGAAATATCAAACACTATCACATTTGCGGGGAAAACGTCTATTGACACAACCGCAAATTTAATTCCGCTTCGAGAATTGGAAAATATTGCTCCTGTGTAACATCAGTCTCGCGAATGGGAGCCAAATAAAACTCCATGCATATTGAACGATACACAAATAAAGAATGTAATTTGGCATCAGCGCAATATTTCGTGGAGTTCCACTGCAGTCGGTCCCTTTGGGTATACAATCCGATATGCAAACTACTAACAGTATAAAACTAAAGGTAAAGTTTGAGATGGAGTCTGCGGAACTAAAAACTAAATAGGAACGTGGTACGGTTCATTAGGCCCAAGTACGAACACGATTTTTGATTTAAAAGTTGGGAAAAGTTTTAAAGGATTGCGTATTCCAACGTGATTGAATTGGGATTCCCTTACCTGACTGAGGCTGTCTCCGATACTTCCGCCGTCTGTGTCGACCGGTCGGAAAAGTTGGTCCTTCGGCGGTAGGTCTCTAGCTCTGCTCTTTCTTTCATGTGACTCCTTCATTGCTTGATTTTGCAGTCTTTCGAAGAATTCTCTTGGTTTCAGTGGGGGAGGTTCGTCGTCAGGCGGCGGGGGAGGGGGCGGTGGTAATCTCGTTCTCGGTGAACTGCGGAGCAGTGACCGCTCGTCATCTTCTGTCGAGCGTTCATCGTGCTCGGAGTCTGAGCTTCTGCTGTCCCTTCTCCTTACTCCCTGGAGGTGCGGCTCAAGGAACGTCGCATTTCTGAAACAATAATTTTAAAATATATTAAACTGTTGTATGCAGAGGGGGAACGTAAAGTTACAATCGCTTAATAGATCAAATATGATTTGAAGTGTAGGAAAGGAATCCACTATTACTATTGCTGCTAACCCGACTGGATAGTGAGCCGGATTCATCAATTCTATGTGAGTATAGAAGTTGGACTGTAAACCGTTATAATTGGTCGCTGGTTATAGCGCTATCATTTTGGTAAATCTTGCTTTATCTGTAGCATTTATAACATCTATCCGTCATTGGCCACGTAATCGATACGTCTCTAACTGCAGCTTACGAACACATGGGCACACGACTAAATGGACATTAACTAAGATTTATCCCCTGGGCACGCCCGTACGTATTAATTAAAAACCTCTACACAACGCAGCGTGTGCGTCGGGGGTTCTCGCCAATTACTGACTGAAGAGATTTTGGAATTCAACATGGATTGCGTGTTAGGAACTTTTTGCTGGACGATTTATTACAAATGTTTTCTGGTGAAACGTGCCACGAGCTGTACGAGTAGTAGGTGTCCGAAAAACAATTAGACATTGTGTCAAACTTATATCCGTTATCTTAGATTTTTTTTATAATCTTTATTAAAGAGCTTAGTCATAATTGATTATGTCGCTCTGGTAAATACAAATAACAATCATAAACAACAATTACACGGAACATAATTATTATAAAGTAGGTACCTACATACTTAATTAGAGTGATCTGGAGAGAAAACCATATTGTAAAGTTTTATTTTTTTATTTCATATCATATAAATATCTTAGAATTGCATTAGCAACTACGAAATTGCATTTTATAGTAAGCCAGCCAAGACTTTCTCTCTCGAGTAAACAAATAGACGCTTCCGTTATTAATGCAATTTAACTCGTCTGGAGGTTGACGTTAAAAAAATGATGTTATAACGCCGTGTCGCCGCTAACGGAGCTGACACTCAATTTGTCAGTGGACCGACGCCGACAAATGACCGATTTAATCTCGAACTGAATCAACTGATGCTGTAACTAGGCTAAAGATGTTAAATGAAAAATAGGCTAATTGAGTAATGATAATTTTGGCCTTGTATAGTTTTAACTTTCACCAGAAACTGCAAGAAGCTACAGATTCTAAGAAAATATTTTGTACACTTTTTAAAAAGCCTTTTTGGGCTTGAATATTTGCATGTGTGTTTATGCTAGATGATTCTGCAATGTGGTACAGATATGGTATTACCTAGCAACATAATTTGTGGTAATGTTTTATCCCAAAATATATTGAGTAAAGAAATAAGATATTGAAAAAAAAAAAACAAAATGGCCTCAGGTGAATTTCCTCTTTGTGAGACTCATTCATAAAACCCTGAAGTCACTAGGGAAAAAAAGGTAACCCTAAATTCTCTATCGGGAAAAATGAAAACAATTTTTACCGATAGCTCAATTCATCTAATGTTTTTACGAGCATAATATTTGCTTTGAACCTGCTTTGAACAGGGCGCGATGTAACTAATAGATTTTTTTACTATTTCACGAAATGTGGTTTGAAAAACTTATGTTACTGATATTAATTAATTGAAAATAAGATATTGATGAATGTATTGCATGAATTAACGACTGCCTTGCAAACGTGGGTAGTAGCTATGTTTTTTGAGTTCTATGGTTTAAATGACACCCAGGACAAACATTTGTGTCCCAAACATAAATGTTTATTCTGTGTCTCACCCAGACACAGAATAAACATTTATGTTTGGGATATATAAAATTTTATGTATTCTAATACTAAAATATTCTTTCAATAATCTAGCTCCCATAGTCCTAGCTGTGCTTAGTTTGGGGCTAGATTTGAAATGTCCAGGAATATTTTTTAATTTCTTAGGTGGGTGTAAACAAACATGTTGAAATTTTACTCTTCATATATTCAGATATAGAGTATAACAAATCAGTATCACCTCTCGACACGCTTGCTCGTTAAGTGGATGAGGGCCACGGTAATTAATAACAAATCACGTAAATGCCAGTATGGATACAGCCGAGGGTTCTAAACCTATGATAATGATGGATCGTTCTAATTGAAAAACAAAACGTTACATCTGGTCACTTGGATGGGCTACCACATCTCCGAAGCACCCGGTTGTTTATGTTGCATCTGCTATTTGAAATGGGGGTGCTGACATGCAATCCCTGATTTAAATAAATAAATAGTAAACAAATATTTATGGATTTTTCACAATATTTCACATGCTTTTACGTGCGTGCAACTGGCGTTCATCGAATTATAAAACGTTATCACGTCAAAAAACATACGTATGATGTATGTTCTATGTTTGTGACTTATTGTTTTTCTCATATTTCTGGATTGGAAAAGAATCCACGACCTTTTTACAGCGCAGAAGACAGCTACTGTAGATCAAAATGAGCTCTGTGGCCATTCAAAAAATAATAGATAATTTACATGGACATGTTTATACCTACGAATCACTCCTGATTTACAAGGGTGTAACAAATCAGTATCACACCCTCGTGGTCATTACGCCACGGGACGGCCATATCATTAATTAAAACGTCATAATTGACGCAACTCGTCACACGTGCTACGATGAAACCTTTATGCGGTCCCATGTTTGTTTTATGGCGGCAATTTATTTGGTGAGTTTATTATCTTTGAAATATTTTGTCCATACCTATATTTTACAGCTCTGGATTTATTGGTGACCATACCTGAAGGGACGGCGCAGTGAAAATGGTCGCTAGTTTGGAAACAGATTATATTTTTATATTGATTTAAGTTACTCCTTATAACAGCAGCTGTGACCAGTGAAAGTCCCGTCAAAACCAGTTAACCGGAGATTAGCCAGATTTAACAAACAGACAGACAATTGTTTTTTTTCTTTTTTATATTTCGTTTATATTCAAATGCGTTTAGTAAAAAGCTGTTATTTTGACATTACAAACAAACATTTCATTTTTATTTATTTATTTGTATAGAAAACCTACCAACCTCCTCTTTAGAAAGTAAAATTGTAATTTTTTGTTATAATACATTACTTTTAATAGAAATCTTTATTGTCTTATTTATTCTTTGTCTCCGAACAAAATAAACCTTAATGGAGACTTTTGTTCTTCATTATGGTGTGCCCGGGGCTTCTATTTTCAAATTCTGCAACATACCCACTATTATCTAAATAAATGTAGCGTTTGCTTAGAAAATATAATCAGCTTTTAGAATTAGGGTTTCAGCGGAAGTTTAATCATAACTGTGACATCGAATCAGTTGCAAGTTGTGTACCTTATATAGATTCGTATAAGCATCTAACCAGGGATACCGGCCTACTCTCGATAAGTGAGAGTGATTTTGTAATTTTGTTTACTTACTAAACATTATAATTTCGTGTATCTGGGTATAATGACTACACAAGTAAGTTTTTCGATTTCCTTCCATTTAACTCAACATTAAGGCATTTTATGAATGTATCTGCGTTACTTCGTATTCAGGTGAATTCTATTCAAAATCTCTTTGAAACAAACCATTGAACAGAGAAGCAAATCGGCACAATCCAAGGTATAAGCTATTGCGGCACTTTTCCATTTCTGTTGAATAGCAAACGGTCGCGTGAATGGAATCGCACACGTCACAAAGACCCGCCAATGCGATGTCGCTGTGAATGGGAGGATTTACCAGACGGCGGCGCAGCCTTGCGTGTAGAATTCTCCCTGGAAAGTTCATATGCAAGCGACGGGTGAGTGGTTTAACGTAAAATTTTGATCAGCGATATGGACAATACTAAAAAAAATTAGTATCGTTTAGTACTGGAAAACAATCTACCCTGCCTGGTTCTGATAGGTACTCGGCCTATCAGGGTTCAATCAAGGTCGTTGAATGACACTACTTCCATTCCAACTTCCATTCGTAGTATTCGCTCAAATATCTTTAATTATTGCAGTACCTATTAGTATCTCCTTTAGATAAATCCTATAAGCAGTCAAGCGGATGACGTGTTTACTGATAATGTAGGTAAATGCTAACCTAGTATTTGATATTTTTGATCTTATATTAAAACTTGGGTTCTAATTTAGACAATTTTTAATTACTAGCAGGAAAGTAAACGATTAATAAGCTGTATTGTAAGACCAGAGGTAAGTCATCAAAGAAGGCTATCAAAAGATAAATGAAATATGACTTTAAATTTAATAGGTAATAATGCTTTGAAAATCATATCACAACATAAAAAAAAATTAAACAGGGGTTTTGTTTCATATTAAATCAAAAGTTGTTGAAATTCTCTTCTGTTCTGTACACTGTATAATTATAAATCAAGTTCAGGTACGAATACGGTTGTAAATATTAATTGCTCAGTGTTTTCACTTTCATTAATGTACTAAATAATGAACGCATGTATCTGTCTTGAATCGAACATTGAAAAGCACTTAACGCTTACTTAAAACACTAGCAAGAAAATACTTCTCTAGCTTTCCACTTAGCACATACACGAAATCACACGGTATACTTCTTGTAAAGGCAAGTGTATTTCTTGTATTTAATTTTTCTTTTTCATATTATAATCAGTAACTATTATTTTGCAGATTAATATAGTTGTACAAGATATTTGTTTAACTTTTTTATGTTTATGTTGGTATTAGTTGCAAGTAACAATTGGGTAACATCGAAAAGCACTCGAGCTGATCACGATACTTCTCGTTTCTCGCCTCATGTTGAGTCACTCAGCTTCCAAACATTATTCATTGACACAGAGGAAACTCTGTTACATTGTGTTTCAATTCTGTGTCGATTTCATTGCCATTAAATTAAATTAAAATTGATTTGACAGCTATAGTCTGTTTCCTTCACATGTTCTTCTTCTTCTTATTTTTGGCGTTCTGTGCCTTCACATGTTAGGTATTGCTGTCAGTTTAACTCTGACTAGAATGAATCTGAGAGTAACAGAATCAGCACAGGCTATGAAAAAATAACCGGCAGTGTAACTTTAACTTGACACCTGTGCCACCTATTGTATTTTTAGATCATTTAGATGTATGCCTTAGATAAAACTTTATTGTGTGAAAAATAACCAACAAGTTTAAAATCCAAAATAAACATTCTTGAAGAGAGAGATGTACAAAATAATGAAGTTCTACTTATTATTAAAGGTAAAGCAAAGCGTCAGACGTAAAAGCTAAGTAAAAATAGTAATCGATGTGCCTCTCTTAATACCAATGTTCAGAAACATTTATTTTTTAGCTAAATTGAATAGGTAAATTAGAACTTCTTGCTTGAAGTTTTGATCAAACTCCCGTATTAATGAAAAGTTATAAAAAAAAGAAATATGTCAACCAGTTGATAAAGTGACTCATTATTTCAGAGTACCTATAGTTTGTATACTAAAGAGATAAATTAAAGCATAACTCGCAGACAACTCAACCTACTAAGGATAAGCTCAGGAAATTACGTTCTATAATGTTCATAAATTCTCTTTAGTCATCGGTAACCAGATTTTCCACGTTTCTACAGGAAAGCGTATTCATTATGAATATGAACGCCATCCCGTCAGTGCCTACGGTAATGCGATTATAACTACACCTAGCTACAGCCTCGTAGTATAGCATCTGTCGACAGTAGTATAACTTCAATAAAATCCACACGATTCGGCTTCTTCCTAACAAAATCAGGCTTTAGCACATATACTATAGGGCCTATGTTTTTGTCACAAAATAATGGAATAATGTTGAGTGCACTGTTTGTCTATCAATATGTAATAACAAAATACCTACTGTTTGATTGTAAGCTCATCATCTCTCAAGAGCAATTGGACTTTTTGGCTATTTTGTTTTGAAATGTTCGTATTAGTCCAATTTAGGGTTTTATGCAAAGAAAAATTGGACCCGAAATATTGGAAAATATTGTAGGGCATTTTTGACGATGTCTTTTGAACAATCATCTGATTGTTCAATTGTCAATCAAGACAGAGTCTCTCGGGTTACCTAGTCGAAAATAAAACTATACAGAAAACAATACAGATTGCTATCCAATCTAACTGAAGTTATTTCTTGCTTATTGCAAATGTCTGACATTCATGGGAAGACTAACTCTTATATAAAATAATAAAAAAATATGATTGTTTTAAGACAGTAATAACCCAATAACATACTTCATTTTTTAAAGTTAATTTTATGGGCTTATTGTAAATAATGAACTTTTAAGCACTGATAGTGTCTGTACTTTGTTGCTTTACTGGTGACAGCTCTACTATGTAAATCTGACGGCTTTTATCCAACCCTTCTGCCAAGTAAATTGTTAACTTTAAATGACTCTATACAGAATTAAAATTTACTTGTAGTCATTAAATGCTTTTATAAGAGTGATTTAAACGTTTTAGGACTAGGAAAATGCAATTATATCTTAACTTTAACGCTGTTGTTGATTTATTAATATTTTAACTGAATTTTTTTCAAAAAAGGCATCATATCCGTTCAAAAGGACATATAACATACTCTTACCCATAGACTATTTTGTCGCAGAAGGCGTGGACACAAAACAAACACAAAAAAAGCACTGAAGAACCGAGAGAAAACTACATGCTCATTTTACATTATGTGCCCCGGGCAGGAATTGATGCCAGGACTCCTCGCTACAAAGGCAAGGCACTATCAACTTAGTTACAGAGAGTACTTTACTAATACCTAAGTGTTATCATATATAGAGAAAGTGTCGGGGTCATTCCAGTGGAATGAGTCAAGCACAAGTTAAATTTAAGCTCCACGCCACCTTTTGTTTGAGTCAGACATGTGTGAACTTAAGATAAGGATTTGAATATTATACAGCCTTTGTGAGATACAAGTTCAGCAACAACTTGCTGTTAGATTTACTATTGTAAAAGGGATCATGATCACGGATAGTCAGAAATTTCTGATTTCTATTCCTTGTTATTTTTAACTAAAAAACGTAGGCGTATTATATATCACTACATAGTATAAAACAAAGTCGCTTTCTCTGTCCCTATATCCCTATGTATGCTTAAATCTTTAAAACTACGCAACGGATTTTGATGCAGTTTTTTTTAATAGATAGAGTGATTCAAGAAGAAGGTTTATATTTATGTACTAACAACTCACCCTGGCTTCGCACGGGTAGTTTCTGATACGACACTGATGCTTTGCTAACCGTGCGAAGCCGGAGCGGGTCGCTAGTTTTATAATAAAAATGTGAATTCAGATTATTCCATCGTGTCGTAATTTTTTTAACCACTAGTAACACTGCGGAGGACAACTAGTACTTTTATACAAATACTTAATTATTCTGAAAAGATACAGTTAGTAATACCAGCACCCTTAACTGTTCTTACATAATTTTATAGACAAGTGTCATAAAGCCAGCCCATTTACATAACGTGCCTTACCTCGCACAAATTGATTTTTTCCGCCATTTTCTTGCTGATAAAGCTAATAATTATGCAAAAGTGGGACACTGTTAGCGGCTTAATCCTAAGATTAGGAGGGTCGATCAAAGGGAGGTGAAATCCATTTGGTTAATATATAATGAGAGCTTCTAATTCCTCGTGTTTACTTAATTTAGCTACTATAAATACTTTCTATCGTATCGTGTTGGGGTAACTTCAATCTGGTAGGCCTTAGTTTCGAAAGTTAATTTGTAAAATGAGTCTCTTTGATCTTGTCGTAATGGACTTAGTTATGTTCATTTTATTCCCGGACTCATTTAACTTGTTAAATAAAATGAAGAAAGATTGTATAAAGATGAATGATAAAACCTGATGTTGATATTTGAGAGTCTGTCTATCCTGATTTATATTCTGTTTCCCTTACCAGAATATTAATAACACGCATATTTTACAATGTATAAAATAATTTCCGAGTAAAATGCAAAAAATGCATTTTACTCGGAAATTATAGTTAATCGTATACGTATAAGTTAATCGTATATAATAAGTTACGAAACTTTATTACCCAAAAAAAAAGCAGAAGTATTTATGTCCAGATTATCTGCACAAGTACTGTACTGACAAATATGTTGGCATATTTGTTAATCTAAGAAGCAGTAGTGCACTCGAGCTGCTGTTTTTCGGTGGAAGGGTGTGGGTGCCGGTGAATCACAGGCGTATACAAAGTTTAAACAGTAATAAAAAGATTTTCGAGAATGTAAATATTCAATGAAACTGAATGAAACTTTCAAATTATAGGGTGATAGAACTGATCAATAAAATACTATCTACATGAAAAGTCTCCGCAAATTAACGAACCAATTTGGGATAATGCTGATTTAGTTTCTCATACCAGACTTGATTAAACTTTTACGCGTATGGTAGCGAAGGAAGCCGCATTGGCTGATTGCAGCAATTTGTCTACCACGCCTGCGACCGCCATCTTTTAGAAGCAGTGCATCCAATGTTTACCAACTTTAATGTAGGTACTTTTTTATTAGGATTTCATATGTCAAAGATGATATAGACACACAATCATACAACACTAACACCTTTAATCCAAAAACAACCTTCATATACCCAAGCAAGTATTTCCCCGCTGGTGATCGAACCCGGTATGGGCAAAGTCGATACCAGAAGTTAGTCATAAATGAAATGAAAAAATGGTCACATTATTTTTTAATTACGACACTCTTATACAAGCAACACTTAACATTTTCTTACCAATAAATATTAATTAATTTGTCGGTCGTAAACGTATTGAAACGAAGCAAGACTTTCGCAATAATCATGATCATAATTTTATTGATATTTACATAAAGGTAAAAGATTTTGCCAATATCATTCAGGAACATGTAAGCGAACAACTTTCGCTTGAACTTTCAAATGCGCTCGAATCGATTCTAAAATTACGGAGAATCGTCTGAAATTGTGCCTAGACCAAAAGCTTCCTTCTCAATACCACTCCTTGAAAACCTAAACACAACGGATTTTGAGCCTTAAAATCCAGACAGCAAGGATATATTGCGATGAATAGATAAATATTGCCAAGTGTTGCACGAGAATCGGTCTGGGATACGGTTTGAGTATTTCAAAGAATTTTATTGATGCAATAAGCACTTGACGACAATTCTGAACTGGGCGTACTGAAGTCGTATTTTGTAGATAAAATTGAATAAGAACGGGATCTCTGTTTTATTGAGCTTCATGGCTCTACTTCGTTGAACGAGATCGGTTCTGATTTTACTGTATTGGGAGAGCACTAACTTTTTGAGAGGTTTTTTAATAAATTTGTATTCAATTAAATGAATGAAGTCCTGAAAATAATCAGATATTTAAGTTATTGAGAACATGAATAAATAGTGGAATAGTGGTGATTATTTAATAGTATTGATTAATGTAGTCAGTAGAAGTTTCCACTTACCAAAAACATTAAAAATAGTGAAAATCGTTATGGAAATATTGTGAAAAGCGGAGAACGTGTTGATAAATGTCGACGTTAAAGTCAACAATAACAAGAACCCAATAATGACAAGATAGGCCGTTCTTATAAATTTTTGAAAATATATAGTTCACGTAACTCTCTACTAGCAAAGTATCACGTAATTAAAAGGCGAAAGCATAACTAGTGATTTAAATATCTCTTTACTCTAGTTGCATTCAAGCAGCAGAATATTATATTTGGAGGGAAATCCCCGAAGCACCCTTGCAGAGAATTTGCTTTATTAAAATTTTCCTTCCGAAACCGCAAGCCGGCCGCTCTATGATGCTGCATTCATTTTGCATCTCAGAATATGGCGTCTTACATTATCTTATATTAAATTTTACAAGAGTTTTATTATTATCTGAAATGTACCAAAGGGAAGAATTTTGAACTCAAAGTACACTATTTTAAAATTTAAAACTGTGCATTATATCGTTGGTGATTTTAAGATTTTATCTGTCATTAGCAACAAACCAGCAATAAAAAAAATATCGCATGCGGCCTAAAATATATTTTCTATATATTTACTTGTTACTTATTTTTTTGTTAATTTGATAAAACTATTCAACTTATTTCAAAATAGATATTATGGGTAACGCAACCATAAATTATTGTTAAGTTGTATATGAGAATCATTAATTAAGAGATATTGCTAGGACGTATTAATAGAAGCCCTAATATGTAAACTTAAACTCATTTATTTCTTTATCTCAAGTATCGTTTCTTATAAGCACTCAGTATCAAGTAATAAATAATGCAATTATAATGAAAAAAAAAAACATCGAGCAACATCTGGAATTACCGTTTTCTCTCATTAAATAGATTTACGATTTGTTCCTAGGCAACGAGAAAACCTAGATAGCAGCTGGGGCTTATGAGAATTTCACGATGCCGAAATGGTTCATAGAATAACATTTGTTGAACACATGTTACCGATCTATCTAGCTTTGAGTGAGATCCACGGCAATCCACTTTGTTATTGGAATTTCATTCATGTGAATCTATCGTACTATTTAATTACCTACTAATCTTCGTAGAGCGAGAAAATTTCCCCGGTTATATATAATTAAACTTCATACGGATTTGGTGGGCTTTGAATTTTTAGTTCTGAACGGTTTCGTTTAATTAGAATGTTATTTTGCCGTGGATTTAAATAAATGACTCAAAATAGACGCATAAGTCTGACCAGCTTGTAATAAATGATTCTGGATTAGTTTCTTTCTAAAAACGGGAAAAATTATGTTTGTAAACCAAACTGAATTAAAACATAAATTATTACATTGAATTTTCTTACTTAAAACTTTAAGTAATATTTATAAAAACTTTCTCTGTTCAAGCACCTCATGGTTTTAATATTACCTGACTAATTGATATTTACCAAATCCACACTATCCACATGTATTATTCAAAATCACAATATCAGAAACCCAATGGGTTACATTATTAAATTACCTTCTAGTCTCCAAGTAATAAAATGAAACATAATAAATTGTCCACCATTTTAAGATAAGTAGGTATAATCCGGTCTGCAGCAGATGGGAAGCGAAGTCGGTAGGTACTTATTTAGCAAAGTCCGTTACGAACAGTCGATATTTCTTTGCTCCGCTGGGAGCGCCGGAAATGTAAGACAATTTTGTAATATCACATTATTCAAATAGATTACTGGATTTTTAAATTTGCGCAGAGCTGTTATGAAGGTTTTATACAAACTCGATTTAACTTTGGACAGTGAATTAAATTATTCATTAGGTATTCTTTTTTACTAATATAACATATTTTATTCAATAAATTTATAACATGTTTCGTGATGCATAGTTGTACTAATAACAGTTATAATTGTTTATTTAGCATAAAACCTTTGAACTGTTTACTAATAAATATTTAGTTTTTCAAATATTGGATGTGACAATGCGATGTGAATACATATTTTGTTCAATTTTTTATTGTGATTTCCTAATGTGGTAGTTGTAGTTTAATGTATACAACATAGTTGGCCGGCACAGCTGTGAGAAGTCTGACATGATGCTGTCCATTAGGAAATAGATCAAAAGTCATTGCTTCCATGAAATGGCTATCAATCATTTCGAAGCTTCTGACGAATCTGGAGCATGATATATTATATTCTGTTGGTGTGATAACTTTAGGTTTACATTTATTAGCTTTTTGACGACCTATAAGATATAACGTGAAGACAATAATAAGCGAAAACCATTAACAAAAAGCACAAAACTAAGGTAGTACGTAATGCAAATAATTTAGCTATTTACTATTATACCAGCAAAGATTCAAAAAGAAATCTTTTCCAAAAGAAAAATAATCTCAAAATACAGATAATATCTCAAAACAAACGACGTTTGTGTACAGTCCATTGTTACAAGTAGGTCGACGATAAGCGTATTAGCGTAGACACAGAATATATAAACTTCAACACCAGAGAAGTCTTACTTTTATTGCACATTTTATTAATCTATGGAAAAAATTAAATGGACAGTTTGTTGTCAAGCTGTTCGCTTATATCTATCAAAAAGTAAGCGAATTTGAAACTCAAAACAACGATTTAACGCTTATTTTACTTTACACCCTGTGTTCAAGTGACAGAGACCCAGTGAGTCTGAATGGACGTCGGTTAGCAAATACTCTACAGATAAGTTATTTATTTACTTTTGTAAGCGTTTTCTATAGACGGAAGCTACACTGAAACAGTTGCCCAACTGCTACGCACGGACACGGATGTGTATTAATTCGTGGGTGATGTAATAGACATACACGAAAACAACGATTATTTCGAGCTACTCGTACAACGTGGGTTAGCGTTAAGTCATACGACAATGTCTAGTCTTGACCGATGAAATGATTTCATTGGTCAAGACTAGCTGTTCCTCTGTTAAAATAAAATCCTTTTTTTTTTTTTTTTTTAAATAAATGCCTCTAAAACATTTTTTTTTTAAATGATATATGATACAACTAATTAGATGCCTATGTAATAGGCGTTGAATTTCCATAATTTTTCCTCAAACGGCGTAATAAATTGCGGATAAAAATTGCATTTCCTAAGTAAAAAGTTCACCTTGTCTACGAATTAATCCGTATACTCCGGCAGATGTCTCAATAGATCGAAGGGGTGAGGACCCTTCCATTGGCCGTCAGTCGTCAACGGTTCACAGTACATAAAGCTTCGTGCGTCATTGCCCTGAAATGTCTTCCTGCACTGTCTAAGGGCGATAAGGATTTAGGATTCGACAATTTGTGTTTCGAATCGAGGAAAAATTGCAGTTGAAGAAAGGGGAAATCAAAGTGGGAGAAATTTTAGAAATGCGACATTTATTATATATTAAAAAATATCTGCGCCCTAGGTTGATACCCGCGGTTAAAAAGTCAACATGAGACGATGGGATAAAACTGACAGAAATTACGTATGTTGCATCTGGTAATCTGCCGCTAACTAGTGCACTCTCATTGCCTTGTCTCCGTGGAAGATGTGAGAACCGTTGAAATCACGGGCGCAGCAGACGACGCAACGGTGACGCTCGGGTGACGAGCGCAACGGAATGCGACTTGGGTCGGAAGGACCTAAGTCGTATTGCTGATGTTATTGGTGGAAGTAACTTCTTAATGTCAAGATTCTTCAATGTAGTCACATCAAACAAAAGTTCTTAGCATGTACATTATATTTTTTACAATACAAATGGGGATCGTTAAATGTAAAGTACCTCACCATTAGCAAGAGAATAGGAAAACACTTTTCGGGCATTTCCTGAGGAAGATGTACTCCGAGAGGATTCATTATCTACCCTCGACAAATCCCTATACAAAGTCATGGGGGACTTACATAAAGGTACCCAAAATAGGAGTCAAATTACCTATTTACATTCATCAAAGTACGAGTAGGTATCGTATTTTATGTTGATGTTTGAAGTAAGCTGTGGTGGTTCCTTTAAAAAAATACGGACTTGTATTTTTGTGTTTGTGCATGCCACCTGTGCTACAGGAAATTTAACTGCAGTGGTATGGGTGTGTAAAGGTATTTTTTTCCCGTTTGCGTGATACGCTATCCTGAGAACATTGATGCGACAAGTTCTTGTTTAAGTTTGACTTGATGGAAGTGGTAAGGCGTGCACTGGCGTCAAGCAAAGGGGTGTTTTGTGCATTTATAAAACCACTACTGCTTGGCGGCAGATTCCAGGTGTGTGATCTCTAAAGACAAACTTGACACAAGTTCTACTGCTACTTTTGGTATCTCCTTTAGCACCACCCAGGGGGTACGTGTAGGGAATCAAAGGGCACACACCTACGGACGCGAGCAACTGGACTATTTGGCGACATATTAAAACTCATTCGTTTACCGAATGGTAGAAAAAGAGATAACTTTGCTGTGTGTTTTCATATTAATGCATATTATTTAGTTATTATCTGATACTTTCCATCTTAAGAGAACCTTGCACTTTTCCGGGATCAAAAGTAGCTCAAGATCAATGTATTAATTCAGGATATAAGCTATCCTGGCATTTCAATAAACAATGTTCATCCCAATCCATTGAGACTTTTCAGTGGACATACCATACAAACCTCATCTTCATTTTCTAGGTGAGGCTATGGACCAATCATAAAAAAGCCGTTTGAGTGTGAAGGAGTAACAAAAATACCCACACAAACTTTCGCTTTTATAACTGTGATAAAGTTATACTTCATTTATATCAAGCACGTAAAACAAGAAATGTTTTTGTTGGTTTTCGTCTAACCCTTTGGCAACTCCATATAAACACACCGCTCTGAGACCCTACACTCATTACGCCGAGTATTTTCATTCCTAATAGAAGGATACCTTCATAAGGGTGTTATTACAGTCATTACGAGAACAGCTTACAGACTCTGCTAAAGAAAATAATTTTGACTACAAAAATAATCCGGCTCCGTGGCTTAGTTGGTAGAAGCCCTGCCTTCGAAGCAAGGGGGGGTTCGATTCCCGGCCGGGGCACACTTTGTGTGATGAGCATGAAGTTTGTTCTCGGGTCTTGGGTGTTTGTCTTGTGTTTCTGTATTTGTCCATGCCATCTGCGACACAGGGAATTCTAGTGCAGAGGTATAAGTGTGTTAACGTTGTTTTTTTTTTTTTTTTTTTAATTATGGTAAGAGGTTGCCAAGTTGTTAGTTACTGCCGCCCAGCGATACGACTCCGGTCCTGTCATACTGAAGTATGAGAAAACTCAAGTCGTAGCGTGTTGCTCCCATCACGTTAAGACGGGGATGTAACTTCACATGCGTTTGTAATTTCACCAGCACCCACACGCTTCCACCGGAAGAAAGCATTGCACCTCTGCTTGGCAGTGGATTACCAGGTGGGTCGCAGTACTTCTCTGGACGAACGGGCGGGTCGCTAGTCACACTAATATTATTAAGATAAAAGTTTTTGTGTGTGTGTATGTCTGTTACTCCTTTACACCTAAACGGTTAAACGGATTAGGATTTGGTAAAATATTATAGTGTTTAATAACCAGCACAAAAACTCAAACCCTTTAATTTCTATAGGTTTATATTTATTTCTTGTATAATTAAAATTAATACTTAACAAAATAGAAAACAAGTAATCATTCAACACATTAATATTAATTCACTTTATTCCTTATTCACTACAAGCATCAATAAAATAAATACTTTCTCAAATGTTTCTCTAACTAGGAGAAAACTTGGATAAACGTAGATTATTTGGACGTGCAGCATAAAAGTAGGGATAAGATAATGGCCAACTAATGGACAACGAATGCACTTAAGATAAAACTTGATAGTTCTTATCGAGAGGAAATAGAACTCGAGAAAAGCCTGGAATGCCTCAAAAGGACCTACGCATTATGTTCAGTTAGTTAAGCGCTCGTTGCGAAGCTTGCTTAGCTGTTCTTTACAGAAAATCTAAGTTAAGCAACTATCCGCCTGGTAAGTAGTTGGATTGGTGACCTTTTAGTGGCACTGTTGCCAGTTACACAGATGAATTGAGCGCTTCCGTGCTTCGTCATGTTAGGCTGTAATCATTTAATACGACACATACAAACCACAGCTATAAGATTTAAATGTATGTTTTTTAGGATTAAGCTTCAGCTAATTACATAAACAAATGATTTTTTTATTTTTATTTTATTTGTGACTGTAAATTTAAAAGTAGGGTAAAGTATATTCAAATTGTTTATCTAAGTTTTGACTTGACGACTTTTTCATATTTCGTACACTAAATGAAAATCCGTAAAATCAGTGAACGCATTACAATTTTATATTCACTCACTCGCGCTGAGTTAACGTGTTGTGGGATCTTTCATCCACACACATTGGCATAGCGCGAGTGCGCCTTAACTAAACACAATTCCTGATAAAATATAACCTTTAATAGTCGTTTGATGAGGATTTAAATATAGGTATTTTCACTCATTTCTAGTGCCCGATATAGCACGCCTACAACTGTAGAGATAGATTTAGCCCGCCTATAAATCACGAGTCAACGACTTTTGCTTTACGTGAATAAGGTTTTATGGGAACGATCGTCACATTTCATAGAATGTCGTCTGAGAGATAGATAGAAAACTCTACACGCCTAATACTCGTACATAAAAATGGAGAAGTAAAATTTGTAACAATAATGTGAAGTTAAATGGACGGAATTATTGCTTAGAAGGAAACCTTTGAACGGATTAGACAAGAAAATAATTATGTTTATTAAAATGATTATTGATATATTGATGTTTAGATATTTCTTTGTTTTTAGAGAAATTACGATACTTAATAAAAGCCATGCATATGCAAACCAATACATCATTGTCATGCATTAATCCATACGAACACAACAAACGGTCTAACCGTGAAAGGGGTTTGTAAACCATAACAAAGTCTCCGCAAAGTACACACGGCGAATCCAAAACAGATCAACTAAAATTCGTTAACATCACAGTATACGCCAAGTCATGAATCCAGTAGGTCGTTTAGTCATGCTCCAACCATTTCCAAGCCGCGAGGCACCTATTCTGCTATCTACGGTGTTTTACGCGACATTTTTGTCGCTCGCACGTGACTTCAGTACTTATCTACCTGCATTCAACTCCGAGTTATAGCTTACTGACAGACAGTTCTGTCATTGACCGAATTTAGCGCGCATCTTGGCACTTCGTAATGGCCATGCGTTGCAGTTGAAACCAGTTACATAATATGGAACTGATTATTATATGAATCGAAATATATTACACATTTTAGTCAAATTATAAATCTCACTGTTTAGTAACAGCCAGAAGTTTAAAACTTCTGGTTTAAAGCCAGAAAACAAGGTTGTAGGTACTACTTGTACTTGTAGGTTGGTAGGTTGTAGTACTTGTAGGTACTATGGGAAGCGGATTAATAATAAATCCCATAGAACCTACAAGTATATATATACTTAGTTAACCTTAATTTGATGACTGAAGAAATACTGTTCATGAACTAGCTACAAGATTTTAGACTGTGTAGCAATGTTTCCAGTGACACAGCAGTCCCGAGAAGTGAAAAATGCACATGTCGGTACATTACTCTTTTGCTGCCGCATGTTTTCATGGGTGCGAGCGGGACGGCATTTACGTGAGTATTTTTACGGGGACAGACAACCCTGAATTTTAAGTCCGACGTAATGCTATCGTGAACCGGTTGTAAGAATTTAGGAAATTTGGACCTGAAACCGTTAAACCGACCTAAATGAAAAAAAATCTTTCTTTTTGTGTTGCAGAGGCGAATTGCGAACCTTTTTTGAAAGATACATAAAAGTTACTAAAAGGAAAAATTTCCATACTATAATAACCATAGTTTATTTACAGTTTTCCTCATTTCAAAGCCAGATTGAAATTGTTAAAAGAATATAACAAAATTTCGTGGTGGCACAGACTACAAAATGCGATAGTTCTCTCAAATAACGTTGGACTATGATATACGAACTAGCCAGCTCCAACAATGTACATTCCCAAATACCGGCACAACAAGTGAGTCACGAGCTCGGGCGCTTACCGCATGCCTAAGTGAAGCTATTATAAATTATCTTCCTAGCTGGACTACTTTAATTATACACAAATATATATATACACGGTTATAGATAGAGTTATGTGACAATAATGCTGTAAAGGCATTTTTATATGTAACTACCGCTAGTTACATAAATGCCTACACTCGGCGTGTTCTAGAAATAAATACATTTTGTGCCTAATGCATTTTTTTAGTGGTCTAAAACCATCTTCGCATTATTGCCTTTCTAATAAAACTATTTTGGGGTTAGATGGTTCTAACATCGTTTAGATGGTTTCAAAATCTTTAACGTAAAAAAAACTACCTATTTTTTTTTTTTTGTGTTTTATATATTAGTATTTCTCATCGGAAGGCCGATTGCTAGATATAGATTATATATGTTATTATGAGCATAGTATACCGTGTCATATTAGGTTAGCCCGCTTGAATCAAAAGAAGAAAATAAATTTAACTATACGAGGTATCCATGAATATACCAAGGCATGTTTATTCAAACAAGAGGTATTGTTTCAATAGCCCCACGTGCAATGATGGCGCATAGTCAATTTACGAAATGCTATATTGTAAACCGGTAGCATTCGTCGCGTCGGAGTCCCTTCACCAGCGGTGAGTCACGATCGCTTACCACATACCTCTACGATCCAGACCGGGCCATTATATTAACTCTATCTAGTTTTCCGAAAGTGATCCGATTGGCGAACGGCCAACATCACAACAGACAAATATTTTGGAGCGAATTCATTGGAGGCTTCGTGTCTGGGACGATTCAGACGCAGGACACGAAATGATCACGTTGAATTGATGTTGCTGTTTCAGGCAATTAATGAATGGTTGATCTGATTTGTCATTGTAATGGCATCGTTTGTTCTTTATGATGATATTATTTCTAGTTCCAAAGGGTGCATATTGATTTGTAGTTTCATGGGTCTGTTGTTATCTGTCTTTAATTTGGCTGTACAAGCTACCCAGTGTCCAGTTCGCATAAACATGTGTAGACGTTATTTTACCCATTTGGTAGCTCTGCCTTCTGTGCTGTAGTTTGTGGATTTGATTTCCACCTAGGACAATTATTTGTGGGACAAACATAAATGGCTGTTCTTTGTCTGAGTGTAATATGTATTATATCTATTATATTTATTTAAAAAAAAAAGAACTATTTAAGTATTCTATTGGTTATGTTGTTCCCATATTATAATGCTTAGTTTGGGACAAGATGGCGCTGTTTGAAATGTCCATGAATTTCTATTTACCTATTTAAAATAGCCTTGGCGTCCAAAACTGAATCGTTCAATCCAGTAGTCGAACCGAACGGAGCGCCAGCACGGACATAATCTACCACTATTTATACAGGGCCAAATATAAACATTTGACATTAATGCCCCAGTGGATTGTGGCTACGTGTTTATTATTAGGCTTTTGCGGAAATAGACGATTTGGGTAATTTCATCTCCCAGAGTAGCCATTATGATAATTATCTGCTCATATCGTCGGTATTATATCACGACGCACCTAAATATATAACCAACTTTAAAGTTTCTCAACGCGATAGCTCCGATAATTGTGAACCGATTTTCATTTGATAGGTACCTCCAAGATGATCCTATAAAATCATCTTACTACTAGTATGAATGTGGAAGTTTGGAAGGATGAATGGATGGGGGACCATGCTGCTTGCGTCCGTAGGTGAATACCATCAGTGTCTTGTGCGAAAGGAACAACCTCAAGTAGCAGTAGAACTTTGTCAAGTTTGTCCGAAGTACTGCCACCACACAGGCAATCTGTCGCCAAGCAGTGATGCATTTGCATTGCTGTTGCGGTGGAAGAGTGTGGGCGCCGGTGAAATCAGAAGCTCATGAGGAGTTACATCCCCGAGGTCTCGGGTGACGGGCGCAATGGGATGCGACTTGGGTCTTCTCATACTTAGATCAGGGAGGACCAAAGTCGTCTAACAGTTGTTATGGGTGGATGTAAACCATTCATAACAAAAAATAGTTTTCTATTATGACTACCGTGTATATCTACATTCTAATGTATTCACTATAAAAACTGTTATTTTGACATAACAAACAGATACTTCAATTTTACAATATTTATTTGTAGAGAGTTACCAAAATGAAATTTATTCTGAGGATTCAGCGCAGCTGTCATCCAAGCATTCGCATTTAAAATATCTATTTGTAAGTCAAACTGAAATACAAATTTATTCTTTAATATTATTCCTTAAAACCTCAATTACCTATTGTTTGATGCAAGCCTTACTATTAACGTGATTACGCCTAACTATCCAATGATAGTTAGGCGTAATCACGTAATCACAAATCACAAATGAATTGGCTCACCCAATCGAAGCCCATACAATGCATACAACAAACAAAATATTCGTTGATATTTCACAAGCGTCATCTAGCCCCAAAGTAAGCATATCTTGAACCATGAGAACCAGATTATTAATTAAATATTCACAAAGGATTATTTTGGTAAATACATACATACCATATACAGAATAAACATCGATGTTCGTCACACGAAACGCTTTTACCGAGTTGGAATCAAACCCACGGAATGCAGAGCAACTACCAACTGCAAGGGTGCACTCACAAACAAACAACAAGAAAAGAAGAATTATTTGGACACGTCAAAATTTACACGCACAAGTGAACACATTGAAATACTGATCTTCATGATCAGCTTACTTATACATATACACATATACTTATACGGATAGTAAATCATAGATAATATAACTAAACTAAGCTATCTGCTTCAAAGTGAAACCTTCCATTTTGCCTGGGTTAGAAGCTATTTCACGATACTCATGATCCAGGGATTATGTCGGAATGCCTGAACTTAACTTAGTTTGGTATCGTGTATGTTATAATATAAGTGGTATCGTGAACCCAGTGTAATGGAAAATAAATTTATTAGCGAGCTTAGTTTACTTATTTCATGCAGCAAAAATTGTAAGACATAGTACATGAGGCATGTAATTTAAATAATTTTGACATGTCAAAATGGTTTTTGAGATTAGAAGAAATTAATAATTTTGAGTACAGTTTATGTTTTGTTAAGTTCTCGTGACAATACCAGAACGGCTATGAGCTTACGTTCATATGATAACATGATAATTCTACTAATATGACTCTGCTTACCCCGGCGGAGATAAGGCGGCAAATTTAAGAACCTACAGGTTCAGGTTGTAAAAATGTGTAACTTATTACGTATTCTGTCATATTAATAAAGTTATCTGGCACATGGGCACAAAATAAAGGTATTTTAATTGTAAGTATTGAACATTGATTTATCTTAGTACAAAATCAGTTTGGTACAAAATTATTATTAGGAAACTGTACGCAGGTGCGCCTACAAAAACTGGTTCGACATATAATTACTTAACAGATATTGGAATGAGATTTTAGAAACATTTTAAACAAGTACTTTATTGGTATAGTTCTATGTTGAAATCATTATTTTAAACAAATTGATTCAGTACTTATTTTACATAAGAATTTATTGCATTATTGTAGTTGAGAGCTACAGCCTAAAACTCGTATATATATAGACTTATTCAAAGAAGAACCACGCACATTAATGTTGGGACGATGGACTCGTCCAAAACGATTAGCTACAAAAACTGTCGCTAGATGGCAATACTTGTCACGTATGCGCGTGCGCGCGAGTTTCAGTTGTTATTGGTAAGGGCACTGCGTTGCACAGCGACCTTTGTGTCAACCTCTGAGTTCCCACTATTAATTTTTATTTTAGTTCATGCAAGTGATTACGGTGTTTTCTAACATCGTTTTGAGAACGTGGTTTTGCGAAAAAGCGAAAACCCCATTGCTGCACGTCTGGATTTGGCCGACATCTCGAGTCAACGCTGCTAAAGGTGAAATTCTTTTTTTAAGTATTTACTCTATTAGAATTTTAGTAATGATTTACTAAATATTACTCGCTTTCAGATCATCTTAACATGGCCTTCTGCAAAATAACGCCTGAATTCATCCATTTTGTACAAATACTATTCATCAGAATAAGAGTAAGAATAAATTATAATACTAAAAATTAATGATTCGTATACAATATATAAATCCTATTGCAGGATGCAATAGGATTTCTTGTGTCATAGAAACATAAGACAATCACCCAAGACCCGAGAACAAACTACATGCTCACCACACAAAGTGTTTCCCGGTTGGAAATATAACCCGGGCGCACTCGCTTCGAAGGCAGGCCTACCTACTAAGCCACGGAGCCTTCAAAATACGCATTCTTGCTATAATAATAAAACAGTTTTTCACTGTCACAGTCTAACAAAGACAACGAAATGAAACGATACGATAAAAGCAATTTGGTTAACTGTACTCACTCTCATATTCTTTGACAAAGTTTCCGAGACGCGGAAATATAAAAGGTCTATAAAAACAGTTCGCTTTCTTCATTCGCTGTGATATGATTTTGTACGTTTTTACTCGAAATGAAATTACACAACGGAGAGTTTTGATGTATCAAGTCAACCATAACTTGGTAAAAACATTTCTGAGACCAAAGATTTTAGAATTCGTACATTGTTACGATTTGTTGCAAAATTATTGTGAGATGTGATTATTTCATAGAAGGAAAAGACCAACACGTAACACATGGGAAAGTGGGTATGTGCTCTATTCATATATGTTTCCATAATTAATAATGCTTGATTGGCTCTGCTTACTTTTTCGAGTCAAAATACTTCGGTCAAAATAAAAGCTTTTATTGTTGTTGGAAAATACTACGTAGGTACACGCAACAAATCATTCAACAAGTCCAAGCGATGTAATATTAATAAAACAATAATCATAACAAACAATTTATTCAGAAAATAATTTGATTTTCCAAGTTTTGAAGATTAAACGAGCATCTCATAACTTGAAAACTGTAAATTCAAAGTTGAGGCCAAAATGCATAAGACCGCGCCTAATTTTCTTTGAAATTATACGAGTATGAAAGTTCGCAGACGGCAACCCTAGGAAGAATGCATTGTCTGGCGTGCCTCGCTCCTCGCGTCGACGAGAAAAGTGCAAGCAATCCTTCAGCTCGGGGACATTATGCCGTCGCTGGTAGAATGTCTTTTAATGCGCTTTCTGTTCATAGCAATATGAAAAAAAAAAATGTATATTGACAGATGGCACGAAAATTAGCCATCAAGTTGATTTTTTGACTGGTTTAATAAATTGGATTTAAACATTTAATCTACTAATTTTTACACCTTCAGGAGTGAATGTTTTTTCGAAACATCTATGGTATTTTTTGAAGTGGGTTTATGACGGAACAATCTGAAGGCCCACTTGGTGGTAAGTGTTTACCTCCAAGTGGGCCAAGTAAGTCGTATTGCTGTGTTATGGACAACAACAGAAATACGACTTAGGTCCTCCCGACCGAAGTATGAGAAGACCCAAGCCGCTCACCGTTGCACCCGTCACCCGAGACTGCATCACTGCTTGGCGGCAGATTACCCGGTGTGGTTACAGTGATTCTCCGGGCGAACTTAGCACAAGTTCTACTGCTACTTTTTGTTGCTCCTTAAGCACCACCCAGGGGGTACGTGTAGGGATTCAAAGGGCAAACAGCTACGGACGCGAGCAACTGGACCAATCAAATATTTAGAGGGACCATGTTGCTTGCATCCGTAGGTGAACACCCCTAGTCCCTACACGTGTCCCTGGTGGTGCGAAAGGAGCAACATAAAGTAGCAGTAGAACTTGTTCTGCTGGTAATTCTCCCCCAAGTAGTGGTTGCTGTATTGCAGTGAAATTTACGCATCAAGAGCCTGTAATTTCACCGGCTGTAGGTGCCGGTGAAATTACAGGCACTTGATGCGTAACATCCCCGTCTCAGACTGTCGGGCGCAATGCGTTGTTGTTCATGGCCGACAATAAACACTTAACATTTAGTGCGCCGCCTAAATGCCTACTGCGTATAAAATAAAAAAAATAAAAGATCCAGCCGAACTAAAACCTTCTTCTCGTTGAAAGTTGGTTAAAAAGTAATAAAGAAAGCCGAGCATTCTTTCAGATATTGATATGTTATGGAAATATGCAGTAAAGTGACACATACCTATCTCTAGTATCCTCTTTGGAAAAAATACTTATATTTTGGTTACCTGAACAAGGCAAGTTTTACGACATAGTTTTGTGCTACATATTTCAGACGAAAGTATTCATAGTTCCTCAGAAAGTGGTGACATGTGGAAGGACACTGAAGTCGTATCTTATAAGTTGCTTTTACCGGGGGTTTCGAAGGCCTTGCAATCATGTTTACATACACAAAGTTAGGCATTTTCCTCCAAACGGTTTGGCAGAACCCCGTTGTATGTCTTTGTGGGTTAAAAAAATTTTAACCCCATAAGTTCTGCCAATCCCTTTGGATGAAAAGGTTACAGGTGAGAAGTCATGAACTATTCGACGTCATTGTTTCCTACGTATAAGTCAGTTAAAACTTTACTCCAGTAAAATGAATAATTTCTTAATTATCCGACGGCTGGGTCATTACAACTTAAAAGACCCATACCAGCAAGTTTGGGCAAATTTCATTTAAAAGTTATTGGTAGATATTAATCATAAGTGAATTTAATAACATAAGAGGGATCCAAAAGTCAAGGTACCCAATATTTTCTACGTTCAGAAATATACTTATATTTTTCTCCTACAATGGACATAAAAATAATGGTTCGAAGATTGAATTGAACGCGCAAAATGTACGATCGCCAGATTCGAACGAAGGTTCTTGTGAAAATTGCTCAATGTAATGAAACCTAGTGCAATATATTATGTCAAGAATTTCTATTGTAAAGTCTGATTTGTTATGTGCCAAGACATTGAAAGTATTGTACACTATTTACTACGAAGAATTGATACGTCGAATTTATTGGAAAACTGTCTCTTGATTTCTCAAGAACGTTGAATGTTCGTAGCGAAATTTAATAATAGCTGTATAAAAGGGGTATAATAGCGCGCATCCCTTGGAACTGAAATTATGGCTCTCAGGAAATTACGACAATACTCTGCCGGGACATTATCTCAATGAATATGCACCCGTAAAGGGTTGCAGGCGTGAAAATATGACAAACTCTCAACTCTTGTGGGGGGTGGGGGGAGGTAAAAGCCACAGAGATGATGACAGGGGCAAGTGTACTATAATCGTCCTCAGGACTGTAATAAATAAGGATGCGAGTTAGGGGGCTACCTTCATTGTTATTTCCTTAACGGGCCGTCTTATGGCCCTCTTAATTAATTTGAAACTTTCTGAGGTCTCCTGTGGCGGACAATTTGAATAATAGCCTGGATAGGGTGCTGTAGCTTAATTTTAATTGCAAATATTTATGTTAAACGAGCCTTGGGCACGTCGAATTCCGCCTAGAATATTGCTAAGTATGACAAATGTTTTGAAATGTCATGAAAATACCTATCATAATTTATATTATTTGCGCAACGAGTTTTCTTTCGTTCTTGGCTATGAATAATTAACATTTTCGTTACTTATATTATTACTTTGATTAAAAATGTATGATAAAATAGAAATAGAAAGCATCTTCTCTTCTTCATCTAAATTTGATGTCAGTTTATATTCCGCCCCGGCTTATACTAGATATAAGCACTAAAATTACACGATCATTATAAGTAATTATATATTTATAATATTTAAACCTATCCAAAGTTCATTAAACATTAACTTAATCTTATATTAACGAGGGAAAAAAACAAAGTCTTTGAGTTTATAAAGATTTCGTGTTCAGAGTTGTTCTCGCTGCGCTATTAGCGTGAGTGAGACAGGTGAATTGCTCAGGAATTCTTAAATCAAAACTTAACTGAACTGAGACTTACTAATATAATGGAGTGTCCTCGCTATCATGTCAGCATTTACCTGCAAAAAAAAAGGAAATGAGGTCACGATAAAAGTAAGTAAACAATCTCTGTTTTATCTCAGCAAGTAAACGTAAATTAATTGTCACTGAACAAATTATAACCTTTACAAACCTTAATAAAGTTCGTTGTCCTTGCCTTTTAATAAACCGTCTTGACAGGAAAATTATAAACTATTGACACTCGAACGAGTGCACTCACTTGTAATTTTTAAACAACTAATGATTGGTTTTGATTGTCGTCTCTGTGGACAGTAAAACTGACATTGACACAACTGATGTAATTCCTTCAGTTGAATAGTCCACCAACTTTGCCTAGCTGGTACTAACCCCGTCTTTAATTATATATAAATATTCTTGTAATAAACTGGCCATATTTTGTTATAATTAATCCTAATGCAGAAAAAACTTACGAACGTACATTAACTCGGACATTGGCAGAATTTGAAAAGAAGAAGAACCCCGTCTTTAGAGCGAGGATCCCTGGTTGTGGGACCAACAGGGTAGTGGCGGAGAAATTTGTTATTGGGTCTTGGATATAAGTATTATATAACACTGAACTTTTCCGGGATCAATAGTAGCCTATTTATTTATTCAGGATCTAAGCTATATTGGTACTAAATATTATGGTGAAGTTTACTTCTACGAACCTGAACTGAACATTTCTATCATCTAAACATTGATCCTTTGGCAATCCATTTGTTTTGATACATCCACTTTTCCAACACCACATAAAACCACTATATTTGAACAACAGTATCACAACACGCCGAATCACACGAAAACGTAAACTGAAAATAACTGTACACCAAAGATTTCAAAGGAATTTCGCACGGCTCGTTCGAATTCGTCACTGTAATTACAGATGACACCGCTGGCAACCATGTTTCGAAGTGATAAGAGCTATTTTATTATGCTCCGAAGATGAGTAACACGCACGCGACGCGACGTCTCAACGTACTGAATGATCGAGTTGAAAATATGAACGGCCTTAAAATGCCAACGGCCGGGTGGCAATGATCGCCAGATACATACTTATGTATGTGTCGTAAGCGTGTGTATTTTATTAAGTAGGTCAGTTATTTTGATGCTAACCAGGTAAACACATTGACAAACTAATTGTGATTAAGACACTAGAAAATAACCACAAAATTGTTAATAGGTATCGATTTGTGTTACATACAAGTTACAATTTATTAATTGGCCCCACATTTACGGTTTATTTCAATGACAACGTCTTTCTCGCGTGTAATATTTAATCACTGACCACGTAATAATCTTACATTGCGTGCTATACAAAAAGTCCTTAACGGGATTCGACAGAGTAATAGATCTCAATAATTATAATGACTAAAACTGCATACGTTAACTATGGACGGCATAATTGACAGCAGTTCATTGAAAATTATTGTACATTTGAATACCTCATTTTAATTCTGCAGGGCCTTGTCACCGGTCACACAGAAGCTATAAACTCTGAATAAAAGTAACGCTCAACAAAATTTAAAATATTGTAAATTCTCTTAGCCACCTAGATTTGTTCGATAACCGAGCATAACATTTAAAAAAGCAAGAAGTTCTCTGTTCACTTTATCTTTAAGCGGTATTTACGCCATTTGTGAATCGATTATGATGATAATTTTTATTTACCTTAGAGGTCTTATAGAAATATAAAGAAAAAAAATTAAGCAGTAAGAATTTTTAATTCTTAAATCTCTTAAATTATTCAGTTAATTTATTAAACAACATAAAAAATATTTTTTATGTTGTGTAAATAATATAAAAAATGTTCCTCGACTGATAAGATCTGATATTCAAGATCTAATTCAAGATCTCAATATATTCAAGATCTATACCATTTTTAAGAGTGTTATAACCTTTCCAAATTAATTTCGAGTGTTTTACATCGCCTTTTTATACTGCTACACGATTTTACTATTGGCCTAGTCACCAGAATTATGTGATATTTTGATTATTTGACATCGTTCTGTTTGAAGGTTATTTCTGTCATCAGTATTACGTTCATGTTAAAACGTAAGTTAGTCCTGTCCCTAGCATATATGTTCCTATATTTTGACTATTTGATATCGCCTTTTGATATTACTATATCATTTTACCTATCTACGATGTGATTGACAGTTATTTCTGTCGTCAGCATAAGGTCCATGTTACAATGTATGTTAATCCTGTCACAAGCCTATGTGTTTCTATATTTTGACTATTTGATATCGCCTTTTGACATTCCTATAAGATTTTACCTATATAAATTGTGGTTGATGGTTATTTCTGTCATCAGTATTAGGCCCACGTTACTATGTAATCCGTTCACCAGCATATGTTACGTGTTCCCTATCGATCCCACAATTTCCAGTTAAAGCTGCCTAACCATGTGCATGTCCGTTGACCAGGTGATGCGGATACCAGCACCATGAAGTGTGCCCAGCGTACCGTGACTGCGCGGTATGGCTTTCGAATATATTACGGCAGTTATTGTGACAGGAAACCCGGTACCGTGCGTTCTCTTCAATAGCAATAATATAAAATAATTATACGCCACAGTCACGTCATGCTCCTTGAGACATACTACACTTTTTGACAAGCTATTATTTAAACTTAAAAATATGTGGAAGTACTGTGTTCGATTCTATGTTTTATTTGCATGTTTGTTACGGTATATCTTCATTAAATGTGGGTAGTTTTATTTTTTGATATGGTGTAAAACCCAGAAACGGTCCCATAGAAATGTCATAGAAAATTTTCACCCCTATAAGCATGAAGTTGTCTATAAAAGTATGGAAATCGATTTACTTGATGTTTAAATCAGCCACTTGTACCTACACTTAAAAGTTTTGAACACTGTAATTACAATCTCGAAAAATTGGATACAAGATCCTGTGAATCTGTTTTGCTCTTATCTTATCTAGTTAGGAATGGTATGTAGGTAAATAACTTCGTTATGTATTGAATCATCGCTGGCCTTATTTAATAGATACACCAAAATACCCAATGAAAGTCCGTTACATGCTGTCTATCCAATATTGTCTGTGAGAGATCACTACAAAGCGATAAGTCCGCCCATTATTTCACATAATTGGGTAAAATTTTAAAATTACTATTGTCTTGTTTATCACTATAGTTTATACTGGTAATAAAAGTACCTCAACCAAACCTAGACGGATAAACTAGCTCTTTACCGAGTGGATTAAGGATACTTAGCCTTTAACTATTATTTACTCTGTGGCTTAGCTGGAGCACTGTGATAAAGCATTTATCTCCCGACTAAGTATTTTGTCTTAAATAAAATAAGAGGTGCTTTTTCAAGATTTCGTTTCTATTTAGAATGTTTTATCACGTTTATCTATTTATTGGAATGCCTTACTTCTACTGACCTAAGTAGTTTGACCCGTAATGTAAATATAAAAATATACATATTATATTATATAAATATATATTTCAGTGGGAAATACATAAATATATCGAAATCAATAGTTGTATACTTATTAATTAGGGTGTTACTATTTCTGATATCGAAAACTACTTTCATAGTAAATATTATTATAAATTGCAAAATTTTATTTAACTTAAAATTTGCTTATAGGTGACACTTTACATGCTTGGTAGCATAAAAAGTAGAATAATTACCATTTGTTCGTTTCGTTTTGTCTTTTTGTTAAGAGAAGCTAGTAGTATCGAAACAAATGAGATGACATTACTTTTAATGTCATCTCATTTGTTTCGATACTACCTATTTTTACCTACACTACTTAAATAAAAAAAATCATCAAAGTCCTCCTTTAATAAAATTGGTTAAAAATTCTTAGATTGTACAAAATCAAAACATAACTGGCAATACCGTTTTTAGCCGTATAAAAAAACAACCTTAAAAATGAAATCGCCATGTGTGAACCAAAGAACAATGTATTACGAAACCGTAGTAAGGTCAACGGCCTGAATGCTAAGCAGTTTACTGCGGCGGAGCATGTGAAAAACAATGAATGGAGTCGATTTTACTGCAAAAATGTTGATAAAGCCGCAATTTCCAAGGGCTCTTGATTCATTACTTAGACAACTCAACCACAGAATAAATAATAGACTCAACTAATAAGTCCTCAAGGGCCAGATAATTTGACGTTCCAACAGCATCTAATGTTCCTACTGCAGACTGCAGCTTATCAACACGACAGGTGTAATATAATCTTATAGAGGTAAAATATAAAATTTATTACTACAATGTTGTACTGAGTATAATGCACGAATTATTCACAAATGCACCGATTTACTTTTTCACAGAATATGCCACAATGATCAATATTTAACCTAAATAAAATAACCATGGCAATCGGTAGTACTGAATCATCGATGTGGTCACAATCGCATCAACCCAGTTTTCAACCGACTTTGGGAGGAGGTTATCAATTATTTTTTTTATTTGAAAGGACATGATTTCAGATTGGTGCCATAGAAAAAATATTAAAATTGGTTAAATAGTATATAATATAGTTGTTAAATCCAAATAACCAAAAAAATAATGTCATCTAAGTAAACGAAATTACGTATTTTGCTTTCCTGTGCTTTTTTCTTTGTTTTAGCCTGTCGGAAAGAAAGGTGAATCTCACGTAAGAATCAAGTACTACGTCTGCGTGCACGCAACCAATTAAAAAGCATGAAAATATATTGAACATGTGATGTGTCATTTGCGTGTCTGTTGCCTGCCTTGAATTTTAACCTTGGTTACAAAACCCGAAATTTCACGCTACAGGAGGCAATATAAGTAACGTAAACGAATTTAACATGTGATCATTTGCTTTTTACCTCATTTACAATTACAATATGGTAATTGACAATTACAATTTCAATTTTATTTATAACTAGCTGTTCCCCACGGCCATCCTTCTGTTCAAAACTTCACTTTTTCGGGATAAAAAGTAGCCTATGTGTTAATTCTGGGTATGAGCTACTTTTATATCAAATTTCGTTCAAATCAGGCATTGAGGTGTGAAGAAGTAATAAATATACACACACATATAAAAACATTCGCCTTTATATTATAATATTAGTGTGATTGATTGATGTGTGTGTATCTAAATGACCAGGGGAACATCATACTAATATTATAATTGCGAAAATTTGTCTGTATTCATGTTTGTTACCCCTTCCCGCCTAAATAACCATACGAATTTGTATGAAATACGTTAGAAACATAGCTCATATCCTGGATTAACACGCAGGCTACTTTATATCCTGAAAAGAGGATTTTTTTGTTACTTAAAAACACAACTGTCAGATTTTCCCATCGTCTCACGTTTGCTTTTCAACTGCGGGTTCGACGGGGCGCAGCAGCTAGTACGAGTATACATTAAAGAACTTTGTTATTATTTTAATAAGTGGGTCTTCCGTTTAATACATTTTTTCTCGGCTTATAATAAATAAAAGCAGGCTTTACACTGGTCGATTTCCGCCGCACAAAAAAACAACCATTAGTTGTAAAAATAAACCATTTAACTTGCAAATCGAGTATATCTCAGATGAAGTTGGCAAGCATTCTGTCCCCAGTGAGGCGTATGAATATAATCCATAGTGAAAATATTCAGTAATAGGCGATTGCTAGCCAATTAAAGTTTGTTTTCAGCTCGTCTATGCTCAACATTTTCAAACAAAATATTCATATTCATATCATTTATTTCATAGTGGTAATCAGTGAATATTTTTTTATTTTATAATACTCGTATAGTTATTTTTTTTCGAATGCAAAATACCTTTGACAATGATTTTTTGAGGACCCGTCAACAATCAATTACTATACCGATTTTCATACCAATTGTGGAAAATATGATGACATTATATTTAAGAAGTTTTATTTGAAGTGTTGCTCCGTTTTCAAAGCCCCTCAGTTGAAAAAATAAGATGTTTAGATAACCTGTATGCTATTAGTTTATCGCCAATCTCTTTGGTGATTACTAGACCGATGCGACCGCCAGCCGAGGTTTGGCAACCGTATTCGAGGTCACCTATCATGGGGGATACAAAATAGATACAATACAGTTTTTATAACGTAGTAGTGGCAAACATCACTTGGGGAAATGCACTTTCAGTGTTACCTCCATTTACATTTCCAGTAATTTTCAAAAATATCTATTCTTATATTTATCCTGATTATTGCGAATAGAACGAAATAGAAATCAGCCAATTGATTTTTATATTTTTAAATATATTTTACATGAACTGATTGCTTCACAGCAATAATGATTTTGCCACTAAGATGACCCAGTGCCAAAAACAATAGCAGCACTCATAACGTACAACTTAAATAGCTTATAATTGTGAGACAAGTGAACAAAAAGAGATACTTTTGCTTATGTGTAATGTAATTGTCTGTGTCAATTTGTAAGCTGCGTTTTTTCAATGTATAAGTACCTCGTTAAATCTAAAAAGAAGTTACTTTAGGACTGTTCTTCACGCTCAATTGAGTTGCAATTTGTAAAAATGTTGCAATAACTTTGATTTGACACTTGACCGGGCGCGTTGCGTCCTTGTCTCGACAATAAATCTGAGTTGTTTACAATCAAAGTACAATTTCATGATTTTGTAACTCATGACTTGCATTTAGAATGGATGTTTTTTTAAACTATATGCTTCTTTTCATACCATTAGTCATAACATCGATTATAATTTTTATACAGACATTATCTCTATTTTTATTTAAACGTATCCACCAGGTTTAATACCAATAGCATTTGCCAATGTAGGTAGTTAACACAACCTACCAACATGCATCAGATAAATCTTCTTGGGAAAAGTAATCGCGTTGAAATTTTTCGAAATATTCTAAGCCGCCAGTAAATCTGATAAGCAAGTACCACTATAACTTGTGCCAACAGACAGAAACAGGCCGATATATAACGAGAAAATAACAAGTTTCTTACATGAATTTCATAATAGCTTGTTCAAGAATAACAGCTAGCTCTATAAAGAAAAATAAAACAACGCTTATTTGGATTTAGCGCGTTATGGATGATGTTTATTTTAAATCTGTTTTGAGAGGAACGCTGGGAAGAGTGAGAATATACAAGTGTGCCGTACGGAATGCGAACAGCTCTTTTGCTTTCGGATAATCTCGTAGGCACTAAATAGTTTTGTAGGTACATATTATATATATAAAAAAATACGTTATGCTAAATTTTTAAAGTAAATAGGTAAAACGTGAATAGGTAAACCTAATTCATTTTAAAGTAAATTAATTTTAAAGTAAATAGGTAAACCTAAAAATGATTGAGTATGAATATCAGCCAGCTTACTAATCGTATGATCTGTCAATATTTAGCCATAATCATGTTATCTCTATGAAAATAGATAGTATTTAGTACAATCTCTAGGTAATATTCGCTCTACTCTCATCATTACGTAGGTAAGAAGTCTTTTGAATTACTTTCCAACTTTTCGGCATATTTCTTTTTTTTTATCTACCTTTTATACTTTCCTGTTGTGCGCTACCATCAAAACTTGCGTGTTAATTTCTTAATATAGCAGAAATTCTTTAAGGCCACCATCAAAATTTCAATATTTAATTTTGTTATTTAGGCTTAGCACAAATGTAATTCAATTATGAGTCCTTTTACTACAGCTACAACCATAACTTATCTGATAGTGCTCAAAAACTGTTGTTGTCTTTTGCTACGTAGAAAGAGACAACAATATTCGACAGCTGCCATATTGTGGCATTTTGACTGACATTGTTTTTATGCGTGTACTATTGCTTGTATTTTTACTCATGAAGTGCTAGATGGTTTCAAAAGATGTAAACATTTTTATTGTGTTAATATAAACTTTTAAATAACTAACGATGAAAGAACAATAATTTATTGATATTTTGGTTAGAATCTGAAGCCCATCGTTGCAATAACCCAGTTATTCCCTATCAAAATAACGGAAGCGTTTATTAAAGTAGTTAAAGTGTAGTAAAGGAATTCTGTAATGTTAATAACTATAAAATTTTTAATATTAAGCATCACCACTTATGTACAGATATTTAAGAGAATGGTATGTGTGTACATACAATATACGGGTACAAGTTACGGGTTGGAACGAAGCGCAGCGTATTCTTCACTGCCAAAATATTATCGACTTTCTATCCGATTACCGATTACTGTATTGTATAAAAATTCGATTACCCAACCATCACAAGCTCATAGACTTTGCTCGCGTTTACACGTACACAATGTACAGATGTTACTTTAGTTATGCCGCTGTCAATTATGCCATTTATTTGGTACCTACGTATGCTTGTGGATTTGTGTGAGAAGATATCTGCTTATAAGCTTGATATAGTTGCTAAGCCGTGTTTTGTTAGAACAAAGCCTAAGGCACGTAACACGCATGTAAGGGAAGCTGTTGTACGTAAGACAATCGTATATTTTCCAAAACTCTCGCGCTATAAAATAATATTGTCAACTGGCTGCGCTCCGCGATTTCCAAATGTAGTTCCCGTTCCCGTAAGAATACGGGGATAAAATATAGCCTACATACTCGCTGATAATATAGCTTTCCATTGGTGATAGAATTTTTCAAATCGAGTCAGCCTTTTGGACTTGAAAGCGTAACAAACAAACTAAGTCACTTGTCAAAATAAAGTCGTATTTATAATATTATATAAGTAGTTAGGATGGTAGTCGAAGCATCCTTAGTCTACTCCAACGTGATGTTAGTTGTGATGGATAGTTAAATAACTAATATTTCTTTATGCATATTTGATAGGCTTAATACTAAAGATTTATTTTTTAAAAACGAAAATCTTTGCACCTTGCCTGGCTACAACAAGTTCTTCTACACGTAAATGTGCAATGACTGTCAGTAACCCATAATCAAAGTCTTATTTCTAAGATTGCTCCTATTAATAGCTGCACCGTGGTTGTCTTCAAACGAGTTAGCTGTTCTAGAATTTCAAAAGTAATCACAGTTCCACTTAGATATCTAAACCTAGTCATTCCAGAACAGCAACGGTACATAATTCACAATGGTGCGCGCGTCTCGACGATCTAGTAGCAATTCTTTAGAATGGTGAATGACCGTGTATGTAAACAATTGAAACATGCGTTTCGACGATATAATCCGTGAGTTGGCTGTTGATATTTGATTTTTATTTGTTTATTTGACTCTCTTAGAGGTGGAATTTTTTCTTCTTTCTTCTAGAAACGCCTTGGAGATACACACTTTCTAATTAAAGAATAACATGTTATAATATTAGTCTCCATTCTCACTCAGGTCAAACATTTGTGTGACGAATCTTTGTCCTGTGTCTGGGTGTTAATATAATGCTGCTGAGAGAAAATTAATATATAAGTATACGATCTTTAATGTGGTATTAAGCCTAATAGTAGCTATATGGCGCTGGGTGAAATGTCTCATAAATAAATATTTATTATATACTAGACGACCCGATGAACTTCGAACTACCTTAAAGTCCGAATCTCACAAATTTTTATTTTTAATTTTTCGGATGTTTCTTTGAGTTTTTCTTGTTTATTTTAAACACACAGTTGAGGAGAACTAAAAAAAATATTCAATTCGGTCAAGCCATTTTCGAGGCTGCAATTTTTATATATAAAGAGATTATTTTATTTCACATGCTCATAAATTAAGTTCGTGTTGTTTAGATGTTAACAAAAGTGTTGAAGTGTTGGCAGGAGTAGAGCTATTTAAGCGGTGGTGCACAAATGACTACCAATTTGCATTTTAAAGACCCATTCAACCACCATTAGGTAGAACTAATAGTTGGCCCGGGAAAATACAATAGTTGCTTCATTACTATTTTAATCAAACAAACTGCTATTTTATTTATTAGAACACACAAGTTTTTGCCCGTTGCTTTTGTCATCTGTCTTACTATAATACTATTTAAAATGCGAAAGTTTGGAGGGATGTTTGTTATTTAATCACGTCAGAATGGCTGAACGGATCCAGATGAAATTTGACACAGAGATATACTCGTATTATGGTCTGGAATAGCGCAAAGACTTTTCATCTGGGAAAAATGTAGGTTTCCGTGGTAACACCGCGGGGAGGAGGTAATCTATATAAATAATAATTAAATGATGTTCGTTGGTAAGTGCAGGACTTGAAAAGGAAGGAACGATTCTGAAAGGGCGGTTTTAAAAAAACTAACAATATTCAAAAATCTTTATTTCTGTTGAATAATATGACGTCACTAGGATGGGACACTTTTTTAAATATAAATGGGGTTAGCTAGTGACGAATAAAAATGTTTTACTAGATAGTTTCATAAACCAGTAACCAGTAGAGCTGAAGTTGACGAAGCTTGATAGTTGATAGTATGAGGGTTCCTCAACTTCTTCGGAACCTTTGACTCTTCAGAAGCTTCGGGAACCTTCGAAATAAGGGTCCCGTTATCCGATAACATATTGTGATTAAGAGCATAAAATTTGTTCCCTAGTCTTAGATGTTTATGTTGATGGGCACACGCAGTCAGTGTGTGTCTATATCCACAACACAAGAATCGAAGTGTAGGAGTAAGACTGTGGAAGCGTTTCTCTTGTTTAATCATTCAAAACAAATATATCCATAGTTCTATTCATAAACAATCGTACCAAAGAATTCGAAAAACATACAACTATGCGTTATATTAACACAGACACAGGTGTCATACAGAAACACGCATCACTGAATGTTGAATAGAATCAAACCCCAGTACCTTCAAGGTAGAGAATGAAAAATATTGCATCGTTACTTGTCAGGGGAAGAATTATATACTCATCTTCTTACAAATAGGTCGCCGAGGGTGCGTGGATGCTGTCAAATAGATACAAGGGAGAGTGGCGCTTGAGGCCATAGAAGGAGTAACAAAAAATGTGACGCGATCTTTCAACCCAGACTAATGTTTCATGACGTTGACAGGCGTTAAAAGAATCGGGTTTATTTATATTATTCTACGTAATAACAAACAAACAACGTTAACACACTCATACCTCTACACTAGGATTCCCTGTGTCGCAGATGGCATGGACAAACATAGAAACACAAGATAAACACCTAAGACCCGGAACAAACTTAATGCTCACCACACAAAGTGTGCCCGGCCGGGAATCGAACCCGGGACCCCTCGCGTCGAAGGCAGGGCCAACTAGGCCACGGAGCCGTCACGGAGCCATAGATAGGTATAACTTATCAATATGTAAACTATAGTATAATATAAGCAACAGTTAATACTGTGATGTTATTTAAAATTAATGTAGCGAGTGACCTATTAAAAATTAACTTCAGGATTTTCGTCGCCAATTTTTTGTCCTGAAACCTTTATGGGACCACCACCTCAAAAATGTACTTTTTCTCATAAAAGAACCCTTCAACTAGTTGAAGGTGAAGTTGAAGGCGCAAACTAAAAAAAATAATATAGCTGAATAAGAAATCCTCCATTTTTTTAATCTCAGCTATCGAAAAATAGTCCAGAGACTAATAACCATGGTTTATACAACTTAGCTATATGTCAATAAGACATAATTCATTATTAACTTAAAAAATACTATTAATATAATATTACTTTTTAATTCTTGCACCACCAGTAAGAGATATATTCATAAACGTCAATCACATTAAATGCACTCGAAAACAGTCAAATATCATATGACGGAGATGAAATTTCCATCCGCCAAAAATCTCCATAAAAAATACGCACCAAATACTGCAGTAATATTTCACGGAATGCGACTCAAACAAACACACGGAGTAAATATTGAATGAAGGCTCTACTGGAGTTTATATCTCAATATGTTGGCTGTCCATCCAAAGGGGGCTCCGGGTCCAAATATACCTTCTTTTCAAACTTGACTCATCCTCGAGGATAAGGGACACAATAAGATTTAGCATAATAATGAAAGATCCTTATTGACCCTTTCTATATTGCGTTTAAGAAACCAGTTTACGTACTATTATGAAAATATTTACTCTACAAAACTTTTTATCCAATTTTGGAAAGTCAATAAGTTCTCGCGGGTTATCATTGAGATCATATCAGACCCAGATATATATTAAAATAGTGAAACGTAACATTTAGTTAACTTAAAAAATTATAAAGATTTATTATTATTGTGTTTATACTGAATTCTTATTTATATGTTTCCAGTTTACAATCTATATACAAGCAAAGTATTCCGTATATTAGATATTCCGTAATCGTCTTTCTAATAATGACTTGCAGTTGATACTGCAACATCATACGAAGCTAATCAAGACTGAATGTTACAGCTCTATAAAGTAAATGCATTTCCTACACGAGCACGACATCACAGGACCTATTTTAGCCACTTTATGTGAACAGCGCCGTGTCTGTGACATTCGATAGTGTGACTTGCGATACTCTCGACGCAGAATCCATTCTGTAACCTATTTTAAGCCCTGTAAATGGAAGTGTAGAGTCGAAAAGGAATACAAAAGTTCATTTTAATTAAAAATAAATACTTTACCAATAAATTTAAGGTCGTGTTTGGGTTGCGTTAAAAAATGCAACATTGAGGCGGTCTGGTGAAAATAAGCGGCTTTACAAACAAGGCTGCGGTTGATAACTTTATTGTTATTGTAGTCGAACCAGTGAGCAAGCAAATAGCAAAAGCACAAACCTACAAATATTGTGTAAGTAAACAAAATATAACATCGGTCATTTTGAGAGTTTACGTATAGGTTTAACCAACTGTAACAATACGACAATTGACATTAGTATACGATTATAGTAGTGTTTTTTGGACTGGCAACTGTAATTAAAGACACTGACGCATTATCATATATATATGATATAACTGATTTAATGTCAACGGTTTCTCAGGTTTGAGTTGTTTATTATTATCTCTCTTTTCCTGGCTTGAGGTCAAAATTACCCATAGAAAACTTTCATAGAAAACATGGTAACATTGCCATAACAAATAAAATCAACATGCCTTCATTTATTTTTACTAAGAATTCCATTACAAACCACACCTTGTAAGTGACCACTTCAATAAAACGGCAATTGCAAAGGTAAATATCTACAATAATATTTACCATCATACACCGTTCGGCTTCAACGTAGATCCAATATTTACCTGCAAAGATAATGAAATAAAATTAGTGATTGAATTATAAAATATCTTAGGCTTTTCGATGAAAACAGACAGTTTTATAAAAATTATCTTGCAAATACTGATATTGCAGAAGTTAACACTAAAAGCTTTGTACAGAAAATACTTTACTTTATAAATTAGTTCGATAGTACTATTGAATCTGTCTTTTTTCCCAAAAGGGATGTAAATACATATTTATAAATGGAAGTTTCTCTATGAGTCGCGCGACAAAGGACCAAAAATGAACACGAATAAGCTCATATCTATCAAAGTTGAGTTGTTGACAGAATCTCAGGAATACTAGAGCGTTAACAAATGATTTATACAGACAGTGATAATTCCTAAAAAACTCGGAACATATTGTGTCCGAGTCGTCAGCAAGTCATATCTTCGGACGAAGAATCTAAAAGGAACATAATTTTGCATCACAATGATTGATTCTAAATAAGAGAAGGGACTTATTGACTATCGGGTCGAGTGCCCTACAATCAGACCATCCGAATAAAGCTTTGGACATTTCACGGTTGGATACCGCTGTTACGACCAATTGATTCATGTTTCGTCATTCGATAGAAAGTAGATATTGTCGCAATGTTGTCAACAAATGCATTCAAACACTATTGTCTGAATCAGTCATCTATATGAATGTGAGAATGGTTATGGTGTACAGAATATGTATTTCAAAAACTATGAGTTAGGTAAACTAGGTAGGTTTTAGATCTGTTGTCAGTTTATTAAGGAATTATTAACGGAATAAAGTGCTAGCAGAGTCACTGCTCACAAACCAAAGGTGGAGATGATTTTATCATTTATCACGTCACGCTAATAGATAAAATTAGTAATGAAACGTATAACTAGTAAACGAATTTCTATGAAAAACGCTTACGTTGTTCGAAAGGACAATAACGGTGTTCATTTTAGTTGAGTTAATACAGACAAAATGCAAATTAGGGAACTAATTAGATTACTTCATCCTCTCACGATCTAAATACCAGTTGGTATTTAGTAGAGACCCAAATTTCTGAGAGAATTGCTTTGACCGCAATTCACGCTATAAAGTTACCTGTTGGACTCTAGGGACCCTCAAATTCAACGAGGCTAAATTGTCTTAAAAGTACAATTGTCTTAATTCTAACATCAAAGGCGAATATAAGGTTTTTGTTTAGACGTTCCAAAATACCAGGAGCTATTCTTACTGCCTCAAATAATAGGATAGGAATAGGAACTCAAATAATAGGTTTAAAACTCGTAAAAAACCAACTTCAAAACATTAATTCGCTATTAGCAATGGAACCGGGAATCATTTGGAACTAAGCCCTATACAAAATAGAGATATATGTGGCATTGTATCAAACAATAGCTAAAAACTTCCTCCGGAATCTACTTTCTTTCAAACCTGTTAATAATATGAGATAACTAAAAAACAAGGCTAATATACCTTCTTTTCTCTTTCTCTTATCTTCTTGGTACAACAGAACTCACATTTTATTTACCCATGACACGCGACGAATAACTAAAATGTATAATAGTTATACAATTTTTTTTTAATCACATTTTTTTTAAGTCAGAAGAATTAATTATAAAAAAAAAAAAAAAAAAACAGAAACTAGATGACATGTCACTTCGTGAGAATGACGCCTTGCTTCTTTTATGGCTTTATAGACGTCGAACGAGTTGTTTACGACAAATTGTTGTGAACAATCACAATTTTACGATCATTTACGGACAGATAGATGCTCTAATTTCTTCATAATGATATCATAAAACGTAGATCAATGTTAACTAGCGAAGCAGGTGGCAATTGTGCAACATGATTGTAAGAAAATTGTACAAGTATTATTTTAATGACGACATTATCTACGGCGGTGTAAACTTTGCTTTTGTTGTTTTTTGCCTGTAATTGGATATCATCATAATCATACTGATATTCATGCGTAAGTTTGTCGGTATGTATGTTTGTTAGTCTTTCTCGCCTCAACGGATGAACAGATTTGAATGGACATGAATGTAGCCTAAACCCTATGCTATTTTTTACCCCGAAGGTATTTTTATGTCTTGCAAAAAACTTTTGACAAGTTTTTTCCATAGTCTAGTTTTAACCGCGGGTTCATTTAGGCAAAAAATAAGTATCTATGTTTTTTCTTTTATAGAATTCTTGTCGAGCTATCAAATAATAATCTTTAATACGGCAATTGATTTTTATTTATAAAAGATGAGACATGGTGTCTTCTACCAATATCATGGCTCACAACGGTCCGTAGACAAGGGTCCCCAACTTTTTGCCTGATGCTGTTACCCAATCGAAGACTTGACGTCCGATTAATGTCCGGATGGTATCCGAATTTGGAGACGCCGGGGTCGGTGACCTCACGCCCAGTGCACGTTGACACACAATCTTTTATCGATGTGATGTGTCTCATTCGATACGGTCCGCGGAGCATTGAAGAAACGGGCCTCTGTTTTAGAGTTATGTACGTTTTATAGCGGCCATTTTTTTTTTATTCAAAAAGTTACTGATGATGTGATGTTTTTTTTAGATTCCTTTTGTTGAAGGAAGTCTTAACGTTAGCGTTAAGTCTATGAAACTGGTTCAAAATTTACTTAGTAAGTATCTATATATGTAAGTACTACTTTCGTGTAACGTCAACTCTGGTGTCGGAGTTGTCAAGCCGCCTGAAGCCCTCCGACATGGCTTACAACTAGTAACGAGACCAACATCTTAACGTGCCCTATGAAACACGGAAGCGCTCGTTTTAAATGCCACTACACACGGCACTTGTACTTGTAAATACGTAAGTACTAGTAGTTACGTTAATACTTAATTAATATTTTTATCCGCTTAAAATAATTATCCGCTGATAAATACTTTTTGTAGAGACTAGGTAACCACAATGATTTTATAATGTTGAAAAATCTATCGACAAAATGCACTCAGTGTCTTTCAACCTATATCACTTAAGAACTGACCAAAAGTGCGTTTTTTATTCTTTTAATATTTTGTTTACAAAAATATCAAAATGGATTAATATCTAAAACTTAAAAATAAGTTACGAACTGTGAAAACAGTTTATGGTGGTCGTTTGCAGTTAGGGATGCCAGGAATAATATAATAAGTTGAAGCACGCTTTGTTGTGGTACAAAATATGTTTAGCTGTAGAGTATAAAGTTACAACTGTATAATTATCGTCTTCTATAAATCTATAAACACAATTAATATTTGTTATTAAGTTACTTGACATCAAAGACACTAATGTATTAGTCTCTTTCATCATGATTAAAAAAGAAAAAAGAAAATATAAGATGTACAATCTTTGAGAATTATAGCAATACATTTAATTACAAGAAATCTTTCAAAATATTTGCTCTATTACATGACAGAATGTAACAAAATCTACATTACATTTTGTTACATTCTGTCCTTATATGATCGAATTCAGTGGCAACCCTAATTCTATATAGACTATTTTTACGGTGATGACAGTTTTACCGAGTGTTTATGTAATGGAATAGTTTTCTATAAATGAAACAAATTGCTAAACATTGCGTTGTGGTACTTGTTTCTGAACGTACAATACAGGGAAACCTATATGAGTATAGTTCTATTGCGTGATATACTTTTTACTTTCCATATCAGCATCATCATACTACCCCAGAATTACGCACTGTTGGGTAGTCTTTCTTAGTTTGCAACATCTGTACTGCTTTAATTTCATCTATACTGAACCCGTACCGAATTATAATTTACATTTTACAAGTTTTATCATGTTATAGTTGTTTAGATGGTATATCACTTCCATGTTGATATTTATTTGTAAAATTCTTAAATAATTCTCAAATTATCATCATCACAATTTACAATTATAGGTCGTGGTTATAATAATAAATCATGCTAAACATATAATTGTTTTCACCTTTTCGAAAATGTCGGTTTTTATTCCAAATAAACGTCATTTGCGGGAAGTGTTATTACATTATTTTATTGCGAAGAAAACTGCAGCGGAAACTTATCGTTTGCTTGTGGAGATTTATGGTGAGCATGCTCCGTCTAATACAACTTGCAAGGAATGGTTTCGACGATTTCAAAATAACGATTTTAGTACTGAGGATAAAGAACATGGAAAACCACCAAAAAAATTTGAAGATGCTGAATTGGAAGCATTATTGGCGGAAGATTCTTGCCAAACTCAATCAGAATTAGCTGCAGCATTAAATGTTGATCGTTCAACTGTTGCAAAGCGTTTACAAATGATGGGAATGATTCAAAAAGCCGGTGACTGGGTTCCACATGATTTAAAAGAAAGAGACATGGAACGTCGGAAAACCATTTGTGAAATGCTGCTTCAAAGACAGCAAAGAAAAGGATTTTTGCATCGGATAGTCACAGGAGACGAAAAATGGATACACTACGAAAATCCTAAACGCAAAAAAGCTTGGGTGAAACCAGGCGAACCAGGCCCATCACAGCCAAAAATAAATATTCACTGTGCCAAGGTCATGCTCTGTATTTGGTGGGATCAGAAAGGTATTGTATATTATGAGTTGCTCAAACCCTCTGAAACTATTAATGGAGAAGTTTACCGACGACAACTAATGCGTTTGAAGCGAGCCATAGAAGAAAAACGACCAGAATGGGTGAATAGACATAACAAATTAGTTCTTCAGCATGACAATGCCAAACCGCATACCGCAGAAGTCGTAAAAAGATATTTAGAGGGACAGGACTGGGAAGTGTTACCCCACCCGCCATATTCACCAGACATAGCTCCTTCGGATTACCACCTATTCCGGACGATGCAGACAGACCTTACTGGAGAAAAGTTTACTTCATGTGAAAGTATCAAAATTTGGATTGACAACTGGATAAGCTCAAAAGACCAGGACTTCTTCCAGCAAGGAATACGAAAACTACCTGAACGATGGGCGAAGGTTGTAGCTGCAGATGGAGCATACTTTCAATAATTTTTTTTTTAATTTTGTAAGCGAACAAATTTGTTTTATTTTGACAAAAATGGGCGGAGTCATATTCACACACCTATTATTTATAAAAAAAAACACGATAAATATCCCTTACCGTGTAAAAAAATCTCAAATTCAATTAATATTCGTTAAATATTTACAACGCAAAAGATCTGCATATAAACGAGCGGGAAAAACGCTAAGCATGAATTGAAATTCCCGAAACGTTTTGCCAGATTGAAGAGGCTTTTATGGAAATGGACTGAGCGTGCATCGCGATAGTGGGGGCACCCTAACGTTAGGCTCTTACTAGGATGGCTAGCACACTAGTCAGATCTACAATTTTATAATGCTAATGCCAAAACAGTTTTGTATGTAAACTTATACCGTAAACTGGATACGATATAAGTACTGGTTTATTGAGATAATTCTTCACTTATTTCCTTCATTACACTAATCACAAAAATATTATTTTATAATAATAATAATTTATTTATTCCAATAAATATCAAGCACAATTATTAATAAATATAGGAGACAGTATGTAGATAAGGGCTTGGTTTTAGACACAGAGCTATATACAGAATCTACACTAAGTCATAAAGACTTGTGTCGTAAATCCTGTATTCCTTCCAGTGTACGTTAATAAGTAGCCATATCTAGTATAGTTGATATGAATGTGCTAGCTTTCTTTCGTAAGCTGTACTATATCACTACCGATTTAAATATTTACACCGCTCTATGCAATTTAGAAACACCTGGTATACTACTTCGGCTGTGCAAGGTATTCGGTCGGCAGTCGGAAAATGTAAATGTAGTCGAGCGTAAGTACTTTGATAGTTTCCCATAATTTACAATTGTTTTTGACAGCACATAAAGGAACAAGTTATAGACAGTAAAAGTTACTTTGACATGCATATTTGAGAAACATGTATTGTCGCGACTGGGCAATAAAACCGACCCATACCGTATGACGTGACGGCAAACGGCATAACGTTTCACATGTGCTGGGCATTCCGTGACGGCTAAATTCTTTAAAAAATTTGATTCCAGAATTATTTCTACAAAATAAACGTATCAAACCAGTCGACTCTTAATATAAAGAAAATAAAACTGACATGAAATAAAATAAAATGAAATTCTAATTTTTAGGGTTCCATACCCCAAGGCAGCATTGACCGTTACCCGTAGCCTGAAAATTTCACAGAATGTTGTTTTAATATCCTAACAAATCATAAAAAAGCAATTAGTGGTACAAGGGACCCTTTTGCGACATCGTCGATTTTTTTGAGTTACACCTCTAACTGAACATTTAAATACCACAAATTTATATTCCACAGTCAATCTCTGCTTCAAATCAAAGTAATTTTTAATTTTCTCTGGTATAATTCTACGTTGTAGGTATAGGCCGATACGTAACTTACATGGCAAGTGTTGGTGTCATATCCGTATCTTACAAGTTTCTTTTACAGAGAACTTTTTTTGCTCACTTAACATTTCCGTCTGATTTCTCAGTACCTTTTGCACGGTTGATCGTGTGTTTGATTCTTACCCAGGACAAATATTTAAGCGACGAACTGTGTCAAGTTATTTAAAAAAAAGATATAAAGAATTCGCTGTGACAGGGGTGATATCATTAAATAATCGCTAACATTAATAATTATTGAAGTAAAAAGCTCTTTAAAAAAAAAAAAAAAATCACTACTCACTAGGTCATTTTAACGATACAAAATCTTCAAGTCCAGCTGAACTGGTTTCTTATATTTAAATTGGTATTGATTAATAGGTTAATCGCTATAAGGAAGTAGCTAAGGTATAATCTTGGTCTAATCTAGGTTACGTAGGTTGTATCACTTTTACAAAAATCTTGCAACAGGAAGTTGCCTGCCTAGTGCGTATCCAACGAGTAACCAGTCATAGATGCCCTAGAAAAACATGAGCAACTAGCTAAAAACCATCCAGCATTATCCAGCATTCGCTTTACATTTTTAACTTTGTGTGGTGATCACACATATTACACAGCGCCATTAGCCTCAAACTAAGCATAACGTGTACCCACCAGATGACTTATAAAAAATTATAGTACATTTTCTTGTAAATACAAAAAAATACGAGGCCAGTTAAAATAAGCGCAGGTTCTCAATTCGGTACGAGTAACATTTTATTATTATTGTAACGCGATATCATCTCTGAATGTGATGATTATTGTTTTTATTTTTTAGATATAGGTGTGGTTACAAAATATGGGATGTAATGACAAAGTTCGTTTTTAAATACATTTTTTACTCTTGAAGCGCCCACGACAAGATACGCGATTGCTTCGAAGAAACGGGGGTTTTCTCATATGAGATATACGTGCGCCGGTTTTCTCGATCCTTTGTCGTTTTCGTTACGTGAAAATATTTTGTTTAGTATGTTTTAAGTATGAATAAAACTAACACATTTATGAAAGTTAGACACTACCACGATCATTGCTTATTGAATCTGTGGCTATGGGCACGTGGTAGTCAGATATAAATCCATCAGATTTGGCAATACCATTATGGATATTAAAATATGCGTTCCCCCAGGATCGCAGGCTTCGGCGCCATGTTTGATTTAGAATGGCAACCTCCGGTTCAGAATTAAGGTTATCCCCATCTCATTGCCACTCGGAATATAATATCGATAAATTGTTAGTATTAACATTAATAATTTCATCACAGCAATAAATTTTGATGTGGTAATGTCGAGTTCTAAGAGTGGAGATAGAATTGTGATTCGGTAACGCTGACGATTATAAAGTTATTTAATTTATTATAGAAGTTTTGCTCGCATAGTAAGTAAATCAGTAATATGTACCGATTAGATACTGGTTTTTGTTTTACTTATTACAAAGATAATACGTTTGTATTGGAGTTTTAGAGTCTGTTTCAAATCATTTATTCGCGTTTGATTTTTTAATGAAAATATCTAACATATTTTTCTTACAAATATTGTATGATTGATTGAAATTCATGTGTTCCACATATAATAAATATTACTATCGTATCACAATTATAGTAGAATTACCAGACATAGTAATAATGTAACAAAAGGAAATTAACAACCAAAATTACACATTCCGTCTTTTGTAACTCAATAATCTGTTACAATACCTGGTTTAGAACGAACATGTTCCAAATTCAATTTCAGTTTACCCGAAATGCTATGAAGCTATAATGCTTAATTACTTATGCAAACAGCCCTATAACACGTCTTCCGAATCGTTTCAATAAATCAACTACGTGTTTGTATGCGCAAATCTATAAGGTATTCAGTGCACAGGTAATAACAGACGTGTAAATCATTTTCATGTACCACCAAACCATATTTTACACAAAAATGGAAGGTAGGACTAAACGTTCCGTTACCGTTTAGTCAGTATTACTATAGAAGTATAACAAATATGAATGGGACACATTCAAGGGTTATGTACTACCACTAGTTATTTATTATTTCTTAGGATACCTGAAGTCATAAGTCAAACCATAAGTCATAAAATATAACGTGTGACTGTATTTTCAATTTGTTTGTATTACGGTAGAAAAGCGACCACGTACTAATTAGGCTCACTCACCAAGGATTACGTACGATCAATGGTTAGGTATAATCTATTAGGATATTACTTATAGGATATTCATTCAAAATTTCAACTTCCTCCCTGTTGCGGGTCAAAAGAGTGTATAACGTAGCGTTAGATAGGATTATAAGGTAATTTTTGTAAGCTTTTCTTAGTAATTTTTATATTTTTGTACCCTTCGGGTACAGATTTATAAAAATTGTTATTAGCCATGTTATTAGTCGTACGGGTCAAATACAGTCCAAGTACCTATCGAGTGTACAATTAATATTCTTATGGTGTGGCTTAATGGCTACGTGTGAAAGATAAGGCACCTTACGAAGAGGGAAAGTGGAAGTAAACAATATCGTTATAAATTTATGACAGCCCTATCATATCGGCAGATCATACCGACCTATAAAATTCGATGAAAATGCGGTCAAGTGCAAAATAACTGAAGTTTTTAAATCTAAAAAATGAACTGCAAAACTTTAACTTTTTCTATAGATTCATAGTTCCGATGGAAGGTTGTGGGTGTCTTTCAAATCACATGGGCATGAGAATAATATCTCCGTCTCGGGTGACGGACGCAACTGGGTGTGTCTTGTGTGATGTGTGAAAAAATAAAACCACCCATATATTTTCTCGAAACTTCTATAGAGATCGATTACCATGCCAATATTGGTAAATGTATTTAAAAAAAAAACTATGTTCTGTTTTGGTAGATAATAATATTCATTTGGTGACTATCAATAGTAATCTTTTAGTAGATTATAGAGTCCAGAAGTTAGACATGATATGTGACGCGAGTTTGAGATAAGCTTATATACATTTCTAAAGGCATCCTCACAATATGACGTGGAATATTCAATTAAATTGAAATAATATAGGTGCAAATGATTACTGTATGAATGAAATTTTCCTACCATACATACAGCAGCAGTCCACCTGCACCATGATACTCAAATGCATACAGAACGCTGAGTGTGTGAGAATAGCGAGATGATTTGGATGCATTCGAGCTATAAACAAACTAACTCAAATTGATGTTTCCCTTTTATCTCAAGTATCGTTTAGATACGTCAATATTTACAAGCATAAGTAAACAGATTCACGCGCATATAACGTCTCACAGGAGCACTTTAGGCACCCTATATGCACACAGATATTTCAGTAACAGTCAGGCAGTTAATGTTTTAAATAGTCTTAATATTAGGGCTGTTTCAAGCCTTAACGACCAACCCTTGGTCTAATGGTATGTACCGAGCTTTTCTTCCGAGATATGTGGAAAAAAAACGGGGATATTTGTCCAGCACTGAGACAAAATACGTTGAAAAAACCTACTAACCTAATAACATAGAATTTTAAATTTCGCTTCTTTCACCAAACTTCTAATACGTTTGTTAACTTTGAATCGAGTTATAGTTGTTCAAAAGATAAACATTATTAATCCTATAATTATTAATATTAATAATATGTAAATATTTTTTTTTAATTGCATTATTTCGCTGTAATTCGATAGTGTTCGTCGCTGCATAATATCAGCATCATTAATTATACAGTCATTACGTTACGAACCCCTTATAAGACTTGTTTTAAAATAATAACCTCCTTTTATCTTAAATCACTCGCTAATTAATACACAATGATCAGGCTTTCATTACTTCTTGTTATTCAATAATTGATTTTCGGTGCCGGGTCTGTAATAATCTGTTTTTGTTTCGTTGGTTCAAGCTTTTATTAAAACCACTGCCACTTTGAGTATTCAAGTTATGGACTTTCACTCCACGTAAAGGTACTATGCTTTTCTAGAGAGTAAATACCAATATTCAGCTAATACTTAAATTTTTGTTTCACAAAAAAAAAATTCATGTATGAGTAATCTCATGATTGTAGGTCCTGGGTTCGATTCTCACCCAGGACTTGTGTCTAACATTCGGTTTTGGTTTGTATATGAGTATATATCTAAATATTAGGCTACGTAAGCCATCATTTTTGACAAAACCAAGTGTTCCGTAGTGTTCCTAAGGCCGAATAAATGAGTATGAGTATATATATTTACAATAAGAAAATACTAGTTCTACTAGTAATGTAACCATAATACAAGCTATGCTAAGTCTGGAGCTACAGGCGCTGCGTCAATTGTCCATCAGTATTTTTTATTTCATAAAAAAAGGTTGTGCGTTTTCGCTAAATTCGTTAATTTAACAACGGTAGTCCCGAAGGAAGTATTTCCTTGTAGATCCGGTGCCCGGCCGCACCAAAGGCTAATTTTGTGAAGTGATCAAATTACAGCCTCCAAGCCTTTCATGTTGGATTTACTCGGAAATATATTAAATAGAAACAAAATCTCTTCGTCTCTTTATTCACGGAAATTGGATTTGTTTTGCTGAGTCTTTGAGGTCTATATTTTCTAAACTCTTCGAAACAGGGTAATAAATCAGTCTTAATGAAATAAAGTGGTTTCATTTTTCGATTTTCATTTTATTATCCACGAGATTTTTCTTAATAATAGATTATCATTAACTGCGTTCAGTTGTTCTATAAAATATTGTAGAAACACTAAAATCAAAGCAATATGCCGTAACCGAACAGATAGCAACCGAGACACAATAAAATCACTGCATTAAACTTCGTGCCTGAAGGTAAATTACAAAATGCCTTTAGGAGCTATGGAATAAAGTCTGTTTTAGTGTGGTAAAGCTTCGCGAGTCGTGGCTGAAGCTCTAGATTCAGGTAGAATTTGAATGATGTTACCGATCGCCCGAGGCTTAGCTACCGTATTTTGCGTTTTGTATTGCCTTTAGGGACCTGATTGGGGGGATATTTGATGGAGCCGCATCAAAGGGTACACAGATATTCTTATTGTCATTGGGTATTGTTGAAAATGAACTGATTTGAGGCAAAGCGTTTTTAATTACTGGAGTGCTATCATATGCCACAGGATTGATTGACTAATTACAATAGTAACAGTTACATACTTTGGCCTCTTAATTCTGGCGTCAACTATTGTTGTATTACTGTTGAGAAGAAATAAATATATCTATCTAAGCGCGCCATGTGCGCTTCACCGTCTAAGTTAAGGAACTCTCGGCTTGGTCTGAAGTTGACCGGGATAAGTCGGATAAGTGACCGTTTAGTGGCATTTGAACAAAGCGCTTTCATGCTTCGGAGAGCACGTTAAGATGTCTGTCCCGGCTATCCTAGTCGATAAACCATGTCGGAGGCCTTCGGGCGGCTTGAAAACTATGACTTATAATTTTATGGTAAATGTTACAGCTACATTGTAGTAGAATTATTGCGATTCGAGTTGGCGAGCCATAAGCACTTGGGTTTATATCGTTTGAGTATTGATAGAATATTCCCTAACATACCTCTGTTGGGCCGCATCGCACGCATTCCACACCGCAGTGCTGAACCGCTGCATAAACTTAATTCGTACGGCTATTTCACTATCTATCTCATCTGATTTAGGTACATATCTCAATCTAGAATGTTTATTGAATTCAATGAAAGATAAGTTTGATACATAAAAGTTAATGTTCCTACATAAATTAGGATATTAAATTGAAATACAGAGACGACAGTTGAATATTAAAAAAAATACACAGCGCCATCTAGCCCCAAACAAGATATATATAGAAACCAGATTACAATACTTACACACTTACAAAACTTTTTGTAAATACATGCACATAATACATTTGATACCTAGATATGTACATACAAATACGCAGCGCAGAAGGCAAAACTGCAGTGAAAGTCAGTGAAATATCTTTTTCTTATTTTCACAAACAAGTATATAAACAAACTTTTATCGTGTATCGTAATAAGTAAGTTTTAGCTTAGACGGAAGTCATTTTATCACAGATTCGCTGTGGAATAGACAATTCTAAATATAACTGGAATCATTCGAGAATGGATATGGAATTTGACCTGATTCCCGATTTACAACGTGATCATTTTATTATTTAGTCAAAACCGTCGCAATAATTTCCACATCTGTTCCATAAAGTCTAGTAATTCAGTCGAGAATATATTGAATAATAATATGGGTACAAAGTTCTATGCAAGAAAACAAAATTTAGATAGCATTCCAGTAGATACCGTAGATTTCGCTATTGAGCTTTGGGAAGACATACTAGATGTAATATCTACTGATTTGAATAATATTGTAGGTAGTCTAGTATTGTATGTGATAAAAATATTAAAAACCTGGTGTAGTAGTACGTTGTCGTTAAGTATAATAGGTTTAGATATTTAATCAATACTGATAAAATAAATCATTAAAATAACGGTTTTCTAAGATACACAAGAAATGTTTAACTTGTTATTTCTTAGAACTAGACTAGACTTATACTCAGAGTCGGTATTGTAAGTATAGATAATCGGAAAAAATAAGGCATTAATAATAAAAAACGTCTCCGGGCTTTTGAAGCGCTTAATACCAACATTCCGGGATTCGATTTTCGGCCGGGGAATAATTTGCGTGAGAAGCGTAAAGTTTGTGCTGGATCATGGGTTTCTATATTTCTCCATGTCACATGCGACACAGAGAAACCCAGTGCAGACGTATGAGTGTGTAAACATAAAACAAAAACTAAAAGGCGAAAATGTAAAATAAAACAATCAATTAAGAAGATGCAAATTGTACAAATTGTAACTGTCTAATTTGTAATTTTAATTCAAGTCGACCGCAGTGGTGTTCTGATTGACAGGAACGAGTATATTCCCTGGGCAGGCATCCCCTCGCACGGGGAATTTAATAAACACACCGACGCATACTCGTGTAGGATTATAGTCTGTGGCGAGCACTGATTGAAATTTCGATAAGTTGAATATTGCACACAACTTACCTGTACCTATATATCGCTCTTCTGCACCGTAGATCTCTATAACCGGTGTACTTCAAATAATATTTATCATACAAATTGGTATCACATACAAACCCTTGTGTTTCGATTGTCATAAAATAAATATAACAACATCATGAATTCAGGCCAATTCACCATCAAAATTTTGCCAATTTTTGATACCCTCTCCTCATAAAATATTCAGACGCCGATACCAAATACAGAAACAAAATTATAATAAATCCAAACAAGTTTACCAAAATTTGCATTTAGGACGAGGCAGGTGGTAGACGCCAGGTGCGTTAATCTGGCCAATGTTTCTTTTTTACTTGTGGGATATGCGATGCTATCGATCTTTTTAACCAGCATGTTAAAAACAATTTCTGATTAAAAGGTCCATTCACAGTATTAAAAGAGCCTATTTTGGGTCTGTCTTCGCTATATCTGTTATATTTCTATGTGGGTCAGTGTGTGAATGTGACAGAGAGGGTGAGGTGTGTGTGATAAAAATCTGGTGTAGTAGTACGTTGTCGTTAAGTAAGGTAAGGTAAGGTTTAGATATTTAATCAATACTGATAAAATAAATCATATATACAGTTAATAAACATTTCAAAAGGAAGGTGGCTGGCTCGTAGAAAGTGGATACTAAAAGCTGAATACCAGGCTCAATGGCACTTACAGAAAGACAAAAAAGACGATGATGATGAAATATTTCAAAGAATACCTGCTATTCACGTACGTAGCACTAAGTTATCATCATTATCATCATTCTTAATATGGTTAAATCCATGAACAAACCCTCCAGCTAATTAATAATTTCAGTTCCGATACTTTACTTGGTTATAATCTGAAATCACCCAGTCACATTTAATATCCATAAAAATTACGAGTAAGTACACAAAATCCCAGTGTTCCACACTGAATTTAGGAATGATTCAATTGTATCCCACGGGTGCCAGATACGTTCTCAAATGATTCTATCCAATAATAAAATTGCACGAATGCAGTGGCATTCTCCATAATTGAATCGTACTTTTTCCATGAAATGTTTACGGTCCGGATCGCTGATGGACGGCCAGCGTACGTGAGTCTTTCTATATGAAACAAGGGTTGATGCTTTCTGATGTAATTTTTTTTGGTATTACAATAGCACAGAGTGGAATAATGGCAAATATCGTGTTTCAAATCGCACCATTTCCTGGTCTGTTCCGTTATAAGTTCCTAAACGGGAGTCGGGTGTCTGTCGGATTTTTATTGGTTGCACTTTGGAGTGTGCTCATGAGGTGCTCATTACCCTCGACACCATCTTACTATAGGACTACTAGATATACGAGTATACTAAGAGATTCGAATCTACTTTTATTATGCGTGCCTACTGCAAGGGAGTCAAATGCTTTGTCCGTGTTCCACTACAGCCTGGGAGTCTTCAAGCGTAGAGTAAATAGGTTTCTCCTAGACAAGCGTGCTCCATCGTCGGCCGTATCTTCACTTTCCATCAGGTTAGATGGCGGCCAAACACTTGGTTATTAATCAATAAAAAAACTCATAATCTCACTCACAACACAATCTCACCAACAAATTTAGACAATTAAAAACAATTAATCACGCCTTATCTAGAAATAAAGTTACGGATCTCTTGATGGTAATTGGTTACAGCTACCCATTACAAACTAGGATCCGTACTCCGGATACTCCGGAGACTCAAGTCGCATCGCATTGTGCCCGTCACTCAAGAGACGAGGATGTCCAAAATATACAAAAAAAGTGAAGGAATTAATAATACTGAGTTTGATGTTTACGTCTCGAGTCTGTAATTTCACCAGCACCCCAAACACCACTGCTTAGCGGCGAAGCATTAGATGTGGTGATAGTACTTCTAAGGATGAACTTAGAATAAGTACTACTGCTGCTTTATGTTGCTGTCTTCGCACCAACCAAGGGATATTAAGATAAATTTATTAAATAAATATATTTAAGTACTGGACTAAGCTCAATGTCAAAATATAAGTGGTATCTATACCTACGCAACAGGCACAACACCTGAGAACGAATGATAAATACCTAATCAGCGTATCTCATAAAACACTTTCTCGTGAGCTTCCCACGAATGAAAGTATAATCAAAGTCTTAGGAACATACAAAATCATCTACAACATTATGAGTTATTACTCACTAATCACAAGGTACTAACTAACACTCGTTATTATAATTGCAATACGAGGTTACAATTTCTACGTTAAATAGAAACACCGTTACAATAATTACGGGTCATTAAAATATAATAATTATCATAAAATAACCATTTATTTTTCAATTTTTTTTCTTTCTAGTTTATCATAAAAAGCTTGTATGAAATGAGAAGGCGTTAATACATAACCAATTTATGTCTAGGCCTCTAATGTTTCCTGTGCTATGGCTCTCGACAATTGAGAGAGAATACAGGACCCAGTATAATATTTACCCAGGTAGAGGGAAGCTATCAAAAGCCAGCTTCTGAAATCGCATAGTTTCTCGGAAAAATATTTTTGTGAAGAGACGTGACGTGAATCCGGACCGTTTCCGTTTTCCCAATTCTTGCCCTTGAACGGAGAAGGCTACGCTGAATAAATAATATTAATGGTAACAGGTTCTTTTTGCAAAATGTTGTTATTATAACTAGGTTAGTAGCTATTTTAGAGAGGTACGATGTTTTCAGAAAAATAGTCTTATTCAATTTTCTCTATAACAGGTTAAGGTAGGTTTAGGTATAAACATGATAGAGAATAATGTTTGAAATGTAGAAAGATATAGTTAAGTTAAGAAAAAAAAAAACATATTTTTTGTGATAAGTCAGCTACTGCAATCCTTTTTACGTTGCCATAATTGCCATACTAGATTAGCAATATAACAAAAAAATATATAATGCATACACTCTCATACCTGAGCACTAAGATCCTGATTGTAATAAATAACATGGACACACAAAGTTACACAATATCCATTTGCTTTAACTCGGAACTTCGCGATTTTCAAACGATTATCACATTTGGCAACCAGGGTTCACCGATGAGGATTTCACGAACGCTATAGCGTCAATCCGCTTACCGGCTTTAATTATTGTGTGTGGGGTCCACAGACTATCTCTTGATTGAGCTGCCACAGCGTATGACACGATCACAATAACGCATATTCAGTCAGGCGATCTATTGTTGACTTAACACGTTGTTTTGTATAATAGATAAATAAACATATGCGTGTTTTCAAAACAAAGTATATTTTATTTTGATGAAATTTTTATTGCTTTGTTTGAAATGGTGCGGTGTTCATGCTGTGTTCTGGTTTAAGAACTGTGTAAGTGCTCGTATGTATGTGTGTGTGATAATTGTTGTAATTTTTAAGGACTGATTTCTGTTAGTTTTTTCCATAGTCCCATTTTGACTTTTGAACCGCGGCATAGTTTATAAAACAGTTCGTTATATTTAAAACAGTGTTATAGAAATAGTCCTTGGTTTCAATTTATTGCGAAGATGGAATAGTGAAAGTTTGAGATTTGCATTTTCCTTGAGGAACTGCATGTGCAGGGTCATATAACCTCAGGCAGTGTCACGTTTCTTCCATTTTCTAACTTACATTACATACGTTTTCTATCTTATCTATGTAATTCATGTTACAGGAAATAACTAATAGTACTAGATCTGCAAGATTACTACGTTAATCGAATTTTTAATCGAAATCTATTTTTTATATATAATTATGAATGCGGCAGCATATTTTTGCAGCGGTACCTATCAAAAAGTGACCACAAGTATTTTTAATTAAAATAATATAAGTTGATTATTCCTAATTGTTAACTTGTTTTTCAAATAAATTATACTCCACAGTAATATATGTACAGAAGTTGAAATGTTGCTGTGTTATCTCTCCAAGAACAGTTCAAAGCTAATTTGGACGATACAACGAGGTAACTCCCGCGCGAGATAAATATTACAATTAATTGTTATCAACTATTTTTTTCGTGTGTGCAAGTGGAGAAATTTGGTGTCGGAGTTTTCAATAAAACTAGATTTTAATTTAAACTTTCAATTTTATAACTTAAAACTCCAAAATGTTTCCATTACTTCCCTACCTTTCCATTTAGATTCGCCATTTTCGACATTGCGTTTGGAAGTCGATGCAGCCAAACGTCACGGTCTGGTGGACACCGCTCATCCCGTATGGACGTGTGGATGGTACTAAGTTACTCTGCACTGCATCGTGCACAAAATCAACTGCAAGTCAGTAATACAGATTATTATTTTACTAGCTGAGTCTCGCGGTTTTACCCGCGTATAAAAATAATTAGACCCAAAATGCCTCAATGTGGCATTATAGGAGATGATACTTTTTTCAGATCTCCTAAAAACCATTATCTTTGTAGTGGATGGTACTCACGTATAATTAGCCATTACCACAGCGCATGCGAATAAAGCAGTTCGATAGCGATTATCCTTCAGACTTAGTTTTTATATATAAATATATAAGACAGTTAAACATTCGTTATTGTTGATACGATTGTTGATAGTGATTATTGTTTATAATATGTTACCAAAATTAAGTATCATCTGTTAAATGTTAGTAATGCTTTTAGATTATTACGATTGTAATTTTTTTGTAAGGTTAAGATTTAGTTGATATAACGTATACAATATAAAAATATACGTACTATATAATAACGTATACTATACTATATTATAAGTGTCATCCGTATTTTCACCTATACAAAAGGCTCCAACGGAAGACCAACGCACAGGTATTTTTATCCAAGTAAATGCTGAGTCGGAAGCCTGTTTGTGTCTATCATTAGCTGTTGGTGGCACAACGTCTAATTTGAAGCTTATTATTATGCTTTATCTTTTATCTGTGTTTTTGTGCTTCGCCAGTTATATTTCGTCCCAAATAAATGTTTATTGTTCCTATTTCTTTCTTTTCCTTAATTTACACTACTTATAGATCCGTTAATTGGTTCTAAGTTGTTTTACTTGTACCACTGCCCGCTTTTATAGTAGGTATTACAGTTTCATTTTGTTTGGCACACACTCTGTTTTTTTAAACTTTGGCTATGTGAACTTTGCAGATTTTATTCTAACTATAAAAAAATCCACACCTTATTACATCTAGATGAAAGAGTAGAGTTCAGAGTTGAGGGTGATTTTATTAAGGAATTAATGTCTAAGCCGTGAATGAAAGATGAGGATTTATGATGTCAATTTATTAGATCATCTGGTTTTGCTTTCAGTGTTTAAATAATTTATGATGTAAATTTATTGGATCATCTTAATTTGTTCTACTAGAATCATTTAGCGTATAAATCATCCGGCGTATGAAATAAAAAAAAATAAAAAAAAAGTAGATTAATGTCCCAGAAAAGAGACTGTAACGTATATAAATAATATAAAGTAACGAAGTATTGCTACTGATTGTGTAAACCATTGTTGTCGCGCACCTTGCACCCAACAAACTGTGCCCGAACTCGCGGTGCGTCTGTTTGTTATGCTAATGTGCCTGATTTGCACAATAAAACAACTCGCACATACTCGGCACTAACGAGGCTCAGATGAACGCACTAATCGATTGTATTGTTCGATAATTAGTCATACGCTCATGAAGTATTCAAAGATTTTCCATACTCTTTAGTTGATAGTTGATGTTTTTTTTGTCATAACGTCTGTTGCAATCTCCCCATAACATACATTTCACAAAGAGATGTTACATTGCCTTCTTTTCGTGTATGTGGGCGAATCTGGTGTCAGAGCAATTAACCAGCCCGAAGGCCTCCGATATGACTTATCCGAAAAGATCACTGGGATCGACATAATAACTATTTTTTGCAAACTTATATTTGTAGTAGTAAATCCCCGTACAAAACTTATTATAATTTCCGGGGAATGCAAATTATAATTTCTGCTCATTGCACAAAGGTTGTCCGGGGAATCACTTCTACATTATTTACTATACTTATGTCTGTATAAATCAAAATAGAAAATACTCACCTCAGGGTATCGTACATGAAATGTAATTGTTTTTATTGTACTAGCATGCCCGGTTGTTGTGTAATATTGCCCGGTTTCACACGGCACACCTAAAAAAAAAACATCGTAATTTCTGCCATTTCCAAAATTGTTCATTCATAAAAACCTTGTCCTGAAAATAAAGAACACGTCTAAATATCTGTTTTGAGCAATTATACTCAATCTCAGAGTCATTCAAATTCAAACATAATTATTTAATAAGAGTTTAGTGTTGTTTGGACGTGTAAAGATTTACAAGTAAATATATGCGTGCGCATGTAACATGTCACACGATATCTATAGACTCGTTACATGCACACACACAGATATGTAAAATAACAATCAATTTTCATAGGTTAGGTGGTCTTATTTGTTAAGATTATCCCTGTTCCAACCCAACAAGTGTAGCGAAATATTCAGAATCAGAAGTTCATCTTGGCTTATATAAGCGATATGATTCATCATCATCACAGTAAACCGCCAGACATTCTTGGTCAATCCGCACCGTACAAATCTGACTCAACGAACAATGGGTTTTCCACGCTTTCTACACCTAAGACAGCTGAGTAGGCAGTGTGGGTGGTGAGATTCCATGTCAGGCTGAGCAATAATACTCAGCTTGAAACTTGGAAATGGAACACAGCTGAATGTATGTGTGATGACTCTTCTTATTCTTATTTGTGGGGGAGATAAAGCCTGTTGGAAGTAGATTCAACAGCTCAGTGATTGTGCAATTTATAATACTTATACGGAAATATTGCACCGCTGTGAATGCTCTCCCAAATTCACCAGTTCGCAAACCAGCCTTCTTGTAGGCGCACGTCTACTGCACTGATATCTCGCATAGGAGTGTGTCATGCGTTATCACAAATTATGAAAAAGAAATTAGAGGTAAGGAGCAAATCGTACATAGCCGTTTTTATTTCAAGAAATTTACCTGGTTTCGAAAATATTTAAATGGCAGTCCAGTTTCTAAACATGAGCGCAATTAAATAGTGTTTCAAATAATCAAATGAGACCAGTAAAAATCTGGTGTGCACGAAAATTTGTGCTAATTACGGCATTACCACATCGTACAGGGCCAACTCAACGCATTAAATTTGTTAAGTGGTTCGCTCACATGAGCTTCTAGTTAAACGGCCACTTTGCACCAATTAGTGACGGCGCCAATCGTCCAAGCAGGCATAACGCTGTTTCGTTCCGAATCTAGACGGACAAGCTTAATATGAGGAGTTCGCGAACAAGTTCCGACTTGTCCTAAAATTGCTATTTTATTGGAGATGTCCAAAACCATATTATGCAAAAGTCAAGTGGGTATAAAGTTGACGTAATTTTCATCTAGCTAGCCAATGTTATGACTGTTTTTGCTTGAAATCTTAGTATATAATTTTTTTAAAGCGTTTTTACTGTAAACAAAAGTGCGCTAAAAGAGACCAAACTACACAAACCCAAACCAAAATAAATAAAAAATTTCGCAAGTTCGGATTTGTTTCCCAGTTCCTTAAATAAAGGTTAATAAAGTATAATCACGCCTATATCCTGAAACGGTAGGCAGATGATGATGATTGATAACCACTTATTTCTACTTGCTACGATTTTCAGACAATTTGTTTCCCTCTGAATATATTTTTCCTCAAAATAGCACCTTTGGTAGCAGAAAATATCTCGGTTTACCATTTGTGCAAAAAATAAAACAAAACCAAAATAAACTAAGTTTGTTCGGAGTACAAATTTCACATGAAACATTAGGACTTGCCTTCACCCTTATGACCGCATTAAATAATTACCAGCGAAATCGGTCTAGAATTCCATTATCGTGAGTGACGTCCCTGGGGAGACGGCGTCCGCTGCAGCCTCGGGGACGTCCAAGTTATTGTAATGAGAGAGGGATATTTATGCCTCTCCACGCGCTCCGCATACTAAATGAACCAAATATTCAATATAATACAACATTGCAGGAAAATCACGGATATCTGCGTGTTGCCAATTATTTAGACTACTCTTGAATACGGCGAACGAACAATGATTTCTTTATACGAACAAGTCTAATAGCAAACGATACAAAAAAGTTGATTGAAAATCTTCTAGAACCGGCTCGATTATTGGGACCTCAGCAGAGATATTGTACATAAAGCGCAACATCATTTTATAACGATATCTTCTTTCGTGTCAACATTCCAATCCTCAGCTGATTTGTAAAAGATGGCTTCCTCAATAGTATTATTAGTAGTCTTAAATAGGTATTAATTGATTAAAACGAGGTAAGACGTCACGAGGGCTGTAATCGCTAACTCAAATATAACTGAGTTTTGATCGTATGTATATTGAAGTATACAGAAACAATTAATTGATCTCTCTGTAATAAGAATTTTGAGATCATGAAAATATTTTGTTTTCACGTACGCTTGTTGGCGTTGAAATTTGTTCCCATTATTTACATTGAATACATTACTGACAGGTGTTGATGTCGTATCCTTTTATTGCCAAAAAAACCGTTCGTGTTTGTGAATACAAATGTTACAAATAAGCCTCAGAATATTGGGAATTGTTTCTTACCCGCGTATTCCTTGTACTTCATATAGAAGGGTTTGGTATCGAAGATATTGTTGTACTACTATCTGACACAATACAGATAGAGAAACATGAGATGGCTCGCCACCTTGTTACACAATAAGATTAACAAGTTTTTCCCCAAAGGGGCAAGCAGAGATAAATAACGCCACTTTTGAAATTGTATGTTTTAATCCTATGATATAATTTACGGTATCTGTGTATTTCTAAGCTATTGCTTAGAAATACATCTAATTGAGATAATCAATTGTGCCCTAAATCATCGATTATTTACCATTTTTGTTGTTTACATAAATTTTTCAGCTTCATCAAAAGAATTATAATTTATATTGTCCCCAGGACTGCACGTAATTTGTGTTGAAAGTATCAAAATGATTTAAGAACTACACATATACAGCATTTTGGATGAAATAAAATCTGGTCCAATATCGACTTGCAACATTCTTCCTGAACTAACACCGATGATTAAATTAATAAGGAGTATAAGAAAGGAGTATATATTGCGGCTAAAACACGTTCATTTAAAAAATACTGCTAAAATATTTTTGTAAAACTGAAAAAACTAATATAGGTACCTATAAAAATCAATAGCTATCAAATAAAAGCACTCTCATACTGGTTTTAATTATAGACTGAAGATAGAAACAAGAAAAACAGCAACCCTACAGAAGCTCTGTAGTACTTAATAACCTCGGAGGCTTGCAAGGGGCTTTCAAATCCTTTCACAATAGTGTGAGCCGTCTGTGCGGAAGAAAGTTATTATTCCCGTCAACCTTTTGTCCCTAGTATTAAACATGACGTCAGAGAAATATTATTCTCAGTCGTGAAATTGGAAATTTTAGTGAAAGGAAAGAAATGTGTTGCCAAACTTAAAATTCATATTTATCGCAAAAATAAAGGGAATTTAGGGGTTTTGCTCGGTCTTCTCCTTTGTGAAAAAGGGTGGGATAGGGCTTGAACGAGCGCCAATCCTAGTGATAAGAACGAGTGATCTTGTAGGTACTTATTTATTTTCGAAACATTTTTAAATGTGAAATGAAGACAAATTTTTGAAAACATTATAATATGTTATGCCCAGGTGGATGTACCTGCAAAATACATTTTTTATCTTATTTTTTAATTTCAACATTTTAAATTTAAATTGACGTATTTTGTATGGAGAAAAATAAAAAAAAAGAATGACTCACGGAGAGTGCGGTAATATTTTCGGTGTCATACGTTGATAATTCAATACGTGATAATTTTCATATAAAGATTATGAATACTGTAACATATTTAACTTTATTTATTTCAGTGACATAAATTATGTTCTAGATAACATACATTTGTAATAATAAACGTGTGTTTTGTAAGTATTTCGGAAGTTCTTTCCGTAATTTAAATTCATGTAATCGCACTATTGTATTGTAACTGTGTAATCCTTGTATACTGCACGTGTCAGTGAATTGAAATGTATCATTCACGGCATGTTGTGGATGACGGAATGTGGCTCTGACATAGCAGCCTGAGAATCATAGGATAACAATTCACATCGATTTACTTATATTCTGTGGCGTTGGTTTGACTTCCATAAATTGAAAAACAATATTTAATTTTCTTCTTGGAATAGCCCGACTAGTTATATAAAACAACAAGACTGAAAGAGCTTTTATGTACCTGTCAAGAATATTGTTATTTGCTGCTTGATAGTGGGTAGGTGGTAAGTACAAAACAAAAAGCGTAAAAGCGCGATTTTTCTTGGCTATGGAAATTGGTATCGAATTCGAAAATCAAAAATGATAAAACTAAAAAAACTCAATAATATTATCATGAAAAGACAAAGGAACGGGGCCAAATTAAAAATAAAATAAATATTGGGTTGAAGTATTTTGCGTGCTGTTCCTTATAGGACACGTCAGCGATCGACTATAGGAATCATATTACATCAATTTCGTCGCTATAATATCGAAATGTCTGCGACAATTATCATAATCACCTACTTTATCAAACCCTTTTACACCACCTAGTACACCAGTAATTTTCGTTTTTCTATCGCTTGAGGCTGGTTTATCAATAAAGTAAAACAGGCTCTTCGCATTAACATTTTGCCTTTATTTAAGACATCGCATAATGATATCTATTTCAAATGGGATACAGTTTAAATTTTTTATCATGCGTTGATAGAGAATCTGAAGTTTGTAGGCAATTATCTACTAATGTCTCCGTTCTCGTGGAAACAAGTTATAACTAGTTGTGAATTTTTTAAATATATACTTAATCATCAGTTAGGTTTAATTCTCCATGAAACAACTTTCTATATAAAGTAAATACACATACTAGAATACCAAATAAACTATATTAATTGTCATACTTGTCACCAATCACCATAAATTAATAATATCAAGTCACAATGCTTTCGTCTGTATAAAATCCGATAAATTCAACATAACTGGGCGATTCACCTTCATATACATATACATGTAAAGTTAGCAACTCGAAGATAATAGGCAGGTAATCAAGTAGAATACGGTATCTCTTGGGGCAGCCTCGAGGGATAATGGACGGTATTGTGTTGCAACACAACCACTGTGGACTGGCTGTTGAACTTAGCTGTGTTATTATTATACACCTCGCATTGAGTAATGTGATTTTTTAAGGTCTCAAACAAATTATGTATATAGACATGTATGTTTTTTGGTGCCTCTACATTTAATCTCAAGATTAAATAATCTCAAGACTTAGATTAGGTACAGGTCACCAGATATTTCATTGGGTACTACTATAATAAACTTCTGGAAAGTGTTACCAAGCTTCCAATCTCCAGATCCAGAAAAAAAATACTTTCCCAAGTATTTTCTTTACGACTTCAACGGAAATAAAGATTCTTGACTTTGACTAAATATAATAAAAAGGCAATCGTATTTGATTGTATAATACTGAATAATGCCAACCTTATTATTTAAATACCGTTTATAATCATGCAAATTATGTAAGGTATATAATTATTTTCATGGAATACAACCAAGCAAGAAGCTTGCATTCAACTCGAACACAAGTAGTCACGATGCCGTTTCTCCAAGCGAATTCCATTAATTCGTGCAGGGTTAGTAAACACTCAATATAAATAGTTGCAGAGAAACAAGCTGAATATCTGTGCCGATAACATCGCAGTTAGTGACGGGGTATCAAGGGGCGATAAAGCGAGCCCCTAATAAAAAGCCAAAGTACTAGAGCCAGATTATTGGACGACGTCTTATCGTCGACTTAGTCCGCCCCAAATTGAGTAAGCGAGAATTATGGACGAACTTTCCACAACCAACGAATAAAAGATAATGAAGATTCCGATTAGATAAATGCGGTAAACATTCGGATAAGTTTCGGACTAATGTTTATCGTCAATAATGGTGAAATACGTTCATAAAAACTTATGTATGACGTTGATGGCTGAGGTCAGTACACCCGTAACATGTATTTATGGGCGATACGTAAAATTCTAAATCTATGGCTAATATAAATTCAAAACTCGATCAGCCTTTTGTAAGAACCAAGTTGAACATTATTAGATTTCGAAACCAATGTTTGTTAAACGTTTTGAGCTAATAAAAGTAATATTAAGGGAGCGAGACACCGTCGAACGGGAGGAAATGAAAGCGACAAGAGAATGAAATTGGAAAACTTGTTAGAGAATTACTCTGAGATGAAAAAGAAGAAAATAAATAAGGCTCAGCAAAGTTAGTGAAGGCCTGCCTTATACCTGAGGGGAAGCCGAGAAAATGAAATACGAGAACTTTATCGATTTTGAGATTCGTTTGCACGATAATTACTTTCTTCCGTGATCCATAAGGTCGTAAAAAAAACATGACAAACAATGGGGAACTGACTCACCTTTTGCTCCAGTTTCCGATTTCAGCGTACCGCCGGCCGTTTGTGCTTCCGCTCCTCCTCACTTCATTTCCTCTCGGCGTCTGCACAGAGTTCCCGTTAGGCGTTAATAACCCGCTCGAGGCACTGTTATTGTTCCGTTCCTTGTTCCTCGGGAAGGTGCCGGTTCCCGAGCGGAAAGTCGCCAGCTGCGGCGGCTCAACATCGGGAGCGAACTGTTGGAGTGGCAACGTCACATTTCCACTCCAACTCTTGCGATTTACCGCAAAAGTTTTGAAGGTACCGCTCGATGGTGAAACTCCACAAAAGCTGCTACGATTATGGCTGTTCTTTATAAACGCACCGTTGTTCAAAACTTGCGGTTTGATAGGCACTAAAGGCGATGCTTGGTCAATGGACATCGTTTCCAAGGTGCCACCTACTTTGAGCTATCTACATTTTTGTCTGAAAGAAAAGAAAACTAGTTTAAGGACAGGAGAAGGTTGTCAAGGATATTTGAGATAAACGAATTTGAGTTCAACATTCGTTTGCCATTATTTGGGACAACAATGGAAGGCATAACAAATTGACAAGAAGACTATAACGAGTTTGGTGCACTGTGACATAGTAAAGATATAATGAAAAGGCCATTGTACAATGAAGTTTAATTTAGGCTAATGAACAGACGAATTCCGCGGCATTTGAATCACCGTTTATGTTTAGGCCTTGGCGATATAAGTATATGAGCTATTGAAGAATCCTGCGTTTCGTGCAAATCACTATTTCCGATTCGTATTTAGAAGCATCCGATAATAATTAGGAAGTAAAAAATATTTGGAAAATACTAGCTTATGCGATGGTTATCCTCTGAAATAATAGCCGGACATGGCATTTATGAATAAAGCAAAAAACAAACATGAGCATCAATGCTATAGAAGGCGGTGTATTACACATTGTAGATAAGAATACGCCACAGTAGTAACTGTTGGGCGTTGGCACAAATCAAGAGAATCTTAATTGAAGTTTTTTTAGTATGCATCGATTCGAGGAACAGGCAAATCGCATTGCGACAAATGTGTTTTTTTTTGTTGGTTACGCTTTCACCCCTTACATACTCAGCCGATCATCATCAAATGTTGCATCTAGAAATAAATTGATTAATAAAATCTACATTAACACGAGTGAAGTTGCAGGCAAAAGCTAGTACAAAACGTACAATAAAACCGCGTGCTAGGCAATCTTCACCCATTTTAGCGTACTCAGGACGATAAGGCGTTTAATATCTACCCATATTACACCTGTTAGGTTGTGGGCACCACTTTGCGAATAAACTCAATAGCAACGATTACAAAGATTTAAATGACCTCGTCTATCATGAAGCACAATGCTAGCGCGTCCTGCATTTGACTATTGTATACAGTGGAAACTATTCGGCCGCCTTGACCTGTACTCTCGTCATTTATTAATGCTCGTTTACGCAGTCAGGTGAATTGGAGGCAGTGAAATGCAGTGAGTCATAAACCGAATGTTCGGCTAGGGTTGTGTTTTGTTGCGAAATTATACGTGACCTTCTTGAGAAATTTATTGGCGCAAGGCGCTCCGTGATGAGTTATTTCTACGATAACTATTCTTGTAATGCATTTATAATATGATATAAAAATGTGATTGCATGATGCAACCCTTTAAGTTACAAAGAAAGTGTTTCAACTGCCTTTAAAAAAAGGATCTCATCTTTTTTTTCAATTCGTCTGCTTGATATTTTTTGTTACAAATATTATGTTATTTTGACCGATTTGGATGATTCATTTGATAGGGTGTAACTTCGAGTTAGTCCTGTAGAAATCTCGTGAAGAAATTCCACCACTTAAGGGAGTTTTTAAGTAATATATTTATTCCAAGAAATGATAACCGTACGTTGATTGGCCATTTGAATTGATTACTTGAACGACGCGACGGAACAAGCACGTATGTTTGAGCGCTGATTAAAATGTGATCGCAGTTTACTGTTTAATACCAGTTGGGGCTACCACAGTTGGTGTCTCTTTCTATGCCTTACCATAGTATCAGAATTCAATAAAGATTATTATAATTATTAATTTTATATATCTATAATCATGAACACAGCCCTGGAATATAGCAAAGCGAGTACACAATAGTATTTGACGGGAGAAATGGGTACCTATATTATGGTTGAAATACTTCCACGCTCAAGCGAATCTTTTGCCACGAATGATTTATTGACTATTTGTCCAGACAATAAGCGATAGGTAAATGAAAAATATGAATCCGAAAAATACTTTATTAAAAAAAACAGTGAGCCGATAGTTAACAGTATCTTTGAAACTTAAATTATATATGTAGAAATAAAGATGCTAACTTATTAATTGTTATCTTTAGTTGCTTTAATATTTTGGTATTACCCCGCCAAAAATAACTTCAAATATTGATCTTTATGACACTATTGCAAAATCAAGTATACGTATAAGTTACACAACCGTGCATTTTTCAAATGCTTTAACAATGTTGACCTATGCGTGAGGACTGGCGGATCTATGTAATTTTAACCACCTCCAAACCAATCTAATCGGTGTCATGTCAGCGCACAGCATCTGACCCAGTTGTCGCGGACATTGGCGATTTGCGACTTGCGACCGGCGCATCTTATATAACTCTTGCGCAAGAGCATCATTAGTTACGCAACATGCACCGTCCGTATTGGTTGAATTGATGGGGTGATAAGCCAATATCCTCTTAATAGGTTTGAGGATGATAGTTATTGATACTGAGTGATTCAGCAATAGTGGTGCTAATGTACAGAAGCTATACAGTTAAAATAACAGAAATGTGCTCCAGGTGAGCTTATAATGTTTTACATATATTCGGCGTAAAACAAATATATAATTATGTCCATTGTGCTTCCTGCCTAACTCTTAATTCCTGGTTTATTAAAGTTAAATTACTTTTGTTTCGTAATTAAACCTAGTTAGAAGGCTGTTGAGGTAAGCCTAGTTAGAAGGCTGTTGAAAATTTTGTGATTAAATACCTTTCATATTCGAATTTGGTTGACCTTCACCTTATTATATAGTTCACTGAACCTGTGTTGTGAATGTATGATGTTAATTTGTAGTTTTCATGTAAATCACGGAGTTAATTTGTATTTATGTAAGTACTACACTACTAATCACGAGCAAAGGTATTATTCATATACATACAGTTGCTACAGAATCATTATGGACAGGAACGTTTCAGCTGTAAGGAGATGCAGTTTCAAAGGTCAAGCTTCTTAAGATATGTATTAATTTACGAGCTTGTTATCGATTACCCAACTTTATAAAAATAAAGTTAGCAATTCTGACACAGTTAAAGGTGTGCTGTAATAGTGTTTGTTAATAAGATTATAATTGTATTATAATAAGAACTAGTATTGATTCTTGCTATCTGAAATTATATTCTAATAATTTTGACCTCTACATAATAAGCACTATATAGTAGGCACTAGTATAGTAGTAGGACTATAATAGGCACTAAATTTAATTGTTATCATTTATCGAATAATTTCCAATAAAAGATTGCAGTAATAGTGAGGTAAAAAGTCACGTGTGCTCGTCATTTTGTGGGTCAAAATGGCGTCTATGCTCTGGATAATAAACGAAACGCGCCGATGGAAGTAAGAGCGTAAAGACAGCACAATGAGATTATACAACAGCATTTGGTACGGTCCATTCCGTGGGTTAGTCATACGAAACGGTTTTGCAACAGTTTGCGCTTGTATTTACTTAGCGGTCTTGTTGTATATCAACCGTACTAAACCATCATATTTGAAGCATATTACAGCTATCTGTCTAAAGGTGTATTCTAGCTTCATATACTAATCCTGTCGTGTATACTATTACTATTATAAATGCGAAAGTTTGAACGGATCTGGATGAAGTTTGGTACAGAGATGGATTATAGTCTGGAATAATACATAAGCAACTTTTTATCCCGAAAAAATATTCGGTTCCTGAAGGAAGTCCAACGGGAAACACCGCGGGGCGCAGCTAGTATTGCATAAAAACGCACGTAACCATATTATGACCGCTTAGCGTGGTCATCTTTTAAATGACAAATCGTTTGATATATATCGTTTGATTGATATTATATATTCCTCACAGCCTCACAGTTCAGTAATTTGTAGATCTGCCTTTTCCGCTGTAGATTGTGGACTGGAATCTCACCCCGGACAACCGTGTGTATGAAACAGATATTTGTTGTTTCTGGGTTTTTTTTCAATATTGTTGATCCTTGCTAAAAACGGACAAGATCGAGAAATAAGTACCGAATTCAATTGGAATTAGCCGAGGTGCTCAAAGGAAAATACCAATTAGTTTGACACGTCGCACCTTTGAGCAATGTGGCCTTCTTGTTATGAGGCTGAAACTTGGGACTCTCATCAAACAAGTCACTCATAGACCCATGGAAAGGGCTGTGTTAGGCATTTTTCTACGCGATCACGTAAGAAACAACGATATTCTGAGAAGAACTAATTTGGCTGACATAGCTCTAGTGATAGTGAAGAGAAAGTGGAAATGGGCGGGTCACATTTGCCGCAGAACTGACGGAAGAACTGTAAAGTACTGGAGTGGATACCTGGAACTGGTCGCCGGTACGTCGGTAGGCAGCGAACATGGTAGACCGATGACCTGGTCAAAATAGTAAGGACAAACTGGAATCAGAACGCTTACGGACCTTAAGAAATAGTCTGCAATGGAAGACACCTTCACTCAGCAGTAGAGGCATTAGGTTGAAGAAGAAGAGATGTCGTTGACCGCAGATGGCCTTGACAACTTTACCCGGGTCTGTGTATGTATACCTAAGCTATGCATAGTTTATATGTACTCGTATAATGAGTATTTATTTGGTTCCATAACCTGATAAACATTCGTTGAACATTTCAATAAACATCGGAACCAAACAAAATATTTTTTATGTGGACATAATGACGACATGCCAGTCAATAAGATCATTATTATGATAATAATGTCAGAAAGGCGCGTATTGGCAGGTGTATAGTGTCGGTTATAAACTGAACTTTTACTTACAACAGGTACCTCCTAACGGTATATTTAAAGGGAGTAATTTAGTTACGAACATTAAAATCCATAATTTTGCCATAATTTTTGATAATTGCAACTGATTTGAAATTGCTGTTTAATTTTATAATAACGGTAAATTATAGGTACATAATGAATATCACGAATATCATATAGACTCTTTTTTGTATTTCATGATGTCTCATCAGCCTATCACAGTCCATTGCTGGACATAGGCTTTTATTAAGTGCCGTTGAGGCTGGTCTTCTGATCTTCGCATTCACTTCACTAACCTAACCTAACCGCAGCCACCTTCCGCAACTTGTCGCTCCACCTGACCAGAGAGCGCCCTGTTACCTTTACCTACAATAAATAGGTTTTAATGGGCATGGTCCCGAAAGAAAATAATCCAAAAAAATATGTATACTTAATAACTTATACTTCCTTAGGACTGAAATTAAAAACCACAAGTTATTTATCACGAAGTTTCAATAGGTTGTTATTTGTCAAGAAAGCAACAAAGATCATTCAGTTAAACATTCTTAGCTGTCATTAAATTTAAGGTAGATAACATTTTTTTATTCGTATTCGTAACCTATAATACCCATTATGTCGAAAAAAAAAAACATAAATTGAACAAAGCCTACGTGACAAATCGCCGATCAATCAAAACATAAATAGCATTTACCAAGTCGAAATACTAAACAGGTTCTTCCAACAAACACAAAATAACTCCTTGACTCCTCCTCCTCCTGACGGCTCCTTGGCTTAGTGGTAGTAGCCCTGCCTTCGAAGCGAGGGGTCCCGGGTTCGATTCCCGGCCGGGGCACACTTTGTGCGGTGAGCATGAAGTTTGTTCTCGGGTCTTGGGCGTTTGTCTTGTGTTTCTGTGTTTGTCCATGCCATCTGCGACACAGGGAATCCTAGTGCAGAGGTATGAGTGTGTAAACGTTTAAAAAAAAAAAAAACTAGCACCACCAGAGATCGGCTTATCTCTCAACAAACAATAGAAACTGCATCTATATGCAACAGCACAGTTGATACAATCTGTATTTTTACAACCATTTTATAGCAAAAGAAAACAGCCACGGCACAGAAACCTGCTGGGAGAACGTGATAACTATTTCAAGAGGCGAATACAAAAACACCACTTTATCTAAGTGAAGGGTATCAAACTATGGCAGGGCTCATAACCGAGGTTATATGTATTCTGTTCACGGCGCCCACAGGAAGGCAAAAGCCGCAATGTGTCTTGAGACTTCCGACTCGTGTTCAATATTTCTATTATTGACAATTTGGAATCCTAAACGTTGTATATTGGAAACCGGAGAAAAATGTTTAGGAAATTGCAGAAAATTATAGAGGATTTTCTGCTTATTCTTCTTTATTATTTATTGAGGTTGCCCGATTGTGAGCATTTCTCCTCGTTATTAATACTCAGATATATTTGTAAAATGATACACTTGGGAAAATGATCTATATCTATACATATAATAAAACTGTAGACTTGCCGTGTCTGTACATTAAAGATTTTTGCAAAATAATAACTGGGAGACGTTAGGAATAAGTAATAGAACGTAAAAAAGCATTTTTTGTAATTTTTGTCTGTTTGTCTGTTTGTCTGTTTGTCTGTATGTTTGTGCGCACTTTACGCAAAAACCATAGATAGTTATCAAAATCTAGGTACTAACAAATGTTAAGCGGAGTCTCGAATAATGAATAGGGTTTATTTTATCAAAATCGACTTACAAAATAAAAAGTTATTCAATGTTATATTCAAAAATATTTGTGCGCACTTTACGCAAAAACCATAGATAGTTATCAAAATCTAATTACTAACATATATTAAGCTGAGTCTCGACTAATGAATACCGTTTATTTTATCAAAATCGACTCGCAAAATCAAAAGTTATTCAATGTTTTATTCAAAATTTTAACGCGCCTGCCGAATCCTGCATGCTTGACTCGGTGTAGCGAGCCGGTGTATTGCAGCATGAATACGAGCAGGCGCTTGAAGGCAAATGACACGTTTAGTCGTAGTTTGGGTTAGTTAATTAGACAATTAGTTTAAAGGCAGTTTTTTTTTGTACTTTGAACTGCGAAAAGTTGATTAAGTTTGATTACGAGTTAAGCTGCCTGTCAAACGAGTCATTTACTTGATGGAGACCTACATTACACTGGAGTAACGCCATGGCCTTATATCCGGCTGAAAATGGCCGCATAGGTAAATCTTCTTCAGGGTACATCATCATCATCATCATCAGGGGCGAAAGTATTGTACATAACCCTTGCGACATTTGTTATCGATTTTGCTGATATTATCTGGATATTCAGATGCAGCACATTTATTGAAAAAGTATCATTATAAGTTACAAAGATCTCTCAAAGCGGAAGTCTGTCAAAGAATATGCAGCTCAACAATGATAACGAAACATAAATCGATGCTTGCTAGCTATCTTTTTTTTTTCTGAGTTAGTTACGTATCGAGCTGAGGGCCCACCTGGCGGTAAGTGGCGACCCACACCCATGACAACAGTTATGCGACTCAGTATAAGATTTGGATCTTAGACTGAATCGCACTCATCCTGCTGCGACCATCACGCGAGACGGGGATGATACGTCTCATGCAAATATAATGCAAGCACTTCTGCTTGTGTGATTCCATGTGTATTGGCAGTACCTCGCAGGACGAACTTGACACAAGTTCTACTGTTACTTTTTGGTTGCTGCTCTAGCACCACTCAGAGGGTACGTGTAGGGAATCAAAGGATACACACCTGCGGACGCGAGCAACTAGATCCAATAAATTGGTACGGGAGACTTATTTCTCACCAAAGCCGTCTTGACCCAAATACGCAACCGAAATAAAATTGCTCCCTCTGTTTCCTAATTGGGTAAAACAGCTATACACATAGTTACATGAAACTAAAACCGCCAACAAAATGTTTAAAATCCCAAAAACTTGGAAGTCTTTGAATCTGGAACTTGGAACTTGAAGACCTGTTTGCAACATTTCTAGAAATAGCGACAAAGCAAAGGTTCTACGTGATTGTGCTTAGTAGTATGGGATCAGTGCACAATGGCAACCCGTAAAACAGTTAAAGCGATGGACCGAACTCACTGCGATATATTAGATCCGCCTATAGATATCACCATGCTCTTATGTGGTGTTTATAAATGGAGATACTAAGGTTGATGAAATTAACGCATGTCTTAATGTTCGAGTCTGTGGGACAACGTTATACCAATGCATTGAACACTAAACATGCGGCCACACACCTCCTATGTATTTTGTGTATGATGATCTAACAACACTGATACAACATTGAGCAGTGTCCCAGGGAATGGCATTGAACACCATTCAACATCATTAACAGAGAAGTGGAACAATAAGACGATTTTTTTTTGTCAATGGGTAAATACTTTGCGTATACCTTGGGGAGGCGTGAGGTTATGTGTGACTCACCCCCAACACTACTCAGAAATAGCAGTACTGGGGAAATACACATTAAACCCCCTTGGTGTTCCTGCACTACGCCTTCACGCTTGGGGTACGGGTACGGTAGCGGCCCCAGCAGCGTTGGTCTACGCGTATCGGGACCCCAACACGATGTCTAACTCCCTGTGGTGGCGTGCCCGAAACACGAAGCACGCCATCCTCCTGTGGGGACCTCATCCGTCGGACGGCAGATTCCCCGGATCTACCACCAGGAGGTTCCCGTTAGGGTGACAGGCGGCGCTCATGCGCCTGCCTTCGCCGACCCACTCTCCTGCGTCTACCAGGGTGAGGAGATTCATCCTCCCTCACCCTCGCGGCTGCTTCTTTCTGCGAGGTTACTTCCTTGCAGAAAGACTGAGCTGCCACCCAAGATCTCCCGCTGTCAATCATGGATAAGACCATAGTTGACAGCAAAAAGTTTCTGCCTATAGCTGCGGTCAGGCGGGAACAATAAGACCCTACCATCTATCCCATCGAATGTTTAAATTTCTAGAGTGCATCTGGACTCTCATCACACAATATATTAAACTAAATGTCGGAATGCCCATTGCTCTTTTATAAATTTATGTCTTCCTAAATTATGTTACAGCACCAAATTGAAAGTCAAGAGTTTAGAGAATTCCTCTCATTCCTATCAACTGTCCATTTAGTTTTAAACGCATTCAGTCTCCGGTGAGCCTATGTTCCGCAGTGATCAGACGTAGTCCTTATATTGAGTTGCTTTTTGCACAGTCCGCCTTAGCAATTCAAATATTTTTTATGCGCACGTTCCTGAAATATCCTGAAAAAACGACTTCTATAGTATAGTTTACAGAGAAGCATTATTGTAAAATATACATTTGCAATGGTTGCAGTTTCACTTACGTAGTTCATCATCCAATCAAGTCTTTAATCTTCCCAGTTAACAAAACCTAAGTAATATGGTAAGAATCCAACGGAAATAAAGTATTTTGAGATTTAATCATAACATAATTTTAATACAATAGTAACGACCAGACATAATAAGCATCTCATTATATTTCTATCTTCTAGGCTGGGATAGATCTAAGTCCACGCGGACGAAGTCGCGGGCACAGCTAGTACGAAATAAAACTTGTGAATTGGTCGACGTCACGCATGCCAGAGACGTAACTACAAAAAACTTGCGCGAAGTAATTTCAAGGCCAATAGTGGGGTGTTTTTTGTTGCTATCGCTATACATTTTTTGCCAGCGATTTAGATCGTCGTTTCGGCTCGATTATCAAGAACACATTTTTATCATAAACAAACTTAATATCAGACAATTTTTCTTGCTAAACTAGTAGCCAGATTTTGTAGTTGATAGCTACACTTATTATACTTATTAGCTTACTTATTTCCTCTATAAGATTTTTAACCGAATACATAAAAGGAGCTGTCCAAGCTGTATAAGTATATATTTTTTGTATGTTTGTAACCCGCTTGCTAATTGTGCTAATAATAATTCTTTTTATTAATTTGATAGATTCAAATTCCAAATTCGTTCCATAGAAATTTCATTAAGAAATTCCATCCCTAAAGGAGTATAATTAGTGATGAAAGTATTATTTTTTAAAGCGATCAATATTAGACAGTGTATACTAATTGATAAGACGGTAAAGGTCAATTTAAACGTACAAGGTGATTGAAATGCACCTCAGGTTGTCCAAATACACCCGGAGTTGACACAGGCAAACGATGCGGGTCTCGTCAGCGCTGGTTACCTTAACGATAGTGGTATGAATACTGATGTATTTAATCTTGTTACACATGTTGAGGTCGATTTGCATACTGGGGAAGCCATTTATCAAGTACTTACATAAATTACTTGAAGGCTTTGAAGGAATTGCGTCATTCCATTTCAGTAATGATAATAGTAAAATGTATAAAAAGTGAGATACATTATGTGTATATGTAATTATATAGGTAATACTTACTAAATAAGATCAACATAATATTATATTAGAATCTTTGTAACTTAGATTTTAAGTTCTACTCTAGTTGCTTTTAATATTCATAAACAATAGTAAACCGTTAAACCTTATGTAAGTTAAAAACACATTTCATAGTAAAAACTGAATAAAAACAGTTATTACCTAACATTTTTTTGAAAAATGAAGGCCTTTATCTGTATTCAAACAAGAAGGTGATGAAAATTTAATCAATAAAGTATTTTCTCGTTGAGGATAATTTGAAACATTTCGACTAAATGGAGCGGTCATTAATCAATGTACAAAAAAGTTGACGCGGAAGGAGTTCAAAAGAAGGATGGTGCAAAAAATCTTTTATCATCCGTTTAAAGAGCTCAGAACTTATTCATTGTGCCAATATTATTTACGCAGAAACTGATTTTTGTTTGTTTAGGGACATGAAAACAGTTTTATGTTTGCCGGACCGTATTGTGACGAATAGTGTCCTCTTGAAAGTTATCCAAATCGAAATAACGGAATCGCTAACACCAAATGGATCAAGTAGGATAAAACAATAAAAATGTATCGCTGCTGGAAACCGATTGATTTCTTCATAGGGGTCGACCGATCAGCCCTCTGGCACTTTGTAACAGACATTAAAGTAAAAGAACCCTCATGCAAGTAGGTCACTAAGCGGGGAGCATGACGAATCACCTCCATCACTCCTTGCTCGGAGATAAGACTTACACTTAGCTACTCTCAATTTCAACTTTTATGATTTACGATGAACTAAAATAATACTTTTAAGGTAAGTAAAGGCGCCGCAAGAAGGTATCGTATTAATTAATATATAAAGAGTTCCGTATATAGCTAATTTTATTCGCATACCCATCCGTTCTAAGAATTGAGGCGCATCGTCTGCCATCGTTATCGTATTCGTAAAACAGACCGCTAGTCGCGATATAAGGAAGAACAATGGGCCCAGTGTATTTTCCGGAGCAGCCATAACCGTAACCATTAGCGAATGCTGTAGTAAGGTAATTAAAAAGCTATGAGAGAAGGCGTCGGTAAGAAACGCTATTAGAATTTGTTATTAGCTTGCTGAAGTTCGATACATGCTTACGTTTAGTGTTTTGTTATTTATCATTACGATCATTTCAAGATGAAGAACTGTGTCACAAGATGAGGGTGTTTTTGTGTAATGCAATTAATTTCTTGATACGCCTCTGTCTGTTAATCGAGGTTATTATATTAGAAAATTACGAGTGGGGGAATGCTCAAGGTGAAGAACGAACATTTAGGATGGTAATCACTTTTTGGTAAGAAACTTATTATATCAATACGATGGAACATTTGCTTTCAAGTAGGGTTATAAATTATTATTAACCTTTGCGTATTCGTTAATCTTGGCAAGAAATATATCTTGCCGAACGTAAACAATTGACTTGAGTTCAGGCAAGCCCAGCCGATCAGAATCTGAATATTTTTTATACAATCTAACGTTTAATTTGAAGAAGAAGTCAAGAAATGGTGCAAAATCAATTTCAGTCGCTTTGCAACTAAACGTTCAATGCCTTTGATTCCGAATACAAAATAAACAATCAGATATGATTATTGGTATTGCGTACAGTAGCAGAGCCACGGTATTTCGTAACCGCGATCGGGCGCATTCCAACCAGCTCGAAGCCGGTGCAACGCCCCAAGATTCCCTCCGTCCACGATAGCTTTGGAGCCAATGTCAAGTTGTACGACTTTGTAGTTTTCGCTCTTTTTAATTATGCTTGAATCCCAGAGCTCGAAACAGTAAGTTTGCCACCATAATCTTCTGTGAATTATGGTTTTATTTCATTTACTTTTTTTCATTACATTATTCAGTCAAAGTTTATATTTAAGTAAAAGTTACACTTGCATGCTAGTATCCTTGTATTAATCGAACCCCGTTGTTAGAATCATATATGCACTACCTTCTATCTAGAGCATTTTAAACTGCTCTTGGGTAATAATCTGCCACCCATCAATCAACCAATTCAACGGTCGACTATCTGTGAGCATATCATAACTATTTATCAACCGTTTTTTATATATTAAGTATTTTTAAGCTCACTTTTATCAGCAATATTATAATGATGGTACTAAACATTTCTAACTTGTGCCTTTATAAGTGTGATTTTTAAACAGCGTAATGCTGCTGTTTATAAAAGTAAAAAAATATATTTAGGAAAATTAAGATCGTTGTCTTCTGGGCTGCATGATTCCCGTGGACTAAACAAAAACTACAGGTTCTGTCTACGACCTTATAAGGTTGTATGTGGGAGCGATAGTGGGTATAGGTAATGAGGTGAGTGGCAAACGAAGGTGAGTGGCAATGATCTAATCGACGTTAAAGGACATTGAATTAAACTTGCGCAAAGAATATTGGTAAAGCAAATTACTGAGTATGTTAAAGTAAATTTGATGAGTAGGCTGTTAAGGCAGTTACTTATATAGATTCGGATATTTCTATATCTTCGGATACAAAAAGTGATTTATAAAATAAATAGATAAATAACTTATTCATCTTGTTACGACTAATTTTTAATCACATCAGAAAAATAAATAGTAAAAAGAGAATAATAATAAGTTCAATATACTTAAATAGAAACGAAATATTGGCGAATAAGTCCATAATACTATGAGATATCAATAAAATATGCATATTTAACATTATGTTGGAATTTTTCTGATAATTAAAAGAATTTCTGGTGACTACATTTACGTTACTATCACGATAAGATTTTTATTTCACAAAACGACATTGCCAGATTTAGTTGCACATAATTATGTTTCTCTCTTCACCACAGATGCAACCACAGATTTTTGACGCTATAAAATTAGTTTAGTCACTCGTCACCAAAAGTAAGCTGTTTCCGAGGAAAAATTAAGAATGATAGTAAAGGAACGATCATGGATGAATGTTGCCGCTAAAAGCTTGTGTTGCAATAAATTAACCGCGTGTCTGTCGCCTTCCTGTTTCAGAATTAACTACTGGACGATCTCAGGCGGAAGATTGCGAAACTATCGACTTACCACAGACTATCATAGTTCTTGACAACACGTGCGAAAAAGAGGCCGATTGCGTAATGGCAGTAACTATGGTCGGAATCGGCTCTTGTTTAATATAGTTGGTACTAGTTTTGGTAATATCAGCCTAAAAATCAAATTAAACTTGTGATAAGTGATCAGTTTTAATAAAGAAACGAAAAATTATTATACTTTTAGGCTAATTAGCTAATTTTGCACCATACATTTTTTATCTTAGGTGTATATTTTTTGTTTTCACTACGTCAACGTGGGTCATTTTATATTTTGCGACACTAACTCAAATTAAAAAGAAAACCCTTTTAACTTTAATATGGTTAAGGCAAATATATTTTTACATTTTACATTATTTTTATATTAATAGATAATTAGGAATAATAGTAATTGTAATTTGAGAGATTTATCAGAGATTATTGTCCTCACTATCACAACTTGAATTTCTTGAATCTGCACGCGCTAACGGTACGCACACCTGGTATTTGGGCTGCATTGTTTTAGATAATTAAGAGTAAGTTTATATGATTGATAGACGTAATTTATATCTTTTCTAATGCACATCGTTACATGCACGCCTTAAATTTCAATAGTAATTCGAAAGGTAATTAATCTAGAGAGAGAGAGAGAGACATAGTATTTCTATAAACAATATTTACACTAGAAGAGAATCTAATAAGTACAAATTTCAGTATTCAGACAAGACATTTGCCCAGCGATGTAAACCAGATGGTTTGAAATTATTAATTTCAATCTTTTACTTAATTTGTATGACTTGACAATACCCTTGAATCGTTTCTGTATTTAATGTTCAGAATGCCATGATAGCTATAGCTCGCACAGCGACATTAAATTTGTCCCTGAAAAGACTTGACGCAGCCCTAGTACCACGATTGGTTCCGGGTACTCGTTGAAAAGACTCAGCTAGGCCCTTCAGCATGTTCTGAAGTCCCTGCAGCGACTCTGCCATGAGGACTATGCCATCAGCGAAACGTAAATCTGTAATCTAACTCGCTATTTCTGTTATGTCCATTTATTTCCCAATCAAACTTCTATTCTATGCCCAATGTCAAAAGAAAGTTTCATGTAACAGTAAGGACATGATAATATAGAGAGCTTCCTCCTATAATGTTCTTTATTTTAAGATAACAATACTAATTAGAATAAAATAAATATAAGTTATGGTAAATATGCGAGTTTGCAAATGCGAAATTGAGAATAGGGTCCCTGGTCTTGTACTTCACTACACTCACTCTATCGTTTTCATCCAATTCAAAAGGCGGCTCTACCATTTCGATATAACTGATGTTGCTGAAGATTTCAAGAGACGCAAATATGTCGTTCTCATCGGAACCTAAAGCCTAGGGCTGAAGAGAGGGTTTGATCAAAGCGATACTTAACCGATGGTGGATACACAACTCTGATGGTGGATCGAATCTGTTGAGCTATTTTTAGACATATTTATTTTCATAGATTAAAAAACATATTATGGTTATTAATTTTAATACTAAGATTAGTTTCTCCTCCGAACAGCGCAGTGAGGCTCACACGACACCGTTATCGTGTTTGCCAAGTTTAGACGATAGCGATGATTCAAATGCATTGGAAACGCGATTTATCAATGTTACGAAACGTTATCATAAGTAAGCTATCGCAATAATCAGTGGCATAGAAATTAATGTCATCAAAATATATAGAAATTCTTATTTAAATAAATTGCATCAACACATTTTTACACGAGCAAAAACAGAATAGGTATCTAAATTGTTTGTATTTAGTAAGTACGACGAAAATTATGATAAATATTCAGTGACAATAGGTTTAAATGATGTTGATATGGATATAAAACGTGACAGCTTCCTAATCCTAGAGATTACAGAGATAATAATTTTTTCGTTCATCACAGGCAGTAATCGAATACATTATTTGAAACGATATATATTTTTAATCCGACATGCGATGAAAAAATATCGTTGCAAATCTATGGCATAAAGGGGAAGGCCAATGTCAACGACCTACACCCTATAGACACAACAATGGACCCAAAAAAAGGGTCTTGCACCATTATGGGTCCAAATTACCGCTTGAATGGTCAACCGAATACAAGACCCTACTGCTGATCCAAAAATGAATAGGAACGGCACGCGTTGTTTTTAATGATGACGAAACCAGTTGAAGGACTGTTTAAATATCTTAACGAGATCATTGATCCAACTTTTTAAAGTTTGCGTTCTAATTTCGTACGTCGAAGATAATCCGTATTAGCCTTTAATGTTCCCACTGCAGGGACACCGGCCTACTCTCGGTAAGTGAGAGTGAATGGACTTTGATGTACCATGGGAGTCCATTCTGGATTGGTAGCTGTCGAATTTTTGGCTTTAGACATGTCGCTTTCCTCACGGTGTTTTTCTTTATAGTGTAGAGAACGTGGTATTGTTTCAAGTAAAATATTCATCGGTGCACGTGTGTGAACTAGCGACCCTCAGATTGAAAGTCAACGCCTGTACCCCTGGGCCACCAATCTCTTCGAAGATAAGAATGGGAGCTTTTGCCGAACTTCAGAAACGGTGGCATAAAATCAAATTTGTCCCATATTAAGCGTGCCTCCATAATATTCGGGAGCTTGGTTAACCAGAGACTGGGGAGTAGCGATCAATTTCAAGGGCCCCTCGTCTTATTCAAATCCCTCTTTGTCTTTCGCATTTCATACAGTCGGTGATTCACAATAAAATAAAGGCATCTCTGATACTTGTGAGTACTTGTTGCGATCGATTCACTCTCGTTACGTATAATATACCGGCAATCAGTAGATATGCACTTTACAGAAATTTTAGATAACAGATTTCAATAGATATTAAATAATAACAAACGTTATAGGTATATATGTCACTCTTATGAAAAAACTTGTTTTACATACCATTAAAGTTGGTATTGTATAAATTAATGTAACATATAAATGTAGAGTTATAATAATCATCGCTAAAGAAAAGTTAAGCAACTAGATTTAATGACGTCATCAAAAAGGCACATGTGCAACGGCCTGTTTTGTCACCTTACTTAAAACAGTTGTCCCAAATATGGCTCACGGTATCAGTGGTACCTAGCTGATAAGACTTATCAACTACCGATAAGTAAAACTAAAAGAAATAGATATATTTATAAACAATAAAATAAAACAAAGTAAACCAAGATAACTAATTCATAATAATGAAAACTAAAAAAAAACATATTGTTCAAAACAATAATAATACTCACACAATACACAAAACAAAACAGTTGCAACACACTACAACAAAAACACAAGGTACAGCAAAACAAAAAATCGAAGCACAAAACTCAAGATTGCAAGGTAAGAAAAAAATTACCGTTGATCGAGCAACTTAGACAAACACTTGAACCACAAAAACGACAACTATATCAAATTTTTCACGTGAAATTTGATATGTGTACGGTAACGCGAGGTGCGGTGGCGGGAAAGCGACGCTCGCCGCGACGACCGGGCAACAACTGACGTTTCGCGGACCTGCTGTCTCCGTCACACTGCAGTACGCATGTCCGGAACGTCCCTTCATGGTTTCCACATTCATCCCCAGCAACAGAAACCTTAATAAAATAATTCTTAATTTATAAAATTTTAAGAAGGAAAAATGGACAGCGTTCGTACACGTGGTAAAAGCATAAGCCTTCGGCGAAGGAAATATTTCGAGGTTACACCTGCCTGGCGCAGATAAGGCGATTAAATTTGCGTGGAGTTCATAAAGCATTCTCTGAATTTCGATTCAAAAATGTGTAACTTGAATAATATTTATTTTATACAGATAAATATATATCTTTAATGAAACATCATTAGGCAGATATAAAGTTAAGAGTTAGTTACATCAAAATGTCTCATGGAACTCTTCAAGAATTTTTGACGAAAGTATTTAACTGCATTTTTATCGAATACATTTTCGTATCGTTGGATATTTTTATAACAGTAGTAGTTATATGCAGCAGCTATAAATATCTATCAACACTATTGTAGTCTGACTGACACTTTCACTGATTCAACACATGTGGGTTTTGAAAGTTACACTCGGCAATGCACAATGGGTCGACTCATGACCTCATGAGATTTTGGTCTAGAGACAATTATAATTGCGTATCATTACAAATTATATTTTGTACGCTGTAATATCATATTTCTCAGCTTTACTGGACGTTTGTTTCGTACATTACATTTTAAAACTGTGTTCGCTCAACTGAGATGATATGTTAAAAAAAAAAAAAAAAAAACAAGCTATGACCATGGTATCTTTTTTAATTTCTGGATAGTAAGAGTGATTCCAACAGTTTTCTTTCCAACCAACAAAAAAAAATCAAGGAGATACAAAAGTATTATGTATGGTTTTTTTACATGTTTGTTACTCGATTTCTTCGCCAATTGTAAACCGATTTGGATGATTTTTTAAATGGTCGCGTGTCCTTCCAAGGATTTTGTTATTTTTTTATTATCAATTGACTACCTTGGACCTACTTCGTACATATAGTGCATATTGACAGTAACAGATAGCTTATCATTAACAATTTGGATGTCGTGTTCGGCTCATTACGCAATGTCACGCGAAAAGTAGTCTAGACACAGTAATTACAGGTACCAGAGTATTATTACTAATTAACCTGGATAGTGAGACTTTGTCCTCGATTTGTGGATAAAGTGATATCTGGATGACTGCCAAGTTTACGTTGTAATAAGATTGTTTCTTTAACATCTGAATAGGCTCTACAACATAATTAAGGACCTATTTAATTAGCTAGGATTTTATTTTTAATCTGCTGCGTTATAACTCAATTTCAAATTTAATTTGGATTTAGAACAAAGGATTATTTCTAAGTTTAATGTGAAATCAAAATTATTATGTTAAGTCTCGTGTAATAATTAAAAAGGACTCATTTACAATATATCTTCACTGTTTATTATTGCAATATTGTACTGGGACTAGTAGGTACTGGGACCGCAGTCCCAGTTACCGGATCGATAAAATTTTATTATTTTTCTTCCGGCGACTGGGACCGCCCTCGAAATGAATGAAAAAAAAATTGTTCAAGTCAAATACAGTACAGTCAAACGAAAAAGTAGATTATACAAAAAGTGAAAAAACGGAAGCTAATTTAAGGGATCCTGGATCCTGAGTTGGAGAGCAGCGAATGACTCTAGAGTAGAATCACGAGCGTAGCGAGAAACCAATCTATTTTAATTACCTAGACCAAATTTATTCCATTTTGTATACCTATAGAAGTAAAATAAATTTATTGAATAAATCGAATATTATTTCAATAATGAATGTCCATAGAGTATTTGATATGTAGGATTTTATTGGAAATATAATAGGAATGTTAACTGTCATGTTTACAACACATTATAAGACACTTTTAAAACCAAAAACAAGATTTATCTGATTTAATAGACAGCACATTTAAATTCCTATTTAATCTATCAGTGGTTCATAAAGGTATCGATAGAACCGCCAATCCAGATAGACGATATTATCGATTGTCTAGAGTTACAACTCAATAAACAAACTCCTTTACCAAGTTTGTTGGGATAATATCTACTTCCAGCAATCTGAGATGAGCTACTGCAACATTAATTTTAATAATAAACGGTAATTTGAACGCTGACACGTTTTGAACAGTTAAATTTTGAAATCTGGCAGTGAAAATTACCTACTAATTACCTATAAGACCATTAAAACTTTATTGGAAGGCTAACAAAGGGTGCTAAATGCTTGATGTACCAACCACCTTCAAAGTCAACGTTAAAAACTTATCAGATTATTGTATCTAACATACAATAATAATCCAATACTACTCGTAGTTTGCATCTAATAGGGCAATAGTGGCCGATAAGCTTTACTGAGATTTGATGATTCATTTTCTGACGCTGATCAGATGTTTGTTCTGTGGCTGGGTAAAAAAAGCTATCAAGTATTCTATCAGTAATCTGGTTCCTAGTTCTGGTTCAGTAATAGTACAAGATATGCTTGGTTTGGAGTGGTAATCAAATAAAATGAACATTTGGCACAGAAATATAGCGTAACAAGTAGAAACTTTAAGACTTTAAAAAAAATGTTTTTCGCAAATTTTTTTACTGACTCAAAAAAAGGAGCAATTTTCCAACTCGACTACTTCTCCGTCAATTGTTGACCAATTGGATTTTTTTTATTAGATAGGGTTTACCTCAATCATGTACATACCTACCTATTTTAAAATTCTACTTCTTAGAGCGCAAAATGAGAGGTGAAAGTATTGAAGACGGTTAATGCAATTTTTTAATAACTTATTTATTGTTAATGAAGACTTGCCGTAATATCGCACAAATCACATCTCGAAAAAAAAAAATTTATATATAAAGTCCTAAAGGATTTGCCTATCATATTTTTCTAATCGTACATAAATAAAGGCCTATGACTTCATTATAAGAACAATACACTTCAAACTTCAATAATTAGTATCTCTGTAACTCTACTCAAGTTTATCAACTTTTGACAGTTGGCTCTGCGTTTTGAATAACAACATTTCCCTACGTGTGAAATTATTGTAATAAAACTCGTGTAAAGGTTTTGAGCGTGAATTATGTTGGGGACATATTAAATTATGTTTGTTTCGTTGTTTTGTTGTTTAAGACGTAAAGTTTTTAGAGTTCCGTATCTGAAAACTAAAGTATAATGACTGTATGCCCGTCTGACGGCGGACAAATTAATTTATTTGTATTGTATATATGGCATTTTACGTATTCGAAGGTCTTTACGTACATTTTAAATTCCAAAATTCTATAATAAAACATACAATCGGTTATAAATCTCGGTGTGCGAAAACTCGCTTCAAATATATAAACAATTTGATTGACTGTATATTACAATCAATACTTCCTACGATTACAAATACCAATATACGTTTAGTCAACGCTTGAATCAAACAATTATGATAACCCAACAGGAATAAAGGTCTGAACACTCAGCCAAAGCTCTTGTGTTTGCATTGGCTCGGCAAACATCAGGGTAAAGAGCGGAAACGTTATTACAACGCAACCTTCGTACCAGGAACCCATAAACAACCGCCAACGTTTGAGAACCACTGCCTGTGGCATATACATTGCGTAATTTAAGCTGGATTATCAAATTTTCGTGATGCAAAATATGTAATGGTTTTGGAAATGTTACTTATCTCTGCTGAAGGCTATATTACTAAATGGAGTACCAAATACTCAAAACAAACTTCTACTTTGGGTTAATTTTAATGATTTTTGTATTGTATTATGTGGTGCTTCAAATTTTTACCTTTGAGTGAATATCACGGTTAAGGTATTATTTATTGTTTATTTTTCCGATCATTTTGATTTAACAACGAAACCGTGAAACCGATTTTGATATAAATATATGGGACCAATCTAAGAGCATATTTAATTATTTTTTTCTAAATCGGTAGATAAATATCGGAGAACTGAGGTAACAAACAAAATAAAATATAGATACACGCAAAATAAATAAAACAACAAGAATTGCTCGTTCAAGATATCACAAAACGTATGATTTTCCCTTAGACAAAACACCTCGCCAGTCAAACAAACAAACGTGCGAACGTCAACCATGAGAAATCTATGGAAAAATATGTAAATAGTAAATATTGTGGTTTGTTTGAAAAACAAGGAATTAAAACTATCAAACACTTTACGATGTTTATTGCAATGTAAACGATGCGATCAACAAAACCAATTGATCAAACTCAATGAGAAATTATAAATTAAAAAACAAGCGCATAAATAACGTATACATGTTCATATCCCTGGATTCCCTGTGTCGTAGGCGGCATGGACAAATACAAAAATATAAGTCAAACACCTAACCGTAAATAAATTTTACGCTCATCACACAAAGTCTGCCCCGGTCGGTAATCGAACCCGGGATCTCTCGCTTAGAGGGCAGGGCTACTACTAAGCTTCGGAACCGCCAACAGATTGAATTTATTTGATGGAAACCCACATGAAAGTGGGACATTGATGAACCTGAAATACATTAACGTGAAACTAAAGTTAATGTAAGATATAAAATATGTTCTCTTAATAATAAGGTACCTATATCTTCAAAACAACAGTATTTAAGAAATGTTGAGACAAGTGATGGTACGTCCATTAAAATACCCAGCTCAAATTATCATAACTGCCCCATTATGTCATAAAGCGATAAATATGTTGTAAAACCATAAACGGGGGTGACAGGCCATACCATAAATTGCGTGAATACCATAAAAGTGGCCCACTTCGTAAACTAGAGTTGATGCCAATAATGCTGAGAGGAAAAACTTTTTTGTCGCTGGCACTGTTGAAACAAATAAAAACTGTGCTAAAGTGGCTTGGGTTCAACACTTTTGCTCCACGATAATAACACTTAAAGGCTTGAACCTAACAAAAAAGTTTGAGAACAATTTTTTTTTTCACTCAAATACCCCTATGATTAAGATTTCCTGTATAAAAGGTGGCATGAACAAACACAGAAACACAAATTAAAATTTCTCAATTTCTATTCATATATTGATACAGTTCAATTTAAATTCATAATTGGATGGTCAGTTACAGTGATGATTTAATAAAAAAAAAATGCATGTTAATTAATGATTTGAAAGTCACACCTCTGTCTTTATCTCTCTCTATCGGTAATTTGTGTAATCGCCTCTGTCTTTTGCACACCTATCTGTAATGGTGTAATCGGCATGTTGTCTCATTTCACTTTGCCACCTTACATACTAATGTAAAACTTCACTTGTTTATGCAAATAATCTCTATCTTAAAAAGGGGGAAAATTATGCATTGGTCTTGGGTGTTTGAAATTTCAAGACAACGTTTTAACCCGGGTACAAAATTTATGTTTTTGCCAGCCGGGAATCGAATCCCTCGCTGACAAGCCACGAAGTCACCGTAATTTTGTAATTTTCCAATTAAATGTCACAAAAAAAGTCTGTCAAGGTCTAAGATCTACCTACTTACATATTTTAACTTCTCTTTATATAAATCACTTGGAATGATAATTGGAATGGAAAGATCTTCATGAATAATTAATTGAAGGCGAAACCAATTGGTTGCTTGATCTGGTTTTCGTATGATACGAGTAAACTGTGTTTGCTTATATTAAATAAAAATAATAATAAAGAATTTCTGTAATTTGTTATATTATCATCTTTGACGCGCTAAAAGTTTATTTATTTGCCTTATTTTCCTTTAAATATTAACCACATAATCCGAATCCGTATGAATGAAGAGGACATTTAAGTAAAAGATGAATATACAAACTAAACAATTTCATAATGATACCGTTGTTGATCAAATTTACGGTTAATACGGTCAAAAATCCTATTGAGTCCTGCCTAACAATACCAATGCAGAACCCAAAAACAGTTAGCCAGGAATGAAACCACGATGAGACGATGAGAGTTAGTTTCTACACAAGCGTTCGTTTGTGTTCGAATTTGTTAACACATTCTGAGTCGCAAATGATGCACACAATCACATCACACTAGACTTCACTCAGTTAGTAGGTTGCCTTCAGGACAAACAGTTGTATGACAATCATAGCCGTCATCAGTCGGTACCGGAGAATGGTCATCGGCGCTGCGACAGACGCCGAAAAAGGTGGCGAAATGATGTGGTTGCATTCGAACCACAATAGCAGTGTAGCTATAGATATAGATGCGTTAAGGAAAATATGGGGAAGCAGTGGAACCAATTAGGTTAAATAAAATAAAAATAAAAACAGTTATCTGGTTCTCTATGCTAAGTTTGTGGCTGAATTGTCCATTAATATTTATTTAAGACTTCTATTTCCTGTTATTACCACGCATGTATCTTATAAGTACTCTTACATAATAACTCCACAAACTACGTACCGGCCTCGAATATTCAGAGATGAATGAATTACTACCACAAGATTAGACTATACTGTCTTAATCTGTGACGTGACTATTAATTAATTGCGGTATAATTAATAGCAGGCACGTATATTGTGATTAGTGAAGCCATCTACATAATAACCTAGATATGTCTGGTGTCTGTCTGTAGTTTACGTGCCTTGAGACGATGTTCACTGGAGATATAACACATAGTAGCTAAATATTCCATAATATTGGTACAGCAGAATTCAATTTATTTTTAATATATCCAGATAAAGGTGATGGGTCTCAGTTACATTTTTTAGTATGTTTGTTGCGCTACTTATCTTAAACAAACATATATGGGCAAATAAATAGAATCATGACCATTTCTCAGAGCACCATTTAGTCCCAAACTAACCATAGCTTGTACTACGGAAACCTGATTACTGATGGAATAAATATTCCATGAGTAATTAGGTCCAGTCCATCCATATATTAACTTTTTCGCAAATAAATACATATGTTATATGTATATACATATTATACATACAGGTAACATAACAGGTAACCAACACACCAGAACAAACATCGAGGAAAAAAAATTGGGGTAGTACTAACCTGTTTGCTCTTTAAATATTTCTACAACGTCTATATGTCTCAATTTGACCTGTATAAGGGATATGTTTTACAACGTAACCTGTAATGGGCCGAAATTGAAGTGGCTGAAAAAATATAGCGGATAAAAATCAAAATTGGGGGTACTGAATCATTGGTGTGTGGATCGAACACATTGGTTTAGAATATAACAGCAAAGATACTGTGTTTGGTCTTGGTCAATAAATACATTTTACAATTTTAGTTCATTATGAAATTTATTATTTCGGTAATTTCGGTGCCAAGTGACGCGACGTGCACTAAATTCAAAACAATCAATTCGAACACTCACGCCTAAATTAAATACCGGAAATAAATTGGGGTGGTTTTTCCTCAAATTAACGGGGGTAATTATAGGGGCGGAATTATTTTTAAGTGGCAAGTAGGCACAGATAAGTTAGCACTTACTACCACGACACTCGGCCATTGATTTATATTAGAGGGGTCCATAATGATTATATGGGGGGATTGGGTTTGTGGGTCCAAATTGCTCACACCCGTAGTGTTACATACACTACGAGTGTGATTTTTTATAGTCTTTACACTACATATTCCCCGGGTACGCAACTTAGTGGCAGAGGATTAAAATAAATATGTACCTACCTAAGAGATTAAGCGTTGTTATTATTAAGTTCTTCAAGCGTTCTTATTAGTAAGTTCTTATTATTGGTTCTTATACCAAACCATTTTTGACGGTAAACATAAAGAAACATACATCATGTTTCTTTACGTTTGGTATGTTTTTTTACGCAATATATTTGCCGCGGAGCGATTTGGATAATTATTTTTTATTTGAAAGTGTATACTTCCAAAGTAAATTCCATAAAACAATGCCATGAAATCTTTATGGATCCGCCATAAAAATTTCATGGATGTATTTTGATGAAATGGATAAAATTATATAGAAGTCGGTTTATTCGTTTTCAAACTTATTTTTAAATCAGGGACCATAGCGGTAGAACTATCTGACTGCCAACCTGACCACCCATAAGATTACGAATCCGGTCATCCTCTTCCAAGGTTTGAAGAGACCGAAGTCGTGTCGTGTTGCGCCAGTCACTATGAGGTCAAGTCGCACGGGGATGTAAAAGATAATTGCATACAGCAGAAAAGAACATTAAAATGCAAGAAACAAAATTGTCAAGTTTTTTTCCAACAAAATATAGCAGACTTAATTATGAGTGCAATAGTTCCCCAAAGTCCCTAATGGCGTTATCCTGAAAGTTTACAAAGAAGACCGACAATTAGCAATGCGACGAGCTCGATTGTACCGACTGGCAGTATAAATTATATTAACAGCCAGACAATACGAACACAAACAACATATGCACTGGAAGTGTCAGGTTCATTCATATCTTACAAACTACTAACCTAATGATTAAAATCAATGTTCGGGATTCCAAACTATAGGTATACATGTCGTGAAGTCCAGTTCCTCGCCTCCGTAGCTCCGTACCCTTTGTTGACGGAACAGCGGAAGCATGCAATCGCGATTCCTGCAGCCCCATCGTAGTCAGTAGTAGGAACATAGAGGGGTTTTAGTCGGTAGTGGCAACATGCTCAACTCCACCAGAGCCGAGCCCGATGCAATAGAAGGCAGGTTGAGATATTCATTATATTATTTATAATATATTATTTGCATATGTGTTACGTGTATATGTTTAAGTTTAAATAAATAATAGAGTTTAAATTGCTTTTCGAAACTGTAATATAAATATTTAAAATTATAGTTCTATTTTTTTTTAAAGTCTATGCAGTTCATGACTTTTCATCCGTCCATGCAAATAGTAAGTTTATATATATTTGGTATATTAATATGTAGATTAATATATTTGATATTTTGTTGTAATTGTAACCTGGATGATTTGAAATCTATGAAAACAAAGATTGAATAAAAATACTATTTATTTAATAAAAATCTAATTTGATATTTTTATATACCGTTCCATTTACTCTATAACTATGTACCGTACAGTAGGTGCTTCTCTCAAGAATATTCACTTAGCCAATGGAAACTTTGAACGGCTCTTTTGTACCCTCAGAGTGATTTCATTAACGAAATACCGTACGAAGGTACGTGCTTTGTACATTTTACAGGTATAGTAGCTTAATTATGATATGAAACAGTTCACTCACAGAAGTTCAGTCTCGACGATAAGTCTTGTTAGTGACAAATAAGCTTGTTGTCTTTGTACAATAATTTTGTACTCTAAGTTTGAGCTCCAGAGCTCTAGAGAAGTGGCAGTAGTATTAATTAGGTTTCCGAACTTACCGTTCCTCCAATATCCACGTAAACTTAAAATAATACCTGTAAATAAAGAAAAACATTTTTATTATTCTACATACTTATTTCTTCATTTTCATTTACTGGTTAAGGATTGACAAATTAACTATGGTAAAGAATGTACTCGTAGCTAATTTTTCCAACGATAAATGCAATTAAAATTTAACTAGGGTGTAGGGACTGTAAGTACCTGTGGACAAATAACTAATTAAATTATTTCCATTGACTTAGTAGTTGGTTATATATAGCGCCTAGCATTTTTATCATAGCAGATAACAACAACGCAAAATCTAACCAGTAAGTAGGCGCGCGCTATAAAATATTATCGACATTAAGATATACTCGTAATAGTACACCTGACAGTAATATAGTTTTTAATAATATGGAGAGTGCATGTTTATAATTACAGATTATTGTTTTTTTTGGGTTCCTAAGAACCAGAAAAGTACGTACAACTAATAGTATTGCTCTATGATTTCAATTGTTAACGTTCAAATATTTTGTACGCGTAGTGGCAGATTAAAGTGCACCTAAATGTATTTAATGGCATATTTGTATGAAACATATATCACAAATAAATTGATATCATAATTGAATTATGTCATTAATGAGTATTTTAGTAAGCCCCATTTTTTGAAACATTGCCGTATTTGAAAATTTTCCAAAATCATTAAATCCCCCTAAGATTACAACAATTGCAACAAATACAAAGATTTCTTTTCATATCCAAACTTTCCAGACGCTTGTTAATCCAGGTGGAACATCGAGGCCCATAGGCCGAAGTTGAAAAATTATTTCAGAAGTCATTTAACTTTAAGTCCCGTTTAATTAACGCGGGGTGTAAGGGGGTTGCTCCAGACAGCGGAAAAAAACAATCTTGGAAAAGTCGCCAAGATGCTGTCGAGTGTTTCTTTCATTTCTCAAGGTAGCTAGAACTAGGTATGTAAGGATAGTTAAAAGAGATAAGGATGGCAATTTTTAAATAGCTATTAATTATTAAAGTTGTATTTGATATAAAACTATTTCATTATATAAAAAACTGATAATCCCAGTCATTTATCAAATTGAACGTATGTACTGTAAAACTTACTTAATAAAAAATAAAACAAGTGACTGAATAAAAAATCGAAAAAAAAAACGACTTCAATACTTTTATCCCTTCTTTTTTTTATTACAATATTATATTGACTCCTTACGAAACAGAGCAAACATGTATGTTCACACAATTCGTTTACCTGGGTGGGAATGGAACCCACGACAGCACGACATCAAATTTTTTTCATATTGTTCCATATTGTCAATTTCTGTAGAGATAGTTAGTTTACTCTTACGCAACATAATAAGCGCTGGATATTGCAGTTTTGTTCCAATTCCGATCAAGTATTACGGGATTGCAGTAGTATTTGGTTGAAACTCATTTTGAAGATTAAGAGATTAAGAGCGCTAAAACAAAGACAATATAATGAATAAATCCGAGTAGTAGTTACCCTTTATTTAAGTACTAGCGGTTGGTTTCTATATTAAACTAATGTTGAATGTAGAAATCGACGTATATACGAGATAAATGAATAATATGCAATATTGGAATCTGCCAAACACAGTAACTGTTTCACCGACTCTACATCACAGCATTCTACCAGGTGAAATAGCGGTCAAAAGGAATATTTTCTATAAAAAAGTCAGGTTGTATAAGTTTAATATAACCAGGACAAAAACTTATCTGTCACTCTTGATCTGGCGAATGTGAAGCAATCATCATTTATTTGACGTGGAGGGGAGGTACCTAATTGAAACAAATATTTGCGGAGTAATGCTTCGTTGAGAGGGGTAGAGATTATCTTTCTTGGAGAAAGATAGCTAACGTAGCTAGCTATGAGATAAACTTGCGTGGAAATTATTTTGACATGTAGGCAAATAAACATTAACGTTTTAAAGAGTTTTATTGCTACTATAAAAGCGATAAAACTCTTTACAACGATCGTACTCGTACGAAGAAGAAATATTTATCGCTTTTACTACAATATTCGTAAAGTTTATTTTTTCGTAAATACATACATATCAACTAATTATAGTCTAGTCCAGTCTGGGTGGATATCGAGCTCACGCCTTACAGGGCAAGTAGAGCTACCTGTTACAAGCTGAGAGGCCAGTCGTTTGTTATATTTTGCTATCCGTGATCTAAAACGTGATTATTAAGGCACCGTACGACGCACCAATCACAAATTGCTCAAATTATTGACTTTCCATCTCCAATGTAAAAGCGTTCATGTCTTATTACATCAGTCGTAATGAAATATTTCTCCGTCTAGATATTTGACGTGACCTCTTTTTGTTCTACAAATTGGTTGAGATCAGGCCATCGCCGAACAGGGTCACAAATTGGACGAACAAGCTTTTAGGAAATGTTATTACGTCTCCACTGAAACTAATATATACCAACATTTTACTCGTTTACAGCATTCAGAAAGTATCGGGATAAGTTCCCATGCAAAATCATAGCTAACTCTTGATTGCGAGAATAGATCGTAGATGCAGGGAAACGAGAAGACTTGTGTGGTGTCGGAATGCTATAATAACCTTGCAGTGATGTTAAAATTCAGGTAAATTGTGCAATTCGCACTCATTCAAATAGTTCCGAACTACTGATTGTATTTTTGACTGGTTAGAATACACCTAACAAATTATCCTGTGAAAATTTCAGCCTTCTATAGTTAATCTTTCAAGCCGATTAAAAGCACCAAAGGAAAGTAGACAAGAACAACATACGTTGTAAGATAAGTAATTGTGTTAACACGATCACTATTTCTACAACTTGCGATATATGTGTGACTTACCTCAGTTCTTTTTTACTGAAAGGGTGAAGAGAAAGTCTTGAAATCCCATGACGAAACTTTGTATAAATCCAAACCAGTAAATACCCTTGGCATTTCGCACTACGCAACCCATTGCTCTGCACAAATGTTCATTCAGTTATGCAAGTTAAATGCATTAGTCTGTTGTAATGCATCATTGAATGGCTCAATAACGCGACTAATTTAGAATGGAAATTGGTTAATATCAAAATTTCCAAAGTTTTGACAAGTGTATAGTATAAAGTAATATTTAAAATATCCAAGACCAGGGAAAAAATTATGATCATCGCTGAATGTTGGTCTCCGCCAGAAGAACGTGAAAAACCATCACGGAACCACTTTATAATTTTATTGCTATGAAATTGGCAAGTGTGTATTTTACGCGAGTTTGTAGCCAATATTATAATATAATATTCTGTGCTATGAAATAAGCCACAATTAGCAATTAACGTAAAGTGCAAACTTCTCGATATTAATAGAAAATTATCTAAGAACATTAACACAACCACAACTGGTAAAGTTTTACAATCTTTCTCATTTATACACTAATTGAAAAATTGAGAAACTTAGTCATATCATCCTTACTCAGCGTTATGGCTTTTGATGCCCACTTAAATACTTTAGCTGTACTAAAGCCGTCCGGGGTAAAATTGCTTGTAAAATTGAAATACCTATGAAAACCAGAATGACTGCCAGCGAAACTGCTTTGCAAATCAAATTAATAGATGTTTGCGAAACACTTTTATGGTTACTATCTATTTCGGTTTCGGAAACTTTGATATTTCTGTCTGTTAATATATCTCTTTTCTTTAGATCTTGCCACCGTGACTGAACGATCCACAACAAAGTTATTGAATAGAGGCTTTGTCCTGGTAGTTTTGCCGTCGCAAATATGAATTTATATCCTTGCATAGTATAAAACAAAGTGGCTCCCGCTTTTTGTACCCTTAGATCTTTTAATTAAATTACGCAACGTTTTTAAAGCAGTTTTAATATATTATATATTGCCGAAAACTATTACCTCTGCACTAGGATTCCCTGTTTCGCAGATGATATGAATAAACTCAAGACAAACACTCAAGACCCGAGAACTTTACGCTTATCACATAAAGTCTGCCCCGGTATCGAACTCGGGACTACCCGTTTCAAACGCTTTGCTGCTAACTACTAAGCTACAAAGCCGTACATTGTTTACACAAAACAATGAAAAGCTGATATATATTCATTGACATTATCGAAACATGTAGGGAATAGAGCAACATGTAAATTTTGTTTCAGATTGAGAATGCAACGCAAAATAAGGGGCATATAACCGAAAGGGTTATTTCATAAATCCCCATAAATACGACCCATCAATGGGGATTTGTGGACTTTTCCTATACATATTGCCATCAATGTTTTTTGCGACGGAACAGTTATTACCTACCGTGTTTTGGTTCGAAGGTGCTGATGAAATTACAGGCATATCACACTTAAGTATATTATTGAGGTGAAAGTTTGTAGTTTATAATATGCATGTATTCTACATATAAACCTTCTTCTTGAACCACTCTATCTATTGCTTGCTTAAAACTGCATTAAAATATGTTGCGTAGTTTAAAAGTGTACTTACAGCGGGAGCGACTTTGTTTTATATAATACTACGTATAGATAACAGAATTACAAGGCTAGTTCCATTACTTTATTAAAAAATATTCATACCAGCAAAATTAAATTAGCTCTAAGTAATTTAATAATAGGTAATAAATAACACGGTTTTTACACTCACCTAGCTATTGTATAATATATAGTATAAAAATGCACACAAAATTAACTCAAAAAAAGATTTAAAATCTGTAACGAAATCCTTTCAAATTTCATTTTCAATTACCTAATATATAACTCTATTATCATGTACGACCGTTAATCCGTTGAGTGGTGCCTCCGGCTACAGACATTTTAATGATAGCAAAACCGAGTCGATTTTGCAAAAGCAAGCATTCCGTATACTATTTTTTATATCTGTTTATAATTATGAAACAAAATACTTAAATACACTCAATTGACAACCTTCAATTGAGTGTATTTAAGTATTTTGTTTCATTTATTTGTGTAAAGCTTTATTTATTTTATTATATGTCAGTGTATCTCCCCTTGTATTCTTCCACTCGTTGCGATCAAATGCTGTACAAGATGTTTTTTAAATGTGAGTCAGATTCATCCTGCCAGCTTATTCGGCATGTATATGTGTTATTATACATTCTTAATAACATACATAAGATTTTTTTTCTACGTTTTACTTTTTTTGGGTGTACATGTTGCTCGCGTCCGTAGGTAGAGTATCCTCCATAGATAGAGACCCTACACCACTACCGTGTCTCCCAGGTGGTGCCAAAGGAGCAATTACAAAAAGAGTAATAGAACTTGAACTAAGTTTGTCCGGTAATGTACAAGTAATGTACTGCCACCACACCTGGTAGTCCATCGCCAAGCAGTCTGTGGTGCACTCGCATTGCTATATTCCTGTGAAAGGGTGCCAGTGAAATTACCAGCGCATAAGACATTATATCCCCTTCCCAGGGCGCAACGCGATGTGACTTGGTTTTGTTTATGAGCGACAGTAACGTTCATCACTTTGAACACATCAAGAAGAAAAAAACAGGAAAAGGGCGCGCGTTTCAAGAGTACAACTCCACGAATTAGATCATAGGAATTTGTATTAGGTCCGTTTTCGCATTACCCCAAAGAACCACAACGGCCATGGATTTCGCCAGTACAAACAATATTGAGGCTATATTGGCCGTAAATACGAAACCCGGGTTAATGGATGGAACAGTTTTGTCATGGCGTGCAATAACGCTGACTGTGACAAATAGCCGCTTTCTCGGTGTATTGACGATTTTTATGGAGGGCTGGAAACGCTGATGAAAGGATTCAGAAAAGCTAAGACGTAGGCCTGTCATCATTCCAGATCTTAATTGACTTTATCTAGCACTAGCACACTAAAACAACTGTAATGATTCATGTTGCACATGAATCAATAAATGTATCGGCACATAATTACAAATTAAAATTATATGCTTTTCTTTGGTTTGTATATTACTAGACAAAAGTTGGGCTGTTTTTTTTAATTTGATTTAGGCCTTCCTGACATAAGCTTCAGTAACGTAGGTAACATAAAAAATAATATCATTTTTTTTTTTGAATAAACTATATTATTTATATCTAAATGATATCTAAGTCTAGGAATGTTTATTTAACGAATCTAGTTGCAAAGAAACCTCTAATAGCTAATGAACCCGTCAATTTGTCCACTTGAGACATTCAGGTCAAGTTTTGAATGGACTCTACGATACAATCAAAACTATAACTAACAAGCTACTGGGAATGCTACTGTCTACTATTCAATGATATATTAATTTGTGATTGAATTAACAATGCTTAATTTTGCTCATTGAACCTGAATTTGTTTGGAAAACATTATATAAATAATTCCTAATAGCCGCTTTTTCTGTGTAGACAATTTTTCATTACTGAATTTTGATAAGGTTTATGTTTGTATATTGAATGTTATTCGTTGGAGTAATTTTTTTTTACATTTAGTTCCATTTACAAAAACAATATTATTTTGAAATATGACAAATTACTAAGTCATTTCTATATTTTATTTCGTAATTAAATAAAACAGTAAATACCTATAGCATAATAAACTAAACGATAGCCAACTTTAATTAATTAATATCGATATGTCACATGACAGTCCATTCAAAGTGACAGCTGTCATAGGGTATTTCTTAGGTACGACGTACAACGGGCTATAAATTGATATATTCCGTAATTCATGACAAAACTCCTAAGTTAATTTCCGCCATACGAAGTCAAAGGCAAATAAAACTTTGCCCGCAGTAATCCACATGAATTGCTTAACTTAGAGAATCACACGACTTCTATAGTAACGGGGAATGTTACCTTACTTAGCCCTTGTCTATTAACGAAGACTTAGGTTCGATCAACTTTTATGTGGTAATTTTAGAGATTTAACTTGATATTACGGAAAAATAAAAAGCTTAATAATAATAACATTACAAACGTAATGTTATTAACGCTTAATATTTGCCATAATATAACAACAATTCTAAATTGTAGGCTCATCTAAAAATGCAAACTTAGTAAACTAAGATATTTTTGACGGCTCCGTGGCTTAGTCGGTAGTAGCCCTGCCTTCGAAGCAAGGGGTCCCGGGTTCGATTCCCGGCCGGGGCACACGTTGTGTGGTGAGCATGAAGTTTGTTCTCGGGTCTTGGGTGTTTGTCTTGTGTTTCTGTGTTTGTCCATGCCATCTGCGACACAGGGAATCCTAGTGCAGAGGTATGAGTGTGTTAACGTTGTTTATTACCAACGAGTCCTGGCAAAGAGAAACGAAAGCTCCAGGGAGCCTGAGTACAGGAAGGAATAAACAAACAATTTGTATAATATAATCTAAACTAATGATTGTTCAAATTACCTGTAGGTTTTCATTTGATATCGATCGTATGGCCTTCGTTCCATTCTGTTAAACTCAATCGGTTTCGAATGAACGTTGGAAATTGGTAGAATGTTCATTTGTGGAATGTTAAGGGAATTAACGTATTGTATTTTATGTATTTATAATGATAATTTACCTATTCACATATACTTACAATGCCACGTCGAATGCTGTTTATGTTGTTTGAAACATTTTTCTCGTCTTTTCTCTGAATTTTTTGGATAATACACTTTTGATATAATAATTGAAGGAAATAACGTTGTTATTTTCATTTTATTTTAAAGATTTCGGGGACTCTCATAATTTTCTTTTAATCTTAGAAACATAACACGAAAAATAGTAATGTACCCATGTAATATTTGCTTAAGTTTTAAACAAATTAAAGATTAAAACTATTACGCACTCATACTTCTGCACTTAGATTACCTGTGTCGCAGGTGGCATGGACAAATAAAGAAACACAAAACAAACATCCAAGATCCAAGAAAAAACTTTATACACACCACACAAAGTGTATCCCGGCAAAGTGTATACATTCCCGAATCGAAGGCAGGGCTATTAACTACGCCACGTTGCTGTTCATTACTCGATTAAAAGCAGCCTGATCCAAGTTCCAGTTTATTGATATCTTTTTATAAATCCCATTTCCCCATATTGTTTCAGTTACGAGATAAAATAATTCTTATTACAGACCCTGTTTGCCTATTGAACAGCGTGAATGTATGTATGAAATATGTATGTTTGTAGTAACTGTACAATATGCTATATTCTATAATTGCAATAGTGATTTAGCCAGCCGATTAAAGTCAGCCCGCAGCTAAGTTGATAGTAGCCCTGCTTTTAAAGTTTCCTGTCCAGCCAGGAAGCGAACCTGAGATCTTCAATCTCAGGTTCGCTTCCTGGCTGGGGCCAACTTTGCATAATGAACATGAAATGTTGTGATGTAAGTGGCCATGCCATCAGCGATACAAAGAATCTTAATGTATATGTGTGGGTATATGTGTGTTAACGTAACTTTATATATTACAAACACAACTGACACATAACTATAGATGATCTACAGACGACAGATAGAACTCATAAAGTAAATACCTGGGTCCCAATACCGTGGAAATTATTTGCATAATTTGCGACGAATCATTATATCGAGACATTCACAGGCTGGCGGAGAATTTATATTGGCTCAAATTGTGCGGTAATATGCACATAATATGCGGTGATATGCACTGATGCGGTGTGAGAGAATTCCAATTGCTCCCGAAATAGCGTTAGCAACGCTAAAAGCCGAATGTTGACTAGCAATTCCGTTATTTTAAAAGCAAAATAAACTAGGCACTTTATAATGGCTTACGGTTAGGTGCTCAACATGTAAGTCTAAGAGCTTATTTCATAATAACTAGTGTATCTAACCTTTTAAAGAAAATAATAAATATTTAAGTATAGAATAAATATTCATAGACTATTTATTTTGGATCATACAGGATCTACCTTAGTCGATCGTGTTAACCAATTATGTCTCCCAGATATCACCCATTTGCAGAAACGAGTCATAGTTTTTTTGATATTAAATTTAGTTTTAATTAAATTGTGCTATTTTTTTACGTATGGTCGTGTATTTTTCTGCAAGGTTATGAATAATTGCTGAATTAAAAATAGTGACTAGAAAACATCCATATCTTTGCTTTATATGTATCCTTTCTTGTATAGGGGTAGGTATAATATCTATAATCCTTAATTTTCATAGTATGCCTTTTAAAACATAATAAGGTAATAATTATTAAGATTTCCAAGCTATTAAGCCATACAATTCTGCAATCAAGCCCCGCCCTTAATCTCCCAGTTAATTAGATGCTAATACAATTATGCCGTTAGTCTCATTACAATAATGTATCATAATACGCCGGGTTTATAAACGACATTATCTTTATCGTGCCGGTGAAATCTCACTCCCACGATAAAGGATATGGTTTTAAAAGTTACGTAATACTTATTTAATAAGTAAGTAACTTGAAACCACGTTATGATAAAACTGACACTTGAGATTAACCGAACAAGTTATTGCAATATTTATATTATTAATAAATAATTGATTTGCTACGCCCTAAAAAGGTTCATGTTCACCATTTTAATTAATAACTTGCCATATATACACCGTGTGGCAAAACAAACACTGAAATCTCAAATCATCTTTCGAGTTTAGGTGCATGTGCAAGAAAAATATAAACATATCAAATAACTATTAACTTACGCCAAAAAATAATTAATGGGAAGAGAATATCGGAAGCTCGTTCGAAAAGGTATTAAGTAGATACAAGAAGGGGTTGGTACTATTATTATATTATAATCTAAAAAATCTTTTTGGGGTACCATTCGTACCCTGCATTTCAAAAGGTGTATGTATTGATATTAAATTTCCAAAGAATATATGTTACAATACTTAAATGTGATACATTGACTTATTATATATATGCAATGCGATATAAACGTAAAAGTATTATTTCTGTACAAAAATATTACTTTTTCATTTGCATTTTTTTTTAATTTTATTTGCCTGGAAACTAGATGTTTTGAAGCTACTTTAGCCTTAGCAGACGGTCCTGATATAATATAAGAATATGTCATGAATATTTCGTTCCAACTACTTACACACTATCATGGCGACGCAATAGCTGGGTAGAAATTGTGTTTCTTGTTTATATCTGAGTTTTATTCCCGCTTTATTATTCGTGTTACCCCGTGTAACACGAATAATAAAGTTACCCCGTTCGTATTCGTGTCATGGTCCCGGACAAAGTTTGCCCGGGACCATGACCCATGTAACTGCGTCGAAATATCGGGAGTCAACAAAACTCACAAATCATGGTAAATATCTCGGTAACACGAATAATAATGTTCATAACCATGATAGTTTTAAAATTTATTCCCGCTATTCCATTTAAGTTTTAATAATAACAATTATTAAAACTTAAATGGTGCTTCATTCAAGGCGTGTCGTATCCCTACCTGTTTTAATTGTTATAATTTATTCTAATGTTCAAAGTTTATTAACTACACGAATCGTAAAATAGAATAATTGAGTAGAAAAACTGTTGAAAATAAATTTATTTTTTTAAGATTTGCCTTCCCAAGTATATTTATCGAGCAATAAGAAAAGATTTCTCAATTTGGAGCCAGGCATTGCGTACTAGGATATTAGGCCAAAGCCGATCAAATGGCAACAAAAATGTGAAAATGGTGAAATTATAAGCGCATGAAACGTTTAATCCCCGTCTCAGAGTGACAGTCGAAATGCGATGTGACTTGTCTTCTCATACTCTGAAAAGGAAAGAACGGAGTGTTTTTACTGTTGTTTATGGACAGTAGTAACCACTTAACATCAGGTGGGCTGTAACCTTAGTCCCATTACACAATAGCCGTTAAATTAGTCACATTAAAGAAACTGCATTTCTATTCTCATCTATCAAAGGAGTTTAATTATTTCATGTATACCAACCCTAAAATAATCAAGAGGTAGTCTGGCATCGATGAGAATCCGTTGGACACTAAACTATTTTACCCGATAATTTTCTAAAATTTCTAAACACCGGGTTAAGGAAAAGCGGACTAAATAGTTTAATGGAAGGATGGAGTGGTCGGTTAGTTAGATTTTAAGGGGTGTCTAGCCCCTTTGCACCTGTCTCTGCCTGGAGTTAATTGTCTAAATAATTGCATTGTGCTCCAGGGGAGGAGTGTACTCATAAAGCTAGGAAGCGTCATTTGAAGTTCGAAGGACCACACAGATGTATTTGAATAGAGTTTTTAATAAGGGCCGTTTAAAGATATTTTTATATAAATAAAACAATATAATGAACAAATAGGTTTATGAAACATCGACTCGACAGAGGAAGAATAAAGAGTGATACGAACAATGAAACAGCTCTTCCTGCATTGCAGATCTGTGTGACGTCATTGGGTCACTCGTATGCTCTAAAGAAGCAGACAGTCAGGTGTGAATGCAGCGAAAAATTGACCACGATTTAGCAGAGCCTACTAGCGTTGGTCTATTTTCAAAATTACCTATATAAAAATCTTATACGAGAGAATTTATTTAAACTAATCCCACTTATATTACATTGATGATGTGTTGTGTGTTTGTATGAGTGTGTGTGTTTGTCACTCCTACCTACTACCAGGATAGCTTATATCCTCTACTAACACATAGGCTACTTTTGATTCGGGAAAACCACGGGTACCAACGCAGCTAGTAATAATATAAACCCAGTTACACTCAGACGAATTATTTGAAGTTCGTAGTCTGAGACTGCGACATACTTCTGAAGCTCTGGACAGTGGTCCGTAAAAACAGTTTGAACCGCTTTCGTCGTCCGGAAAACTTTTAATGGCCTGGCGAGTAATAAACGAAGTTTATAGCTTGGGACCAGAACCTTATTATTTAATGGAAATCGTTTCATTTAATATTGTGAAAAGCTCCAAAAACTGTTACAATTCAAAACTGTGTTACTTCTTAAACTTTTCCAATAATCGTCAATATCACGAAAATACAATAAAAAAAGATGAAAAGATACGTTATTTTATTAAGAAAATTGCCCTTACATTTGTACATAATTTTTTTTGTAAAAATATAATAGTACATAGATAAAATTGTCATCCCAGTTACTCGATGAGACTAAGTGTCATGTCTACGTTCCCAATATACTGTAATCCACACGTTTAAAAGTGGCTTATTGCAATAAATAATTTAAATGTATGTCTATAAATATATTCATGGACAGTTCACACATCGCCATCGAGTCCAAAATTCAGCATTCCCTGAATTATGGGAACCTGATTACTGTTACAACACTTATAATATAATTTTTTTAGTCAACTATGTTCATTACTCAAATGTTTGTCCTGGGTAACAGGCAGAAGGTAGAGCTACTTACTACCAACAGACATTTAAAGTCAATCAAATAATAGGCTTTCAACTTGGAAAGTTCATTAGTACCCCTAAATATTTATATTCAATTCACATAACATGTAAAATATCAAACGAAGCATGTAGTTATTTTTAATTTCCTGTCGTAGAAAATTACGAGTTCGTTTTTTTATCACTCCATCCGAGTAAAACTAGAACACGTTATTGTACATCCTCAACACGTATCACAGTGCGTAATTATTATGAAAGTCATAGCTTGTTATGCATCGAGATTGCACGCAGAGTATGAGTAATAGCATATTCCTTTCAATACATGGTGTTAAGAATCTATAGTAGATTCGTATTACAAACTCAAACTCATACTCACTTATTCCTTTAGATCTCAAATATCGTCCAACTCAAATAAGTAGTAACTCAAATAAAAATGACTTCAATTAAAAATATTTGTTTTATTTCAAGTCACTAAAAACAATGCAATCCCGGTCCCATTCCATCCAGGTAATATAAAAATCTAATAGAAGTTCCGAAAACATGATCTGTCAATTCTGTCAAGATTTCTCTACTGTCTTCTGTCTCACTCATTCACTCATTTTCTTTACCGACTTCAAAAAGAAGGTAATCTGTTCGGATATTTATATTTTTTGTATGTTTGTTCACCGATTTCTCCGCCATTTATCAACCAATTTCGAAAATTCTCTTTTGTTTAAAAAATGCTTCTATTGATCCCATAGAATTTTCATCTAAATCGGTTAAATAGTTTGGTTGTTAAATAGAAATAACTGGAAAAAATATGTCAGCCAAGTAAACGAAATTGCGTATTTTGCTACCTTGAAAGTGTTGAAGTCGGTTCTTTTTCGATTTTGAAATCACTTATTTGTTAACCCAATAATTCAAATATTTTCTTTTATACATAAGGTATGTATAAAAGAAAATATAACACAACCCAGAAAGAATTAACCAATTAAGCCGTTCCGAAATTATACGCTCTGAAGTAAGTCGTACTGACATCATATAAAAATCTAAATCTAAAAAAAATAAAAATCAGATTTTTATGTACATACAGCAGAAGCCGTGCATCGAAGATTAAAAAAGTACCCATTCAAAGGGTTGTCACGGGCGTTGCATCCACTTATTTTCTGCCACGGTCTGATATACCAGCCATAATTACCTCCAGTTATTATTTATTGCGCGTTGGTATATCATAGTTGGCTACATAGCTTAGTTAGTACTAGCTCTGCTTAGGGCTTAGGGCTGCCCTGCTTAGGGCTAGTAGAGGGGTTTCCGGGCGAAAATTTGTCTGAAGTTTGCTCTCGAATCTTGGCATTTTTGATGTTTGATTAAGTGTCCATTCCAGGTGCGGGATATGACTGTGTAAACGCTTTAGGCGATAAATGTTATAAAACATAACACATAACAGAATATTTCAGAAATATTCTGTTTTATTATGTTTCAGTTACTGCATTCACACCTTTTTCGTTGCAGTCATTATCAACCATTTGCATGATTCATTTATGTGCCTTCTCAAAATAAATATCAGAAGTGAATCGAAAATTCGGGTTCGGGTCCGAATTTTATTTTCATTATAGAACTAAGCCGGCTTGTCTGAAATGCAAATGGGCTAGTACAGATATATTTAAAATAAATTTACTTTTCATTAAATATTATTATCTTGTCAGGACACTTATAAAAAAAGTTGATTCTCCGAGCCGGGAGCATCCAGCCCTAAGTAATTGTTCGAGCTCCTTCGTACATATCCTATAATTTATTCTTGGTCGTTTGCTTTTTGTTCTAGTGTTGCTCATAGACTTTCCTTATTTTTTGTAAAATAAATCATTTTGCTAAGATTGCAATATAAGTATCCATACTTTGTACATGCGGATTTAAATGATTTTCTATTAAACTTATCCTAATGTAGTGAATAGCATAGTCATATGTTGGTTTCGGATCTTACATTATTGTGTTTGTTTGGTATGGTATGTGAAAGAGAAAATTCTAGTGCAGAGGTACAAAGCATTTTTAACTATACAAAGGTTCTAGAAAATTTCGGAGCGCTATAATACGATTTCATCACTACTCTACTGCTACATTTACAGTTCCCTCTGATCCTCTTCCAGTAACAAAGAACTTTAAATATTTACTCAGTATTTAATAAAAATTGTCAGCGAGGCAACGGCCATTTGCATAATCATTGCAGCCTCAGAAAAAAGATCTGTCAGATCAGCCGTAACGAGAAACGTATGTTCTTATTTGTCTGTTATCACGCATTCTGAGTTTCTGTCGTTTCTAATAGGAAGCTTATAATTTCGCATGTGAAAAAAAAGATTTATATTCACACATAAAAATGATAAAATATACATGGAGACAAAATGATGAGAAAATTGAAACCCTCTTAATAAAGGTTCAAATAAAATAAAAAATACAGCTAAAAATAGACAGACAAACGCTTTATTTGATTCATAGTGTTTTCTTCGACCTTTTTCCTTATACCAAACCTTATCAATGGTCTTTTATTATATTTGATTTTTTTGGCTACACAACCATTAAAGGTCTGCCGCGTGCCATATTACAACTCTAAAATATTACATCAAGAACATGTACTCCAATTGCATAAAGTTGCTTGTTTCGAAACATCAATCAAGTCAATTCAAAACTGATAAAAATAATTGCCAGTAATGGAAGCTGTCACAGTAATTTACGGGTAGATTCAGACGAATGGTCCAAATGCGGATGCAGTCAATTTATCTTATGTGCTCTTTCTTTTCTTGCGGCTGTGTCAATTTCTTGATATTTTACGACCATCGTTTTATTTAGGGCATTTTTCTTTCGTTTCTTCGTTTCGAGGGTTAAAAAATATCGTCCAAATCGGTTCACAACTGGCGAAAAACAAGTAACAAGTATACAAAGAAAACCTTTCTGTCAAATTGAAAACTAAAATAAACTCTAGAATAAGTTCCATGCAATACTTTAATATTTATAATATACGTACATTCCCAACAAAAACCTAAGATTTAAAATAAACAGCGAAATAAAAGAGCTAGAAAACATTTTCAATTCCCCGCAAAATTGAATTTTAGCTATTCTATCGTGTCATGCAGTCGCTTATAAAAATGCAATCGTCGTATTACGTCCAGCTTCTATTTACTACCTTTAATGCGGCTGCAGTGATGCATACTATGAATACCTAATGCCCTTTGTGATTGCTAGTTGTTTTGTGCCGCCGTTTTAGTCTGTCTGCACCAGACGGACATAAAATGTATATCAGACAGTACAGTTTCTATATGTATATGTATTAAGTTTATGTATGTCTGCATGTACACCAACAATAACAGAAACTGAATTTTCATTGCACTGGTGTCCGATGATATCTTTTTACTTAATTCTACACATTTAATCATAAAATGACAACCGAATAGATTATTAGAACTCATTATTATTGTTTTTTATTTTTCAAATTAAGATATATCATGATAAGAATTTGAGATACGACAACTGCAACTTAAAATTTAGAAACAAAAATATTTTTGAAATGTAGGTGCTTAGGATTGGTTCAGTTCAGAGTGTGTCGGGCAAGAATTTCCGTTTCCTCCTACAAAGTCAATCTAACTTGCAACCTTTCAACTTATTAGGTCATTCGAATCACTTCGCCACCAATGCCGTCACTACTTACCTATGACGACAGTGTTAACCTGAAGATCAGACTAGCCAATGGTGACTCCTGGTTATGTACTCAACCGGTTAACCAATGAGTTTATCTAAAGAATGATTGTACGCGGGCGTTCTCAAAACTATACGGAAAACATTGACAATGCCGACATACTTAGCACCAATCATTTGAAGTTACCCACCAACCTAAACTAAACTGGTGGTATATAGACCTAGGAAATACTCACGCTTGTCTCTACAAGCGTGATTATTTCCTTACTCTCTAGTAAGCCCCGACATAATCAGGAAATAAATTGTTGGGAGGCGTAAGCATCACCCATCATTTGCAAGTCCAAGCATTGTAATAAGATGTTGCATACTTGCATAATTTCAATGTCTCTTGGTGACAAACACTTGGAATACCTGCAATAGTATGATTCCAATCATCATTCACTATTTGAATCACACAATTCAAATAGTAGTGTCATAACTGTATTGTGTTTTAAACATACCTGTAAGCGAAACGACGGCGCCTCACCGGCCGGCGACTACTAGGGATGCCGTCCACAGAAGTCGAAGCTCCACCGCTGCTCCTGGCCAAGCTATTCCTAGCATCAGCGGATCGAGCACTCTCCAATAATATCGCCGTGTATTTGGTTATCAACATTGTATTTAGTTTAGAAACTTGAAAATCAATTAGTGAATCCACGCCACTCATTTAATTTAATTTATTCTATATTTCTAAATTATAATTTTATATTAAGCTTTTCTGATATTAAAGTTGAAGTCAAAAATGTTATTTAGTGTTCAATTCATACAATAACTAGCCTGTTTATCCTCATTTATGAGTTGTTCAATGATGGTAGATACAAACTCATTCATGTGCATGAGATGCTACTTTTGTAGATCACGGTCGAAAATATGTTCATTTTTGTCACATTATTGTTCGTTTGTGAGACTAATTTTCATAAATATTGTGCGTAAGAATCTGTTTCGACGATTGGAAATCACGGCGTCTATTTATCCCACTAAATTCACTTGTCATTAGCACTTAGAAACTGAGTTTTTATCACTTCGATATCACTATAATAACAATTTCACTGCGTGTCTAATGATTTATTGGATTCGTTTGAAAATTTAATTGGTGCACTATTTATTTATCACTTTAATTTACAACTATTATTTATTATAACAAATTACATGTTGTTTTTTGATTCATTTGATATGATAAGTGCGTTTGGATAGAATTGTTTTGCTTACGTCACTTATGATGATTTTCTACCGAATTATTAGTTGAAGTTTGATAAATATAATTGCACTGGTCAATAATTAAGGTGAGCAACTAATAGTGATTTATTGTAAATGTAGGATATTCGCGCATTATGTTTTCGTCATGCTGTACCGCCCTGTACAGAATGGTGACTGAAGTCAGTCAGAACGACCGGCATCCCGCCGTCACGGACACTGCCCATACTTATATAGGAGGCTCACGATTGTATGTTGACCTGGTTTTAATAACGATGTATTCCCAATTTCAATTCCAAATCCCATTTCAAGATTCTTTTGTTTAAACTTTAATAATCTTTGAAATTTGCTCTTATAGTAAATATAAAAAGATCATGCATGTTTTAGTTCTGGTTTGGTTATAATGACGTACATACTTGGTCTTTACATAACTGTGTATATAAGGGCCTGTTTGTAGTGAAAATTATTTAAATCAAATTAGAAAGTACATGATTTAAAAAACAGGACACTCTGTAGTGTAAACCTACACATACCCCTCATAAAAACGGGATATTGTGAATTATCCGTGACACCCACACACAAGAACTTGTAATTCAAGTGAAAATAAACTCTCCTCATTGTCAAGTTTTATGTTCTGATATACACGTTAAATGTAGTTCAGTACGTTTTAGTGATCAACAGTATATCTTTACCACAAAATAGGAAGAGACCCAGATACAATTTTTACTCAATAATATTGTCTAAAAAATGCAACGTACCTTTATATACGAAATTTTGTATAGCATTATACATATATGACATAGCAGCCAAATAATCGCATTTAACGCAATAAATCTTAGATATTTAACTATAGAGACATGCAAAAGATAATTTGATTAAATTCAATAAGACTAACGGAGAGCTATATCGGTTTGTGCATCATCACAATTTACAATCAAGTCTTGGAATGTTTTATACATTTTACATCAACGTTACACGACGATTGTCATGAAGTACCGTTTATCAAACGTAGTTATGTGGTAAGACGAGCTTTTTGAACGGTAAGGTAAATTGACAAAAAAGGTGGACTGAGAACGCTCAATTAAAATCACAAAGCAATTATTCTTAATTGGATACTTCAATTATCTAGTTTTATTTTCGTTTTAATCATTTCCTACAAGGTGAAAATGGAAAGATTTTATAATCAGAATTCATACAATTGACTGATTTAAAATATAAAAACAGACATAAAAAAAAAATAGTTGGGCTACACTTTCTATAATATAAATTAAATAGTCGGTAGTTGAGACATCCTAATTAGGTAAACTTAGCAAATAGTTTTAATTTAAAACAAAATATTTGAAATTGACAATATGAATAATGATTAAACAAATATTGATAGCCATGTTGTCCGTTTAAAATGAAATAAAGCTGCGGTTCCAAGCAATTACCCTGTTACTGAGGAGCTGAAGACGGAGCGAATGTCATTGACCACCACAGAATTAAACATAATTAGTAGGTAAGCATCTACTACAAACAGTGCGTAGAAATAGCATTCTCGTAATAGAAAAACATTTTTGGCTCAAGGTGGGTTGGTTAATTTAATTATTTGACTAAAATGACTCTTAATTGAATTATATATTAAGCTTTTCTGAAATGAACGGTTCTACCAAACTTGGTCAAAGTTTGGTTGAACCGTTTGGTTGAAATGATATCAGACTAAATTCTCTAATTATGAATACACAACCAGTGCCTTGTACCGAAATAAATATCCAAAAGGAAGTGAGTCATTTACTCTGTAGTCAGACAAAACGGATGAAAAATAAATAAATAGTCTCACTGGACTTTAGATTCCCATAGTGCAACGATTTCCAGTTACATTTATACTAAATAAAATATCAAATTATATCTTGTCATACTACTGCTATCTATACTAGTACAAAGTAAAGAGTAGTCTGATATCAAACAAGTAATATATTGCTCCAAGCTTATCAGGTATGATTTTTTCAAGAATGTCAGCATTTCTCAACTTTGTAATACAAAACCGAAATAAACTTGCACGTTAGCTTTTTGGGGCCTAATAATGTAAGATAAAATCTGACAGTTATACAGGTCATTTTTAGGCCTTTCACAGAATGTATTTCAACATAGTAAACTGTGTACATTCTCAAACCATTTGGTATTAACATTTTATCTTGCACTTACTTCGATTATTTATTATAAAATACAGAACACTTAGAGTCCTACAATATATTCAATGTTTTATTTAATTGAAACATATAATACTATTTCTGTTCCGTGAAATATAATAATATGTAAGCACAAACGAAACTTTGATAAAATGTAGCTCTAGATAATAATTTTGTAATTAATTGTAAAAATATTGCTACTATAAATACTACGTTAATTTTAACCTGTAACCTTTATAAGTATACTGATTCCGTTGATTTCAAGTCCGCGGCTTTTACAGCGTGGTATTTGGGTTATAGTTATCCTGATGTAATTTTATTGGATATAATTTTTTCCATATATATACCATATCCGTAGTGGTCCAGTGAATAGTTCAAATCCAGACATGCGCCAATAATTAACGCATGTGTTTGAAATTATGAGCGTAATAAGACGGCAAAAGAACATATGCAAGCTTCCTTGCCATGTTTTCCTTTACCGATTACCCTAGAACCAAAAATTCTAAATCATGTGACACGTACTAATCTTGATTGGGCCCCATGATAAATCAAAGCCCATTCACTCTCACTTGTAGCGAGTAGTTTGATGGGAGCATTAGAGATACAGAATAACCAGTTGAATCCAAAATCGTCCGGTAGCTACGTTGAAACATAGAGGTTTGTTTTGAACTTTCTAGTTTTACCTTTAATATAAGTAAGATTGATTGGATTTCTAAGTAAGCTAGGGCAAGTCAAACAAATGGCATTTTGCCAATGGGTGGGGTGTTTTGCGACACCTTGAGATTGCAACCACTCGTTGCAACCTGAGCAGTTATTTGATATGTTCATGATTCCAAGACTTGTGTGCCCTTCTCGTGTTGTAAATGATTATCGTCAGCAAAGTTTAAAGATTAGAGGCATAAGATAAACAGCTGAAAATTAAGCGTCTAATATTTATAACAATGCAGTTATGACAGTGAAGTAAATTTTTGGCACGTGTAAGTATTCTACTGATAAGCGAACGGAAACTTAGTTTATTTATTGTACAAGAGATTGATTTAGAAATCTATAAAGCCGACTTTAATGTGTTTTTTTCTTACTTTTCAACCGTAAGGGTGAAATTTATTCCATAAAAATTCTATGGCACCAACGCCCTATCAAATAAAAAAAGAATTATCTAAATCGGTCAGCAATTGGCGAAGATATCCACACCCGTAGCTCGTATCAATAAGCCAGGCCGTCACTTACATGTTTTCTGACATATCTTGAAAACTACTGACTCATTTTGTTGAAACTTGCACTGTTCCCTAAGTTGAAGTAAATGTACGCCAATAAAAAAATAGTGGGGATAATAGTTTCGGAGAAATGCATGGACAAACATTAATTTATACCTACATACAAACATACATAAATGCCCCTATAATATTTTGTATATTAGTTTGGAAGCTCTTACTATCACATACGTGTCGAAATGATAACCTTCTTTTAAAGTATTTTGTTAAAAACTACAATTATAACACTTGTATCGTACGAGTATATGAACCGTAAAATCGGTTACAACTTTTTAAGCGGAATATAGAAATATAAATGCATTCAGACTTGGCACTTAATGAAGTAAACGAGTGAAGCAATTGATTTTTCAGGTTTACGAATTAGAACATAATATATACATTATTTAATATAATAGTTAATAATTCTCGAAGAAACTTTCCTGCCTATTCCTATTTCAAGAGTAAAACGATAGGTCTGTAATCCGAACATGATACAAGTCAAGTATGATCTTGGAAGAAATATTATCTTTCCGTTGGAATTTTCTTACCTGTCTACATATTTTCTGACAAACAAGTATTATGTATGGCAGAAAATTATATTTAGGCAGTATTTAATATACTACGAGTATGTTTGTATTCCTGTATTACACGCAGCGAGCAAATAATATTAAAATAGTGTATCTCAGAGTCAAAATACTTTATTTCCATTTAATTCTAATACCTGTCTAATAATTAATTATGAATAGAAAAAAACCTTGAAATATAATAACGTTTATACACTTTTTTCTCATTGTCAACATTTTCTGTGTTGCAGGTGCCAGAGATAAACACAGAAACACAAGACAAACACCCAAGACCCGAGAAATAACGCTCATCACACGAACCCCATCCTTCGAAGGCGGGGCAACTACCTACCTACTAAGCTAAGTCCGTTGGCAAGCTATAATCAGAGACATATTAATAATCAAGGACTTACATAACGAGAGGCCAATAAAGCAGACATAAATGAAATGTTGAACTATTAGTCCTAGAATAGTTGCAACACTGACTGAACACAAATTGTATTCCATAGTCAGAATAATAATGTTTTATTACTAACGCTTGATTTATGAGTATTTACTGTCCCTGATAGCTATTTGAGTTCTGTTGTAAATTTCAGGCATAAAATCGAACAATCAGTAGTTTCTACACTACTGTGTAAAGAAAATCTTTGGAATAACCAAATTAACATTGTAGTTCACAATCAGAAATAGAAATCTGCTTATTGGTCTGTGCCCTTGGGCCACCACGCTCATTGCATATTAAAGATCAATAGCTATACCTCATAGCACAAAGTCCTCATTAAATCTTTTAAGAATTGATATGACCCAAAAATGTTAGACCTGTTGGATTGAAGCCAAGAGCCTCAGTGCCTAATTGAAGAAGATTGTATGAGGGTTCGGCAATCGATGGTTAACAAGTACTATGAACTTTTAATGTACTACGTAGGTACTTAAAAGTTTTAGCGGAATACGATGTTCCTATTTTCTTGTTCTTCGATTCAAAATATAATGTTACTAAACATTTAAACTTTTACGGTAAAACAAGAATTTACAATAAGCTCATAAAACTATGGGCCCAAACATTAAATTTGTGTTTAATTGAATTTATATATTAACTGAGATATCTCAATTATCCAGTTAGGTTTTATAGCTATAGTAGAATAAGAAATATACCGCAAGCTGGTCAGTTAAGAAACTGTACACCTCATTATTCTTATTGAAGTAATAAAAAATAATATTTACAAAATATATAATGGGAAAAATAATTGATAATTGAAATAAATAAATAATTATTAAATTACAGTGTTTATGTATTTAATTTCTGTTTATGTCACTTAATGGTAGGGTGCCCAAAATGGTGGCAGCGAACCACGCTGGATGGCAATGCTTAATCTCTGGCCAAAATGAAATCTAGCATTTTAATCACCAATAAATAGATTACCATTATTTAAGTACATTTGCCCGGAAGTTGGTAATTTTTGGTGTAAGTTTTGTCCTGGCTGTCTCATTATTAATAAATATTGATTTTTTTGAAGGAAAACGTTAACCGTTTATTCTTAACGTTAATTCTTAAGAAAACTTTGGCGGCAAAGAGCTCACCACTACAACATCTCCGTTCTAACGATAGCGTGACCTGGGAGGCGAAAAGCGTCCTATCGAGACTACCTAATTATACGACAGAAAGGCGCGAATTTATTTATGATGCTATTAAGTAATAAATACATGTTTAGTAATACTGATTATTAAACACCAAATGTTAGTATCATAGTTAGTTAATAAGTAATGAATGAGTAATATCAAAGTATTTCAAGGTCAACGGGATGTTCAAGATAAGAGCTTGTTTATTTGCTCAACTATCGTATTTCTTTCTATAGAACTAAGCAGTTGGTTTATATGGGTATTATAATGAATTGACTGATTTAAAAACCTGATAATTGTACTCGGTTGGAGTTCAATTATTTTGTCATTTATTTCAGTTGGTTAATAAGAGTTGGTTGTAGCTCTGCCTTCTGCGATGTAGGTCGTGGATCCGATTCACACTCAGGACAAGAATTTTTGCGACAAACATAGATATTTGTTCTGTGTGTTTAAAGTGTGATATATTTATGTTTTAACAAACAAACTACGATATAATTATTCAATCACTTATCTAGTCCTCATTGTACATTTCGGGATAGGTGGCGCAGTGTGAAATGTCAAAGAATATATATTTATTTATTGGGATTATTTATTGGGTAATTTTCTTGATGAAATGCCAGATTTTATCAAACAATACTTTCCCGTTCGTTATTAAGTAAACTACCATTATTTTCAATAGTTTTTTTGTGAAGGATTCGAGCTGAAAGCCCGCCTGATGTTAAGTGGTTACCTCCGCCCATAACATTCCCCATTCGGTCCTCCCCGACCGAAGTAAGACCCAAGTCGCACCCCGTAGCGCCCGTCACGTAAGACGGATATGTTATGTCTCATGTGCATGTGATTTATGTATAAGGTAAGAAGAATACACGAAAACTCTCACAACGCAAGAGTCTTAGGGCAGTAATAGGGACAAGAGCTCTCAAGTGGATAAAGTCATTGTCATAAACAGATAATCACTTCCAGGAAGTCGTGTTGCACCTCATCTGGTACTTGACTGAGAGTATACATACTGAAGACGTTAGTACTGATATTTATCACCAGTAATTTCTTGTGCCATTTTGGTCTGGTCCATAAGGTAAACATTTAGTATGAGAAAACAAATACTTCAGGGTTTTAAAGTTTATCTGAACGCCAATCATCATGTTTGTTTAAAACTTCAATAGCTTTGGTTCAATATTTTTATATACAAAAGGAATCGAATCGGGCAAAATCGCAGGCAGAAATTACGTTTTGTAAGAGCATAAATTGCAAAGATTTATTTCTGAAATGGAAAAAAAATATGAATGCAATGTAAAAATTGATGTAAAATCCAAAATGGATGTGAGCAAATTAATTTACTAGAGTCAATTGATTCTCAATCAAGAATTCAATGTACTGATGGCAATTTGCACATTCAAATTAAACGGAAATTACTGTCCATGAAAAATTTTTTTCTTTTGTGAAATCAGAGTATTCGTAACTTCACAAATAAAAAAAAAACAAGCATCTCCTCTCACTCCGAGTCATACTTGACAACAATATATAGGTTTGCGCACCTAAATATAATCATCATAAAAAGAGAAACCGCAGGTACAGTTGTTTAATTAACCAACTTCTTTACTGTTTGAAACTGAATCGAATATTTTTCCCCACTAATTTCCATAGTGAATGGGAATGTAGGTGCCGATGAAATTACAGGCGCATGTTACATCCTCGTTTCAAGAGTGATCGGTGCTATGCGATGGAACTCTGGATCACCGGAGTAGTTTTGCTGTTGTTTATCCACTTGGGCGTCCAAGTGTCGATTTGACAAAAACTTGGTATGGCTGTGGAGTCCACGTATCGATCGAGGCCGAAAAACGCGCGCGGTCATCGACCTATTCACGCTTCAACAGACGCAAATTCAGCTGTTATTAATACTGCTATTCGATACTAGATGGTAGTCAATGAAATGTGTTATCTGTTACAATTCCTATATCTGTGGAAAGAACGAGAATAAACTCAGAAAAAAATAATCAAATTTCTAAATGGCCATTTCGAATTCCATAAATTTTGTGGACGGAGCTCTTGCGAACATGAGGTAAGTTTTCTGTTTTTACTAGTTATTTCTAATAGTATTATATATCAAATTGATTGTGGGGATTATCTCTTTACGAAATATGTAAAATTACGACTATTCCAAAACGTTTATGATGTTAAATCTAGTTGAGAAGATATGGTGTCATGACGCCAACATCGTTTGATGACTTTGAGTTGTTATATATAATATAAAAGGTCTTGATAATGTAAAACAAAGGCATAATATAAGATAATGCTTCACTGGTATCACGTTAATATACATTTTAATAATAAATATGTTGAGATGTGTCTGGAAATCGTAATATGCAACTTGAACTTGCAACTAGCAGTCAGGTTTTTGATCAAGATACCATCGAAAACGTCTAATGCTACATTTACACGTTTTGTGTTTTGCGATCAGTTCATGTTTTGTGGTGATGTATTGGTGGATTACGGACCTGGGTATCATTTTACAATAAATAACTTAGTGGCATGTAAACTTGACAATATGAAGTTATTGGTATATATACCTATTGGTATGTATTGAATATGTTTTGTTTTTCAATATAAATTATAATAAATCAACAATCAAAATTGGATATATGTTTGAAACAAATTGATTTTGGCAATACTTTGTGCTATTTTTACTATATCTATGGTTAATATAATATGTGTACTAACATCATCATTAATATTGCAGTGACCAAATGGAAATAATGAATACACAACCGTAAGTACACTTTGTATTTTTCTACTAACTGGCTAATTTTTAGACTAATTTTGTATATTGTATTAACTGGCTGCGACTCGGTATAAGATTTGGATCATACACTGAGTCACATTCATCCTGCTGTGTCCATCACCCGAGACAGGGGCGATACATCTCATGTGCATGTGACTTCACTGGGACACAGTAATGCAAGCACTACTGCTTGCCAGCTTCATCTACATTAAATATGTATTGCAACAATATATAATATTATACATTCAAAATATTGTTTTGAGATAGATAGATAGACACTTTATTGCACACCAGAAAGAAAAAACAATTATAATAACATATAACATTTTATAGGCTCTCTGGCTTAGTTGGTAGTAGCCCTGCCTTCGAAGTGAGGGGTCCCGGGTTCGATTCCCAGCCCGGGCATACTTTGTGTGGTGGCATTAGATATGACTAAGTGTTAATAAGTATGATGTATTTTAATACACAAGTTCTCTATTTTTTACAGATTTCATGGAGGAGGATTCATCAGATCTTCGTGGAGGTGGAGCCAGCAACTGCCTTAGACCCAGCCCCTCACCAGCCCAGCACTAGCCAGTCCAAGCCCTACATGATCTCTTCTATTAGTAAGTAGTTAATAGAACAATCTATTAGTCCCTAGAAACTAAGAAAATAAGATTGACAACTTATGCCTTATTATTTGTTTCAGATGCGACTGACTATGAATTCAATGGAAATAAAGTATTTTGACCTTCACTGCGGAGATCTTGACTGGCTATGTGGTGGTGGAGGAACCAATTTGAAAGTAACTGATGGGGCCAATGAGTTCTACAGGGAAGACTGCAACTGCTGAGAGTTGATAACAATAGTGTAATTAATTTAAGAATTCAATGAATTCTCATTGAATTAATGAATTCTCTTTGACTTTAATAGAATCATGGCACTGTTTGTGTGGTGAACATGAAATTTTCTCTTAGGTCTAGTGTGTTTGTCTTGTGTTTCTGTTTGTTCATGCCACCTGTAACACAGGACACAGGGAATCCTAGTACAGGAGTGTAAAATTTAAATTTGTAAATATATATTTTTTTGTATATTTTAGTTCGTTTTTTATTATTATTTAGTATTAAATTATAAAGTACAATATATTATTTAGTATCTATAATAATAGTATTAAAGCAGAATACATTCATTTGTGTTTCACTGAAAAAAAAAAGAACGTGTAAATGCGCATTATGGGCGGCCATTTTGTAATATTTTTTTGATTTTTTCCGCTCATATTTTTTTGAGGAGGACCTGGATTACAAATTTTTATTTTGATAGAAAGCGTCGTATTCAATATTGAAATATTGGTATCGTTTTAAAGAGAAAATACTAAACTATTACAAAATAATATAATAGTTAATAAAACTATTATAATTTTCACGTAAACCACACGTAAAAGTAAAAATTTTAAAGTTTTATTCACATCACCAACTTTTAAGCTTTATTTTTATACTTTCAGATTGATATGAGTAATTTACTTTGAACTAAACTAATTCTCGATTCTTTTAGCTTGCCGTAGGTATTTTTTATTCTAATGAAGGTACAGTAGTTGTCCAGTAGTAAATGTTTATGTGAAAAAAGGTCGCGCGCGGTTATTAAAAAAACGATGCCGGCGGAGCGGGACGTTGCAGACATAGTCGCTGCGCGGGCCGGACGCTTGAGTGGATAAGGCAGTAACCAATTAACATCTAACTTACAGATCGGTAAAAACAATCCACCTCGTCGATAGGGTAGATAGTGAGGTGGTTTGAAATAAGCCAGTGATGTACTCGTAATTGATCATACGCATTCAATAGATTTGTACTTCAAGTTTTTTTTAAAACACATAATTTAATTTATATATAAACTGATCTCGTCAACAGTAGTAACCCGACTTAATACCTTAATAGTGTTCGTTGATTCTATTTACCATTGAAAATGTGTGGGTGGGACCTATTAGATCATCGAATCTTTTATTCAATTCGGTATCACACGGGATCGATTTGAATAAACGCTACCCAAAATTATTCATTATTTGGAACAGTTGATGCACAAACCGTTCCTTCAGGAAATAAAACAAATTCTCGGTAGGTCATCAAACTTAGAGAGGTGTACTATACATGCATGTGCAGGTATTGAGATCCTGATAATAAAATCATCAATAAGTAAGCCGTATCAATCATCACCATCACATCCAAACACGCACAGACAACCGGCAGCACTAGGTATTGAAAACATTTGCAGAATTTAATCACAATATCAAACTAAGCGAATGCTTGCGGTTTTCTTCGCGTACGCGATTGTCCAGTCGTCCGATCGGAAACATAGGCGCGAGCGCACTGCGAGTCTTAGTCTCGGTACAACCGCCGCCTGCAGGATTTAATTTGAACTTGGAACTTCGATACGGGATGCAATTTCTGGCGTGTTTTTATTGTGCTTCGGTCAACGATGCGACGGCCATTAATTATCTCAAATACCGTGCGGGTGCTTGAACTTTAACCAAAACACGACGCACTCCTATGCAATCTCAGATATTTCTACAATATCTACTTACGTGATCTAAACAGAAAATATGCATCAGTAGCGGCAAATCCTTTGATGTTACATAGGACCCAATACAACCGTCTGCAATAAAAAGCGCCCGTGGACTTAAAAGGGATGCGATCTCGAAAAAATGTTATACAACTTTCCATTTCAAAGGGATGGGACATTATGTGGAATAAAGTTATCTGGACATAGCCTTTTATGGCTCGCAATCGTGAGTTGTATGGCAAAAAGGTCAGTTTAAACGAGTTGGCCATTACATAGAATGGTTGCTAACGTTCATATGAAAGTAAAATTTATTTACGACGGTCCATGCTATTTATTTTCATCTCCAAATTAAGGTGTGATGAATACGCGTTGATAGTGCGTATGGATGGCAATGTGGTTTTTCAGGTGGTGACGATAAATCACTGAGGAGTAAAAGGTTGTTACGGGACTTTGATATACGTTCTTGTTTGAAATCTCCTCGCATTACCTATACATGCTGATTTAATCACTGAAAATGACATCGCAAAATTAATGATACTTCGAGTTTAATAGATTTACTGTAACTACTAACACTTAGTTATAAATTTAATTGTAAAAACAAATTCTTCTTATTTTTTTAATCCGTTCAATAAATGTAAATCTTACATTTTGTAGAAAACTTTTCTCAATAAATAAATGTGTACATTTTTATAGATATAAAATGTGAAAAAATTGCAACATTTTATATAAAATTGGTAAATGTTTTAGGAGTCACCTAAAAGGCACTTTAATGAAATCTTGATGAGTTTTACCTTTCACAGCGCCTTCGGGAACCGGCGTTAATGAAGTTAGGGCTATGAATACATATTGGTGCATTAAGTAGGTTTTTAACGCAACTTATCTCTCTAAAAAAAATCTTTAAATAGATGTTAGTATATTTTTTAATTAATAGAAGGTTATTTTAATGTTCCTGCGAACTTTGATGTAAGGCACATCATAATATTTATTAATCTGTTGTGTTTAGCTCTGCTTGGAATGCTGATAAAGTCAATAATGTATTTGTAGTCCACAGAGCTTCTAAATCGACTACACGCAGAGGTCACAAACCATTTATGACTCATGCTTGAGATATAATAACAAACTTGCATGCCGCCATCGGTAATGATGAGTGATGGAAATTGAATTAATATCAAATATCAAATATTAATATTGAGATATTGTACCAAGACAAATAATTAAATTTTAATTTTTGTAATTGTGTCATTAGCTTAAGTAATGTAATTAAGTGATAGCTTATAATTTTTTAATTAGTTATATTATGTGGAATATGTTTTGTTTGAATACCATTGAATGTATAATTTTAAAACGACTTGGAAGGAAGTATAATAGTTTGGTACAATTTCTTGAGAGAGTTTAAACTTTACATACCGCATTCAGGTTTCGTAAATTGATATTTATATATAGGGATTTTGTACCACAAAAGCAATACATGTTAAAGTACCCACGCCTCTGTTTGAAGTCCAACCAGAGTTCTCCTTACTCTGTGGGCTAAACTGACAACAGCACGTGGGTGTAAGGTACCAAGAACTATTGCGCAATCAATGCAATATAAATAAATCCTCCACCAACATAACAGAATTGGACTTGCCAAGTTCCTGCTCTCAGATTGATGGGATTGCAGAACAGTTTTATATCGCGTACATTAATTTAATTAAAAGAGTTTTTATAAACACCAAAGTAATATATACTTCTTCGAATTCCATCGTATTTTCTCTTCTCTTCTCTTTAACAATTAGAATCAATAATTTTATGACTTATTATTAATAATTTGCTCTCTTTTACGTCACGGATAAAGATACACACACACTAACTGAAGTAAGCGCAGTTGGAAATAGCATATAAAACCAAGCTACATTGTAAAATATTATGGCTTAATTGTAACTAGCATGAAATTTGTTACAAATCGTAAGTATTTGTGTTTTGTGATTGTGTGTCCATGCCATATACGACATAGCTGCTTTTGTAAATACTACATTGTGACCTTCACTAGAATGCAGTGACTCATCCTGTTTTGTCTCCGTTTCTCGCTTTAGTATTTTATGTATATTTTACAAACATTAGTATTCAACGCCTAGTACGTTATCGTCCTACGCGTTTATCCATCATAATAATAATATTCTCTAATAACCATAACTAGCAGCCCGCAGTGTGCTTTATATCAAAGAGAAACTAGCAAAGAGAAACTAATAGTCCTTAGCTTAAAATTATAAGTGAAAATTAAAAAAAACAATACCTTTTATACGTTAGCCTGTTAGGCTTCTTAGGTCGTCACTGCGAAGAGGCTGTAGTGTGCTTTAATCGATATAGCTTGATATATTATTTTATAATTCCGTACCAGCCTCTATTGTTCCCACAGCAGGACAGGACACCGCCCTACTCTCGATAATTGAGAGTGATTTTATACTTATTCGATTTGATTTTTTTATTCGATTCAAATTATTCTATTCCAAAATATTCTCTAGGCACTCGCCGAGTTAAGAAGCAGTAAAATTGTGCGCAGCCCACCGCCCACTCCCACTCCCCGCGCTGAGTCCACCGCCCACACTCCGCGGCCCCCACAAGATGACACCGGGATCATTGAAACTGTGCCCACGACGGAGATCCAGAGCTGGATGACCACCATCGAACAGTGCCTCAACGAAGTGTGCGCGATTGCTTCAGACGGAAAATTAAACTCTGAGCAAAAGTTAAGAATTAATAATTTGTGTAGAAAGGTAGGGCATGGCACATCTCAGATGGCTGTTGAATACCAGTCCCTCAAGCAAAAGACCTTCCAAGCACAAAATTATCTAAAAACCCTGAAAGAAAAACAAGACCTATCGGAACGCCTGCAGGATCTGCAACAGAGCATCCAGGAGTCCTCACATCCAAAAGGAACAGTTTCCTTTGCAGACATGGTAAAAAAAAGTACCAATAATTATATCCGCCCCACTAACATAAGCTCTGTAGCTATTTATCCGAAGGATAAACTCCAAACCAGCGATGTAACAAAAACCTTAGTACAAAAAATTATTAGCCCTGAGGAAATGAAGCTCCATGTGAGAGGGCTTCGTAAGACCAAAAATGGGGGTGTTATCATTAGCACAGATACTAAAGATGACATTGAGAAGCTGAAAAACTCAGTTCACTTGACAAGATCTGATTTAACTCTTGATGAGCCTCACAAGCGCAGACCAAGAATAATGGTAATTGGTGTACCATCTAATATGCCCGAGCTAGAGGTATATAAATGTATATACGAGCAGAATCTGTGTGAGAAAATCCCAGATATGACGAGAGACAAATTCATGGACTCTATCAAGCTGAGCCATAAATCTGGAAGGAAGGATGCGGAGACCTGTAACTATATAATAGAGGTCTCTGCTACTATACGTAAGGCCCTCATAACCCAAGACAGAGTGTTCGTGAACTGGTCTTCCTGTCCCGTGCGGGACTTTACTCTCGTGACCAGATGTTTCAAATGTCAACAATTTGGTCACGCGGCTAAGTCATGCAGAGCTGAGGCCTACACGTGCGGACATTGCGGCGACCTAGGTCACCAATCGAGCGAGTGCCCAAAGAAAGCGGAGTCAGCAAAATGTGCAACTTGCTTGCGTTACAAAAAACCAAGTAATCACAAAACAGGTGATTTAGATTGTCCTGCAAAAAAGTTAGCCGAGCAAAGGTACATTAACTCTATAGATTATGAAGGCGCCTAAGAGCGCCGCGTTATAGTTTGAATCCAGCCTTAACTTTAAAAATGACTGATAGTATTAATAATGATCTTGATAATTTCACTGTTTCCGAGTCAAAGTTGTGTGATGTTGAATGTTGTAAAAAACAAGTTTCTACTTACTCTAACGCATTAACAATACTAACCCAAAATATTCGCAGTATTTATAAAAATATTGATAACTTCAGCACTTTATTGCAAAGGCTTAACGTGGAATGTGACATAATTATTTTAACAGAATGCTGGCTTGCTATTCACAATTACAACTTACCGTATATAAATGGCTATAGTGCTCATAATACAAAGACAAGTCGTAATCAAAACGATGGAGTAGTAGTTTATGCTAGAAATTCCTTAAATGTATCTGTTGAAGAATTGAACATTCAGGACTGCAGCTGCCTGTTAGTTAAAATTGCAACCAATTTTGCTATATTGGCTGTGTATAGATCACCATCTTTCAATAATATAGAACCTTTTCTAGAGTCGCTGCACAACAATCTTCAAAAATTATCTTTATTTAAAAATATTGCACTGGTAGGTGACATAAATATTAATATCATCCCAGGTAAATGTGATAGGGCGGCACAGGAGTATTTAAACCGTTGTTCGTTCAACGGGTTACTGCCAGCGCACACACTCCCAACACATCAAAGTGGCACCTGTTTGGATCACATAATGCTTAAATCTGGCATGCCTGCAATCGCTCTGGTGATTAACTCCTCGGTAACCGATCACAAAGCCGCTTTACTAACACTTAGTCTAAAGGTGCCTAAAATCAAACATCCTAAATTCATTGCCAAATTAGACCATAATGGATTAGAAGGCGACTTCCGTAATATTGACATTAAGTCTATTTACGATTCAGCTAACGCAGAATCTTGTATGTCCGACCTAATATACACCATACAATCTATTCTAAATAAAAATACTAAGAGCGTTAAAATAAGTAAAAAGTACCTAAATATAAAGCCCTGGATTACACCGGGGCTCATTCGCTGCATGAGACATCGAGATAATCTGCACATGAAGGCCAAAGCCTGTCAAAATAATTTAATGATACAAGCGACATACAAAAGGTACCGCAACTTCTGTAACAGCCTCCTTAAAAAGATTAAGACCCAATATGAGAAAAACTTATTAGACAGTGCCGGTCAAGATAGCAAAAAAGTGTGGAAAGTCATAAAAGATGTCACCTTCACATCAAAACAACGCGAATCGTCCTCTAATTTATTAAAATCACATTCCTCCCCGCTAGTTGCCGCTAATAATACTAATGACTATTTTGTTAATATTGGTAAAACTCTTGCCGAAAAAATTCCTAATCAATTATATCCGCCTAAATCAGACATTAATCAGTATCAATCAACATCTTTTGTATTTTTGGATACTGACATTCGGGAAGTGGAAAATATTATCATGGGGTTGAAAGATAATTGTGCTGTAGGCTGGGATAATATCCCCACCAAAGTACTCAAGAAATACAGGCATATCCTTGCCCCACCACTATCTTTTGCTTTCCAGAAATGTTTGCACGAAGGAATTTTTCCTAAGTGTCTTAAAAAAGCCGTGGTTGTCCCGGTTCATAAGTCAGGAAGCAAGGCACTAGTCACGAACTACAGGCCAATATCCTTACTCTCTTCGATTTCTAAAATATTTGAGAAAATAATAAATAACAGATTAGTTCATTATTTAGAAAACAACTTACTTTTATCTAAAAATCAATTTGGATTCAGGCCTAAACTATCCACTGCTGATGCTGTGCACCACCTCACAGATTTTATTGCGAAAGAACTTGACAAAGGTAATAAGACTATAGGTATATTTCTAGACCTCGCAAAAGCCTTCGACACTGTTTCTATCCCCATTTTACTCAACAAGTTAGAACATATCGGCATACGGGGAAAACAGCATAAACTGTTTAGAAGCTATCTAAGTGATCGGTGTCAGTGCGTAAAAATGGATAATGTAAGCAGCTCTTATTTGCAAAATACTTCCTTTGGAATCCCACAAGGAAGTATTTTGGGGAGTACCTTGTTTTTAATCTACATTAATGACCTATGCTACATTCAACTATCTCATGCTAAAATAATATCTTACGCTGATGACACCGCTCTACTTTTTTCAGCTGGTACAGACGCGGAAGTGCATGAATATGCACAACTCGGCTTCAATATTGTAAATAACTGGCTTCAAAGTCACCTACTAACCCTAAACGCCGACAAAACAAAATACCTAAAATTCACGATGCGGAAATCACAATCGCCAGTAACTAACCCACTTATATATGCACACCAGTGTAATCGCATTATAAACAATAATATGTGTAACTGCCCTATCATTTCAATTACTAATCATATTAAATATCTAGGTGTTATAATAGACGATACTCTATCCTTCAGTAATCATATTGAAGTTTTGAGTAATAGAATACGAAAATTAATGTTTGTGTTTAAGAAACTGCGCTGTATTGCAAATATTAAGTTAACTATGCAAATATATCTTGCACTGTGCCAGAATATAATCAATTATTGTATCACATCTTGGGGTGGAGCGTGTAAATCATATATATTAGCCGTAGAAAGAGCGCAAAGAGCAGTTCTGAAGGTTTCCACTTTTCGTCCCTTTCTCTATCCAACTAACCTATTATATAAGTCCTGTGAAGTTTTAACAGTTCGGCAGCTATTTATAGTAAACACAGTCTTAAAACAACACAAAGCTCTTCCCTACAATGCCGAAATTACTAACAAAAGACGGAACGATATAGTCTGCACTAACAACACTCAAGTGAAACATGTTTTCGCAATGAGATTCTTTATGTTCCTAGGGCCGTACCTCTATAACAAACTCAATCGGAAATTATGCATCTATGCAATGAATAATCAAAATTGTAAAAGAGCTCTACACAATGCTCTGCTTAATTTATCTTACGAGGAAACAGAGGAGTTATTAACTGTAACAAAATAAAGTAATGTTTTAATTTAGATCGTGTTAAGTTGATTTATCATATAAGTTTACAGATTGTTATTTTATTAATTTGAATAGTTTTTTATTATTTGATCATTTACCCATATGTTAGCCTTATTTCGCCTGAGACACAGGATTTCCTAGTTCAGGCATAGTGTATTCTTACCTTTAATTAGATGTTATTTTACTATGTTAATCTTAGCACTAAGTCAATTAATAAAGATTATTATTATTATTTATTATTATTATTCTTAATTTTCAAAGTTTTCAAATAAAAATTTTGGTTATTAAAATGTTCGGTAAAATGCATGGGTCACGATAAACGAGCCATTTTTTGAGCATTAAAGTTCATCCATCACATTTATAGAACGAATCTGCCGCCAAGCAGTGGCATTGCTGTATTAGTCACCGTCGTTACATAAAAAAATAAAAGATCCTCGGATGTTGGTTTAAATTTTCGATTCCGATGTCACGACAGGGCATCGGTTGGCGAACCACGCATGAACGATCAACTGATAAATTAACATTTTCATTGTACCCAAGTTGTGAATATAATCCCTTATCGCTTTGAAAGCTTTGTGCAAAATGTAATATTAATAAAGGGCGAACGACTCGTGGCAACAAAATGGCCGATAAGCATTATCGGCCATTTTGTGCGTAGAGAAATTATTAGTACATAGTTAAATTATAATTAGCGCATGGATGTAGTTTAATTTCAATATGCTAGTGCTGGTATAAACGCGAGCGTGTTTATTAATTTTTTATTTAAAGTACCTGTGGTGTGTGTGAATCAAAGGTGTGTACCCTTTGATTCCCTACACGTACCCCCTGGATGGTGCTAAAGGAGCAACCAAAAGCAGCAGTAGAACTTGTGCCAAGTTCGTCCGGAGAGGTACTGCCACCACTTCTGGAATCTACCGCCAAGCAGTAGTCTTTGCATTACTGTGTTCCGGTGGAAGGGTGTGGTTGCCGGTGAAATCACATGCGCATGAGACGTAACATCCCCGTCTCGGGTGATGGACGCAGCAGAGTGAATGCGACTCAGTAAAGATTTGGATCTCATACTGAGTCGCACGCATTACTGTTGTCATGGGCGAGGGTCACCACTTACCATCAGGTGGGCCCTCAGCTCGTTCCGTCATTCATTCACATAAAAAAAAAAAAAAAAAAAAAAAATACTTTATACTTATTCTTGTAATACTTATTAAAACTATCTGACTGTTAATGCAAAGTTAGGTATGGTAAGTCACAAAACTAAGCAGAGCCAATTTGTCTGAAATATTCAAAAGGGTAGATAATGATGACCTAAATAAACATAAGAAATTACTATTTAGCTCTCTACCATGTAAACCACACAGGGAATAGAAATTACCCAGCCATTCGGATTCAGTTACGTATTACCAAAAAGTAAAGCCAATGTACCTATTTCGTTTTATTTTTCATATGTGATGACAAATACATTTCGCTCTTTATTAATTTATGTACAAGTAACTAGTAAGCGTAACGAATGTATAATGAACCCGAAACTAAGCAAATGAAAACGGTGTGTAACTCAATCACAATCACTACGTGGGAGACATTCTGCATGGTGATGAAGTTACTCAATATTATTCAACATATTGTATACCCACCCATAATTATTCTATTTTAATGGGAAATTGCAATGAAACAAGAGATAGGCAGCTCTTTAGCTTAATTGGTAGTAGCCCTGCTTTCGAAGTGAGGCGTCCCGGTTTCGACTTCCGGTCGTTGTTCACGGGTCTTGGGTGTTTGTCGAGTATTTCTGTGTTTGCCCATGCCATCTGCGACACAAGAAATCCTAGTGCAGCGATACGAGTATGTAAACAGTGATTTACGTCACTTTAAAGTACAAGAAGACCACAATGTACAATTTCCTAAAATGTTTACAGTGCCGAGCAACCAATGCTATTGTAAAAAAATTCTGATACCAGTGTAATGGACAACGCTATTGCAATGTTAAATGTTAAATCTCGACGTGTGTAACCGCGTAGAAATATCCTCTTTACAAAAAATATTCTCTCTCTCCCACTCACTCTCTCTTCGCATACGCTAAACTCAAACTCATTTATTCCTTTAGATCTCAATTATCGTTTGGAGACGTAAAATTTTACACACACAAGTAAACATATTCATGAGCATATGAATATGTCTACACAGGAAAAACAAGACTAAAAAACAAGGCCGCTCAATCGAGCCACAATGTGGCCCGCCGTCGCTTCTAAATTGCCCGACTAACATGCGGCTTCACAATGTCACAATATAATTATAGGCTACAGCCGCGAGTGAACCCGTTTGTTTAGTTGTCTTCAACCAGTTATGAAATCAAAAATATTATAGATAAATTACGTATCCTTTATTTCCCTCACTTGCATTATATCAACCTATTAAAAGAAACACCATATAGAGATTTTCGTTTATTACCAAAAAATAAGGTTCCAATGGGTTACTTAGGTGCACGTACTAAGTAATTCTTTCTTGTTACTGCAATGAATAGGATTCTATTAGTCACGTGCTACGTGGAAGGGGCGGGTTGTAACACGCTGTGACTCAGCTGAATCTATGGCTGAATAGTCGTCGAATATGGGGTTCATTGGATTTTGGTAGCTTCTTCGTCTCTCAAAGACGTATGTATATATTTTCTATATCTATTTATGAGATAGTGTAAGTCCTTCTGACTGAGGCTATCTTACGCCCGACTTTAATTTCAATTTAACCCAACTCAGATCGTCTAATGTAACAGTAAAGTCATGAAAATATCTCTATCTCTATCTTTATAGTAATTTATACCATTCTTTATTTTACGATAATAATACTAAATTAAAATAAAACGAATTAATTGTGGAGAATAAGTAGAGATCGAGCCGAGAATACGGCCCCTGTTAAACACATTAGCTGGCGCAATGGCTCTTTATAATATAATACTAACATGTAAAAGCTACACAGTTCTGTATAATGCGTACGTTCTTAAATTAAGCACAACTTCCCATGAAATTACTTCCGTAAGTAAGTAAAATAAGCTCCATTAATAGTAAACCACCCAGTCCGTTTGGTAAACATTGTAACTTCAGGGGCGTACGGGCTTTATGCTTTATTCATACTGGATAACCTTTAGGGATGTCACTACAGAAAGTCGTTTCATATTAATTACTAGCTGCGCCCCGCGGCGTTAACCATGGTTATCCTGTATCAAAAGTAGCCTATGTTTTTAATACTAGATATAAGCTCATATGCTACCAAATTTCATCCAAAACCGTTCGAGCGTGAAGCAGTGATATGTGTATCATACTCCTATAAGATTGTTATTCCTACAGTGATGTATGAATGTATAATACTAATTTAGAAATTAGAATCCGGGTTTAGATATTAAATTCCATACATTTAAAGAACACTACACGAATCATACAATGTCTCAAATCTCAATCTATTTAGATATAAAAAAGCAACAAGAACTAATAACTATGATAGAAACAACTTATAACTCAATTATAAATAAAAATATATATCCACCTCTAAATTATTACCATACGACAAAGTGCCCAAAATGTTGCATTGCCACACAAAAAGAATAGCAAAATAATGCGACGTATTTAGTATTTACATCTCTGGCAACCCTAGAGAAGCAAAGCTACGTCCGTCAAGTGTCTACGCTGATTGTAGAGAAAATTAATCACTCCGTAGCTTCGAAGAACGGAACATACCGGTCTATACTCTTTGACCTTACTACATTCATCTCGACTCGAGTTTCGTTGCCATTTGACATGATACTATAATAAAATAAATAATGTTTATAGCATGGGTTTATAATGAATCCTTTGAAGAATTTAGCATGAAAGTAACTGGCCTTATTTTTTTGGATATCATAAAATGCTCGATTTTTTAGTCGAGCTGATATCTCCCCTACATCTTACCTCGTTCTAAAATAGTCTCCGTTCTATTATGCGAATATCGTAAGTTCGTGAGTTTTTTTTTTTCATTCAAGCTTATATAAATTTGGGGGATTCACGCCGCAAAATTGTTATTGTCAAAAAAAATAAACTATATATCATATATATCATACACTGTGAGTTTAACCGGTTGAAGATACGAGTAAATTGTAAACAATTTTTCACCATAAAAACTTTGAATTAATGAATGAACACTATTTTGTAAAAAAAAAATTCAAAAAAATATACTTAATCTGGAACAACGGCGGTTACACGGGTCTTACAGTTGAAAGCGATTTCTTCCAGATATCCTTTGAATAACTTTGATACGTTACGATAAACATACTCGTATCGTATAAATGTCTGCATCTTAATTGTGTAATAGTATAGTATAGGTACTATACTGATATACATATTCTGAAATATTCGCATAGAAAACCTAAAGCTTGCAAAATTATCTTTCACTGATAAAAGTTCACTGATAAAGCCATGAAGGAACAAAGTAATTATTAATTGCGAATCTTGTTTATCTTTGGGAAAACGCGGAAAATGTTAGCGGAAATTCCACTTCCGAGTTCATGACCTGAGTTGTTTCTTATTATGTTTTGGAAGAATGAAAATTAATTACATTTTGTTTAAACATAATTTTCATCGGGATCTTGAATATTAAAACAGAAAAAGCAGTGGTGATATATCTTAGAAGAAGATTTACATTTTAGGAGTTGTTTAGTAGATTAGCCACCATCAGGACATCAAATGCAGGCACCGTGGCTAACTTGGTAGTAAGAGCCACAGGTTCGATATCCAACCTATACCTATACGTATCTATTTACTTATATAATTTTATTACTTACTTGTAATAAATAGTGAAAACAGTAAATACAATTGTACTTGTAATTCTGGTTATTATTGTATTATACTTTTTTCTTTTTTATATCGTAACTAATTTTTTTTTCTTCTCTCTGTTTATTGTATTGTATATGTGTGCTAAACATCAAATAAATGAGTGTCTATGTCTATGTCTATGATGAGTATGAAGAGTGTTATTGGGTTTTGGGTGATTGTGTCTGTACTGGCATCGCTAATATCCAAGTGATATATAGTTTAATCTCTGTATTGTATATTCCTCTTTTGGGTTAAATCTTAGCGATTATGTATCGGTCAACCCGGTACCTATTCACCCAAGTAATAAAATACCTTACTAATGGTGGTCATTAATGTCCACTTAAATTAATTTAAGGCCCCAAACAACACCGTTAAAAACTTTGCTTTTCGAATAGTTTGTACGGCGACCCTTACAAACGCGTGAGGAATCTGTAGGACCACCAACTATTTAAGTTATTTAGGGACAGTCCCGCCTGTAAATCTTAATCGGTGTCCGCCATCCGCCGAAAGTTTGGTGCAGTGAATCGTGAAGCCCACTAATAAATCGTCGATTCTGCGGTGTAGCTGATATAGGACATAGCTGGTACATTCCACGGTATACAAAATTACAGGCGCAAAATTAGGGGCGTAACGCGACGCGAATGGGGTTTACACTTTTATGATTTTTTTAAAGTTTTTACGTGAAATTGAATGTTTTGAAGTTGAGTGGGCTTACAGCTTAGTTGGTAGTACCAAAGAAAGAAAGAATAGTCATTTTTTTCATTAGTAGTTCAGCACTACGTTCTGCGCTGCAAGTGTTGGGTTCGATTTCTTCAAGAAAAGCATTTGTGTGACGAAAAAAAATGTTTGTTCTATGTCTGATTGTTAATAATGTATTATATGTATGTTTTTAGAAAAAAAAGTAGTAGGTAAGTATATAAATATATTGTGTATAATTTCCACCAATATAATATATTTATTTATTATTATTTCATAATATTTATTTAAACTTTAGGAACACAGAGAAACTTTTAGTAACGTCATGATGTACTATACAATAACCTTAAAACATTAAATTAAATTATGCTGCAGCTGTAAAGGGTATTTGTTAAATACATAATGTTGAATATGAATCTAAAAATTAATAAGTAGTCAATAACAGTAAGTCATTTATTTCTCTTAACATAAAGTTTACGGTACATTATAATTATATACTCAAGTTAAGCTGATAAATCACATCTTATTTAAGGTTAGGTTTGAAAACGTGTTGAGCTGATATCCTTCTCAGCTGTGTGTCTGTGGTGAGTCGATAGCCGAAAGTCCATTTTATGGGCAGTTACGATACGAGTACACTGGAGAATTCTTTTTTATTTACCAGTTCACACTGCAACTCTTCAGCTTAAAAGTTTAACAGCTGTGTAAATACGAGTTGAATTTGTTGCTTTTTCTCAACTAACGTGTTTTTAAATACTTTTCACGTAGATACGTGTTTGTAGCAAGTTGTTTTATTTTGTCTAGTACGATATAAAACTAAAAAGTTCAACGGAGTTGAGGTTTACCAAGTGGTAACCCAAATAAAACTTTGGAAATGGTTTATTTACCAGTATGGATGATTTAATCTAAGGGCTTAATCTAATCTGATCTTATCAGCCTCTAATGTTCCCGCTGTAGGGACACCGGCCTACTGTCGATAATTGAGAGTGAGAATGGGTGCTGTAAAATGTACCACGGGAGCACAAACCGTAATGGTAGATGACACATGTTATCAAATTTTTGGTTCTAAGACAATGTTTTCCTTCAGCGCTTCGAGAACGTGGTATTGAGCACATAATTTTTTCAAATAAAAAACTCATTGGTGTATGTTTGGGTTCAACCAGCGACCTTTAGATTGAAAGTCGGCGTCTGTGCCCCTGGGCGACCACGCTCTAAGGACTTTAACGTGTAAATACTAAATTATTAAAAATATAAGTATAATAGCTGACCGGGCCACGCGTTGCTGTGGCTAACGTTTTTGTCATACGATATTATAATTTGCAATAAAATAATATTGCGATCATAAATTGAGATGTGAGCTATCCTATCTTTCAAGTTGGATCAAACTGCACACGGTGTACAAAATTGATACACAAAATCGGTTATTGTGATTAAACCATGATAGCTAGATATATGTTCTCGCGGACTTTTTTGTAGGTCTTAATGGGATCTACAAACCCGTAGTACATCATTTTGTTCTATTGTCAATAGTTTCTGCAGCGCACGCAAAAATAGGTTTTCGATTTTACACCTTGTGTTACAAAATAGCAATTTACTTACGAATTCCTAATTTTGAAAAAAAAACATAGCCTGTAGCCTTTCTCGATAAATGGACTACCCAATACTGAAAGAATCATTCAAATCGGACCAGTAGTTCCAGAGATTAACGCGTTCAAACAAACAAACAAACAATCAAACAAACAAACTCTGCAGCTTTATAATATTAGTATAGATAATTGTTTTTTACGGACAACATAGATTAATAAATACGAGGAATTAGTACACTTTTCATTTTAAACTTGAATAATTAAGCTTCTAATAATTAACAAGATATTTATCGACCATCTGCGCCCAACTTTTGCGAGGGTTACTCTCCGAACAAACTGTGCCCAGAGACATACAAGGATCCGTGACGGTTTTTACGATTCTGTTTTGTCTGCCTTAATATATAAACTATCTATCGGATGATATCCAAAGAATAAACAGCATAAAACCATCCCTTCTTTTTTTTTGATGCGAAAATCGGAGGCACTACTAAAACGAGCCAGTCTCAGCAGCATCCAAAAGACATTATTAGCGGGTATCATAGCTTAGTTATTAAGAGCTCTGTCTTCTGCTCGGTAGGTCGAGGGTTTGATTCCCACCCAAAACAAGTGTTAATAATTCCATCATTTATCTAGTTTCTTTGTGAAATGTCTAAGAATATTTATTTATTATTATATGATACATTTTTAGTAAACTGAAATTTACGTTATTGAGCACAAAGTTAGTTCGGTCATGTATTTCCATCTTGGAAGTTAGTTTTATATGATGGTAGGTCTCCATGCCATGGAGCATATTGCGTTCACATATTTTAAACTATCTACTACTATTCTGAAGTTACCGTGAACGTGACTATTTTAGGAATTTAAGGTTAAACATAAATTATTTCAAGATATTCAGTAAACACACAGACCAATCTTCACTTGAAATCTATGGTTAACGTCTAGAATTCTAAATGATACTGCATTCCTTGTATTTTTCTATTTTTACAGCCAGCAACATTACCTAGAACTATTTGCTTAAAGGCAATATAAATGAAAGATATTCTTATTGAGAGCGATCAGCAAATAGCAATTTCTGTCATTATTATGGCCTAGGCCAATAAGAAGAAATATTTTTTATATGGTTACTAGAAGCCTAAATCACGTCACGTAAACCTACACAAACAAGCTGGTGCTACTGACGGAGGCTCTTGCACACGACAGGTGTGAGCTGATGAAAATAAGCTATATTAATATTTCTTTGAAAGATATTTCAAGACGAGATCCGAAGTTGATAGCACTTGCAGGTGGCCCTAAGCAGTAGAAACTGAAATGCCACTAACAGCTTGCCCTTTTAACAAACAAGATCAATCCAGTCATATCGCGCGTGTTGCCTTTATCTTTATGGGGAACAAAGACTGATGTTACCTATTTAAAATAATAGATTAAAAAAAAAAAAACGTTAACACACTCATACCTCTGCACTAGGATTCCCTGTGTCGCAGATGGCATGGACAAACACAGAAACACAAGACAAACACCCAAGACCCGAGAACAAACTTCATGCTCACCACACAAAGTGTGCCCCGGCCGGGAATCGAACCCGGGACCCCTCGCTTCGAAGGCAGGGCTACTACCAACTAAGCCACGGAGCCGTCAGATTGGTTTGGGAATTAAATTTGAATGCATTATCATCAATTAGGATTTTAGTTTATTTTATCCATCTTTTAATACTGACCGGTGAAAATATAATAGCATCTAGCTTCAATCGCTAGTTTTGATCTACAAGGTCCAATAGTACTACATTGTTATGGTAGTCTAACGTAAACGTCATTCTACGTCACTGTGACGTAGTATGAAAAGTTGACAGCAAAACGAATCCAGTAAACTGTCCTCGGCCGCCAACTTTACGGTCCACGTGCAGAATTACAATTAGTTTATTAAACGGTCCTGGTGTTCTGTTACTGGAATTGGGCTTCTGTTGTTTATTTACTGGGCTTATAAATTGATTATGCTCGAGAAATAAATGTTTGAAAGTTTTTGTACCGGTGTTTTTTCGCACGAGAGTTAGAGGATATTTATTTTTTATATATATTTATTTTATTTATTCGTTTAATTTATTTGAGCTTTATTGGTTACTTATCACACGTTAAGTGCTGTTTTAATACGTATCTAGGACTTAATTGATAATTAAATAGTTACTAAACTATTATATGATCGAAAAGACGGATTTTCTGACCAGCTTCGCTGAAACAAGAAATTATTGAGAACTCCAAATAACCCGACTGCATAAAAAAAATCTAAATTACATTTAAATATATCCTTTTAAAGACATATAATATGTTTATACTCAAAACACCCGAAAAACATAACCCTCCTTCTGGCGTAGTCGGATAAAAAAAGTCTATTAATTTTAACCTAATATGAATTATATTTAGCAAGTAAACAATCCAGATTCATTAGATATAACTTTACTACTATAATCGAAAGTAAACAACCTTCTGCTTCCAAACTGCACTGCATGCTGCTATGCTGGCAACATTTCCCAACCACCGAGCAGCAGCCGCCATGGTGGGCCGTAAATATTAAGGCTCGCAAGTGTCATGGATTTATGTCTCAATACCGACCCTTGCCACCTACCACTACAGCCTTCTTTTATCGTTCGATTAGTTCTTTAATAATGGCGCTTGGTCACGCTAGCTCAACTTTATTAACAAAAATATACCACCAGCCTTAATATTCAGAAGGCGCTTAGTAGTCTCTAAGAATTACTTCTACTTTTGCGTCTTATCAGTAATGCATTTGCGTGTACTGGGTATCCTTATTGGGAAACTTCGTATGCACTGGAAGTGATAATACTTTTTGCCCGACAATACAAAACTTAATAATTCGCAGGAACCTTGAAAACGCTCATGAATCATCAAGCATTCACATTTTGCTGTTAAACGACGCAGCGGTGTAAAAATGCCATAGAAAAATGTTCCAGTTTTTTTTCCAATTTTCAACTTTTCGAGTGAGATGAAATATATTTAAATACTTCAATTGTAAACACAACAATAATTAGCGAATTGGTCTAGCCGTTCTCGAGTTTCGCGCTTAGCAACACATTTACTTATTAATTTTTATTTAAATATCAGAGCGCTATAATATTATCCTGAATTATGTATCTTTATAGACATAAACTAATCTCAACTACAAAACTAGTTTGCGAGACGTTAGACTGTCCAACTAAGCCTTATCAAGGATTCAATTCTACCGGGCTCCACTCCCACTAAAATATTTATGCCACTATCCAATCCAGCTATTGGTTTCTTTGCAATTTTATATACCAATTCTTGCAATAAAAGTATAGAAAATGACTTCTCTGCCTTCTCTTAATCATAGGCATCAAGTTTAGATAGTAAGAAATCAATTCTAGATTGATATTTTAGTTCTCAAAAAGTTCTTAAAAAAGGAGACAATAATTTTCATGGATTGTTGACATCAAACCTACCTTAAGATAATACTTAAAAGAAAAACACTTGTATTTAAAAATACTAAATTTTGTATGTATGTGCAGTTCTCTAACTATGGGTGTATAACTAGGTGGCAGCATCTACATTTGTAGATGCTGCCACCTAGTTGGTGTCGTCTGTATAACTAGGTGGCAGCATCTACAAATGTAGATGCTGCCACCTAGTTATACACCCATAGTTAGAGAACTGCACATACATACAAAATTTAGTATTTTTAAATACAAGTGTTTTTCTTTTAAGTATTATCTTCGGATCTCATGATCACTCTTTATAAAATCAGATTCATCCTGGATCACCCAATGTATATTATAGTGCAGTTCAGCACTATAATACACAAAATAAGTTTTGAACCTAATATTATTATATAAACTCGGACTCGCACACCAAGAGTTTCGTACCACCGATTGTAATTTGGAATATACGCCATTAGCCCGCTACAGCTTATGGTTATGTCTTCTGAAATGAGACAAACAGGTAAACCACGTATATCGGCTATATAATGGAGTTCTCCATACCTTTATCTCCATACCTTTACCTACCTAAAAAGTCACTTTAACAAATACAAATATATTTTGAACGTGAACTTATTTAATCAGTCATAGATTTAAAACATTATTCATTTAACGAATTATAAGACTAAAATACAAAATTGAACGATGGTAATCTTGTGGAAATAATGGAAGCAATATTCAATGCTTTATAAAGTTAAGTAATAATTTTATCGTCCGAGCTGTCTCATCAGGATAAGTGATTGCGGACCAATTATGCAAAAATACCAGACTATAATTCTCCTACTTCTGCCATACTATGTCGTAGGTAAGTTATGAAACGTCTCATTTCAATGGTGATATGATTTATGTCCTCAATTACTGAAGCCCCGCTGCTTTACGCCTACAGCCACCTTGGAGATATTTTGCCGAATATTCAAGATTGTCGCGACATCGGCTGATATTTTGGCTTCTGTCTGCGTCTGAAGATTTAAAATTTTTAAAGGGAGCTAGTTCATTATTGCATTTTATCCTTTTATATATAATCAAATTTGGTATGTTCCTGTGGGACCGTGTACTGATACCCGTAATATAAGGGAATCCTGTTACTAGCCAACACCGTTTGTCTATCTGACCTTAAAAGGCTATATATTTTGTTGACCTTTCTCCAATACGTAATTTCTATCTCCAATCTGTACCTAATTATGGCAGCATAACACATATATTATTAGTTTTTTTGCCCTGTCTAATTAAAAATTATTAGCTATTGGTCTGTTCTCTAATAATAAACTTATATTAATGAATTGTTTTTGTCCTTAAAATTTCTTAAGTCATAATGCCAACACTCTAAACATAGTGTATTTCGTGCATAATTTTGTAGTAATAGTTTTTAGTAGTGATCGGACGTAATAATAATAATCACAGAGTGTAAAATAGCACGAACCTTGGAACAAAACATATTTTTATAAAAGTATTTCTGAAGTCTATAAATCTGCTAAGAGTTAGATCCTAGCTTAGGAGCGGCACTGCACTACTTTATATGCAGAGTACTTTAGAGTACTTTCTGAATGTGAGAGGGTGCTGAAAACATCTGTATTTTGTCTGTGACACTTTGCATGACATTCTTTATGACTGGGAAAGTAGTGTTTCAGATGTTTTTTCACTTTCAACCACAGATAATAAAATGAAATACTCTAAAAAAGATGGCGTTTAACGGCTGCGTATATCTGTCTGTATGTAAAACAAAATATATTGGTACAAGACAAGTAGTTTTATGAGATTATATAAGAGTGATTGTTATTATATGAGAGTGATTGTTGGCAGAAACCGGTAAAACCGTTTTAACAAATAGAAAGCTTTTAACAAAGATCCTAACAAACAGAAGTAAACAGAAGTTTATTCAAACTCATAATTCTCAACGTTAAACATAGTTTTGGTAAACTTCGTGTCGATAATAGGAAATAAAATAAGAAAGGATTTATTATACGGTACACTAAAATAATTAAATTCAGTAAACAAAACATCGATAAAAACAACAATTTCACGTTCAACTTTATATCTCCCCTTTCATCATCGCCGGCCATAATATTGAAAATGACAATAAACTCTACCGAAACAAGCAAATATGAATATCTTACCAGAAATATTTGCTTCTCTATTTTTCGAGGGGAAAACGTTGCCCTACGTAGCGGCAACTTTTTTAATCGCCTTGAAAATGAAAGGGCTTCGCTGCGGGGCGTCTTCGAGCAAAAATATGAGTAAACTTTTCAAAACAACCTGAGAAGTTTCGTCACAATCCATCTACTGAAAGTGGTGACAACGTCAAGAGGTAAAGGGAAGACCGCATTGTTTAAACTTTTACACACAAGGGCACAATTTCTCAAATAAAGAATACGAAATGTCGAACAAATGGTAGAATAACACAATATGATTTCATTTGACATCATAACATAATATCAGGACTACGTAATTATTACAAAATTCTGATCTGTCATTCAATAAAAATGTATATAAATTAAAAAAATAATTTTGAATAATGAGCGTTTACAAACTAAAAAAAGGTTATTTTATTTTTTTAAACGTTTCCTCATTACCCCTGCACTAGGATTTCCTGTGTCGTACAAGGCACGGACAAACATAGAAACACAAAACAAACACCCAAGACCAGAGAATAAACTTCATGCTTATCGCACAGAGTGTGTCCTAGAACCCCTCACTTAGAAAGCAACTAAGCTAAGAGCCGCCTACTTATTTAAGTTTATTGTTTAGCTTGCAAACTTAAAAATATATAGGTAAATATAATATAAGTCTTACAAATATATACGAGCACATTATTAACTACGTCACAAACGCGTTCATCCACGCGTCAAGAAGCAAAGTTTGTGTTTGGCTTCCTTACTTTGAAATAGAACATTCGCGAACGTGATTATGGAATTTGAGACCTTTTTGTAAAGGGGAAACTTTTTTTTTGTAAAAAGGTGGAGCAATAAGTAGCTCAATCAAATTGCATTATCGCCACTGCGACTCCGGCCAGTAGGGTGGACGCAAATTGAATTACAGTCCGCAACCTCTGTCGGTCTTAAATGGGAATCGCCTTTGAGTCTTGAGCGTCTGCTCGCAACACAAATCGATAGTTTGTATAAAATGGTATATTACACGCTTAAAGATCACACATACACACGCACTTCCTCACAAGCTGCACCCTGCAGTTAAAAATCAGCATCATCACAAAATCTCAAAATAGCGAGCTGTAATCAATTCCATTGCCAAACATTTCTAATGCTAATGTAGTACGAGTCCCAAGCCGCGCTGCTCGGTCGTCGAAATAAAATACATTAAAAATACACCAAATAGGAAAAACATTTTCATTTTAATCTAACCTATATGCTCGATGCAACAGGCTGATACAACAATATGACAAAAAAATTGGGTGTGGCTGTGTCGTGGACATGGTCGTGTGTTTTACGTGAATAAGTGACATAACAAATAATAATATAAAACCCTAGCAAGCGATGCGTCACAGTCCTCACTTAACGTCACGAGTTCTTTGATCCTTTAACTATCGAGTAAATTTTGGGTAGAGATTATAGTTATGTAGCTGCAGCATCAAACCGAATCCCGCGATTTTGTTGTCATAAGTTTTCTGAATTAGTTACTGCCAATAATAATTAAGGCCTATAAATACCTTAATTTTTTTTTACGATCCATGCGAATATTATTCCGAGTCGATTTCTTGCATCGATTGTTGTTTTATTAGAAAAAGAACTATTTCAATTATGTCAGAAAATAACTTTTTGCTGTAATCAAATAGTCGAAATGACAATCAAAGCAAGAAATCGACTTGATGCAAACAAATAGTACTTTTCTTTTGAGGTATCGCTTTGTTGATTGCTTCAGCGGACATTCCTCGGTCTGGGCTTTCTTTTTGATTCACGACATTTTATTTGTAGAACGTCTAATTAAATTCTTAGAATTCTTCTGAAGACCGTTTAATATGTTTTTACAGTGATTTAAAATTGGTACCCAAATATTACAGTCAATTGTTGACAGATACATAATGAAATATCAAAAAAGTATAAGTCAGAAATCTTTTATTTTCGTTGTTTCATGTAATTCTTAACGTCAAAGTCACTTTTTTTAGATAATAATGTATGTATCTACGAGATCAAGCGTTTTTATTACTTAAAAGCTTAAGCGCTTGATTGGATAATAAATAATTGTATACTTGCCTGAATGAGTTGAATGTTTATATTTTTATGGCTTACGATTAACTGCTGTACGCAACAGTACGAGTTTTTCAGGTTAATGAAATATGTAAATTAAACTTTAAATCTCAGATTGCTATTTCTCACATGTTGATATACATTGTGGTTACATAATTTGATTTTGAGTGTGAATACTTAGTCATATCTATGCAATTAATTATTTTATTTTATTAGTCGAGTACCATATTTATTTCATTCAAATATGTATCTTAATTAAACTATTTTTAAATTTTCAGCTGCAATTTAACATATACTTATACCCAGGCCAAAAAATATAACTTTACATTTTTGAAATAAAAAATCTGTACGTCGCTTACATTAGTTACGTAATACGCTCGTTTTAGTGCTTCATGTGAAAGTTGTGGTTTCCACAGACTTTCTAATTAATACTGAACTAATCACGCATCCCGTATTAAATATTCTCACAGGGGTAGATGGTAGCTGTCTGTTGCGGTGGCGCCCTCTAGCCGCAACGCGCGCGCAATCAGAGACTATTGTTGAGTTGTGTCTACTGTGTACAGGCACATTTTCACTGGTAGACATGCCAAGTGGTGGGTAAGTCAACGCGAATAAATCGACTAAAACAGGTGATTTCCTATTTCAAATTAATGAGATAAGATAAGATCAATATGGTATTGAATGTAAATAAGTAGGGCTGTCAGTAAAAAATCTTTGTTAAATTACCCATACCTACTTATTTATCTGAGAAAAACTTAAGCCTAACATCTTACGGAGTTTCTCAAAGTTCAGTCCTGTGAATTGTACTTAACAAATTACCACTAACTTCTACTAACTGTAAAATGTTTTCATCCATCGCAAAATGTCGCTACGGATACACGCGACCTATCGAATCAGACCAATCTAATTGGTCTGTCCAGTAAACATTTTTCCTAACCAGTGGCCGTGGCCAGCGTAGACAATCGCTTTTAATTGGTCGTACTATTAATAAATAGGCAAAGCACTTCCCACATAACATCGGTATTATATAAATCGGAGCCGCTTCGATCCATAATAGATTTTTAATGCTAGATTTGAAAGCCAGGCGTTAGTTTCCTAAAGTTAAAAGATCACCGTAGAATATAGACATCAGCAATATTGGCACATGGCATACCGGAAGATTTCTACGATATACTACTTATGATGCGCTAACAATTGTGAGACATTTGTGTCGGTATAATCAAGCTCAGACTCCCACCAATGAAAACGGTCGTAGTCGGGAAAATCAGTGGCAAGATTCAATCTTTTATCTGCTTAGGCCTTAATGTAAATGCACCTTACTATCTGCGGTATCGAAGCAACTATAACTTATCCTGTGGTACAACCTACAACTGTGTATAAGACAAGAACTCATTTTCATGAGGACTAATTAATCTTGGTTTTAAAATCAGAGCTCTTTGTAGCATTTTGTTTGAACTAGGAACAAGATACTTAGTGCCTTAGATTAGTTACGTTTAGTATTGAAATTTATATATAGTTTAAATTTACGGGTTATAGGTATACGTATATGAAGATGTTGATATTTTGGTATATCTATAGTCGGATCTGAAAAGCATAATCTATAAGTAAACAAACAAATTGATATACAATAGAATCAGCAAATAACAGAGCTTGAACCTAAAATTGCATAAACTTACCCTTCTGTTTCACAGCAGGCATTAACACACAATCAAACAACAGAAACAATCAAGCCTGATAGTTAACTTCATATTCACGACACAGTTTACCCCGGCCGGAAATCGAACCTGGGGTCCCTCGGGGTTCCTCGATTCGCAGGCAGGGTTATTAGTAACTAAGCTACGGAGCCGTTAAACATCAATGAGTCACTTTGTTTTTTTTTTCTTATATTTATTTGATGTATGCTCACACCTTTTAGTATTAAATTATACTTAAGTTAAGCCATAGTTAAGCCATTATACCTATTTGTCATTTCCCCTAATTAATCAAGTAAGTATAATACCGGTTGAGAAAGTTTCAAACTCTCACGCTGAAGGTTCTCTATTGCATTTTTTTATTATTTGTTAAAATATCCGCCATATTTTGTGAAAAACAGCCCGCTGTGGTTCATTGTTAAAAAGATACAGCCCAAGGCAGATATCACAGACGTCGTAAGCTCATTAGTAGCGTTATTTTTTCCTCTTTGGGTATGGAAACTTTGAAAGAATAATCATTGCAAATAAAATGTAGGAGATCTTTCAAAGTAGATTATTGATACTCAATATGCATCCCTTGCAGGAAAATTGCGGACACCGCTTCGAGGGTATTTAATTAGACGCCTAGCAGTAAATATACCGTGAACTTACCGATGTAGGGAGATTTTTAATGACGTGGTTCATTTCCTCGTTATATCTAATACGGGTATATTACGCTCTCCCTACTTTTTATCGCGGGTAAAAGTTATAAACAAAACTTTTACCCGCGATAAAAAGTAGGCGTAGGCAGATCTTCATAGGGCCACGTTTCACCTTGTGGTTTACTATCGTGGGGAAGTAGATATGAAAAATAATGCGCTGATCGCCTCTATACATTGATGTGATGATACATCAATGCCGCCCTTGTTTTCCCACGAACAACTCAGGTAACGCTTTCATCCAGTATATCAATCGTAAATGACCGAACTGCCAGAACAAATCTTATACCAATGAAATTACGTACAAGTCCGGGCTAATAAAACAGTAGAATTAAATTAAATATACTGTTAAAGCAAAAGCTCGACTACGCAAAAAAAAAGCGTTTTCATAGCCCGAATTCATACCTCCAGTCAAATTTGGAATAAGTTTAGAAGTTATTTGGGAACAGATAAACATAAATTAAAAAAATATATATATTTAACCTATGTTGTTGTAAATGTTCATATTGTAATACCCTTCATTCAATTCAATTTATTTATTTTATTCAATATGTTACATTTTATTAATACAAACATATCGAGAATATAAAAAGTCTACTCTATGACAATAGCTTAAAAAAATATTGTACTACATGAGCAGGTTGTATTATTATGATTTTGTCAACTTACAGTAAAGCAGAAATAACTTACAGTAACAATAACAGTAACAGTAATAACGTACAGTAAAACAAATCTTACTTAAATGGTTATAAAAAAGTAAAAAATATCCCAACGCGACCTAAACGAATAAAGCTTGTGATCGCCATGGTTACCTATATCCAATCAAAATCCAGTTAGAGATACCGACAACACTTTTAACAAAACGGTTCACGATGTAATCAAGTGTGGTCTGGGCTTGAATAAAAACGGGTATGTTTTGTGTTTGAAGCGTTTCCCGATACGGAATTGGCGATTGGCTTTTCGATTCAGTCGATTCGCTCTTTTAAAACTCGACTACTAATTTTCCTTTTGAAGGCATAAGTAGTAGGGATAGTTACTACCAACTTAGCTACGCAACCATCTTGACATTTAAAAAACTTTTGGCACCAAACGGCGGGGAACAAAATGCATGAAAACAATGAAACTGGGGCAGCGCTCTCTTTTGTTTTATTTCTAGAGAAAGCTTGGGAGCTTTTAGAGGAATGTGCAGTTAGTTGTTTGCAAAAATATCCCATCCGAGCTTTATGTTTAAAAATATTGGGGCTGAAAAAAATATATTTAAAGTTCTCGGAGGTACGGTATAATAAAAGAACACAGAATTTAAGTACGTAAGTGAGTATTATTTGCATTTCTTCTTAAGATCTTAGCCTAAGGGTGAGGGAAACCGTTGTACTAACTCAAGTTCTAGTACTAAGTAAATGTCGAAATTATTATCCTTTAAATAATTAAAATCAGAGTAGCATTCATTCTTTAAGTTAATATTATGTACCTCTTAGATCTCGCGGTCTTCCTACCTCTTCAACCTCTATCCAACCCTCTATGGAGAATTACAGATAAACCTACAGTTAGTCTGTCTGTTCTTCTTTTAAAAATGTAGAACCGGAATTTTCGCAGAATATAATATTATTATTGCGACTGTCCCAATAAAAAAGTAATAAACGCAATGACTTGACTCAATGTGAAAAATAAAGTTTCGCCGGTTTATGATTTTTTTTTTATAATGATTTAATATATTTATTATACTTAAAAATTTCAATATTATCACTTAACTGACATCTTTATCCAAATCCATTCTCCCCAGATAGACCGCGCAATCGAAATAAAACTTTGCTATTACTTCGACAAAGGGTCTTCGAAGTTTATCCCACAGTCGGGTAAGTTACCCGATCTCGTGTCAAACAAGGATATGCACTCACAAGGGACCAAAACTAATCTAATGCGAAACTTGCTGCGGATTTAATACCGACGCAAAACTGTTGGTAAGTTATATTTGGATAGTAACTAACTGCTAAACTGAAATTAAGTGTTTCTATATGCAAAACATCAAAAGCTGTTCACATGAAAAATCCTGTTTATTTGTTATATGATCGCTCCTCGAGTCTGTACCCAAAGTCAAATAAAAAGTATGTCCATTTCATGAAACATTTATGTACCTAGGTACAAAGATGGTGTCGTAATTATAAATAGATGTTTAAATGTTTTCTATGATAATCTTGGTTTCGACCCCAGAATACATATTCAAAGTCGATCTTTCGCTGGTTGACTTCTGTGACTACTGACTTTTCAATTGCACCTGATGTTTCCTCGGAACTCGTCGTGGAAACTTGATCATTTTTAAGACCCTTTTGGAATGAAATTTATCGAGACGGGTGGTGCTTGGGGAGTACAGCCGTATCGCCGACCACTCCACCGATGCCCGAATATATTTTGCTCTTCAATTTTAAGAGAAAAATGGACAGGTTTGGATCCAGGGATGTGTTTGTGTAATTTTTATTTAAGTTTTACAAATCGTATAACTTTTAAACATTTTCAAATTATCACCATGCATAATGATTGTAGAGTAAATTTGACGTAGTAATAAATACCTTGTAGTATATATTATTTGTGTTTGTTATGAGCATATTAATAACGACAAATAAAAATAATACAATTTTCTTTCCTTTTCAGTGAGTCTGAAACATATCAAGCAATAAAATGGTCTTATTGGGATATTTTGGTTAATAATAAACTCAACTAACCTTCGTTGAATTAAACAGTCTGACATTTCAGTTTGACTCGTGATAATGAAAATCATGCACATGCACAGTAACACACATACATACATATCACTGAATACATCATTGCGGTCTAGATTGTCATTTCTTAAAAACTATTTTTTTGGGTAGAAACTGAAATTTCCTCAAAATCTGATTGCAAATATGTAGGCTACGGTATAAAAATAAAATAAATTACATATTAATACACATATATTTACATGTTATATGGCTAACACCATAGCCCAAAACGAACCATTTCCATTACATCATTTGGACTTGGAATCAAAAAAGGCGTACTACTTACCCACGTCCTTAGTTCGTACATTCAGTATACTTAATACTTTATTATGGTAATACCACGTAAAGCTTGCTAGCGCAGCGGTATGAAATAATGGTATCCACTTTGGAACTTGCAGTACCTGTTATACGTTTATTCAAAGTTTGGGCGAAGTATCATATTATTTTGCTAATTTACCTACTTTCATGTCAGTCAAAATTATTGTATAAATAAAAAAAGTTTTACATACTGAAGGTATCGTTCCTTTTTTATTATTCTGGTTTTTGAAATCAAAGAAATCCATTCAAAGGATGCCATAGACGTTGCAAGCTACTGGTCTAAAATAACTCAATATACATAAGTGCATGCACGAAATATCGACCCGATCACGAAATAGAAGATAGTACGGTATAACTGCTGAAATCATGCTATCAATTAAATATCATTTTCAAAAGCTAAAACATAAAAACTGACTGGAATGTGACATACCTGTGTGCAAGTAACGTGTTTGTGCACGTGTTACGTGTAAATTTGACGTGTCCAAACGATACTCGAGATCTAAAGGAATAAATGAGTTTGAGGTTTGTGTTTTGATTTATGTAGCCATATAGAGCATTTTAAGTATGTTACATTTTTCCTAAATATTTAACTAAACTAAATTCAAACGAGTTATCATATTTCACTACACATTTATTCCACATTTAAAACAAAAAATGCTTTTACAATATACTCGTAGAATATACACCAGAAGAAGATTCATTTACTTCGCTAAATGAGGCTTAAAAACGCGTTACTAGCCCGCAGCCACAAGGGTTTCGCATTAGTTGTCTCAACAGCTAGGATCAGAATAGGGTGACCAAAAAGCTCGTGGATTCATTAATCATATTTAATAAAATTATGAACTAAGTCCGCCAATAATGTACTAATTATCTTTAAAAAAGAATAAATTGTTTTTGTTTTTTGAGAACTATAATAGACAATATACTAGTACCATAAATACTTCAATCATATTATATGTAGTTCATGGGAGAACTACACGGTAATTAAGTTTAAGGCCAGACCATAAAATTTCTGTATTTTTCTCGCATTAATATAATGCGTGAAAAATATAGTGAAAAAATAAATATCACCAACAAATTATTTTGAGAATTTATTTTTTCAGACTCGTGAAGCTGTGTAATATTTTTAATTTTTTTATAATTGTTTAGTAATTTTAATAATATCAAATAAAAAAATAACAAAAAATTATTTAAGATTGACATTTTAACTTTTTCAAATGGAAAAAATATATTTTGCGCCCAGAACCTCCATTTGTATTCACAGATGACATCATAAGCAGAAACAAAGGGGAACAATGCCAAACCACGTACGAATGCATCTGATTTGCCAGCTGAGACTCTTATGCGACCACACGCGCCTAGCGTTGTTTTGTTCCAGTGTAATCCGTTAAAATGCACCACACAATCTGTATGTTTTGACACAGGGTAAAATTTGTTTTGCAATAAATACTGGGGGCAAAGAACAGATCAGAAATTAGAACAGATCTAAAAGTGTGGTGGTTCAATGCAATACTAAATCATTTCTTGTACCACATTGCTCGCATCCCTACACGTGGCCCACCTCTGGGTCCGCGGTCAAGTATGTAGTTACATTGTTGTGTTTCAATGAAAGGGTGTGGGTGCCGGTGAAATTACAGTCACTTGAGGCATAAAGTCTCAGAGTGACGGGTGCAATGCGTTGCGATATGGTAACAGGGGTAGACCTGAGTTGTATTTTTATTATTTATGAATAAAATAAAATTTAATGAGATTATTGTCCACCCGTGTGATTATGACATTAATAAAATCGGCATGTTACGGTATTGAATACACTTGTTTGAATTTCACAATTACCGTTGTTGTGGCTAAGGCGTTGGCATTCAAACCGTATGTACTCGCTTTATCACTTCAATAACATTGAAAATGCTAACAAAATATAAGTTTAAGTAACTGCAACTATATTTCCATACTAACAGTTGATAAACATACTTAACTTCAGTTATTTTCAAATGAAGGTGCTCATACCTACATCAGTAGCTCGTTTGTTCATACTGTATGATACATGAGTTCCACAAAATATACTTTTATAATTTTACTTATAGTTATGTACTTTTATACATTACCCGAATGTATAATGGTAACTCTAGCGGTTGTTAATTATGCAGTAGACCGCACGCTCTCAGGTGTATGACGATCATATCTGATGGCCAACAGTCTCCGTTTCTTTCTAGTCTTCTATGCATCAAATATAAGCTCGTTTGATTATAAAGTGATAAATGCTTGAAATAATATATTATATATGTAATCTGAATGTATAAATGGTGACCCTAGCGGTCGTTAATCGTGTTTAGGGCGTGATGCATGTGTCGTGTCGCTGACCGCACGCCTGAGGTGTTTGACGATCATATCAAATGGCCGACAGTCTCCGCTTCTCTATAATCTGCTATGCATCAGATATTATCTAACTTTACGAATAGAAATACGATTTTTCTAAATAATACAATATTATAATAGAAAAGTCTTTTAAAATTTGTAAGGGGTGGCTCGAACTTAATTAAATTAAATTATAATAGTTCAAATCAGTGAAAATAACGATTTTTGTTGTATGTGAACGTTATATTGGAGAGATTCAAAATATTTTTTCGAATACTTGGGCGTTTATACGGCAAATTCTCTCATTGTCTCATTTGGGCATATTTGTTATAGCGTGCCTTAGCAACATAATGAAAAGCCGGCCGGCCTATTGTGTTGTACTCGCAAAATTATAGTTCAAAATTAGTAACAATTGATCATGTAATAACGTGGAACCATTTGTTTTGTATCGGTTAATCGCTTCGACAAACAATCATTTTCAGGAAGGTGTAACCGTATGCAAACTTTAATATGGAAACCAGATCACTAACATAATATATAATAGCACATTATTTTTTATAAATATATCCTATAATCTTATTCATATAACTAATACATATTATTAACCTCTAGACACAGAACAATTGAACCTACGACATACGCAGAACTACTGAGCTGTGAGGCAAGGCCATTTCCCAAAAAACATTATAACTCATTTTGTCTTACATTTATTTCGAAATTCTTATCTCCACGCACTGAAATCCACTCGCAGTAATTATTCAAGCACATCTGTTTGTTCACATTGTAGGGTTTTTTTTGTTTTAACTTCCCTTGGAGATATGATGCTTGAGGAAAAACTCTTGAATTTCTATGTGCGAACGGTAAGCGTAACTTGAGTATTGCGATCATACTACTTATTTCAAGGTAATTATAAATCTGATATGAATTAGATATAGTATACTTAACAAAAGAAATTCGATAGTCTGTCTAGTTCCAAGTTGTATTCATACGAAATTTAATGATAAATTTCAGTTACCGCCACAATGTGCGCGGTAACATTTATACATATTTATTTACTCACTAAATTGGCAAGAACTTTCATTCCACATTTTTATTCATGTTGATGCAACGTTTAAAACAAGCGCGTGTCCAACAACATCTACGTTTAGTTCATTATAAACCAACTAGCCGGCTTGTAAGCTAAAAACAGAAATACATTATGTATCTATTGCATTGTTTTAGTGGTCTAAAACCACTGGTTTGGGTCACATCGGTTGAATGATTTCAAAGTCTATAAGGAACATTGGCAGTAACAATTTTTTTATTTTAAAAAGGCTTTAAGCTGTTTATAATGGCGGCTGTGTGTCATATTATTTCTCTGTTTTTTTCGTCTCAATGCGAAGTACCTCACGGTTCGCTGAAGACATGGATTACACAGGGATTTGCTTTTACGCTCATAAAAATAAGATCTTTGAAAATTCCAAAGAAGCGCATGAACACGGGGACAATTCAAGTTATTCTGGTGTATAATTTTCTTCTCTGAAACACTAATGGCTTGAAAATTATGGCAGTTCATCAAAATGCTAATGGTATGATGACTACTGTTTATTTTAATATTTTATGATTCACTTTTTATATCCTTTTGCCGTCTGTGATTTGTTGTGTACTAGTACGCAGGCAAAGCCCTGATGTAAACTGGTTATTGTTGCACATAGACATTCATAACACTAGAGGTGATGTTGACGTACTTACCGATGAACAAACAAAATAAGTTAAAGATGAACGAGCGCTTATAACGCGCAAAAACGGGCAAACACGCACAAAGTTTTGGTTTTGTCTTTTACTTCATCGTCACTACATTCTAAAGTGATTAATTTTCAATATTACAGAATAAAAACACATTAAATTAAATTCTGCTCCCAAATCATGGCAGCTTCTATTTTATATCAATTGCCATATATTACGCGGAAACATAAATAAAAAAGAAATTGGCCGTGGCCATCAAGAAATTGGCTGCAAAACAAAGAAACAGTGGCGAGTCAGACAAATGTTATGGTTATTGTCATTGCCGTTTCTAACCACTTGACTCGAGTAGTTGGCAACACTTTAGTTGGTTATAAGGATAACAGTTGTATCGATAGTTCTATGCTTCATATTTTTTACCATTGTTCGTTTCCAACCACCGCACCCTTTTTTTCTCTTCGCGATGTAGGAAAAACCCTACAATTAGGAAATTGTAGATGATTTCGGTAAAAAATACGCTCGCTATTCGCTGCGCGCAAGAGATAGCGTTATATCATTAATTTACCTTTTGGGTAGCGAATCCGTACCCAAAAGTAAAGTAAGCTACTTTTGGTAACGTATACAATTTTATCAGTTGTAGCGGTCTCTAAAAAAACTATCTAGCAAAAATCTATTAGTCATAATACAAGCTATTTTATTTTCACAGAATATGTGTTACTGTGATTAAAATACCAACGAATAATAAATAGTACTATCGGTGGTGTTCGGTGTGCGAGACTTAAACACCTAGACGGTTTATGATGTTCAGAACTTTATTTTTATTAGACCGCTATTATGTCATATAATTATATATATTATTTAATGTAATATTTGTAAGATTATTGTAAATGTATTGTTCTTAAAGCTAATATTTGCCATGTTCAACTCCATTTGACAAAACCAAGTGTTCTTTAGGCCGAATAAATGACTATCAGTATGAGTATGGGACCAATCATAATCATACCAATTTCGGAGTATACCGCAATTCGTATCACGATAAGCTGCATAAGTAGGTACTTTAACGTCTTTCCAAAGCTTCCCTATCTATTATTGGAATCTGACGCGAACGCAGTTATAAGGGTCCGTACGCACTATACCGCGCTCATTAGCTTTGATAACCGCAACATTTGCAACACATTTTTGCCGTAGATTTTGATGGCGCCATTACGTAGAACGATCGTTGTCCATCGGGGGACTTTCGATTTAATTTGGCCCAGCCGGCGACCACCCTCGTGGTTAATTTGGAAATAATTATAGCTCCCTCAATGCAACAAAAAGATAGGCAAGAAATGTTTCCCGTTTTTGGTAATGTTGAGTCCGATGCGGCAACTAGTTTGTTTCTTGTTTACAAAACCTACACAACCTACTCATATCATTAAAGCTTTCAGTGTCTCGAGGGTAGAATACTAGTCAGTCCCTGTATCAAACTAATAGGTATTCTGTGCCTGCATTGAGCTAATGGACGTCCGTTACTATAGCAACATTGTTTGTGGGACAAAAGTGCATGGCGAGATTTTATGCGATCGTAATTACATAACGAGCTGGCGGCCTACAACAAGAATGTTGCTTTGATTATCACCCTTTTTGCATGGGATGTTGGACGGGTTATGCGGCATAACTTATGCCGGATTTCTGCTGGCTCAAAAGCCCACGTTGTCCCTTCCGGGCGCCCGTTGCTTTGGCTGGAAACAGCCTGCAGTCTCCTGCGAACGCAATGATTATTACGCTACGTCGTCTGAATGACTACGGACTGGCCATTGCTCGCTGACTCAATTTGGTTATTCAAGCCATTTGGTCAAAAAGGCGTAAATTGTATATGTATTTATTTTTAATAATTTATTTATTGCACTCGTAAAAAACATATGTTGTGTCTTGAACATTAACATTACAACTTCAGTATGTATTATAATGTTAAAACATGGTCATAAAATATAACAATACAAATCATATAAATTATTATAAATCAACACAAATTTGTCCATGTGTCCTAAATATATGCGATTCATATAATATGATTTTAATGAAATATTATTATTTGAAATAAGTGGCTTATATTTTGCACAGCGAATAAGCATTGCCATCCAACGTGGCAATGCAGCCAGTATTTTCACATTCAAATATTTTAGTGTTTTAAATATTTTTATTTATTATGTAAAAGTGATCACTTACCTCACACTATTGTTTGTTCTTCAAGTAATCATCAGTAAAATATAAACACTCTTCCAACAAGAAAACCTTTTGTTGCGTATTGGATAGGATCTGGGAACATCAGTTCGCAGCTCGTAAAAACCGAATAGAGCAATATATATCGATTTACCACAAGCCCATTCCGCATAAACACTGTTAGTAAAAGCCATGTAATATAAACACCATATATATGAGTACATCTTTTTGTATATATCGTGCGGTGAGATTGACTCGGCTAGCATTGTTTGAAGTTCGCTTGCAATCACTCAGAGTACGCCGTTTTGTTTAGGGATGTGGTAGTAATATCGATGAAGAAGTTGCAGCTTTTATTGCCTGTTAGAAAATAGTAACACATTTGGTGCAATAATAGGGTCGATTTTATGTTAGACTATCAGCGCGGTGTTACCCACAAATTTCCAGGATCAAAATTAGCCTATGTATTATATTAAACCAGGATATAAGCTATCCTGGTGCCAAATTTCATCCAAATCCGTTGAGCCGTTTGAGCGTGAAGGTGGTACAAACACACACACACACATTCATACATAGAACTTTCGCCTTTATTTAAGAAAAGAAGAATGTAAATGTAAGTAATATTTTTTTATACCAAACTCAGTACTCAATGTTCTTATTAAACTCCTTATTGCATAAGATTTGAAGTATCATTTAGACAAGACAATTATTTACACGCACATGTTGGTAAATACTTATGCAATAACATTCACACAAGTAATGTCAAATTGCAGTAACTCTGCTTTCACTTACAGAACAGAACTTCATAATCGATAGCGGTAGCGGGTGTCACCCTCACTATTTCCCGTATGATATGAAAGGGATAGTACGGGGTAGTTATAAGAACTAAAAGCGCAGTATAGTTTAGCAACGGCTGATACCACAAAAGGCCTCACAACAATGTCTAGGCGCACAAAGAGATATGACGGTTGCATTCAGAATTTTAATAAACTATAAGGAAATTGCTATTGTGTATTGTTGTTTTCTACAATCATTGAGGTATATGTACTTTCAAATAGTAATACGAGAATTTGATTGAAAGTTTAGGTGTGTCCAATGTTTTATTATGAAAAATTCCAAAAAGCTCAACTTATTTCCTCTTTTACGTCAAAGCAATAAAATAAACAAACGTGATTCATATAAGATCGATTTCCATCAAAGCTACCTTAGATAAACGTACAAAAATAATATAAATGTTTATCTCGCAAAAATGCGTCATTATTCCCAGTATCGGTACAGATTAAATAATACGTATCGGTGTCAGCTGTCTGAACCACTGCTACCCCCACCCACCCTAAATCACTGCGGAAAGGGCCGCGACCAGACGAGCCTGTACCTAATAGTCCATTTGAACCCTAGACAATTTCACACCGATGCCGATTCAATTTCATTGTTCTCAGTGGCTATTTTCAGGGATTTAAAACGAGAATCGAGTTAGGGTATCTTTCAGTCTTTGAACTGTAGGAAATGTAATTTACAGTGGGTGGGTTGATAGGTTGGTTATATTAATATTATTAATATCTGCTTTTATATTTGCCACGTTAGTCTATTTCTCTCGATAGGTACCTATAATTTGTGATTCTTAGATAGATGCGTCTTGGTATGTTTAACGCTACGGCTGAATGCGATTCGTTTTGTGTACTTACCGACTTACTAAAATATTGTAATCGTATTTTTTTCTTTGTAACTGCCTATTCACATCGTTTACAAAAAATGTATTTTAATATTATAAGTAGTGGATATTTTCGTGGATACTATGGTGAGCTATGATGAGTAACTATAATTATACCAATAATATAATTAAGTATTACAGTTTGATACTCCAAATAAGAAATATTGTACTTTTCGAAATGCATTAGGCATTTCGAAAAGTTTTCATATTAATATAATAGTTAAAGAATAATAAAATGTCTTCGATCGGGAATTCTTTGATTTAATCTAAGCACTGTTAAAAAAATCCGATGTTAAAAGAAGTGATGTATCACAACTTGGAATATTAAAAATCAGAAAAAATTCTCATCAGCTAACACTTGTCAGCGATACTCGCTCACGCGTTTTAATTTATCATCCCCACTTTCCATTCCCACCTAGCTCTTAGTTCTATGATGGGGCGAGGGACTCTTTGAGATGTCTTTTGGGAAATCCTCGGTAAAGTTACGCTTTAAATATTTTAATAAACTCGTATTAAAGCCGTAAAAAACACTTTGCGCACTCGTTTTTCCCAAGTTGCGACACCCCACAAAACTGAAATTTTGTGGTTATGCCCGTATAGGTGCAGAGGGTCGAACCGGGCGTTTCATTATTCATATTGCTTTGTTTGAAACTTCAGGCTCTGTTTTGTACATGTTTTGTTGTTTTTGACGGCTCAATTTTGGTAAAGTGTGTACCAGGTTCATGATATTGTGTTTTTGATTGTGAAGTTGACTTCAGGAATATTCCGTTGTCCTAAGTAAACGACCCAGTTACGAAGCCTAAATAAATTCAACATTTCTCAGGCAAACGTAAACTTTGATTAATTTACCAGGGAGTAAGGTCGTAATGTGTTGAATCGGTAGGCTGATACTATTTAAGAACCTTCTATTGTTTCTCAGAAATGATAAAGATTTGGAAAATCCCTTTTTTGTTTTCAGCGTTGTTAATTTATAATTTATGATTACTCTTATGCTTTATTGCATTTTACAAAACTTAATTGCTAATTAATATTAGAGAGCAATTTTTTTCAACTAAGGGTAAATTAGTTTGGAAATAATAAATAGAGTATTGATTACATGTAAAAATCGTTAAATCGTGACTTCAATACCTTCAAAATAGCAAAATACGCAATTTCATTTTCTTGAATGGCATATTTTTTCTAATTAGTTTGATTTAAGAACCAAACTAAGATTTTGATAAAAATTCTATGGGACCAATTTAAAAGCATATCCTTTCAAATAAAAAAAAATCCAAATCGGTTGATAAATGGAAACGGGGAACAATAAAAAATATAGAAGCATCCGAATGGATAACGTTCCTTTTGAAGGCTTTTAAAAATGGCGTCAAGCAGTGGTACACTCACATTGCTATGCTACGGTGGAAGGGCGTGACCGGTGAAATTACAGGCGTATGAGACATCGCGATGTGACTTGGATCTTTTCGTACGTCATTAAAAGAGAACCAGAGTAGTTTTTCTGCTATTAATGGGCGGCTGTAACTACTTAGCATTAAAAGGGTTGTTAGTCCGTCAACATTGTAACATAGAAGAAATTAAAAAAAATTGAGTTTAGTAATAAAATTTTCTGAACACTTCCTAAATCTAATTTCCTATGAAAAGGCGTAGCAGTTCGTTTGACATTATAATGGACAGCACATGCAAAAATATGTAAGTATATACACTTTCTACGTTCATGTAAAAGCATTTTCCCGTCTAGTAAGACAAGTGTTACACCTTTATGATAATAGTATACTGGGTGCATAATGTAATAGCGTTCTAAACGACTAGGTAGGATTTTGTATGGAAAAATCCACGTAGATTTAGGTTTTTATGAGATTTCGACTATAAAACTGGCTGTGTTGTGAAACTGAAGAGTTTGCTTTTTGTACGGGAACATCTTAATGAAATTCTCAGAATACAAAGTAAAATATTCCGATCAAAGTCGGATCCGTACATGAAAGATTCAGTATCAATAATCTTTTCATTATTTGTTAATATATTCGCCATGATGATACATATTCTTTGAAGATTTCAGCTAGCTACTTTAAATGCTTGAAAAGACCCTTAAAAAAGTTGGGTTCGGGGGGTCACTTTCGTCCCTACACGTCCCTTAGGAGGTGCTAAAGAAACAACTTGAAGTAACAGTAGAACTTGTACGAAGTTCGTCCAGAGAATTGCTGCCACTTCACTGTCTTCACTTCACAAATCTGCCGTCAAGCAGTGGTGCACTCGCATTGTGGAAACCGGTGGAAGGTGCTGGTGTTACATCTTTATCTCGAGTGATGGGCGCAACAGGATGCGACTTGGGTCTTCTCATATATATAGGACGGGGACAACGGTCCTATATATATGTTATGGGCCGAGCGAATCACTTAACATCGGGTACGCCTTCAGATCGACAGATTACTTTCGTTCTATAAAAAAGAAAATACAGGCAGATGTTGTAAGTTTATTAATAAAGTTTTTTTACTTTGAACATCAAAAATGATTTTTCTACTAAAACTACAAACTTTAAATGACTGACAAACTGCTTTTTTGGTTATCGGCAGCAGAATATTGAAGGGTGCGCTGGGTGCTTTGAAATACTACACTACGGTCAAAAAAAAATCAATACACGTAACAAAATAGCAAAAGAAAATAAAAAAAAAAATTTCAATGAAAAGAGTAGGTAACTAATAAAGATAGAAATTGACATAAACATTTAGAAAATTACTCTAGGAAGTGTGTCGCTTACACTCTGTTTCGCAGTGAAAACACAGGATCCGAGGATCGATGATTTGCAACCCTCGATAGCAGACTCATCATTTACTAAAATGATTTATACGGTGATTTATGTTACTGCTCTGTCTGTGTTCACACTCAATTACTGACCATTCTCATCATACTGTTGTTTTTCATTTTTGAACAAATAAATATGATATATTTTTAGTAGGATGCCTAAATAGCAATTTCAACTCGGCCATTGTCTATCCTCACTTTAAAAGGATTTCTCTATTTTCATTTTCTGGCTCATTACCGGGTTTCAATTTAGCGAATAAAAAATGGTGCATAGCTAATGGCGCATAGCTAACAAAATAATATGGAATACAATTGGTGAAACGAAACTATCGTTATGCCAGTCCGAATCGGGCTAAGCACCATTCGGACTGGCACTTTTGTTACCTACTTATTTGATTAATTATCATTATTTTCATAATATTTTTAGTACTTAACGTTTTAATAAACAATTATAAATTAATAATATACTACATATCTGCAACAGAATAAAACTTTTTACAATACTTTTAATGACTCCATCACAAAGCATTGGAAATTCGTCTCTTGAAAATCAAGCGTTCGCCAGAACGATTTTTGTAGCCTCAAAAGTTAAATTCAATAACGTTCGATGAATAGCTGGGCTGCAAACATTTGCAAAGCAATCATTCGATTATAGCCCGTAAGTGCCTGGCAATAAGAATGGAAAATCTTGTTACCAACTGCCAAGTAAGTGATACTAAATGGCATTACTGGCGCAGCGGCTGCGAGTAAATTAGATTACATGCGTTCCTAAGTTCGACTTTTGATTACCCTTTGATATGGACCCCTTTGTGTTATATAAGGCAAAAGAGCAAAGATTTTTTCCATAGAATAGTAATATGAAAAGAATACATTATGTGTAGATACAGTTAGTTTATTTGAGGTCACATCACGGGTCGCAGCTAATATTAATAAATATCAATAACATACACACTAGAAGTTTTGTGTTAGAAAAAAAGGATACGGTAAAAATTCGCATTTATATTTTTGTTTTGGAACAAAAATTTTTGCCGATTTCAGCAAATATTGTGTGGGTGAGAATGAAAAAAAGTGGATGGAAGTTAAATTGACAATCGAATAATAGATATTGATCCAGTTATGTTTCTTTAATGAAACAAACCTATCATAAAATATATAATTTATGTTATATTTTCCACTTACCTGGATAAATTCCTTTCTTCGTAGAGCTCAGTCAGCATGTCTTCCAAATCCGTGGACAAGGTGTTCAGCAACTGAAAAAAATACAATTTCAATAATGCATGATTTTTCAAAGTCGCTTATCAAGCTTCGGTACTAGCAATTGTATTTGTATTAGTTATTAGGACATCCGCCATAATAATATTAAACTTGTAAAAATTTCAACTAGCTTTTACGCTTCAAGATCTTCTTGAAAGGGATTCTTAGACACACGTTGTAGGTCTAGGAATATGGTGCCTTTCTTTTAAGCACAAAACTCAAAAATGTGTTCACCACCATCACATCGATCCTCATAACAATTACATGGGGTGTTGCCACCAATCGACCTTCATAAACAGTGTTTGTAAAACCGTTCGGCAAACGTGCAGTCAGCAAAACACGTGGGGTGTGCCGCGTGGATGAGCAGAGGCTTGCGAAGAGATTTTTATTTGAGAAACTTTTTTTCACTCCCACCCTGTCTGCAAACTAAGCAAATACCTAACACTGGGACGCAGAGATAAGTAGCGCGGCAAGCTTGAGGGGCTGTAGAAATTTGAATTCGCATAGACCATAGAATTGGGGACCAATTGTTGTGCCGTTGTTATGTAGATTTACACTCTTGATTTCTCTCTTTAGAGCTTTTTGTACAGAACAGTTCCTTCTGAGTAGTCGTAGCAGTTATTAAGTTATTAAGTTATACGCCAAGCAGTAATGCACTTGCATTTTTTCGTTAACATAGAACAAGGACCAATATAATGTTAAGTTAGACGAATGTTATATTTTTATTTTGATGCGATCCAAAGTAAGGAAAGGAGCTGAAGGCCCATAAAAATGCAAATCTCTTACCGAAGTCTGAAATTACATTGCGTTGCGCCCATCGCTCTGATACGAGTACACCATAACATTACATAAGAAATGTACTAACGCGTAAAAATATTTGAGTAGATAATATGCTACATCTATGTGATATTATTGTACATTTTGTACCACTGACCTATCAAACTTTTTGAATGCATTTATCTTTGGGAAGAAGAAAAACGATATCTTAAGGTTGCTGACTTTCCGTCACTCCAGTGTGTCTCGTAATAAAGTAAATACCTAAACCTGAGGCTGCGGTGAACAGAGTTTAACTCATTTCCCGAACAACGTTTCCAATATGTAGGGGTTCGAATGGAAATCGAACAAATCAACGAGAATATGGGGATTAAACTGAATCACATTGTACTTGTTCTAGTACACTGTGTTATATGTATTGTGTGAATATTCCACGGTATAGGCCAACAATGTCCTACGATGCAGAGCGGTAATGTTTGAAAAACATTACCGCTCTGCATCGTAGATTATTGTGTCCAAACAATTGTTGTGTCCAAATTATTGTGTCCAAACAAAACGTTTTTCAAAGAAGAAGAAACATTAAATTTTTAAAATAGCGTAATCGTTTTGTTTTTTCTAATGTTACTTGTGAACCAGAGAATCCTAGTTAAAAGGGTGTATAAGGGGAAAAAAAGATTCTTTTTTTTATTATAATATGTGGCTGTAAATAAATATTAAAAAAAAAAACATTTTATGTGATAATTTGGATACTGCGATGACGTCTACTTATTAACATTCGAAACTTTTGCATATTCCATATTCCTGTCTGTATCTACTATTGAGTGAGTACCTACTTTTATTTTTGCTTTGAAGTCGAGGGGATTCTTGTAGTTATATAAAAGGCAGATTTTACGAACACTCATGTCAGCGCGGCGTGTAAAAGACAAGTTGAATTTGCTTTGAACCATACCATTGCATACCATTTGCATTTTTTTTATGATTTCACCATGTTTCAAGAAATATTGGATATATATCCATATGCTTTTGAAACAGTGAACCTAGTTTGCCGAAAACCTACTTAATGTTTCCTTTAGAAATCGTTTGCTTAAAGATATGAGCCAAAAAAGTTTTGTGGTAATATAAGCTAAATAAGAACATAGAGATGTAGTTGTGTAGGTATCAAAGCAATGAACCGACTTTTTAGAAGTTATCTACTACTATTATTTTATTTACCAATTACTTTAAAAAAAAGATACTATTTAAATCCATTGTAGCCAATGTCACGAAACATGCATAGGTTCTAAAACAACGCTTCTCATAAGTAACTCGCGTTGCTGTATTCTGGTGTTAAGATGTGAGTGCCGGTTAAATTACATGCACATGAGACATGACATCCCCGTCTCAGAGTGATGAGCGCAACGCAATGAGACTTGGGTCTTTTAATACTTCTGGGAGGACCTGAGTTGTATTGCTGTTGTTTATGGGCGGTGGTAACCAATTAATAATAGGTGGGGCGCCAGCTCATTCCATCACTGCCATCGCATACGAAAAAAAACAGCGCGTAAAAATCAGCGCCTACGGAAATTATCACAGCAACCATGAAAGCTCGTAATGGAATCCAAATGCAACAATCCCCTCATATACGGGATCTTTTTATCACAACCATCACTAATTGTCCAATTATGCGCCATTTCCATTCATAACCATGAATAAGTAGGCATTATGCACCATATTTTCGTATGAAAATTCGTGTGTATTGAAAGTGTCAATATTCGAATTATCCATTAACAGGCACATTCGCTTTGAATAGAGGTCGACGACCTCTTGCAAATGTATATCAGTTGCCAAGCAACGTGAAACAAACAATAACAAAACGCGGAAGGATATTCCTTGCGTTTTATTTTCAACGAAATGGGGTCTAATTTGAAAGTTCATGATACGGTCGTTGTGTCGGAAAAGTGGGTCAAGAGGTGAAATCATTAGGACGATAGGCGATATTGATTTCGAGTCGAAAGTTAAACGAATGGAGATCACTCACAGGGTTCTCTTGTTGGCAAAAATCCGGACCGCTCCAAGGTTGGAATCAATATGAAATTCGTATCTAATAAGTATAATTTCCTATTATTGTAAATAATATATAATTCCGTATTGAAAATGCCTGTTTTAAGATTTCCCGTATTATCCATATAAGGGGGAATTTTTGTGACTGGAAAAAAGGAGGTTATTATAAATTCGATTGTATATTTTGTGGACCGATTCCGATGATTATTTAATAATTAGATACCTTTACCTCTAAGGCGGTCCCATATAAATCTCATGAAGCAATTACTCTTGACAAAAAATGAGTATATGTGTGATGAAAGTATTGAAGTTGGCTTATTCGAATATCAGTCAATTATTTTATCTTATGTCGTCTTCCGCTCAAGTTAAAAGTTTATGTCTCCCTCTTTTTATGATTCCACAATGCCCTTTATGGAAATATTCCTTTATACACTAATAAAATGCAGTGGAGTCGGTTCTAAAGTTAACGAGCTTCGTCTAATTGTTTGGAAGTTTCGTAGCCGGGGAACGATGACATTTCACTGAAAGACTTCTTTTATAGCCGGGAGGCATTTGCGAATGGGAGTTTTGATCAACGGAGAATAATGAAGTGCGTGAATAATCTTCTTATTATCTACGTATTTTTTAATGCAATGCTGATGCAAATATGAGTTAAGTTTAGTATTTTATAAGCAGCACCGTTTCTACGTATGTTTATATGCATTTCTGATGTAAATATGAGTAAAATTGACTACCTACTATATAAACAGCAATGTTAGTATGGTGGTCATGTAACAAATTTATGTTGCTCGCGTCCGTAGGTGAGTACCCTCAGAGTCCCTACACGTGTCTCCTAGGTGGAGCGAAGAGAGCAACTCAAAAGATGCAGTATTATAGAATCTGTGCCAAATTCGTCCAGAGAAATACTGTCACCACACCTGGTAATCTACCGACAAGCAGTGGTGCACTCGCATTGCTGTGTCCCGGTGGAAAGGTGTGGGTGTTGAAGAAATTACAAGCGCATGAGAAGTTACATCCCCATCTCAATGTGATGGGCGTAAACGCGGTACTAATTTCTCATAATTCAGTACGAGAGCACTGGAGTCGTATCGCTGTTGTCTATGAGCGGCAGCAACCTCTTCACATTAGGTGGGCTTCACTTAACATTAGATCACTTTATTGACATAAAAAAATATTCTGTGATGATAGGTTTTTGTTTTAAGCGTATGCAGAGACGTGCCGAGCTTTGTTTGCGTGTGTGTGGGACACCCACATAGAGCTCAATGTATATTAGTCTAAATACAATTGAAATTGATATAAATTTAGTTTGTTCAAGTATATTATTGTATGTAATCTTACAATAGCATGCAAATTTTGGCTTATTCAAACCATTCCTGATATGTTTAGGAATGAAGCCAAATTAGTTTGAGTTTAGAACCACAGTTTATAACATAATACAGACATTCCTACATTAGTTGTAGTTACGAGATACAAATTATCCCCGCATCTAAAATCCGTAATCTTCAGTCGCTACTTGAACCATTAAACCAACGAGTATTTTTTTCACCTATTTTGAGTCACAGTAGGAAAATTAAAAAGTTATGCTCGCTACGGCGGAGAATCCCAGGTAATGTTTTTTGTCTTTTATAAAACAACAACATGGTAAAGTCAGGGTCCAGCTAATTTCCCCTGGTATTGACTTTTCGTGTTCGTCTCTTTGCCCTGTCGTAGTTTTTTAATTAGTCATTGAATTTTCTGTCCTTTCAAAAAGTTTTGTGTTGTGTACCGTATACAGGTTGATTCAATGTTGTAATGACAAAGAAGAATAAAATACAAGACACTGCAGGCAGATATATATATATATATATTATAATGGTAGCAGGGAATGACCAGATAAACGAGTAAAGACAAAAATAGTTCTCTTTCAATAGGTAGCATAGCACAGCATTAATAAAAGCAATAATATTATATGTATAGGTACATAGCATACCTATACATATAATATTAATAATCTACACCATATAGATCGCATTGAAGATCTTGGTAATGGAATATTTTGAGCAACCTAACCAACAATTAGAGAGATCGGTTTCGTGCAAATTGTTCCGGATTCCGTTATGATCTCTGTTTCTAATAGGCGCCTATATTTTAGATAGAATAAAGCTATGGTTGTCTTTGATGCTGAATTTATAAATGTTATGTCTGCTGCATACCTCCAAATTGATTTTTCAACGTAAAAAACCATACACAAATATGGCCCACCATATTTTACCTCACTTGTCAAACCAATATGGTACAGATATTCAAAACGAAAATAAACTGAATATTCATTTTCCTATAGTTTCACCGCCACAAAGTAATTTTCATTCCCCGTGACAAACTTGATGGTAAAGTAGGAAATTGAAAACGTCAAATGCACCCAAGCCATCCTTTGTGGTGGAAGAATGAATGCCGTGTGTGTGGACATTGTCGGACGTTTGGCCTCAGCATGAAGCTGTTCTAATCGAACGTGTGGTTTGTCATTTCCTGTGATACACTTTGAACAAAGTAGAAGCGTCTGGAAAGTTATATTATGCTTTATATTGCAGTTGATTTGACTGTGAATTCTTTATAATTACTCCTTTATTTACGGTTATTGAAGCTAACCGTACTATCTTCTATGACCGTAAGACCTTCCCACTACAAGGACACAAGATCCCAATCACGTCTTTAAATTTGTTCTTTAAGATATGTTTTTTCTGAGAACGAAGAATTTTGTGTATATCTAAACACATCTAGATTTAAACCACTGGGCTACCACCGTCTCAGCCATTATTGCGCAGTATTTAATTAATGATTTAAATTTTTTGCACCCTACTTTTTTCTCTCTTGTTATACATATATCGGTTTAAAATGCTGCTTTTTTGCTGCCCATTCATTAGTGGAAAAATGTGTGATGTCGTTTTATGTCTTACAGGTAAATAACCGTAAATATCCTGATCTAATTACCAAAAACCTACACACAGATAACCGCTATGGAGTTTCGGCGATAAAAAAGATTGTTCTCTCACTAACTACGTACTTAATCACTTGAAACTTGAGTGGATACAACTTATGAGTCTGAAGCACGCGAGATGCATCTTACGGCACACACACACTTGGCTGTCTTGAAAGACTTATCTTGAATCAAGTGGTTGGTCGATCTCACTCACTTTGTAATTAAAACCAAGCCGGTAGCCGGTCAATAGGCCAGGGTGGAAAAAATTTTCTATGGTTTAGTTCCAACTAAATTTGTCAAGTGCGATATCAACTCGAATAGCAAGGTTTCGGTAGCTAAATATCAAAAACGTAACCATTCAAGTTTCTTGTCAGTCAGTCTGTCCGTATGTCACATCCATACTGCTCAGAGGCTATTGACACTATACACATTAAAATTTATCAATTTGGGGCCGCTTTCCAAATGATAATCGAGGTCTCAAGGAATACAAGAATTTGAGTTTACTTTCCCCCTTTAGCCCATGAACACAAATACAAAAAAAAAATCTAGTGCTCAATTTTTCTATAATCCGTATTTTTACGGTCAATGCACGTAAGCCGAGGTAAATTGAGCTAATCGAATGCGGAGATCCGGTGACTGACGTCTTGGCCAACGACCAAGGGTAAACGACCCTTAATGTTTATTGTTTTTAATAATGAAAGTTTTCCCATCAAGTCAAGATGTATACTATTTTATTCAGGTTGGGCCATTTTCGTTAGGTTGGGATATAATGACTTAACTTTTTACGAGCGTATAAGAAAACTGGCTATATGCGATTCAGACTTGAGAACTGAAAGTTCCGTAGCACCGATTGTATTTTTTTACTATTGAGATGTCGGCTATAATGCATATTCGTTGAAATTTTCAGCCTGCTAGATAATGCCAAAGATACAGGCTGGCAGACAGATGTTGCAAGTTTAGTAATAGGGTTTGTTTACCTTTTGGGTACGGAAACTTAAAAAAGCTTTAAAAACTATTTTGTTATAATATGTAGACAACAACCAAACATTTTGAACATTCGATTAATTAAAAGAAATACTTATATTATGAATGCGAAAATTTTATGCATGCTTGTTAATACTTAACGACTCGACGGCTAAAAATTGTTTTGGTAGCTCATGTCCTGAATTACACAGGTTTATTATTCAGAAAAAGGGAAGGGAAGGAAGGCAGAGCACGGGGTGCAACTAGTATGTCAATAGATATTAACAAAAACAAAGGTATTATAAACAAACAATTGAGATATCCGAAGATTGTAGAAAGCAATAATAATATTGAGCAATAGCTTTAGTTTACTAAAATATTTTAAAATTATATTAAAATATTTACAATTTTCGAAAAAAAAGAAATCATTCTCATTCATTATTCTCTCCACTGTTTATTTCCAAGCTCATACAATTATTTACAGTGCCCAATCAAATACAAAGACACGCTAAGTTAATATTGAGAAACAGAGAAAAATACAATGAAAAATTTAAGTAATCTGACCTTCATATAGGAACCCCCATTTTTCTCTTCGCAGTGCCGCCTGTAACGGTGACAGATCGACATTTTCCACTCTGAAAAACAAAAACAACTGTCTTTACAATCTGTAGCTAGTAATATCTCCATCAATTGTGTCAACAGAAATTAGGACAAGCACTCTTATTTTTGTTTTGCGAAATAACTAGGTTTGAACGATTTATTCCGCTACCTACATAAATGTCATATATTGCAAATTACACTATTTTCTACTATGATTTTGGGTAGCAATTGTATCTTATTACAGTATGTGAAAGGAAATACGTACATCAAACTGTAAAGCACGTAGAAGACACCTATTAGCTCGTGCAGTTTTAGTTTGAAAACTGAAAACGCCTACACAAATTAATCATCCACAAAATCCACAGTTGAAGAAAAAATATTTATTATTCAATTTCAAGGAATAATGCTTTATTTTAGGGAACCATCTTTCTTACATCGTACCTAAATACGGGCGCCTAATACGGCGTTGATACATACCGTTCTGTGTCACACGAATAAAACTATACTTTGATGGCAATAGAATAAACACCACAGTTCGCTTTACTTGAGAAACCTACGTAGTATCCGTGAAACATGAGACGTGTCGGAAGTATTGAATGAAAATAGCTTTATAATAGAATACCCTGTGCGGGTAAGTCCGGATTTGAATTACAAATTAGTTCTATAATTAACGGAAACAAATGACTTAAATCACAAAAATATTGACTGGCTTCACATGTAAGTTAGTAGTAGCTTTGCCTTCTAATTAGTTAATGATAAACATTTTTTGTGACAAACATAAATGTTTGATCAAATTCACTCAGCATACTCTTATTTGTCGAGAGTATGCCGATCCAGTTACGATCCAGTTAGGACATTAGACTAACATGCAACTAGACTGATCGAGTTCTACATAATTCTAAACAAAACTCGTTTATTATTGGAAGTTACACAGACCCAACTGTAAATTCATGCATTTTAACTTTGAGCGCCAGTTAGAAGTTGTTAGCAATTTCCTAACTGCCAAAAATGAGTGTCACTTTACGAAAAGGGTACTTATAAAAGGTACAGACGTGACTAAAATCCTTAATACTAAGTCACGTAGAAAACTCGACACACAAATTGAATAGGTAAATTAATAACTTTTTAATAGATACCTATTTGGTTTTAAGTATCTATTAAATCAGTATTAAGTCCAAATTACTTTCAAAAGGAGTTTCACTGACAGGTAGGTTTTTATAAAGAGTAACTTAAGATTCTTTTATTTCAGAAAAAGAAAAAAACAATTAGGGTTCCGCGCAAAAAAATGTTTTCCACGTGCACGAAGTCGCGGGAAACAGCTAGTTTATTATACTTTTGTGCTCAACAGTACATCCGTACTTTGAGGTTGGTCGTGCGTATACTCACTATAAACGTGGCCAATTTGCATGTGGGGACGCGGGCTTTCACGAGATGAGTGTTTATGATAGGTGTGTCCCCACCCTAAATATTTATTGGACTTATATATTGGATGGTGCAGCCGTTTTGGTGTTTACGCAAATTGTGGGAAGGGAAAATAAGCCATTTGGTGCACATATATTTTGTGGAGATAATATTTTTAACCACGTCACAAAATGACTATGTTTTCATTTGGGATTTATGTTTTTCTACATGTTTATTACACGATGTCTCAGCTAAAACCAACAAACATTATATTTTTATTTTTTATAATATTACTACTCATAAACAAACATCACACCTAAGGGCGAGGAAACCGATTAATCAAGGATTAATGGGTTTATCTGTAATTTTGTTAATAACCTCAGTCACTTTTGCTATGTTTTCTTTGCAGAATGTTATAGGTAATCAAATATATTTTGAGATTTGAAGTACTACCTACCTTAAAAAAGGTCTCAGATCACCACAATTAAGCAAAGTATTGCATGGGGACTAGATAACTGAGAGAATACTTGTACTTTTTTTGTAAATACATATTAAACACCCAGACACACAAATACTTGTCCTGAATGGAAATCAAACCCACGACATATCTACTCTACCGATATCTACTCCGAATATATATCTTATCAAATATAAACGGATCATCCAAATCGGTTCACAATGGCGAAAATAAGGCATACCAAACTTTAAAAAAAACATCCAGCTGAAATAACAACCTCCTCTTTTTTGAAGTCAGTTAAAAATACATGATATTTTTCAACGACAGTGTTACATTAATTAATTAAGAGCAATTAGTATATAATGAGCTTATAATAATGATCGTACGGTCTGGCTCAAAAGCCCCAGGTACACAATACGTGCCGAAAACGAAACAATGGACCGGTTGATCCCGATGAGATTTACAATTCAAACAACCCCCGGATAATTCTACTTTGAATTTGCTATGGATTACGTAAATAGCGGCTAGAGGGTTCAGTTTTCACTTCTTCGTTAGGTGTGTAAATAATTTGGCTTATGCTTGATCACCCCACCGCTTGCTTCATCGATGGGACTGATGGGAATTTAAGATTCCAACTGCCCAACCAGTGTAAATAGGGGTGGTTGTGAATTTTGATAAATTATTTATAGTAGCGATGAGATATTTTGTCAGCCACTGAATATAAACTTAATAAAAAATCGACTTCAATACTTTCATCCCTTTCATCTTGCCCTTAGGGAGTACACCATACCATTTTAAAGAATCAATGAGCGAAGAAAAGCAAATATGGCTTTTCTTTGCTCATTGTTTCTTTATGACATATGATATTCCAGTTATTTTGATTTAACAACCAAACTATTTAATCGATTTTGATAACAGTTCTATGGGAACAATACGAAAGCATATCCAAATAAAAAAAAATTCTAAATCGGTTAACAAATGACTGTAAATGTAATGTGCTATTAAAGTAATTACAAAGGTTTCGTCTTAAAATCGAGCTAATTCTATATATCTATAATATATGTTATATAGCCCCAATAATGTAATGTTATACGAATTCAAATCCCTATCCGGGATTTATGCGGAATTATTCGATCATATCGGTTTCCCATTTATTTGCGGTCGATGTTTGTTCCTGTGAAACTCATACAGTGTTATGATATTTGTAGGGATTATTGAGAGCGTAAACGGCGAACACAGTGCGTAAATAAGACCTATGTTTTGTCACAAGCGAAGCGTTTAATGAAATAGCAAAGAGTATTTGTCTCTTTCATACATTACATATTTTTAGTAGGGTAAATTATAGCTCAAATACGAGTATGTGGATCGATGCCTCCTGTCAATTTTGCTTATTTTTATGCCAACGCTTAGGTATGAGAACAATGACAAAATTTAAGAAATTAATCTCTGAGGGTCGAAAAGTAGCAAATAAATACATTTTTCAGTGTAGTTTTCACAAGTTATTCACAGTTTATTATTTTAACTGTATGAAATGAAAAATCACATTAATATTATAGAGGCGAATGTTTGTGTACAATACATATAACAAAAATACTATTTTAATTTTATTTATCTATCTGTGTCTGTTTGTTCCATCGAATCTCTGCAACGGCTGGACCAGATGCCAGTGAAAATCAAGCCGAAATAGCTAATTTTCTAAGAAGTGACTTAAGCTACTTTAGTTTAGAAAAAGAAGAAGGGAACCCACAAAAAAAAAATATTCAAATTTATTCCACGCGGACGAAGTCGCGGGTAACAGCTAGTATATCATAAAAATAATGCTCGATGTGCACGTCTTGATTTAAACTTGCCTTTGGAATGAAAACCAGCGTTTATGTAACTAGTCCTCCGTACCAGCCTCTAATGTTCCCACTGCAGGGACACCGGCCTACTCTCGATAATTGAGAGTGAATGGGCTCTGATCTACCACGGGAGCCCAATCCGGATTGGCAGATGTCACATGCCGTCGAATTTTTGGTTCTAAGACATGCCGGTTTCCTCACGATGTTTTCCTTCACCGTTTCGAGAGCGTAGTATTGCGCACATAAATTCACCGGCTATAGAACAATCGCTCTGCTCATACAGAACTACCACTCGAAATAAAACCAACATGTAATATTCGAAACAATACAGGTGTTCCGAGAACTTGCGTAAATTAATTAAGTCAGCCTATTAGCACGGTATGTCTGTATGAAACTCGTACTTGTCATTTCCATTTGTGTACGACTTATTATATGTAGCTCAAGCCATCTTACTACACTTCAGGTACTTCAATATTATGAGGCATTACTTACGCCTTTGTGATTATGCTTGATGAGTATGCAAGTCTGTTTTTATGAGCTATTTTCTAGGCCTGTCATAAAATGACAACTCATGAATGAACATATTTTATTGGACGTCAAGAAATACGAAATCGGCTTAGATTCAGTACAATGAGCGCCCTGATCGCTGAAACTGATTAATGCCCGACAACCTTTGGATAGAGTTAAATATCTGTTATAATATAAAGTAAAGTTACAGGCACTTGAGGGGTAATATCCCTATCTCAGAGTTATGGGGCTTCTCATACGACTTGTGTCGTATTTTTGTTGTTTATCGGCGGCGGTAACCACTTAATATCACTTTAGTCGCATAAAAAAGGTCAGATAAACTAGCCGACAGGCAGATATTATAGGCTTGAATTACAACATTAACAATGTTGTCAAAACAAAAAAAATCCAAGTAGAATCACTTACAAGCATAAGAAAAAACCGTGCAAATTTTTAACAACCAATTACCATATTTAGGCGTAGAATAATACAAACAGAAGGAACCGCGTGGGTACGTCAGGTGAAGCAACGTGCGCTCATTAGTAGGCTCAGTTGCTCGTTTGTCAACACGTTTAGGAGCTGGTGCGACTGACAGCAACTAATATCACACCAACAGAAAAAAGTTGTTTATCGAGACTGTCGCAAATGGAAATGAGATAGAAAATGGAAACTTTATAATAAATTGATTTAAAAGAAACGAAAAAAGGGGGTACAACCTTTTAATATGAAACATCCAATTCGGTCTATAATGGGCAAACAAAAAAGTCACGGGAGGGCGCTTACTTTGATTTAAAAATAAAACTATAAAACCAATATGAGAAATTTGAAAGACATAAAAAAGATTTTTCAAAGTCAGTTGAATAAATTATGGAGTTCTGAGGTAAAAAATAAATTAAAAAAATACAACCGAATGATAACCTCCTCCTTCGGAAGTCGGTTGAAAATTTATTTTAAATTAATGGAATTGTTTGGAAAGATACTATGTAATAACTTTCATTGTATGTTTATTATATACCATCAACTGTATTTGTCTTTTTTGAAATGTACTCATAAAATTCTGTCACAGGATGGTGGCTCAATTTCAGTAATAAGTAAAGTAAAATCTCTATTTGTAACAAAGTAACTGATTTTAAACCGTTGTCGCAGTTATCAATGCGCCTCTAACTAATAAAAAAGATTTAAGAGGATAGATAAATCATTACTCTCCTTACATAAAAAAACCACGAGTCAGTATCATAAAAAATCTTGCTGTCACTTTATCGCTGACAGTGAAACCAGCTCTTCCGAATTTGTCGGGTTCCTTTTTTATTAACACCAATTCCTCGACCAGTAATGAGAGTAATTTTTCAAGAGTTACGAGATGTTTTCACGGAAAAACTGTTTTTTTACGAGACTCTGGGGTCGAATGTTACTTCTACGGTCTAGAGAAAACATCACACACTTGGATTCGAAAGAATAGAATTTAAATACAATACCTAATATGTTTGAAGTGAAAGTAATAGTTTGAATATAACTTCTTTATGGAGGGTCGGATAGAGTTTGAACAAGTGCTAAACTTAGTAATAAGAACGCATGATCCAGTACATATTTATTTAAAAAAGTGCAGTATTTTCTTAAGAATTCAATGGAAGTATAGTATTTTGACTTTGACTTTGATAGTTTTTATATGCTAGGCCAAGTATAAAAAACTTAAAGTATTTTGCAGTTTACCTTTCATAATATTTGTGTTGCAGTTTCTAAGCAATATCTTTTATTACAAGCCGCATAGAAATAACCTAAATATCATGTGTAAGATGAAAATTTTGTACTGAGTGGCATTGCTGTTGTCATAGGCGGGGGTCACCACTTACCACCAGATGGGCCCTCAACTCGTTCCGTAACTTATTCAAATAAAAAAACTATTTTGAGATTGAAAGTTTTTTTATGCCAGGCCACGTACTTGTATAAAAACTTATAAAGTAGTTTGCAGTCTACCTTTCATAATATTTATACGTTTCTGATGATCGCACGTACTTGTGTTGCAATTTCTAAGCAATATCCTTTATTACATGCCAAGCTGTTACACACTGGAGTATTTTGCCTTGCGTAGTCAGTCGACTAGTATAATGCTGATTTTATAAGTATAACATAGTAATAAGTATAATAAATATTTATAAAACTTTACCATTGTCATAACTATTTGAACTGAGCGCTTTCATGAACGTTCGAAACTGAAGAAGGTAAATTTTAAACTCTTCTTTCAAATAACTTTTGTAAGGTTTGAATGTGAAAATACTTTTGAACTTCCCCACGTTTCTATTTCAATCGACATTCCACCCCTTGCGTATGCAGATGGCTTAATGTTCGCCTCAAGTGATATTACCACATTTTTCATAAGATGTCACTCTCATTCCTCATTTCGAGATGCGTTCTGGTACCAACTTTGGAACGTGTCGTCGCTAAATTACGAACTTTTAAGTGATGAATTTTGTTGGATAATCTGTGTTATTTATTATATAATACGTATCTCGCACATCTCCCTCATGAAATATGAAAAGAATTTTTAACACATGTAGTGGATCGTGATCAGTTTTATTATGAACTAGCTGTTCCTTGCGACTTCGTCCTCATGGAATTTAACGATTTTATTTGCGTGGAACCCTTGGTTTCGAAAATAAAAATAGCCTATGTTACTCTTTATAATATCAACTATCTGCCCGCTATCTGCCATTTTTTTTATAAAATAGGGTTGAAACACATAATGTATACTTACACAAATAATGCTAGCTAAAACATAAAAACTGTATTTGACAAATCTGTATCCGTGCAATCTGCGTAAGGAACACAAATATTAACAAACTATACTTAAGTTTTAAAGGAATAAATAAGTTTGAGTTGTGTTTGCATCGCTGATGATTCTGGAAATGATCCATTACCACCAACAATCGTAGTTTGGTAAGGCACGACGTCATAGTCTTCCACAAAACAACGCTGACGTCGCGTTTGACACAACAGACGTCATACTCCGTAGGTCTTTTGAGCCATACATATCAGCATCACTATATACCGAGACTCATTTACGCCTCATCGATGTACCATCACGCGCTCTCTGTCCTATTACTTACACTCCAAAATAGCATCTAATCAATAGCACTACAATCTCAATAACAAATCGCTACAGACCAGCCCGTAAGTCTAATTCTCTATTGATACGACTGCCATCGATCGCTTGTGACACCTCCCTGCTTTGCCTCCGACAGCTCTTTGAACGCAGAGACGTTGATCGATGATTCCTAAGCTACATCAGATTGGTGTGACACTTCAATCAGCCTCGGAAGGCAACGCTAAAACTGTTTTCATGTTTTAAAAGGTAAGTCTACTACTCATATATGTTCCATATTCATGAAAATAATGTATACCATAAATGTGATCGAATTAAAAATTCATACAATATCTCAGATTAGGAATGGAGTAGGTAATTTTGAATACTTAATATTTTGTTTATTTTGCGCAGATCGCCTTTTAGTTAGTTTCGTAATCGTTTATGGTTTTAGCACATTAATCACAATTTTATTTTGTAAATTCGAACGGAACACACACCGGTATGACGCCATCTTGTTTATGCGCGCGAACGCATCTCATTGGTTGATTTGGCGGTGGTGCCAAAGTTTGAATCCGCGAGTTGAGCCGCGATTGTAGCTTTCAGAATTATTCTCACCAGCGCATAGCTTCAAAAAACCAACTCTTCTTCTAAAATAAACATTGTGCCATATCTACTTATCTCAGAATGACCGACAGAATACTTATATTTATTTATATATATTTAGTTCTGATTTTGGGGATCAAGTTGCCCACGTCCGTACTTTACTTTTAGAAAGTACTTTTAGAATCCCTACTAGATGTGGGGATTCTAAAATCACCCTGGGTGTTGTGAAAGGGACAAATCTACCGCCATACAGTAGTGTAGGGTGTGGGTGCCTGTAAAATCACAATTGCGTGATGATGACATGAGATCCAAGTCCAATTCTGAGCTGGATTGCTGTTGTCATGGGCGGGAGTAAACACTTACCCCCAGGTGGGCCTTCAGCTCGTTTCGACATTTACTCACATACAAAAAGAAACTATTTATTTGTTGTAAATACACAATATATCAAACATCTATGTTTGTCACTCAAATGTTTGTCTTGAGGTGGAATTGAACCCACGACCTAAGTGCAGAAAGCAGCGCTACTACCAACGGAGCTGTGAGGCCAGTCAATATGGTTGATATCAAGACCAAACTTAATATAAATACAATAATTCCTATATAACTTTCTCTTTTCCCTTCATATTTAAGCAAAACAAATAATTACATGAGCCATTAATCGCGGTTGTCCATTCCGACCCCTGCAATATAATTTCCTAAGAGTATCCATCTAACTTTTTCTACTTGAGAGCAACCGCTGAAAAAGCATTCGGTACTTTTTTCACCTATGGAGCTCGTGAAGAATTTAAGATCGTAAAATAAAAAGGGGAGCTACCTGCCGGGTGATTTCTGAAAACTGCCGGAAAACTGAGAATTAGAAACTACGGAAGCGCTTACCACCTTAAGTTTGTTTGAAGGGATAACCATGGCTATCGATGTTAGGAATATAATTTCATATTTGTCGCTAATTTGTTATGTTAATTCGCCACCAGAGGCGCTGTCGTTCACTTGTCTATGCGCCGCCAAGCCACGCTGATTTTGTTCATGTTTATTGTCATTAGAGTACCAGTTTGTGTTAAAATAAATAGTTTTGGAAATACTTGCAATTTTACTCAAAAAACATAGAAACTAACATTCGACTTAAACTGTTTTGTCACATAAATATTATATACCACGAATAATCTGGTGTGTCCATGGTACTGTGGCATATTATTCCAAATCGTTCCATTATATATAGAAATGTAGACAGTTCATCTTGTAATTAGGATATAAAATTTAAAAAGTATTTTGATTTTTACATTATATGGTATGTTGTACGGTTAAGGCTGCGCGTTATCTATATGTAGGTACATCTTATATTATATTATACTAGTTGCACCTCGCGGTGTTACCCGCGGTTTTTCGGGAAGTTTCTGCGCAATTTTCTTAATTATTTTTCGGTAAGAACCTAAAAAGTATTATATTAGAAAACAAAAAATAGATGAATGGAATCAGTTAACTCGTTCTCAAGTTTTGGCGTGACCAAGGGAAAAAGGAGTTGATAGTAATATAATATAGATTATTGATGGATAATGCTACTGCATCAAAATCTCTTCGCCTGGTCAATCCAGGAATTTCTAACAGTCTTTAATCACGTTTCTAAATAAATTAAAAAATATATTAACCATGTGCCAAAATTTCCTGTCACAGGTGGCATTAACACAAACTCAATCATACAACACAAACCCTCGCGAACAAACTTCATGCTCTGCCGGGAATCGAAACCGGTAACCTCGCTTCGAAAGTAACGCTAGTAGCAACGAAGCTTACCATAGCTGCATTTTTTATCCATCAGCATCAAGTTCTTTAAATAGAAATGTACGTGAATATAAAATTAAAATTGTCGAATCTAGAGACTTACAAATCTTGGTCTGAGAGGGTTTTATTGGCGGCCGCCTGATATATCGCAGTGCCAATCGTAAATCTGTTGCGGCGAAATAAATAATTTAAAACTAATAAAACGGCCCCCTACTCGTAATGCAGCAGTCCCACTGTAACGGTGCTTGTTCTCCGTGTGAAGAACATCACCACGCTTTAAGTTTATGTAGGTTTAATAATACCACCCCCCCGTGGGTTCCCGCCTTGTCGGGGCGGGGGGGCTTAGTAACCGTGGCCTGGTCCCCCACGGTGAAGCTAAGAGGAACCCGGGAGGGCCGCTCCTTTAGGCTTTGCCTCTAAGCCGAATAGGAGCGGCACAGTAGGTGGCGGTGCCTTATGGGGGGCACCGCAACTGAGGCGGGCTGCGGTGCTGTATGGGCAGCTCCGCAGCTGAAGGTTAGGGGCCGCGGCGGGAGAGGAGTGCCGGTATTACGGTGTGCCGCTCTCCCAACCTTCCGCGGCCACGGCGGGGTCGCCACCGCTGGATGGCGGACGCGGTGGGGCCGCAGGGGAAGAGGAGTGTCGGTATTGCGAGGCGCCGCTCTCCCTATTCTCTGCGGCCGTATTGGTAGGCGACGGGACCACAGACCTGACCCGTCGCATGGGGACCTAGGGCGTCTGACACGGGGTAGTCTGACGTCCTATCGCTGGCATGGTCCCCGAGGTGGTTGCGACGCGCCTCGTGTCCTGGCGTGTCGGGGCGAGGGAGGATGGCATACATTGCCATCCCATGGAGGGTCCGGAAACGGACAGCTGCGGCGGGATCGCGGATGTGTGTTACAACGTTCCCGTGTTCCCGCCACTAAGCGGCAGAGGAGGACACCGTGGAGTTTTAGTGGGTAGTCCCACATAACCGCTCTGTTTCCCCGTGGCAGGGCGGTATGCTAAGACATTTCTCCACGAAAAAAAAAAAAAAAAAAAAAAAGTTTTAATAATACCATCCAAAATTCCGATAATTGCCGTGGATTTTCCTATAATTTTCTTTCTTCTTCTAGTCCTAACAATTGCGAACTCAACAAAGAAATCTGTCTATATATTTTTATTTTATTTATATGACATCTATAGGTATAATATAAACTAGTGGACCCAACATAAATATGTTGGGTCCACCATAGGTATATATAACAAAATCATGGGATATTGTTACTAAGACAATAATTTCAGTTTCTCCCAACTTTTTGGAAATTTCTGGTCTACTTTTCCAATTTATTATTTCCCTGAAAACCTTAGTGGGCCTATTAACCTATGTTGTCCTTAAGTGATATAATATTCGTACTGACATATACTGTTTAAATTATTTATGTGTAAATAAATATTATTTAAAAATTCAAATATTACAAATTAATACGTATATACGTGTCTATAGATCAAACGACTAAGTGAAATTCGTCGTACACAAGGGTTTTAACACAATTTTAATTACTAAACCAAGTCTTTATAAAAATTAGGGTATCTTCCTTAAGCGAAAAATATTCTGTGTATTTTAAGCGACTATCTGTAACATTTCAAAAGAATACATACAAGGAACGGAGCCGTGTAGCCTTCCCAGGTTTCTCTTTAATCTACTTTTACCTAACCCTAAAAACACTAATGTTAAGAACAAGATACTTACCCACAAACATGTGTTCATTACTTAGAGAACTACTCGCTTGCGTAAGTGCAGAACCATTGTTCACATCGCGAGTCGAGACAGAAATCAAATAATGCTAACAGCAGAATTAATTTAATTGCGTATTACCAAACAAAATTCAACCTAAAAATATAGATATATGAATCGAATTGCACTGTTATGCCGATACATGATACATACATATATGCACAATGCATATATGTATGTATTGTATCATGTGTTGCTTTCTAAGAAGTAAATTTTTTTTTGTAATTTAGCCAGTGTAAGGTAAAAAAAATTTATGATAATAAAAATCATCTTCATCTACTTATTTGTCATATGCTGTTACCATAGAATTGTTAAATAACAGATATCATGTACACACGCATATGTATCCTCATAAGAGTGAATAGAGTCCCCTTTTCACTAGATTACACTATCATGTGCCATTAATCACAGCTTAGTTGGTAGTAGCTCTGCCTCCTCACTGTAGGTCATGAGTTCGCTTCCCACCCAGGACAAACAAAAAGAACATAAAATGTGAGTACTACTATATCTAATGTCTGTTTATTATAAGTTCTTTATTTAAAAAAAGTTCTTTATCAGCTATTTAGTTCCCATATTACAAGCTACGAGTATGCTTAGTTGAGGCCTAGATGTCACTGTGTAAAATGTCCGTGAATATTTATTACACAAATTGATGAACACTTTCACCAATGATCGTGAGATGCATGCGCGTAACTATTCTGAAATAAGTCATATTTGATTGAGACATATCTCAAATTGCTTGTTATCAGGCACCATGGTGTATTGACCATTACAACTGGGTAATGGGTATCAGCGACAATGTTCACCAACCATGTAACAACCCCCGGTATACATGGCCATCATTGCCTTCATTATTACAATGACAATGCAGTGAAACTACGCAACATAGTCAACAGGGTGTAACCATTTCTTGGACAGAGCCATTGTTTTGCCTTCTATCAAATTGTCAACCCCCTCTTTCAATGTACGCTTTTTTATAAAGTATACTGTTTCATCCTACACTGCTTTAATGTTTGTTGGATCTCGCTTGTGTTATCTGTGAGGATGTGGTTAAAATACAATGGGTATATGTTTACTGTGCTGATCTTTGTTTTGGTATACAATGCTTGTGGAGCTATAACGAGCGGGGATTTTAACCAACAAATCAGAGACTATGTAATCAACGACAATAGTGTAAGTACAATATTACATACTATTCGAATGAGGGTTATGTAAAATTCAGTTCACATCCAGACATTAAAGAAGCATGAGAAGTTACATTCCCCGTACGGGTACAACCCGATGCAACTTGGGTACTTCAGCATACTTCATACTTCGGCATAGGAGGACCGGGGCATTTTTTGGTGTTGTTTATAGGTGGCAGTACCCACTTAATCCCATCAGGTAGGCTTTCAACTTGTCCCGTCACTTAAGCAACGTAAGTGTTTATCGCTTAATAAAATTTTCCAAAGTTTCCAAAGTCGGACCGTTTGCAACCGACTCCCAAAGGAGGAGTCAATTCGGCACCACCGAAAACCAGTGCTGTAGCGTCATACCGATTTATGCTCTCGCCAAAATTTTTCAGTTGTATTTTTATTGATATTTAAATTTATTACGGTGTTTCACAATTAAGATTTTTCTTATTCTTATTAAATTGGGTAATTTTTTGGGTTACTCAGTCAACTCAGTCATTTATTATCTAAATCGGTTGATAATTGTTTGTTTATTAAATCAAAATAACTGGAAAAAACATATCATCCAAGTAAACGAAATTGCGTATTTTGCTTTCCTGTGACTTTTTTCTTCGTCCGTTGTATACCAATTAGGATGATCTTTTTTTAAATGTTAGGGTTAGCCCTTAACGGTAAAAAATAAAGAATTTCTATCTTTATAAAGTATACTGTAGGCGGTTTTGTCGATTTTTAAATCGTTCGATTTGATTGTTTGCAATCTCCATAAGGTAATTAGAGAAAATAAATTAAACAACGTAAAAAACCTCAGATTAAATTATTCGATTTTTTTAAATTATAATATGTCCGATAATTTTCCAGAATTTAACGAATGTGAAGACTATGCAAAAAGAAAACTTAGTAAACGGACGGTACGCAAGTTTCGCACCTCTGCAGAATGTCGTAAGATTCAAGGTAACTCCATTTACAGCCGAACCCTATAATCTACTAATATATTTCTGGCGATTGATACGATAGCAAAATTGTTCATACATTTTTGACGGATAAAAATGTTGCTATGAATATCTATCTTCGGTCAGCTGTTAGTTAATTATAGGGTTTGGATTTTATTTATTGTATTATTTTTATATTAAAATATATTTTCAAACTCTTTACCTCTGCAGTAGGGTTCCCTGTGTCGCATATGGCATGGACAAACACAGAAACACAAAACAAATATTATGACCCGAAAAAAAACTTAACGCTCACCACACAAAGTGTGTCCTGACCAGTAATCGAATCCGGGACCCCTGGCTTCGAAGACAGTAAGAAACCGTCGTATTGATTTATGTAACTTAATTTACTATTGTCATTGTGCATTGCTTAAGTAATTAATTACAACTGCAAAGATCTAGCTCAAGAATTTATCTCTATCTCTAGTAAGAAATTTGCTGATAAATTGCTTACTAGAGATAGATTTTCGTTACAAAGAGCATGGTGATTAAGCTGACCGATTAATAAATAAAATTAGCATTGCTAATTAGCGAGGCAATGGCTTAAGCACATTCCTATCCGGCAGTAGGTTGGATTAGTTGAGATATATATTATATATATAGGTAGTTTGTTATATCGGGCGTAAGTTAAGTCGAAGTATCTAGTCGTTTTATTGTATTTTCTATAAATCTATTACCCTATTTATTTCTAAGTTGTGTTATAAAAAAAAATGATGGAACACCTGTTGGAAAACAATTTTGTCAGGTTGTCAAAATCGGTCGATATTATTACTTAATGTTGTTTAAACTGATAAGCACAATATGTGTTAGCTAATTATATGTAGTTGGGCAACACAGAGAAGAGATTTTATCGCTACGATTCCGTCACATACCACGAATATTGTACTATTTTGTTTTATTTACAAACATCACAATGCGTTCAGTCGTTGAGGCGTGACGGAGTAACAAACATACATACATATAATGCTGGTGCTGGTATCCTGTGACTGTGGACAAGTATCTCGCTGGTCCACATTCTGATAAACTTGCTCAGCGGAAATCTGACTCAATCTCAATCGATGCCCACTTGTAGTTAATTATAACAGATGAAGCTGTTGAAATAACCTGGTCTTTCTCAGAACGAATACGTAGTTAAGGTGTAAGATTAATTTTTAACGACTCTTTTCCCATACTAGTTCTTAGTTCTTAGGACTGCAATAATATAATACAAAGAGCTCACACTCTTTGTTGTGATTGTAAAAACCCAAAACAATGTTTTTTTAATTTATCACACTAATATTATAAAGGCGAAAGTTATATACCAGGATAGCTTATATCCTGGATTAACACAAAGGCTTATGTTTGATCCCTTAGGATGGCCAATCGCGAAAACAGCGCGGGGCGTAGCTAGTAAATAAATGAATGGCCATGATTTTACTTCATGTTCGCCACGAAATATTAGCTAAAACTGGAAATTGTTTGTTTAGTTTGGTAGATATTTCGTGTTCTACAATGGTAACACTAGTTTATGGTTGCCATGTGCCTTGCACTAGCAACAATGGTGTCATCCGTCTGTCGTTTTCCGTCTATCCACTGTCGTCTACACTTTTCTCGATACAGTTCACTCAATCGAAGCAACCCAACTCTCTATCGTTATACTTTCTCGAAATATGCCAATAAAAAACACACACAAACGCGCAAAATGAACTTCCCGAAACTCATAATATGATTACGGGTCGTTAAATTTAAGTGGCCTAACAACATAATGGATGTAAGCAGATCAACATAGTATCTCAGGTCACAGACAACACATACCTGAGAGCCATTCCCGTGACGGCCATGACCTCTATACGGTAAAATATAACTAACTTTGTGTTTTTTTTTGCTTAAGTGGTTTAACAAACATCACAGCGCATTAAATCGACTGCCCTCTTACCTCAGTTGGTAGTAGCAATGCCTTCTGCACTGTAGGTCGTAGATTCAATTCCCAAACAGAACAAACGTGTGAAGAAGAGATTTTTGTTCTCTGCTGGGTGTTATTGTGTGCATGTGTGGGTTTGAATCAGATTGAAGTCGGCGGCTGTGCAGATTAACTACCAATGTTGAAGATTTGTGCCAATTAGATCTGTACTTAAACTGTTAAAGGATTTTTTATGCGACTGCAGTGCCAGGATGAGCTGGCGGCTTACCTTATGTTAAGTGATCGCCACCCATAAACAACAAAAATATGGCTTAGGTATTCCCTTATGAAGTATGAGAAAACCCAAGTCGCGTCGTGCCGTCACTATGAGGCGGGGATGTTACGCCTTAAGTGCCTGTAATTTCACCGGCACCTATAATACATTGCTGTATTCTGGTGGAAGGACCACCGGAACAAAACAATGCGAATACACTACAGCTTGGCGGCGGATTACCAATTGTGGAGACGAATGGCGGTTCTGAGGGTGTTGACCTACAACATGGTCCCCCAAATGATATAATCATTATAAAGACAAACGCTCGTGCACAAAAATTTAATGATTATTAATTAGTTTATAATTTCCTTCGAATTGCACGTTGTCTATTCAGCATAAATGAGGAAAACTCTCGAATGCAAAATTCCTAAGAACTTGATCTTAGCTCTAATGGTTTTTCCAAAGAAATCTTCACCTATACGGAAGATTGGATCCAATTCTTAGTACTTGGTTGAGTCACAAAAGCCAGAAAAATAAACAGTTAAGAGAGTTTAAGATGACTCATGCTTTTCCATTCATGCGTGCTCGCTATCCTAACTGTATGAATGAAATAAAAAAGGAATCAGAATCTTATTTTATTATACGCCTAACAAAAGTGACGAGACGAGATGAAGGCCCACCTGATTAAGTGACCCGAAACGAGGACGTTACGTCTCATGAGCATGTGTACCACTGCTTGGCGGCAGATGACAAGATGTGGAGGCAGTACTTGCGAATTTAGCACAAGTTCTAATTCTGCTTTTTGTTGCTCCTTTAGCACCACCCAGGAGATGCGTGTAGGTATTCAAAGGGTCACGAATTTAGCACAAGTTCTACTGCTGCTATTTGTTGCTCCTTTAGAATCACCCAGTGGACACGTCTAGGACACTTACGAACGCTAGTAACTAGACCCCGAACTATGGAACTGAACTAAAGTATTTAAGTTCAGTTCTTGATGCAATCGCAATGTGAAACCGTCTCCGTAAGACCATAGGACCATCACGACTCGGGCCGTGTGAATAAGGGGTTTACGGGCGATGGTATCAAGTATTGAGGTAACGAAGCGTGAATGAAAGGACAATGCTCTAATTATAGTTTATTTACTATCTTTTGACTGGCCTCATAGGTCAGTTGGTAGCTCTGTCTTCTGCGCAGTAGGGTGTGGGTTTGATTCCCACCCAGGATAAGGATTTGTGTGAAATCTAAGTCCATTGAACCGTTTGAGCGTGAAAGAAACACACAGATAATAGTAAACTTTCGCCTTCATAATATAAGTGTGAATAACCCATATGACATTAAGATAATTTTGTAGCCACCTTCCACATCTTTATCATCACAATATGCCAATTAGACGGCTGCGTGGCTTAGGCGAAGCAAAGGCTCCCGGGGTCGATTTCCGGCCGAGACACTTTGTCCGGTGAGCATGAAGTTTGATCTCGGATTTTGGGTGTTCATCTTGTGTTTCTGTGTTTGTCCATGCCACCAAGAAATCCTAAGCAGGGTTGAATAAATCGGGTTATGAGGTCACAATTACGCGAACGTCACCGTTTACGTAATTGTGACCTATCACTGTAAAAATATTCCTTGTTTTTAATATGACCAGCGTTTTAGTCATCATTAGTTCCGGGTTCTTTTTCCATATTAAAATAAAATAATGAATAATGATTCATTTGATTATCGCAGGAAGTTCCCGACAACGTGTTATCAGGATCGAGCCACGGTCGAGGCTTGCATCATGACCATTCCGGTGAGATCTATTTATAATTCACTAGCGACCCGCCCCGTCTTTGCACGGTTGTACAGTATGCGTGACGTAGGTCGTAATACTATTCCGTAGTACGTCATTTTTATCTATCGTAAGGTTTAGCCAGCATTAGCAACGTAAGCGCCCAAAAATTGTGTTTTTCTCAACTATAACATGCATGTAAGTACCTATTATAAATTTAAATCATTCAGAAAATAAATCTAAATAAATGGCAGTAAAATAAAATAGTAAGTATTAATTACATACTTAGCAATGTTTCAGTATTTTCTAAAATTACAATTACAGAACGGATTTAAAACTCGATCGACTCTTAACGGTGATGAAAACACGACTATATTTATTGTATACAATATTTCTTTGCAATTATCTGACAACTAAAACACTTGTATATAGGTAATCCCCAGATAAATTCCGTTAATTAAAAAGACAAATCCTGGTTAGATAGCCAAGACCACACTAGTTTAAACCACCTGGAACTGGTCCAAAGTTTCTTAGTTTCTCACATTGTGGGTGTCCTAGACGATAATGCTCAGCAATTCTCAAACAAAATAGTCCAGCATCCAGGAACTTTACACCGACTTCAAAAATAAGAAGATATTCACATTAAAAACAAATAGGTATAACAAAATTGTAAATATTATTTTTAATTTACTTTAACTTGGGGAACAGTACAAGTTTCATTAAAATCGGTTTAGTATTTTGCACAGTATGGACTAATACATGTAGGTGTGACGGTCTGGCTTATTTTTACGAGCTACGGGAATGAATATCTTCGCCAATTGCAGACTGATTTAGATGATATTTTTTTTAGTTTAATAAGCTATGCATCAGTTTAGTTCCTATATATTTTATTTATACAATATTCACCCTTAAGGTTGAAAGTCAAGTAATAAAGTATTGAAGTCAGTTTTACATATTTTTAAATCTGGCACATGCGCACGAGAGGTTACATCTACGTCTCGGATGCACAATGAGTTACAACTTGTGTCTTCTCATACTTGGATCGGGAAGGACCAAATTTGTATTGCTATCATGGGCAGAGGTAACCATTTATCATAAGGTAAAGCCTTCAGCTAGTCCCGTCATAAAAAAAATGTTTGGCAGTTGAGTGTATGGATGTCTTAATAATTTGGAATGCAATGGAATAATAATGGAATAATAATAATTTGGCTAATGGAAATCGGGAAAGAATTATAAGAGTACTCGCGTTATATATTTGACTAAGACTGAAATGATTGAATAGCATGGCGCTGCAATCCACAGCATTTATCGATGAGCGCAAATCGCGAAACTGCATTGCTAGCATTTTGTACGTGATAAATTTTTCATTGTAAAATCACTGTTATATTTATCAGGTCTCGGTGTGTTTGGCTACGAAGAGCCTCACCATGGGTACGGTTACGAGTTACCACATGATCACTACGACCCCCATGATTACCATCATGATATCCATGAGCCTCATTATGTCGGTCCTCATTTGGGATATGGACATCATCATAAACATTATGACCCTCATGTGAGTTTTTGATTTGTTTGGTAAAGACTTATTAAAAATTGTTTGGCGATAATACCTTAAATATTCTGATGTTGTTTTTTGTAGGCATTGGCGGCTAAAACATTCTTGTGGCCAATAGCGGGATTAGCGCTTCTTGGAGCCGCTGCAGCTTTGGTTGGCAACCCTGTGCTTCTACAACTTGGAGTGGTTTCAGGAAGAAAGAAACGCCACACTGACAATACGGATATTGTAGAAGAATCAATAAAGAAGTGGTCTCCAACTCCAGAGAAGAAGAGAGACAAGAGAGTCCTGTCTAAAAATAGTATTCCAGCATTTATTGTAAAGAGAAGGTTTCTCAGAAATGATGTCCATAAACTCAAACCTGCAGAACCAACTAGGGATGTTATTCAATTGGATCCAAACTTTGAAATTCTCACAGAATTACAACAACATTCAGATATGGAAAGCGATGGAATGATTCCTGTACCGCTTAAAATAAAAAACCATTAATTGCAACATTTATAATTTGTATGAATCACTCAGTTCTAAATCAATATCGTAGTTAATACAAACATTCATAGGTATTTCTTTAAGAATCTATACAGATACCATAATGTTTAGGAATCATGTCATGAATGCAATTTACACGTAGCGGACGTATATTTTCGCGATATTACAATATATTTCTAAATAATTAAGTTCATATAAAACTTACCCCAGGGAACTATTAGTCTGGAACAACTATATAACACAAAACATAACACAACACAAAAAACAATGGCACAAAACGGAACTTTGAAATTATCACACAAGCACAAACACAAATAATGCACAAGATATTGACATAACAAACAATCGATGTTCAAACGTCATCGAAGAACCGATCATACGGTGTTTAGCGAACGAGTGAAGTTCGAAACGCGACAAGACTCAAATGAAGTTGCTGCCGGCTGCTTTACACTGATCAGCAGTTTTATAACATCTGCCAGATATCTGCAGGCCGAAACAGATCATACACGTATTTAATAAGGTTCATTATATATTGGCCGGGAGAGATGATTATAAACATGCAACGTGGTGTATATGCGTGTGTGTTTGATGCGACGAAACGTGCTCAGGCGCAGGGGTAGAAAAACTTGCTCCTGCTTACGTATGTGTGAGTGCGTACCCGTTTGTAATTTGAAGAATTAATTGGTACGGCAAAATAACTGTTTACTGTTAAAATACTTGCGTAAATTGTTCTATTCCTATGTATTTGAAATAGTATTATTTTCAAACAAACTTAACTCTTACCTAGATTACTACACAAGATTCTCACGAGTTATTTTACTTATGAAACACTCCTAGTTTTAAATGCTAATTGCAATTGCTAATTAATCAACATAATTAATATGGAAAAGTATTATTATCTCTATTTTACTGAGCTTGAACTAGAATAAATAGGACTTGAAAAAGAGCGCCATCTATCTTTTAAAGCACACACTGCGTGTTGAATTGTCTGCCTACCTAGTAAGAGTAGCTATGTTAAGGAACCTCCCTCCGCCACTCGTAGTTCAGAAAGTTTCTACAGAGATGTCAGTGCTTCAACAGGGTTTATTTTATTTCTGTAAACACTTATTTAATGTATTGCAAAATGTGGAGCATTTTTATTGTCTTTTTATCCTTTATCCATAGAACTGGCCGGCGTTGATATAACACGATGAATAGCAATCAAATCTTGAAACCAAGCTGAAAAAAAACATTGAAAATAATTATTATCAATAACTAGAAAATTTGGAAGATAATATAGGTACCTACTACATTGTCTATAAAAACAACATACTGAAATATTATGATTGTGAACTTTAATGTTTAACGCTTTACAAGTTGCAAATGGTTCTTTACTCAACATTTGAAGCAAACAAAGGCAGTTTGTATGAAGCAAATTTTTAGTTAATATGTCATATTTTTTCATATTTCATTTATTTAGCCAAATAGCAGTGGATGTCACCTAAGGCACGTCAATAAGGTGTCAATAAGTAGCAAGAATAACAATAAGTATTAAAAATATATTGGGGGGTTATATATATTATCCAGTTGCTCGCGTCCGTAGGTGAATAACCTCGTAAAATATAAAATTTACATCATCGTATTTGAGCTTTGACTCAACTTCACCTGTCTACTTAATTTTTTTTTTAAGTGCTTATATTCTTACCTTGGGAGCATTATCTATTAAGCATTTCAAAAGTAATCCCGCCCGTTCACAACCCTTATCTCCGTCTGATACTTCCACTTCGTTTACTGAAAAAAATAACAAAAGCTAAGGCTGCATACAGGTAGAAAGGTATATAGCGCCAAGCTATATTTCATGCCCAAAACCACAACGAAATGGCTAACTCTATTCAAGACCCTCAGAAATGAAAATATTAGGCCTGATGGTATAATTGTTTAAACGTTGCTTGCGTTCGTAAGTGCAAGTAGTCGGGTAAAAAGGACCAACCCAAAGTAGCAGTAGAACTTGCCAAGTTTGTCCGGAGCAGTATTCTGTATTCGCATTTCTGTGTTCCGGTGGAAGGGTGTGGATGAACCGGTGAAATCATAGGCGCATGAGATGTTATATCCCCGTCTCGGGTGACGGGCACAACGAAGTACGCCTTGAGTCTTTTCAAACTTACGTCGGGGAGGACCTAGGTCGAGTTATTGCTGTCTATGGGCGGCGGTGACCACTTAATATTAGGTGGTCTTTAAGAACGATCCGTGACTTTCATTGCAAAAAAATATATCAGAATCACGCGAGTACACTACTGCTTGGCCGCAAAATTTATGGCATTACAATCCGGATGAAGTTTGCACGCTCAAGAAGCACACGATGTTATCCTGCTTCGCTAAATAGTCAATTGCTTCTCAAACAAAAGATTTCAACGCGCCCGCTTTGCTGGAGTTTGCTCAGAGGAAAATATTAGGCATTTGTAATCGCGATAACAGAACGCTATACGCCGCAATACCCTAAAAGATGGATTACATGTGGAATACAGCTATAAATATGCCGCCATGCAGTGGTGCATTCGAATTGTTGTGTTCCGGTGGAAAGGTGTGCGTCCAGTGAAATCACATGCGCACGTGACGTAACATCCCCGTCTCGGTGACGGACGCAACGGGGTGCCACTTGGGACTTCTCATATTTCGGTCAGCGAAGCCCTAAGTATAGGTGGAGGTAACCACTTAATATCAGGTGATCTTGCCCTTCACTTTACTTACATAAAAAATATTGCACTTGATGTCATTAAAATTTATATATGAATTATTGTTGAATAAATAAATTAATGATAAAATAATTGTTATCATTAATTTATTTATAGAGATAAGATGAGTACTAAGTAAAGTTACGATTTCAAGAATGGAAAAAATATATTGTACCTAAATCTTTTTAAGTATTTGAAACCTTTATCATAAATCTTCTATACTAATATTATAAGGCTGAAGAGTTTGTTAGTTTGTTTGTTTGATTGAGCGCGCTAATTTTTGTTCAAACCCTATTCGACTATCTTGGAACGGAACTAAGTTCTATAGAAAGGCACGAGTTACGTTCCTTTACATAATATTTAAACGTACAGGCTACTTAATTACTTACTTTTGACGCAGATATCAGACAACTTTCTTCCGTTAGTTTTTCTTTTTTCGTCTCCATTTTTATGTAAATCTACTTTTTTGTAAGCCGCTTCAATATCATACAATCCCTTGTCATTCATCTAAAAAATAAGTACACAGCTAGTAGACTCTTAAATCATATGGACTGTGACATTTTGAAGACAATTCTTTCACAAGTTCATTTTACGAAAATGTTAAAACCCCTGACTTGTAATGTACTATATTGTACTGTGTAAGTTATTGTAATGTACTAATGAACATCAGACGTTGAACAGATCTTCATAAATACCCCAACCAAGACAGCATTCTAACAGAAATATTAAATTAAAATCGATTCATTCGTTTGGAGGCTACGATGCCACAGACAGACATACATTTACACACTACAAACTTAAAACATTCCCCATTATCGTCGGTGGTTATGATGACCAAGTTATATCTAACCACGCCTTTCCTAGCATTAATATATATATTTGGTTTATTATTATGGATAAAAGGTACCCTCTTTATCTTTGACGTGTGTGCAATATTTCATGATGATCGGTTGCGTAGTTAAGGTGTGAAAACGTAACAAACAAACAAACTCACATTCGCATATGCCTGTTGTTTGTAGTGCCCCGCAGTATTAGCCGCGGTTAAAATGTCAACTCTGGTCGATGGAAAAAAACTAACTTAGATGAAATTTTGGCAAGTAAGTTAAAAAATATATATATAATACCTGCATAGTAAAATACCAGTATAGTATAGATGTGGATGCGTAACATGTGTCAAAAAAAATACTTACAATTCCATCGGCTTTGTAAGCACAAGCTAGAAGACACTTAACCTCAGTTTTCTTTGGAACAATCAACTGCTGCAGCTGCATTAGATCCGACATCTCCACCGGATTCGTTTTAGTACATTGCATCACTAGTTTAGTAAAATCAACTTTGATTTGTTCATCTGTCAAAGCCTATAAATAGATAAATGAATAAAATATTCCGAACTCTAATGAATGTATAATATGAAACATAAAGATGCATGCATTAAAATTTATAGACTCCAACAAAAGTAATCTATCTGCCTTAGACCCGAATGTGTTTGATTCGGCATACTCGACATAGTTTTCTAAAATACCTATTTAGCACCCGATGTGACATATCTTAGTAAATTATTTTTATTCATAAGGCATAGAAAAATATATATAGTACAATAAATAAATAAATATATATTCATTGTCATATTTCACACAGCGCACTCTAGCCCAAAACTAATCATAAATTATAATATGGTTACTACATAACTGATAAAATACATATAGGTAGTACTTTTTTTGTAAATACATCTTATAAAACATATTAAGACACAGAACAAACATTTCCATTCGTACTGGCATTCTGTTCTGACCTACAGTGCAGAAGGCAGACCAACTGAGCTATGAGGCCAGTGCAATAGTAGAATAAAATATTGCCCCTTTAGTGGAAAATACAGTCAAGTCATTAGAAGTTTAAAAAAAACACATTTGACTTATTTAATTTAAAAATCAAATAAACCGATTTCAATATTTGCATTCGTTATTTTACGCCTTTAGGAATGTTTTATTTAATAAATTTCTAAATCATACAAAAAAAGAATTATATTATATAAAAAGGTTCACAATTAGTGAAGACACCGCGTAACAAACATCAAAAAAATACATACATACATACATACCGGTCATAATCATAACCTTCCTTTTTGCTTCACCGTATTCGGGTAAAAATACAGTGGAATTGAGACCCGCCTCTTTTAAATTCGTTCAATAAAGTACAAAATATAACTAATACTTACATTGGTCATAGTATAGGTAAAAGCCACCATCAAAATCACATTTACAATCCACATTTTGAACTGAATCTGATCCAAAACCACTCACAAGTGTAATAATTCCAAATGAATGTAATTTTATATAAACAAAGATAAGATCATCAATCGACTATCTTGCAAAAATATCGCATAATTTCCAGATTAATATCTATAATAATATGAGTTTAATGAATATAATATATCTATCTTCAAATTACTCCTAATCCTAGGTAATTTATTCTACGCTATTCTATTCTGTTGTATATAATTAGTTAAAGTAAATTATTTCGTTAATGGATTGGTGTATTGTAAAACTAGCGACCCGCCTCGACTTCGCACGGCTTTTTTCTACTGTAATATGCATGTATACTTTTCTATTGAATCACTGTATCTATTGTTGTAAACTGCATCAAAATACGTTGCGTAGTTTAAAAGATCTAAGCTTACAAACAGTGGGAGCGACTTTGTTTTATACTATGTAAGGATAATTCTGTCTAATAATAAATAACAACAAGATAATGATATCAATTGATATTAAGCGGCCGAAAATTTATGGGATGAATTGACTTTGTAACTGAATTGCCAAAATTTCTCTAATAATTTTAAATTTGGGTTTAAATGAATTGTACAAGCCACTTAAGAGAAATTGACAAAATTACAATGGAAACTGTATCAAAATCCATTCCGTAGTTAATAAGAACTAAGCGGATAAACAGATCGATAGACACGGAAAACGTTTTATTTAATAACAATAATAAACTTTATTTGTAACATAATAACAATAAAACACAAATTATTTTGAAAAACGGAGTAGAATACTGTATTGTAAGTATCATATTATATTATATAATTATCTAAATTTTAAAGAAAGTATTATATTTATATTATTTGAAATAAATACAAATTTCAATGAATGTATTATTTAATTTAAAATGTATTCTCTTATTATATAAAAACAACAAACATTTTTAAATTTAATATGAATTTATTCATGACAGATGTCTATCTTTTGCAACATATAAATTTGTGGTACAATGATGTCTCATACATCCTGTACTAAAATAAATAATTGTGATCACAGTTGTGCACAACTGTGATCACAATTATTTTCAATTCAACGTAATTTTGGATTGTGATATTCAAAGTTGTAAAAAGAACCACTTCATTTACGCAAAACAATTTGTAATCTGTGTTATAAATTTAAACAGGCATTATGTAGGTACTAAGAATATATGACGCAAGTTAAATTGTTTATTTTGATTATAAAAGTGTTGCAATCAGATCAATCGGGTTCCCTGAAAATAATAGAAAAATATTTAATATAATCTCTGTGTGAAGGTCCAAGTCAAATTCAATTCAATTCATGTAAAGAAAAAGAGGATAATCAATGTAGCCAATGTCTAGGTTTGACGATTAATTGGTAGTATGCTGTATAATATTATGTAATATCTTCTATGTAGATGGTCTGCTTCATCATCGACGTCATTATCATTCAATATCAGAGGTGAGATTGAGCCAAGAGGAGGTCCATCGCCAATAAAAAAAATCTGCATGCTTCTATTGAGGACCGAAGTCGTTTTGCTATTGTTTATGAGTAGTAATAACTAAACAGGTGGATTGTCTGTTAGACCGCTCACTGTAGTCACAAAAAAAACATTAAACTTTCTTTATATACTTACATGTATAATTGATGAAGTATTTACGACAGTACTAAGACGATACGTAGCCAAACTGAAAAAAAGAATGTACAATTTCAGGATTTAAACATACAAACTTACTTAGTGAATTAAAATGAATACTTACAGTGGGTGCAAATTTTAGAGTGCATTGGAAAATCAATGCTGCTCTGTCGCATCCTTTGTTACCATCACTGACAGTATCATCGTTCACTGAAATAAATGATATATTTCATTTAAAAATTTTGAATGACAGAACAACTGAGTTGTTCTATCAGATCGATGAGATGTTTGATCACCCTTCGAACTTGATACGTTTCGTTGTCAATTTTGAAGGTACTCGTTGGAAAATTGCTCCGTGTGAATCTTGTTGTATGAGCATTTCGTTTCGACTTCGGTCTATACGTTATATTTATAAAACTAGACACAAAAATCGAGCATGGAGGTACGCATGGGCGTTGTTCTGTTTTGCACATTACATAAATAAAGTCTTTATTATTAATTTTCAAACAATATCCATCTAAGTTTTTATTTAAGATACTTAAGTTTATGTTATATATACTTGTACGTTACAGCGTATCCTAACAGCAATCCTTAGGCATGGTAAACGTTATAGTAGTTTCAGTAAGAGTATTCAGTGATATTAATTATACATTTCAACTTACCACTGAGACAAAACTTGTTGTACTCCTCAGTCCCTTTCATTTTTTCAGGGTCATTTGCAAAATACTTCTTGGAGTGTTCAATCACACCCGATGAAGAAAGCTTCCCTTCTGCATCCATCTGGAAATTATAATATAGGACTAATTTTTACTACAATTTGACAATCAGCTCTTAGATGACATTTGCACCTGTATGCAGTAGTGAAAATCTTATCAAATAAGTAATCTCACGTCTGATGATCTTTCCAATGTTTCTTTTTTTTTCCATAGTTCTTAAATGAAACGCCTATTAACAAATAGCACTGAATTTCTATTCATATAATGTTAGAAGAGGTAACAGGTAGAAGATTACAGGATTTTCAAGGTCAGTTTAGAAATACCCATAGGAAAATCTGCTCGCATCACATTGTGCCTGTTACCCTGAGACATTAAGTTAGAACGCAAGTGGTGAATTTAATTACTCAAAAATTTTTAAATTTCGCTATTAAAAAATTTGCTGGAGGAACTCTGAACATAGAGTTTGATTTACTGGAAATATTTTCATTTAAGTATTTTCGCCAAAACTTACACGCCCAAGTAAACATATTTGTGCGCATATAAGATGTTCACATATAAGATGTGCTCCTTAGGTATATTATTGTATATCCGCACTGATATGTCAGAAAAACGGCTGCTGATGTTGCAGATCAGTTTAAAGCTTCCAAATTTTATTTATATTTCAACACCTAAACTCTCATGGACAAATTCGGCGAACAGTAATGGTTACCGGTCGAAAAATACTTCCGGTGTCTAAAAAGCGCATCATCGTGAGCAGCCATTGTCAAACGGTGTGGACCATGTAATTGCAAGTCGTCATCAACCTTGACATCATCATTGTATTTGAGCAGGATTTAACGTCCCATAATGGGTATTAGGCATTTATTACTCATTACCAAAGGAAAAAAGACGTTTAGGGAAACAAATATCTTGGGGGGACCATGTAGTTCGCGCCCGTAGATGTACCCTCACAGTCCCTACACGTGTCCCCTGGATAGTGCAAAAAGGCAACCTAAATTCGCAGTAGAACTTGTCCCAAGTTCGTTCAGAGGAGTAATGCCACACCTGGTATCCACCGTCAACCAGTGGTGCACTCGTATTGCTGTGTTCCGGTGGAAAGGTGTGGGTGCTGAAATTACAAGCGCATGATACTATTAATTCCCGTCTCAAAGTGATGAGTGTGTGAGAGAAAGCGATATGATTAGGGTTTCCTCATAAGTCAGTACGAGAGGACCAAAGTCATCTATAGGTGGCAGCAACCCCCCCACTATTGCTGTTTTTCGGTGGTGGCAGGGTGTGGGCGCCGGTGAAATCACAGGTGCTATACCGTACGGTCTTATACCGTAACATCCTCGTCTTGCGAGATGAGCGCAACGGGTTGCAACTTCGGTCTCCTCATATTTGTTTCAGTCTATGTTGTATTTTGAGCGGTTACCTCTTTCGCCCATAACACTGTGATGGCGTCACTTAAGAAGTACCAAAAAAAATTACTCAAAGGAATGCTGTTCAATTCTTCAGATTGGGTGGGGGAAGAGGTAAAAAGAGCAGTTGGCTGAAGGCCAGAAATGCGCTTCCTCTGTCAAATAATCTGAGAAATTCGTTGGAAATAAGCAATGACTGTGCTATACTGATAGTACGTAAGCAGCCTTGGAAATAGATTTTAGTAACTTTCAGGTAACATTAGGCTCAGCAAGTAGTTAAATTTTCTTTGGCTACTTCATGTCATATAGAATTAAACAGATCTAAGTTTAAATCGTACCATTCCCGTATTTTTATAGGCACAAGCGAAGAGACATTTTGCTGTGGTACTATCAGGCAATACTCTGGTCTTCATCAACTCTATTTCAGCTGCAGTTACAGGGTTTTCTTTCATACACTCCATTATAACCTCGGTGAAATCTTTTTGTAGTTGTTCCATGTTTGCCTGGAAAAATTTCTAAGTTATTATATTTTCCTGGCTGATTGCTTAGGGAACATTTTTCCTGACAGTTTTTCTGTTGACATATCATATACATATTGCTAACTGTACAATAGTATCATGTTGCTAACTGTACAAAGCAACTTTGAACATTACAGTGTGCTAGATGAAGTAAAATATCAAGAGGAAACCATCTACCATCCTAAAGTAAATGAAAGATAGATTCCAATAGTCATGACCACCAGTTCCCAACCAAGGCTTTGCTAGAGCCAGCAATTCAAGTTTGTAAGTTTTTATTATTTATTTATTTGTACAAACGGAAGTAGAATGATTTAATTCAAGATCCAACCCTGAAGAGATTTACTACGAGTTGTTCATTAATATTGTGTACACTTAATATTAGAAGCGTGATTGTGCGCTTGCGATACAAGGAATTCTAGAGGTATGAGTGTGACGTACTTTTGTCATTATTTGTATGATGAGCCTAACGTGTGCGCTTAGATATTGCTGCCTTTGTATCAATGAGTACGACATGTGATATAAGTACAGTATCCTAGTGCATGGCCTATCTGTGCAAGAAATATAGCAATTTAACATACCATCACATGACAAAACAGGACGGTAAAAATTACATTTATGACAAAAATGCAGTGCATAGCTGCAGATGTACACTTAACTGGCTAGAACTGGAGCTTCAATTGAATGGTTTCCCCATACAGCTGTATTTATATCTTGTGAAAATAACTATACAAATAATAAAACATCCGGTAGAAAAGTAAACTAATAATCCAAGGCTGGTGTAACATGGCATAATGTGTGAAAATTATCCCTAACTATAGACCATCAGTCAAATGATATTCATATTAACAAAATAGCCGACTTATTTTAATTTAGTATCTGTTACTGTAGCGATCACATTTATTTTTATATGATTGATCCAATGATTTTAATAGAAGTTCTAACATTAGGTTCAAAGGCCCATGTCCGTAGGTCCCGTATTCTCATGACAGACACATGAGAGGAGAAAGAGATGGGACTTATCTCTGTCTCAACACAGCACAATGCAATTTCGGGCTTCTTAGTACGACTAAGTCCTTCGCTAGCTACCTAGGTGAGAACCTAACTATCTAAGTCGTGTCCTGTCGTCGTCTTAGGTTCTTGATACTGGTATTTAACCCGAGGCACGCTTGTAGCAAGATGGACGCAACTTTTGCCATAGAAGAATGTTCGTGCCCGTAATCTCTAGCACTTCAGTGTGAGAAGGAACACCAAGGGGTTTATTCAGTTCTGGACCCACATAACCCTTCTACAATCCCAAGTGCGGATGGAGTATACAATTACATTCCCAATGTAAAAAAAAGGTTGGGCGCAACGCAATGTCACTTAAGTTTTACTATTTCGGTAGAAAATGACCTGAGTCTTAGCATCAGGTAGGCCGCTAGCTCGTTTATTCACTGCAAGCAGAAAAAATACACCAAATGCGTTTTAAAACATACACACACACGCACACCGATATTTCTGGTGTTATAAGGAACAATATATAATTATTATAAATTGTAATGTAAGACTAAATAATTATAATCTGACGTCACCAAGTGTCCTGTAAAGTGGCTATGATAATAAAGATAATAATAATTATCTAATTTTTTATTCTGTATACAGCTGAGTGGAAGTAAGTAACGAGACATACACATAATGTAGTGCACTTAAAGTACTTCAGAAGCTCAAACTATGACATTATATTCATGTACCTAATTTAAATGGTCTATGCCTGAGGACCAAATAGCAAACCTTCCTCTTTTCAATACATCAATGTATCGGACTAAATAACATTTAATCTCCATAGACTTGATATTTACGATCTCCTAAACGACCTGGCAGCTCGCCTGACGTTTATAGCCATAATAGCAATACAGCTCAACTATGACAGTTAAACAATTTCAATAATTTTTTTATAGAAAAAATCCATTCCAATGTAAGTCCGATTTGAGGCCCTACACGTAGCCCCCGGGGAGGTAAGGAGCAACCTTAAGTAGCAGTACTAGAACTGTTGCCAAGTTCGTCCGGAGAATGCTGCCACCACACACACATAGTGCCGGTGAAAACACAAGCGCACGAGACGTTACAGTCTCGTCTCAGGTGATGGGCGCAACGCGATGCAACTTGGATCTCCTATTGCCTACTTGCTTCAGGGAGGACCTAATTTATATTATTATTGTCATGCGTGAAGGACTTAACGTGGAACGAAATCTATGTATATATAAATTAATCTTTATTTCCCTTGGTCATGGCATCACGCGTGACTAGCTGGATCATTTCTGCTAATTCTTTTTTTGTTGTGTTTGTTATAAGGAGAAGATTCTTACGAAAGAAAAATGACCAGAAAATTTCCGGAAAAGCGTGGGTGACACCGCGGGGCGCAGCTTGTTTGACAATAAAGTTGGTGTAAAAAAGTTAATCCTGAAAATTCTGCACGGCAGACTGGATTTGAACCTGCAACGCGAAATTTTGGCGCAAGCAACAGTGTATGTATGGCTACGGTGCAGCCAATGTTGCGGGTTCATGTTCCGTCCGTGCAGAATTTTTGGAATGCATTTAAATGTAAAGTTTTCCCAAAGAGTGTGATTAACATTTTGCTGAAAATATTTGGAATATTCACTCTCAATTATGGAGAGTAGGCCGGTGTCCCTGCAGTGGGAACATTAGAAGCTGGTACGGTATTTGGAATAGTTCTAATCATAAGTGATGTTATTAAATTACAATGGGATGATCTTACTTTGATTAATTACATTTTAATCTATTTATTTGAGGAAAGGTTTGAGTTTGACATGGAAACTGATAGAAACGTATTACAACGGTTATGTAATCAATTTACAGGTCCACTCTTACCAATATAAGTATAAGAAGACTCGGGTAACCTGTCACGCCCTTCACTCATAGACCCCCGATAGCATACAATACCTCATGAGCATGAATTGCGCTCATCAAGTTTTTACTTATAATGTGGCGTACGTATCGTTTTTATTATAAAATCTACATACATCCATCATTATATATCTTGTATAATAAACTAGCTACACCCCGCGGTGTTACCCGTAGTTCGTCATGCTAAGAGAACACTGCACTTTTCCAGAATCAAAAGTAGAATGTGTTAATCCATGTTATAAGCTATCCTGTCACTAAATGTCATCTAAATCTGTTGTGCTATTTGCGTGTGAAGGAGAAACAAACAGACAGAAATACGTACAACTTTCGCCTCATTATATTAGTATGATTAAACTCGTACCTTCTTTTTGTTTATTCAGGGGTTATTATTATTTAAATTCGTTACCAGCATTGATGAGTTTTAACTTTAACATAATCTTAGCAACTACATAAATCAAATAAATAGATAATAAAATTATATGTTAATTTTATTCAACACAAAATTAAAATCGTGAGGCAGGGTGCCAAGAACACGACTGCGCTCCTGCGTTGAACGGCCAAAGATGTATATATGTTGTTTGATCCTATAATTTCTTATTTCTAATATATTTACTACAAAATGAAAATCTCATTATTACTCTTATTATTATAATACTCTTATTATTGCATAGTAACAACATTTATCGAGAAGAAGTGTCAGAAGTTTATTCTTAAACTCCTCCTCTTAGCCTCCATTTACGCTTTGGTATCTAATTGTAGATTTTTGAAATCATATAATATCAACTATTGTACTTAAGTGTCGTGTTTGATTGTACAGTACAAAATTTACTTCTATTAAGTCTCTTATAGGTCATGTCTAGACAATATGTCTCCCACGGAATGCATTTTTACAAAATTAACAACGCACGATGACATTGGGCTATAAGTTCCTCGTTATCTCGTCAACTAACTGCTTATTACAAACAATGACGTTTCCCAAATTTTTGTGATTATTGTAAGCTAATAATACGTTATTGTGTCGTTTGGCTGCCTCCAGGTATATAAATATCAGATTCCTCAATTATTTGTCAATGAGCTCCAATCTTCTGAAGATACAACTCCAGTACTAGATATTTATTTTTCAAAAATGCTGCGTTCCGTGTTTGTTATTTCCTGCTTGTACATGGCTCTAATGCCATCCTTATCAAGTGTAAGTACGGTGACATTATTTTATTGAAAACCACGGAAATCAATGTTGTAGCTACTATGCGTCTGCAGCAAACGTTGAAAGGTATTGAGCCATGTATGTTAGGTACATAGCGTATTTTTAATATTGTGATGACTGTCCTTTGTTTCAAAAACCAACATTGCCTGTTATATTTATTTTTCTTAGAATTTATATCGCCAAATGTATTTCTGAAACTTCTTACCATTTGAATTGCATAAGGTGCCGGTGTACTACCGTGCCGGTTTGTTGCAGATTTTAGCAGTTCTTCCCCACACAAATATTGCTTATAGTTAGTTGACTCTACTTGTATTATACAAATTAGATTTCTGGCTAAAATTTCCATTCGACCATTTCAGGCAATCACACCTGAACAAAAAGCTAAAATTCACGAGCATTTTGAAAGCATCGGGAAGATTTGCATCAAGGACAACACAATCACCGAAGAGGACATCGCCGCTCTTCGAGCAAAAGAAATCCCGACTGGCCCCAACAGCGGCTGCTTCGTGGCTTGCATGATGAAGCAGATTGGCGTTGTAAGTAGAGGTTTTTACAGTAAACAGGAGCAGTAGATTTTGTGCAAAGTTCACCCGGAGAAGTACTGTCTCCACACCTGGTAATTTTCCGCCAAGCAGTGGTGCACTCGCATGGCGTGTTCCGGTGGAAGGGTGTGGGGGCTGGTGAAATCAAATGCGCATGAGACGTAACATTCGCGTCTCGGGTGACGGGCGCAACGGGGTGCGACTTGGGTCTTCTCATAAATCGGTCGGAGAGGTACACATAGTAAAATATTTAGAAATTCTTTACTTCCAGATGGACGACGCTGGTATGATGCAAAAAGAAACGGCACTTGAGATGGCCAAGTCTGTGTTTGATGATGCAGATGAACTGAAGCTGATTGAAGACTTTATCCACTCATGCGCACATGGTAAGCAATCGTATAGAGTCACATCTTTTTTTCTCTCATGTGCGTGTAATTTAATCGGCACTCATGCCTTTTAAACTAGGTTGCAGTAATACGAGTGCTTCAAAAACCCGGGCAATGTTGTCGAAGGTGACCACCTTCGACTAACAATGTTTACTTTTAGAACTTTATTTCCAATCAGTTTCTTTAATTAATTTAAATTAGATAATTAATGTTAAATTTATGCAAAATTCACTTAAATTGAAAAGGTATGTAACAAGTGCTCCACATATAAGACTAATTGCAGTAGCGAGTCTTAATTCCGTCCGTTTAAAATAGAATATTTTATAATAAAATTAAAAATATTGAACTCCTATTACAGTAAATAAAGAGGCTGTCACCGACGGAGACAAGGGGTGTGAGAGAGCTTTGATCTCCTTGAAGTGCATGAAAGATAATGCTCCGCAGGTAACTATATAGATTCAGTGTATTGTACTATACTACTACTATCTCGTACCAGCCTCTAATGTTCCCACTGCAGGGACACCGGCCTACTCTCGATAATTGAGAGTGAATGGGCTCTGATCTACCACGGGAGCCCAATCCGGATTGGTAGATGTCACATGTCGTCGTTTTTTGGTTCTAAGACATGCCGGTTTCCACACGATGTTTTCCTTCACCGTTTCGAGAACGTGGTATTGCGTACATAAATTTTTCAAGTGAAAAACTCATTGGTGCAAGTGTGGGTTTGAACCAGTGACCTTCAGATTGAAAGTCGGCGTCTGTGCCCCTGTGTCACGCTCTCACTACTACTATTCTATAGTTTAAATACTAGTATAAGCAGATAGATAGCTTCGTCTTAAAAAGGCAGCCTTGTATCCTTTTTTTCCGAGGGGAAATGCGCTTCCATCCCTATGTAAGTAATTGTTAACTCTTGTGAGAGGAAACCAATTTTTATTTTATTAATTATAGCGTCACGACTTCATTGATTACCTTGTGAGATATGAAGCTCTTACAATGCGGTCTATACCGTTCCATGTGCTTGTAATGTCATAGGCACGATTTTAATTTTTCAAAGCCAATAATCTGAAAGTATGTTTTTATAGATGGCTGTTTGTATATTTGTTACTCTGTCATACCAAAACTATTGAACCGTCATGAATGGATGTTTAACATACGATCTAACTATGCTAAAAAACAGTGTTTACTCAACACATTTCCGATTTCACTTTCACAGTGTTACATAATTATTTTGAGAAAAGATCACTCAATTCTTTTATTAAGAATTTATAAAAGAATTATCAACTTTGGTAACTTAGCAGGCTAAAAAAAAAGCTAAATAGCTCCTCAAAGAGCTAGGAGGCTATCTAACCTCTTCTCAGATGTCTATCTTGGTAATCCATGTAATTTGAATTACTTTACTTATATTACTGTTTATTTTATTTCAGTTTGGCTTCGATATATGAATAGCAAGAAATTAATTAGCTCGATGGTTGGCGAAACAATACTTACCTAGTTACCTACTTAGTTTTAGCGAATATCTTAATGTTTAATAATTAACGTTTGTTTACATGCATAAAATTTTGTTGTTTTTCTTCTTCCTTTAACCTCAATAAGCTACCTCTGAGATCACGCTTCGATCAAAAATACAAAATTAATCGGTTCCGACGGTTCTACAGCAACCCCGACAATGTGACTAACATTGTCGGGGTTCTATTCCAGGCCGGACCAAACAATTTTGAAGAGCGTAAAGATCGCTCTCAAATCAGACGATGTGTTTATCTTGTATTTCTGTGTTTTTCCATACATGTTATCGTAACAAATGATTTCACTGAAGACAAAGGTATAATGTGATTATGACAGACCTCATTCATATAAACCGTCTCCAGGGTCACCACAATATATTTTTTTTTATTTGACTAAAGTTTCGGGACGAACTTAAGGCCTACCTGATGCTAAGTAACGTAAGTGGTTACTTAGCTTCAGGTAGGCCTTCGATTCGTAAATTTTTGTTGAAGCTCATGAAATGTAAAAATTAATTGGGAGAAACTAAGTGTTAATGCTGTTGTTATAGGAAAAGGTGGTTACCTAATGCTAGGTAACCATAGTTTCTCCCAATTAATTGTTAAATACATTTCATGAGCTTCAACAAAATTTAATGTAAAGACCTTATTAGAAATCTATGATACAAATACAGTTTACTTTTACTTATAACTTATAATTCACTATTTTTTTCGATCACACTTCGTATCTCACTAATATTATAAACGCAAAATTGGTGTCTATGTTTTTTTATTAGTCCTTCACGCCTCAACGGCTGGACAGTTTGTGATGAAAAGTTATGAAGGTAGCTCATAACTTTTTTTTTTTTTTGGGAAATCCTCTTGTATACTCTCTCGTTGCGGGGGCAGCGAGAGAGTTATGCCGAACTCCTACCGGCTAAAAACCCAACAACTAAAGCGTCGTGATGGAACACACGACGCTTTAGTTGCCGGAGACCGCGGGAACGCTTTCGAACTCTTCCGTAGCCCCGGCAGAGGTAGCTCATAACCTGGATTAACTAACACAAAGGCAACTTTTCATCCTCAAATTGCTAAGGCAAGAAAACACTACTTGTCAGTTTTTTCCCATTCTCATGATGATGTTTTAACCCCGGGTACTAGTATAATAATATTATATCTGTGGTAATATAATCTGTAATACCGCGAGCCGTAGCTAGTTTACAAATATATAAGCAATACCCATCTGGTTCCTATTACAATACAAGGTATTCTAAGTTTGGGGCTATATGGTATTTTATTAAATGTTTCTTTATGCATAGTTACTTTATTATTTTCTTTTTAATAACACATTCTAAATCTTATCTTATAATACACATTAAAAACCGGACGCGACGCTTATAGCATAGCAAACTGTAAATAAAAAGAAAAACAATTTTAATATGAATGTGTGTAGATGTGAATATTGGAATAAACTATAAAAATACGTGGAACACCAGCAGATTAAGTGATAATGATCCTTTGTCTCATAATGAAAAATTTTAAGAATCTAGCAACATGTCGCTCCCGTCCCTTCGAGACACAAACGTCTCACCTGTAATTTCAACGGTATATCCGGCATATATTTAAGCCGGTGACATGGCATAAAATTTAATTATACAATTACAGATAATAAACAATACACCTTTGCCTTAAAGTATACAAAATCTTCATATTTCTCTGATATTTAGATAACTCTTAGATTCTACTCGTTGGGTAACTCAAGTAAAAGCTTAATATTGTTTTTTTACAACTTATAGACTTACATTAGCATTCTTTTTGATTAAGCAGGAGAAGAATAGCTTTGCCCTCTCACAACCCTTTGCTCCATCGCCAACTTCTTCGTCATTCACTGTAGAAATAAGAAACAATATTGATTGATATTCATCCATTGATTTATAGGTTTGTCATTGCTTCCTTCCTCTTGCACAACAAGTTCAACCCAAGATTCCTTCCTCAGAGTAATTATTTTGGAGACGATATTTTATTTTGAGTGAAATATGGTACAGAACGTCAAATATTTCTTTGTATCTTTCTTTCTATAATAATATAAAATTTTATTTGATAAAAGAGACAACAAGATTTTAGGACTTAATTTATAGGGGAACGTTGTTTTCAACCTTCAAACTGAATATACTATTTTAAAATTATATATATTAAATATATGGGCCTCGAACCCCTTGTGTGCCAACCTGGTTGTTTAGTTTAATTCCTTTCTGTGATACATATTCTGTAAATTATTCAACCAAATAGTAAAATGTATGACAGATAATCATTCAAACACATAATAATATGAATCTAGCAATTCTTCACCATAGGCTATGGCGTAAAGTATTACAAGTAGGTACCTGGGCGACCTAGCATCACTCGGTTTTTTGTTTGTAATTTTTTTTAGTAACAGTAGATTACCAATCTAGTACCACAAAAATTGACGAATAGTTCAGCAAACTTATGCAGCAAAACACTATCTGAATACAAAATTTAATCCAAATCGTTTCCGAGATATGCGAAATAAATATTATATTATATAAATATACAAGAATTGCTCGTAATAAGATATCTGTAACCATAGCTTACTTTATGCAATCAGCTGCAACATAAATCAGTGATATCCGCACATCATGTTTTAGAATATATAAAATAAAACGAAATTACCATGAGAACAGGCCTTTATATTCTGGTTTATTATATTCGCTTTCTCTTTCCCCATTTTGTTAATATTCTCTTTAGCAGCGTCGCCGTCAAAAAACCCATCGTCATTTAACTGAAATCGATTAGTGTCAAGTTAGAATTAGAAAGAAATACGAGAACGTAATAGCTCAAATCAGGATTTCAAAAGTACAAATCCAAGGGTATCCAAAAAATCCTATAAATATTGTACTACGCGTGACGGTGAAGGAAAACATCGTGAGAAATTTCGTGTCTTAGAACCATGTCTCTCTAATATCCGAAAGAACTGGACCTGTTTTAATAGGACTTTCACTGGTTCCTGAGCTGAGATTTTAAGGGGTAACTTTTATTTAGAAAAAAGATATTCGCGAAAAAAAAATTAAATACCACACGGCCGACGTTGCGGCAAACTACTTAGTAATAAACGCATTATCTTGAAGGTATGTACTGTACATATTAAATATTGTGTTATATGGCTTTTATTATGAAGGTAATTTTAATATGAGGTGTGTACTCACAGATCCCATTTTCCTATATATACAAGCATAGTAGCAGGGGTCAATTTTGTTAACGTCACCAGTCTTATGAACAGCTATTATATCGTCGAGTGTTAACCCGAAGTCTCCGCGACATTTGTCCATTTCTGCAACCATCGCTTTTTTTAAATCCTCATCAGCAATAGCCTGAAATTAGCACAGAGTTAGTTTAGTAGTTCAACTATCGGCGTTGGGTTATAAATATTTAGAAGTGTGTTTTACCCGTGTCCCCATGCGCGAGCCAATAGTATTTAGCTAGTACTGATATCTCCAAAAAACTGTTGTTTCTTCAAATAAGGTAATGTCAAAAAATTTTAAAGTTTTATACACATAAGCTTTCTATTCTTCTTATGGTGTTATGGTGGATGTGTGTAAAATGTTCATTTTTGAAAGCTATATCGTTTATCTATTCGAGTAAAAATGATAAAAAAATCTCTCCTACTCACAAAAGAAAGACCTGATCTCAGCGATCTTCAAATACGCAGATGTCTGCCACAGAAAGGGGTTACCCTGATGCAAGTTCCATAATAACTACATCTTACCAAAGAGACTCCCAAAATAACTGCTGCAGCGGCCAAAAATTTCCACTTCAAAACAGACATTTAAATTTTTTTTATATGTAATCCTTGTTGCTTTTCCAATCTGCATTTGATAGTTTTGGTCAATTTTGTAAGATTTATATAAAACGACCGGGTATCATTAAACTTCTAAGTACCCATACTTATGTCCTACAATAATAATATGTATATTTTTCATAGTGTGGCGTTAATGTGTGTATAATTTTCTGTGTCCATTATGATGTTGATACTTTTGATTGTTATGCGGACCATGTTGTGGTATAGGGTTGCCTATAAGTTTGATGAGTTATTCAACGTATAGAGATCTCCGTTTAGTTATTTTAAACTAGTGTACGTCACGTAGTATAGCGCGTCATCTGTTCCCAATTTATACGCAGTTATTAACCATGACATTCAGGAAAGGTTAAATAGACTTATTACGGGTTAATACTACTGTAAAATTTTGGCGACAACAATCGGATATTATCCTACTACAATACTACAATATTATAAAGGCGAAAGTTTGTACGTATGGATGTATGGATGTATGGATGTATGGATGTTTGTTACTCTTTCACGTAAAAACTACTGAATGGATTTGAATGAAACTTTACCACAATATAGCTTATACATCAGAATAACATATAGGCTACAATTTTTGAGGTTTCTATAAAATCTATATATATAAAAGAAAGTCGTGTTTGTTACAACACTTATAACTCGAGAACGGCTGGACCGATTGCCATGGTTTTTGATTTGTTGGATTTGTTTCCGTCCCGAATAGCAGAATAACTATTAAAACATTGGAAAATTAACGAAAAAAATAAAATCAATTTATCCCCGTATTCTCCACGGGAACGGGAACTATGCGGGTGAAACCGCGGGGCGCAGCTAGTATATAGTACGGCTGCTGAGAAAAGTCGTTCGTAGTAGAATACGTATATTGATATACGTAATAGATTTGCACTAAATATAATGTTAAATAACGAACGCTGTTAAAAGACTATATCAAATGTTGATTTTTGTACGTCACAAAATTATCAGAAAACGAACATTATAATTTGTCGTTAAACTAAAAAATAATACGTTTTTCTTTCGAATAATCTTTCGAAGGTCTGTATTCGTGTGTATATATATGTGTGTGTGTATTTGTGTGTAGTAACCTATAATAGCATTAAATTTGCATCTCTATATGAAGCTTCATAAACAAGGTTACACACTCAAAGTACACACTGTTTTTCACGTGACACGGACACACATCCTCGGCACGAAAACTCTTATTTTACTCATGAATTATATTCCGACCGAGGAACACACTGGAACTTCTCGCTTTACAGGCACGTTTATAAATAGCTAGCTGTGTCCACTGTGTTACCCGCGGTCTTCTGGGATCAAAAGTAGCCTATGTGTTGATCCAGGCTATCTTGTACCAAAATATAATCCGTCGAGTCGTTTGAGCATGAAGGAGAGACAAACATACATACACATGCATACAAAATTTCACCTGTATAATATAAGTGTGATACTACAGACTCATACCCCTGCATAGCATTATAATATCTGTGCTCTTGCTATGGATCATTTATACGTATATAATCCAATCTAAAAGGTTTTATTTGATTCAAACAAACTAAGTCTGATAATTAATTGACACGATTGAAAAAAAAGTCAAACTTCTAATGTTTACCATACATTAGAAGTTTGACTTTTTTTTCAAAGATATCTTATCTTACCAATATAATAAATGCAAAGTTTGTCGGTAATATAATGTTTGATTTTTGAGTTTGATGAAATTTGTTACAAAAGTACCTCATACCGGATTAACACAAAGGTAACTAACTCATTAACCCCAAGTATTTTTTTTAATAACTAGCAAAGAACACATTTCTTACAGTTTTTTTTTCCGTCGTCTCATGTTGACTTTTTTTAACTGTGGGGCTCATATAGTTACTTAAAACGTAAACTTACAATTAAGATTAGCTTAAACATGAAAACTGACTGTAGTTTGACATATCTGTGTGCATGTAATGTGCCTAGGAAGTTCCTGTGACACGTTATATACCCACGAATATGTGTACATGTATGTGTAAAATTTGAAGTGTCTAAATGATACTTGAGATATAAAGGAATAAATGAGTTTGACTTTGACTTTGACTTATAAAAAATAAGGTACATTTAAGATTTTTCACCAAAAAGTTTGTTATCAAGTCTTGGTTGTTTTCGTTCTGGGATTGTGTCCAGGTTACAGATAATCCTACTGAAGGGATATGAGTGTGTACATTAGCATTTGTTAGCCTTTAGCGTTTTAGGTGTTGAGTGAAGTGTTTCACCCCAGTGAATTTTCCCCAAATGAAAAGACATTTGAAATTTTATCAAATAAATGTCATGTCAGCGGTTATTACATCAAGATAAAATATATATATAAATTAAAAAACAGCTTCAGAAGGTTGTTGTTACATTTCACCTCCAAATAACAACTGAAAAAAAAAACATATTTCAGTAATCGTTTAAACTGTTACAAATCGAATTTTAAGTAGATGTTTTAGTCCAGTTACCGATAGCCTGATCACTTCAAAAAACTAAGCGCAAATTTGTAGGCATTAAAGTTTTAACCGTCGTTGAAACGATAACATTAGATTTGATCTTTAAACAATTAAATTTAGAGATGTGGGTGAGTTACCAATAAAAAACTTGGATTCAGCTCAAAAACATGACATCTTATTCTAATTGTTATAAAAATACTGATAATTATTGATATTAAGTTAATTATGGAGATCCACAGACTAACTTATTTGATCATAACTAACACACTAAGCTCGAAATAAAAAATTCATCAACTAGTCATTAGCTGCACTGAAGAAATCAACGTTATAGCTAATTTTAATCAACAAAGTTCATTCAAAATTCATTAACGAAGTAAGTATTACTTGTCAACAACTCCGTCAGTTAGCATACATAATATTGAATATGTATGAATATATTGTACTATACTTATTAAACATAGATTATCCATATGAAAACTGACAAAAATATATTGAAAAAAAAAATGATAACCCTATCAAAATAAGATATTTATTATCGTATCTGTCAGTTAAGCATGATAAATACCAAAAAAAACTGTAAGATTATTTATTATCCTTATAAATCTGCAAAACAAATTTGGCAAAGTTTACGAAAATAATTAAATATTGTACTTACAGGGGACTTTTCCTTGATCATACATGCGAGAAGAAGTTTTGCTCTTTCGCAACCTTTAGCCCCATCACTGACGGTAGCGTCGTTCACTAGAATTCAATTATAAATGTAAAATTTATATTTTTATTTAATCTAATTTGCGGTCGATCCAAAGATTAAATTTGAATTTTAATAGCTGACTATTCAAATTCAAATATTATATAATCTTTGGATAAAAATATGTTTTTGGAAAATAGTCGTATTGTTGATATTTATTTGTTTATTGTAATATTATATATTTGTTATTGTTCTATATTTGATAATATTTTCTAAGGTTTTAAAATCATGAAGTTAATTAATATATTTACATTTCTATTGGTCGGAAATTATTAATAGAATTTTTTTTTTTTATGAGAGGCGATAACAGAGGCTCTGCCCAAATAATAACGCACGTACAAATCACGACGTAGATCATCCTTCAATTTATTGGAAGGCAACACTAGCATCGCATTGCCTCTGAGAAATGAAGACGAAACGTCTTATGAGTCTTCAATTACACATAAACTTGTAACTAGAACCGGCCTTATAAACAGTGATGAGAATATATTTCAAAAATAACCAAGTCTTTCTTAAACCGCCAGAGGAAGTTTTTGTAGCATCATTAATTTCCTATAGTATACCTACCGTATACTTTATAACTAATTTTCACTGGTGTCTTTCACGATAATGCATTCTGCTCCATATTTAAACCAGACTCCTAAGATCAAAAAAGACATTCCGACCATCACGATCTCAAGCAGTGAATGTGATAGAAAACTCTATTTACCAGATGCACAGGAACGAACGATGCCATGGAGCATCTTTCTATCTTCTTCGCTGCTCAATAACTTGTCGTGCTTTTCATTTGCAGTTTCGATGTCGAACAGACCACTGTCGTTGATCTGAAACGTAAATAACTCATCCATAATACCCTACACACAGGCACTTCTTATTTGAACGAGTCTTCTCGAACGAAAGAGTCTCATTCGTTTAGCTTCTCCGCGGATGTTATACTCCTACGGCCTCATTCAGGGCTTTCCTATTTGGTAAATCCATTATGTGTATTTTTACCTATATGACGTGGTGCATGAATTACATTCTGGCCCCATAACGTACTCCCTGTAATTTTTAAACCCTCACATTTTATCAGAGTGTAGTATTCGGTACTGGACGGCGTCAGAAATAAGAATCCATGGAAAACATATTCGTTTAAAAAAAGTATCGCTTTTTTATAACTGATTAATTTGCTTTCTAGTAATTTATTAATGTGAGTTGTATGTAGGTAATTACCAGATTTTACCTGTTTAAAAAAAAGACAACATTCTTCTGACATGTCAGTCATAAGATTGTTGTCTCTAGATGCTACCAAAGTGGCGGTGTTTTTAAGCCCCTTTTTTCCGTGGGGAAATGCACTCGCATGCCGCCCTGCCACGGGGAGACAGAGCAGTTATGTAGGACTAGACCCACTAAAACCCCACGATGTCCTCCTCTACCGCTTAGTGGCGGGAACACGGGAACGTTATAACACATCCGTGAACCCGCCGCGGCTGTCCGTTTCCGGACCCACCTGTGTTGGCATCGGGTGCCACTCCTCTGTTTGCGACACGCCAGGACACATGGCGTGTCGCAACCACCTCGAGGACCAAGTCAGCGAAAGGGCGTCAGACGACCCCGAGTCTAGACGCCCTAGGTCCCCCTGCGACGGGTCAGATATGTGACCCCGTCGCCTGCCACTACGGCCGCAGAGGATAGGGAGAGCGGCGCCTCACGTGTTTTTAATCTCCTAGGATCACAGATAAATAAAAAATATTTCAATAATATTGCTTTTTAAGAATTTAATGAAAACAATACTATTTTTGGGGGGGGGGCAGTTGCTCGCATCCGTAGGTGTGTACCCTTTGATTCCCTACACGTACCCCCTGGGTGGTAACCAAAAGTAGCAGTAGAACTTGTGCCAAGTTCGTCCGGAGAGGTACTGCCACCACATTTAGAATCTGCCGCCTAGCAGTAGTGGTTGCATTACTGTGTTCCGGTGGAAGGGTGTGGCTGCCGGTGAAATGACATGCGCATGAGACGTATCATCCCCGTCTCGGGTGATGGACGCAGCAGGATGAATGCGACTCAGTAAAGATTTGGATCTCATACTGAGTCGCACGCACTCCTGTTGTCATGGGCGAGGGACACCACTTACCATCAGGTGGGCCCTCAACTCGTTTCGTCAATCATTAACACATTAAAAAAAAAAAAATTCTATGGCACCTATCTGGAAACCTATCCTTTTAAATAAAGAATATTCTTCTTAATCGGTTGATAAATTACGGAAAACAGAGGTAAAATACATAGCTGTGTAAACACACATAAAAATACAACAAAAAAAGGGACAACTAAAGTTTCTTCAAAGAAAATAAAAAACATTCAGTTTTAAACAAAACATGTATTTTGTTTAGAACTAAATGCTTTTTGTATGTACTTACCACTCCAACTTTCTTGAAGAAGCAAGCAACATAGCATGGGTCCAACTCATCGATACTTTTGGACTTCTTAGCGGCTTTGATATTCTCTTTTGTGACACCAAACTCTTCATTGCAACTTGCAATCAATGGCATGGCGTATTCCTTGATGGCGGCTCTTTCAGCATCCGACATGGCCTGAAATCATTATCATAACATATTTTTTTTTTTATTAAATCTTATTTTTGCATATAATAAAAACAGTAGCTACCCCATGTTTGGCAGACAGGGGTACATCCTCGTTTTGGGTGACTTTACGTCTCACCGCAACTACCAAAATAAAAATAAAAAATATTTTCATTTAGCTAATTCATTTGTTTTTCACCATTAAAGATAACACCATCACCATTATGAGTTTCAGTTAGATAAAAACAGTTTTCCATAAGCCATTGGTCAACTAAATCTGGTATTCTCAAAGTATAAATATTAACATTATTTTTGTTTCCTTGGGATTAAAGACACTAATCCATCCGTATCAGCCTCTAATGTTCCCACTGCAGGGACACCGGCCTACTCTCGATAATTGAGAGTGAATGGGCTCTGATCTACCACGGGAGCCCAATCCGGATTGGTAGATGTCACATGTCATCGAATTTTTGGTTCTAAGACATGCCGGTTTCCTCACGATGTTTTCCGTCACCGTTTTGAGAACGTGGTATTGCGCACATAAATTTTTTCAAATGAAAAAACTCATTGCTGCACGTGTAGGTTTGAACCAGCAACCTTCAGATTGAAAGTCGGCGTCTATGCCCCTGGGCCACCACGCTTTCTCAGATGAACGATTATGTGTAGACTTTAATACTTACAGAAGTGACCGCGAAAGAAGCGGCAATCAAAGCCAACAAGAACAAATTAGCCTCAGACATTTTCAAATACATTTTATATATATTTCTTCGAGAGATGCTTCTACTGCCTTATCCAGTTGAATTCTGATATCTCAATGTCCAACCCTCTATTTATATACATAAATTCGTGCCGGTGATGATGAATTGTAGAGATAAAATTAATTATTTTACTATTTTGAAGAATACAAGGTTCGCTGCAAATATAAAAACGGTTAAATGCGATCCATACTGTATATTGTGACTAAGGAAGCATTCACACTATCGCTAATTTAAAAAACTCTGCAACTACGACCTTATCCGCGATAGTTAAATGGGAGTCCATGTTCTTAACTATCGTAGGTAAGAACCCTCAGGGTCCCTAAACTTGTCCCCCGGGTGGTGCGAACGGGGCGATCGCAAGTAGCATTAGAACTTGTGCCAAGTTCGTCCAGAAAAGTACTGCCTCCACAGCTGATAATCCGCCGCCAAATAGTGGTGAGCTCGCGCAGCTGTGTTTCGGTGAAAGGGCACACCCTTTCACCAAACACAGCTGCTTCTCCTGTAATTTTGAAATTTCAGGAGAATGAAACTTGTCATCCGCGTCTGCAAGTGATGGATGCAATGCGATGCAACTTGAGTCTTTTCATGCTTTGGTACGGAGTCGCATTGATGTTATTTATTAGCAGTAACCATTTAACCTCAGATGACCAGGTAAAAAAAAAACTTTTAGACAAGTTTCTTTACCAATTTATCGAAGTAAAGCAACTCTCCGGTCAGTTCGGTCATTGTTAGTATTGTAGGTAGGCAGCTTTGGTGACACTATGAATTACAGATTGAAATTGCTCGTTACATGTTTCTGCCAAAATTGACGTGATTATGTGGCAATGTGATATAGCGGGGATTTACTTAAACTAATGATCTGATGTTAAGGCCCATACACACTCAATATAAAATCTTTTTGGTACATGATGAGCTTACCTAGATATTCTTTACAGATTATCTAAATCGAGAACAAAATAACATAAAGTTTTCCCCAGCCGGGAATCAAAACCCGGGATTCCATCCATCTTCCCGTAACTGAATTCAACTCAAATATCCCATCTTCATTTAACTGAAATCCATGAGTTGTCACGTTAGAACTAGAACTGGATGAGGGCAAAGTATAGCAAAGACTGAAGAGAAAGTGCATTAATTTACTCTCCATCTAAGGCATGTAGTGAAAGTAATCAACTCCTAGTGACTGAGTTATGTCTAATCTTGTCTACCACGGTGACAGCGATACACAAAATTAACTGATCCAATGATTAAAAACAGACTTCAATACTTTAATCTCTTATATCTCGCCCACAGGTCACATCTTACCATTTAAAAAAGATACCTCGAAATCGTTAAACAAAGGGTGAACAACAAAGTCATAGAAAAGTAAAATAAGCAGTTTGGTTTATTTAGATGACATATTAATGAAAACGCCCTTGACTTTTAACATGTATATTGATTTGTTATAATATTAACAAGAAAATAAAAATGGATTGCGGTCAATGTTTCACTCTCCAAGTTGTGATAGCAAGTTACGATGCATACAAAAAAAGATATCTCCTTGTGAAAAACAGATTGACGTTGCGAAGGTTTTGCTCGCAGAAAAACGTAGGCGTTAAGAAATTTTTTCCAGTTATTTTGATTTACCAACTAAACCATTGAATCAATTTTGAATCGACATTTCAAATAATAAACTATTTATTTAAAGTCGGTTCATATATGATGGAAAACACTTAACAATCAAAAAAGTACAGCCGAATTGATGACCTCTTCTGGAAGTCGGTTGAAAACAGCATGTATTTCTGAAAATTTTAATGTAAAAGAATAAGGTAAAATTCTAAATTATTTTTTCTTTGTTTCCCGACGAGTCACTCTTGTGACTGATGTTTATGTTAGGTTAAGTTATTTATTTATAATGAATACAAATATAATAATACTAGCGACCCGCATAGTTTAAAAGATCTAAGCGTAGATCTCTATACCTTGAATAACTCGTCAAACTTACAGGCAACTCTATACCACGACATGGTCTGCATAACAATCAAAAGTATCAACATCATAATGGACAGAGAAAATTATACCTAGACACATTAACACCACAGTATGAAAAATATACATATTATTATTGAAGGACATAAGTATGGGTACTTAGAAGTTTAATGATACCCGGTCGTTTTGTATAAATCTTACCAAAGATTGGGTTACATTACATTAACAGAATTAAACAAAACCAGATTAGGAAAGCAACTAGGATTATATATTCTCAAATTTAAAATGTCTGTTATGTGGAAGTGGACATTTTTGGTCGCTCTAGCAGTTGTTTTGGGAGTCTCTTTGGAAAGATGTAATTATTAGGGAACTTGCATAAAGGTAACCCCTTTCTGAGTTCCTCTTCTGATTTGAAGATCGCTAAGCTCAAAAGGTCTTACTTTTAAGGAGTGAGTAGGAGAGATAGATGGAACCGGGTTGAATTCGGAGATTTTTATTAATTGAAAAAGTTACCTCTGCCCATAATAACAGCAATAGGACTTAGGTCCTCCCCGACCGCGGATATTTGGTTATTCTGACTTAAGGGTATTCTTTCCAATATAATCCATCAAATAGATGCTGATTCCTTGTTTGAAGAAACAACAGTTTTTTGGAGATATTACTACTACTGGGGACAAGGGTGCCGTCTGGTAACCCACACTTCTAACTATAACCCAACGCCGATAGTTGAACTACTAAACTAACTTTGTGCTAATTTCAGGCTATTTTTGATGAGGATTTTATAAAAGCGACGCATGCAGAAATGGACAAATGTCGCGAAGAGACTAGAAGATATAATTGCGGTACTATGCTTGTAAATACAGGAAAATAGGATATGTGAGTACACATCTGATATTTAAATTGATTTACCTTTATAATAAAAGACATATAACACAATAAGACCGCCCGTTCTCCCTAATTTAGCATAAAATTTTAATTAAGCATTCTAAACATTTACTTCTGGTGTACAATAAAATATTTACTTATATATTATAATATACGTTCTTATTACTTTATTAACTCATAAAAATTAAAAAAAAAAACATCAATCTTAGAGGCTACTTATAATAAATAATAATAACTTAACTTAAATAATATTATAAGTAGTTCCCCACAAGGTCGTTCACGTGGTATTTAATATTTTTCTTGCGCTAATTTAATTTTCTTTTTCTAAAATAAAAGTAGTCAAGTTACTTCATATAACCTCAGTGAAAGTCCTCTCGACATAGGTCCAACTGTTTCGAAGATTAGCAGGAACACATAGACATACAACATTTTTTCAAATTGTTTTTTTATTTTTTCCCGTATACACTTTCAAAGGAATTAAGTAAAAAGCTGTTATTTTGACATAACAAACACTGTAATTTTATTTATTTGTTGTAGATTTTGGAAGATACTAAGTCGTCAAATGCTTGGTTCTAGGACATGATATTTCTCACGATGTTTCCCTTCACCGTCAGGACGTAGTATTGTGCTTGTGCATATAAATATTTCAAGCGAAAACTCTTTGATGCCCTTGGATTTGAACTTGGAACTTGGAAGTTCTATTAATTCAATGTGGTCTTTGCCAGTCTTTGACAAACTTTGAAAGTTTGTCGGTACAGGTATATTGTACCGACAAACTTTGCATTTATAATATTCGTATGATAGCTTTGACAGGTTGACTATTGAATCAAGTACTTGCCAGAGTTAGGTTGTTACAATCAAAGATTAACAATTATCCCCAAGCAAGTACTTTTTTTAATTACTTGCAAAAAAGACATTTCTGGCAGTTGTTTTCCGTCGTCTCATGTTGACTTTTTAACTGCGAGTAGAACTGTGGGGCTCATATAAAATAATTATATAAAACTTATAAAAAAAAATTAGGTACATTTAAGATTTTTCACCACAAAGTTTATAATCAAGTTTTGATTGTTTATGTTGTGGGATTGTGTCCATGATACAGATAATCCTAAGATATGAGTGTGTACTTTAGCATTTATTAGCTTTTATCATTTTAGGTGTATTTTTTTTGAAATTTCCTCAAAAGAAAAGACATTTGAAATTTTACCAAATATATGTCATGTCAGCAGTCATTATAACAAAATATATGTAAATTGAAAAACAGCTTCAGAAGATCGTTGTTATCCTTCACTTCCAAATATTTTCATATTTAATAAAATTGCTTCTTGGGTCCTAGAAGGGTGCGAACTGAAAAGAAAAAATATATTTCAGTAATCGTCAAAACCATTACTAATCACTTTTCAATTTACTGATACTGATCAATTTAGTCCAATTACTGATAGCCTGATCATTTCCAAAAACTTGCTAAGCGCTGATTTGTAGGCATTAAAATTTTCCCCATCGTTAAAACGATGACATTAGATTTGATCTTGAAACAATTAAATTTAGAGATGACTAACCTATCAGAAACTGAGATTCAGGTAAAAAATATGACCTCTTATTCTAATTGTTATCAAATGCAGACTGAATTTAAAAAATACTGATAATTTCTGGTAATAGGTTAATTATGGAGATCCACAGACTAAAGTATTTGAATATAGTCAGCACGCTAAGCTCAGAGTAATTCATCAAGTAATCATTAGCTGTATTGCAGAAATCCATATGACACAAAAAAATATTGAAAAATAATGATAACCCTATCATAATCTGTTTTTTTAATCGTATCTATCAGCTATACATGTTAAATACCAAAAAACTGCATAATAGTTTATTACCTTATAAATCTTCTTTTTTAAAGGTTAAGAAAATAATTAAATACTTACAGGGGACTTTTCCTTGATCATACAAGCGAGAAGAAGTTTTGATCTTTCACAGCCTTTATCGCCATCGCTGACGGTAGCGTCGTTCACTAGAATTCAATTTAAATGTTAAATGTAATTTATTGAAATAAACTTGCGTTCGATTGAATTTGAATAGCTGTTTTAATGACTTTTAATAAAATCTAGCTACCGCAAATAACCAGTTTTCATGTTTTTCGAAGATAGTCATATATTATTAATAATTGTATTTACAACTAATAAAAAAATACTTTTTTTTATGAGAGACAGGAGAAAACACACGGTCTACCCAAATAATAACGCACGTACAAATGACGACGTAGATCCTTCCTCAATTTATTGGAAGGCAACACTAGCATCTCATTGCCTCTGAGAAATGGAGACGGATCGTCTTATGGGTCGTCAATTAAATCTTACACTTAGAGTTGTAACTGTAACCAGCCTTATATATATATAGCCTTATAAGAAGTTTTTGTAGCATCATAAATTTTCTATAGGGGTATATTTTATAACTAACTAGTATCTTTCACAATAATTTAATAAATTCATACTTTGAGTAATTCACAGTGTTGCACACCGTACCAGCCTCTAATGTTCCCACTGCAGGGGCACCGGCCTACTCTCAATAATTGAGAGTGAATGGGCTCTGATCTACCACGGGAGCCCAATCCGGATTGGTAGATGTCACATGTCGTCGAAATTTTGGTTCTAAGACATGCCGGTTTCCTCACGATGTTTTCCGTCACCATTTTGAGAACGTGGTATTGCGCACATAAATTTTTCAAGTGAAAAATCTCATTGTTGCACGTTTGGGTTTGAACCAGCGACCTTCAAATTGAAAGTCGACGTCTGTGCCCCTGGGCCACCACGCTCTCAGTGTTGCACGTCTGCTCCAAATTGAAAACTGTCAGATCAAAAAAGATATTCCGACCACCAAGCAGTGAATGTGACAGAAAACTGTATTTACCATATAAACAGGCACGAGCGATGTCATGGATCCTCTTTCTATCTTCTTCGTTGCTCAAAAACTTGTCGTTCTTTTCCTTTGCACTTTCGATGTCGAGCAGACCACTGTCGTTGATCTGAAACGTAAATAACTCATAGATAATACCCTACACACAGGTGCTTCTTATTTTAACGAGTCTTCTCTCTGTCTCATTCTTTTAGCTTCTTCTTTTTTCTTTTCTTTAGATGTTATATAATACTTCTACGGCCTCATTTAGGGCTTTCCTATTTGGTAAATACCATTTTAAGTATTTTATATTAAAACTGAGGTAAAGTATATAAAAAAAATACATAACTAAACACATAAAATACTACAAAAAAGGAACAACTAATCACTACATATTTAGTATAAAACAAAGTCGCTTTTTCTGTCCCTATATCCCTATGTATTCTTCAATCTTTAAAACTTCGCAACGGATTTTGATGCGGTTTTTTTTAATAGATAGAGTGATTCAAGAGAAACTTTATATGTATAATACAATAACATCCATTAAATATTGGAAAAATACTGTTATTTCACTAAATTTAACGCGTGCGGGCAGTAATGAATAAATCAAAACTACAGGATCGATTTTAATCATTTTTCCAGTTAATGACATAGGCTATATATTTATACCCGTGCGAAGCCGGAGCGGGCCGCTAGTTTTATTATAAATAAAAGTTTCTTCAAACAAGAAAAAACATTTAGTTCTAAACGATATTTTTCCTCCGCGCTTGCCCTACGTCAGTAGAGTAGCCCACCCGTTAAGTTGGAAAATGTTGCTCTAGAGTATCCCGTATCCCTATCCTATCCCTAGTTGATCTGAATGCAGCAAACTCAAGAAGTTATAGAATTTATGCCATAGTAAGTAGTAATGTCACCATACCTGGCAACTCCCTTTTCTGTATTCTGGTGGATGTTGGTTCATGAAAACCATAAAATGTTAAATCCAACCAAAAAACCCATCCCAACTTCAATGAATTGGTTATGGATGGCCGTAACTGAACATCAGGTGATCTGCCAGCTCGTATAATTTAAGCCTTACAAAATACACACTTACCACTCCAATTTTCTTGTAGAAGCAAGCTATATAGCATGGGTCCATCGCATCGATATTCTTGGACTGCTTGGCGGCTATGATATCCTCCATTGTGACACCAAACTCTTCATTGCAACTTGCAAGCAATGGCATGGCGTATTCCCTGATGGCGGCTCTATCAGCATCCGATATGGCCTGAAATCGTTATCATAATAAGAAGGTTTTTTTATTAAAATTTATACCTATATTTTTAATACCCCATGTTTTATCCCCGTCTCGGGTGACGTTACGTCTCATCGCAACTACCAAAGTAAAAAAAATATATTCTCATTTATCTATTTTTTTTGTTTTTCACCATTAAAGATGACACCATCACCATTATGGGTTGTAGTTAGATAAAAATAGTTTTCCATAAGCCATTAAGGAACTAGAAATGGTATTCTCAAAAAATAAATAATTACATTATTTTCGTTCCCTTGGATTTGAATACTCTAACGCCCAAAACGTATTATAATGATTCATCCCCTCAACTCCTTAAACTCCGACACTAGAGTTACTACTCAAATAAAGGATTATATGTAGACTCTAATACTTACAGAAGTGACCGCGAAAGAAGCAGCAATCAAAGCCAACAAGAACAAACTAGCCTTAGACATTTTCAAATATAATTTATATATATTTCTTCGGGAGATGCTTCTACTGCCTTATCCAGTTGAATTCTGACATCTCAATGTCCAACGCTCTATTTATATGCAGAAATTCGTGCCGGTGATGATGAATAGTACAGATTAAATTAATTATTTGACTATTTTGAAGAGTACAAGGTTCTCTGCACATATAAAAACTATTCTATACGATCCATATTGTATGTTGTGGTTAAGGAAGCATTCACAACATCGCTAATTGAAAAAAAATCTGCAACTCATTATTACGAAACAGATTAATATTTTACAAAATAAACGTTTCGATCTAAATAATAATATGTATTATTGCCAAATAACCAATATTAAAAATTAAACCAAATAATATTTGGTTTCTTATTTGTTAAATTAATCATATAGAAAATATTCGCGGCTTAGAAACTGTAGTGCAAAATGCATACAACACAGTATACCTATAATGGTTTATTATATACCATTATGCTTAGATGTAATATTTTTTCTGCAACGAACGCGAATCTTTCTGGCCATTAAATAAAATTAAGTAAGGTAATTTAATTAATACTTAGCTTTTGGGAGTCCATGTTGTTAACTTCCGTAAGTATAGGGTACTAGGAGCAGTAGAACTTGTGCCTAGTACGTCCAGAAAAGTAATGCCTCCACAGCTGGTAATCCGCCGCCAAATAGTAGCGAGCGTAGCTGTGTTTCGGTGAAAGGGTGTGGGTGCTGGTGAAATTACAGTAGAATAAAACTGATCATCCCCGTCTGCAAGTGATGGAAGCAATGCGATGCGACTTGTTGTTTATGGGTGGTAGTAACCATTTAACATCAGATGAGCAGTGAGAAAAAAACTTCTTTGCCCAGAAACTAGAGTTGGCTCTACTCATACCAAAGAAAAACAAGAAATCTTCGAAATAGTAACTTTAATTTATCCATAGAAAATATTTTTGTTTATATTCAATTCAAAAAAACTGAAAATAATTCCGGCCGGGGCACAGTGTGTGGTGAGCATGAAGTTTGTTCTCGGGTTTTGGGTGATTGGTTCGTGTTTCTTTATTTGTTCATGCCTCCTGCGCCACAGATATCCTAGTGCAGGGGAATGATTGTGTATTTATTAATAGCGTTTATTTATTATTTATTTATGCTAATAGCTCTTATCTTGTTCATAATTTAACATGATTATTTTAGTATTACGAAAGTAGCACCTTAAAGTAGTAGTAGAACTTGTGTGAGAGAGCTTGCTCAGATGCCGACTTTCAATCTGAAGGTCATTGGTTCAAACCCACCAATGAGTTTTTTCATTTGAAAAATTTATGTGCGCAATACTACGTTCTCGAAACGTTGACGGAAAACATCACGAGGAAACCGGCATGTACCAATCCGAATTGGACTCCCGTGGTAGATCAAAGCCCATTCACTCTCAATTATCGAGACTAGGCCGGTGTTCCTGCAGTGGGAACATTAGAGGCTGGTACTTTAGAACTTGTGCAATAATTATCTGGTGACATATTGCCACCATACCTGGTAATCCCTTGTTGTGTCGTGGTGGAGTCGGACGGCTGGGTGCCGGTGAAATTCAGGCGCATAAGATATTGTATTCCAGACTGGAATAAATAGGGGTAACGCGATGTATCTTGAGGGTTCTCATACGGGAAGAAATACGTTGTATTACTGTTGTTTATACGAGGCAGTAACCACTGAACCTTAGATAAGGCATGTATATCTTATTTGTAACTAAATGATAATAAAACCATTACTTCATACTGCCTTAACATTGTTAGTAGGTAGGCGGTTTTGGTAACACTAAGAATTACAATTTCAAATTGCTCTTTACACGTGTTTGCCAAAATTGACACGATTATGTGACAATGTGACATAGCTGACATTTACTTAAACTAATGTGCTGATGTTAAGGCCCATATATAATATATACTCAGTATATATAAAGTCTGTGACAATGATGAGTTTACCTAGATGTTCTCGTTGGATCATCTAAATCAAACAACTTTGCGCCACATCACCACATAAAGTAATCCCCAGTCGGGAATCGAACCCGAGATCCCTCGCTTCGCAGGCAGGATTGCTAATTACGAATTTATTGAACTGACTGTTGTACTGCCACAAAAATAATCATGAAATAACATTTAAGAATAAATATTTTTACAACTCTTTATGAAGTGATCAAGGCTATCCTAAGTTTTTAAAGTTTTTTTTTATGTTAATAATTGACGTAACGAGCTGAGGGCCCACATGGTGTTAAGCGGAGACCCCCGCCCGTGACAACAGTAGTGAGACTCAGTATAAGATTTGCATCTTACACTGAGTCGCATTCGTCTTGCAGTGTCCATCACCCGACACGGGGATGATACGTCTCATGCGCATGTGATTTCACTGGCACCCATACCCTTCCACTGGAACACAGTAATGCGAGCACTACTGCTTGGCGGCAGATCCCAGGTGTGGTGGCAGTACCTCACCGGACGAACTTGGCACAAGTTCTATTGCTACTTTTAGTTGCTCCTTTAGCACCACCCAGGGAGTACGTGCAGAAAGCATAGGGTACGAACGTACGGAAGCGAGCAACTGGACCCCCCAAGCACCTGTTTTTATTCAGATTAGTCGAATCGGTGTCTAAAGAATAGTGTTTAATTTGTATCTGCGAATGATTTATATATAATACTGTTGTCATATTATATTGGGCACCGGTATGCAAGTAGGCACAATATGTTTTGGCCTACTAGTATGCTTGTTCAAAACATCTCGCTGGCTCTCGGTGAATCATCGACTACGATTTTACAAGTCGTAAGCGGCGACGAACTACTATCGTGACGTGAAACGATTAATCTAAGATTTTTTTTAAATATTTATATAATACAACATCCAACTTTAGGATGAAAAGAATGAGTAATAATAATAATAACGCTTAAACGCTTACGCTTACGCTTACCTACAGTGCAGATATATGGATTCTATGTTTCGATAATGGAATGGGCAAACACAAAACTCGAGTCTAGGATCCACAAATTGAATGCTCAAACACATAAATGCTTCTTTGTCATTCCTGTGAGTTCCGGTGAATTCTGGTGTCGGAATTTTCAAGCAAAGGTCCGCGACATGGCTTGTCGACTATTATATCCGGGACTGACATCTTACATGCCCTCTGAGATAGGGGAACGCTTAGTTGTAATGCTACCAAACAGTTACCAATTCAAATAATGAGAGCTGAGAGTTGTACAACTTAGATAATCACTTAATTACATCTTAGTAAGCTTCCTGACGAATACTTGCCAGGGATCGAACCTGGGACTCGTTTTGTATACCGGGTTACTGCCATTTTAACTTAACTGTTATCGCTTGTGCCACCGCCTGCGAGCTGAAATAGAATTTAGCGAGAGATTTCATTATCAAAACAAATTATCAAATCATATTCCAAACATTTTCCATTACATGTAATGTACACATACACATTACGTCTTAGTTCCATAACAATAACTTGAATGAATGAAATTCGCTTAAAATACCTCGAAATTAACCAACTTCAATAAGTTATTTTTGTCTGAACTTTAAACGGAATTCTACTGAATATGATTATGACTAGATCTTTAATGAGTTTTGTACCATTGGACTTCAACCTCACCTACTAAAGAATTAATATACAAGCGATTTACGAGCGTATAACGTCATAAGCACAGGAAAAACAGCAGACTTCAAAAAAAGGAGATTAATTTATTCGTCTGTATTTTTTTTGTATGTTGTTACGCGATTACCAGCGATACCATTGATACCTGTGCGTCATCGCCTACGCGGAAAATCATTTGTGTAAAAATTCTAAAGCATTTTGCTGTTAATCGTTGCGATTGATGCTGGACCCCGCAGTTCCACTTACGTGGTTCTCGTTTTTGTTGGAGTACGGCAATAAAATATAGCTTATGTTACTCGCTGATAATCTAGCTTTCAATCGGTGAAAGAATTGGTGGTTGAGGCGTGAAAGCGTAACAAACAAACAAATAAATTCACTTTTGCATATAATATTAGATATGTACATCAACTTGATAGTTACCTGATATATTTACATCATATAAACAAAAAGAAATGTTTAGTTTTATCATTAGTATAAAGGTTTATTGATAATATAAACTTATTATATAATTATAAGTCATTTATTCAGATGTCAAGATCCAATTGGTTAGTTAATAACAATTTATAACAATTTATATTATGTTAGTTAATATTACTATAGAGTCAAAAAAAAATAGAAAGTATATATATCTACAGTAGTGTTTGATAAGGGCTGATGCCTAGTGCCTCTGTAGCGGTACGCGACGTTTAATCCATGAGAAACTGAAAATAAAATTAATTGGAATATTATAGAAATTATTTTAATTAATTACAGATTATGTATAATAATTATAATTGTAATTTAAAATTAAACTCCCAAAAACGTAACTAATCGTAAGTGATACAAATGATAAGATACAGTTATTTTGTTAGGTGTTAGCGAACAATGTACGCGTAAGTGTATATAAAATATATAAAGAATGACATCTGTCAACGAGCCTAAGTTTCATTATTTAGTAGAAATAATGTTTGAATGCAAAATAAGTTTTCAGTATAGGTTCTGCCCACTTTCTGTCAAACTTCAAACCATACGTTTGACATTACACAAAACGTAAGCGGTTTCGTCGTTCGCAAAATAAGTGACTTGGACCCTTGATTGGCATCATCAATCAAGGAAAGATTTTAGGGAAAGATTCTATGTACGAGAGCACACCTCACCTAAATGCTGGTAAAAAAAATTGTACTGAAAATATTTTTGTAATTGAATGTATAGTTTTATATACTAAAATTTTAGGTAAGTTATTACTATAATAAATTATTTACTTACATAAACTTAAATCAATTGTCTAGAAGGAGAAATGATGCAATACTTGTAAAAAAAAATATTTAACAAAATTGACGTAACGAGCTTAAGGCACTTGATTTTATGTGGTTACCTCTGCTCATAACTTTGACGCGAGTATTGGACTCAGAGGCGCTTACAATATCATGCCGACTTAAGCCAATTTCCAACGTTGTATTAATATAGGCTGATGATGATACATTCGCACATAATCAGCGAAAATTAAAATTCTATTAAAATTGATTCTTTCTAGACTTAGTAACAAGAACGCATGATCTTGTAGGTAACATATTAATTTAAAAAAAGTGACGTTTTTAAGTAATTTGTTAATATTTCAACGGAAGTAAAGAAATTTTGACTTCTCCTGCTGTAATATAATAAAGTATAATATTTATATTGTAATAATATCAAAACATAAACTTTCAATCTCCTAAAACTTAATTATTTATTGCACACAAAGATATATATTAAATACAAAAGGGGTTCTTATGTTTTTCAAAGGTGAGTTTAGATCTTAGATTTTTAGAAATGCTATAAGAGTTCCATAAATTTGAGTGAAATGTCGACATAAAGTTATGATTTTGTAATATTTATGAATAATTTCACTATTATTTTAAAGCTAAACTTGAATTGAAACAAACTTACTTTAGTATTGACCTCAATTAAGCAAGACAAGAGCAACTTTGCCCTCTCGCATCCCTTGTCTCCATCGGTGACTTCTTCCATATTCACTGGAAATAAACAACGAATTTAATTTTTTATCTTTTCACTGTCAAAGCCAAACCCCCTGTAAAGTATCTCGCTATGCCCTGCAGCTAACTTAATGAGGAGCAGCAGACGCCTTTTTTATTATTTTTTTACAAAATAGCCCAATTCCGATGATTAGTTCATATTAGATAAGATATAAAACAATATGTCAACAGTATATGTTGCAACCGCGCAAAATAAAGTATTTGATAAGTGGTTACAGAGCTCATAAACAACAAAAACATGACTCAGGTCTTGCCTTACTAATTTATGAGAAGACTCAAGTCGCATTGCGTTACACCCGTCACTATGAAACGGGGATGTGACGTCTCATGTGCATATAATTACACCGGCACTTATACCCTTCAAGCGGAACACAGCAATGCAAGTACACTGCTTGGGGGCAGATTATCAGGCGAAGGATTTTTCTCCGGACGAACTTGGAACTAGTTCTAGGGCTGTGAGGGAGTCAGCTATGGTCACGAGCAATATGGTACATATGTGATGTGATACCAATACAATATTTTGGCACTTGAGCTGCACAGAAAACCGGCAATCTTTTTTTGGCACGTTTTCTATTTATACCACAATATCGTATTATTTTCTGCTTCAAAAAGCTTATAATAAAGTTATTTGGAAAAATAACTAATTATTCAATTTGTGACATACATTTTAACTGTATTTTATTTCTACATATTTCTGTTCTATTTCTAGGAGGACAAAAGTCAACTAAAAAAAATCTTTAAAAATAGGTTCTGATTTGACAAATTAAATGAGTAATCACAAAAACATGTCTACATCCTGCTCCATTAATAAAGTCGGTTAACTAACTAACATGGCACGTCAGGAGGTTGTAAAAAATGCTTATCATGAAGAATTTTAAATCTATTTGTAACTAGGTGTGCCCGACTTCGTTCGCGATTGACATTCCTGCAGACTTACTATTCGCATTAAGAATAAAAAACGCATAGGTATAAAACAACGGTGTTTTCTATTACTTTTATATATTTTATAATGGTAATTTGATCACCATAGCTAATTAACAAGCTACTCCTAACGAATTAATTCTTTAAAACTAAAGTAAAAAACGATATTAAGTAGCAAACAATGGTAACTGCAACTTACTAAAAGAAAATTGAACACTACGTAACAAATAATACTAACTATTGACAAAAAAAAATGCCAGTTATAAACCTATAAAATCCTAAAAATACAAAATAAACAAAGTAACATTAAAAGGAGAACAATAATTAAGTAGTTCTGATATAACTTTATATCCGAATTTATATAAAGAATGATGAAGCAATGATTTATATTAAGCAGGATGAATGCGACTCATTAAAGATTTGGATCTCATACTGAGTCGCACGCATTATTGTTGTCATGGGCGAGGGTCACCACTTACCATCAGGTGGGCCCTCAGCAGAAATATCGAGATTTGGCAATATCTGACTACTTTGGAGAAGTCTGAATTTACCAATAGGCATTCATTAAGCTTATACGATAAAGAACACACGCCAGCTTAAGATGAGGCGTATGTTTAAAGGTTCTTGTACATTCCAGGTTCAAGTTATTTGGACTAAATACTGTGATGACAGTAATTCTTAACTACACAACCGATGATGACCTTGAAATGTTAACGGGACAATCTTTAAAGTACTTTTTTATAACAAAAAATTATGAATGAAATCGCACACCGTGTTATGGAATTACAACGAAGAACACATTTTGCCTTTCATCCCCTCTTCCAAGGGGACCTTGCTGAATTTTAGGATAAAAAGTATCCTATGTCCTACATCGTACGACCTTAAATCATGCCAAGTTTCATTTGAATTCTTTCAGTAAATTCAGCGTGATGCGCGGACAAAATTAAAAAAAGTACAGTTTCTTCTTCAGTATAGATTATAGAGAGCCCTGCAAAAAAAAACAAAATATCTTCAATGTACAGAATCGGACCTCTTACAGTTTTATTATAAGTATCTATAGATTTATACTTACTTACGTCACGAGTAGAGTTCGTCGTACTCATTCGAGTTTTTGCCGCAACATACACACGTGGATCGATGGTTTGATGAAAAAAACCCCGCGGTGTGTTTAAAATTTCAATATTTATGCTATAACGAGCATAAATATTGAAATTATAAACAGAAGAGAGCGCGTGAGAGCGTGGTGGCCCAGGGGCATAGACGCCGTCTTTCAATCTGAAGGTCGCTGGTTCAAACCCACACGTGCACCAATGAGTTTTTTCACTTGAAAAATTTATGTGCGCAATACCACGTTCTCGAAACGGTGAAAGAAAACATCGTGAGGAAACCGGCAAGTCTCAGAACCAAAAAATTCGAAGACATTTGACATCTACCAATCCGGATTGCGCTCCCGTGGTAGATCTCAATTATCGAGAGTAGGCCCTGTATGAATGTTCCCAACATTAGAGGCTGAATGAGGCATTTACGGAAAATAGGGGTGACCAAAGGTTTTGGAACCTAAATACATGTGGCAGAGATCTTTGATACAGGAAACAGAAGAATTACCACGAGAACATCTATCTACAGTCTCATCTATTTTAGTTATATCATCCTTTCCTAATTCCCTGATGTTGATCTTAGCCGCCTTGGTGTCGTAAAACCCCGCGTCATTGATCTGAAACCAAAAAGGATCATCTTCGCGAAAAGAAAATAATAAGGGGTTTCTTTCTTGTTCTTCCACATGGAGGGAATAGGGTTGGAATAAGTGCTATAAATGTAAAAATAAACGGTTTTTAACAAACACTGATATATAAGACAAACAAGACCCGAAAACATTCATGCTCACCACACAAAGTGTGCCCCAGCCTGGAATCGAGCCCGGGATCCCTCGCTCCAAGTAATTTTTAAAGAATCCAATGGAAACAAAGTATTTTTGACTTTTGGCATAAAAATATACATTACCTTCTTTAAAAGTCAATTGAAAATTTACTCACGGTTCCCATGTTCTTGAACTTGCAAGCGAAGAAACAGGGGTCGATTTTGTTAACGTCGCCAGTCTCGTAAACAGCAACTATATCTTCCACTTTTACTTTGAAATCTTCACGACACTTGGCCATCGCTTTTTTCAAATTCAAATGTTCATCATCTGTAGCAGCCTGACAACATAAAACTTTTTAGTTTCTTACAGTCAATACATTTTCCAGAAAAAAAAACAATAACTAAATAAGTATATAAATTATTAACTACATTTAAAACTATTACAAAATTATACAAATTTTACAAACGTTTTACTAAAGATGAGATCAAATATAAAAAATGGAATAAAATACTTTGTTTCTTAGATATATTTTTCTGAAACATCTTGAATGTTTCAGGTACAGTATTCAAAACTAAAAACAAAAATTATATAATATTGTAGTTATATTGTATAATATATATTTGGTATCACTTATTTATTATTATTACTATTATTATATACTAAATATATGATATTATTATTTAGTATATATTTCATATCACAATATTAAATATGGAATGACATAATTCACATCTATGATATAATTTCCTTGAACCATTCTGTAATTCTATATTATACACAAAAAAACACATTTATACAAGGTATTAAAACTTCACCCTATAAAGAGTTTTTTTCCAGCAAACCTTTGAGGAAAGAGAGAGTTGATTAAAGAGGTAGACTGTGTACACAGATAAAAAGAGGATAAGTTAGACAATATATAATAACTAACTGTAACATATCTATATATACATAAATAAATACCAACCATTAACTAATATATATAGTTATTAATATATAACATTCTAGGTTATCATTAAATAAATCAACACCATCAGAAGAAAAATCATTGTTGATATTATTGTAGGTTCGAGGTAATTTAAGGAGGAAAAATTGCCAAGGCTGGTTCTTGAAGGTCTTAAGTTAAAAATATTTTTGATTGTATATCTAGATACGGTTTTAGGTGCGGTTATACTGATTTCTTCTATTGAATCTGGATTTATATAAAAATGTTGTATGCATTTATCTTAAGTAATAAGATTCCTACAGACGCAAGTCTATTTTCTAATAAAACTTACCAATGCGACTTCCAAAACTGCTATGGCTGTCAAAATCACCCAATTTAGAACAGCCATTTAAAATATGATAATCTTTATTCCTTTACTGAGCTGTATCTGATAGATGTATAAATGTCACAGAATTTACTGTATAAATAAATGCTGTCAAACATAAACATATATATAAACATCCGTCCGCCATTAAGTTGTAACTCATAATCAAAAAAAAACTGTTTTCACGCCCCAGCATTTATGTATTAGATATTATGCTTTGTTACTTGAATTGCCTGTTGACAATTGGTAGGTGTCGTTAATAGAGCATCCGCGAGTTAACATTTATGTTCGATTACTTTACGTGCGTGGTGGCCCAGGGACATAGACGCCGACTTTCAATCTGAAGGTTGCTGGTTCAAACCCACACGTGCACCAATGAGTTTTTTCACTTGAAAAAATGTATGTGCGCAATAACTCGGTCTCAAAACGGTGACGGAAAATATCGTGAGGAAACCGGCATGTCTTAGACCCAAAAATTCGACGACATGTGACATCTATCAATCCGGATTGGGCTCCCGTGGTAGATCAGAGCCTTAATGGGCTCTCAATTATCAAGAGTAGGCCGGTGTCCCTGCAGTGGGAGGGAACATTAGAGGTTGGTACGGTACTTTACCACAGACTAATTTATACTTGTCTGTGCTATTACTGTCAAAAATAAATCATACAATTATTAATTTGCGAAAGTTTGTTGGTATGTATGTTTATCACTCCTTCACGCCTCAACGACTAAACGGATTTGGGTCAAATTTATTACGAAGGTAGCTCATATCCTGAATTAACACATTTTATCCCTCAAAATTTACTGCCAAACAGTGGTGCACTCGCAATTCCGTGTTCCGGTGAAAGGGTGTGGTTGCCGGTGAAACCACATGCGCCTGAGACGTCTCGGGTGACGGGCGCAACGGGGTGCTACATGGGTCATCTCATACTTCGGCCGGGAAGAATCTAAGTAGTATTGCCGCTAAACATCAGGAGGGAACCTTAAATTTACTTTTCATACAACAAATCCTTTATTAGAAGAGTCCCCTCTTGGACCCTCTGAATAGTTTGGCTGAAAATCAGCGCAGTGTACTATATTATGCTAAGCAAATGCATTGCATTTATTGTTTTAAAATGTATTTGGATTTCATATTCAATCTATTATTGAAGTCGGGGTTTTTTTTATACACAAATGGGTAACAATAAATAAAAAAAAGTGGGAATGGATTATCCACACCTTTGGTGTAAGAGTTTTTATAATAAAAATAAAACAATTTATTGCGCTCGTTTATTTAATTAAGTAGTTTTATTATTGTTCACAATTTTTCACCTCTAATCTTGCAGGTTTGCCATAAATTTTCTCGTTTGTATCCGTTTGTATTCTGGTTTGTATGCCTATAGCCGGGATAACTGCAAGAAAAAATACTGTAAAAATATTTACATTCTAAATATTTACAATAAGAGTAACACAAAGAGCCTGGCTTTCAATCTGAAAAGCTCCGGCGCAAATACGAACAATTTTAACTTAAAAAATTGTTATTGGCAAATTACCATGTTTTTCGATATAGTGTTGGATTCTTGTCCTAGTAACAAACAAATCCGGATGGGGCTCTCGTGCCAGATTAAAGCCTTAACTCTAGGCTGGCACTCTATAGCCGGAATCAATACCGATTCGGAAGAGAAACTTCTACGTAAACGTCCAAGGTTACTTTACCACTACATTGCAGTGTGCATCATTATAGCACATACTATATAAGTAACCTAAGTAACAAGTAGTAATAAAGTAACCTTTCTACAAAGTAGACGTTTCACTATCTCCCCAATAAGTCCGACCTCCCCACACCTCTAAATATTTTAAGCTGTACATCACATACCATTTTATTTGTTTAAACCTACTACACATTATAGCGCGGATATTAATAATCTCAGTCCTAGTTAATCTGGTCGATGAGCCATTGAGGAGGCTTTGCGTGGTTTAAAAACTCCGACAAATAACGCGCAAAGTGAAAGCGAACTTACTTTAGCGTTCTGTTTCATTAAGCAGGTGAGGAGTAGCTTTGCCCTCTCACAGCCCTTGTCTCCATCGGTAACTTCTTCTTCATTCACTGGAAATACAAAACAAATTGAAAATTGTCTTGGTCTATTTATAGTCTCAGTTCACGTGAATTTTCACCTCGCTCTGAAATTTGAGAGACTGTGCCAATCAAAGTAACTAGGATAAATTTATATGTCGTATTTGTTTTTTCGGAAACATAATCAAACGAAAAGTGATTTATACCTGCATACCGAAGGCTTCGTGCCAAGATAATTTTTACCTATAATATATTCTGTGAAAATTGCAGTAATTTATCCATTCAACAAATACAATATTACACTTCAAAAGTAAAACAGAAGGCGCTGCATTCTTTTTAATGATAGCACAGAATCCTAGTCTTATAAATGTACTAACATTAATCCCAGGGAGCAAAAGGTGACTTAAGAAGCAGATAAGTTGGAAATTCAGTCTTGTAACAAACATACAGCTAAATTGAGAACTTCCTCCGTTATTGAAGTCGGTTAAAGATGAAGAAACTAACCATGAGAACAGACTTTTGTGTTTCGCTCTACAGTTTCGGTATCCACTTCTCCCAATTTTATAATATTTTCTTTAGCAACATCATTGTCGAAAAATCCAGCTTCAGTTATCTGAAATTGTAATATTTTATCAGTTTCTGTTATAATAATTAGCAGGAATTAAAGCTTAGAACAAAACATTCCTCTGTAAACATAAATACCTCCATTTTGCAGCAAGCAGTGCCATATTTTGACAATCCTGATGACCTGACAGATCTGTCCGACAAACATACTCAACAAAAAAATATGCTAAAGTATAGCGACTCAGATTAGCTATACCTGAATCATTAGCTTTTCGTATAATGATTCATTTATCAGTCCCTGAAAGGCTGGACCAGTCTTAGAATGTGCTGCTGTTGTACGTTATTATTCGATTTATCGATGTGTTATACGATTTGTATAAAAGAGCAATAAAGACCAAAAATCTAAAGTATTCTTTATTCACATGACTGTTTATTTAATATAAACAGTCAATATATTTCATTTTTATATTAAATATTGTTTGGTCCACGTCGGCGCGTCGCTGCTTGCAGAAGATGGATAAGGAATGTATACTCACGATTCCCATTTTCTTGAATTTGCACGCAAAGAAACAGGGGTCAATTTTGCTAATGTCACCCGTATCGTAAACAGCAATCATATCTTCCACTGATACGTGGAACTCCACTCGACATTCATCTATTTCTGAACGTAAAGCTTTTGTGAATTCCTCTCTATCTTTATCAGCAACAGTAGCCTGAAATAGGTGTAAGGGTAAGTTAACTAACGTCGTTCGCTATTGGTTTTTAAGTGCTGCTTTACTGCTGCTATATAGCAGCACCAGAACCAGAATTCCGTAGAACCAGAAATTCGAATACATCTGACATCGAACAATCTGGAATAGACAAAACTATCGCTATATCCCTATGGCTTGTCAATAGTAGGTTTGTGTCCCAGTAGTAAGAACTAAAGGATGGTAAGGGAGGGCGATTTTTATTTGTTACTGTATAGAGCTCACCTCCGTATACGCGAGGCAACTTTAGATTGGTAACTATAGATAATTAGTTAATCAGCCTCACTTCCATAATATTATAGAAGACGCTGATTTCGACTTCGATAGATTAATATATTTAAAAAAGGTGGACCTAAACATTTTGAACATATAAAAACACGACTCACCAGCGCGACTCCTAAAACTAATGCAGCGGTTAAAAACCTCCATTTGATAAAACTCATTTTGATTTTTTAAATACACACTGCTATTTTTTCGAACTGTATGACATGTTCAGTAAATTCTCTCACGTTTATATAAAACATCCGGGGGTCATTAAATTTCTAACTACTACTATTCTAAATTGATAAACTATTTTACACATCGCTGCTTCCATTATGTTTTTGTAACTCACATTATCAGGTTGGTGTGGGTTCGAAAATACCTACCACACATTTTTTTGTATCACCAGATTTTAAGCAGTTGCCGCCGCTTGTGACTTTACTCCTGTCACGGAGTCGGAGATGCGCACCTGTAATTTCACCGACTCCGACAACCCGTCACCAGCACAACAATGTATACAACAGTGCACAGCTCAAAATCACTTGTACTGATGCTATATATTTTTATTTGTTTCAGGGATAAAATTGGGCGCAAAAATACTAGTCTATGTGGTATCCAGATTATAATCTATCTCTGTGCCAGTTCTCATCTAGATCCGTTCAGTCATTCTGGCGTGATTGAGTAAGAAACATCCATCCATCCAAACTCATAATAGTAGTTAAAGCTAAAAACGCCAGTTGCAGATGTCTTTTCCATGTCTGAAACCGACACGCAACCAGCTGTTTATGACGTAGATAAGAATCTTACTGTAGGATCTTGATACAAGCTTTAATGGTGACTCAAACTCAAACAGTTGTTTCGTCATATTAGCGTTTCTCACCACGAATATTGTTTGGTTGTTAGAACTTAAAAAGTGATGTCTCATCATATTACACGATTTGTCTGCGCCGTGTTACGCAATGGCGCCACAGTACTCTGAAGGCGCCCGTGGAATCGTCTAAACACAATTCCCTTCGGCCAAAATTCGGCATTCATAAACATCGCAAGACGAGCAGTCGGTACTCTCACCATGAAAGACTTAAAGTTCACATTATGGCGAGATAAGAACTGCTCAACCCTCATGGTGAGCTGGGTCGTCCGTCTCAGGTATTCTACGATCTCCTCTGACTTCACGACGTGGTGAACCCGGGACACGTAAAGTGGAGTGGTGGGAACCTCGGCACGCAATAAATGCATTGTTTCAATGGACAATGCGGCGGTCTCCCACTGATTACGAGACGAGGGCTGAATTTTATAAAAGGTTTAATCTACAAACAAAAAAAACAAATCTTGTAGGAAAAGAGTTTGTTATCCGCATTAGAATTAATTTGAAATTTATTTAATACATTATTTATTGTGCATATAAAAGACATTGTTTAAAATTTTCAATGTAATTACTATGTATCTACGAAGTTACCTATTACTATTTCTATTCATTAATATCTTAGTTTTCTAACTTATTATTTGATTTGATTGGTTTTATTACCATATAAAACCAAAATATATATAGTTGCTTTCAAAACAATTACCTAACAATTGATTAAAACGATTTACCTAACAATTGTTATTCTATAATTATTATTTAGATTTTGTTAGGTTATAGCATAGGTGTTAGCAGGGTTTTTCTTAGGGTGAATAATTATCCTTATTTTTTTAGTGTTCAATTTTTGGTAGTCACCATTGCTTGCGTTGAATTAGTTGTAGCTGTACATTAGTTAGGTTTCCTTTTTTAGTAAAAATATAAGTTTAATTCGTTACGAGTATTTTTTTTATTAGCTGCGGTGATAAATTTACCATTAAAACACAAAAATCAATCGCTAACACCATTGTTTTTAGATGTTTTTTATTCTTAATGCAAATAGTTAGTCTGCAGGGATGCCAATCGCGAACAAAGTTGCGGGCACAGCTAGTTATAATACTAATAATAGAAATCAGTTTATATAATATTTCCTGGGCCAAGTGATTAATTGGGCATTATTCACAAAGTAAGCTTTGAAAAATGCCATAATATGATATAGCAATGTGGTAATAAATATGTACTAAGAAGATTAAATTGACTAGGCATTATGAATAATATCTTTCACTCCCGTAACCCAAATTAAGTTTAACAAGGTAAATAACAATCAAGCATAATATCATAATGGCGAGATAGTCTTATAAATTAAAATTAATATTAATTATACATAGCTGATATTGAAATTAAATGAATGCCCGTATTAATCACTAGGTAGTCCATAACATATAAGGCATAAGTTTACTTTGACTAAAGCGAAATGATTATATGGTATGTCAAATTATACTAAATAAATGTTAGGTTGCCATTTTAATAAGACCAATAAAATAAATTACAACATTTCTTATTTCTTATATAAACTCCAATGATTTCCAAATAATATAAGAAGTAAAGAAGTTGGATCTCGTACCTTACAATGGCGTGACCTGAAAAGAAAAAATATAACATTATGACATGACGTATGAATACAACAAAAAAGAGTCTATAAAAAGGTTTGGCTAATTATAGCTGTTTGCAATGGAAGGTACCTTCACTCAGCACTGTGTGGGATCAAGTTGACCAAAAAATAAAATGATAACTATTCGATTTGGCAAATTCGGTTTTACTGTACTATGAACTATTTTAACCTCTAATTTGCAACATCTTTCTTCTGGTTTAACTGCTAAATAAGCGTTTATTTTTCGGGTGGACAGTTGCGTCACATAGATAACAATTACGGCATTGTCTATGATATACAATAATTCAAACACTTTGATGATTATATTCATGACTAGCTGTGCCCGCGACTTCGTCCGCGTGGACTTAGATCTATCCCAGCCTATAGGATAGAAATATAATAAGATGCTTATTGTCTGGTCGTTACTATTATATTACAATTATGTTATGATTAAATCTCAAAATACTTTATTCCCGTTGGATTCTTACCATATTACTTAGGTTTTGTTAACTGGGAAGATTAAAGACTTGATTGCATGATGAACTACGTAAGTGAAACTGCAACCATTGCAAATGTATATTTTACAATAATGCTTCTCTGTAAACTATACTATAGAAGTCGTATTTGCAGGATATTTCAGGAACGTGCGCATAAAAAATATTTGAATTGCTAAGGCGGACTGTGCAGAAAGCAACTCAATATAAGGACTACGTCTGATCACTGCGGAACATAGGCTCACCGGAGACTGAATACGTTTAAAACTAAATGGACAGTTGATAGGAATGAGAGGAATTCTCTAAACTCTTGACTTTCAATTTGGTGCCGTAACATATTTTAGGAAGACTTAAATTTATGAAAGAGCAATGGGCACTCCGACATTTAGTTTAATATATTGTGTGATGGGAGTCCAGATGCACTCTAGAAATTTAAACATTCGATGGGATAGTTGGTAGGATCTTATTGTTCCCTCCTGACCGCGGCTATAGGCAGAAACCTTTCGCTGTCAACTATGGTCTCATCCATGATAGACAGCAGGAGATCTTGTTTGGCAGCTCAGTCCTTCTGCAAGGAAGTAATCTCGCAGAAGGAAGCAGCCGAGAGGGTGAGGCAGGAAGAATCTCCTCACCGTGGTTGACGTAGGGGATTAGGTCAGCGTAGGCAGGCGCATGAGCGCCGCCTGCCACCCTAACGGGAACCTCCGGATGGTAGATCCCGGGAATCAGCCATCCGACGGATGAGGTCCCCACCGGAGGATGGCGTGCTTCGTGTTTCGGGCACGCCACCACAGGGAGTTATACATCGTGTTGGGGTCCCGATACGCGTGGACCAACGCCGCTGGGGCCGCTAAGGTACCCGTAGCCCAAGCGTGAAGGCGTAGTGCAGGAACACCAAGGGGGTTTAGTGTGTATTTCCCCAGTACTGCTATTTCTGAGTAGTGTTGGGGGTGAGTCACACATAACCCCACGCCTCCCCATGGTATACGCAAAGTATATACCCATTGACAAAAAAAATCGTCTTATTGTTCCACTACTCTGTTAATGGCGTTGAATGGTGTTCAATGCCATTCCCTGGGACACTGCTCAATGTTGTATCAGTGTTGTTAGATCATCATACACATATGAAATAAATCCTGAAGTGACAAAACAGTGTCAAATACACACGCTATTTCTAGAAATGTTGCAAACTGGGCTTCAAGTTTCAAGTTCCAGATTCCAAGACTTCCAAGTTTTTGGGATTTTAAACATTTTGTTGGCGGTTTTAGTTTCATGTAACTATGTGTATAGCTGTTTTACCCAATTAGGAGACAGAGGGAGCAATTTTATTTCGGTTGCATATGTGGGTCAAGACGGCTTTGGTGAGAAATAAGTCCCCCGTACCATATCTAGTTGCTCGCGACCGCAGGTGTGTATCCTTTGATTCCCTACACGTACCCTCTGGGTGGTGCTAGAGCAGCAACTAAAAAGTAACAGTAGAACTTGTGCCAAGTTCGTCACCACACCACTGGCCACCACACCTGGAATCACACAAGCAGTAGTGCTTGCATTACATTCGCATGAGACGTATCATCCCCGTCTCGGGTGATGATCGCAGCAGGATGAGTGCGACTCAGTCTAAGATCCAAATCTTATACTGAGTCGCATTACTGTTGTCATGGGTGTGGGTCGCCATTTACCACCAGGTGGGCCCTCAGCTCGATACGTAATTAGTTACGTATCGAGCTGAGAGCTGAGGCATTTTTTCTGAGTTAGCTCAGAAAAAAAAAAGATAGCTAGCAAGCATCGATTTATGTTTCGTTATCATTGTTGAGCTGCATATTCTTTGACAGACTTCCGCTAATTTATAATGATACTTTTTCCATATATATGCTGCATCTGAATGTCCAGATAATATCAGCAAAATCGATAACAAATGTCGCAAGGGTTATGTACAATACTTTCGCCCCTGATGATGATGATGATGATGTACCCTCAAGAAGAGTTATTTTCGGCCGGATATACGGCCATGGCGTTACTCCAGTGTAATTTAGGTCTTTTTTATGTTGGGAAATCCTCATGGATACTCTCTCGTTGCGGGGGCAGCGAGAGAGTTATGCCGGACTCCTACCGGCTAAAAACCCAACAGTGTTCCATCACGACGCTTTAGTTGCCGAGGACCACGGGAACGCTTTCGAACTCTTCCGTAGCCCCGGCAGAATGTAATGTAGGTCTCCATCAAGTAAATGACTCGTTTGACAGGCAGCTTAACTCGTAATCAAACTTAATCAACCTTTCGCAGTTCAAAGAACGAAGAAAAACTAAACAGCCTTTAAACTAATTGCCTAATTATAGTTAATGACATCTGCCTTCAAGCGCCTGCTCGTATTCATGCTGCAATACACCGACCCACCACACCGAGTCAAGCATGAAGGATTCGGCAGGCGCGTGAAACCGAATTAAATTTCGAATAAAACATTGAATAACTTTTGATTTTGCGAGTTGATTTTGATAAAATAAACGGTATTCATTAGTCGAGACTCAGCTTAATATTTGTTAGTAATTTGATTTTGATAACTATTTATGGTTTTTGCGTAAAGTGCGCACAATCATTTTTGAATAAAACATTGAATAACTTTTTATTTTGTTAATCGATTTTGATAAAATATACCCTATTCACTATTCGAGACTCAGCTTAACATTTGTTAGTACCTAGATTTTGATAACTATCTATGGTTTTTGCGTAAAGTGCGCACAAACATACAGACAAACAGACAAACAGACAAACAGACAAAAATTACAAAAATTGCTTTTTTACGTTTTATTACTTATTCCTAACGTCTCCCAGTTATTATTTTGCAAAAATCTTTAATGTACAGACACGGCAAGTCTACAGTTTTATTATATGTATAGATATAAATCTTGATTCACAAAAATAAATATTAACAAATATAAAATAAACTGGCGGATACCCGACGTGTGCTACTTACGCTAAAAAAAGAAAAATATTTTGTGCCTAATGTACTGTTTCAGTGGTCTAAAACCATCTTCGCATTATTGCCTTTCTAATGAAACCGGTTTGGGGCACATCTGTTCAATCTTTCCAGTCTCTTACGGACATTTTTGTGAAACCATTTTTGTGTTTTATATACTAAGATAACAGGAAATAGATTGTTACTTACAAGAGCCCGTTCCTTGATCATGCAGGCGACAAGAAGTTTTGCCCTTTCGCATCCTTTAGCACCATCGCTGACTGTAGCTTCGTTTACTAGAATCGAACAAAATGTTATTTACGTATTTTATTTAAAATAAAACCTTACTATATGAATATAGTCAAAGAGAATCCGTGCAAATGGGACCGACTTTATATCAGAAGCAGTCTAACTTACGCCCTTCTGTTACCTTCTTAAAGGACTGCATAGCTCCCATCACTCTGAGCATCCTAGACGTCCTAGACTATCCTGACTCGTGTTCCTACTTCTTATTTCCATTACATATATCTGCCTCGCGAGAAATCCAGTGGCTTTTTTCTCCAGATAAACTCTACAGTTTACAGTTACAGTTACAAGTCACTCTATAGTTACAAGTTAGTTAGTTCTATTACTACTATTATAACCAACAAACCAAGTTAATCATTTGAACAGTATTTTCTTTCTACGATGTATTCCACATTACGTTTCCATATCCATATGACGTGTATGAGTTAGTATGAATTTTTACTTCATAATAAAATGTCATAGCCTCTTCGACATAGTTTTTGGATGTAAATTATCAGTAGTATCAAGTTACCTACAGTATGGGCCACCAAACTCTAGAGATGAAGAGATTCGGAACAAAAACATATTTATATTTACCAGATGAACATTTGGTTGCCACTTCATCGGTCTTCTTTTTGTCTTCTTCACTGCTCAAGTATTTTTTGTGATTTTCTTTGGCTTTTTCGACATCGAACAGGCCACTGTCGTTAATCTGGAATATAATTAAATTGTAACTATAATACCCAAAATAACTGTCCAAAAGACGAATAAGCTGATGATTAGTCAATATAAATTGATAGCTACTAATAGCATAAAATTTTTTTGATGTGAAAAATATGTATTGTCCGTAAGACCGACTATAACGTGACATAGCGTTCTCTAATGCTGTAATATTTCACTTCTTTTCTTTAATGGTGACATTTACAAGCCATGCATCCAAAAGTTTGCTTCTCGCATCCACGAATACTAAACACATACTTACAACACCAATTTTTTTTTGAATACAGGCGAAAAAGCATGGGTTCAGAGCATCAATATTCTTAGACTCTTTAGCAGCTTGTACGTCTTCTTTCGTGATTTTGAACTCCGCGGCGCAGGCAGTAAATACGGGCATAGCATCTGCTTTGATTGCGGCTATTTCAGCATCTGATATGGCCTAAAAATATATGGCAGGGAATAGAAAATCAATAAATTAATGAACACTTTATTGCACAAAATATTTGGCTCTCAAGCTTAGTCACAAGTTGTGTTTAGGTAGTAATTTGCAAATTAGATAGTAATTTGAGAGTTCATTTTGAGGGGTATAAAAAAGTGAACCTTTATTAATTAGTAACTAAAATAAGCTATTTTGAAATAAAACATTTTTTGGGCGCTTTTTATTGGTACACTGCTCCTGTGGATTCAGGCAGCCGTGAAATTCAGAGTAACTGACTCTATACAAACACGCTCTCCTTTCTGACAATATTCTTGGTGCATTTAATATATACTAATAGGTATAATACTTACAGAAGTTATTGCCAAGCCAGCGGCGATCAAAGACAAAAATACACAAGCTTTTGACATTTTTAAAATGATTTGTTTAGGAATTACTTCTAGCTCCCTAGCCAGTTGGATTCTGTCAACTCATTGTTCTTCCACCTCTTTATATACCATAAACGATCTGAAAATCTGTGATGAATTATGAAGATAAAAGTTAATTATTATATATTTGATGAGTACAAGGTTTAGCTTATTATAAACAAATGCAGTAACGATTTACATTGTTTGAATTTTTTAGATAAAGGTGTAAGCTCACTATAGTGACTAGCATGTAAAAATATTCATTTTATTATTTTATTGATAGAGGCACACATATTTTACTTTTTAATTTCTCGCTGCTTCGTCTGAGTGTACAATAAACTATTACTTATGGCTCAACTTTTACTAATTGTCGACGCAGAAACTCAGGTATCTTGTCAATAAGTAACGAAGTTTTCCTTCAGGCTATGTCGTGAAAGTTCAAAACGACGCCGGTTCTACCTTTTAGTCTGATGCAGTGATTCTGAAGGCACTTATCTACGGACAAGGCCAACATTGACCATCAATTGCCTTAATTAGTGTAAAAATATCGCTGAATTTTTTATATTTAACAATTGAATTGAATTCCAGAACCAATTTAAAATAACAAATTTATAATTTAATAATTGGTCCTGGAATTCTTAAAAAAATCCTCTTTGTTTTTATGATAAAGGCAAAAATTGCAACGTTGATTCTAGGATGTTAATTTCAGGCAGTTCCCTAGTTTATAAACTATAAGATGGAGTGCTTCTCGAGAGTGAAGGCTCATCGATTTGTAGCCAAAAACAAGATCTTATCATGCCCCCTGCATGTATGCGCACTTATATCACTAAACCCAAAAAAAAAGTGACCAACACCGTCCAGCTCCTGACCAATGATGTAATCAATCTTAATTTACTACGAATATTCTAAAATATTCTTAGTGAGGAAGCGGCTTTTGGTGACATTGAAATCGTGGATTATTATCATTTGAAATTGCTCTTCAAATTACTGTGCCTAAACGTGTGCATGGTATTATCAATTTGGTATAACGAGCAACCGCTAACCATAACAAAGCATTAGAATTATGGTAAAATCCCAGGATCTGCCCAGAGAAACTGACAGAAAACTAATTTTATTTGGGTTATTTTTGTTATTACCATTTTATATTAGTTGTTTCAAATATAATATTGATTTTAGGAGCACATTTACATATTTTATCTCAAGTTTTTTTTTACGGGCCTAAGATATCAGGGTGTCATTAAAAGATAAATTATCGTGAGCAGAAAGGCCTGATTATCTGAGGATCTTTAAGAAATTAGCTGTCAACAAGAATTTATACACTGTAATTGACAATGCCAGTATAAAGCAGCTAAATTAAATATTATTACGATTATATTTAATCTATAGGTGTAATTGACATCTAAATTTATTTGACATGCCATCATACTTTATGTATTGTTGAAATTTTAATGTATTATTTATTTCTTGACAATGCCACTATACAGCAGCCATTGTTTAATTATATTTTATTTTTTATGTAACATTTTATTTCTATTATTTTAAGTATTTCTATGACGCAACTATGCTTGTCTATTTTAATTTAGTTTATAAGATCCAACTATTAGTATTAAGATTCTGTAACATTGTAATGAAATTTTAAATTTGACATAACCAAGTGTTCGCTATATGATCCTACGGTGAAAATAAATGAGTATGAGTATGAGTAATCATATATTAAAACATTATAATTTTGACGGGTCATTTATTTAAAATGTTAGGTACATTCACATCAACATCAACATGTATTCACAATATGTAGTGAATTATTAGGTGACACAAAGTATTCAACCAGAAGATTAATTTTAGAAAATTGATTTGAAATATTTATATTATTTTTGAACAACACTCGAAACAGATTTAAAATTTACACCCAGTTCAATTCTCTTGGACGCTTGGAAATGTAACTTTTCCTTTTATTAAAAATAAACTGTCATTTTTAATAAAAGGTTAAAAGTAAACGAGACCAAGAAGATATTTGGCATGGAAAATTAAAATAACAGAAATATATTTTTTAAGCAATTTTATTAGCTTCGACCATGATATTTTGCTTCTTATCCTTATAACCAAATTTATTACTCCACCAATTTTCGTATTTCCTTTTGGATCAGTTTTGTTCGACAGTTTCCGTAGATTTGAGTGTATTTCATTTACAAATCGACATCAAGCCCCAACTGAAACAAATGAAATCTCTATTAAAAACAATATAAGAATAATATCTAAAAAATATTCTGCAAAATATTCTTATTCTCAATAAAATAAAGTACTTATAATTTTTTAAACATCTTTTTTATGTCTTAGAAAATATATATTGTGATAATTTGTAACAGCTTTTTGTAATTTGACATCTGCAGGCTTTATTTTAATAACTTTGTATAAAATTAATATTTATTCGTTGTTTAAGAATATATACATTGAAATTTTGCTGATTTTCAATGGGTCGAGAAAACAACTAAATATCATCACTAAATGAAAGAACAATTACACGAATCAATTTAGCAACACTGGATATTTCAATATTGCTAATTACAACCACAAAGATTGGCTACAAAGCATATTAATTTTTACTTACTTTGGGTGCCTTTTTCAAGAAACACTCAAACACAAGCGCTGCCCGGTCACATCCTTTTTCGTTATCACTAATTTCTTCATCATTTACTGAAATAAAAGGAAGTGTTTCTATTTTATTTGTAATAATTTCAACTGCTCTAGTGTACTTCACAGGTACTCTGTTTAAAATAATAAAAAATATCATGGACGAATAATAAAGAAAGCTGACAACATAAGTAAAAAAAGATCGTTTTTTCAGACATAGGTTCCAAGAAGCGTCAAAGAGTTTGCAGATAATCGTAAATAATAGCGTACATTAAAATCGTATTTTGCATTGAAATGATTCGGACAAAACCTTTGCTCGCTTGTGGATAAGAGGCGGTGATAAAAATTTAGTGGAATACGATGATGAATTTATTGAAAATATAACATTATATCAACTCTTTTGGTAGTATATATAGTAACTATATACTACCAAACTATATGCTAACCTGTCCATTTGGTTATCTGGAAGAAATCGCTTACTAGCGATAAGACCGCCCTTTGTACTGTTTTTTTATGTTAAATGTTTTTGTTAACCCTATCATCTGGTGTACAATAAAGTATTATATATCTATCTATCTATCTATAATAAATGCTTCAGTACTGACCTTTCATGCACTCGGTGATCATTTCATCAATTTTCGGTAACAATTCATCACCTTCTTCGAATATTTTCTTTGCACTGTCCTTGGCCTTTTTCTCATTTAGTTTGCCATTATCATCCATCTGAAATCATCTAGTCTATAATATCACGTACTTATATCCAATCTCGACTTATGGGAAATGATTTTAAATTTTTTCCCCGGTTTTCTAAATAATTGAAATTACATACTCTTTACCCGTTACTAGGATACTCTGTATCGGTGATATCAACGAACATTTTGGGCTCATTGTATGAGTTTCAACCCGGCGGGGTATCGAACCCGGGGTCCGTCTCTTCAAAGATAGAGTTACTATCAACTAGTCTACAGAGTGATACTCTAACATGACCACGTTATATGAAACAATGTGGTAATTTCTTTTATCAATTATTTTTAATTTAGCAAATATTACTATTTTTTACCCGCGGCTTCACGTTAATGTTGATGTTGATTTTGTCAACGAAATTCGGTTGTTTTATACAAAGTTTACTACTCCCTTCACCCCACCTCCTATAAGTTTTTATCTAAAAACTAGCCTAAGTCTATCTCTACATTTATAGGTATAGATTCAAATCCCGTTCATAATTTGGTCAAATAGAACATAATGGGTTAAAGAAAAATGTTTTAACATGCAAGCATTGGCGAATAGCTTTAAAATCATATTATAGATGAACACTTAACTTTTAAATATTCTTAAATCTATATTCTTAAAATAAACTTACGACTCCCAAATGCATATAAATGCATTTGACAAAGCACTTAGCATCTTCACTTTCGGGCATTTTCCTTTCCGTGAATGTTTTGATGTGTTCAAATGACAACGGATAGTCACCGAGGCATTCAAGTCCACTTCTCAGCAGCTCTATGTGGATCTTCGACTTTTGGGTGTCTGTTATGGCCTATAAAGTAATATACTACTGACGTCACATGGAAAATAACCACTGATTTACTACTAGGGTTTACGTATATAACGTCACACAAATCCTAAGTGAGCTGTGTGGCCAGTCGTATTACAATATAATAATATAAATAATATAATATAATCAATCCTGTTTACTTTATACAAACCCATAACAGTAATTAAAGACAATATATATTCCTAAATAGTCGTAATAGATAAACAAATCACTTACAGCATCATATTTGAGTATACAGCTTGCAAATATTACTACACAGACGGACATAAATTTTGCCATTTTAAAATATGTAAATTTGCGGCCGACAACTCGCTGAATATCTGAATTCTAGTGGATTATTGGGATTTCACAGGTATATATACAAAATAGGAGAATAATCGGTGTCAAAGTTATGCATTAACGACACAATTTGGGTAGCCCTGACCTTCGATTAAGTCGGAGATGCGCTCTAAACCATGAAGATTTACCTCCATTTAGTTTTTTCCTGTATACAGTGATTTTCCGGTATTTTTGAAGCAAAGTCCATTCACAAAACCGTCCAACGGCAAAAACGTTCGAGGTGAGAAAAAAAGAATAATCTACAAAACATTACTCTTGGGGTAGCAATACTAACACTTAGCTACTGACAATCACATATCTGGTATATTTATCATACTGTAATATATTTAATTGATTTTTTAGTATTTCATAGTGCGTTTGCTTTAATTATCCTTGAATCTGTGAAAAACAAATCTGTAAGTTGTAACTAAGAAGTTTATAAAAAAAATCTTTTAAATCAATATTCATGGACATTCCATTCATTGCCATCTATCTAGCCCCAAACTAAGCATAGCTTATATGGAAACCATATCACTGATAGAAAACATATGGTGCTTTCTTGTAAATAAATACAATAATTTTGAAACACGTGAGCTTTTAAAATAAAATATGCTTCGATTGAACACAGGTAACTAATAAAATGTCGAAGAAACGTAACACAACTCAGCTCGGAATTCTGCAGTGATTTTAACTAAATTTCAGTTATGCAAATTATCCGTGTCAGTTATTCTCAGTTATTTATTTTTTATTGACTTTATAAAGAATTAAGTTATTTAGAGGGTGTTTATTCGATTTTTACATCAGTCTATCATTGTAGAAAACCACTCTGCTAAAAAGTCCGATGTTTGAATCGAGACAGTTTATCTACATTATACGAGTAGTAGAATGGAAACTTGGAATTCACGCGAGTGGACCTCGTGAGCACAGAGTGAGAACAGAGAGGGCCACGATTTCAAAAAATTTAATTACTCTTCCTTGTGTTATTTTCAACTGACTTCCAGAGGTTATCAATTCGGCATTTTTTTTATGTTAAATACCTCAATTCAACCGATTTGCAAAATATTTTTTTATTTGAAAGGATATGCTTTTAAATTGGTCACATAGAATTTTTATTAAGATTGTTTTAATGTTTTGGTTGCTAAATCTTAATAACTAGAAAAAACCTGTGATCCAAGTAAACGAAATTGCATGTTTGCATTCCTGTGACTTTTTCTTCACCCGTTGTATACTTATACTTGTACTTATACTTATATAAAGTGGTAGGCTGTACACCCTTAAGGTGAGAAATAGGGATTGAAATACTTGAAGTCGGTTTTTTTAAACCAGTTGCTTGTTTTTACTGTGTACAACTTGTGCCGTTGACATTATTTAGAGTGCTTCATGTGTCTACTTGGTCACTGCCGGTATATAAAATTACTTGAAATGAAAAGTAGTTTTTTTTGGAATTGACCTGATTTTTTTTATTTGATTAGACATAGCCGAACTAATAACTAGTTTACAACAAAAAATAAAAACCTTCTATAATATTTTGCTTGTTTATTTGTTAGTAAGAAAAAAATAGTAAATTATGACTTTTAATTTGTAATCGAGAAAGTCAAGCGTGTGATCCTTTGTCAAGTTCACATCAGGCATCGGCAAACTGAAAAAGAAAAAAAAACATATTTAAAGTAATTATCGATTTGTTATAAGGTATGTTCGCCGATGCGCGCACAGATACTTTCGACGCCATCTGGCGGAAAAAAACTGCCTCTTTGTTAAGCAGATTGCGCGCGAGCAGCAACAGTATCCTGAAAGTGATAGCAAACAACTATGCATGTCCTCTGGTGTGGAAGCTCACCTAGAGGACAAAATCTGTTTTAATTATTAGGTACTAACCCCTAGCCTTAAGTTACTAACACATTGTGGATCTAGTTGTCTGTATAAATAAAATAAATTATTATTATTATTATTATAAGCTAATCTGGTACCAAATTTCATTCAAATCCATTGAGTCGTTTCAGCGTGAAGGAGTAACAAAAATACACACAAAGAGAGAGAGAGAGATATATACATACATACAAACATTTGCCTTTATAATATAAGTGTTATGGACATACATACCACTTTTTATAATAATAATAAACTTTTTTATAAATGATGCCTTCTTTTTTTGAGAAAAATGTCAAAGTAAAAAAAAATTCCGGGTATTTGTAACGTCCGTGAGTTTTTGGTTCTAGGCCAAGCCGTTTTCATTGCGATGATTGAACGCGGTTGTATGTATGCGGAAAATGTTGTTCGTAATGTTGTTGTTTTTTTCCTTATTGTTAGGCCTCTAGGCTTGGCTGAAGCTATTAATTTATTACCATACTGCATTCACATAGAAGTCCACATAGAATTTAGAAATACTTACATCACTTTTGTTTTCTTTAAAGCATTCAATTAGGTACATAGCTCGTTCACAGCCCTTGTCTCCGTCATTCACATCTTTATCGTTCACTGCGAATGAGAATAAACATGAATCTCATTAACGATCTCATAGCTTACGGTGACACACTATTCACTAGGATTCCATGTATCACAGGTGGCATGGAAAACCCCAGAAAGTCATGAAAAACCCGCGAAAAACTTTAATTGTGGGCATAGGGTAAAAATTTACTGGCGTTGTAGCTCAGTTGGCAGTAAATATTGACTTTTGCGCTTGTAGGTCGTGAGTTCGATTCCCACCTAGGATGTTTGTTCTGTGTTTTCTATATGTCTTATTACAAAAAATAGATGGTTTACAAACTTGATGGAATATTTTTGTTAAATATTTACCAGCATCGCAAACTTCACCGACTTTCTTGACCTTTTTAATAATATCTTCGTTATCCACATATTTTTCAATTATTTTGTACCCCGTCTCCTTATCGAACATTCCTTTGTCATCAATCTGAAATTTGAATGTTACTTATAAGCGCCAAATCTAGTGAATACATTTCTGTGAAATTTTTTTCATACGTAGATAGTTTCCGGAGAAATACAATATTATACTCGTAATCACGCGCGCAAAGCCTCGATTAACAGAAGAACAGAGAAAGAGAAGCTTACCACAATCCTTTTTGACGTATGTGCAAACGTACGTTGTGAGGAAGGCGAGTTCCTATCACAACTACAGTAACAACCGGTTTGTAAGGATCAACCCAAAGTAGCGGTAAAATTTATATGCAGTTCATCCGGAGAACTACTACCACCATAACTGATAATCCACTGCCAAGTAGGCACTGGTTGGCTGGTTGCTGACTTCCAAGGTGTGGGTGTAAAATTACAAGCTAAATACAGGCGCATGAGACAATACAACCTCGTGACAGAGTTATGGGCGCAACGCGATACGACTTGAGTCTTCTCAAACTTCAATATGAGAAGACTAGAGTCGTGTTTCTATCCTTTTTGGGTGGTAATACCAGATAATTAGAGGTGTCAGCTTATCGCGTCACTTTGCTCACAAAAAATAAGTCTGGACAAAGAATTAAACAATAGAAACCGATCATTAATAACTTCCGTATATGACTCAAACTGGCGTAACGATGCGCGCTTGCCAGTAGTTGCTATACCAATTGTATTCATATGTGGAATAAAAAGAAAAAAACTACCTACCTTAATAAAATGTTCGTAATTGTCAAAAATTGGTTTTTATAGAATGGAAAATTTGAAAAGCCTGATTTAGATGTAATTTTTTATCTCAAAACATGTATGGTTCTCGTTAAATGCATAGCTAGTAATATATAGTTATACGTACCAGCCCGCTAGCTTTAAACATGCAACTGAAGAAACAACTATCAATGAGTGTTGGATCGTGAGTCTCCTTCATAGCTTCTAAGTCCTCCTTGGGTATGCCAAGATCGTCGAGACACTTCTCGGCCATCGGATAAAAAGTCTTGTGAAGCTCTTCCTTCTGTTCTTTGGTCAGCTGAGCCTGAAATATTATGAAGGTTGGAAAAACCAGAGTATGGTGTGAAATGTCACTTAAGTTGGGTCTTTCCAGTCCTAAGTAGTTTATTGTAGTTAGCCCCAGTTGTGCTGTTGTCATACGGGCAGGAGTTACAGCATTCAGGTTCTCAGGTTTTTAAGTCTCTTGTCTCTTGTATTGCATATAATATAAGGAACGACAGAATATTTCAAAGATATAATCTAATATTACTACCAACAGCTGTGCAATTGATATCTGGAAGATGTTTCTTTGCTCTGGTTGGTGAAAAAAAGCTCTGGTTCAGGTCGGGCTTGAATATTTTTATTAACTACTTAATATTCATCCAGAAGTTAGAAGAAAAATGAAAAATGTTCTATCTCATACTACGAGTTTATTATTATATCAAAAGATACTTCGCTGAAGGACTAAATTGCATCACAAAAGGTACAACATTAACTTAGGAATAATGTAAGTACTTACACTAACGCACACCAACAAACCAAAACACACAACAACGTATCGAAGCATTTCGACAAATTCTAATGTTTCACTTATTCCAAAACAGGAGTAGCTTAGTCCAGATTCAACATACGTTTGCTAGATAGTTTGCCACGAACACACTTTATACTATGCACGAGATGTTATTATACTATTTAATAACACATGATAATTACAGTGTACAAGTTATTAATGTTGCGATTGCGTTGACCAATGAATAAAAGCGCATCGGTGGTTATTTAAGTTAAGGTTAACTTTACCCGGCATTGCAACAAAATTAAAAAAGAACTTCCTTTAAATAATCAGATTGATTTCATTAGGAAATGTATAAATCATACACTAACATAAGTCTGTTTATACTCTTATATAACTGACTAATATAATACAAGGTAATGAACCATTTTTTTAAATGATTTCGTAGCCAACATGCTTTGACAAATTTCTATATATTCATCAATTAACTCTAACAAACTCATACCTCTGCACAAAGACTGTCGCAAGTGGCATGGACACAGGAACACAATACATATACCCAAACCCGAGAATAAACTTTATGCACAGCACACAAAATGTGCTTCGAAGGCAGGCAAGAATATCTAATTCAAAGCAAGAGAGCAACTCAACAATAGAGAAATATACTATGGAAATATAGAAGCTTGTACCTGCCTGTAAGGAGGTAAGTTCTACCAACTTGTTACGAAGGAATTATTTAAAGTAACCTTAACACAGGATGAACTGTATATTTACATTCCCTGCACATTTCTAAGGTTGATTCGTAAATTTTCAACGTAAATAATTAAAAACGTTTACACACTCATACCTCTGCACTAGGATTCCCTGTGTCGCAGATGGCATGGACAAACACAGAAACACAAGACAAACACCCTAGACCCGAGAACAAACTTTATGCTCACCACACAAAGTTTGCCCCGGCCGGGAATCGAACCCGAACGGAATCGAGCTTTGAAGGCAAGGTCAACTACCAACTAAGCCACGGAGTCGTCAAAAAAAATTGGTAGTGATATCTTGCTAATAATTTATTATTTTTATTGTTGTCTAATAAGTTTAAAACAATTTTATGGCAATTCAGTTTACAATTGAGTAGAAGCGTAAAAAATTATAATTCCGACCGACCGAGCACAATGTGGGTTATTAACAATAATTGCTTTCGCGTCGGAATCATAGATGTGTTATCGTTGCACTAGGAAACATGACTTTGTATTTTTATATAATACTGGGAATTATAAATATATCATCATTTTATGGTCATAAAATCTGAAAGGATAATAGAGATCCATATGATATAACTACACTTTTTCGAGGCTTGTAATTTCATCGGTAGAGCCTTCTTAATGCAAGGATCCAAATGAAAGGATCCGATTAATCACATTTGCAAAAACAAAAACACGTATCATGCTGAAGACTTCCGATTGGCGGAAATCTCATACACTAGATTAGGCCACACGAAAAAATTAATTAGTGTAAATAATGTGTGTGTGTGTCTGTGCGCGCGCGCGGGTGTGTTAATTTGGCTACTGTCTGTCGTTGGTAAATAAGTTTAGTATTGACTGTCGAAGGATTAATTTCGCTAGAAGAAAGTTTTAGCTATGTTTTCCGTGGAATGTATATATTCACGGACCACGGACGGATCACGGATTTATACCCAGCGTCATCTGGCCCAAAACTAAGCTCAGCTTGTACTATGAGACCTATATAATTAATACTTACCTATATAGTATTTTTTTGTTTGTAAATACATGTAATGTATATTACACCCAGACATAGTACAAACATAGTTCATCACAAATATGCTTGTCCTAAGTGGGAATCGAACCCACGACCTATAGAGACAGAGCTATGAGTACATCCAAGTGAGTTGAGGTCAAACTTCTTTTCGTTTCTTCTAAGTGGTCAACTCTGGTGTCAGAGTTTTCAAGCCTGCCGAAGGCCTTATATTATAATGAGGATAAAATGAACTCAAGATTTTTCATGTAAATGTAACACACAAGGTGAAAAATGGCCCTGTTTAATCCTTCATGGAGAAAGCATGAATTTATCTAGTGTATATATTTATGATATGATATGATAATATGATATTAAAACAATCTTTGTCCGCTTTTTTAAACCAGAATAGCCTTGTTGGATATTTAAATTGAGCATTGAATCTGACACTATTTTGCAATTATGCCAACAACATTGTACTGGTACACCGATTTATCTGTGAAACGGCGAAAACAGGAACTACTGCCGCCATATTGAAATGTCATTCGATTGTCAGTGTCAACTACTTTCGAGTCTAATTTTTATTTATTGCAATATTTCTTAATTCAAACGTTAAAAATGCCGAAAGCTTTAAAAAGTGACGCTCGAAACATTATTCTAAAAGTGAATTATTATTTTTTTATGTAGAAGCTTGGCAGCAGGTTACAATCATTCCACATAATCAAGTATACAGGTTAGTGTTGTCAGTTGTCATGACTAAAATACCCAATAATAATGAATGATTTAGTTCATTTCTTTGTTTTACTAGTGAAATCTACTCGTCTACATTCCTTTCTTGTTTAATTTTTTTATGTAATGCTTTGGTGGACAAAATACTACCATGTTTGTAACATTAAAACTACTTTGTGTTTTACACTTGTAAGCTATGCCCTTACTTACGGATTATAAATAAGTTAATTAAATTATACAATTTTCATTTCAGGTATAAGTCAAGGGATAGTTTCAAAAATTGGCACGGTGGGGCGAGAAGCAGAAGAAGCTGGTACCAGAATTCGCTCACCAGGTAAGGAATAAAAACCAAAAAGTGGATTTGTTCAAGTAGAGGATTTTGACATGGCGTAAAGTCCATAACTTGAAACTGATTCCGATAGTGGTGATTGTGGCATGGGAATGAATGGTATACAGCCTCCCAAACAGGATAATGTTGCATATCAACATTCGCTGAAAACTATGATTGACCATTATTGCAAACCTGGTTTTCAATAAATTGTAAAAATATACATGTGTCTTTTTATTTTTATAGTACATCTATTACGCACTACTATGTAGGCCGTTAGACAAATGAGAAGGTATGAATCTACATGCTATCCCACTTTAAGTAGATACATTGATTGACTACAGTAATGTTTTATACAATTCGGTATTCATGCATATCTTCTAAGCTATTTTAAAAAACTTTTTACTAATTACAATAATTGGTCAATTTACCCAATTTTTGTGCACTTAAAAGTTAAGTGGCAACACTGAAACACAGTGAAGACACCTTTCAGTTCACAGTAAATTTGGTGTATTTTAAGAGCCTATTGGTTATCTATGGACTGGGTAGTATTTTAATATTTGATGCTTGATTTGAAGTATGGTGAAGTAAAAGGCACAGTTAAGTATAACCGTTTTTTAATTACGCAAAAATGAAGTCTTTTGGATTGTCGTCGTAGATGCATTTTGCCGTCCAGTATGAAGCCTCACAAAGATCTTTGTACTTCTTATCTGCAATCAAAAATATATTCAATATAAAGGAACTTTTCAGAAAATCTTATTTCTCTTAATTCTATTTCGTTTTTTTTTAAGGTGAGATTCTATCTCACCTTTTAAATAATCATTATCAGATTTCATGATGATCAGGATTTCAGGACTTGCAAAGATAAAATAAAAATAATTATTCATGGACATTTCACACGGTGCGTTCTAGCCCCAAGCTAAGTACAGTAGTTGGACTATAGCAGCTAGATTACTGATAGGTTATTCTAAATATCTATGAATAAATACATACCTATTATAGATATCAACAGGTATCACATGCAGATATGGAACAAACATCCATGTTCATAACACAAATGTGTACCTTGGGTGGGGATCCAACCCACGACCTACAGCGAAGAAGACGGAGCCTACCAAATGAACTATAAGGCCAGTGAGAATCTGGGACATTCTGCTAGACTTAGTACAACGTGATTGTTTTTTTTTTTTATTGTTGAAGGCACATGTTCATATTGTATTACTTACGGACATCTTTGCATTTTTCTATTGAGGCTTTCGCAGATTCTTTCATTTCTGGTGGGTACATCATGTCTACTTGTTTGATGGAGGATTCATAGCTCAATTTGTTGTTTTTTATCTATAACATAACAATAAGTACAAATAGGTATATAGAAAATCAACAAACATGTTTTATATTATGTTATATGACAGAGCCAAGCGCAACGAAGTTTTTGGTTTTTTACTAAGGAAAATAAAAAAGTACTTAGTGTTTTATCCATTAAAGCCCAACAGTATGTTTTAGTTTTCACCAATCACCTGTTTGGTGACAGTGACACCAAACAGTTACAACCAATGGTAACCAATTACATTTATTTTTTTATGTGAATGAGGGACGGAACGAGCTGAGGGCCCACCTGATGGTAAGTGGTGACCCTCGCCCATGACAACAGTAATGCGCGCGACTCAGTATGAGGTATATATAAAGTAACCGTTTTCAAGTACATCGCTAGTAGTGTAATAAAATGCATGCACGCATAACCACGTTCTTGAAACGGTGAAGTAAAATGTAGGCAAACCGACTTTTATTTATTTAAATACTTTAGACAAAATAGCATGGCCAATTACATTACCTAAAGGTATCAAAAAAGAAAGGATGCAAAAATCATAAGAACTAGTAAATATATGGAATTGATTGATACCTAGAACCACAAAATAAAAAAAATAAACGTTTTTACACTCATACATAGGATTCCATGTGTCGCAAATGGCATGGACAAACACAGTAACACAAGATCAACACCCAAGATCCGAGAACAAACTTCACCCTCACCACACAAAGTGTACCCCGGCCGGGAATCGAACCCGGGACCCCTCGCTTCGAAGGCAGGGCTACTACCAACTCCTTCATCGCCAATCCGTATTGGGAAGCCATGGTAGATTAAATTAAGATGTCTGCAGTAGGAAAAGTAAAGTCTGATAGGATACGGTACACATTTCGTGAATGTTACATGTGTGATGCTCACATGTCTCGGACGCTGCACGTGAACTCATTCATACAACTTTGTAAAAAGATTTTTCATATCATGGTGTCACGCTATGTCACGTGTGGACATGTAGGCAATTTATATTTCACCTTTAGAAGGTATTTCTATTGTTAATACGACGTAGCTTGAATTCTTCTGAATGAATCGGTAAAGGAAAATGCTATGGATGCCTCATGATATTTTTATTGCTCAGTTATTATTTTATAACAAACTAGCTGGACCCTGGAACTTCGTCCACGTGGAGTTTAATATTTTTTTGTTAACTCTAATTATTTTTTCCTATATTAAAGTAGCCTATGTTACTCCTTATAACATCCTGCTAGTGAAAATCCCGACAAAAGCGGTCCAACCGTTTCACAGATTAGCCGGAGCAAACATTAAAAAAAATTGTATTATATACCGTACAAAGTATAGGTACCGTATACCTATACTTTCAAATGCATTTTGTAAAAAGCTGTTATTTTGACATTACAAACACTTTAAGATCAATTTTTGTTACTAATCTGATCCTTTATCCTTCACGGGCGGCCTTATATATGGGGCTCATATTTGGTGGAGGTACTTAACTGGATACAAGGTATCGCCCTGTATACTAATCTGCCACGCTTTAGTAAATCCCGAAATCCCCGCTTGGGCTCCCCTACTACTTCAAATAATCCGGTTTCAAATCTGAACGCTCAAGCTTATCCTACACTCACACTCATATATCAAGCGAATGAAACTGCTTGGTATTCTTATTACCTAATGAATGATTACTAATAATAGATACACCTGTTCCAAGAACGGATAGATCTGAGACGTTGACCGGCCGTGATAAAAAAAAAAATGATATGCGTGTTCGTTATGGGAACAAAAACACCGCACAAGAAATCATTTGCTTGTAATTAAAAGGAAATAAAGCTACTGATTGTATGTTTTTTACTATCTAGATAGAAAACGTTTTTTTCACTAGGTAAGTGATGGATCGAACAGTTGGCCCACCTGATCATAATTCTCTGCCCAGAACAACATCAACAGGTTACAACAAGAAGGCTTTATTTATATATTTTTTTTCCTTAAGTAATTACTTATTCGTAAATATGGGAATGAACAATGGGGTGATTTCGATTAGTTACAGGTCTATCAATGTTATTTTCAAATGTTTAAATTTGAAATTGCTATTGATAGAAACTTTTTGGAACGTAAGTATTGTAATCGACCTATAAAGTGCTTTATTTTTTTCTCACTTTTAATTAGGCTGCGTGTACACACAGTTTCATAAACTACTTAATATCGAATAAAATCAACATACTTACAATCTGAGACATTTGAAAAATACAAGCGATGTAGCACATCACTTCCTTCTCCTCAATAAACTTTCCTTTATCAATGTCTTTGACCTTGTCTGAAAAGAAGAATATGTTTATTATTAAAATCCGTACCCCCTCACTTGATTCTATTAGTTACCTAAACATTTTATTTTTGGACTTGGACTATGTTTCACGCTTAAATTTGAACGGAGCGGTATACAATGTTGTTGATTATGTTCCTGATATGAAATTAGCCTTTCAGAAAATTAGGGATCCATTGAGTGTGAAAATAAATTTGACTAGTGAATACATGTAATCCCGACCCGCCTCGGTTTCGCACGAGTTCAATTTACTAATGAAAAAAAACAGTAGTGCAAGCAAATAGACATACAAAGCTTATCGTAACAGTCACACGAACACAAAAAAGTCAACAAAATCGGCCGAGCTGTTCCTAACCGATCTTTTATACATGCGGCAATTATTTTTTTATTGATAGTTAATAAAAAAATAATATTTAGATGTATAGATTATAATTAGACTCGTCATGTCACGAATAAGGAGCAAAACTTAAAATCAATATGTTTTTAAATTGTCAAACGACAATAATCACAGTAAAATCTCATGTTACCCAACATTGTTTGGGTACATAAGAATTTAACTCAGCGTTTTGACAGATTGAAAAATTGTTTTCCAAATTGATCACCCTTTAAGGGCTAGATAAATTTAAAATATAAGAGTACGTACCTTCCATTACTCCAATTTTTGCGATGCACTGTTTTTTCAACATCTTCCCGGTATTTTTCAATTGCTGTTTAGACATCTGTAAAATACAATTTAACAGACATCTTATAAAAATAACTTTGGACACCGACGATTAAAAAAATATTGGAAATACAATACTCACAGCATCACTTCCTGCGAGAAGCACAGCTAGCACAAGCAAAAAAAAATCTCTTCGATCCATTCGCCTTCGAAGAGTTATCACTTTAAACAACATTCAGTGTTCTCAAATCATTATAAAGGAACATACATTGACATAATGATATACAAACTACAAATAAAACACACAAATCAAGTGCCACACTGTGGTAATTAGATAAACCTGGCAATTATTTTTCTTCAGAATAAGAAGTCTATTAGCATAATCACTATTAGACTGTTAGTGCCTAAGTACTGTTAAGTAATAGTTGTCCTTTAATTATGGATTCTACTGTTTATATAATGAGAATAGTTATTATAAAAGTTATAATAACTATTCTCAGTTCAGGTGTTTTTTATGCCCTTAATTTTTAACGCGTTACTTGTTTCTTAAATCTTACCTACCGTATCAGCCTTTAATGTTCCCACTGCAGGGACACCTTACTCTCGGTAATTAAGAGTGAATGGGCTTTGATCTACCACGTTAATCTAGATTGGTAGATGTCACATGTCATCGAATTTTTCTTTCACGACATGCCGGTTTCCTCACGATGTTTTCCACACCTTTTGGAGTACATGGGTTTGAAAGTCGGCGTCTGTGCCCCTGGGCCACCACGCTCTCCAAAATCTAACCAGCTTGTTTAAAAAACTCAGTAATCGACATCCTTTATCTTCAACTTTTCTCACTAAAACCAAGTTGTCTAAGTAATATGGCTGTATTCGGAGGCGAAACATATAGATATGTGACTAAATTAACTGAAAACCGAATTCAGTAATATCATAATTTATTTTTCGCCCATAATAGTAAAATTTTGGTATATAATATACACTACCCAATCAAAAAATAATCATCCAAATCAATTAGCAGTTGGCAAAGACACCCGTAGCTTGTTTCAATAAGTCAAGTCACACTTACACGTACTCGTATTAGTATATCTTGAAAACTATTGAATCCATTTAAAGAAACTTTCACTGTTCAAGTAAAAGTAAGTAAATAAAAAAAGAAATCTCACAATCCAATTAATCATTTTGGTTTAATAAAACTCGTGGAATTACATACATTAATTTATAAAAAAAAAATGTTTGGAAGCCCTTATGTGACTATATTGTATTATAGTTCTAATAATTTTACATACACACACGTGTTCTTGAACAAACAAAATTCACTCGTGAACTTACGCAAACACAAAGTTTACAGGGTCATATTCATAAATACACTTCGCTGTCCAAAACGATGCCTCGCAGATGTCTTTGTATTTCTTCGCTGAAAAAACATAAATTATTTTGGTTTTTACAAAAGGGACTTAAAATATATGATGCATTATCATTACTTGTATGCGATACATCTTCGCCAATTTAAAACTTACATAAGCTTTTATTAACGTTTATTTTTTTATTTTAAACCGTTCTTTGGAGTCGAAACAAGGTATGCAATTATAAAGTATCTTATTATTTACATGCCGTTTTATTTATCTGTAACCGAATCAATTACATAGGACTTGTTACAGTCAAAAAATAGACGTATCAATCTTGCTTTTTAAATTTACTAAAATGAAGTACAAAAATATTTACCTTCTCCCCGGCAACTGTCGATAGATGCTTTCACAGCATCCTTAATGTCCTGAGGAAACATCATATCAACCTGTTTTATCATAGCATCGTGATTTATTTTGTTGCCCTTCGCCTGAAAATACGTTTCATTATGTATAAAATGACTATAATAACTGTTCCTGTTTGCTATAGCCGGTTCAATGTTAATATGAACTATTAATTTTAGTACCTATTGTGCATATGAACTTAGTCCGTTTTATTGCATAAGACAGAGGAACCAGCAAACTATAATCCTGCATCGATAACGATATTAACCTCTAAAGTGCGCATATCAAATGGCTATTATGGTAATCGATCTGCATTTATCTAAAATGAACAGGTTGGCTGATGAAATGGACAGATAAATTACACAATTTTGTGTGTAAGCCAAGATCCAGTAGTAGGATTACTACGTTCACCGAGTTTATAATCGAAATCTATTTTTATCACCGTCTTCAGCCAATTCTAGTCCACTGCCGGGCATAATGCTGGTAAAGACTATTGAATCCAATCTTCGGCTTTCCATATCCGTTTTATGCCGGCCACCTTACGCAAGATGGTGCTCCACCTGGCCGCCCTACCTTATTTGCCTACTCGGGGTTGCCACTGGGGAACTCGTCTTTCCCACAGGCATCAACGGTTTTAATATTTTCTAACAATTTCTCTATGAATCATTAAACTAAATTGTTAATTGCATGTCAAAAAATCTTGAATTGCTTTTATAAAATTGTACTTACTGCTTGGCTTAAGCTGTAGATGCACGCTATGTAGCACATAACATTTCTTTTCTCTATGAATTTTCCATTTTCTATATCACCAATTTCTTCTGTAAAAGGGAATGGAAAGGTTCCACTTTAGTTCGAATTATGCTATTTTTGACTGCGAAATAATTGTTTTTAATTAGTTTCCCTAATACCGAGATCAATGCCTTTGTTACATATTCTTTATTACTTTTGTTATTTGTATTATATTTTGTAATTTAGCATAGCTATTTATTTAAGCAATACGATTATTATATATACTAATCTTTGCACTCAGGACAAACCCGTTATTACTTTTTATAGTTATTTTATCTGACAACCAATTAGATCACAATCACTTAAATAATTCCCATTGATCGAGTCCATTAACCAATAAGGTCTTTAGTAAAATATTATGATGAATGAAAATACAAATACATAAATTTGAAGTAATATTCAATATCATCATGTCTCCCAAAAATCATATCAACTTACCTTCTGTTACGTCATTTTTAGGCATGCAGCTCTTTTTCAATAGTTTACCCGAGTTTTTTAACTGTTGTCGAGTCATCTGAAAAAATGAAGGTATCTTTTGAATTCTTCGATCAAATAACTAATCAAGATCATTTACTAAGTAATGAGGAAGAATTGAATTTAATAAAAGAAACAAATATAATAATAATAAGATAAAATTAAAATAAGATACTACTTACTGATGCCACAAAATCATTTGTGAGAATCGCTAAGAATAAAATAAAAAATATTATGTTTTTCATTATTCTCTGATAGCTGCAATATATCACACAGAATAAACTCTTTTCAGTGTATAACATGTTTTTTATAGAAGAAATAAAATGTTAATTACTAGGTGATGTGACACCTAGCCTCAGGTGTTACAATGACAAGACTACATAATTAAACTGAATTGTAAACTATCAAGGTGGTCCTACTAGATTTCAGTATGAATAAATGGCCAAATAAATAAAAACTAACTTTTTTTTAATAGTCTGTACGTTGGACCTCGGATAGGCTTGACAAATTTACCCAGGCTTTTATAAAACTAAAACTTAATGAATAAAGACAGATTTTAGATCTGCTTTAATCTTGTGGTGAAAGGAGTGCAGAGCGACGCCTCGTCTCGGGTTCTCTTCATGAGCTTTACTACTATATTATATACATACATCTTCATAAGTTTCTAATTCTATCTCTTGCCACCCGTTAACCTGCTGTAAAGTTTAAGGTGCGTTTTGGTATTACAATTGGTTTTTGTATTTTTTTTACGCGATAATTTTACCAATTGTGGTATACGATTTGGATTCGGATATTTTTTATTTGATTCAAGAAAAATATCACGCCTTACAATGAAAAAAGGGTTTTTAAATCAGCTTGCTTAATTATTAAATCATTCAAGTTTTAACAAATAATACTCTGAATAATTGCTAATAACAATAATTCATTTATTTTTCTTATATACTATAGTTTATTTCTGTAACTGTGGGTTTTACTGCAATGTAAATGAAAATGTTTATGTAGCATAAAGATAATTTATCTTAAAAAGAATTAGCATAAATCAGGGAAATATAAAGCTTGATGGGTCGTATTCATATAAACATTTGGCGGCGTGGAAGACACCTTCACACAAGTCGTTGTATTTATCCTCTGAAAAAGATAAAAAGGACGTAACTTTATAGTGAAACCTTATCATTGAATCCGAATCCGGATTGGTAGATGACACAATGTCTTCGAATTTTTGGTTAGATGTCATCACGATGTTTTCCGTCACCGTTTCCAGATCGTGGTATAGCGCATTTAAATTTTTCAAATGAAAAACTCATCGGTTCAAGTGGAAAAACCAAGTGGTTTGAACCCTCGTTAATTAAATCTCACCAAAATGATATTTTAATTTCCCCCATATTGAACATCTAAATAATATTCAAGATACTCACGAATAGGCATACACTGGACCACTCCCTTTTTCACATTTTCCTTCAACTCTTGAGGATAGAGTATGTCAATTTGCTTTGAAATGAGACCAGCATCAAGCCTATTGTTCTTTACCTGAAAATAAAAATAAAAACTTGTACCACTTGGTTGGGAAAAGTATACTGCCTCCACACCTGGTAACAAGCCACCAAACCGGGCGCAACACAATGTGACTTGGATCTTCAAGTCAAGACTTGAGTGGTATTTTTGCTGTTTAAAGGTGGTGGTAGCCACTTAATATCGAGTGGACCGTACTAGTCCCTTCAATTTTTAACATTAAATAGCTACGGTTATCACAATGAAAAACCAAAAAACTAAAATTGCTACATATCCTTTTCAAGGATGTTTAATTTATTCTACATTTAACTCGGTGTACAAGAAACATACCACATTAATCGTCTTGTATACGCAAGCAATGTAGCACATAACATCACGATCTTCTTTAAAATCGCCTTGTTCTATTTTCGCTACTTTATCTGGAAACAAGTGAATTCAGCAATCAGTATAAGACGTGATACATATTATTCTTCAACGAGAATTGAACTCGAAGAAAACTCGTTTTAGGCATGGACCCAGATCACAAAAACACAGGCAAGATTAATCGCCATAGATACCATCCTATTCCATGCTTGTGTTAACGTGGTTCTATGTTCTACAATAAAGAATTAAGACGGAGTGGGTAGACAAAGATCAATTGATTTACGTTCACACTAACGTGGGAAATTGAAGCAGTGACAAATTATTTTTTTCTGATATCGCAAAATTACAGTAAAATTATGAATTTTCTGTTCCTATTTTCATTTGTCGTAAGGTAGATATATTACTGGAAGAAAGCTCGACTACAGTATTATCAAATAGCATCACAATCACGTGCCTAGTTTCGCACATTTAAATATTATTATGACAATACTTTTGATTAAGAATAAATAATATTACTTAAGCGCGCAATTCTTATATATCTATTTATTTTGCTTATCTCGGAAACGGCTATAACGATTTGGAAGAATTTTTGGGTTTAGATAGGGAATTTGCTGTATAATTGTATTTTTTGTACGCATACTTTACAAAAAATAACTTACATAACTTAAAACAACTAACACTTTGTCCCAGATTTTTTTTCCTTAATATAACAATATTATTATTTTTATATGTAATTTCTACCAGATATGAGCTAGTTAGTTACATTATTCAGAAAATTATTATATATGGTCAAATTGCTTACCTTCTGATACTCCAATTTTGGGCATGCATTGGTTTTTCATGATCGTCATCGTCTTTTTCAGTTGTGGTCGTGTCATCTACGTCATACAAAATGGTTAAATTATTATGTATTACACAATAAAAAGAAGAGAATACTCTCTTAATATATAACTAAGCCATCACTTGATGGTAAAGTGTACAAAATTGCTGGCAGCATTGCCACGCTGCATGGCAATGCTTAACCTCTAACTCAAATAAAACCCATCTTTTAGTTTACAATATCACAAAATGTTCTAACGTAAATAATAAACTTACCCCCAAAACTGATCCAAAATATGCCGTAAAAGCTAATAAAACAATATAAAGCTTCATTTTGTTATACATTTTCAACAAGAACTTCCTAACAGCGCTTTTCGTCGCATACTGCCCTCTTTGTCACATCAATCGAGAATTTAACATTTCGCCCGAAAACTACACAGTTTGAATTTTTGGATACGGCCTATAATTTTGAGGAATATAATCACATGTTATGCAACGTTTGTGAACGTTTACCAGTAATTTGGTTTAATTTAAAACATTGTTTGTGTTGTTTTCCGTATTGTAGCTAACAACTCTATTACTATTGTACTAGCTGTGCTCCGCGGTTTCACCCGCGTTTTTCTAGTTTTATTTTCTTCAGGTGATTTAATAATTATTTTGAACACAAAATCGGTTATTGTGATTAAACCATGATAGCTAGATATATGTTCTCGCGGACTTTTTTGTAGGTCTTAATGGGATCTACAAACCCGTAGTACATCATGTTGTTCTATTCTATAGTTTTTGCAGCGCACGCAAAAATAGGTTTTCGATTTTATACCTTGTGTTACAAAATAGCAATTTTATTACGGATCCCTAATTTTGAAAAAAAATATATAGCCTATAGCCTTCCTCGATAAATGGACTACCCAACACAGAAAGAATCATTCAAATCGGACGGATCGGAATCGGAAATTTCGTAAACAAGTAAATGTGGATAAGGGTAAAAAGTTCGAAATACATGAAAATGAAAAGTATTATGTAATATTATACTCTTTATTATTTATTAAGCTACATTCGTTTTAATTTTCAAGGAAACACGAAGTTTTCCGCGTCGAATTCATACATACACTTTGCTGTCCAATAAGAAGCTTCACAAACGTCCTTGTACTTCTTTGCTGCAATTGTAAATGATAGTAAAATTTAATTAAATGAGCCCGTTTAATTCGACTTGTACCTACGAATCAGAACCACTCACTCAAAAAAACTGATAGACAGATGTTTTTTTCCAAAAGTAACCTTCCTACAATCGAACCATACCACATTTGACGTCAATTTCCAAAGACCGTTCCCAAAAAAAATTTAAAGAATTATGGCCCCATAGCTTATTTGGCAGGAACCCTGGCAGGCCTTTGAAGCGAGGGGTCCCGGGTTCCATTCCCAGCCGGGGCCCACTTTGTATGTTGAGTGTGAAGTGTTTTCTCAACCTTGAGCTTTGTTATGCCATCTAAGATACAAGGAATCCTAAGGTGAGAGCAAGTGTTTGAAAAAAAAATACTCTATGTAATTATCAATAGGAATAATTACAAATATCTTTGCAGTTCTCAGCTGCGGTTTTGACAGCAGCTCTCATATCCGGCGGGAACATCATATCCACCTGCTTGATTACAGCCTCGTAGCTTAATTTGTTATTTTTCACCTGTAGCAATAGGATTGTTTTGTAAATTTTTCAAATTATCAGCTTATTTTATCTGATTTTCGAGTTTATCTACATTATGTTCCTATTATTTGGATGTTTACAAGTGACTTTCTGTGCGCACATAATACTATTTGCGTACAACATATACAAGGTAGGTATTTTATCTTAGTGAAATTTATTTTTATTTGTAGAATGTCTTTATCCGTATTTTAGTCTATGGCCTCTTCTAGCAAGCCCAGAAAGTTAGGTATTAGTGAGATATTGCACAATAATTCCTAGTATTCCTTAACTATGTCAAAAATGTGTACTTTTAATCAAAATTGTGTGTTTGGAAAAAAACAAAGCATTTTAAGTTTTGCGTTTTATAAGTGTCATAAATACGTCTACTTACAACTTGAGTCATGGAGTAAACACAAGCGATGTAGCACATCACTCTACGATCCTCTATGAATTTGCCTTGTTCAATCGCTCCGACTTCCTCTAAATCAAACACATTTCCATTACAGACTTTTCTGCTTGTTCAAAAACTAGTTATAGGTAATAAAATAAAAAATAAAAATCTCTAACACGTCTATTCTGGTTAATTTAGTTTTCAAATAAAATACCGCATTGCTATCGCATTGCTTCAAATTTACTTTTTTCAAATTTCAACACCCTTCTTTGCGTGACGTCGGGGTTAAATAGATGAATGATCAATCTATTGCTTACTTCTATTCTAGTTAGTCTTTATTTTTATTTAATTCAGATCGTACATAAATAACCGGCTATGCCATCCGGGGTTTCTGTAACACTAAACCTCTATTGAGCCTATATAAATCTGTTACAACATGTGTCGGCAGATATTCTGTGAAAATTTTAGCCCGCTGCGATTAATGGTTCAAAACAAAATACAGACTACCATATCTGTAGGCTTTTAAATTCTCTTAAACCTACAGAACCCTAAAAAGGTCATAAAAATATATGCAAAGGATTCCAGGATTTTACAACTACATATCGATTAACCAACCTTCAGTCACATCATTTTTGGGCATGCATGACTTTTTCATTAGTTTTCCTGAATTTTTCAGCTGTTGCCTCGTCATCTGGAAGATACGGATACATTAAAATGCATTTTAATTCTGAAAATCCATTTTTGGAAAAGAAACGCCCCGTTACCGACTTAGGTTCTGTGAAACTCGGAATATGGGGGATTGTGGTAGCTATACGAGAAAATATAGTTTAAAATTGTTTAAACAGCATACTTGCTTATTATATTATGGTAGCTTGACACATTCTTTATATATTTATAAATCATACTGAATTTAATCATGAAATGGCACACTGGTATACTGGTCTCACAGCTCAGTTGAGAATTAAGAGCTACTTACTACAGCTCTACCTTCGCTGTAGGTCGTGGGTTTGATTCCCACTATGGACAAACTAGCTGCGCCCCGCGGTTTCACCCGCATAGTTCCCGTTCCCGTGGAGAATACGGGGATAAATTGATTTTATTTTTTTCGTTAATTTTCCAATGTTTTAATAGTTATTCTGCTATTCGGGACGGAAACAAATCCAACAAATCAAAAACCATGGCAATCGGTCCAGCCGTTCTCGAGTTATAAGTGTTGTAACAAACACGACTTTCTTTTATATATATAGATTTTATAGAAACCTCAAAAATTGTAGCCTATATGTTATTCTGATGTATAAGCTATATTGTGGTAAAGTTTCATTCAAATCCATTCAGTAGTTTTTACGTGAAAGAGTAACAAACATCCATACATCCATACTTACAAACTTTCGCCTTTATAATAGTAGTAGGATATTTGTGTAACGATCATAGATGTTTGTTCTGCCTGGGTACTAATAATATATTATAAGCATACAAATAAAAAAAAATACAATTATGTATCAGCACTTTGACTCACATGGTATAAATTATGCTTAATTTGGGGCTAGATGGAGCTGTCTGAAATTTCCATGAGTATTTATTGTTAATTATTTTAATTAACTCATATTCTCACTCATTCTTTCATGCCTAGTGTCACGCCTATATGCCCGTAGGGGTAGGCAGAGCCATAAAACGGCCACATTTCACCTTGTAGGTTACACCTTCATGGGAATGTTGACATAACATATAGTGAGCTCAACGCTGCCAATGTTTCCCCACGAACAACTCAGCTAGCACTTTCTACCGGGATATATCATTATTTAGTAATTCAACATAATAAATAAATACTTACCCCTTTGCAAATATCGAAAAATATTATAAACAATAAATAGACAACAGTTATTTTAGTACACCCCATGTTGAAACAAGTTATATGTCACAAATAATACGAAGTAATGGCGGAATAAAACACTACATAATGTTTTATATGGAGGCGTTTACCTACTTAAGATATATGAGTGATTGATTACAGATTTTTATAAGGTTCTAGCACACAATTTTTGTACCAAACAGTATCTCATTTTCATGCTGGCTAGCCTATAATAAGACTCATTATAAAGAGATAGGCTACCTCGTAGCAAGGAAATCGCGGGCCTTATTTTGATAAAAATGTGATATGAAAACAAGCATACGGGCCTTCAGAAAACATATACACACAAACAGACGTAATGGCCTCTATAATTAACTCGGATTTGATTCAGATTATCACTTATGCTTTTTAATTATAACCAGTATTATAACCAACCTCCTCTCAGTATAATGAAGTAAAACATATTGTTGAAATTTTCGGCAGCTTGTCACCAAACAACATTACGTTCGGCAATAGTTTAGATGTTAATAAATAAATAATTAAAATTTCATAAAATGAGATTTAGAATGATCACTTGAGGAATATCATCATTCAATATTGAACATTTTAGCAATAATATTCAGACACATCTTACCAAAATAAAAAATAAAAACCTAAAACATGCCTCTTTTGAGATCATACCGATAACATACCGGTAACAATTCATGCCCAGATTCAAAATTTGGTTAGTGTATTTAACATTAAAAATTCTTTCTCTTTTCTATTTAATTGCTTCATTTGAAAATGTAATTCAAGGCTATATGCACAGAAACGTGACTGTCCTCGTGTGCCCCAGGGGCATATTCTTGTAATTAGGTACATCCAGTTTAGTATGTGATTTAATTCGTATGCGACAATAGTGTGATCATGAGCCATTCAGTTTGTGGACAAGTTTCTTGTTCCGTTTGACATTCGTTATACAGTCCATTCATACAGAACATAATAATGAAATAATATTTCAGGTTTTTATGTTTTAACTGGATTTTAATAAAGGATTAGATCGATAACCTCGGCTGTATGCTTCTTTTTATGTACGTTACGCGTTTTTTTTAGTTTTGAATTTTTATTAGACAGTTTAGCTCCAAAATGGTTCCATAGAAATTTCATGAAGAAATTCTCCCTTTAAGCTTCGAACCTCGTAAACCGATTTCATTCTTCTATTTTAATTGAAATGGTGTACATCCAAGGTCTGAATGAGTCGAAGGAGGCTGTACCTCCTTCGATTCATTCACCTCCATCAAATAATTACACTTGTCCATCTGAGGTACTTTTAGGCCTTTTCTAGGCCTTCCTTTTTCTGTAATAAAATCATGGTCACATTACTAAACCTAGATAAGGTGTTAACTAATGTTGGAGTAATTAATCAATTAGTGGCGATTCCAACAGATTATAAAAGCATTGCTCAAGATCAAGGTTCCTACAGTCGAGGACCATGAGATCAATGAAGATCTTTCAAATGATAAACATGAATTGGATAACAATAGCCAAGTTTTTAGTTTTAGTGACGTTTTGTGACGCGGTAAGTGAGCATTGATTTTTAACCATCAAAAACAATTTAATGAATTGAATACTGCAAAATTGTTCATTGCAATTTACACAAAAATTGTTATTATCTCACAGATGACAATGAAACAAATTAGAAGCACAGGGAAAATGATGAGGAAATCGTGTCAACCTAAACAAAACAACGTTGAAGATGGTAATTTACTTTTAGTCCATTTAATAAGTATAATTATCAAAACTTGTTCACGCGACTAATCAGTAATTGCTGCTGTCCGTTCCATGTTTGAAACAAAACCTCTGTTTTGTTTCAAATCTAATATGTGTTGCGAGAAGAGTTTCGCAACACATTTATTCTGCTTGTTCCTTTATGAAACATCACAACGCAGCGCAGACTGATATTGATTAATATTTACTATCTGGTTGGTCATTGTACAATATCTGAATAATGTTATAGAGACCGTTTCCCTCGCGTCCGTAGTTAAATAATCCATAGTACGACCGGAGCAACCTGGAGTAACAGTAGAACTTGTGCGAACTTCATCCGGCAGATTATACCAGATGTAGATATCTGGTATAATCTGCCGCTATGCAGCTAATCACTCAAAATGTGCCGGTGAAATTACAGGCACATGAGGCATTACATCCCCATCTTAGAGTGATGGGCGCAACGCATTGTGTATTGGCTAAATCTGTCACAACAAGCATAAAAATAAAAATAAATCTTTGTCTAACAATTTATATTTACGTTATTCATGACAAAAATATTTTTGTTTTAGAAAAAATTGATCCCATTAATAAAGGCACGTTTCTCGATGACAGGGACGTAAAATGTTATATAGCCTGCATCATGAAAATGGCTAATACGGTAAGATACACAAATTTTACAAAAGCCTAAAATCGTGTTTATTTTTTAAATTAAGCTGCTTCTAGTTATCCATAGATTAATAGCATATATTTTAAATCGGATGTTTTTTTTTTTTGGCGGCTCGTGCTGCTCGTTTCCCTAGGTCAGTACCTGTCCTCAGAGTCCCTAAACGTGTCCCCTGGGTGGTTCTCAAGCCGCAACTTAAGGTAGCAGTAAATCCAGTACTAGGTTCGTCCGGGGAAGTACTGCCACCACACCTAATAATCGCCCTTGTATGCCCCGTGTATGACCTGCATATTAGATCATTTACACAAAGCCACTAATAGAGTTGCCACTTCCATAGCTCCATTAGTGGCTTTTGCAGTATTTCAGTTAAGTTAAACGACATTGTTTAACTTAACTGAAGCACATACGATAAAGAGAAGACCTGATTATCTACCGTCAAGCAGTGGTGGATTCACGTTGCTGTGTTCCCGTCATATTCCCGTCTCAAGATGACGGGTTCAACCCGATACGACTTGGAATTTCTCATTCTTAGTAGTAGCCGAGTCGTATGATGCTGTTTACGGGCGCAATATTAAGAGAAGGTAATGGCGTTTTTATTTCAAAAATATATACACCTAAGAAAAACCTTTAGTTTTTTCTAATTTAAATATTATTTCTTAGTTCAAAAATGGAAAATTCAACTATGACGCTGCGATCAAACAAGCAGATATGCTGCTCCCTGAAGAGGTGAAAGAACCTGCTAAAGATGCAATAACTGCTTGTAAAAAAGTTCGTAAGTATTAAGGCAAATCACTAAGTTTCAATCCTATTTTTCATCAATTAGGTTAATGCCAGTTTTTGATCGCGTGGATCAAGAAAAACGACAATATATTGTATAATATTATATAATTTGGGACTGTACTCAATTTTTTTTATTTCATCGTCAATATCATCATGTTTTTGCATTTAAATTACCTTTTTAACCCCCACTCAAGTTTTCCTTGAAATATTTAGAACCTATTCTCTCTCACTTATCGAGAGTAGATTTCCCTGTAGTTTCCCTCTACATTAGAGGCTGAAACGGACTTTGAACCCTATTTTGGAACCGCTTATACTGCGGATTCTCACTGCAACGTTTACGTCAATCAGTGAGTCTCTCACCGACAGAATTTTCACTCATATAGGATATCGTCTGGACTTAGTACTGCCACAACATCTGGTAATCCAGTGCCAAACAGTGTTGCACTCGCATTGCTATTTTCCGGTTTGGTTTCCGGTGAAATAACAGGCCCATAAGAGGTTACATCCTCGTCACAACGCGATGTGACTTGGGTTCTCACATATTTCTGTATTTTGGTAGGGAATGACCGGAATCGTATAGCTGTTGGTTATGGGCGGCAGTGACTACTTAACATCAGGCAGTCAGCTCGTCCTGTCACTTAAGTCAAAACATGTGTCGCTATTCATGACTATGTCTCATTTATAATTTTCAGCGGACGCACACAAGGACATCTGCGATGCATCGTTCCACATGACCCAGTGCGTCTACAATCACAATCCGGGCATATTTTATTTCCCCTAGTTAAATTATTATATTTCATAGTGCAGATAAATTATTACAATACTATAAATTATTTTCTTTTTACTGGTGTTTATTTTACTCGCTACGCTCCGCTCTTCTAGATAAAAACATATTTTTCTATTTATACAATAGTATTCGTGCCAAAAAGTTCAATCTAAAATGTAGGTATGTTTGTCAGTGTGTCTGTTCTAAAATATGAGGGGTTTTTTCCTCTATTTTGAACCGAAATGATATTGAAATTCGGTATAAATTTTCATAATATATATAATAGTTCGAATCCAATTAGTGATACGGTCACTTCGGTTTGCAAGTAAATTTGCACTTGGTCAGTTTATTGACCAAGTGCAAATTGACTTGGTAGTATACAACATAGGGAATTCTAGTGCAGGAGGTATGCGAGTGTAAATGTTTAAAAAAAAAGTACAGCCGTATTGCGAACCTCTTTATTTTGAAGTCTGTTAAAAATTGTTTTAGGCAGCCTCCCAAACACGGCTCAGCGAGTAGAATTTAAATGTTTCGGAAACATTGTTATATCAGCATCGAGCGATGACAATCTGAATAAAACATCTATGTTTTTAATTCAGGATCACGTTTTCAACGACTAGTGCTACATGGGTAACTACCAATTTCCGTCCGCGCGGTAATGACAGGCTATTTTTGAGATAACAATCCATTAACTTGCAATTTTTCCAGCACTCATCCACTGACACGTAGTGGTTTTTATAGCGTACCTGATGATAATAAGCAGTTATAGAGATCCAAGCGTTACTTAGTTACTATTTTTTAAACCGTCTTATGTTTTTTCCAAACATCCAGTCAGTTGCGTCCGTAAGTTTCCTACACGTACCCCCAGGGTGGTGTGATGATCTTTCAAGTCCTGTGACTGCAAATATGAACTTTTTGACAGTTTTTTTTTATGCTATGTAACCATGAATTACCCTTCTGTAAATTACAATTCAAAGTTAAAATGTTAGATTCAAAGATCAGATGACTATTTTCATGCTACCACACAAAGTTTGTCCCGGCCGGGAATAGAACCCGGGACACCTCGCTTCGAAGGCATGGATACTATCACCTAAGACACGGAGCAACGTCCGACGAAAAAGTACTTTCGAAGGTCAACATTTTATTTCATTTTTGTAGTTCAATAACAGGATATTAATCATTATATATCTCTGATATTAATAATTATGAAAATCAAATTAATGGCATAATGGGCAGAAAAAAATAGTGATGTTCTGTGGATGCTTGGATTATCTGACTGATAATCAAAAAATGTGAACTTGATTTTAGCAGTAATCATTTAACCATTATCCCATGTTCTATATAAGAGTAAAATAGCATTATATTACTTAGTATAATATATTATAGTGGAAATGATTTTACAAGTCGTTATTGGTTTGGTGCTAGTGGGTGCTTCCCAAGTAAGTGTTCCATTTTCCAAATAATATGAAATTATGTATCTAATTGAATCCTGGTCCTTACTCATATAAAAGATTCTAGTGCAACGGCCTTATTCATCAACGTATTTTAGCAACAGGTACTTTTAAGCAAACACAAGCTAAACTTACCAATAAGAACGCATTATCACATTTTTTTACAAAAAGTTACATCTTTAGGTTTTTTAGGAATAAATAATTTTGAAAGTTCGGGGCTAGATGGCACTGTGTGAAATGTCTATAAGTATTTAATTATTTTGCAAACAAAAGAGCACTTCTTCAGATTATGCAAAAAACTTAATCAGTACCTTCTTTGGAACTACCATTTTACAAATTTCAATAGGTGACTGGTTGTTGGTGTGGATTTAGTATAATGAATCTGCCTAGCTTTGTCAGCTTACCTACCTATCAAGTTATTGCTTAATAGGTAATAAATTTATTATAAATTCAGTGTCTGCCCGATATGACATCCTTCATTAAATTAATTTAACATTCGCGTAAAATTTAAAATTTTTCAAATCAAACGCATTTGGTAAAATACATTTATATTTTAATTAAAAATGTGAGATTGGGCCTGGGATATATTTTGCCGTGATTCTTAATTCGGGTTGGTGTCTTCGATGTTTTGGTTTTAGGACATACTTACCCCGCTTTGTGTTTATGAGGTTTCCCTTCACAATCCGTATCATATAAATTGTATCGTTATGCCAATATATTTTACACTCACACATAAATGATACTTGCCTATGTGTGTGTTTATAGATACACAAAGATATGTCTTTAGAAGCGCAATAACAAATCAGTCATATCATCATCATAGTTATCGCCGCACGCAATGTATTGTCTAGTTATGTGGAACATAACTAAACAACACTTTAATCAGGGTTGAAAGGTAATGTAAGAATCTTAACTCTTTTCAAATATTATAGCAATCTAAAACCGATCAAGAATTAAAAGCGTCGTTCTTCGCGCACGCAGTGGAATGCAGCAAGGATTACCCCATCTCCGCCGACGAGATGATGATGATGAAGAACCACAAGATGCCGGACAGCGTAAATGCCAAGTGTCTCATGGCTTGCGTTCTGAGAAAGACTCAATTTGTAAGTTCTAAGATGTTCTAAGTTTTGCAAGCTAATCATTTTTAACCTACGAGGTGCGAAACTTTAAGACCATTGCTAGATCTAACTGCCAATTTGCAGAATTCATCGATTATAAGTTTTTAAAGACTGTAAGAATTCACTTCAACGAATAAAGTAACGTCACCGGAGTATCAAACGATTTGATTGGATATGAGTTGGAATAAACAGGTGAATTGTAAGGTTAAAATTGACCGGACCTGAGAGAAATGATGCAAGCAAGACGACCGTCTTGCTTGCACCCAACTGAATAAAATATAATGTAAGTTCTCTCACTCATACGTTACAGGGAAGAGGGCGGCACATGCAGCTACTTTTTGAGAAGTTCACTGGGTAGAAATGTAGAGTAACAAAGGAACAGGCACAAAGTCGAATACTCCTTATTTCATAACTCCTTTTTCCGAACAACTTGAGACGGGCTTCCGCTTTAAATATTAGAACAAATTATTTGACTAAGTTGTTAAAGGGCGTCACATCCTAGTGCCTGATGGCTTGCATTTTGAACTAGATAGACTGCAAGTCAATTCACGTCAAAGACATGACGAATAACGTGCCTAGAATACCGTGCCAGAATGAGCAAGAGTCGTGCAGTTAGGTCGTAGGTGGATGAATAATCAAATAAGTCTGAATGGAAAAATATATCATATATTTTCTTTTTTATATTAAGACTTTTTCAGATTGACGACAAAGGGAACTATGACGTAGAGAAAGCCCTAGCTTGGGCAGATAAAGAAATCGAGGACGACTCTAAACGTTTGGAAAACGCCAAGAAACTTTACGAACTCTGCAAATATGGTAAGCCAACCTACCAATACTGTATCATCTACATTCTGGTTCCCGAGTCAAAATACTGCTCTTAAATTCTTAAAAGGGAACTCCCAAGACTGCTACATACAATAGCTGGATGGTCAATTAGAAGAAAAAGCCAGTTATGATAAAAAACAAACAATAGTTCTAGTAGACGTTCATAAACTTTCGCTGTTGAGTGTACCTATTTCAAACTATCAACCTTTTGTGCCTAGCTGATATAAAATAATTGGACGTTAAGATGTAATTTCCGACTTACTAGTCGAAATAAGCTATATCGGTCTTCGGGCGGATTCAAAACTCCGACACAAGAGTTGGCCAAACGAAAGAAGATTGGAGCAAAAGCTACTAACTACATAATTTAATTACAGTGAATGAGGAGACAGTTAGCGATGGGGAAAAAGGATGTGAAAGAGCTTACCATTTAAGCAAATGCCTCACTGAAAACTCGATCAAGGTAAGTTTCATTTTTTCACGTTTATTAGTTGCAATATAAAATTCTATATTGTACTGCATCCATTAAGTCTAGCATCCGTAGCGCAATCAGTGTGTTACCATAAGGCGAGTCCCCGAGCAAACAGATTATTACAGATTAAACTGATTATTGCTATAAGCGTTATAAATCTGCTATCTCCTTGTTAACATAGGAATTAAAATATTACTAAAAAATACCATGTATCGTTGACCTTTTAGCATTTAGCATCAAATCAGTTTTTGATTTCAAATTAACGGTTCCCGTTGCAACATGATGCCCCAATTTGAACATAATTGCTTACATTATCATTAGTAAAATCTAGAATATAGGTATTGTGTCGGTGAATGAGTCCGTACCAGCCTCTAATGTTCCCACTGCAGGGACACAGGCCTACTCTCGATAATTGAGAGTGAATGGGCTCTGATCTACCACGGGAGCCCAATCCATATTGTTAGATGTCACATGTCGTCGAATTTTTGGTTCTAAGACATGCCGGTTTCCTCACGATGTTTTCCGTCACCGTTTCGAGAACGTGGTATTGCGCACATAAATTTTTCAAGTGAAAAAACTCATTGGTGCACGTGTGGGTTTGAACCAGCGACCTTCAGATTGAAAGTCGGCGTCTGTGCCCCTGGGCCACCACGCTCTCATGAGTAGTGAGTAATGAGTAATTTGTTGAAATAATCTAAAACAATTTGTACTTTTACAGATGGGGTTCTTATTACCGTGACATTTAAAAAAAAAACAGATTAAGTATATAATAAGTAATCTGTGCTTCAAGGCTGTCATGCTAAGAAGAGAACCTTTAATATAAGTTATAAGTATCAATCAACTACACATTCAAAACAATGGCAAGAAAATTATTTGTATGTGTGATTATTTCTAGATAAGGCAAAAATAATAAACTATTGTGATGAGCAAAACTTGTTTAATTCATAGAAAATACTACATGACGCTAGTCGCAATGATTACAATACAAGTTCTATAACATTAGTTTCACAAATTCAGGAACAGTGGATCAGATTGGTGCCGTTACTATCAGCCAGTACCTATATTCAAGAAACAGATGACTAATCTACCTAATTACCGTAGCACCATTCTTGATGTTTCAAAATATTTCATACGTTTGAGCAATAAACAATGTTGCCATAGTAATTTACCTACTGTAAAAAGAATATAGAAACTGGAAGGTACCAATTTCGTCCACTCGTACCTACACACGAGAACAAGGAATATGAATACACTATTGATACGCAAAGGCCAACCAGATTACTGAGCCACTTCCTAAAGATATGACGTAGGGTAGGCACCCGTCTCCATACTAAGAGTACTACCGCCTAATATAGCAAGTTAACGTTTGTACACGTGTGCGTGAAGCGATACCATATAACCCCAACAACAGTTAAATTATGCATTTTGCCGCTGTGTTAGGAATAGCCTTCGATCTTCCCCATACTAAACTGTTCTCGAGCGTCGACATGTAGCGTTAGCATGTAACGTATCTGATACTGGATCAACCTACAAGTGGGTACGGCTCGTCCACGGTCACCGCGTATCCAGCTACTAATTCCCAGTGGTACCGCCACTCGGGGGGTCGCTGCGAGCTCACTGCGCTACGCAAGCGACTCGCAGTAGCCTCGATCTACTCACTTGATTCAGTATCTGATATATTGCGTGCCACACGCTAAGTCGCTAAGCTGACGTCGTACAGTGAGAAAATGGTTCCGACGAAGAAACACTATTGTATACACAGTATTGTAACTCGCGCTGCGTCGCTAGCAGCCTAGTGTAGGGGATCTCTCAGTTGAATTGAGAGAAAACGTTTGCTACAACGATGTACGGGACGCGGTATGGGGTCTAAAGCTTTATAGAAGCACTCTTCGATTCGTACATTGCATTCATAAATCTAATATGAAACAGGACTTTGTCGATCACAAGCTACAATAATATAATACTTACACGTTCGTTGCTTTTGGCGGAAATGTTGTTGGACTGGCAACATAATTCGCACGGTAGTAGACGTCGTGGTAGTGTAATTACATGGAACTCACGCACACAAATGGTTGTTTTTTGATTCACCTTTGAGTGAAATTTTGTATTTACATTCTCCTTAGCCTATATTAATTCTATGGTAGTACTATTAGATATTCTGCGTAATCTGGTTTGCATAAGGCCTTAACTGTGTACAGAATAATGCTTCAACATGATAGATACCTAATTTTATCAATTTGTGGTCACAGTGAAGGATCTGTATCAAAAATGTGAAACTACCTTGAAATTGGTTGATCAGACGAGCTACATGGGAATTTCTATTAAAATATAAGTAGATACAAAAATACATTTGTTATACAATAATACATGATAATAATACGAATAATGTTCATAATATTACAAGATGTTTTCATGGAACCACCTCTATTTTAAGCATTAACGAGATATTTACATCCATATAATATGTAATCATATCGGAATCCAACAAACCATACAACCTTTTAACCACCGAACATTTTCTCTTTGAACTTGTCCATGCCAGTCATATAAAAATAATCTTAACCAATTAGTGCTTGCAAAATTTGCAAAATCGATATATTGCTGATGTTTCTCTGTCTTATTTATAGCCAGCATAAATATTATCTAAACGTAAATTTTCACAAAAATATGGACATAACGAAGAAGACATCAGCCAAATTGGTCGAGTCATTCCAAGTGATGCTCCGTCTTACATGTGGCAATTGGTGTTTATATAGATTTATGAGACGCTAGCGTTGTGAGCTCAATGTTATGTCTTATATTTTATACCATGGCGGTTAAAAGGTTAATGATAAAATGTTCCGATCCTTGTCAGTCTAGTTTGACACATCCATCACAACATTGGTATTTTGTTTGTAAAAAGATTTAGTTGCCATAATACAAACTTATTCAAAATCAGTTTGAATAAGTTGACATAAAGATCTCGTTAATACTGAAAATTAAGTTTATAACCATCACGTGTTCGTTTTTAACAGAAAAATATTTTACAATATAATATATGACATTTATATGGGCCGCGCCGCATTGTTGTACTAAACCAAACCCAGGTTAAAGGTTTCTTAATATTCATTGTCTAGATTTTGGAAGTCATCGGAGAGTGCGTAAGTAATCTCCATAAATAAAAAAATACGTTGGACAGCGGACTGTCAAAGATAATCTTTCTTTTTTTTATTTTGATTATTAAGCAATTTAAGCAATATTATTATAATGTTTAGTTATTTAGATCACTTAATGAATTAAATGAGTAATGTAGTAAGTATACGATAAAATATTAACTGGGTCCCTATTCTTGGCCTGATCTCAAAGAAATTAAATACAATAGTTTCAATTTATTTGTGATTAGTACTATTATCGTAAAATAAATAAAGTTAGGAATTACAAGAAGCTCTGCATATTTTCATATCCGTACCGTTAAATGTTTCGTTCTGAGTTTTTTATTTACTTTAAAGTATCTTCTCACATTGAGCGTAGAATGCCATGTTGCTACGGCATACATCTCGAAAGTTATTATGAATTCAATCAACGATTCTGGAACTATACCTAATTTGAATAATGGTAGTTTCCTCAGCATTATTTTTATGATACTCATAATCGTACCTAAAATTTTACATTCCATTCACATTCTAGAAATAGGAATAAAGGACCAGAATGAGTTAAGGTAGTACAACAAAAGACGTTACCAGTAAGCCGTCTGCGTGCGTAATGAGTTGCACACACATACGCACTAGAACACTACGCATAGATATTTCAGCTATAGTAAAATACATTATTTTAGACATATTATAAGTATTTAGAGGAAAAACTAAACTGTGTCGCCAATCGACACCCACGGACCTACTCCCGTAAGATTTGGTATTTGTAACGAGTGAGGGATCGCAAAAATCTGATACAATCAACTTACAGGGGACACACAGCTTTGTAATTGTACAATCATGGGCGTTCGTTCGCGAGCAACGCAACACAGTACAACCACAACTTAGACAAATAAAATAACTATAATTCTATGAATAATTAATATTTTTAATATGCTCTTATGATAGCCATCATCTACGAACGCTTAAATATATTGTTATTATAAAACTACAAAAAATTGCTAGAATATTGTGAATTGAATACAATTGGACGTAAAAAACAACAATATGAATGAACAATATTTTGCATTACGCAGTCCCACATCATTAACATAAATTAAAATAACCTTTTTTTTTTTAATCTTTAAAAAACTCGAAAATGAGATGAATTATTGAAAAATAAATGTTCTTTTTTATTATTTTAACAACACGATGTGGGGCCCTCGAATGGTGCAAACTAATGGGACTAGTGAATAAAATAAAACAACATTCACACAACCAAACATCCCCGAGATTCCACGCTCATAATATTGTCTTTTAATTTGTGCAGGCAAAACGTGAATTGTGTAAAAGTGTGAACTTATTTAATTATAAAAGGATGCAAGAATAGTATTATCCAATTTTCTTACATTTTTCAAATTCTAATCTGAAGGGTCAGATTGCAGCGCATTTCCACTGCCATCATTCATTGGTTTTAAATTCGATACAAAAACATGATTTAAATATAAATTTTAAAACTACCATGGTTATGAACATTATTATTCATGTTACCGAGATATTTACCATGATTTGTGAGTTTTGTTGACTCCCGATATTTCGACGCAGTTACATGCGTCATGGTCCCGGGCAAAACTCACAAATCATGGTAAATATCTTGGATAATAATGATTTAAATAATTTCAAATTCGCCAGATTAGGACTTGGTATTAGAAGAACTCGCAAAGGACTCTTCTGAGAGCAAAACCTAACTCACGAATACGAAAAACCCATTCAGTAGCTAGAATTTTCTGCATCAACGATTCCTTGTTTTCTCAACGCGAATCAGTGTCAAGTTTTAATATATTTTGAAAATAATGGCAAGATACTTTTGCCTACTTGGTCCGAGTTCTACTTTTAAAGAATTAAGTCCATAAGTAAGGTTTTTAAAGATATGCATTGTTATATTATAAACGTATCGAAAATAACAAATTAATCACACTCTACTAATATACAATACAAATTGGCACACAACTTATTTAGGCAAACTTAACAATAGTGCATTGCAAAAATAATTCTTTGTAGCATTTTTAACATACTTCTATAATATCGCTGTCCTTTTCTAATGAGTTGAAATAAAACGTACCTCATCGACAATGCTACAAAAACCGCCGTTACTATGTACCTACGTTTTAATTTTATTGTTATATTTGGTACAAAAATATACATATTTTTCAAACACAATAACTGTGAATAAGCTTTACATTATGTTGTAAGAAAAGGGAAAAGTTCCAAAAAAAAACTAATTTTATATAAAAATACCAAGAAAATCCAGGATCACAGATAATTTGATGCTCACTCATTATTTATAAACAAAGTTGAGGTCACTTAAACATGCGAAATTTCTAGATTTCTAGAATCATCAAATGTTGATTGATGATCGCCGGATCAATTTCATTGTTATTTGATGATTAAATGATGATATAGCTCGATCAATTTCATGCACCTAAGCGAATTTAAATTTATTTTTGATATAACATTGCTTAAAATAGCAATTGCATAATCGCGTTTGGATGCACAAAATTAACATTCATGATGATTGTTAATAGGTTCTGATAAATTCCAGAAAGGTAATTATTTAAGTTTCTCTCGAGATTTGACGAAAAGAACCTGTTTTTTATGGTTATTTTATCCAGTCAAAGAGTATGCTTATAATTCGTAGGAATAAATCGTATGGATCAGGTATTTTTATTTTTCTTTAGTATATAGATTAAAACGACAACCACTTTTAATGTTAACACTGTTAACCGGCATGTCCTGGAACCAAAAAACCTAAGACATCATCCAACCTACACTGGGCTCCCGTGGTAGATTAAAGCCCAATTACTCTCGCCTGTCGACGGTAGGCTAGTGTCCCAGCAGTGAGAGCATGCTGGTATGGAAAAGGTTGGATTGACGTCGCCCAATAGAAGAAAGCCTCAACACTAACGTAAGCTACTATTAAAACGGTAGTCCACTCAATATCTTGCCACGAGTAAAATATAACAGCACGGCAAAGTTTTACACATGCTAACAGCTACTCGATGAAGACGAGCTGGCCTTCAGAGAGCATAGGCTGGTCCTGATGTTATATGCTGTCGTAGCTGTTTGGATCGGGTGAGGTAACCGGGCCTGGACCGCGGGCTGGCAGCTTGAAGCCATTAATGGAAAATGCCCATCCATCCTGAAATAAAATGTATAGAATTATAATATTAGCTGTGCTCCGCGGTTTCACCCGCGTTTTTCTAGTTTTATTTTCTTCAGATGATTTAATAATTATTTTGAACACAAAATCGGTTATTGTGATTAAACCATGATAGCTAGATATATGTTCTCGCGGACTTTTTTGTAGGTCTTAATGGGATCTACAAACCCGTAGTACATAATTTTGTTCTATTGTCAATAGTTTTTGCAGCGCACGCAAAAATAGGTTTTCGATTTTACACCTTGTGTTACGAAATAGCAATTTTATTACGGATCCCTAATTTTGAAAAAAAACATAGCCTATAGCCTTCCTCGATAAATGGACTACCCAACACTGAAAGAATCATTCAAATCGGACCAGTAGTTCCAGAGATTAGCGCGTTCAAACAAACAAACAAACACTGCAGCTTTATAATATTAGTATAGACTACCGACCCGGCCCGGCTTCGCACGATTGCTATGTGCGACGTAGGCCGTAGTACCAAAATCCAAGGCGTTATATCTAATCAAATTTACAATTAAGAAAAATGTCTGATTTGGCTCTCATGTGCTTTTCGGTCTGCATTCACTGCTGCTCAACTGAATACAGAATGCTCAGTCCATTATCTCTATGTCTATGGATGAAACTAATTGAAATGAGTCTATGTTATGAATTTGACACACAGGTAGATAGTAAATTGAAGAGGACATACAGATATATAAAACACAAAAATTGTTTATACCTTTATAATATAGGGTTTTATTTATCACTAGTTACTCGATACTTCAACAAAAAAAATTGCGCAGAACCCTAGTTTTTTTCTAAAATAAAAGTTACTTTTTATAACCAGTGAAAGTCCCGTCAAAATCGGTACAGCCGTCTCAGAGATTAGCCAGAACAAACAGACAAACAAAATATTTTTATGTTGTTATAAGTGGCATTTATACTTTCAAATGTATTTAGCAGGAAGCTGTTATCTTGACATTAAGAACAGACACTTAAATTTTATTAAATGTATAGATTATTCACTAACCTTTACTAAGTTAGGCAGGTCAGTCCAGAATCCCAGATTGGGTATCACTTCTATCCCAGAAGCACCCATCAAGAACTTCCTTGTGCAAACTCCAAGCACCAAGTAGAAGATCACAAAAGAAAAGAATATTATTAACAGTGTGGAGCCAAATGATCTTCCTTCATCACTCTCAATTGTTTTCAGGCAAGCAGATCTTGAATAAAACAATAGCAGCTGGAACAAAACAACAAATATTTACATGAGTACTGCCGGTGAAGTAGTTCCGCCACAACTGCCGCCAAGCAGTGGTGCAATCGCATTAGTGTTCCTGTGAAATTTCAGGCACATGACAGGTTCAGTGATGTGTCAAACATCACTGAACCTGTGTGTGATCGGTACAGGAAAACCGAGGTTGCATTGCGGTTATTTATGGGCGGTAATAACCACTTAACATTAGGTGGTCAGCTTGCCATTTCATTATTAATATTAAAAATAAATCAAAACTTAAAAGGAAAGGAAACAGCATTCCAAGTTTTTCCTGTTACATACAATGTAACTATACATACAATGTAACAATGTTATTTCTGTGAAGTTTAGAAGTTATTACCAACCATAGATGGCTCCGTGGCTCAGCCATCGAAATGAGGGGTCCTGGGTACGATTCCCTGCCGAGACACACATTGTGTTGTGAGCATGAAGTTTATTCTCGGTCTTGGGTATTTGTCTTGTATTTCTGTGTTTTCCCATGCCATCTGCGACACAGAGAGTCCTTGTGCAGGGGTATGAGTGCAGCAGATAGATATTATACTCTAATGATAGTCATATAACAATACAGAGACCCAAGTCAAAACAATGTGGCTGATGAAATGCTACTTCACTTCCTGGGGTATGTAGCCACCTAATGCACAAACATGCATCTAGGCAAATATGTAGTTAGCCCAAATATACAGTATTAAAATAAAAGAAGTAACTTTTTTTGCCAACTTACAAGCTTAGCTGGATCTGCAAGTGAATCTATGTGAAGTTCATCATCAGTTTCCGCACAGATCAGAAGCACTATGGTGGCACTGAAAACAAATACACCGACCATGTTTTAAATCATCCATCAAATCCGTATAGGTATCAGCCTCTAATGTTCTCACTGCAGGGACAACGGCCTACTCTCGATAATTGTGAGTCAATGGGCTTTGATCTACCACGGGAGCCCAATCCAGACTGGTAGATGTCACATGTCTTTGAATTTATGGTTCTAAGACATGCCAGTTTCCTCACGTTGTTTTCCTTCCTTTTTTTTTGTTTTATTTCTGCTTATTTATTTAAAAATGAAGTATACTTACGAAGGTGTATTATTATAGATGATTGAATTTCCCTGAGCACTAAATGTAGATTCAGCTTCACTTCCCAAATAGTTTGAAACGCCACCATCAGATTTATACATTTGTGTGGTGCTGTTGAAATCCAATGTGTTGACATGACGACAGATCTACAAATAAAAAAAATTCAAACATATTATTTGAGGATATCAACAACCTTGCAAACCTTGTTTCATGCAACTGTACAATTTTTGGTATGGAAAAGAATAAAAGCAGATTAGCAAACTTCTACCTTTTGGATTTCAGTTAATAATAAATAAAGTATTTATTTCAAGCATTATAAAAATACACAAAATGACCTTAAAAACTAATAGGATTGCTAATGAATGGATTGTTATTTTTAATATGCCAGTGTTTCAATATACATAATTATAAAAGGATGGTTTGGTAATGGATACATTAACAACTAAGGAATTTATAGTAACAAGTTGGTAAAAACTAGTCAAACAGGTTTTTGGATCGTTGGTGATTGGGGCAAAAATGAATATATATTAGGCTATTATCCAAACGCTAGAGCCAAATCTATAGTTCTACTTGCTAAATAATGAAGACTTATTTCTTCAGTTACACAAAGGCAAAAACGCAGTATTTATTGACTTACCGCCAGAGGTTTGTCACATGTGTCGTTTGCGCTAGTTTTGTTCAGTGGAGGTAGCAGATCATAGCAGGGGTGGTAGTAGTAAGTAGACAGCTCGTACTGCTGACCTTCTTTACTGGCAGCGAAATTTGTCGCGATGAAAAACTTTGTTTTATCCGTGGGCGACAAATCGATTCCGGTGCCATTGGGAAACACACAAGAACATGGGCCCTTCTTAACACACACATCTTGCCCATGAGTATTCGATGTTAAATAAGCCACCAATAATAAAGCAATCCCTAATTTTGAAAGAAAATCCATTTTATTTGTTCGGCACAATGATCACCAAAAATGAAGCACGAAAAGTTGCCAATAAATATGTCAAATTGTCAACTGTCAAACACGCCAGTGGAGATGTAACTCAATGTCAATATAAACCACCGCCGCGGTCACTTGTAAGTACGATCGACGATAGCCCAAAAGAAATTTTACAGGTCATATTCATATTATGTACTTGTACTCTCGCTCCACCAATTTACGAATCTATCAGCCATACACCAGACACTGGCATAATTTATGTGACTAAAGACACAAAAAGCCATAAAGAGGAAGAAAAATAAATTTTACAGCAGCGTCAAACGAGTTGTTGTAGGTGGACTGATCCACATTTTATGAGAATTTAATCTGTACTAACAGACATCATCATCTTATCAGCCGATTTTCGTCCACCTTTAGACATAGTCCTCCTCCAAAGCTTTCCAAATCAAGCGGTCTTGATAGACATATCAGTCTTTAATACAGTATCTGTGCACTCGTAATATACAATCTGTGAATATTAAAGCTCATACGACTTAGTCTCAGTTCAGTCTCCCCTACAAATGATGTAAACAATAAATACTTGCATTACAATATTGCATTATGTGATTTTATCTGGTAGGTAGGTTCTTTGAGTATCATTCATTGTATATCAATCTCAGACTTTGATTATGGCGGATAAAAAGAAGAAAATATTTCCTAATAAGGTAAGGTTTTCTATCATTTGAATGGCATGGCAGACACCGCTACTAAATGCTTAACAAAACACCTAATATTACAGGACACTACACCACGGAGGCCAGTTATTCTGAAATCTGATCGTGACGTCAAGGAACAGCCAAAAGAGAAACAAGACAAGGAAAAGCAACCTACTATAATACTTAAGACCCGCGAGCAAAGTACTCCTAAGGAAGATCGTCCTTCTAGTCCTAAGTCCTCGAAGACAGGCGATGACGGTCCTGTACCTTCTAAAATAGCGCAAAATGAAAATAAAGAAAAACGTATTGCAGGTATGGTACTCACATTGTTTTATGCCCATTAACTTTGTCATACTGCACAATAATCATCGGCTTACTTTTACGAGCAGTCCAATCTCAATTTACATTGTTTTATTTTCAAGAACAAAAGCCACAGCCACCTCTAAAGTACATGAGTGAACCTGTAAAACTACTGGATGAAAATTTGGAGTTCAACAATTCAGCTTTGGAATTTCTGCATGATTCCAGTACTAATTATCTGGTTGTTGGAATTATAGGTAAAAAATGCAATTTAGATACAGATTAACATAAGATATTCTTCCAATATTTTAGGTTGTGTTTAGTTTTAGGACATGTTAGTTTGATTTGCCCACTGGCTGTCTTGCTTAGCCGTCTTAGGAACATTAAGATAAAGATATTTTTAAATCTAAACATATATTTATGTTTAGATTTAACAATGTTGTCAAAATTGTGATTTCAAGGTAAATTAAATTTATATGGTTTATATTTGGATCTTACTCAAAATGTAATAACACACACTTAGATTTTATATCAGTTTATGTATAGTCTAGTTAGTTTTGAGAAATGACAATCACTTCAGTTGCTGATGCTATAAACTTCTAAAAAGTCAAAAGTATACTTCTAAATGTCTAAGCTTTTTGAAAATAGAGACATTAAACATTTAATATTTCCGTTTTACAGGAACTAGCGGCGTTGGAAAGTCTATGATTATGAATTTACTTGCAAGAAATGTTCATGACCAACACCTTTGCAGACAAATTCTGAATTCCCATGAATTGCAACCTGATGACGGTTCAAATAATTTTGGCATCATTGAGGGTCAAATGGAAGCTCTTAACTTTGTTGATACCAATACAAAGTCCAAGGAACGAAATGATGATTTTAAATTTAAGATGCAGAATATTGAACATATTGAAAGAGGTGTCCACTGCACTAAAGGTATATTAAAACAGGTAACTAGCTTCTGCCTGCTGCTAAGCCCATGTTAAGATAAAAATAAAAATATCCTATTCCAGGATATCATATCAGTTTTTTTATACTTCTCTTCTTTTCAATTGCGTACCTCCGACCTCCGACACCACAGTTGGCCACTTGGCAAACTGGTGTCGGAGGTACCATAATGGATGCAAACAACTGAACCCCCCAAAAATTGGTTTATATGTTTAATGGTAACAAAATTACAAACGTAGACATGCAAACATCCATACATAAAGATCTAAGTTTAATCATACTGACACTGATACCTATTATGATAATACTGGAATGAGGTCAAGCAATGAGGTTTGGTTTCTAAATTGACACTATCTAGATACTAAACCATGCAAAGAGATACAAGTGTCCATGGAGCTTGAGCAAGTACCGTCAAAATCCAGCCGTTTCGGAAATTAGGCGGAACAAACAGACAGAACAGAGACAAAACTTTTAAAAAGTATATATGGAACTTAACACAAAAATACAATTTTGTCATATGTTCCATTTACACTTTCAAATTCATTTCGTATAAATGCATTTGAAAGTATTAATATCAGTAATTTAGTTGCTATAGTACAAGCTATGCTTAGTTTGGGTCAAATGGCGCTGTGTGAAATGTCCATGAATATTTATTTACGTAATTTTCGTCACAAAATGTTTGTCCGGGGTCAGAACAATTTAACCAAATGCAGTGTATGACTTTGTTGTGAAGAGATTTATAGAATGAATTAAATTTTCAGGTGTCGACATGTACATAACCAACGATAGAGTAATACTCCTGGATTGCCAGGCTCTCTGGTCGCCATCACTCATAGAAGAGAGTAGTGCCAACCCTATAACGGTCCGCAGCGCGAATATAGTAACGGTTGACTGTCTGCAGATAGCTTCATTCCTGATGGCGATATGTCACGTGCTAATCGCTGTACAGGACTGGTTCACAGATTACAACTTTATAAGGTACTAGCAGCCTGTCCCGGCTTCGCACGGGGTAGTGACATAACTACAATAGTTGGACATATGCTACCGCGGAGTTTTTTGTAGACATTATGATGTTCTTCAATATTGTTGTACATTATTTTGTTCTATTGCTAATAGTTTCGGCAGCGCATTCGACGAAAGACATTTTAAGACTCATTTTTCTACACCTTCGGTTACATTGTTCAAATTTTACCAAGGATCCATAATTTCTTTCAAAATTAAATGTAGCCTATGTCAAATTGGAAGAATGTAGCATTCTATTGGTGAAAGAATTTTTTAAATCGGCCCAGTACTTTTTGAGCCTATTCATTACAAACATACAAACATAGGTACAAATCTTTCCTCTTTATAATATTAGTGTAGATAATAAAAATATTCAAAGTCATTTTTGACCCTGAAGAAGACGGCGCAATATACTCGACAACTACAATGCTATGAACAATATGAATAAATGTTCATCTACATTTTTACACAAGGCCTTCTAGTCCCAAACTAAGAATATCTTGACTATGGGAACTAGATAATTGAATAGAATAATATAATTATAAATAAGAATAATACAATACTTTTTGTAAATACATACACATAATACATATTAACGCCCAGACACAGAACAAACATCTATGTTGTTTTTCTTTTATTAAAGCTCACTGTATACAGAAACGGGAGTGTACAGAAGTTGCTATACTTGCCTATTCTTCCCCGTGGAAGGTCGAATAGGGTTTGAACAAGGGCTATACTTAGTTTTAAGAAAACGTGCTCTCGTAGGTAAGAAAACAGAAATGGCATTTCCAAGTAATTTTTAAGAATTCTACGGAAATAAAGTTTTTTGACTTTGACTTTGACTTTAGGTTTTTGGAATGTTTATCACCGGTCTTATGAATCTTAACTACAAAACTAAAAACTTATATCTTCACTCCCCCCAGATACATCCAAGCAGCGGAAATGCTGAAGCCCTCCCTCTCCGCGTCCAGTGCGCCTTCAACCAACCAAGACAACCCTGAGTCTACCACGGGAGGGGAGAGTCATCCCCACTTGCTGTTGCTTCACAATCGCTGCCAACTTGAGGACTTCACGCCAGAATCGTTGAGGGTTATGCAAGATCTTTACAGGTACTTTATCTGTAGTCTTATGTAGAACCAGTTGGAAGCTTGCCCCTACTAAGTACTTACCCCTCTTTCTGAGCTCTGAGTGGGGGTAATAATCCCAATTTATTTGCATCAATGAGTAATCCCAATTTATTTGCATCCTCGACTATAGTCGCTCAACTAGTTGCCAATTACAATATAAATGCGTTTAATATTATTTATATCTAGATTTAAGTTTAATTATAATAGAATAGAAGCAGATTAAAAAAAAAATTATTGACCCCCGTCCATAACAACAAATATAACAGTGATACTGGAATCTGATTTGGCGCTGGGTCTATGTACTTGACATTTCCAGTTGCTCGCGCCCGTTTTTAGTTACGCCTCAAAGAAGCGGTTATTTGACTTCATACTCCGTATTGGACAGAATACTGACGATAAAACACTCTGTTTCAGGAAAGCCTTCCAGAAATCAGATCTCCAGCTCAAATCAGGCATGTACATGTACGGAGACGCGAACAAAAACGGCCTGAGCGTAGACAATGTTTGCAAAGGACACAGCGTCGAGACTTGCGGCTCGCCTATCAACCTGTTCCTACTTCCTGAGATCTATAGCGATTTTGGTAAGGTACTTGATCTTGTCATTGGCCTTAAGAACTACTCTCCAGGATTTTCTTTTTATTTAACAGCGGGCAGACGATTTTGCGTGCCACCTGATGAAAGTGGACACCTGCAATACTAGGGGCAATACCGATGCGCTGCCGGCCTTTCAGATCACGATTAAAAAAGTGTATTCAAAGTATTGAAGTCATTTTACTTTCAGCTCCTTACTTGGAGAGGAACTCTTTGAACTTTTTTTTTTCGTAGTTGTGTCTGCAATTTCCAAACTCTTGGAATAACTCTTGTGTCTGTATTTTCAAAATTCTCTTCTGCCGAAGCTTATTTCAAGCACATAAGCTTGTTTTTTAGAGAATAACTTGTAGCTGTAAACTAATTTTCGGCCTAGTTATGTATTATTTTGTTGTTTCAGATAATCGCGAAATATACCGCGGACATCCACCATTCGAGCAGCTAGCGAATCGCCTCAGATGGATGATCCTCGGAGTGAATCGGCATCAGATCACAAACGTACCAAATCTGTCGGAAAAGGGCTGGTTCCAATACTGCATTAAAGCGTGGGAGACCATCAACAAATGCACTTTCTTCCTTGAATATGAACGATTCTTACCGTGATGCTTGATGAATCAGAGCAATTTGTGTAGAGGGCACACCAAGTTGATCCCACAAAATGTTAATCGGCTTCAATACAGAGCTGTTATCGATTAAACTGGTAACCTATACCTGAAAATTCTGGTGGTTTGGTGCCGTTGTGTCGAAAAATTGTGGAATAAATGTATTTGCTCCTGGAATATGAGTTTTATCCTAGAACAAGCCATCAACACCTATTTCTTTTTATACTACTGAAGTGACACGAGCTGAAGGCCCACCTGATAGAAAGGTTACGAAATACGAATTAAGTCCACCAACCCAAATCGCATAGCGCCCATCACTCCTGACGGGGATGTTTCGCCTCATACACCTGTGATTTCACCGGCATCCGCACCCTTCCACCGAAACAGCAATACAAGTACTTCTCTGGCCGAACTTGGCACAAGTTCTGCTGCTACTTTTAGTTGCTCCATTAGCATGAACATGGGATACATGTATGGATATTAACGGGTTCTCACCTACGGACGACAGGACTCAGTTTTTTTAGAAATCCAGTTAATATGTTATAATAAAACATCCTAAATGATGATAACAAATACAGTTACTGGTCACTAACTAACTGTATATAGTGTAGCTTTTGTATATACTCAGAATTTTAGTTCTACAGCTTATACAAAATTGAACTTTTTTCGAAAAAAATTATGTTATTATTTCACAAATCATCTGTCTGTTTTAAGGTCTGCATTGATTTTAATATTATTAATATATAATATTTGTGCTGATTTTGTTTGCTTAGTCTCAAATAATATATATTTAATATAATATTTGTGCTGGATTTGTTTGCTTAGTCTCAAAATTTATAAAAAACTGTTCGGATTTCCGATAGTCATAATAAAAGTAGTATAGTGTGAAAAATCTTTTCTATAATAGTGTTTTAGTAAATAACCTTTTGATTATCATTATATTATTAATTATTTAACAAAACGTGTGGGAGAAACGTGAACCAACTAACAACTATTCAAACAACTAATTCCTGGATAAATTTATTGAAATGTACACATTCGTTATGGATCCAATAAACACGGTTATATAGAGCGGTTTTACTGATAAACACTTTCAATGAGCGGTCTGCGACGTTGATCGGGCGGTTTATACGCGTGTTGGTACACACTGGCCAACCTCCAATGCTCGGGGTAGCCGGTTGCGTTCGCATCTCGCCATATTGTAAATGGCGGGGCCAGCGTTGGAATCGTATAGGACTTCTTTGTATACGGATGACGCATCTTTGGCATCCTTACACCCTTAGAGTCTGTAGAACTGACGCTCTGAACGGAGTTTGGGTTGCCAGCCTTAAAAGCGAACTTGTAATCTTCCTTCTGTTTCGGCTCTTGCGGTGACTTGACTCTGTTGCAAGGCAGACAATTCTTATGTTTCACGTGACTGTTCGAGTCGTTATCTCTAGTCGAACGCGAAAAGGAATCGTTCGGCGAGCTGTGGTGTAATTTACCCTGAGCCAGCGGTGTTTTCTCGTACGAATCTAAGCTGTTTCTGTTACGGTTGATGTCGGAGGCACTTTTCTTACCTCTTGGAGCGCTCCATGCGTCTTTTAACGGCGGGGGTATGTCTCGTCTAGATCTAGATCTATCGTCACTGGATCTGCGACTTATTTCTTCAGGAGTTCCGCATCCGTGAATGCCATCGCACGGAGGCTTTTTAGCATTTCCATTAGCAGAGCTCTTTCGACTAGATGAACTCGATTTTTTCTCGGTAGCATGCATTGGGCAGTGCTGAACGTCACATGAATCTTTACGCTTATCCTTCGTCATGTCTTTTTCGAAATATGGCACGGGATGATGACCGACATCTTCTACGACGCGATTCTGATTGAAAATGGGATTTGAGTGGGCGATAGGCTCGTCGGCAGTTTCCTTCGGCGTGTGCACCATCGTGAAAACGGCCGGAGCTTTTGAACCGTTGGAACCGTCGATATGTTTGGGTGGTCTTGGCTCTAGACTCGACTTATCCGGTCTGAAGTCCCAGCATATTGCGAGATCCATCAGCGACATCTCTTTTTTGTACTGACCTCCTAATTCTGGTGCTGAAGTCGAAGGTCTTTGTTTGTCGCTCTTGTCGCCTTCGTTTTTATTAGGGTCGCAAGTTTTAGGTCTATGGACGCGCATTTTTGTGCAACACGTCGGCCCTGAGGCGCCAAAGCCCTTCCACCCAATAGCGTAGGGCTTCACGATGATGTCAGAGTCCCTCTTCTCGCCAATTTTAGTCATGTTTCGGTATCCTAAAGTATCAGGTAACGGCTGATGCTCCAGATTTCCGACGTGCATTTTTTTGGCGAAGTTGAAGTTTTGCGAAACGTTCACGTAGGGCAGCTTCGGGGTTTTGCTTTTTTTCTCTTTCATATCTTCACATTCCTGTTCATTGTCCTTTGTGTTTTCTGCAACTTTTCTCCAGAACTTGTCTGCTTCGTCTTCTTGTGGTCCGTGAATTTGTTCGATGGCGTCTTTGACTAGGGTTTCGTGTGTTTCGTGGCGTTTGTCTTCATCCGTGAGGTCACCTGGAATGTATGGTCTGGCCCCAGTGTCATCTACTGGTTCCTTCTTGATGTATATATCCAATGGATCTTTCTTGTGTTCCTCGCTCTGATTTTGTTCGCTTTTGGCGTCTAAATTATCTTTTTCATATTCCTTTAATGTACAGACATGAAAAAATCATATAGACTTTAAAAATAACAAAAATAATTTATAAAAATAATAATTTAAATTGCAAAAATAAAGAAATTAAATAAGTGAGTATTGGTTACTATAATACCCCTTTATTAAACTTCTACTTTTTATCCTTTTTGCGTCTGTGCGCGTGATATGGGCATTGGTGTGGCTGAAAGTAAAAAAATCTATATTAGCTGCTAGTAAATAGTAAAATAATAAAAGTGCTAAATAGAAAGCTAAATGTGTCTAATAAGAAATAAAAGTTCAATTTGATGCATAATTGCCTTATAAATTATAAACATTCACTAAAGCTAATTCAATAAAACAGAAAGGCAAAGTTACTTAGTTGCTCCTATAAAGTAAACCAAATGTCTCTACAGCCTATAGTAAAATCATCAACGTGCCCGAAATAGTTTCTTTTTATCTAAACTACATTAATGAAATTCACCTTCTTAAGAAGTAACTCGAAAACTTTGTACACTAGTTTTAACTTTATAATATATCTAAAATTAAACTTCTTTGTTACGAAGAAACAAGTGAGTTTTCGCGCGCAAAATTAGACTCGTATTACGTGTAACCTTTCCGACTCACTTGGTACTGAATGTCCTGCGATTCAGACTTGCCGTCCTTTGTACCCTTGGCGCGCTTACCACCACGCATGCGCCCTGAGCCGGCAGTAGGCTTAGGCCTTTGAACACGCAGGTTCAACCAATCAGGAAATCTCCCAGCTGGCGGTTCTTGAGCCAACTCTTCCGCTGCAAGAATATCATTTTTACAGAACATTAGTAACTCCACTGCAAACAACATAATTTGATTAAATATGAGTAATATCGTTTAAATATAATTATTTAATAAAATCTATTTTGGTACTGTTCACCTAGTGTATGAGTTTCTTAAACTGTTAATATGAGATTTTGGTCATGAAGACAAAATATTCGTAGTTACAGACTTTAAAATAAACAAAACGAGTGAAAAAAATAGTTGCTTAACGATATTCTACTCATATGTACGCAAGATTTTTTTAAGGTGTATTTGTATTAAGGAAAAATATTACGTCATATTTGCAAGATATTTTTGGAAAGTTACAGTACCTACTACTATAAATAACTGGCTAAAAAGTATTTATTTCAAAATTTCAATAGAAAGTCGCAATTTCGACAGCCTTGCGTGCGTTACAGTATTAGGTCATCGATTTTTAAGCCCTTATCTTTATTCCACAAATTCAATGCGAAATACGTAGACAACGATGAAAGTACTTCGTAACACGATATTTTGCTTAGTAGGAAGTGTTTCGCGTGTATGTTGACAAATAAAAGATGGGGTTTTATAGTTTCACCCAAGGACAAATGTTAATGTTACAATTTAGTGAAGACGTAGTATTTCGCAAAAAAACCATCGACATTCATAAAAGCGTTTGTGTCAAAAAATACTGTATTGTCTTTATTTCTGCGGAAACAACATTGTTGGTGCCTCGGCGTGGTACCTGAATGTCTGTTGATTCATATTCATTTTGGTATAATATTTGGGACATATGATAAGCATATAATTGGGGGGGACCAAGTTGCTCGCTTCCATTGGAGAATACCCTTAGAATCTCTATACTGCCACCACACCTGGAATCTGCGTCCAAGCAGGAGTGTTTACATTACTGGTGGAAGCCCATGCCGGTGAAATCACAGGCGCATGAAACATGCCATCCCCGTCTCGGGTGGCAGCAGGATAAAACTCAGTCTAAGACCCAAGTCTTGTTATGAGTTGTATTGCTGTCGTGGGCGAGGGTAACCACTTACCACCAGGTGGGCCTTCTGCTCGTTCCGCAACTCACGTCGAGTGCGATCAGAACCTGTACTGTTGTTCCCAGTCTTACCAACTTTACGAGTGATTTTCCTTGGGAGATCCCAAGTTCCGGTAAAGTGTCCGAAGCATCTGGAGGTTCCTCTCGGAGCACCAGGCAGGAAGTGCCCATTCAAATCGCTAATAGGCTTCGGGTTCGGCCGCATTTCCAGCGGGCGTGCTCTAGTTGGCGACCACCGTGGAACCTCCCAGTTGCCGAGACGTTTCGGCGTGGATTCCTTGTAGAACTGTAAACAAAACCATTATTTATCGAGAATTTCGAATTTGAATCGAATCGAGTTTTGAATGATAAGTTATAGAATGAAATTTTTTTGATTATTTGTACGTAGTTGGCGGCCATCATGATTATCATATTACAGTCTGATTTATCCTATAAAACACAAAAATTGTTTCTTAAATATGTTCGTTATAGATTTTGAAACAATCCAACCGATGTGCCACAAACCGGTTTCATTACTAAGGCAATAATGTGAAGATTGTTTTAGACCACTATAACAATGCATTAAGCACAAAATGTATTTCTCTGTTAGCATAATAGCACACGCCGGGTATCCGCTAGTAGTTATATTGTAAACAAATATAATCACTATCTGATATTTAATAATGTGACTGACCAGTAGCGCGTAACATTTTTTGCTGCAAATACGCTACTTTTTCGATATTTTGATTTAGCTATTATATTTCCAGAGAAATAAATATGGGTATACTTTAATGGCGCCTCTTTTTCATAGCAGCTAGAATAAAGATTTTTGACTTTGAAATACGTAGGTACTCTCTGTACGCTTCTTGTATTGATAATTTTTTCAATGATACTTGAGATCTAAAGGAATAAATGAGTTTGACTTTGACTTTTATTAATTATTCGAGTATACTTCCGTGGCGGTCCTATATGCATATTGTGAGGAAAAAAAATCACATTAAAGGTTATAAGAGGTAAAAGTATTCAAGTTAGTTTATGCAATTCTGAAAACAATCATTTGTTTTGATGTGGGTCTTTGTAAACAAGTATATGGAACTCGAAACTTGAGCTTATTACCGAGACGTGGATTTTTAACAACAAAATAATTTTTTTAAATGCCCCAACGAAACGTTCCTTTGATAAAATCTATCCTTTCGGTGGAAAACCTCTAATGTTTCTTGGTTGATTACGTGATCATGGGTCGCGCGCGTGGCGGCATAGCCACGTGCGGTAAACATAACTTTTGATTATTTTTTAGATGAGTGCTAGTTAGTTAGACTCGCACAGGGCCCATCTCCGATGTCAATGTATAAATTAAAATGTATTAAAATTTCTTTATTCATTTGTTTTTCTACTTCTTCTGTGACTACATGTGAAAATTGGGTTTGTGAACGCAGAAACATTTAAATAGTCCTTTTTTCTGTAAAAACATACAAATTTTTTTATTTTTTTTTTTATGTGAATTCGTGACGGAACGAGCTGAGGGCCCACCTGATGGTAAGTGGTGACCCTCGCCCATGACAACAGTAATGCGCGCGACTCAGTATGAGATCCAAATCTTTACTGAGTCGCATTCATCCTGCTGCGTCCATCACCCGAGACGGGGATGATACGTCTCATGCGCATGTGATTTCACCGGCAACCATACCCTTCCACCGGAACACAGTAATGCAACCACTACTGCTTGGCGGCAGATTCCAGATGTGGTGGCAGTACCTCTCCGGACGAACTTGGCACAAGTTCTACTGCTACTTTTGGTTGCTCCTTTAGCACCACCCAGGGGGTACGTGTAGGGAATCAAAGGATATACACCTACGGACGCGAGCAACTGGACCCCCCAAAACGATATGATACGTAACTAGCGAACCGCCCCGGCTTTGCATAGCTGTACAGTTGTTGTATGGAATTTTATTACGACCTTCATAGTGTATCGTAATAAAATTCCATGGTACATCATTTTGATCTATCTCGTAAGATTTAGCCAGCATTGGCAATGTAAGCGCTCAACAATATATTTTTTACATCATTACAAAACCATTATATGTATAAAAAATATAAATCATTATATGTATTAAACATCTTCCGGAAAAAATCTTTAAGTGATAGTGACTACCGTATCAAAATCAGTTGCGTGGTTTAGAAGAAGTTGCGGAGAAACAGACAGACGAAAACAGCGGCCATCCGTGAGAATTCGAGGAGGGTCGCTAGATTTATTTACGCTAAAAAGTCTTCCGAGTCAGCCAATGCGTCACGAGAACCTAGGCCGTTAGATTTTTCATAATAACGAGTGATCTTGATTTTTAATTTTGACTTTGTCATTTTTTTAGTTAAGTTTAATAATTTTAATAATAATTAAATTCTTTGAAATTAGAACCACTAAATACTTATTAGATACTACGCTTAGTTCACCTGTTATCGAAGCAAGCGATGTTTTACTTAAAAGTATATTTATTTTACAGTGAAGACCCAAGAATTATATGCCTTTCCCACAAATAATGTGTCATACAAACGCATCCACTCATTATAAAAGGGATTAAAATTGTAACAATAAAATCAAGCACCCGTTTCCATTCATCAGATGTCAACGCACCCCCCGGCGTGAGGGCGTCATGATAATCATCCCCTTATGACAAAGGGTTGCAAATTGTTATTTACCCCATACATCACGCGCATATTTGCCTAAATTAGAAATACCCGCAATAATTTAGAATTATCTCGTCAAAAATGATTTGTTTCGTTTGGTTTAAGCGTAGCAATAACGCTCAGTTTCTAATCGACCGAAAAAATATATTTGTTAGTTTGTGGAAAAAAATTCTTCAAAGTGAAAAACATCTATGTTAAAGTGCTATAATATGCTATAAAAAAATCTATTTAATCTAGATTTTAGAGAAGGGGGAGGCATAGTTCAACAAAGAACGTCTGCGGTTGATATGATGAGCACTCAGAGAATAACTCTTGAATAGCTGGGCAAAGTTCGTGAATTGCACTAGAAACTACGTATTGAAACATACAATCGATTGTTGGAAATGAATATTCAGATCCAATCTTGAAATACCAGTCCCTGAACTACTGAACTTAGAGTTTGTGGCTTTCAATGTCACTTGTATCTATTGTACCCTTCTACGTCACCACATGAGCACGCTTTTGTCGCCATGCTAAATATAGGCTTGAAATGAGCCGTGAAATCCATTCTGCGTTCCATTTTCATTCGCTTTGTATGGGCTAATGTAGCGTGTCTCATATAGTTCGGATAATTAAGTCATTAGATAATAAAGACTTCGGTCGTATAAATATCGCATGATAACGTGTTTGGTATCATTTAAAATTGAATGCAAAGGATTTTCTATCTTATGCTTTGTACTTTTCTAAAAAACATCTGAAACATTTTTGGCATACCTATTCTTTTTTATAGTTTAATGAAAAAGTTTAATATTTACCAAAATCACACGAGGGCTGTGTCTTATTTGTTGGAAATACATTATGTAAATTTTTATTTTCATATTGGGTATACCTACGTGACTTAAAATATAACAAATGTATAGATTTTGTTTTATACCTTTGTTCAAACTTCGTTTTATACATTAATTTAACTTACATGTATAATAAAGAAACTTGATAACCGATCAACCATGGAACAAGCTAGTGGTTACGATATTGCTCAAACAACATGATCCATAACTATGTTAGTAATAACTAACGGTTAGTAATTTATCTAGATTATAGTTCCACGATATATCGACCAAATAGATCATTAATATGACTTAAATAAATGAACTGGGACCAGAATGAAAGACTAGCTATTTAAAATAGACCTTAGCTAGCCTATAAAGCCTTCTTAATTTTTTTTTTAATTGAATGCCTACTTCGAATTTTGCTTTGATCTTTACGGCATCCCGTTGATGCCGTAAAGATCAAAGCAAAATTTCCCGTTACCCAATTTAATTCCTTATTCTTTATAACCAAGTTGTAAAATCTAAGGTCGGCTGTAAAAAGGCTTAGGTTTAAACGTATACAGTCACGATATTTGCTATCTTACACTCGTCGGTTTACCCCTAAGAAACGCACTGTACAAATCCACAGTCTACTTTTCTATTGATCTTAGAATTCCAATACTTAATCAATCATTTATTGCATTCCTGGCTGTTCATGCATTGTCAACCTAACCCTTGACTAAATAATGCCTATTTTTAGTCGAGGGTCAAGAATGGTTTGTTTCATCAAAGTATTTGGTACGTTTATTTTTTAAGTTTTACGTCTGCGTTTTTGTTGTTCTCTATTTTGTGGCTTCATAGTTTCTAAAGTGATAGTATGGATTCAAAGGTGTTTTTCATTAAAACGAATGTTGTTTGCAGCTTAAAACTTTAGTCCTACTAGAACTAGAAAGTGGTACTAAACAGTGGAGGCAACAAGTGACAGATTAAAAAAAACCTACTTAAATACTTTCATCCTTTATTTCTCGCTTCTAGGGGTGATTTTTCTATGGGACCTCCTAATCGGTCCTCAATTGGCGAGGAAACCATATATCAAATATACAAAAAGAAGTCTGTTAAATATAGAATTCCTTCTCAAAAACATTAGTATCTGCCTAATATCACGTTACGACCAAAGGATTCTTAGATTGATTAAACTAAACGAACAATTCAATGCGAATACGTTTGATAATTTTGGTGATTAGAATAAGTGGTAAAAGAATATACAATGATAACTGCCAGTGCCCTTTGTGCACATGTTTCATCGTCAATCATCCACAATATTTCATTCTCTGATCTCTCAGCTCAGACTCTATCAAAACAACAATACAGAAAACTATTTGGCATAGATACACGAGGGCTATTAACTAAAGACCACCGGCTAGATGTGTCATGGATTAACAATGCATACAATGGCGTAAAAAATTGTAATTTTCTCGCAAATAAAAAAGTCCCCTCGCGCTCTGGCGGCTACAAATACATCGCATAATTTTATACCGTATGACGTTTCAAATATGGTTTAAATTATAATGAAAACGGTGGCGAGCGAGAAATTTACGATGTAATTGGATGAATCTAACTTGGATTAAAGGAATTACAATTTGTAAGCAAGTAAAAAACTACTAAATCCGTAGGGGCCAGTAGAAGTGCAGGTGCTGGAGTGATAAAATATAAATGGGATTGGGAAAAACGCATCAGATCCTTTGGGCAGCTAATTTTAATACCTACTACTAGAATTTCCAATCTATGCGACACGGTCATGTTTCAAGACTATTTTACCTTATTCAACAAGAAAAATGTATTAGCGCAATAGTTCTCACTTTCTCATATATATAGTAAGGATAGGAGTATCCTAGAACAAAAATCTGAAAACATCTGAGACATCTAGGTACCATATTGGAGTTGATTAAAGTTCATTCATTCTAGCTTGACAAGAGTAGACCTGTAGGTATTCCAGTTGGAAAACAGTAACTGGTACGGTGTACTGTGTTTAAAATACTAATAATTACATCCAGTATTGAGCGCAATTGGATATATAAGTAAGTAGGTACCTAATCGATAGGTATCACTGGTTTTGTCACTGTTCTGTTGTCACGGTTATTATTATCTCCTATGTTAAAATTGTATTGATTCCTTTGTATGTTGTAAATATCCGTGTACTTGCATATTTTTGTTTAAGTTGTGTAATTGAACCACATCTTTTCAAAACATATACTTACCTAGTATTATAAAAGTTCACTTACTTGACCGCTATCAAAATTGAAAGCCATTTCCAGGAAGCTCCACTAACTAACTGAGAAGTTAAACGTTGTGATTTCTTAGCCGAAAACGAAGCTAATGTGTAAAGGTAAATAGAAAATTATCACAGGTTGTTGAGCACTGTCAAGGCAAAAACTGTCAAAAATCTACATTTTGTCTAATTTATAAAAAGTCTACATGGCACATCGTCCCGTCGGAAAATGGGAAAGCTATCGGCCTAACTGCGTAATCTCCATGGTAACTTCGATCCTGAATTTCCCGAAGAAAATTATTCGGGATAGCGCCTTTGTTAATTCCCGGCGCACCTGTAATAAAGTTGAAAGACTTCTCCATCGCTAAATCGATTTGAAGAACTTAATAAGATGCTTGATTCGTGCCTTTATGTTTGGAATTCGGAAGCTACGCTATGGCAGTAAGATGACGGGAACCCTATTTTCTACCTTTAATTCCTACTTACCTTCGTTTAGGGGTTCTTCAAAAGGCGGGTTAATCGCCTCTGGTATTGCCTTGTCTGCCCGCTATAACATGAAAAATCTGACACCTCAGAATGTTTTACGCAACCATCAGTATACGAGAAAACTTAATGCCTCCTAACCTCCCTACTCATAATATCATATTACTCAATTAGTCTTAAACAATTGACATCAAAATATTTACTTGGAACCAAATAGGTATGTAGCTACGAGACCAAGCGTTCCTAATGCTAAGTTTCTCGCTTGTTCAAACCTTCCATGGGGAAGACCAGGCAAGCCTAGTATTTTGTCATTGTGTTTACGACAATCACTTTGGCTTAAAATGGCACATCCGGTATTTTAAGTCACTGCATATTTTCTCTTAAATGACATAGATTTTAACGCTACAGTCCAAATTATATTATTGTATCTCACCAATAAAAAAGCAGCAAGAAATGTAAGAAAACATAATTGCTATAAGTAGATAATGTGTTTTCGTAAAAGGTATCTAATTATTTATTTAATCTGATATTTTTATACTACTGCAGCTGCATGCTTTACGTACCTGATAGTTACTAGCATAGAAACAAAAAAAAATAGATACGCTAATTCTAGATATATAAATCGTAGCAATAGATTAGGTCTATCTGCTTATCACTATTCATTGTTTGAAATACCGTTAGTAGAGTTACAAATGACTGTAATTTCGCCGTCCCCGAAGGCAGTTAAGGCTACTAACCAAAACTGTATAACTATTATGTCCTGCTATAATTTGGTTCGCCGACAGTAATTTATCAGTAGTTTGATGCGTGCAAGCAAAACACGAAATATTAGTAATCATGAAATATATAGCTTTATTTACATCGCGTGTACGAAAATTGCAATAAGGAAAATTAGCGTTGCCGTGACCTTCGCGAACATTGATATAATATTGTAATTTTATGTAGTTCCTGTAGTTCCCTATGTCATTGAAGATTTCTAATCCATTTCTAACCCTATTGGTTTAGATACGGTTGGTGCCTACACCATCAAGTAAATTAGGAAACCTATTCTATGCCTATCGGGTATGTAACCTAAAAAGCGGTTCATGAACACAAATTGGTAGCTTAACTAAATTACTCGTTTGTAATTCCTTCTGAAAACTAGTGACTGATTTGAGGATCAAATATACCGCTTTCAATTCATTTCATTTTTATTTTTTGATATGGTATTACATTTAGGCTGTACACAGCATTACAAAATCATACTTTTTCCATAAAATTTCTTAGAAATACAGCCTTATATATCAAAAAAATAATCACATGATTACATTTTTTATTTTTTTTCTGATATTGGTTTATTAGTTGAGTAACTTTAAAATTAAAGAAAACAAACTTCTAGATGAAAAATCCTAAATACGTATACATCAGAGATCAAACTAGCTCAGCACTAAAATTAATCCTGTCTCTTTTAGCTCGTCCGATTTAAATCAGTCAATTATGGTTTGACATATACATCATTGCATCATCATCCTCGTTCACACTGTATTGGCACTTAGCTTCGGTGAGATTGCGAATAAACTAGCTAGTTAAAGACAGTTTAAAAAGTCACATAGGTGTGCTTAAAACTAATTCAAGCTTCACATTATTATTACAGATCACACAAAAAAATATTCGGGTAGATGTCTTCTCTTCAGTATTCCAATAAGGTGCTCATAATAGCAGACATACAGACAAGGTTATCTTTGCCTTTGAGCCATAAAACATTATTACTATAGATGAAAAGATTAATATTGAATGACAAACATTAACCGCAGATGTCTCCGGATGGTACCTACAGTTCTTTGCATAAATTATCATACTTTGTGAAGTAAATCAATTTCAGATTTCGCTCGACTGTAGCATGGTTGTGGACTATTTATATCGGATTGCGCTTAGGAATCCGAAGGAAGTTTTGATCAGATAGATACAATATTTTTTTAAGCTCTGCTGTAATAACGTGGAAGATGAATAACTTCTATGAATGAGATGGTATTGCGTTTTGTTATAAAAATATTTATTTGGTATAGGTAGAGACCTACTTATAACCTCGACTTCGCCTCTGCAGGGCCTTATAAATACACTAACAATTTTGTGTGACTCAAACTACGAATCTAAGTAGATCAGAATGTTTAAATATTAAATACATATTATTACCTAATTGATAATGATAACAACCAAGTTTTAAACTTACAATGATATATCTAGAAAAGTTGAATTAAGTTTAAACTTATAAGGCTTTAATGTCTGCAATATAATATAATGTATACTTTAAACTGATAAATTAACAGATATAAATACTCGTGCCCGTAATTTCACTGGCACCCACATCCTTCATAACTGAATATATAGCAATGCGAATACGGTATTTTTTGGCAGAATTGGATGGAAATCTTTCCCGGGACAAACACTACCTAGATAAAGTCGGTTCTGCTGCTACTTAATAAAATCTTAATAATGTCGAATTCCTACGAGCACATGTGAATAATTTGGAACATAGATTGTTTTTCGGGTACCTAACAGAAACCTATTATTAAGCCATCAGCTTGTCTGTCTTTTACATTTGAACTGAAAGTGGTAGCATGGTGAAATATTTATTGTATATAGGTAAATGTGCCATTATTGAAAATATTATCTGTCCTTTATATGTTGTTTATATTTGAACTGTTAGTCGTAGCATGGTGAAATATTTATTGTATGTAGGTAAATGTGCCATAAAATACCTAATCAATACTTAAAAATACAGGTGACATACTACCCTCGGTGTACCAATAATTGGAATTCATCGGTTTCTTCCATAGCCAAACAAGTCACACCTGATGTTAAGTGGTTCCCGCTCATAAACAACAAAAATACGACTCAGGTGTTCTACTAAAATCTGAAAAGGCCCAAGGCTCATCGCATTGTACCCGTCACCCTGAGACGGAATGGTACGCCTGAAGTGCGTGTTACTTCACCAGCACCACCTTCCACCGAAACACAGCGAGTACACCACTGTTTGGCGGCCGATTACCAGGTGTAGTGGCAGTACTTTTCCGGACAGTACAAAGGTTCTACTGCTACTTTAGGTTGCCCTTTTCGCACAACCCGGGGGACACGTGTAGGGTCTGAGGATAGATAGATAGATAGATAACACTTTATTGATCACCAAACAAAACAAAAATAAAAATTGTTAAACAATAAATTATTAACAATAAGGCAATACAATGGGCGGCCTTATCGCTAAAAGCGATCTCTTCCAGGCAACCTTTGGATGGACCAGACAAAGAGAAAAATAGAAGGGTTGTTGCATGTTGGTGTGCATAGAACAGAAAAAAAAAAGTTAAGTTTTTAAATGCTTATCGAAGCGACAAATAATGTTTCGCTACCAAGTTCTTGAATATGGGAAGGGACTTAGCATGTCTAATGTCGACAGGCAGAGCGTTCCATAGACCAAGATGAAAGTGTAGAAGTCAGTTTATTCAATTTTCTAATGAGTCGGTTGATAAAAATCGTCTCGGATACCGTTTTCTAACCTTGCACGTGCGTTAACCCCTCGATTAGATTAGTTTGGATAAGACACCTGCCTAATTAGATAGAAGAATGTATTGATAAACTTTCAGTATCAGTATTATTATTGCTAACTTGCTTTTAAATGAAAAGTGGAAAAATATAGAATTAGTTTATAATTACCTCTGATAATGACCTGAGAATGTAACTATTTCTACCTCTGAAGGCTCGGATAAGGTTTGACCCACGACAAGCATTTGTGTGACAATCAGACATTTGGGTTGTTATATGTATTTAATATTCATATTTATCTATGTACAAAACGTATAAGTGTTATATCAGTAATCTGATTCCTATAGTACAATATTAAGAATAAATGAAAGATGGTGCAGTGCGAAGTGTCGATGAATAATTATCATTATTATTAATTCACACTTTTTAGTAACAAAATATCAACGCAATAGGACAGAACAAGGACTAGGCTTTAAAAATGCAACTAACGCTTCTTGATAAGAGACGACCTATCATCTCATGTCAAGAATCATACCTATTGTTTTCATCATTAAACTTTACAATACAAAGCTCAATCTACGGCGTAGCTGATGCTACGTAGCAATGTCTAAATAAATAAGTAATTTATACAAGTCTACTTGAGCCGACTGGTATTGCAAGAGACGATGGCAAGAGACCGGACGGTATGAGTTTGATTCCATGGAAAATGGGCCTGGTGATGGTATGGGATGCATTCTGTTCAGACACGCTGGCCCCTTCCATCTACATGGAACCAACAATAGAGCTGGTGCGGCTTGTGAAGCAGCTGAAAAAGCTAAAACATGCAAATACAGGGGTCTAGGTGCCGAATATGATTTTGTCCCATTCGGTGTCGAGACCCTTGGTCCGTGGGGTCCTAGCGTTATAAGACTTTTTAAAGAAATAGCAAATAGGTTAGTCGACATCACAGGAGACCGAAGAGCTGGCAGTTACCTCGGACAAAGAATAAGTTTAGCTATTCAAAGGGGGAACGCTGCCAGTATCTTTGGAACCTTGCCTAAAGGGACTCCTTTTAATAATATATGTTAGTTCTTATAGTATATTTTTAAGATTTTAGTTTTAGATTTATTATTGCTTGTAATGTGTAATCTGTGTCTAAATAAATTGTATTTTGATTTATACATAACTGGTATATAGTATACTGAAATCTAATTTGAAGCACAGTAATGTCAACCACACACAATTTAAATACACTTTTATATCATATTTACTGGAGTCGCGATTTATGATGGGATTGGATCAGAATACGGGCCTAACTTATTTTATTGGTCTCAACCAAATGTACCAATTCAGGATGAGAACAGATGTTAAAGGATGGAAAGCTATCCAAAGATGCTGCAATTACTTTGCAACACCTGCGTCCGAAATCGATAGGCGGAGTACATCGGGATTGGTGGGAGCCGGTGGGCGGAGCTAGCGGGATAGTGATGCTGCGAAGATCAGAGTGTTGGGAGCAACACATTGCGAATTGGGTCTTCAATACAAATGAGCTGAAAAGAGTTTCATTGTAAATATCTATAGAAATAAATAAAATTTAAATGTCTGTTTGTAATGTCAATATAACAACTTTTTATTGAAGGCATTTGAAAGTACAACAACAATAAAAACATCAATTATAACAAAAAAAAAATCACTTGTAAATATGTAAATGCCCCATAAATAATTTGTTTTCATTCTAACAAAGATTTGATCATATTTGTATGTGATAAAAGTGAAAAAACAAGTCCATCTAATGTTAAATGGTCATCTCCAAGCATAATATCAATGGCAATACGACTCAAGTCCTACCCTACTTGGTAGCCGATGTATCGCTGAACCGAGTTTAGAGTTCTAAGTAATACCTACGTATAATTATCTTGTTTTAGCTCTGTTAAGTGGAAGTTATCATTCGATCGTTTTTTTATGTTTGTTACCTCAGTAGTACCTACTCCGTCATTTATCAACGGATTTGGAATACTATTTTATTTAAATGGATCAATTTCAAATTGGTCCCATAGAAATTTATCAACAGTGTGGTTGCTAAATCAAAATAACTGGAATAAATATGACGCACAATTAAACAAAATTGCGTATTTTGCTTTCCTGCTACTTTTCTTTTGCTCGTTGTATACCGATTTGAATGTTTCTTTTATAAAATGGTAGGAGATTTTGTTAAAATAAAAGTTGCCTAGTTCAAGCTACTTTTATTTTCACAAAAAGATTTTCTCATTATAAGTTCCGCGAAACAAAAATCTTATATTCCATATGTACGAGTACATGCAACATGCATGCAGTCAGCAAGTGACAGTTTTAAAAATAAAAAAAAAACAGACTTCAATACTTTCATCCCTTATGATAGCTATCTGACAGTGAAATTGAAAAACTAAACTATCCTATTGAACTATCCTATCCAATAATTATTTAGCCTAAAACGTGTTTGTCTCTTCAAATAGGCAGGAAATTTAAATACAATATTTACAGAACATCTGTTATTAAGGCGAATATCCTATCCAATAAAGAACGTCCGAATCGCAATAAGCTAATTGGTTAATTTATTCATAATTATTTCCATACAACCTGGAACCCGCTTTTCCGCTATCGACAACTGAACAAAATAAAATACAACACTGGCGTGTTCGATTATTTTGTCTACGCCCTCTCACAGAGGGATGGTCCGTCGGAGGATATAAAGGGAAGATTTCAAGGGGATGCTGGATTTGAGAGCAGTTTGTCATAGTGAGAGGAAGTGTTCTGTGATATGTGAGTGACATTTGGATAAGTAACAGTCGCCGGAAAATTAAAGTAAGTGCATTTTAATCACATACCTAATTATATAGTCGGGTCAAGCTTATCAAATCTCTATTTAATATAAATTATTGGAAAACGGCGTGAGAAACTGCGCTAAAAAAATACAATTTGTTCCTAATGCATTGTTTTAGTGGTCCCTCTTTGCATTATTGCCTTTCTAATGAAACCGGTTAGAGGCACATCGGTTGCTGGTTTCAAAGTCTATAACGAACATAGGTAGAATCAATTTTTCGTGTTTTATATTATACATTAGGACTTCGAATAATGGCTAGAAATATTTATGTTGAAAAAGAACCTATCGCGCCATCCATTGTCTATTCCGACTGTCTGTCTTGTCTATTCCGACAAGATGAAAGCGCCTGGTCAGTAAGCATGCAAACGAAACTTGCTGATGGCCCATGCAATTGACTTTATCATGCACGATGGATAAATCGCAGCCTTACCGTTACCCGTTAGGTTACAGCATGTGGCAATATTTGCCTGCCTGCAAGAAGCCTTGCTTCTTTTTAAGCCTGCGCTTAACCTGGAGTATCAATTGAACTTCACTTTGGAGTTATCTTAAAGCATGCCTGATAGCATTGGCCCGTTGTGCGTGGTGCGTTCAGTGACTATACTTGGAAGCGCATAATTAGTCAGGGCAATTAAAAAAAACTGTAATAAAAATCTGCTTAATTAATTTTGTTTCTTCATATTTATATTTTACAAAAATATCAATAGTCGAAGAATTTATTTAATGAATAGTTAACATTTCACACTCATACCCCTGCACTAGGATTTCTTGTAATGCAGATGGCATGGACAAACACAGAAACACAAGACAAATACCCAAAAACCCGAGAACAAACTTCATGCTCACCACACAAAGTGTGTCCCGGCCGGGAATCGAATCCGGGACCCTTCGCTTCGGCTCGCTTGGGTTGAAGTGGCCTTCAGATTGAAAGTCAACATTACCCTGGGCCACCACGCTATCTCAAATAAAACTAGCTAATACATAAATAAAATATTGTGTGCGTGCACATCATTCTTGCCCGTTATTCATAACATTGCCTGTCCTGAAGTATTGCGATACTTGAATGTCCCTAGAGCATATCATATTCTATGTTATTTATACTTACTAATTATACTAATCGTAGGCATCAATTAAAAGAAAAAAGGCATGGCGCTATTTTTAAGCATGGGCATAATAAATGAGTTTGCCTAATGCCATTCAGAATCGAAGGTTCATCAATCCGTAATTAATTACGTATTCTTATTTCATTAAATTAGACCATAATTTTGAATATATTTTCTAATTAACAAAATAACGAAACAATTACTATCTGTAGTTTAATTTTTACAAGTGTTTTTGGTGTGCAGTTTTGCGAGGATAAAACTCTGCCAGCAAGCGGTCGCTCACCGAAACGACACGTGCCAAGCGATCGGCGCGCTGCCCGGTGGAATTAAAATACACTAAAAATACGACGAGTAGGATGAACATAAGTTACATTTTAATCTTACCCACATGCTCAATCCAACACAAGACGACACTACGACAGAAACAAAATGTAGACGTATATGCCTTGATGCACAAGCGAAGCCGGTGCTTTAATTTAAAAAAAATATGAATAATTTAGTCTTGCACACATAACAGAATGATTTAGAAAAAAAAAATACAACCATGATTTGATTTAAGTGGCATATATAATAAGTAGTCATAGTTATGGGCCGAAGATACAGTTAACATAAGAATTAAGAAGTTTACTAGGTGTAGTAGTAGTCTAAAATTGCTCTCAATAAAACTCCGCAATAATAGAATAGATTCGCCACGGTGCCCGCGCAATTCGATTATAGGAAGGGTTGTCGATAAAAGAATAAATACGGATTTATTATCCCCTAAAGAGCCCGCTTAGTGCGAGGTGCGAACATGTGATGTATTATTTACACACCCCCTAGCACTTGAGGCTAGTAAATTTGATTTTATCGGGAATCAAAACATACTATTACGTGCTGTCCTAAGGTATCCACTGAGCTTCGTATTTTCTTTGAGATATTCTCTCTTTACTCGACAGCTATTCTTATAATCGATATACATGTTACTTTTTCCATGACGGAATAGGCTGCGTTACACAATAAGTGATTTTGAACGAAGTGGCGTAGCGCTACGGATACAGATGCTACGGTAGTAAAACTTATTTGTATGTTATATCTGTGATTCGATACAAAGAGCTTTTATTATGTGAAGAAATGACGGAACGAGCTGAAGGCCCACCTGGTGGTAAGTGGTAACCTTCGCCCATAAAACCAGAAATACGCCTTAGGTCGTTCCCGATCGAAGCACAAGAAGACCCAAATTTCACGCCGTCCGTAGGGTACCTACTCACCTACGGCATTTAGTTGCTCACTAAATTCTATTTAAATAGAGGTCGGTGATTTAGTAAAGGGAACCTTAAGTATAAAATTATAAGAAATTTTGTAGTTGACTGACTCCGTGGCTTAGTTAGTAATAGCCCTGCCTTCGAAGCGAGGGGTCCAGGGTTCGATTCCCGGCCGGGGCACACTTTGTATGGTGAGCATGAAGTTTGTTCTTGGGTTTTGGGTGTTTGTCTTATGTTTCTCTGTTTGTTCACGCCATCTGCGACACAGGGAATCCTAGTGCAGAGGTATGAGTGTGTAAACGTTATTATTATTATTATTATTACTTTTACAGAATACAAGTGAAAAAAGTGAAGTACAATTGAAAAACTCCTCCCATTTTCGAAGTCAGTTAGAAAGAGTACAATTTATAGAACTATTAAATTCACATTTGATTGGTGGACACACATAATTTTGATGCCAACAAAAATAGTAAATTGTGTATCGGTAGATCTAACCAAATTTACGGAACCGGATCACTACTATCATGTGTTGGATAATATGCATTCAATTATTAATTCATTTATCTAGATAATCATCATGAAGAGCTGGCTGGAGTCTACTTCCAGCATGGACGAGGGGTCACTGCCGTGCATGCTTGGCGAGCCCCGAGAGGCACTGTTGCCCATCACCGGCCGCGAAAACCTCGCTCCTAGGAGAAGGTAACCTAAAAATTACATTTATGTCTCTTCCTATATTAAGAATCAATCAAGAAATTATGAGACATGGGTCGGTCTCGTAAATTAATTATTTACCTCTATGCATTGAAGAAATAGAAATATAATCTATTGTTGACTGTGGTTTTACAAAAGATGTTAAAAATATTAGCAGGTAAAACATCTGTAAAAAATGAAATAAAAAATATTATCTTATTCTAATATTAAAAAATAATATTAATGTATGTTATACTAACATAGAACAAAAATAATAAAACAACAATAGAATAACATTGCCTCACTAATTATTTTGATCCACTCACTCGATTAGCATTCAATAATGTCCGTACAAGTTTACTCATTTCATAACTAGATGTCGCCACTACACATTTAGCACGCGCTATCGTTGCGTTTTGGGCAGATATGAAGCAAACGTCAAAGATGCTTATTTGATAACTTTGCGCAGAGGCAATATCGTAACCAATGAGGTTTATCCGAGGTGCGATTATTGCTAGTTGAAAACTTTACCAATACCCCGCCAAGTGGACGTGAAATATCGTCCGCTACGGCAATTTTTGTATGGCCGTAAAGGCTTAATAATCAAAACGCTAAGTCGGATTTTTACCGACTTTAAACAAAGAGGAGATTCTTAATGTATTTTTCTTTTTTACATTGACTAAGACTAATTTAGAATTAACCACTTATTTTGGTGTAAAAATACAGGTCCAACTGTGCTTGAAACTTTTAAAAGTTTGAGTAACAAAACAGCCCGCGCCAGAAAACATTGAAAAAAAAACTTATAATTGTTGATTGAAGTCGTGAACAGAAGTCGTCGTGTCGTATGTCGACCGACGGCTACAGTCAAAAGGCACCTTACTCAGCATGTGTTGCACTGACGGGCAGTGCAACGCTGGTATTCTGTTAGGGCCTGGAGGTGGTTGACATCACGGGCAATTAGATAAATAAAAAAAGAAAAAAAAAAACACGTGAGGGTGCAATAATCTAGTTTATCTTACCTTTAATAAACATGTCAGCTCCGCTATAAAAACGGTCTATTCCGTACCAGCCTCTAATGTTCCCACTGCAGGGACGATGGCCAACTCTCGATAATTGAGAGTGAATGGGCTCTGATCTACCACGGGAGCCCAATCCGGATTGGTAGATGTCACATGTCGTCGAATTTTTGGTCCTAAGACATGCCGGTTTCCTCACGATGTTTTCCTTCACCGTTTCGTGAGCGTGGTATTGCACACATAAATTTTTCAAGTGAAAAAACTCATTGGTGCACGTGTGGGTTTGAACCAGCGACCTTCAGAATGAAAGTCGGCGTCTGTTTCCCTTGGCCACCACGATCTCAAAAACGGTCTATTTAAAATAATTATACCTACATATTGACAGATTCAAAAAAGAAGTATCTTTTTCAGAGACAGGACCATAGAGCCCTGCTCTCTGTCCGAAGAAGCCTATCTGTCAAGCGGAGCGGGGTCGCCCTGCGCCGGCCTCTCTAGAGAGGAGCGTAGACGTCGCCGCAGAGCTACCCTCAAATACAGAACAGCACATGCCACTAGAGAGCGAATTCGCGTCGAAGCCTTCAATGCAGCATTTGCAGCGTTACGAAGATTGCTTCCAACTCTGCCGCCGGACAAAAAGCTCTCCAAAATCGAGATCCTGCGCCTTGCGATATGCTACATAGCGTATTTGAATCATGTGTTGGACGCGTAAATCAATGGAGGCCATTTTGTTTTTTAACTTTAAAGGCGCGCGCCGTTCTTATGCATTCATATGCATGTTCTGACGCATTTTGGATGCGCTTAAAACGGGATTCAATTGCAGCCACTAAACCTGCTCTCGTCTACAAATTAAATCCCGCTTTGTATCAAAGTAAACGCAAATTAACCTTGATGAAAATGCACGCTTACATTGGTATTTGGTCCGGGACCCTTTACTACAATGCGAAATTTTGGCGCATACCTTCATTTTTCCGGAATAAAAAGTAGCATAAGACTATCTTTTTGCTATATTTCATCCAGATCCGTTCAGCCGTTCTGGCGTGATTAAGTAACAAACATCCATCCAAACTTTCGCATTTATACGAGGATAAAATAGTCTATGTTACTTGCTAATAATTAATAATGTAGCTTTCCACTGTTGAAAGAATTTTTAAAATTGGTTCAGCGTTTTAGGCGTGAAAGCGTAACAAACAAACAAAGTCACTTTCGCATTTATAATATTATTAATATATTAGTTAGGAAGTTAGGATTAGATGCAAGTGGATACATTAGATGCTTACACTTGTATTAAGCAAGATTTCAGCAATACAGATGCTTTTCAAACAGTTTTTTGGGACCTCTACGGTGCGAGTACTTTCATTGCCTGTTCATTTAAAAAAGAAACGATATGCATATCAAGTAGGTATTCTATTGAATCTATATAGAATGACTCAGATTTCTACTTACCTACTTACGTATTTCAAAAAATTACGTAGACTGTATTAACCCAGCCAAGCCGTAGTAATTATAATGAATATCGATTTAGAAAAGGCACCACTGGGCTGTTAGCGGTATCTTATCAAGTGATTATTTTTATATTTGGCAATATATCGAATAGGAATGTGTAAAGTAAACTGATTACATATTTTGTGGGCATTGAAAAAAAGTAATACAAAACTGAAATAACCAATTGTTTTCTTGCTACACAAGACAAATTAAGAGAAAGTCAAAACAGTCTGAAAAAATCCCTGACCTCAGTTATTATTATAGTAAAAAACTCTAATTTAATCTTCATGAAAACCTAGCTTTGTAAACTAGAAATTTTAATCAACTCACAACAATCAAGACGCTAGGAACATTTCCAAATATTCCGTATAACAATAAAATACTTTGAAATGACTGGCCTTACAGCTCTGTTGGTAGTTGTTGCTGTTGTTTGTTGTGTGTAGGTATTATAAGTATAAAAGTAAGTATTACCTAAATACAAAAAAATTCTGTGTAGGTATTGTATCAGTGAACTGGTTTCCACAGAACAGTTTGAGGCTAGATGGTACCGTGAAATGAAAAAAGTACCTACTGGTAGTTCTTAATATCTTTTTCTAAAGCAAAGTACTTGTCTTTTAATGTCTTCCTATGAGTATAATGTTTTTTTGTATAATATATTAGTCAGTTATAAATGAAACGTAACATAGGATATAAATTTCTTTAATACTAAGCAATATTTACAACTTATCTTTATAGTCTTAACACATATTGTTATCTTATTAATTGTACAAATAAATTAATTTAGTTGCCTAAACACTAGTTTTATTTCCATGTCATACTCGAAAATTGAATTGTTAGATTCACTTTTGACAGCAACCTCATTTTGTCCTCAAGTTACTCAAGTAGCTCAACAATACTGGATAAAATATCATTCCATGCAAAAAACTTAAGATCACCAAGCTGAAGAACATTCTAAAGAAGAAGACTTCAATGACTTCTGTGTAAGAAAATGCCAGCACTATGATTGGAATGTTCGTGAAAGTTATACCAGTAATGATCGTTGCACCTACAGATTTCACAGCATCCTCTACGCGTTCCCTCGGATGACAATTGCTTACTCTAAACGCGTACGCAATGTGACTACAGAACTCCACAGCTATCCCAATTGACACGATTAAATTCATATTAGAAACGGCGTTGAGAGGTATATTCCAAATGTACATAACACCCATCATATCTATAACAACTAATACAGCCGTGAACATTACTGTGAAGGTCGTGGTGAAACTGAAACCTGAAGCTATTAGATTGAAGAAAGTCGCCCCCGCAATGCAGTAAAGGATCGTCAAGAATGTATCACCCCACATCGTCAAATACTGTTCATAGTACACGTAAAAGACAGAGTAAGGGAATACTTCTACGTCGATACCGGTGTTTTGTTTGATGGCTCTTGTTATATTTTCACTAACTTCGTAACCGTATCTTACAGCCTCTATGTAATCGTAGGACGTGACCAGCGAGCTGTGATAAGCCATGAAGTTAGAGTCTTGAACAATAGCCCTCCCTTCCGAGTCGAGGACATAGTTTACTGCAGCACCATAACTAGCCAGCCCTCCTTTATTACAAAACTGCGTAGGTGCATCACGAAGGAAAAAAGGAATGTACTTTCCGAAAGCTTCAGGATGCGGCCGCAGACCATTTGACCACTCATTCCTTTGAATCGAGCAGTAGCTGCAATCTGGGGAGTTATCCATAGTTTGACAGAAGCCATTATCAGTGGCGTTGTATTTACAACAAACATCCTGCAAACTTGTCCAATCAATGAAATCGTCCAACCAAGAATTAGAACTCCTCGCGATGTAGGTCACATCACTATGTAGAGAAGCTAAAAATATTTGTGTTGTCAAAGAGTCACTATGACATAACTGCCCTCCACATACTGTGTTTTGGTGATCAACGTCGCTGAAATTCAAACCACTTTTGAGAACAAAGTAGACTGGAGGACCTAATTTCATATAGTTGTTTACGGCTTGTAGGTAGCTATATACATATGAGTCAGGGGGTAGAGACATTTCTTGGTCTAATCCTATTTCTAAACTTAAGATCATAATAACGCTAGCGGTTGCCATGCCCATGAAAATAATGGCCACGCAAATTTTGACTCGCCAGTCAACGATAAACTTTGAGTATGGAACCATTAATCTTTGTGTAACACTTTTGTATGGAGTCTCAGAATTCAAAGGATCATCATCATTTAATACTTTCTTTTGGATGCAGCACAATATATCTAACCTATTCTGGCTTGCACGTTTATAATCAATAGACAGTAAAGCAACTACGGTAGTTACTTGGAAAACAAAAAGAAACGCTAAAGCGATGGCTGCGCTGATAGCGAAAGTTACAACAGCAGGGAACTTTGTTAAGCCGCCAAGAGCAAAACAAGTGATTTGCGTAACTGATGCTACAAACATAGATGGACCGACTTTTATCATCATTTTTTCAAAAATGAAATCCCTCTTCTTATTAAAACTCATATTTTCATTGTAGTCGTCGAATTCTTTTAGACTACTTTGTATATCTTGCAAAGTATTGACCATCAAGAAGACGTTATCTATTCCAACAGATAAGGCAAAGAATGGTAGCACGTTTATAGCAAATAATGTAACCGTGACACCTAAGTAACCCATAACTCCAAGAGCGCAATATATTGCATTTATAACGATAATAATGCTTCCAATTGCAACCATAACTTTACTGTCGATTAACCAAGTTTTGCAACTTCGTATGTTGCCTAAAGCGATTACTACGTAAATGAACATAATGACATAACTAATCGCTATGGGTACAGCTTCTGCAACTGAAACACGCTCTATTTCATCTTCGATCGACCTTTCAGCTCCGTAAGCAACTGTGACAAAGTCAGATTTCCAATTATTTCTGTAATCAGCCATCAACTCGAGAAACGCAGCTTCCCATTCCAATACTGGCCTGAGATTTTCTTCTTGAAGATAATTTGTAATAGGGAAATTTATCAACAATGTATTGGCAGTCAAAATGTCTTCATCATAGCCTCCAAATGTTATCTCAGGTTCTGAACCACCCCCCCATGATGCTAGACAATCGAAACCATAGTGGTTGTTTAAACAATTTTGAACTGTGTTGAGATAAGTGTCATTGTTTATATCATTCCTTTGAACGCCGAGGTAGACTGAAGCCGACATTAGTACACAGTCACTGAGGTCTGAAGGAGCACCAGGGATTCGATTTGGGGCATAGCAAATATCTTCTAAAACGACACCACCATTTGACCTACCAATAGCTATAATAGCATCTTCAAGATTCACAAGCTCTCTGAGAGCTTCCACTCGGAAAGCTGGTCCATAAGTTACATTATTTTCTTCAAATGGCTCTAAGTCGATGGTGAGAAAGACTTGAGCAGCACGATAAAAAGGCCCGAATCGAGAGTTAAAATAATTCAACTCTTGGCGCCCTTTGGCATCCGGTGACGACCACAATTCAAGCGGATTCGACGTCAAGTTAATACTTATAGCACCAAAGAACATAGCGAAGGAAAGCCAGGATGTCAGCATCAATACTACTGCTGGGTGTCTCGCAGAAATGACTCCTATTTTAGCAAAAACCTTTTGTAAAATCAAAATGAGTTTGTTTAAATTTCGCGGCGTAGACGCATGTGGTTTAGTTTCAAAATTATTTTTCATGCTACGTATTTTTCCATAGTCGAGTACAGTTAAGATACAGAATATCGTGACGGTTATTACAAAGAAAACTATAGCTACAGAGAAAGCTATACAGTTAATACCAAGGACCGTACACAAGGAAGGCACATATGGTTCACTGCCCACGGGACACATCGCGAAACAGTCCACACAACTGCATGGTAGGTCGCCATCTAAGGTCTCATTACAAGGTATTGCTCGTGCATTCATCGAGTCATCCGCGGTAGTAGACGGCAAAAAGTTTACTTGTACTGGCGCCAAAGGATTCTGTGAAATGTCTCCGGTGAACCCAAACCAAGCGAACGCATCGCATTCTGCGGCACTTCCACACATCATGTTTACAGCAGGTAAACCAGTTTGAGGGACAAGAACTCCAGAGCAGGAATCAAAGGCATTCAACATAAATTCTAAACTGACTCTGTAGTCTATTTCGTTTACGTACTCTGTCCCGTTCGCCGTCGTTTCTATGTAGATATCGATAAACCTCGATTGTTCAGGAGAGCAGTTCATGTCACAGATTTGTCTCACGAAGTTGGTCAAGCAGCTCGGGCAGCGTCCTAGAACCGATTCAGCTAATAGTATACTCTCTCCCATTTTTCTAACTTGAATGGCGTCACAGCATGTCAGTATTTGATCATAGGGTTTCATGTTTCCGTCGTCGTCTACGGTGAGATGTGAGCACCTTTGGGATAAGGTGTCAGCTACTACCTGGACCTCCTCCGTTGATAAGCCTTGGGTGATGGGTACGGGATCTATATCTACGGGGCACGCTTTACCAAACCCGAACACTTCAGCGCACTCCGAGCGCATCTTGCATCTCGCCTGAACACTGAACACCAAGCTGAGAAATGCCAGGGCCGCGGAAAACTGCATCGTGATTCACTTGAACGTTAACTTTCAACGCATTATTATAAACGCACGAAGCTACGTTACGGGGGGCTTCCGCCGCGTAAATGACAATATATGACTAGCGACTAACTTAATCTACATAGTCGATTCGATAAGCTATCAGAATTTAACGCAGGTGTGAGATAATTGTAATTTTTTGATTACAAAGTTATTCTGTGGGTATGATTACCATACCACCAGAAGATTTCTATCTACTTACCACACAAAACTGACTACACAAAAGCCGTAACAAAGTCTATTCTGCACAACTAAAACGTAGTACCTATCTACGTACCTGGAAATAAACCATATAATCAAGCCAAATATTTTCTTTCACCTAAATCTCGAACGGAAAATGGCGTCGATACCATACTATCAGATAAGAACCAACTTATTCTGCTGAGCTTATTATGAGTAGGTATTTTTTTTCCGAAAAATTAATGAACATTTCAGAAAGCGTCTTCTAACCCCAAACTAAAAATGGAAAAAACTAAAAATATAATACGGTCCTATTATACATATCAACGCCCAGACACAGAACAAACATGCGTGGCACAAATGCTAGTCGGTGGGAATTGAACCCACGACCTGAAGTGCAGAAGGCAGAGCTACTAACTGATCTATGAGGCCAGTCATCAGAAATGTGCAGGTGTGTGCAATTCCCCTGATACTGATTGGGTATATGACACCTACTGTACTGTACCAGCCTCTAATGTTCCCACTGCAGGGACACCGGCCTACTCTCGATAATTGAGAGTGAATGGGCTCTGATCTACCACGGGAGCCCAATCCGGATTGGTAGATGTCACATGTCGTCGAATTTTTGGTTCTATGACATATCTAGGTGTCATATTGAATAATATCAATATGACACCTAGATATGTTTATTTTATCTTATCAGTAATTCTCATATACATCATGCGACGTCCTATTTACGTGGTGACAAATTTACTTAACTTGTTTTGCCCTATTAAAGCGGAATTATATATCGATCAACTTCCACCCGGATTCCTGAGTCTCCACGGTACCTGACTATCCGCTAAAGCCCTAGAACAAAAATAATCCGTAGTTTGAGACTTATTCTTGACTTTATTACCAAAAATCTGTGCAAAGTTATTACGTGAGGACATCTGCGGCCTACAAAGAATAGTCAAGTCAACAAAAATTTCGAGGGCCTTTGAGAGCACTCGCAAACTATATTATGTACTCGTATATTAAGATTTTACACACTATCAAAAGTGTATTGTGAGCGAGACGACGTCTTCTGAATTTAATTAACGTCAAATGACGTCAATTGATCTGAGTCCACTGACGTCAACTTATATTATTCATAACCTTTATTAAAAATTGTATAGTTTGGATTTGGAATAGATTTTTTTATTGTTTTTATTACTCGACTATGGTGAAGCCAAAAGGAGTGTTATAATTTCAGTCCGTATGTATGCTCATATTTTCTTACATATTAACTACTTATTATAATTTGACAAGTAAGGTACCGTAATGAACATCTTGATTGCCTGCTGTATATAAGCTATGATTTTTTTGAAATATGAGCCATGTTGGATACATGGCGGATGTGGTTCGCAAAAAAAGTAATTCGAATAGTAAAAATAATATCAAGTGGGGTATCTAAGATTGGGATTACAGCCTAAGATAGTTTTTAGTTTTGTTAGAGACAGCACTTTTTTAAATGCCTGCAATTAAAGATAAAGACTATTTTCCCACTTCGAACGTACAATAATAAATAAAGCTAATTCAGTGGCAAGAGCTCCTTACTCTCAACATCCTATATTTAAAGGAATGCCTAAGCTTCCTTACTTCCTCGGCCCACGTCCTCCACACACGTTCGTCGACACTCTGATCCCCCGGGAGACCTCCCCCGGTCACAGCTGCTCCCGCCGTCCTCCATGCATTTATTATAAGCCAATAATCTGCGGGTGTAAAACATGTGTTTTATACTAATGTAGGAAAATGTTTCAACCGACTTCTAAAGGTTCAGATGTATTTTTTTTTGTTGCTTCAGAACTAAACCATTAATCAAACGATTTCAAAAATTCTTCATTCTTTTTATTTGTAAGGATTGGTCCCATACAAATTATATCAAATTCGATTCAATAGTTTGGTTTTAAAAGAACTAAGAAAAAATGTCATCCAAGTAAATTAAATTGTGTACTTTTTCATCACCCATTGTAGACCGGTTTGGATGTTTTTTTTAATGGTGGATTGTACCTCCTAAAGGTGAGGAATAAAGAATGAAAGGATTGAAATCGATTTTTAGATTTAAATCAATTAATTATAGTTAATCTTCGATTTTGAGGAAGGGTTATTTATTCTGCGTTCCTAGTATTTTGTACATAGTTATACGCAACAGGAATACGCAACGCAACAGATAGCTGATGTTATAAGGAGTAACTTAGTCTACTTTTAGAATTAAAACTAACTATTTTAGAAATAAAATTAATTAGGATTCCGCTAAAAAAAACTACGAGGACGAACAGAACAGCTAACAGCTAGTTTATGCATACAATCCTAAACAAAGCCAGTTAGCGGATACAAATTCACATTTATTTGAATAAACTTTTTTTGAAAGCTTCTTCTAAGCGGATGACAGGTCGCGTGTTGATGCGATTGATGGCCGATCGTCGTCGAGGGAAATTACTGACTAGCCGAAACTGTAATTGATACAGAATGCACGGGGGTCATTCCCACAGTCCGTTAATGAGTTCTAAGCATTTCCACAAGATTTTAGTTTATCCGCCTCTCCGGTATTTCTCAATTCGAGCTCAAATTAAATTTTGTTAATTTTATAACGAAAATGAAAAGGATTAACTTTAGGAATGTGAATATCACTGGATACCTAATGCAATCTGTGGTGAATGGACTTCAAAATAGGAGATAAAATCTTGGACCTCTAGTCATATTCATATAGTCTATATCTACAGTCTATATCTCTAGTCATATATCTACAGTCTGAACAACGCTGATTATCGCTCTGCACACCCTTACTTTGCTGAGTCTAATAGAAAAGAAAATAATTTTGTTGATACTGCCATCTACATATTTACCTTACAACGAAATCATAGTGTGGTTCATGAAATTTTACCTATGCAAAAGGCTGATGCAATAACCATCTGCCATCTAGCGATGAGTAGCAAAACATTTACATACTTCTGGTATGTTGCGTTAGACTGTCACTCTAAGGTTCTGCCACCCACCGCTAGATGGCATTAGTTGTTATAAGCATATTGCTAAAAATAAGTCGCCGTGTTCGCACTAACATTCATCGCATATTAACTCGGTTTGTCAAATGCAGTAAAAATTTCTTGGCAATGCCGATATCGAGTTATGGCGTCGTTAATGTAGAGTCTTTGGTAGGTATCCTTACATTTTCTATGGTTCGTATCAGATAAGAAAAACATTAAAACCTAGATTTACTACCTATAACTGGTCAGTTTGACCATTAAGACACAATTCTTTCCTTTGGAACCTGCTACGTATTCTGTGCTGCTACTAAAACGAATCGGTGTTACAAGCTATGTATAAGTCCGTGTCAAAAGCATGAAAACTTTCATGCTTCGCTAATTTCTTATGTGCCTTCACTGCTTGCCTTCTTAGTCATCCTTCGCGTTGATATCGTTATAATTAGCCTATAATGAAACTAAACAAAACCTTTATACTTCACAACTGTAGAAAATCCACATAGATATGTAAATTCAACTTTTGTTTTGGTAATATCAAACTTATGGAAAATTTTGTATTGACTGACTAACCGTTGTTGATGACTGTCCCGTTCACAGGATCTACTTCTTAATTGAGGGGTCATTCTAGAGACAGAATCAGGAGTAGCTGAATTTTATCGACAACTTCGTAGTGTGGATTGCATTCCAAATCATTATCAACAAGTTTGTTTACAAGCCTATTTTAGAAAAAGTCCGGATATCTAGCAATGAACTCTGAAATTTCACGGGCGCACTAGTAAACAGAGGTGGCTGCCAAGTTACAAAATATTAGCGTCATAATGTGAATTATTCGGAGTTGTCCATTGAACAACGGTAAAAATAGTGTACGCATCCTATTGGGCTACTTATTTGGGTTTTTTCCGATAGGAGTGAGTTGCAAATGTATTTTTTAAGCACTAGATATAATAAGATAAATATTTTCCTTGTAATAAATTATATGTATTATAGACATACAATAAAAAAACGAAAGACGATGCAAAATTTATATGTATATTTGGAAATTATTTGTGAAATTGTTTTGTGTTGAGTATTTACTCAATAAATTAAATATTAATGAGAATGCTATAAAATCATAAATCATTTAATCAGACGTGGGAATAAAAAACCGATGACATTAGTTTACAAATTACGTGCCTGAATTAAAAGACGCAATTATCTAAATTAGATTTAGGTACCTAAATTAGATCTAGAAAGCGATTATTAAAACATCTATAGATTTTAAGAACCCATTCATCGTGCCGTAAGTGAGTGTGGACACATAGCCATTCCACGTCGAATTCCGGAGCAAATAATTTTAAAACAGCTCGTCTCTGCGACGCCTCTGACGTTGCCAATGTCACGAGTATTTTGGCCAATATTCCGCGACAAAGAACCAAAATAAATATGCACAAATATAAGGAGACGGGCCTCCCTCGCCTTTGATGAAAGCGTTGACAGGTTTGCTTCAATTAACAAACCTTCAACGTATAACTGCGAGTTTCGTGAATTTTTCATTTAATTTTATAAATATATGAGTTCAGTTTGTATTTAGCCTGTTTGTTTTGTACTTTGTAGTTTTTTTATGTTCATTTTTATTGCATAGACACGTTTCATGCAAATATACCTTACATGATTTTGTAATTCAAAAATGATTACCTTAAGTACCTACCTATGGTATTCTTAGTTTTTTTTTCTTGGCTATTGTGCCTACAAAATATTTGTGAAATGAAGAGTTAATATGCTGATGATGATAGGAAGACTTTTTTCCAAGTATGGTAAGGTATATTCTATTGCAAGATACCATTTGCCAGCCAATGGAGTTGTTAGTATTTTGTTTGATTTTGTAAGTTTTCGTGTATCCTTATTATATGAACTAAGTAGGTAGCTAACAACAATTACAAATATGATTCCATTACGGTAGCAATAAAAAATAAACATAAAAAAAAATTGTATATTTCAGTTCTATAATTTTATAAGCTCGTTCGAGACAATATTATTGTTTATTTATTTTCAATGTTATCTACAGTATCAGTCGTTAACCTCTCCCAGCACGTGGTTGTAGTATCGTATTTTGTTGGATTTGAAGCTGTAGCTCTGCTCCAAGAAAACAATTTTTGCTTCATTCAAGCTCTAGAGAAAGACAGGTAACAAAATTCATTTGGCCGACGACCGAGAAGTATACATAGCACTGAGCTGTCCGTAAAATAGAACGATAAGTTGCGCGAAGTGAGAGAGAAAGATTTATGGGTAAGCACATTGGTTAGAGCAGGCCGGACCGGTTAGGTCAGAGCGTCTGCGTTAACTCGTGCAAGCGAGAGGCAAATATACCAAGTGTAACGCGTTAGAGGAGAGCGCACGAAGGTTGCATGTTTTAACGTGGAAATTTCCACTGCAGACAATTGAAACTTGAACATGTAGGATTTAAAGTGATGTGAATACCTTGATGTCGATGATTAAATATAATTCCAATTTGATTGAATCGAGATTAATAGATATTTCTTTGATAAAACTTGTACCTTGGCTATAAGTAGATTATTGAACTTTAGTTGTGACTTTACAGAATTAAAATTATGTTTGTAACTTTATAAATATCATTATCAAAATACTAGTTTTCCCAGTTCCACCAATGACAACGATCTAACGAAGAAAGCTAGATAGCAAGTAAGTAATACCCGCTGACATTATCACAAAATTGAATTTTATTCCGGAGAAATCCCTACAGGTAATGAACATAACTCCATTCTTATGACCCTAATGCAGTCATTAGCGTCATAAGAATCTCTGACTGACAACTAACGCACATCCTTAGTCCTAGAGACAATAAACATGGATTCTTTTTTGGTGTAAGGGTGCACATGGTGTATAGGAATTTTGAAAGGGATCCTCAAAGCTGGCGTTAAAGTTTGTAAAAGAACTTTAAACGCTTGATTCGGTTTGTTGGAACCTTTGAAAAAATACTCTTACTAGTTCCAAGTTCCAAGCAAATTTATATATCCTGCAAAATATAACTGTAAAGACGTCAAAAGAAAATTACAAAAAACAAATCACTAAAATTATGGTAACTACCTACTTATTGTCGATTAAATTTGTCATTCAACTGTCCACTCATCAAAATCACCAGATGATTTTTATCAAGCTTAACGTGGTGTAGTAATGAGAACCTGGAGTATCGTCTACAAAAATGTGAAAACAAAACAAAATTCTAAAGGTAATCGATGTATCGATATCGATGAGTTTGTGACCTCGAAGTGGCGCAGCACTAGCGGCGGAGCCCCCAACGGCTGCGGTTCTGCCGTGTATCGCTGGATCGCGGCGTCTTGCAACTCGCTTGCATAATTACACACACTACATGTCCAACAGAATGATTGAACATACTATCTATTAGACATTCCATGGTTTATCGATCGAATGACAAAATTAAATTGCATTTCATGTTGCAATTGGAAAGATTTATCTAGACATCTGCATCTTGTAGGAACCTACATAGTTATTACTTACTTATTTCATAAAAAAAAACTCAATCTCATTTATTCCTTTAGATTTTAATATAATGATTATTATAAAATTTTTAATATAATAATTTATTTTTTAATGTCATTGGATCTCAAGTATCATTTGGACACGTCACATTTTATGATTTTACACACACAAGTAAAGATATTCGTGCATATGTCACGTTTGACAGGAACCCCTTAGGCACATTACATGCACACAAATATGTCAAATTACAGTCAGTTTTCATGTTTTATTAGTCTCATTTGTTAAGTTTGCGTCCGTACCAACGAGATGAAGAAACAGACAATTAAATTATTTATTAAAATAGAATCAGATAACAAACCCAAATCAGATATTTTTCCTGGATTCATTTATTTTCGAATTCTGTAGCTAATTTCAATTAATTAAAACGAATTCGTAATAAGTTACTTGGTTAGTACATTTCACGAATTGTGATTTTACACGTGGTCGAGTCATGCTGATGTAATATTTAGTGTATTTCGCTCAGAGTTCTTAGTAGCTATTATTTTTTAATGAACCATAACTAAACTACCTAATATATTAAAGTCAAAAATCTTTATTGCATTAGAATTATTTAAAAAAAGCTTGAAATCATCACTTATTTTATACCTACGAGATACGCTCTTATCACTGTTTTGGACATTTTATCCTTTTTCAAACGATTTCCAAAGGAGGAATTAATACTACCAAATTCATAGCCGAATTCGTTTAACTAGTTTGTTTTTGTCATTGGTAAAAACCACTATACAGTTCGTCCAACTGTATAGAGGATGTTGAGGGTACTCTGATGGTACCTGCAAAGAGTTAAACAATATGATCTCTTTCCATGTTTCATTCAATTTTTTTACACACTCATACCTCTGCACTAGGATTCCCTGTGTCGATGGCATGGGAAATACAGAAACACAGAAACAATTTGTGGTCTCTGGGTTAAAAGATGTTTTTTTCCATGTTTCATTCATATGTGGTCTCTGGGTTAAAATATATTGTGCTCCCTTTCCATTTTTCATTTATTGTGGTCTCTGGATTAAAAGATATTGTGATTTCTTTCCATGTTTCATTCATTTATGGTCTCTGGGTTAAAATTGTGATCTCTTTCCATTTTTCATTTAATGTGGTCTCTGGATTAAAAGATATTGTGATCTTTTTCCATGTTTCATTCATGGTAAAAGACAAAAGCTTTGGCAATCAACTACAGGGTAATTATATTCGTCATCAGCACTGTTCACGTCGTCAAGATCATCAGTGTGACTAACAATCACCTGTGAGTAATTACGTACCTACATAATGTATGCAAATGTTCATTTAATACGATGAAGTTAAGGCGCGGAACCCTTTCCATGCTATCCGTACCAACCTCTAATGTTCCCACTACAGGGACACCGGCCTACTCTCGATAAATAAGAGTGAATGGGCTTTGATCTACCACGGGAGCCCAATCCGGATTGGTAGATGTCACATGTCGTCGAATTTTTGGTTCTAAAACATGCCGGTTTCCTCACGATGTTTTCCGTCACCGTTTTGAGAACGTGGTATTGCGCACATAAATTTTTTCAAGTGAAAAAACTCATTGGTGCACGTGTGGGTTTGAACCAGCAACCTTTAGATTGAAAGTCGGCGTCTATGCCCCTGGGCTACCACGCTCATTCCATGCTAAATACTCGTTTAAACTGCATTGTTAGGGTTCCATATCTCATAAGAAAAAAACGGAATCCTTTTAGGATTACTTCGTTGTCCGTCTGTCTGTCAAGGCCCTTTTTCTCAGAAACGCGTGGAAGTATCAAGTTGAAATTAATATCAAATACTCAATTCTCAATTCTGCAAACTTCTACGCCAACGCAGTTTATTCTCCGTATGTTTATGCCGCATATTTTGACTCTCGCGAGGGAATCAAAATCCTGTGGACCCAGTAGTAGCAAAAAACTATTTTTTTTTTTAATCTGCGTGCTAATCTTTGAAACCGCTGGACCGATTTTGACGGGACTTTCACTGGCAAATAGCTAATACTATTAGGAGTTAACCACGTAAGCGAAGTCGCGGGGAACAGCTAGTTTGTAATATTAGTAAGATGTTAAAAAAATCTGACCCAATCTAATGCATGCGTAACCCTAACATGTAAATTAGGTATGTCCATCTATAGAAATAAGTATCTATACATAGAAATATTCTGAACAAGGAAAATGTCAATTGATTGAGTGTGTTTTCCATAATTCTAGTCATGCCACTTACATATTTTATGTTACATATTATATTACACATCGCTTGTAAAGTCTATGATAGGTCAGGTACCTCCGTCACAACCTATTCATTACCTCGATATAGTTAAATATGTATAAGCTGCGCCCCGCGATGTTATCAGCGGTTGGACTTCCTACGGGAATCGTACATTTTTCCGCTTTTTGTTATACCTAAAGTTTATCTAGGCTCCGCAACGAATAACTCGGTTCGCAAGTTTAAAAAAATTGAGTTGGATAAAGCGGCCTTGTGACTTTCTATTTTGTGATGAGTGCTTTCGCTTGTGGCTATGTATTTTATAATTGAGAATTTTTATACTTGCGAAGGCTTATGAGGTAAATATAATTATTATACCACTTCTCCTTTCGTGTAAGTGGCCTACTCGTCGGAGTTCCCAAGCCGGGTCCGACATCTTAACGTGCCCTCCGAAGCACAGAAGCACTCAGTTCAAATGCCACTAACCCGTTAAAAGCCTTTGCACGAAATTTCTCCATGGTTATAGTTTTTGTATATGTATGTATAGTCAATTCATCTGGGCGATTATAATAAAAAAGGTATTATTGGCGCGTTATTGCCTAATTTCTATTTAAATACCCGACTGCACGGAACGAGGTTAATGTTTTCCGGGCCTATGCGTGTAAGAAGCTATATTATAGGACTATCTTTGGCCTACGCGCGTTGTTACTGTAAATAATAAGTGAATTTTAACATAACATTTCTCAGCTTGGCTCGGTTTTGTAAAATCGTGTTTTAACTGAAACAGTAGTGCAAGTCAAATACCATAAAAGTTGACGGGATGGCGTAATATCAAATTTTCAACATAGTTTATTCTAAAAATCGTTAAATACACTAAATTAATCAATAAATATCCTCGTTTAAAGTAATAAGATATTTCTGGGTAAGCAAGATTCAGTTCAGCAATTTATAGGAAGCTTCAAGAAACATTAGCAATTCAAGAGATTCAAAATTCGTGACTGCGCAAAACGGTCACAGGGTTCGTCGACCCAGAAACTCACCACATAAAGTTGCTTTCTACTTCGTAACGTACGTTATCTGTTAGCAATAACGAATCTACTGACTGCAAACCATTCTTCTAACGCCAACCATCAGTATCAAAGTTACATATATGTTCAGTACTGGGTTTACTAACTGCCAAACCCTTTATTGCCAAACAGACGAATGGAGATATTATAGATAGATAGATGACACTTAATTGCACACCAAATAAAGATATCAATAGCTTGAAAATAGAGCTCTTAACTAATAAAAAAGTTACACAATGGGCGGTCTTATCGCTATAAAGCGATCTCTTACAGACAACCTTTGGATGGATAAGAAGTATTAGAAATGAGTGCATGGCATTGGTGCATCTATATAAAACATAGTAAATTTTAAATAATATTCTTACTTATACTATCCACAATAGACGGAAATATCACAACAAACATACAAAAAAACGGTAAAGTCGAATTGAGAACATCCTCTGTTTTCAAGTCAGTAAAATATAGCCAACCAGTACTCAATATAAACATTTCACATGAATTCTAATTACAGGATTTTGCACAAGGCAGTGCTTCAAGTGCTTCAAGTTTTATAAATATTATATTATTATTAGTATATTAAATATTTTAATACCGTGGATTAATGACTCGGTGATACTTATTTTATTTTAAAGTTTAAGTCTTTGTCTTTAAGTGTCCTTGCAAAGCTTCAAGGACAGGATAATCTTCATTAAACATACAAACACATCAATTATATTGATTTTTATATCTTTGTATGTTTTAATTTTGCTTTGGTATGGTTTGAAAATTAAAAATTAGTTACCTAGTGTTCCCTTGATACATAAGGGAGCACTAGGTAACTTATTTTAAACTTTCTGTGGTTACTCGTGGTTATAAAGTGACGGGACGGCTGATGGCCCACTTAACATCAGTGTTTCCCTCCGCCTATAAAAACAGCAATACGACTTAGGTATGACCGACCGTAGTATGAGTTGCATCTCGTTGCACCCGTCACCCGAGACGGGGTTGATACACAAGGAGCACTAGGTAACTAATTATAAGTTTTCTGTGGTTGCTAGTGGTTATTATAATTTTTTTAAAGTGTCTCTTTTCGTTTTGTCTTTTTGTCTTTTAGTTGTCAAGATCATCACAAAGACTTTTGATGAGAGCTGACTCGAGATGACTCTCGACTACTGGTACTGTTATTAACCACATAATTACTGATATTCAGTATTTCCTGCCTCCAATATAATATCTACTTCAAAAGTTCACAAGCAAAACAGAAATTAAGTCATCCTTAAGACCTCCAAGGCTTATTGACTAGATATCTCAACGTGCACGAAGCACGGAAGTGCTTTCTTTAAATGCCAAAATGGTCTCAGTCACACACTGCCCGGGCGGATATATACTAAACATAGATGATCTGCTTAGAACATCAAGTGAAAAACTCATTGGTGCACGTGTGATTTTGAACCAGCGACCTTCAGATTGAAAGTCGGCATCTATGCCCCTGGGCCACCACGCTGTCGTGCTAAGTGGAATTCCACAAAAAGCGAGGTAGCTAACACGGAGTCAGCACGTGGTCGGCAAGGTCGTATGAGTTTGTGCCACTTGCTCAGCTGCGAAATTAACTTCGACCAATATTCAACTTAGTGCCAGCGTCGTAACTTCGCAATTGCAACAGCGATTCGTCACGTTTGATATTACCGTTTTGAAACAAGTTCTGGGGTGAGTTGGGTCGTTATGTAAATTGTCTGATGTTCTGTCTACTACTCACTATTCAAGTTTTTTCAATCTTATCAATTGGTTTTTTGCACCTTTATTACACAATGCCTTTTTATACAAAAAGGTCTGGTGCTTAGTTCCTTACAGTAAACAATTACCAAAACAGAATTTTAGAAATCTTTTACTGATAATTCGTTGGAAAGCTAGTTTTTTCAACAGACTTCTAGATGTTATCAATTCAGCTGTATTTTTTTATGTTTGTTACCCTTTTTCTCCGTCATTTATTAACCGATTTGGAAAATTATTTGTTTATTTGAAAGGATACGCTTTCAGATTGGTCCCATAGAAATTTTATTGAAATCGGTTAAAGAATTTCGTAGTTAATTCCCCGTCTCGGGTGACGGGTGCAACGAGGTGCAACTCGGATCTGCTCATACTACGGACGGGGAGGACCTAAGTCGTATTGCTGTTTTTATGAGCGGAGGGAAACACAACATCAGGTGGGCCATCAGCTCGTCCCGTCACCTTAATTACGGAAAAAAATGCCATGCAAGTAAACGAAATAGTTTACTTTCCTGTCACTTTTTCTTCGCCCATTGTATACCGATTTGGGTTTTTTTTTTTATAAAAAGTCAAGAATAGTAGGGAGGTAGTATTTCAATTATTGAATTTAATACAATTACATATTGTGAATTTAATACATCATTTAATTGTCAGGTCCTTTTACCTCTATCCATATGATTATTATAAACAAAGTGAGTTCTGTTTGAAAGTATGATTATGATTCAGTGAGTGCACTTGGAAGAGAATAAAATTCAATTGACCAATCAGCTTTTTATTGCTCTATAAAACTTTACTGACGTTATTCAGACGTATTTCAGTTGTCGAGCCAAGTGATATGACGTCTTTTATCAATCGTGGATCGTTAGAGATACAGAGAGTACCTGCCGTAATGAATCTATACAAGCTTATGACTTGGCCTCAGCTCTACGTTCGATTTCCACTCAGGACAAGCATTTGTGTGACTAACATATAATAGATGTTTGTTTTGAGTTACAATATATGTGTGTGTTTAAAAAATACTATAAAAGTATTGTATGAGTAGGTCTGGTTCCCATATTTACAAGCTAAGTCTTAATTTGGGGCTGCATGGCGCTGTGAAATGTCCATGAATATTTATTTATTTATAAACACATCGTTTTAGACATGCCCGAACGGGTGTATTTATATCAAAACGTGTTAAAACACGTGAATTCACAGATGGCGTTTAAAATAAAACAAATGAATCACTTGAAAAGTGTGACGTGAAAACTGTGTGAAATCTTTAAATAGCAATATTGTTTGACATGAAATGGCATGTAATCAAATACCACCAGTGTTAACAGAGCTCCTAATCTAGTGAATTATTATGCACATTGAAGGTTTACTGTAAATTTCAGGGACCCTAGAAAGCTGGACTTTGATTCTGTATATTGCAGTGACGTCTTGTTTTTGTTCGTTCAGATTGCGCGGGAGAGATCCAGTTTTATTTGACGCCTCCTGGTTGATTTAAATTGTTTTAATTTAAGAGGAATGTTATTGCCGTAGGTATATTCTATTCTGTAATACTTTAACACAAAATAAGACAATGTACCCCCGTACAAAGGTGAGCTATAGCGGGCCCTAACAAGAGTTTTCTTTCAGCAAACCTTTGAGGCTAGAGACAAGTGATAATAGTGGTGACAAGAAGATAAAAGAATAATTATCTGAGAGTCTATTAGATACTTGTAATATACTAATACATATTTGAAATAAATACATACATATTATACATAATTCCTATATAAATACTTTGAAGCATAATTTGGTTTCCTATATAAATACTTTGAAGTATAATTTGGTGAAAATGTATGATCCACCGGAAAACATTTATTTAAAAGAAAAATTATTGTAAATTTTTGTGATGTTTCGCCATAACTTACCATATAGTGAAATAATAGAGCGACTAGTGGCGATCTCATTACCGCAACTGCTTTTTCACAAATAACTCACCTACTCGTACCTTACGCCTTCTTCCTTATAGTTCCTGCATCATAACTTTAAAATAATTAACGTTTTGGGTACATGAAATTAAATTTAATTCGGTTGTCGTTTTCTGTATTTTATCTAGATAAAAACTGTCCCTATCCCAAGCGAATCGGGTTAGAAGTAAAATGTTTACGTGTTACGTTATGCAAATATTTTTTACGACTCAGGTCTTCCCCTACCAGAGTATGAGAAGATCCAAGTTGCATCGCGTTGCGCCTAAAACTAAACTGTCACCGATCTACATACTGACAGGGCAGAGAGTTGTATAAATTCATCTAATCAAGCTTCGGTTCCAAAATATAAATGAAAACAAATTACAGCGAAGTTACATTGACAATCGCTCGTATCAACGACCATGAATGCATAAGGTTATTTAAGTGGGATGGGTTTGTTAGTGGAAATTAGGAACTGGTTTTTATGGTATTTTTTTACGAAAAGCTGATGTTTTTGTTTAAGTTTGCCTAAATCTTTTGGTTTGTAACGTCCTTTTTTAGTACTAACTAGCTGTTTCAGAGATTTAGACAATTCTAGCCTATGTTACTCCTTATAACATCAGCAAGACAGCTAGACAGCTGATGTTATAAGTCAGACGCCAGTGAAAGTCCCGTCATAATCGGTTCAGCCATTTCGGAGATTAGCCGGAACAAGGAGACAAACAGACAAAAATTTTCAAAATTGGTTTTATGTTATAAGCTCCGTATATTGAAATGCATTCAGTAAAAGCTGTTCGTTTGACATAACAAATAGACACTTCCATTTTATTTGATAGATTTCATACGCCAACGATATGAATTGTTTGGTATATCGATCGCCGCTCGTAAAGGCGTAAGATATTACTGAAATTTTATTAAGATTTTTTCGATCGACCTTTACTTAGATTATGTCAATAAAATGTGACATTTGAAGGGTATGCATTTTTATTATATGTTCATGTTTACGTACAATGAGCCAAAGGCAAAAATATGCAAAACGAATTTACATATGTTCGTCGCATAAAAACCAAGCATTGCTTTTATGTATATTTGTCGCCGTGCATAAAATATTTTTTGCGTGAGGTAACAAAACTTGTTACCTTTGTTTATTTGATTTTTTGATAAAACGGTAAGCTTCACTTACAGAGGCTACGAGAGAGTAGTGGTAAAACTTTTACTTTCCCGGTGAATCAAATTCAAATATCTGAACATTAAAACTGGCTATAGCTCAGTTGGTACTGGCTCTGCCTTTTGCACTGTAGTTCATGGGTTCAATTCCCAAGACAAACATTTGTATGACGAACAATATGTTAAAATATGTGAGCACTGTGAGATGTTCTTGGATATTTGTTTATTTAGTATTGCATCACCGAAAATGTTACTATTACTTGATATGACTGTACATTGGACTGAAAAACTCCTCATACTCGGAAGTGACTCAGAAAATCAGGTCACGCATCCATCATTTATGACGGATTTGCCTTCCGCCCGGGATTACGCTGTATATAGGAAGTAGTTTGGTATAAAGATAGGATCGGAATTAGCTAATTTTGTGCCAGTGCCAAATTGCAAATTCCTACTTTGTAATATAAAGCCAGTCAGCCAGTTTTCTCTGAACTGCAAAGAACCAAAGATGATTCAAGTGTTGGCGGAAATGAAAGGTCAAACAGAATTGGACACGCCAGTTGCCCCTGAGTACGCGCAAATAACTTCGCGAAATTTATTATTGATATAGGTAGGTAAAATTGACTTCCTACAACATTTATTTTAAAACTTAAAATATTGTAATTGAATAAAAAAACCAGAAGAAGATAGATGAATCTTGTAATATTACACGCTTTTTAAGTTCAACGTTATTAAGAAAAACCAGATTTCTTCAATCTAGACATTTCTTTGAATTTTAACCACTCCCCCGAGAAAAAGTCGTGTTAGAAAATTTATGAAAAATTTTCGCAAAAAAAGTCGTGTTATTATTTTTAACCGACTTAAAAAAGCACCACAAAATTATTTGTATTTTCATCGATTTATCTTTTCTCAATTGCGGACCAATTTAGATGATTCATTTTTAAAATGGCATATTTCTTATAGCAATTTCTTCTCTAAGGGAGGAAAATAAGGGATGAACGTATTGAAGCTCTTTGATTTTAAAATCTTTCAATTATTAATAAATCTTTATAATATATTATAATACTTATACCAATATCAATTGTGATTTAGGTACCATGAATAATTATTTTTATATATTTTAATGTTAATTTGATAATATCTTACGTTGGATTATAAGGTGTGGTGGCAGTAGGTACTTCTCTGAGTGAACTTGGTACTAGTTCTACTGCTATTTTAAGTTGATATTTTCGCACCACCCCTGGGACTCCGAGGGTAACTACGGACGTGAGCAACATGATCCTAATCGGCGGAGAAATAGCGCAACGAACATACAAAAAGCGGAATTGTCAACCTGTTCCTTTATCGATTAGAAATTCAATTACAATAGGATGAAACTAGAGTTCGTAACGATTTACTCAGGTCGGGGAATAGATTTGTTATAAAAATATAGTTGACATAATCACCGGCCTTGGCCTGCTTTTATGGCCTATCATTTCCTAGACAGTTGGCCAGATTGTTGAATCCTTGATTAATAATTTAAGCGGAGACTTCGGATCGATTCGCCGCATAATATTGTATGACAAAATTGTTTGTATGCAGATAGTTTGACCTATATGTTCAGACTATCAAAAGTAGAATAACGCGAAAAGGAATTAGTGTCCAAATATGCAATAACACTTCACAATGACAGGATTGGGCTAAAGCCTGATCAATCTCGCTTGTTATGAGAAAAGCTATGCAGTGGGATCTAATGTTCCAGGTTTAATGATACAGGTCTTCTACGGACTTGAAAACCTTCCCGTGTTTCCGTAACTAAGCGGCAGAGGAGGACACCGTGGGGTTTTAGTGGGTCGAATCTCACATAACCGCTGTCTCCTCGTGGCAGGGATGGATGCGAGTGCATTATCCCACATATTAAAAAAATGTCTTCTCTGATACGTTCTGTACGTATCAGAGAAGACATTTTTTTAATCTGCACCAGTCCACAAAAAACTACCCCAATACTTGTCTACGTGCGACCTCACAAGTATACCCTTACGTTGTGACCCACATTCGAAGGTCACAACGTAGTGGTACCTATACTTGTCGTCCTTGAGTGTGTAATCAATGCTTGTTACATTACAGCTGTAGCACAACTAGAAAAGGGTAAAAATCGGACACTTTTCGGAGGATGTAAATCTACACTAACATTATAAAAAGGAAAGATTTGTATTTTTGTAACGAATAAACTCAAAAACTAATGGACAGATTTCAAAAATTCATTCCATTATCCCTTAAGTAACATAGGCAATATTTATTAAAAGAGAAAAAAATAGAGGTCCTTACTAAAACTCGAAACTGAAGAAAACATGTAACTGAAGGTGTAAAACATAATTGTCAATCGCATGCGCTGCGGAAACTAATGATGATAGAACAAAAAAAAACTTTCTACAATATTTAAAAATATATTATTATCTATAAAAAAATCGCGATACCATATGTCGAACTATTGTATTAATACATTGTATTAATCCATATCTAAATAAATCATTTCGTATTCAAGACTGTTTCAATACCTGTAGATTACTTTTTAAATTATTCAAATCAGACATTCCATTCAAAAGATATTTACGAATTTAAAAATACGTAAAAAAATTGTCCACTGTCATTATAATATCACGTGCAAGAGACGTCCAGCACGTAATACGTAGGCAATACAGATATATAGATCTTAATTAACGGTTCCACAAGGTCACTGGAATACAGTTCCAAGCATACCATTTTTGCCTACGTGCGTCCTTTTGCGTATCACAACTCCAACCCTCTGACCTACATAGGGTCCTCAGGTTTGACCTCGCCGCAAGGTTACTTTAAAAAGCCCTATTTTATTTTTGCAATAGATATGAGGGCTGTTTCCTTTCCTGTTAGGTCTACTATTCATTCAAGGTCTAATTGTCTACGCGCGTCATCCTACGTTCGTTATTTAAACCGCTGACCTAATTCCACGGGTCCTTGGAGGTGACCTCAGGATCACGATAACGCCACCAAAAAGGCCAACTCATAATCGAAAAGGAGGATCACTGATATGATAACTTATCAATAATTTACGACGCAGGTTTGTATACAAACTATCTCATTTTGATAAGTTTGTATTAAGATAACTACTACCGAAACGTATTAGAACTTTCTAGAATCTAAAATTTGCAATCGGGTATCTAACTAACTGTTCTAGATTATACCTCCTAGTCCGAGAATAGATAGTCAATAGACTATTGACTACCTACTACAATATTAGTGGAACTTTTATGATTCCAAAATAGTCCAATTTATAAAATTATTCTTTTTTGTTTTTTTCAAGGTGTTTCGTTACTTAAAGTCAATAACAGAAAGTTACACAACTTTTGGTAACATGGTATATATATTTTGTAATTTTATAAGTACTGTGGCAATTCATTTTTTTATTGAGAACCTACTTCAGTTGCATTCACAATGTATTATTCGGGCGCCAATATGAAAGCATCTTACTCTTTTAGCAATAGAATAGTTAACATAAGTTGGTACCTAACACCGAAATATCCGTCCCCATCAAACACCTAGCGCACATAAATTTACTTAATAAACAGCTTACATATCAGATAACTGATACAATCCATCAACATAAAAGATTGCCCGCAAAAAGTAGCCTGTATTTTTCCATCGATCCGGTGCCTATAATTTTCCGAGCCTTCGAGGTCGTTGGCATCGCGTCGTGACGTCATTATTGCCCTAGGACAGGGTAGGGCGGCAGGGGCGAATGGGCGGCAGGGGCGGGTGGGCGGCCTTTGAAACTGGGTTAGGTTAGTGGCTTTGCCTTGTGCGTAATACTGGGGTTTATCGATTTTTATGATGTTTTGTCATGAAAATTCGTAGCATAACTGAAAAATTTTAGGTCCGTACCTAATACTCATTCTAATACAATATCTGTGAAAATAATTCCTTAAAAGAGCCGAGCTCTTTCCTTAGCCCAATAAAATAATGTAAATCGTAGTTACCGTACAAACTTTGCAGGATATATATATTGTACACTAAAATATGCCCCGAAGTAACTTGTCTTGGAGAGTTCTTAATGCAGTGCCATGTTCTTATCTATGAGGCTTTTTGTGTGGGGCTTTAAGATAATGGCTGTGGTTGCCAGAGGGATACGGACCTAGAAATAAAAATTTCAAATGCACATTCTCATTACCGACTATTTAATAATTTGTACGCAACTACGAAAAGCAGAGAGAGAGCAGTGACAACATAACCGCGAAAACCAAAAGGCAAAATTTCAATAAGGATGTTTCTGAAATAATATATATTTATTTTAAGAAAATTAAATAATGGGTTACTTTTGGTTCAAAACATAAATATGGTCTATGTGAAATATCAGACACATTGCAACGTGCTCTAACGTCACGGGAAAATACAAAAATGTGGAAATTAGTGTCACCTCAGGCAAGTTCAATGACACGTTATGTGACTAACATAACAATAGATTTTGTAGGTACATTGTTGGCTAGAAGTGACAAAGCGGTACGAATCTTAGGGAACGAATGGATGTCAGACTGCCTCAAACTATTGAAATAAGTATCCAGCATATATATATTTAGTATATCTATGTATACGTCGCAAAACTGTAATCCCTTGGATTTGCAATGCGTAGTACGAGTAGTAAGTCCAGATGTTACCTGATAGTGGCAAAATATTGTTATTATGTACAACAGCGTAGGCATTTTGCATTTTACCCAAAGATAATAATATCCTGCAGCTATCTTAAGGGCCGCCAAGCTATGTTTATGGGACATTATTCTTACCCGCGCAGTTGACTATCCTTTGGGAACCATACTTGTTTCCGAGATAGCTGTTCAATTCCATATTATAATCTATCTCTATGCCAAACTTCATCCAGATACATTCGGCCGTTCAGGCGTGATTGAGAAACAATCATCCATCCAAACTTTCGTATTTATGTATTATGTAGTAAGATGACAGTACTTTTATGGTCAGTTATTTTGATTTAACAACCAAATTATTGAACCGATTTTGAGATTAATTCTATGGGACCAATCTGAAAGCATATCCTTTCAAATAAAAAAATAATTTTCCAAATCTGTTGACATCGGTCCAAATGGCGGAGAAATTAGTGAAAATACATAATATATACATGTATATATATTCAGTGGAACATAGAACCTCCTCCTTTTTTAAAGTCGGTTAATGAGCTTCATTGAAACTTCTGACACGAACGAGGAATAAGTCACGTAATAAATTATTGATAAAACTCCAATACCTACCTATTTATCTAATCAATGGCACCACAAATATTTATCACGTGTATAAATTTAAGATACTTTACGATGACTATTTATCTCCGCATTTCCGTATAGCATAGAACTCTTTTAGTCTAGTCGCTTTTATTCAAGAAGTCTTAATAAGAATTGCAAGTAAAAATCTCCAGTTTCAAATATTAGGTATATTGATTCTACACAAACATATCAGAAGAATTTCATGCACAAAATGTTTCAATGTGGTTGCTTTAATCGTGAAATTGATTATAACCACATTTTGCGAGTGTTTCTTGAACGAACAAAGAAACAATAGGTTGGTTAATTATTAAATTCTGATGCCGTTGCTAATTCGAGGAATTGCTTAGATAAGATAATGATAATCTATTTAACCTAATAGGTTCTGATTTGGATTCAATCTCGAGCTAGGGCAAAATTAGACACGCATCAACACAACCACACGTTTCCTGGAGCTGGAAAGGCGGAAATGAAATAGTATATAAATATAATAGCGCCCCATTAAATTCATAGTTAACGAACTAAATGATTCATCAACATAAGTCACTATTCTTGGCTGGCGCAAGTGTATTTCCTATTGCGTACTTCCTTCCCTGCAAACCTGAGACTAGTAAGCTCATATAAAAACGGAATAAAACTCGCACCTTTACATTTTTTTGTGCCCTGCTTGCTCTATGATCCCCTGTGTTGCAGGTGTTATGGATACACGCTAGCACACAACACAAACATCCAAAACTCGAGAACAAACATCATGCTCGTCAATCACATAGTGTTTAGGCCTATCGGGGATCGATCTCAAGTCACTTCGAAACCGTATAGTACAGTTTTTATATGACGTTGTGACGGAAATTTCTGAAGGCCCACCTGGCGGTCAATCAGAATAAGACTTGGATCTTAAACTGAGTTGTATTCATTCTGCTGCGTCCATCACTCGAGAGACACTCGGCGCATGAGACGTAACGGGGAGATGTTACGTCTCATGCGCCTATTATTTTACCAGCACCCACACCCTTACACCGGGACACAGTAATATGAGCACTACTGCTTGGCGGTATTTCACTCCACACGAACTTGGCACAAGTTTTACTACTACTTTTGGTTGTTCCTTTCGCACCACCGAGGGTTTACGTGTGGGTACTCTCTTAGCGACGCGGGCAACTTGGTTCCCGCCTGCCAGACGCCAATTTTAGTAATCTGGACGTAATCTACCGAACTAGGCATTACATCGTCCACAGAAGATATCATTCTTGCTATAGATTAGCTCCGATAAAAGTAGTATTTTCTTGTAAATACTTAATTAATCGGGATAATAAATCGATAGTATCAATCGTCGATTTCAATTGAAATATGATAAAAAATATGATACTCACACAAATGAAAATAGGTATTTCCTTAAACGATCTGATATACAATACTAACTAAACGACATGAAAACAAAGAATTTTTTCTTTTTGTGTTTAATTGGTTCTAGCCATGGTAAATGATATGACTGATAGATAAAATCAATACTCAATACAAATATATAAAATTGAAGTGTCTTTTTGTAATATCAATAAAACAGCTTTTTACTAAATGCATCTGAAAGTTAACTTAGAACAAAAACACATTTTTTTTTAATATTTTTCTGTTTGTTCTGGCTGATCTTTGAGACGGCTGGACCGATTTTGACGGGATTTTTACTGGCAGATAGCTGATGTTATTATATATGAAGTAAGTTAGACTTGTGATTTAAAAAAAAGAGATCCACGACATAAATAAATAAATTCCACGCGGGTGAAGTAGGTGGTAACAGCTACTAACCACTTTATTGCGAGTACAAACAAAGGAAAAGTATCTTGTCTTGTCACTTAAACCACAAACATGTTGTAGGAAAAATACTCACCCAGATGTAAGTTTTAGCGTTAGTCATTCAAATTAAATTATCATATTTGTATGAACTAGTGGAAAACGCCGCATCCCAATCAAAATATTTACCCGCTAAAAGGGGGGCATCGCGCATCACAAAAAGTCCGAAAAACATGTCTGAAAACTGTCTGATTCGATGTATTTTTAGCCAATGGTAGTATAAAACGATTTGGGGTAGATTATAGATGGTGATACTATTTTCAGTATTTTTTGGAGTTTTTTTATATCCCTAATGTGACGGGACGTGCTGACCGCTGATGTTAAATGGTTACTGCCGCTCATAGAAAAAAGCGACGTATAAGAAAACCCAAATTGTATCGCGTTGCGCCTATCGCGTTGAGAAGGGGATGTAACGTCTCATGCGCTTGTAATTTCACCAACATCCACACCCTTTAGACCGGAACACAGCAATGCGAGTGCACCACTGTGTGTGGTGACCTTACCAGGTGTGGTAACAGTACTTCTCTGGACGAACTTGGCACAAGTTCTATAGCCAATTTGGGTTGCTTTTTCCGCACCACCAAACAAATGCGCTGACAAAAAAAATATCGGAATGAAGAGTTACACAACATTCGTGTTTCATTTAATTTATGTTTTATACAAAATTATTATTTATTTATGTACTATAAATACTTACACATGAGACATAATAGCTGCATAAATATGCAAATCCATGTTATTCCTTATAAATATGATGTATGTAATCACATATCCGGTGTAGGTATATGATAAAATCACGTGGATATCACAAAGGATATAAATAGCATCAACCATCCATGACTGAACATCTGAGCCGTCAAGGATGAATGCGGTTGATCTGTGTAAGGTTGTGTGACCCATAGCTAGTGATAAAGCATGCCAGTTCAATGGAATGTGGGCTTTTTTAGTATTTAGCTAGATTTTAAGCAACTAAAGGAACTATGTTCAAATATAAATTAAAGAAATGGCTTATCAGTAAAGTTCATTAAATAATTAATTAATACTTTGATGCGGTTTAGCTCTTATCTTAAACTAGTCCCGTCAAAATGACAACAGAAAAAATATTTTTTTTCTACTCAATTTCAAGAAAATTTAGTAGTGGGAGGCCAAATTCAAAGTTATTAATCGAACAATCCTAAGAAAATGATTATGTTCGATACAGTAAGTCAGGACGCCATAAGCAGCAGCATACTTCAGTGTGCAGTCATACAAAACCATAACAAGATTTTGCATCTGTACCCAAGGTTTCTTTTCTTTTTTTTGATGTGAAACATATTATACATTGGCACACCTTGGCAGTAAAAACAACTCGTATGACGTGACGACAAACGGTATGACGCCCTCTTACGTCATAATGTTTCACACCTGCCGGCGTCCCGGTACGCCAACTTCTTTGAAGTAAAAGCTTGAAAGCTAAAGTACACCTGTACGGGGGGCAACAGATTGGGGTGTTAAAAATATTTCACACAACCTGAATAAGCCACTAGCATTCGAGTTACTCGCCCCGAGTAAGAACACCTCTATACGAGTAATAGGTACCTACTTTACTTTAGGCATTTAGATCTCGCATGTCCTCAACATGTGGAGCCTGAACCGCAGCAGAAATAAGTTTGTAACCTGACCACAATGTAAACAATAACGACAGTGCAAGATAACACTGGAAAAAACAACCCTAAGCAGGTGCAACGAGTAGAAGATATTGTACTTTATTTTAATGAAGATATTTACTTTATTTTTATGAAGATATTTTACTTTTAAGGATTTAAGAGACATGCATGATGATCACGATTTTCTCGAGGGATAATTAATCTCTGCATCTAAGGATTTTTGCCATGCTATCCTCCTGACTTTATTTTATGTGGATTGTAACATCAAAAATGTTATGCATTATTTAGAACACACGAAAAAAAATATAACTTTGGTACAATATATTTTTAGAAATAAAACATAGGTTTTAGGATGTCTAATAAATATAATTATCAAATACTCCGATTTCCAGCAATAATAAAATTTCACATCAAAAAAAAATCAATAGTTATCAAACTCACACCATACTTATATTTACTCACGGGTTAAATATCGAGTCAAACGAAATCTTTAATTTTCCAATACGTTTATTAATTGAATTACAAAGTATTCAAATTTTAATAGCTACTGAATTATTTAATGAACTTTGTCTAGTTTCCGCAAAAATAATGTTTAAGCGGAAACGTCTACTACAACCTAATTATAACAGAATAATAAATATCTTAAAATAACTTACGACGATTGCAAATTTGACAGCGGACATGATCAGCCCATGATGTGTAACATTTGTCACACCACGCCAATTTAAAACAATAATGTTTAAAAATAGCCTAGAATATCAGACCGTACGTGGTAACATCGGCATTGAGATTCAATCGGACAGCCACCAAACTGGATTTAACCGGTGTGTGTTATCGAAACAAATCTATTGCTTGTTTGAGTCGCTTCTGTTTTGCCACAAACGGTGTAATTGGACGCAAACGCTGGAAATGAATGAAGACCAGAAAAAACCGACTTACCGACTTCACTATCCGTATTTTTCACACATCGTGGCTTAAACTATTCAATAATAAGGGACTGATTTAAAGCTCGAAGAAACACACTTTTAATCATTCAACCCTTTTGCTCGCCGTTTCGAGTCGTTTTAGAAACGAAACAGCCAAATCGTATTCAAGGTGCAAAAAAAAAGTAACAGGGAACCAAAATACGCAATTTTGTTTACTTGGGCTCGTTTAGCAACCAAACTATTAAACCGATTTTGATAAAAATCGTATGGGACCAATCTGAAACTTAATTAAAAAAAAAAAAAAAAATGATAAATGACCTAGTTCTGAAGTAAAAAGTATTTAAAATAATACACACAGATTGATTACCTCTTCCGTTGGAAGTCGGGTAAAAACAATAAGATCGGTTCCATGATTAATGGTATTAATGGTTAAGAAAACCATACAAAAGAGGTTAATTTATATTGAAGTGGTTTTGAAAGATTTTATTTACATCATTTCGAATCAAAACTTTCTTTACATACTTTTTCAATTGATTACTTTATGGGTAGGTTATAATAACTGACCTATATTTATTAGATTACCCTTATAGAGTAAAGGACTACCTAAAAGTAATACTATATTTCTAGTATAATTGTCGTTTAAATATAAAATGTTTTGAATAATTCAGTTCTAAATATATTAGACAATAAAAATCTATCCCATCCTGAATACAGAAATTACTGAACTGAAATAGAACAAATTGCATTTCTCTTGACTTGGGATTGGAACACGACTTCGTTAAACCAGAAAACTCAATTGAGGAAAATGTCATCGGAAAAAGCTTTTGAAATGGTAATCCTATTTACTCCAGCAAGAGTTCTTAATATAAAATATTCCTGAGTAATTAAAATGTGTAGCGTCGGACCTTTAACTCGTGACTAAAAATAGGGGTGTTGTGTATGTTTGTTCATACGGTCAATACCATAAACATATAAATTTATAATTTCAATCATAACACCAGTATTAGGGGTCCAGTTGCTGGCGTCGGTAGGTGTGTACCCTTTGATTCCCTACACGTACCCCCTGGGTGGTGCTAAAGGAGCAACCAAGAGTAGCTGTAGAACTTGTGCCAAGTTCAACCGGAGAGGTACTGTCACCACACCTGGAATCTGCCGCCAAGCAATAGTGCTCGCATTATTGTGTTCCGGTGGAAGGGTGTGGGTGTCGGTGAAATTAGATGCGCATGAGACGTATCATCCCCATCTCGGGTGATGGACGCAGCAGGATGAATGTAACTCAGCGTAAGACCCAAATCTTATATTGAATCGCATTACTGTTGTCATGGGCGGGGGTCACCACTTACCACCAGGTGGGCCCTCAGCTGGTTCCGTCAAATTTTCAAATAAAAGAAACCACTTGGAACCATAGTAAAAATTATTTTAGTCAAAGGCTGCATCGTGTGTATAAATTGCTGTTTATTATTTGACGTCATCAAGTGATAATCATTGATGACCACTTTAGATCGTGACAACAAATGAATTAAAGCATTGTTACGTCACCGGTCGGTACATAGACTTTCAAAGGACACAACAAATGTTATCGATCAAACGTTAATTTTCAAAAGATTACTTAGATGACAAATAAGCTTGTGAATTTGTACTCCACTCTTGCAGGACCTACTTCGCTTGTATGTACTGTTTCTGAGGTTCTTGCCTGCTTCTTTCTCTCGGGCTGATGATTGTAATTTGACATACAATTGTGTCCTCCTATATGCGACGCACATTCGATAGTTCAGTGGACTGGACAACTGGTCATTCAGAAACTTTCCATGCAAAAGCCGCGCCACTACTCACCTTCGAACGCGATACTACATCTAGGACCGTAAGACAACACCAAGTTATCTGTGGAAAATGTATGGTACGATTTGTCACGTCATGTCTTTACCCATCAGCAGTGTAATGACAAAAAACGAGGCATTAACTTCTGTGAATCTGCTAATTTTATGAACTAGTAAGAATTAATTAATTAATAATAAAAAAATTGTACTGAATATATGGATCTTAAAATATTTTGCCAATAATCTCGTAGTATTTTTTTACCTCATACCCTACACTTGGATTCCCTATCGCAGGTGGTTCTGTGCTTAGCCAGCGCAGAATCACAAAATAATAACCCATTAGGTAGGTTATTTCGCCGGCAACCACCCTTCCACCGGAACACAGCAATGCCAGCACTGCTGCTTGGCGGCAGATTTCAGGTGTGGCAGTACCTCTCCGGGCGAACTTGGCACAAGATTTTCTAGCTATATACCTCTACGTAAATATAAAGGAAAGATGCACCAAAACCCAGTAGATAATAAAATTACCTTAATTTAATTACGATCTAAAGGACGGTGAAACCTTATATGGCATCACTAGAGTTAAATCTGTAAAGTTATATACTTATTCCTATTTATTTTTCTTTCTATAAATGTCCAATGATAACCCATATTTATATAAGACTTTTTTTAAGAAGAGCGTGTTGGCCCAGGGGCATAGACGCCGACTTTCAATCTGAAAGTTGCTGGTTCAAACCCACACGTGCACCAATGAGTTTTTTTACCTGAAAAAATTATGTGCGCAGTTCCACGTTCTCGAAACGGTGAAGGAAAACATCGTGAGGAAATCAGCATGTCTTAGAACCATAAATTCGAAGACACGTGACATCTACCAATCCGGATTGGGCGCCCGTGGTAGATCAAAGCCCATTCACTCTCAATTATCGAGAGTAGGCCGGTGTCCCTGCAGTGGGAACATTAGAGGCTGGTACGGATATAATTTTGTCAGCGGCATCGCTCGCATTAGTGTAGATTTTTTCTATTCTGTACCCCTTACAAGAGTGTACAGAAATTTCACGATGATCGGTTGAGTAGGTAGTTAAAGCGTGAAAGCGTTACAACCAAACAATCAAAGTTACATTCGCGTTTATAGTATTACAAGGAATACTTCCCGTTTTGACATAAAAAGGAGGCTATGTGTTAAATTTTAACCAAATCCGTTCAGCAAGTATTAAACATACTATTGTACATACACAGTAATGCGAGCACTAGTGCTTGGTGGCAGATTCCAGGTGTGGTGGCAGTACCTCTCCGGACGAACTTGGCACTGCTACTACCGACAAATTATAAACAACATAAATAGGAATGATAACCCCACGTTGATGTAACTCGGGTAACTCTACGTTGATGTAAAAGGATCTCTTAGGACATTCGTTAGACCGCAGTACCTATATAGATTAAATATCTATCACCTAAGCACCTTCCTATGCCTAACGTTAATTCAGCAAAAACTTTTATAACCTCATGTTTGAAAACTTTCCATTGGTAGAGCCAGTTACGTAGGCAAGTCATGCTATATCATGTTGCGAAAAAAACAAACTCATGAAAATTTTCCACTCATAAGTTTATCAATGCACCTACCTTTAGGTGTACTAATTTATTACGGTTCGCAGAACAGTTTGAACGATGAAGATTAATTGGTGATATGCCTATATGGGCCAAAAGTGCCGTAGTGTATTTTGTTATCATTTGTTTGGGATTTTTGATTGTAACGTAACCTTTCCACACTCATACCCACCCCTGCACTAGGATTCCCTGTGTCGCCATTTTGATTCCCACATCCTATATATTAGAACAATAATTAAAACAAAACGGGAAAACCTCTTTCTATATTAGTCACAGGATACCTGCATCCATCAAAGTAGGTACAGACAGTTTCTAAGTGAATTGTGACTGGTTAAAGATTAGTCAATAATCTGAATTGGTTATCTGAAAATTAGACCTCACTTAGGTATTGAGATTATCTTGTACAGAGCCGTTGTAGATATTGTTTTATTGCTTCGGCAAATTTATCAGCCGATGTCATAAATACCAAAGCGAATTTCACGACTTATTAAAATTAAGATTTGTATCAGAAGCGTTTTTAGACAAATTACGATTTTGTGTAGGTACGTTATAGTAGATACCTGCGCTAATTTTACTTCAAAGTTTTTGGGCTTTTCGTACGAGTTTTCATCGACCTAATGAAAAATATAGTTCTTTTCATAGGATAAAGAAAACAAGAAACATTACGAAATCTTATTTGGTTAGCTCCGGTCAAAAATATAGCTCGAAATTGGATGGTCCGATCTAAAAGAGGGTTTTTATATTAAAGGTATGATGGAATATGATTCTGGCTTAGTTTGGTGGATTTTATTGAAACCGTTTCTATGTTCATCCCATCTGAATAATTATTTGAAGAAATTTCTAGAGGCCAACAATATATTATGATATATTGATGGCCTCTTGAAACATTAGTATTATTGAAACGGTAGTACTTCTAAGCGTACTATATCAATTTCAATGAGATTATAGACAACCAAAATAGTTACTTTAACTAAAATAAATGCAACAGTGGATGAGCTGATGAGTTTTGAAATCACTCTGCAATCCACGCAAAATAAATGAGAATGCATAAACAAACTGCTTCTTTATCAAGCTAGATATATCTTTGAAAATTTTATTTTGCCCCAACTAAACTTCATCATGCGCTTTGTTGTAAATCCCGTTATTCAGCTAACCCTCCCTGCATCTGGCCTAAACATTCGGTAGAATTTTCTCGAACTGTAATATGATTGGTCCCTCGTGCTGGGTCGTCGCGAATGCTCCCTCTTTATTGTAGGCAAATTGATCACGAGGCCGATTCGTTTGGAGACGACTTGATTTGAGAACACATTTACTGTTGAAGCGGTTCAGACATAAATAGCGGTTCTAACCAACATTTCAATATGCCAACCTCAAGATGTGAAGGATCAAAGCTAGTTACTATATTATAACCAAATTTAAATGAAACTATTCCGTTGGCGGATACCTACTAACCCTTGCCTATCATGTTCTCAAAATGACTAGCTCAACTTTACCATAAGCATTTATTTTTCTGCTTTGCGTTCTGCTGCGTACGTGTAAGAAAAATAATTAAGTAATATTTTTACCAACAAAAAAGATCCGACTCGAAGGACTAAATATTTGTTTTTAATTACGACTACCTTTTTTTTTTTTTTTTTTTTTTTTTTTTTTTTTTTTTCCGTGGGGAAATGCACTCGCATACCGCCCTGCCACGGGGAGACAGAGCGGTTATGTGGGACTAGACCCACTAAAACCCCACGGTGTCCTCCTCTGCCGCTTATTGGCGGGAACACGGGAACGTTATACACACATCCGCGAACCCGCCGCGGCTGTCCGTTTCCGGACCCATCACCTTGGGCATCTAGTGCCACTCCTCTGTTTGCGACACGCCAGGACACGTGGCGTGTCGCAACCTCCTCGGGGACCAGGTCAGCGAAAGGGCGTCAGACGACCCCGTGTCTAGACGCCCTAGGTCCCCCTGCGACGGGTCAGATCTGTGGCCCCGTCGCCTGCCACTACGGCCGCAGAGGATAGGGAGAGCGGCGCCTCGCAATACCGACACTCCTCTTCCCCTGCGGCCCCACCGCGTCCGCCATCCAGCAGTGGCGACCCCGCCGTGGCCGCGGAAGGTAGGGAGAGCGGCGCACCGTAATACCGGCACTCCTCTCCCGCCGCGGCCCCTAACCTTCAGCTGCGGTGTTGCCCATACAGCACCGCAGCCCGCCTCAGTTGCGGTGCCCCCCATAAGGCACCGCCACCTACTGTGCCGCTCCTATTCGGCTTGGAGCCAAAGCCTAAAGGAGCAGCCCTTCCCGGGTTCCTCTTAGCTTCACCGTGGGTGACCAGGCCACGGTTACTAAGCCCCCCCGCCCCGTCAAGGCGGGAACCCGTGGGGGGGTAATTACGACTACCTACTATTGTTGGCGTAAGTTTATTGTGTATATTATACAATTAGAAATCTTCACACCATCAATCAATCTCAATCGTCCAGTAATTAATTTTTTACAAAATTATAAGCCACTACTACTTCGTATAAAAAAATTGCTCAAATTGCCAACCGGCTGGGTGCCGGGCAACAAATCGAACACTTTATCGCGGATTTAATTACTACAATATACCTGCAGCACGATTTCATTCTACTGCCTTCATCCTCTCAGTTGATCATACAGCAAATTGAAAGAAGGTTTGCCAACCAAGCTCCCTGTCAATATTCCTTAAGCTTTGCATTCAATTTGTTAAGGACCAGACGGTTACTAAAGTGGCTTTATTGGCATAGCGGTGCGTGGAACATTCTCGAACGCGCGGAGGCGTGGCTGCATACTTCCATTTATTGATCTGTGTGCCCGTGACGTCAATACAAACTGATGTTCTATACATAGGTGCATAGTTGTAACGTGCTGTAGAAGATAATGAAAGTTTTGGCTGGCAAAAACTAAAAATAACCCCGGTGTGAGTAACTGATCGTAGGGATAATTTATTTGTTTCATGAAACGTAATATTTGTTTCCATTTAATTAGATATAGAAGCACCTATTACATTTTTGGTGATTTACAGCTGAAAGTACAAGACTAATTTCTCGATTAATTGGGCTTATTATTAATTGGTTTTAAAGTTACGGCATTCAAATTTCAGTAGTAAATTATCTACGCCTTTGAGTCACGTTGTCATCTGGTACTCGTCTAGCGATGTTTACAATAATCGTAGGTCGGTTGCATTTTGGCAATACCGCCGAATACAGTATCGTGGCAAATCGTACCTACATAAAACACGTGATGGGTATAGGTACTACGTGGTACTGCTGAATATTTTATAGCGTACCTACTAGGTACATTACATAATACTTCGTAAAAGCGTTCCTGAAGACCCGTAAGGTTTTCCGAGGTCGTTTCACTCACTTCAGTAGTATCATCAGTACGTGTAATAAAGGCGGGATTTATTTTTTGAACGTTTACACATTCATACCCCTGCATTCCCTAACTATGGTATGGACTAATACCCAAGACCCGAGAACAAATATTAAGCTCATCACACAAAGTCTGCCCCAGCCGGGAATCGATCCCGAAACCCTCGTTTCGAAGGCAGAGCTACTACCTACTAAGCTACCGAGCTGCGTATTGTCGGAAAGAATTTCTGAAAAGTCTACTAGACCTACGAATGCCTAGTTCCTATAAACTAAGTAACGGATTTCCGTTGGTAGATTTCCAAGGCAATATGGTAGGTATATAAAAGATGCATATATTTTTTGAAAAATAAACTATTTACATATTAACGTATAAACGTTTATATGTCAATCTACATACGGAAGTCCGTTAGTAGGATACAGGTGTTGGGTATAAAAAAAAACACGAAGATACTTACTTGGTTTAGGTAATCTCAATTTAAATCTTCTGAGCTCAAACACATCCTACACATTCAATAAAAAACAAAAAATCTTTGGCAGAATTTCAGCCATTAATGTTGTAAGCAAAGATGATCCGAGCTTGATTTACAACATGAAAACAAGTGCTAAAAAAAGTTACTTACCTGCTTTTATGTAGGTAAGTAGGTATCAGTTATAATTATTTACTTAAATTAATGTATGATTTTAAAAACTTTCATACCAATTCAGTAAACTCGGTAAAAAAAAGGTCAGAAAAAAACGCAATGCAAATATGTTGATAAATGTATGTGTAAGGGTTAGTGGAAATAAGTAATGTGTTTATACAATAAGCTTCATATTTTATTGAAAACATCAGATCAGAGAATACGGTGTTGGTTTTTAACAAACATGCATTTGAACCTGCAGATTATGTGTAACATTAAAAAGTGGTAGACATACAAAACTACAGTTACATGTACAGATAAAATTCTGGCAGTAAGTACTACCAACTGGCAGTCCAATAGGCAAACTGTAAGCAAATTTAAAACCTCTCCCCCACCCATCAAAATTTTTATTGAGATATGCCTAATTTAGAATTGATTTAACTATAAAACATACATTATCACTAGTACTAAAATTTCAGTTTTACTGATACATAAAATACTGTTTTTACAAAGCTGGTCCGATCACACTTTCTTAATATTACGTAAAATAAAAAATTTTGAAACTAATTGTCTCATTTATGTGTCAATCAATATAATATAATACTGACAAGTCTAAGCGAATCTGCTTTAAAACATAATCAGCAGTTCACATCGCGTGAAATTTTGCTTAATGCTAATAGGTACATTTTAAATTATGCCTAGAAGGGTCAAATAACATTATTGATTAAGTAGGTATAACATAATTTTCTGGTATAAGAAGCTATGAATAGAAACTTTTGGTAAACAGTAATTCCTGTCCGTGGAAATAATCCAGTCAACTTTATGCACCGACTCGATCAACTCGAAACTCGACAAACAAAACAAAATTTAAATATTTAGAACGTCCACAAACATCGACCTCAGCTAAAATAAATTACAGCACAGGACTTACAGTAACAAATCACAGATACCCTTCGAACTGCCATTAACTAACCTAGACCGCCGGGAAATAGTCCGCAGAGGTATCCCGGCATCAGTGCTTAAACTAAACACAGTCTTGAAATTCATACAATGGCCCTGCACAATCTAATACTGACCTACTACAATCATGCAACAAGCAAACCGAACGTAATCTAAACCGGCTAATCAGTCCGGGTAGACGGTTAGTCAGCACAATCACACCTACTCATCTGGGTGTTCACAATCGGGAACATATCACAGATGCTGTGTCGGCGCTCGCGTGAGGGCCGGTCGGCTCCGGCGGCGTCACAGGTAGGGCATGCAGGCGCCGCAGCGGCCGGCCCGCTCGGGGGACTCCGCGCGTGCCCTGCACACAAGCACCGGTTAACTCACGAGCTGCGCTCCTCCCGACGCGACTCGGATCGCCCGAGCGCCCGCTTCAACTTTTCCACCAACCTGGTGTGGAACTTGTCCTCCCGCGGCGCGTGCGAGTCCCTCGGACTACCCGAGCCCTTGCTGGGGGTGTCGACGCGGAGACTGGCCCGCGACGGCGGTGCCCGACAGTACGACAAGGAACGCATGGCCGGCGCGCTGCGGTGCGGACTTAGTGTCGTCGCCCGGGACGAGAATGCGGGCCCCTCCGACCGCGACTCGGAGACTTTCCTTACGCGGCCGCCGATTCCGACCTTGTCGGCGGACTCCGACGTCCGCCGCGACCGCTGCGAGTTGTAGATGTCCCAATCGTTCTTCACCACTGGCATCATGAACGCCATCTCGCCGACGGTAACGGGGACTCCTTAGTTTTAACGTTTTTGTTGCGATATCACGTCAGGTAGCTGACGAAAATCACGGCCGATCGCGGAAAATAACTTCCCGATCGATTCTTCGCCGGTGCGATATATTCTCACTGAAGTTAAGATTTCGCGTTATTTTGTATCTTTTGTTGATTGATGTAAGGTCAATATTGACTTTTCCGGATGTGAACTATAGCACAATAGGGGAAATGTCGGATTTCACTTCAATGTTATCCACTGGACCGATTAAGGTAGGATGTTCACCCTAGGACGAATTGCGATAGAATGAGGTATTGTGAAAACACACCCTGATTATAAGGAAAATAGTGGCGCCACTGTCGTCACGGCTGAAATCGAAAACTTCGTTTGTCCACTAAATGATTAATCAGTGGACAATTTGCGTCGTTTTATGATACCGCATCACGTTTTCTATCAATCTATAGCCTTAGTATAACGTAATGATAATTTAAGAGATAACATTGTGATTAGGTTTGATATTAATGAGTCATGAGATAAAAGTAAACTATATTTGCATTGTCTGAAGCAGAAATTTAGCATGAAACGTAGTACTGCTACTCGACGACAGATGGCTCTGTTACAACGCCCTCTATCGTCAATACCACGTCAACGCACAAGAAGGTAGTCTACAATGAAGTACTGTACGTCTACCACCAGTTATATTAAAAATGCGCGAATTAATAAAATAAATTTTAATTGGTTTAAGCATTTATATACTATCGCTTTATAAAGAGTAGGGTTGTGTTTACTACATGAGGTGGGTGGTATGCATAATATATTAAAATTTTGTCAATATCATCTCAGATTAATTAAAATGAATAAAACATTTTTTTAAAACAAATTTAGTTTATTAAGTAAAATTATTAAAAAACATGATTAACAATGTTAATAGCTAAATCAACATTAATTCAAGATAATTATTCTCTTGATAACTTTTAAGAAAACTAAAAAATAACATTTTAAAACATCCGTTACCGTGCAATAATAGTACAAATCACGTATTTTCTATCAGATCCTTTACTTAAGGAAGGGTTTTTTCCTATTTATCCTTTAAAGTGATCTTCATTAATGGACATGCTTTTTATACCTAAATAATAATATATCACATGATTATAGGTGGGAAAAACGAACTCTTAACAATGCATAATGTGCTAACTAATTCATTTACTAATTGCTTTACAAAAATTTAGGGAATTTTTAAAAAGTATCAACAAGCATTGTAATATAAAAACATTCAAATGAGAATTCGTTACCACAAATTAGTATTTTTAACGATACCTACTATAAGATACTAAATTACGCTAGATTATATTATAGATAATAAATGCGTATTCAAAAACCGTATTCCGTGAGACCGTATTGAAAAACAATCAACTTTGGACTTGGATAAATCTGACACAAGATCTCTAAAGCATTTTGAATCTATAGTTAATGCTCATTTTTAATCTAGAACGCATCGTGTTTCAAGTAGTCTAATTTCCGCGTAAAACTGGTTTTAGATAATTTTAGGAGACGTGGAAAGAAATTCCCGGTGGGGAGAACAAGCTGCTCTTCTTAATGGGGCCCATGTGATGTCTGCCCTGCGCCGTGGCATGCAGGGTATGCGGAGTCAAGCGGGGCTCTTTACAGCCTCCCTCAGACATCAATGTGATGTCTCTTTGAAAGTTCCTTAAGAGAGCATAGAGATCCTCGAATAACTACCGGAGGGGTTTAGTTGGCTTAAAATTTCCATATAGCCCTGCAGTCTAGGCAGTTCTGGGAGACGGTGTATCTGATGCAGGTTGTTCTTCGACATCAAAGAAAGACCCTGTAGAGTAGACAGTTTCAAACTAAACTGCAGCCGAATTCTACCTCTTGAGCACTCTTTTATTCCTTTCGAACCAGAGAGTTGGATTTGATTCAACTTTAGTTCGGTTTCGGTTGACATTACAGCATTTTGTAGCTGTGAATGTGATGAAGACAATTGACTTGATCTCATTCAATTCTTCGGCACTTGCGGAAGATTATGAATGAATTTCACTGTACACTGGTATTATTTTCCTCTTTGGACCTTTCGGGGTCATAATAGCCGTTCAAGTTGACCATAGTGAGTAGTTCCACTAAATGCCTTTGGTAGCCGCATTCCATGAGTTTCGTGACAACTTTGTGAAGATATTTCGCCAGTTTTTCGAAAAGATGGAATAATTCTTGAAGTTGTACAAAGCTTGTGTGCGTGAAGAATCCGTTTGCCTCTTTCTGTTGCCATTCTCTGTAAGAACCATTACATTAAAAAATTCAGAATTTGTTATATGACTAATAATTTTTCAATATTAGTAAAGAATGCTAAAAATACTGTCTAATTTATGAAGCGTTAGCTAACCAGACAGATGTTTTTCTGTCATTGATTCAAAATTTGAGAATCACTTGTCAAACGACAGTTGCAAAAATCCCATAAAAAATGCACTTTTCAGCTTTTCCCAATTTTCGAATTTTGCCGAAGAATTTCCAAAAAAAATATTTTCTACGAACACAGCGAAACAAAATTAGCCAACGCGTTTTATAATATTTTAAAACGTTTTGCAACTTCCTTTTAAATACGTTTACTTATAAAATCAATATTGAGTAATAAAATATTTTGCAAATGCATATTAAAATACCAGACCAGGCCACCACATACAGACCAGAATATTGTTATAAAAGCCTGCCATCCCCATTAGCAAAGCAATAACTGCTATTTGTAAAGGCGTATTACTAAATACACTGTCCCGCCATTCCCATTAGCAAAGCAATTACTACAATTTGTAACCATTCCTAGTAATAAAGCAATTACTACTTTTTTACAATTACATCCAGTCCTTCCATTCCAAATAGCAATAACTACTATTTGTAAAGACGCACGTACACCCGTTGCACCCGTCACTCGAGACGGGGTTATTACGTTTTGTGCACCTGTGATTTCACCGGCACACACACACTTCCACCCAATAGCGCGAGTGCACCACTGCTTGGCGACAGCTAACCAGGTATGCAGGCAGCATTTTCCTGGGCGAACTTTGCACAAATTCTACTGCTACTTATGGGTAGGCTAGCTGGTAGCTTTAAGTTAAGTAAATTATAGTTTCAAAAGCATGTGCTTAAAATTAAACTGCATTAGTGGTTTAGCATAAACACATCTCAAAACCAAATGAACAAACGTTTAGACGTTAATAACTAATAACTCTCGAATACGCCAAAGTTATGCATAACTTGCAACTTGGAACTCGTACTGCCGAAATGCTTGAAATAGCTCGAAAACTTTTTTCGTATTCGAATACTGCGATTCGATTAAGCCCGTACTACCGATTTTAGTTCTAAAAGTTTAGGGGAGTTTAAGTTTTGGAAGGAAAGGATACGAAATATAGTTTTCAAAAGCTACCAAAACTCTTACTAAGGGTACTGCACACCCAACACCCATGTAAAAACTTTCAAACAAAGTCTCATAATACTCACCCAGCCTTCAAAACTCTGCTAAACTTGAGCACCACAGTGAAAATATCATTAAGAAGTTTCATCACGGGTGTCGATCTATTATTCAACAGACATCTGAACAGGACTTTCTTTATGTAAACCACGTGACACTCGTACAAATCGTCCAAGGTACGGGCCTTCTTGAGATCTGTCTCGAACTCCGTCCACGATGTATGTATACAAGTCGTCACTATATAGTTATCTATGGCTCGTATCATAGACGCCATGACGTGACGGTAGATTTGCACGGATAGATACTGGGGTGAACGGAGCAGCTTTCTGGAATGTTGCCTTGATAGTTTAACTGCAAGTTTGAGACCCTGAAAATATTGAATACAAGTCAGGAATTTATTTTCTGATATAGTCACAGGAACAATACGTGTGCTATCTCCTCGTTCCGTCCAATAAATAGCATTTAAACAAAAGTCAAACTAAAACATCTGAGAATTAAAAATCTCACCTCAAAATCCTCTCCAAGCACCCAGAATATTCTTCTCATTTTGATTAAAAACTGGAACACTTTAGCGTATCGCGACAACGCCTCTTGAGACAGTATGATATTCAAAGGCCAGCTGACTGTGTAAGTTAGGGAAAGGCACTGCAACACGTCTGGGGAGCTGTGTTGGAAGCTGAGAGGCGTATCCGATATCGTGAATGAGAGATTTTCCGAGAATTTGTGCACATCTGAAAGATTTTAAGACATCATGTCTGGCAGCTCTTAAAGTATTTTAGAGAGGCAGTTCACATGCCTTACTATGCTTTTTGACTTTATACAACAGTACTGAGACTTACGCCTACCCATATCAAGTAGTAACTTTAGTATTGCCAGATCCATGTTGCGTCACATCAACCCACAGTTGGTCGGTTAGGGTTGGAACAGACATAAATGTTACAAATAAGACAAGCTAAAACATGAAATCTAACTGTAATTTGACATATTTGTGTGCATTTAATGTTCCTGTAACACGTTATATGCGCATAAATATGTTTCTACGCGTATACATTTTGATTTATTTCTAAATTTTTTAAGTTTAAGTTTATCAGTCTGAGTCATTAATATGGTATAATTATGACGTAATGATTGTCTGACTTTTAAAGAAAAAACATACGTGATATCGAAGAGCCGAGCGCCTTATCCAGTATATTGTGAAGTGTCGAAAAATTCAACAACTCTTGAGGATTCAGGGTCTTTGTCAGCTTTGCAAACAAATTGTGACAAATACTTTTAGAAAACTCTCCGTCCATCAAAAAGAAATAGTCTTTTAAACTTCTCAAATGCTCATACATATCTAAATTGACTAGAAAATATGTCAGTATGGAGTTATTGACCACTTCCAGTTGATAAGTCAGTGGTAACATCACAGATCTTTGTAAACACGCTGTCAATGTAGCTATATTGTCGCAAGTCATTTTGTGATCCTCTTCCTCTGCAGAGTCAAAATGCGCCATGAAGATATTAGAGTAGGGTCGCTTTTTCACTTCCTCCATTATGATTGCTGGATGGGTGTAGCAAGAATTAGACATGTCCAAATCCATTTTTCGGCTGAGACAGTCATCGGAGATGCTTTTCATTGCCTTGATACCGAAAGGATCGAACTCTTCAAGGGAATACGATCCGTCCAGTATATTTAACAGGGAATATTTGTTATTACATTCCTTTAACTCAACTACATCGACACTCTTAGAAGGTGAGTTTTCAGGGCTAGATTCTATTTGTATATCACTAGTCGTTTCAGAATCAACTGTGACGTCATCGACTATGAAGTTAAACCCATCTGACGTCAGATAGTCTTTGTCTAATTTCTTTTCTGACCCTAAATCTTTGCTACATTCGCTTCTTGGGGTGAAAATATCGCTGGTAATAGCGCCTTCGAGAGGTATGTCGGCTGTTGTTGGTGTTTCTAAATCCAGCTAGAAAAATAACATTCTTGGTATATTATATGCCGTGTGTAGATTTAAAATATGCAAATATTTACTGTCTTCGCTCATTTAATACATTTGAGACACTAGACGGCTCAGAAATGAAGTGCAATGTTTATTTATTGACTGTAACTGGTATTAGTGCTAATTCCGCAATACTCAGTTTTCTATCACAACTGTATGTTGCTAAATACTAACCTCACAAATCAGTTGCTAATAAGTAGCTCTGCCTTCTGCGCCGTAAGTCGTGGGTGCGATTCCCACTCAGATCAAGCATTTGTGTAACGAACATAAACTTTTGTTCTGTGTCTGGGTGTTAAAATGTATCATACATTATGTATTTACAAAAACAAATAGAATCAGTTTTTTTTTCAGGTTCTAAGTGAAAAGGAGAATTAGATTTCAATAAAAATGGTAAGAAAAATAATACCCTTGGAAACAGGTCCCCTGGCGTAACAGACGCATTAGGAGTCAATCCCATATTATAGGATGTTTCACCATACGGCTTCAAATTCAGCGTCAAACCAGACCGCTTTGCCACATCGCGTTTCGGACTACACTGGACACTCCTAGTCTCATATTCAGACTCCAAAACCTTTTTCTTATTACGTATCGCCTCTTCCTGAGCAATGTTCTGAGGTTCCCTTTTGTGTAGTGGATCGGCTGCAAGATTGTATTCAACGCCTAAAACTTTGTGTTTGTTTCTAAAAGCCTCCTTTTGAGCGTCAGTGCACGGTTCGGCTATAGTTCTAGGCTTTGGCTCGAGATAATATTCAGCACCTAGAACTTTTTTCTTATTACGCATAGCTTCTCTGAATGGTGTCCATTCAACATTGTTTTCTTCGTCGAAGGAATCTATGTTGATAGCTGGTGCAGCTTTCAGTTTATTGTTATCACTATCGATACCGAACTCATGGGCCATGACTTTTTGTTTATTGAGATATGCCTGTTGCTGTATTTTCTTATATTGTTCATTATCGTATACAGATTCTAGATGGGCCCCGATCACAGTACTAGATGTTTTAGTTATATTTGAATTCAATTCTGCAGGTATAACATTCCCTTGAGAATCCAAATGTTTCTTGTTATCGCAGTTTTTATCATCGTTGCTTTTAGTAACACCAAAAAAACTTTTAGCTACATTGCAGATTGATCTGAAAACATCGCTAGATGAGTGAGCCTTCTTCGTGTTACGTTCTACTTTTGATTCTTTCTCCTCTACGTCCACCATGACAACAGAACTAATTGATTCAGTCATGCTATTAGGAATTTCTGACTCTGGATTTTTAATGTCATCAGAATCTGTATTATCTACTTCATCATTTATTTGGCTATCCATACTTTGTACAGACATAATCATTTCTTCATTCCTCTGATGTTCTAATTTGAGTTTTTCTCGTTTGAGATTTCGCTCCTCCGTGGATAGCAGTTGCATTCGACTCTGGTCTAGTTGCAATCGTTTTATCTTCCATTCTGTGTGAATCTGCTTCTTTTCAACTTCCATGTTCAGTTTTGAGTAGTATTCCATTATTTTGTTCCTGTAATTTAAAGATTTTATTGTTAAAGTAAAATCGAAACATAGCAGAAGCAAACGATATCTATAATTCGTCGTATAAAAACTACCTTTCGTCATCTCTTAGCCTGGAATCCACCTCTTCAGTGGCCTTATCACCAGCCGCTTCGATTTCAAATCGCTTTTTGTCACGCTGCTTAGCTTTCTGTTTTGCGGCTTTTGCTTCGGCCATCGCCGCTTCGAGGACCCTGAGCGAATGTTGTTTTTCAACTATTATTAGCTGAGCCAGCCTTTTACGCTCGGCTGAAATAAAACATTGACCAATTTCAGGTTTATTTTACAACCCTTTATTTTTAATTGTTATAACAGCGTTGTGATTTCCCCATTGACTACAAGAATGGACGTTTCGTAATCGCAGCCCAATTACGAAACATCCATTCTTGATATATATAATGGGCGTGAATATTTTCTACAACAATCATTCAATATAATTCAAAACTCACCAACAATCTTTTCCAAAGTTTCCGCCTGTTTTATTGTAGCAAGTTCAGTGAACGCTTTTCTCTCCGCCTCTCTTTTCAGCAGAATTTGATCGAACGTAACCAATTCGCCGGTGACGAACATACATCGAGTTCTATACACGTTTAGAAGTTGCTGTTGTCTTTCCAACTCCTCAAAACTGCAGCAACATTTCACGGAAGGATGGTCTGACGATATGAGAAGGACTAGAGGATCCTAAGGGAACAATGAAGATCTTGTAACTCTGTAACTAATATCATAGAATAACCTAATAGATGGTAAGCGCATTTTATATTTGACCTTGAGACATGCAATCAAAAGCAGTAATTTACACCAACCCCCCCCCCCCCCCCCCCCATTTTTAAAAAGAACTGGTAACGAATATTAGCCACATAAGAGCTGCACAAATAGAAATTTAACCAATCCCTTACACAGAGAAAGGCTTAAGAATTGTCATTACGGGCAATACTCAGCGATTTTCATCTCAGACTGGCTATCTTAGTCCGTTATTTTACACATTAAGCGTGAAAGCAAAGAAAGATTCTCTATGCCAACTTTATAAATTGTAATCGCCAGTATACACGTAGGGCGGGTTTAATGACATCGGCGTTATGATTGGTTAGCTCTAAAACGCGGGAATGGTCATCCAATGATTGTCGGGTGATGTTATTGAACACGGACCTGGACATAGACTGCTGTTTATCCCAAAGCAGGAAGATGCAGGTTGACACATCGGTACTTACGCTTGGATTACACAGTTTCAGCAACCTGAGGGACTTTCCACAAAGCAGTATGAACTTTGCGAGTGATCTAAGAAAGTCCGGTATGGCCACGCTCTGCGTTATGTGGAACCCTTTGTCCCAGTATCGTTTGGATTTGCAGTTCACGTACTGGGAATCCTTTCTGATGAAGAATTCGTGGTATCTGTCGTCGAGTTCGCCTTCGAATATAAACTTTTCAATAAACCTGAAAGGTAATTCGTATTTCGTAAGCTTAGAATTCTAGAGGGGCCCGGAAAGATATTTTTGTCTCAACTATTTTAAAAACATTTTGTTCCTCAATAAGTGCGCGTTAAAAAGTTATTTTCTCTATTAAAGCGGGTAGTTAGTTTGAATTTGGAACATGCATTTTCTAATGAATTGCACGCGAGGCGTTCGTAGAGATCAAATGTCAAAGCATTGTAATATTGTATGAATAAATAAACAGGCCGGTATGAAAAAAAAATTAAAAATAAATGAAATTATGAAATAATAAATTAAATAAAATAATAAATGAAAAATTAATAAACGTAAACGATTTGTCCGTGAACTCTAGGCGGTCTAGCTAGATACACACACACACATACAATATATAGATACACATACACAAACACACATGCTTAAATTTCGCCTTTATAATACCGGTATTATTTTTTTATTATTCTCGTATTAAACTTCTAATGCGGTTGAAAGTTGATGGAAATATTATTATAATTCTTCGTAATAAGCATCTACCATATCTATCTACCATACATACAACTTTTTTTTGAATAAACATTGATTTGATGATGTGACATCCCACCTGATGTTAAATTGTTACTGCCGCCCACATATGATAACACTTACTTGTAGTAGACTTTACAGACTGAGAACAACGAGTTGAACATAGTGAGTGCAGTCCTATGATGGGTGACCAGTGATATTTCGTTGAACAAATACGACATCAGCTCGGCGCCATACGGAAGCGAGGAACTTGAATCTGATGGAACATTGTGATAATTAGTTACATTACGAGTTATGCCACCCTGCCTTCCAATTTAGAGGTTCTGGGCAAACTTTGTGTGGTTAGTGTTAAGTTTGCTTTGTTCTCGGGTCTTGGGTATTAGTCTTGTTATTACATGTTTGTCCGTGCCACCTGCAACACAAGGAATCCTAGTGCAGATGTATGAGTATGTACATTATGTATATTAACAGATTACTGAAGATAAATTACCATGGTAACATTGTAATTATTGTGATCTTTTAATAAATCTGTGGATAGATAACGATGTTGCTATGGTATCCAGTCATCTGTTACTTAATTATATGACTACTTTGGCTGATATCCCTATATATAATTAAAAATCCTAATACAGTGCTCTCAAGAAGTAATATTTCTTTCCTAGTCGCGAGAGTAAGTTGCCGACTCTGTGTCGTGGTTGTTAAACCGTCTCGAGACCTCCTACAAGGCTTACACACTGGAATAGCCGCGACCGACACCGTAACGTGCCCTCCGAAGTACGACGCTCATTTGAAATGCCACTAAAGCCATCCAACTCCTGACCCAGCGGAGAGCTCCTTACCTTAGATAATATTAACTCACACCTATGTTTGTATTTACACTGATGTCGTGGTTGTTAAACCGTCTCGAGACCTCCTACAAGGCTTACACACTGGAATAGCCGCGACCGACACCGTAACGTGCCCTCCGAAGTACGACGCTCATTTGAAATGCCACTAAAGCCATCCAACTCCTGACCCAGCGGAGAGCTCCTTACCTTAGATAATATTAACTCACACCTATGTTTGTATTTACACTGATATATAATCAAGTAAAATATTGAAAATCTAATAAACCAACTGCAATAGTTTCACTCCCCGCTTTTCGTGCTTAAGAGTGAAGTTATTCCGTGAATTTTCTATGGGACCACCTTTGGGGTGTACACTATCAAATAGCAAAATAATCATCTAAATAGGTCCACAATTGGCAAAGATATCGCGTAACGAACATAAAGACATACAGCTGAATTGCGAACCACCTCTTTCGTAAGTTTCAGTTAAAAATATTAGTAGTCAAGTTATTCCATGAAATTTCTATGGGACCACCTCTGGGGTGTACACTATCAAATAGCAAAATAATCACCTAAATAGGTCCACAATTGGCAAAGATATCTCGTAACGAACATAAAAACATACTGCTAAATTGCGAACCACATCCTTCGTAAGAGTCAGTTAAAAGTTAGTAGTGAAGTTATTCCATGAAATTTCTATGGGACCTCTGGGATGTACACTACCAAATAGCAAAATAATCATCACAGTTGGCAAAGATATCGCGTTAAAAACATACAGCTAAATTGCGAACACCGCTTTCGTAAGTCAGTTAAAAAGATTTGTGCAATCCTTACCAGTCGTGATCATCTTATATATCGACGCAATGGTCTCTATTTCGTACTTCATGGGTTCCAAATGGAATAGTATTTGGAGCAGCGTCGGCATACAGTTCGTATCGTCTTCGCCACGACATTCCTCGTAAATTTCCGTGGCTTTTAGGCGGAAATCCTGCAGATACCGCCTTATTACATCACGAGCACTCTGAAAATATAAATTTTATGCAATAATTTTTACTATTTGCTTACCTTTTTGGTGTATTTGATGACTGTTGTTTTTAACCTATTGTGTCCCAAATGTTAAGGCTCCCATTTATACTATACATTTTTATTTTGCAAACACATACTTAACTAGCTGATTACATATGTACATATTCTCCTTTAACTAGCATTGTAACTAGAACTAACTCTTTTCAAGTTGGTTATATAAATGTAGTAAGACTTACCTCGTAAACAAGTCCATTGCTATGAAAGTGATCTTCTAAAGACTGATTAAACGCAAAGTTGTACAGCCTTCTATAATAAGTGCCCACCAACAGTAACCCTGATATGTACCCTCTTATATGCTCCTGGGATATACCCTCAAGCGCCAAGTTGTCTTTCATGTAGAAACAGTTTGACTCTTGGCTGTAGGGGAACGAAATTGTTTCTACGCCAACTGCGAAGGAAAATGTCTTTTAATACCACAAATACTCAAAAACCGTCTTCTTCTTTAGTGTGAGTGGCCAACAATGGTGTCGGAGATTCCTAGCCGCCCGAAGGCCTCCGTCTAAATTACAATATTCAAATGTACTTTTTTATTTCAAGAGAAGTTCACGCAATTAATTTTCATCGTCTTTCTTTCTTGTAAGTGGTCAACACGGCACGCATGGAAAATGGCTACTAATACTATTACACTAAAATCCAGTATTAGTATTCATGTTTACAACTAACTAACAAACTTACTGGTCAAATACATGATATGTCTAATAAACTGCTTCTCAGATATAATACTCATATCTGAAAGTGTTTCTTCATGGGTTCTTCTCCAGAGCGTAATTTCTCGCGACGAAGTGGCTATGAGCTGTCTTTCGTTTAATGGCGGCATTTTTGCTGAAAATCCATAAGACTCTTTAGTTATATATTGTTTGAGTCTTGAGAAAAGAACTGCGTTAAATTTAGTGGTATAACTATAATGTAAATCCGCTCATACACATTTTTACAAACCATACTTCTCCACTTAGTAGTGGAAGAAATATAATCATCATACTCATATTATTAATGCAAAAGTTTGTCGGTATATATTTTTGTTACTCATTACGCCTCAACGGCAGAAAGCCTTCGGATAAAATTAGTTTTAAAGGTACCTCATAGCCAGAATTAACAGAAAGGTTACTTTTTATCCCGAAAAAGGGAAGTGATTTTTTTTAGTGACCCCTTTACGCAGCTGTAATAATAGATGTGGGCACAAACATCTTTAAAACATATTTCATTTATCGTATCACACACATTAGATATAATAAATACATACATACCTATTTAATTGCAAACCTTCTTTGGACTCACCAACCTTTTTGGTTGTACCATAAACAGTCGAAATTACCAGATAGGTACTTACAAACGATTTCCCAGATATCATCGGGAATGTCCTTATCAATTTGTGTGGCTAGCTCCCAAATGTCTATTGATTCAGTAGTATTTTCCGCACGGAACATTTCCTGAATATCTTCATGCTCTGTGCTTTGAAATGATACCTGAAAATATGGAATCTAAGAACACAGGCACAAGTTTTAAGCAGCAGTTTTTTTGCCAAATTCATTTATACAAGCAGTGGTTGTATTCTCACTGCTGTATTCCGAAAGAAAAGTGTAGGAGGCAATGAAATACAGGCAGATGGACTTTCCAGTCTTATGTCTCAGAGTTACTTCTGATACTTCAATATCTACAGAAGAACCTGATTTGTATAGCTGTTATGGGCCACTGTAATAACCCACTGTTTGGACCTGATCCTGGCTACAGCCCGCCTGATGTCAGTTTGTTTCGGTCCAATTGGCTTAAACCCAAACTAGCAGTAGAACTACTGCCAAGTTCATCTGGAGAAGTACTACCGTCACATCTGGTAATCCGCCGCCAAGCAGTGGGGCACTCGTGTTGCTGTGTTTTGGTGGAAGGATGTGGGTGCCCGTAACATTACTGGCATATGATGGGCAGAACGCAATGCGACTTCGGTCTTCTCATGCTTCGTTAAGGGAGGACCTGAGCCATTATGTTGTTATTTTTCATTGCTATGTTTATCTTATCACTGGAGACTGCTCGAAGGCGACAATGCGCGTGATAGAAGCCTGCCCTCAGTATGTGAAACTATAGTTTCAATGATAAGTTACCTTTACATCAGGAATCTCAGTCTTCGATCCAGGAATCTGGATATCCCTGGGTGCTGTGAGCCTCGGCAAGTTGTATGTGGCAGTCTCAGAATAAGGAGAGAGGCGTGTTGATGTCAATGAGGCTAAGGACATTGGACTAAGAAACGTTTTCAGCTCAACCTGTCCTGGTTGTGAGTACTTGTCATCTGCTAGAACTGGAAACCGAGATAAACCTGAGATTATATGAGCGATTTCAACAGTCTGTTAACCACTAACGGACGAATGACATATGTCCGTTAGTGGTAACCGATACTTAGTTTTACGCGGCAATATTACGTCCTCGTCGTTATTGTTAGTTCCTAAATAATGCTTGCGCAGTGTGAAAGAATTTGAAAATTGATTAGATTATTTTTTAAGTTTGTACATTGTTGATAAACACACAATAATTTAAGTATTTTCTTTTTATAATATTATGATAAAAAAGAAGAAAATAAGTATATAAAAATAAAAAAAATTAAAGGATTTTTTTTTATCTAATGTTGTATTATCTTTTGTTTTATTTATTTCTTTAGCTTCTATTTGAAGTGTTTTATTATATAAGAAACAATAAACATATTAATTACACACAATTAAATGTAAGAAAAAACATCATACATATATAAAAAAATGCAGACAGTGGGAGTGCTACATAATGACATGTCAGTGGTTAAGCGTTGTTACTGATAAATTTTATCTAGTTAATATTGGAGATTCTAGAATTCATAGAATTAAACAGAGGCCCTGAAATTATGTTTATGTTTATGTGCCCTTTATGTTTCAACAATAACAATAACAGATGTTGTAACAACAACAGATATTGGTAGAGGGTTTCGGTGTTTGAGTAAACACAAAGAAAACCATTTCATGCAACCAGTAGGACTGGCCTTACAGCTCAATTGGTAGAAGCTCTAATTTCTACGCTATAGGTTGTGGATTTGATTCCCACCCAGAACAAGCATTTGTGTGACAAATATACAATGTTTTTTCTATGTCTATTACCAAATATGTGTTATTATGTAATATGTAGTATTTTCATAAACAGTACTGTATAAGTATTGTCCATTATCTGGTTCCCATAGTACAAATTATGCTTCGTTTGGGGCTAGATGGCACTGTGTGAATCGTCCGTCTAGACCAATATTTAGAGAATACGCCATTGATATTTTTTATTGTTTACACTATATAAAATAGCCTACTCTTGATAAATATTCATTCTGATGTACCTAGCTACAATAAGATTACTTACATTACTTTAATCTTTAAATGCAGTTTAAATTTATTTAACCTATTCCAAAAATTTTCAAAAATGTTAATTGCAACTTTGATATAACATAAAATTATTTAATTGGAAGTGAATCAAGTGAATTAATTGGTTAATTGCTTGGTTGATTGATATATCTATAGAACATATCAATCAACCAAGCCTGTCTTTTTAGTACCTGTTGTTTAGCTTTTGGCTTAAACTTACATGATTTGGAGTCAAAACTTTCAACTGTATACTCTGTGTAAATTTGAGAGCTATGCTGGTTCAGTGAAGATTCATATTTCAATGAATAAGGCAATTCAAACACATGCGATGGATAGTATGGATAAGGCTGTGGCGACCCAAACACTTCCCTTGGGGGCTTTGGCAGCATATCATCCAAAAGACCAAAAGAAAAAGGTTTCTGCAAAAAACCTTCACTATTATACACTGTTAAAATATAAAGATATATAATTTGTTTAATAACTATATTAGTTGTGTACATTTGGATGGATGTATATTACCTGAAACAATTCTGAAGAAACATCTTCTTTGATACTATCTCTGAGCACTATTAAAAATTTGAGGATGTTATACACATTTTCTTTATCCTCTCCAAAGTCTGTGCAACGAATTGAACTTATGATCCTCTTTAACTGCAAGGATCTCTTGTATTCTGCAGTATTCTTAGCATTTTGTTGAGACACAAAGTAATAAGATAGAAGGTCTCCGATTGGCTCTATATTGCTTGAAGGTAAATCTTTAGACGACCTATGTAAAATGAGTTCATAAGAATAAGACCTCATTTTGCTAGCAAGTCGTTTCTGAGATATTCTATTATGGGTGCAGTATTTTGATGCTGTTTTTGTGCATAGATCGGTAAGTAGCTCAAACACCCCGGCATCGTCAATATTAGTTTTGGTAACGGAAGTCATGACAGGTTTTATCTCCAATCACTTAACGCAGAAAGTTTATTTAACTGCTCTATTATTTATTTAATCATTGTATTTTATTTGTAATGTATACAACCACTGTTGCATTTTTGAGTTTAACGCACAGATAACTCAAGAGAATATAATCACTATTGAATCTGTGAATTCAATAGTGATATAGATTGGATAGATTGAATTATACAGACTAAGATAAAAGATTTAACATCTATTATAAGGACTTTCATGCGATAACAAAATAACTACATACTATTAATCAATGATGATAAAATCTATTATTTTTCGTCAACGCTTTGAAAAAGTTACACGTAAACTTCCTATTTCCCATAAATAACTTTTTCGACGGCCATTGGCCGTTAGCGATCAGCGTTTTTAGCTGTTATTTTTGCATCACTGGTACTTTTGTCTATACAGTCTATGTTTTTATGTAAAGTACTGTCAATGTCATGTCAAGTGTCAAAGTATTTGAATCAAGTAAAATAACCTAAAATGTAAATGCCCATCATAAATCGTAAAATATATCTAGTTCGATAAATTTCTACTTTGACGCTACTTACTCGCTGATAACTATTAAATAAATTGTAAATTCCAGCCGTAATATATTAAATTTGCAACAATGAATCAAGCGGATGTTTCAAAATTAGTTTCTAAGCTTCGTGTAAATGTTAAGCCTTTGCCCCGAAGACTTCGCAGTATAAAGGGTCCTGAAGGACGGATGGAAAAATTGCGTAAAACTGTGACAGGATTAATCAAATTTGAAAGAATAGAACTAAACTACCACAGAGCTGATGAAGCACGGCAATATACTGAAAGAGTAAGTTATAGCTACCTACCATAAATGTAGTTCATATAAATATAATTAGTTGTTACTAAACTTACATTGAATATTATATTCTAAATTAGATCTCTATTCTAATTATACAAATTTTATAGCTTATTTCAGAAGCTATTCGTCATGGAGACTGCCACAAACCTACAATGGAAATAGCGGACTATTGGTTGCTTGAAAAGGATCTAGTACACAAGCTCTTCAAAGTTCTAGTACCAAGATATGAAAACTCCAATAAGTCATTTACAAAAATGTACAAGGCACCAAAGCCTGCTTATGCTCGAGTCTTAGAAAAATCTGTTTTAGAATTGAGAGGTAACCCTTATCCTGATTTAGTGGGAAAGCAACCTAGCAACAAGTTTGCAATCCACAATGTGTTACTTGAAGCTGCAAAGCAAGATTACAAACACACAAAAGTTAATGAAATGGCAAAGAATATTGGTAAATCTAAGATGGAATCACACAATGACAATATCAAACCTAGTGAATCTACAGAACCTGTTCGAGAAGATAACAATTCCAAAACTCTAAATTAATTAGTACCTACTTTAAGTAACCTTAAATCAAAAATTTTTGTTACATAGGCTATCACTCCATTTACTCACAATGCTAAAGCCACATTAAGAGATGAAAATTTGGCTGAGATCATGACAACATTATTCAATCTTAGATGTAACAGAGGTGCAGAAAAATAAAATCAAATATTGACATTTCACCATTGTTTACCCAAGCCATAATGCTCAGTATTTACTTTGTAATAATAGCTTGTCATTTGTCTTAAGGTCTACTTTAAATTCATTTATTTCATTTAGCCTTAAACCTAGGCATATAGATAGATTTAGTCAGGAAATAATAAATATAATAGCTGTGTAATATATAAAATTCTTATGTACTGCATAATAGTCTTAATTTACTAAATTCACCCAATATATGCTAATATTATATATGTGAAAGTTTGTGTGTTTGTTACTACTTCATGGTTAAACGGAATTTAATGAAATTTGTTGTGAAAATAAACACAGCTCCATTCACCATCCCCACTCTCATTTTGGTGGAGCATACTAGAATGACATGGATAACTTTTCTCAACTAGGGCTAGCAATCAGACAATTTATTGTTTCATCGGACTGCTGATATAGACTGCCTGACAGAGCATATTTTTTTTAGTAATGGCAAGGAAATGCGTTTTATGCGGAGGGATGAATGGCATATTACAAAACAAGTCTTAAATAAGGATGTGGAAGGATAAGAAAAGAGGTAGGTCAGAAAAAAGATGGATGGATAGATGAAAGGAGTGAGATGACGTCTGACAGAGGGAAATTGAAGAATAATACTAAATGAGTATATTTAAATTAATGAATGAGAAAAGATTAAATTAGTATATTTATAATTAGGTTTATTTAAAAAATAGATTTCGATTATAAACTCGATGAACGTAGCCGGATCTCGTACTATCAAGCGAGCGATCGTCATAGTACAAATATTGGCAATCACGAAATCACAATTGGAAGTGTTTAATATTAGTTGCTGATTGCCAAAAAATAAAGATAATACCAAGGATAATAGGTCTTACCTGGTCCAGCGGCTCTTAATAAGTACATTGGAAAATAACTCTATTAGTTATTTTTTACAATACTATTATTGTAACTACGAAATATGTACCGTCTTAACAAAGCGATTTGTTACCCCGGTATCAATCAATTGCCTGCATAGCGGAATTCCCACTGTATCGACTGCCGCCGTATCCCTTCCTTCCCTCGGTTTCGACCATGAATTGGTTTGGAGAACTTAGTGAAACAAGTGTTTTAGTTTTTTATATAAACAATAATAAATTTATCAGTTTTAATTAGTCTTCATAGTTTTGTTTCATTTTTACTTTTTAGGTAGGTACTTAGTCTTATCTTAGTTACAATATACAAATAAAAAAGTATTCGACTTACAAATAAAATGGTTAGTTACTTACGTAAAATCATAAAATTTGCTAAAAATATATTAAATTAAAAGTTGCTTTCTAAGAAGTACCTACTTAACTATCATATATAACTAGTTAGTTAATCATTTTAAAATTAGAATACCAATTTCTACAAAATAACCTACTTAAAATAATAAATTCTAGATTTTTTTTTATTTTTATTTGTTTTGTACTAACTGTACTCTTAGCCAATTCATGGTTGAATTCGAAGAAAGTCGATACCGAGGGAATTCGAAACGCAGGAATCGATACCGGCTGAACAAATCAAAAGAGCCTTATCGATCATGATGTCATCTGTAGTACATACATACCAACCTACAATATATTTGATAGTATTTTTTTTTTTTGTATGGCAAAAAGCGTATTCCACACGATAAAGTTTGATAGCGTTATCAATCAAATTCTCCATGCAAGTATGTACTGAAGGTCAAAATCAATTCTTTCATCAGTACTGCAACCACCACCCGCCTAAAATAGTATAATACTTAGGTTAGAAATACATTTAACCCAAAATACAAGCAAAATGATTAGTGTTTTTTTAAAATACGAACTCAAGTTTACAATTTGGATTCGTTATACCAATTTAAACCGTACGCACAACCGTATGATATACGTTCATCTGGTTGAAACGTTTCACCATTTTGTTACTAATTCTAAAAACCCTACCTGGTTAATAAAATCCAAGAAATTCTTACATTATAGGAATGTTAAAATGCTTTAAATATCATGTAATCCTTTGGAGGATCCAGGAGTTTGCACCACTATCTTGAATTTAAACATAAATTGTAATATTGTAGATATTTTGTATTGTAGGTACCGAGCCCAAAAAGTAAAGTGAATAAAAATTGTCTGAAAATGAACTTTACTTTGCAGTCATAAAGTCCGAGGATAGCAGTCATTGGAATATCAGCTTTATTGTCTAGTACCTACCTATTTGTTACTTAGTATGTTTATCTGAATTCTTGAGTTGAATAGGTAGGTTATACGATTCGATAAGACAGATCTCATTATTGCTCTGCTATGAAGCAAGCGATGACGTGAACATATATAAAGTAGTCCTTTCATTGTTTGTCAAACAAAACAGTTCTTAACATCTACTCAGTGTATTAACATCGTATTTTGTCGAGACATAGGTACCTATTGTGGTTAAAAATATCATGTCAAAAATTGTTATTATTGGATCTTGCAGTGTTGATTTTACAACGTAAGTACATAATAAGGGTTTACTCAAATAAACTAACACCTAGGTAATACAAATTCAGTGTCCATCTCATGCAGCTAAAGGATTATAAAATATCTAACGTACGTATTTATATCCTACGTACGTAATCAGGGCAAAAATGAAAGCATAATGAAAAATATTTATAACATATTCCTCTACGTAATAGTGAAAGACAACATTTTTCGCCCTATTTTAACTGTGGGTTTCCACCAAAAACAACATGGTTAATTATTTCAGAATCACATGTAGGTAATTTGTTTTGTTGATTATGTTCACTCACACTACAACAATGTAAAATGTTTGTCTATGGATTGTCAGAATACAGTGTCAAACTAATCATAGAAACAGTTGGATACTATATTTTATTGTTGTCTGCGCACAACAAGAAAATAAATAATAAATTATCAAACTGTTATTCAGTTCCAGTGTAATAATTTATAGGTTATGAAATGACAAAAGTGTTGTGTCAGTACAGTACAAACACGGTTCACCTGTATTGAAAACATACTTCTTGATACTTTTTTTGTAAGGTTTCGTAGTAGAAAACTCGGTAGGTAGCAAATGTCAATGCATATTTAACACAATACATACAAAATTAATATGATACAAAAAAGACTGTACATCAACTCATGAAAAAACGCCGAAGACCCCAACGTTGGTGGTGTACAGATTTGTATAATCGGAGAGCAGTTGTACAATTGTTTATAGTTATGAGTTTTAACGAAACAAGGATGACGCCATTTATAAATTTACGTAGTCGAAATGGTCGGACCAAGAATTTGTCGAAATCATACAAATTTAAGAGCTTCAATTTACAGGGAAATTCGCTTCGCTTGCGCTTCGATCAAGCGCCTTTTCTTCAGTCCTCGCATCGCCTTCCATGTTCATTGCATGCACAAGCATGTCTCCAAAGTGACAAAATGTTACAAGCATTACAAATAAGCGTGCGCATGCGCATGAAATGCACAGTTTGCGCGCGCAAGGCGTCCAAACTATTAAAAATTGCAGCAATGTGAAGTGAACGGCAAATTCTGTCATTGCATCATCTGTTACTTTTTACTAGTCTACGCACCATGTCATATCGCAGTATCTACTCAATAACTTTTTTTATTTGTTATTGTAGCCCAATAGTTTATTTGCGTAAAATGTTGCGGGTTTGATAATGATTCATGAAATTCAATCCCAGACATAAATTTCAAAAAGGTTGCGGGCTCGTGGAAAAAAGATGTTTTTTTTTTAAAACGTTAGGTAACTAAAATTTCGTCGTGTTTTTCTACTAAGAGTCGCTTCCACGATCACGAGCAAAGTCGACATCAAACAGATTATGACACGTGTAGCGTCGAAGCTCGCAAGCGCAGCGCGTCGCGTGCGACGAAGACGAGCGGCGGTTAAGTGAGCGGGATGGAACGTCGGTATTCATTATAGGCGGCGGTCATTTGCAGGGCTCAATATGTTTATGTGTGCAGCACGCGATGTTTTATCACACGGCCCACACGGGGTGATATAAATTAAAAACGCTTATACGTATGGTTTTTCTTTACAAAGACATTTTTAAATATTTTTTTGTATTTATTTTATTAATTATTTGTGTTGTATAACTGAAATATATCTCTGAAAATATGGAAGGGATGCAAAACAAAAGCTTGTTATTATATAATTCTGTAACGAAAGAAGTATCCGATATTTTTTTATGAAACGCATGTGTCGGGAATTTAAAAATTAATATTTAAAAGTTTAAAATATTTTCTTCTTATAAAGTGTCTAATTTAAAGCTGCGTCGTGGGATTAGGATGTCAATAATATAAGTAGGTGTCCAATCTACTTATAAAAATTATATTTTTAGATATGCACCCAGACTTCCGAAACCAGGTGAAACACTTATTGGAACCAAATTCAACACTAGTTATGGTGGTAAAGGAGCCAATCAATGTGTTGCTGCAGCTAAGCTGGGTGGAAATACTTACATGATATGCAGAGTAATCCTATTTCTACCTAGATTATTTTATTTAAATAGGTTATAGTTTACTTTTTCTCAAATAAGCTTAGAAAAGGCTTCTTTACTCGATAATGTTTCCAGGTTGGGGATGATCAATGGGGTAAACAATACAAAGATTACTTGCAACAAGAAGGTGTGGATACTAGTTATGTTCAAATCACACCCAACACAACCTCGGGAATAGCACAAATATGTGTAGCTGAAAGTGGTGAAAACCAAATAGTTATAGTTCCTGGTGCCAATAGACACCTGAGTATTGAAGATGTCGAAAAATCAAGTGATCTTATAAGAGATGCAGATGTTCTCATAGGACAACTTGAAACACCATTTGAGACGACCTATGAAGCATTCAAAATAAACAAAGGAGTAAGTATTGTCTGCGGAACTAGGAATCTTAACCAGAAAAAATCATTACCTAGGTAGGTACTTGTTAAATTGACGTTTTTTTTTTTCAGATTAAATTATTGAATGCTGCACCAGCTAAGAACAATATAGCGAAAATTTTGCCATACTGCACAATCCTCTGTGTTAATGAGCCCGAGGCATCTATGTTAACAAATGAAGAAGTTGATTTATCGTAAATATCTAAAATCACACGACTTATTATATATTTTAAGGGTTATTTTAATAAAAATATATTATAATTCTTTTAGGAATGCTGTTCTTGTGTTGAAAAAGTTACTAAACAATGGATGTGAAACAGTGATTATTACTTTAGGGTCTGAAGGCGCCGTTTATTTGTCCCATAGTGACAGCAAACCAATTCATGTTATGTGTGATAAAGTCACACCAGTTGATACCACTGTACGTATAATTTGAAGAGAATAAATATATAGCAAATCTTTTTTTTTGTACTATAGTACGCAATTATATTTTCAGGGTGCTGGTGATGCTTTTGTTGGGGCATTAGCAACATTTTTAGTCAAATATAAGAATTATCCCTTTCACCAAATAGTTGGAGCTGCGTGCAAAATTGCAAGTTTATCAGTTACAAAAGAAGGTACTCAGACAAGTTATCCAACAAACTATGATCCTTTTGACATCGTCTATGGATATCAAGAACTATAGATCTATCTAATGAAACAATAATTCCAAGCATTAATATTCTTTATTTCTTATAATCACAATTTATCAAAGGCAGGGTAATTTTATCAACAATGTAGTAAGATTGATTAAATTACCTCGTCTTAAACTTCGTATGATAAATGTTACTAACTTATATGTAATGTAATTCTCTATCAATATTAAAACTATCTTAAGATTACAAATTAAAACTAAACATAATCCTATAACGAATGAATTAAAATATAAAAGATAAAAAGCACGTAATGATAAGATCGAAACTAAGTATTCGAGAAGTTTACATATTATATTTAAATAAAATATAAAAGTATCAGGTGGAACATTAAATGTTGCTTGTTTTAATTTTTTTCCCAAGTTTTAGCTTTCGTAAAATCATCAATGCGTTCATCAGTTTGTCTTCATCACTGTGTGGACGTGTGTGTGTAAAAAGTTTGACGGATTACATGACTTCTTATTGGTTGCGTTCGAAGTTCTCACAGAACTAAAGCATCTCCTTTTTTAAAAAGGTTTGTATAGAGTTTTGCCATGATTGGCTTTCGCACTGTATTGTATCGTTTTGCCTCGCAACCTATGGAAAAGCAGCATGTTTCGTGTTATCCGATTACTACAAGACAAGTGTCAAATGTGGTTCAGATTTGTAAGGAAGAAGTGTACCTAACCGTTTGTAAAATGTAAAACAGGTTGCAATATCTAGTTGTGTAACAATGCAAACGCAGTTCAATACCTTGACAGAAAGAAGAGTTTTCAATAGTGTTTCGTTAGTAGAAACAACAAACAATGTTCTCGCTGCAGGGGTACCGGCCTTCTCTCGACAAGTGAGAGTGATAGTCATACAACACGTTTTACCTAATTTATAATGCCGTCCGTTTAATAAAACTGTAAGGGACACCTTTATCATCAAACATGGGTTGAAGGTTCACGTTTTCATTTTATAGGTGCATTGAATGTCGAAACTGCCATTGCCGGCGCTGTGAATCTAATAAAATCATAATATTTTGTACCTATGATCATAAAAACCTACCCACTAGACTTAATAAGATTTTCTCTAGGCATTTAAAAATTGCTTCCCGCGGTGTTACCCGTGGTTAAAACTGAGACGACGGGAATAAACTGACAGAAACTTTTTTTTTCAACTCACTAAAAAATTACGTCACTGTGTCTGGATAGAAGTAAAAAAAGCGTTGTGTCAATCCAGGCTTTATGAATTTTTTTATTAAATCTGTACAGCCGTTTAGGCGTCAAGGAGTAACAAACATACCTAGATACAGACAAACAAACTTTTACAATATTAGTCAGTAATTATTTCCTCTACCATTTAATTTACTTTATACTTTTATAGGTAGTCTATAAGTATTTATTAAAATATAATAATGAATGGTGATTGTAATTTTTGCAATATATTAAGTTATGTGTACTGTTTTAGTAAATAAATAAATGTCTATGTCTATGAAATTAATAGTGTCACCGCTGGTATCTAGTTTGATCGTGTGGATGTAGCTTTATTGAGTGAATTTAGCAAAAAAGAATCAAGTCTTCTGTTGTCGTGTGACGGTAGATGTTCTATTGACGATTTCTGACCGACACTTTCATGTCGTTTCAGAATGATCATTTTACATGAAAATGATACAATATGATCTTAGAGAACCCGTAAAAAGCATTGCATCTATTAAGTTAAATAAATTCATAAGAGCGTTCCGTACCATTTACTGTATTCTTTATTACGTGGGTACGATATCCCTTACTATCCTTAGGTTTTTTAAACTACGCAACGTATTTTAATAGTTTTCAGCAATTGCTAGTTAAACCTTCCTCTTGAATCACATAGTGATTCAAGAGGAAGGTTCCTCTTGAATCACATAGTGATTCAAGAGGAAGGTTTAACTAGCAACTCACCCCGCACGGGTAGTTTCTGATACGACACCGATGCTCTACTTACCGCGCGAAGCCGGGGCGGGTCGCTAGTATTGTATTATGGTCAAAAAATGTACCAAAGTAACTTTTTACAATGTATTTCCTCTAGTCATCTGAGCTAGAAAAACTAGTTCTTGTAAAAGAAAATAATTTCAAAGACACCTAAATGTTGGCGTAAATCACTATGATGCTGCTGAGTGGTTCTAATTATTTCAAACACAACGTATCTTGATTTCGGTACGCACCAGCGTCTAAATTTCTATGGAATGGAGAAATGACTTTGACAGGTATTAACTGCACAAAGGGAACAAGATATTTCCGTTGATAGCTAAAAAAAACGCCTGATATTCGCTCGACATTAGTTACATACAAAGCCCACGACCATCATAACCATGTCTCATCCATCAAAGGGACACAATAGGAACCTAACGTCTGAAATTAATCTGAACACTGCGATTTAATCATGCGTATGATTATCCGCTTTGGCTGTATTCCTATAAAAATTACATGAGTGACACGGTCCACAGCGGATAAGTTCGCCAGATCTTATTCAAAATTACGTTTGGCTGGAATTTGCCTATCAAGTGCACGCAGATGTTTTAAACCAATCGTATACTCGTTTCGACTTAAATATAACGTAACCTTTAGTAATAGGTTGGGGTTTTCACCATAAATCGGAACGTGACATTCAAATGACAATCAAAATGTACCTATATAAGCCACAGATATTTTATTTTCTTATGAAGAATATTCTGTATTCAGAAGATGTATTGATTTCACTTAAAATATAACTTACCTACTTAAAATAAGGAAGTGCCCTTATGTTAATAACTTCGTATATATCGAAGATGTTTACACTATAACTACATCACAAAAAAAGCCTGCGCAGCACTTCGTTCTGTTCGCAAGCACGCTCATAACTCAGGCTCAAAAAGCGCGTGTACGGTGTAAATATGGCGGGAAGTACAAGTAAAGATATGTCATATAGATTTATCTATCAGGTACGACCCAAAATGTTATAGCAATTGAATGTAAATAGGTACATCATTAGTGTAGAGTTACAATAACAAAAAATTGTAATAAAAAAAAAATATTTTCATGTCAATTCCGGGATGAGTAGGTAATGTTCCATATTAACAGAATATTGATGCTGTCTGCAAGTGGCAAACCACTTAATTAAATTTAATGAAATCTGTCCATCTCCATGTTTTATCGTCGTCGTTCGTCGAGTAAGAGTCGGAAATAACAAAAGATGAGTAACTTAGTAAATTTTAAGACATTCAAATAATTCTCAACTTTGAAATGCTTATTATAATTTTATAATCCTGCAATATAATTTTTTTGATGAGAACATCTAATGGCTCGCTTTCGCAGTAAAGTTGACTGCAAACGGCATGACGTTCTCTTGTTCGTGCGTCCCGTGACGGCAAACTCTTTTTATCCATAGGACACTTCCTTATTGTAAATCAAATTAAAATAAAATATTATCCTTTCATCAGAAATCATGCAGATGATGATTCACATTTCACCAGGTAATAACTTAGTTATTTATTTTCATCTAGTTTTTTCACAAACTATGGTACTCTAAATTTTATGTAATCTTAATTTACTTTTTACTCTAATTCCTATTTTCATTAAGATAAGTGGTAGGTACAGAAAATCAATGTGGATGTCGACACTGGCAGTGTGTGGCCACCCTGGTACCACAAGAGCCAAGTCAAGAAATCGAAATGGAAAGAATTTATTTTAGAATATATATGAAATCTATGGTAATACCTACCTAAATTAAACTATTCTATTCATTCAAAATTCAATTAAGGAGATACCCCGAACTAATCTCCTGTTGCAATTAAAATTTATCTTTTGGAAATCAACTAAAACTTAATTAGAAACTATGAAATTTTGCATTTTATGTAAAAAATGTGTAGTATTTTAATAATCAATATATCCTTCACTTGGAAACTAGGAAGAAAATAAACTGATATTGACATAAGTTGTAGGGAAGGTGTGAAAATCAATTTAGGTTGATTGTCAAGTATTTACTGCATTAAATCAAAATTGAAAATATGAAATTTAAAACTAAATGGTCAAAGCTACATGGTACACTTATTTTACCATTTAGATTTGGCCATTTTTCAGTTAATTTACAATTACAAATAATATAAATAACCTATTTACTTCGGGGATTCACCTTAAATGACGAATGCTGCTTCCAATATTAATTAAATATAACACATTTAAGATTTTCTCTTTTGATTATTTATAACTATGCATACACTTGTATACTTAGTACATTCCAGGCACTAAATACTTAAATGTAGTATGAAAAATATGCAACAAGTAAGTATTTTCAATGTCAATAATAATCTATATACAATAAAATCTGTTACAAATAAATATTTTAATGTAGCACATACAAATCATTCAGTTCACTTTCCTCAACAATCTGCAACAATACCTGCAAGTCATTCACACTGGATATAAGTTTGGGGGCCCCTAACAGTTCAACAGACTTCCCGAGCATTGATATAGTGAACTTTAAATTCTTTGGACATGTTACTGACTTATGGCATATACCATCAACTGTCTTTTTGAATATTATTTGTGTTACTCCGGATTTTAATGACAAATTATTTTTGTTTTTAGTATTAGTATTGTCATTTACATCATTTTGATTTGTTTGCATTGTTGTACTCAGAGATGCAATTGGTTTTTTAGGACTTTTATTATTGTCATGCAACTCTTTCTCAGTCACAGAAACATCTTTTTGGAAGGGCTCATCGAGGATAGATGGACTCTCAGGACAGTTATCAATGGTACTTGCCATTTCGTTATTTGTGTTTACCTCTGTTGACGCTTGAACTTGTGTCACTTCAGATACTAAGCTGCTCACATTTGTATTATCAACTTCCATTGGTGTAGGTACAATCTGCTGACTTGTGTTGCCCAGCAGCATAGCCTCAACATCACTTGACTCCAAAGTCACTGTATTTGCTTGGTCGCCCATTCTGTTCATACCATCCTTAGTATTTTCATTAAGGATATCCAAGATTGAAGGGAAATCATCACTTTTTCCATCATTTACATTACTACTACTTTTGGTCTTCTCACTATACATTAAGTCTTCAAGCTCTGCTGCTATCCGGTCATAAATTTTATCATCTTTTGGTTCACCGCTTTTAGGGAAATAATCAATACACCAGTCTTCACTGGGAAGGATACTTTTATTTATACCAGATAATAAATCTTGTAATGATATTTTATTTCTAACCTCTTTACTTTGAACTGTCACGGGATCAACAAACACAATACTGTAGTGTTTTGGTTTTGATTGGATTTGCTGCTTATTATTATAATTATACTCTGGGTAGTCATTCTTCTTTTCTTGTTTCTTCAGTCTATTGTTTTCTTTCAATACATTACTTGTAGGGGTTGATTGTAAATTAGACTTAGTTTTCTTAAGTCCAAGAAGCTTTTGTGCTGGGTGTGGATTATATGCATTTCTGTGAACTTGAACCATTCCATTTTCCTTTAGCCTGGTAATTGGTGAAACTACGTTGGTGTGCTTTGGTTTAGTCTTGGAGCTGCTCTCATATTGGATCTTTACTTTGGTGAATCTGCCTAGGATCTTGGCAAAGTCCATTGGGGTTACAACAACTGTACACTCGCGACATTTTAGTTCCTTGTATTTGCGCTCCAAGTTCTTAGATAGTCTAAGCGTTTTTATTCTACGCGTTTCTCGAGCTTTAGTTGGAATCATGATTTATTTGTAATGTGTTATCATTGAAATATGTAAGATGTAACTGGACTTGGGTCGGTTACATTTCCCGCGCAGACGATATAATAGTCACTGCACAAGGAATGGTTTCAAAACAAATTCCAGCACTTCGCCTAGACTTTAGAGGTGTGAATCGCTCAATCTATTATTCGTTATTTTGTAGTAATTGTATAATTTTTATGAAAATAATATGGCCCAATAAGCCAAACACTGCAAAACCCAACGTGACGTGAAAATGGCGTCGTCGTAGTGTTGTACTGATACTGACATATTCGTACATCGAGCTGTGTGAATGTCAATGTCATTCGATTAATCGATAAAAACATTCCATTTTATGTTTTTTTTTAGTTGCATATATTTTTGTAGACGTATATTGTTCACTTATAAAGCTGTTATGGTCATAAAATGACCGCAACAGGTTTATAACAATTTATTGGTAAGTTAATCATTGTCCATTTATTATAAGAAAACGTTATGATTATAAATATAAAATATTTATTTATTAAATAGTGAGCTTTTGAAATGAATAAGTTAAAAAGTATAACTTAAATCATAACCGTAAAACGTCTCAAAATGGAACTCCTTTTATAAGATTTGCACAGAAACAAACAAGATAGCGTGCATAAAAAATATATATATATTTAAAAAGTGGTGTTTCTATTAATTTTTACTCATATTGCCACGCTTCATTTTGTCATGTGTATGTACTTATTCTACAAATCAAATAACATGAAGCATGTTTAAATCGGACTTCTAATCATAAAGTTCCCTGACATGTTCATAAAGATTAAAAAGAAAAGAAAGACTTTTAAATCTTTGATTGTGTTGTGCATTGCACAAAATGTATTTTAAGAAAACAATCATTAATCACAGGCATGACATTTTATATAGACATGATGGCATGTCTGTGATTGGAAAATGAAAAGTTGAATAAAATTTATGTCAACTGTATAAAACAGATTGTGAATGTATAATTACATATCATAGGAGTAATACACAAATAGATAGATTATAAATCTTTTTTATATAAAAGAAACAATAATTGGTAGAGCTTGGTATTATCACATTAATAGAAGATTTATTTCATTGAATTTAATGTTAAACTTAAACTAGTTTTATTTATGACCGGATATATCATACGTAGGCTTTTTGAATTAAATTATGAAATTAACGCAAAGCGTCCATCGACCGAGCTCATCACTATTTCATTTTGCGGATAGCGTTGCAGGTAGGCGGACGGGGCCATTTACTAAGATGACGGCATACGTCATCCAAATCTGACCAATCCCAGCAAGTCGTCGGGCGTGTGCGTGCGTCAATGCCAAAAGGTAATCAAAATGGCCGACCAAATCTATGAGATTTGAGACTAGACGTCATGACCTGATGATGGTAGAAAACGAAATAAATAAATCAAATTATACTTTAGTACTAAATATTTTTTTACTACGTTACATCAATTTTCATCCAAATTCGCTAGTTCTAAACTAAATCACTTATATGTTGGTGTGACCCTCTAGAAAGAAATAGTCTATAGCTAGAAATGGCATGGCCGGCACCGCACTTGCCAAATCAAGTTCAGGCACAATGGAACACTGGAATGATTAACATGCCTATGCAAGACATGAACATGAAGAGTATGTCTTACACCCCAGAACAATGGGCAATGATGCAGCAGCAGAACTGGCAGACATGGACACAGTGGCAACAGCAATACACGCAGTGGCAAAATCAATATGGAGACAAGGTTTGTAAAAGATCTCTCTCATAAGCTCACTTGGATAGGCGGTCGCTCAGACTTTGACTGCGACATTGCTATTCGAATTGCCCCAACAGATAGCCGTGAATGAGAGTGTAACTCATTAATCAGGCCAAATATTTCACAACTAAAATTATTATACCCATTTCATGGTTTGCACTAAAAGTGGACCTATTTTACATAGGTACATGTCATATATCACATAGTGAATTCCAAGAAATTGGTAATTTGTTGAATTAGCAAACAAAAGTTGTCTCACTATTATGTATTATATTGGTTTGTTCAACTAAAATTCATGCTGTTTACCTTAACTTCCTGAAACTTGTTAGACAACTAGGTAATAGTTGAAGATCTTGGAACAACCAAACCAGTTTTTGAAATTTGTGAATACTCATTTGTGAAGTTTGTGCACTTATTTATGGTTCATCTCTCTAGGTAGTCTTTAAGGACTGTTACACAAGGTTAATACCGAAGACAATCCACTGAGCCAAGACATGCCAGTCTAATGAAAATGCAATGTTATTTACACATAGGCTTTTATATATGACTGAGTTTGTAGTGTACACCATCACATTTAAACACTAGTAAAGATGGATAGTAAAAATTGTGTTTGTTTAGTCATTTTACTCATAATTATATGCTTTATTAACATAAGATCTTTACAGGACACCTGGTGACGTCAAATTATAATGTTATTATTTATACTATAAAATAAGTCGTAGTCATATCATATCATAGAGATAGGTAGAAAAAACAAAAATGCTAAAATCATTAATTATATTATTATTATTAATTATATTAATCAAATCATAAAATAAATTAATCAAATAAAACAACGAATGTCAAGAGAAAGAAATGACAATAGAAACTCATGTTTGCAGCTTTGCAGCAGATTTTAATTTTAATTTGAATGCATAAATAAATCCAGGATATAATACAAAAGCAAGTAAAGTTGAAAGAACATGTTTGATTTAGCCATGGATGTCCAGGTGATCACCATAGGGTCAATCAAGTCTCATCTTAAGAGAACTTCCAGCTGAAGATTCTGGAGAGTCACAAGTTGTACATGGGAATGTCGCCGAAAATATTAGAAGCTCTTTGGTTTCATTGAACTTGATATACGAATATCGATTACGATAATGATATGTTTTAGTAGAACTTTTCTTTTTCATATCATCAATAACCAGATCGGGGACCCCATACCGGCAATTGTATTTCTCAAAGCAGTATCTCTAGTATCTGTGTTAGGTTTAACTTTCAATTCTCCATGGACATTCTTGTTCGCGGTAGAGAGATATGAATTTTGAATGTCATTTCGGAATTTTATGGTTAAATCCTAATAAAGTAGAAAATACGACTTAGCCCGAAGTACGAAACTTCATGGCCGGCAACGGTGGCTTACTGTATTGGCTAGAAATGCGCGATCACATGAAGCCAATTTAAAGTTTAGCTCCGAAATTATCTACATTGTTCTATTTCAATGGATTGGCTTGATCAATGATAATCGAATGCATCTATTGGGTTATCTCTATTTGGACAATGCCAATAGATTAGCTTAATGGACAAGTGAATGTTTTTCTATTACAGTATGCTCAGCAACTGCAAGCTGTACAAAACATGGGTGCAGTCCCACCTCCTCCACCATCTGGAGCAGCTCCTCCACCTCCTCCAGACAAACCTCCTCCACCTCCCCCACATGAGAACAACCAACCATTGTTCAACAGTAACAAGGAGATAACACCATCAGTTACAGTACCCCCTCCACAGCAAAGGAATAATTCAAACTATTCATCTTCTATCTCCGGGACAGGTAACACTCAATGGTCTTACAATACAGATTCTCAACCATACCCTGCAGCAAACACGGAAGCTTTGAAAAAGCTTGCAGAAGAGGAAAGGCTTTTTGATATTCAATTTCAGAAATGGGAACAGGAAATCGAAAAATGGCGCCAGGAGAATCTCAACCATCCTGACAAACAAGCGTACAGGGATTATGAGGCGAAGTTTGAAGCATGCCGGAAGCAGCTGCTTGAGCGCCGTCAACAGATGAAATTGAAGCGAGCCAACCTACTCAACATACCCACACAAGTTAACACAGGTAATACATCAGTTGCTGCACCATCCAAAAACTCAAACCAAAATAGCAGTTACAGCCAAAAACCACCATCACAAAGCATTCAAAATAAATCTTATGACATACAATTTGACTCATCAAAATCACATTCGTCTAACAATGTAACTATAGAACCTCAAGACATTTATGAATCTTATCCTAAAAATAATAGTGGGAATCATCTGCAAAATAAAAGTGACGGAAGTAATCAACCTCAAAATAAAAGTGATGGTAATAATTTTTCTCCTCAAGCTAATTATTCTAAAGGAAATATGTCAGACAATTCTTTTCTGCCATCAACTTCATCTTCTAATAAAGGCATACCTGGTTTAGATTTAGTGCCAGAGACACATGTTAATGAAAAACAATCAAATGTTATTGACATTACTGATGACCACACTGATAGACAACAGACATCACCAGATTACTCCAATATTTCAATTGGAATCAATAATATATTGGGAGATGAAAAAATTATGAATATTTTGTCTATGGTATCTGGCTTAAAACCTCAACAAGATAAAGCTCCTAGCCCAATTCCACCCAACAATCAGGGGAATAGAAATCAGAATTACAACCAACCTCAGCAGTATGGTGATAGACAAAATAATATGAACAATAATAGGCAAGGACAGTATGGATTGCAGCAAAATCAAGATTCACAATACCCAGGTGGAATGCAAACTAACAGGCAAGATACAATGCCACATGATCAGTATTATGATCAAAATGCCCAGTATGCAGGCCCTGACATGAGGGGAGGCTCACAGCCTAGAGGCCCCTGTGTGGGTCCAGGCATGCGACTAGGTGGATCATCTCATCAAGGTCCCCCTGGAATGAATCAAGGTGGCCCTGGCATGAATCAAGGTGGTCCTGGCATGAATCACAGTGGCCCTGGAATGAATCAAGGCGGCCCTGGAATGAATCAAGGTGGCCCTAGGATGAGACCAAGTGGCCCTGGAATGAATCAAGTCGGCCCTGGGATGAAACAAGGTGGCCCTGGGATGAATCAAGGTGGTCCTGGGATGAATCAAGGTGGCCCTGGAATTAATCAAGGTGGCCCTGGGATGCGACCAAGCAGCTCTGTGATGACTCAAGGTGGCTCTGGGATGCGACCAAGTGGCCCTGGAATGAATCATGGTGTCCCTGGGATGCGACCAGGTGGCCCTGGGATGCGACCAGGTGGCCCTGGGATGAATCAAGGAGGCCCTAGTATGAATCAAGGCGGACCTGGTATAAATCAAGGTGGCCCTGGTATTAATCAAGGTGGTCCCGGCGTGAGACAAAATGGCCCTGGTATGAACCAAGGTGGCCCTGGTATGCATCAAGGCAGCCCTGGTATGCATCAAGGCGGCCCTGGAATCAATCAAGGTGGTCCTGGTATGCATCAAGGCGGTCCTGGAATGAGAATCAATAGCCCTGGGATGAATCAAGGTAGTCCTGGGATGAATCAAGGCAGTCCTGGGATGAGGTCCAATGGTCCCGGGATCAACCAAGGTGGACCTGGAATGAGACTACCTGGCCCTGGACCAAATCAAGGTGGCCCTGGGATGAGGTCTGGTGGCCCAAATATGCAACAACCCCCACCACCAATGCAGAATAGAGCAATGCCGGGACAACCTAATACTACAACAGGGATACTTTCACTGTTAGATGTACCTTTGCAACAAAATACTGACTACTATGGTGGCCAGAGAGCCATGCCACCCAAACAACCAGAGCCACAACCTCAACCAAAACCTCAATGGGTTGAAGAACCAATGTTTACTCCATCTATTGTTGTTGAATATGAACACAAATCTCTAAGATTGAAAGGTAATTACCTATATCGCCGCTGCCTCCACATTCTGGGGCGAATAAAGCTAATTCAAATATTGAGCTACTTATTTTAATTATGGGTGCCAAGTGAAAAATTTAGAAATAACATAATTGCAAAGATACGGTATTTTGGCTAAAACTGAATTGTAGACGATTATCAAAGCTGCCTTTCATATATTGATGGTTGTTGGCCCTAGGATGTGGAGTTACTTTATTGGTTAACATGCATTTTAGTTGAATCTTTTTTCTGTAGATTAGTATTGATGAAAACGAGATATCAGAAATTCTGTTTATAGCATTAATGTTTTGGAACCTTTTAAGAGTTGTGACATCACACTGACTGAACCTGTCTGTAAACCTCGTCTCTGCGCTTCACCGATTTAACGAAACGCGGCCATTTTTGTATTGAAGAAATTATTATGATTAACAAAGGTTTTTGTCAGTCAGTAAAAAGCTATGCTAAAGTTTTATTTTTTGATTTCAGCTCAAAACTTCATTGAACCTGTACATACCTTTGATTATAATCATGTTTCGAAAGATGGTGAAAACAAAAGAAAAGATTTCGAACATGAAGTTGAAGAACTATTCACTAGAAAACCAAGATGGTCTGATAAAGACTATGGAGATGACAGATTTGATAAGGGCGACTTATATCAGAGAGATTATGATAGAAGAGGGTCAAGAGATGATTTTTATATGAGAGATACTCGGGATGCAAGGGAGTTAAGAGAAATGCGAGTTGCGAGAGATGTTCGAGAGCCAAGAGACTCTAGGGAGTTAAGAGACACACGAGATCTAAGAGATAGAGATCCTAGAGATATATGGGAGAATAGAGATAACCGAGAGCCCAGAGACCTACGAGAACCATGGGATAGTCGAGAACCAAGGGATACAAGAGATATGAGAGAACCAAGAGAATCAAGAGATTACAGAGATCTTAGAGAATTGAGAGACTCGAGAGATAGCAGAGCTAGAGATGACATAGCCAGGGATCGGAATAGAGATGATCATTTTGAAAGGCGCAGGGATGACGACAGAAGACGCGACGATCGCGATCGTGACAGGCATAGCAGGCGCGATGATCACAGAGATCGCGATAGAGACAATAGAAATTGGGATAGCAGAAGAGATGACAATAGAGATTCGAGGAGAGATGATAAAAAACGCAGCATAAGCAAAGACAGAGACTCACGTAAAAGGGGACTTAGCCGCGACAGTGAAAACAGTAATACTTCTAAAAAGTTAAAAGATGTACCTCAAAACAAGCCCCTTGTCATGATTGACGACTTGTTGGAGCCACCGGGCAGGGACATGAGACCAGAGAAAATTGTTATTATTCTTAGAGGTAATTTGCAACATAAAATAATCATTTTGACCATCTGTTTATTCTATTAAGTGATAGGACGAGCTGAAGACAGACCTGATGGTAAGTGGACCTCTGCCCATAACAAAAGAAATTCGACCCAAATCCCATTCTGATTCTTGACGTAATTGCATGCTTTGTTTGGGTGTTTATATCATAAATATAAGTAATTAGCTGCGCACCACGGTATTACCCGCGTTTGTCATCCTACGGGATTACGGGATTTAAAAAGTATTTTATGAGTTAACCAAGATATCCAAGGCTTCATAACAGATTTCATCTAAATTCGTTGTCGTTAAGGCGGGAAGGAATACAAACATACCGACAAACTTTCGCATTTATAATATTACTATGTTTCTGGCGTTTTACCTTTTCATTTGTATAAACTTTTTTGCAGGCATTCCAGGCAGCGGTAAATCTTATTTGGCTAAATTGATAAGAGATAGAGAAGCCGAATATGGTGGAACGGCTAGGATAATGTCTATCGACGACTATTTCATGCAAGAAGGCGAAATCGAAGAGACTGACCCCGCCACTGGCAAAATAGTATGTCAATTTGTCATTCTTTTCAACATTAGGGCTGGAAGCATTGACTTACTTGAAAATTAGCTATTTGCAACATATTATTTTTAATGACACACTTTGTATTCAGTTTAAACAAGATCAATGAAATCAAATGAAACCGAAATTATATAAAATTTTCTGTTGCTTTTGAAGCAGAATATAAATACATAGATACCCAGGGTGTCGCAAGTGGCATGGCCAAATACAGACAAACACCCAAAACTCAATAACAACCTTCATCACACAGTCTTCCCCAGCAGGGAATCGAATCCGATACCTCTTGCTTCAAAGGTAGCAACCCTGTACTACCAATTAAGCTAAGGGGCCGTCGATAAACGCCAATAGAGTAGGAATAGGCTAGTTTAGGTTAAGTTAAATATCATCGGTAACAATCCATCCTCGCAGTAAGATCCCTTTATATGCAAAGTACAACTTGTTGCTTTCAGGTCAAAAAACCTTCTCTTAAATACGAATATGATGCGTCGATGGAAGAAACATACGTTAACTCTCTGAAAAGAGCCTTCAGGAGAACAATTACTGATGGCTATTTCTCGTTTTTAATTTTCGATGCTGTCAACTCGAATTTGCCAAGTTATGCAGATATATGGAACTTTGCTAGGCAGAATGGTTTCCAAGTAAGTGCATTTTATAATAATTAAGCTTTTAATCCCATTTTTATTTACTGTATTTTACAAGGTTTTTTACACGCACGGATTTTTGTGTACTTTGCACAGGTACACAAATGTCCGTGCGTGTAAACACCAAATGAGCTTCGCAATTCTTATTAGTACGACTGTCTGTTGTTTTCATCTTCTCCTTTGAGCAAACGAACCTTGAAGTTCGTTTGCTCGCATCTCACCGTATCTAAGAACCGTTATTTCTACTGAACGTATACATTTCCCAGAATAAATATTTATTTAATCTAGTATATTCGAAAAATTAAGTTTTGTCTCGTCATTAATGGATAATAATGAGTTTTAATTTGGAAGATGAATTTTCTTATGATCGTATGCGAGGCGATCAGAGATCTTGCTGGTTTCGGTGGTACTCACCGAAGGTGCGGGCCGAATGCTAAAGAAACATGAATAAAAAAAATTGGGCAATTTACTGGATTCAGGGGATATCGCAATTAATAAAAAAAATGCGTTTCTTTGGTTGTGAAAGCATAACAAGTAAAACAAAAAAATGTGATGTTCAATAAATCACCAAGTCTCGGGAAATAAATTAAAAAATAAAACTTCTATACTAATTATCGGGATCAACATAATTTTCCTAAATCTTTCAGCATGGTCCATCCACGATATAAAGCCATAAATACCACTAACATAAAGCCCACCGCTGTGTCCATAGGTGTACATTTGTTCAATGGAGGTAGACGTGCAATCCGCTTTCAAAAGGAACATCCACAATCGTTCACTTAGCGACATCGAAGTGATAGCGTGCCGTTTCTATCCAACGCCCGCCCATCATATCCAGTTGGACGCGACAACGTTGCTGCAGAATGCGGCTATCACTGAGGTCCAAATGGAAGACGTCAGTGACGATGTCGTGATGGAGGACGTGCCGGAAGAGGAGGTGAGATTTCGGGACAGCGCGACTTGTGATTGATGACGTCACATGATAAAAAAAATGTGTAAAGTCGACCTCATTGGTCATTATAATGCATCATGATAATTTCTATGAGATCGTGCCGGGAAACCACTTCGGATGTCTACTTCAATCGTGAATAAGAATTTGTTGCATTGCTGCGTTCCGATTAGTCCGCGGGTGACGGACTTAAGACTTTTACATAAAAACTTTTTGTTTACGATTCGTGGCGACAACCGACCCGTATACACATTATACACTGATGTGAATTTGACTGCCACCTATGGTATTATTTCCCCTTTGTTTAATTGTGTAATTCATAATTTAATTGATAATAATGTTTTATAGATAATATGTAGTTATATTTATTTGTTTTCAATTTCCCTGTCCATAACGTGGTTAGGTTAGGGCTAATAATATTTCTTCCAGCATTGTCACTAAATTCGTAAGGTGCTGCTCCACCACAGGTTGAAAGCGTTTTTACTTCGAAGTGGGAGAAAATGGACGACGCTAACAAACTAGGTGGGTTTAAGATTATGATTAATTATACTCTAATTTAATATATCCTTTAGTTATGTTATTGTGTTGTTTTATTTATTATCGGTACGCGTTTTTCAATCATTTTGTCTGATGGCCGATATTGAAAACCATATTAGCGTCGAAAACGTCAGACGTCAATAGTTTTACCCCAATTACGAATTTCTTTGCGTGTTTACAAAAGAAACTGGAAATGGGTTGATAGGATGCATTTTGCAATTCGGGTTTTCAGTGTTCTATAAGATTAAACATCTTAATTGTTGGGAAAAATAAACTATATTTTCAGACGCACTATCATGGCTTTTTTGTTAATGAGTATGGTACGTTGTTCCAGCCCGCCTCGACGGTATCAGCAAGCCTCTACGACCGTCACAACTCTCGATGGAAGACTACCTACAGTTAGACGACTGGACTCCAAACAAGGCCAAACCGGGAAAGAAAACAGTAAGAATACTTTGCTTGTCCTACTTTATATTCGTTTATACCTTTTTTCGTGTCATACATTTACTATTTTGACATTTATTTATCGCTTACTGTTCTTTATAACAATGAAGATAACATATGGATTCCACTTGAAGTCCAGATGGTTTACTGGAAAAATATATGTACCGCTTCAATTGTTCTTATTTACGACATTTCACTGTTAATTGGATATTTTTTGCAACATTGTCGACAATTATGGTTTATCCATCATGATTTTGGACAAATTATCGTCCTTTTCGAACATAATATTCATATTACGTTAAATGTTTTATTTTGGCCCAATTGGTGAAAAAACTTTCCGAAAAAAAAAAACAAATATCCAGGAATTTTCGTAAACAAACTGCGTAACCGTGGCTTTCCACTAAAATAAACAAAAAACATGTTAAGACACTGTTTTCTGCTTTGCAACATAATGTTAACCTATCGGATAAATAATCGTATGTATCGTATACTTTTACGTAGGTTACGAGAAAAAAAATCCAGTGTTAACATCGATCAAGACGTCTATATATTTAGACAAACACGTAAAAAAAAACTATTTTGTCAGTGCCGATGCAACCGACAACAAGCCATGAAAATTGTTAAACATTTTACTATGTTTTCAGCAGTGCAGTCGCAATAACTAATAAAACATATTGAGTGTTTAGATTTATTGGACAAGTTGTGAAACAATCACATGTGGAATGGATTTGGCCCACAAGATGATTCACGATGCCCTTTTTGGCAATATTTGAACGCTTATTCTTTTATTCTACTTACTGGATCGGTAATTCGTTAGGGCATTTCCGACGACATTCGTCAATAAAGTGCCACTCCTAATAGCTAATGGCATATTTTTATGACCATGGCGTGTTCTAGGAACAAAAAAACAATTTGCACTATCATCTCAAGTTGAGTTCGATCTAAATCGTTATTTTTTGGTACACATTTTTTTATTTGCCGAACCAACTCTTGGGCGATCGCGAGAATTCATCGTGTTATATTAAAACAGGTACGCTGGGCCGATATAGAAGAAAGAAGACAGCAGGAGAAGATGCGCGCCATCGGATTCGTCGTTGGTCAAACCGATTGGAATCGTATGACCGACCCCACGCTGGGTTCAAGCGCCCTGACTCAAACTAAATATATTGAACGTGTTAGACGTAACTAGGATAACACATTTCGTAGTAAAATTGTACTTGTAATGACAGATAGGTTATTATAATTATCATAAAAAAGTCAATGCACTTTTGGTTGCTGATGTAGCAACCAGTGACTTATTTTTTATAGGTATCAATTTGTAATTTCATCAGTCATTATAGTTATTAGCATAAACTAAGGTATCTTCCAGTCTTAATAATTCCCGATTCTATCGGAACCTTATTCATAATTCTTTTGATTTTATTTTTCTAAAGTTTTCAGTTCAGCTATAGGTCCATTGTACCTCGAATAATTAGTATAGCTTGAACTCGTTATAACGATATCGAAGGCTTGAAATAAAAAAAAAATATTAAGTGGAAAAGTGTATTGTCTTTTTAATAATTTAATTCGGTGTATGAGAAGGTATTTTTATTACCTTCAGTGTATGTTAAAGCGTAATTACTTAATAAATTAAGTTACATTTACCTAAACTATTTATTTTTAAACCCAAAAGTAAAGTAAGTACATTATTTTTTCTCGCTCATCGCACTTACAAATCCAGGAAATGAACTTCTGTCACCGTGCCTGTAAACGTATTCAGAATCCGAATCTCTGGGCTTATGCTCTGCAGCGTTGATTTTCGTCATCTTATCACCGACGTTTTTTTGGTACGGGTTTCTCATTTCGTTGTTTTCAATTTTAAAATGATTTCTTTCATTTTCTACTTTCGATTGCTTGCCTGCTTTATCGATTTTTGAGGCGGAATTTGGAAGAGCTACTTCGCCTTCCCTGCCAGCCGTCATAACCATAACTGGAGCTGTGCTCATTTCTGTCATGTGGTCCTTTATGCACTGTTGGAGTATGTGAAGAAAGAATAAGAACGCTAAGAGCGTTAGTGCAGACATAGACGCGTTGGATTTCAGCCCACCCCCACTGCTGTAGTGGCTGAAAAAACGTAATTGTGTACAGTTGGGCCGTTGTATCTACTCTGAAGAAGATGAAGATGGATCATGTTCGCGAAAAGAAAATAATCTTTCCATTAGGGGTCTTTTGCTTGTTCTTCCCCATGGAGGGTCGGATAGGGTTTGAACAAGTGCTAAAGTTAGTAATAAGAACGCATGATTTTGTAGTTATACATATAAAATAAAAAAGTGACGTTTCTAAGTAATTTTTAAAGAATTCTTGACTTCTTGACTTTGACTTTTACAAAAGCTTTGTCTCTTACTATGAATGAAACATTTGCAGCCAACTTCACAGTAGCCAAGTTACAAAGTCCGAACTGTAATAAGGTAAGTTAAGATGTTAAGATTAGAACTTACTGCTTTGGGGATGCTGTTTGCACGGGTTGAGATTGTTCATACGCGTAATAAGCGTGTTGATCTTGCGCTGGCGGTCCATATTCAGAATATCTATTGCGAAAAGATACGTACGTTTTATGTATTTTTTATGTATTGAAGTACAATTTTTTTGCTTTTATCTATGTGCTAAACTACACCACGAGAATCCTCATTTGTACTTATGTGCATAAGGGAAGGGACGATAAATTGATATGGTTTTGAATATTCGTGAACAGATGTCCCTATAATAAGAATTACCTACATTGTTAGTTTGACTTGGAAAAAGATTTTCATAAGATAAGCATTTTACGAACCTGTCTGTCAGTTGCTTTGCTCCCATACCCATTTGGGAAAGCAGGTTTTCTAATGCCATCTTAGGTATGAACTGTCACACGCGTTGTTTATGAATGTCAAGCTTTGACTGACATGAAAATGGGATGCGCCTGCGCACTTGGGTGCCTCGTTCACCACGCTCTAGTTGGCTCCAGCCTCGTTTTGTATGATGGGATATGATCATTACGGTATTTTCACATCATTTTCTAGAATTCTCCGACAATTTTCCCACTTAACGACTTAACGACAATGTGCGTGAAATAAAATACCAACTTTTAAAATTATTTTTTATTTTAAATGTTACATCACAATCACTCAAGGACGTCCTCAATCACGCACTCACATAAAATATACATATATACTAACTATTGGTGATATAAATAAAACATTCATATCACACAGAACTTTTTACATCAGTCGTTATAATGGAGATATTGGCGGAATCATTCATATTGTTGATACTACAACGCGATAACAACGAATAATAATTATTATGCCAATCAAAACAACTCATATTTTCACAAGTGTCGTCTACTGCATGGATTCGCTTCTAAGGTTTTCTTTCAATACATTACACGCCTTCATATTAACTTCTAAAATAAGTTAATAATTTAAATAAATAAATAAGTTAATAATTTAAATAAATTACTAAACGCTACACTCGATGCGACTGAAATTGAGCATGATTTGCTCAGTAAAATTCAAGACACGGAAATTACACCTATTGATAACAGAAAAAAAACTTTAGAATTTTGACTTTGCATCTTAAGCCCAATTAAATTAATATTTTTTGGAAATCTTAAGCACTTATTCGAAGTTTTCTAGCCAAATTGAATGTTATTTTGGCGAATAACTTCATGGTCAATTTTAGACTTCATTACATTCGAGATAAAGCTCGCGACAGTCAATACCGGAGCGTCCTCGACGACCAGCCTCGAAGTACTCTTCGAAGGTTCCTCCCGATTGCCTCTCCAGGACGAAACTTGCTGCGTAACTGTGAAACAAAGTTAATATAAGACATTGCCAGCCAGGACACGCCAAATCAAGAAAACTAAAAAAAATATGCTTACGTTCCCAATTGACAGAAGATGCTCTTGGGTCCAATATCGGTTGAGCACTCTCTGTTAGCCTCACAGACGTACTTTTGAAGGCATTTATCGTTGCTTGTCGCGAATGACCTCGGGTAGACCTTGAGCATAGCGATTCCAGCAAGAGCGGCATCGCTCACTGAATCCTTACGGCCCATAGATCGCGCAGATAGCGATCTATGCGAAAATGATGTCTTCAAGGCATCCAGAAGGTTGACAACGATGTTGATGAACTACAGAAAGAAAAATAAATATAAGTAAGCAATTCATAAAGTGTGCAGAAGTAAGAAGAACATTCTTCTAATATGATTTATTAGTGAAATAAATGAGAAGGATAAAGGAAGGATGGGTGGCATACCTCTCCCGCCTGCTTTGCCATGGAGGCGACTTGATCGGGGTCTTTTGCACCGAGCACCGTCGACAGTACCGCAGCCAATATACCCTGAAGCAAGCGAGAAGCGACACCGTCTCCGTAACCAAACTTACTATTTACATTTTTTCATCCTGGGAAAACCTCAAAGAATTATTTTATATATTTACATTAGGCATTGGTCTCTTATGCACGCGATCTTCATAGAATTTTTCTCTGAGGTGATCCCGACGTGAAGGTTCTAGTTATTTGCTGTGAATGAAGGTCTATTTTCTACTTAATGGATGAAATGATTTTTAATCTGCTTATGTGAGGGTCAAATAGCGCGGTGCTTTTTACATCTGGAGTGACTCAACTTTCTAATGTAAAATGTCTAAAGTTATTATGTTAGTAGATCAGTATGGGTATAAAATATATTAAAAATATGTAAATATACGCGTTTATACAGTGTCATTAACTTTATTACGGGTGCATAATTTCTCGTGTTCATGTCATTTAGCTATGTGTTTCTGAGGAGTCGTATTCGTACCTGCATCGGCGAAGATCCATTATCTACTTTGTCGATGCCGTCGCTGGATGCTCCCCCTCCGAGAATGGCGGTGAGGATCTTCAGACCCATGGAGATGAGGTTAGCCCAGGGAGACGGTGCCACGGAATCGGTGTCAAGATTGTCGCTCTTGTTGGGACCGTTGGCCGTACCAGGGTTGAAGATCATTTGCATTATTGCACCTGTAAAATTTGGCCGTCGGACTTAATTATCATAGATTACAGATGTGTTAAACTTGTTTATTTTTTGAAATGTATTAGAAAATATTCTCACCAAGCATATTGGACCACGAGAAGCCGCTATCAGAAATGGAGTTGGTTTGTATTTCGTCGAAATCGTCGAGGGCGACCTTTTTTAACGCGTTGGGTTTTTCGTTAAACTTGCGTTCCTCTGTTACCTGTCCTTGCGGTACAGGCAAAGAGTTGCTATAGTACTGTGGGTGATGTGTTCGAACATTGCTCGTTACCTGCAATTTAAAAAAAACAGTTCCATATTTATATCACTCACGAAAACATATGCTTGTATTAAAAATGAGGTATGAACCCTCAATTTTCTTCAAACCTTAATATATAAAATTAAACTAATAACTAAAATAGAAGAAAATCTTGTACAGGTGTTTTTCTTAACATGGTTTGTTCCTGCTCTTAGCAACGTTTCGTATCCATATATTTCGTCTTCACTTATTTATTCTTATTATAATATATACATGGGGACGGATGCAAAAATCGTTGACTGACCCAATAAAAAAGTAACTGAACCGTTACCTGGATTGTTTCTATTTATTGAATAATTTATAATACACATATAAAACATAAGAGAGGTAAAAAATTACCTACTTAAGTAGGTATTAAAAAGGTGACGAACTTCTGTTTAGATAGATGTTCGTTAAATTTTAAATACCCTAGAAACTAGCTTAAAAAAATCATTGTGTAAGTTTTGACATTGTTTTCCTACTTCCCTACCGGTAACACCGAATTATTCCCAACGATCGCCACCAAGACTACTACCACCGGTGTTATTAGCAGTTATAATATTTAAAGGCTCAACAGCTCCCAAGGCTACAAGTTGCGGCCGTTGGGAAGAAAAAAATATATAAAATCGTTCAGTTAGTTCCTACATGGAGGAGTAGAATGAAAGCTTCCCGTTGGTCCCCTGCGAGTAAATGTGGGGAAGAGCGGAATAACCCAATTTTTATTCAATTATTTTGGATTGAACAGTTAAGTTAAATATCAATAATAGAGCTCTCAAGTAATTTTTACTTTTACTCTTATAGAGCTTAGACTGTAATTCTATAATTTCCGAAACTGGTAAGTGACCATTTAAAATACACCGTCATACCTGTGATACAAGCGGCAGTTGCTGCGGGTAGGCCAAGGTATGGAGGATCGCCGATGAGCTGATCAGGGCCAGCATCGCCCAGCCGGTCACCTTCTGACACATTCTGTGAACCATAATCATATCTAAGTAACCCTGGTAAGTTGAATGGTTGATCGGTTTCTAAATTAGGTACTTATTTAATTAGTATTTTGGCACATTCATTCTTCAACAGGTATAGCGGACAGAACATTTTACCCTAAAAAATGTTGGGAGAACAACCCGCGGCACGACACAAATAAAAGATTATATTGGAGAAGTTATGCTTGGAAACAATATTGCCTTTGCTATTTCTTCGGTTAGAAAATTGTTGTGACTAACACTTACATTGGATAACACTTTATATGAGGAATTACTAAAAAATTAAGCAATAAACTTTCTTTGATTTAATTGTGGATTCGCGCAATGGACGTGTCGTCGATTAGAAAGTGCTCTGATGAGTGATTCGCGCGAATTGATCGCTCGCCTCAGACTCTCTTTAAGAGTTGCTTAGAAAGTAGCCCCTGCGTTGGCTTCGGCTGATTTTTTAGAGGATGCTGGTTGTATTAATTAGAGGATGTGCATACTTGGGAGATATAAAGTCCTCCTTGATGCACGCAAAAAATATATTATACATATAGATTAGCTTTTATTTTTGCATATTGTATTCTAATAATAAAAGCACCTTATTTACGATGTGTACGTTGAGACCTCTGCCCGGAGAAAGGCATGATAGCGCGCGCATTTTTCCATAAACAAAATATTTTTCATTACGGTTTCAACGGCTTGTTGCAACATTATTTTATGGTGATGAAGCTACACGCATGCATCTATCTGGCATGGAAGTGTTACACCTTCTCGGACCCATGCAGGTGACCCGGTCATTCTCTAACTGTAGTTTGGTTGTCACCTACCATGGTGAACATGGTGCTAGTTATATAAATTGACGTAAATTGTTAACGCTCATTGGTCACGAAACTACGCGGACGGCCCACTTTCTTTGACCGATAAACTTTGAATTTACACCTGTTTGGAACGCTTCCGGCGTGTCAAATTGTTGCGTCACGTTTGTGTCTCCAGTTTGAGATACAAACAAACAGTGGGAAGTTAAACTTAACATCAATTATCTAGCTTTCTTTCGTGAAGATTTATTTTGAAAATTCAAATTGGCTGTTTTTTAACATGACGTTTTGCGAGTGAGGTTTCCTTTTTGCGACCTCTTATTTTGCAGACACGTTTATTCTCTGACGCACCGGTTGTGGACAGTTGTGGTGACAAGTCCGTCGAGATTTTCTCGAGAGAAATTTGTTGGCAAGTTTCGCACACCGCTTATGTTTTATTTATGCTTGCTTTGTGTTCGATATTTGCTGGCAAAGTGTTAGTTGGATTCCAAAATTTCATAGAATTGAACGGCCTTTAAATATTCGTATGCGTGCTATTTGCGAAGATACCGCGAAATCGATGTAGAGAAAGCGGGAAGTTGTGACTACTTATGCGTAGGTAACGGCTGAACTAAAATATGCGACGCGTGCTTGTATTTTAATATAGATTTACTGTTTAATATAACTATTGCTTATAGATAAAGTGATGTAATTACATCTATTATCGTTTAATGTATCGGTTGCTTGAGGAACATTCATCATTTGCAGGCCAAGTATTAGTGTTACGTACACCTTTACCAAACATATACTCAAATAAATAAATAACTTTGCACTGCATGTTCAATTTAACGTTCTTGACCTTTCTCACACCTCGATTTGAATGAATTGTTTATTGATACTCCTTAATCTTTGTATGTAATCGTTCACTTGTGTATGCCTACTACGCGAAAGCTTGTTAAGAAAATTGGCTGATTAAGCCAGGCCGTCGACCTCTTGGCCCAGTAACCCTGGCTGCAACGCGGGAACCTCACTTTCGATCGTCGCGGATCTACGCCCAGTGTGGCCTACTATTCTATGAATAGGCTGTTTCATTCTTTGCTATGATTATAGCTTTTCATAAAGGGACAATAGAAAGCACGGTGCAATAGTTTCCAGCTTTCTTTTTGGTTTATTCATATGCGAACCTCCTAGCAACCATTATTCTCCATGGATATTAACAAATTTTTTTCGTAAATTTACCGTGTAAACACCCTTTGTGACGGCACCCGCTAAATTATTTTTTAAATCACCATCATATTGCATCATTCCAGTTTTTTCTATCAATCACCTTCAGTGATATAATAAATTGAAAGGTGTCGCCTATAAACTTATGATATTGTGTAGTAACGCAGATCGAGCGTCTCGGGCGCAGCAAACATGGCGATGGGTGAAAGCAACGCGGGCCGGTCGCGTGTAAGCGACTGCCGTGCAAGGTTAACGTTTTTCTAATTTCGGAGCGAGCCGAGGACCTGCTATGACGATATGACCAACACCCTACTTTCATCGTAAATTCACCGTGGAAAAATCAGAAGCGAGATTTTCACTTGATTTTCCACGTATACTTGGGTACTATATTCATGCTGTTTACGTTAGTTCAGTTTTATGTGATTTGCTTTTTAATATTTTGAAGTACGTATCTGACGAAGAAAGGAAGCTTCAGTAGTTTTTAAGTGAAAGAGTAACAAGAAAAACAGATATGATAAATGCCATATTAAAATCAATCTAAATTTTAAGAACGCGTAAAATCTTTACCTAGATCTATTCTCAAGTTAAAAACCAGCACTTTCTTATAGTAAATTTTAAAGGCCTTTTTCATAAACTTATTATATTTTAGTTGTTTATATGTATATATTTATTTGTGATAAGTAATTCTGAATCCGGTCGAACATGAAAATCAAAAACCACTAATTACTTAGTTAATCTGTTGCTAATATGCGGTACTGAATAAGGCCCCAAATGGTTAAATCAAACACTTTATCACACGCCTATTAAAATGTTAATTTACCATATGAAGTAATAGAAGCATAACATTCACTAAATAGTACCTAAACATGAGAGGTACTTTAGAATGTGGAGACCTATTTAAATTGGAATCTCCTACTAGATACTATTTACTTAAAAACTTTCATCATATAAATTTCCGAAGAGATTCAATTTAATCCCCATATTTGGTACCTACTTTTCGAATTACTTAGCATCTGTAAAGCTTTGTAAATCATACGAAGGAGTCAACCATGATTATATTTACTTATAAACCCCCATAAAGCAATAATCCGTTCGAAAGTTCTACCAGGACGATCGACAACACCTTTTTAATATTACTCAATCATGCAAATCCCGCCGTCAATTGTTCGTGTTTTTTGGGTGTTTTTCATTCAGTGACCGGTCCAGCGTGCGGTCCGCTTTCTAAACCGTCCGCAAGACAGCGTGCGTGTCTGTACGCGGATATACATTCATAATAAACTCGAAAAATATATGATTCACAGCAGGATTTGTTCCGCTGCAATCGGATGTTGAACTGGTGTCTGAACTACTTTCTTAAACGGATGTAGATACTCGGTTGGGAAAAGAGATGTTGACTGTCTGCGTTTATCTACATGCTGATGTATTACAATAATATTATAATTAAATATCTTTTGTAGGTACACATTTTAGACGGTTGGATGAGGTGGTTTCGTGATATCGTATTTTTGTGCCTTATAATAAAATATTTTATATTTTAAGTTTCAAATTACTAATAAATCATTTCCGATTAAGAAAATGAAGAATGCTTTAAATTCTCGAATTAATCTTATACGTATCTTATTCACGCATTTTACCCTGAAGGATTAAACGCAAGCCCCAATGGACAAATTTTATCGCCATGGGTTACACTCATTAGAACGTGGATTATGAACATCATGTCTAGTCTAATTCTCAATTTCAACAACCATTCCATAACATAACTATTGAATTCTGTTGTCTCGGATCACCATTTATCAATAACCAATAGACAGTAGTAGTTCGCCGGCAACATGCAATCTTCAAACGCGTGCGCACCGTTATATGCGGATCAATCGTACGGTACCTACACATAAGAGATACCTACACCTTGTTTGATGCTCTTCGTTACTGGCTATCCTGCTACTCATGGATATCTAATTACATGGCTACCAACGTACCAGCAAGATTGGAATGTGGCTCCCTTTTTAAGGTCACCAAATAGGCAATTATTGGTACGCACATTATATTGATCTATGTTCATCAATATTTGTTTTTAGATCCCTTCCATACAGCTTGCACTAAGTATCCAAACTTCTTCCAATTCCGATCGTCTCGAGGAAGTATCGTAACTTAAATCGCAAACTTGTGATGGTTGGGCAGAGGTACTCACTTTCCATTAGGTGGGCCTTCAGCTCGTACCATCACTTCAGGAGTACAAAAATAAAAGTAACTGATATTTAATCGATTGACATGATCGAATGATATCTTGCTAGTTGGTCGCAACACGTATCTTCTTGAATCACGTCAACACTACGTTTTATATGAACAATGCGCTGAAACTAATATTCCCGCAAAAGCAAGAAAATGTTGACCTTTTTTTTATTTATTACTCGTTCGTTGAATAATTATCGGTATGGTCATGCTGCTCGTTATAGTATTCGACACCATTACCTACTTCTCATAGAATTATATCCAAATTTCTAGGTAAGACGTGACAATTTTTGGTTAACACGTTGCAAAGCGGATTGTTTACTAAAGAAACTCGCGACATGTGTGTTGAAGGAATTTTAAAGGGCCGTTAGTTCTCAACTAACTGAATAAGGCCCCAACTAACTACAACTAACTGTGCTATTTCCCTAAATTTATTTACGAACCAAGAAGTCTGCGTTGTCGGCTCAAAACCAAGATAAAAGTACTAGCTATTAAATTTGTTGTATGCTGAAAATTGCTATATTACAATTTCAAAAATGCATTGTTTTATTGTACTCTAAATGCGACAGGACGATCTGCTAGTCCATCGGATTTTAGTGGTTACCTCCGCCAGGTTTCTCAAGCATAGCTTTTACTATGGGAACCAGATTACTGACATAATTAAACATATAGTAGGTACTTTTGTAAATACATGATTATTGACACCCAGGCACAGAACAAACACTATTCGTCACACATTGTTTATTCTGGCCTGGGTGGAAGTCGTACCCTCGTGCTACTGCGCAGAAATCAGAGCTACTACTACCAACTGAACTGTGAGCCCAGTCATACCATATACAATACACTAAAACGTTTATTTACTTTCAAGCACGTTTAATAAGTATTATTTAAGTCTTCGGTACCTGCCGATTGCCTAAAAACAATTTCGGTTACCCAATGCCGCAGGTGAATGAGATTTCCTCTCGCCTCAACTTTCACTTTAAACTTTTTTGGACATGAGGCATGAACCGTAGTGTTACGGCTCAAGTATCGAGATGATGACATTAATGGCTGCCGTGAAGCTATTTAGGTACAATTTCGTTTTCCTTTTCATGCGACCGTAAAGTATGTAAGATACATACAAATAAAAAGATGCTGAGTGGAATTTCTTCATGAAATTTCTATATGACTACCTTGAAGTACCTACACCTTTTATAATTAAAAAAGAATCATACAAATTAGTTCACTATTGACGTAACAAACATACGAGATAATAACCTCTTCCTTTTTTGAAGTGGGTTAAAAAGTTTGTTTTATAATTTTGTAACTTAAAATTATTTTAGTGTGCATCTAAAGCAAATATTTTTCATGCACTAAAAAAATCATCGCCGGCGTGATATGTACGTCATTGATAAATATTACTTAGTTTCCGATTTCGGATACGAACTATTTATTACTTCTACTGTACCTACTATACTGCAACTGTAAACGCGTGCGTATAAAATCCGCTTAGATAGGTACATTACTTTACAGCACAACATGATCGAAGACTAATCTGTTATCCGTTATCATAACAGTTGCTCTAAATTATTGACTGCATCCGCTATCTAAAAGATGAACGCAATGCGTTGCGAACGAATTGCGTTGAAACATTTCTGTACGAGGCTACTTGTACAAGTTTAGTTGATAGATGAAAAAAATATCTTTTTTGGAAATCGTAATCCATGAAATTTTATATAAAGATTACATAAACAAAATAAACACACAAGATTAAGAGTATTTTTGATCTGATCTGATTTTTGTCTTGGATACTTTTACCATTGGATTTTACCTATAGGTAATTAAGACAGTCCAGGTCTAAATCGCGGCTTATTAAAAAAAATATTAAACATTTCTTGTGCGTGTTAAATTTACTAATGAATTTGTAACATTGCGGTATTTAGTCCTGAAGGACTTAATGTTTAAAATTGAAAAATCCAGAAAATAGTCATTGTCATTTAAAAGATCAAAATATCATATTTCAAGTTTTTTTTTTGTTTTACTAATTAATTGAGACGTATTTTTGAACTATACTGTTTGTATAATATTCGGAGTACGTCCGAAATTACAATATGTCTATTTAGATAATTGTGTGAATAATTGCTAAACCTGCTAAATTGACGGGCGAGCAGACGGCCCACCTGATATTTTATGGTTTTGTTATTACAGTAAAACGGCTCGGGTCCTCCCCTACCGAAGTATTTGAAGAGCCAAGCTATCTCGCTGAGACGGGGATCTAACGTTTCATGTGCCTGTGATTTCACCGGCACTCCCTTCTACCGGAGTAGAACACGAGTATACGAGTACTCCACTGCTTGGCGGTAGATTCCCAAGTGTGGTAGTTCTTCTCCGGACGAATTTGGCATAAGTTCTACTGCTACTTTTGGTTCTCTTCGCATCACCCTGAGCCCACCTGTTGGGAATCTGAGGTTTGGACTTACCTACGGACGCGACCAACATGGAGCCCTACTAGACTACTTATATGAACTATTTTATCTCGATTTTTCACAGTAAAGCCGTGAGAATAAGGCAGTTTTGATAAGTCTACATTCCTTTACGATAAACAGTTCAGTTCAGTACAGTTCCTTGTATATTACCCTTAAAACCAAAAACCAGGTACCATTGAAAAAATAATTTTAATTCTTTTTGCGATATTCCAATGATCGCAAAGGTTTATAATTTTTTTCATCGCCAATTATAATTGCCAATTAATTTATTTATCATCATGATTGTTAGTATCACTAACGTTAAATTGTGCTGATTTTATTTTACCAATTTTACTTTTAACGGCCAGTGCCTCGAGAAGAGAACATTTTCTAGAGTCAAGTAACGTTGCGTTAAGAAGATTTTTACAGGGAGCCTAAATAGATTTTATATGACCAATTTATATTCGAATTTCCTCAACAATTTTTTTTATTTCATTGACTACACTGCATTGTTTTTTTCAAGACCTACGGAGCTCAGTGCGCAAGATAGACTTGCGCTAAGCCGAATTTAATACTCGAAATCAACTACATGACGTATTCTCTATCGTCAATTCGTAGTGGAAACCAAAGATTTATACAAGCAATCAAGAAAGGTTCAAAAACCTATTGTAATTTATTGTACCTACCTTTAAGCAATGTAGAAATCACTTTCTAATTCGGTGAAAAGATAGGTCCAATGTCCACGCGAGTCGAGTATGTTGTAATGTCCGTCATTTGAGATTTATCTAAAGTTCTCTTGCCACTGCCACTGACTGGGACTTCACAATACTTTCTCCAATAATAAAAGTTACGCTGAACTTGACGATTCGATGCAGTTCTCGCTCTATTTGTGATATAGAACATAAATGAACTGTTGAGAATGTTATTATGTACCGTATCAAAGTTCTTCGCTAAACAATGTGGAAAAAACGTGGGCATAATATGAAATGGACTCATTGTAACATATTTTTCAATGTGAGATTATCATTGTTATGTCGATAGCGTTATTCAATGTTTTGTTTTGTCTATGCCGTATCGAATTCAGGGTTGGAATGTGTAATTTCACATTTTAGAAAGTGAAGGTCCATATTTACATTTCCAAAGATGGACGGAGAAAATTACGCATGTGCTTAGTTCATAATAGGTGTGAAATTTTCGTGACTAATCCGCTGTTGTAGGTATTACAAACGGATGTTATTATAATGATCATTTGAAATTTTTGTAGGTACTCTACGTACACCTTTTTAGGTGAATGTAGACATCTAATTAAAAAAAAATCTTTATTATAACTAAATAAATAAAAAATATATAATAAAAGTAATTAGATAAATAACCCTAATTGAAGCAATATAATGATACATTAACCTCGCACACAAGTTCTGATACAAACAGCTTTTGTTTCGTCACATTATCACTTAGTTAAAATTCATTAACAGCTAAAATTTGCGAAAAGCGCTCACTGTAAAAGTCCAGAATCGTCCAAAAAACTTTTTGTATCACAACATCACTTCATCACCTGAAACACCACAAACACCGCCGCCGACCTGTACGAAAACTTTCACACCCGGCGGCGCCGGCATCCGAAAGCGCAGTCCCTTTCCTTAAACCTCTAGGGCCGCTTACCTTTATCTCTTTCCGGAACTAATATCACTGAATCACTGAACACCTTATCTTCCACAAGGTAGCTAAATCGTCACCGGTGAAAGTGCGTGTTACTTGTGCGAGAGTTTGACTTGCAATGAGCGTCGCGCCTTGAACTTCACTATATATATATGATGACCCAGATATCATAGCTACGGATAACTGTGCTAGTCGGTTCGTCTGTCCTTCCAACCAACCTGTTCCTTATCCCGTTGGATGCATGGTCCCGAGGCCTTGTCAAGGACATTGTTTACTCAGTACATTTTCCACTGCGCTGGGCCGGCTTTGAAATCCTGTTTTACAAAAGCTTTTTGATTCTTTTTAGATATCAATGTTGGTACCGTTTTATGAATCACTTGTATTATGTTATGCCTGATGTAAGAATCAAATTCCAATTGAATGTATTGTCAAGAGTCCGTGTTAAGTTTGATCTCTGGATACTTACTAACCAGGTAATTTTGATTGTTTCAGGTAACCGTTTTGCTACCGTTGTATCGGGTGCTGCACTGATGTGAAACCTAAGAATTGCATTCAAGGTGGTAGATATACTCAATTTTGTTATCACTGTATAGGCTGGTAGTATTTGTACAAACAACTATGTTCCTTGGCCTTCTTTTTGGCTAAAGGCTGACTACATAGGTACACACTTGATAACTCTACATTTTCTTTCAATAGACAAAGCTAGTTTCTTTATCATCTCCGTGTGAATATTATGATAACCGAAATTATTTGTGATTTTTTTTAATAGGATCGGTAACACCAGCTTTTTTTCTATAATGGCACGGTCAAGGCAAGATGGCATGATGAGAGGGATATGGTAATTCCCTCAAGCTTTCTTGATAATACCCCTTGATCTCATGGAAAGCCAAAGCCAATCTGGTCTGAAGATTAGCGTATAATTTGGATATGGATCGGCAAAAATAAGTCCAAAGTTTTTAATACCACATGGGGCCTGCCCTTTCCTAGTTTGGTGACGACTACAGAAACTAAACAACAAACCTCATACTGTTTTGATTTTTATTCTTTTACATGCAGATTGACAAATGCGAATTAAGTTTATTGTGTATTGCCAGGTTTACTTACCAAAATTACATCAATACGTTTCTTTCCTGCTGCAAAAAAGAAGGTCGTAACAATTTCTCATGCAACTTTATATCGCTGATCTTAGTTAATCAATAGTAGCTTTTCTGGGAAAAGTTAATGTGTCTCGTGGAAACTAAAGCGACCGTTTTTAAACACAGGCTCTCGTGAGTAGCTTCTCACGCGCTTGTTCCTTTTAGCGTTGATCTCGACTAAAAGTTTCACGCCTTTTCTTTAGGTTAACGGGAAGGGTTTGGCAGAACTTCAATCCTCATCACACGTTACTCACCCGGAAAAGGTCATCACCAACATGATCCATACAATCCGCTTTTTAGATTTTGTATAGTATGATACGTATTCAAGAGCTTGCTCCATAATTTAGTTGGTAGTAGCTGCGCTTTAATGTTACTTGTCTTCGAATTATTAGTTCTAGAACATGCCGGTTTCCTCACAAATTTTTCCTTCACCGTTTCGAGAGCGTGGTGTTGCACAAATAAACTTTTCAACTGAAAATCTCATTTGCACGTTTGTGTTTGTATCAGCGACCATCAGTTTGAAAGTAGACTTCTGTGCCCCTGGGCCACCACGCTCTCTATGCCTCAATGTCTAATCATTTAATAATTATATTCTGTTCTACAGGTCCTCGTCAACTAGTGCGCATAATTTAGCAAAATACTTATCGGCAGTGTTTGTTTAGTGAGTGTTTAAGTTTACCTAAAATAATAGGTAGGTAATTTTTTTTAAATACAATACCTACTTATGTCTATATTATCGAAATAACTACAGTGGGTGTTGAGGTTTACTTCGGTAAGTTATTTATTTTCACTTAATAAATTCCTGATATTATATTTACGTAGACTTTTTTATTTTACTATTAATCAATTTCTCCTGAAAATAACTAGTAATCTAAAGTATTATTAAAATTACAATTCGTCAAAAACTATGTTATAAGTTTTGACTTATGTCCTGTTTTACTGTGGTACTTATTATGTATAGAAAATAGTACTAGGATAGGTTCTAGGTTACACTATCGTGGGAACGTAGACTTGACAAGTGGTGAGCTAAACGTCGTCATTGTTTTCCCACGAATAACTCGATTAACTTTATCTTTCAGTAATATAAATCGTTCCATAATAATCTGACAACCAAGACAATCAAATGACTTCGGATGAGATCTCGATGATGATCCTACCTAATCACATAGAAACAAGATCTATAAACAAAACCTTTATTTTGCGTTTGGTACAGCACCTCTGTGCCACCACACCTGAAATCTACCGCCAAGCATTAGTGCTTGCATTACTGTGTTCCGGTGGAAAGGTGTGGTGACGGTGAAATCACAGCCGCATGAGACGTTACATCATAACATCAAAAAAACCAGGCCTGAAACAAACAATCGACATTAAATCACAAGGTCACTGGTTTGAAACATAGCAAGCGGAAACGTCAAGGAATTTTGGTGCAAAACATCCGAAATAACGCTCTTTCCTTCAGACTCTTGTGTAAATTATTACTAACGATAAAAGTATATTTCGGAAACTTTCAAAAGTAAAGACGATAAGGAAACAAAATTCACTTTCGCTAGATTCCTTGAAATCAGGGGGTCGCGTCGCACAGATTTGCGGATCAGTGACCCCAGTTTTGTGACTCATGTGGTACATTTCACTTTCGAGTGGGGATTACCAACACTTTGTTTTTATTTTATTTATTTCAATAGCCTACAAATAGGCTTATTTGCTTAGATAGTGTTATTCCGACACGTGATTGAATTTTACAGTGTGGTTGAAAACTTATGTAACAAAATATACCTACGTCCCATACGTACTTAGTTCGGAGTTCCTTAGTTGACCGAAATAGTGCTTGGCAATTATGGCAAATGCCTTAATATGCCAAAATGTTGTCAATTAGAAGTAACTAGTCCAATAGTCGTAAGTTTTTTTGGTGTGGTAAGATTTTTAATTTCACACCAGCCGCGTGGAACGGAAGGAAATAGTTTTTGAAGGCCCGGTTCACGCGCACTTCCTATATATGACGATAACAATATGTAGCTAATGATGCAGCTCTGGTAGCCTTCAGATGCGGCTTGTCACACCTGCCCAAGAAAGCTTTGACTTCAATTCAATGTATTCTATGAGTTATCCAGTTCCCATAGTAGATGGTGTTGTGTCCATGAATATTTATTAATAGAAGAGGCAACGGTGACCGCAATTATTTTTTTTATTTTTTTATTAAGATATCGGGACGAGCTGCCGGCCCACCTGGTGTTAAGCGGTTACCGCGGCCCATAAACTCGGGCCTCTACCGAAGTAAGAAAAGTCCCAAGTCGCATCTCGTTGCGCCCCGTCACTTGAGACGGAGATGTAACGTCTCATGCGCCTGTGATTTCACCAGCATCCACACCCTTCCACCGGAACACAATAATGCGAACACTACTGCTTGGCGGCAGATTCCAGTTGTGGTGGCAGTACCTTTCCGGACGAACTTAAAACTGAAAAATTATAACTTTTATACAGAAAATACAACTTGAAACCAATATAGGGTTGGCACCGTGGCGGAAAAAGATAGACGAGGGGCATCGAGGGGGTCAACGTAAAAAATCCGGTTAAAGATTTAAGCAAAAAAAACTTACCAAGTGCAGGTGAATATGGAATTTAATCATGACAAAGTAGGTAATCATTAATCATGCAGAGTAGCATAAATACGCTGCGTACGACTCGGATTTTCGGATTTTTAGGGTTCCGTACCACAAAGTCCAGACGGCTCCGTAGCTAAGTTGGTAGTAAACCTGCTTTCAAAGCGAGAGGTCCCGGGTTCGATTCCTTGCCCCGCCTAGGACTGTGATAAGCTTAAACTTTGTTTTGGGTATTTTAGGTCGTGTTTTGTTTTTCCATTCCATCAAGTGCAAGTAGCCAACTCTGGCATCGGAGTTTTCACGCCGCCTGAAAGCCTCCGATATGGCTTAACGATTAGTATAGCCGTTACTTAACTTAATGTGCCCTCAGAAGCACGGAAGCTCAGCCCAAATGACAGTAAATGGTTTCCCATCCAACGTCTGGGCCGAAAGTTGCTTCTTAGATTATCTGTAAAGAACACCTGAGCACGCTACGCCGAATGCTTCTATGGCGTGGCATGGCGAAAGAATCAAACGCCTCAAAAATGAAAATAAAAATAGTACAACGTTACTACTTTGCCTTTGGGTGCGGAACTCGAAGAAGCACCTTGAGACTGGTCCGTCCGGTAATATTTGTCAATTTGCATGTCACCGGCAACCTCTCGGTAACTGTAAAAGGAATCAGAGTCACCCACTTCTCCGCAGTTCCACTGAACCCAATATCGTTTCGGTATTCAAGTGGCGCCGCAGACTGGTTTTAGATGTTGAGATAATCATAGTGCACGTGGAGTGCACCGACGAAATTATAGATGTTACACAGAAAAAAATACCAGTCTCAACGTAGGAATGGTGCCAGGTAGTGAAGAGCAAAGTAGTTTGGAACATTCAATTTATCTAATAGAGAGGTGTTTTTTTTAAGAATTGTCGCAAGCGATACTGCTAAAGATACAAATTTTGGGGGCAGATTTTTACTGGATGGTTTAGCAGTTCAGCATTAGGAAATTCCCTACAGCCAAACTAAGATTTCTTCAGCTTATGATACTGCTCGCGTCCGTAGGTGTGTACCCTTTGATTCCCTACACGTACCCCCTGGGTGGTGCTAAAGGAGCAACCAAAAGTAGCAGTAGAGCTTGTGCCAAGTTCGTCCGGAGAGGTACTGCCACCACATCTGGAATCTGCCGCCAAGCAGTAGTGGTTGCATTACTGTGTTCCGGTGGAAGGGTGTGGCTGCCGGTGAAATGACATGCGCATGAGACGTATCATCCCCGTCTCGGGTGATGGACGCAGCAGGGTGAATGCGACTCAGTAAAGATTTGTTTCTCATACTGAGTCGCACGCATTACTGTTGTCATGGGCGAGGGTCACCACTTACCATCAGGTGGGCCCTCAGCTCGTTCCGTCACTCAGTCACATAAAAAAAAAAAAAAAAAAAAAAAAAAAAAAAAACTGTACCTGACCAGAAACTCAGTAGAATTCCGACGATACTACGATATTTCGGTTAGTTCCAGAAATCTATATAAGAAATGATGAGTTAAACGGATCCGTTCAATGATTGCCTGCTTGTATTTTCGAGTAAAGATACCCACGATATAACTACTTGTAAATAATAATAATAATAATTGTTTATTTTCAGACCATTTAAAAATCCATAGTTTGTTAGAAATTAAGTACCTACTTGAAAATATTGTTAGTAAAATAAAATAGAAATAAAAATGTAATGTATAGAATCATGAGGAATCACTCTCCTCACAAGGCTCCTCCAAATATGAGAGTCGTAGCTCTCCGCCACAATTTTCCGTAAATGAACTCAAAGAGAATATAATGACTAAATGAGGATGTAAGGAATATTGGACACATGCCAATGTGATAGCTTATTTGCGTTTTGATGAATCAAAACTTAAGTAGAAAGCTTGGCAGCGTATGAACTACAGAGTTATAGCAATCCATCTAAGTATGTCAAACATTTAACCATCAAAGTTTCTACAGTGGAACACTGTAACGATAACATCGGAATAGATCAGCATTATTAGACGATAACCATAAACGGAACTCCACTCGTTGAAATTGGGACGAGCATCAATGTGACCCCGTAGCGGTTTCCGACCGCAAAGGGCGTTGAAGCTTTATTCTGCAGGGCTAAGTGGGCTTTTAATGTAAACATATAATACCTACTTTTACATGATATTTTATTGAATATTCCGGTCTACCACTACATCAGGTACCTCCGCTGTGACATTCGCTTTTTTGGTTTTAAATGAAGCATTATGAGAGATCCCTTGGGACATACCCTGATTTTTGGTATAAAATTTGAAAGCAGCCGAATGAAAAATATCGAAGCCTCCAAAACATTCCTTTCTCTTTAAAATATGTATATCGGAACGTGAAAGCGAAAACAGCTTATAATCAAGTGAACAAATAAGTATAATATTGTGCGTAAACAACTCAGTTTGGGGCAGTAGGTCGCTGGCGAAATGGCTTTCATTCAAGCGTCTATTAAACAGGCAGTGACCCAGAAAGATATCGCATTCCGTGGCCTTGCGAGGATGCGCGTAAGTACGATCACCTGTTTTGTTGGCTGCGATTAGTTTTTGGACGAGTGTCTGCCTAGTAGCGGAATCGTTCGCCTTTTACGCTTTAAGTCAATGTTTTTTTTTTAATTCATCGCATATATCTAGGCTGCGAGTTTCTGTAGGTATTCAACTGTGTGTAAGTAGGTATGTTTTTGAGGGTACCTATACCTATTATTGACTGCTGCTGTTTAACTTAGTCTTAATTTTAAACACACTTTTAGTAAGATTAAACTAAGGTTTACGACGAACTCTCGGCACTCTTCGATATTAGTTGCGACCTCAACGGGATAAGTTAGTTTTAGCTGCTTCTTATTGTGTCCTCGAGAAGGCTGGTGCAATGTCACAGTCATAGAAAGTGAAGATGTTCTTATTGTGAAGCAGAACGGATCATTTTGTACAATAGGCCTACGAGCTATGATTACGAAGTCCGTCCAAGAAAAGTACCTACAGACAGTATTGGATTTAGGAGTAGGCAACTAAGGCATAAATTAATGGTGGTATCATCCACCTCTTCTTCAAATCACTAGAATGGCTTACGCTTACCATAGTGTCCTAAAATACGATGGGTATATGTATATGCAATGCTCTCCAACCCGGTAAGACCGTGGACTGGACTGCCATCTTTGATAAAGTTATATTTATTATCGTCCATCAACAGTGGGACAAGCTGCAATGATCAGCAAGGTTTGGTCATTGACGCTGTTAATTAGTAGGTACTTCTAAATATACCCAAGTATTTAAATATTTTAGTAAACACTGTATCAGAAATTTAGCGTTGTCGTCAACAAGGTCCTACCATATTTATTGATGATTAACACCACTTAAAACAACAGGACATTTTGCGCGTTCATGGAGAAGTTTGGCCCTACGTTGCGTGCATCCTTGCTGCGGGCCTGCTAATAACACTAATAGCCACGTGGAGACAACGTAGGCCAGCAGAATGCAGTACCTACAAAAACAACGCTATTTTCATTGCGTCGCAATTTTACTTTTCACTTTCTAAAAATATTTTCGAATCTTGCAATAATGCCCGGGATTAAAGCTTTTTGTTGAGTTCTTTCTGTTCTGGGTTGAAGTAAGTACACATATAGGTTCAAATACACTTAGATACTTAACTACCTACAAAATAACGACCTTCTCCGTTTTGACAATAGATTTGTGCAGATAAAATATTCAAACAAATCTTATGCACCAATGATTTTTAACCAGTGATCTGTACTACTAGTCATCACGCTCAATGTAGAAATACAAAGATAAATGTAACAATCAACCAAGAACAGTAGGTACAAACTAAATGCTCATCCAGAAATGCTTGCCTCGGATAGGAATCTGGGATTGAACTCCTCGTACTACGCGGAGCTACGGATTCAAAATGAAATGAAAAATAAAAAATAGCATTTTATTATTATTTTCCTTTAACGCTATAACTAATTTAGTACAACAATCACACTAATATTATAAGGGCAAAAGTTTATATGTATGTGTGTCTGGTGTCACCACCACTGGTGGCGACTGAGATTTTATTTCCCAATTACCACCAGTGGTGGCATTTATGGTGGTGGCAACTGGTAATATACACGTCTGTGTGTGTATAGATATTTGTTACTCCTTTACGCTCCAACGCCTCAACGGATTTCGATGCCATTTATTAGGTTAGCTTATATCCTGAATTAGACTACTTTGGATCTCGAAAAATCCATATCCCGGGGAGGTAATATCGCGGGGTGCAGCTAGTAATTTAGTAAACATAAATTAGGCGATAATAAGGCTACACAGTATTTTTGTCTTTCCAAATCTTTGTGCCTCATAATAACACTTTGTAATGCGTTAAAAATTAAGTCTTTACATTTAAATAGGGCAAACCCTAATTCGTAGGTATGGATGTTGTTTGGTGTTGCTAGGCAGAGGATCAAACCCGTGTGGACCTCCTTACTTCTGTCTCTTCACATGAAGTTCCTTATGGTCATCACCGGTAATGGAAAGAAAGTTGTATTCCTTTATAAGGAAAATGTGCGTATTTATCAATAAAACAATGATAAAGTTCTTCATTCGAAACCATTGCGATTTCCGGTTATAGTATTCGACGGACTCATTTCGCAAACCAGTGATTCAAACAAGGATTGGTTTATCAATGTAGAACAAGGCGATACTTTGTCAATAGTCCTAATCACTCCTGACCTAACTTTTGCAGGCCCTATCTAACTGGAGTTTTAGTTCAATGTCACGTTTAACTAGCTTTAGTGTCAACTAACGCTAGTTGAACTAGAGAAGTGCTGCCACCACACCTGGCAACCTGCTGACAAGCTGTAGTGCCCTCGCATTACTGTGTTCTGGTGAAAATCTGAAGCTGGTTAAAACTAAGAACCCGCTACTGCTACTTTAGGTCGCTCCTTTAGCACCACCTAGGGAGTACGTGTAAGGGTTCAAAGCGTATTCACCTACGGACGAGAGCAATATGGAGCCTCCAAAAACTACACAGTCAGTAGTAGGTATATCAATTAAGTTTTACCGCATAGGGTTTAATTATTGGACGGGAGAGTTAGTAAAATGCAAGGTTCCTGTGGGATACAAACGAAGTGTAAATTGTAGTATGTATGTGTGACCGGTTCCGGTTGAAGGACAAGAAAGCCGGTAAAATTCCGCATGACTTTCCAACACATCTCGAGTCTCAAGTTGACGCAACAATACCACGAAGAACCAAAGTCGTAAATAAATATTCATAGACATTTCACACACCGCCATCTAGCCCCAAACTAAGCATAGCTTATATATCTTTATACTATGGGAAAGAATACTGATAGAATACTTATATGTACTTTTATGTCACACATATTAACAACCCTGGCACAGTAGAAAAATCTACGTTCTTCAAACAAATGTTTGTCATGGGTGGGAATCGAAATCACGACCTACAGGGCAAAAGGTTACTACCAAGTGCCAGTCAAAATAATATTGTAATTTCCATGAATTTTTTAAGATTAAAACTATTATTAGATACATTCTTTATTTTACTATAATAATACTAATTAGAAAGAAATTTAAAGTAATGTAACATGCGGAATCGGCCCAAGAATAACGTCCCGTGAGCCTGACTTAATTCCTAAGGTTCTTCTATTCTAGAGTCGTAAGGGTTTTGGAAAATTCTATATCTCATAAAGATTGGCCCGATAGGATAGCGTTTTTAAGGGTTCTGGGTTAACATTTATTACACTTCAGCTAAACTTCCACCCAAGATCACCTAGAAACACTCATATTTAAGTATAGGCGAACTGACGAGTCATCTGAAGGACATTGGTCATCGTGGGTTAAGGAAATTGCAATACCACCGGCAATGCCGCTGTATGGAACCGTGATTGTGGGATGCTCATTGGGTAGAAGTTTAGAGGTGGTGTAATAAATATTAGCCCTTTATCAAAACTGGACTTCTAGAAAATAATGCCTGAATCCATCAACTGTTTAAGGGGTACCTAGATTTGAAATTTTCATGTGCAATCAAGGGCTTAGTTCTGACCTGTTCCTCCATACTTTATAACAAAGCTGTGGAACAGTACCTACCAGAGTATTTACTTTCTGGCTAATTATAGTAATTTTAGCATCACGCGCGTTTACTTTTTACTTGTTTTAAAATAATTTGAGTTTCTTTTCGCCTCCGTCCCCACTTTTACTTTCTCTGAATACGCAATGGCATGCCTAAATATAAGTAGAGTAAATGTCTACAGCCTATTTCTTAGTTATTGTTTTTGTTTTACAGGTTGTGATTTTTTATACAATGTATCTATACATTAAGTTTAGCCCTTGGTCATAAAGTATATGCCTGACTAATATAATATAAATGAGGAACACATAAAAAAGACAGTCTTCTGTCACATAAAAATTAAGCATAATTAACTATTTAAAGCGTTAATAAGCGCTACATAAAAAGTAGAAACTTTTGAACGGTTTCAAAAAGTAACGCCTGAATCTACTGTATTACTGGATGTTACCTCTAGATTGAAACCGTTTAAATCAATACAAAATATAAACACTACCGAGGTACTTGTTGGCAATTGTCGTTGGTATAAGATTTTTCCTATTTGATTTACATAACAGCAGAAAAGTATTATCCGATATTTCGGGCCGATAAACTCAGCCAAATCCTTACAAAAGTGGAAAACCATTTGCTCCAGCCCCGACTAAATGGGGTATAATGTAAGGTGGGCTTATATGTCTTTCTGTGGGGATATGTGGTCAAATTTTTTTAGAGAGATAATGATACCAAGAGATATAGTCCGACGTGAAAGGTTTTTTTTATTGTTTTGTTTTGGTGTTCTTCTATATCAATGGAGCCGGATCTATTTTAGTGGTATCATAAATTATTGATTTCAAGAACAGATTTTTATGATTGTTGATTTTTATACTTTGGTCTTACCTTTAAATTTCGGGATATGATTAGATTATTTACAGTTCCACGTCAGATTGCAAGGACTTCTAAGTAGGGTTACTAACCTTTAAACTAACCCTTACTGATGCGAGAATTAGTTTGCAATGTAAATAATTACCAGTTAACAGTTTTCCTTGCTGCTTTCTCCTCAGAAAATCGATACTTTCTTTATCGAGATACATCGCGATATGTTGACAAATAAACCATTTTTATTTTATGTCAGCATTTCCTCACATAAAATGCTATAATAATGCAGTAATAAATTTGGGACCGAAACGCCAGAAGAAAACGGCTTATTGTTTGGAAACTCCAATGTCACCAGTCCAGAGAAAGATTAATATAAACCAAAATATTGTGTCTACATCAGTACACTGATAGTCTTTCCCTTGCAAGGGTCACTGAGCTCGGTCTTCGGCTTCGTATCCCCTTTCTGCCAGCCACCTTCCGTAAGTCATCGCTCCATAAGGCTAAAACGCGCTTTACTACATGTATACATATACATATAAATACAGCGGGTACATTGTTGAAAAAAAACGAGTATAACAATGCAATGAAAGTTACTCGCATTACCATGTACCGACATCCTATTGCACATTACAAAATATACAAGTCTTTTGCTGGATAGCAGAACCTAACAAATGAGCTGTGACGAATGCTGTCCGTTAGCAACAAAATCACTTTGCTTTGTACTCTTACAGACCATATCTTAGTGTCCAGCCCGCTTTCCTCATGTAAGTTACCAAAATATCTATTATGTAACGCCATTCACTGTGCCTGCGTCGGTCATCGATCTCATAGATATTACCTAATTGTTGCGCAAGTGTTATGAAACGACAAATTTGAATATTGATGTTCACTTGTTTGCTCATTAGGTGTTTGAGTGTTTTATATATGCATGGTTGTTATTGGTATATGCGTGGGAATTGTGTGAGGTATTGGTGCCGATTCTGTTTAGCAAGGAATTAAATAAAATTCGGCTTTGGTAACTCTAACTATCGCTGTTTCTTCTGGTTTATTCGATATAGAAAGAGATGGACGCCGTTACGTTAGTTTTGGTTAGGCTTGACACCAACAGAAAGCTAGTGAAACGTGGTTAAAATTTTAATAAAACTTTTCTACTTCTTTTCGGACATATTTCATCTGCCTATCTTACGCCAATGTTATAGTGTTTATTAATTGGGCTCCTGTAGAAAGTTACAGTTCATCACTCTTCCTTGAGAAACACATCAATTATTTATTTATTGAAATAATCAACAAAATATTTAAATAAATAATTGAAGTTTAATTTATTATAATAAGTATAATTGATTGATATTCAACCAATTATACTTGTGTTTTTCAACCTATGTTAGGTTTCAACAACACAAGATTGTCGATATATTTTATAATGTTAATTATCACACATGAGTATCATATTAAAGTACCTACTAGTAACAGGTTGAATGCCACGTGGTATTCCGTATTGTATAATATAATATTGGAATATATTTAATATTTAATGTTTCCACAGAAAAACATTGTGTTCTCTTTATTTTGGGTGCCCAAAAGACAAAAGAAATCAAAAATTTTATTAAAATGTCGTCGACACTGAGAATTAGTTTTCCATACAAGATAATAATCTCGTTGAAGTCTACTTTACCGAGAAATGTTGTTCAACACAAAAGATTTCAACGCGCTTCTTACATAAATATTCAAGGTGAATGTAAACAAACCTCTATCGTATTATTAATTCGTTCTAGATAATGGCTTACAACTTGATGTGGCACGTTCATGGTATCAGGTCGATGACTCACTTTCTCCCTTTAGTGATCTTGCCTTGATATATCAGCGTTCGGACAAGCATTTTCGTAGTAACAAGTAAGTTTACAACTTACAACCTCTTCATTTAGATTATTAGTTTAAAATCCAATTTATATATTGTACAATATGTCAGCTCCATAACTTAATTGTATGCTGCCTTCGAATCCAGAAGTCCTAAGTTTGATTCCGACCGGGGCAAACTTTTAAGCGATGAACGTAAACTTTGTTACCTGATCGCCTAGAGACGTCTTGACGTTTCCAAGTAAATTTTATGAAGTAAAGATTTTTGACTTTTACTTTGAGCCACAAGGAATTTTAGTGCATTTTCAAAAATATTAATTAACACATTGTGAGTTTATATTGTGCAGTTATAATTAAGTAACTCACCTCTTTGTCTCCTGTGGCATTATTTATAAATATTATAATCTTATTGTCTTAATGTGAAATTTCAAATATCTAGTTACTCTCTTGTTCACATCTTAGTTCAAAGCAATTTTCATAGTTAATTAAAGAGATTCCCAAACATCAGGCTAGACAGTCTGACTTTTGTAGCTGCAGACAAAATTATATAATTCGTGTTTGCTTAGTTATGTGATGGTGGACCGTATTTATTTATTATTAAGAAAGACCTACATTTGGTTATTATAATAAATAACTAATTTCCTGTTCCTAATAACCACTTCCTGTTTAAAATTAGCATTTTTTTTGTTTCTGCAATATAAGTAAGAATACGTACCTATGTAAGGTAGGTAACTACTACCTTAAGTTACGTTACATGTCAAATTGTTAAGATAAATAATATTATCTTTTAACATACATATTATACATACATGAATACGGAGGGATGAATGGCATATTACAAAACAAGTCTTAAATATGGATGTGGAAGGATATAAGACACGAGGTAGGCCAAAGAAAAGATGGATGGATTGTGTGAAAGATGATATGCGTAAGAAAGGAGTGAGTACTGAGATGACGTCTGACAGAGGGAAATGGAAGAAAAATACATGTTGTGCCGACCCCACTTAGTGTGGGATAAGGACAGGAAGATGATGACATACATAACATTATGTTGTGAGTTCGATTCCCACCCAGGACAAACATTTTTGTGAAAAACATAGTCTCTATCTGGGTGTTAATATGTATTTACAGAAAAAAGTACTTTCCAGATTTCTGATAGAATACTCATTATCATAATCAATACATCTATGTTAAGTTTGGGGCTAGATAGCGCTATGTTAAATGTCCATGAATATCTATCTACTTATTTATTATTTTAACTGGGCAACATTAATGTTATTATTATATTAGCCGACTTTTAACAAATCAGGCAAACAAGATAGGTACAAACAGAACCACTAAACTATTCATGCTCCTAGCGCCACTTTAACCTTTGTTAAGGATATTAACATATTATACAAGGCCAGTACGCATGAGTGTGAAACTGAGCAAGTAAAGTCGGGAATCCGATGTAATAACACATTCGGTGAAAATATCAACCCATTACGACTTATGGTTCAAGAGATAATGCACTTTAAAGGTTGGACAGAAGAACTGACAGAAAGCATAATTTCGCATCATAAAAATCATTCTCGCTATGTAAATCCTCACAATTTATGTTATACCGATGTTGAGTTGTTTGCTCACCACAATCGGAAATGTATACACAATTGCTCTATGTTTCGGATGTCAGTTACAGCCTTACATAATATACGCGAGCAGTTTCCTATAGCTGTGTACTGGCCTTGTATATACTATGTATACCCAACTTCGAAATCACTCATTCAAATTGCAGTCTTTGTGTTTCTTTTCACAGATGGAGTTTCTGTCGTTGATTTCATCTGCCGACGGCAGATGGCTGTACATAACCGCAGCCCCGCGAAGATTTGGTTCGCTATCTATGTTGTCTTCAGCGAAAACAGCTCTCTGCATTTTCTTCACAAAAGGTGTTACTTTGCAAAGTAATAGGCGTATACAGCTCGTCTCTTCCTCAGAACCCTGTCCTTTAACCAGATCCTCGATAGAGTCTGGTAGAGTTTCGTTCTTAGCAGCGGCGATAAGTTCTTGAAGACCACGTGAGTTTTTGTTTAGGATCCAAGTTTTGGGGTCTTCAGAGCGGTAAGGGTGAGGTGAGTGTTTTGGGCCCACTAAAAATGTTGAAATCTAAAAAAAATATTAATTTGGTAATGAATTTGTGTAGATAATAAAGTAATGTCAGATTTAAATCAACACACTTACCATTTGCGCAACAAATAGCAAAGCGTTGACAGCAACAGCACTGATCTGATTTGGCTGCAGACCAAATAAACGCACCAAATGTTTCAGCGGTGCTAAAGGACTTGGCAACTCATTCACTTCACTGGGCCTCTCCGAGAACTCTTCTTTCTGAGACTCGTAGTTTCCACTAAAAGGTTGCTTGTTTGAAGCTGGTCGAGGGTTGTTGGCATTTTGGAAAGCTTTAACAACAAACTCGGCTACTTTTATAGCTACCGATTCCGATCCTGAAAAAATATTTAATGTGTCATAAAATTTATGAAGGACTCACCAAAATCGAAGACAAGACAAGATCTTATTAATTTGGCTACAACCAAGTAGATATAGCTCCCACTTACATAATATATAAGTAGAGCGATCGTAAATTAAATTTTTGATAATTTCACCTGATTAATCTTATCCTACTTGGCGTATTTGTAATTAGTTTTATTTTCACGACCGGATGGTGTCGTATCGGTAGGCGACCGCTTGTTTGCTGATTTTATCCGCGCAAAAATGCATATGAATACCATTCGTAAAAATGCATAAAAAGTTAACTATTACTGCGAATTGTTCGTTATAGGCGTAGTTTTTTTCTAGATAAAAAAAAAAAAAAAACAGAAAGCGATGAAAATTTTGTTACCAAAAATATCACTTATTTAAAAGATACGCAGAGTTTTTCTGCTCAAAACAGTAGACCAAAAAACACCAGCATATAAATACAATTATACTATTGGGTTACGCGGCGTACTTCTCAAATCTTCAACTATTATCGTTATATTTCAGCCAATTTACACAAAACCTTAAGAATTATACTCTTGAACTTTTTTCATGGATCTCTCCGTCCATTGCCAAAATTGTATGAAAATCCGTTAGGTAGTTTCTGAGTTTAACGCGTTTAGCTAGAAAGACGCGGGGGACTTTATTTGTGTAATATGTAATGATTAGCCCTACCTGCGTACGCTGTAAGTAAAAAAAAAAACAACTAATAACACTTACCTAGGAAATTCGTAGCAAATTTCATTCCGCTACTAAGTTTATCGATTATACCTTCATTTCGCTGCGCACTTACGAAAATTACTTGAAATCCCAAAATTAAAGCAAACAGCACCGGTGCCGCCATCTCGAAGACCGTGCTAAGACTACAATGAGAAGTGGCGCACAGACATTCATGCTTCGTTTCGCTCCGTAATAGGCGCAGGCGCAACTCGCAGTAGAGCAGAAAATTTCCTACTGTTTGTTCTGAAGTTTACAGGTTGGTTAAAAATCACATTAGAATTTCATTTTATTATTTATTTATTTATTTTTTCACTAATTAATAATATTCATTATAAATTAATTCAGGTGTTATATCTGTAGGTATGATAATGTTCGAATTTAATTTATGGAAATAGATAATAGATGTCGCTAGTAGTTAGCCGTTTTATGGACATACTGTATTTTGTTTGTAATGAAAACAATAGACACGGAAGCCTAAATAAATAGGTAAGTTCATGTTGGGTATAAAATCATAGGTGAAAATGTGTGTGTTTCGCACTTGAAATATAGACATATTATAATAGTTTAGTACCTATAGAGCTTAATTTACTTATAAATTATTAAATTCTATTGTGAAATATTGGATTTATACACGGACTAAACCGCTTTTTCTAACATTTCATATTAAACTATGTTTACGATGAAAAAGTTCAGATATCTAACTAAACCCCATGCTCTGCTTGTCATGACGACCGCTAAATCATAGTCGCGCTTAACAGACCAAAATGATCATCTTCATTAAACTATCTCAGTACTCGCATTTCACTAGCAAAATGTCTTTCAACATGTTCAAACACTTCGCAATTCTTTGTTCAATATTCAGAATGACATTAGCTGATATCAACACAGAAGAAATTCAATTCCTCAATGAATTACCGTTGGATAAGTTACTCAGATTGAAGAACTCTTTGCAAGATCTTGTCACGGCGAAATATGTTAACGAAACAGGCACCGCACCAGACTACTTCCAAAGCTTTGGCGCTCAGGCCATGGCCATGAAAGGACCGCCCATCAAAAGAGGAGACTACGAGGATAGTGGAGTGCACAAAAAGGACGGAAATAGTAAAATCACTAACATTTTTTCCATGTCAGTAACTACTTTGGCGTTTTTAGCATTTGGAGGTTACTTGCTGTGTTTAATAGTGCAAGCAGTGAAAGCAAAACAGAACAATCCTAACTACGCTCCACAGCAGCCGGCAACGTTCTTCGTGAGTGCGGGGATAAAGAAGAAGCCACAGCCCCAGTTCTCGTCGTATGGGAGAAGGAGAAGGGATATGAGAGTGATTAGAAGCTTCAGGCAAGTGGATCTGCCACCAGAGCAGCTGTTTGAGGCGTTGCTCTTGCTCTGTGAAGGGTATGCGAAGTGGAGTGAACGGGACGGTGATATTGGTGGATAAGTATGAACTAACAAGAATTTGATAGTGTTTGAAATTTGTTTGTTGGCACATCTTCGAATAAAACAATTTTTTTTCGCAAGATCCCATCTAGCAACTGTTTTCAACGAATAGCTAAAATAAAACCTATGTTTATAACATTCAACAGGTGGTAGACGTATTATCTGTATGAAACCAAATAATAAGTAAGAAGATATTTTTTACTAAAGCACGAAACAGTGTTTACGTTAAAACGAGGAAGCCAGATTGCCGGCCAATATCTGTAAACGTATTCAAACTGTCAAATAATCACTGTAGCACCTAATAATAGCTGTATCTTTGTTATATTCCAATACACATTTCGGTCTAGAGAAGATTTTACATTTTTTTAAACTCTTATTAAGCTGTTCCTTGTTATAATATCTTTAAGGTTTAAAATAGCGAAGTTTATATTGTTTTTATGACTTTCTGGAGTGTGGTGGTGCGTTGGTAGGAGGAGGTAATGAGGGTGCTGTGTCCGATCTGTCATCAACTCCCTCTGGTGTTTACGTGAGGCCACTGAACAGAATTAGCGCAAAGGAGCCGTTCTATCGTTGATTGTATAAACAAATACCTTTTGGTACTGATTTATCCGCTATTGTACGAGTAATTATTATGGTTGATAATGTTTTAGATTTCTTGGGTTCAATTCATGATAATATCAATGCTTGCAAAGCTATATTCGCCTTGTTTGTAGCTATTTTTATATAAAAACATTTATAAATATACCTATTTAATTGATTGTTGTCGTTTAAATAAATCATTCGTGTATTTTTGGTAGCAGAGTTTACGATTTTCTTCTATAAACAAAAACTCCTAAAGATGTGAGAGTTTTGCGACGGGCTCATTACAGTAAAGATAAGGGATGCCTTGCCACATGTCCTACAGTCGATGACGTGTAAACACAAGACATTCTGTTGTGTCTATATAGATTTTTGTAAACAAACTCATTCATAACATATTGCTAATAGGATTATTTTAGACTTTACAGTATAAATTACATTTCAGTTTGAACTAGTTCTGACATAATAAGTCTATGGAGTCTGTGGAGTAATATTGGTGGTAATAATACAACTAATTACGTGACAAGTGGTGAGCTTATCACCGTTATTGTTTACCTATGAATCACAGCAGCAAAATAAATCTTCAGCAAAATAAATCATCATATATTTATTATATATAATTTAATTATTTATTATTAGATTATTACCAACAAGTCTGGCCGAATGGCGGTTTGTAATAAAACGGTTCATAATTTCATATCATTATTATATCTGTTGTAACAATTTATAAGAATATAGATGATTAGCCATCGATTTATCGCCCAACCAAACACTCGTCTGTTCTCATCGTGATGGAGTGTTTAGGTTAAAGGTTTACGACAAAGGACCCTCTCAACTAAATTGAATTCGACTTGGAATCGCCTCGTAAAATAAAACGTCAATCGATTTTACAATCGATTCTTTAGAGATATTACATGGTGTCCCATAATGCTTTCATGAGGCTGTGATAACTGTAACAAAGAAAAGCCAATTCATGGTAGACCCAGACCCAGACTAAATATTGACGATCGAGAAAATCGATAAATAACTAATTTATTTTACATAAATTATTTTAATAATATAATTATTTTACATAAAATTATTAATAATACTAATTTATTTTACAGAAAATTATTAATAATACTAATGGTTGTTACTGCAATACTAACATAAAAACAGATAATTCTTAGATTTGATACTGCAATATTGAAGTTCTGGTACTGGTGCCATCAGCAGAACTCCATGGTTAAACAGTGGTAACAAACTTTTTTTTTAAATTTGATTCTTTTTTTATCGTTAGTTTATAGTAAAATCTGAATTTAAAGAAATTTTTAATTAGGTCACTTTCATTCTAATGTTGCGATATGTCTGTAATTAGAAAGACAAATAATATATGTTTATTGTCCGAGTAAATGTGTTTAATGTAAATACATCATCTTATTTCTTACTACTATATAAATGCGAAAGTACTGCTGGGTGGTTTTTTTTACGGAATCACGCCAGAATGACTGTACCGATCTAGATGAGGTTTGAGAGATTTTTGATTTAGATATAGATTTTAGTCTGGAATAGCACATAGGCTTCTTTTTATCCCGGAAAATAGTATGGTTCGCGTAGGATGGCTAACCTAAGCGCATCTAGTAATTTTAAATAAGTTCATTAATTTTGAGTTTCACTATTCCGCCCAATGTAATAAAGTTTACAAATTTCACCACCGCCCGCATCGGAACAGAAAATTCAATTTATAGAATGTCATTAGCGGAAAGTTATTGACATCATTTAATTATGATAATTAGGGAGATTAAAAAAGGTCCAAATACATATTAATAAGATATTATTATAATAGCTATTGCGATTTAATGCAATAGCAAATACAATTATTGCATATAATTTATCCGTCCCTGTAGATTAAGGACGAAGAACGGACATTACGACGTTCGCAATATTTCGACTGACAGTTTTTATTATCAAGAACTAGTCTAGATTAACGGTCTAGATTATTGGACACCATCTATAGAAGTTAAAGTACTTGTCTTGATGGAAACAGAAAAGGGATATACTAGACATTTATGGGATGTGGGATGCCAGAAGACAATTCAAATCTAAGCGATTTTAAGCGATAGGTTTAGAATGAGTTTCATATGATGACATTTTGAATTTTTGAAAAATTTCCTGTCGGATGATTTTTGAGAATGACATTTTGAAAATAGAAAAATATGATTTCCACCATCATACTTATAATAAAAACTGCGAATGTATGAAAAACTTTGTATGTATGTTTGTTCCTCCTTCACACCTGAACGGCTGAACGGATTTAAATGAAATTGGTTATGAAGGTACCTCATACCTTGGTTTAATACACACTATTATATCCCGATAACGAAGTGTTTTTTAGTGACGCAATCAAAGTTTTAAAAATTTAGGAGAGTCACTAGCATAAAGTATCTTTAAAATCATGGGAATGGATTTCCCACTAAATTAATTATTTTCTTCTTTACTTTTTCATCCGTATGTCGGTTCAAAGGTTTTAAAACACCAATATTGGTGGTTAAAAACATTTGACCGAGTTAGGTACCAAAATACATGGTTCATGGCTCCCGACTTCTGGCCCATCGGGGTCGTGTTTCGTCGTTTCCGGGACGCGCCTAAGAAGAAAGTTCCCAGTTAGCGTAGTTTTAAGAGTTTATAAATATATTTGTTATATGTATGTTAGATTAAGGTATTTATATATGGGGCAATATACTTATTTTTAAGTTCTTGTTGCCTGAAATAAATAAATATTATTATTATTATTTAATGTTTAAATGTAACTTGAAATGTTTCACGCAGTCAGGCTTTAAGTTTTTTAATAATTTCTTGTTTGGAGTTGGTAAACTGCTAACACAACAAGTAGCTAACACTGTCTAGACATACGAGTAGGTACTCGCGGGTCGCAGCCTCCCAGCTATTCGTGCAGATATTGACGGCCTATCATAACCACTAAGTAATACCTATCTGGCAGTTATGTAAATGCATTTCTGAGATGTATAGCCAAGCTTGGCTGGTTGGAAGTTACGGAAGGGAATCTTACTACTCGTATATCACTTATTGCACTATTAATTCAGTATTTCTTCTATATTTATAGGCTTTAAGGAATATGTAATACCTACCCTGGATAAAACAAGACATGTGACTGATAAATCAATTATTTTTGCCCTTAGGGGAAGAATGAAAGACTATATCGGAGGTACACCCTATCAAATAAAAAACCATCCAGATTGGTCTAAAATTGGCGAAGAAATCGCGTAACAGACATCCAAAAAAATAACCAAATTGAGAACTTCCTTCTTTTGAAGTCGGTTAATATATAGATAATCGCTTACACTCCTACTCTGTATTAAGATATCCTGTGTCGCAGGTGGGTTGAACACAATCGCAATGAATCGAATGACAATTGTTTTTTTTATTTATATATAGCTAAGTGGCGAAGCTTGTATAGATATGTGTTAAAAGTCATAGGTAAGTTAAGCAACTCATCGCCCGGTCAGTATTTGGATGGGTGGTTATTAAATGTATTTGAACTGAGCGCTTCCATGCCGTGCCTTTTGTACTTAACTAGACTTTCAGAATTGACCAGTATCTCACACATAAGAAGATTAATAATAGATAGGTAAATAATTTTCATGGCTTACTTATCAAATTATGAGTTAATTGCCACCACTTTACAATGCCAATTAGCTATCTAACTCAATTCTAGGTTTAACTAATGTCATATGTCTTTGAACTACTTCATGCAAACACCAATTCCTTCACGATGGTTCCTTTCACCGATTTAAGAACGAAGGATCACTGTAGCGTACCTATAATATATATAGCCAACATAGGTACTCGAAGTCGCCGGTATTAATTCTAATTTATAAGATTATCTACTGATCATTGATCAGTATTAACGAGCACCCATCACGGACTGAATATCAATTCAATACTATTCATTAAAGGAATATTGTATAAGCCCATTAATAATCTGAAATATTAGCTATTTCATATACAAATCCTAACATTAACTCGAACAGTGAGCTAGCACGGCTTGTGTAACTTATGATCATGAGCACACTCACAAATTACATACCATTCAAATGGCACAAAATTCATATGAGCTAGACCATACAGTTGCAAAACTCCTTGTATGCTCTCATGCCCACTTAGGTATTACATTTAGTAACCCGCAATAAATATCTCAGGCTACAAAATACATCGGGTACTATGTTGACAAATCCCGCAATAAAATATAAGCATTTACAATAAAATTAATTATTATTTACACGGTGAAGTGGGCGCGTGAACTTATGAAAGTTTAGCGTGGATATGAGCTGCTTTTGTTTTGAATGACATTTCGCTGGGTGCAACGCAAGGATATAGCCACGAAAGAGGTTGATTTTGTATGAAAATCTACGAAGGAATACATATGTAGACGACATTTATTATAGTACAAAGTATTAATTTAACAACGGGGATCGTACTTTTGTAAATACAAACATACAATATAAATATTAAAACCCAGCGCAGAAAGTAAGGTATCTACTACCAACTGAGCTATGAGAACAGTCAAATTACAATAAACATTTATACTATTATATTTATATATAAACAAGCAATTCTTGTACATATTTATATTCCGCGTATATCAGAAACGGCTCTAACGATTTTGATAAAATTTTGTGTTTAGGGGTTTTGCTGTTTAAGTTTAGGTATCTATTATACCTGTAGAAACCTGTACTGTAAGAAAACTTTTTATGCAACCGAAACAAACCGAAGCTCGGTCGCCAGGGTACAAAACATTTATACCCAGACACAGAATAAACATTTCCTCATATATTATTCACATACAACTTTTTCCTGGGTATGTATCGAACCCACGAAATCCAGCGCAGAAGGCAGAGATACTACCATCTCGTTTAACCAGAGATCTCGCTTAATGGTCAAATTAACCATCAAATGAGATTGTAAGTATGTCCACATTAGTCCAGCCGTCGTCCAACATGTTGGGGGTCTGGGGTCCCCGCGGCGCTTGCTTTATCGCACGCTGCGCGCGCCGGACACCTCGCGTCCCAACAACACTGACTGTTAGGGGGACCACGATCCTTGGCCATTTAGGGTAGAGTCTGGTATCGCTAGTCAGATGAATACTGCTTTGCGCGCGCCGGACACCTCTCGTCCCACAACGCTGACTAGTAGGGGGACCACGATCCTTGGACATTTAGGGTAGATCTGGTAGGTATTACCAGTCAGATGAATCCTGTTATGCAGGGGCGGCCTTAGTAGGTGGCAAGCAGGGCAACCGCCCGGGGCCTCGCTTTTGTAGGGCCTCGCACCCTCGCAGAACAACCTGTTTTTTGTTTTGATGTACTGCAGCTGTATTTAAGAGGATGCTGATTATCAGTAGCCCTGTACACTTCCAACTCACCTTAATTCCTCATAAGCCAAGTGCCTCACAAAGATCTATCGCCCGGAGCCTTGCAATATCTAAGGCCGCCCTTGCTGTTATGCGCGCGCCGGACACCTCGCGTCCCACAACGCTGACTAGTAGGGGAACCGCGATCCTTGGACATTTAGGGTAGATCTGGTATTACCAGTCAGATTAATACTGTTCTGCGCGTTCGCGAACACCTCGCGTACTAATAACATTGACTAGTGGGCGACAATCATTGGATCATCACAATCACAATCATTGGACATTTAGGGTAGAATCGAGAATTGCCAATCAGGTGATTGATGGATTGCATTTATGCGCACGCACAAATACAAGCTGCGCGCGTGGGTCTCTTTACGTAACAATAACGCTGACTAGTAGGGGAACCACGATCCTTGGACATTTACAGTAAAGTCAGATATTGCCAGTCGGAAGAATGCTGGATAGCTTATAAATCCACGCTCAAGCACAACTACAAACCGCGCGTCGGATACCTCGCGTTCCATCAATACTAACTACTCGCAGTAGAGGAATCTTGGACATTTAGGGTAGATTCTGGTATTACCCGCCAGATGAATACTGGATGGCATATAAATGCCACGCTCTTACACAAATACAACCACAAATACAAACCTCGCGTCCCAATAACACTGATTAAGAGGGGTACAATGATCTTTGTACATGTAGGGTAAAGTCCGGTATTTTCAGTCAGATGAATACTGGATTACGTTTATGCGCACGTACAAATACAATGTACCTAGGCATATATGCACGAATATTGGTCAAACACAGTAATAGAATATTTCCTAATATGATGTCTTGAGTAGGAAATTGAAGGTTTATGTTTATCGTAGATTTTCAAATGTTACTTAACCTGTTATTAAATTAATGATATTTTATTACATTCTTTAAATAATATGCCGATTTAAGGCAGTTTTATTCTGTGGTAGTTAAGATTTTATTCTTATTTGCAGTTGTGTAGCAATAATAATTAGAAACGTTTTTCCTCGATTATTTACTTAGAATTTGAATTAGAGAATGAAAAATATTTTACGATTCCCTACTTACTGAAATTAATTAAATGCTGTTCTGCATACTTAACTGTAACACGTGGTTTCGGAAATGTAATGGTAATCGCCGAAACGCATGTTGGATGTTTCTTATACATGTACCATAATCATAGCACATAAATTAATAGTTTATTTTTTAACACGTCATACATTTAAAACACCCATGTCTTTACCGAATTTAACCATCTAATTTGGAGGTTACTTTACTGCAAATAGATATCAATCTAATTTAAAAGTTTAACTTCTCACTCCGCTGATATATATCGTTTAATTAGAGCGAGAGGTCGCTTCGTTTGAACCCTTTACTTAATAATTTGGAAATAAAAATTAGTCCATCAGAACTTTCTGGAACAATGTTACTTGTTATGAAACCGTTCACTCGCTACATAATATTTAGGAATGTAAGCTCAGTTCTTGTTATAAGTAGGAAGTAAAGAACACCCTGAGGCCACAATAATTCGTCTCCACAGCATCTGAACGCTCACAGGCGTCATCCTGACTTATATTGTGATTTAACGGCTATTAACCTTCATTGTATGGGTATCATTCCTTGCAAACTTCGATGTACGCCTTGAGGTGAATTCAAATCTTTAATTGACGGGATAAATAATATAACTCTCTTGGATGGTTTGTCGCGTGGTATCATTTCAACTGAGCGCTTCCGTTAGTAGTCGATCAGCCACGTTGGAGGCTTTTGTACGGCCTGAAAATTCCATCACCAGAGTTGGCCACCTACTAACAGGAATAGAAAAAGGAAAAGACGGGATATGATGAAGTTATTTATTGAATTGTGAAATAAAAAAACGCTTGTATCAATATGACAAATAGTTTGCATAGTTCCAACCAATTTTTTTCATTATCGCAGTAGCCTGGGTGTGCCCAACAAGCGGGACACTAAAAACAAATATTTGTAATACCAATACAACGCATAATTCTCCAATAAATAAATAGTAAAGTTATTGTTCAAAAATAATAAATCAACTTTTATATACTTCATAAAAATATTAATCTCCAACAAACCAATGAACATGAGCTAAGACCAGGCTATTTTTATTCCTCGACCCACCTGAGACAGGTAATAAAAAAACTATTTCCTTTTCCACTTTAGTTAATTCAATACCCATTCCTATAATAAATACTTTATTGATTAGAGTTAATGATTTCGTGCATTTATTAATTTAAAAATTCATGTATATTGAGCTAATTCTTATTATTAATGAGCGATTAATATTGAATTTCATGTCGGATTGTATATTAGAATACGATTATGCAAATATTATTAGTTCTTATACAGTTTATTGGTTTGATGGGCGCGGTGTGATCGCCCGCGGCCACAGCGCCCGGCCCGACACCGGGCCGAGACCGCTCCGGACCTAATTACAATAAATACAACAACACATTAGAATCGATCACATCGGAAAGTTATTTGTTGTTATTTATCGGAAATAATAAAGTTGATGTACGGTTATCGATATGAAATGCTCTTCTTTTAGGGGTTCGTGTCGAAGTAGAGTAGATGCTGCAAATATATGTTCGGTATAGATTTTTATTTTGTTGCTGCTTGCAAGAAAAAGTTGCAGTTTCGATTCCCAAATAGGAGTGATGTAATGTTGACTAATATATGTCATATTTAGGAATTCGCTACCTGCGAGTCCTTTTCTGGAGCAGTACAGTTTGGGAACGTTCAAGAAAACTTCATATCTTCTATACCAACGTGTTACATCTTCGATCGCATCATCATCGTGACGTAGCGGTCAAACGCAGAACAAAAACAATTGTGGCAGATTTCATTTATCCACAAAAAATACACTGAAGACAAACTAAGATTCAATTACTTTCCAAACTGTAATACCTACGGGACCCATAGCGCGCTTAAGTTTCGACCGTTTATTTATATCGGCGTTCGAACAGATATAAGGGTGTTATAGTATCCGTGGCGGGTCTCACACGGCTGTATTATTTATTACGTTTATTGGGCGAGACCTGGGCCGATAAAGCATTTCCTGAGGGGACATACAGCCGATCTGGGGGGGTTTATTCTCAACTGGCATTATCGATTGGCCTCACAGCTTAGTAAGTAGTAGCTCAGCCTTCTGCGCTGTAATCTTGAAGTATTTGATTCCTCAAGTACTTCAAGGTTACAGCCGGTTGATTCCCACCAGGACAAGCATTTGTGTGACGAACATACACATTTGTTTTATGTCTGGGGGTTAAAGTATTCTATATAAATGTACTTTGCACTCAGGACAAACCCGTTAGGGCTTTTTGAGTGTTTTATTGTTTTATTCTGTACTAACCTTGTAATTTTTTTTTCAATAAAAAAAATATATCAAAAAGTTGTATAAGTATTATAGGTGTGTGAATATGACTCCGCCCCTTTTTGTCAAAATAAAACACATTTGTTCGCTTACAAAATTAAAAAAAAAATTATTGAAAGTATGCTCCATCTGCAGCTACAACCTTCGCCCATCGTTCAGGTAGTTTTCGTATTCCTTGCTGGAAGAAGTCCTGGTCTTTTGAGCTTATCCAGTTGTCAATCCAAATTTTGATACTTTCACATGAAGTAAACTTTTCTCCAGTAAGGTCTGTCTGCATCGTCCGGAATAGGTGGTAATCCGAAGGAGCTATGTCTGGTGAATATGGCGGGTGAGGTAACACTTCCCAGTCCTGTCCCTCTAAATATCTTTTTACGACTTCTGCGGTATGCGGTTTGGCATTGTCATGCTGAAGAACTAATTTGTTATGTCTATTCACCCATTCTGGTCGTTTTTCTTCTATGGCTCGCTTCAAACGCATTAGTTGTCGTCGGTAAACTTCTCCATTAATAGTTTCAGAGGGTTTGAGCAACTCATAATATACAATACCTTTCTGATCCCACCAAATACAGAGCATGACCTTGGCACAGTGAATATTTATTTTTGGCTGTGATGGGCCTGGTTCGCCTGGTTTCACCCAAGCTTTTTTGCGTTTAGGATTTTCGTAGTGTATCCATTTTTCGTCTCCTGTGACTATCCGATGCAAAAATCCTTTTCTTTGCTGTCTTTGAAGCAGCATTTCACAAATGGTTTTCCGACGTTCCATGTCTCTTTCTTTTAAATCATGTGGAACCCAGTCACCGGCTTTTTGAATCATTCCCATCATTTGTAAACGCTTTGCAACAGTTGAACGATCAACATTTAATGCTGCAGCTAATTCTGATTGAGTTTGGCAAGAATCTTCCGCCAATAATGCTTCCAATTCAGCATCTTCAAATTTTTTTGGTGGTTTTCCATGTTCTTTATCCTCAGTACTAAAATCGTTATTTTGAAATCGTCGAAACCATTCCTTGCAAGTTGTATTAGACGGAGCATGCTCACCATAAATCTCCACAAGCAAACGATAAGTTTCCGCTGCAGTTTTCTTCGCAATAAAATAATGTAATAACACTTCCCGCAAATGACGTTTATTTGGAATAAAAACCGACATTTTCGAAAAGGTGAAAACAATTGTTGCTTACACTTCAACCAAATATCATAAAATGCGTTAGATAGCTGACATTCAGTACTATCGAATACAAGTATGGTCATTTATTAGTACACGTAAACAATACTAAAAACGACATCTGTTGAGAAAGGGCGGAGTCATATTCACACACCCTACATCAGTTATTTAGTTCTCATAGTACAAGGTATGCTTAGTTTGGGACTAGATGGTGCTGTTATTTATTACCACAAATATACATTAGTATACACACTAATCACACATCATTTTGTGTTGTTAGTTACCACTTATTCTATCAATGAGGCATAAGCTAGCAGCAGTGATACGATTCAAATATTATGGTTGAAAAAAAAATTCAATCTCGCTGTGCCCTGCAGTTGCAGTTACCTATTACCCGCGGTTGGCCTTTCCACGGGAACCGTAAATTTTTTCGGGATAAAAAGTAGCCCAGACTATTCCAGACTATAATCAATTTCTGTGCCAATTTGTTCAGATCCGGTCAGCTGTTCTGGCATTATTGACTAACAAACATCCATCCAAAAAAACTTAATATATAATAGTAGTAAGATAGAAGACGACGGTGAAAGTCTTTTCGAATCCGCGTTAAGAATATAACACCCCAGCCGTTGCCTGGTTGAGCAGACTTATCTGGATAATTCACGTCAACAATACAGTTTATTAGCAGTTAGTTATGCTCCGTGATATCGCACCTACAATCAAATATTAATATGTATTACCGTGGGCGATGGGATTTATCTATCAGCTGTTTAGGACAAGTTTTGCTCGTGTCAAAGGTTCTCGGGTATGACGTATACCTATGTTTCTGAGAGGCCGATCATCTCAAACATTCAACTGGATTCATAGCTGGTGCTATGAGGCCAGTTTGCCTCTGCCTTCTGCGTGGCCGTGGGTTCGATTTCTATCCATGACAAAAATTTTAGTGACGAACATAAATATTTGTTCTGTGTCTGAGTCAATATGTTATGTATGTATTTACAAAAAAACGTACTATAAGTATAAGTATTACCTATATCAGTTATCTAGTTATTACAAGCTATGTTTAGTCTGTGGCGGTGTGTGAAATGTCCATGAATATTTATTTATTTTTATATCAAGTATTCGATCTAATTAATGTCTTCCTATAGGCGCCCGGGAAATCTTGAATGTCTACCAATCATCGTTCCTGACAGGCAGTTAACATTTTTTTAAGACATCTGTGTTTTGGAAAATGTGCCTATGAAAACGTGAGAAAAATACTATCTTCCTGAAGTTTTCTTGCCTAGTCACTGGATTATAGCACAAGACGCTTCTGTCCTGGTTCTGAGTCTGAGTTCTGGTTTGTAATAATCTAATTCAAAGGCTAGCAACGCTTTTACTTGGTCTCTGATGTTACAGATGCCCATGTAACGGTGACTACATTCTTTCGGATGGCCCGTAAGATCGTCTTGTTTTCTTGTCTGTTTTTTTATATATTGTACAACAAAGGTGACGGGACGAGCTGAAGGCCTACTTAAATATAAGTATTTACCTTAATGGAAATACTAATTTCGTAAATCAATTCCACCCCTATAGGGGTGAAAGTATTGAGGTCTGTTTATTCGATTTTAATGCAAGTCACTTATTTTCTTGTTTTTAATTTTTGTTTTTAATTTTTAAGTGAGCCCTATTTATGTAACACAAAATAAAGTTTTTCTATTCTTTTCTATTCTATAATAGGTTCCATATTCCATATCTATTCTCAATACTCCTCCGTATTCTCAATTGATTACACAGTAGCTGTAGCGAGACAGGGCTGAATTATCGGTATAAATCAGACCTGATAAAAATGTCACAACTAATTATATTACCAGTGATTTTTCCCGAACCTAGAACTCGCGAACTTAATATGTCATTGAATTTATATTGAAAAACACAATTATCTAAGATGAAATATGAAGTAAACTGCACTATTTAGGTTGAAATTTTGGATGATCCTAAGTATCAACTGATCGTACCTAGTGAAGAGAAATGGTATTCAGTTTGAGTAAACTGCAGATCTTTTCTGTCTCCTAGGATCTTAAATTTGTAGATAATAAAATGAAGTTCCACAAAGCCACGTTAGTTACTTACTCGAAATTTAATGACAAAGAAAACGGTGTGACAGTTCAGGTTGACAAACCCACATACATACACACAATGCCGATTCGTCCAGGTAAAATTTGAAAACTACGACACCATTGAGCTCTCTTCGATCAGATATTAGCCTGGGCGCCTCTCGGTGAAGCCGTAAATATTAGAGGCTAACCAACTTAAGAAAAGACTCCACGTATGTAAAGGAATATTAATTCTTACCGGTACCAATGAAATCAATCTGTGATCAATGATCATACCAGCCGGTGCCATAAAAACTCTTCTTTAATCTGTACCCATAATACTAAGTACATATTATTCTGTGACTATAAGGTTAAACGAAAAAAGCTGAATTGATTACCTACTCCCGTGCGTAAACATGTCTTCGCCCGCTCTCGTAAACTGTAAGGAGATATTTTTAATGGCGTCGATATTTAATATTTATTGCGACACAGACACCCAATATGAACGACGATTTGTATAAATCGTGTCTGGGCTTAGCACAGAGTTATTGGCCCTTCGTAACTAGTTGGCCTGTGATCGCATTCTTGTGATTTCCTATGCTTTATAGGAGTGAGAGTGAAGAGGTGAACAGCCTTCTAGAGTTTTAGTACCTACTTAGATATGAATAGTAACATTTTTATGAGTTTTTTCCAATAAATGGAATATAAATTTTGTAATAGACTTCTTACTACAATAGAAAATATAATTAAATTGCAAAGACAACCAAAGGTCGCTCCATATGCACAGCACACGTCTAGAGACTTAGAACTTGGCATAATGAATAAGCATACAAAATCCAAACGGCAGTGTCTAGACTATAAGAATACAGATAAGAGAGGGTACAACACTAACACACCTATAGGATAACATGATCCGGGTAGTTTCGCTTCTCCCACGAGATTTAGTATTATCAGTGCTGTGGACGATCCTAAGGCTCACTTCAGGGCAAAACTTATGGAGGCGACTTCGATTATTCTATCTCAAATCTAGGAAAAAAATTCCATCGAAAATAAAGTCATTCACAAGGAGATATAGGAAGTGAAGTATATTTGCTACTTTAACGTTTAGTTTGATATCTTTAGTAAGCAATATAGCAAAAAGTTTATAGAAAGTCTGAAGTTTTAAAACTCACGATTGAAGGTCTGCGTCATCAATACTCAATTAAGGGAGTTAATTACTCATAGAGCAGCAGACAAGATCGTGTTATCTCGAGTTCCAGTGCGATTCGGAGGGTAAAGCTGAGCATATGCCCATGACATAAATCATAAAAATAGCTTGGGAAAATTTTAATTGTAATATTACTTTGAAATGTTGTTTACAGAAAACTCAATAGGTATTTTGACGAATCAAAATACCTATTACCGATTAGTCTACATCTATGTCTAAATATCATACAAAAAACTTTTCATGGAAGACAAAAAACAGAGATGTAATTCCACTTTTTTTTTCTAGTTTTTTGGTAAAATTATCGTTTTTTTTTAGTAAAAGTTCCCTAATTTCACTTTATATATCTATATTATTATACTCCTGTGAAAGTTGATTTAAATAAAAATACAGTAATTATCAAATATCACATAAAACACTAATTAATCATCACAAGCATTTTTGTTTATTTGCTAAGCGCCCATTCCACATAAGAGATCGATAAGATTGCTTACATATTTGATTTCACATAATGCTTTTAAATATTAAAACGCCTAAGTATACATATTTATAAAGTGTAGTATCATATTTCAGAGCAATAATCATAAAAATATTTGGATTTGATTGTTATTTGGCAAAATTTTATTGCTTATTAATGTCGTCTTAAATATGGAACGTGTTGATGAAACCGACAGGGTATCACATACATACAAGCTTTGGATGACCGATGAGTGAAGAATATGTTCTGAGGTTTACTAGAAAATTGCTTCTTTGCTTCGGAAGCGATATTTCTAAACTAATCCTTTCGAAGGCATTCTGGCGATGGACTATACGAATAGGAGATAAAAACCGATATTTTTTTTGTTTTGAGCCCAACAATACGAGATTATATCCTCCCCAACCCAAGTATGAGAAGATCCAAGATGCATTCCTTTGGGTCCATCTCCCGAGACGGGGATGTCACCTGTGATTTCATCGACGCTCACACCTTTCCACCGGAACACAGCATTACGAGTACATAACTGCTTGGCGACAGATTACCAGATGTGCTGGCAGGTTTTTACCGGTCAAACTTGGCACAAGTTATACTGCTATTTTTAGTTACTCTTTTGCCACTGACCAGGGGTTACGTGTCGGGGCACTAAAGGGCTCTCACCTACGAACTCAGGCAACTAGACATCCTAATCAAAACCCAAACAAAAACAAAACCTTGTTGCTCCAAGGTCAATAAACTAGTCTTTTTTACAATTATCATCAGTTTGAAGGTTCATTTTGGTCTAAAACTAGGTTCCAGCTAACATAGATACAACTAATTTATACTCGTGTAGGTAGATTCCAGTTTGGGAAACATCCGATCGGAGTGTGTTCCAATTGTTGCTCTTTTGATGTCCAGCAAAAATATACAGAATCAAATTTGGATAACAATACAACCGGTCATCGCTCTCCTCTATAAAGGATGTTCTGTTTGTTGACTCACTTATTTCGATACGTGTGCCCTAATTGTTTAGTCCAGAGCCGGATTCAAGATACATTATAGTTTGGAACTATTCATGGTGCTCCTTATGGTGACAATCATTCGGTTAGAGGGAACCTACAAACAAATTGTCTTTGTTTAATATCGTATTCTAGACCTATTGCTCCACTTTTTATGTGATAACGGTTCATTCAAATGCTTTATAATTTCAACATGTATTTGCAAGAAATTAGGTAAAGTTCAAGAACCATACAGTCATTAAAAGCAGATAAACAGCAAGCTAGCACTCATTGATCGATCCTTTTTTTATATTACTATAAACTATAAACTTTAGTCCCTTAAAGACAAATAAAATGTGTTTAAATCTCCGCAGCAGAAACACTATCATTGTTCAAGTGTAGGTAGGTACTTAATTTAAATTGTAATAAAACTATATTGCCTGACTTGTTCGAGATGATATTCCTTAAAATAACAATTTATTATTGTTAGAGAAAATTAACAATTTCCAATTACCTTTGTTTTTACATTAAAATTCTAAAAATAAATATTATTTGATAGCGTTTTTTACAGTCGCTGTGGCACCAACCGGCGCGGCTAAGCTGTAAAAATTGAAGCTTAAAGTTGAGTTATGATTTATTTTCTGACACTAGTATTTTTTTTAAACGACTCCCGCTAAAATATGTTTTTAATATAAACTTTTCTACATACTTTCACCCACCTATCGTATTGTCCTTGAATACGTTCCCTTCCGCGTAATTCAGTAGAAGTCCGTAGACGTAAAACACTAATTTTACTCTCACAAAAACAAAGACAGACTTAATAAATCTTCGAAACGTGCGGTGCATTCCGGACAATATTGCAGTGCCGTGCACAAGGAACTGCATAAGGAAGCCATTCGGGACACCCGCTCGTTTGATTACAGGATTTCCTAAGCTTAGATTTCAAATAAATTGGTTTATATTTTGATTCACAGTTGAACTGCTTATTATAACGTTACCTATTGTACATCTAGATGACTGATCTCCCAGCTCAGCTGCCTTCGGCGACGCTGTATGTGTGACGAATATAAATGTTTGTTTTATGTTTGGGTGTTAAAATGTATTTAGGTATTTTATGTAGATATTATATGTATTTAAATAGTAGGTACTATACAAGTATTCTGTCTATTATTTAGTTCTCACGGTAACTATCTATGCTTAGTTTTAGGATAGATGACGCTGCGTATAATATGTGTCTATATTTATTTATTTTTCGATTTGTTTGATTATGATTTGTACTTTCCTAGTTGATTACATCGTAATTCAATTATATCCAAACTTTCCGATGATGAATATAAGCGGGAAAACGAATTATACTCGTAGATCTAAATCATGAAATATTGCATAAGGCTGTGCAAATAAACCATATATATGATTTAGCTGGCCGGCAGCCTCATTCGCACGTGTGGGCTGGAGATACATCGGGAATCTTTGATTGTTGGGGCAGGGGTGTAGCTAGGAGTTGGGCGGATTTTTCTAATACCAACAAGTCACAGGTTCGACATTAGCCTTTGCGTTCGTCTGCTAATGTCCAAGTCTAGGTCTAGATGCTGTGGTGACTCCATGATACTCTTGTGCTATAATTCACACGATACACGAAACCTTCGTGTCTATAGTGTCATTTATTGAATCTGTCGGTGTCGAGTCTGAACTCCGCACATTTTTTACTGATCTTGCAATCAAGATGCGCTCATAAGCAGGGATCGGAATAGGTATTTTCATACTATGAAATTGAAACAAGTAGGTAATTTAAAAAACGTCATTACTCCCGTATCAAGTCTCTTCATCATCATTAAGATCAAATTTTATCTTTAAAAGCAAGACTAAGGTTTTAATCAGCAAAAATCATCATTGAATCAAACATTAAACCCGAAGAAATTTACTGGTCAAGACTGAATCATAAATATTGGCTAGATGGTACTGCGTGAAATCTACATGAATATTTATTTATTATTTGAAAGTTTATTAAAGGGATTTTCCATTGATCCCCATCTAGCAAATATTTATGTTTATCTATATATCTTAACCAGCAAATTTCTTCGGATTTAATGTTTAGTAACATTACAAAATAACTCGCAGTTCTGACTACAGCCCTACAACACGGTGTTCCATTCCCATGAAATGGTATTCTACGTACAAATAATAATGACAAGCTTAGACTTGGCCTATGAGATTACCGCGATGAAGATTCTACGATTAGAAACCTATCGTTTCGGTAACGGACTTATAGCGAAAAGCCTCGAGAAACATCTAAAGAGGCCCTCGCTTAGCGGCTGGACTATACAGGTCAGAGACAGAAGGCGGTATTCCTGTACACTGCACGCATCAGGAGATTCCTCTCTCTGCACCCCTAACCACCAATCGTTTGGGTCTTACTTCACAATCGGTGGTTCGCCGTATTTGCCTTTATTTTTTTTTGTATTTTGTTTTGGTTTAGTGAAGAATGTCATAAAGTAAATTAATCTAATAAATAATGTGGAATATTGTTAATATTTATTATGATTTTCTTGAAAATGTTTCATACAGTTATTTATAGAATCTAAACATTATACGTAAATTGTGTTTATTTGTACTATGTCCTTGCAGTGGGAATATGAGCAGCTGGTACGACACAAACGTATTTTTATAATATCTTATTTATAAATACAAAATTTCCTACTAAAGGTAGGTATTTAACTTTAATTAGGTTGAGAATAATAAGTTTACCAGTCAGACACAGCTTTAAAATTATATAGTACCAATAAGCTTTTAAAGCTATATTATTGGTACATCTGTTAAATGTTTACCACCGCCTATAAACAACAGCAATACGACTCAAATCCTCCCCTATCGAAGTACGAGCAGACTCTACTTCCTTGGTACTTCACGAATGTAATCATTTGGCTAAGCCCAGAAGATCTTGTAAACAGCTCTGGGTAATGATCGGATCTATATCGGTTGGCGAGGATGTACCACAGGTGTTTCTGACAAGCATAATAAACGAAGCGTAATCGATTTTACAGTTTTAGACCAACAGTTGTTCCACAATCGATTTGGATTGACCACGGCGAAGGAGAATTTTTATGTGGTCTTTGAATTTATTTTATTTTTCTGACGTGAACTCGTGACTGAACAAATTTTTTCGTGGCCTGTGTCAATTTATAGTTAACTAGCGACCCGCCCTGGCTTCGCACGGTTAGTAAAGCATCAGTCTCGTAAAAGAAACTACCCGTGCGAAGCCAGGGTGACATTTCACCACGAAAAAAAAAAAAAGTACCTAATATTTTGTAAATATAAAACTTTTATTAGAACCTATAATATTGTGTGAATTTAAATAAAAACAGCACGTAAACAACGGAGTTTAATAAGGTTTTACCATTCGCATATTTTACAATAAGAACGACGTATCTACATTACTGTTGGTACCTATCGTGTGATTATATGTACCCATGTCAAAGCCCGGGATTCCTAGTTCAGTTATATGAGTGTGTTACCGTTTGTGTTTATATTCACGGACCTTAGTGAAACTAGCTAACAATTGCTTTATTATGTTTGTGTAAAGTAGCTATAATCGAATGTGGTGGAAAGATTCAGTGCTTTATTTCAGTGCGTCTGGTTTGTACCAGCTACAAGTGGGCTACTTAGGAAGATTAATATTAATTTCATTAAACAATAATTTTTTCCTCGAATTAACGAAATTTTCCTAACATCTCAGTGCCTGTAATATGCCTACTTATGAAGTTAATGCTTGAAATTTAAGTACCAACCTGTAATTTTGCCATTTTATTTAACGGGCAACATTAAATCCTCGGGGATTATATTAGTTCACCCTTCATGCCGCTACCGGTAAACTAGTCTTTGGGAAACCTTTACATAATCAGCCTATTCTAGTCCACTGCTGGACTCCAATGAGGTTTGCTTACATATAACCGACAGTTTTAATAATCTACAATAATTCGATACCACGTCAATTCGTGGTCACTATGGTCCCAGAAACACTAGAATGCGAATGTAAAAAGACACTAAATTGACTCGCTGTAGTGTTCCGGTTTAACTTCAGTATCAACAGGCAGATGAAGATGATGCACATCCCCAAGTGTCAAAGTGACATACAGATAGGCAAACTGTCATTTCCGTAGCTTAATCTCATAAAAAAGTATCGTGTAGAAGAAGCAATAATAACCTTGTAATTCATCGTTTTTTTTTTAATATACTTACATGCTTTAAATGCGAAGATAGACCACATACGCCAAGAGTGAATTAGGCAAGGGTGTTTAAAAACTCTCCCATAAACCCGACGAATGACGTAAGCTACTCAGGCTATAAAGTTCAATCCGAAGCACAAACTCATATAAAACACATAAAGACTCAGTTTATTGTAAACAAGTGCACTTGTTTGTAACATCAACATCAGTCAATGCTCACTTACTCCATAACACCAAGCGCCGCCTATAGAACCTATGGACCAATGGTAATGCTTGATTGGACAAGACACGCCTACTGGATGCGCACACGCAGCTGCCGTCCGCGCGGAGGCAATCAGTTTTTCAGAAGTTTTCGTGGCGGGAGGTTGTGATGACGTCGCTGAGTGGTGAAGTGAATGCGAGTAAACTGAAGTTCAGTGTGGACAGTATATTGGGGAATAATGTGGATAGTGCTTCCGCGCAGGAGGAAGTGAGACAGGATACTCCTTGCGCAGGGTGCGTTGCTGCACTCTATCGCTGCTGCAGGGATGAACCCCTGTTGCAGTTGCCGCTACCTCTCTCCTACACTCACTTGCACCCCGCTTTGAGGCCGACGACTGGTAGGAATATATTATTGTTATTACCGTAGAATACAGGTTAGTGTTGAATATTAAAGAAGCAATAACTAATTAAACACTTTCGTGATGTTGCAAGGAAGCCTGTTCGCGTGGGGGATAGGTACGGTTTGTATATCACATGCTGCGATAACAAACTATCAACACATGCCCATTTTTTACCGCATTCAGCGAATAATTGTATTATTTGCCATGCTGAAAATTTCATATGCAGGATGTTGCGCCTAGTAAATGAGTTGCGCCTATTTTATGTAACTAGAAATCAATAATCGAACTATCTTTTTAATAGTTATAAATGGGGGAACATATATTAGCCTAGGTGCTCATCAAAAAGTGGCTGTAAGTATTTTTAATTACAATAGATAATATTAGTTGATAATTTTAATTCAAAATACTTGCGGCTACTTTTTAATAGGCACCTAGACAAAAATATTTACCTATTGATATTTATACATAAAAAAATTATTTCGATTAATAACTCGATAAACGTAGTACTAAGGTAATAATTTAAGTAATAATAACTGCAGCCGGATCTCGGTCTTTAATACAAAAAAATTAGCTAATTGTTATTGATTAGACACTTCATACCATAAAAACCATAAATCATAAAAAAGTTAAAGAAAATGATATCGGAACAACGAAATACAGCCGTTCTTTTGGAATGTCTGATATTAAGTAATTTACTAATTTACCTTTTTTAGTAGATACTTGTGGTAAGCGCTCAGAACGGGACAAACTTCCAGTTCTTAAATCAATTAAATAGTTATAATTTACTTCAAACGAATTTTAATGATATGGATCAAAACTTATTTATCTATCTCATAATTAGACACATACACGCCTATCAATTTCAAAAACCTTTTTATTCATTGTAAATACCTTGTAAGATAAGAGTTGTATAACATCGCAACTGTTTGCTCTTTTAGGACGTTAATAAGATGGCGCTGGCAATCTATTATTTCATCTACATGTCAGAGGTTTTACCAAGATCTAACTACACTATGGTAAGGGTAGTTTGGTCTTGTGGTATTCCCGACAAGACCGTAATACTATGTTATACTTGGCGCCGTAGTAGACATATTTCTTGGTGTTGGTATGGATCACGGGCGCCGGGAAGACACCGCAGGTCGTCCGACGTCCCGCTCGTTTCGTGACTAAGAAGATCTAATATAAAATGAACTACTGCGTGTCACTCAGTACCCGTACCCGTAGTATATTTTATTGGTAGAGTTCAGAAAGAGAGTGATCTTGCAATACAGACTCTTGGAGACCTAATGCTTTAATGAGTTAAGAAGCGCATTTCCGACTATTGACTCCATGCAACACTATATCGGAAACTAAATTATTTATGTTATGAACAATTATTGAGACATCTAATGATAGATATCTCACACTAATTATAACACAAAAAAAATTTCATCCCTTTGTTAGTGTATGGTGTGCCACCCCTAACGAATCTTTTTTGTATATTCCAGCTGTAGGGAATATATAAAAAATTGTTCAAAGTATACATATACCATCCAATTTACCTATAAATCGTATCAATAGTAAAAATACTGGGACGGACAGGACAAATATATCAAAATTCAGTTTTTGTCATTACGCTACAAATCACTAAATATATCTTATAGCTTTGTATCCTGTTTCTAGTATACCGGCTGCCTCTCTCCTCCTCATCGCCCCCGCACTCCGCGCCACGGTGTGACGTCACATCCAGCGGCAAACGGAAGCGGTCGTGGTCGCGGGCGGTATTCAGCAATCTGCAGCGAAAGGGGCTGGAGCGGCGGTTTCAGATACAGAAGTACATCACTAAGCCTGATCGGAGACAGCTCGCTGCGACGCTTGGACTGACTGATGCGCAAGTAGGCTATTTTATTATTACCTATAATAGAAATCTTTCGTAAGCAGATGTGGTGCCGGTGGTGCAACAACACTGCGGAAGGGGGGGCAGTACTTACCGGCGATTTTAGATACAGAAGTAGATATTTCTGCCTTATCGAAGACGGATCGCTGCGACGCTTCGACTTAGTGACGCTCAAGTAGGCTATTTTTATCATATTAGAAGACGTTCGTAACATTCAGATGTGAAATTTAGTGGCGCTAAAGTAAGCTCTTGTTTGTATTATAATAGTAACTAGTTTACATCATTTCTCAAACCACACGTCCACCAGCAAACGAAAGCGGTTTTGGTCCCGGTGGTTTAAGTAAGAGGGCTGAAGTGAAGATTTCAGATACAGTAGGTAGTTCTGATAGAAGTTACAGCTCGCTGCTACTTCGATTTACCTACTGATACTCGCGTACCTGCATAGGTACGTTAAGCTTTCATAATATAATAATTATTTTGATTCTTCATAGAAGTATACGATTATTCTCATAACAAACATACGCTTTCACTCATATCTCTGCTACCGGATTTTCTATGTCCCAAGTCGCTGGAATAGTTCAAGCACAACTTCACATTGCTCGTCGGCCGGATTGCACCCTTCAAGACCGGTTGCTAGTTACAATACTAAGTTAACTGCGCTATCGCCTATATCATCTCGTAGTTATAACATTTCTGTATTTCGATATTTTAATGGAACTTAACATGCAATGTTCCATTGAATCACACTATAGTCTGGAATAGAAAATGCACGGTTCCCATAGAAAAACCAATCGTAGGTAACACCGCAAGTTTATAATACTTCACTTTTTGTATTCATAATCTCAATAACCGTTTTTTCTTACCAGGTAAAAGTATGGTTCCAAAACCGGCGCATGAAGTGGCGGCACACGAAAGAAGGGCGTGGGCTCTCCGCTCCGGGCCTGCCGAGGGATCCAGACTCTACTGAAGACAATGAGGAAGTTGACGTGGATACCCTCAGCGATTGAGGATCTTGAAGAGAATGTAGACTGAATGACATAACATCGTAAATATAATCTCAAAAGGAACATAAATATTCACGGATATTATACACCCCAAACTAAGCATAGCTTTTACTATGGGAACTCGATAACCGATAGAATACATAGATAATATTTTTTTTGGTAAATACTGTAATAAAATATCTACACCCAGACACAGAACAAACATTTACGTTCGTCACACAAATACTTGTCCTGAGTGGAAATCGAAGCTGTAGGTTGTACAGCGCAGATGGCAAAGTTACAACCATGCTTTTAGGTCAGTCAAACATAAAATTACATTATTTAATTCTATTTCCACACCTTTTGTTCGTACAGCGCCAAAGCAAATGCTGAAAACCTGAGTGAGCATTATGTAAATGATTTTGCGGGTATGAGCAAAGACAACTGCCGATCGTCGATTGGACGTTCTCTGATTCTAAGAATGTTAGCTAGATGGACACTGTATAAAATGGATTTACAAGGGACATAATGTACCTACCGATGTAGATTCAAATAAAATGAATTGCTGCAGGAGGTAAGTCGCAGGAAAAATAGAAATTAATAAGTATAAAAACTCATAACATTTCCCGCGAATGGAACCTAAAGCTACATAAACAGAAAAGTGTAAAAATAAGTGTATTTTAAGTATTAATTTGCCATATTTTGTTATAAACAGTTATTGTTATACATAATTTTTAAATCGTGTATTATATTTTTACATAGGAAATAAGAGGTAATATAATAAAACAGAAGTTAAATTAGAATTTTTATTAATTCCTTACAATAAACTTATCTGCTAAATACATGAACACTTCGATAATGAATTTTGTTATATGTATAATTTACAAATTTTGAATATTTTCTGTAATGACATGTCATCAATGGATGGATATAGTAGTTTCTTTAAATCAATGCTCTGCACTAATCTTTACTATAGTAACACGGCGAATTTACAGGCAAAAAAAAAATCATAACAATCCGTTACAAAATGATAAAAATCATTGGAAGAAACATTGCCCCTAACATTTCATTGACGAGAATATTGAACATCGCGGGGAAAATAAAAAACTAATATATTAATTAATAATCCACTAATTTGACTTTACTCCTATCCTCAGAGTTATCGCCGTCTCTGGGCCAATTCGACGGGCCCCCACCGGGGGGAAAAGGGGGCCTATAACCTCGAAATCCCCCCCTATTGCCGAACGGGCGCCGTCTCGAATCCCATCTGTTGTCCTGATTTTGTTCGTAGCGTCGGTCGGTATCGTATCGTCTGTTCTCGTATGGAGAATAGTCCGGTCTGTCTTCCTCTTGGTAGCGCCTCCTCTCCAAATACTCCCTATGTTCGTCGGGACGGTACGAAGGTTCCCGGTTCGTTTCCCAGACAGGAATGCGTTTCGGAGACGGGGATTTAGACTTTTCATTGTAAGGGTTGTATTCATCTGGGTCTCGTCTCATGAAGGGGGGTGGGGGGAGGGTGTGTAGTGGCGGCAGGGGGGGTAACGGTGGATCTTCGTTTGTGTATGGAGCAGAGTCTTTCTCCCATACGGGCGGGCGCTCTTGCGGTGATCGGCTGCGGGAGAGCCTTGGTTTCTTTTCGCCCGTTGTAGAATCACTGTAACAAGAATCGATAATGTTTTTTTACGAAAGTAATTTTGGGTCATTATTGGTCCCAAGTGTTCAAAAAAAGAGGGGGTTCTCAATTCGATTGTATGCATGTTTGTTACGCAATATCTGCCAATCGTGATTCTACGATTAATGTAACAAAATTCCACCCTTAAGAGCGAAAAATATGTAAGTACTTATACTTACATACTTTTCGCGCTAAGTATGTAGGTACCTTGTTTGGAAACATTTTGCTGGATCGTACACGCTAATGCATCCAGTTCGTGGGAAAATAAAAACCAATCATTGCATTCCGTCAATATTGGCTCAAATCCTGTTGGTAATTGGTTGCGATTCACTTAGCGTAAGACCAAACTAAAAACGGAGTAAACACAGCTATAATAATAGAGGTAATCTTATTTTTATAAGGGAACAGAACCCACGGAAAAAGTTCAACCCTAAGGCATCTATGGGCGAGTCCCCTCGATGAGTCCTCCGATAGACGGCTAATCTCCACGGTACGACTATAATTTCTCCAACGTATCATCCACGAATCATCGCGACTTGCAAAAAACAATCTTCACGTATTGTATTAAATATTTTTGCGCCCGGATATATCGATATTATTGTTGGTGTAATATTTGTCTCGGTTGTAAGAAGTTCCTGCTATATTTTCACTAAAGGAAAGCAGAATTATTCGAAAAAAAAAAAAAATACAATGGCCGTGATGAATCTAATTGTCACGTCTACGTTCTTACGATAGTATAACAAATTGAAAATACCCATTGAGGCAATGCTTAACCTTACTATATAATATTCATGTATTTTACTCGTGAAAGTATTGCTTCTTGGCAAATTCCATTGACTCTTGCGAAAGTCAAAATATGCGGCATAAGCGGCCGGCCGGTTGTGTTGACTTAGAAATTTGATTTTATCACTGCCGACCTGATTTGATATTGATTCAAATACCTCCACGCGCTCCCGAGAAAAACAAGGTCCCGAGCAAGGGTCCATAATGTGAAACTCAGAATGTAAACCAACAATATTACCTTGTACCATTATGAGAAGCAATAAATGTATTGAGTATTGAAAAATGGTCTTAACAAACCGAAAGACAGATAACTGAAATAGGGATTTCGTTTAACTTTTGAGGTACGGAATCCTAATAAAAGACACTCGCTACGATACACCGATAACCTGGCACGTAAGGGCGGCCCTAAACGTAATCCCTACCGAATCCTACACCTGCACTATTATAACTCAGTATTACCGTGATGAAGACCGACTGCGACTTCTATCAGACTCGTCACTTGATCTTCTGTTTTTGTGCCTTATTTCACGTTGCCTGAAACAACAAGGGTTCAAGTTTAATTAGAGATGGCACTGAACAAGTGACTGATTTTAAAATCGAATTAAACGAGTTCAATTTCATTCCCAAAATTCTTCATTAGGGGTGAAATTTCTTGATGTAATTTCTATACCACCTAGGAGGTAGAATCATCCAAATCGATCCACAATTGGCGATTAAAACATCCTCCTTTTTTAAGTTGGTTAATAATGAGAATATTTCCTATTTATGATACCAGAGCCCCACTAAAGCTTAATGCCGTTTAAATAACTTAGTCAGATGAAAACGTAACGTTAATAAGCCTCAAGCGGTAGAGTGACTGTAAGAGTTAGTGAATGGTCCTGCAATGTAATGAAATAAATAAACATAAATATATTCACGGAGATTATACACAACGCCATCTAGCCCCAAACTAAGCGTACTATGGGAACTAGATAACTGATAGAATAATTATATAGTATTTTTTTGTAAGTATCAGTACAAGTGTGTACCCAGACACAACAAACATCTATATTTGCCACACAAATGCTTGTCTTGAATCGTGGTGGGAATCGAACCCATGACCTACAGCGCAGAAGGTAGAGCTACTACCAACTGGACAGTGAGGCCATTCTAAAAAGTTAGAAATAGAAGAAGAGGAATACATTGGAACTGCAGTTGCCAATATTTGCCATTATAGTGCCTTTTAACGACCAATCTAGGTATTAAATTTTTTAAAACAATTTCTGTACTTTGTACCTGTCAGTTCCACAGTCTCCACTTTAATGTATTAGGTTAACAAAATGTTATAAAAAAGTTAGTTAAATTGTATAATGTAAATGGTAAACGTTATAATGTTATTACTTTTGCTTTTACTTTACTAGACTTTTGAAACATTCAAACAGGTGATAAATGAATAATAACACCTTTTTTGGCCGAAAATAGCCAACTGACTCGCTCTTAGGCGCAAAATTTTTCGATGTATTATAATTTATATGTGACAGACATCCAAACAAAAAAATAATCATCTAAATCGGTCCACAATGGCGGTCCACAAAGCATCGCGGAAAAAACATACAAAAATTACATAGTCTAATCGAGAACCCCCTCCATAATTCACAGAAAATATAATGAAAGCACAACAAGTATGATTTATCTTGAACATTCCAAATCCGAACCAATTGAATAACTTGATGATAGTTTAGCGAAATTAACATTTTACTGTATATAACATTTACTGTATATAATATTTTACTGTATATACAATATATGTAGTGATTCATAATTCATAGTGAAATGTGTATAATCTGTCATTGATTGGGTACATACAAAAAACTGTTTTTTTTATTCTTGTTGACAAACCACTAAGACTAATGTGATGAAAATACAGATAGCATAAACTTAATTTAAACGCCATTCACGTGACTCAACAATAAGACATATTAATATTACAATTAAATTCCTATGACAAAAAATATTTTGTTATCACTGAAAAATTTGCTGAGAGACATCGGCCTTGGTGAATTGAGTGATGGTAGTGCCTTATTAGCTGCAGTATAACCATTGCGATGTGAATGTGAACATAACAAGAGCAGAACATGTGGTTTAACAGACAGGTGGTGGTATACAGACTTGCGTCGCAGCTTGAGGGCTAACTCCCTCATTTCCTCGTCGCGTCGCGCCTGTCGCCTCGATTCGCGCTCCAGTCGTTCCGCCTCGGCGCGCTTGTCCGCACGCACTGTAACAATATAAAATTTTATGCGTCATGTTACATTGTTACACTATAAAAACAATATAATACCAGACTAAAAATAAAAGCACTAGTTTTTCTGGTCGGATTTTTGTCTGGCTGTATGTAGATGTGTTGACAATTCCTTTGTGACCTCAAAGTGTTCTAATATATTTGTTATACAACATCATTTAAAAGTATTTGAAATTTTCTGCAAAATAATAGATTCTGTCCACGGCCAAACACAGAGAAAACCCATAAACTAAAAAAAAAAGACTTGCTGTAGTAACTTATATCTATAATCGTAATAAATACGCACACACACACAATTAACATAATAACATATTTTCCAAACACCTGACAATGTTTTTATGACATAAATGAATATTGTATATTTACAAAAAATAAGCAATGAAGAATGTGATGGTAAGAATTTATTAGTATTAATTTTACATCGTGATTTTTTTAATCTAAATTGATGAATCAAATATTAATTAAATAGGTATCTGCACATCAGACTTATTTTAGAAGAATGCATCATAACTACTTTAAAATTTAAATTTATATCCTATTTTTTCAGTGACATGTGTATTCTATAAATTTATCTGTAGCTTAGAAAAAGACGACATTTTGATTGTCTGACAAAGCGCGAAAATTAATGAAAATAATGATATGATGGTAATGCAGATTTTTACTGTGTAAAACTCACGTTGCCTCGACAATTGGGCTTGCATTTTTTTCTTCAATTTTTCCTTCAGCGATCTCGTTTTACGCGATGGACCCTGTAAAAATATCAATTGAATTCGTCGTAAATAAATATGTTTTAATAGATATAACAGGATACGTATATAGTAGAATACAATACAACATTATACAATGAAAGAAAATAAGTAATTACACTTGAAATTTTACTATTTTTTAATTGTTTATATTTAATATAGGCATTGAGATAGTCAAAGAATTAAAAAAAAAAATCAGGACTATTCACAAATACATAACGCCAATAGTGGCCTCAATAGTAGCATCTAAATAACTGTGAAAACGTAGTCATTTTTTAGATGTCTGATGAAAATTATCTAACATGGCCTTTCTCAATGTAACACCTGAACCCATACGTTTTCTTTAGATGACAAAAAGAGATGTAATGTGGGGAAGTAATTTCTCTCCTCTTTAAATACCAGTGACAAATCACAAGACCACCCACAAAAACTGTGAATCATTGCATAATAATGCATTCAGTAGTAATATAAAATATACATTGACCACTTGCAAACAAGACAGAACAACAGGAAATAAGTGCGAAAATCGTAAAAGTGTAAAAAAAATATCAAAAATACTTCAGGACCGATTTTGGAAATATGATGCGTCTGCCTAACATGCGCGCTGTGATAAAGTTTTCTCTTTATCTTGTGCGAGATAGGGACGACATGATATTTCGTAACAATATATCTATCTCATTCCCGCACGTGAAAAATAATGTGTATCTCGAATATCTCTTTTATACGGATAAAAGTCAAGGCGAGCATGTTTGGCAGGCAGGGCGTCGTCACTAATGCTGTAATACAGTGATTTACTGAAAGAAACTGAGCTCTTATTCAATAGGCTCACTCCAATTCGGGGACCCAGGAAATATATGTATAGGTAAAATGTTTGCCAAATTGATCTGAACTTTCACACAATGATACAGGCATCAACTTCGTTTGCGACTATCTGAATTCTTGCAGTGCAAGTAAATTAAGTTTTTCTTTAAGATATTACAATCTGTGGTATGACCCAAACTTTACGACTTTTGTCTATGTACGAGAGCAAGAAAGGACGATCATAACAGTCCTGGAGTTTTAATTTAACTCGTGGTACATTTATTACTGCTTTAATTATTAAAAACAAAGCATTTGCTAAGCAAACAATCTCAAATAAAAAAAGAGATTAATAATTATCCCTGTCAGGAATGTAATGGCCACCGATGCCCACACAGATATATTTCCAAGTTATCAGTTTTAATCTGATAGTTTTACTACTACTAACAGTTTTAAAACTGTTCCCGCAAAGTTGATGTATATAAAAACTTTGCAAAACTGGTTCTTTGATACTTACATTCACTAAGTAATATAGGGTCATGTTTTAATACCAAAATAATAAAAAATACCAAATTGGTAGCATTTTGCTAGCTAATGTATCAGTGGTCTAGGGGTAGATGAAGGAATAAAATCATGATTACATAACAATCAAATGCATGTTACAATCATTTCGTAGCGAAAAAAACGTTTCTCATTCAAAGCTACTGATAAATAGTGCGATTTTCAACTAAACTCCACAGAGATGAAGTCACGGAACTTCATTTAAACTTTGACTATTTGATATAAGGTTCTGAACAAATGTTTTAAATAAATACTATAACAGGATAGGGTTATTACGTACCTTATAATGGGTGCAACTCTAGCGATCTTTGATTTAGGATGTCGGTTTTGAATTATATTTTAGATGCAAAAGCGCTTTACACATTATATAGTATATTGACTATAGTGACGTGACAAGCTGACAGCCCACCTAATGTTAAGTGGTAATGTTAAGTGTGCCAATAAAGAAAACGTCCTACCAAAGTTATAAAAAGATCGAGTGCAAATCGATCGCCGGCAAGATTCTTGAACATAAGACCGCACGTTCGGCGACTGTGTCGGGATTAAACTGCAGAGCGCTTTACAAAACTACAATTGTTTATGCCAATCGAAACTATATGTAGAGCGCTTGAGGAGATTAAAATCGTTTAGAACAATCGAAACTTTTTTGCTTCGATTCGATAGATTTTGGGATTGAACACAGACTATTACAACGAATCTCCGATCTATCGATTAAGGTACGCAATAAGCCAGACTCAATACTCAATATCAAAGAATGCATTACGATTATATGGTAAGATTAGCTTGAATATCGCACTACAATAAAGTCATAAGTGCTAAATGAAAGCGAGTACAAGTAAACAAAATGATTCTTACTGACTTTGGAGCTGGATCCAGAGGATCGTAACTGATTCTTGTTTGCATTCGATTTATTGGCAACTGAGATTCTGAAAAGAGAAAAAAATACTTTTGTTAATTATTGCTCGTACGAAACGTAGCTGCCATTTATTTAATTGGAGTTAAAAAGGGCTTGCTTTTTATTTATTATATAGATAATATATAAACGGATCCCTTTTTTTTAGTCACGGCATCACGCGGCTGGATCAATTTTTTTGTTTGTTATGGTCAGGAGAATATTCTTACGAAAGAAAAAATTAAAAAAGTTGCGCGGCATATTAGAAAATTTAGGAAATCTTAACGACCATATTAACTTTTCTAATTGAATGTAACTTTCTTTTTTTCTGTATAAACTTTTCTAATGTAACCTTATAGCGTTTGACATAAATGTAAACCATGCCTCATTATTTTGTCGTTTTCACACAAATACCGTGCATTATTTAGTGCAATAGCTGCATGGCTTATTAGGCATTATAATAAATTCCTCAGTAAACAGGCATACGCGTTGGCGACAAAGGTCCGACTTGTATGTCTGCGATCTAAAGATCCCAATGTTCTTAATATTGTCAGATGTACATCAAAATCATTTACTCCTTTAGATAAGTGTTTTTCAACGTGTGACCCCCCCAGGGGGTCGCGAAGCCTCTTTAGGGGGGTCGCGAAGCTTCTATAGGGTTGTTACAAAATGTTGGGAAAGCTACTGCAGTAAAAAAAACAATAAATATTACGAAATAAATAATTATGAAAGTAATAAATATGTTGGATTGAATAATTCTCACAAAATAAAATACAGGAAAAAAAAGCAACAGGTAGCGAGGTCGCGAAATATTTCTTCATACTAAAGGGGCCGTGTCCTGAAAAAGGTTGAAAAACACTGCTTTAGATCTGAAGTATCGTTTGGACGCGTCAAATTGTCACAACTAGCATGGCAAACAGAAATACTCAATACAAACCCCCAGAACAAACCGGGCGAACTCCGGGCGAACGTGGCACAAGTTATACTGCTACTTTTTGTTGTTCCTTTAGCACCACCCAGGGGGTACGTGTAGGGACTCTGAAGGGACACCTAGGGACGCGAGCAACTGTACTTACTTATGTTTTTGTTCAGAGTCACTGGATCCGGAGTCCACCGACAGTTCGCTGGACGAGGCGTCTTCCTTGCGACGTCCGTAGTAGCGCGGCACTCGTTGCTTCACCCTAGTCTCGCCTCTATCACTGCTGCTATCAAAAAAGTTTTTTTTATTGAATTATAAAAGAAATTTACCAAGATTTAATACACAACTGGCCTGAATGCTCAGTTGGTAAGAGCTACGCCTTCTGCGTTGTGGGTGTGAAGAACATATATGTTTGTTTTAGGCCTTTATATGGCCTTTCTGTCAATTGCCTGGTTACTGTAACACATTTGTTTCGTGTAACTTGTTTTTGTTTCATAAGAATTGTAATTGCGAAATTTTGAAAAGTTTAACATTCATTAAGAGAAATAATTTATAACTTTAAAACAGATTACAGAATCTCAATTGTTGATGCAGTTTTAGAGGTTCATATATAATGTGAAAAAAATTGCATGCGTCATCGCGAACCTTGACGGCTGCGGGGGCGTATTTATAAATGATATTTGATAAGTTGACTATCTACATATAAAAATATGTATATTTATAGCGAAAGACATGAGTAACTAATATTGAATTACGAATTAACTAAACGAACTTACCTGTCATACGAAAAAGATCTGGACCTTCTACGTTTTGAGTAACTGTGGAAAGTTCAAACACAAATTAGTTTTCAATAAATTCACAAGTATTTTTTGTGTTAATAGTATTTCGAAGTTCAGTGAATATATACAAACTTTGTAGGACTTAGTGAGCGTCTTCTCCTGTAGTTCGGCGACCTTGACCTCGATCTTGACCTTGATCTTGACCTTCGGTACGAGGTTGACCTGGATAGAGATCGAGAGGATTTGGATATCGATGAGTATCGCGATCTGGATCGAGATCTCCTGGATCGTGACCTCGAACGGGTCGGTGACCTCGAACGGGTCGGAGATCTCGAACGGGTCGGAGACCTCGAACGGGTCGGTGACCTCGAACGGATCGGTGACCGAGAATTTGATTTTGATCTCGATTTTGATCTCGACTTTGACCTCGACCTTGACCTCGAAGGCGGACCTCGGGGCCCGATCGGACAGGGGTAACTTTCTTCAGAAACTGGTGACCTGAAATTATAAACATATTTAATTATAGCAGTACTACTAGAAAAAATCTTACTGACACAATTCGTAAATAGCATGCTCTTGCACAAGTTATCAGGTTTTCATACTCTTTATTAATTATTTATTTGTTTTATTATAGGTGGGCTCATCATACAAATATTTGCCCTAGCTCTAAGAGTTCTGGCATCCCCATCCCAAAACTCCTATCCTTGTAAGCCAGCAAACTAAACTTACAGATTTACTCTGCTATTATAAAAAATGTTTTATCTCAATGTGATAATCAATAATAACCTTCGTTTAGATTTTCTCGCAACCTCGGAGTAGAGATCCATTTTCTTCAAATTGTGTTTCACTTTTTCGGAATAAAGCGGCTTTGACGATGACGCTGCAAAAAATGATACAAAAAAATCTATTTAATTAATTAAACTGTTTCCAGCAGTATGTACCAAACTCTCTTCGTAACCTTTTCAAAGATAGTGTTTAAGATATTAAATTTCGCACACTTCAAATTCGAAATGGTAAATTTAACTTCATTCCCTGACCTGAACCATGGACATGAAGTTAAATTTGTCATTTCTAATTTTTATATATTTTTTCGATTCAAAATTCAGTTGTTAATATTAGTATGATGTGTTAACTACATTAGAATTACAGAGAAGCACATCAGTAGGATCAGGATAAAACAATATAATTTATAAAATAATACTGATCCGAAACTTATAACTTGAAAATCTATTCAGATTCGGATTTAAAGAAATTATATTAACAGTTTTATAAAGGAACTTGTTAACCTGTTTATATTATTAATGTTCTGAAAGACGGTAACTAATAATTATACGTGACTATTGGCTTCATCATAACTTATTACATCAAACTTTAAGAATTATAATTGAATAATAATGGGCGATGTAAATTTACGATATTAGTTATCATAATGACAAAATTTCGTCACAGATTCGATTTCAATTTCAATCTCAATTTAGTTCAATAGTAACCAATGAAATACTGTAATATGATGAAATTGGGATGGGAATGAATCCAAACTGGATTACTTTCTGACTGGATTCAGTATAAACCTAAAAATATATTGATTTCAGCATTGGTATTTCCAATTTTAAACCGAGTGCTTCTGTTACTAAGCAAATATATAAAAGAAAAAACCCGCGCCACTTTCAATGCATTTTCGACTTTCACTTCACGCCATCTTACACACCTGTCGCCTGTAGTTTATTTATTTTTAATTAGTTAAATTTTTCAAGAATTTTCGTAATGGGTCAAGTTGACGAAATAAAAACGTCACATTCATGGCTTCTGATGCTTTTCGCGAATCCTTTATAAAAAGAACGTTAAGGGCTGGGTACTTTGGCGACCTTACTACGCAAGTTGCTACTTTAGACTTCGCAAGTCCTACAACAAGTCCTGTGGTCTGGAGATGTCACTTACGTGGTTTCTCATCATCTTCTCCGCCAAAGGAGGTGATGAATTCGATCGTGCCTCCGACTTCAGGGGATGGGCTGCGACTTGGGGATCGACTTGGCGATTTTTCAAGGTTGAGGTTAGGCGCTGCGTAGCTTGGCGGGCTCACCACCCGCGTTGCTAGCTTTTTGTCTCTGTAAACAATTTTTTAAACATGTCTTATGCTTAAATTTGACTGTGTGCGATTAAGTCGTGGAATACGGTAATGGTGCCTAGAAATGCAAAAAAATGCGCTCCCACCACGATAAAATTTGTACGCGGTATTTTTAACTTCACTCGTTGACGTCAACAAGTGAATTTTCAGAGAATTCAAATTAAAATCGCAAGGTGAAGAGGTAAATTAAGCTATAATTGCTTATAGTTATAATATTTCAATTAGGTATCATAGCAGACTTCAAAAAAGGAAATGTTCTCACTCAATTCAGCTATATGAAAAGCGTCAATTCGGTTGTCATCAAGCAGGACTAATATTGTTTCTGTCAGCTCTAAATCTATTACTGCCTCATTTAAATGCCTCATACATGATGAATACCGTTTAATTTTAGTTATTTTAGTAAAAGACTCGTTACCAATCTTTACTAACCTATGAGCCCGCCTTTCCCTCCTGCTCTTTCTACCAGAGAACATTGCTTTCTCTTTCTCCTCACGCATCAGTTGTTTCTGGTGCTCAGCATCGTCCGCGTCTCCGGTCAGGAACGAAAACAGGTCACACCCAGCCATCCCGAAATGTGGGCCCACCGCGTTCAATTCGTGCGCCTGTTCTCACAAGAATATGGTTAAATTGGCTAGCATATTTTTATATTCTGGAGGCCTACTTTCAATATCAAAACTCAAGCTTTGAGCCCGATAAAATTTTTCGTTGTAATTTAAATTGTATCTTAGGCAATAACGGTTTGTTACTTACTAATAGTTGTCATATAAAGTTACGTTAACATTTATCAAGTCTAATCGGTGTACAATTAATTGTAGGCCTCCAAGATTGAATAGCGATGACTTAAGATACTATGATTATTACCGATTTTTATGTATTGTAACTTGGTGCATTCTTAAATGAACGCGAATTAAATGACCACATACAATACAAACGTAGTAATAGAAATGAGCGTGGTGATATCCAGCGGTACAGACGCAGAGTTTTCTAAAGGTAGGTTCGAAAACATACGCAGACAAATAAGTTTTTTGTTCGAATAATGTATTTGATTTGCTTAATACCGCGTTCTCAATACGATGAAGGAAAATATGTCTTAGAACCAACAATTCGAAGACATATATTATGAAATAAGATTACCAATCTAAATCGGGCTCCCGTGGCAATTAAAGTCCAATCAATCATTCTCAATTATAGACAGGCTGGTGCGGTTAATAAAATAGGAGTGGCGTTAACCACTGAACATTAGGAGGTCGTCGGCTTGTTGCGACATTCATGTGACAAATAAAAAACGATTTTAGTAATTCTCCGATAATTAGAAAGGTATTTGAAAAGGAAAAGCATTTGTGTAACAAACATAGATATACATAATATAACAAACAATAACAAAAAATATAGCATAAGTATTTTATGAGTTATCAGGTCCCATAGTAGAAGCCATGATTAAGTTGGGACTAAATGCTGTTGTATGAAATGTCCACGAATATTTCTTTATACCGTGTGTGTTATGTTTTACATTTCTATTTTAACAAAAACCTTAATCTTAAATTCAGTTTCATAATAGTTTATTGTGGATTAATATCAACCTATACCTACTATATTAAAAATCATCGTTATAATGGTACTGTCCTTGCCCCTACAAGGACAGTACCTCTACATTGTATTGTGTTTGAGTCCCTGCTCAAACACAATACAATGTAGACTCAATGATGTTCAAGGCAGGAAGTAAGTAATTTTCGATATGATTCAAGGTGCTCAACGCTTCATTGCCTAGAAATACTGACCTTGAGTGCCTCGCCTACTAGTGAATTAATTTATTGTAAATTGTGACGGTTCCAAACTATTATAAAGATAATTTTTTAAATGTTAAATCTATACTTATAATAATCTATAGAAGCCAAAACTGTATTTTTTTTTCATTTGCCTGTCTCTCTGTATCTTGGCCGCACATCACACCGAAAATACTGAATAATTTCAAATTAAACTTGGAATGATTTAAATTCGTACTACGAGGTGTAGAACACTGGAAACTTTGTATCCCGAAGTTCAGCACGATTCCCTTGGGAGAGGGGATGAAAGACAAAATGTGTTCTTTGTTGTAATTCCTTAAAGATTGTCCCGTAAATATTTCAATGTCATCGGTTTTGTAGTTCAGAAATTAGACATCACAGCCCACAGTACTACGCCAAAACAACTTGAAACCCGGAATGTACATGAACCTTTGAAAGTACTGCTCATCGCTGGCGTGCGCACTTTATCGTATAGGCTTCGTCAAAGTCAAACAACTCCAAAGGAGTCAGATATTACCAAACGATCATTATACGCAATAAGAAAGTAAGTATTGTATATCTACATACAAACATGTCACATGCGCGGGATCCAATGTTACATGCGTGTTGTAAAAATAATGTTCTGTTTTTAATAAATATATTTGTATTTATAAGTCTCATGTAAAACTGGCATAAGATTTTTAGAATTACTGATTAGTTTACTATTGTTTTTATATTTGATACGTATACCTCCTATATTATAGTTATTTATTGTATATGGAAGTCGCGGACACATCTAGTCACTAATTATTCTGTATTTTAAAGAATTTTTCAATATTGAAAAAAAAAGTAAATTATTCTGAATAGTCTTCAAGCTTCAGGACTATATAAAACTGGTATTGTATCTACAGATAGAAAAGGTCACTATCATCCATAATTATGAGACACCCCCATCTTCAATTCTTAATAAACTTATGCAGCAAGATGCGAAATGACTAGCAGTAACATATAAAGTCTACTGTTGTACCTCCACACTAGGTAACTGCTGTTTTCACCACTACTATAATCACCTAATAGTGACCAGGATAACATTAAGCAGTGAGAATATTCCAAGCAGAGTAAGCAGAGAGGCCCCTTTTTCCGGGACTATGGCGACATCGCCGATATCACTGTCAGAGTCGCGTCACACATCACTCACTTATCTGACTAACATTTTAGTTTGGCTATGTCACCATATCATCCCATAAACCAGGCTCAACCTTAAGTAGCCACTAACCTGTGAAGGCTCCATCTTATTCACGTCAATGCTCAAGTCCACATCAAGGACCTCCAGATCAGAATCGTCATCGGAATCCTTCGCTTCCACCTTCCTAGAGTCCATGCCTGTAATTGAAACTATATGCCATAAGAAGATCCATAGAGATGTATACTCATACTACCCGATGCAGGTCAATTGGACATGTGTTTCAAGAATAGCTGAATCTACCATTAGAGCAGGTTGGTTGAGCTCCTGGATCGTTATAATTGTATCCTATGGCGGCACCGGTTCCTCTCTTCTCGTTAAGCTTCTCACGTTGGACTTCCTTTTCTTCTAAGGTGACCCCAAATTGTTCTTCTATAGCCAACTGCTGAAGAAATTTGTCTTCACCTGCAATTGATGAATGAAGTTACTGATAGTGATTTGTAACCTAGATCTCTGAAATATCAAGAAGTAATTGACCTTTTCATATCATTTATGATTATAACGAGATTGTTGACTTGATATTTATTTATATATTGGGTGTGTGAATATGACTCCGCCCTTTCTCAACAGATGTCGTTTTTAGTATTGTTTACGTGTACTAATAAATGACCATACTTGTATTCGATAGTACTGAATGTCAGCTATCTAACGCATTTTATGATATTTGGTTGAAGTGTAAGCAACAATTGTTTTCACCTTTTCGAAAATGTCGGTTTTTATTCCAAATAAACGTCATTTGCGGGAAGTGTTATTACATTATTTTATTGCGAAGAAAACTGCAGCGGAAACTTATCGTTTGCTTGTGGAGATTTATGGTGAGCATGCTCCGTCTAATACAACTTGCAAGGAATGGTTTCGACGATTTCAAAATAACGATTTTAGTACTGAGGATAAAGAACATGGAAAACCACCAAAAAAATTTGAAGATGCTGAATTGGAAGCATTATTGGCGGAAGATTCTTGCCAAACTCAATCAGAATTAGCTGCAGCATTAAATGTTGATCGTTCAACTGTTGCAAAGCGTTTACAAATGATGGGAATGATTCAAAAAGCCGGTGACTGGGTTCCACATGATTTAAAAGAAAGAGACATGGAACGTCGGAAAACCATGTGTGAAATGCTGCTTCAAAGACAGCAAAGAAAAGGATTTTTGCATCGGATAGTCACAGGAGACGAAAAATGGATACACTACGAAAATCCTAAACGCAAAAAAGCTTGGGTGAAACCAGGCGAACCAGGCCCATCACAGCCAAAAATAAATATTCACTGTGCCAAGGTCATGCTCTGTATTTGGTGGGATCAGAAAGGTATTGTATATTATGAGTTGCTCAAACCCTCTGAAACTATTAATGGAGAAGTTTACCGACGACAACTAATGCGTTTGAAGCGAGCCATAGAAGAAAAACGACCAGAATGGGTGAATAGACATAACAAATTAGTTCTTCAGCATGACAATGCCAAACCGCATACCGCAGAAGTCGTAAAAAGATATTTAGAGGGACAGGACTGGGAAGTGTTACCCCACCCGCCATATTCACCAGACATAGCTCCTTCGGATTACCACCTATTCCGGACGATGCAGACAGACCTTACTGGAGAAAAGTTTACTTCATGTGAAAGTATCAAAATTTGGATTGACAACTGGATAAGCTCAAAAGACCAGGACTTCTTCCAGCAAGGAATACGAAAACTACCTGAACGATGGGCGAAGGTTGTAGCTGCAGATGGAGCATACTTTCAATAATTTTTTTTTTAATTTTGTAAGCGAACAAATGTGTTTTATTTTGACAAAAAGGGGCGGAGTCATATTCACACACCTATTACAATTATTTTTTAGACTTTGGATTTTCTCATATACCATACTATCAGTCCCATTATGGATTCTAATATGTATTTACTGGTCTAAAGGTCCTCTTCCAGACTGGTTCAAGAAGGCAGTTAACTGACTTGATGTGATAGATTGAGTTGTATAATAAGTTATAAATGGACTTTCACAAAAACTTAAATGGGCCTTACTGAAAATTCCCAATATAAACAATGTTTCTTTTAGTGATTGAAATGTTAATTTAATAGATGTTCATTAGCCATTTCATGAACAAAAACATTGATTTAGTGCATAATAGTCTTAATAAATTTTGCTTACTCATCCCAAGGAAGGCATTTTGAGCAAGTATCCTGTATCTTTCGTAGTTGCAATGCCTTTCTTCAGTATTGAGGTCTTCAGGGGGCACTTCTGGAACCTTTAATTCTGGAATTTGATCCAAATGTGCTCTTACATCAAAACGGTCAATCATATTGCTGGGGTCACCTTGCCATTGCATCCTGAAAGAAAGAACATGTGTGGTCATATAATTATAATTAGAAACAAAAGTCGCCAATGAACTTTCTTTTAAAAAAAGTTGTAATTTTGCAGTCATTTTCATATTCCTTTTAAATGTTATATCAAACTAATATTATAAACGTGAAAGTTTGTAAGTAGTAAGGATGAATGTTTGTTACTCTTTCACATAAAAACTACTGAATGGATTTTAATGAAACTTTATAATAATATAGCTTATACATTAGAATAATACATAGGCTACAATTTATAAAGATATTGTGTGAATTGTCCAAAATATCAAGTAGGGAAAAATATATTATAAATGCGTAAGTGACTTTGTTTGTTACACTTTCACGCTGAAACCACATAACAGATTTCAAAAATCCTTTTGCCATTACATGCTTCATTATCAGCGAGTAATATAGGTTATATTTTATCCCTGTATTCCCACAGGAACCGGAACTACGCAGGTGAAACCGCGGGGTGCAGCTATTTGGTTTAACCCAAATAAAAGCACAAATTTTAATAAACTCTATGATAGTGTTTACAATCAATTAACAACAAGTCAATGAAACAATTGCTAACTTCGCTCTTGAATGAAAATCTACCTAGTAGCGTCTTAACTTCTTGCGATGCACAAAATAACAATGTTTGGCAGCATATCCAGCTATATATATCTGTTTCATCTTGTATCATTATCAAACTTTTAATGAATTCAAGTACATACCATAGTTCACTATATCATAAATTGTCTCATACATGCAATAATATTCACCATGTCTCAGTTGGCATGAATACAGAGATACACAAAATACATTCACCATCCATTACAGCTTAGATTTCAATTGTTAATGTTCAACAGAGTCACCTAAGCTTTTAAAATCAAACTGCACATTTCTGGTTCCATTCAATAAATTTCGACTCAATTTAGGTTTAATATTTTTTTGACTATCTTGCACATTAAAAGTTTGCATTTGCTTATTAATGCACAAACATTTGCATGGCAATAGGATGTTACTAGAAATAATTAACTTACATAATAGCAGGCCCTTCGCCAGCTGCCGCAACTGCAGGATCTAAATGTATTTTGCATGGTCGGCCGTGTATTTGCAAAAATTGAGTAGGATCAGCTTTCTGAAATCAAAGTTCATATACATAACCCTAAGCGTCTCATTAATTTTATTGCTCATTGCCATGAAGTCGTTCAAATCTTGAAATTATAAATACTAGGAACTTACAATTTTTTCATAAAAGTCTTTTCGGCGCTCCGCCCTTCGACGGTAATCAACAATCATACCACGGATCATCTTCTCCTGCTTCCTCGCTTCGTGCCACATTTTGACGTAGATACTTTGAAAATCATTCAAGAAGAATACATTAACATGCAGCACCAAATAATATTATTCAAATGCAATGCGAAACGAACCACAAATCAAAAGGTAAGAAAAATAATTTATCTGCGTGCGCATCACTTGGGGTTTTTAGTTTTGACATTGACAGAATAAAGAGTCCATCGTCCGGTCCACAGTGTTTCCATCTTACTTTTGAAGAAATGGACTAAATTTATAGCGCCGCTGGTACTGTTGGGCAGCATCAGTTATCCAGAGTATGCATTGCCTGATTTACGAGAGGCTTTAAAGTTTTGAAAAGTCACCAGAGCCTCGTCATTTCCTACAGGATTTATCTACCAGGTGAGGATAGCGGTAAGCACGAGGTACTAATGCCCCATCACATCCCTTATAAGTAAAATATCATTTTAAAGCGACGGTTTAAAAACGGTACCTTGTCATATTTACGCGGTCTTTTGGTAAAACCGATGGGCTCTTACCGCTCATCGAGCCATCTATAAGACGAAGTACATAACTACTCAAACTTACTCACGTGACTGGTAGTCACTAGATTATGGTACATAGATATTTAGTTTTTCAATATAATGCCGTGTATTATCTGGTAGTAAAGCAGATACGAGTTGTGTTGCTAACTTTGTAGATCAATGTGCCAAATGCAGGTTATAAAATTGATGAAGATAAATAAATGTTTTATAGAAGAGCACTGGGCTGCAATTTTCCCAGTATCTATTAACCTGCCGGACAAGACACACCAGAGCGATGTCTAATAAATTATCATAAAATAATGGGATCAAGGATTTACTCAAATCCAACAAGGTCAAACTACAGATATTCTTTATTATTAAAAACTGTACAGCAAAAGTTATCGTCAATAGGTGATGAGCAACAATCATGCATTGCGGACAAACAATTTTTCTGTGTATTATATTATAGTAAATAATCTCTCAAAAATGAAAATCCCAAATTTTAATGCCTGATATTTTTTTTAATTCAACCGCACATACTCTTCACATAATTATTGTTACTTGTAAAACACATTTCACTTCTATTCTTTTATTCATTAATTAAAATATTTAACCCTTTCAGATACATTAAATCAGACTCAATTTAAATATTAAACTAAGCTGAAGGCTTTTTATAGACCATTAATTTAAAGAATATATTGCGGTCTTTTATACTCTAGTCGTTCCCAGCGACTTCATACGTGTGGAGTTTATTTTAAAAATTTAATGTTTTGAAGTGGGTAAAAATCACGTTTGAAGATTCCGTTACATACCTTTAAATAGCAAGCTAATAAAATCGTATTAAAAATAAGAAATATTTTTTTTTTAAACGTTTACACATACCTCTGCACTAAGATTTCCTGTGTCGTAGATGGCATGGACAAACACAGAAACGCAAGACAAACACCCAAGACCGGAGAACAAACTTCATGCTCACCACACAAAGTGAGCCCCGGCCGGGAATCGAACCCGGGACTGGGGTGCCGGACTCGGTTGATAGTAACCCTGCCTTCAAAGCGAGGGCGTTTCGAAAGCAGGGTTACTACCAACTAAGCCACGGATTTTTTGTTAAGTTTTTTTAATTCCTTTCTTACTACTGCATATAGTTGGGCACATCTAGTCAAGGCCAAGGGCCAAGGGCCAAGGGTCATCTACAGATGCCGACATTCAATGTAAGGGTACAAGAATAAGTTACTCATTCTAAAATATATATGCTGTTTCATGTTCTTAAACATGGGAAAAAAGGTTTTTATGTAAAGTCTAGTTTCAGCAAAAATGAATATATCATTTAAAAATAGCAAACAATACACTGAGGTAAAAATAATAGTCAAAAAACATTTGCGTAAACTAGACTAGAGTCATGAAACTGCTTTTAAAATCGTTTTGTAGTGGCTAAACTGGCCATCAATAACTTATTATCTTAATATATATAAATTACGTGTCACGATGTTTGTCCAAGATGGACTCGTAAACTACTTAACTGATTTTAATCAAATTTGTACACTGTGTGCAGTTTGATCCAACTTGAAAGATAGGATAGCTCACATCTCAATTTATGATCGAAATATTATTTAATTGCAAATAATACCGTTCCTCTTAAATAGTTTACAACAATATCATATGACAAAAACGTTAGCCACAGCAATGCGTGGCCGGGTCAGCAAGTAATATATAAATTTGTTTGATTTGTTGCATCGTAACAAATCAAACAAATTTAAAAATAATGTTTTAAACACTAGGCTAAACCTAATTTCATATGTCAGCAGGGAAAATTTTGATATACACAACTAAACTTAACTTAGTATAACCTAGTAGGTAGATACTTAATTCACTTGCACATACAAATTACCTAGTAGAATGTAAGATAATATCATAGTAAAAGTTTACAAAACAGTGTACAAGTATAGGCCACTACAATCTTCAACGTCAAAAAATATTTCATTGTTTTGTTGATTGGGCTTGCAAATACTTAACCAGTACATAAGTTCTTCGCACATTCCAATGCTCTCCAATGTGTCGGCCATACTTCTATTACATACTAAATAGCTGCCTGTCTTAATATGCTTCTTGAAGAAAGTCCACATTTTCTTATGTGTTTCAATATCAACAAAAAAATCTAACACATTGATTATAATAACATTGGAATTTGCCACAATGTCACTCCTTTCCATTATGTCAGAATGAACAACTTTGATTCTGTTTTTGTCCATTGAAAACTTATTTATCATTTGTTCTTGAACATCACAGCATTCCTTGTTCATTTCGACTCCAATAATTTTGTCAGCATTTGAAAAATAATATGCCTGTAACAAGATGCATGGGTATTTTGAAATATTACCATCTGGTGAATAAGTGGAATATAAGACTCACACTATAAGACTTATTACTGTAACAATAAACTGTAATTAGGGGGAAGAAAAGAGTCAGATTTTAATAGGTTGATTAATAACAGCTTTAGCAAATGTTTCTGTCAGATAACCTACAAAAAATTAACTTAACCATATTTTATAAAACTTACACCATATAAAACTGCACCAAGTCTAGAACCAATGTCTAATATTTGTTTGCCTTCTAGACTTCTTGGAAGCAAAACTTTGAAGATGTATTCATTCTTTTTTATGGACATTGAGTGTGAAATGAATGTAAGATCCTGAAATGATTGAAAAAAATTTTTTTTATAGAAGTTTAGTCTTACATTAACCTTTACTTATTAATTCCTTAGATAGATGTTAAAATGTTTACAGTAATTTCTTTCATAATAGAAATAAATATACATTTAATTATTATTTTTTAATTTCAGTGCGCACAATTGAGATCAACCTTCATCCTCACTACATACAATTTGACACAGCAATGGGCTGAACCCGGGACTCACTGCTTCAATAGTTAGACTAATAATCAGCAGCTATGAAACCATCATAGTAAAACAATAAATAATTATGACTTACTTTGACGTTACGTGACCCACAGTCCAAACAGTAATGCCGATTCAATTTGCCTTCTTCAACTAATTTCTCCACTTCTGCATCATCATATAGAAACTCGTCCACATGGCAAGTGTTTGTTTTAGTGCAATCAGCTTGGTCACCCACTGTAGGCGGGACTATTGTTTCCGATGTCATTTCAGCCTCGAATGGTACAATCTCTTTTATGGCATTACCAATTTGCAACAAACTTTTTTCAGTGTGCAAGAGAATGCGCCATTTCTGTAAATCTAAACAATAAATTTTTAAGTCAAGGACTGCATGTTATTCGTATGTGGTTACTACTGCATAAAGTATTAGTTACTATTTGTTTTATTGAATTAATGGTGTATTTATAATGTTGAATGCCTTACCAGTAGGAAAAGATCCTTTTTTCATCCATTCTTCCATAACTTCCAGATCCTGTCTATCAAGACCAGCTAATAATTTTAACATGTCATATTTAACAGTTACAATATTTTCAGACATTTTTTTAAGGTTTAAAAACACAAATTATTAGGATAATAATAATTGAAAATTTAAATTCATTGAATTGAAAACAAACATTACAGCACAGACTAATAAATAATAATTATAAGATAATAAAATTACATACATACAATACAATACAGAACAGAGACCGAGTATGACTCAGTGTGACCATTGTCTAAATTGCAGATCCTATCCTATAAATTTTGTTTAGGAATCTGCCAAGCCCAAATTCATAAGCCGCTTATATGACCGATAGTTATTTTTTTTAGTAATTTATTGGTGTGAAAACAATAAAAAAATATGTTTTCTGTATTTTTAAATCTAAACTAATATTCTAAGAAAATATTTTGAGTTTTTGTACGTTTGTTTGTAGTGGATAAACTCAAAAACTACTTAACCGATTTTGAACATTCTTTCAGAAAGCTGCAATATCAGCGAGTTTACCCCTGGACATCATGACGGAGATAGACGCACGTCTTTTATCGACCGATCGTTTCCCAAAACTCAAAAAAATGATACAAGTGTGTGTATACACCTATTTATATTATAGTATATAGCTATAAAAAGGGAGCCGCTTAGCTAATAAAATAATTTACTAGCAACCGCAAACCGCAGCATTGCGAGGCACCGTTCGGCAAACCTTGTCTAAACCAAACAGCGCTTATTAAAACAGAGATTAGGGTCAACGCAGGTTTGTTATAAAGATGTCAGTCAGTCAGTCCACCCTCGGTTAGAGACTTCGATCAACAAAATACTGTCGTCATACCTACCATCATTGTTATTATACGCAACTACTTGCTAGGTCCACTTTTTGAACGTTTGTTTTGGTTAAATATTTCATTATTTTTTTTAATTTTTCGTTCTTGTCTCGCGTATCGCAGCGTAGCCGCGTAGACGTAGTAGTCCACAAGTTTCAACGCATTCTATTCGATTTTATGTAGGTAGGTAGGTTTGCCATAAATATTATAATATTAATCTCGTTGGCCCCAACGAGCTACCAAGCAAGTGTCCGAGTCCATTAGAAGGAGAAACAAGTGTGTTCTGTGAACTTATATCCAAGTCAGTGCAGTGAATAAATATATTAAGTGTAGCAAAAAATTCGCTTTAACTACTTGCTACGGATCGTTTGACTTGTACCACATCGTAGACTTGATTAGAGGTCTAATTAATTCCACTAACGATTGGTTTTTAAAAACATGGACGTCAAATCAAATAATAAAACTATTGGGATTTGGATGTCTGATAAAAAGAGCCAGAAGCTTAATTGGAGGGCCTTGGTCAGAGCCTGCTCCTCCCATGGATACAAAATTTTAAAGGTATGTACAAGTTTAACATGTGTCTCCTGCGGTTATATCTACATACAGAATTGTCAGTTAATTATTGTATATTCCGCATAGCCGAAAACCGAATAGTAACAATTAAAAGTAATTGTATATTATTTTATTTCTTTATTCAGTCTCAAGTTGCAAAAAAACTGGCATTCAGTTGATCTATTGCTGTGCCAAAAATGACTTTTGCATTTTTACTAATACACAGGCCCAACAATGTACGGAAGTTATTTGGCCAAAGTCACATCTCACAATACAAACAGCCGAGACCCAAGACTAAGAATTTATTTATCTATCTATCTTAGTAAATTTGAACTGTCTGTAGGTACTACCTTCCAACCCTCTTATCCTCCTAATTTTGTCTTGTTATACAAGTTGTAGTTAGCACTTTAAAGAACCTGTTTTGTATCACATTTACATATTAAAATCAGATGGATCAAAGAATTGTTTGGTTACTCTATTCATGTAACATAAATCCTATTATTACATTAGACTTAGTCATTAATAATCTTAGTTGTATGTTCATTGCCTTATCTATTTATTTATTAAGTGCCAACAACACAAAAGAATATAAAAGAAATAGAATCATTTACAATAACATAAAAAAAGTACATGTGCCACATTTCCAAAATGGTGATGAAAAACATTGTGAGGAAACCGGCATGTCCTAGAACCATAAATACATAGACATGATACATTTATCAATACAAGCTGTGCTCCAGTGGTAGATCAAAATCCATTAACTCTTACTTATTGAGAGTAGAACAGTGTCCTAGCAGTGGGAACATTAGAGGCTGATAAGGACTAATGTAATTCATAATCTAGCGCCACCTACATGTATACTGGTTTTTGGTGTAACTGGTAATTATTTTTTATCTCCAAATCCTTACATTCTTCTTATTGTGAAGTTTTTGAGGTTTGAGTCATTTTTTGACCAAGTGCCACTTGTTTCCACTTGAGTCATAATGTGGAAAACCATTTGCGGCTCTTGCTTTGCAATATGTATGTGGCTTATGTATGACACACATGGAGGTAATACCTATGAGTACAAGTTTGTTACCTGTCCAAATGAAATTTACACAGATGAGTCATCTGTATAAATAAAAATCAAAGTTTGTATGTTTGTTTTCTATATGCTCCATTGATCAGACTATGTTTCTTTAGTAGGGGAAGCACAACTGGGGCTTCTGGCCCAAAAAAATGATTTTGTTATGTGGTATTGCAATGGATGCTGCATACTAAATAATCTATTTAAATATAATCATGAACTAAGCCATGAACAGTACACTAAGCCTAGCTTGTACTATGGGGTCCAGATTACTGATAGAATATGGATCTATTTTATTTTGGAAATACTTTCATGGTGTTCCTATCAACTACCAGACACAGTATAAATGGCTATGCTTGTCACATAAATGTTTGTCCTTGGTGGGAATAGACCAACAACCAACAGTGCAGAGCTGCTACCTCTGTGAGGTCAATTCATTACTACAGGGGTAATATTAGGCAACCTTCTGTTTTCAGTTGGACCCCGACCGGCCTCTTGAAGAGCAAGGGCACATTGATGTGTTGCTCCACAAACTCACTGATATCATAGCAGCTGCGGATCAGGGAGATCCTAAGGTACACATAATATCTGACAGACAAATTATACTGTACTTCTAAACTTACTATGATTACCCATTGTACATAAAAAACGGAATGGGAAATTTTATGACATAGGTTATATTTAGTAGATAATAATACATAGGTATTACTAAGATAGCTGAGGCGGATTGAGCCGGCAAGTCATGCAGCGTGGCGGCGCTTCGCCACGCCAAGAATCGGCTTGACTCCCGACTTACATGTTTCACATCAAAAAATTATACACTACACTATACTAAAGGAAGAAAAAATGTGACAAGTCGCCGAAATGCGATGCAGTTTCGAAGCAATTACGCCGCTTTGATAAAACGTCGAGCTGTAGTCGCCAAAATGCGATATAGCATCAATACAGTCGAATAATAATAATCGATCGCGGTTGTATAAAGTAGCGTTTTCTATAGCCCTATTTTACCACACTGTTATTATACGAGATGTTTTATAGTTTTTCATTACCATGAGACTTCATAATTTGAATATATTCAAATACACTCCGTTTTATTTTCAGGCTGCATCTATCATTAGCCGAGTTGAGCAGTACTTATCTAACCACCCAAATATTACTGTGATTGACCCATTGGACAAAGTTAGAATACTTCTCAATAGGTAAGTGTGAATGGTGATAAACATAGAATTAATTTAGAGAAAGAAGTTGTGCAAACTAAATTTCGATCAATTGCCAAGCCAAACATGAAAAAGCTAATGAAAAAAAATCGCGTGTGTTCTAAATAATTATAATTTTGCCACTCATAATTAGGTATGTTACTAGTACAAGTACATTTCCGCCAAAAGTAGCGAAAATGAAACATCTTAGACTTAGATTCAAAAGTCTGGCTTTGTGTATTATAGTCGCTCATTCCATTTTTCACTATAGACTTGCAGGGCTGTATCACTTTTCGTGCAAGATGGCTCCATGGCTTGGTTAATAACCTGCCTTCGAAGAGGTGTCTTCGGTCCGATTCCCTGGGCAATCATATGATGAATAAACTATCTTTTCGAGTCTTCGTGTGTGCCTTGTGTTTTTATGTTCCATGCCACTTGCGACACAGGGAAACTAAGTGAAGGGGTATAAGTATGTGAACGTCAATATAAGCAATAAATCTATGGTAATAAAGTTTATGGCTAGAAGCGAACCTTTAACCTACCAGGTTCTATTACAACAGATTGGCAGCTAAAACTAATGTAAAACATTAGCAAGATACTTAACTGACGTAATAACAATAATAAACTTAATTACAACTCTTCATTTAGCTAGCTAGAGGATGTTCTCTCACGTTTAAGACGATACCTTCAAATAATAGTTAGTATCAACTTTCAAATTTCCTTCCAGGTACGAATACTACACGATCCTCCAAACGGAGCCAACATTCCAAAAGCAAGGGATATTTACACCGACATTTGCGGAATTCACCACTGCCAACATAGAGAACAATATTGCAATACTAAGGCAGAGGGGGGTGACATTCCCTCTCATCTGCAAGCCTACGATAGCACACGGGTCGAAGTCAGCCCACGAGATGATTGTTGTCTTCAATGAGAAAGGGCTTTATTTTTGCAAGCCACCCTGCGTTGTACAAAGCTTTGTGAACCATAATGCAGTGTTACATAAAGTGTTTTTAATAGGGGACCGGTGAGTTTCATAATTCCTTTTAGAACTAAGGTTGAGTAACGTAGCTCGATCATTGCAGTATGGCGTGTAACAACCCTGTTTGATAGCAAATAGAATGTGGTGAAATTCACGTGCGCTTAAGACGTAACATCTTGGGTGACGGGCGCAACGGGGTGCAACTTAGGTCTTCTCATATTGCAGTCGGCGAGGACCTGAGTCCTGTTGCTGTTGTTATGGGCGAAGGTAACTTAACATCAGGTGGGCCTTCAGCTGGTCCCGCTACTTTCGTTACAAAGAAAAGAATGTCTAGACGTTAGACTTATGGGTATAACGCAATGCAACTTGGGCCTTCTCATGCTAGTTAAGGGAAGACCTGAGTCGTATTGCTGCTGTTGTTATAGGCGGCGGTAACCTTTTAATTAGCGGTTGGCCGTCGGAACAATCTGTCAAATTAATCAGAAAAAAAGAACCTCACTTACTTTTTTTGTTATTTGCAATAATTAAAGTATGTTAGTTCGCTAAATCAACCAAGATCCAACCGTTGTGTCCGAAACCGGTTTCATTAGATAGGCGAAGATGTTTGATTCAAATAATGCGAAGATGGTTTTAGACCACTGAAACAATACATTAGGCACAAAATGTACTTCTTTTTTTAGCGTAGTAGCACAGGCCGGGTATGAGCTAGTTGAATGTTGTTTCTGCAGATTCTATTTAATGCATAACTACAACTACAACATTCGGCATTGTTTCATAAACAATTTAACATGACATATCTGTTCAAACCCTATCCGACCTTCCATGTGGAGAACTGACAAAAATCCCTTCTGGCATGATTACGTTATAATGGCATACCTTCAAAAAGTTATGGGCAATATATTCCGAATTATAAGAAGGTTTCCTTGCAAAGTTGCTATAGTTAAGATCTCACATTTTTTTAGCTTCATTTGACGTCAGATTTTTCAATTAGATTCATTTTCCTGTTTCTGTTTTATTGCTTTATCAAGGTTGAGTGACTATAGCTTGTTCTATTAGCATTGGTGTACATACGACCTTTATAAGTTGTTTACAACGTGTTTCTAATGCAAGGACAATTCTGCTCTTAATACGCGAAAGTGAATACTGTGGGAACTAGGAAACGTATCCAAATGCCACATGCCTTCGATTTGTACAAAATGTCTGTGTCTTTACGTCGTTTTGTAAAAAAACGTTTTTTACTTTTTCACCGTTTAAAGAACAACTATGCACAAAAAAATACATGTAAACAAATGCGTTTCTCCAAGGCATTTTACCTTACAAACGCACGAATATATTTTTATTATTTACAACGCTTTATAAACATAGAATATCTGATTATTTATTATGAAAACTGTATTCCAATTTCAGTTACCATATCTGCGAGCGTCCGAGTCTCAAAAACTTCTATGCGTCAGAAGACTTAGAACCAATATTCTACAGCACGGGGGAAGTTTGCAAGGCAGATAGTCAATCCACCTTATCGATCTTAGACCCTCACGATAACGCTGATAATACAATGACACTGAATGAAGACAAAGTGAAACACATTATTAAAGTATTGAGGAAAAGAATTGGCTTATTGCTTGCCGGATTCGATGTTGTCATAGACAACGAAACGGGCAACCATGCGGTCATAGACATTAATGTCTACCCAGGTTATGATAACTTTCCGAACTTTTTCGACCATTTATTGGACTGTATTAATGAAACAGTGAATAACACAAGCAATGGTTACAGCAATGGAGATAACAATGTATACCAAGATTATATGGGATGCCATAAAATGAATGGTTACGTGAATGTAGGCTTGGATCCAGTTAGATATGGAGTCACAGGCATGAATATTAACTGATATTATGCATTACTGTCACATGTATTATAAAATCAAGGCTTTGTAAGTTTAATCGAAGTATTAAATCTCGAAACAGTTAATCGTATAAATAAATATCTCATTTAATAGTGATTTGGTAAGTAAAATGTAAGATTATAAAGTGTTTATTGATCTTTATATACATTTAAAATTATCATTATAATAGTCATTGATAAAATGTTTGCCTTATCACTCTCAAATAGTGACATATGAATACTTGTGTATTTATAAAAATAGTTGCTTGATAAAATAAGGTCTAACTAAAATAATTTAAGTCTATAATCTACCTTACGTATGTAAAGTTCTTATGAGACCAACAAATTATTCCATAATGTGAATCATGCGTACCACGTTAAAAAAGCCAGTCAAGTGCGAGTCGAACTAGCACCCCGAGTGTGCCGTACAAATTTGTAGGTAAATGTGTAACTTGTAGGTTTTTTTTTTCGGATGTATCTACAAATTTATTGTTTATCAGGTTACTTTATTTGTGCTACTTTGCTTATTTCCAAATTTCATGGTTCTAGGTCATCGAGAAGTATAGGGTTTCTTTCTCTTACCACAGACAAAATATGCGGCGTAAACGACATAAACGACAGTACCTTTTGATTGCGAAGACTTAGAAGTTTGAATTTTTCACCACTACTAAGGATTGCAGACTTGAGTATTTGATATTAATTTCAACTTGATACCTCCACTCGTTCCTGAGAAAAAGGGCCCTTGACAGATGGACAGACGGACAACGAAGATCCTATAAGGATTCCGTTAATACTTTTGAAGTACGAAACCCCAAAAATGATTGTGATCTTAGATATAGCTAGCCTGAGTAAGTTTGTGAAAACATTTAAGCTGCCAGCAGACATGACAGCGGGTGTTTGCGTCCAGTAGGACCCTGTTGTGTGCATGATCGGCAATTCTAAATACAAATCATTTAATGTAGAACACAGGTAGGATAGGATAGGATGAACTGATATTGGGTTCTCCTTAGAAGTCGAAAACGAGAAACCAATATAAGTTCAGTCTAATAAAGATTCAGTATATATTGTCCCATCACGCTGTGTGATGCCAGTTTTGGCAGCTAGGTTATTCATTACGATTTTGTAACGTTGGATGTTGATATTATTTTTGTTAATGAGGGTTCCGTACCTTAAGGTAAGGAAACTACTGTGCGCTAAATATTAAGCTAACATTATATGTAAATCTTGTAATTATGTCTAAGATAAGAGTAATGATGATCTAAGATAATGGTAACTTTTGTCCGGCTCGATCGCATGATCTGGAGACGTATTCTCAACATGGAACTAAAAAACTTCATAAGTTTGGTAAAATACGTTTGGAAATTGTTAAAAATGAACATTTGCAGTAGGGATTTTGCCTGAATATAGCACCGGGAATTTCTGAACTAGGTACTAGACCACGCCGCCGATGTGTGATGCGCCTGTTTACTCGACTATGATGAACTAGCCGTGCCACGCGGCAACAGGCGTTTGTGTTGCCATTGCAATAAAAAAATGGTTTCGTTGATGTACCAAATACATCAAAATTGGTGACTAGTATATCGGGCGTTGACCGCTGAAATTAAGGCATGCAGCATACAATTGCCTTCAGTCTATCGGACTGCCGTTTGTGAGGAGTATTTCACACATGTGTACTTACGTTTACGTTTAAGGCGTAAAACATGTATGTACAGTATGCGTATATCCTTTTATAATTCATTCAGTACAAATACAGCCGGCATGGTACTTGGGTCTTACTATTTTTCGGTCGTTGAGGATCCCAGTCGTATTGCAGTTATGGCAGTCTTAGTTGTAGACCAGGATATGGTCAGTAATGTTAGGGCGTGCCGTTTCTTGTTTTTGATACATCAATGTTCGCTAGCGTGTGTTGTTAATCAACAAGCAAACCCGCTGCTCATGGGAAATCACTGCAAAATAAAGTATGCATTTAGATTTGTTTCTTAGATGCGAGCGCAATGCGTTTGCCCGGTTTGCTATTCGTGTTGCGTTTCGTCTTATGTTTTAAATTTTATACGTGATGGCATGTTATTTATAGATAATAACGTCCCCGTTTACATAAATTGTTGTATTTGTATGCGACGCTAAATGCTTTAGAAGGCAGCCAAGTAAATCTAGAAACCAGCAGCATACAAATCAATACTTGTATACATCCTGTTCCTTAACCAAAATGAACAAGCGTAAAGACTAATTTATTGTCAAAAGAGCGAAATTAGTGCAAAATCACGGATTATGGTATTGGGCGTTTTTTGATATGTAATATATATTTCTTAGAAAATATTGAAGCAACTTAGAGTTGGTTCGACATCCAGCAATAATTCTAAAGATGTTGATTCAATTTTGGTTTATTTTAATGAACGGACCAAAACTAATGTCCGTTTATGTCCGTCGCCGAATGTAATGTATTATATCTATTCATGGGTTGGTTTACACAATAAATATTTGCGGAATATATTATATTCTTGACTTCTAAAGCTAGGTATATTATTGATATAATAATACTCTAATTTTGTCAGGTGCTACAAGTACTTTGACACAAAACATTTACTATATTATATTATAATTTATAAAAGTGCAATTCTACACTATTTGCATTATTTGCATCTAATCAGAATTATTATTATATATTGCTGTTTTTCTTTGATTTATTTTATAGGAAGAGCAAAGTTTTACTTCAGCTTTAGACATACAGATATGACACAGACTTTTTGTAGACTGGATATTTAATTATTAATAGTAGTATGTACAAATGTATCAAACACTCCTGCTAAATACTTAATTTGGTCAAGAATTTTTACTATATTTCATTCACAAATTAACGCTTTCCCCCCGAAAGGTTGAACAAAGCCTCAATGAGCCATTATTTCACATTATAGGTTACATAATTGATCGTGGGAATGTATATGACAAATGTTGGGCTTAAGGCCGCCGTTGTTTACGCCTGAATATCACTTTCAGTAAAATAAATCATTCCATAATAATCCGAACACCAGGACAAAACTTAACAGTAAAGTAACGTGCAGTAAGAGAAATGAAATTTTACAGCACAGCAATAAAAAAATGCGTCCTATGTGTTAAGTATGTCAATGATGTATAATGCTTTTTAAATGTTTGTCTCTGTATTAATATTAAGGAACCAAGTTGCGGGTTTTATTCCTGCAAGGGAACAATTTTACTAGGATTTTTTGAGGGTTCTGTGTAAGAACCGCGCAAACGACCGCGTTTAGCCCGACAGTAATGACTCACAAAAAACTCATACAATAATTGGAATAAGTCCTCTACTCTGTTTGTCAGCAGTAGTGATTCTTATTTTATTTGATAGAATGCACCTCGGATGTGGTACCATAGAAACTTCATGCCAAAATTTTACCCCTGTAATTAGTTACTTTTGTGTCACACGATCGTTTATCCTAACAAGTAGATCTACTGTCACAAATATGTGATTATTATGCATTTTCTTTATCTACGCCAACCTAGTTCTCTAATATTTCTGTGTAATCTGTAATGCAAATTATTTGTTGATTGAATTGTTTTTACAGTTTTTGTATTACCATTCCATAACAATGTATGTATTTATTCTGGAGACTGATGTATTAAAGCTTGTTGTCTACAGCCTAGTTTACTATTATACATATTATATCGTTATTTTTGATGTTTTATTTAGTACCAAATAAGTTATTAGTGAAAATCTTAGCACATTCGAGCAATAATGCATAGTTTCTATGCCCAATGAAGAAAGATAGATTTTACTTTCAGTCAATTGAATTTTTGCAAATTTGGAACACGCCATATCAAAGTAAGGACATGAAAAAACGTAAAGCTTTCTCTTCCAACTACTTGGGGGAACTGGACCCCCTCAAGTAGTTAGCTTGCGTCCGTAGGACAGCTGCCGCCTCTATAATTAATATAATCTATGGGTGCGACTTGGGTTTTCTCATATTCTCGGGGAAGACCTAAGTCATATTGCTGTTATAGGCGGAAGTAACATAAAAGCAGATTGAAGGGATATTTTAACTTTATTTTTAAGCCAAGTCCTGTCCTAATATATAACAGGTATATAGGTACTTAGACGCAGTAAAATAGAACAATTTTCATACACATTCTTGCAGTGGGTTTCAAATTCCAAGAAATTACCTTGTACTGAACATATATAAAATATCTCTAGGGTGCTTATTACACGGCACAGAAATTTTGCACGCGTAGGTAGGTATAGCTTATATTAAAAACAGCATTGCCAGATTTTGTTTCGGGCAAGGATTTTTAACCTTTTGAGTAAAAGGGGGATTCGCACGAAAGCGAGACAATAAAAAAACGTAAATAATCAGTTTTTTTTTTTTATTAAATATCCTTTTATTTGAGTTTTAAATAAATGATGATAGATAACAATAGAAAATGTTTTAATGGAAATTAAAACGTTACTATCTATAGATTAACTGTCTTGTAGGTACTGGTTAATGCGCGCGGGACAGTTAATTTTCGGTTAATAATTGGGACCTCTCGCCGAAATAAAGACGTCTGGCAACACTGATCACAGAATGAAATCTGCGATATAAAAAGGACTGACAATTTAAAATTTTCTAATCAATATGTTTAGATTTAACTTTATTCGATAAAATACTTGTTTAGGTATCTAAACATAATTATACGAATTATACGTGTTGGGTATCCAACACGTATAATTCGGGTGGAGGTACTCGAACTTATAGAAATAACGTCTGAAGTATAAAAATGACTCCAGCATCGCCTGGTTCAATGATTTTACCGAGATCTCAGCTCGTAGCGAAACAATAGTTATAAATAATTACTTATAAGTACTTCTAAATGGTGTGCACCGCGAAATCTCGTAGGATACGCCCCATACAAAAGACATCAATCATTAACTTACAGTTTAAAAGATCTTTCTGCTAACCTATATACACGCTAAATATTTGAAAGAAATTACAGTTTATCTGTTGGTATTTTAGGATAAAATTATTTCGAAAATAAATCATTTAAGTTATCTACGAACTTCGGTATTTTCCATTCGATTTATCATCCTTAAAAATACGAGTACCTACTACAGTGAATCCCAATAGTCAAAGATATCACAATGAACATAAATCCGGTGTCAATATCCAAGTTCTTTACAACGATATAAAATATCGACACAAGTCTTTGTAACAGTCCCACGTAAACTTCAAATAACGGTCGTCTTGGTAAGGTGGTAATTGTAAATTCGACATAGTGTGAATAAATCACATCTGGTTGCGTTGGAAGGTAAATCTATACAATTTATTACGAAGGCACTAGACTAGCACTGGCCCGCGGGTTCCATCTTCCGCTTATGGATGAAGCTATTATGAATTGAGCATCGGTTTAATAATAAGTTGTGATGGATTGGCAGATTACCAGAGTTATTGCGGCTTAGTTCCTCGCAAATGTAATGCTTGGGTATTGCTTGAGTTTATGCATGGTTTGTACACAATAAATGTGGGCTTATAAGCATGGACTGAGGCGGAAATATGTTCGTCCGTTGATGATAGCACTTTCATCTATATATTATAATATAATAAAGCTGAAGAGTTTATTTGTTTGAACGCGCTGACCTCTGGAACTACCAGTCGAATTAGAAAAAAATATTTTTGTAAATGATAGCCACATTCATGAGGAAGGCTATCTAGCATTACGCTACAATTTTTGGTTCGCCTTAAATATTGATATACTGCTACTATTTGTTGCTTCTTTAGCACCACCCAGGTGGTATGTGTAGGGATTTTATATGAATCAACTTAGAGTAGTTCTGTTGACGGTAACTGTTAATCATCATGTCGGCCATCAACATGTTCCGTAACTTTATCTATATAGTAGGTAACCTGTACATAATGTAGGAAACCTAACGCTACTTGATTGTCAAGGGCGTAGCGGAATCTTCAATAGCGGGTTTACCGCGTAGACCGTAGGCCAGAATCCATATAGTGGAAAGATTAGATACTTTTTGAAATGGATCGATTCGTTACATTAAAAAAATATCAGACTGACCTCATATCTCCGTCGGTGGGTGCTCTTCCTTCTATTCTGTAGGTTGTGGTTTCGATTCCCGCCAACATTAATGAGACGTTTACTTTATGTCTGGGTATGTATGGTATGTATGTTTTTATTAACACACACTGTAGATATTCTATTGAGGAATTGGACGCAGAATCAAAAATACGAAAACGTGACATCTTATACTTAAGCCGGATTGAAATGCCGTGGTAGTTTAAATCACGGTTATCTAAACTATTTGTATTTTGTATTATTTTGTTGAAAAAACGTTCCCCCTTGGTTTAAAGTCCCGGTTTTGTTCTCATAATAAAGGTGCTTGTACATGAATCTACATCCGCAGTGTAGTGCGTCCGTGCCGCTAGCTTGTCGCATTGAAAACACAGGAAGTGGTTCTAGAACGCAAATCCAATTTCATTGTAGGGCTGCACCACGGTTACGACATAATACGACGGCATACCTCCATCACCTATTTACGTACCTACCTCCACGGCACGCACTATCATGCACCTGGTCAGTTACTTAGCTTAATTCCTAATGCGGAATATCTGGGTTAGGTCTGTACGAATTAGGATAAAGATAAAGATTCAGCACATAAATGATTTCCGTCCAAGCTAGCTATTAAGGTGATAAATTATCATTAGCACTGATAAGCTTTTACCGAAAAGTAAAATATGATATGTTGTACCTGAGTTGCGGAAGTTGCTATTAGGTGACTAAAGTACATTGAGCTGTAACAGGTAGTGTCGAAAGATTCAAACAGAACTTGAACTTATCTTTGCAACAAAGCATGCTTGTTCCTTCATAACAACTCAAGCTAACTCGTCTCAAGCTATCAAATAGCAAATATTTTCTCAAAAAATTATTAACTCAAAAACTACTTACAGAAAATGGGAATCTTCTTTATTACTTGTTTTAATACATAATTAAGTAGGTACGTGTGCCAATTATAAACTTGATAACATTTTGCCAAAGCATGGTAGTATAGGTCGTGGGACAAACATTTGTGTGAAAAACATTGATGTTTTTTCTGTGTCCAAAATATACCAGATTAAAGAGAAATCTGACATGATCAAAAATTCGAAGACACGTGACACCTACATAATATTTGTCTGGAAGTCTGGATTGGGCTCTTTTGGCAGATATACTTTCGCTTGCCGAAAGTACCTAGGCAATTTACCAAATACATTTGGAAAATAAAAAAATGTTTCAAACAATGTTCTACCCAATCTTTGTTAACAATTTATTAAAAGCCGTCCATCATGCTCATACTCACCAACCCTGAATAAGTTTTACAACGATATGGAACCGTGATCATGATCAGAACCATCAACAGCTAACGATGGCCGGTGGCCGGCAATAAAGGTCGTTAGCGAAAAATTCAAACGAAACCATGTAATTGCAGCGTTGTTTTGAATTACGTGCGATTCAGTCAGCTGTCGGCTTATGCGAGAAAAGCACGCGCGTCGCGGGCGCACGCAGCCTCGCGCGGACATTTCGCGCGCATTCGGAAATTCAAATTTGGAAAATTGTGAATTGTGGCTGTGATTTTTTAACAATGGTTAGTGTGTTTAGATCTTTATTCTAATGAATAGGATTGCGTTTTCTGTCATAGTTTACTGAACGGCAATAAATCAATTGCATGGCGTTAATTACATAATTAAAGTATTAGTGACAGTGTTAGTGGTATGCTTGGATTTGATTACCCTAATGCTTTCATTTGCGTAAAAAGGTGAGTTCTAATATTAAGAAAGCAAAAAGGCTTAATGAATTATGAGGTTTAAAACGTCGAACCTTACGATTCTGATCTACTCATTAATAAGTACATGTACAAGGTACAATCAATGATACTTCTAGCTACAGAGAGAACTTAGTAGTAGTAGGTATATACATGCCTACACAGAATTCGTGCAATTCATACCGGCCCATAAATATTCAATGACAATTGGTAAGATGTCTACCAATTGCTTTTATGATGCTCTCTAAATATACCTACGCAGTTCATTGGGTCAATTTTCTTTTAGCCATTTCTATGGGACGTGAGTTGTACCTACTATTGCGGGGACATACACTAGCCGCAGTAGGTAAATCATTCCTATTTAAGCCAGCAAGCAGATAAAAATAAATTTACAAACAATTTAAACAACACAACAATTAAAACAATAGTATTTGGTATTCTTTTCTTCTTATTGTTTTTTTTTTTTTGTGTTTTGGGCCACACCAATTCTGCCAGTGTCCGCGTCAGTGTTATTTTCAGAATGATATTTTATTTACAAACGATTTCAAACAAAATGATTGTTATAAACAAAAAATAGAGGTTAGGTGGTTAGGTTATTTTAATAGTATGGGAATATTCGAGGAGATAGATGGGACAAGAGAAGTACAGTTTAATTTTGTTAGTTAAAAGTAATTAACATAGAATGTTATAGATTTGTGTATTGTAAACTGCCCACTGTGATGGGTATGAGTATTACTCAGCATTGGTTAGCAGACCAAAAACTTAATTCTCTTTGAGTCACGAACGCAGCTGCTCCAATCACCACAGAATAAATGAATAACTTATTTAAATATTTTTTATAATATTTTAATTTTTTTAATCAAATTGCACTTATGTCTTTTTTTGGGTCTTTCATATTGTCATATCATAGTATACAATTAATTGAAAATTAACTTGAGTCACAAAAAAACATACAAAAATTAGCTCATATATAACGAATACTGACATTCATAATAATAGAGTTGGGAAACTATGTAACAAACAATACCTCATTACATGGATTACTACCATAACCATAGTCTTAAATTAAAATTAAAAAATTAATACTCTACCTACATCGAAATAGTCTGCAATGAACGTAGAGTGTATAAAAAGTAGTGATTATATATTATTATTTGTCAGAGGCTGAAGCAATAATACCACAACAAAAATGTGTGTGTTAACGTAATTTTAACAGAAAAATACAGGCCGTCCATAGGACAGACAATCACTCAGACTTTGTATACCTAAGGACTTAGTAATAAATACCTTTTTTGTACAAAAATAGTACACTACCACCCTAAAATAAAATAGTAGAATTCGATTTCCCCGGCAATTAAGTTACTGAGGTTCTTGCCGATTACAACACTAAACTGCGTTTCGGCCTTCAATTTGGATGTTACCTTCTACTAAAATAATATTACAGTCATCACGAACCAGTTAGTAGGTATTTTCTTAAGTACCCATAGAGCTGTACGGTGATTTTATCAAAACAAACTTGGGTAATAGAATAGGATAAACATTAAAGAACAATAAAACGTGAGAACTGAAACGACAGAGCGATATGCAAAGTGGGTTGTTAACTAGTTGAGATAGTTTATAGTACCTATACCTTCTTATGAGGTACACATTTTTATGGCTTTTATTGTTATTTCATAGGCTAATAAACATTTTACGATGGTAACTTCCTCGGTGGAAATTAGTTCCAAACCCCGTAAGTACCGCAAGGTGTTCCGGTTATTTAGGTGCGATAGTCAAAGGAACGAGTAGATGGTCAGAAAGTGATATCAAGCGGTATTATCTGCCCATAATAACTGATAAGGCCCGGTCCTACCCTTCCTATAGGAGGATTTAAGTTACTATTCATTGCACCGATCATGAAACATGAATATTAAATTCAAATATTCATATTCATTACGCACTGATTTCTGCAAAATATAATATTAAATTCTAATGAAAATATTGTTAACTTAGATTTGTAACTCGTACTTTTGAGACTCAAGATACAGGATTAACAGCCTAGTTCGGGCCCGAAGCATTACCTAGAAATAATGTCATTACTTAATATTCCGAACATTCATTAATTATTATTAATAATGACTCGCGACCCATTTCCGATTTGTCAGAACATTGTCTAAAGGCGGCGATTGACTCGTAACATTTCGGTGTAATGTATCGTTACAACTTACAACTCGAGTACTACAACTACAACGGTACAGTGTGGCGAACTGAACCACTCGATGGCTGACCGTTGTAATACTTGGGTTGTAAGTTGGAACGATACATTAATGAACACTGCGTACAACTCTCGGCTGTCGATTATATCGTGAATCCTGTTGAGTGTTACATATCAAGGCAGTATAGCTGAAGACGTCGACTTAGCGGATAGTTAGTTTGTGGGACCCTGGGACTATGAGTGTACACTCATAGTTTAATTGATCTTGGTTGATAACCTTAGGGTAGGATTTTTTAATAACTGAGTTTTGTTTATTCCCTTATTATCCGTTTTGTCTTTAATGGGAACTGGGGGGCCTTTAAATCCACGGGGCCCTGATCTGCAGCCGAAAAAGCCCTTATCCCCTGGAAGTAAGAACGCGTGCTTGAGCTGATGGCTCAAGCGAACGTGCACCGTGTTTATATTTGTCGTATTTTACCAAGCTCGCGTCGAATGATATTTGGAGAAAAACCAGACTTCTCCAAGAAAAGGGGAGATCTTCCACCGAGCGGGTGTTGTGGTCGAGAACCGAGGTCCAACAGTTGATGTCTCGAGGTTCTATACGCTCAAACTGCCATGTATTGCAGTGTACATTTTGTGTTGATGCGGCGCTTCTCATGCGCTTGGCAACTATGTATCATTCTGTGTATCATTTGTATTAATAATAAATCAGTTCTCGTTCAACCGCGGACTCGGGTGGTTATCATTTACAAACCCATCCTCACTATATCAATATCATTATCATATCAATATATCACGGGGGTGCTAGCATATCATCCCCAACATTCTTTTTGGTCCTTCGAGAGGTTTCGGTGCAAGGACACGTAATTTTTTTGGTCATCGCGCGCGTGATCAAAGTACGGGTGAACATTTCTAAGTTACGTGGAAGTGCATTGTGAAGTTTGTGGAGTTATTGAAGGCGAGTATCATCTATATCTGTGCATCAGCGGGTATCAGAAATTATCAACGAGTATCATCGATATCTGTGCATCAGCGGGTATCAGAAATTATCAACGAGTATCAGGGGCATCAACGAAGAATATCACTAGGATTCGACGGGTATCAACGAGTATCTTCGAGTATCAGGGGCATCATCGAAGCATATCACTAGGATTCGACGGGTATCAACGAGTATCTTCGAGTATCAGGGGCATCATCGAAGCATATCACTAGGATTCGACGGGTATCAACGAGAATCTTCGAGTATCAAGGACATCATTGAATTATATTATCAGCTTTCGACGGGGTTTATCCAGTATCATCATCATCGAACATCGAGTGTATCAGCGAGCGTCATCGAGCAACATACATGCAAAAACTCAAGTAAGACTGTTCTTTTTATTTAATCATGGAAGAACTATTAGCTCGCCAATCAGAAACTATATCACAGCTTAAAAATATCAAAACTAATTTTGGTAAGGACTCCGTTAGTAGAAAGACTCAGGATTATATAAATAAAAGACTAGATATTATAAATAACCTCTGGGGAGAGTTCACCGAAAATCATCACTTGATTTTGAAAAACCCTGGTAGATCCACAGAAGAATATTTTAGGGCAGACTTATACGGGGTAGGAAAATCCTTATACGATGAATTGCGAAAAGCACTTTCTTCTTTCGGAAAATCGGAAGCAACTTCAGTTCTAGGGACATCCTCACCTCACGAAAAAACAGAAACGGGAACGCAGCCAGATGGCAGATGTGAAGAACTGCTTTCTTTACAGCGTGCTCAATTTAGGGCATTCTACCGATTTATCAAAAATATTGAATTATCAAACATATCAGAAAAATGGGAGATCGAAGACGAATTGAAAAATATGAATATTAAGTGGAAAGCAATCGATGATTTACACATTCAGATTGATAATATTTTAGCGGGCGGTGACATGCATTATGAAGACGAATTTTTGCTCCATGAGAGCAAATATAGAAGCATTAAACGATCTCTTAATCAAAAGTTGGAGTCCAGTCTTCATATGAAACAAAGTACACCACAATTAGAAATACCAATTTTCACAGGAAAATTCACCAATTGGCCATCATTTTTTGATTTGTTTACGGAAATTATACACAATAACAAAAGTTTAAGCAAAGCACAAAAATTACAGCATTTGAAAAGTAAGGTCAAGGGTGAACCAGAACGCATCATTCAACATCTGCATATTTCGGCTGAAAACTACGACACGGCTTGGGATATATTGGTACACAGGTACAGTAACTTACAATTACTGTTCTCCAAAAACGTAGAAATTCTTCTCAATCAGCCCACCATCACGAAGCAAACATCATACGAGCTACGGAAGTTGTATGACACTACAAACGAGTGCGTGCATGCCATCCGAAATCTTGGCGTGGATACTATCTACTGGGATCCACTGATAGTCCACCTCTTATGCAAGAAATTGGACTATCAAACTTTCACGGATTACAAGGAATCCCGAAAATCACCGAGAGAATTGGCAACATTTGAAGAATTCATGACCTTCCTAGAAAACAAATTCATTGCTCTCGAACCTATTTACAAAAAAGAAAAGGATGGTCCATCAACCTCGTCAATACCCAATCAAAATATCAAACGAACATTTCAATATCAATCAAGAACGCCAATCAAAAAGCAACCTTATAATCAAACGGATAAAACATATCAAATCATGGCAACAGGTAGCCAACGATGTGTCTTATGTCAGTTAGATCATGATTTATATGCATGTAAGCAGTTTCTCACGATGACACCTGACGCTCGATACAAAACAGTCGTCAAGCTAGATGTTTGTACAAACTGCCTGTATAAGCACTATGGTAAACCGTGCACATCTGCAAAGCGTTGCAAAGAGTGTAACGGTAAACATAACACCTATCTACATGATCCTGCACGTGTTCAGTCGACGTTTCCCACGGGAAGGACAAAACAACGTAATGTATACCACGTAGGTTTAGATGACATAGAGACTTTACTACCTACTGCGTTTGTTTACTTAAAAGCTTCAGATGGTACATTAATAAAGGCCCGAGCCCTATTAGATCAATCGGCACAAATATCAATCATTTCAGAGAACCTTGTACAGCAGCTTGGTCTTAAACGTCACAACTCCAAAATATCAACCATCACAGGCATCGACCTTTGCCAGAAAAAATGCAACGGTTCCGTATGGATTGAACTAAAATCAACATATGACGATTATCATTATCAAACAGAGGCACGTATAGTCTCAAAGGTCGCTAATGACCTACCAAACATTACATTTTATTATGAACCGTTGGGATATCTTCACAATTTATCATTAGCAGATCCAAGGTTCAACGTCTCCCAGCGAGTGGACATACTGCTCGGCGGTGATGTGTATTCAGAAATTATCATGAACGGTCTTGTGAAAGGTCCACCTTTATACCCTATAGCGCAAGAGACAAAATTAGGATGGATCATATCAGGCAGTGTAACCACACAGCCATGCTACCCAGTAGCACAAAGTATCAATCAAGTATCAGAATCAAATATTCCTGATTTATCCCAGTATTGGGAAATTGAGGATATCAATAATCCATCGTCAACCTTGACAGAATCGGAAAAGTACTGCGAGGATTTTTATCAACAAACTACTGAACGTCTTCAAAACGGAAGATACGTAGTTGCGTTACCAATGAAACCAGACTACAAAGAACAGCTGGGATCGTCAATAAATAAAGCTGTTGCTCAATTTAAACAGCTAGAAAATCGATTATCAAAAAACACATTATTTGCCGTGAGCTACAAGCAGTTTATGCGAGAGTATAACGAATTAGGCCACATGCGTAAGATCAGCTCTCCAGACAATCAAGCAGTATACATACCACATCATGGCGTCTTAAAAATGGACTCTGAAACGACGAAACTTCGCGTCGTCTTTAACGCATCATCAAAAACATCAACGGGTAAGAGCCTCAACGACGTCATGCACGGCGGTCCTAATCTCCAGCAGGACTTACAAGCTATCATCCTAAAGTGGCGAACCTACAAATACGTTATCACCGCAGACATCGAGAAAATGTTTCGACAAATATTAATCAGAGAAAAAGATCAACATTTACAATGTATCCTTTGGAGGGAATCTCCTCAAGACAACCTTCAACAGTTTTACTTGTGCACCGTATCATATGGGTGTAAATCGTCGCCCTGGCTTGCAATGCGTACATTAAAACAGCTCGCCAAGGACGAATCCGAAAACTACCCCCTTGCTGCCGCTGCTATTCAAAAATCGTGTTATATGGATGACATTTTAACCGGCAATAACTCGCTAGAAATTGTAAAACAAACAAAGGATGAACTCATTAAAATGTTTCAATCAGCAAAAATGAACCTACGAAAATGGAGTAGTAACAACTCACAACTGCTACGCAGCGAAAGCATGAATCAAGATAACGCCTTAGAATTCAAATCAACTGAAACGAGAAAAACACTCGGTCTCAAATGGAACCCTATTACCGACAGCTTTACGTATCAAAATCAAATGAAAACTGAAAACGATCAACGTCTAACCAAGAGACAACTGTTATCCAAAATATCATTAATTTTTGACCCATTGGGTTGGTTATCACCATTATCAGTTCGCGCAAAACTTTTATTTCAAACAACATGGAGCAAAAACACTGCATGGGATGACGTAGTGTCAACAGAGATTGAAGATCAATGGATCCAGCTGTGTGAAGATCTGAAAAATATCGAAAAATTCAACATACCTCGTTGTGTAGGTAACACTCAAAAGACAAGCTATTTACATGCGTTTTGCGACGCCTCAATTACAAGTTACGCTTGTTGTTTATACTTAGTAACAGAGAACGATAAAGGTGAGTTCACATCTACACTAATAGCAGCGAAAACTAAATTGGCACCACTAGCGAAAAAAGTATCACTACCACGGCTGGAACTACTTGCTGCGCTCCTTCTATCACAACTGGTTAAGAAGGTGATGGAATCATTTTCAGAGCTCGATATCAAACTTCATGCCTGGACAGACTCTATGATTGTCTTAGGCTGGCTACATGGCGACATTACACGGTGGAAAAGCTTTGTAGCTAATAGAGTACGGCAGATAAAAGAAGTAATTGCACCCTCAAGCTGGCGGCACGTAAGATCACAGGACAACCCTGCTGATTGTGCTACCCGGGGACTTACATCAAATCAATTAAAGGATCATAATCTGTGGTGGGGAGGACCGGAATGGCTCCCTACATACAAAGCAGACGGATCAAACATCGAATTTGAAAGTACTGAAATTGAAACAAAAGAGTCATGCGTGTACGCCACTTTACATCGTAATGACTCATCACTGGTAAATGAGTTACTAGTAACATATAGCTCATTATCGCGAGTTACTAAGGTGCTCGGATGGGTTTTACGTTTCATCAGGTGTGCACGAGACAAACATTATGCATCTCTCTCACACGAGAATGTGTTGACTCCTTGTGAACTAAATGAGGCACGTTACAAATTAATCAAGGAAGTTCAAGGGAATGATTTTATGGAAGATTTGGAAAATATCAAAAAACACGGGCATGTAGCTTCAAAGAGCAAACTCTTATCACTGAATCCATTCATTGACGATCAAGGTTTGTTAAGAGTTGGAGGGAGACTGGGAAACGCAGATATCAGCTATTCAGCAAAACATCCTATCATTTTATCATCCCACGGCCGACTCACGGACCTCGTCATTCATCAAGCGCATATCACTACACTGCACGGCGGACCACGACTGACATTGGCATATATCAGAAATCAATATTGGATCATCAGTGGCATCCGCACCGTGAAACGGCAACTGAGGCAATGTGTACGTTGCCGAAGGTTTAGTAGTGAAAATCACCAAAACCAACATATTATGGCCGAATTACCGAAATCAAGAACGACGATATCACGTGCTTTCAGTCGTACCGCCGTAGATTTTACAGGATTTGTGGAATTGAAAATAAACAAAGGCCGCGGAATAAAAACGTGCAAGGGGTACATTGCAGTATTTGTTTGCCTAACTACGAAGGCTATACACCTCGAGTTAGTATCAGACTTAAGTACTCCGACATTCTTGGCAGCCTTTCGACGTTTCTGCGCAAGACGAGGTACTCCTGCTCACATGTATAGTGATAACGGGACTAATTTTATCGGAGCTGATCGTCTGTTAAAGCAAGAATACAAAGAAATCATGCAGAATATTAACTCAGACTTTTTCAATAGCATCAATGATTTCAATATCATTTGGCACAAGAACGCTCCTTGCTGGCCATCAGCAGGAGGTCTGTGGGAGTCAGCCGTTAAAAGCATGAAATACCATCTACGGCGAGTGTTAGGAGATCAAAAGCTGACATATGAAGAGTTCACGACATTACTTCACCAGATTGAAGCATGTTTGAACTCACGACCGCTTTGCCAACTCATTGAGAGCCCTGATGATGATTATCTCACACCAGGACATTTTCTAATTGGCGGTCCACTTCTCTCACGTCCACAGACAGAGCCCGACTCGATCACCCTATCAAAACGATGGCAATTAGTCCAAACTATGAACAAACATTTTTGGAAAAAATGGTCGAGTGAGTACCTACAGCAACTCCAGACAAGAACTAAATGGAGAACTCATAATCAAAATATCAAAATCGATGACATTGTGCTTATCAAAGAAGATAACTTGCCACCTGGTAAATTTGCTCTGGGTCGCGTTCAAGAGCTACACCCGGGACAAGACGGTAATGTGCGTGTAGTAACAATGAAAACGAGTAGTAATATCATCAAACGACCTGTCACTAAGGTCATTATTTTGCCAATCAGGGAACAAGAACAAAACAAGGAAATATCAAAGATATAAGCCCGAATCTACGACGGATATCTTTTGATAGAAATCAAGATTCCACTTTTGAGCAGCAGTGTATTTGAGTTGAACAGGATCATCACTATTCCCCGAAACAAAGACAATAAGTCACTATTCTTATCAACGGTACAACCATACATAGCATACAACTTGAAGAAAGATAGCGCCTCACTTTTATCAGAAAATGACCTCCAACAATGTATTCATTCGGCAAATCAAAAACTACTGTGCCCTATACAATTGCCCATTTACGATTTACAACTCAAACAATCATTATGCGATATCAAACTACTATCAACAAACAGCGAATCAACTTGTCAAACATATGTTACCAACTGTCGAGATCAGTGGATCAAATTACACCGGCCCAACAACTGGCTGTATGCGTGCTGTACGGAATGCCACGTACGCATTTTGTGTCCAGCTGGGGTCACTATCAAGCAATTAAGTGGCGCCGGGTTGATAACTCTAGGAGATGAATGCAAGCTTAAAGGTTCCGGTTATACTATTTATGCACATAATAACTTTATCAGCAGGCTTAACATTGAACCCAAATTTGAAGCCCCAGAGGTATCACTCTTAAACAAAATCATAAATACAACAGCCTTATCATCTGATGAAATTTTAGATACAAGTACAGATTGGGATGAGCTTTTTGATCAAATAAAATTATTGAAAGAACAGTCCTCTTACAGTTTGAGTGTACATGACGTGCATCACTATGCCATGATGTATGTCATTATTTGTATCATTATCATCGGAATGATCGTCGCCGCGGTGTGGAGATTGCGAAGGAATCGCAGACTCCGAAGCGCCCGCGACAACGAGCGCACGGCGGCGGCTCCACAGCCGCGCCCGCGCGTCCTCAGCGAGAGTGAACTCGTACGTAGTGCTAGTGATCAAGTGATCAGTGTAAATGAACCAGTGCGGTATAGTGTAGTCAAAGGGGTGCAGAACATGGGTACCTCCCCTATCGCGTTTAAATCAAAGGTTTATCATTCCAGTATGGATTTAGAATAGTTTATTTTTACTGTATTATTACCATCATTATTATTGTTTAACTTTTTTTATATCTACTAAATGCATCTTGTCCGAGTGGCCAGGATGTACAGTCAATGTACATTTTGTGTTGATGCGGCGCTTCTCATGCGCTTGGCAACTATGTATCATTCTGTGTATCATTTGTATTAATAATAAATCAGTTCTCGTTCAACCGCGGACTCGGGTGGTTATCATTTACAAACCCATCCTCACTATATCAATATCATTATCATATCAATATATCACGGGGGTGCTAGCATATCATCCCCAACACACTCTGTTATATAGACTCTTGTACTATGTATGGTAGTTACTCGGTGTTCTTCGAGGTTCTCTGTATGTACGGCGATGGAACCGCTACAGGTACATTACAGGCAATTGTTGCAAGACAATTGCCACCTTAAGATGTGCCATAAAGGCTCATCAGATTGAAACAAAGATTAAGTACCTATGCATATTAATCTATTATAATATTCTACCAAAACAAAACATGAATATGTGAACTCATGTTCGAGCTAACTCACAGTCGTGCTGTTGATAAACACTGGGAAAATGGAGACGGAACAGAAAACCCCTGTTCCGTTCTCACGGCAAGATTTTCTCTAATTACGAACGACATAAATGCAGCGCCACGAAAGTTATTTTCTTATTAAATCGGTTAGATTGACATCGAATTTGCATTGATGAATTTATCGCGTCGCGCAATCACGATCGCGATTTATTGCTATGTCATGCGCATCCATATCGGCGACCTGAATTAATCGGGATTTTATGATAAGGGTTTTTTTTCGCTTATACTCGCTCCTCGCGCAAGTCAGGAAAGTTAATCTGCTAAGTGCTTACGTAATAATTAATATTCTGTGCTACTTACTCTAATCCAATTTTCATGAGTATGATTAAGGTTCAGTATTTTTAAGCGACTTTAAAAAAGAAATTGAACATTCTCAATAGAATTGTATTTATGTTTCTTTGTGTTTGTTTGCTAATGGTGGACTAATTACAAGTACAATTACATGGTACAAGTAGTTCCATATACATTTCACGAAAGGTAAATAAAAGTATTGAAGTCGGATCATTCACTAATGATTAGTATATTTTCTGTAATTAATAATAAAAAAGGTTACAAGAATCAGAAATTAAATATATCATGTGTTATAATAATAAATTAATATTCATGGACATTTCACATAGCGCTATTTAGCCCTAAAGCAGAACCAGATTATCGATAGCCCGTCTAAAGTTGTCAAGGCGATCTGCGACCAACAACGAAAGCAAATTAAAAAAAAAGAAGATTACCGATAGAATACTTATATCTTAATTATGAAATTCATACAATACGTAATACATATCAACACGTATTTATACACAGAACAAATATCGTCATGCAAATGTTTGTCTAGGCTTAGAATCGAACCCTATTATATTAAACATACCTCGAATCTACCCAAATAATCTCGGCTTGAGATTTTAGAATATCTCCATTGCTCCTTTCATCAGCTTTCCTTCCGTTAACGATTTTTAAACTGATTTAATTTCCGACCGAGTTCCTACGACCTTCGTCTGTCTATATCGCGGAATAGAATCGTAACTGTAAAACTAGTTTGGCTGTCGGCTTGTCGGCGTCATCTTTAATAGGATCGGACGCTTTCTGCACAGTAGAAACTTTTTCTGTGCTTTTTCTATGGCGACGAACACGATGAAAGGATGTAGCATATGGATACGAAAATTCGTGAGCATATAACCTCCCGTCATAAAGAGAGGGGCGATTTAAGTTTGACTGCTATGTGTGTCTCTCTGTGCCACTGTAGCTCTTAAACTGGTGAATCAATTTGGGTGCGGATTTTTATTTATTTAAATGCAGATTTTCTAGGTGGTCCTTAGACATTTTTATCAAAATGCCGTTTCAAGGGCATCAGCTCATTTTGACAGCGTGTACCTCCGAGATGGTCCTATAGAGATTTCATGAAGAAATATCACCTAAGAGCGTAAAATGAGTGATGAAGTATTGAAGTCGGTAAATTCGATTTTTGAATCGGTCAATTATTGAATCTAGGGCTTAATTCTCCTTACTGTGTTGGCGGATGGCGCTTGTTGAGATCGCATCCGCCCACTGTTTGTTTTACTAACGACGTTCAGCCATTTCTGCTCTACACCTTTCACATTCACTGGCCTCACAGTTCAGTTGGTTGCCTATCGCACTGCTGATCGTGAGTTTGATGACAATTTACAAAAAAAAATACTGACTTCGTTATTTTCATCCCTTATTTCTTTCTTCCTCTTAGGAGATACACCCTATTATTAAAAAAAGAAACATCCAAATTAGTCTATAATGGGCGAAGAAAGTTACAGGAAAGCAAAATATACAATTTCGTTTACTGGGATGACATAATTTTTGCAGGTATACATTGAACCAAACTATTGAACCGATTTATATAAATTTTTTTGGACCCATTCTAAAAGTATATCCATTTTTGATAAATGACAGAGTGCTAAAGTAAGAAATCTTAAAAAAAAGACAATCCAATCGATAACCTTTGGAAGATGATTAAAAAAAACTGTGACATAACAATGAGCCCCAATATATACATTTCTCCCTCTTTTGTCTGTGGTCGGTAAGACAAATAATCATAACATTTATGTTAGCTTACTCACTAATCACACTTTTTTACTTACCTACTAAAATAGTAATTTAAGATTCAGTCGAGGAGGACCTAAGATGACTCTACACGTGCATCTCAGTCTAACCTGCGTAGGTCAGGCGACTATTTCCTAATATTTCCCAACATCTAACTCAAACACGAGTAATAAACTAAACATACCATAGCTATTAAAGGCGCAAAACCAAAATATACACATTGTTCAAACATTTCTCAATTGCCTGGGGCAAGGCGGACCACAACTATCTACTACATAAGCTGTGGCAGAGGGGCAAATACCACACAAGACAATGTGAGAGCGTTGTTACCTATAAGCTGTTTGTTTGAAGCAGAAGAATCAGCTTCTAATTATCTCGACTGGGGTAGGGGTAATATTTAGTACACATTCGATTTGCCTCTAATATACTCGTCACGAGTTTGCCTCTCCACAAGGCATCATCAAGCCTCTAATGTTCCCACTTTAGTGATACTGGACTCCTCTCGGTAGTGAAACGAAATCTGTTTGAAACCGGAGTATTGGAATATAGTAGCCAGCATACAAATGTTGACGGCTCCGTAGTTTAGCTGGTAGTAGCCCTGCCATCGAAGCGCAGGGTCCTGGTTTCGATTGCCGACCGGCAACTGAAACCGTGACCCTGCGTAACCGGCACACAATTTGTGTGGTGAGCATAAAGTTTGTTTTCGGGTCTTGGGTGCTTTTCCATGCTATCTGCGACAAATGGAATCCTAGTTCAGGGTTGTGAACGTGTAAGCGTTGATTTTATTTAGTGTTATTACATTTTTTTCTCTGAATAAACAGAAACACTTGCACAGCATAGCGCAGCACATAAGGTTAGCAATCCTTTTCAAGTCTAACTTATTTATTGCTTTAGATCTCAAGTATCGTTTGTAAACGTCAAAATTTAAGTGCAAGCAAGAGTATAATATATTTGTACGAATATAATTAACGTGTCACAGGAATTCCTGGGTGAGGAGTTAGAGTTTAAGCTATAAGCTATGAAAACGAACGAATTGCTTGGCTGATATCTTAAAACACATCTGTAGTGGACAAACAACTTTGGGAGTAATAACTTTTTGCAACGTTTGTGTTGAGTCAAAACTAACGAGTCACAGTCCTTTTTATAGATCACTCTTAGCGCCATTGCGCGAAATCGAAAAGTCACGATAACAAGCTCATAATAATTCATTTTTTTTCATTTTCAAGTTAAATTATAATGAAGGGAGCACGCGGTAATCTATAAAAATCTCAATATTAGAATTGTAAAACAAATTTAGAGCATTACCGCATCACCGCCTAAAAGTCTGTAGCAAGTTCACGGTAGCTTTTGTGCTAACACTACCTATGGTGTAAAGTTCCTCATTGGATTATTCAACCAGTTCGTTACCCACCAATTAGTCGTGATTGAGCTGAACAAACACTACCACTTCCTAATCACCATAATAAAAGAAGTGGCCAATTTAAAAATCATTAAGCGCAATCTTACAATTTGATTCGTGCATATAATCTGAGCCGTTACCGAAGGCAAATACCTACTCGATGATTTCTTAATGATGTCTAGATTTACGTTTTGCCATTGGCGTATAGGTTTCGGTATCAAAGATCCGGCACTTTTAGATTATTATGTGATTTAGCGGCTCGCCTACGAATGTACATGAGAAATTGACCTCCAAAAGTTTGTGTGAGAAATTTTCTTGAGTAATATTTAAATTAAAATTATTATAATAGGTGTGTGAATATGACTCCGCCCCTTTTTGTCAAAATAAAACACATTTGTTCGCTTACAAAATTAAAAAAAAAATTATTGAAAGTATGCTCCATCTGCAGCTACAACCTTCGCCCATCGTTCAGGTAGTTTTCGTATTCCTTGCTGGAAGAAGTCCTGGTCTTTTGAGCTTATCCAGTTGTCAATCCAAATTTTGATACTTTCACATGAAGTAAACTTTTCTCCAGTAAGGTCTGTCTGCATCGTCCGGAATAGGTGGTAATCCGAAGGAGCTATGTCTGGTGAATATGGCGGGTGGGGTAACACTTCCCAGTCCTGTCCCTCTAAATATCTTTTTACGACTTCTGCGGTATGCGGTTTGGCATTGTCATGCTGAAGAACTAATTTGTTATGTCTATTCACCCATTCTGGTCGTTTTTCTTCTATGGCTCGCTTCAAACGCATTAGTTGTCGTCGGTAAACTTCTCCATTAATAGTTTCAGAGGGTTTGAGCAACTCATAATATACAATACCTTTCTGATCCCACCAAATACAGAGCATGACCTTGGCACAGTGAATATTTATTTTTGGCTGTGATGGGCCTGGTTCGCCTGGTTTCACCCAAGCTTTTTTGCGTTTAGGATTTTCGTAGTGTATCCATTTTTCGTCTCCTGTGACTATCCGATGCAAAAATCCTTTTCTTTGCTGTCTTTGAAGCAGCATTTCACAAATGGTTTTCCGACGTTCCATGTCTCTTTCTTTTAAATCATGTGGAACCCAGTAACCGGCTTTTTGAATCATTCCCATCATTTGTAAACGCTTTGCAACAGTTGAACGATCAACATTTAATGCTGCAGCTAATTCTGATTGAGTTTGGCAAGAATCTTCCGCCAATAATGCTTCCAATTCAGCATCTTCAAATTTTTTTGGTGGTTTTCCATGTTCTTTATCCTCAGTACTAAAATCGTTATTTTGAAATCGTCGAAACCATTCCTTGCAAGTTGTATTAGACGGAGCATGCTCACCATAAATCTCCACAAGCAAACGATAAGTTTCCGCTGCAGTTTTCTTCGCAATAAAATAATGTAATAACACTTCCCGCAAATGACGTTTATTTGGAATAAAAACCGACATTTTCGAAAAGGTGAAAACAATTGTTGCTTACACTTCAACCAAATATCATAAAATGCGTTAGATAGCTGACATTCAGTACTATCGAATACAAGTATGGTCATTTATTAGTACACGTAAACAATACTAAAAACGACATCTGTTGAGAAAGGGCGGAGTCATATTCACACACCAATATCACAAATTATTAACATTTTATTAACCATGGTCTAAAGTATAAGAAAACGATCTGTCAAAGCCATTTCATAAATTATATTAAATTATATTCATTATATTGTTAATTATAATATAATTAATTATATCATTATTAAATAACTGAGTCAAATATTATTATAACAAAAGTAAATAGTTGAGTATTAATTGATTTAGTATTTTTTAAATTATTTGCGATGAGAGCCAGTGCAATTTTTTTTAAGTGGTTTAAATGTTTATATTAATAATAAAATATGTGATATGTGTAATATATCACTACCACCACAGTATTAAAAAAATAAAGTATCGTTCCTATCTCTTAGGTTCATTCCGCGCGATCTTGTACTGGAAATTGACAATGTCAAGTAACGAAAATAGTTAACATGCTTGTTGAAATTCTGTTTAAAATTATATATTTTTTTAATTTTTCGGCAGCTTCCTTATATTATTATAGAAACAATTAGCATGTTTTGATACAGGATTCGGTATTTATAAGTATTTTGGTGAATATAATGCTAGCTAGGTTACAATGATCTAGCTAGAAAAAATCAATAATAATAAACGCTACCTACACGCTCATACTCCGCACTACGATAACCTATATCGTAGGTGGCATGCAAACAAACCAGCACACAACACAAACGCCTGACAACAAACTACATGCTTAGAACAGAAAATGTGCTACGGCCAGGAATTGAACCCGGGACCCTCGTTTCGAAGGGCTACCAAGTAAGCCACGGTGCCGTTCACAAATTAGAACACAAATACAAAGTATTGGTTCGTTTTGACTGTATTTCGTTTCTGACTGTACTTATTTACATGGGTGAATAATGTTCCGTTTCCGTGTTTAGAATTTCATTGTGTAGGCATTGCATGACAAAATCAAAGGTATTGACTATGCATGGGAGAATGAAAAATTATCATAAGGCATGCATATCGCCAGTTGAAGAGAGTATTTTTTGTTTACATAAAATATCAAATGAGGCGCTGGAAGCTTGTTTGAGTTACGAAATAAAGTGACCGTTTAGTGGCATTTGAACAGATCGCTTCCGTGCTTCGAAGGGCACGTTGAGATTTCGGTCCTGGCTATACTAGTCAATAAGCTATGACAAGGCCCTCGGGCGGAAAACTCCGACTACTACAATTCTTTTACTCACGCGAATGATGAGAGGATATTATTTTTTTAAGTAAAAATGAAAACGTTAATATTTTAAACAATCTTTCAGTATAATATATTAATAAATACTTTTTAATTTTAAATCGTTAATAAAGACGACTCCGTGGCTTAGTTGGTAGTAGCCCTGCCTTCGGAGCGAAGGGTCCCGGTTCGATTCCCGGCCGGGGCACACTTAGTGTGGTAAGCATGGAGTTTATTCTCGGGTCGTGGGTGTTTGTCTTGTGTTTCTGTGTTTGTCCATGCCATCTGTTACACAGGGAATCCTAGTGCTATTTCGAAAGTTTATTCAAAGTTGGTTCCAAATGTAGGCATGTACAAATGTTCAAAAAAAGAGTTTCGCAGTTTAAAAATATACCATTGTTGGTTGACTTCGCACTCGTCTCTTGTATTATTTTTGCCAAACAATCCGCTCGCAGTGTTGAACAAAACAAATATTTGTCATCTCCTCAATAGTCACACATAAGATCCATCCTAAAAGGTGCCTCACAAAGCCTACGTCCTCAGACGAACAATACTCTACAGCGGTTTAATGATCAGACATTAGTCATCTAATATATTACCGAGCAACCCAGTTGTAAACACGTTCATATCTAATATTATATGTTTTATATTTTATTGGTTTCTTGATTGTTATTCCCCATAGAATAAATAAAAATTTGGAGGTCAGTCCCGGCTATTATATTATTATTATCGTTATCGGTTTGAACAATCGCCAAATTTAATAACAAGAAAGAGTGATTTTACAGGTAAATATTTATTAAAAAAAAAGTGATGTCCCTGAATATTTTATTAAGAATTCAATGGAAATAAAGATTTCGACTTTGACTATTCTTTCTTTCTTGTCGTGTGAGTTGTCAAGCCGTCCGAATGCCTCCTACTTGGCTTATTGACTAGTATAACCGGGACTGACATCTTAACGAGCCCTCCGAAGCACTGTTTCAAATGTATATTTAAAAATATATTGCATCTATTTGCAATTTTATATATTTTTAAAACAAAATATATCTTTATTACATCTCATGCGCCTTTATATATTGTAATTACCTTAGGAAGTAAATCTTTATTTTTTATGTTAGAGCTACTGCCATTATTTCTCCTCCAGCATACTCCATTTTAAACGCCCCCGTATTGTTTACTGTCGATCTTTTAACGATGAGAGCCAAGACTGTAGTGGAATGCCTGCTTTTTATTTTTGAACACTTGTGACATAGTACCGCCTCAATTCAATTTATTGCGTAAATCAGTAGATGATAATAAAAAAAATGCTAATTAAAAATCGGCTTCGATGATTTCTTCACCTATTTTTGCTCTAATTGCTTTTCATTTTGTCTATGAAATTTCAATGGGAAGAACATAGCGGTGTAAACTTTCATTAAAAAATTATCCAAATCGATTAGCAATCGGCGAGGATAAAAAAAAGGTTCGCTGTTTTGTTCTTTTTTTTAAGGTACGAGACCTTAAAAAAAAGAACAAAACAGATGAACTACAATAAAAATAGCTGAAATTGAATTTTTCACTCTTAAATGACGATCTATTACTATCGGCTAATCGTTAAGAATCTAGAGAAGTTATAGCTAAGGTACAATGGTTAATTTGCCACTAACCTGAGAAATACGACGTACGATCTAGATAATAAAATACAGTTGGAATGATTGCGGTCAGTGGGATCAGTTTGAAGGATTGACTGGCCTTAGCTAAGTTGTTAGTAGCCCTGCCTTCTGCGCTGTACATGGGTTTGATTCCCGCCCAGGACAAGCATTTTTGTGATGAACAAAGATGTTTAGTCTGTAAGTGGGTGTTAATATGTTTGTAATATATATATGTAGATACGAATTTATAAAAAAAGTAGTGAAGTATAAGTATGCTATCAGTTATCTACTTCCCATATTACATCCTATACCTATGCTTAGTTTGGGGCTAAATGGCGATGTGTAAAATGTCCATAATTGTTAATATATTGCATAGTTAGGATATTATGTCTCAATGTTCATACTACATGTAGGCAAGCAAGCAAGATACCTGGAGCTATTGACACCGAATGATCAAGTTCAATGTACTGAGCGAGTAATAGAACCTCTACCAATAGGTAGACAGTCGGACACGCAATACTATTGAACGTAGGTAGCGGTAGTGTTGATTTGTGTCACAGCAAATAAAGAATTACTACATTTTACAACCTTCTGATACTTTAATGACTTGGCAAAGTGACACGTGTCTTGACAGAACTTAACAGTCCCGCATTAATTAACTAACCTACTGATAATGTTAATATACATAAAAAGCCATATAGAAGAAGAAGATAATGTTCATTGAGGCCATATATGTCATAGATACATGACATGTGACATCTATCAATCTGGATTGGCCTCCCGTGGTAGATCAAATTCCCATTCACTCTTAATTATCGAGAGTAGGCTGGTGTCCCTGCAGTAGGAACATTAGAGGCTGGTGCGAATGTCATAGATACATAAAAGACTTTTATAATTTGTGTGAAAACGGTGCGCACAAACTAACTTTTTCTTTACATGTCAATAAATATTCATAGACATTTCACATTTCACATACTAAACTAAGCATAACTTGGTCTATAGGAACCAAATAACTGACAGAATACTTACATATACTATTTTTATTGTAAACTTACATATTACACTTACACATAGAACAAACATAACAATAAGTGATAAAAGTATTGAAGTCGGTTTATTAGATAGTTTTTAAATCATTCTACAGCGCAGTTCTAGTTTTTAAATCATTCTCAAAAGAAAGCATAAACACTTCAATAAAATACAAGAGAACTAATTATTAATCCTGCCTTACACAACCTAGATCCTATTCTGCAATCTGCAGCTGTTACATTTATAAACTCTCACTTTCATAGCTCATCGGGATAAATATACAGCCTTTATGTAAGTAAATGCTATGCTTTGAGATGCGTGTTTATGGGCTGTAGTCGGGGTGCGTATTAAACCTTTGTGCAACTTGAAGAAACTAAGAAATATGTCGTTATAAAAATAGATTACTCTTGTAAACCTGGGAAGACCCAGCCCAAGATTTCGTAAATTGCAATACTGTACCAAATATGGAAATTTTATACATTTTAGTATTTTGTATTGCCACCACGAGCTGTTAATACAGCGGTTATACGGTTTGGCATGTTTTCTACCTGATTTCTGAGCCAATGCTATGGAATATTCTCCCAGCGAAGCGTGACTGAAAGAAAATTTCGCTGGTGTAAACGTCGTCCCAGTTCGTCAACATTATGATTATTATTAATTTATATGACTTTACAGAAGATTACCATGTCAAAACATAGTTTTATTTTTGTATAAAATCATACGGGCGACTTTTAGGCGATATCAATATACAGCTTTAAATACTTCTAATACAGCCCTGAAGTGGGCTATTTGTCACAAAAGTCACAATGAGATGCAAGGTTGAAAAGATCACGTTCCTTACGATGATGCTGACTGCAAATGATGTGCCCTCGTTATAAAATATAATGAATGTCTAATGCCACGTCATTTATTCGCTCTGAAAACGTATAATTAACTTTTGTTATTATATAAAGAACTGTATAGCAATTCCCCGAACGAATTTGGCACAAGTTCATCTGTTATTTTAGGTTGTTCCTTTTGCATGCGGGGGATAAATGTATGTGTATAGGGACTTTAAAGGCTACATCTGAATATTATGTAAAGTTTAGTTCTAATTGGTTTGTTTTCTTTTAGTAGTTAAATACTGCACGTTACGGCACCAAGTTTCTAAGTACTTGTTATTCGAATGGTGTCCCAATGCGATGAGATGGCACTAAGATTTTATCAGGGAATAAAAACTTAAAGCAGTCAATATTGATCGATTCAAGGAATTTAAAAGGACCTGTAATGCTGGCTATTTACTAACCGAAAGTATAAAAACCATTAAAAGAAAGCTTTGCAAAGAGTTTTACTAGGAATACGTCTCTATCTGTATCCATTGCCTTATTTTGGTCGTTTTAACCAACTTCAACAACATCAAAGGCATCAAGTCCCAAGCGGACGCTGTTCCCAAAACTATTGATCTTTAATGTTCGATAGATACTTTGCGGTCTATATAAAATGGTAAAACGTATTTACTTAAGAAAAACTGCCACTGCTGTGCTCCGTTTCTTTTTTTTTTCAAAGTACGTACCATTTAAATTCTAAAACGAATCTTTGTTCTGCGTCTGTCGTTTGGTGTGGTTGTACAGTGACGTCATCGGCCATCATCTATATATCAGTGTTTATACGGATTTTCAACCGCCATGCTCGTTTACACTTGGCTGTTTTTGCGTAGCCTTGCGTACATTAAGTCTGTAGCTCGCTTTAAGTATCCGAAAGCTCCGTGTACTGATAAACTAGTACTTAACATATGGTGCGCTTGTACAAGTGTATAGTGATCTCTTTTCATTCCAGTGGGAAGCATTATCGTGCCCAGAAGGTCTAATTAAAAATTAAAATTTTTCGATAATGATGTAATACGAGTATATTACGGATTAACACACAGTAATATGAATTCGTAAGGTGAGTATTATGATGGAACGACCGTAAAGGTATCCACCCATATTATACCCACATAAATCATTATACATACTCACATACAACATATACTGCTACAAAAATACTTATCGCTATAATCTAGGTTTAACCATCCAATTTATTACAGTCTAAAGAGTAGACAGACGGGTAGGACAACCCGCTGGACAAATCTCCAAACCAAGTAGGTTATAGCTTCGATGTCATCATTTGATGACATCGTTGGTATTTTTTTTTTAATTGGCTGTGCAAACTTGCATGCTAGTTACTGGACACCGTGTGTACGAAACCTTAACCCGTCAATGTTTTTCTCTATTTACCCATCGGTACTTACAGAGTATGGAGAGCCACAGCCACATAATAGTTAGTAAACCAGACTTGCACCTGCCTTGGGAATAATTTTACGCCTAATGAGTCTTGATCGGCCATTATACCTTTCTGACGGTTATGCAACTTGGTTTAAATATAAACTTACAAAGTATAATGGAAAAAATTAAGTCATAAAAGTTGAAGATGGAAACTCTGGTTATCCTACTACTATTATAAAGGCGAAAGTTTGTAAGTATGGATGTATGGATGTATGGATGTTTGTTACTCTTTCACGTAAAAATTACTGAATGGATTTGAATGAAACTTTACCACAATATAGCTTATACATCAGAATAACATATAGGCTACAATTTTTGAGGTTTCTATAAAATCTATATATATAAAAGAAAGTCGTGTTTGTTACAACACTTATAACTCGAGAACGGCTGGACCGATTGCCATGGTTTTTGATTTGTTGGATTTGTTTCCGTCCCGAATAGCAGAATAACTATTAAAACATTGGAAAATTAACGAAAAAAATAAAATCAATTTATCCCCGTATTCTCCACGGGAACAGGAACTATGCGGGTGAAACCGCGGGGCGCAGCTAGTTACAAATAATTTAGTAATAGTGTTGCTATTTGCCAGTAAGAAGTCGCTTCGCCTACGAAGTTTAAGTCCTGAATTAAATTCCCCAGCCTTGGCAAACATTTGTGTAGGTATTTAGCGCAGTTTGTTCTTAGATTTGGGATATTTGTGTTGTGTTATTGTTTGTTCACCTGTAACAGGGAATCTTAGGTATTATATAACCTTTAAATACTTGGTAGGTATTGATAAAATCACGTGTTTCTAGAGTTCAAAATTAATGAATACTATAGTATTCTTTCTACACTTCGATAGAAACATAAATATCTAATATTGTATTAATAATTTACAAAAAACATGCGAACCAAAAAAGAGTAATAAATGGGCGAGCGGCTTATCGCTAATAGCAATCTCTTTCAGGCAACCCAGATGATCTATTAAATAAGATGATGAACAAGTATAATATACTAATAATTATAAGGAAGCTGGTAAAAATTAAGATGACGAATGAATCAATTAGCAGCTTTTATTTTTTTTTCTGTTAAATTTCATTTTGATCAGCTTTAGAGAAACAAAAATTATATCAAACCAACCCATATTTCTTTTGGTAAGGAATAGACAGCGTCTCCGTGGACCGAGGCTTAAAAGATAAACTTGACAAGAAACGAGCTCGCCTTACCACAAAGAACTCGGCTAAAGCTTTCACGTAAATTATTTGTAACAAGAAGTGTTTATTTTGTATTAACAAAATAAAACCAATAAAACAGGGCGAAAGATCTGGCATATTTATTGTAAAATTATCCGGAATTGCAAAAACACTCTTCCTAGAAAACGTGGAGTATAATTAAATTCTTTGCATTTATTTCTCGTATTACGGAAAACTATGTTAAGTTCAGGGAAATGTTAATTTTGTAGGAAAAGCGATCAAAATGTCTCGGTAAAGGGGTCAAAACGAGAAGGTGGAAGAGCTATCGAACTCTGGGACCGCCAAAAGCTCTTATTTTTCAAGCAGATATTAAATTCGAATCATTAATAAAAATGTATTGTAATGCAACCCAAATCTATTGTTTTTCAGCAAGGACACGATAATAAATCTTAAAGTACATTGATCGATCGATTGAGGTAGCGGCACCTGATTCCTATGTGTAGCTTTATAAGCCTCCCTGACGGCGTAAACTATTCACACAAAACGCCAAAACATCCATTACCTAAGAGCGAGGTTGGTCATCACAAGACAAATGGTAAGCACATCACCACCATTGTTTTTACACGAGCAATACGAATAACAGTCAGGATGAAACTTTTACCAAGAAAATTTCCACCAATTCGAAGAAAGGAGATTTTATTTATTTGTTAATAAAATACAAAGTTGTTAGTACTTACAAGGTTTTTTTTTAATAGACAGGCAATATATTTAAGTTATGTTAAGTATGTATAGTTAGATCGTTGATTATCCTATACCTATTATCAACTTACTCGTAGCTAATACTCGTATTTCAAAGTCTACTCTATATTTTAAAATACACCTTTAAATAAAAAGTTTGCATGGATGAATAAAAATAGTGGGTGTACTGCATCCGGAGTCGATCAACCATGAAGCCGTGCAGTTAGGGGAATTGCAAATACTCTAGATACAAGTACGTATCGTATTTATAGGGTCGCCGGCCCAAACCATTCGACTGTGTCCGAAGTGTAGACTTACCTACGTACCTGCTGATAATGTTGTGACATTTGACTTTAAATTCAATTTTCCTAGGATCATATAATATCATATCATCATTCCTATTTAGCCTCTTGGGCTCCCCTACTATCATTAGTTACACAAGAAAACGATAACTGCCATCTGCTCTCACCAAAAGCCAGAGTAAAGATTTAAGCCCATCTCCGAACAACAATATAATTTGTCCATTAAAAAAAGCGCAATATTGGAAAGCTTGATTCTATTTATTACTTTATTCAAATCTTCATATAATTATATTCACGGACACTTATGATTAATAATCGTTTTATTTTGTAAATTATATGTATGTAATATATATTAACACTCAGACACAGAATAAACATCTCTAACGATGTTAATTCTGATATAGTATATAAATAATCTAATAATAGAGGTCACAGATGGCCCCTAGTCATTGCGAGCAGTATGAAAGCAGTTTTCATAGTGACTGGAAATTTTACTTATAACAGTCATAACTATGTGTGGCTATCTCTAGACAAGGAAAGATATTGCCAGAGATAAAATGTCGATCCCTATTCCAACAAAGCTGGATTAGCGGGCAACCCAACTGATCGTTTGATTTGCCCCACTAATCTTGGAGTTAGTAGTCATAGAGTTAAATACACCTAACTAATCCTAGTGTTTTCCAAAATAAATAGACAATTAATTGAATCACAATATAATTAAAATGAGTTTCACGTTTTATATTGTTCGAACTGCGAAACCTTTTTTATAAAGGTAGAGACAATTTAATAAAGCTAGCGTCTTAATTTCCGACTTTACAACTATTTGGCAATAAATAATGAAACTAACTTTTTACGTTTTAAAAAGCTATCAATTGTTCTGATACATACTATTTGCTTCGCGTCGCATCCCGTTGCGCTCGTTTCTCTTAATCTAATTGGTACGGTAAAGTTACAGGCGTATGGGACGTTACATACACGTCCCATACGCCTGTAACTTTACCGGCTCGTACACCATTACCCTCCCTTTAGAACACAGCAACGCGAAAGTACCACTGATCGGTGGAAGATTACACCAGGTACGCTGGCAGTACTTCTCCAGTTGAACTTGTTACAAGTTTATTGTTACTTTTGGTTATTCGTTGGACACCACTCAGGGCCCGCAAAAAAAGTTCGCGTGAAGCAAGCAAAATGGATAGCCCAATATCCTTTTCTGAAAATTAACTCTCATAAATTTGTTAAACACTTTCAGTTCATCCCGAATTTTCCAGGCAAAATTTCTATTATTTCTTTCCCTGGGAAAGAAGTATTGGAAAAAACCTTGTTGTTGTTATTATACAGTCATTTAAAAAAAAATCTAACCTTTATCGGTCTAACCATTTTCATGTAAAGCCGCAAAAAACAAGTCACATTTCTTTTTTAATTATTTATAATAGTTTGAATTTGAGCTCTATTATAAATAAGACAGTATAAAACATTTTATTAATTCCTTCAAAGCTATGTATCAAACTATTAGTATAAGGAGTCCATTCTCGTCACATGTAACTTTGGCAGATACGACATGCAGTTGCCAGTTGGCTGATAATAGCTTGCATTTGTGCTGAATCAGTAATCCAATATACCTGAGTGCAAATGCAGCAACAATGATTAATTCTCAATCACTGGCTTTAGCTATCCTACCATTAACCACAGACTGCCTACGCTTTGCGACATTAGACTTACACCATAGCTTATAAAATGATAGCTGGGAAATCTGCTATTAATAACCAACTGTACCTAATAAAACAATTCTCGAAACAAAAAAATATATAAATAAAAGAACGCGCGTAAAGCGAGGAGCTTTATCCGTCATGCCCATGCTACCGGACACAGGTACCGGTGTCCATGTTCCCTGTGTCCGCTAGCATGGGCAGGAGGGATGTTTGAGCGTAATATAGTAAGTGTATTAATTAAACACATATTTTTTGTAAGGCGTTTAGGTCATTTTTCATACGCTAGCCAATAAGTCGTTGAACGAGATCTCAATGTAAAATTTGCGAAAGCAATCAATTGTTGTCATGGCGCTTGGACAGCTTTTTTTATTTATCAATCGAAAAAACTCTTCTTTAAAATAGCCAAGCGACCTCACCTAGAAGTAGGTGCGAAGCGTTTGAATATGTAGCACGCATGATCTAGATAAAATAATGGCGTGGGAGAACGATGTATCCTAGCATAGTCTTTGAATCTGTGGCTTCTTTTTGACATTTAGAAATATTATATTTGACCTGCTTAACACACTCCAGTTCGTTCTGCTAAAGGCTAATTGTGTGCAAGCAACTAATTAAAGCGGTCCAATTCCATTGGATTCAATCACCAATATTTCTTTTACATCAAATGTTTAACTTTAAAATAGTGCCAGAACACGATGAATTAATTGGCGTTATAGTTTAGTTTGATCTCTAGTGGTGTAATGAATAAGCCATTGCTTCTATTATCTGTGGTAAATCTGTTAGGTACAGCTTTTCACGGTAGCCGGACAAACAATAATTTATGTAAAGGTAACACTTCAACTGTCACCAGCCTTTCGGCAATAAAGTATTTAAATCAGAATTAAATTACAAAACGGCATTTAAAAGGCATTTGTATAGAAATAATTCAATAACTAGAAAATGTAATGTAAACCCATTGACTTTGTAAACCTTCATGTTTCAAGATAATTGGCATTCTGCGGTACACATTGTGGTTAATGCTCTAGACTGTCTGAAAATTACTGCTTCGAAGAATTCAATAACACATACTAAAATTAATTCTTAGTAATATAGTTAAGGCACATTCATATACAAATAGGTGGATTACATGTATACGAGTACTATATACAATATTAGCTCGTGATCCAGGTCATGTATAATTTCAGTGATGGAAAACATCGTGTGGAAACCATTCTATGGGCTAAAGATGAATTCTTTATTTTACACCATAGAAATACATAAATAGATTCACACCGTTATCCTTGAAGAAGTAGGCAGTCTCACAGGGCCACAATTAATCTTGGGGTAACACTATCGTGGTAACGTAAGAAATGTATTAACACAACCGTAAAATAGATAGGTACGTACACAACCCTGTACGTACACAGCGCTTTACCATGGTCGGTAACCACTTAACACAAAGTGGGCGGTCAGCGGGTCACTCATCAAATAAACAATATTTTAAATTTTTGTCTGTCTGTCTGTTTCTTCCGGCTAATCTCCGAAACGGCTAAACCGATTTTGACGGGACTTTCATTGGCAGATAGCTGATGTTATAAAGAGGCTGAGGCTACTTTAAAAAAAGAAAAAATAATAACATACCACGTAAAAAAGAAGTTTAATTCCACGCGGACATAATCACGGGGAAAGCCAGAATGGAATATAACTCAAGTACCATATATTATCCATGTCAGAACGAGAACATTATAACTTTATTATCATAACAATACCGCTACTGTAAGTCTACTATTATTTCATCAAAAAGAATATGCAAAACTCTCACCTCACCTCACCGTTCACGCAGTACAATGAAATAGAAAGCCCTTGTTGTTTTGCTTTCCGAACACTCACCTTTTACCCAGTTACCTACTCACCACGCGATGTCAGGATAAGGCTCTACACAACTGCAGGCAAAACGCGCAAGAGCCTTTTTAACTCCCGACTAAAATTACAAGTGTTATTTCATTATATGTTTGAAGGCTGCCTTTGCGTTTGTCTTTCTGTGTGTGGGAAATTCCTTTAAAATCATACAATAAACTTAAATTTTCAGTTATTAAATAAATTTTTCTGTCTTTAAGTCAAAATCTCAAGTATCTAGTCGGTAAAAAAAATTGCAAAGTGGCTTTAGAATTTTTCTAACATTTTACGTTGTTCTATTTATTTGTGTGATTGTATTGTTCATGGCATTCAATCTACAGGTATGATGTAAATTTGATGGTTATCAAAATTTGAGTCATAAATATGTAAATTGTAAAAAATTATTGAGTTATATGAATCAATCTTAAGTCTTTGAGTGAAATAAATGGAAAAAATAAGTTGTTTTAAAACTAGTACAATATAATGGTAGATACTTTTTCTATATTAAGTAGTACAATATGCTTATAATGTTGCTAATGGATCAAGCATGTTGTCATACACATAGGGCAACTACCGACGGTATTCTATTCAGTCAGAACCTTCTACCACTATTTTAATTAATTTGTAAGCCTGAAAATGTTGACATTATTATTCAGATTTACAACCTCCAAAATGTCAAACAAACTGAACTTTTGTGAACTGAAGTGCAATTGCTCATGCTCGCATACCGAAGGTTCCTTAAAACATTTGTTATTTGTTTATTATTTCTGATATCCTTAATTAGCAACGACGTGCATAAAATAAAAAAAAATATTGATTGTTACCTGAAAAAACTTATGAAAACTTGGCTCAGGCCTTTTAAAGAGTAGACACATAACAAATAAAACTTGTAAGCTAACGAATAGGGTTCCCTATTTATATTCCTCTTGAGATCAAAACCCTTTCCTCGTTTTTCAAGGTCACATGTTGCAAGCCTAAAACGGAACTTCCGATCTCCGAATGGCGATATCCTCGGATGGAAAAGTGAACATTTACATACTATAGCATTTAAAACAGCCTACGCAAAACAACGGCTATAGATTGTGTGAATCCCACTCACACGTTAGAGTAGAGTAGTTCTCCCATTCTGAGAAAGTCGTGCATGGCATTATTATATTCATGAAATTAACATCATAACTCAGAAATAGATCGTAGGTGGATGCTAAAAATATATTGATCAATTTTATCAGACATTCCATTGTTGCTATTTTTGGAGAACGCGGTTCTCGATTTCCCGTTTGATTTGACAGAGGTTGAAGAGAAGATTGTTGATGAAAATGAGTTTTTATTAATGTCTATTAATAACTTTTATTGAATTCACGAGGCCATCGGACGTTCGGAAAATACCAGAGCTTCGATACCAGAGCTAGCTACTCAGTTCACACGACAAACACGAAAGAAATAAGTAACCCAAAAAAGTAACCTATATATTATATTGATCGGGCTCTAAGCATCCGTTGGTGTAAAGCGATATCGTCTTATTTGATGAGGTTAGGACCTCGTAATGAATTCATGTTTTATCAGTTTCTGGATGTACTTCTAGTTTCAACACGAAAGTCGCTGGTTCATATCCAGGTATGCACTATAAATATTCACTTGAAAATGTATTTATCATTAAAGCTCCCCTAAAGTTGTCATGGCCATCTGCGGGCAACAACTTTCAATCAAATATATCGGCAATCTTAAATATCCACAAATTATATTTGTATTGCCTTAATTTTTTTTATGCGTTGTACATACCATAAAGTAGAGAACTGAAAGAGATCGCTATTAGTGATTGATAAGGCAGCCCATTCTATCATCTCTTTGTATGTTTCTAGTTAACTATTTTTATTATGTATGTTTTTGTCGAGGTGTGCGAGCGAGTATTAATTAATTTAGTTAGAAGTCATTACTTCTGCGCTGTAATAAGCTGCTAGATGGCACTGTGTAAAATGAACATAAAGTATATGTTTTTATTTTATTGGTCTGAACCTATTTATCATTGACTTGTGTACCTGTATGTATGTATGTAACTAAAAGCTAGTTTTCGGGTGTGGTCATATTGTAACAGATATTCAAGAGCTCGCACTATGTAGACATTGTGCGATTCGTATGAATTTGCTTAATCTTTATTTTATAACATCGTCGGATCATCGACACACCTTATACTTTGCAAAATGTATTTTTAGTTACACTAGGCAGTAATTAGTAACATTACCATCAACACAACACGCAACAGTACTTCAAAGACAACATCATACTCACACGCAAGTCGACCGTGAAATGAATAATAATTAAAATTTCGTACTGTATGCACTCACGATACTGGACGTATTAACAAATGATACTCGCATTGTTTTGCTGATATATTTTTTCATCATGGTTTAAAAAATACGCTTTTATACAAACTTCTCCTAGAAGCCATTGGGACGGATTAAATTAAATCAAACGTGATATATTTTTATCACTTTTAATTTGTTGATTTCTGCGCTAAATTCAGCATTCCAGCTCGATGTTACTATAAATATAACGTTTTATTATAATGATAGTTTTCCTTAAATGTATTAAAGGTATTTGGAAAATTAAATGTATTAAAGGTGGTTGGAAATATATTTGGAGGCATGTACAATGCCTCCAAATGAAAAATGAAAGTGGCGCAGATAATAAAATAGAAATCGATAATAATAATTGGTGTGAAACAAAAGGTTGAACTGAACAAGTTGAACTGTATTTAACGACTGAACTTGGAACTTCGTTAGTCGACTTTGAGAGCAGATTGGGTCAACTTTTAGTTGCTGCATTGTGCTTACAGAAGCAACTAGGTACAATGCAGTGTTTGCTTGGACCTTTAGCAACTATTGTATTGGGTGTGTGAATATGACTCCGCCCTTTCTCAACAGATGTCGTTTTTAGTATTGTTTACGTGTACTAATAAATGACCATACTTGTATTCGATAGTACTGAATGTCAGCTATCTAACGCATTTTATGATATTTGGTTGAAGTGTAAGCAACAATTGTTTTCACCTTTTCGAAAATGTCGGTTTTTATTCCAAATAAACGTCATTTGCGGGAAGTGTTATTACATTATTTTATTGCGAAGAAAACTGCAGCGGAAACTTATCGTTTGCTTGTGGAGATTTATGGTGAGCATGCTCCGTCTAATACAACTTGCAAGGAATGGTTTCGACGATTTCAAAATAACGATTTTAGTACTGAGGATAAAGAACATGGAAAACCACCAAAAAAATTTGAAGATGCTGAATTGGAAGCATTATTGGCGGAAGATTCTTGCCAAACTCAATCAGAATTAGCTGCAGCATTAAATGTTGATCGTTCAACTGTTGCAAAGCGTTTACAAATGATGGGAATGATTCAAAAAGCCGGTTACTGGGTTCCACATGATTTAAAAGAAAGAGACATGGAACGTCGGAAAACCATTTGTGAAATGCTGCTTCAAAGACAGCAAAGAAAAGGATTTTTGCATCGGATAGTCACAGGAGACGAAAAATGGATACACTACGAAAATCCTAAACGCAAAAAAGCTTGGGTGAAACCAGGCGAACCAGGCCCATCACAGCCAAAAATAAATATTCACTGTGCCAAGGTCATGCTCTGTATTTGGTGGGATCAGAAAGGTATTGTATATTATGAGTTGCTCAAACCCTCTGAAACTATTAATGGAGAAGTTTACCGACGACAACTAATGCGTTTGAAGCGAGCCATAGAAGAAAAACGACCAGAATGGGTGAATAGACATAACAAATTAGTTCTTCAGCATGACAATGCCAAACCGCATACCGCAGAAGTCGTAAAAAGATATTTAGAGGGACAGGACTGGGAAGTGTTACCCCACCCGCCATATTCACCAGACATAGCTCCTTCGGATTACCACCTATTCCGGACGATGCAGACAGACCTTACTGGAGAAAAGTTTACTTCATGTGAAAGTATCAAAATTTGGATTGACAACTGGATAAGCTCAAAAGACCAGGACTTCTTCCAGCAAGGAATACGAAAACTACCTGAACGATGGGCGAAGGTTGTAGCTGCAGATGGAGCATACTTTCAATAATTTTTTTTTTTATTTTGTAAGCGAACAAATGTGTTTTATTTTGACAAAAAGGGGCGGAGTCATATTCACACACCTATTATAATGACGTGTTGTCGATAATAATATTATAGCTTACTAAGAAAATGAGTAGCCCCATGCAAGACAACAGATAAATATATATATATTTATTCTGGCTTTACGGGATCGTTTGTAGTTATTTTGTCAGCAGTTCCAATGTATATAATTTTGCTGGAGTAGTAGTTGTCAAAATCATGTTCCTCTTTTTTTAAGAGTAATTTTTACGAGAGCTTCTGTAAAAATCATGTTAAAATAATAATAGTTTCCATAGACTAGATTGAAAGCCTAGTCAAATCAACAATTTACACATCGTTTGTAAAATCCCTTGTCAAGTGGAAAATGGGTTGCAGAAACTTCAATAAACTGCAAAGATGAAGTTTGATTTAGATCTTTGTTCAGTTAATACGACGACTGAAAATGTCGTGTCAAATTTCTTTTTGGGTTGCTGAATGGATGAGTGTCAAATGGTCTGACATCCTCTAATCATCCATTTTTAATGATACGCATTAAAGCCTGATTTGTGTAATAAATTTGCAATTTTTTGATCAAAATCGTTACACCCAGTTGAAAGTAAGAAGGTAACAGACATAAAAAAAATACAGCCGGATTCAGAACTTTCTCCTTTTTTGAAGTCGGTTTAAAACTAGTTGTCATGACATTAATACCATCAAGTTGTAGGGCAACTCTTATCAAGTGGTTCTTATCGTGTATAAATAACCTACTATACTGACTTGATCCCCAAGTTTACTTAGCTTGAACTGACTGATATTAACATTATTTTTCGAAGTACTGAGATATTATATTTACCATGATTTGTGAGTTTTGTTGATTCCCGATATTTCGACGCAGTTTCACGCGCCATGATCCCGGATAAAAATATCTCGGTAACTCGAAAATAATGTTCATATGATAGTATAAAAATAATATGTATATGACTGATATAGTATCTAATAAAGTATTGAAACTCCGCATTACAAATTGTGATAATATTTTGCCATAATAGATAATATTCAGAACAGCAGATAATATTATTATAAATTAATAGTCTCAAAATCTATGCTTCAATAACAACTATTATAGAGCCTATTCGTTTGAGTAATATTTCCCTATCCTTGACCTTCTTTACATATTCGCTTTTAATAAGAATTAAATATAGGTGTTTAATTTCGACGTATCGCTCTCATAAAATTATCGATATCTCTACCAAATCTTTACCAGATTTGATTGGTTTAACAGGTGAAATGAAGCGATGGGAACAATGCGATTTGGGTCTTTTCATACTTCGGACCTCAAATGCTTTTATGGCCGGCACCAAAAAAATTGCTAATTAAGACTAACAGCTAATTAGGCACAATAATCCAAAAAAATAACCTTCTGTCTAACATCATATCAATGTATCAAAACAAGGTATAAGCAACAAATGCTCGACAGTATTTCATAAAGCCGACTCAACTAGTGAATATTAAATCACACACGCTCAAGTTTCACCTATACATTCTCTGCCCTTAAGAAGTGAAAGTGGTCTGACTCGTGCGATAGCATCGCTCCTCATTAGTGTGCTCACGATCTAATGAGCTTCGCGACACCTCGCCTCCATTGTTTGATCTTTGACACGATTCGAATAGTTACGATGACCCGTATCGACATTATTGACGCAAAACGGCGTTGGTTTGTTTGCGTTGAATTTTGAACTGACAGTGTGTATCTGTAATTAAGCGTGCTCACTATTTGATGAGCTTCCGACATCTCAACTCCTTTATTTGATTTTTGAAATGATTTGAATAGTTACGATGACCCGTATCGACATCGGTAGGTACATTGCTTTGTTTGATTTGAATTTTGCCCGGACACTAATTTACTAACTTTAGGTTATTCACCTTCTTTCACAATTAGTGTTTTCACGATGTATGTAGCTTTATGCCACCACGCTTGTATAGCTCGATCTTTGTCACTATTTGAATAGTCATGATGAACCCTATTATGGTGCCTGACTTAAAAAGAAGTACGTAATTAAAATTCCTAAAAGGGGCTATTTCTTTAAACGATATTTCATTCATTTATTATGCACTGCCATTGATTAAAACAAGTAGAAAGATGTACTACGCTCTAACATTACATTAACAAATACCACTAGATATACACACATATACACATATTATTGTCCCTGTATTATACATCCTTCATAAACTCCAGGTGACTAAATGGTGACTAAAGGAAACTTGTGAGCACGCTTTGAATCACGCCGTCACGAATTTTCTAGCTTTTAATAACATAAAAAAATGTGCTGAGCTATTGAAAATAGCTTTGAAATCATGCTACTTTATTGTTTTTCAAATTATTTTTAGGTTCTATTCAATGACAAAAGGGAAAGCTCTGAGTTTTTTTGCTTTCTCCCATAGAGTGCTTGGCTATTCAATAGAATGCCGTTGTTTTATTAATTACTAACTGTAACTCGAGTAGTCTAGGGGTCAGTGCTCGCTGGTGTAATCTACCATTCTTTTGATGTGGCTACCTATTATCTTGTCTGCTAGAGACGGTACGGTGCTATTTCGTGCTAATTGGTTTATGGTTATTACAGTCATGAATACAATCATTTGTATGTATGAAACGGCGTTCATCGGTCATACATGACACATTACCCCAAGGTGTTCATGTCATTTAGACAGGCCAGAGATAACACTGCACTATTGCACCTCTCTTAGAATCACCGAACTCATTCTCTGTCCATTGTGGGTGAGTTTTCAAACGTCGTATTTACGTCGAATCAGTCGAGGTCCAAATCTAAGTAGTTCCTTATGCGCGCCCCAGGCTAAGCACGAGCGCTTCATAAAATAAGCACTGAATACTGACCTATCAGTATTTATATTTGATTACAGACGAACACAGGACGTACGACAAAGCAGTTAACTATAAAAATGAACAAGCACATGTAAATATAGAGATCAACAAAAAGCTTTTCATTTAAAGGCTTTGGAAGAGAATAATTGGACTGGAATTGCCCCAATTCGTGTAGGAACATTTATGCAATTGAAAAGTTTTTATGCTTACTGGCCTTTTATATTTTTTTTTATGTAACAGAAGTGATGGGATGATCTGGAGGCCCACCTGATGTTAAGTGGTCCCTCCGCCCCTAACAAAAGCAATACGAGGATATCAATACAGGGGATATTGAATCTGATGAAATATAATCGACTGGTTTAAAAATCGAATATACCAACTTCAATATTGAACTTTCATCACTAATTTGATCAATTTGGGAAGAATCTCTTCCACCACATCGAAGGTACACTCAATCAAATTAAAAAAAAGATTAATAAAAGAAGCAATCGCGTAACAAATATACAGCCGAATTAATAAGAACTTTAATTGAGAAGTCACAATTGTTACATATTTAAAAAAAATGATTCTCGGAAGAAAAGTGTTCTTCACATGATATAATTCAGATGTTCTACGCATCGGAGTTATATCATCGTTCAAAATAACTGCTTCATACAGAACATTGCCACATCAGGAATACAATAGTTGCTTGTCCTCGCGCGTGGGTTTAACTAATGAAACATGGCGTGGCCTGGATTGCTTGTTGTACAATACTACCATTTTTGTCTACTGTACATACACACAAATATTTGGTCCGATTATTTTAGGGTAATTATCCAAAAAATAAATCTTATTTTTTTAAATCTTTTATCAGATTACATTTTATTCAGATAAAACGTAGACAAAGTCGCGGCCTGAAGTTGAAATAAATTTAATACACTGTGATATAATTCTTGCAGAACGCAGTCTCACAAGAAAAGTAGGCCGTAATAACGCTACGTATGTTTTAATATACGTAATAATATATACAATCGATTAGGTATATCGTTTATAAAATACCCGTAACTATTATACATTTATCGTGAAATGTCTCTGTGATATAGAAACATCTTGCTTTTTTTTTGGTCGTATTTCTTCTGAGAAGGTAAAGCACATGAACTTCCACCTCTGCTCACATTTGATAGCGTCTGGATTGCAATCGCTAAAGGGTAGCTAGCATACATGCCGTTGTAACAAAGGCGATCGATAGCCTTCTTTGAGTGTGGTCAAGCACGTTGCTATTTCGTTAATACGAATTACCCATAAACATGTTGATGACTGATACTAAAACTTGGATGCGCTCAGTTCAGACGTATTTTTACGGAAAGGCAAAGCCACATTAGGCCTTATTCGAAGGTAATAAAGCGAATTAATCACTTTTGTTTCGCAGCTTACCAGCGAGTGCATTGAAAAATTAACGCAACTAGTGCAAGTTATTTAGGTTTTCTTCCGATTATATTTCAAAACTATGTTTCAACGGGATATGTATCACCATTTTCGTAAGCTGTTTCAGCGGCGAGCTTACGATACGTTACGTATAGTAATATACTTGGATTGCTGCCTCGTAAATTAAGTTTATAAGGAAGCGGACGTTTATGGCTACGCGTTATCTATGTGACCGATTTTGGCGCAGGAAATGGGGGCAGACTTGTCTTGGAAATATTTATGCTCTGTTGCAACACAATACAAAATTAGTTAAGTTGAACCGTATTTTAGTTGTCCATAAATTAACTTCAATTATCCGTACCATCACACTGAGGTATTGTTTACTAAATTATGACTATTATATTTCATGCACTGACTTTTTACATTTTATGAACATATTGTTAATTTTCCAACAAGTATTTTTACACACAAAAAATAAATCTACCACTCCAAGTCGGGCTACCACGAAACTTTTTTTATCTATACTAGTGGCTTGGTCGGTTGGCTCACTTGATGTTAAGTGGTTACCCCATCCATAACAACAGAAATACGACCGTAGTGTCCGACCCAAGTCGTATCTCGTAGTGCCCATCACCCGAGACAGGCATGTTACGTCTCATGTACCTGTGATATCACCTATACCGGAACACAGCAGTACGAGTGCATTACTGCTTGGAGGCAGATTACCCGTGTGGCAGCAGTACTACGTACGTGTAGGAATACTTAAGAGTTCTCGCTCACGGACGCGAGCAACTGGACCTCCCAAGTTGATTTTTAATTTGTATAATGAGTTATACTTAGGTTAACTATAATATAACTCAAGTTTTAAGTATTATTTAATAGGTATTTAAACTAAGTATAGTAGAGTACTCTCAGAACACTAGAAGGAGCAGGAAGCAGTAGAAGGCAGATAACTATAATATTAAAAGTCGATCCTCTTCTAAAATTGCAGCATGTTCAAAGTTCACAATCCAGTTATGTTCAAATAACCGAGGAGAGATAAGTTATGACATTCCATTATCTCGCGAGATGTTTCGTAAAATGAAAAATTTCCTAGTGCAATCCACAATCCACATGCACACATCGGCGACCCGGCGAAGCGGTGATGGCACTTTTTGTTATATCCAATATAACAATTGCAGTGAGTATGAACCTGCAAGAATTCAAACATGCAGGTTCATACTCACCTTTTCCACCTTTAAGTGAAACTGGAATACGGCGAATCTTGGTCACTACAATTTATCATTTGAAACTATCATAAAATATGGTTAAGTATCTACATATAAGCTTAATAATTCTTGAGTGAATTGATAGATTCAGATGTTACTTTTAAGTCCATATTAATTTATTATTATTTAAAGGGGAGAAATGGACTTTCAAAGTAATTGAAATTTAACAATATCCGCATAGGCGTAGCTGTATCAATTGTTTAACATTCAAATGATGTGATCCCATTCATATGACTACTATACAAATCTACCATACTTGTGAGATATTATCATCCCTGATACGTATAATTCAGAAACAAGAAAAAAATTAGTACAAAGCTACTACAAACTAAAAACTCCCTCCCACAGTGTTTTTTCTGACCAGATTGGATCACTATATGAGGGATGGACATAGTGTCACCAAAAGTCTGGAATATTTCATATCATGAAAATATTTATGCCAAACCTTACATCTCATCCAGTTGTTGAAACCACTACGCCACGGAGGTCGTAACAACACTATGATTTTCAGAAATACTATTATTGTCGTAGATATAAAATCAGATAAATCTACCAAAAGATCTATAAAACCGGCTTTGATTTCCCCCATCATTATTAAATGGTGAGAATTTGATATCAAGGCCTCATTTGATTCCGCGAATTAGACATAATAAGTGGAAATAACCCACAATTTCGCAAACATTAAAGAATGCAAACACTGCAAGACACTATGAATGTATTTGATTACAAGGGGAAAGAGGCTTCAGGGCTGGACAGATTATACGTAAGGGTGAAGGGGCTTCACAGGCTTAGTGATGACATATTGTATTTGTAGGAGGGTAGTTACAGCTATGTAGCTGTGCCTATATGTTAAAACTCTTTACGATGGAAATTATGTATATATAAATGCGAAAGTTTGGATTAATGGATGTTTGTAACTCAATCACGCCAGAACGGTTGAACGGATCTGGATGAAATTTGGCACAGAGGTAGATTATAGCCTGGAATAGTACATATGCCACTTTTTATCCCGAAAAAATGAAAAAATCTCGCGGTTCCCCACGGGTAATACCACGGGGCGCAGCTACTTTTTAATATATGTACCTATACGTATTTAAAATTTTTTGACAATATTTAATCATTATTTTACTTTAACATAGCCAAGCATTTAGCCTGCCACTTTTTTCTTGTAAATTACACTATCATGGGAACGCAGACGTGACAAATGGTGAACTATTTACCACCCGACGAACGAATTTACTCACGCACAATTCTGCTCAAACTTTTCTTTAGTTAATTAATAATCATTCGATGAAGGTCACAGATGTTCAAAGGCGTAGTAATATTGGCAAATATAAATCATTATAAGCAAATTATGCTAAGTTTATATTTATTCACACAAGGCCAATTGAGGTTCAGCCTAATTGTATGTGAATGTATAAATATGCATACATTCCGATATGAAAATAAAGATAAGATAAAAAAAAACTGGTTTACAACCCTAACGACACCAAGGGTCGCGTACCGCCTTAATTATTTATTAGTCTTAACATATTGTAATTTTGTTAACAACATAAATTAACAACATAATTTTGTTCTATGAAATTCTTTGTAACAAACAGTTAGAAAACAACGCAAAACTTCTATTCTATGTATTATAGAATCATGTTCTGATTTACATAAACATTTACCTGTGTAAATAAGATTGTTGTATTAAAATAAACTTGATAATACAAAGTAATGGACCTATAAAATTGCCTTTATATGGCTTTTAAGAGTATAAGAGCTTGTAAAATTATCGTATGGTCAATAATTTTCTTGTAATAAAAGTTTTGATTCAAATTGTACCTATAACTGTAAAAATGTTAACTATAGATGCGATTCTCTTTTGATTATTGGAAATAAATACTGTTTTTTTCAAATAGTTGGCGTGTAACATGTTAAATGGTTCTGCATTAGTATATCACGCCAAAGGTTGAACACCTGAGTAGAATGGAGGGAAGCGATCCGCACTCCCAAAAGATATGCATATTTTAAGACACCGTTACTCAAACTACTACGACAGAATGTGTTACCATACGCAGCATATACTATACGTGTACTGCGGAACAGATCTGAATTGAAATGCATCGCAAAAGCTCCTGAACGCAGGTTATTTCTTTGAGGTTGGTTATACAATGACCAGCGATTGAATAACACGACAACACGTGAAATAATTATCATGTCACCATGCGCAAGACTGTTTCTTGACAGCCCTAGCTATAGTTCGTCCGGGAAGCTGCTGAAGGACACTGTAACTCATTTTCTTCTCCATAGCCTCCATATCTTCATAAAAATATTTTATGGATATCCATTAGCTATCTTTCTACGTTTATAGGATTCTTTGTCAGTATCTTAATGGGGGTTAATTTAATTAGTACATTTAACTCGTTGATTATTAGTAGCCACACACATTTTTACGTATGTAAGTACGTACAAAATGTATTTTGATGCTACTAATCATAATTAGGACTCATAAAATTACAAATAATATTATATTTCTTTTAATTTCCCGTATTGTAGTTAAATGTTGTCTTTCATTACAATTATCCGGATATATTCGTAGTATTTTTTAATGCTGTATCAGTGTCGAGCGGCCTACCTGATGTTAAGTGTTTACCGTGACTCATAGCAACAGCAATATGACATCAGATCCTCCCCAAGTCGCATTGCGGTGCGCTCATTACTGAGGCGGGGATGTAAACCCTTATGCACCTATAAGGCATAAGGGTTTACCCGTCAAATCAGTACCCACATTTTTCCACCGGAATACAAGAACGTGAGTGCACCACAGCTGGGTGGTGTATTGCTACATGTGCTGACATTACTTCTCTGGACGAACTTGGCACAAGTTCTACTGCTACTTGGGGTTGCTTTTTTTACAATACCCGGGGGATACATGTAAGAACTCTGAGGATAATCACCCTCGGAAGTCAGCAACTTGCCGACGAAGTTCAACTTTTTGTATAAAATCAGACTAGATATTGAATATTGAAGACAATTGAATTGACAATTGAAGAATTTTGTCAAGTCAATACTTAACTAATTTGTAAGTAAATATTACCAATACATTTTTATAGCATCAGTAAAACAAAATGGCGCGTTGCGTTATGCAAGTATAAAAATCAATCAACTGTAAAAGTAGACAAATGAATAAAATAAAATTCGGAACGATCACGAACGATGCAAAAGCAATTTGTCATCTCGAACGGCTTATTGCACGATTTTGTACTCTACAGTTTCGACATAAAGGTGAATAATGACCATGTCAAAAGGTACCCACAATAGGACGCACAATCAATTTCGCGGCACGCGCCTCTGCAATAAAACGGTGGAGCGAGAACAACCCAGTTCGGGAACTAAATTGAGGAGTCACGTACCAAACGAATGAAACACAGATCAATTTATATAATGTGTTTAACATTATTGGAGTTCTTAGGAAGAATTCTTTCTTAATAAGTAAGTAAATTACGAAACATGAGAAAAAATTCATTTAGCTTTAAAAAATATAAAAAATGCGAAGCTATTATAATATCATCGATTTATTTTATTTCTGGCTTTTCTGTGTCTCTTCGTCATTCGAACCCAGGGCCCATCGCTTCAAGGACAGCTCCTTGAAGCGATGGGCCCTGGGTTCGATTCTAGGCGGGGGAAAACATTATGTGATGATTGTAAACTTTGTTCTCGGGCCTTGTTTGTCCGGTGTTTCTGTATTTGTCCATACCGCGTGCGACACAGGGAATTTTGTATGTTGAAGTTCTTTGGAGCTCTAATGGACCACGCAGATCCATTCACTCAGACGTCAAACGTATATCTGTTCACATTTTATTTGGAGTTTGTAAAAAAAAATGTTATAAATATTTTTTATTTATTTTCTGTTTTATAATGACTTTGGGAACCTATTCCAAAAGGTATTTTTTTTCAATTAAGGCACCGTTTGTCTAAACGACGCTTAGCTGTATATTTATTTACATTAGAAGAATATATAAGCCCAATAACATATATTCAACTATGGTATAAATATATGTAATGAAAAATCAATATCATATCATAAAAAACATTAAACTTAATTTTTAGTGCCGAGATAAAATTGATCGAGTCGGCACGTTAAAGCAACTATGATACGGGTAAAGTGCCACTTATAAGTAAATGTTACTTAGTCGTAATGGAACCACCTTAATATTAATTTAAATTGGAGAGATACCTATATTCATTTGTGCCACTGAAAATTGTACTCTAAAGAGAGAGAACTAAAGTTAGAGTGTGAAAGATCTGAATATTCCTCTTATTACTGTTAAAAGTAATACGAACACAGCGATTTCTTACCATGACATAGTTTTTTAGCTTTCATAGTTTCACGGTTCTTTTTGTTCAGCGGTAGGCTGAAACTTCATGCCACCAGAGTCGTGGCATGAAGAAGTTTAGTCAGTATAGTGGAAGACAATCAATGTGAGAAAACAGCCATGTCATTCAAAGACATTTTTTTTATGTGAGTTTGTGACGGAACGATCTGAGGGTGGTAATTGGTGACCCCCGCCCTTGCCAATAGTTATACAACTCATGATGATGAATGCGACTCAGTATAAGATCCAAATCTTATACTGAATCGCATTCATCCTGCTGCGTCCATCACCCGAGACGGGGATGATACGCCTCATGCGCATGTGATTCACCTTCCACCGGAACACAGTAATGCTAGCATTACTGCTTGGTGGCAGATTTCAGGTGTGGCAGTACTCTCAGGACGAACTTGGCACAAGTTCTACTCCGACTTTTGGTTGCTCCTTTAGCACCTCCCAGGGGGTACGTGTAGAATCAAAGGGTACACCTATGAACGCGAGCAACTGGACCCCCCCAATTGGAGATTTAAAATCCTGGAGTGCGCGTCCGGTGGTAGATTAATGCATATTCACTCTCGCTTGTTGGGAGAAGGCTTACCTCTGCCGTGGAGATATTAAAGGTTGGTGCGGTATGGTCGTAGCTAATCAAAAACACATTTTCGCATTCGCATGCTTCACGGGTAGGAAGCACGCATTAGTAAACCATTAGGCTTATATTATAGAGTATTAATGCATCGACGCATTGGCTGCTATCATAGGCCTCTGCAGACTTTCCGCTTTGAAGAACAAGTAGATTAGATAGTTCCTATAGATATATAGATTTATTGTTCGTAAATATAGGAAATTCATGGTATGGTGGTAATAAAACATGACAATAATGTCAGTTGGGTTCCCTTATTTTTTAACTTTACGATTTACAAACATTAGATATTATCATTGGTCATAATAAACATTGGTAACTGATTGGTAGTTGCTTAGGAACCTCGCTATGGAAATCACAATAACTCACTTATTTGAAATCAAATGAACCTACATCAATTTGTCAACACTAATTTTTCTTAAATTGTCAGGTGTCCCGTGACGGCCAACTGTGAAACATATAATTGGCAGTAAAACAGACTCGTATGGCGTCACGGCAAACAGCATGACGCTCTCTTGTGCCGGCACGTTTCAAATCTGCTGGGCGTCCCATGACGGCCAACTATATTTTATTGGCTTTCTTTTATCATTAATTAACTAATAAGTCAAGCATATCAAAAGTACCTAAGTAGAACCTTCTAAGTGTGATGGACGACAGTATAATTTCATTCACATTTGACACAAAGCCCCTTGTAAATAGAAATGTTCGCCGTACATTCACATCATTCACAAAAGACCTGTTAGAAATCGGCTTTTCATCAGAGGTCAACGACTCGTTCAGGATGTGCGCAGAGACAAAAAGTCTGCTTTGACTGTCTGTCACAAAGCCATCTACGTACGCGTATGCAAACACAATACGGAATACTAATGGCCGTATCTAGTACAGGGGCATAATTTTTTTATAGGTGTTTCTAATATTTCTGAGTATTTTGACAGCTCATGGCTTAAGTGGTTATTAGCGCCCATAAACAACAAAAATACGACTTAGGTTCCCCTACATAGGAATGAAAAGACCCAGGTCACACGTTGTGCCTTTTAATTTCAACGGCCCCCACAAGATTATACATTATTATACATTAAGGGACAATCTAGTTTATTCGAAATAGTGGCCAGGATACTGTTTCCGCGAACTGTGCGCAGCAGGGAGGCTTTCTTCTTACGCCAGATGGCGTCAAAGGTGTCAGTGCGCCTCCACCAACATACCCGAGGCGCTACAGAAACGCGGGAGCAGCAACAGTGCCCTGAAGGCGTTGCTGAATTGAACCCGCAGGGTATTGTAAGCCTTATGGGTATACTGGAGCCACAGACTCGCCGAATATAGAGAGGTACAGTACGCTTTGAACAGAGACCCTCTATTATATTTTGTCGATCCCCCAGTACTCCCGACCTGACATACTCAATGACTAGTCTTTTCCGATTCGCCTAAAATTTACCTAGTCAAAGAAAGACATCGAAAAGCTTAGAATGTAAAATTCAATAGCTTTAAGTAAAACTAATCTAAGCTACAAGTTTTCATATAAAATATAAGCACCGTTTCCCCCGAAGCTCTTGAACCTTATCTGTGCCATGTGTATTTCCGACGCGAAACAGAGAAACTCGCAAACTGCACTGTCTGGGACCCAGTCAATGGGCAGGCTTTGTGAATCCGTAGTTTGTAATTGAGAGCTCTGATAAGCGAAGGATAAAGACAACTCCATTTATAGAGATAAATGGGCACTGAATCTGGGAGAGATTACAAGCAAACTTTATTAGAGAAGGCTAGATGCATACTAACTTTTAGAATTCTTCTGCTTCTATTGTGGGCAACCGGAGTCGAAGTTTTTGAGTTGGATGGGTAACTATTTTTCTATTTAGCGCGGCCTGGAACCAACGGCTTCCTGCTGACTTTGCAAGATCATCAGTCAACGTTGTAAGAGCCCTACCCTGTGCCACTCCTCCATCTTCTATTATTTCTATTTACTTTATTTAAATTTAATTAATGTTTAATTGCAGGACCTAGCAGTTAACAATTAATTGATTGTTAATGGAAAAACTAACAGTGAACAATTAATTAATTGTTAATGGAAAACCTAACAGTTAACAATTAATTAATTGTTAATTGAAACATCACAGTTAACAATTACTTCTATAGTCGATAAGCCATATCGCAGGCCGTTAAGAGCGGATGGAAAACTCCTACACTATAGTTGCTCACTTAGAAGACCAGGAGACGCCCTGTAACTTAGATTGTTTGCAATGAACAACTAGGCTAACTTTGCCTTTGGCGTTTCGATGAAACACTGGATTTAATTACAGTAACATTAGATATCTCCGTCTGGGGTGTCACATATTAACGGGCTTCATTCGATGCGACTTAGTTTTCTCCTTTGGTAAATCACCTCATATTGTTATTTTCATGGCAGTGGTAACCACTTTACATAAACACGAAAGGCCTGATCATTCCGTCAATATAAAAAGAGCAAATCTTTATTAACTATGGTAAATGTTTCCTTATTGTTGGTTGGTTGGTAACACTGAAACAGTATTGTTGGCAGGTATAGTTTTTCAGATAACAAAAAATATTGTTATTCGAATCGAAAAAGGATCAAATAAGCAACGACTGCACTTCAATATTCGTTGGCAAACCACAACATGTAACATGATCGCAATAAAAAATACCACTGCGTCCGTGGCCTACCTACTATTATTTCAGTTGTTTTAACAGTTTTTGCTTGTTGACATTCGTTTTGCGCTTGTTTTTGCTTGGATAAGTAGACAGTAAATTCATGGCCATGGTACGTAGAGTGTAAAACCGACTGTTTTAATGAAATAATATTATTTTCTACTTATAATATGTTTATATTGATGTTTGTTTTAAATGTACTGATATTAAAGTGAAAATATTATGATAACTTCCTAAATGAATGCGTGATCTGGATCCATCCAGATATTCCAATACATAATCTAGAACACATGTATTTATAGTTTAGTATAGATTCTGTATGTAAATCTATGGTAAAAGCCAAGCCAATATTTATTTACTGTGTTCTAATGATATAATTATATGATTGCTGCTTGACGTGAAATAAATATTATTAACTGGCTTTTGCGCGCGGCTTCGCTCGCGTATATTTTGATTTCGTCAATTATTTCTGGATGCAAGGTTTTCCTTTTCTGTACCCCTGACATCGTGCCTGGAATCATGGAAAGCGTAGGAAACAAACTCACAAACACACAAGTTACGATACTAGTCTATAAAATGTTCCCACTGTAGGAATACAACCTTGCTATTGTAAGTACGAGGGAATCATTATCACAAAATCTGAATACGATTTTTTCGATATCTCTAGACATTTTCCACAAGTCTGTGTACTGACCGTTTTGGAAACTCGGTTTCAGAGAAAAATATCATGGTTACAATGCGATTTTTTACCATAGATGGTTGAAATGGATAGCAGAGAAAGATCTTCTATTGTTTTATACATAGTGTGTGAATTCTTGACACGTCTTCCTGGGCTCTTTGCACATTTTGCTGTTGAATTGTAGCGAAAAATCGACTTCGTCGGAAACAGTCTTGATATTGTTAGATTTTTCAAATTGGTTGTGGTAGTCATAATATGGCCTAGTTGACGGACATCGCCCGCGAGGAATTTTTTTTTCGCTTATTCCTGTTTTATTTTTCTTTTCTAAGATCGAAGTAGCCTAAGTTATACCTTATACCTAACATCAGTTATCTGCCAGTGAAAGTTCCGTTAAAATAGGTCCTGCCGGTTTGAAATTACAGACATTTTTATTTATTTGTATAAATAATAAAAATAGGTGCGGGTTAATTTTCACGTTAGTTTGTCACTGTTCAAACCAAGCTCGTCGCATCGCTTACTGTTTATTCTGGTGGTCTGTGAAGGCAGGTACTTATTAGGTACAGGTTCAATAAACATTAGGTATAATAACCATTAAGGTTTATCAATTTATATATACAAATCAAAGTCTCTCAAAATCGCTTAACTCGACCGATTTGTGATTTTTTTGTTCGGTTTCGTTCAGGCTTGGTTTAGAAAAAAAATTACGTAGGGAAAGCCTAAAGAAACATTCTAAAAATCGACATTGGTAATTTTGTGTAGGAATTGCCACTGCAGAATTTCAGGTGGAACGAAGTTCACCGGGTTACAAATACACAGAAAATAAGGTAATATAACTAGAAACTATAGGAGTTATTGTCATTGTACTAATGAATATTATCTGACAAACATTAGACCATCAAAAATGATTTACGTTCATATTGAACTTTAAAAATATATGCGATACCAATATTATGATTAAATTCTAAAAAAAAGATTCCCTTTGGGAGCGTAGGTTCGTATCCTACCGCCTGCGCCATGTAAAGGTTGATCTTTGAGGGAGGATGTCAATGAAACTCTGTGTGTTTGCTATGACTGATTCAATACCCAAATCTACCCTCACTTCCATATCATCGAATACCTACCCACACAATGTGTTCATCGTTATCACCGTTACCACTCTAAGTGGGACCGAACCCACGTTTCAAGCAGGGTTGAAACATTTTCTTCTTAGTTATGAAACGAGATATAGCGTCCGTATAATATGCATAATAGAAAAAAACCCCTAAAAGGGGAAGTATAAAATGAGTAATGGCTTCCATCCGTCATCCAGTGTCACTCATTTGCAGCTGGTCAGCCAACGTGTCAAATTGATCGCTGAAATGTTCTGTTGATGACTGTATTTCAGATTTCTCTACAAAAAGAGCAGGCCTCTGCGTACATACAAGAATAAATTACTTTTCATATATGGTTATTTTTTTTATTCGGTGATTATTCATGATTATTATTTTCTTTTTACGTTACTTGATGTTTATTATTGTATTAATGCAATATTATTATTATTATTTTAATGTGAATGAGTGACGGAACGACCTGAGGGCCCACCTGATGGTAAGTGGTGACCCTCGCCCATGACAACAATAATGCATGCGACTCAGTATGAGATCCAAATCTTTACTGAGTCGATTTGGATTTGGAATCAAAGGGTACTTACCTACGGACGCGAGCAACTGGACCCCCCAAAAAATTATTATTAAAATTTTTTGGGATTAGTTGATGCATGGAAAGAATATTTTGAAGGTCCTCAAGTGGTCCCACGTAGTGTCAGTTACTATGGGATCAGTTGTGGAACGACTCATTTTTCAGTTCCCAGTTGTCAAGGAAAAATCCCGTTATTAGTAAGCAGTTATAGTATACGCTTCCACTCGGACTTTTATTAAAATCCAATATAGAGATTGTGGTGACGATGATAATATTTGTCAATATAATATAACAGATGCTTCAATATCGTAATAGTTACTGGAAAAACAAAGATTGTCACAAATTTTATAGGTATTTAGCTCAAAATACTCCAAATCAAATGGAACGGTCGCAACTTAAGATAGAGTTTTGTTTTTGTATAATAAAAACCTAAACAGTGGGTTTATAAAGTAGACACTGATTAGCAAAACGGTACTAATTTTTATGTTAATACCGGCAAAAATATGATAAAATAGAATCTTTTTATTCTTACGAGTATAAGAGGACTGAAACTAAAAATTTCTATATTCATATGAGAATATAGAAGGTTGTAAGAAAGAGTTTTTATACTGAATAACGGTGAAAAATACACCACTAATCATTTAATTAATAACCAAATGTGTGAACCACTGTCTCTTTTTAAATTAAGCTATTATGCTAAAAATTAAGGGCCATTTACATGGAGAGAGTTTCTCATTTTGGAGATGCGATTATCGAAACATATAAATTGGGTGACGTTTCCGTGTCGTTCAGTTCCTTGCGCTTCTCGTATGACATAAACGTGATTTTAGTCCTTGCTTTTAGGTGAACGTCAGTAATGATAGAGATTCTTTGCAATAGTAGCGTATGATATCTCGCCACCAAACGTGTGGGAAACTCTCTCCATCTAAATGGCCCTTAATGTGTTTAAACTACTCTATGTGTAACTTTCTATGCCGAATTTATGGCGAGTGATTAAAAAAAATAGAGCTATTGTTGCGTAACAGAGGTAGATTTATTTCGTCACTCCTTGTTAAGACATTCTTGTATCAATCAACAACGTTTGCTAGCATAATATAATATTTGAAAACCTGTAAGTGTATTTGAATAAGTGAGTAACATTGCGTAATTGGCGTATAGTTTTAAACGAATACCGTCAACCTCAATGTAGCCGTAGTAAGTTTTTCTCACCTACTCTCGATAATTGAGAGTGAATGGGCTTTGATCTACCACGGAAGCCCAATCCGGATAGGTAGATGTCACATGTCTTCGAATTTTTGGTTCTAAGATATGCCGGTTTCCTCACGATGCTTCCTTCACTGTTTCGAAAACATGGTATTGCGCACATAATTCTTTTGAGTTTATTCGATAAATCAGTCAACTATAATGATTGCCCGCCACCTCAACACAGTAGTCATTTACCTCTTAATTAATCCCAATCGATACCTAAAATCTTCTCAGTTTAAGATAATATGAAAATTCATTCCCTCTACTAATTTCCCTCGAGGAAAAATTTAATTAACTCAACGAAGGGATCGAAAACTGACTTGTACTTTCATAAGGAACCCGGAAAATATAAGCTTGAAACAGTGTAGAAATAAAGGATATTGGTGTTTGCCAAAATGAATTTACAAATGGCACCTGTCATGGCTATTCTATTTAAATAATAATTTATTTAGACCAATAAGTACACCGTATACACATTTATAATAGATGATTTTTTACATAAACGGCCTGTGTTGCTGTGTGATGATGGCGCGCAGGGCCTGCACTAAGTTCTAGACTTGTGTTGCAGGCAAATTAACTATTTGTGGATGAACTAGGTCAGGGATGGCGAAACTTTATGGATCAACGTACCGATTTTATAGGCAATAAGCAATGGACGTGCCGTCAATTAATTGTGATTATTTGGAAAATAATTTGATGTGCACTTACTCCGTAGCGTAGGCTGAATCGGGTTCGTTCATAAAACTTTGTAACTTTGAAACAACCGTTTCGATTATTTTGGGCAAGCTCGGTGGCTTGTCCAAAATAATTTGGCGCGTGGCATTATATTATACTTTAATTTTAAAAGCTGTTTCATAACTTTTAATCAAATTATAATTATAATTAACATGAATTTACTACTTAAATTTTGGTAGGTACATTACAGAAAACTAGGCTATTGGGTACTTATAAAAACAAGAAGATTAATATATCATATTATATTGTTGGTAATTAACAAGTAACAAAATAAAAAAAAATGACAACGGCCTTAAACTGAAACGACATAGTCGTTAAAAAAGCTGTTTAATGTATATTTCCACACCTTTATTTTGGTAGATTTTGTTGCTTTCATTAACATTTTTAATTTCCTGAAACGAGGCTATTTGAAACCTTTCAAAGACTTTATTTCCGTTGAATTCTTAAAAATTACTAGGAGACGTCGATTTTTTTTTTTTTATTAATATTATAACATTCTTAAAAATAATTTTAGCGCTTGTTCAAACCCTATCCGACCTTCCATGGGGAAGAATAAGCAAGAAACCCCTAATGGAAGGTTTACTTTCTTTTCGCGAGCATGAAGATTAAGATCTAAATGAGAATGATTACTAACTTACTTAATTCTAAATATAATTTTCCTTATTACGATGTAAACAGATATTACAAAATATTTTGCTTGTCGTGAAGCAGAGCGACATCACACCACGGAGCTTTATCATTTAAATAATCATCAACGTAGTAATAAATACGCTTTCTTTATTAAATTCTTCCTTAAATATTATTTGAAACTTTTTTTCGAAAGCTTTTCGAAAGCATTCTCAGGAAGCTTGTTATAGAAGCGTATAAAATTTCCCATAAAACACCCATTGACTTGTTGTATTGTATTGTAATCCGAATCTTGGGATATTTATTTATTTTTGTTATACTCAGAAGAACCATAGTATGTTACTGATAGAATATTAATATAGTATCGTGTGTAGTTTGTAGGTACGAGTATTTCAAAAAGTTTTTCTCTTAATTTGTTACTAATATAGTTTTGTTTAATATAATTTTAGGTTATATTAGCACGCCCAATGTATTTGTCATATTTGTAAGGTTGACTGGCAGAAAATGGTTAAGCATTAAGTCCTCCTTTTGTACATCCCCGTCTCGGATGATGGACGCAGCAGGATGAATGCGACTCAGTAAAGATTTGGATCTCATACTGAGTCGCGCGCATTACTGTTGTCATGGGCGAGGGTCACCACTTACCATCGGATGGGCCATCAGCTCGTTCCGTCACGCATTCACATAAAAAAAAAGAAATGTAAACGTACCGTGTGCAATAAAGAATTAAATAAATAAATAATAGATTTTTTTGTAAATAGATGCATAATAAGTTTTTCTATAAAGTATTTACAAAATATAAAATGCTTGTCCTTAGCGGGAATCGAATTCATGACCTACAACAGATCTACTATCAATTGAAGTGTGACTTAGGCCAGTCAATTCAATCACGTCCCGTCATTCTACAACGTGTGAATGAGCCGTCACTCTAATATATAGTTCCATATACTCGTAGTTCAATTTCCATTTAGTGTCGCTGCCCGACTGCATTTGATAGTGTGTCAAAATATCACCAAGTTGAAATAAGTTATCGAATTTCCAAGCAGCATACGTGAACTTCTGCATTTAGGACGTGTGCAACTTGGTTAAATGCCGGCAGAAGTTTGCCTCCACGCCACAAATTTAGTTAATTACGGTAAACGTGCTGGCAATATTGAGTTGTACGGTACTTATGCATGCATTTCAATATAGATTATACCTCATAGCTCAGTTGGTAGTAGCTCAGCCTTCTGCGCTGTAGGTCATGGGTTCGGTTCCCATTTAGGCCAAGCATTTGTGTGACGAACATAAATGTTTGTTCTGTGTCTGGGTGTCAATATGAATTATAAGTAGGTATTTACAAAAAAATTACTTTATGTATTCTATCAGTTATCTCGTTCCCATATTACAAGCTATGCTTAGTTAGGGGCTAGATGACGCTGTGTGAAATGTCCATGAATATTTATTTATTATTTATTATTGTATGGTACCAACAAGCCTACTGCAAGGATGCCTAGCGCATCCGTGTATCGAAGCCGGTACCGAGTTTACTAGTCGATAGAAAATGTCGGAGGTCTTCTACTTTTTTAAAACTCTAACACCATTGTTGGACACCTACTCACATGATAGATGAAGAAGAAGAATACTAGTAATAATATTGTCTGCTGAGTTTTATTTGGAGTCATAAAATTTACTTACTTACTAAGCATTTCTAAGTCCAATCCTAACAAAATATGGCCACGATCCGCATAATATTTATTCCGTATACAACCTCGATAGCGTTTTGATTGCATGTAAAATACATTGAAGATTTCCTACTCTCAGCAACGTAAGACGATCAGTCACGAGTATCGTAAATTTAAGGTACGTCTTATGGTGGAGAGCGTTTATTTAAAACTAGCTGACCCGACCGATGTTTTTCTGTTCTGATTCACAATTTGACAGTCGGCTGTCAAACTAAGTAGTGGAAAACATCCCACAGAAAAATGTCATTCCAGTTTTTCCCGAATTTCTTTCGTTTCACGTCAATTACAAACACCACATAAAATAGGTGCCATCGCTCTGAAGTGATGCGCTTACGTACATTCGGCAATTGATTTTTATTTATATAGATATACTTATTTCAGGTTATATCATCAAATGCATTTTATGTTTTTGATGGCTTTCATGGATTTTCATTTTAAAGAAGGGAAGTTGCATATTTACACACCTTTTCTATGTAATATTGCATATACCCATTAGTTTGTAGGTATAATATAATCTAAAAATAGGTAAACTGGAGGTGAGTTTGTGAATCGCGCATCTGAGCTTCGAATGTTTCCTTATTTACCCCTAAATATATTATTATGTCTATTGCAGGGACACGTATTAATCCTGTAATTTTTTTGCTAATCTCACAAGCGAGTGTTTAATCTGCCACGGAGCCCAATCCGGGTTGAAAGATCTTATATGTATTCGATTTTTACAGCTTCATTGAATCTTGCTAAAAACCACAAAAGTCGGTCTTGAAAGGAATGCACAAATCACACAGTCCTTCTGCCATAATAAGGAGAAATTGTACCTACTGTGAAAATATCCCAAAATAATTGAATGTCCTCTCCTTACCACGGAAGGAAAACCAATGATCATCATCCATTCGTGAGATAAATTATGCTTTTTTAATAATTAACTGTCTTCTTAACTAATTAAACTGTTTTAATAACATAAATATGAATCATGCTTTGAAACTCGACCTTAGCTCATCTACTTTGCCATTCGCGTGATGACCGCATTCGATGCGTTCTGCGATTGTAAATCTGTCAACATCCAACGACTGCGCAACAGTTCATGAAGGGCCGCTAAGTGTGCGTATACATGCCATTTGTTACGGATCCAATAATGTCTGTATTACATCTGGGCTGTTTGTCAATTTCCTTGCTGACTTGTAGCTTAAAATAGATGGGAAACTAATGCAATGTTTTTATTGTAAAAAAGGCTGATACTCATAAAAATAAATGAAACTTCGAGATATGTTAAGAATGTTGGGTTCTTTTTGATGACCTTAAGTTATGTTAAATGGTTCAAGGATACTGCTTCTGAACAGGAGTTATAGCTACATATCGCTAATTGAGGAAATAACCAAAAACTTACCGAAGGCTATCGACAAATGAAGGCAAAAACTAGGAGTTCAAGGCACTCTGTATGGCTTCAAATAATCATGTGAGCAAAAAAACAAGAACAATGCGTAATAACTTTAAATCGCTATCTGAAATCTGTACTGAAATTTAAACATCTCGGTTCCCACTATTTGTATTTTCCACTGCGTCATTTCCTTTCAAAAAGTTGTATCAAAAATGTATTTTTTGTCCAGTTGTGTACCTATTGTATAAGGTCTACTGTATATAATAGTAAAGGTCTGTACTGTATAGTAGAACACGTAAACTTATTAACTAAATTGTCCCGTAGATAACATCGAAAAAGACTCATCCTCACCACCTTACGCTTACTTGCAGTCTTAATAATAATATATTATAGGTTTTCATCAGCAACCCGGGTCGCCTTCGCACGGGTAGCAGAGCATATATACCTACATTATCTACATTATTTTTTCTGTCGTAGTGACGTATGAGCCTGTTGCGTCGAGCATGTTACATTAAAATGTAACTGATGTTCATCCTTCGTGGAGTATTTCAATGTATTTTACAGGCGGCGTCACGTGTATTGCGTCGGTGGGCTGTAGCTCCATTGCTCGCAAAGTTTTTTCCGCACAAAATGATTATTTTCTATTGATGTGGTATAATTGTAAAAATTTCATTGGTGAAAACCATATGAAAATCCAATCAGAAGTTTTTAAGTTCATCGCGTTGAGACAGGAATACAGACGCGGCGAGGGGACCTTATTTTATGATATGTAGTGATCGAGACGATTATTATTCATCACTATGCAGATAAAAGTGTCTAAAACTATTATCTGAATTATTTGACTTAAGTGGTATTGCTGTTGTTACGGGCGGAGGTAACTACTTAATATCACGTGGGCGTTCAGCTCGTCCCGTCACTTTGGTTACATAATAAAAAGGTAATGTAACGAATTAATGGTTTGGGAACAAGCAATACGATATCTTCCCGGTTCTGAAATCTAAGAAGAGCCTAACTTCGTAACGCTGATCATCATGAGACATGAAAATGAAACGAGCCTATTATTTTACCGGCACCCTCTCACATGTCTTTGAGTTATCTTTCCAGGAAATTTCATATCAGTTTCATTACGATATTTTATTTTACTAATTGGCGTGCCTTTGAGTACTGTGTAGCTGTCCTTTAATAGTAACTTGATGTTTCTTAATATTTATTTTTACATTGTTGGTACATTCGCGCACATCCGCCGTGACTTGATCATTAATCTCAAGACCTCAGTGCCATGATTGTTCGCAATACCTGAATGGAGCACAAAAACTACCAGTATTAATTTTATTGTATACGAAGGCGAGATGTCGCCTTGAAAACAAGATCAACGCCATAACCACTTAGAGTTGACCTCCTGTAGAGCTTTGAGCTGTTTGCGAAGTGTTAATTATAAGATTAAAGGCGTTTTATCTTAATTGTATTTAACGTCAATCGAAATGACAATGCATTGTGAATTGTATTATCAGAGTGAGACTGATACCTACTGAATTAATTTATTAGATGGACCAGGCTGTAAAGAGAACAATGGCTTTGGAGTCGCTGGGAACAACCCAATTATACGGTATACTTCCTTTAAATAAATGAGCTTCTATAATTTTACTGTTTTTATTAGGTTTTATATATTTTATTAGTGGTAATTTAATTGGATTGTGATTTATTCTTTATGTGTTGTATCTGTTATGTTATATTTCTGTATATTTCCTAAATAGAAATAAATAAATAATAGATAACACCCATATTATCTATTTTCATGATTCAGTTAGTTTTGCAAACTAGAACGGAATTTGGAAAACATTTACGTCATCGTCATTCTGAAATATGAACGATGAATTATTTCAGAACCATGTCACTTCACTTTTAAATAATTCTAGCAACAGGCGTTCCGGTTTTATTTTTATTAGGAGCAAATTGTTTAAAAGTTGTTGAAACAGAACAAGTTGTTTTAGCTTCCCTTGAAAAAACTGCACAATGGATTCTATTACCGTGCAAAACATAATTTACCTGTGAGTAACAAATAAGAAACGTTGTATGTGATGAAAGGTCAAGTTATTTTGGTGGTGCCACCCGAATCACTCTCCCACAAACCCATTGTAAAAACCGGTCGCAAAGAATCCGCCTTGCGTCATTTAGCCACGTGTAAACATTTTAATTAACGACATGCGGAAGACAAAAAAACATGATACCAATCGGCATTTTGATACTGGTTATCTATTCATAGATCGAATAACTACATTTGATGCGTAGAACGTCAGGTTCATAGCGTGCGTGGTGTCACTTTTTCTGAGTAATTGACGGTTTGAGTTATTGGACCTCGGCCATTGCTTACGGAGTATACTTTTCGTTTTAGCTTTTACCATGACTAAACTGAGGGATATTTGAGGTATGCATTGTAGTTAGAACCTTAGCCCACTGTTGGACATAGCGGTAGCGCCATTCGGTTCTCCGCATTCATGTAGGTACAGCACGTGCCGTACCTATATGAATATTAGTAAAATCACGTGTATCTGCTTGATAGTATTTGAAATAAATCTGAACTATACAACGTAGTGTGAATTTGAACAGATTGCTAGTTTATTTCTTTCACAAGCACGTGATAAAACACCTGTATACACATGTGAGCTCTCATAAATTTATATTCAAGTAGCAACCGGCCCCGGTTTCGCACGGGTGCAACGTAGATATCAGTATCTACGTTGCACCCGTACACCCGTACAAACAGCCCCACATCAGTGTGGGGCTGTTTCACTACTATAATATGTACAATATACTAGATATAAACCTTTCTCTTGAATCAATCTATTTATTTCTGTAAACTGCATTAAAACACGTTGCGTAGTTTAAAAGATCTAAACGTACAAACATCGGGAGCGACTTTGTTTTATACTATGTATAAAGATACACATACTACTGCTGTTTGATTAATCATTGCTTTAATTATTTAACTCCTCAATTTTTTTTTATTGTTCATAGGATTTCCACAGTCACAATTCTGAGTATCCCCTTAAAGTTTCACACAGAGCTTTCGAATAGTGCCTAACCGGTGCGGTGGGAAACTGGGGAATGTAAAAGCCATGACAATTAGTAATCATAGTGTTACAATAATCGTGGGTTACGGTAATTTTAGTGTTTATAAGAAAAATCGTACCTATTATAATAGAAGAATATCGGAATTCCCGCAACTACTCGCGGCAAAGCACTAATGCATTGTAATGATACAGTCTGTGGGCAGGATTAACCACGGTTGTGCACACCAAAACCACAAGAAGCGTTAATCCTTACTTAGAAAGCACCTGAATCGAGTTACTAGTGCTTCTTAGAAGCAAGACGCACTGTTTCACATGTTTTAATGCGTTTGTAGCTGTTTTTACTAAATAATGCATAAACTTTCGCTGACATACCTTGTGTTGAAGGCAGATAAAATATACCTACAAACATACATGACACGAAGAAAACGCTGAATGCTTATTTCTGTACCAGTCAGAGATCTGAATGCTTATTTCTGTGCGAGTCAGAATCCAGGACTCAGAATCCAACATGATCAATATCGTCACAGCTAGTGTAAAATAAATACCTACGGGTACTTTTGTGCTCAGAAAATGCGGTTTAATACGTAGGTACTTGTTACAATGAAATTAAACGATGGACTTACTAACTTATCTTAGAATAACGAGCCGTGAATAATTGATTCAATTACCATGATTACCTTTAGAAAGGAAGACTCAAGCTTCGCGGCACCTTAGTCCATTCATGTAACACTGACATTGAAAAATTAGTGTTGTTTGTGTAAAAGTAAAAAGATTCGCATCTATAGTATCGAAGTCTTTAATGAGAGTAATGCGTCTCGCTCTGTTGGCGGAAAAACAATAAATTGAGAGTAAAATTGCCATAAAACGCTCAGTAGCAGCAATCATAGTCATTTTGTTACAGATTACGATCGAAGCACGGACTGGCTAAGAGGCCCCTAACTAGGTGGTCACGGGTTACCTGTATGACATACTGTGGTGTACCTATCTCAATGGAATAGGGATTGTTCATTTTGTGGGTACGCATCAAAATAGCCGTTTAGTGGTCTAACGATATATTTATTCTGACAAAGGTACTTTTATACTTTAAGTAATGACAATACTTAATTCTAATGCTAAAGAGCCTTGTGTGTATTGTGATAAAACTTACTTGTTGTGTTTTGTGCACTCGGTAGTGCACAAAATAAAACAAGAGAAGGAGAAAGACACAGATTAATAATTAGGCTCCTTGAACTTATAATTAAAAAATTCAAATCAGGTTTTCCATAACGTGGCCCTCCGGGATGGGGTCCTAAGTTACCCTTAAAACTTTCAGAATAAATAATATCTACTCATACAAAAAGTCATAAGAGTTTCTCTTTGCCGAGTCACTTTTGATAGCATGATGACAGTTGATGATAATTGTAAACTGTCTCCAAAGTGAGGGAACCGGAATACCAAGTACGAGGCGGCAGGTTTTCAACTAGTCGTATAGAGTCGGGGATTTCTCCTTCCACCACTTTTCACGATCGTAAGCTGACGTTACTATCACTTAGTTACTTGATCGCTACAGTAACGGTGCACAGTTCTTCTGGGGCAGATTTTATATCGACAATATTTTCTTTGCTGCAGATGTCCTTGAAAACTTGACGCGGGCTTTTAGCGAAATCGGAAGGTTCTGAGAGAGATCTGTTCTGTCGTGACGCGAATACCTACTGTATTATGCGCATCTACAAAGCACTGTTGGGCATTGCGTCAGTGTCACGATGCAATCCGGACCTGTCTGTGCTAATCTGGTGCTAATTTAATCTGTGGTGCTAATCTAAGAAATCTTTCACATCAGCTGCTGTCAGTGGTATGATGCGTAAAATCACTGACAGTGACTGAACCCATTCAGTATTTTGAAACAGTGGACTTAAGTGCATACATGCTATTAATTTTATTCTTCGTGATAAATACGCTTTGTTTCAAAATTGCCATAAATATTCAGCCAATGCTAATGTCTTTATTTGGCATTGAAAAATTAAGATGGTCTTTGTCTGCTCGTATTTGGCACGCCACGGCTTAATCGGTACTTTGCGGATCACAATGGAGAGTGGAACTCATAATTGTTGTTTGAATGTCACATGATTATACCCAGAGATATTCAAAGACATGCCTCTATTCGGTCGGATGGAATACTTCGATGTCTAATCGTGAATCTACAAGTTCTATGCGAGCAATTATTTCCTATATTTTAATAGAATAGTCCTGTAGATGGAATTCATATTTATTTGACAAAATTATCGATGTGATTACATATAAATTGAGGCTTCCAGTATGTCTGTATATGATTGTATGAGAGAAGCAAATCTTCGGGAAGCATACGTCAAACGGAACTGCTCTGAGAAACCTCCCAATGGGTTTCACATTTACTTATATCCGATTTATTTTGAGAAATCGATGCATGTTGGTACTTCCCACGGGCCAGGCGTCGGATCCAAAGACGGATTGACAGCATGATTGGCCGTAAGTACTGCCGGCCATGCGAACTGATGTTTCCACCAATTACATGTGGCAGGCACGATGTAACCCTGGAGTGCCAATTGGGGGTTAAGTTGCAATCGTGAGGAATAGGGAAAAAAGCAATTGCAAATATGTATGTTCAATGCCAGTCTTGATAAGTTTGAAATACCTATTTAGCACGCCAGGAAGAAAAGATGGTTAATGAATTGACCGCGATTGAGATGCTCTTTTAATTTTAATGCCTTATACATTCGGGAACAATCAAATTTGGATTAGGTATTAAATATATAAAAAAATAGATCTTCTAAACAAATGTATTTATGGTCTCCGTGTAAGAAAATACTCGTTACAGTTTTATTATACTGGAAGAACAAACAATTTAAAATATCATAAATTACTCGATGAAAAACACGTGACGTGCTTCACAAACGCCAGTCCGATAGTGACTGAAAACAAATTGTGTGCATGCACCTAATTTAGGCGGTCCACAGTAGAGAATAAACAATCTACCTCTTTGTAAAAGTCACTATATAAAGATTAGTTAAGTCACCCACCTCTGACTGTTCTTACTTATGAATTAACTCGTTAAGTACTATGATTCTTAATTGCAGGCAATCAGCATCTTTTTATACAGATAAATTCCGTGGCACACCTCGTTTTAGTGACCCAGAAACAACGGTACATCTGAAATGTTAGTGAGACGATCTCAAGACCAACCCTAAGCGCACCAGTTTATTTCATTGTATGCAAATTGAAACGCCCGCCGCTACCTACAGGCTGGTTTATTGATATGCCCCAAATTTTAAAAGAATAGCGAGAAAGGCTTCGTTGTAGGATGTTGCCCTGGACTCTTGTGATATTGGATCTATCCTATAGTTCAAGTTCAAGTACAAATTACCAAAGCAGGCCGGTGATTCTGCAGTAGGAATATTTTATTTTATTACATCACAAAATACACAGATCTTTGGAAAAACAATGATACTTATTTTCTAATCCATACATCCACTAATGGACTTCCTTTATATACAGTTTATACTTATTACCGCGCGTTGCAGCGCAGTAATGAAGACGAAAAACTTTATTAAGTAAAATAAAATTTTCAGAAGTTTCAAAAAAAGTTTCCAAGTTAGCTTTATGCAGCTGACTTTACAAAGTTTTTGTTAAAAACGCGAGGAAACAGTAATGACTGTAGTAGGCTACATTATTTACATGGCATTGTAGTAGCCCCGCCTTCGAAGCGAGGGGTCCTGGGCTCTATTCCCAGCCATGACACACTGTGTGGTGAACATGAAATTTGTTCTCTGGTTTTGGGTGTTTGTCTTGTTTTTCTGTGTTTGTCCATGCCATCTGTGGCACAGGGAATCCTAGTGCGAGGGTATGAGTGTGTAAACGTTTTAATATATGTACCAAGATAATAGATGATCTCATAAAGATAATTATTGAGTGTTTATTATATTCAGGCATTCACCCCTTACGGATGAAAGGGCGCGGAATGTAACGTAACACCCAAATCGTCACGGTAGCGTGTCTAGCGCCACGGCTCGGGGAAGGATTCAATTCAATTTCAGATTGATCTCTATTTACATTGTCTTCGTAGAGGTTACAACTTACGTTGCTCATCTGTGGTCCATTCAGATAAGATAAGTATGCGTAGCGAACACAACTTGATTCAAGAACTTTGTTTGATCCCATAAAAGGGGTTTCAGTTTGCTCGCATCCGTATTGGAAACCCTTAAAATCTTTAAACGTGTCCGTTGGGTCAAGCCAATGAGCATTTCTTACAACACACAAATTTCATTCACAATAAAAATTTAATTAAAATAAATATTTAATAAACATAATTTTGTTTTTATGTTGTTTGTAAAATGTTTTTCTGTGGCACCGTCACACACACGCTTTAAATATAAAATGCTTTCATAAATCAACTACTTAAAAACTATGCGTATAATTTTTGTGAAATAAAACTATACAATAATATAATAGTTATTTTATAGAGGGCTATGAGTTAGGAGATCACTAACAATTCTGATAACTAACAAGTAAATAAAATATATTAATAATAACACACGTCACGTGTGGGGGCTCAGAGTTTTCACCTACGGACGCGAGCAACTGGTTCCTCCCCTGACTAAAACCACATAGATTCGCCTCCCAACAGATCAAAACATTACACTGGGCCGAGCAGCTCGGTCAATGCAAATCACCAGAGCTCGTATTTTACACGGACTGTGGACGACGCCTAAAACGCCCAAATTACGCTACCAACTTTCGTTTGGAAATAGTGTGGAGAACTGTAGAAGTGAAAATCATTCGAATGGTCTCGTAGTTGGTAGCTCTACCTTCTGCGCTGTAGGTCCTGGGTTCCTTCCAACCCAGGGCTGTCATTTTACTATTGTATAGTATAAGTATTCTATCATATTTCCCATAGTATATGCTTTGTTTGGGACTAGATGGCACTGTGTGAAATTTCCATGATTATTTATTTACTAATCCTCATTCGGATTTGGTATCATCGTTGGCACAATGGCTCTAGAGCGTGACAACTAGCGTACATGAAGAGGCATTCGCTCAACAATTAAGACTAAGAATAGAGTATTCGCAGTACACTCCAGCCAGTATCTAGATTTAAATATTCAAAAATAAGAGACATCTGGCTATACGTATTTGGGCTCTCATTGTAGATCACTTGTAGAGTCGATGCCCTTGGTGTGTGAACATAAGAAGCTGGTGCGGAAGGTGGAGTATACTCTAACGGGACCCTCGGATTACATGTGCTTATACAATATCCGGGAAGCACAAATAAAAAGATCCTCGTACATCGAAAGTTCCGCTTCTATACATTTGATTTCTTACACTTATATCTCCCATAAGCATTCGAGAAACCACCGACCACCAATTTGTCCCTTCCAAGTCAGTGATTTTGTCATTCCCCTGGCATTTCACTAATAAAGAGCCGTCAGCGACAGTGCGACGATTCTCCAAATAGATTTACAGGTTTTACGGGTGTTGGATTCATTTGAATTTCCAACATGATGGTGCTGTTGGTTTTGAAATTAGGTAGGTACCCATTTATAGGAGTTTCGTGGCAGGTACTTCTAAGTATTACAGATAATAATTATTCCATTCTCTATGATCAAATATAAATTGGTATAGAATTCTGTAATAATAATAATATTTTTTTACTGTATCGTTTTAATATTGTTTATACCGTACATAAACAATTCTTTTTTTTTTTTTTTATGTGAATAAGTGACGGAACGAGCTTAGAGCCCACCCGATGGTAAGTGGTAACTCTCGCCCATAACAACAATAATGCGTGCGACTCAGTATGAGATCCAAATCTTTACTGAGTCGCATTCATCCTGCTGCGTCCATCACTCGAGACGGGGATGATATGTCTCATGCGCATGTGATTTCACCGGCACCGGAATTCGTTGGTATAGTGAAAAAATTAAAGAAATCCTTTTGTTATTGCTACAAGTTTCTATGAAAATATTTTATAGAAACTTCATATTTATTACCTAAAACGACTAATTCATATTATCACCTAAAATTTCAATTTATTAAAATATGTTCTGGTAAAACAATAAATAAGGAGGACTGTCTCGAGATGAAAAGAAATAATAAGAAAGGTACACTAAGCGATTAATAACTAAAATTACAGCTAATCCTTTTTACATTACGCAGTGACATGTGTTATTTGCTCGTTTGTTTTTTCAAGGAGTTCAAGAGAGGTTCATGCGACCTAAAATGTACGTACTTTTATTTTTTTTGCAAAGTAAACACAATGACATCTGTATACGAGTGTTATTATTATTTTTATTATAGCAGTAACCACGCCAGGCCTGGATTTATCCGAATTATTGTTTCATTCGGGCCGCGTCATTAACTTAATGTCGCCAGGAAAATTATAAACCATAAAAACAAATAATTTGGTTTTATTCTTGAAAATTTTCACCAAATCACCAAATATGAACAAGAACACCTTGCAATAGGCAGCACCCGCTATACAAAACCGCTTTGGAATAAGAACTAGACCTATGGTTTTGAGGTCTGAAGAAACTGAGCAGTCTCCAGACATAAGCAACCGTCAAACCTATTACCTCTACTTAGATAGGGTACCGAAATGTCATCTATCAGTAAAATCACCAGAAAACATTACCCAAAGATTTGTATGTTTACCGCCACTCCCCATTTTCACTAACCGTGACTTTTAACTGCGGGTTACCGGCTTTAGCCCAATTTCCCAAGTGACTACTTTTTCGGAAACCGTAACGAACAGTTTAATAATTGATGCAAAAAGTGGTCAGCTGAAATTATAGGGCTATGGTAAGCTTGCTGAATATTAAACAACCTTCGCGAAAATATCTCCGTAGGGATTTCACTGACATTTTGGGAACAACCCAAAACTGTATACTATAATATTATATTTACCAGGAAAACTGATGTTTTTATAAATTAAAAACTTATATTTTGAAACATTTACACTGACTTTTATACAATTGACATCAGGATGTTGAGACCAATTTGATACTGTTACTGTTATGGTGAACATTTGTTATAGTAAATTATTATGAATTGCCGAAAAGACTCGAAAGTTGTAAGCATGTATCTTGATCGTGATGCCAGGTTTTTGGAAACAGCTAGATCTCTAGCTGAACCTTCTCTCAGGTTCAACCCGTCAACATCAAAACCTTTAGTTACATCGTAATGAATTCGTATGGCTTTGTTTATGGCACCCTATTCAATATTCGATAAATTTATACCAATGTCGAACTTTCCCAGCAACCATGTTATAAGGCGCAACGACGTATGCCACCCTTAAAATAATTTAAAAACACCTGACATTGGATTTACTTTATGCCATTGTTAGCGGAAATGAATAAGATGTCATATTTTTCTAAATTATTTCACTATTTTAAATTGGAGTTTGACTAATCAGTCAAAAATGTTTGTATAAAATTATAATAAGTGAGAGGATAATCGATTTTCCATACGGGTACCACGAAAGTCCAATCTGAAGTAGTAAATGTCACTATTTATCAAACATACAAATACTATAAGTATGATAAGCGTTTGTCACACCGATATAAATAACATTACCTGTACATTATAGGCAAGCATTGCAGAAGAAAGTAGTTCAACGGTAGCTGCTTCCTATGATTATAGATCAAGATCGGACCATGAACGAGCCCAACCGGTTATGGGTGGCCAATGTATCATTATAACTGCTGATACATGGCTGATACTAGATCAACTTTAACCGCAGAAAGAGCCAATGTCTCATTAAGCCATTTTAGCCAGCCTCTGCAAAAACATGGGCCTAATGTTAAATCAACTACTTAGTGAGCTATTGTTATTTGAATTTTTAATTGTTCACCGTTCTTGTGTGTTTTATTAATTTGTTTGTGTTCATTATAAACTACTTTTAACTGACCTACCGAGAAGGTTCTTGATTCGGCTGTTATTTCACCAAACTGTGGGACGATTTCGATTAATCATATTTTATTTGAAAATTCATTTCAAGAAAGAAAGAAGAAAGAAAAGACATTTATTTGAATACACAAAATACAGAACTTATACATACTTACAAAAAGAAAAGATGTTCCCATAGAAATTTCATAAAGAAATTTCGTCCCTTAGGTGATAAAAGTATTGGAATCGGTTTATAAGGTATTAAACCAGTCACTTGTTTAAGAAAAAAGAAATGGTGTATGCGCGAATAATTATTATCACATTATTAGTTACTGCATCACGCCATTATCCATGCTGCTATAGAAAAAAAAAATGTATTTAATAGAAAAAAAACGCGATGTTAATCGCCATACAACCACTTATTTCCAACATTGGCTGACATACATTTGGCTGAAAGCACAAAATCACGCAATAATGATTTTCATATTGTTTCAGATCGGTTGACTAGACGTTGACAAAACAGACAGCCACACATGTCCACCAACAATGATACCGGTAAGAATGAACTTTTCCTATCATAAGTACTATTATTATAAATGCTAAAGTTTATCGGCATGTATGTTTGTTACCCCTATACGCCTCAACGGATTTAGATGAAATTTGTCATGAAGGCTCATACAAATACACAAAGGCTACTTATTTTATCCCGATACACAGTGAAATCGTAAAAAACATGTCTAACAAGGTACTAGGCTTGCAATCGCCGGCTGTAAACTTAAACTAATAATAAAACAATTAAGTCAACATCTGCTCAAGGCAGCTGGTAAACAAAGGTATTTGAATCAAAAGGGGGCAAGGTAAATTTAAAAATAAACTCTGTAAACTCACAGGTTACACCCGTGCTGGGGGAAAAGTAACCATTGGGCTGCGAAATATGTAGTTAAAAATACCGTTTTTTTATAATTTTATTTTACGAAAATGTAATAACCCCTTACTCGGTGTAATGTTAGGTAATTAGCTAATTACAATGAAATGACTGAACCGATTTTCATAAAATATCTTTAAGAACTAACGCTAGAAAACCTGCTTTTAGTTTTAAAAAAAACCGCATCGAAATCAGTTCATACGTTTAACAGCTACGGTGCCACAGCGTTCAAACATATAACCCCTCTTTTGGCGTCGGGGTTAAAAATAACACCACTTTGTTTCTAAAGCGGATTAGATCTACCACACTCTCAAGTAGATCCTACTTTTTGTATCTAAAAGGGGGCAAAGTAAACTTAAAAATAAACTCCGTAAACTCGCAGATTACCCTGCTTAGGAGAAAGTAAACCTTTATACTACTGGTTGTGCTTCTACTCGTAAATACGTTGTTTACAATACCGGTATAAAAGTTTTTTTATTCCACCGTGCTGGTGTAAGGTTGGATTTGACCCACCACGCTCTTATAAAGTACTTGCATTACAATTATGTGAAGCTCCTAAAGTATTTTATAATAAATGTTTTGGATTACATTGTTGTTCAAATATTCGCTGAACGAGTGGCATGACGAGCTTTACTTAGGTATACTTCGATGGACGCAAGGTTCCAGAGGATAGGATAGCGATCTGTTTTGCCATGTTCAGTCGTGAATGGCTCATGGCACAACTTGCTTAGATGTTTTTTACAGATCATCTGGTCAAGTCAAGGCAAAAATCTTTATTTCCGTTGAATTCTTAAAAATTACTTGGAAACGTCAATTTATTTTATTTAATAAATAAATTGACTTTACCAAATAATAAAGTTAAGCAACTCTCCGTTCGGTCGATATTTGGATGGGTGACCGTTTATTGGTATTTGAAATGTAGGGTATGTAAAGGTGATGGCTATACTAGACTACACGCTTTGTAGCCTTCGGATGGCTTGAAATTTTCGACACTAGAATTGGTTAATTACACAGAAGAGCTATCTAGCTAGATTCATGATTTAGTGTATATGACACACACGCACACACTAAATCATGATCATGAACATAGCTGACTATCATCGCCATTATTGTAGCTAAATATTTGACGGCCCTTATAACTCAGTTAGTTGTAACTCTGCCGTCTGTGCTATGGGTTGTGGGTTCGATTCAAGTACCAAGTATCAATTACCAAGTATTAGTATTCGAGTACCAAGGACAAGCAGTATATTTACTTCGTGTATTTCGGAAACGGCTTCGATGAATGAAATTTTGTGTTCAGATAGGGTTTTGCTGATTAAGTTTGCCTGTATTTAAAACTGTTTGCCCGTCATAAATTTGTCATTTTATAGGGTTTGTTGAACACAACGACTGATTTAAAAAAGAATTATCAAAATCGGATCGGAAAAAGTTACACGTGGTCATAAATTATAAAAAATATATACACGTCGACGACAGAACCTCCTGCGTTTTTAGTCGGTTAAAAACCGAATTAACCAACTTCTTATCATCATTTAGCAAATAATAAAATAAAGCGAAATACTTTAAATAAACCTTTATATAAAGTCTGAAAACACTACGTTAGGGGCGTGAATTCATTTGTATGGGACAAATGGGCAAATCCTTTTTGTCAATTCTCCTAATATCAACGTAGTCTATTTAAATTGGATTAAAGGTGATTAGGAGTATTGTTCTCGTTTTGATAAAATAATAAAGTCGGCAAGCCATTCAACGCGATAACAAAGGCAATTTAATTAACATATAATATAATTTTATAAAACTGCGTAAAACTGTCTGCTCTTTTACGTTCAGTATTGCCATAAAAATACGGGCGTAATTACGACGGGGTACATTACGTGTAATCTCCCCTTCACTCTTGTTCTCATGGGCAAAGCTTGTGAGTTTAAATAAAAAATACAAAGGATGGCTTATTGAAAGGGCAGCGTGAAACAATGTTATTTATTTAAGCCGTTTAACCTCACGAACTCATTTTTGTGCAAATATGAAACTTTTAAGTACTTTTCGTAGTCCAATGCCGATTTTTATATTCCTTACTATAGATAGGTATGTGTGTTTTTGTACTTCTTTTTCAATGTTGGGTGTTCCATCGAATCAGGATACATTGTAGCAAAACTGTCCATTTGGCAATGGACAGTTTTGCTACATATTGTGTGATATTCAATCGGATCATCGATCCCGTGTCTTAAAATAAAGGGAATAACTTAAAAATATTAATATTACGATACGAAATTATCTTACCTTAATTTCAGTTTCAGTTAAACTATAATTATAATTCACTAAAACTATAATTGAGTGGTTAGTTAGATTACCGCAACTTATAATAACAATAACGTTAGTGAAGAAATGTAATTGATTTTCTCGGCATTAAAATTGATACTTTCCTTAACTGGAACCCGCACAATTGCAAAATTAAAAATGACGTTTCAAAATAATGTTACGCCCTAGCAGTGTTACGTAACGTTTCTTCGAAACAGATAGCCAAAAACGGTCTTATTACGGTCATGTTTTTCCTCAATTATGATATGGGATCATATTTAATTTAGGAAGCACTCAAACGTATATCATAAATATAATAATTGTATACCACAGATACAAAATTTTACAAAAGTAAATATGTAACCTAACAAAATATATAATCATTTATCTGCTATAACCATATATGAACCATATTCAATTAAAAACTTAAGAAATGGGTAATTAGTAAATCTTAGTATAGTGTTAATGAATACTTTGCCACAAGTTAGTTCTTTATTTTTTGTTGATAAATCTCTTTTAATACTAAACGTCTGAGAGGAAAAACAGTTCCCTAAACGATTTTTAGATCTTTGTATTTATACACAGTTTGTCAATTAAATATATTATTCTTATGAGCACCACACCAAATGTGACCCGGCCCAGAAACTAACACTCGCTTCGAAGGAATTGCGAAATCTATGTAGCGTCTATTTGTTTGTCTGGTAACATAGGCTAAGATGTAAAGCAAATGCCCGGGCAGATGGTCCCTTATGTCTCTTTGTTTGCAGATGATAGTGCGAGTGTGGTGCGAGAGCGGCGCGGGCTGGACACCGACGCATGTGCCAGTGACGCCGCAGACAACCTGCCGCGACGTGATCGAGTGTTGCCGCGAGCCCGGCGACGAGCCGTGTCTACTGCTTAGCTTGCATCCACAGCACGGAGGTACAAGAATAAAAAAAATCATATAAGTATTAGTTGGTGCGAGGGAGACGCCGCTAGCTACCCCAGAGACGAGTTGTGTTTACTGCTTAGCTTGCATCCACAGCACGGAGGTACATAATGAACCGTTTGCATATAAGTATTAGTTGGCGCGAGAGAGACGCCGCTAGCTACATCATAGTATTGCCTCGGACCCAGAGACGAGTTGTTTGCTGCTTACCTTGCATCCACAGTACGGAGGTACAGTAATGAACCATTTACATGTAAGTGATAGTTGGTGCGAGAGAGATGCCGCTAGCTAAATGGTAGTTTTGCCTGGGGCCCGGCGACGAGCAGCAGTACGAGTCGAGTAGTCTTGACGTTTTCAAGTAATTTTTAAGAAATATCCGATGTTTTTTGCAAATAAATTACTTTATCAACCACCTACCAACAGGATATTGCACCATACGGGAAATAATACCTATCCGGTTTCCACCAGTCACCAGTCCGGGGGTTGACAACAGTTGAAACAATATTTTTAACAATAAATTGCGTGGATTATTATATTTGTTTAATGCTACAATAATAAGGCCAGAATTTTTATTTATTTATATTATATCGCATAATCTTTGTATCTCGTGTGACGTCTTCGTTCAACTTAATATTGCGAAAGTAACCACGTAACAGTTAAACACAACAGCATAAAGTTACTTTCGCAAAATTCATCAAACGCTGAACCAACTTTTATTTTACGTATATCAGCATTTTATGTATTTTTACCATAGATTCTCTGTCGCAGGTGGCTTGGACACACACTCAAGAACCGACAACAAAATTTGTGTTCATTACAAATTATTTTTCCAGAATAGGAATAGGAGCCGTAGGCTATTTCTAGACTAAGCCTACTCTGACTTACATCAACGTTTAAAATTCGAAACAAAAACGTTTCATATTGGATGGCTATATATAACAACAAGTATTAGTAGACCAATACTTTGCAGATCAAGTTAAGACAGTTACTTATTTATCAGCAAACAAAAAGATATATTTTAGCTGATCTGAAAAGGCGTAATATTTTTTCTATTAGCGGAGATGCTGATAAATGAGTAAATATTCAATAATAGTATCGGCACATGTTTTGTCTTTCCAGATGTTTCCTTGTCACAGGCTGCACCCCAAAAGCAAGCCTCAGTTCATCACCTCACTTATCCAAAAGCGTGTTGTGAAGAGGTGACGGAACGAGCTGAACCCACTTGGTGGGAAGTGGTTACCTCCATAACAACAGCAATACAACATAGGTCCTCCCCGACCGAGCATAAGAAAACCCAAGTAGCACCCCGCTACGCCCGTCACCCGAGACGGGGATCTTACGTCTCATGCGCATGTGATTTCACCGGCGCGTACATTCATCCACCGGAACACAGCAATCCGAATGCACCGCTGCTTGGCGGCAGATTACTACGTGTGTGGAGGCAGTACTTCTCCCGGTGAACCTTGAACAAGTTCTACTGCTACTTTTTGTAGGTTACCAAAGATCAATATAAAAGTCAAATATTATAAAGATATGTTATATTGAATACAAATAAGTAAAACAACGTACTCTAGCTTTGTTATCTCTGAAATGCAACCATTGTATGCCACATTGATGATAACAATTCTAAACATCTAACCAGTTACAAACACATAAAAAGCAATATCAATAAAATCTTTTTTAGTTTAAATCAAATAGGTGAAAATTTCAAAGAAACTTATGTACTAACTTACATACGAAAGACATAACCATTGGTGGCACATTTGCTTGTGCTCGTATTTAAATTTCTTAGGCCATGAGATGAATTGGTGGATTCGAGAAGACTTTTGGTTGTCGGTTGGAGTTCATGTCATTGTATGCCAAGAACACCAAGTAAACAAACAAGGAGTAAACGACTGTAACAGAAAACAAGCGACATTTAAAAACAGTTTTAATACTTTCTACCCCTTTCTCGCCCTTAAGCATACATATCCTTTCAAATAAGATAATACTTTTTCAAATTGATTGATAATGACGGAGTATCAAAATAAAAAAATACAACAACAACAAAAATACAATTTTCCGGTTGGAGGTTAACATTTCAACCTCCAACCGGAAAAAGCACTATCTGGCAATCTGGCTGTTCAAAAATGGAAGAGGATCAATTCGGCCAAATAGTTTTTTAGGAATTTTTCGTAAAAAAAATTGTGATTATGTGACGGAACGAGCTGAGGGCCCACCTGGTGGTAAGTGGCGACCCTCGCCCATGACAACAGTAAAGCGACTCAGTATAAGATTTGGATCATCACCCGAGACGGGGATGATACGTCTCATGAGCATGTGATTTCACCGGCACCCACACCCTTCCACAGGTACACAGTAATGCGAGCACAACTGCTTGGCGGTAGATTCCAGGTGTGGCGGCAGTACCTATCCGGACGAACTTGGCACAAGTTCTACTGCTGCTATTCTTTTTTTATAATAATTCCTCCAATTTGGAAAATATTGGAAGTTGGTTCGTTTGACTTGAACTGGTAACTCTTATATTATTTTTCTGGTTATTTTCCCACGATTTTGTTCTGTAAGGTTTAAGAAGTGAGACAATACCCATTTTTCACCTTGGCGACACAATCATAAGAAACATGACCACAAATAACTACCAAAAATACCAAACACATTCTGTAAAAAAAAAAAATCAGCCTGCCCATTGCAATTACAGGCCCTTGAGGCGTAACATCCTTGTCTCGGAGTGATGGGTAATCGCAATGCGACTCAACTTATACTGTAGAGTAAGACCTGAGTCATATTTTGTTGTTTATGGGCGGCGGTGACCACTTATCATTAGGTGAGCCCTCAGATCACCAAGTCACAAATGACCCTAAAATAATTCTGTTCATACACATAATCTTTAAGGCACTATCATGAGAATGTCGACGTGACAATTGGTGAGCTCAATGCCCGGACTTGTTGATAATTTCGTCAGTAAAGTTCTGTTCTGACTCTTGGTTTATTTTGAAAGTCTTTTATCGGAAAACAATGGCGGCATCAAGCTCATCTCGTGGCACTTATGTCTGGGGTATTGAGGGTCTACCTAACCCTTTGAGAAAAAAGCTTCAATGTATCAAGTTGATTCATCCCGAACTGCCGTCAAATTATCCAAGCCTGTGTGAAAAAATTAGGAACATTATCTCACCAGATATCCCCACCATGAGCACTCCTCCAACGAAGACCGAGACGCTGAAGAATATAATTGCTATTGCAAGCATCAGCACGAGATGAATCATCGAGTAGATAATGTAGGTTTTCACAAGGACAGGTTTATTCTGAAACAATACTACTTATAGTCCTCAATTGAATTAATGTTTTATATGGTGAATGGTAATGAGCTGATCTTCAAACGCCTGAACAGATGTTCATAAATCATTGAAGAACTATCTCGATGACGTTAGGTTTCAAACAGAAAAACCGCATCAAAATCAATCCATTCGTTTGGGAGCTACGAAACACACTACAAACTAACACATTTACGTTTGGGGTGAAAAATTTGTTTTTAAAGAAACATAAAGTAACCAAGCTCTTAGCTATAATTTATGGACATCTGTTCAAGCGTTTGATGTTTATCAGTGCTACCTTTACCTCAAGTCGAGGGTTTTTACATTTTCGTTACTTTTATTCACACAGTAACAGCACACGGGCACACATATGAACCACGGGAAAAGGAAAAATTACAAACTCAATATTTTCTTATCTTACAGTTATTTGAAAGATTTATCATGTTTACGTTACCACGATAGTGTAATCACAAAATTAAAAAGTGACCCATTGAGGCTCCGCCTAACTCTTCAGTGAACAAGGAATGAAAAATGAATTAGAAATAATATTTTTTGAACATAAAGCTGTGTAAGTTGCTTTTGCAAGTAAGATGACTTCAGACACAAAATTTGTCTATATGAAAAAGGTACGAAACTATAACATCGATTAATATCGCACTTTCTACTTACCGTTCTGGCAACGCTGGTATGTGTTCCAGCAGAATGTGTTAAAAGGGGAATTCCTTCGTCATCAGTTCAGTTTACGAAGTACATGATTTAATCTGTGTTTGTTTTTATAATCTTTATTTATTACGGAATGTTTGATGCTCTGGTACAAAAAAAAAACTCTACACTACTACCTACAGATTTATATTTCTAAAAATAGGTACACTCAGAACACAATATTATATAAGTTGTAATGGCAAGTTTTATATATTCTAATACCATTATGAAAAAATATCTGTTCTAGGGAAAAGAAGGTGGGACCAAATTTGTAGCAATTATGATTTAATTTTGGTTACCATAAATCACCATCTCTCGTTGTGAAATTAAAAACAAACGAGTTAGGTATTCAATACATAAATCCTATATAGGTATTGATTTCTATTTCAAAGATCCTATTTCGGGTCATAACCGAGAAATATCAACCCTAGCAAAAAAAATGAGTACCTATCGAAATTGTAGGAAATTCAATTTCTAACAACTTTGGTCACTACCATTTAGTGAATTTTTAATGTTTAAAAATTCACTCTCAAATTGAATATGGCGGATGAATCAATGGGGTGCTAATACTGAAAACCAAAATATAGACTGCCAGTGACCCCCCTTCCGATTTGCGAAGGAAAATCGCTTCATTTTTTTCCGGGTTCATTCGACTGGACTAGCCGCAACAATGTCAAAGTCAAAATTCTTTATTTCCATAGAATTCTTCAAAAAATACTTTCAAGTCGTTTTTAAAATAAAATTCAAGACAATGCCTTTTTTATATTGTATAGATATAATTAATATTATTGTTATGAGTTCAAATATCACCTACTCGAGTCGAGTTACTGGAAGCGATGACGGACGGTATATTACAGAGGGTATACCTACTCTCGTATGAATGAAGTCTTTATGTGTTCTAAGAACTTGTAGGTAAAGTACTTCATTGGGCAGCGACAAAAATCATTCCATGTCCTTCTCGAGCTTTGAGAGCTTATGGTACGAACGTTGAAAGTCTTTGTTGAATTCAGCATTTTTTTTAGCATGAAAAATGCATGTGCGAATTAATATCACGTTCTGTCTTGAAGCGCTGGAATGTCGCCATCTTGAAACCATTTTTTCGGAACTACTCCGAAGCCATCCCCTGATCCGCCAACCTCCTTTACCTCCATTGTCGTGGTACACGGCGCCAATCCTACTACACTTTCATATAATTATGTAAATTTTAAATTGTAATGTAATGGTAAATTATCTACTAAAACGGTCTACAGTTTACAAATCTATAAAAATGTACTAAAACTAAATATATAAAAAAAATACTCGAATAAATTGGTTACTGTACAGTCACTTAAATAAATTAGTCAGTACAGATGAAAATAATATTAAATAAATTATTCAATGAATTCATTATGAAATTAATAATTCATTTCATATTATTTTCACAAAAAAATCGCAATACCGAACTAAAAATTCGCGAACTACTTTAAATTGGTATAATATTAACACGATCCTCGACAATAAGTACAGATGAAAATAATATGAAATGAATAATTCAATATGTTTTTATTTAAAGCAATTAAAATTTATGGCAGTTCGCGAATTTTTAGTTCGGTGCAAATCACAATATAATCTAATAGTTGTATGAATTCCTTAATTAAATACCCACGTAAGTTTTACATATTGTGTCTAGTCTGGCTTTATAAGTTTTACGCACCTTCTTAGATACTATTGGTCTACGCTGCAGTGGTAATTGCTTTACTTTTTTCAGTAGGCGCTCAATAAACTTACCGAATAATTTATAGGATTATTATAAGGTGTTAAACTTGTGTACTTTGAAGATCGTCCATACCTTAGTCTATAAATAGTACTAGTAGTTGTACGTTAAAATGGTAAGCGTATTTGGACGACCAGTATATTTATTGGTAAGAACTTTAAATCCCAAGCCCCCCGTGGTCCGTCAGTTTATTTTCGGGGTCAATGATTGCCTACTGCCGCGAAGGTATGACTACTTCTTTGTAAGTTTAATTTGCGCGTATACATGTCAACACCCATTTTCAGGTCCGAAAACAGGCTATTGTCTGATAGATTAATCCATTAAGCCATAATACTGAAAAGGAAATTAATTTCACTTCTATGTGTTGAATTCAAAATACTAAATTATTACTTTATCTTGATTTCTCTATTTTCGTAAAGATACTGATTTACATTTTTTGTTTCAGTACATGTATTGCGAGATCCGGAGCTACCACTGGAATTAGCCTCAGCTCTTGGCCCAGATGTCCAGTTTGTACTCAAGTACATAGACGTCGTAGGTGAGTTATCAAAGGGTTACCAGCTCTTAAATACTCGTTTGTTTAAACTAGGTGGAAGTTATACTTATTAGAAAATAATAAGTATAATGCAATTCAATTCAATATATAATTCGAGAAAGTTTCACTTTACCGAATAATACTTATTATTATTATATATAATAACAAAGTGATGTTTTCTCGATCTTTTTTAGAACAATTTCATTTTGCGAAAGCTAGTATCATTGTCAGCACAAAAAGTATTCTAAAGTAACGAATTGGCTATATAGGCCTAAGTATTATTTATTCAACATTCTGAAAAAAAAAAAAACCGTAGTCTGGCTCTTAGCTAATCTTAGCTCTATATTCACCCGCCTTGCTTACGTTTATTTAATTGTTACGTAACAAGCGAATGGAAACATCTAGGTTCTTCTTTAACATTATCTTAGCTTGTTTTTATTATATTTAGATGGGCTTACTTTTGACTAAATCACGTCTGCGGGAAAGAGATTATAAGGGTCGATTTGCAATCAAATTCCTATGTAGAAGAAATTAATATTTACTTTTCATATGCAAGCTTCACCACGAATACTTCAGCAGGCTTTGTAATGGTTAGCATTGTTATTTTCTGGCGACGATGACGTTGATAATCGACTCATTATCGTCAGGACGATCGTTCACAGATGCAGGATAAAAACGATCGATTTTCGCATGAATAGAGAGACTTGCTGATTGATGGGCGGATAGAGATTAATGGTTTGGAGCACTCCTTCCAATTCGGACAACCGACAAAGCATTGTTTAGTTTTCTTGCAAAGCTCCAAGTTTGATAAAATAGGTTGCCGGTCCTCTATCCTGGCAATACCAACTAAGCTTCTGTATAACCATTTATTGACTGATGTCTTAGCTCGGTCTGTATTAGTCTTGTTTTCTCCGCTGTAGGTCGTGGGTTTGATTTCCACCCAAGATAAGCATTTATGTGACGAGCATTGATGTTTGTTCTGTGTCAGGGTGCTAATTTATTGCATATGCAAGTGTTTACAAAAAAAGAAATATATTTTGAAAAGATTTTCGCGATGTTTTCTCCCTACTCGCGTACGAGCAGGTTGTGGAATTCTTCTGAATTCTTATGAACTTTCTTCTGTTTTCCAAAGTACTCGTAAAAGGTTTACCAGTGTAAAACATTTCCAATATTTAGTATAGATAATACAGATACATTAGAGCGTAATGACAGATATTTATTCACAAGACAACAGCGTCTTATTATAAAACAATGACGCTCCAGCCAATTTTAAGCTCTGAAGTAAAGTGGATTACTGTCGGATGCGCGGTCGTTGAATTATCAATTATTAAGACTCCGACTTGTCACTCGGAAAGTTTGTCGATATCATATATTTTGTTTCAGACAATATCTATCAGTTCCAATGCCAATCCGTATAAGTATTTATCTTAGAACATGATGGAAATATAATTAATGAAAAGTAATGATTGTGCAAAAACCTAATTTGTGATCTGGCGCTAAGACCAAAGTCAAGTCAAATCTAGATTCTCAATATACTTTCCGTTGATTCTGAACTGATATTAATAACTGATATTTTTAGTATTTTTAATCTTTGCATGTTCATTTACAACAAACAATGTTAAATGCCTAAAGCTAGGATATACATAGAATACTAAAATTGAGACATTTTTATTACAAAGCCCTCAAAAAAAACTAACCCCACACTAAAATAGTAATTTTTTTCCTTTGTTAATATGAGTGGACATCTCTGAAATCCGTTTCCGTTTGTATCACAGCCATCCGAAGTCCTCTGACATAGCGTATCAACTAAGCCCAATGAAGATTGAAGTTACGCGTGGTTGTGACAATGATACCATTTGAACAAAATACTACGTTTACGTTATCATTAAGGCCACAATCACAGATAGTTTAATAGTAACTAAGAAACCTCAATCAAGAAGTTATGCACACAGAAAGAAATCACGCACACATACGCATTATTCACCTGTTGTAGCCATCGTCGTATTGAGAGGCTTTGCGCGCGCGCAGGTTGTAAGTTCTCCCACTATACGAAGGCTTTATATCGCTGTCTTTGTCGCCGCCGCTCGGTCAGAACGAGACGGTAGAAATATGGCGTCGGTAAAGCAGTTTGCCGACTGTTGCGCCAACCGGCCTGGATCAACGGTCTCCTAGCACATAGCGGACCTAACTTAGTTTTAAGTAAACTCCGTCGCGCAACGTTTGTTGTAACGTTTCTTAGTTTTTATTTAGGCAAGCCTGTTCTAAACACGTCAAATTTTGAATTGGGGAAGCGTTGGTGTAAGTTTTGTGCTGTGATATACACGTTGGAAGTGCTGTGTGCCGGTGATATGATGGTTATACAGCTTTCGTCCGAGTGAATGCCTAAATCACGCCGCACCTCAGTGCTATGTAGGTTCGTTAAAAAGTGCCAGTGCAAAGTTTGAATTTATAGTGAAATTTAAAGGTTCTTACCTTTAAATCTGTGTTATAGTGTATCTGTGCTTGTCTGGCTAACGGATTGGGAAATATACTTCGGAGTAAAAAAGGGTATGTGCTCAGATCAGAATAACTTTCTATTAGGTAGTTATATAAAAACGATTTGTAATAACGGTACATACTAGTATGTACGTATCTGTAACTTCATTTGAGAAGTTTTTTGACCCCTACTGTGTATCTATTCATAGAAATTATTTTTAAATCTTAATTAATTTATTATGGATGTTATAAAGGTTTCAAATTTCAATTTAATTAATTCTCAACCGAAATTCGTAAACAGTTTACAACTATTTTTCCTGTCTGCCGCATATTATTCTCTATTTACAAGAGTAGATTCTTCTCATATATAAATCTGCCGTATAAAATTATGATAAAATAATAAATTACCTTTTTGGGTTTGAAGAATAAATTCAAGGTCAATACTAAAGTTACTGATTATGTCTCTCGGACTTTGTGGTTTCATTAATTTGATTTTAATACAAACGCCTATGGTAGTCTAAACTGGTTTGTCTATTTTATATAAATTTTGGTAAAGTGCCTTACAGAGACCATATTTTTTAATTACATTATTTATATACACATTTTTTTGATCGCTTCTAAAATACTGAAAGTATTTTATACATTTTATTACAGGGTTTCACGTATGGAAAGTTATTACTCTTTCCATTACCCTAGCTTATTATGTGAGCATTATAAAAAATAAGCTTCGTTGATAGAAAATGTAGCTTTTTATATAATATGGTAAACAAGATGAAATTCAGCGCAAATACTATACGCTATCAAACTACCTGCGTCGAATAAAAGACTTCAACGCGCTACATACATAATTATACGAGTGCTACGCTCTTAAGATTTAAATTATTTAATTAAAGAAAACTTAGTTTCTACCGCAATCCAGTCCTTCGTATATAGGTTCGAAGGAGGTGTAGCCGCAGCATATGAGACTGGCTAAATGCTGAAATCGTTAATTGAACATTGAAGTGTATAGAATAACTATATACTGAAATTTCCGCACGGAGGTGAGCCATCTTCAAATGAGGTTTGGTCTGCTTTTAAATTTAGAACGCATATTTTGACTTGAATTAGTTATTGTCACATATTGACATATTACTAAACTTTAAAAGTAGTTCTCATAGTACCGTGCTATAAGCATAGCATTTTTTTTGGGTCTAGATAGCGCTGTGTAACCAAGAATACTAATTAATATTTATTTAAAATAATTACGCACCATAATTTAATGGTGCGTAATTATTCAAGGCCACTGCTAACGTTTTTCCAGGATTCAAGGCTTAATTTAATTTAAACATAAACCTGTGTGTGATGAAATAAAAATAAAGCTAAATATATTATGATTAACCTATTTTTTTAATTTGTTGAGCCCTCTTATCTATATCAGGTCTAATTCTTTCAAAAACACTTTAAGTATAATTTTTTTAAGGTATCTTCACTTAAAATTTCACGCTTCTACTTTCAATGGTTTTGAAAATAAAACTCTTTTTTCGGTTCTCACCAGAACTCTATTGGACGCCTTAAGCATTGAATTACCAGAATTCAATGCTTATGGCGACTTAAGCATTGAAATACCAGAAGAATATATTATCAAAATTAAGTCTAGTTCAAGTTGTGGTGGTCTGTCATTTAAACAATCAGGACTTTTTTACGTGTTCACTAAGAGCTATCTACAAATCCAAGTATAACCACTAAATAAACCATCAGCTTTTCCGTAACATTCACTATCCAAAGCAGCCAGTCATATCTTTGCCGATTCGGAACTGGTTCCTCTGATCACGGTCGGCTTTCACGAGATTCCTCACGGCAAGTATGAACTGTGACGTCGTTTACTACACCAAATTGACCTCTTTCGCACTTTGCGTGGGATGATTCTTTCAACCTCTATTCCATATGGCTTCAGTAAGTCTCGACGCCATATCTACCTGTATTTTTAACCGACTTCAAAAAAGGAGGCTATCAATTCGACATGTATGTGATATTATTGGAAATGTAATATATTCACATGTGATAATCTATTAGGGCTTTTAGAACAAATATATTACTAATATTTATTGGCGTATTTATTACATTTGTATGCATGTTTGTCTACGCATTTCTTCGAAATTATTAATCGGATTGTGACCATTACGTGTAAGTGTGATATTGATTCGTGAATAAATCAAAAATTGTTTTTAACCAATCTCTTGTATCACGTATGTTCTTCAAAGGGCACACACTAAAAAACAATTTTGGTAATTGGGCCCTTAGGGCGTCCAATATACCTAAACCTGAAGAAATGTATTTATTTAATAAGTTGTGCCTATTTTTTATGAGGTAAAATAAGTCAAAAGTATAATACCTATTAATAATTCGCTCAAATTTTAATACTTTTTACAGGAAACTTATATAAATGTACTTTGTATTCCCTTTAAAAATTCTTACACAACTTATTATAAAAGACTAAAAGAATATTTCTTTTCTATCAAGCTTCGACAAAATGGTAAACAAAAAGAGATTTAATCTGCTCAAGGCACTTTGAGGGGTTCAAGAATGATAATAATCGTAAACCAAAACACTTTCAATTTTACAGAAGCATAGCCCTAGAAGACGTGCCTGGCAGTATTTCATATTCTGTGATACCGGTAACGGGATCGCCTGTTACCTGTTTTAATTAAAAAAATCTTTGGAATGCGTTTAAAGCGCTTTTTGTTAAGAAGCCTCTTAAAGGCACGAGATTATACTAAAATTTATTAAATTTTAATAGACGTTCACTTATCTTATCTTTTACTTTGGAAAAATTTTAAGTGGAACTTTAAGAACAAGCATTTAATTTAAATAACATACTGTAATGACTTTAATCTTAACAGACTTTTTAAAAATATTTTGATAATATCATGGAATAGAATTAAGAAAAAGGTTAATAGAATGTTGAGAAGGGAAGTTTTATAAAACGTTGCACGACTACAGCTAGGAAGAATGTTATGTTAACATTTAAAGGCAACGTTAACTTTTTATAAATGATCGCGACAGAACACATTTTAAATATGGATATAGCTAACTCATACATATTTATAAAGTTTAAAACATTATTGGACTCTTAGGTAGAGTAGACTACTTAATAAATAACACCATAAAATTAGAACATTAATTGTCTTCTTAAACAGATCATATAGGAGAGGTTACACTGTGTGATTCTTAGTTTACATTCATGCATTCCAAATACACGCAGTGATACGCTGCAAATTATCACGGAAGGCATCAGTTTCGCTTCGGTCAATTTAGTCGGATAAGCTGCAGACGTGCTTTATAATTAGTTCAAGTATACCTAGTGTGACTTTTGCATGGACTGAATAGAACGGCTACAGCACTCTATACATTTGTTAATTATATTATTGCCACCCTTTTATGGCTGGAAACGTTGGTGAAATTATGTGAAAATAATGAGATTAAAACTATCTTATAATTTCACTGTCTCCAATTGACCATAGTGTGAATCAGTTCATCATCAGTTGGCAAGTAAGTGGTAATGAGGGATGAAAATATCACTTAAGATCATTTGGAAAGTAATATATCTCTAAATGGTACTAGTAATTTCTAAAATTATAATAATAGTTAAAGGCACCAATAATTTCTAAAGGTACGATACAGTTTTCGAGACAATTATTTACTCGAACACGCGTAAAGCTATAGCAGTTCCAATAATTTTGCAAAACTACTTCTAGCAGCGAAATAAAACGTTTGTAAATTCTAGTTTTTATTTCAAAGTATGTCATGTTTAAAAATGTCGTAAGCATGCCTAAAAATGAGAGTGCTTTCCTGCCAAGTACGATAAGATAAAACCCGCATAAAGTGATCTGGCGTTCTTTATTCGCTTTGAGCTTGGAAAAAAGTCTCCCACACAATTCCTCTCACGTGCTATTGTGAATTGTTTAAGTTATCTAACGCAAACGTTTAATTGTAGTGTCCTCATTGTCATTGCTATCTGGAATCTTACGACAATGCCTTCGGTATGCCTTCTTAAGTATAGACTTGGAGTTCTCGACGGTAGTAGTTACTTGGCGTGTTTTTTTTTGAATTTTATGCATATTTTCAGATATCACAAAAGTACGTCGACTTCAGGTCTATACTTCAAGTACCATGGCGCCTAATTCGGACCGCCGGCGCTAATACGATACGATTGCAAGAGTATTTGCTGAATGCAATACTAAATTAGATTGCCGATTCACTGGTATACAATCACTGGAATGCGTGCGATCTTCTGCGCGCTATGGGGAGGCCTACAGCCGCATTAGGCTACGCAAGAGCTCAGATCGCATCGCTAGATAGATTGAATTGGGTGGAGTGAGTAAAAGCAGTATTTACAGGAAACGCCTGGACTGGTGCTTGTCGAATGAGTTGGATATTAATGGAGAATATTCCTCTTTGGCTTGCGAAAGGAAATCGTTTTACATTAAAATTTATAAACGTAAATTTACAATGAAAACTGAAAATAACACAATGAAGAATAAATTGAATCTGATTCTGAAGCCACCTGGAAACGTGTTGTCCCTTCGCCTTTGGTAGCTAGCCAGGTGAGCATTATAAAAATGCCTAATCACCGTGATATTATGTTTTCTTCACGGGAAACTCAACCTCAAATGGATTCGGACTCACGGTTGCAAGCATTAGAGCTTACCTCTTCGAAGACTATTAAAGCTACGTAGCAATTTCGAATGTAGTCTGACACTATGGAGTTGGAACTAAAGATATGCTTTGATTACCACTCATCTCCTTTTTAAATCCTATTGCAAGGTCATAGGCCTACTTTTGCTACGCAAGTTTGTGTACTAATTTTGGTATTTATTAATTCTGGTAGCTTAACAAGAATTAGTAGAATTAGTAGTGAAAACAAAAATGTCTTCCTTCACCGTTTTGTGAACAATTAGCTCGTCAGGTCCAGATTTGACCCAGCCAACTTTGGATTAGAAGTCTGGGCCCGTCCTTACTAGCCACCGCGTATTGGATTAGCTGCACCAGCTGTTGTACCCATTGATGTATTTCCAAGTGGTGCTATTCGTTGTATGTGGGATGTAACATTTGCTTCGTGTGAACTAAATTCGATTCGCATCTACTTACGTTCCTACGCCGTGTTTAGAATTACAATTCAGTAAACAGAGGTGCAAAATGGCTTATCTCTTCAAATGCCACAGCGTACACGAAAATAGCACTCTCAATTTATTTGGCTAACCTATTTTGTAGGAAAATGTACCGATCATGAACATCTAACAATAGGCAGAATATGATTGGATTTACTGATACCTTACCCTGTGTATATTTTGTGTGTCTATGTTACAATTTAATTTGGTAGGGTACATCCAAAGAACATTATTATATTATAATTTTACTTCTCATTTGTAAACATTTTTTTTACTATAAAATAATTTATTACCTACAAAATTAACAGAATAAATAGTATTTAATTAATAATAGTATTATACAATAGTATAAACTCCACTTCATTTATTTACATTTTTCACTACTTTTATTATTATTTATTGGTCTTACGATAGTTCAATTTGTATTTTTACTTGTACTCTGTAAGTTTTGCAAATAAGGTTAATAATTCAATTATAATAATTAATTCTGAAATTGAAGTATAAATTAAATGCAGGCTTTTATTACCAAGAAGGTTGCTATACTACTACATGTCACGTGATATGAAGCCTCTAATTCAATGGTTGAGACCACCCAGGCTGAGCCAGGATTGAGAAATATTATTATTGGTAATCGTGTTCGAATTTCCTTCAGTGGGGTTCAATTGCTCGCGTGGGAACTAGGTGAGAATCTTCTACTATGCGTACCCCCTGGGTGATGCCAACGGAGCAACTAAAAGTATCAGTAGAACATGTGTTAAGTTGGTCGCGTAAAGCATTAACATAAGTCTGTATTGAACCTACGGATAACTGGCACCCCAAAAATTTTGGCTTATCTGTAATCATATTCAAAATTTCCAATTTCCTAGATCAAAATCACAAAAAAATTACCATAATGAATGTTTCCCGCAACAAGTAATGATCAATTTCTTTAGAGGCTACTCTTAGATGCCTGCTCAAACCTGTTCTGAAGTGGATCAAGCGGTCCCATAAAATTAATAAGGTCATACAGATCACCCATAAATTTATATAGCACAATATCATGGGATTAAGGGGTTGCTGGCGTTGCGTGGATCTTCGTTATTTACAACTTGGGATGGCTATTTAATTAGGATTATTCAGTAAGTTAGCTCTGAACGCGACTTTGCTCCCGTGGTTTTGTTGTAAAAGTAACCTTATTATGCGTTATGGGATGTCATCATTGACTTTGCTGAAATTTCGATAAATGGTTTAGCAATTTTGATGTTTTTAATTTGGAAGATTAGATTCCTCCGAACTATGTTTGTCACTTGTAAGTAACACGAACGAAGCATTCAGTACATAACTATTATCCAAACTTGCATACTTTGGAATCTATAATATTGGTGAGACAATTGGTGGTAAAAGCAAGAAAAAAACTTAAAAAATACAAATATAATTTGCGATACATACATACAAAAAAAGTTTCTTCGTATTTTGTATACTATGAAATTGTAATCCAATCTTTGCTTGTACTGCTACGTGATTTCTTCACCAATTTAATTTTAAATCACTTTTAATGATCGTTTTCCTTTTAAATGATCTTCAAAAGTGGTAAACTTTGACAGTTCATTTGATTTTTAAATGACTTGATGTCACTTATCTCATTCACCAGTCACAGTGTAGCAGAAAAAGCCAGTAACTCTATGAGACAGAACCTTACCTGGAAATAACGTATAACTTTGTGTGAAAAAAATTCGACCACTTATTTTAATTCCTTTTTCTAGAAATGGGTTCAAAGAATAATAATTGATCCCTCGTCAGGCAAACTCGTCAGTCGAGAGACCTTTAAATGTGTTTGACCACTGGAACAGACGCGTGCCTATGACAAACACCTGCATTTTTTTATTATGTACATAATTACATAGAACATTCTCGTACTCATTATATCTTTTAAAATGTAAGTGCAATATACATGAAACATTAGTTTTGCCATATGAGGCAGACTAAGAAACATAGAAGTAGGCACATGCAAGTAGGATTTTTTTTGTTTAGTTCCTATTACTAATTATTATAAGGACTTACATGGGCAAGGCAAAAGATAAAGCAAAGAAGACTTATTTTTATTTATTTGTACATGAAGCACACGAACATACGAAGAAGTAAACGCGTAATTTTATCCTCAAACGAGCATTAGTCTATCAGGCCCTTTTGTTCTCACTGCTGGGATATAGGCTCACTCTCGACAAGTGAGAGTGAGTACGCTTTTGTGTATCACGGGAGATTCCATTGATGGATGCCTAATCTAGATTGGCAGATGGCAATGCCTTTTTATTTTTGATCTATGGACATACTATTTTTATCAATTTATTTGACGCCGACTTTTATTTTGGTTTTTAGCTTGAAAATAATTAAGTGCGCACTACCACGTTCTCAAAACTGTGATACGAACAGTTTTGTTCATTATTATACATCTCTTCGGTGAGTATATTGTAGTTTATAGTCAATATAAAGTTATAAACAACAGTTTTTCGATGGGTTCACGGTACCTGAGTCACGTAGGAGCTCACACGCGACCGAAATGCCAAATGATCTGCAGGTGCAAATGTTGCGGGTAGTTTACTTTCAATTGTTTGCGCCGTGACACGATTCGAGGGGTAATTTTTATGTTTGTTTTGTGGCGTTGCTTAGCAACCATAACGCATTATACTCCATTGTTCCTTGCTAGTGACGAGTAATATGCTGTTAGTACATTTTTGATGTTGATACTTTGTGCAGGTTGCTCTTTCATCATAATATTTTTATTGCGATAGAAGGAGATATATGGAAACCTCATGGCATGTAATATACTGGTTCTCAGTGAATTTTCATCTCGCGGAGGTGTCGTAACATTTCTTCACCTGTTCACAACCAACCGGCTTATCGCGATAAGCTTTTATTGGCTACGCTCATTGTACTCGCACTACACAATTTCAAATGGCATTAGTTTAGCTGGGTGATTTGACCTTGTATGCTTTGTTTTATAGCAGTCAAGACAGAAACGCACAAGTTGCGTGTTCATATCCCGTATGTGTAGAATATTTGAGGTGAATTTAAATTTAAGGATGAGATTTCCCCGAAGTAATAACTGTGATTGGATATACCCAAGACATAAAGACAATGACAATAGAGATATGGGTTTATATTGGTGCTGAATCTTTCGCTGTCAGACCAATCTCAAAACATACTTAACGGCATCCATTTCTTTCATTCTATTTGACTGTCTAAGATTTTAGTTTACTTTGGTGCCAACAGAACCAATCCTACATTCTATTACTATGTTTTTTCCTGCTTCTAATTATGTATAAGTACACTTATAGGCTTGCGAAAGAAATTGCAAAATTTTCGTGGAAAAGTATATCCAAACCATTGAGTTGAGTAAGCGAAATTCCGACAAAAACGATTTTATGCAATTATGCCAAAGTTGTCGGAGAGTTATTACTAAACCGAGATCGCGGTCACGCCGGCCGGTAAAGCTTCCTGCAGACTATTAAACTATAAGGGACTCATTTGAAAATTGAATAATCTTTTTTTAGTGGTATTATATAATGGAACGAGTAGGTACAACCCATCTGGTGTTAAGTGGTCGTCGTATTTTTGTAGGCGGCCGTAGAAGCCGTACTAAAGTATAATAAGACCCAATTCACGTTGTGCCCCTTACTCTGATACGAGAATGTTACGCCTCTAGTCAACTTAAATGTCATCAAAATCCACACACAGCAAAGCAAGTGCATCACAGCTTGCCGCCGGATTTCCAGATGCAGTGGCAGTACTTCTACGATTTGGCACAAGTTCTACTGCTACTTTGGGTTGTTCTTCTCGCACTATCCGGATTTATATTCAATATGGCCTCACATCTCAGATGGTAGTAGCTCTGCCTTCAGCGTATTATGTCTTGCGCCAGTTCAATTCTCACCCAGATCAGACATTTGTGTGACGAACATATATATTTGTTCTGTGTCTGTTTATATGTATGTAGGTATTTACAAAAAATAATATAAAAATAATATTTACAAAAAATAATATGTATTGTATATATAATATGTATTGTATCAATAATCTGGTTCCCATAGAACAAGTTATGCTTAGTTTGGGACTAAATGGTACGGTGAAATGTCAATAAGTATTTATTTATTTAAAAGCTCTACCAATTTTCGGGCAGGTATTCTGTGTGCACGAGACCTTACGTTCAGGAATTGTTCCAGTCACGAGTTCCGCGCCTTATTTCGTCTCGCCAAAGTTTCGCCTTTTTGCCCTTTTGCAAAAGGTTATTTTTGAGGACACAAATACAACTATGCTATCCCGAGCTCTCAGTGACCCCTTCCTCTTTTAATATAATGAAATCTTTCACAAATTCATTGAAGAATGTTCGTTCGCGAAGCTGTCTTTTATATATGGCATATCTGTATATCTATAAAAAAAAACAAATGCTGTTAGTTAGTCCCACTAAAAACTTGAAAACAGCTGGACCGATTTCCCGTGAATTTGACAATTTTCACAAAAAAAAAAAAGCTTTTACGTGAGAGATGCTAATATAGTAGGTTTCTAAACTTACATGCGAGTTACTAGCATAATGCGATGGCATGAAAGATACAAGCAGCTGTGATAATCCGCTATTTAAAACTAGTCAGTACATTTATGTGCAAAGGATGCGCCAAGCAATAGACGAGGCAGTAATGGTCTTTATAATTACCACAAACTCGTCTGGTCATAGCCTTAGAAACACCTATTAAAGATATCATTTAAAAACAGACATGTAGACATTTTGAATAAATAAATTAATGTTTCTTGGTGTTGCTAGAGTACCTTCTCAATAAAACCCTACAAATGGACAGGTTATTTTTACATTTGCCTAGTTTGTGGGCAAGTTTAATATACTATTTACAAGCTGTATTACCCGCGGTTGGACATCCTACGGGAATACTTCACTTTTTTGAGATAAAAAGTTGCCTGTGTTAATTCTTATAAATAAATAGAGTATTAGCTACCTTTACAAAAAAATTCATCCAAATTCGTTCAGCTATTGTGGCGTCAAGGAGTATTATATTATGTTCAACGTAATCCATCCATCTCTGTTAACCTATAAACTTTTTATTTCCATCAAAATCTTCATTTCTTGCGCAAATAAAATTTAGGTACCCAATAGTCTTTATTTTTTTTTATAAATTTTGCTAAACGAAATAAAAATAATAAAATAATATATTATATTATATTAAATCGTCTAAAAATAAATTATAAATCTTTAAACCCAATTTAAATTTAAATTTATAATATGAGTACTAGTATTACTATGTCAACGCTTTGCCATTGAAATCTATCTACTATCTTCTTACATCAAAGTTTCTACAGCATAAAGGCTTTCTCTTCAAGGAGTGAAAGTTACGATAAATCTTGTGGGATAGCTCATCAACACTAACCAATGTTAAATGCGTTTACAGAGGTATATGGGATTGGAAATGTGGTTGACTTAGACTCTGTGTTATTGAAGTGTAAGTCAATTTTGGTTTGGCAGGTTTCGGTTTCGCCTTACATAATTTTGTGGCTGGAAAATGTGTTGCCAGGATGAAGTCCGTGAACACATCTGCCAATTTATAACAAATTGTCTGTTTTTAGATGATGTGAATGGTTGCTTATGAGCAGTAAAGGTGAACATTGTGGTATTGCTTACTTTAGCACCTAAACTAAATTTAATTCTGAGTCGTTGAAAGTGGTCGAGTTATGGTAGTTAATGTAATTTACATTAATAAATATTTACAACACTGTGGTATATACAATAGATAACTAGGAGTACTAGCGAAATACACTTGATTTGCTTGCTTTTTTTTTGTCTCATTAAAAAAAATCATATAATTTTCCGACATGCCCATAGATTTCCCAAAAATTATCTTTCATACACAATTTGTCCTACGGCAAGCATATGGCAATTTATTATTTTAATTTAAATAAAAATAAGATATATGCATAAATATGAAATTCTTCTTCTTTCTTGTGAGTGAGACAACTTCGCTGTTGGAGTCATCAAGCCACCCTAAGGCCTTCTAAATGGCTTAACGATTATATAGTCGGGATCAACATCGTAACGTGCCCACCGAAGCATGGAAGTGATTCGCTTGAATCATACGAACGACTGGATGCTGCTACTGCGAACGACTGCTATGGTATTTGTTTTTCAAAAATCTTTATCATCTAAGATTTTAAGGGCAAGAATAATCGGAAATACTTTAAAAATTAAAAAACCGCTAATGTCGTTTGTCTGTCAAATTATGTACAAAGACAGCGTCTGTCGAGTCGGCTAGTTGAACAAGTCTCAAAACTAAATAAATGAGCCAATGGTAGAAAAAAAAAAACTACTCAAATTGCAACTGACATAATCGGATTATCGCCTCAGCCATTTTGCATTAACCTTATGATCCTTTACAAAACCAGTGACCCCAGCAATCCAATCACATGATATGCTTTTTAATTACTCGGTAATCAAACATGCTGACAGTTTCATAAAGTTGCGTCCCCATTCACAGTATTTTTCACGTCATTTGCTTGAAATTTGCTGATCGGCCAAAGTGAGATAAGCAGAACTGATGATCAGCTCATTTTATACAGAGTTGCTGACATTTTATGGCTTATCCATGTAGGCTCATCCACCTGTCAAATCAATAAAGTGAGAAACGGTTATGGAAATGAGATTTTTATTGTGGGTGCGGGGACGATTTGCGGCAATGGAGGGACAACATATTTCTTTGTCAGCGTTTCTGCATTAAATCCTCGGCCTATTCTAACATTCCATCAAAGCTGTATTCAAATATAATATAATACTCTTGATGTCTTCGTCCACTTAAAAAGTAACCCCTACGCAAAAAATGGATTGTAATTATTTTGATCGCTATGTGTGTCTGTCTGTGGCACCGTAGCTATTAAACGGGTGAACCGATTTGGTTGCAGTTTTTTTATTTAAAAGCAGGTTTTCTTGTGGCGGCTGATTATCAGACGAATGCAGCAAAAATCTACGGCTCATTTCGCACAACCGGGGGTCACGTGTGGGGACTAAGTACTTACCTAATGACGCGAGTAAGTGGACCCCAAATTGTAGAATTTTATATCTTGAATGTATTACATATCAGACATTACTTTAACGTGCCCTCTTTATTGTGTAATTAATGTAAATTATGATAGCAGTAACACCTACCGTGTTTATTTATTTATCAATCCTCCAATTCGCTTCCACGTCGAAGTTTCATTCGAACTGAAATCATTGAACATTGTTTCGTAATCAAAAACAGCCAATTTAAACTTTGTATAGATGTTATCGAAGGCAAATTGTGAATCGCCTCGCCATTGCTATCTGGCATGATGGATGGAATGTAAATTTGATTTCGATTTAGGTAATTGTTCTTAGTAGAAATTGAGTTTTGAAATCTTGCATTAAGTAGTTGGTTCGATCTGATTTGCTTCAATTTATGGTTTGCAAGTTTGCAAACATTTATTGAGTCCAAACTAGGTTAGTCTAAAATATTGATCCACGTTGTGGGAAAACATAAATACTTAAAAACAACTGAAAAAGTTACCTAATTATAGACATTTTAATTGGATGACTTAAAACCTATAATTAAACCATTGGCACTATGCATAGTGAATAGTAATTGTGAAGCGTTTTGGAAAACGGACAATAAATAAGAGACGGGTTTATTTTCAAAGAAGTTTAATTATCAGCCGCTAATATTACTCACTGCAAGAACCACGCCGTCCTCTCCAAGATCTTTATATCCAACCCAATATCAGGAAAATGGAAGCCATCTTTATTTTTTTCTAGTTTCATATCGCAATTGAAACCCTGTGCAATAAGGCGCATATTATAAGTTCTAAATTCAAATGAAACAAACTCACGGCGCGAGATTGTTGCAATGCTTATGTCCCGGAATTCCGCTCCAGTCTCGGGAGTGGTAGTGACGTCATATTAATATCCGCTCCGTCACCAGCTTCCGGTTACCGGGCCCCATGCAGTTGATCCAGTAACTCATTTAGAAATGGGAGTACAACTTGTATTTGATATTGATTTAATGAAGCTTACACGTATTATAGAGTTGAGAATACAAGGTTTTGTTTAACATCGATGTCTTCAAACCTAAAAGGGAATGAAAACCCTTCGTATAATGACCTATATATATGAATTAGCTTCCTATATCTGTAATCATTAGATGAAACTATAGTACCATACATTCGCATGTATAATACTATAGTTAGGACATACTAATGTGACTAATAGTTAGAACTAATGATGATATTACTTATGGAGCTGTTATAAAAGTGTCTGAATGTAAGATTTTAAAACTTTAGTTCGTTTAATTACCTCTTTGTGTAAACCCTAGTTTGCTTTAATTGAAAAGTACATAGACTAATGCCTATAAACTTTTCAAAAGAAGTTTTTTCAAGGCAAAAATCGAATCTAAATCGGTTGATTCGTTCAGAAGCAATGATGTCACAGACAGACACACAAATGAACACATAATAAACATAGATACTTTACAAATTTAAAAACCTCTTCTTTTTCGTCGGGGGTTAATAAAACCATTAATAGAAGAAAAGAAAAAAGAGTGATCTCAATATCAGTGTCATTTTAAGAGCAGAGTAAGTGCAATATGCAAATGGCTTCTTTGTTTCCTAGGCCACAGTCATCACAGAATAGTGATCAGCGTGGATATGTTGTTCGCATTAATCAGTACTGGCCTGATAAAGGCAGGGCCCGGTTAACTTTCGTGTTCCTGCAAATTCTTAATTTCAATATTTGAGTAAGAATCTCTTAATATTTTCTGCATTCCTGGTAGTTTTTGTAAAATCGAATTTACCTACATAAGTATATGTATACTCGCCACCAAAACACACAATAAAAAAATTACAATACATTACATTTAGTAGATATTTTTTTTTTAGTTTTTATTTGGTTCTAACCTTATAAGTAAGATCTGTTTGATTTTAATTAAATGATAAATATATACATTTATTAGCAGTGCAATTGTAAATTTTATTGAGAATTATTATTATTAGTCTGGGGGCTTATTATAACCCCTCATTAGGCTTGTCTTATAATGCTATATCAGAAAGATTTTCATTACGTAGTACATTTAATTAGTCCGTCATTATCATTATAAGTAGATAATATTATATTAATAAAATACTTGAAGAAACATCTTATTCGTGAATCGTTCGTTCGTTTGTCCAAATTGAAAATAATTACAACAAATTGAATGTCGCATTAGACGTAAAATCAATCCTGATCTCAATATTATTGACAAACGCGAGTAAAGAAAATTGTATCTAAGTGACTGGTAATATCGACGAAATGTAAGTTTTGGCAAAGGAAATAAGATCATAACTCCAAATGGATAAGCTTATCTTTAGATACAGAACTAACTACAGAACAACATAAATTGTTATAGTTTTACAATTGATTGAATGATACAGTCGATTGTTTTAAAACTCATCGGTTATTTTGAACGATATAATGATTAAAAAAGCGTTTCGAGTAGTCCGAGTGAAATGAAATGTAAATTTTTGAGTATTACTGACACAATGACCAATACGGGATAAAATATCGGATTCGATTGTCCGATAACAATCGTGGTTGGTTTGGTTACGAGATACTTTAAAATATTTTCCAGCAAATTTGTATGTTACTTTTTGTGATTTGAACAATTGTATAAAAACATATTCATCATAGCCGAATGCACTTGAAACGAATATGGCAAGAGAAATATAAATACACGAATTAATTTTCTGACCATACTTTTCTGTTTTGACTTTTGAAACTGCTATCTATTATATTATATTGTATATACGAGTATCATCATCTTAATCATTATCATGTTACCACGTAGAACGATATGCGATGTCTTGGCTGTTTGTGTTGTTTAATTGTGTATACCCATGCCACTTACACATAGGAAATAATCATAATCATCACAAAACAAAAAGTATTTTTTTTCTTTTTGCGTCTGTTTATTCCAGAATACCCGTTGAATGTTCAATTCCTGCTCAAAAATGGAAACTAATGGAATATTTAAAGTTCATCGTTTATTTCCTTAAATATAGTCACGATGCACAATGTCGAGTTATTCCCCACTGGTCTCGTGACACCGCCGTGACACGGCTTCAGATGTCACGGGGAGTGACAACTTGAGCCACGTTGAGTCCCGTACAGCCTGACCTAAGACACAGGTAAATGCATAGAACTAGCTAACTAGATCTTTCTATGTTTTGTGTTTTTTCGATCTTATATATCAGACTCTCAGTGAAAGCAAGCAGTGGGCGCCAGTTACCTAATATAGTTTACCTGTTCGAAAAATTTGTACAGAACAGGTGGTTATAAAAACATTGCATTTGTAAGCCTGTTTGTGGTCTTGTGGCAAATAAAAGTTGAGGGAACTTCTCTTCGAAAATAATTCTTATGTTCCTCACAGAGAACCAACTAAACTCTATCGACTGCGCCTGGCCTATGTCTTAAGTTAGCAATTAGCTACAGAATGTTGGAGTAATTTGCTAGAAGGTTTACGAGAAAAGCCTAGTGACATTTTTTATTAATACACGACTAATTCAAATATTCATTTAGACATTGTAAAGTTTAGCCACTTGGGAGTTTCTGTATTACTTGCATAATACACGGCTGAAAGAATATCAGACCATAAATGGTGGTGTATACCACCATTTATGGTCTCTTTTACATCATGATTTTTCTGATCGCCAACATAAATTAATTTTCATAATAGAACTTTGAATTCTGAACTGATTTTTGTATTCATATAAAATTAATTATAATATATGTCAACATCCCACCGCACTAAATGTCACTTGAACTTGTAAGAGTTACTACTGAATATTACTGGTGGTTTTTTGTGATGTTTTAAAGTGACAACCGATAAAGATGACATTCCACCAGATATGAAGTAGTCTTAAGTCACTTTTGACCGAAACGCTTTTGCGACTGCCCTCACAGCGCAGTTTCTTTGCCTTTTGCGCTGTAGGTTGTGAGTTTGACAATCATAAACATTGTTTGTAAATGTTTGTTCTGTGTCTGGGTGTCTACCATATGTATGAAATATACTTTTTTACCCGTTTTACCCTTTGGGTGCGGAACCTTAAAAATAACAGAATTTACTGGATTTCTGTGTAAGAAGTAGGCGTGACAAAAACTCCCGCCTTGTCGTGGGTGCTAACTCGTCAAGGAAATAGAAACAAATGAATTCAGTGACGAATAACGTCTGAATACTAATTCACAGTGGTTGGTTTTATGACACGTCTATTCATAATTTTAATCGTTGTTTGTTTTGAATAGAAAGTAGGCGTTATATAGTACGAAAAATTGCTTTTGTAATACTGTTTTTGTCGGTCGTTGAACTCTGTCAAGGCATTGAATACGTATAACACGGTTCACAAATTTTACATACTTTCTGGCAGGTAGTTAACTGCAGCCCGGGCGCGGTTTATAAAATCGTACCAAACATCTTTTAACGATTCTTAAACGATGCAAATTGATGCCAACATTTCCTTTTTACTACTCAATTTGCAAAAAATTCAATGGCAATTTAGGTTCGCACACTTCGGTACCTCTTATCCCACTAATATTAAAGGTATGTGCGTGTATGTACATATGTGCGTGCATGCGTACTTACGTGTGTGCGTGCATGGATGAACACTAATATATTACGCTAGAATTAAAAATACGTGAACGGGAACCTCGTTCTACTCAAATCTAAAGTCTTATCGAATTAATTAATTATATCTAGTAGTTCCTTTCGTATGAAGGTCAGCATTCTCACAATGTCCTGGTACGAGAAGGTTTTAGATAGAAACTCGATTTGATCATTAATAAACTAATGTGGTATTCTGGTTAATGAATACCACATGAAGCTATTCACAGCGGCCGAATGGACGACAACGATTGCTTTATAAACGTTTATTGATTTTAGGATTATACCACTGATGGCTGGGCGGCATCAAACGATCGACCGTGAGACCTTCTGTATTTATTTACTTTGATTATTATGCTTTGGAATGTGGTAGCCCAGAACGTGGTGATTTAGATGGTTATCGCTGGTTTGAATCGAAATCTGCACCAATCGATTTTTCGCTTGATTAAATTTACAAGCAAATACCACGTTTTCGAAAGAGCGAAAGAGAGCATTTTTTCTAATGTAACTTAAGTAAAAAAAGAGCTAATGACACACCTGATTTTAAGTAGTTACCTCCGCCCATAGCAACTGTGATACGACTTAGGTTCACGACTTAGGTTAGGTTGAGTATGAAGAACCAAGGACCATCGCGTTGCACCCGTCACCTGAGACGGGGATATTACGTCTCAAACGCCTGTGATTTCACCGGCATTCACAAAGTCAACAATAGACCACACCAAAGGAGTCAGATAATATACACAGTATGGACTTCCAAAATAACTTGAAGCTTAGAATGTCATAGAAACCTTCGAGTAAGTACATGTCTCATCTAAAGTAGACGTAAGATAAAAATCTTGTTGTGTTGTGATAACTGTTGTGATAAATTTACCATTGTTTATATGTGTTTTTTATACTTAATGCGAAAAGTCCGTAGGGATGTCAATTGGAATGCGAATGTTACTTTGTTTATTTGTTTGTTACGTTTTCACTATTAAATACACTAAATTACTTTTAAACAGACAAATACCTGTGTATACGGTACCTGATATCCAGAAATAAATTATACTAAATTAGCGCGAGTAAAGCCGCGGGCACAAGCTAGTATTATAATGTAAATAAAGAGCGCTGCGTACAGTAGTTGTAGTAATACGTAAGATTAGTTAACAGCCGAGCAAATGAGCAATGTTGAAGTTTTTATTGATTTAAACTGATATTGGAGTTGCGATCTACATTATTGAAAATATAGTTTGTTAAATATTGGTTCGAAGTTATATTGGTTACAACTCTGCTAGTAAAATCGAAGTCCTTATTTTGACCATGGCTCTGCCTAGAAAATACACTGCTAAACACAAAACATAAAGTTTTCAGGTCTTGGATAATTGTGTTATTTCATACAATTATTGTGTGAAAGCCACACAAACTGATTGTTGTGTTATTACATGCGTCCATACTACATGCGACATTTTATTACGAAGAACGACAGTAGCGGTGACGTAGGAAATCTCTAGGTTAACTTGTAATATGAGACTGTTGACATTATGCGTCTTCCCATGATTCCAAGATCCCTGACGAAACAAGAGCAACTGGCCGACATCCACACATGCAAACAAAGGGTGGCATTTGATATGCAATTATCCTAAGTTGTGTTTGCTGGCTCCAAACAAAGCATTCTCATTGTGCTTGTTCTAGTTACCACTGTTTAGTTGGTTATAATAGAATTCTAGTACAAAGGGAATATGCAAAGGGCAATGAATATATATACAACTGAATCATAATGGGCGAAATTATGATTCAGTTGTATTTTAAGAGTGCGCCATACGAGCGATTCAAGACAGATTTCGGACTTCCCACGAAGTTATTCACAGGGATAGCATCAAATAGATACCGGTGGCGTGTGAGCGAGACAGCTAGTGAGCAAAGTATTAGCCAGCAACGACGAACATAACTAATCACAATTAATTAATCACACTCATAAACACAATTAATCAAATAATTACGTCATTTGCAATATAACTACATAATATACAAATAGTTATAACGCATAACGAACCTAAATTAATTTTGAAATTCTGCGGGGATCACGAGATTTTGATCATTATTGGTCAAGATATCTTTGATTATTTTTCATTCATATTTTTCCCAAACTTTTTTTACAATTTCAGTTACAGTTTATTTATTTAAAAATATAACATTTCCAACGCAAGTAGATACTATTATAGTTCTTTAAAGCCAATTTAAGTTACTATGAACTCGTAATGTATCGTATACATTATAATGGTAATAATAATTTTAATCCAATATTATTTTCTATTGTCAACAAATAATAGTTGATCGCACGCAGATTATTTAGGACCAATACATAGCCTTTTCGACGGCTCAATTGACCATAGATGGTTGCCCTATTGAGCTTCTCTTATGGCTATTTTCGGTCGCGAGTTCGAATCCTCCAATGATATAGCAGATATGCCTTCCGAATTCCATACTGTGATATCATTGCGTGCATTGCAACACAATTAATTCGACTCAAGCTAGTGGGATACAGAACAATGGGTCGCAAGGCGCGGCTTGAGTCGAGAGCCCTCGCTCGGGTCGAGTGCTGTCTTAACCAACGGATAGTACGAGTAGGCAGCTTCAGGCTATAGTAGAGATTCTATCGAATAATAATAGCAAACAATTTTCTATCAGCTCTCAACCTTGACATAAATATGGACAGAAGTTCAGTATGATATTTTTCTGTTCTGTTCTGTGCATCCGATATGGCGCATTTATTATTTTTACTGCAGTGCAAAGAATGTTATTCTTCTTAATTGAAGGTTTACAGTTGCCATCTCTGGTATCGGAGTTTACAAACCGCCTGACGGCCTCAAACATGGTTTATTGAATAGTATTAAGTATAGTAGTACTTAATAGTTAATATTAATATGAGTTAAGTAAGTATTTAATATAGTCAGTCAAACATTAAAGTCAATTAGCAAGTCTAGTAATTAAGTCTTGTTCTAACACTGTTACCGTCTAGAACAAGTTATAACACGTGTCTGCTGCCAACTTACGAAATACTATTGAGAAATCGTGACCAGGAAGTTATCATTTCAGCCAACTACTCATATCGTAAGTAATTTCTATTTGCATTCAAATTTCAATTTCAACTTTGTTATGGATATTTAAATCATTAAGAAAGAGAATGGCCCCAACAATGTGCCTTGAGTAATTCTAAGTGTATTCATATACTCGTAGGTAATGTCACTATTTCCTTTGGCTCTTTGAAGTAGAACCTATACATAAAGCTTTATTTGCCATACTTTACTGCCCGCTGTAAACTTTATTCATAAGGTGTGATTGAACTGGTATGAATATTAGAAAAATATGTTTTCCATATGCATACTTACAGTTAAAAGCTAGGTAACTCGAAAAATAATATAAGGATGATACTTCTCCTAATACATATTGCTGCTGTTTGTAAAAGTAACCACATATCATCAGTTGGGCCGTAATATCTTTCCGTCGTATCATAATATAAAAAATAAAAATATTATGAATACCGTTTTATAGTATTGTTAATTGACGTTATTGCGTACTTCGTTTTCACCTACTGTTTCCTAACTATTAACATACAAACATATTGACTATTGTACACTCCATCAATCGATATAGACAGCTTATAATCGTGACAGTATTTGAAGCTATGTAACCAGTTTTGGAACAGTGGCCAACACACCTTAACCAATGTGTATTTTCATCCTTATCACAACGGAATAAGGTTCGAAAGTAGCGAAGCTTAAGGCGCTGACGGCCCCAATCGTGACTAGACGATTTGGTTTGTATAGGAAAGTTATTACGGACATGTTTATTTGAATACGTGGGTGCTTGCATAATACGGTTGCCATTACAAATTTCTATTCTACAATTTGAGTAGGTACAATAATGATTCAGAGTGCAATAAACTTAGATGATTCATCTTAGCTGTAGGTTTCTTACGATCTAGATTTGTACTCAAGTAAAATCTTCATACAATACTATTTATTAAATTTAGACTTCATTAACCCGTGATGCGACACGATTTTCTATTTATTATTCTATCATTATTTTATAAGTGTAATTATTTCCATAATACGAATTAATTTGGAATCACATAACACTACTATATAGAGAAAAATTACTCGAACCTGAATGTGCCTTCACAGTCAGGTGCGAGTATTTTCTCTCTATCGTTAGCTTTAAAAGCCCAGAAAGGGAATATTTCCGGCATCAAAACTGGTTCTCGGCCTCCTAACCATTGGCAAAAAGACATTGATCAAAAATTTCATGTCACTACAAGGCCGACCGGCGCATGGCATTCCAATGTAGCCAGTAAAGGTCTTCCTTAGCTTCAATATCTGAGTTATAGAATCTTCCAAACGAGGCTCTAAATCGTGCAGTGGCAATATTTTTATGTAACAAGTGGCCGAGCTAGGGTACCTCCTCCCATAACTAATGTGAGACCCTTGCACGTACCCCTTGGGTGGTGCTAAAGGAGCAACAAAAAGTAGCAGTAGCAGTAGAAGTAGAAATTAACCCGGATAGGTACTGTCCCCACACCTGGTAATCTGCCGCCAAGCAGTGGTGTACTCGCGTCCCGGTGGAAGAGTGGGTGCCAGCGAAATCACTGCGCATGAGACGTAACGTCCCCGTCTTGGCCGCCGGGTGCAACGAGGTACTTGGATTTTCTTATATCTTCGGTCGGGAAGGATCTTAGTCGTATTGCTGTTGTTTATGGGTGGTGGTAACCGGTTAACATAGGTGGGTGGTAGGCCTGGTGTTCTATTCCATCAAATACCACAACGATCGGAAGTGACTGTGTAACTCTTTTGCTTTATTCACCATTTCTTAATCGATTTTGATAGGCATTCGCTTGTTACTACTCATTACTCATCTTGTTAACTGCAAAAGATTCTGTAATAAATATGCAAATTCTTCTTCCGTGATTTCTATCTTCAATGGAAATAAAATTCAAATGTCTTCAACTAAATGGCTTGACTTGAAACATTGTTGCCAAGTCTTCAAGTTAAATAGGTCAACTAAATATGCATAGGAGGATTCTGCGGTGAAGTATGCAAAATATTGCGGAGCTAAAATGGAAGACAAAGCATTTGCTATGCATTTCCTCATTTGTGAATAGGTAGCCATTATTTATACGAAATATGTTCAACAATATTATATTCTAGGTACACCTTTATCAGTCACAACCACAATACTGTGGTGGAGGGAAGATCAGTGGCTTTAGCAAAGTCAATGTAGATCAAGTTACTTTTAATAAATTGGAATATATCTTGCTATATCAGTTGTGCTGTTTTCCCGTCAAAATACTCTGTTTATTAGGTAATTGTTGATGAAAAGGTTTAAACTCGTAACATTAAGAAGCAAAAAAATACGTTTTTATTTATTCATGCAAAGTATTAGTGTCCGTTGTTACATTGTGACACAGTCATTGACAGCTTGGCATTTATAAGTAAAATATTACGTAACTTTTACAACAACTTAAATATTAAATTTTACCACAGATAAAACTTCCCCGCACTAGAGCCAGAAAGCTTGTAAAGCGGGATCACAGCAATTCTCCGCGGTTTCTCTTCCAGTAGGTATTTTATTGGTAGCGCGTCAGTGATTCCTATCTTTTTTTCTTCGTGGGGAAGTGCGCCAGTATACCGCCCTGCCACGGGGAGACAGCGGTTAAGTGGGATTAGATGTGATTACCCCCTAAAATGTCCTCCTCTGCCGCTTAGTGGTGGGAATACGGGAACGGTTGTACATACTTCCGCGAAGCCACCACGGCTGTCCGTTTCCAAACCCAGAAGAGTAACCAGGACACGCCGTGTGGTGCTGTTGCAACCACCTAGAAAACTAGTCCAGCGAATAGGCGTCGGATCACTAGACACCCTGCAGATATAAATACAAAATTCACTATTGTATACCAACACAATATAAACATAACAAAATTAAAGATACATAACATTGTGTACATTAAATGCTGACAAACAATGGGCGGTCTTATTGAAATTCATCCAATGATTCATTTCTGAAACATGACGGCATCTATCGTCATGTCATTTACCGTCTCGTGATAAGAGTCGATTTTACTGTCACGGCGGACCAATTGTAAGAAATATGTAAGAAGGAAATAAAATATTACTAAACAGTTTCGTTATAGATACGCTTTATAAAGTTTAAGTCCGATTATTCCTAGCTACATATTATACAGCTAGTACCGAAACGTCATTATTATCCCGAGCAAAGTACATAAAAATATATATAAATAGTGAATTATATTATAATATTCATATAAACAACACCTTAAATTTAAACTCAACTCGACCCTCCTGAATTTAGATTTATGTTGGAAGTCTTGAACTAATGAACGCCAAAGTAGCGCTAATGGGAGGGAATCTTGACATGTACACCTAAGTGAGTAAGTACCTTAACAATGTTGAGAATGAATTGCTTGTTTCATCAGTTTTGTAGTTGTTGACAGTTTCTTGGCTGATGGAGTAAGCTGTATAGCTATTAAAATATTTTGGCTTTGAGATCGTAGGGGTCATTGCTCTCACCTAAAGAATAACGTTAACGTTTTATTCCAAAAATAAACGTAGCACGGTTTTCTAAGTCTTTTTAAATGTAAGTAATTTTTCATTAGGTAAGTACTACAGGAAGATGAAATCAAGAGAATGTTGGTTCCGAGGCACAGACGTTGACTTTTAATCTGAACTTTCCACCTACCTATATGTTATTTACTTAAAAATGTAGATATGTACAGTGAAGTAATCAGCATATTCCAAAACCAAAATTTCGAAGACATTGTGTTATCCACCAATCCGGATTGGGCTCCCGTGGTAGAATAAAGCCCATTCACTAACACTTTTCGTCTCATTTCGGCTGTTGAAAAGCGACAATGACGTGAAGCCGTAACTTTTAACTGAAGGTGATTGTTTACGTCGCTATTGAAAAAGTTTGTGTATTTATTACGAAACACTGAAGCTGGGAGATAATTCGCTAACTTTGCCTTCTTATTCGAATCGAATTTGCGAAACATTATGTGCGTATTAGCGGTAAATTGAGGAAAAGAGGATGGAATGACTCCTTACGCCTTTTGGTCCTTAGATAGAAGATAGTAGTTAGTAGAAGTATCATACATGCGCTCCACAATTCCAGGATTTGTGATATTTTCATCTCCAAAAAAGCTCTTGTGTATTGGGACCCTTTTTATACAATATATAATATAGTAATTCTATATTTGACACAACGTCCTACAATAGTGGTTGCATTATTTTTATTTAAACATGTTACTTTGTTATCATAAAAGTAGCATAATGTACAAATTACTTTAAAGCTGAAAATATGTTCATGTTTTCAACACGATTTTCAACGACTGCGGTTTTCATATAATACAATGAAGTGTTAAAAAAATATGCAGTATTTTATGATTTTTATGAAGGCGTAATTTATGAACTTGATATAAATAAATTTGTGCCAGTGGTTGAAAATGAATTTCCATTTTAATATCCACCACAAAATGAATTTTAACATTGCTCAAAGAAGTATCAATAGGTATCTAGGATATCGCAAAAAGAGGATTTTAAGTCGAGTCTTTCATAACAAGACAATCAGACGCTTTCATAAATTCCCATCAACATCGACAGCGATACAACAAAAGCATGAAGAATCCGATGGTAAAAAACAAGGTCCGATCAGTCTCTGTTTTATATCTTTATCATTATTCTCGCCCGTAATCATCAACTTAAGCCATTCAGTTTTCCAGCCTCATCAGATCCGCGCCACTCTCGCTCTAGGTTTTTCTGCCATTTGATGATGTCATCATCCTAATGTCCTAAAGCCCGTCCTTCTAATACATCGGTCGGATTCGGGCCACCAGTCAAAATCGATGTATATGCTCAATAAAACTTAATCGAAATAAAACTAACCTGGAATGCTTAAACATACTATTCTAGTGTATTATTTTTGTAGTTTCTATGAATTTTACTGATCTAGTATTTAATTGTTGGTTTTTTACGAAAATTTCCTTGATGGACGGTCGAGATACATTTTTATTTTCACGGCTATGTTTATGAAACATCCATGAACAACATTTACAATAGCAGGTTAGTAAAATTTGTGTTACGTAGTCTAAAAAGCCACTGCATCTTAATGACGCTATTGCAAATATGATGAAAAAAATGCAGATAGAGAAATTAAACGAAAATTTGCCGTATATGTAGTTTGTAGGTATGTGTCAACATTTTACAGTAAAAATTGTGCTAATATGCACAAATACACAATGTAACATGATTAATTTGTAAAAAAAAACTGTTTCATATTTCGTAAAGAAAAATACAAGCTATTCCGACAAGCTGTTAAGCAGTCTGCGTCGCTCCATTATAAGACCTTCAGAGTAAGGAGATTGACTGACGCGCAGAATAAATACGAAACCCCCAGGCTGGTTTCCTTTTAAGGAGTTCAGTCTAGCTCTCATGATTGCATAGAATGCCTTGGTTTCCTTCACACGACCGATACCCCCCACTAACGATAGTTTGTGATTGTAATGCTTGATTTCACCGGTGAACGCGGCATTGCTGTATCTTTATGTGTATCTTAATGAGGATGAGCATAGTTTACTCGTACATCGTCTATTTTACAATCTTAATTTGACTTCACAGTTTCCCTTTTGAGCGATGATATGCAAGCATCGCTAAAAAGGAAACTTTCGTTGGAGAAGCTCTTAAAGCTTTTTTCTCCTCAAGTTTTTATCTCCTCACATCGAAGTTATTTATTTATTTATAAGATCACCAACATAGTGTACATTAATACAACAAATTAATAAATAATTCATTTACATTATACAAATCGAATGCCACTACATTTATAGGTGACGACTACAAGTAATGGGACAAAAATTTTTATATTTTGTATGACGTCATAAATATTGTACTTGTCAAAACTCTGAACTGAAAACTGTTTTATGAGCATATCGCCCTGACATTGATTGCCATAGTTTATTACTTTTCTGAAAAAAATATTCTGATCCCGAGGCAAATATATAACACACTACTTATCATTTATACAAAAGCATACCGTGTCAATACTAGCGTAATTAAATAAAAGTTGACGGTGCAGGCTACATTAGTACACCTACATAATCCATGTCGGAGGCCTCCTGGCGGCTTGAAAATTTTAACACCAGTGTTGCCACTAACTCATATGGCAGAAGACTGAGATTATTTATATAACACGAATAGAATTTCCTAAACGAAAATAAAATCATAGAGTACACAAAGACAAGGCAATCCTTTATGCTGAAAGCTCAAAGCTGAATATGAAGCTATTTCATGGCAGTAAAACTAGGAAAATATCTTGGGAAGGAAATATTTACGAGCTAGATATAGCTGGAAGCTGAGATTCGGATAAATATTGTATCAAAAGAACGCAGACATTCAATCGAAGTTTGCCAATCAACGCCTGTACTTGTTACAGGGGGATCGTTAAATGAAGGTTCGTTCACATTCAGATCGAAATGCAACCTCGACAGTTTTTAATCGAATTAAGAAATTTTTATTTTACCTTATAATTTATTTTAGTAAACTAGAAAATCAAATATACTAGGTAAAATAAAAATAAAAAAACTTTTACTAACTGGCCCGACAAACTCTGTGTTGATCTGCTTGATCAGACAATTAGCTGTCAGAGAACATTTACGCACTTAGTAACATGCAATCCATAGAAAAAAATACTTTCAGATTTTCCTAATATTTTCAATTTTACAGGCATCTTTTTCAATATTTCTTGCCATAAAAACCTTATTCAAACTATTAGAAATATAAAAAATAGCGAAATCGGCCAAGCCCTTTTCAAATGATGCTTTTACCAACGAAATAGCACTCAATTTTTAATTATTGTTATTATTTTCCCCGATTCTTCTTCATTTTCAGAGTAAAAAGGAACATATTTTTAATTCTATACTCAATAACATAAAATATCGACTGCTTGTTACATCGACATATGTTATGCTAAATATTCTCTTTTTAAGGTTCTAAAATTTTGATTATATTACAATTTTCTTCCTGATTTTCCATTACTTCTCTACCATCCATAACAATAGAAATACGAATACCATTCTCTCTTGCAAGTACTAGAACGCCGAGTTATCATGAAATATAACGTTTTTCCAGTCGTCACAAACGAGCCTCTGCCAGTCGATAGATTGGTTTCCGATTCGAGCTGCGACCGCAGCAACCGCCTTGAGGGAATCCCGCTGATGCGATGGAACCGTGTTTCTTTGATAACAAACAGATCGTAACGAGAGTACAACATTCCTTGATATCATAAAGGAGTTCCGGAGTTGTTTCAGACGTCAAATTACAGATACTTTGATCGGTGTATAGATTTACGCTGTTGATTTGCACATAGAAAGCAGTGTGTAATGTTTTGTTTCATGAGTTTATATCATAAACAGATAATTTGCTCAAAGAGACTGGCATAAAGGCATAAATATTGGCATCTCTTAGTGAAAAATATTAAAACTTAGATAAAAGTTCATCGTCATAATCTTCTCGCCCTTTTTCCTATTTATTGGGGTCAGCAAAGTAAGTCTTTTGCTTCCACACTCCTTTATCAGCGACTATTGAATCTTTCACTTAAATAAAAGTTATTGTCACGAAAATGGTTATTCAAACAATATCATCTTCAATGATTTTATACAGTGAAATATGAACTCTATTTTGTATGAATATAAAGAAGAACAAAATCTGGCTCTAAGTCACGTTGGAAGTACTCATTGGAATCTGGGTTTTTTTTGAAGAGTTTAGTGTTATGTTAATCTGTGGCAATAGTGAATTGTAGTATAAATTTGCGTAGTGAGTTTAATGCGGAGCAAACTGTCAACTTAATCGGTGTTGAATCATTACTGAATAACCCAGCAACTCACGAGCTGCAACTACGTGCAGAAATTCTCAGTACCGAATTGCGTATCTAATACTTTTGAACAAAATTTTACAATAAAACCTTATGAAACGTAGATTTTCTGCACACAAATGATTAATACCCGCGATGCAGTAGTAATAAACTATTTCGCCCGCACCGAAGAATTCCGAGCTCGGAATTTTCCACGTTCTTTTGACAGTTATTTTATTAGCATATTATTAAAGGGAGCCTGCAGCGTCTCTGCGAATTCTTTCACACTACTCCGTAATATTTAGACTTTCAGAAAGCTCTAAGCTTTATAAGCTACAATTTGTGACATGTCCCAAATATTCCATTTGTACGTGCTCTATCCTAAAATGTTATAAGAGTCGAGGCAAATTGTCACATTCCTAAAACGTAAATGTGAAATTATTTGCGCTTTGTAGAGTAAACTTAAAATAGGCTATCCATCCAGGCTAAAATCATTTACTTTTTTGCTTAAAATTCGACTGGCCTAATAACTCTGCCATCTGCACTACAGGTTATGGGTTCAATTTCCACCCAGAAAACAAAATGTTTGTTCACACCCATACTTGTTCTCACAGTTTCCTCTGTGTCTAAGTATTAATATTTATTATAAGTACAAGCTATGCTTAGTTTGGGAGCGCTATCTAGTGGTGTGTGAAATAGTCGTGAATATTAGTATTATTATAAAGAACTTTCAAAAGAGTAACTACTAAAATTACTAACACGCCTACTCTTAAAGTATTGTATTCAAGTCAAGCGTTAAACATCACAGTTAGCTTTAACCATGGGTTGTAAGGGATAAGATTACTACAACCACTATCTAATGTTGGCTATTATTGTGGGCAGGAATCCCGATATAATTGTTTGATCGTCCAGGAGATATAGCTTATCTAAATCATTCACAGGGCCCCAACATTATTACACATATTTACTCATAGCGGATCATCAAGATGCTTCTAACAAAACCTCATTTGTCAAATTATGATAAGTAATTTTGAAATTATCCGGGATCAGATGAGCATTATATAATGAAAATATTGGCTGAAATCATAACCCACCTTTGGCTTTGCCGTAGTCGGGTGAAAATACCTATCACTATAGCTTAAATTTTCTTCTTTAATAATGATAATCAATAAATATCATAAGTAAATTTGTAGTTACTCCGTAGTGTCCTTATCCTTGGTAGATACATCTCGCACCGCCTATAGGGAGCAATGATTCAGTGTTATACGCCCATTAACGGAAATGGTATATAGTAAGAACTGAAGCCATTATTTAAAGATACTATAATATTATAGTATATTTACTGGATCATTATCTGTTAGTCGTAACGTATATTAATCTACATGTATGGATACCAAACCATCATGTTCGAAACTAGTTTATTATGACTATTAATGATTAAGCACCTGAGCTAGTAATTCGCACTAATCCAAGTAAATATGTGCAAGTACAATGACCTTAATCACTAAGCAATATCTTATACTCGCACAAATCAAAGATAAACCGGCCTTAATGAGTTGTCAAAAGTTCTCGGAGTCAATTCTTTTTATGAATCTGCTTAAGAAAGAAAGAAAAAGATTTTATTGACAATACAAAAAGTAGGTTCAAATAATAAACAACATAATACATATATACAACAGTATATATTTCAGTAGACCTACTTTCCGGAGTCAATAGGACCTAACCTAACTGAGCATTTGTTGCAATGACGGGCAGTGCAACGCTGGTATTCTGTAAATGAAGAATATTACGCGTCTCCACAGAAACTATATTAATACATTTCTGCCATGGATCAGTATTCAAATCATATTTTTTATTCTTATTATAAGAATATATCTTATCTTATATTCTTCATACGTTAACTCACAGATAATACATATTGCGAATTTTACTACGTATTTAAATTTGAAATAGTTTCTGTTTGAATGTTGTTCTGTAAAACATTCGTAATCTCGCTTGAGCTTCAACGCGGTTTGTTGTAATCACAGGTTTCACTGTAGACGATTACAGTAACCACTAATGTTAGGTACCATGGAAGGTAGTAATACCGGTATCAGATGTTTGATCGTCTGTAGATACCACTTTTACGCCTAAGGACCAGTGATACAGTGTTAAAGACCTGTTTACCCGACTGCGCGATGCAAAGGGTAGTGCGTTTATCAGTCTATGTACTCGTATGTATCTCTATCTTTCCTTTGTGGCGCTCTGGAGATCAAACGAGAGGGCCGATTTTATTGATTTTTACGTCAATCGATTTGTATTAATCTTGTGAGTTTTATTAAAGATATGACAGTAATCAAAACTCAATATGGCCACCATGAAATGAAAATTCCAAAACCACCAAAAAATTAAAGTATACGAACTTTGTTAAGTGACAAGTTGATATGTTGCCATCTCCATAAACTGTTAGTCGATTTTAAGGTTTCGCCATTAACATCAGCAATTTCGAATTAAGACCATCATTTTGTTTATTGAAGATAATAACTAAATATGAAATAAAAATAATAAATGTCAATGAATAAGACAGTTAATAAAGACAAAACCTGATGGCGATTCACATTTAATTTTAGTCACTTCCATCTATTATAACCACAGAGTAATCCATCGTCATATTCGACTGGATAAACGACCAACCAATTTGGTCTAAGCGGATGAACGTATGGATCTTGACATAGCAAGCAATTATCAAATATAATAAATAAAAGGCAGTTGACACACGTTTTGCGATAGTCATATGCGTTAGTTCCGTCTGATTGTCGCTTTCCCTCCTGATTTAAGCCAAGTCTTATAGAGGGTGTAGCGCAAAAACTCTGCGAAGCAAGAACGCTGTTTAATAGCCGCCTCCATATTTATGAACAGGCCAGCTCAGCTACATTCTTGGACATCCTTGCCAAGGGAATACGGGCAGAGATTGTTAATTAATTTTTATTTGTCGATATGATTTTACATTTATAGAGGTAGTTATAAACATGAAATAAAAATAATTATTGATATCGGTTAAAAAATGAGTTGTTTTTACTTTTACCATACCGCATTACCATCGTTATAATAAATAACAAGTTCTGATCCATGATAAAATCTAACGAATCCTTGTTCGGATAACCAAAATTTCTTTCATTTTTGGTATACAAAGGAAATATCCCTTGTAGGCCTTTTATTGGCACTTTTCTAAAATATTTTTAAGATAAGAATAAAATTATCCAGACGCGTTTTCCTTATACCATCTGTGGAGTTTTTACAATATATTAAGATAGATTATAAGAAAATTTATGTAATGTACAAATTTTGAATACGAAGTTTGATTAACTGATTTACCAAACGACTTAAATTGACTATTGACTTATATGACGCTCTTAAAATTTGAATTTCTTTGGGACCAGTTTTGAGGTACGCCTTATCGAATTAAAAATAATCATCCAAATCATTCCACAATTCCTGAAGAAACCGCGTATAAAACAAACAAACAGAAAAAAATACACAATCGAATTGAGGACCTCCTTCTTTTGTAAGTCTATTAGAAATACGAAGCTCTTGCTAAACGAATACTTTAGTTACAAATGTAGCACCTAAAACGATCATAAATTTCTTTCGTATAAAATTAAATTTTAGATTATTCAACACGGCCACCCTAATCACCATGAACTCTTCTAGTTCAACGAGAACTAAACCAGTTGCCATAATTATAAAAAAATCCAGTCCAACTGGTGATCATGCAAAAAATACGAGAGCAGTTTATAGCTTGATGTGAAAATGTTAGTTTAATAGCTGATAATAATTATTACAGATGAATAGCCATCGGCTACTTTTTGTGAAGTGATTAGTTAAGGATTTTAAGCGCTCTTCCTGCGATGTTCTCTACAGATAGAATAATAATAAAAAATATTCATGAACATACACATACACATTCTTTTTTTTTATTAATGTATCCGTCAGGTGAGATGGCGGCCAAACCCCAAGCGTAAAGTGAAGATGTATTCACTCTACTCTTGAAGACTCTCAGGTTGGGGTCACATAGCGCCATCTAGCCCCAAACTAAGATAGATTATATTTTTTCTTCTTTCTTCTTGTTTAGTGGCATTTGAGACATATTGCTCTCGGTTATACTAATCGATATGCTATGTTGTAGGCAATCAGGCGGTTTGAAGACTTGGGAACCAGTATTGGTTACAGACTCCCACGATTGAGAAAGATTTTTTAAAATTGAATATTTCTAATCTATTTTTTGTACGACGGAAACGTTAACTAATACAATACTTATTTAGTATTTTCTTTTGTAAACACATACATACTTAGATCTTAATACCAAGATCTTTGTACCCGTAAAATTTGCCGGTTGAAATTTCACTGAGCAATTATGATTTTATAATTGTAATTAAATGAACGGTAAGTTTTGTTGGTCCGAATTCCACTCTGCCAGTTAAATTTTTTATACAGAGAAGTTTTGTTACCCTAAAAGTTGTGCAATTACCAACATGTCTGAGCATATACTACTCGTAAAACTTTCCATCTGAGAGTATCCGAATTTCTCCCCTGTCATCTCCATACCATATATAATGCTTATACGCGGTTTCAAACAAACTAGTGGAGTCATATTCATTAAAACTAAGTCACTTGTTTCGAAATTAGCAGAACGGCACAAAACGTTATTGTTACACAGAGTGGTCTAAGAACTTGGGAACTTAATTAAAACACTTCAGAGATACGTAACTGTCCGTTCCTTGGAAGGAAGAGCGTGTGATTACAGTTTGACTTTAAATTATGATCATGGTAATTAAGAAACTAGAGGTTCACATCCTTTCTTCTGTAGCCTTTAAACTTGATTTTGAAGCTATATGAAATGCTAGCGAAAGGCAAAGGTTTAGGCGGCGCGCGGCGCTCAAATAAAAATAGCGTCCAAATATCTTTTCCCGTGGATTTTTAGTATATGAACTAATAGCGGTAATTGTGACTTATTATAATAATAAGACACATAATCTCGCGGACTTTATGTGGTTAATGATGAGTACTATAAACATGTATTATTGGCAGAGTTATTGTGTAACAAACATGAAAAACATAATCAAAAAATTATAGACCACAAAATTAATTTAATACTGTCGTTAGTAACTATATATATATACGTATATAAGTTCACATACGTGAGTGTGGATTATTATGTGTAAATTAACATGTTTTCATGCGATCCGTTGAGAAAAGTATACAATACAATACACAAATACTTATTATAATTGTACACCAAACTTATGATTATAAACAAATATACAGTGTAAACTTACTGAAACAAAGTTAATGTACAATAGTATTCTCAACTTAAATCTTGAACGTTACTACGTTGATTCATCTCTCACGATACTAAGCTGTGATTGAAATTTCATTTCTATTGGTTCGTATCTGCAAATACATACAGTGATATAAAGTTTTTCTACCGTATATTTTTCCTCTGTGCACCATCTTTTTCAAACAAAGCGGTACGTGGTTTTAATTACAAAAATGTAAGCTATGTTCAAACCAGGATTATTACAGCGTTTTGTCTTTGCAGATAAGTAATAGCTAGTGGCCGTTTTGTTCTTGTTAATTATAAATGTTATGTTACTATTCTGATAGCAGAGTGGTTTACAATAGTTTGGATTCAAAGCGTACGTCAATTAATGCTTGAAAACGTATATAATGAGAATTCTTATATAACAAGGAAAATTAATCGAGATTGTCTATCTCAATTAATTTTCTCAAGCTATTTCAATTGTAGGCTACCAATCAGGATTAGATTGGATTTAGATAGAGTAGTCTGGGTGGTAAGGAATAGATGAATAAGCCGCAATTTTTTTGCAACATTATTTTCACTATAACGTGTATGAAAATTGGGGACTGCTCTCTGAGTGCTAACACCCCCCACAAGCAGTGTGAAAGGAGCAACCCAAAGAACGAACTTGGCACAAACTCTACTGCTAGTAGAGTTTGTACCAAGTTCGTTAAGAAAAACACTGTTACCATCATTGGTAATCAGCTGCCAAGCAGTAGTGCAGGTTGCATTGCTCTGTCTCGGTGGAAGGATGGGTGCCGGTGTAAATATAGGCGCATGAGACGTGACATCTAAGTGAAGGGTGCAACGCAATGCGATTCTGGTCTTTTCATGTTTTGTAGGGGGAATCCCAGTTAGTAGTACTGGGTTTGACTGTTGTTTACAAATGTTGTATACACTTATCAAATTTTTTTTTTTTAAGTTTTGTAAGTTTTTTAAACGTTATAATGATCAGTTATCCATATTCAGTAGTATACCCTCAAAGACCAGCGGATTACATCTTCGATCGTATCATCATTTACCATAAGTGAGATAGATAACAAACGCAGATCCGTATAAAAAATCCTCTATGTCTGGAGCAAGGCTCTTCTAAATAAATCTCTCCGGCTGTCTTCCTCGATTTCTTTAATGGTTCTGTAATGGCATCCATTCGACTGCATTGGTCAAATTTACTTTCTTGTTTCTCATGAGTTCGATATGTATTAATTTCCATTTTAATGCTTTTTGTCGATTACCGTTTTAGACTCTAATTATCCCACTACATACCAGCCTACTCTTGATAAGTGAGAGTGAATGGAATTTAATCAATCACGAGAGCCCAATTCAAATTGTCAAACAAGATATTTATCTGCAGATTGCAGATGATGCTTTTCTTCAAATATTCGCTTCTAGGCCGGCCAGTTTTATTACGATGCATTTCTTCAAGATTTTGAGAACTTGGTTTTGTATCCACACATATTTTTTTAAGAGATTTTTTGTTTTAATATTTTGTATTGTATTAATTTTTTGTATTGTATTACTGTCGGATTGAAAGTTGGCATTTAACCCTGTAGATCACGTCGTTCTTTTCAATCGACTGAAAAAATCAAAATGTTTGTACACTTTCTTACCGCTAGTTTGAATTATTGGGAATATAAGGCGCTAGTACGGAACTTAAACTAGAAGGCCTTAGTTCGAACAATTACTATACTGCACTAAAATACACCTTCATTACCTTTGCAAGCACACGGCAATGAAACCTTCATTCATAAATATTATTACGCTCTGATTAAAATAGCGGTGCTAATCCAGCCTTGTTAGTAAGGGCTAACATAATTCTTTGACAAGTAGCGGTGTCGAAGTACCGTACGCAAGTAGTACCGGGTACCGGTGCAAGTGTTCTCATTGCAACCGACACAGATTGGAGAGTAATTACTGTGTACCCAAGTACTAGCTACCGAAGACTGTGGGATCGTGGCATTTGAGGTGTTAATTAATAAGCGAGTGTTCGTTTACGCATCATTTCGTCTGCTAATAGTGTTCAGTTTAATGTTTTTATTGCATACACAGTATCTCTATAAATATACAGATCGTAAGTAATAGTATAAATGCGAATGTTTGATTGTTGCGTTTTGACTCAACCGAACATCCTGAAATTTCGCACATTTTCATTAAAAGGACTCAGGGTACATTTCATCCAGAAATAAATTGACAAAACCTCATTAACACGAGCGATGCCGCGGGCAAAAGTTAGTAAGAATATGATTTTTTCTCTGTTAGGTGGTACTACATATTATGTACCCTGACAGTGCGGAGCAAATTCAAATTGAATATCAAATTTTAATTATCAGTTAACATAACGCAGTTCTTAAATCAAATTAAATTCCGTACCATAATCTATACTATAAACGGCAAAAAAATCATGTCTGTTTGACATGACCCACTAAGTCATGTCGATACCTAAAAGCAACAATAGCGCGAGCTAAAATACAAGCGGCGCCATCTAGTTTCTTCATATGGAAATATATCCTAAAAATCACGTTTTTGTATGAGAGCCTCCTTAAACATTTATTTAATTTTTTTGTATTTGTTGTTATAGCGGATTCAGATATCCATCATCTGTGAAAATTTCAACTCTAAAAATCACGGTTCATGAGTATAATAAGTATCTCTATAAATATTCTTAAATCTTCTTAAACTTTTTAGCCCCAGCTAAAACCCACTTTACATGCAAAACGTTGAAACAAGACGAAACGTAAATCAGAGTATGAAATCTTGAGTACGCAAGCGAAACGGGTCGTGGCGTTGATGACATTTCGCCTCGCGACACACAAGGCAGCAATGGAGAACCATTGGGAAAATGTACGAATAATTCTATGAGACATCTTGTCGGCGAGAAATTCTGCGGCCGGAATGTGAATTGAGGAAAAGCGACGTCGTAGGCACAAGGTTACATTACGAGTTATAATGAGCTTACTTCACTAATAGAAACTAATGTGTTTTGGTATTCAGGTAATTAGGGTTCACAATATATTACGTACCAGGAGTGTCAGTGCCACCAATTGTTTTGGCTTTGTTTTTGTTCAATCAGTCATTAATTTTATCTATAGGGCAAATTAGTGCACGATATAATAATTGAGGTACATCGTATACAAACAAAAGTAATTATCAAATTGAAATGTCATACGTATTGTGAAAAAACAATTAAACGAAGCTAATAAAAAAAAAAACTGTGTGGTCCATATCGTCATCAAGTTATCTAGTTCGGAATCCGTTCGATTTATAATAAGCTCTTTTAATAAGCAACTGACCTACTTTCCTTGAAATGTAATTTAGTCGTGTACATTTTAGTAGCATATTACAGATAGATATTTCAGACTTTTTGTTCAGATTTTGTTCTTATGGTATTATAGTCCTATCGTTAAGCTTTAAGGTCTCCTTTTCTGTGAGTAAGTGACCAACTATGGTGTCTTATGAGTTTTCGAACCACCCGAACGCCTCCAAAATGGCTTAAATGATTATCAGAAGATAACTAATTACATAGACGAATTTAATGCCATTAACCATTTTCTTACAGCTAACCTTTATGTATTATGAAGCTAGTGGTACTGATTACAGCAAAATAATACGTGTTTTATGTAAATAGATCTAAGTATTAACATCTATTTAATCATAATATATATAAAAATACGAAGGTACCTAACTGAGTTCACGTCCATTTCGAATAAAAACTTCACATTAAAACCTCAAGTTACCAATAACTCTAGTTTAAATTCAAACAATACTTGTTTCTCGCGAAAGTCCGCAACATAAATGTCTGTGAAGAAGAATTTATGATGATGAGTCGTATAAATAGCAGTTTAGCCTATTATGGCTGTATAGTATCTCGTAACTCGGAAACAATGGTAATACACATACGTAACCAACCTCTTCACGGTAGCAGCTCTTTTTAATTAACGGGGAAAGTTCGAAAGTATCTGAAGATACGAGATGGCATACTTGGAACTTCGTGCTTATTCCTGCTGAAGGGCATGCTACTCGTGATTTGTTGCATCAGATCGCTCAGCCAACGAAGCAGGAAAGGGTTTTTATGGATTCCTAGTGAAGAGTCAATAATGCCAAAAAAGAACATGGTTATTTCACACAGAACCATCCCGCTTAGTTTGGCTAACCATAGCTTGTTATAAACCAGCTCACTGATAGAATACTTGTCAAGACTACTTTTATTTGTAAACACATATAATATAGGCATTGTTCCTCACACAAATGCTTGTCCTGGGTGGGAATAGAACCCACTTCCTATAGCGCAGAAGGCAGAGTTTATACCAATTGAGATGTAAGGCCAAAATTACACGAAAATTAGTTTATCGATCCCAACATCATGTAATGATATTTATGGTCCGTAACAGTCTACGTATGGAAAATGCAACGAACTTGCGATAAATAAATGCGAGAATAAGTCTATAAGCACTCGTATTAGCATATATGTTATTTTAGTGAATATTAATCACTACTTCACTTTGTAAGAAATTTTAACAATGAAACTGAAGTATTGCAACTTTTCTTTGAGTTTGGTCTCTACTAGTAGATTTGAAAACAGCGTAGTCAAAGAGCTTCTTATACAAAGCTTGATTTGATAATAAATACAGCGAACGATTTTTCTATAATTGTGGAAATCTAATTTTCCAAATCGCAGGGCCAATTTTGATATTTGATATGTAATTTTTTTTGATAAAGTAAAATCAAAGAAAGTTCATAAACGAAAGTATACCATTTTTATTAAGTTTTCTTGCAATAAATTGGTAATAATTTAAATGAAACTGTTACATTTCCGCCAATGACATAATGCCCACGGCCCGACGGTTTTACGATTTACTTTCTGCGGTTCTTACAAAACTGTGACAGCTGGAGCTGTTAAAACTATTATTATTTTGAATCGTATTCCAACGCGATAGAAATCATAATAGTGCGGGTGGTACAGTGACCGTTAAAATGATATAATTTGCGTGGTTGAATGAAATTGGCGTTTCTTTGTCAATACTAACTGTTCGTTATACTATGTCTTTTAAGGTTGCTTTTAATAGTAACTATGTAATATCTCATGGCAGTGGTCAGGCAACCGTGAAATCGTCATATTCTCGTTTGAAGCTTACAGGAAGCTTTATGGTCGCATAAATGTCACTACGTGTGCATTATATCTGTTAAACTTTCCCTTAGACTTAGTGGGTGAGTAGGACATTGACTGCCTCGTAAAGTTGGAATTATCATCTATACTTACGAAACCCTCGTGAAAAATCTTGGGTTGATGTTTAATACAGATCTTCTTTATGTATCTATAATGACAGAAAGAGGCGACGGCCCACCTGATGTTAAGCGATTACCGCCACCCATAACAACAATACGACTTAGGTATTCTACTGAAGCACGAGAATACTCATGTCGCATTGCGCTGCGCTTCGATACAATATCCCTAATCTTAATTTATCCCTTTTTCGCCATTAATTATAATGAGTAAAAAAAAACAAGTCCTATCTGTAACTATATCTTATATCATAAGTAAAGCTTGTTTTTGTAAATGAACAAATTTAATCTATCATTTGAACCAACCAAGATGCAATGTGATTATGTTTAAGCCGTATCGTTTTTCTTCTATGTTAGTTCGTAGGAATGCGCACGTATATTTTACAGTCACAACGAAACATGTCATGTACATCTGTGCTGGATTTAAAGCAAGGATTTAAATTTATCTGGATTTGTTGCCTTAGTTGCTATTATATTTTTACTTGTATATTTTTGTAGTAGATATTATATTTTTACTTGTATATTTTTTTTATAGTATTATAGCTATATTGAAGCTGTAAAGCTCTTATAAAACACTAGCTGCGCTCGGCGGCGTTACACGTAGTTGGACTTCTTAAGGGGACCGTACATTTTTCTGGGATAAAAAGTAGCCTATATGCTATTCCAGACTATAATCTATCTCTGTGCCAAATTTCATTCAGGTCCGTTCGGCCGTTCTGGCGTGATTGAGTAACAAACATACATCCATACTTACAAACTTTCGCGTTCATAATATTAGTAGGATTAGCTGCGCACCGTGTTACATGCGTGGTTTCATGCGGCTTAAGTTACGGGACGAGCAGACAATCCACCTGATGTAAAGTGGTTACCGCCTCCCATGAACAACAAAACGACTCCGGTCGTGCCCTTTTTTTTTTTTTTTTTTTTTTTTTTTCGTGGGGAAATGCACTCGCATACCGCCCTGCCACGGGGAGACAGAGCGGTTATGTGGGACTAGACCCACTAAAACCCCACGATGTCCTCCTCTGCCGCTTAGTGGCGGGAACACGGGAACGTTATAACACACATCCGCGAACCCGCCGCGGCTGTCCGTTTCCGGACCCCCCTGTGTTGGCATCGGGTGCCACTCCTCTGTTTGCGACACGCCAGGACATATGGCGTGTCGCAACCACCTCGGGGACCAGGTCAGCGAAAGGGCGTCAGACGACCCCGTGTCTAGACGCCCTAGGTCCCCATGCGACGGGTCAGATATGTGGCCCCGTCGCCTGCCACTACGGCCGCAGAGGATAGGGAGAGCGGCGCCTCGCAATACCGACACTCCTCTTCCCCTGCGGCCCCACCGCGTCCGCCATCGAACGGTGGCGACCCCGTCGTGGCCGCGGTAGGTAGGGAGAGCGGCGCACCGTTATACTGGCACTCCTCTCCCACCGCGGCCCCTATCCCTCAGCTGCGATGCCTCCCATTCGACATCGCAGCCCGCCTCAGTTGCGGTGCCCCCCATAAGGCACCGCCACCTACAATGCCGCTCCTAGACGGCTTGGAGGCAAAGCCTAAAGGAGCGGCCCTCCCGGGTTCCTCTTAGCTTCACCGTGGGTGACCAGGCCACGGTTACTAAGCCCCCCCGCCCCGACAAGGCGGGAACCCACGGGGGGGACTCCGGTCGTGCCCTACTAAAGCATGACTTAAGTCGCATCGCGATGCTCATCACTTTAAGAAGCATACGAAAGATTAAACAGATTCATATATTTAAACTGGCACCTTTACAATAATTCGGGTTAGAACAAGTATTTGCATATGTAAAAACGTGTTCGTGATTTATGATGTGCGTAGGAAGGTACTACATTACCATCAGTTAGCGGCACATAGGTACAATTGTGTTGCCTACGCATTGTCATATCGGATTCTCTACGCAATTTAGTCATGGCAACGCACTACTAATTTTTAATTACAGTTCTTCAGCCTCGTTTCTTAGTTGGTTAACCTTAGAAGCGAGAGGTCCCGGGTTCGTTTGACACACACACACTTTGACGATGAGCGTGTAGTTTGTTCTCGGTTCTTAGGTGTGTTTGTCCATATTTGCGATACAGGGAACCCTAGTGCTGGGGTATGAGTGTATTTAAATGTTTATTAAAAGGGCAATCTATTCGAGGGAAAGGTGTGAAGCTATGTACAAATAAATTACACGTCCATACCATGCACTACGATTCCACAATGATTGCCTGTATCACAGGTGGTATTACACGTACAACACTAGACCCGAGAACAAAAATAATGCGCATCACACATTGTTTTCCCCTACCAATATATGATAAAACCTTTACTTTAAGTTGAGAGTTGGTTCAATGGTAAGAACAGTTTTAATAACATTGAAATAGCGAGATATATTCAATTCTATTTCTAATATCTAGCTATTAAAAAATGAATAGGACACATCAACAAATATCATGCATAATAAGTAAGTTATTGATAATTCGAATATTAAGACAAGTTAGCCAGTAAGTAACATTTTTTTGTGTCGTATTTATTTTTCACATAGGTACATTTTAGTGCCTGGGCGACCGAGAGCCAATCAGATTTTAGCTTTTTTTAAAAAAACAGCAAAAACCTATCTATAGCTTATCTATATATATCTATATAAAAACACAAAATTTCATCCGAGATACGCGAAATAAATATATAATATATACAAGAATTGCTCGTTTAAAGTAATAAAAATGATCTCTATCCAAAGGTTGCCCGGAAGAGATCGCTACGTGTGATAAGGCTGCCTTCATATTTGTTTCAGTTTTTTCTATGTATTTTCTGTTTTCTTTGATGTGTATCACCTCATTTATTCGTAGTTTTATTATTCGAAACATTGTTGGGTCTCTTATAGCTTGTGAAAGAACGAAGCCTCTCAACTTGCCTTGCAAAGGGCACATCGGAATTTTCTACACAGTGCGCGGATAAAAACTACGACTGCCGCGCGTGTAAGGTATTTCAATAAGACACATTCCCCCCTTATATATCCCCGGACAAGACCTGAAAGTTTCAAAGGTGAAATACATTTGCTGTAATTTTGAAAGTGTAATATATGTTTATATATTGGACGTTGAGTGTTGAAATACGAACAGGTGGTCGGTTTCCTATTCATACCGACCACTTGAGTCTGTGAACCAATGTCACGACTCTGTGAGAGGAATATTCAAACGTGAAATTCATTTTTTTATCACAGGTTAAGAACGGCTGCCGAAATCTGTAATACTAATATTATAAACGCGAAAGTTTGTCTGTATAAATGTTTCATAGAATGAATTTTAAATCGTCCGGGATTATCTTTAGCAAACTTACATATTTATATTGCAAGCTAGTGGCAGTTTTTTATGCTCTTTAAATACAGGGATGGTAGCCTTCAGTACACTAAGCTCCAGATAATGCACGGACTTTTTTATGAACAAAAATGCTTTTATGATTTCTGGTTGCTTTTTGTTTGAGTGAGTTTTATTAAAAAGCAGTTTGAAAGCAGATATTAACAAAGTTATCAGCTTTCAGTTTTAGCAAACTAAAAACATTTATTGTTTTTCGTATATGCAATAGTTCGAATATCAGTGGCGATATCTAATATAGCACGGCAAGATTAATTCAATATATTTTTTATATTCTGTAAGTATATAATTTGTATGTGTGTGGAGAATATTCGTAATAAGGTATATTTATGATTACAAAAAGTAAAACTTTAAGACTACGCACCATCTTTTTTTTCACTTACTCGAGTTTGAAACCTTGCGTGCGTCGAAGTTTTCAAGGCCACATCATAACTTGCCTTCTGGAGCACGAAAATGCTCGGTTCAAATGCCTTTAAACTACCCATTAAAAACCCATCAAGGCGCTATCGAGGCGAGGCGATTCTCTGAACTTAAATGATCCATAAACAACAAAATACGCAAATGCTATCAAATATTTCATTAGCTATCCTGAATTAAATAGGTCACAAAAACACTTCCAAAATTTACTTAATGTATTATAAACTATCCAAACTAAATTACTTTCACGCTGAAAAGGCAGTAATTAAACACTCATTTGTTTATTCATGAAATTGACATGAAAATTGGTTCAGTGACGGATATTAAAGTTAATGTAGGCAACGACGTAAATTTGTTTCGATTCAGCGAAGCTACTGTGATTGCGTCAGACCATAGATTCTAAGCAACTAGATTTGCATACGAACCAGCCACTCTCATCTTTCGGGAGTGGGGTAGTCTGTGAAGTGGAAACATTAGCTTCGAGCAAAGCAGGCGAATAGTTGACGTTCGAGTTCCTTATTCGCATCTGTCACCCAGCACATACCGATCCATCATCAATCGTGGTGAAATCGAATTAACTTTTCATCTCTTTCTAGGAATCTGGCCCCCAAAGAAAAGGGAAAAGATAAAGAATCGATCTAATCCAAATTCAAATCCAAACCCTATACTGTAAAGAATTAGTCTGCACCTCATTATACCACTGGATTTAAATTCTTGCTAAGAATATATTATGCTTTATTGTGGATGATATCTTCAAAAAATTATAAGACCCTGATCACACGGTTTGCGACTGCGGTGCTCCCTTACAATCGATGCGTCACCTACTAGTAGTCCACAATGCCTTACTAACTGCACCAAGGACAAATTCGCTGTGGCGCCATAACGCTATCTAAGGTAGCTGCCAAATTCCTATCCAAATAAAGATGGTAATAGCATTGACAATTATAATGATAGAGATGATGATAGGGAAATTATATGACGATTTGGGGTACGGAACCCTTGTTGTGTGTCTATATTGTCTAAAATAACACAGCCGAATTAAGAATTTCCTCCTTTTGCTCACACAGCGGTTTTTTATGATTGATATACGATTTCTTCGTCAATTGTGACCGGTTAGTACCTACTCCAAGATAGTCCCATTGGAATTTCATAAGAAATTCCCCCTCGAAGGGCATAAAATAAGTAAATGGAAGTATTGAAGTCAGTTTATTCTATTTTTAAATCAGTGGATTATTTCAATTGTCATGTCGCCTGATCAGACGACTTTTCGAAGCCAAGTTGACGAAGCATTATAATAAAATATAACTTCACCTGTCTCATTTCCGATGATTATTATTCCGTAACACATCTAGTTGATCCTATATCTTTACGCCGCAAACATGCCAATCAGGCCTTTTGTGTACGAAATTTTGTTACTATTGCTTTACAAGTCTATTTAGCGAGTGGAAAATTATTATCCTTTGTGGGAGGTGTTGCCAGCAGAAAATTATATTTCACTTGCATAGCCATTTTACACTGCGTCAGCATTAACATGTTTAAAGAATAAATAATAAGTTCCTTTTTACTTGTTAATTAATTGAAAACTGAGTAGTTTGAATGATCCGCTGTGGTGGGCTTTTAACGGTTGGTCGGCCCTTGTTTAAAATTGTAATCCGTATTTCGGTACACTGAATTTAAGTGTTACATAAGTACCTGGCTTTTACGGTTCGAATATTGAAAGAATATATTTGAAATCATTCGTTGTATGAATAATCCCGTGCGCGAATTATTTCTGATTTTTTTCATTTAATAAAATAAAATAAATAAATATTCATGTACATTTCACACAACACTATCTAGACCCAAACTCCGGATAGCTACAAGCTACATGGGATCTTGATAACTGATAGAATAAATAATAAACAGGTAGAAAATTTATTTGTAAATATATTGTTAATATGTAAACACAGAACAAATATTTAAGCTTGTCACACAAATGCTTGTCCTGGGTGAGAGTCGAACCCACAACCTACAGTTCAGAAGGCCAGTAAAACCGCACAGGCTTCAGTTCGGCACGAGCTTCGAATGACATGCTCTAAGAACCAACGCATGGTTTTACTATTACATCGGTCATGATGAAGCTTGGTGCCATACTGCACGAACATGTTACCGATGCAAATGTATTTATTAACAGATATATCACAATCAATGTAGGCACCAACATTACTTATACGTACTTAATTAGTTGCTAAGTGAACATGCGCATTGCGTATCAGTGTGCCATGAATACCTAGCACCTGAGAGTACCTCAGCGAGTATGCACGTACTCCACGGCTACTCTACTCACCAATCAGCCTCAATCAAAGTTCCTTCTATGCAATTTTGACCTTACCTACAGGAGAGAGATATTATCATAGTCCTTAGAAATCAATGACTTATATATGCTTGTTTTGTTACAGAGACGGGGAGCACGGATAAGAGCAATGGTATGAAGGAACCGGGATCCCCTGAGGAATTGGTACGTTTATTTTATTTTAATACTATATAATGCGCCATTTTATTCAGAATTAACCTGGCTATACATCGTATATATAAATTATCTTTAAATCCAATTAAACTTACTTACCTATATTAATATATATTAGTTAGGCTTCTGTCACCGTGACAAGTAATCATATTATAATATGGATTCAATGGAAAAAGTGAAACAGTTTTGTAATTCTCGTATTACTAGACTTTCAAAAGGGGCACTTGTATCTACGCCTAGTCTTTGAAATTGAGTTTCAACCCAGTTTTCCAACGAAACGAAGTTATTACTGAATTGAAGTAACTAATCCAGTGCGACCGAGGCGCAATCAGTTCAATTGTTCCAAATAATGGGAACACGTGCAAGCGCAACTAGCCGTTTTAAATACGTTTTACGATATTATCGATAGTGATAAGGCAATGAAAAATCTTTATTTTCATTGCATTCTTAAAAAATATTAGAAAATTTAACTTTTCTTTAAACATATATAATTATATAAAATATATATGTCTAAGCTTGGCGATTGTTTGATCTCTATCTGACCAGAAGAATAACCAAGAAACCCCGAATAGATGGATTCCATTCTTTTCGCAAGTATAATCCTGTTCACAAACAATTAAAATATAATTAATTCTATTTAACACTCTTTTGAGAAAACTTTTGAAATTTTTACTTAGGTAGATTTTTATACCTACACATAGGTATATCAACATTTCCTTTCTTAATTTTATCTTGATTTGGGTGTAGGTATCAGTTTTGTTTACCTATTTATATTTTATCGCATAGTACGCTTCATTTTATATATACATCACTAGGATTCCTTGTGTGGGCCAAAGCATTCCCGACTTAATTTTGACCTGAACATACTTTCCGCGTAACCTAATCTGATTTTTTCGAGATATCGAGACATTTACATATATTTTCTCAATTCGGTGTTCAACAAGACCCACAAATAATGGTAAATATGTTGTTACTTCAACAAATTTTGTTGAAAACCTTAATTTAAAAATAACCCGTTGCCTTGATTTTCGTTATTGAGGAGTGTAGCTGAATAAATTCTGGCTCTAAATACGTCCCATTCGTGTAATTGTTATTGTAGTGTACAGACACAAAAGTCCAATGTCCATAAACAACGATCACCTGTGGTCCGTACTGCGCCAACTCCGACCATTTGCAGAATTACTGTCACCAAAGGTCGAACAAAAGCACTCGGCATTAATTTCCTACTATCTGAACATCAAGTCTGTCCAAGTCTCGTGTGACAGAGATCGGGGTCGACCAGACCGTTATGATGTTTATACGAGCTTATTTGAGGCCGCACGGGTTGGGCTATTGGATAGATCAAAGTAGATTGGTCAAATGACACTACCACTGTTGGTAACCCCTGCCAATTTGTCAGATGGAAACGTTAAATTTGTCTGACAACTTCCGGCAAAAGTATGAGAATAATAAAAAATGAGAGTGTAGCTTAAATTAATTTACCTGAGCACATCACGTGTCATTTTGCGATGGGATTGTGATGGCATAGAGAATAACGAAACCTTTTTTAGCTTTCTCGAGTCATTTTATGTATTTAAATTTTAATACTACCTTTTGAAAAGAGTGAGTTATGGTCACACCATCTTTAATTAAATTTCATTGTAATGATTTCTCGGAATGACTTTCTATCTGTTCCTCTAGATTTTTTCAACGTTGGCTCGCTTAGTGACTATACCATATTATACTATAGAGTGGCAGAGATATATAGGATAGCTATGGTATTTATTTTAGCACAATTACACATAGCAAATTAACGATACAAAACGAAAACAAACATCGAGTCCCTATGCGTTCTTTGCCATTAGCTATTGGCTGCATTGATTTCACATGGCGTATTATGAACCAGAAACACATATATGCACCTTTTGCAAACGCTACTATTTCAAACTTAAAAATAACTATTCCATCGAATTCATAAAAAAAAACTAAACAACTAGCAAAATATCGCTCACAGTATTTTCCTCAAAATATTTCCAATTTTCGTAGCAACAACGAACAGTATTTTACAACAAAAAATGGTATAGTTATATCCGAACACAGATAAAACTTCGTTTTGATGCATGACTGCCGAAAACTTTACGCTAGAAAAGATAGACAACGATTTTAAAATATTACTGAGCGAGTCCAGGCTTTTCGTAATGGCCTTGTAACAATCTGTTTTGTATCATACAAAATTTTAAAATCCTATCTATAGTAAACCTTTCTCGGACTCTATGAAAAATATATAGAAATGTAACCAGTTACATTGTCAAGAGTCACGTAGTACGAAAACCGGCTAAGTGCGATTTGCTGCGTTCGCACACTGAGGGTTCCGTACACCAATTTAATTTTTCAACCGTCTTCCAAAGGAGGATGTCATCAATTCGGTTGTATTTCTTATTAAGTTTGTTACCTCAGAACGATATTTTTCAAATCAATTTGGAAAATTCTTTTTTAATTCGAAAGGATATGCTTTTATCAAAATCTGTTCAATAGTTTGGTTGTTAAATTAAAATCACGGGAAAAAATATGTCATCCAAGTAACATATTTGGATGTTTCTTTTTAAAATGGAAGGGTCAGGGGTGAGAAATAAGGGATAAAAGTATTGAAGCCAGTTTTTGTTTCGATTTTTAAATCAGTTTTAAATCTGTTAATCTGTAACGTCTTCTTTGCTATGCTGTAACAGGGTTCCAGTTTTTATTGAAGAACTTGCAAAATACAATATCATCATCATCATCATCATCTTCCTGCCCTTATCCCACACTGAGTGGGGTCGGCACAACATGTATTTTTCTTCCATTTCCCTCTGTCAGACATATACACAACTTATTGTGTTTATGCGCTAGTAAACACGATCTTTATTACCCAATAAGTGCAAGTACAAAGCTGTACCCCAAGAACGTTTTCGCGTGATGTACACTCTCTCGGCTCTCTGTACCAATTTACTTTGTGTTACTCAGTGTCACATAGCCGGAAAACTACACACAGATGACAGACGCCTATGCCTAAAGTGGTAATCGAGTCTCTTTGACGGTACTCAGAGCTATCGGCTCGTTTGTACTAAGGTCGTATGTGGTGCTCGATTGGCTGGAATTTCATCATAAGTATTTCAACAATTCTCTTTTCCCTATTAACTGGACTGGATGTATGGATGAGAATCGTAGTTTATTATATATGACATACAATTTTATATAGTTCTTACATGAACGCTATTTAAAATTACTATTACTCCTCTTAATTATCATCTTTAACATAATTTCTTTGTTCGAGCTTTGCTCTCAATTGGATCATTGACTTATAATTAAATATTTAAATAAACTAGCTGGCTAGTATTTTTATTACTTGTTAGCTACCGATGTTATTATAGTTCAAAATTTATTATTCGTTTGAAGATCTCCCAGATACAGATTTAATGTTTGTTCATCAACAAAGATTAACTTATGAAATATAAGAATTAAATTCAAAACTACAAGTATTAGGATTAAAAGAGGTAAAGTAACCACTAATGGATGACTATTAGTATTACCAACGCGGGACAAGAGCTGTTAAAACATTAAAAATTAAATAAGGAAATAAAAAACACTTTTGAATATATTTTATTTCTGTCAATTTGTATATAAAAAATCATATTTGACATCTTGAATTGATACCTGGCTTTGCCATCCTATAAAATAGATATCTTATTTCTTGTTACTGGCAATTCTGACCGTAATGTAATAAAATAGAACAGCCCAGAAACAAACATATGAGCGTTCATAATAACATATTGGATCGACAGCCCATCAATGCAATGGTCCTAACGCCCCAAAATCGTAATCGAAACGCGACTTTGATTGGCAGCAGGTTAGATACCGGGTAATTGGTGTTTTGATTTTTGTGTGGATGAATCGCATGATGGGCATTCGATAAAGTGAACCGATATAACTTTAGGAATAATTTTGAAATGTATTTAGGAATAGTTTTTGAAATAAGGTTTTATGTATTTTCTTTTTTTGTGTTAAATGGGATGAGGAAATGGCGTTTTCTTATTCCGCAGGTTTAACTACGTACCCTAAAGTACGGCACCTTATAGAACAAAAAAATGCCTATTACTACGGAACCTATACTTTAAGCGTTATGTATCTCAAAATAAAAGACGGAACCCTTTTAAGATCACTTCGACATTCGTCTGTCAAGACAATGCAAGATAAGTGTCCAGTACATTTGTAGTATTAGTTAAAATTGTCGCTACTAGATGGCGTCACGTCTGCGTAAAGTTAGAACGCGCTATCGTTGCGTTTTGGCGAGAACGCCAAGTTAATTGTGATTGTATTATCAAATGACTTCTACCAGTCACCTCGGGTTGTTATTTTATTTCACCCGAAGTTGCCTCCGCTCGCTGGTTTGGATTTGTACAATAATTCAGCCGAAACTTTTCATTGGTGCTCAACGCAATCCAAAGTTTTGGCCGTGGGAAATTCGTACCGGAATCGACTACCAACAAAAAATCTAATATTCCAAATATCAGTATTAGCAAATGATCCTATTTTATAGCATTCAATAAAAGAATATTTAGGTGCGAATTTATGTCTTTATGGATAAATGGGGTAATCACACAAAAACATGCGTGAAATCTTATTATGCTATTATAATTTTAAGCGAGATTCAAAATTTTTTTTAATACCATTTTGGATGTATTATTTGCGAACAATGGGATTTTAATGACACCTACATATTTGTAATGATACTTATGTAAAACATCAAAAAATAAAAATTACTGGATATTTACAAATTTTACGCATAAATTATCGAAAATTAATGAATTTTATTTAATTTTATAGCTATATTTATATATATACGACTATCCAAAATGCGCGCTGAACATTGTGAGTTCCTATTATAATAATATTTGTTTCTTTGGTTTCTTAGTTCAGTGGAAAATCATTACGGAAATATTTCAACTGATAAACTCTGAGAACAATGTGTATAACTAAGCAACTATAAGAAAAGACTGCTAAAAGAAAAATAAGTCTCCCATTTTCTTCCACTATGTATTTACTTACGGTAAAACGAGAAGTAATACAACCTGATGGCAGCTTAACTTCAATTGACTCTGAATAATACTTTCTTCCTATTGTTTTGGTCGATTTGTTCCTTCCCCGACTTCCTTCACTCGGATTAAAAGGCGGATCAATTTCCCATCTCATTCTTAATGTGCTACACGTGTAAGTGGTAATAATCGGATTGCGCAAAGACGTTTCCCGTTAGCCTTGGATGTTGTACACTGAATTCATAAAGTATTGACCCAATACCTGTTATTTCAAGAAATTTTTGGAATTGCAGCTTTTTCTTTTTATTAGCGGAATACATTGTGCAAACTTAAAACGACTTAGAAAAGGGCAATATTAAACTTCTAAACACCGCTAGTAAACTTCTAAGTTATAATATATTGAACCCAAAATTATCATATATCTCCGAGCACCTATCTATCTCAGAACAACTACAACTAAAGTATCTTCCTGTGCAACCTTTTCAGCCAGAAAGTTTTATAAATTTAATTCTTAATAATAGTTTCGCAAAACAAAATCATTTTAAAATTCTTCGTTGAATATCTGGGTGGCTTAATTTGACTTCACATACAAATCGAGAAATATATAGCAGCAGAGCACAAAGTATAGAAAATGCTTAAATCGCGTGCGAGAGCCAATAAAGTTGCCCAATTCAGGTCGTCAGCTTCCAGACGGTAGCTGTTGGAAATTAGGTTGGCTTGGTTCGCCAAATTCGTAAATATCTCACCGCACGCAACAACCGCACGCTCTCAACTTTCACACGATGTTTTCGATTTTTTGCTTTCGTTGCATTCCCGAACACGACCTTGGTTTTAAACCCAACTGCCAATGTTTGGTGAGATGATCTCATCAGAAATACATACATTAAGTCATTAAAATAGAATTAGAAATAATAGGAAAGAGTCTTATTTGGGCATTAATTTCACGCAAAAATCACTTGAGATGACAGTAATATTTGAATGTTTTGGATTGATGTAAAAGCGGATTATTTTAGTGATTTGCATCAGTGATTAATGCGTTCTGTACTTATTATATATTATTATGTCAACGGTTTCAGTTTTTTTTGGATGTAAAACATCTGTAATAAACAAGCGCTAAATTTGGTTTTAAGAACGCAACGAAGATGTCGAATGAACATTTTTTTTTAAATTGAGTAATTCCTTGTAGTCTTTAAGAATTTAACGGAAATAAATATTTTTTTGACTTGAATATAAAGTGCGCTTTGGTTAGTATACGACTTGTGTGCTGTGACGGCACACGGTAGGACGCTCGCTTACGCCTTCATGTATCACAATGTGTAACTACATGTCTTGTTGAACTTATCATACATATCATATCATATATCAAGATATCGTATCATCACATGCAGGCCGTCGCGAATAAACAGTTTACTGTAGGCTTTTTAACAATCTCATCCACATATTGAAATAAATTTTAATGCGTGAATTTAAGATCAAAAATTTTAATACCAAAAATTGTTCGCATGTTTCTTCAACTTTGAAACGTTCGATTTATGAAACACGGAAATATGATTACAGCAGGATGTATTTTGTACTTACTCTGAAACAACAGTACTTATCCCAAAGCAAATAATGAAAGAAAAACTTACATACCTACCTGAATTCGATTTCAAAATGGGACGAGGTTTTTAATTCAGAAGCATGTTTTTTTTGGATATTGTGTATGCCAACTCCGATTCCAACAATTGTGAACCGATTTTGATGATTCTCTTTGAATAACAAATTCCAACATCAATAGCGCGAATGAAGCATGATATTTTTATACCGGTGTTTCGATTTTTGAACCAGTGACTGGCCGTATTTTAGATATTTTTTAATGCCTGTTCGTAAACAAACAAAAAAAGCAAAGGTACTTATCACGTGGTTATCACGTCATTATTTAGTGGAGTGGTACGTTAATGAGTGTTAACAAACATACCATTCAAATTAAGTGAATCAATAAACTTTTCCACTCGTTTTCGATCATCAATCATCTGGGTGCGGCCCTTTTAAGCTCATAAAAAGTGACGTCACATCGTGTACATATTTATGAAGCGGCCAAGTGATCTGCTATTGATGGTGTCCCCATTCATCAGACAGAAAAGCCGGCTCAGGACACATAAAAACTTGTTCGTAACAAGATTTTTGGGAACGGACAGCTTTAGGGAAAATTCAGTTATAGGATGATGTATCTGGCAATTTTCGTCCCATAATTGAGATGAATCGCCTATTATCTGATATTTCTTCGCAATAGTTGGCGACGGAGATATAATCTATATAGCGATTTTCCTTTATCAAGAGCCATGACCTCTACACGTTTCTGTCTCCCAACTAATTTAGATTATGAGAGTTCTGCTGGCTATCTGCCAAAATATAATACATGTAGATAAATAAAATCATTTTCTTTCGTTGACAGTTTTATAACTTAAACAACATAACTTAAAAACGTTTATTTCATATTCCTGCATTAGAATATTTCGTGTTGATAGTATGGACAGAATAAAGAAGACGCTAAAAATAAAATCATAAAACATGCGTTTATTTGGCTAAATGGTGTCACTTTTCCAAATACGTAAAAATACGGTTATTATCCGAAAGCTTAGAACTGTAAATCAGAGCAGTATTCAATTTTTTTTTTGCTAAGCGGTTTGCCTTATAATCCGGATTTTAACATCCGGCGGGTTTTATTCTATTTCACAACAGGATGGAGATTCGTTTGGGCGCAATCCGACTAAATTTCAAAGCTTACGGCAAGCACCAACATACTCATACATATACGATGAATAGCCAATCAGTGCATGCGGATTATCTCTTTTAATCGGTTATCCTGGTGCTGATTTAATTATTGGTTACTCGCTAGTACGTGAATAGGTAGCTTATTTCCTACTCTTTTATGTTCCTCTCAGTAGCATAGAAACCCGAAAGAATTTAGAGTCAAAAAAAAGTTAATAAAGCAAATATGCGATACGAAGGTAAAATATGCCAGTCAATGTTCAGATTGAGTACTTTTTATTTCCTCAGAGCTTATAGTTAAACTTGAAACTTACGATTAGTTTTATCAACTCAGTATCAGTTCATATCAATGCACTAACTTGCACTTAACAAACTATCAAATGAAATGAAAACCAAAATGTATGATAAATTGAGCTATAATACACATGAACGTACATACACACACACATAAACACACACATACACGCACACATAGTACCTATCTGTAACTATGTATACTCTGGCCTTGTGTGACCTTCTGACACATATATTATTATGCTTAAAATAAGGTCCCAACCTCTATGATATTGTAGGAATATGTTACAGAAATAAATAAATAATTATTATTATATTGATTATAACGAATCTATAGGTTAGCTTGGATTCATTCCCTGTGAGCTGGCCAGTTGCCCAGATTTAAAAAAATAACTCTTTAGCTGAATACCAGAGGTTTGCTTGTATGGGTTTTACGCTCTATTTGATGGTATAATAGATAGAGCTATTATATTTTTTTCGTAACTTTATTCCAAGTAAATTTGTTGATGCTTCTAGATCTTAGAAAAAATAGACTAGTTTCATTGATACCTCATGTTATTGTTCATGTTTAAAGATGGATGCTTTTGAATCACGAAATTATTCCCACTATACACTTATATTCCTAGCTACAGAAACGTGTTCATACAAACCAAACAATCCGTGCGTCTGGAGCAGGATTTCATTACACTAAATAATAGCCAAGAGCTTTCATCTTTAGAAATCATGTTAGATATTATTGTTATAACATTAGGTGCTAAATTGTATTACTAGCTGTGCCCCGCGGTGTTAACCTTGGTTTTCCAGGATCAAAAGTAGTCTGTATTTATACAAGATATAAGCTATCATCGTACCAAATTTCATCCAAATCCCTTGGAGCCGATTGAGCGGAAGGCGTAAAAAACGCAAACAAACACACACACACACACACACACACACACACACACACACACACACACACACACACACACACACACACGCACACGCACACGCACACGCACACACACACGCGCACGCACAAACACACAAACACACACACACACACACACACACACACTTTCGTCCTAATAAATAAAAGTGTGATTATTAAACAAGTTACCACTGATGAACGAAGAGTATTCATTAGGTTACGCACTACGTCCACGGAGGAAGTTAATTAATATTTAATTTTAATAAGCCTACCTTTTTTTTTTTTTTTTTTTTTTTTTTTTTTTTTTCGTGGAGAAATGTCTTAGCATACCGCCCTGCCACGGGGAGACAGAGCAGTTATGTGGGACCCACCCACTAAAACTCCACGGTGTCCTCCTCTGCCGCTTAGTGGCGGGAACACGGGAACGTTTATACACACATCCGCGATCCCGCCGCAGCTGCCCGTTTCCGGACCCTCCTTGGGATGGCAATGCCACCATCCTCCCTCGCCACGACACGCCAGGACACGAGGCGCGTCGCAACCACCTCGGGGACCATGCCAGCGATAGGACGTCAGACTACCCCGTGTCAGACGCCCTAGGTCCCCATGCGACGGGTCAGATATGTGGCCCCGTCGCCTGCCACTACGGCCGCAGAGGATAGGGAGAGTGGCGCCTCTCAATACCAACACTCCTCTTCCCCTGCGGCCCCACCGCGTCCGCCATCAAACGGTGGCGACCCCGCCGTGGCCGCGGAAGGTAGGGAGAGCGGCGCACCGCTATACCGGCACTCCTCTCCCGCCGCGGCCCCTAACCCTCAGCTGCGGTGCCGCCCATACGACACCGCAGCCCGCCTCAGTTGCGGTGCCCCCCATAAGGCACCGCCACCTACTGTGGCCGCTCCTAGTCGGCTTGGAGGCAAAGCCTAAAGGAGCAGCCCCTCCCGGGTTCCTCTTGGCTTCACCGTGGGCAGCCCAACCACAGTTACTAAGCCCCCCCGCCCCGACAAGGCGGGAACCCGCGGGGGGGTTAATAAGCCTACCTGCTATGAATTCGTATTAATAAAACATTATGAAGCTATATTATATCAGACTACGATGAAGACGAGGAAAATATAAATATCAAAGGAAACCTTGAAATTAAAAAACTTGCAAATGTGTGACAAATCATTTCTTCATTTATAATTCAAACATAAACAAAATACAGATAAACAAAACTGCAAGCTTAAATCTACGTAACATATTAGTATAAGCTGACATGAATCGGGGAAACTAAATTTATTGGACAGTTCGTACCGTACCAGCCTCTAATGTTCCCACTGCAGGGACACTAGCCTACTCTCCATAATTGAGAGTGAATGGGCTCTGATCTACCACGGGGGCCCACGGATTGGTAGATGTCACGTGCCGTGGAATTTGTGGTTCTAAGACATGCCGGTTTCCTCACGATGTTTTCCGTCACCGTTTTGAGAACGTGGTATTGCGCAAATAATTTTTTTCAAGTGCGAAAACGCATTTGTGCGCTTGTGGGTTTAAACCAGCAACCTTCAGATTGAAAGTCGGCGTCTATGCCCCTGGACAGTCTGTAATATATATATATGTAGGTATATAATTGGTGAACTAAAAATTCACGACCTATCATCATCATTTACTGTAGGATTCTGAAGCAAGTTTTTATTTTAGACGTCTATTTCAATTGTTACGTTTACTTACTGGGATCATTTGTATCTCTGGAAAGATTTTAATTTTGTTGTTTTTAGAAAAAGTTTTTACTTAAACTTAAAGCTTTGGGGATTGTTTATTCCCAATTGGACGCGTTAAAAAGTCGGCTACAGATGAAAGTGTCGGAATAATCAAGAGATATATATATATATATAAGAAATATATAATGAATGCCAAGGAGAGACGTTCGCAATATTCTATCTAATAATATAAAGAAGAGACTTGGGGCGTAAGAATTTTGCAAATCGGTTAGTAAACGAAATTAGTACCGCAGTAACAAACATGAAAAAAATAATCTCCTCCTTTGGAAATGGGTTGATAATCCATACTTACACAATGTTTTGGTCAAGCCGTAAGTTGTAAATAAATAAACAAAAATTCAGAAGACGCATGTGCTATGTCCATTACTCCAGCTTTAAGTAGGCCTGTGTCCCTACAGTGGGTACAAGAGGGTAGTACGGTACTTATAGATTACATTCGAAAGCATTGCACTGAAATCGAATTTATTAGTGCGACTGATCAGATTTTCTCCTGGCAACTGGCCGCGACGCGCCGACGGGACGCGGTCAGTGCAAGGTCGCGGTTACTAGCTAATAAAATGTATTTCTCAGTACTCGGCTTTACAACGTCTGCGGCTTACAAACAATAACAAATCAAATATCCAAGGGTAATGGTTAACCTACTGATTAAGCTGGCGTTGAATAAATATTCCGTTGTTACAAACAAACAGAATTATTAATTTACACCTTTTGGCACCTTTTTGTGTACCGCTCCCAGCAGCTGCGAATACTGCAATTATAATAACAAATACTATGTACTATACCGCACCAGCCTTTATGTCCCCGCTGCTACTCCAAATTCACAGATACGTAAAGTTTTTCTAATACTTTTTTTGGTGAAGAGCGTAAGCGATCTTTATTAGGTAAATTGTTTTTAAAAGAAATAAGGTCTCGTTTTTTGTGCCTTGTGACACTTTATTAACAATATATATATATTATAATAGAAGAATAAAAATTGTCGTTTATTTTTTTTACTTAAATTCATATAAAAAGATGAAAAGCTTTTATTTGTGGCGTAGTAACCATCATACCGCTGCAAAGCTATAAACTATATTAATAGGTCAAAATCCACAAATTACATTTAAATAGACAGAACATACTGTTAATTGTTAACATTGTTTTTAACTGATGTGCCTCGAATTATAATGATCGGCACAAAAAAGCGTCTAACTTGGCATTTGCTCGATATAGGGGACTGGTCTTCATTTATAGCCTTTGTAGTAGTGAAATACTGAAGCCATGTGTTTATAAATCTTACTCTGCCAAAAAAATTACAATCATAATAATCTAATACCTATCAGTAAGAGATAACCTCTTCTTGCCACGCAATATGAAAACAAGCCAATGTCACTGCAGTAGACACTTATTACCTGCGACTCAATGACAGCATTTCAATAACACGGAGGAAATCCACTTTGCCGCAAAAATAATATGAGTCACGACGGATGTCACTGAAAATGGGGGAAAATATACGCAATGTTATTAAACCCACTTCGTTTCAAATTTAGAACGGTCCAGTCTCGATTCAACCGTGTGCGCGCGCGCCGCGACATCGCGAAATACGCTAATGTTTTGATATCACAATTTCTCTGAACTTTGATATCTTTGGATGAGAATCGTTACGTTTTCGTGTAGTGAGCCTAAATTAATAGGTAGGTGCCTACTCCGGAATCGGCAACGGTGTTAATTATATTATTTTATTTAATAAGTTCGTCATGCAGTGAATTGGACTTGAAATTAAATGTGAAATTCTTGCAGGCTTCAATTTACATGCAAAATGTATTGTTGATTTACATAGTTATCAAGGCGAATTGACATCACAAATTTCACCGTGTAAAACATTTTTAATGGTTCCTTGTTATAATCTAAGTTAAACCTACAGTGTATTTGTGTATCAATATGGGGATATGGCCAAGATTGATCACATATTTTCAACGAATGGGCCGATAAAAACATGTGGTATAAATTTATTTTGAAAAATGGTAACGGCGCGGTTCAACTGTAATAAGTTTTTTAATAGAGATTCTGACCCACAGATTAGACAAATCTAAGACAAATAACGACAGCAATGACTGGTTGACGGAACCGATGCAGAAACGATACGCCACCGTTACATAGACTGGAGGTAAGGAGGGTCTCATCATATGTATGGGTATACCTTCTTAAAATATAGTACATGTATCACGATCATATATCATAATAATACATTTTTCTAGTCTTTTTTTGGTGTTTTCGTAGTAAATTTGGAATTCTTTCGTTTTTATTCCCGCTCAGATTGGTTAGGTTTAAGCTGAATTATTTCATCAGAATATTCATCATAATATCAGACATAAAAACCTTAAAAAATATCTAAACTCGTAGTATAGTCCGGTATAAATTGATGTATTTAATATACTCTTCTATACTTTAATGCAAGTATTGTTGTAATAGTATGAGATACTGAACTATGGTGTATGCACTATAACTATGGTAAAATATCAAGCCACGTACCACAAAATAAGGTTTGCTTCCACTCTATTTAACTGTATAATGTCGTTTACGTCAAACGTGGAAACAGCTAGCAAGTAGTTTACAAAATATCAGTTCGAAATATATAAACATTTTCGCGTATTTATTCGGTGTTCCGTCCTGATTGAATTGCTACCGAATAAAACGTAGTCAACCATTTTCAGGGCATTCACTGAAAAGAATTGAAAATGTAGAAAATTTTACATTTGACACCGTCCGTAGTACTGCTAAATAATAGTGACTAACTATTATAGCACATGGGTACAAGCAAGTGATGTATTGATAAAAACTTTTTTTTGTACTTTAAAGACGAATATGATTAAACTATCCATTTGTTTACTATCCATTTGTTTACTCCATTTGTTTTTATTGGTATAATTAGAATGTAGTACCGATCAGAATTATCTATTTTTTTTGACACATAGCTTACTTTTTGAAAAACTGACATAAATTCATTAGTCTCGCTTTCATTTTTCTTTATACAGAATATATTTGTAGTATCCAACCCAATGTTTAAGTAAGGCGTCTGTCCACTCAATCCAATCTTGCTCAAAGTGGGGACTCGATAGTGTTTCAGAGTAGTTAATACTCAAAACTCTACTCAAAGGTTTCAACATACGGAGTAGGTACATACCTCACTTGCCTGACGTTTCACGCAATGCTAAGAAACCTTATGATCCAGCTACACTACTCACGTGGTTTCTCAAGGATGAAAATGTAGGAGAGCTTTGTGATACTTCGTTTTGAGTTATTGCTCGAGTAAGTATATACTCGAGTCAAAAGGTGGGTCTGAAATTCGCGAGTACAACAAAATAAGGTATTCCATGCCGTACTGTAAAGTCAAAGTCAAAGTCAAACTTATTTATTCCTTTAGATCTCAAGTATCATTTGGATACGTCAAATTTTACACATTACATGCACACAGATATGTCAAATTACAGTCAGTTTTCATGTTTAAAGACAGAAAAGCGCCCATTGTAGTGTGAAATGAATGAATATGTCTAACGACTTTACTTAGGCAATTTTACGGAGTTTGTGTTTATATATAATAGATATCAATTAAAATTTTTACGTAGGAACTCTAAATTATAAGCGATGCTAATTTCTGTCAAATTTGTAGCTCAGATTTAAATCTAAGCTATCTTTACTGTGGTTAGTGCATCTATGTTCACGAGGGTTCGATGACACCGTATGTTAGGTTTTGTTGCATGACATTTAGTTTTAGGCTCGTCTGGCCACAGTCTGATTTATTTCAGTCTTCGCGCACTGAGTGTTCGGAGAAAGCTCTCTTCGTTGCCGTTTTGGAAATGAGAAATTAGAATGTCTCCTTCCTGGTTAGCTCTAGTGTAAAATAATTTGACCGTTTTAATTGATATTCGAAAATTAATTATTACGTACCAAAAGACAATTACACAATTTTGATACGTATTAAAATTAAGAATATTGCTTGGTCACGATCTTGTTTCAAAACATGAAGTTGCTCGTGATTTTTTGATGATAAATAGGTACCGTATCTGCTAGATAAATGCGAGAGGATAGCTAAATTTGGCTAATTGGAAGCAAGAGCTCACCCCTCGAGCGACCCTTATCACTCGTGACTCAACACCTGTCCTGGTACCGAAGGGTCGATGGAAATTTGATATTTTCGTTTTAAAACATGTCAAAACATTTACATGTCTAACCTAACCCTTGAAACAATATCAAAAACATGCTTCTTGCTTGAATTTGTAACTTCCTTGTTTTGGTTTTGCAACTGTATAATGAAAGCGTGTTGCCATCAATATTTCGGTCGACTTCAAACGTAAATGATTGCCCATAAAATTAATTGCCGTATCATATACAATAAAACAAAACCCATTTATCTGGCCGTGTCGCACAGATTGCTGATTGAAATCTGATAGTCAATACGCCCACTCGCTGTGAATCGCATTCAGCATTTACTGTCGTGTCTGAACCGAATTCAAGTCCACTGAATTATAAACAAACTCATTTGAACAGTGTAAATACAGCCGAGAACAATGGATAGCGGACAGCTCACCAGCGGGCTGAGGTGGCTAGCCATTACACATGTAAACACGCCCCTCGTTCACGAAGACAACCAAGTGCACGATAATTACACTGTAACTTATCCGGACAGCGAGACCGACACGGTTGACGACATCAAAAACGTAAACGAGAACTTTGAACTTCGCGATCGGTGCTACGAAAACCCTCTTTTCATCCCAGCGAGCGAAGTTTTTAAAGACGAGATAAGTGATGGCATCAGCCAGGAACTAATGAAGAGTGAACCAAAAAACTTTGCGGATTATAAGTTTTGTGAGGCAGTTAACGACTTCGACATCGAATTGGAGGCGGGGGAGGCGGTGCCCATAGTGTACCTGTCGACCAGCCGGGCCGCCAAGCTACAGCGAGCTCTCCGACTCGGCGCTTACAAAAAGGTTTGGTTAATACCCCACCTCTTTTATGAAAAGCTTTTGATTTTTGTCTTATTGTGTTGTAACGTCGAGTCAAAGTTCGCGACAGCTAATTAACATTCTTTTCCAGCAATGCATATTCTCCCTAACTTTTTCTATTTCGACAAAACGTAAATTGAAATACTTATGATGAAAATTTATGTTGTAAAGCGGTCTGTTTGGCAGAACCTTTTAATTAGTGCACGCTGTCGCGTAATGATGCTGTTGTATAGTTTGTTAATTACAATTGTTAGTATTCGTGTTGCTATACATTAACAAACTCCATTTGAATGTTGATTTTGGTTGTTTGCTAATAATTATTTACTTGAAATATGTGTTGTACTGATGTTAAGTGTTGTAACCCGCGTGAAATTTAGGTGTATTTGACAAACAAGTATAAATACCTGCATGAATAGCTGAATGAATTTCCCACGGATTACCACTTGAGTGCGGGCATCAAAATTTACTACCAGCATGGCTGGTATGGAACTCAATTTGGTTAGAAATTTCAAAGCAGGCTCAATTTGGTTAGAAATTTCAACTCACACTGTTTCATTATTGGATATTTCAATATGCAAAATGATAGAATCTCAGTAACGCCGAGCGTAAGTTTCCTTCATTACTACATAATACTTCCACATGACAAGTTCACTGAAGTTGGAGCCTCTGAACCCTCCTTGTTATAGACGTCGCATATTGATTTCCGCTAGCGACAAAACTTTGCAAGAATTTCGCCTGTAATCAATTCTGAGCGGAACATAATTTGCTTGCATTATCCGACTTAAGAACTTCTTGTAAGATTATGAAGGGCTGATTAAGTAACAGGAAGAAGATAAGACCTTTAAGTATTCTATTATCCTCCAATATACGTTACACAACACTGTTTTGTTTATTTGAGCTTTAATTTAGATATAATAAACAATATGTATAATAATCTGTTGTATATCCTTAAGGCTGTTTCAAAATCACTTTTATAATAAATTTAAATATTTGATGGGGGCAAACATGTATTATGTTTCATTCAGAAATAATTTAGACTAGTTGTAGAATGTAGAATACTTTTTCATGCCAGAAACAAAACGCCACCGGGCAAAAGCTAGTTTATAATTTTAATAAATATCTTATCATTCCGTTCCGTGCAATAGTTTTACTAAAAAGGATTGCCCGTGATTTCGTCAATACAGCTGCTGAATAAAATATACGCAAATTTCTTTGTTTGTTATTTGAGTCGTGACCGTCCATGCGGATAAAATATAATTGATTGATTTAAAAATCGAATAAGCTAATTTCGTTACTTTCATTGAGTTAATTGGGTTGCATTGGATGATCTGCACAAAGCCACTAATAACGCACTAATATGTAGGAAAGCTTTATCGCGACATCGTTTAATTTGACTCGACTGAAACATTGCCTCGATAAGAAGAAAAATTACTTTCATCACTATTGGGACATGCCTTTGGGAGTGGAATTTCTTGATGAAAACTTTATAGGACCACCTCGGAGGTACACCCCATGAAAATTAAAAATAATCGGTCCTCAGTTAGCGAAGAAATCGCGGAACAAACATAAAAAAAACAACGAATAATTAGTACAGCTGCATTGAGAACCTAAGTTGGTTAAAAATAAGTCTCCATGGGCCTAATTTAACCTATTTGATTATTCGGATGTTATTAAATAGCGGCGACGGCTAAGGTCATACTGTCGTCACGTTTACGGGACACTGTCGCATGCATTTTCGAATACAGTTTTTTAACACGCTGCGCTGCTGTTTTTTATCTACGTCACGATGACGACCCATCACGCCCGCTGTACTTTAGAACGAAGCCACACAGGTGGAGAAGCGTAGTGTATCGTGCAACAGCGAATTGCTTTTTTTACGTGAGGACTTTTAACTTGAACTTGTACTGTAGAGGGGGATCCCTGACAATCCGGGATACCCTCAGTCAGAGGTAGCTATGTAAGTACGGAGGAGGAGGAAGGAGGTGAGAAACGCCTCTCTTCTTCCCTTCTCATCTGCGCCAGATCGGATCAGCTTGGATGTTGTTATCTGTGCCCCGGAACACTATGCCTGGTTCAATAAACTACAAGTATGAAACTCTCATGACAAAGCTAGCTTTGATGCAACACAGATCAGCAACTATGTCCCTGAGTTAAAGCAACTCTCAACCAGATCAGGAGTAGGATTGGTGACCGTTTAGTGGCATGTGAACCGGGTGCTACGTGCTTCGGAGTGCGCGATCTCCTTGGAGTGTAAGTTAGCCACTCTCGCACAAGAAAGAGACGCGAGTCGTACTGCACGTTTTGAGCTACGTTACTCATCAAGCGTGGTACTAAACAAAGTCGGGTAACGGCGCATGTATAGTCACCAATAGATAACTGTAACTTCCTGACAATGCAAGAGCCCGCGCTTTTTTTTATTTTCGCTATGCTATACCCGTCTCGAAATACGGAAACATTAATTCACTCAACTTTTCTTGCGGGTATTTTAATTTCGAACTAAGAAGGTAAGCTCGATATGGTCTGAACTTAAGCATTGAATAAGAAATGCTTTTCATAAGTACTTCGGTTTTATCGTGGGAAACCTTTTAAACGCTTTGTAAGTTTGCTATTGATGTGGGTTCCGTGTTGAAGTCAAACGTATCAAACAGGACAATTTATTATACTTACATAGTAAAATATATTTAGTTTTAAATTAACATGTACCTAGTATTCGTTTTGTAAACTCGAGTTTTACTCGTTTTACCAACGATATAACGGTTTTATAACGTTGATATTTTAATGGAGATACATTACAGTTCCTGTAAGTAAAAATAATATTGGAACAATAAGTACGCACTTTCAATTACAGCTTCAACAAATGAAATAATGATAAATAGAGAATTGTACAATAATTTTTTTTCATTTTCATCATATTTTTAAACGTTTAAATACTCATAATACTAGGATTTCCCAGCACTAGAATTACCTGTGTCGTAGATAGCATGGAAAAACACTGACACTAGACAAAGCTCCAAAGTGCGAGAATGAACTTCATACTCACGGGACAAGGCGTGTCCCGGCCGGGGATCGAACCCGGGACCCCTCGCTTCGAACGCTGACCATCTACCAACTAAGCCATCGAGTTGTCTATATCTATTTTAGATAACAAACCCATTCAGTTTAACTTTCTGTCAAATAACGCTAACAAATTATACAAAGGCGCCAAGACAACGAACGGACAAGCATTTTATTTCAATTTCAAGCTGTCTAGTCACAATGCAGGTGACAAACAATGCTGTATTTTTGTCATAACAACGAGCCACTCTCCGAACAAAGACCACGTGGTCGCACCCTAATTGGACGCTGTTGAGGATTCTGATTTTTTTTATGCAAGCAGGTAACAGTGTTGATTGTTTTGCGATGTTGGACGCTCCGTATGCAAATAACTTTTGAGAACTTTCGAGAATGTAGTTAGTTTTGTCTGGTTAAGTCGGGCTGGATACAAGAAAAAAAAAAAACGAGTTATTAGGTGATTAAAGTGAAGGTAAGCGCTGTTGTCTGAACAGCTACACAAATGAGGTCCTCAATTACGAAATTTATGAAACGTATAACGCAACAGAAATTATATGCTCATGGATTTTCATATTCCAAATAAGTGAACTATTTCAGTCACTGCCTTTACGGCTGAAGTCTCTTGTTGATATTTTTTTAATTTTCCTGTTTGTATGTGTACAAAATATTCGGTTTTCCGCAAACATTACAGTATTAAAATAACAAACTGTTATATATTCTCGTGCCAAATATCTAAAGCTGAAACTATTTTATATTGTGCGAGCTCTTTTAAATATCGATCAAACTGTAAGCTTCTCAAACTAGTATAATTAATTTATTGAAAGCATAACAAGTTTGATTTATCTCGAACATTCCAAATCCAAACCAATTGTCTGACTTGATTATAGTTTATTGAAATTCCCATTACTGTATAAAATATTCATAGTGATATGTATATAATGTATTATATTGGATACATATCATAAATACTGATTTTTTTATACTAATTGGCGAAAAATACAGCATTGAGTAAACTTCATTTAAAACGCCATTCGTGTGGCTCAGAAAGAAAAAATACACACTGATGATTCCTATGACAAAAAATTAAATAATGGCATGATATTTGGGGATATTAATGAGCACACAGACACAGACAGTGGTATTAATCTTTAAACCACGGCTACTCAGAGCAGATGGTTCATTGGAGGTATGGCTAGCGTGCTTCCTGTGAACCCGTGCCAACTGTCTCAGATGATCACGCCGGTACACTGACGACCCTCATAAATTTACTTGGACAGTTCCGAAGTGGACATCTGATTTCTGGGAAGCGATTTTTTTTACGGTGTCAACGGCCTAGTTTTTTCTTATGTATTTTTAGAATAGACAACGTTTGTTGCGGCCTGTAGCTGCATGTTCCGTCCTAGTTATTATATATTTTGAAACAATAATACCAAGGCCATGAGACATCAAGGAATACCCATTTTGGTTGTGATTAACAGTCCGAAACGTTATAAAGGTCTTCAATAAATACGAACACAGCTTCTACGATCTCATCACAGCAATTTTTTTTTGATTTCAACTAATTTAAATAACAACTCAATCTTCCTAAATAAATGAATAGTAGGCAAAGTTGACTCTCCTAAAGGAGTGCTTCTCCGTTCAACAGACAATTTTTCTACCCAGTGTATGAAGAAACAAAAAAACAACACTAGATTTTATACTAATAAGTTACAAAAAATGCCGCGCTTTTGTTACAAAATATCTGCTGGCTATCACGCTTTGAAATCTAATTACTGTTTGAAACTTTGAGATTGTGGAAATTACTTTAACTGCCAAAAAGTACCCTATCTTATAATATCAACTGTTAGTAAAACTTATTATAATACTTTTTAAGTAGTTCAAACAACTGTTCGAGATACCCTTATCTCGAACAGTTGTTTGAACTACTAATACTAATATTAATATAATTTTACCTGAATTAAGCACTATACATACATACTATACATGTTGGATCTTGTTTGAATGTGTGGACATACGGAGAGACGAACAAATGGCTGATTTAAGATTCGAATTAACAGGTTCTAATAGCTTCTTATAGTTCAATAATTCCATCCGTTATTTTCCAGCATAAGAGGTTCCATAAAACCCTCCAAGGATATACTTTATGAATTAACAAAAAAAACATCCAAATCGTTCCATAATTGGAGAATAATTGGCAAACATATAAAAAAAAAATTTATCCGAAGTCAAACAATAGATGATCATACTCGTATCTCACAAGCATGCATTGCAAACGTATTTCACTGAATGAACATAGCTAATCCAAAGTTCCAAAATTGCGTAGAAATATATTTATATGAGAACAAAACAGAGTTGTGGTTTGCTTATAAGTTTACGTCCCATTTCGTTAAAATGATTATTTGAGAGCTATCAGCCCCTTAAAGTTTAATTAATCACGGCATCCGCCATTTACGCCCTAAATAAATGTCTTTGATGAGTAAGGCCGGCAAATGTAATACAAATTAAATCATTACAGCTGGCTCTGGTCTCACAAAATCCGTACTATTTAATACTGGGATTGAAATATAGCTTATTATAGAATAACCGGCGTACTTCTATAAATATTTTCTCTTCTATAAATTTGCTCGCGAAAATAATCCTTCCGTTTAGGGTTTCTTGCTAGTTCGTCCCAAAGGAGGGTTGAATAAGGTTGAACAAGTGCTTAACTTAGTAATAAGAACGCATGATCTTGCAGGTATTATTAGTATATTTATTTTAAAAAGTGATGTTTCCAAGTATTTATTATTTAAATTCAAGTGAAATATGTCTACTTTGACTTTGAGTCAAAAATAATAACGACTTGAAAACTTTAATAATTTATAATCGAAACTGAAATCAATAATAACACTGAAATTATACGTTTAAATTATAGGTATTAATAATAACTGATTAATTTATTTAATGGCAAGAGTAAAAACAGAAAGCAAACCGTAAAACTAACTAAATAAATAATAATAGGTTTACATTGCTGCCTTGCAGCACTTTTAGATAGACGGTACTTATAATATGTTGTGCTGGTTTGTAAAGTGATCTATCTAATATAACTATATGACATGGTCCAAGATAAGCTGTGGTAATTAAGATTAGCATTAGCCTACCGCGCTATTAATAATGCAACGTTCCAAAACATTACGAATTTCTGATCTTTTAGGTTAGTATAACGTTGTACGTCAGACCTCATAGCGCAGTTGGTAGTAGCTTTACCTTCTGTGATATCGGGTTCGGGTTCCATCCAGGACAAACATTTGTGTGACAAACAGAGATGTTTGTTCTGTATCTACATTAAGCTGTTGATATGCATTATATCTATGTAAAAAAATACGACTATACATGTATTCTATATTTTGATTGTATGACTGCCGCCGCATTCGATTTACATTTTTTGGCCTTTTTTTTTACTAGTCTACTTTTGTAAATGTAAAAAGATGCCTCCGTGTCCTTATAAGGCCAATGATGATGATGACTTTTGTAAATAAAGAAAAATATTTATATGAATTACATAATTGACAAGGTTTTATACTGCCGCTAATTAAAACCAAGAGATCCTATGTGTTTCTAACGCAAATAAATGATAAGCATTGATTACAATAAATGATAATAATAATAAATGATTACAATAAATCAGTAATCTGATTCCTTTAATAAAGGCTATGTTCAGTTTCCGATTAGAGGGAAATTTAATACTTGCAAACTAGTTCAATGAGGTAGATTATTTTCAATCTGTTTTACTTATAGTGTTATAGTGTTGCTTTACTCTATATTACATTTAAGATGATAGTTCTAAGCTGTATTTGGTCTGGTATATTCAAGCCAAATGATAATCTATTTTCGTGCCCTGCGATGTGATGATTGCGATTTATTTGCAGTCGCACGTAGTCCTATTCCAGTGATTCCCTATTTAGCCTGGTTACGCAACGCTTTACTTAGGTTTCATCTCAGTCGATCCTTTAGAACGAGCTCACGGATCGGATCTGTGCGCTTCGATTCAACATTCCCAATATTGGATGGGAACGAGACTTATTCTAGAGATATATGGACTACTTCAAGCTGTTTCGTTACATAATGTATTCTCGACATATACATTCATTTATTCGGTGGTTTAACATACACTATATTATTATGTATGTGCTAAACATCAAAACATATAATATATATAGTACCTATTGTATATAACATACATGCTAAGTTTAGTTACACAAGATCAAAAAAGGATATGTACAATCAGTGATCTTTCACGTATAGTAATTACTTCCAGACAACCTAAGGATGGAGAGGAACATCTAAGAAAACTAACGCCGGTGTTATATAATATACTCAAACTCATTCCTTTAGATCTCAAGTATCGTTTGGACACGTCAAATAAAAATAAAATATAAAGAGTAGAAAATCTAGAATAACAACATTAAACAATGAAACAAAAAAATAGGAATAAAAACAATGTACCTATTTGTGTGCTGCACCAGCAAAAGATTCTCAGCTTAGCATTTTGTGTTCATCGAAATGTTAGCCAGTGTATCAATGGGTTATTTTTTACTCTGTGGTTTAGACTACCTAACATAGGAATTGTGACCATTTATTACTCTGTTAAACGCTTTCTTCCAGAAAAAATATTAATTTCATAGTAATTCAATAGCCAGCCTGAAAAAGTTTCATAGTTGATGTAATAGTTTCAGCTCTGAAGATGTTGTAGCTATGAGTATATGCAACCAATTCCACAAAAATAAATAATTATACTTGTGATAAAAATCAATGAATTCTAAATGTAATTGAGTTCTCAAAACTATTTACGATATCTTAACAGGCAATCATCATCAGGTGCATGATACCACAGATGTAATAATGCAAGCATAATTAAAATTTTAATGACGTCAAAACTAAGTGAACTAACCAAAAATAATCGCCCCAACTCGATTTTTCGCGGCCATTCGTCATGAAAATGCGACACATTTGTAAAATAATTGCACTGCGACACGGCATCGCGTCGTGTGCTGCTAATTAAAATCGCTCTGAAATTGTTAATTTTGTCTCCTCTGATGCGAGTGGAAAATCTGAGTGTTTCCGTAATTCTGTGAGTGGTTTACATATGTAAAATAGTTTGGATTATGCGTTTTCGGATATATCACTTAATATTATTTATACTCAAAGTTTGACGGCTCTGTGATTCAGTTGGTAGTAGCCGTGCCCTTGAAACAAGAGCTCTCCGGTTCGATTCCCGGCCGGGACTCACTTTGTTTGGTGAGCATGAAGTTTGTTCTTTGGGCTTGTGTTCCTGTTTTTGCCCAGTTCATCTGCGATACAGGGAATCTTAGTGCAGGGGTATGAATGTGTAATAGATATAAAAAAGTTTAAAAAAAAAAACAATTTTCTGACTGGAATTTGATGAATGTATAGCCGTCTATACATTCATCAAATTCCAGTTCCATCAAGTTCCTATAGTTAAGATTATGCTTGTTTCAACCATTACCAAAAAGCTAATGTAAAACAAAACCCCATAAAGGGCTCGCAGCAGGAACATCGCTCTATTGTAGATTGACGATACTGGGCCACTAGCGGGACGGTTTCTTTCCATTGCCCTACGGATCATGTCCCTACCTTGGCGCATAGAAAATACAGTGCAACTTTTCCCACCAACACAGAAATAACTTCGTTAGTCTTTGTCCCTAGAATAGTAACGAGCTCGGAGCATGCGGAATGCGGTGTCCGTCGCAGACGGCCTTCGCAAGCATTCCTTCGTCAAGTCTGGACTTTGCTAAACATGCCACCCGTGAGGTCTTCAGATTATTCCATAAATTCCTGGCCATGATTGAAGAATGCTATTATAGATATCTAAATTCTGATTTATAGGATAATACCAAAATTAATTAAAAATCATTTAAAACTAGCTAACCCAACAGGCATTTTCCGGCCTCACAGTTTGACAATTATCTGTCACAGGACGACATTTACGCACGTAGCTGACCAAAGCACTTTCAGCTTGTCTCGAATTTTACAATTTTAGGCATATGAATTATTCAAACTATTTTTTAACAATTTCAAGAATGCCGAGTCGGTTTGTCCGTTTGCAAGTAAAGCGTTTAGAAACAACATTCAGTTTTTATTTATATTATTTTTTATATGTAAGTTGATAAATTGCATGCCCAGTTCCTATATTGAACTATATTACTATATGTAGTATATTGACGTCCATAGCATTGCTCTCCGTTAAAATGTTTCATATTTCTTTGACAAAGACATGTTGTTATGGACTGTATATTAATGAATTAGGCAGTTAACAATGAAAAGTAACAATTGGAACGGCTTAATTTGGCTAACAATTGGATTTTTTATAGGCTACTGATGGAGCGCCACATCGACAGCTTTGGCCAAATAAAAATTTTACGAGAGAGATTAATAAAAGAGATTTTACTTTGGTTGTTGGCAGCCATTAAATATCATGAAACAACAGTCCAATTCCTGGCTAAAGAAAAAGTGTATATACTTAAAATATATTATTCAACAAAGTATTATCCTCTGTAATGAAGAAACGTTCTTAGTATATTTTAATGAGCGTTTTAATTCACAGCTAAACACGCTTTACTCATAAAGCTTCAATTTAGCAAGATTAGCAAGGAAACCAACGCAAAGTGAATGCGCCTTCGAGCATGAAATAAGGAACAAAACGTCTTTCACACCCTTCTGATCACTTCAGGCAGTTGAATGAATAAATGAATAATTTAAACCTGATAAAAAGATTGGTAGTTCAATTAGAAAATGAACGCTTCCTTTCTGTGAATACGAAAGACAGTAATGATCTTATTTGAATTTACAAAAAGAAAATTCGCTGTACGAGTCATTACAATAATATTTTCAAGTTGTGTTCGACAATACAACCAAGCGAGTGCGAGTTCCATGACATCATTCGTTTATATGTATTTGTGATAATTTATTTGAATAATCGCCATAGTAACAGATAATTTAATTAAAAATTTCAGCCTATGGTTCAAATGAAAAAATGTAACCTTTATTGTTATTACCTTTCTATTTAACCTTTCTATGTAAAACATACTGAAATTGTAGGCTTAGTTATTACTAATCATATTACTTCCACCTTTTGGTACGGAACCCTCAAAATAAATTAATAATCTCCGAATTATTTAACCTTTTGATTAGAAATTTTGGTAAATAAGAAGTAGAAAATCAAATATACTTATTGATAGTTTGGTGTCTATTCAAAGGCCTTTCAAGTGTAGGAGTCGAGACTAAGCCAGTGACACTGCATTAAAATCATAAGAATATAACACTTAACGCTTATAACACTTATGCAATTTAGTTAAAAACCTTAGACAATGACTTTGCAACTTCACAAAAATTGTATGCAAAAGTGTTAGTTTTGTCGATGAATGAGTGGTTTTGACTATATTGCAGACGGGTAAAATAATTGAATCAGTAATGCGGAATACATACACTTTCTACTGCTACTTTGTTCTTTTTAAGGGATCCAGTATCAATGAGAAGAACCCGGTACCCTAATTATGTTGCAAATTACTTAATCAAGAAGGACACTAAACAAAACAATTAACTTACTGGGACTGTTCAAATTAGTCATTTATTTGACAATCACAAAGAAAACGAGGAAAAAGTTTACACACTCGCAGTTTTGTATTGATTTCCACAGTATCGCCTCAAACAATTAGGCTACTAATGGCAGAAAACATCAGTGTAATCTCTTCGTTTTCTCCTTCGGCCTATTATCTTTTTTTGTGACGTCACCGGCGGGCCGAGAGAACAGACTAATTAATATCCACTCATCCACAATTCGTTGATTTTTAGAACTTTCTGAATGGGCTTGTTGGATCACCTCGGGTTTTATAAGCGGGAATTTGCATAAATGATTCACGGTGTAAAGTTGTCTTCCTGTTCTTAACTCTGTTGTTATGACTGTTTGATATGTTTTATTTAATTCTTATTGTTGAACTAATTTTTCGCCTGAATTTTATTCAGATCAGCGCAAAATCAGCTTTGGTTTCCGCCGTTTTGTCTTTATTTATATTTTTTCGAGTCTAGGATGTATTCATCAATTTGTATTGTGATTTATTATGTATATTATGATTTCTCTAGTTAAAGTTATGAATTAATTATGCTTCGAAACAACAATTATAGTTAAGCGAAGTTTCAATTTGAGTTAGCGACGTTAACTATCTATCAAAGATTAATTAAATTTGTATCAACTCAACACCGAACAATTTATTGAAGAAGCAAATGTTCTATTGTATAGATCCAAATCTATGGATTTAAAATTCAATGTATAAATGATGATCTGTTTGTTTTGTTTCAGGTGAGTAAAAATTAAGAGTAGTTGTTATTTAGATTCGGTAAGTTTTTTTTTATCTACGCTGTAATTTAATAATTAATGCCCTAAAAAAAGTTCTTCATTCGGGGACGTCCTATAAAAGTGAAACATGATGACGTCAGAGCGTCATAACGTTTGGCGTCACGGCATTCGAGTCGGCTTTACTGTCAAGGCGCGAATAGATGTTTCACTACAAATCTCAAGTGTATACACACGACATCGATAAACCAAAGTTATGTAATCATCTCAGATTGTTCAAATATTATGCAGCGGCGTTTCTAGTTTTATGCAGTTTGAAATTCGAATAATGTATTAATATTAGTAATAATACATACGAAAATGTTCTAATTTTACTAAAGTACCCACGTAATGCATTTAATGAGGCGTAGATTCCTGGACAGTTTGTACAGTGCAAGTAGGGGTGCCTAATTGTTGCGAGTTTTTATATTGCCATCGGTATAGTAAATAAAATACCAATAATACTCAGTTTATATGAAATAAAATATGACGCATGTTTATCTATCATCTGTTACATCTATCTATCTGTTACATAGTTATAATTTTATATGCATAGTTACGGTACTGAAGTAATCAATTTAATGGTAAAATAATAACTTAAAATGATAAATAACAAAATATCTTATACAATATACATTACACTGTATGGTAAATCACATATATCATTCTAGATTATATAAACTGTAGTGAAATTATTATGTAGTTGTCCGATTTTTTTATCTTGGTTTTATTTGCTAAGATTGTTTCTGTTCTTTTCTATGGATTATAAGATCTGATAATAGTAAATCATATATTAATAAACAAGTGTAGACAGTAATTGTATAAAAGGTACGTAAATTAAAAAAAATACCAACAAATAATTTCTGATTAAATTTAATGCATTTGATGCACTTGCCAGTAACAAGATATCAGCTGTAACACGTGCTCAAATTATTTACCTACTCATTATATAAAAGATAATTCTATAATATCAGATTACCAGTTTTTTTATTAAACGTAAAATGTAAATTAAAGTAATTTAATCAATTAAATTAAAAAGTAGGAAATGTATTTTTGATGAATAAAATTTTTGACTTATTAGTTATAATATAATATTTAACTTTATCTATCGGTGCTCGAACTATATTTGTGCAGACAAACCTTAGACAAGCAGAGATTTCCGAAAATCAAAATATCTTAAAATGCGCTCTGCTAACTTTGTATATTACCAAATTTCCAAAGCAAATTTCTCTCAACTTGCGGTCAGCAACTTGCACTATGTAAACCACACATTCTACAGTGTATACGGTGACTGAGTTTTAATTGAAATAAAGGCCGAAACTCAAAGTTTTGCGTCTCGCGTATCTCATACATCTTACCACACAGAGAAAACTCAATTATATACTCTCATCTTGCTTATTGGTTTAGAAACTGGAGTTTGGAGTTAAACTCCAAAGCTCGTTATTTAATGTCGCTTTTCTGATACTTTGCGACGCATGGAAAGTTTTAATCCCGGTGCATAATGAGCGGAGCTTGTAGCTGCTTTAAATTTTGGTTGATGCGATGCTTAGTATGAAGTTAGTATTTAAGGCAAATTTGTTTGGAATTACCAGAACTGCTGTAGCATTTTTCTTCTGGGCCCACAAAGCTTCAGACATGGCTGAACAAACGCTGTAGCCATATATCCCATATATGTTAATAATGAACGTGTTAAAATTACAAATATAATATTTACCATAATAAGAAATAAGTATATTAAGATTTCACTGAAGTACTATAGTAGTGCAATACATTAAAAACTGTTTCAAATATATACATACAGACTCACGCTTTTTGCCACGAAGGATTAGGCACAGCTAATAGGTCCTTTTTCACGTATGTGTGTGTGTGTGGCAACATAGACGTAAAAGTTGCGAGTTCATCGCCTCCATTTTTTACCCATGAACAAATCAGCTAACGCTTTCCTGTAATAAAAATAAATTCCTACAGTCAGGACAAGTTTGTCCTGCCTAACTATTAATGAAATTCATGAATATTTCACAGAGTATCATCTAGCTCCGAACTAAGCATAGTTTATACTATAGGAGCCTGATTACTGATACATTACTTATAGAGTATTTATATGTAAATGCATACATATAATGCGTATTACCACCCAGGCACAAACAAATATCTATGTTTGTCTCTGAAATGGTTCACCTGGGTGGGAATTTAATCCACGAACTACAGCGCTGAAGGCAGACATACTGCCAACTGAGGTGTGAGATCAGTCATAACGACGATATTAGTCGTCCATGTGAATGTCTCCCTGTTCAACCAAAACCACTACTAAATATTGGTATATCAATTTGCATTGCCCTGAATATTCACAAAATATATACACCTACCGTTCGTTGTTTGTCTGAATATTGTCGGATGCGAGGATCGGCAGCATAGTTTCAATTAACGTTTCACTCCGACCCTGCACGCTAGTTGAGACCACTACTCAAAAACACTCGATTTTGATGCAAATATTGATCGCACAATGCCCAATACTAAACGCAGAATAACCGTGAAGTTTTCGTATAAATATATCATACTCAGGAAAACAATGTCATCCTTCCCTTACGAGTTTTCTTGTTCCTCTCCATGACGGGTAGGATAGGGTTTGAACAAGTCACTAAGCCATGGGCCATGGCCTAGTGACTTCAAAGCGAGGGGTCCCGGGTTCACCCGTGTAGTTCCTGTTCCCGTGGGAATACGGGAAAAAAATATAGCCTATGTTACTCGCTGATAATGTAGCTTTCCATTAGTGAACGAATTTTTAAAATCGGTTCATTGGTTTAGGCGTGAAAGCTTAACAAACAAACAAACAAAGTCACTTCGCATTTATAATACTAGTTAGGATTGAACGTCAGTAAAGCAATAGCAATAATGAGTTTCCCAATTTGACAGATTTGAATTACGCCTAACTTATGAAAACATACGTCTTTCTTGAATACATGGGCGAGTAAGCTTCTCTAATCTAGAAAGTTCGTAAGGATTTCACCAATCACTGGCAAACGCTTATCAGGGTTACGTTTAGTAGGTGTTCTCAGTACCCGAAATATGTTGATCCCGCAAATCTGTCGGTACTGTCAAACTCAGTAAACAGAAGCCTCCAGTGAGTCTTCAGTGTAGTGAAAGGCTCTCAGGATTAGTGAGGATTGCGTAAATTTCGCCGTTCATTACGCCGAGGCGTGAGGGCATGACCTAATTGATAAATTGATGCGACATTGCTGGAGAGTAGAGATGGGTGTCATCCGGTCATTTAGATTAGTAGTTGGATGGGTGATCGTTTAGTGGCTTTTGAGCGCTGCCATGCTTCCAAGGGCACGTTAAGATGTCGGTGCCAGCTATACAAGACATATCGGAGGCTCACACAATTCTACATTTTTGATTGAAAATCCAACAACAATACAACCTAGGTTCCCCGACCCAAGTCGCATTCCATCGCATCAATCACCCGAGACGGCGATGTTACGTCTCACGAACCTGTGATTTCACCGGCACTCACAATCTTAGGTAGATCTAGCATCTAACTTCAATAAAAGTACATATCCACAATTTAGGTTAGCTCAGCGACATCGCAACTCATTTACAACATATCCTCACAATGAGTAAGTGTGGTTATATTAAAACAAAGTTAATTTAATAATAAATTTAAAAAAATTAAAGTCGATAATTTCTTGTAATAATGTCGTAAAAGACATAATTTTGGGCGCATACATAGCAATGCTGGTTATTACTAGGCTTACGAGTAATAACAAAATGATGTACTACGGAATTGTATTACGTCCTACGTCACAGCCACTATACAACCGTGCGAAGACGGTGCGGTTCGCTAGTAGATGTCGATAAACCGCTCTAGATTCCGACATTTTGAAATTTTCACAAAACATCCCAACTGAACCATTTGGCTGATTTCACGAAAACGACGGTCATTTGATTATTTGCCAGATTAAACAGAACATTACGGCTTGAAATAGACGTAATAAGAGATACCCAAATAAAATTTTCCAAGAACGTCTCAAATTCGCGACACCGTGAAGTATATATGTGGGTACGCTTTGGACACTGGGAAATCTAACTTTGTTATTAAATAAACAATAAAACCAAAAAAAAACATAAATATTTTAAAAAAATAACGTTAACTCAACAAAATTTACAAAAAATAATGGTGGCGAAACGGTTGAAACAGTAATATTGATTTAGTTTAAACACATATTGATTTAAATAGTTATCTGTGACGTCCGGCAAACGTGAAAAAACACATAGCCTAATAATAAAAATCTTTATTATTAAAGAATTTCTTGGTATGTATGTTTGTTATTTCTTCAAGCGTCAAGGATTGTATGGATATGGATCGCAATTCGATATGAAGGTAGCTTATGAATCAAATAGGAACAAAAACATTTGAAATCTGTTAGGCCCAAGTTAAAGACTCGTCAATATATTTTAATACTAATAAATAATCGGTAACACAATATATAAGTAAACATTATGTATTCATTAAATTCTATGGAGACAAACAAACACAAAAACGGTAAAAAATTTCATTAGCATTTGGTGCCGTCTTAAACGAGTAGCACATGCTTAAAATATAAGGGGTTCTTTAAAACTCTGGTATCATTTTCCCCGAGGAAATAACTTAAGTGGAACTATGGAAGCTGTAGTAATGATATCATAAGCCAGAACCTCGTAAAAGATTTCTTACATTTTTAAAGTGATTTAAGTAGCTTATAAGTGGCAACATTTTGTAACTTTGCTTTACTAGCAAAAATTAGTAGTTAAAATTGGAAACTACGTTATATTTTGGTTACTTGATAATTTTAGATTTATGACTGTAATTATTTTAAAACAAATGTGATTTTATTATTAACAACATAGAACCGTATTACGAAGCCAAATTAGTTTTGTCTAGAACATTGTCTTTTTAGAACCGTCTTTTATTGAAAGATGCTCAATCCATAAGCCGTAGAACCTTGATATCTTTTTACAGAATCTTTATTATTTTGGTGACTTTATAAAAAATAAATTTGATGGTGTTCGGTGTCCTGTACACCGAATACCATCGAATTTATTTTTTATTCAATTCGCAAATAACACGTTCTATAATAGAAGTTTTTTTTTTCTTTACCTTAATGACCGTATTGTCTTTTAAATAGTTCAAAATTATCTATTGTTCCAACTGTTCATAAAATGTTCTTTTTTACAAACACTGTTATTAATTTCAATACTGTGTAAAATAAATGTTATAGCAGAAGATATTATCAAGTCAATGCGAAATAATAACCACTATGAATGAAAAAATATAAGGCACCAAATATGTAAGCGCCCTTTGAATTAAATTAAAAACCTGCTATAAAATTCCATTTTCCAAGCAATCAACAATCTGTTGAAGACGTTTGTATGTTCAGGGTACACGATAATGTTTGGTACGTTAATAATTGCTACAAACATTTGAAAGTAGCGTTCAACTTGTGTTGGTCGCCGGTGAAAATTTCAAAGAGTGCCATTCTATTACGATCGGGTATGAAAAGTCGCTGACGCTGGCTGAGAGCTATGTTGGAGGTATAAATGGAACGGTTGGTTACGGAACACGCACAAATATTTGCATAAACATGATTATGATTAGAATGAGGAATATGTATGAGGTAGTTTGCGAAGGAGCGACGCGACAGGATCGCTGTAATGTAAGATCCTGGTTCCGTCGAAACCTTATGGTTTCACACATACTTCACTTAATATGTGTTCGCTCGTTTGACGACTGGAGTAATCGAATCATTTTGTATTGAATAGTTGTCTATTGAACCACATTTACGAAAGTAAACGAGCTGGTAAAAGCGGACGGCTCCATAGCTTAATTGGTATATAGTTATAGTTGGCCTCTATAGCCCTGCCTTAGAAGCGAGGGATTCCCGGCCGCGGCACACTTTCTGTTGTGACCTTGATGTTTGTTCTCGGGTCTTGGGTATATGACTTGTGTTTCTGTGTTTGTCCAAACCATCTGCGACACAGGGAATTCTAGTGTAGAGGTATGAGTGTGTTAACGTTGTTTGTTATTTATAGTCCTGTGTCTGGGTGTAGTAAATAGATGAACATATAAAATAAAAATATTTAATAATCAGTAATCTGGTTCCCATAAGCTGCTGGTTATCTTCGAGGCTAGACGGAGTGTGAAATATCAAAAATTATTTATAAAATAAAACATTAAAAAAACACCTAAGGTCTAGAACAGACGGGGAGGGTGCGCCTGTGGCACGTTCCGGTGTGTCGCGCTCTGGGTACGCCCATGTCGTGCCACGGGCTGACAGGAAGCGACATCTGCGTGTGACGGTGTCGGTGGATTTCTATTGTTTGGTTTTATCTGACACTGTCTGAGCGGGATAAAGCCGCCACCGGCGCGCGACATTTTGCCCATATCGCATTCTCTAGACGAATCTAGAAGGTACTTTCATACAAAATGCATGTAACTAATACGTTGCAATACAGATAATGAGAGATGCATTGACGGCGCCTCATGGGTGGGAGTGTGACCCCATTTTATTTATGTCACAGATTTAAAAAAGAAGGAGGTTGTCAATTCGGTTATATTATTGTATTTACTCATTTATTATGCTATATCTCAGCAAATTATGAAACGATTGTGATGATTTTTTTATTTGCTAAAGTGGACCTCCACGGTTGAATAGAAATAATATATTCTATTGTAGTAGTAAGAGCGAAAAATTGGGGATGAGAGTGTAGAAGTCGGTCCTTTGATGTGGTGGCAGTATTTCTACGGCCGAACTCAGCGCAAGTTCTACTGATGCTTCATGCGGTTAACTCGCGCAATTTATCTGCCTAATTGTTTTGTTTTTATGATATTTTCCACACGCACGTATTTTATGAAGTAAAATTATAAAGCGTTTCATACCAACCCGCCCTTTACAAATGTCTTTTAAAATACCTCCCACATTTCAGTCCATTATGTTTTTCATACTTTATACACCAACCAGACCAACCAGAGTTAAATGTTTTTTTTTTTTTATAAATGACGTTGGTGCCAGAATATACTACATATTTTCGACACATATCTCTGGTTGATTGATATATAGAACAGATGGCCCATCTGATGATAAGAGTAAATCGCCTATAAAAATATATAACTACACTTCCCGTATGTATGGGATTCATCACTCAAAATCTGTCTTGTGATCTGAAATGAAAAAGAGCTATGCACCTGCAATAAACTTCTTATAAATGAAATTTTAAAATACCTACAATTTGCAAATCAGTCGGTTGTTTGAAATATACTACACGTTTTCTTACACTGGAGTAAGACATGATATATGTAGAGGTATATTTGGCGAAGGCCAGTCACATATTTTGTGTATCCTCGCGTGTGAAGTTTCTTATTTATCGTGCAAATTTCGCAGAGTTCGGGCTTTGATGGCGCTTTCATGTCATAAAACCATACCTCAAAGCTAAGTCGAAAGAGCTGCAATATATTTGTGAATGATATTCATTTATGTTCGCGTGAGTCATTCCTGTTCAAAATAAATATTGTTTTGCCTTTGTTGCATTTCGATGGCTTCGTAGCTTTGTTGGTGGCAACACTGCTTTTGAATCGAGTGTTGCCGACTTCGATCCCTGAGGCCAAGCTTTGTGTGTCGAGCCTAAAAAGAATAAGAAACAAAATATAATTATTCAGCAGTAGGTAATTAAAATACGACATGTAGGTACCTAAACTATTATAATTTACAGGTTACGTAGTGTATACATGCGAAATAAGACATCTTATTACTTTAAAGAGCAATTGTTGTCTATTAATTTCGCGTATCTCTGAACCGGATCTAACGATTTGAATGAAATTTTGTGTTTGGATAGGGTTTTGTTGAATAAGTTAGTAGGTTAACCCTGCCTTATAAGTCCCGGGTTCAATTTCCAGCTTGTATGATAAAAGTATAGTTTGTTCGCGTGTCTTGTTTGTTTGTTTTGTTACTTGGTAAACGTATTTAAATAGTTATATTTCGATTAACTCCAGTAAAATAATAGTTTTGATTGAATTCATGTTCCGTTCAAGCATTTGGTGCTATAATTTACACGGAATTCAACAAAGGGTACTCAAAATCAATATCCTATTGTACGGATTGCATGCAGTAAATGAGAACAATCTAGGCATATCATACACTATTCACTGATAGATTCCATTACCTACATATCAGTGTAGATATGAGCCATTATGTTGAATGGGGCAAATCAGTGCCATTGCATTGAATTATTAACGGCCTCGCAGCTCAGTTGGTAGTAGCTAAGCCTTCTGTGCTATAAGGGCGTGGATTCGATTCCCTCCCAGCACAAACATTTATGTGAAACAAGTTTTGTTGTGTCTGAGTGTTAATATGTATTTTTTTTCGCACTCATATTTTGCATTAGGATTCTCTGTGTCGCAGATGGCATGGACAAATGCAAAAACACAAGACAAGCACCCAAGACCCGAGAACAAACTTCATGCTCACCATACAAAGTGTGCCCCGGCCGGGAATCGAGCCCGGGACCCCTCGCTTCGAAGGCAGGGCTACTGCCAATTAAACCACGGAGCCGTCCAATCGGAATGTATGAATGTGTTAAAAAAAGAAGTACTATACCATTAGATGCTTCTAAGCATATCTAGTTCCTACATGTGCTTATTTTGAGGCTAGATGACGCTTGATTATGCATGAGTTTAGAAAATCGCTTTGTATCTGTACTCTAGCACAAAATAGACAAAGGATATTTACTCTATGCGAAAAACTTTTTAGTGTTGCCATTAACCGTTTCGTTACAGGTCGGTTAGGCTCCAAATCGTGGCACTGGGACTAATTAATTTTACGAACGTACCGTATTTACCCTTGTTTCTTTGAAAATGCCCTAGTGTACATTTTGACCTCGTCGAGTTGACGACCTTAGAAATTATCGTGTTAAAACATATTGCGAGATGAGGGTTCGATTTTCGACTAGGGAGTTATTCTTGACAGTTACAAAACAATGAACTATTAAGAAAAACAAAAAAACCGACTGACGCAGTCGGGTTTTTTGTCTCTATTTAAACCTATAAGTTGTTTAAATATTTTTGTATATTTTTGTATCTTATTTCTATTATTACATAACATCTATATACAATACACTATGTCAATATCGGCATCATGGTTTGATTAATAAACTTTTACTCACTCATGCCTCTGCACTCATATTTAAGCTTAAACAAATGCATGCTGCATTACAGAATTAGATTGCACCAAAACACCCACCACAAGATACAGTGGAGCCAATTCTGTTTATCTTAGACCAAACGAAAACTAAACTAAATGGCATGCATATCGTTCCGTTTCTTAAGGGGTAGGAGACAGCCATCGTTCTAGAGTAGTCTTAAGCAATTTGAGTCTATTTTGATGCCCGTCGTTATCTATTGTCTTCACAAAATTCCCATGTAGATGGAAACAAAAAGCCAATTAAAACTTTAATCTCCTATTGTTTTTTGCGCGTTTCTATATAAGACATAAATAAATCCAAACTCAAATTAAGCCCCCATACATCTTCTTATACGGAGCTTAAAGTAATCTTGAGCTAAGTGTGATATATTATTTCGAAAACAAACTCTTACGCATAGAGTCGGGATTTCTCGTAAATCCCTTTAAAGAAAGTACAAGGCTAAACCATTGCAGAGATAAGGAATGTTTTGAGCATGTTTTTTAGGAGCTAGTCATTTATAAATCACTAACTCTAAGCGCTATTTAATCATACACAAAGCAATTTGTATGCGCCTAAAAATTCAATGGAAATAGTGTCTACTTCTACTATTATCTACTTTAAAACTATTTTTGCGTTAGAAATCAAATATTTATAAATAAATAAATTTTAACATTTTTGCTTTGATTATGTATTGATAAAAACACAATTAAAGAAAAAAGTCTTGTTAAAAAAATTAAAGAAAATTAGCAGAATTGAAAAAAAAAATGATATGTAGCCCTGCGGAATATCAAAATGATTTTTGGTTTGTTATGTTGGTACCTAATAACAATGTTTACCTAATAATCCAATTTTTATTGGAGTTATATTAAAAATAACACAACTATTTAATTTGTGTTTTTGTCATTGTTTGGCTAATAGTTTTCACACTAGCGTTTCACAAGTCTTCATTGCATGCTTGTCCTGTTAACGACTTCGTGGGATAGGATTTAATGATAGAATTTCTGTAATTTATTTTTTTATAAAAATTTCCGCCATTGTCAAAAATACTCAGTAGTTTTACAATTAATTCTGGTAAATCTTTGTAAAATTTTAGTTCTCAAACGCAGAAATCACTGGGCATAAAAATTTGCCTTATTCATTATTTGGCACCTTTGCCTTATTCATTATTTGGCAAAATAATTGAATAACAACTGTTAATTACAAGCATCGGAAATTGGAATGGCAACTTAATTTTGCATCTGTTTCACACACATTACTTTCTGCATTTTAATGTCTTTCTTGTTCGCCATTACAAAGCGATAACAACCAAAATGGCGGACTAATATCTTTTTAATAGTGGATGGGAATACTAATTCCGATAAATACCGGTTTAGTATTTAAAATATAAATATAGATCAGTTACCAGTAAAATCAAACGTAGGATTAGGATTAGGATTTGTATTGTACTAGCGGCCTTTGATTGAAATCTTTACCATTGAGCCTCTAAGCTCTCAGAAAGCATAGCAAATCGTAAAATAGTATAAGTATAGTACAGTCTATACTATACATGCAATCACGTTAGGTAGAGCCACAACAAGTTGGATTTCATTGTGTTGTCTTGGCTTTGTGGGTATTACTACCTAAAATACATGTGATAATTTGAGTGCTTATCACTGCTATTGCATTTCTATATATTATATATTCTACGTTTCATTAGTTTCAGCCGATATCAAGAATGGTATATATGTAAACTACCTAAATACGAATATTAGTACGAGTCACGAGGTAGCTTTTAAAATTAAAGATCAACTGAAAATAACCAATAAAAATGGTAAACAAATTATATTTTCCGTTTGACCTGAACTGTATAATGAATTATGAAAACGCTTGTCCTTTGTTAATTAGAGTTAACGAGGAGTGTTTTTTTAGTCAAGAACTTGCATTCTAAATTCACTCTCCCCAGAATTATGCGAAAATTAGGCCTATTTCTTCGTCAAAATTAAATCTTATTACTTTAAACGAGCAAGTCAATAACAACGAGCGAGCAATATTTATTTATAAATTTATTTATTTTGCGTATCTCGGAAACGGCTTTAACGATTTGGATGAAATTTTGTTTTTAGACAGGGTTTTGCTGTCTAAGTTTAGTTCTTGTAAAACGCATATATTTAAAAAATAAAAAACACTTTCTTATAATAAACTATAATAAAAATTTTATACAACGCCATCTCGTTAATTATCTTGAACTACTGTTACTTCAAAAATTTCTAAATTCACATAAATACGATTTTACAAAAAAATAACCTGTGATGTAAAATGTCATACCAGGCGTAGTATAGAAAATAAACATTTATATTTAAATTATTGCGAAAATTAAACCATTGTGCGGTTTTAAGTTAACAAACACAATCATAATTATTTATAATACACAAAATTGCCTGTTTCGCTGATTACACTTCAAAAATATTCTTTGATAAATGCATTTTGAATGGGCTTAATGCGCAGAGTTAAATATATAGAAAAGAATCTATTCTGTTTTTTTATATACTATAATGTACCGACGACTTATTACTAAGTTAAGCGTTTTTTCAAACCTAGGGTAGGATAGGGACCTATATAGTTATAATTATATGCTTATTTAGGAAAAGTTTACTTAATAAAAGAGATTAGCCTTCCAATAGTTGCGTATCTTGTCTAGTTTTGATTGTGTAGCCCACTTTGGAATGAGGCCTCTAAGATTCTGCATAATCCTTCAGTAAATGGGCTTTTTCTATTATATGTTATGGTGGTTGTATCTTAAAAACGTTATGCCGTTGTACTAGAATGATCTGGGTCGCAGTTGTCATGGACACAAACACTAACACCCAAGGCTCGAAAAGAAACTTCATGCTAACCACATAATACATGCCCTGACCGGGAACCCCTTGCTTGGAAGGCAGGACTACAACCAAATAAACTACCGAGCCATTAAATTATGACTTTCGCTTCTATAGTTTTTAAGCTCTCGAAAATGTTGAGTGCTTATCATTATTGGAGGAATATTTACTTCGAGCAAACGTTTACTTTTACTTACCTCTGATGAATTACTGACTTGACGGCTCCGAATGTGCTTTTGCGCGGTAGTAATTCACCTTACATAACGTATTGGAAATTTACCAATTAGCAATAATTTGATCCTGAATTTAGTCATTCTTGACAGCTCCGTCAAGTAGCTGTCAAGAAGTGCCCAAGCGGGGTTCATGCTCGACACTCGTAGAATCTGTAAAAAATTATAAACCACGTGAAGAAATAAACATGACTGTGACTATATAGAGTAATAAGATATTACTGGCTTATTTATATCTTTATAAAGTTATATTGTAGCCGAGTAAAACTGTGTAAGGGATTTTTACTCGGCTACCATATATTTTTAATTTGTTAACATAATGCAGAATACGTATATCGAACTCAAAACGTTTTTGCGGACTTTCGTTCTTGTATTTTACAAGGATACTTCATTGATGTATCTTTGTAAAATACTGATTCTTCTTATTTGCTAGAATTATAAACTGATTATTATATTAATTAATAAAAATCATAAATAATTCATAAATCAAATTGAAAAAAAAAAAAAAAAAAAACTAGTTGTCATATCCAACTACAAAAATTTGTCATTAATAAATATTTAAATAATGAATAGTTTTTTTAATTGTCTAATACATGGTACTATGGGAATTTTATGATATTATACATTTTTTGGACATACATTCAAACGTCATATTTTAACACCCACACACAGAAGAAGCCGCGACATACAGCGCAAAAGGCACAGTCTATAAGAAACTGAGCTGTAAAACCAGAAAATAAGAACAAAACGATACATATTACTGTTAATGATAAAGAAACCTTGCCCTGAATAAAACTTCGAAATTGAAGGTTTTACGATCCATCCTAATATAATTTCCAACAAAATTAATTCAAGCTTTAAAAACGGACTAAAATCTAATAACCATAACCAAGAGATTAAAATGACAAAGGCATAGAAGTTGGCATTTTGATATTCTAAAACATCAGCTAAATAAGCCCATCTACAGTGGGATAGTTACTAGAAACTTAAACGATTCAAGTATTATTTCAAAATTTAATAAAATAATTTGCCGTCACGTTACGCCCGGCAGATGAGACATGATGGCAAAAAAAGCGTCATGCCTCTTGCCTGTATGAGACCGCAGAGACGGGAATGTTACGCCTCATGCGCATGTGATTTCACCGGCACCCACACCCTTCCACCGGAACATAGTAATGCGAGTGCACCACTCCTAGGCGACAGATTACCAGGTGTGGTGGTAGTACTTCTCCGGGCGAACTTTGGACAAGTTCTACTGCTACTTTTTGTTGCTCCTTTAGCACCACCCAGGGGGTACGTGTAGGGTTCAAAGTGTTCTCACCTACGGACGGTAGCAACTGGACAAATATGTCATATTACAGTCAATACTAAAACTTAACAGTCATACGCGTCATTTTTACTAACAAGGCGCGTTAATAGATGTTTTACATGGGTATTTTGCAAACTGAGATCCTGTTCATCATTATGCTGGTCCTCAAATTTGCCCATTAAGCAAAGCTGAAAAAAGACATCCTGATCACGTAATGGGCTGTGAAAGGTATATCAACGAGTATATTTTTAGTGTTTTCAGCTGAGCACTGATGATCACTCAAAAACTTCAGATGCAAATATAGATTTCGTACCCGAGTAAGCTTGTGATGTTACTAGCTGGCTTTGTATAGAGCTGCCTTTATAGGGTGCCTTTATATTTTTATGTTCATCTTTTTGGCCGTAAACCGTGAAAAAGGCGGGGCCTTATTTTTCCCCAGGCATGTTTATTTGTCTTGATGGATGATTCAGTAATGGTTGTTCCGCTTTTAATTTAATTGAGACTGGCCTCAAAACTCAGTTGGTAAAAGCGGTGTGCACAATGTGTGTGGGAATCGAACCCGGAACCCCTCGCTTCGAAGTCATGGGCACTACCAACTAAGCTAACGGAGTTTTTATTTTTGAAGATGTCCAGTCTTCAACAATAAAAATAATAGTTGAAATTTCTACGAAAAATAATGGGTACGTTTCACAAACAATCATAAGTCTGAACAGCGCAATGTGAAATGAGCCATGACTGAATAAACTTTGTCTTTGTTTTATTATTTGGGAATAAATTCACTTCAATAAACCAGAGGGGAACAATAAAAAGCTACTTCATCGACGTTTACTACCACACTACCAATAAATTTTAAATAAATGTAATATTCTGAAAAGCTATAATTTTATTTCACAAATAGTTTTTGCTGACAACTACGTCCGCTTAGCATAGGACATAGATAAGATTGCTATAAGATTTTCAATCTATATATATAAAAGAAAGTCGTGTTAGTTACTTCACTTATAACTCAAGAACGGCTGAACCGATTTAGCTGAAAATTGGCAGGGAGGTAGTTTAGAGCCAGGAGAAGGACATAGGATACTTTTTATCCCGTTCGACATCATTCCCGTGTGACTTGACATGTAACGTCAGTCACTATAAAACGTGGTATAACAAAAAAGAATCAGACTTGGAATAACAAAATTGACGTATAATGACAGCTATGTAATGACGTATGGATGACTATTTGATATTTGTAAGAAATAAGTATATAAAAGAAAGTCGTGTTTGTTACAACACTTATAACTCGAGAACGGCTGGACCGATTGCCATGGTTTTTGATTTGTTGGATTTGTTTCCGTCCCGAATAGCAGAATAACTATTAAAACATTGGATAATTAACGAAAAAAATAAAATCAATTTATCCCCGTATTCTCCACGGGAACGGGAACTATGCGGGTGAAACCGCGGGGCGCAGCTAGTATCTTTATAATAGCAAATCTATGCACGAAAATTCATCCAACCGGTTCAATATTAAAAATTCTGATTTGAAATTAAAATATTTAAATGCAAATATTTTTAGTATTTATCTATACAAAGAAAAATCAAAGTAGTGTCTCATAAAAAGATATTACCAAAACGGTATTTATACCCTTAGCAGAGCGTGGTTTCGATCCACGGACCTCTGGGTTATGGGCCCAGCACGCTTCCACTGCGCCACTCTGCTCCCTTATGCAGTAGTTTAAAATTTAAATGTATGCTAGGTCTTCGCAGTCATCCAAAATTATGTATGTATACTGGGAAATCCTATAAAACGACAACTTCTCAGGAACCAACAACCATAAATTTTATGAATTTGGTGGTTTTATTGGTGGTGTTAATGGTTTATAAATATCTATATATTTCATATATAGGGACGGGAACTCTATTCCAAATCTCATAATATCTATATCTATCTGTCTGAATTTTAAGGGTCCGTCATTATCAAGGTCTGTTCATTTAGCCGTGGCGGAAACTTTGCGCAACAGTTGTTAATTAAGCGGATATTCCGTCAAATTATAAAACCGCAATCGGCGATACAGAACCTTTGGTGAGCAAGTCCAACTAGTACTAGCCGGTTTTATAGGAAATTTATGAAACTTCAAACTTATTTATTCCTTTAGATCGTTTGGACACGTCAAAATTTATATGCACAAGTAAATATATTCGTGCGCATATGAGTCATAACAGCTCCTTAGGCACATTACATGCTCACAAATATATGTTAAATTACAGTCAGTTTTCATGTTTTAGCTAGTTTTATTTGTTTGTACTAATATTCTCTACGAAATAACCCGATTAACATGTTAGGTGCGGTGTGTAGAATATTGGAAATTTATCGTCCTATCTTCTTCGGATTAAATCGGTAAACTGCAAAGTATACAAGAAACCAACGAAAGGAGGAAGTATTGTACAAATTAAGGGGCGTGAAATTCCACAGCCCAGACAATCCATACAATGGTTTGTATGGTTTGACGCCATTAAGATTCCGACGAAATAGGCCGTGCGATGCGGAGGTCGACCGGTTACGTTTTGTATTTTTTATTGTACGTATTCTCCGTATGGAACGCTAGTTCTGTAGCTCATCTGGTCGTTAATTATCCATTGAAGGTCAAGTAAAATAATGTATGAGGTTCAGAAAATGTTAGGATACAAAATTCCTTTCTTTGTGTAATTTAAGTGACAAAACGAGTTGACGGTCCACCTGATGTTAAATGATTGTCTGCGTCGATAGTAACACTAATACGACTAAGGCCTTCCATAACCTAAGGTTAAGAAGACTCAAGGTCACCTCGATTCACTGACAGTTTCGTTTAGCGGCGGATTACCAGATGTGGAGGCACTACCTCTCCGGACAAACTTGGCTCAAGTTATACTGCTACCAGTTTAGGAAGTAAACTGCGTACTCTTCCTAAAGAGTTAGCCAATAAACAGGCAGACAGACGCGGAAAGCGACTTTGTTTTATACTATGTAAAATAAGATCATAAATTACATGATCTTCTGTTCTGCTATTTTTAGACAAAAGATAAATTTACTAATCTATTATCATAACACTAATATAATCATAACAATAATAATAACACTAATAATTATAATAAGGCGAAAATGTGTATATGTTTGTTACTCCTTCACGCCTAAACGGCTAAAAGGATTTAGATGAAATTTGTTATGTAAGTAGCTCATATTCTGGATTAACACATAGTCTACATTTATCCCGAAGTGAAGTATTCCGGTGGTGAACCGCGAGTAACGCCGCGGGGCGCAGTACCTTTATAAATAAGGGCTTTAATCTTATTACTTACTACAAATATAAGTCAATAAACTTTTTCAAATAAAAACATGTTTTTAAACTACGAAAAAATACCTATTCCAGTTTAAATGCCGGGAATCGTAACCGGGTCCTTGACATATATCCCTTATCACAAGTATTATGGAAAGCAGACGTTTCCCATCCACTTTCAAAGTACTTTTGGTTAATGCCCTCTGTAGTGTTTTAGGGATGGAACACAATTTATTCGTGTATCGACTATATTGGATAGTTGTAATACATACTCAAATAGATACACGAAATAGATACAAAAAAAAAATGTTACACGATCTGGCAATATTTAAAAAATGCAGGAGCGATTTCACAAAATAAAACCGATTTCAGTGCATTTGTCCTACTTCGGGCCCAAAACAGTCATGAAATTTTTATTTACCAACCTCCCAATACAATTGACAAAAATAAAAATCATAAAAATTTAAACATAAATATTAAGACACACGAAAAAAAACAATACAGCCGAATTTGAAAAAGTACAGTCGAGAAAAAATTCATGCTATCCTCCATTTTTTAAATCGGTTATTAATCGACTATATAAATTAGGTGCTCGCATACCAATCACATCACTACCAGCTACTACCGTTAAAAGGATTCAAATGCAGTAATCGCCGAAGCCCACTACAAATATTCGGGTCACCTAAAATGTTTTCTTAGATATGCCGAGAATATCGTTGAGCCTGGGGCCGATACACATTAACATACCATTTACCCGGAGAAAAATATGCTTACAGTGAGAAAGAGCCTTAGTAGGGTCAGGACATGACTAGCTTGTGAGCGATTTGATTATTCGAAATATCGTGTGAGCCATGATAGTGTGCTAGGAACAAGCCCCTCACTAATAACCAGTATAAACCAGTTACCAAGCCCAAAATACCTTAGATTAATTGAAATATTAATTGATTTTTAGGTTAAAATCAAAATAAATTATTCTATTTCAAATTCTAAACATTTAAATTTCAAATGTTTAGAATATTGATAATATTTCACACATTGGCTTACCAAATGCCGAAAATTAATTTATACCAGCGAAGTTGACGACTGATATAGCTATATCCCGCCAACAAAAGAAATCAACATTAGCCTCATAAGCACTTGTATGTCTGTCATCAATTACCGTATGAGGGAAGGCAATCGCGTGTGATGCCCCGATATTTGCAGGTCATTAGAACGACATGATCTTTGCGTTCTCAGCACCCCTTTGACGTCGACAAATTATCCCTGAAGCGTAAACAGGCCCTCGTGAAAACGGATTGGTCGATTTTATCGCGGATACCGAAACTACTTTTTGAATGAGGTAATTTAAATTTTTTCGATTAACGATACTATCAATTATAAATACTTTAATATTATTAGCGTTGCTTCCATTTTAACAAAACTTCACTTTTAACTTAAAAACCGTTTTTAACGTACTTTATAATTACGTTTACACATAAATACTCTTGCATTAGGTTCCTGTGTCGCAGGTGGTATGGACAAAAACAGAAACACAAGACAAACACACCCAAGAACAAAATATGCTATTGACACTAATTTTAATATTATAGTTATCGACTCCTTTACAGTGATTTATTTATTTTTACCATGATTTTATCTTTCTAACAGACTTCAAAAAAAGGTGTTGGTGCTTCTTAATTTGGCTTTATGTTCTTCTTCAATTAAAACATATACTTACGTACTCTAAAACTGAAAATAATATGTAAAATATATATATTCCTCCATTAGCAACAATGAAACCGCTTCTAAACCTAAATGAAGCAAAATTTTGTAAGATCCCACCATACACTTCATAATGCAACAAAGTTACTCATTGAAACGAGTTTTGTTGCCGAAAAGTTACAGACAAAATTTCCCCCACTCGATGAATGGATTATAAGCTCGGCCGCCCGGCTTATGAACTTAAAAAATAGAGTTTTTATTGTACAAAATTTCTCCTGTTATCGTAGATTGAAATATGAAGTCTGTAACTAGGTGAGTGTCAAACTTGGGTGCGGCCGCTTTTAACAGTTTTCAAGTTAAATTGATATGTTGAATCTTTGGCCACAGAACCTCCGGAAATTTATACATGTAAGTACATATCTATCAGTTATTAGGTTCTATGTTCTATAGTATAATGCTTAGTTTTTGACTAGGTGAAAGGTACATGATTATAAAAAAAGAATTCCGTAGCAGCCTCTAATGTCCCCACTGCAGGGACACCAGAGGCTGCTACGGACTCGTCTCGACAAGTGAGAGTGAACTTTGATCTACTTCAATCCGGATTTATAATAGCAGTGAGTCTCGTGACTTTAGCACGAGAAAGCCATCGATGACGGTATAAGTGTAACGATATGAATGGGGCGCATTCAATGTTCCCAAGCACATCAGTCCAGTATTAATTCCGAGATAGTGTGAAAGTCATAAATAGTGAACTGCCTGTGAACTATGATACGGAATTTATCCAAAGTTCGCAGCTTGTAGCGCTTACAAAGTATGCGATCCCTGTCATGTCTAGATGTACGGTGTGGCTCGGTGCCAAGAATGTCGGCTGCATTAATTCGATGCACAATAGCTTGCACTACATGACAGTATTGTCGTGGTATAACTTATGGCTTTGATAACCGCCGAGATGTTTGCTACTCCAAATACGCTTGATCTCACGTTTAAACTTCACTGTGGGTAAATAAATAAAAAATAATGGATATTTTTCACAGCGCCGTCTAGGCTATGGGAACCCGATTACTGATACAACATTTATATACTCTTTTATTTAATAAATACATGGTAATACCCAGATACAGACATCTGTTTATCACACGAATGTTTGTGTGATGTAGGGTAGGAATTGAACCCACGGCTACTACCAAGCTACTACCAAGCGAGTTGTAAGGCCACTCAAAAGTGTTTTATAAGTGTAGTTATATTAATTACATTTACATTTAACCTAAATAATAAATGCGATAAGTAGCATTCCAAGTTAATCGTTCTAGAATGTGTTGGTTAATAAGCTCTTGTACAAACAGATGAAATTAACTTTTTATAAGTTTGTGCAAGAAATCGTTACTACTTAAAAATCGGCAATCATACTAATATTATAAAAGCTTAAGTTTGTCTGTATGTATGTTCGTAACTCCTTCACGCCTCCACGGTAGCACGGATTTGGATGAAATTTGTAATGTAGGTAGCTACCCGGGATTAACACATAGGATACTTTAAGTCTCGAAAAAATTAATTATTTTTTAGTGACTTGCTAGAAACACAACTTCTGTATTCCCATCGCCTCATGTTGTTTTTTAACCGCGGTTACCACCTCGGGATGCATCTACGGGTGCAGTACATGAATAAAATAATTGTGTGTAAAATATTTTTTTAAGCTATGGAGTGGTTTTACTCGGAGAATAGACCGAAGCAAATTAAGCTACCTACTAAAGTTAGTACGATGGCCTTTCATCTAGACATAATGTGAGACAATGTGCCTTAATGAGGGTCTTGTCACAGATTAAATAATATTTACTACACGCCTGCACTCTTAAGGCGCCCATTCCCTAATCTTACATCCGAAACTAATGCTTGTATGTTATCGCTGGGTCAAATACGGCAATTATTTTGCACTTTTAATATAAAAAAGTAAAAATAACTCTCTTATTCTTAATCGGCCTAGATCCAGAAATTTGAAAACCAGAAATCTCAAGAGCTTGTGTTGTGTTTCTTATAATTAAAATTAACGAACTTTTTTCTTTTATTTTCAGGTAATTCACGCTTCTATTTCAAATAGGTTAATCTGAATCCGTAAGTGAATAATTCCAAAAACTTGTGTTGTCTTGATATTTATTTAAGGTTTCAGTCGGCGATTCAAATATACCCACTCGAAGATAAGTATAAACAAGTATAAGTCATAAGTTTGAAATTGTTTTAAACAAAAGCGCATCTATACAAGGTTTCATGTACACTCTATTTTTGTTAAGTGAGTCGTTTTTTTGTCTGTGAACTTTGAGATTATGCTGAAGAAGAATTCGAAATGACTAACTTGTCACGTCCCGTCCCGGTCGTCTCGAGCAGCCTATACTTGACTGAACACATTGATAAATTGCCACGTGTCATCACTAATGTCCATTATTCCATTGCATTCAAATAAAATACCTTCGATACCTTGTAGAAGGTTTCCTTCATCGACTTGCAAATATGCAATGGTAGACTCGACTTAAAGATCGACTGTTCGATTCCCATCCAAGACAAGCATTTGTGTGACGAATATATTTGTTTATTCTGTATCCGGGTGCTATGCAGTATAAAGTATATAGAGTTATTTATTTCCTAAAACTAATGTTCTATATATTCTTTCAGTAACCTGGTTCTTACAATGCAATCTAAGCTATAACATTGTGAGCAAGTGAACATCTGATCAATAATATTCTCCAGTAAACTTTGCCTAAGTCGAATACCCGTAAAGCTATGTAGCATTTTTATATTATCGCGAGAAGCCCGACAGGTGCAAATTGGTGCGACTATGGAGATGCCACAAATACCTCAATGAACAAAGCCGATCCCAAGTAACTGATACATCATCTGTAAACACACTTCCTTTCATTCGACGCGATTCCGAGGCAGTCCAACCAACTTCATAATAACACACTTTATGCATCGATATAGCTCTTATCTGAAAGCGCCCTTCTCTCAATAGCATTCTTGAGCGAACGTAAGATACAATGTTCCGAACAGTTTTGGTGAATTTAGACCGTTTGAAATAGACATTACGGTTGGATTTCGAATCGGTGATATTCGTTAGCGTTGTGGTATCTGATTTGTGAGCAGGTGTGGGCTGTTGTCCGCTACTCTTCCATTCAGACTTGCACAAAGTGGGGCACCTTTAGATTGGCGGTCTCTAGAAATTTTGCTCGTTTTGATGTCATCTGACCGATTCTTTGAGTTTGTTATCACATAATCATGAAACGAAGTTGTTCAAGATTGAGAAAACCTGTTTTGAATCTGCAAAACAGACATGGGCTAAAGTCTCTGTGGTATTTCAAAAACTTCAAACAAATACCAAGTTTCAACGTTCTGTATTATTCAAACAGAAATCAAAACTTCCTCTCGTTTCTCGTATCTCAGCGATTCAGTGGTATATTCAGTATTCACTGTGAAGTTGATCGCTAGAGTCTACGACAGTCAGACAAACGCCGTAGAAGAATTTATATTGGAAATTGGCGCTCCACTACCACACTCAAAGGTATAATACCAAGAGATCATACTTGCCTCTCAAGTCATTGTTTACAATGTGCAGCGTGTGATTCTAATAAACATTCTGTATAAAGCACTACCTGCGCCCGGCGGTGTTAGCCGTGGTTGACCATCCTAAGGGAATATTGCACTTTTCTGGAATCAAAAGTAGGTTGTGCTAATCCAGGATATAAGCTATTCTGGTAACATATTTCATCCCGATCTGTTGATTCGTTTAAGCGCGAAGGAGTAAAAAACATACGCACACACTTTCATACAAACTTCCGCCTTTGTAATCTTGATCGGTAAATATTTCATTCGCAGAATATATTCAAATAAAACCGTCTCGAATTACCCAGTCAGCCGCAAACGCCAGTTAGATCATCCATAACCTCCTCAAAAATTGTTCTTAGACAATGCATAGGTCCGAAAAAAAAATCTAAATGATTGTCGACAAATTGCAAACGTTTGTTATAGAAGTTACAAGGGCAGGAAAATACGAGGACTAAAGATAACCCAGTTGTTCACTCACAGGTAGAGCATTCCACCCTCACCCTATGAATCGTACCAAAACAAAGGATTAAAAGTGAGACAAGTAATTATCTGACATGAAACATTTCTCGCATTCTTTCTAAGGGCAATTTTTGATCCTTTGTAATATGTGCATTTTTTGGAATGAGGCGGCGTTGAGGGATGGAGCTGGGGGGTGTTCAGTACGGTAACTTTAATTCTGTCGTCTATCGGTGTGGTCTCATCGGCTGCGTCAGTTCAGTAGCTCACCGCCCTTCGAGAGGGGTGGTTGTGCGCCGCCGCGGTGCCGGATGCCGGCCTTTTCGATATTTCCGAAAATCATAGTGAAGTTTTATTTTATTAGGACACTAATCGAAGGATTATGCGTGAGTGGAACATTGGCTGGAAATTTCGTTTTACTATTATTTTAACATACATTTGTCCATCGAAAAAGTTTTCAGTTTTATGCAACGAACCTCTTTAAACGTTAGATTTTTAAGAGATTAAATATTTCAGCGACTCAAATTCAAAGCGACTGGTGGTTTGACTGTGGTGTGGCTATAAAGTTTAATTACAATCGTCAATAAAGAAATTCTTAGCTTATCTTGTTGTCGGTTAGAACAAGTTTTTTTTATAACTTGGCTAGAGGCCGTCAGTTGGTATTCATCTTGACTCCACATGTATCCACTTGAGAAATGTGTTGTAATTCTTTATTAATAAAAAGTTTTTTGAAAGATTAAGATACAATTTCGTGTTTCTTGTTTTAAAATATTTTTTTACTATTAATAATAGGTGTGTGAATATGACTCCGCCCCTTTTTGTCAAAATAAAACACATTTGTTCGCTTACAAAATTAAAAAAAAATTATTGAAAGTATGCTCCATCTGCAGCTACAACCTTCGCCCATCGTTCAGGTAGTTTTCGTATTCCTTGCTGGAAGAAGTCCTGGTCTTTTGAGCTTATCCAGTTGTCAATCCAAATTTTGATACTTTCACATGAAGTAAACTATTCTCCAGTAAGGTCTGTCTGCATCGTCCGGAATAGGTGGTAATCCGAAGGAGCTATGTCTGGTGAATATGGCGGGTGGGGTAACACTTCCCAGTCCTGTCCCTCTAAATATCTTTTTACGACTTCTGCGGTATGCGGTTTGGCATTGTCATGCTGAAGAACTAATTTGTTATGTCTATTCACCCATTCTGGTCGTTTTTCTTCTATGGCTCGCTTCAAACGCATTAGTTGTCGTGGGTAAACTTCTCCATTAATAGTTTCAGAGGGTTTGAGCAACTCATAATATACAATACCTTTCTGATCCCACCAAATACAGAGCATGACCTTGGCACAGTGAATATTTATTTTTGGCTGTGATGGGCCTGGTTCGCCTGGTTTCACCCAAGCTTTTTTGCGTTTAGGATTTTCGTAGTGTATCCATTTTTCGTCTCCTGTGACTATCCGATGCAAAAATCCTTTTCTTTGCTGTCTTTGAAGCAGCATTTCACAAATGGTTTTCCGACGTTCCATGTCTCTTTCTTTTAAATCATGTGGAACCCAGTAACCGGCTTTTTGAATCATTCCCATCATTTGTAAACGCTTTGCAACAGTTGAACGATCAACATTTAATGCTGCAGCTAATTCTGATTGAGTTTGGCAAGAATCTTCCGCCAATAATGCTTCCAATTCAGCATCTTCAAATTTTTTTGGTGGTTTTCCATGTTCTTTATCCTCAGTACTAAAATCGTTATTTTGAAATCGTCGAAACCATTCCTTGCAAGTTGTATTAGACGGAGCATGCTCACCATAAATCTCCACAAGCAAACGATAAGTTTCCGCTGCAGTTTTCTTCGCAATAAAATAATGTAATAACACTTCCCGCAAATGACGTTTATTTGGAATAAAAACCGACATTTTCGAAAAGGTGAAAACAATTGTTGCTTACACTTATTAACTAGCTAATATATTTATGTAACTATTATATATTAGCTAGTTAATATTTGAATGCTTTATTATCCTCTGGTTTGATTATAAGTAGCAACATTAATTTTCTCAAAAGAATAAAATATTCAATTACAGATAAAATTTTGTTATAAATTCCCCAATATCCGAAAGTGATAATTATTTTCCTGAAAAATAAAAATTCAAGTTTAGCCAAGTTCATCCTACGTGGGTAATCAAACTAAAAGAAACAAAATGAATTGTACATAGTTCCAATACCATGCATTCGTAGATACAGAGAGCGGTGGAATGTTAAATGTACTCGAAGAGACAAGATCTCCATAGTGCGTATTCTCAATCAAATTAAAGTATTTTAAGAAGAAATGGAAATACCGTTCGTTTTTAGTGTATCCAAATTTGTATTTGTTATTTTAGAACATAAAGTAATAATTCTGACCACGACCCATTTTGACGCGACGGGGTTGACGTAGGGGCTGAAAGCGGGCTCACTTTTCTTTGTATAATTTATTAGACTCGTAATATCTTTATCGGCTCAAGTATTTACGAAAGGTATGATTTACATCACCTTTTGCAACATTCAAAATATGTTCATATATTATTATATTTTAAGATAAATGTAATCTAGCGTAACTCTCGTATTTTTTGTCGTTTAAGTAATGTTCATGACAATCAGACATATGGTGACTGATTGATTATTATTATACCTATATGGAATCGTCAGAGACTACTGGTCCGTAGTTCCTACAGATCCTAACGGCTTAAAATTATTTGGTTCTATACAAAAAATATATTTGAACGTTATATAGTAAATTGAAACAGACCAATGATGAACTATTATATTAAATGAAACAAATCTTGGGAAAACATTAAATTACACTGAGTAGAAGCAATTAAAAATTTCTTTGTGTAAGAATATCTTAGAAGGCCGGCAGCGCATCAGCACTGCCTCTGGTGTTGCAGATGTCCATGGGCGACTATGACCGCTTTCCATCAGGAGACCCGTCTGCTCGTCTGCCCCCTATACCATGACAAAAGACAGATTTCAATATAAGTCGCGCGGACAAGAGTAAATTGGAGCCGATGTGACGCCAACCGCAGAATTTTACACCTGAGACCGTTGGGTCAAGGTGTCTATTACACATTCTTGTGGTTTTTGTACCACTAGCTTCATTATTATTATCTTTCGCTTCGTATTTGCGCATAACCTCTTGATCTTAAATGTTTTCAATTCAATTCGGCTTATTTTTTTGGGCTAATATTTTATGGACATTTCACATAACGCAATCTAGCCGCAAATTAAGCATAGTGTACTTTGGGAAATATTGTAGATAACTGATAGAATACTTATATGGTACTTATTATTATGTAAATATTTAATATGTCGTCATCCAAACCCTTGTCCTGGGTGGGAATCAAGCTCACGACACGCAAGAAGTAGAGTTCCTGATCTGATTCAAGAGCTGTCAAACACTCAACATCAACATACAGTAAAATAAATCGGACTTGATAACAACATACCACAAAAGAAACGTCAAACGTCCCAACTTGTTAAACTAAAAACTATATGAACACCAATTTACCTCCTAAACATAGTCTGTGGAAGTAATTATTTTGTACAGAACTTTGTGCAGACTGTGGAAACTTCTGGAACCCTTTAATGGAAAATTGTGTTCGGTACGCTTAGTTACACGTGTAATTATTTATTTATCGAAGCAATTACGGAATCCAACTTACAGAGGAACATGCTAAAAAGTCGTTTAGTTTCTAATTTGTCTTTTAGTGATTTAATTTAAACTGTGTAACCAACTTATTTAAGAGTAAACATGCTCCACTTTACCGATATATTTGTAACTGTAACTGTAAATTTAAGTCAAAATTCAAACATACTTTCTTTATTCCGTTATATCTCGAGTATCGTTTGGGCCTTTTTATACAAAATAAGTCTAATATCTTAATCAATTTATAGAAACGTTTTTAATATAACGTCTTTTTATGTGGGTACTGTGACTACAAGATGGCCTACCTGATGTTTAATAGTTACCGCTGCCCGTAACGGCAATAAAATCATTAGAAGCGCAAATCCCTACCAACGTTTGAGAAGATCCGTGTCGCATCGCATCAAAATTAAAATCTCGGTAAAAAATTATACAAATCGATTTCAACGAATCAAAGGCGATTATGATAAACGAGAAATAGATTTAGCGTATGATCAAAAAATTTGCAACATTTCAGCTATATTTCATAGTTCCTGGTTAATGTAAAAAGCGGTTTCAGGTGAAATAATTATATCCTTGACCGTATAACAGCTTTCAGAATAATTAAATTGCCGCGGGAAATTGTAATTATGGGGTACTTCAGTGCATAAATTACTGACTGAGTAGAAGTAATTCAATTCACGGCCCAGACCTTAAAATCTGATAATGGAGAGACATTTTCACCGGTTGCAGCACAATGGTTTTATGGCCAACCCTGGTATCCGAGTTTCAACTAACATTTCTTATCGTATAGCATAGCATGCATCTCTCTGTTGGTCACACAAATACTTGTTCAAGGTGGGAATCGAACCCGCGACCTTCAGCGTAGAAGGCAGCTACTACCAAGTAACTGGTGGGCCAGTCAAATATTAATGACGTTTAAATAAATAGTTATATTGAATTGAAAGCATGTGTGCGAAATGATAGCATAAAGTTATTTTGTTGTGATACCGAGATCAGGTGGCCAACTCTCGAATCTAGTTTCGTCTTACCCGATCTCAATGATAGGATCGACTGTTTATTTCCTCTCTACACTGGGTTTGGCTTTTATCAAGTTTTACAGAACGAATATTCTTCAGCTTTTCCTTATTATTATTTTTGGTTTAATAAATATCTTAGCGAAAACTTATCTAAGCCAGATAAGTTTTCGCTAAGATAAGCCAGATAAGTTTTCGCTTATCTAAGCAGAAAACTTATCTTAGAAATTTTAACATCGAAACGGCCTACTTTCGACAAGTGAATGAATGGCTTTGGTTTACACAAAAGCCCAATCGGTGGTGGTAGATGTTACATATCATCAATTTCTTTCTTGTTCTTGGAGATGCCGGTTTCCTCATAATGTTTTCCTTTGCAATTTTGAGAACGTGGTACTGCGCGCACACATTTGAATGACCATTTCGATTTAAACCAGTTGGATTAAAAGTATGCGTCTGTACCCCTGGGTACCCTCGCTTACCGTGTCAACCGATTTTAGTCAATTGTTTGACCACAATCTTCCTTGATGATAAGTGACAGTTTAGTTTATATTCTCAAACATAATGGGAATATATACTGGGAACATATTCCCAGTGAAATATTTTCTTATAAATTTCACATCGGCATAGAAGTGAGTCTATAGAAGTCAATACAGAGAGGTCATTTATTATACAACACAATGCCAAGATAGGCACGACTTCCGTTACCACTCTGACGTTTCCGCTGTGATAGTGTCTGTTACTTAAACTATATATTACTATTATTGGGTCCATAGTTTCATCATAGATTGACAGACTTTTATAAAATATAATAGTATTTTTTTATGTTTTCTCTATAAGAAGTTAATGAAAAGGGCAAAATTGTATTCAACTAAAAATGAATTTAAAAAAATCGGTTAAGCCAACCCTTTAAGGTTAGGTTTCTTTTGAAACTGATTTACCCAAAAAAAGGAGGAATTTCTCAAATAGGTTGTGTTTTTTTTGTTTGTTACGCGATTTCTTCACCAATTGTAGCCTGATTTGGATGATTTTTTTTATTTGTCTTTTTAGGGATAAGATATTTAGAAAAGAATAGAATAACTTTTATTTCGAACATTCAAATAAATCCATACAACTTGTTAGTAAAACTTTTCTTAAACTATGTTAGTAAGCCTCACTGAAAATTTTATTTAGATAGCCTATGTTTTTATCCACGATATAAGCTATCCTCCTATCAAATTTTATCCAAATCCGACGAGGCGTTAGAATACGAAGGCGTAACAAACACACTCAAATACATTCAGCTTTCGCCTTTATAATATTAGTATGATTGCTACGCCCCATTGCTAGGTTTTGTGTGCTCACTCGAAACCTGTCGAAACACGTCAGTTTTATTGATATGTGGGTTGGGATCGGGGATTTGTTAAGACGTATGATAGCCTGTCTAGATGTTTGCATTCAAGAAGACTACGTAAATTTCTCGGGAGCAACTACATTATTCAAAATCTTGTGTTTTACTTGTGTGATAGGCGTTTATGTAAATATTGTAGCAGCCGAGTTTACTTCATATTTGGTACAATGCCATAATTCTTGTAAGAGGTTCATTTCATCTCTACTGATAAAATTCACCAATGTAACGTATTCTTAAAAAGGTTTAGTGAACCCTAAGTGAAAAAGAGTCTATTCAATTGTAAAATAATTTGATAACCAGAAATAAATAATTTATTTTTGGTATTAAACACATTTGAAATATGTCAACTCTGTGATGAAATGAAAAAAGCTATTTTGAAAACTGAGTTGATGTACAGTGGAAATCGAACATTCTTAATTACAGAAATATTAAATGGTTTTAGTTTTCAGAAAATTCTAAAGCAAGTTTTGAAATATTTGTATCTAAGATACTCTGTTGTTATTAAAGTTCAAAGCAAAATTGTTGTATAATCATTTATTTTTGAATACTAGTTAAGTGAGTGTTTTTTCACCGCACTTATATTTATATACCGAACTATATAATACCTTCTATTCTTCTTCTATTTCTGATTTCGCTATTAGCCACGTTTACTATCACGTAGAAAATGGATAGATATTACCATATTTTAATAAGAAAGTATTCAAATTTTATTGTATATTTTCCTAGATGGAAATTCATTCATGTGGATTTACATTTATGTAAACAAATCGATCCAATACTGCACAAAACTGATAGATTTTCAGCACAAAATATTACGAGATTGCTATGTGCGGGCTTAATGTGGGTGAGCCTTTAAAGTGTACTGCAAATAGCGCGTTTCCAATCTTCACTATTTGTATCTGTTTGCTATAAAAGTGCGCGTGCTTGAACCAGTCACAACAGGATTCTCTCTGAAGTAGGAAATACACTTTTTTCAGTGTTGTAAAGATTTTTAACAATAATAAATCGTTTCCCTATGTCAGTCACGACTTAGTCTGAATTTATTTTAGAAATTATTAAATTTCATGATCGGTTAAGTAGCTAAAGTGTGAAAGCGTAACAAACAAACTGACATTCGCATTTATAATATGTGTTTAAGTTCGGCATATCATTTAGTTTTCCGTCTTTATAATGGTAACGTGTTAAAATGAGATTATTTTAACCCCCTACTAAAAAGAGGAATGTTATAATATAAGTTTCTGTAACTGTCTGGTCAACTCTTTTAACATATATGCAAAAGGGATAGTCGGAATACATAGTGGTTTATTTTTAATTAAAACACGTATTGAAAATGAGGCCCATGTATGGTGAAAATTGGTGAAACCGTTTCCCGGGTCATCTTTGAAAACTTTTAAGAAAGTATTTTGATAATTACTTAAATCTCGAGTCTTACTTCTAAACATAAAAATTCAATAAGGATTAATTAAAGTTCGCAACAAAAAACACGGGTCTGGGTTTTCCAATTATTGTAGAATTACTTGATTATACTTTTTTCAGTTATTGTTAAACAATCACCGCTAAAACATACAATGAAGAAGAAATTCATCTGAAGAAATCGCTTTCTAGCCTCTGCTTCAAGAAAACTAAGCATATAATTTTTATACACAATCGATTAACAAAATTATTTCCGTAAATAATTTTTATTGTCGTATTTTGGATATAATTTTAAAATTATATTCATTACCCAAAATACGACTATAAAATTGCTCTCATAACGGGTAAAGCCAACGCAATTTATATTATTGACTTCTACGCCTAACAGTTATTGTTCGATAACGGCTTTTAAATGCTTTGAAATAGGTGTATTCGTTTTTAGAATTCAGTAATGGGCTTTGGTGAATTATTCATACGAATAGTTAAACAATTATACTCAATATGGATGTTGATGGCGAACACTTAGTGTATAAATCAGAGTTAATTTACTGAATGCTGCAATTGTCCATCAGCAGCATTTGCTAATGACATAACATTAATCGACTGCTGCATATAGCATCTCCGAGGAATCGCCAATGGACTTGGTCTTCGACTCTTTGCACCTATTATGCCAGGTACCAACCAAATCTCTTCGCTGCTATGTGCGCATCGTTTCGTTTACCTGAATCCCTTCTAGTTACCACAATACTCAATCATTCCCTGAACAGTAAAGTTTTAGATTAAACACGCCGGCTGAACTTGTATGATTTCACTTAATACCGATCTTAGAAATTTATTGGATACCTTAAGTTTCAACGTCCAAGTCGATATTCCCGGACAATTATCGATTTTGAGATAATGTCATCTCGAATCACGCTCACACAAAAATGTGATATTCAATCGATATCACGTATCTTGTTCACAAATGCCGAGAATCGGAAATAATCGGATAATATCTTCCGTCTGAATTGTTCCCGTAATTCGATTGGAGGTCTAAGCTTGCCGAAAGTGATTTATGGCAGTTTAAAATTCAGTCCGTTTTCTATTAGATTATTTTGGATTAATGGGCTAAGCGAGATTTAAGGGCCCACTGTGTATGAAAGATGAATAAAGATGAATTGTTTTATGCTTGGTAAGTCGTGAAATCTGGCTATTAACGGATGTTGATTATAAATTCAAATTAATTTTCATACGATACCATTTTGGTATCGTATGAAAATGAATCCCCAAGCTACCAAGTTTCGGCTACTTAATTTTCGGTAATAATTGTAGTTCACGTCATTTAATTATGCACGGTAGGACCAATTTGTTCAACAAAATGCCTCCGGCCCGGACCTTACGCACACATAACCTGGTTACTGATATATACGTACGATTTACGTATTGACGTAAGCCAATACGTAAAAGCCATGTTGGTTTGATTTATCCCGAGGGTTAAATCAGGTTTTAACGGCTGATGATGATGATCTTTTATTACAGTTCAAACGTTAGTAGCACTGTGGTATTAATGATAATTGGTTATTAGATAAAAATATCTGCATCCGTATATTTGACACCATTTTAGCAAAAGAGAAGTAAAGGAAAAGAATGTGTTTGTATTCCGAATGTTCTATTAGTAATAAAATATACATTTTACAAATATAATAGACTTAAAACCAGATAAATACAGGATATAGGTCAGATGTTTCTTTTCTGCTAAAGTGAAACAAGCTGAAGATAAGTGGTTACCTCCGCCCATAACAATATCAATACGATCTAAGTCGTCCGACCCATGTTGCATCTCGTTGCCACCCGAGATGCACCCAGTATGCCACCCAGTTCACAGGACGTAACATTTCCGATGTTATCCCTCTAAGTGAATTCCCGGTGAGGCAATAATTTATGTGATGAACATGAAGTTTGTTTTTAGCTCTTGGAGTTTTGTAATGAATATGTGGGGAATTCATTTAATTTGTGGGTATGAAAACTTCAATTAAGATAAACATATTGTTTAAACTTTCATAAATGACGTATGTGTGCTACCATGGACTAATAAATATGGGTAAAATAACTACACCACTGATGTGGCAGTTACATGGGGTCGTTGGGGAAAACCCTCAATTTGGTTCCGTCATCACCGGCTCAATAATATTATTTTTAATGCGTCGTTTCGTCCATTTGGAATGAGGAACTTTCTGGCGAAATTAAAATCGAGCCATTAAAACGTATGATAGGTCACAATTTTTATTAATTTTCGTAGGTATAAGTTAAGTTGTATGTTGGATTACTAAGGAATGATATATATATGATATGGTGTTAACTTATTATAGTTTTTCATGGGTAATGAATATCGGCGATGAGCTCACTACTTGTCTTGTTTATGTTTCAATTTTGTATGTATTTATAAGGGTCTGCCTACCAGGTCCATTTATTTTTGTATGTACAATGTATGGCTTGCCCAATGCATTGCCCTAATTTTGATATGTTGATAGAAAAAAATCGATCAAGTCATACCATTAATCATTATCGTCTTCTTTATTTTCAATAGAAAAATTAAAAATATCAAAAGATACATTTCATTTATCATTAGCAGTTTAGCAAAACAATTGGCACCAATTATTAGTGCTTGCCTCATAGAAAAAAAAAACTTTTTAAAATTACTCTTACCAATTGATCTATTTGCGAAAGAAACCGGACGAATAAGACCTTTCGCATTAATTCAGTCAACCAAGGAAATCTCTGAAAGTCGATAAAATTTCAAATTATATGGAACTTGGACGATTTCGTCACTAGAATTTATAAGTTTGTGAACTTTTTTAATATGCGTGAGAATGTCGTTACAAAATCTTATATTTATTTTTGGAAAACTGTTTCATGGAGACGACTCCTTAGCTTTGTTTTGGAATTAATCCTTCAAGCTTTTTGAAGCGAGAGGTCCCTGGCTAGATACCCGGCCGGGGCAAAAATTGTGATGAGCATATTTGTTCTCGTAACTTTTTTGTTGATTAATTGTGTGCGTCTATGACACTTGCGACAGAAAAATCTTAGTCCCTCGTTCAAGGATTTCCAGTCGCTGCGTGAGCGTTTATGAAGATTTCAGCTTACAATATTTTTTTAACTGATTGGCTACATCAAGTAGTACATTTTTTTAATATAAAAAATTCCAAATATAGGTTTGTCCTCAAGTTATGATTTTTTAGATACAGAGTATTTAAGTGTGAATTTTAGAACACTTTTTAGGGACCTTATGTATTGTTAAAGTAACAATGCAGTACTATTTTAAACTAGAAATAATAATAGGTGTGTGAATATGACTCCGCCCCTTTTTGTCAAAATAAAACACATTTGTTCGCTTACAAAATTAAAAAAAAAATTATTGAAAGTATGATCCATCTGCAGCTACAACCTTCGCCCATCGTTCAGGTAGTTTTCGTATTCCTTGCTGGAAGAAGTCCTGGTCTTTTGAGCTTATCCAGTTGTCAATCCAAATTTTGATACTTTCACATGAAGTAAACTTTTCTCCAGTAAGGTCTGTCTGCATCGTCCGGAATAGGTGGTAATCCGAAGGAGCTATGTCTGGTGAATATGGCGGGTGGGGTAACACTTCCCAGTCCTGTCCCTCTAAATATCTTTTTACGACTTCTGCGGTATGCGGTTTGGCATTGTCATGCTGAAGAACTAATTTGTTATGTCTATTCACCCATTCTGGTCGTTTTTCTTCTATGGCTCGCTTCAAACGCATTAGTTGTCGTCGGTAAACTTCTCCATTAATAGTTTCAGAGGGTTTGAGCAACTCATAATATACAATACCTTTCTGATCCCACCAAATACAGAGCATGACCTTGGCACAGTGAATATTTATTTTTGGCTGTGATGGGCCTGGTTCGCCTGGTTTCACCCAAGCTTTTTTGCATTTAGGATTTTCGTAGTGTATCCATTTTTCGTCTCCTGTGACTATCCGATGCAAAAATCCTTTTCTTTGCTGTCTTTGAAGCAGCATTTCACAAATGGTTTTCCGACGTTCCATGTCTCTTTCTTTTAAATCATGTGGAACCCAGTCACCGGCTTTTTGAATCATTCCCATCATTTGTAAACGCTTTGCAACAGTTGAACGATCAACATTTAATGCTGCAGCTAATTCTGATTGAGTTTGGCAAGAATCTTCCGCCAATAATGCTTCCAATTCAGCATCTTCAAATTTTTTTGGTGGTTTTCCATGTTCTTTATCCTCAGTACTAAAATCGTTATTTTGAAATCGTCGAAACCATTCCTTGCAAGTTGTATTAGACGGAGCATGCTCACCATAAATCTCCACAAGCAAACGATAAGTTTCCGCTGCAGTTTTCTTCGCAATAAAATAATGTAATAACACTTCCCGCAAATGACGTTTATTTGGAATAAAAACCGACATTTTCGAAAAGGTGAAAACAATTGTTGCTTACACTTCAACCAAATATCATAAAATGCGTTAGATAGCTGACATTCAGTACTATCGAATACAAGTATGGTCATTTATTAGTACACGTAAACAATACTAAAAACGACATCTGTTGAGAAAGGGCGGAGTCATATTCACACACCCAATATATCCAAAGAAAATACAAATTGTTTTCTATCAATATAGAAAATGAATCCATTAAAAAATTCTAAGAAATTTTAGTGATCTAGCTTTATGATTTTCAAATTCAGAATATTAATCAAAATCAGGTTGGATATAAAATTATAATTTTCATTCAGTGACCATATTTGGAAAAAAGGCCGAAACAAACTATACTGCTATTATAATACTACTATTAAATAATGTATACATGATACATACGTCTGAACATGATTATATAAGAACTAACATAAAAAGAATTTAGTATTAGATCCTATTATATGTCTTTCTAAAATCTAGACGCTTCTTGAATGTAAAAATTGAAACAGATTACGGGAACGCTGATATTTTCTGCAATAACTTTTAAATTACTACCGGCGGGCTGGTACGTTATAGCCTCACTTTTTGGCGCAACTTTTTTTTGATTGATATCTCAGTAAAAACCGTCCAGCGGAGTTACAAGCAATTTCACTAAGCATTGTGTGGAAAATTCTTCTTAATTTTCCGCTAGAGCGTCGGCTTGAATAATAACGCAGCTTTAATGGGCTTTTCCTGGTCTTTTATTTTAGAGCGAAGAGTTTCAGAATGAATCAACAGCTCTGCAATTGAAATGTTTTGCGAGTATTTTAACTTCAGATTCAATTATTTACTGGGAAATTTCACAGAGGAACTTTAATGAAATCGCTGTTTGTGAAGGCTTTCGGATAGTGCCCTCATTTACTTACATTTTTGAAGAATATTGTCAGACAATTATTCAGGAAGATTGTGAGCGTGATTTAGGTATCGTATGTTCTTGAAATAGAATGAAATGTTGGTTCGAAACAAAGCTAGAGTATCGATATTAGACGAGGGGAGGCATGAGCCGCCTTCTTCCGATAGGGCTGTGAGTCTACGCCGCTCTCGACATGCTTATGTGGCAGCCCTGTGATCGATATCACGGATCAAAATATGCCTAAAGCGCTTTAGATTGTTACGTCACGTAAGTGATGAAGGGTGATTTTAGGCCTCGTAACATTTACCTGATAGTTGTAATGGGTGAAATTTTGCAATCATTATTTAATTATTATCATTTAATTTTAGATGTAATTCATATTTAAATAGCAACTTTATATGATCCAAGAACCGATTTGGTTTAATATATATTTTCGTTATAGCGAGTTCGCTTGAAAAGCTATTGTTATGTGGAAATTTGTTTTGAAAATTATGTTTTTCAAGTTTATATAATTATCGACATATTTAATAATGAAAATAAACTTAACTTTATAACGAATTTCTCACTTAATCACTTCAATTCGACCACTGAATACATGTTTTTAAAATTTAAGGAGGGTAACATAACAATATTAAACTTCTTACTTATATTTTTTTAAATACTCTAACAAATAGTAATGGCATGCTATTTAATAAATAAGCATCTGCTCATGTTATACAATTAAATTATTAGAAAATTGGAAACCCAAAAGTGAATTCATAGGTCCACTTAAAAAAGTACATTATTTCAATCATTATCCGATATGTACCTCAAAAATCACATTATATCTATGATTATCATCTTAATGTCTAGGCTATATAAAAACAGCTTCGATCACGGAGCGACTGAAGCAATAGTCTAAGTTGTCAAACGCATATACCACCATATCTCAAAATGCCTTATTCGTTTCATCGAAAGAAATTTACAATATTTTAAGAAAATGTTCTAATTAGTTTCGAAAATTCTCTACTAAAATTATAGAAGAAAAATTATAATAGTAAAAGTTTAATTGAGTTCAGTTTATAACAAAAAGTTTCACATCTTTTCATAACAAAAATGATGAGTGGAAAGCTTGAAAAACTAAGAAGTTTTTGTTTGCTACCTTTTTCAATTTCGTTCCTCAATCAAGGATCCTATTTGCGTTAGGTTATTGGATTTTTGCGGTATTATCAAATATCACAAATGGCGTCGAAACAATGTTTTTGTGACAAAGGGGACCGACGAGCTGACTTGGGACTGACTGGATAGTAATTATGAAATGTCAACTGGAGAGATTGCCATCAAATAATGTTCCCCCTTCGTAATTATTTTCTCGGCTCTTCTTTATGATAATATTTCAAAAGCCATTAAAATTCAAAATATGAAATCTAATAAATTAGGAGCACATTTTTGAAAATGTTTTTCTTATTGTTTGTTGCTTGAATTGGGCTCCTATTCCTCTTATTATATGTACTTGATAAGTACTTATTTTTTTTTATGTTTGATTAGCTTGCTATGGGCTTAACTTATCAAAACAAAACAGTTTTAGGCTTTAAGACCACGTTTTTATCAGTGTATAAGTGGATAGTTGTAATTTCATAGTAATATTGTACTTGCTATGATATGTCGTTTGATGAAAAAATGGCATAAAATGCCTGACAATATGTAAGGCCAATCTCACTGAAGTACTGCCTCACTCAAATGCTGCCTACGACCGGAAAATCCGATAACGTCAACTTTTCACAGAAGGCCAAAGTGCTTACACGTCGCGTACTCAGTGAATATTGAGCAAAGAATTGAATTGAAATTGATTTGAATTCGTACATCGAGGGTTCTGTACTACCGACTATTTTCTCATTATTGTTGAACTGAAATCGGCTATTATAAATTATAACACATATTCTATAAAATCCCACTATGGTTTATAGATAGTCCTTAATATTTAGGACATTCAGACATACCTAAATATAGGCTATCTATCTTTAAAATAAACATAGTACCACCTGATGTTATGTTAGAGGCCCATAAAAATCTCGTCACTTGATTGCACTTAGATCTTGAAGAAAATCTTACGTCCAGTCCCAATAAGAACGTAATGAGTACCCGTTCGAAGGAACACTCAGTTGTTTATTTATTTTTCTAAGCAAGTAGCTTTTTAACTTTTTCCTTCTCAGAAAAAGGTTTCTATCGAAAGCACAAATGTTTGTGGATATCTTTCGGCTAACGCTGTGACAAACTTGGACCACATTAGAATACCAAGTTATGCCCACTTACATACTTTTGTGTTCCTTTGTCACGAAAGTTACGTGGAAATGTGATTTCCATATCTACTTTTCGTACAATTCGTAAGTATTGTTTTGAGAAAGAATTTTGGCTTTGTGACCTATAAAAGTTTGCAGTTCTCCTTTTGTAAGATGAAGTTGCAAAGTGAATCGTTTTTTGATGTTTTTAAACCGTAACATACCAGATAATAAACGACCTTTTGCCACTCAGGACAAGCATTTGTATGACGAAAGAATGTTTGTTCTGTGCTTGGGTGTTACTATGTATTATATACAAAAACAGTTATCTAATTCTCATAGTACAAGCTATGCTTAGTTTGGGGCTAGATGGTGAATGTTTTTTATGTATTTAGAGATATAAGTAAAAATGCATTGACACATTGTATGTATAGAGATTGCGAACGAGATACCTAAAAGATATCTCACAATAGCACTTAACTCCATCTCGGATGCAATGACTCATAATTCCTGCCATTAGACACTGGAATATCGGTGTCAGACACATTACCACGTACGACATTTTAAGTAGATACTCTCGCCTCGTTTACTAAGTGCAAATAGCCCGTTAACTTGGGCGTAAAACTGAAAACTTAATCATTTTAGCGCGTGAAATTTCCAGCCTGTATTTTATGTACCAGTTTTCATTTTCAGCTTGAATAACACCAAATGTACGAGTGATAAATTAGTGATAGGTAACTATTTGAGACTCATTGAAAATGTTAGTTTGTGTATGTCAACCTACGGAGACCGCATTATTATTTAAAGGAGGACCGCCCGTTGCTATGGGACCACTTGGCGCAAACAGACTGCGTCACACGACCGATACAATGAAGGCCGTTAAGGTTGTTTCGAAACCCGTTCAGTTCAGTGACGACGCGAAAGACAGCTCCGCCTCGCTCACGTCCTCTCCCTCCCTCGTGGAGCCTACCAGCCTACTCAATCTCAGAAAGATCGAACGTAAAGCCAAGTCCACGAAAATTCTAGTTAACCCCGTTTGCTCTGATGTGTGCACCAGCGACGATAGCAATCGATCTAACCCCAACTCGAAATGGAACGGGAAGAAAAAACGACTCAAGGCTGAAAACGGTCACAAAAATCTCGATAGGATTGATAAAAATGATCCAATTAGTAGAAACGAGGCCAAGAAAGATAAGAAGTCGATTTCTTGTTTTAAACTGAAAAGTTCAGAAGATAAATTGCGCGCTGAGGATGATGGGAAATCAGGCAAGGAAAACTGTAAAAATGAGAATGCAAGCAACTTGCAAAGTTCTGAGAAACCTGACGTTATTAATCATTCGAGAAAAAACAACAGCGAGATATTTGTTGATGAAGGCACCATGACGGATGAATCATCGTTCAACACTGACCAATTGAATAAGGGAAAGACTGATAGTGTTCTAGGAAATAAGGAAAAAAAGGTAAGCAAACCAATTTAAATTACAACCCTTGTTCACGAAATGTAAGAGGCGATGATTTCAATCAAGTCTCCGACAATCACAGCCGAGAAGCTACAGCATTAACCACAACAAGTTCCTGTGTACACACCAAAAAAGTTTGATACCACATTAATTAAAAAAAATATCCCACATTAGTGTTAGTAAAATTGTAGATAAATAAATAAATAAATTGATTAATAACTTCAAAAAATATTTTCTAGCATTTTAAATGTTTTAGTTCGTTTTGAATAACAAACATGCTGCAAAGTGTGCCACTCCAATTCAACGAAGTGACTATCAGTAGGAAATCGATCGCACCCACAGAGCTCAATCTGTATGCTAATGTGGAGACTGGAGCACTCTACTCTTCATTACTACCCTCTCAGTGGACTGATGATATTATGGGTCTGTTTCACTCCTCGATAAAGTGCCTGATAGCAATCTGTGCCTTCCGGGGTCTCATTTTAAAATGGCAAAAAGGTATTATTATTTTAACCTGTATTTCTGTCATTTGGGAAAAAAATCTTTATGGCGGATTTCATACGTACCGCTGCATAAATTCCCACCAATTTCCCCAAAAGCTTAAGCAAAGTCGCAGTGAGCCAGTTTTCATCCTGGAGTCTGTCATAGAAATATACTTGAGAAGTCAATATGAATAACAAAAATAATCGACGGTACTTGGTTACCTACCTGGTAAGCTACTAAGGTTACTATTGTTATAATATTTAGAAAGTATATATTAAATAATAAATATTTGGGCTCTCAGCAATTCGTGTATTGCTGAAACAAATAATTAAATTTCATATTGATTTCAAACGATACATTTACCTACATCACAAGCGTTGATGTTAATAATCGTATCAAACTATTGTATAATAATGTATTTGTGCAGACTATTGTATAACAGACGAACTAAGTGGTCAGCAAACATTTTCCGCACCAAAGTTGAAGTTCCTGAACCAAAGTTTTGGATCAAGCTTAAGGCCAATCATCACAAACTTAGCGTAACTTTGTGTAACTGACCCATGAAGTTGGAATGATGGCGATTTTCGAAGTAGAGATAACTTAGTTTAATCTTTAAACGCGGATTATCGCTTTAACGAGAGATCTAAGTCAAATTCATATTGAAAGTTACTTCAAAGGTGATATCGAAATCTTTGTAATAAAATTTGAAACTGAAAACAATTAAAAAAAATTGAAAACAATTTAGCCTGTCAAATAAGCTTACTAACTGCTGTGTCAATCTTAGAAATTGTAGTAAGACATAAACTATAATACCATTTTTCCTGCGAATTTTGTGGGATACTTGAAACTGTTATGGTGGTTGTGAGGTCAGAACGCATAGTCATAGTAATGGCACATACCTAGTTATCCAACGACAAGCAGTAGCACTCGCGATGCTGTATTCTAGTGGAAAGGTGTGTGTGCCGGTGAAATTGTCGATGCGGTTACAATAGACTTTACAACCCATCTCTGAAGGACGGGCTTATCTTAACTTGCTTTCGGTACCTTACGGTTACTTGGATCTTGAACTAAGGGGGGCGGGGGGGAAATGGAGTCGTATTGCTATAATTATATTTATGGGCAGCAGTAATTAGTTATCATCAGGTTGTTCGTCAGCGCATTCTGACACTTCACTCATATAAACAAACTTCCTGAATATAAACTGAAACGGTCATAACTGATGTCCTTTCATTAATCATTCAAAGAGGAAGCAATTTCGTCCTTGCGAATGAATATAAAAACCCTTCGTTGAGTAGTATGGCATTTTATTGAGGTTATTCGAATAGTCATCTGTCATCCATCTTATAATATCCGGCAGAATCGCCCCGTACCAAGAATAGCAAAAAGTAACTTTTATTTAGCTATTATGGATTTAGTTAGCTGATATTCTTTATCATCTAAGACTATATATAAACTACACGAAAACAATACTGCCTTTTATGCTCAAGAGTTTGGCTGAGCGTAAATGGCACATTTTGTACACAATTCCGGAACACAGCAATATGGGGAAAGTACTTCTCTCTACTACTACTAAGTTCTACTGTTACTTTGGTTGCTCCTTTGGCGACACCCAGGAGGTACGTGTGTAAGAATACATACGGGCGCGAGCATCTTTACCCCCAACTATCACATTTTATATAGGAAAAGCGATTTGGTCTCGAGCACCGAGAGAGTGTTCTGTACCATGTATCGTTTTGTTTTTCTTACAATATCCACCATAATAAAACATATTTTGTGAAAAGTTAGTTTAAAGTTAGCTACGGCTAATGGTTCAATATATTATAATACAGCACAAGACAGACAATTAAAGGTTAGATATACTCGTAGGTCAAAATAAATGTCTTAAAATTCACATAATTTTGTGCAAAATTTTTTTGTTTGTTGATGTTCTAGAACGAACTTCCCTCAACTTCTTGAGCTTTGTTGATATTCGTTTCCGTAACGTATTCAGTAGAAACATCGGTAGGTTCGACAGATCCAGTTTGATGGTTCATTAGTATTCTCCTTGTGTAAGTAGCTTGTTGAATATTTATTAGTTCCTAAATTTTAATTTGTTCACCCCATGGTGTAATTTTGTGATGAATTTGGGGTAGATTAAATTAAATACAATCAATCCAATAAAACATACTAAATTTTAATTGAGTTTTATATACACATTACATCTAATCATAGCTTGTCCAATAGGAACCAGATTACTGTTAGTATACATGAATAGCTTTTGTAAATAATTACATATAATTTATATTAACACCAAGACATATATCACACAAATGTTTGTTAGATAAATTGAGCTATAACCAGAAAGTTAATGTATAATGTTTAACTATGTACGAATATCAATTGAAAAAATGATATAGTCTAATAGTGCCTGATCCTTAGAAACATCGCTTGAATGAATTTTGAATGCTTTTTTACCGTGTTTGCATATATATATTTTTTAGAAACAAGTAACTCTGGAATCGGAGTTTATTGATAGATCCTAGGAGTGCATTAGAAAGGTTAATCTCTTTTTCGCCGTGAAAAAGAATTTTTCAATATGCATAACTTCATCTATTCTATTTGTGCATGTTCATCTATTCTGTTCATGCCTTTATTTAAAATTCATGTTTTGTTTCAGGTAAACGTTTTTGCTTTTCATCCGAACGAAAGTCTTCTGAAAGGTATTTTATTTATCAAAAGATTGTAGTGTTTGTTACACATGGTTGGTGATTTTGTAAATAATATCAGTATATAACTCGTTTTGTTCTTTCTACGAGTATGACAAGATGCTGACATATTTTGTATAGCAAATCTTTTTTACATAATTTGATATGTAAAGTTTTTTCGTACGGTTGAAACTTGTGTTTTTCTCAAGAATAACATCTAACAAGTCTCTTCAAACAATAGGCTTTCCTGGGACCAAAGTACTCGCAAGTTAAGAAAGGTTACTTAACTTTCATCGCGTCTCAACAAAGTTAAAAAACCAACCTTGTTTAAAAGAATGAAGATTCAATTCATTTCACGCTCAAAGATTTTTGTTGAAATTGGATCTTATTGTTGGATATTTCAAATTAAAAATGGAAATGGGAAACGAAATGGACTTTACTTATAAAGGGTTTATAACTGGACTAAAATCACATTTTGTTGATTTAACAATCGAATCCTTGGGGTAAAACAGTTGAATTTTATTTGAAATAGTTTCAAATATATTAATTTGGCTTAGACATTGTACATGAATTTTAAATAGAGACATAAACATAATAGATGAACATGCACGAATAGAATAGATGAAGTTATGCAAATTGGAAAATTCTTTTTCATGGTGAAAAATCATTATGTGACTTTATAAAATAGAATAGATTTTTCATAGTATATGTGTAGTAAAAGACTTCTAGCGTGCTCCGCTGGTGAGATAACGAAGTTATTGCATGGTGCAAACCGAGTTTAGCCTGAAATAGCCACTAAACTGTTTGCACGCCAGCAGGTAAAGTTGTTACTGGCAATAGCAGGCTTATATCACTTGAACACACCTGCACTTTAGTCTTGCGTCATAATAACTAATGGCGTCGATTTTAAGTTTGATCATACAAATTACATCTGACAGTGCTCGTTTGCCGGTGGGGCAGCGACAAGTTTTGTCATTTACTAATAGAATCCCGATAATAGATAACTCTTAAATCATACCTGAGCCTAATAAAGTCATACGGAGTGATTTTTACTTCCTTAAACGATAATATAACCTAAAACTATCGAGTCTGATTTCTATAAAGTAACTTTACGGGGAAAACACATTTTTATATAAAATAAAAATTTAAAGACTCGAAGAACTCTTGAATTTAAGGAAGAACTTTTCTCGATCGTATTTTTGTAATATCTATATCTAGATTATAGGAAAACAACAAGATTAGAGAGCGAACATCCAAGTAATTTTTTTATGAAAAAAAAAAAATACTAACATACATATTATACTAGATGTGAAAAAGTTTTATTGCTCGTACAATTTTGGACAAAAAATAAAAACGAACCAAAACCGATTGTTCCAACACTCTGGTTTAATAACAACTTTCAAAGTCAATTTTATAAGGTTATAAGGATATATAAACTTAAAACTACATGTTTGAAGTTTTTAAAAGTTATCTTTAGATGTTTATTTAAATGCAAACATTTTGAATACTCTTTCGTATTTTGCAGAAGTCTATTTCGTAGGTCTTTTAAGAATATGAAAAGAGAACATTCTCTGTGCGAATGTTCTATTTGCGGGTCGTGGCCTTGTCTGTCAAAGGTGCGATGAAAAGTGGTTTCTACTTTATTTCTATTCAGCTTTTTGAACAAAAAGCATTCCTATTAATAGAATAGTGTTTTATGAAAATGTCTGAATGCAATTTAATGCTTCTTGTATAATATTTAAACCGACTTATAATGGGGTTCCTCAAATCAGCATTAGTATAATCTATTTTTGTATGCAGTTTTATATCACGATATACAGACATTGTATATTGATAATGATAAATAATCTAGGAATACCCTATCTAATAAAAATAAGATAGGGCTTTCCTTTATAGTGAGAGCGTTTTATTCATACAAATAATGTATTTAGAATTTTCTCCGAAAAAGGCCTTGCACGGTACTATTTGGGTCTTCTTATAATTCAGTAAGCAAGCGCCGCAAAGATCTTATACAGTAATGGGTAACGGTTACCACTTTTCAGGACAACCAAAAGATGGCACTAAATTTATTCACAAAAAAAATACACAACTGACGCAACATAAGGAAGCTTACTTTCATAACTGCTATAAATTTAAATATGATATAAAATAAACAGTAATTAATGTCGTTGATATTTCAAAAGCAATTCGTTTTATCGGCTAATGGAACGCACGAAGCCTATGAACGTTCAATTAAAACTTCTGTTTGGCTTGCGAGAAATATAAAACTTTTCCTTTGTGCCAGTCATAAAAATAAAGTTACAAGGAGTTTCGATATTTAAAGGTTTCTTAAGATGTATAAAACAGAAAATTTGTAGATAACCTCTTTCGCAAGACATAATACTGAGATTGTTAATTATATCGAGATAATTGTTATTATTTTTATATAAAACTAGCTGTACCCGAGGCATGCGTTGCAATACCAAATATAAATTAAAAAATTATAGAAGTTTTGGGCCAGAAACCCTCGCGGTCGCCCCCCTAATAAGTATCATCACAATCTGATCAATGGTTTCAACAAACAGAGAAACATTGATTTTTGACCTACAAGTATAATATACAATCTATATTGAAATTACAATAAATATCGAAGACAAAGCTAGTCTTTTTCTTTCCCAAGTCTCGCTTATCGCGTCTAGGTCTCTATCCCGGCATTGGAAATTTTAGAGGCTGATACTACTACTTATTTTATTTTTTTTGGTTCCGGTTGCTTTCTTTCGTAGGTTGTGCTTTCCCTTTGAATACCTACACGTACCCTCTGGGTAGTGAACTTGTGCAAAGTTCGTCCAAAGAGATACTGCCGCCACATCTGGAGTCTGCCGCTCGCAATGAACCGGCAACCACCTTCCAGCGGAAGGGTGTGATTGCTGTTGTAATGAGCGTAGGTAACCACTTAACATCAGGTGAGACAAGTAATCTTTCCATCAATTTAGTTACAGAACAAAAAATAAAAAATTTGATTGATGCAGTCGTAATGTCTATGTTAACGCTAATTGCAGAAAAACTTATTATATTATGTTCAACTTCGGGTATATAACAAAAATATACGACGTCAGTCAAATACTGATTAAAATTGTGACGGTGTAGAGATGTCAAAAGAGATTTTATTTCATTTCGAAACCAACAGAATTGCACCATATTAATCTAATGATCCTGCAATGAATGGCAATACCATTATTTAAAGTGATTGCCTGTCCTGCCATTCCTAGCTCTTTAAATTTAATGTGGTCTAGAACGGAAGCTTTCTGAAAAGTTCGGACACATAACTTGGACACACATTCAGAACACATACGAATATTAACACAAAACAAACATAATAATTTTAAAATAACGTTACCAATCTCTTTTATGTAATTTTAATTGTGTAGTTTTACTAGAAATTCAGTTAGCAAACGTGATTAACCGCGGCGCATCCTAGTTTACACTTTGCCTCGGGCACGGTCCGTTGTTGCAATAATTCCCGACTCAGCGGTAATCCAATATAAAATATAATTACACTCAGGATTTACACTTATCGTGGCTTGATTTTGCGCTGTGTTTTGCTTTTTTCATGGTTGGGCTTTGTATTGGAAATACTTTTCTTTTAAATGAACATTCAAAATTGAATTATGGTTGTCCTTACTTCATGTTGTTATAACGAGCGCGGGGTATGTCTTATATTAGTGTTCAAAACCATATTTCTATGTAAAATCTGTACCTACCTAAGTTATAGAACAGTCTAAGACACTGATTATAACCGATCACAAAGAAGGAGAAATTTCTCAAATCGGGTGCATGTTTTCTTTTGTTTTGTGTATTATCTTCGTCAGTTGTGAAACAATTTAGTGATTATCTTTTTAATTTTATATGTAATACCATTATGTATACCATATGTAATATATGTAATAACATTTCAAACATAGAACCCATAGGACTTGAAGTGTTAAACTCAGTTACTTAAAGTCAGTCAGTTAAAACTGACTTACTGACACTTGTCATACATAATCGGAACAATTAAATAGAGAGAGAATCGTCCACTCACATCCACCATTTAAAGGACAGTAGGTAGTATAATAGAATAATAATCTTTGTCTAACTTTAATATTTTATCTGCGTTTCCAAATACTATATCAATCTGTGTATGGAATATATTTTAATGTGTGGTATGTTTATAAAACCCAAAGAACGAGCATAGATTCTATCGCTGAACATAAATTATTCATTATAAATGGACTAGCAACGCCTACGGCGACGGTGGCTTCCTAATAGCATCTAATATTAGGAGTTAATTCATTATTCTGTTACGTCGGAGACCAACGATCCGAGTGATGTCACAAAGCTGAGCTCTCAAAGGAGTTGCAGAACCAGGTTTTTAATTCTCCCATCTTTTAATTATCCAATTAACCATATTATAATATTATTTTACATTGTGTTTATATATTTTTTGGCTTGGGAAAAATCTTCTTCTCGTAATCACCGAGGGTACGTTGGACGGGTAAGGCGAGATATTTACCTCACGGCGTCCTTTCTGGTCACCCGTTGCTGGGGTGACGGGCACGGCCTGCATTCTTTCACGGCTTGTATGGCAGAACTCATAGCTCAGTTGGTAGCTGTTCCGTTTGTTCCGAAGGTTTGGGTTCGATTTCTACCAGAACAGGTATTTTTGTGACGAAAATAGATGTTTGATAAAACGCCGACCAACCAAAGTCATAAAAATTTACGTAGTACGTTTTAGTCGACATAAAATTGTAATATCAATTAGTATTCATCGTGTATCAGAATCGTTAAACTATCTGCTTACGTGTCTACTTCTGTTCGGTAATAGTGAACCATGAATCCATTAAAATTTTAATTAAATCTCGTTTTATTCCCGCTTGCATAGCGCTGTGGCCAGGATATATAGAAATGGCTTTTTTAAGGCCCGTTGCTGACCATTGGCCTACTTTTGACAAATATGAAAGGAGATATTTGAATAAGAAATAACATATTTTAAGTATGAACACTCAAATAAAAAAAAGTGAGTTAAATAAGTCCTTCGAATCGTTTAACTATATGGGCGTTAGCATATATGGGAAAAAGGTATCCTTTAATCATGTCCATTAAAAAAATCATGAAACTTTTTGTTAATATACCTGCAGTAATATAACGGTCTTTTATAAAAAAAAATTTTTTCTCCGCTTTCCTGGTGGAAAATCAATAATTTTAACAAGTACAGAGATTAGTTACAAGTACCTTGGGCATTGAATGAATAAATTATAGGTCATGCCTATAATTTATTCATCAAGGTGATCAGCAGCCAAAATAACATAGAAGTGTCATAAAAAATGCTTTAATTGTCAATAAGTCCGAAGTTTTTTGAGCTTGTCATATATATGTAAGAAACGGTTGAAGATAGCCATGTGGATAGCGTCTTTAACCGCTTCTCAGGGAAAGTGTTCACTTAAGTAGATGAGCAGAAAAAAATACAGAGTATTTTAAAATAATGATGTTTTGATGAAGATGTTGGAGCAGCGCTGTGAGATTCGCAGTATTAATAATTCATGAACAAAGAGAGTTTTTAAATATTGAATATTGCACGAGTTTCAGATCCCAGCTCAATCTTTATCTCAAAGATATCTATACTATATATGGGATGCACAATGTCAGCCATTTTTGCATTGAAATCACCTTTATATGTACCTGGGACTGTTTTATTTATCTACAAAATATTTTCATTTGTACCTCTACATTAATCTACTCTCACCTCATTTGACTCCTTCATCGTTTAAAATTGGGTTAGAAAACTGGTAAATAACAAAAGTTCACTTTTGATAGAAAATGATAGCATAGTTACTGACGCATTTGTTTTTTAACATATAAATTACCAGATGATTCTATACAAAAATATTACTCGCTTGAATATTATGAACGCACCATTATCGACCGTTATCATGAATGCCTTTACATTTTTTATGAACATTCCGAACGACACTTTTAAATTAGGCCCGTGACAGTATTTTCCTCGTCGTGGTATGTTTTAATTGGTAGTAGAATTTTATCGTGGTCTTTGAATTGAATGTGAGAATTAAAAATAAAATGATTATGTTATAGTACTTATTCCTATCCTATTCAATTCAATTCATTTATTTATCTTTCGACATTAATAATGCACTTAGACAAGTCAAATATTACAATACAATAGATAGTATAATACAAATACAATAAAATAAATAAAAAAGACGAGTTTATTATTATCTATTACAAGGGTATAAGCTCAAAAGGGTTAGGTTAATATTTAGGTGGTGGTGATCTCTTCTCTACATAGTATAAAACAAACTCGCATTCCACGTCTGTCCTCCTAAACCACGCAACAAATTTTACCATCATTTTGGTGTTTTTTGACGGAAGGTTATATGTATACTTGTAAATAAGTATTTACCAATAAAGAAACTGTATCTGTATCTAGTTGATGCATATTATGGTAGAGAAGAGGCGATAATTTCAAGGATTTGTAATAAAACCTTAAAAAAAATTTTTTTGGGCGCTTACACACACACTGCACATGCGTAATCATGCGAAGCCGGGGCGGGTCGCTAGTATAGATAATATATATATAGTATACAGGCCTTTGGCAAAATGGCGCTGTGTGAAATTACTTTGAATATTTATTTATGACAATTAATACATTCCTACGAAACTTACATTCGTACCTATTTATAAATTACGGAAAACAAAATCCCTAAGAAATTATTTGATAGCATTATATTGTATATGAAAAAAAATAAAAGCATCTTTCAAAATACATTTTAAATCATTAGATTTGATTCAACCATAGGAAATTAATTTCTGTTTGACAAGCGCTCGGCGACACGACGCGACGCCGAGCTTAAATTCTTAGCGTGCCCGAAAATAACGAACACAAGATTATTAATCTACTGTGTACCCTCCGTTTATTAATCATTCCTTTAATGAATTGCCGCTGTAAATATAAATTCGGTTCTTGTTGCTATTAATTTGTGAATGTTGATATCAGTCTCGTGTATCATAATCGTACCTAGTCATTTAATTATAGAAAGTTATACAAGTCGTTTTCAAATTTAGCTTGTATGGTTCGTTTCCAAAAGCAAAAGGAACCTAATTATTAACAGCCAAACCCTATAATTTACTAACAGATGATTTGAGATGGATTGCCATAGCAACAGTACTTTTTTTTTCTAATAATTCCATTTTTAGACGGACAGTAATGTTGCAGAGGCAATCTTTCTCCAGTCATTTGTTAGTTGATTTTAGAGTTTACCTGTAAGCATGTAACTTCTTTCTACATATCTTTCCCCTGTAGTAGGCTGAAATCTATAATAAATCTTCTACGTTCCCAGTAAGAACGAAATCGTATCTAATGTTAAGTGGTTACCGATGTCCATACCGATATCAAATCGACTCAGAATAACGATATCAGTGGTATTGTGTTGCGCCCGTTGATCTGAGTCTGAAGTTATGTCTTATCCACCTATCATTAAAAATTTTACATCGACAATCATAATAGGATTGTATTTATTTTTCTTTTCTATCAAAGATCATAAACTATTGCTGGAAAGGTTTCAAACCTAATAATAGGCGTACGCCATTTCAAGTGAATCTTTTCTACATAATAAATTTTGTTATGTGTACTACTTGCAGTATTCATACCCTTAAGTTATGTGTGTAACTTAGTTTTGTGCTTGTGAGTTGGAAGCTAGTTTCGGAATACCCAGTTGACGTTAGACTCGTATTTCTTCCCTTAGGACCAACGGGTTGTCGAACTTTATACGCGTTGTTTACATAATATTATCTAACTTTCTTCCTTGTCTGTATTACATGTCCTTTCTGTTATAAATGTAGGCCCATTGAAACTACCAAGTTGATATCCGTTGAGATTTGAAATAATCTACATTTTACATATTCTAAGAACATACAAGTATTCAGCGTTATCTAATAACTTATATTTTTAATTTACTTTATTTCCAAAACCAAGATGTTTTGAAGGAAATGAGACAAAATACATATACGTAACTTATTTATGAAGATTGATCGCCTCGCCCACTGCGAAACGAGGAAAGTTTTTTACAAATAAGTACCTATATAATGAAGCAGCCAGCACGCGTCTGAACTAATAAATAATTGCTCTCTTAGCTCCGTGCATCTGTTTATTCATATCATTATTTATTATTACTCTGAAATAAAAAATCTGCCCCTAAATTATTTTCATAAATACTGTTGCTTGCAGTATTTATAGAAATAGCAGCTTTCATTCGGGTCTACCTTTAAATACATTTATAATATTTAAAATCGTTTATTGGAATGTGTTGATGAAAATTAGACAAAAAACATATGTACGTAACTTATGAATGAAGATTGATCTCCTCACCCACTGCCGAATGCGGAAACCTTTTTACAAATACGTAAATGAAACGGCCAACGAACGTCTGAACTGATAAATAGGCGGCAACATAATTACTCTCTAAGCTCCGTTTATCTGTTTTGTTTATATATTATTAATACATAACATTTTTGCCCCTTATTTACTTAAATACTTATTTTCATAAAAGCTGCAAACTATCGTTCGGGTCTAACTTTCAACACTAGTACCTATATAATATTATAATTGTCTATTGGAAAATACACAACATAAACACCCAAAACCTAAAGCAAACTTTAAAATTTGCCCAGCCGGAAATTGAACCCTGGACAACACTATGACGGCAGAGTTACTACCAAATAGGCTACGGAGTCGTCATTGTTAATTTTTGGTCTATTCCACTCCTTCCAAAAGTTTCCTGGAAGCGATTGCTTAAAGTAATAAAGTTGCCCATTGTACCTGTACATTGACATTGTAAACAACATATATCTTGTTACTTTTTATGTCATTAATAAGTACAATGAAAAGTTTTCTATCTATCTCTTTCTCCCAAGTCTCTGAGGAAAGGGTGAGAATTTCTGTGCATTGTAACACTGTTCAAAACATACTCGGTAAGTTAGTGTTTCCAGGGCCTTGCCTCTATTAGCTTCTAAAGCATATAGATTCACTGTTGGCACACTTTGTCAATAAATTCTGCTCACCTGTGACGTTTATGCGCATAGTTTCCTAGCTTTGTTAGGAAAATTTAGACACGGGGCGTGAAATTGGTAACTGTTTTCATCCAAATAACTTCGCTTGCTAACTTTGGGATTGGATTGGCTCGCGGAACTGAATAAAAGAGACATACATCTCGAAAACAAGACGGTATTTGAAGGTCATACCCAAGATAGGGGTTATTTTTCAAATTGACTACCAAACTACTAGTAAACCAGTTTATTTGGGTCTTCTTGCCCTAATAAATAGCATTTTTTGAAATGAAATGAAAATGAAAATGATGTATAAGTCTACAAATGCATATGCATACCTTGTCCAAGAAGAAATTAGTTTACTTATTGTACATGCATTTCAAGATTGACGAATTGCAGTCAATAGCTAAAATGCTATTTGTTTCTTGCTAAACTTGCACCTCTCCCGATATTTGATCTAACACTATATTCCTTACACCGAACGAGTTATCGGCCGTAAACTACAGCCATACCACTCAGCTCCTCCGTTAACAAAGTCTGAGAAAACGCAAGGCACATCGTGTTGCAGTTTGAAAAACAATTTCTCTTATGCTACTGTAATTTCAACGGCACCCACACCAGAACACAGCAACGTGAGTTCACTTCTGCTGAGTGGTGGATTACCATTCATGGTGGTGTTCTTCTCAAGACGAACTAGACTAAATCTCTGCTAAAACTATATATTGCCCCTTTTGCAACACACGTGTAGAAACTATAAGGTTACTTACCTGTGGACGCAAGCAACGTGATCAGAATCTACATACTATAACTAAAACTATTTTATTTCAAAGCCTGTAGATTCTCCTGAGCCCTGACGTCATAATGCGAGAAAATGAAAACGAATTGCCGCACGTTTTCAAAAGGATCAATATGGGATAAGTGAGCCGACACTGAAATCGGTCCATTACTCGGGCAATGTTAGATAGAGGGCAATTTATTTATTTTTAGCTGTCTTTTTCGATCATTTGGGAAAATGAGGAAACTACACAACAAATTAAGTTTAATCTTTTTGAATCATAGTAATAAACCATAAATAAAAATAAACAAAACGTGTGCGCTCAATAACTCCGTCCGGTTGGATTAAGATTTACTTAATTACAAACGACAATGGAACTGAATTTTTGTTTCAATTAAACGTCCTAACCCACACTTTATAAAAAAAGAATGGGCTGATTTCATTTCAACTAACCTGACAAAGTTCTGAAAAGTCCCCCAGTCAAGTGCTTCAGGATTGAGTCATTACATCTAACCGAAGCCGCAATACGTTTCCATGGTTATAAAAGTGGTAACCGCATTCTTCCAGAATCGCGGTCACATAGTGGTCTGTCTTCAGCGACGAAGGATAAGTGCAGAAAAGTGTCGGGATGCCGCATCCCAGTAACTAGAATTCTCTGAATAGAGCTTTTATATTTATGTCACATTTTATTAAAAGCCACTTGACTTAAAATAACGGCAGTTTGTTCAACATTGTTGAGGTTTTAGGATGTTTTTCTGTCTAGATTCACAATTTTATCAAACTTCACTTGTCAAGCGACAGTGGTTAAAAACCCATAGGGAAATTTACTTTCAGATCTTCCCCAATTTTTGGCTTTCCTGTTGAATTTCCGTCAACATAATTATAATTTCTGTTATACAACCCTTGTCCTGACAATTACGAACACAACAAAATAGAAATCAGTCAAGCTGTTTTTGATTTTCAGCGAGACTAACGAACAGAAATTGATATATTTATATTATGTAGCAATTATTAATTTCGGAATTCGGATACATTTTGCAATGTATCCGATCGAATGCAAAATACATATGAATGCATTTTTGTTTTACATTAGCAGATCAAAAAATAAAGCGTGGATTTCAGCGAATAACTAGTTTTGTTTTAGGTAAAAATTACATATTCATGTCATTACTAGGATACAATATATTTACGTTATACTTGTTGCACGAAAACTTAAGTCAAAAATGTTTTAGAAGGTTTTAGTATCGGTGTAGCGCCAATTCTATTTTAGTCCGATAAATTGATTCAAGGCGCCCGGATAAGCTAAGCTCTTCACAATCCTCTCCTGCGAACAAAGACCGATACCTGCTAAGTAATCAATTTTTATCGCAGGTAAAGTCTAAATCTTTTCCAGCACTTGACGTATTTTTCACATGTTACCAAAGGCTGAAGACAAAGGCAGTAATAACGTTGTAGAAGAATGGGGCCGAGAACAAAACGGGGTGAAGTGGCGAGCTACGGTATTGTTGTGTGGCCGCACATACGGCGCGCTTGGAACTTTGTATTGTAATTATTTAATGAAAAGAGTCGAGAGGTTCTATTTTTAAACTAAGGTGTAGGTTTCCAACGCTTTTAATTCTATTTTTAAAATCACACATAGAAATACAAAAAGGAGTACAATACGTTGGAAATTTACCTTTTTAACTTAGCTCAAAATAAAAATAGAACGTACAAACTCTATTGCATAATTTTAACACATTATAATCGCATATTTCAATCACTCCACGAATTTAATTTTTTTTATATTACAAAAATTAACTTTATAGGTGCAGCTTTTGATTATTTTTAAACCTCCTAGTTACAAACGTACTATTTACATAATTATAAAATGAATATTCGTACTAAAATTAGACTTCTTGAAGTTCTTGAATTAGGTAGCTTTACAATACTTCACTAAACTAAATATTACGGATTCAGATTAATCCAGAAAATTCGAAATAAGCCATAAAAAAGTAATTGAAAGCTTCATCCAATAAGCCAAATGTCGTTTTCAATTTTATTTACACAGTCCCATAGAAGGCGTTATTGTTTTTGCGAATAAACATAAATTATCACAACGTACAGGTGTGTCGGGGACGGTAAATCGACGTCAATGCCGACCCCATTTGTATCTTAAACGATTCAATTACACTCTGCTTGCTAGATATCTATGTTACTAGTAACTTTTATAGAAACTTGAATGGAAATTGCTGCCAGAGGTATCATTCACCCTTCTTAAGATTAAGAGAAGTTGTTCATGTTAGTATGATACCTAAGTTTGTTTGTCTTTATTTTCTTATTTTTATGACTTTAGGAATAAAAGGATTATTTTAGGCTCGGACGGTAACAAAACTAAAAAAGAATAAGTTACTATTTATTTTGCTAGTTCTGATACACAATAAATGACAGGTAGGTTATTTCAATAAATGTAATAAAATATGGAGCATATTTCAAATTTCCAATGCTCTAGGACAACGTTGCAGAAACTTTAAGAAAACTGGGAAGAGAACCAATTTTTCACAGACTCGTCTCATAACTTGCAGGAAACATAAATTGGTCCAAATACTATTTTAAATCACATGAAATAAGTTTCTAGAGAACTTTTATTTTTAAAGCGAAATTTCTGTTTGGATTTGTTTCGAAAATCTAAGGACTGTATGTTTTAGGCATTGTGCTCGTAAATTGTTAACCGATTTCAAAGTTAATATTATTATTGATCTTGAACAACTTCCAACCGTAAAGGTTGAAAAATATGGTATGTAATACATTATAAAGCCAGTTATCGGTTTTCAATCAATCTCTTGTGAGTAAACTCATTTGCTACGAGTACATAAAGTGCAGTGATTGTACGATTAAAATACATAAAACGGGTACATTAGGTATATTATTTCAATCATGTTGAAGCAGTAAAAATAAATGTTTACATTTCGCTATCCAATTTGAACCAACGAAACGAATGGGTGAAAATAAGCATTTTCTCTCCCGACCATAATGTTAAAATACAAGGCAAATATAAAGTTTTAATCACCATACTATTCTTAGTATTACATGTTGTTATATCCAGTTCACTTCTTCTGGGTGAGTTAGTGGTCAACTATAATGTAAAAGTTTTCAAGCCGCATTGGCCCCCGACATGGCTTAACGCCTAGTAAAGCCGATACCAATATCTTAACATGCTCTCCGAAGCACGAAAGCGCTCGGTTCAAGTCCACTAAACAGTCACCCATCCAACAGTTGCATAACTCAGATATGCTTAAGAGATTTCATAAATCGCTGTAATTTTAGGATAGGAACTGTATTGCATAAATAATAAAACATTTATATCATTCGGAAATCATATCAATCGATTATTCATTGCCATAGGGATTTATTATATTCTATACACCCTAATAAAATCCCTAACATGAAAGCGATATCAGTAGAGACAAAAATCGAATAGGGGAATTGAATGATCAAAAGGAAAGCAATGATAAACAGACGGACCCTCATCCCGTGAAAGTGGGTATGCTTAACCACGAAATTGGGCTCTGAGCGAAATAAATTATATTAAAAGAGAAAACATATAATAAACATTTCAACCTACTTTATCACAATTATACAAAAATTAGAAATAATACAAGGTATCTTTTTTTTTTAAATGGGATCAGTTGACAAAGCAAAAATAATAAAATTAATTGTTTAGTTAACTCATCCCGCGGGATGAGTTTAGAGCAGGATCAGTTGATTAAAGAGCCAAATTAACTACGGAATTCTTTAATGACAATATGTACAAGTATATTAATATAGCGCTCAAGAGCCTGACATTCAATCGGTTATAATGACTGGCAGAGGCTTTCTACAACTTAAAATTACAGGCGTTAAATGTCGATTGACAATTATTCAAGCACAAATACACTAGCATATAACAGAGTCAACACGCTTACTGTTCCCCGTGACTGCATCCGTGTGGAATTTAATATTTTTTTTGCGCGAGCGTAGTTCTTTTTTTCTTTTTCTAAAAGTGAAAGTCGCATCAAAATCAGTCTAGCCGTTTTAGTGATTAGCATAAAAAAACAAACACACAAAAATTCATTTTTTTTTAGTTTTTTATGCATTTCGTAAAAAGCTATTATTTTTACAATTACCTTCATTTATTTATATAAAGTACAGATATAAATTTATGAGATTCCATTATGGAAATTGCTAGAAATACTTAAATCACAATACTCAATAAACAGTACATCCACGCAGTCAAGTGCAAATAAATATATGAACCTAACAGCCGACCCTATCGATAGTTCTTCCCGGCTCATTTGTTCAGGCCATAACTCCACGCTCTGCTGCCACCACCTCTGGGAGGTGAAAACAAAACCAAGCTCAGAAGAATAAGTTCTTATTTCTTTAAAATATGATTTTACGAGCGAGGTACTACGCATATACAATAGGTACATTTTTCAAGCGAAATACTCATTGGATTAGAACCAGTAAAATGTGATGTGAAAGTCTGTCTCTCCACGCCAGCATAATACATCGCATTAGCAAAATTTCAAACATGCACGAAATTTTGAGCCAATCGTGACCAATTTCAGTTTTGATAAGTGTTTGACTCGATATCGTGCTTATATAGACCTAGTTTAAAACTTTGAGCCTCACTTGAGACGTGTAGTCGTGCAAAATATCATGGAATTATTTAAATCATGCGGAAAATTTATAGAGAGTAATTCAAATATTTTACGTCGTCGCGTTCATGTCTGTACAGACATGAACGCGACGACATCAAATATTTACAATATAACAACCATTTCGTTTGTATTTTGGCTGAAGGCTATAATCCATAACATACCTGCGTTCTACCTAACACAAAAAGTTTTTCTAGGTATTAACCTGAATAGGTAGACGGCGGCCTAGTTTCAACGGAAATTGGACTTCGAACATGCAAAAGAGCAATGAGTCTATTATGGTTAGGAAAAAATAATGAAAGCTTCCAACACGCTAGTAATCTAGGGTTGCCAGGTAGAAAACTAAATGTTGCGATTTTTATGAGCTTTTGAATAATTCATTTTATTTTATCATGAAATAAATGCATTTTTTAATATTATCTGTATGTGAATAAGCGACATAATTCATAACATTTGAAATTTATTCATCTTAAGGCTGTACCCTCTGTGTATATATTATGAATCGAAAACCCAAATCACAATAACTTATTGAGAGCATTTGTCTCAGACGTAAAGATGTTCAATGTTTCGAAAATTCACCGCAACACACATATTCCAATATAAGGCGATACCTATTTCTGACCAAACAGCATTGCCTACTTCCAGTTTTTTTAGAATACCTGCCAACCCTAGTTCGGCCTCCAGGAAGTAACTATTGTTATTCTATGTTCAGGTTACGACTGCTATAAATGCAGCCTTGGCCAGGCGTTTTTGTATTTAGAAAAGTATGTAGGTATTCAAGGTTCTCGTATAAAACTGAAGATTTCTGACAATGAAAAAAATCGTTTGTCTGCCCATAACTTTAACAGATTAAGATACACTTTTTGGAGTACGAGGTGCCATCACGGTGTAGATAGTTGTCTTTGAGTAACCAATCCATAAACATTGCAGACGACGGTAGTAAGATTTTTTGGCTACCCGCACGATAAATAGAAAGCAAAACTTGTCCAATCTAGCGGTTGTTAAATGATTTAGTCTAGTTATGGGGTTCAGCGGTTCAGCGCTAACTTCCCTATTGAACCAGCAGCGAAATCGAACTTACTCATAATTAAATTGGACATTGTCCCTGGCGTGTGGCTACTAACTAAATCTATCAATTAGCCAGATGTCGGCAGACCTACAATGGCATAAATCAAGTAAGCCTACGTCAAGGCATATGATTGATCACTACGCTGATGTGAGCTGTGTTGCCATAGCTGACCCACATGTACGAGTATTGATGACAGGACTTTTTTATCATTATATTGTACAATACTATTGGGTAACATTAACCCTTTTTAAGGTAGAGGGAATATATTTCCCACCAATTATTTTGGTACTTTTACCCAAAACTAATTGTGCCATCGATTTTTTTTTTATGGCAACATTATCTCTGAAAATCCCCTAACATTTTTTATGAGGGAGTTGAATGCGGTCGTCATATATTTTTTTTAGTCTGTGGCGGTAGTCAATGTGAAAATAAGTGAATTTGTACACCTGTTGATAAATCTTTGTATATCTCAAATTTTCGGAGCCATCAAGAGGTAAGTTGTTATTATTCTAATAGTCTACAGTATATTTTACTTGATTTCAGTAAAATTTATAATTTTGAATTAGAATCTTTTTTTCTACACGTGTTTTTTGTGGTGGTAAATATATTCCCTCTGCCTGTACAGCTTTGCATGTTTTTTCTTATTGTGTGTTCCAGAAAATGAGTGGGAGTAGAAGAGTGCTCAACGATTTAGATATTGTCAATGAATTGGAAGAAATTTTCGGCCTCCCCGATGATCCCAATATATCTGACGATAACTTAGAATCAGATGAAGAAGAGGCTCAATACAGCACCACGAAACTACAAAGAATTCTTGAAAATTTTGATGAGCCGAATGACGGGCTTATGCCACCGACACCCGATGCACCTAGTAGCCCAATACTTCAAGAAATTCAGTCTGGCAGTTCCATACCTCAAGAAATTCAGTCTGCCCTACCTAGAACTGAAGATTTACCCAGTACATCTCGTACGCATGAAATCTCAGACCCACAACGTGACCGTCCTAGACGGGCAACTGAAGTTTTACCCAGTATATCTGGTACGCAAGAACTCTCAGAGCCAAGGACAATATCACCAGTTAATGTTTATGGTGATTCGGAAACCGATGACTCGGACGGCGATGAAGAAACCTGGAAAAAAAGTAAATGGACCACATATCGGCCAACGCCTAGCGTTTATGATGAAATTCCAATGGTTCCTCAATCAATGTTTTCCAGCCGAACAAGACCTGTAACTTTATTTGAAAAATTCTTTACTGATGAGGTCTATGAGTCCATCGTGTATCAAACGAACTTATTTGCCGCGCAGAGCAAAGCTGAAGGATGGTCGGACTTAGATAAAAAAGAACTGAAAGCCTTCATAGGTATTATTATAATTATGGGATATCATAAACTTCCTTCCATGGACCTTTATTGGTCATCTGACCCTGGTTTCCGAGTAGATGAAATAGCAGAAACGATGACTGTGAGAAGATTTAAAAAAATATTGCAGTGTTTGCATCTAAATGATAACGCACAACAGCCAGCAAATACAAGCGATAACTTTGACAAACTTTATAAGTTACGCCCATTGTTAGATTTTATTAATCGTGCTTGTTTGACAAATGCTAGAGATTCCTCGTCCCAAAGTATTGACGAATCAATGATAATTTTCAAAGGCCGGTCATCAATGAGGCAATACATGCCACTAAAACCCATAAAAAGAGGCTACAAGGTATGGTGCCGTTGTGACAGCAATACCGGATACCTCTACGAGTTCGAAATTTATACTGGGAAAACAGGAACCGGAACAGAGGAAGGCCTAGGATATAACGTTGTGAAAAGACTGACGGAAAAGCTAATAGATAAAGCACTTGAAGAATATCACATTGTTGTTACATTTGACAATTTCTTCTGTGACTATAAGTTGCTGGAATATCTGTACGAAAATGGTATCTACGCAACTGGAACTGTGCGAAGACATAGGAAAGATATGCCCACACTGATAAAGGGTAAACGTAAATTGAGACTGGAAAAAGGAGAGTTTAAATGGAGAGTTAAGCGCAACGTAGCTTTAATCGTCTGGCAAGACACCAAAGAGGTTCTTCTTATGACTAATGCGTTTCATCCAAAAACAGGAGAAACCAGTGTTTTGCGGACTCAGAAAGACGGCGCAAAACAGGTGATCAAGTGCCCTGCAGCTGTAAAAGAATACACGAAAAGGATGGGAGGAGTCGATCGTTTTGATCAGATAAAAAGCACGTATTCAGTTGGCAGAAGGAGTAGAAAATGGTGGCTCCGTATATTCTATTTTCTGCTTGATGCAAGTATTACAAATTCCTTTTTGTTGTATTGCCAGAATCCAAACATAACAAAACTGTCGAATCTTGAATTCCGTGTATCAGTGGCAAGAGGACTGATTAGTGGGTTTACGAGCAGAAAGAGGTCGGTTGGCCAGAATTATGTTGGCAGAAATAAAGCCGTCGTGTCAGAAAACCGTCAAAAGGCTATTCACGTTGTCGCTCAGGAGCTCCGTTTTAGTAATGTTGGAGTCCACTTGCCCGCGGAATCACCCTCGTATAAACGCTGCAGGATGTGTAGCACCAAGCAAAAAGACAAAAGGTCTAAAATCATTTGTGAGAAATGTAGAGTTCCCCTGTGTATAACGCCATGCTTCGCTGCTTTTCACAGAAAATAAAAATATTCCATGTAAAAATGCAGGTAGAGGGCATATTTTTCCCACCGTGTTTTTTTTAACTTTTTATATATATTTTTTCATTTTCTTAAACTAAATAAAAAAACGAAACTAGATATGTAAATAGTTTTATTGTATCACCTTTAGATGCTTCTGCCTTATAAAGGGTTAAGGCCCAAAACCCCTTGGTGGTGGGAAAAAAACAACTGAAAGTCCTTATAGAATTTGTGCCAAGTTCGCCCGGAGAAGTACTTGCTCCACATTGGTAATCTGCCGCCAAGCAGTGGTGCGCTCGCATTGCTTTGTTTCGGTGGAAGGGTGTGGGTCTCGGTGATATCACAGGCGCGTGATAAGTTACGTCCCCATCGCAAGTGTAGGGCGCTTATATGTTACTTAGTTTTTCACTTACTTCGGTCTCACGCGAAAATTAATTAACGTGCGTACCCATACCCATATCAACTTTGTTATCCGTCAAAAACTTTCAATAATTCTCGACTAAAATAGTCCATGAATAAACTTTCGCTAAAAAACACGCTGTGTACAATTTTTTTTGAAATTCCTCTATTTCATGTAGGATACTCAGTGTTCGCTACAACACAAGATAGTATCTCCCGGCGGGTATTTTGAAAAAAATGTACGAACAGCGCTAGCTAGCACGGAAGCGTGCCACGGATTTTCACAAAGATTTTTCGGATTTTCACCGGATAGATATGCCACCGGTCCGAGAAAAATCTTTATGCCCTCTCTGCTATTGCTATTTGATATTGCAAGCGTCCAAAGGTAACGGTAACCACTTTACTTCAGGTAGCGCACCGTGTGTCCATTTGCCAACCTGACAGAATAAAGATTAACTTTAAGTTCTTCAACGCCCAAATATGTTACTCGACTGGTGATAAAATACATATCAGACAGAGCAGTTACTCCCGCCCATAAACAACAGTAAAACGACCATCTCTAACTTAGTATAAGCTGATATCTCATATCATTCCCGTCAGATGGGATGTAACGTCTCGTTCACCTGTAATTTCACCGGCACCCACACTCTTCCACCAGAACACAGAAATGCGAATGCGAGTACTGCTTGATTACCAGGTGTGGCGGCAGTACTTTTCCGGACGAACTTGGCACAACTTCTACTTTGGTTTTCTCCTTTAGCACCACCCGGAGGATGGATATTCATCTACGGATGCGAGCAACATGGACCCCCACAATGTACACGTCTATTTTTATTATTCTCCTATTTCACCCTTTTAGCTTACATCGACGAAGTAAAAAGCTTTAAACCCATTGTCTTCGTTCTTGTCTGATCGGCTTATGCAGATGAATCCCAAAACTTTAGCGGCTAAACGAACAAGAGGTATTTACGCGATCAAGACCCATCCAAGCGAACAAAAACCCTGTTACAAGAGTAATTAAAGCCATTCAGTTGGTGAGGTGAAGAACCGTGTATTGGATCCTGAATAAAACATGGATGTGTGCTCGACTTCGGTAACTGGAAAAACTATGGCGCAAGGCAAGCTGCATTGGCGATTTAATGATATACGAATACTCGTAACTCATTGGAAAGGCCGATGTGAAAAACTCCTCAAAGAATCGATAGAACAGCTCTTATCTTCTCAATTTGTAAGATTTTACACGGCAACTTACAATATCAACAATAATCTGAAAAAGTCTGTTTCTTAATTATGTATGTTATGTTCCATAACTATCTTAACACCTGTTACCAATATGTTTATCATCAAATGTCACAAATCATGCTAAATATTTAATATTTATTGCTAATATTTACTTCGGTTATTCGAAAAATAATATTCATAGCCAATTGCAGAACAGAAGTATCATGATATTCTACTGTTAATGATGCAATAATGTTTTGTTATAATTTATAGTATTATAATTATAGTTCTGAAAATTTTACTAATTTTTATTATAGTGTAAATGTAAATGTCTTATTGAACACTAACTATTGAACGAACTCGTAAAAGACACTGGTAAAAAGTCTACAAAATGTTGACATCAAACCAAAGGGACAGACAAAATGTCTTCTCACAAGAACTAGCTTAAACCCCTAACTCATAGAAATCGGTTGTCATAAAACAGGAACTGACACCCGATAAATCCCAAGAACTACCGTTTGAATAAATTAGCAGACTGACTCAGCCGGCCGTCTATCACTTGATCCAATCTGCGCGAATGGATCACAATGTAGGCGCGGCAAAGCTCATTGGACTCATGAATTTATTTGTAAGTCGCAACCTTACTAAGGGAAAACAGTAAATCTAGTAGAGTGGGAAAACTACCTCCTAACTCTGCTACTAGAGAATAGAGAAGAAGTTTTATAGGAATGGGGCGTTGTGATGATTTTTTCTTAATGAACTGAAAATATATTACCCAGATTCACAGATTTGTAAGTTGCAAAGAAACATTAATGATGAAATAAGAGCCATTGGCACCGAGAGAGTTTCTCGTCTCGAAGATACAATTATCGAAAGAATATTAATTATGATAATAATAAGCTTCTTAGTGTAAACATCCGCCTTTCTATTCAATATTAAGTCTTCGTGTAAACTGAACTGAATCCCTGAACTCTGATAGGAAATCTGAAACGATACTCGTATAATCTTGTCAAATTTGACATACGAGATCGTGTGTACAAGTCTCGATTTTGATAGCAAGAATCTCATTAATATATAATTTCACCGAGTAAAATTTCACAGAGGCGATAAGTTATGTGCGAACCTTAAGTGATATGATCGAGTGTAAAATGTAAACCACCTTGTAAACATTATATAACCATTATTATTCGCGATAGTAGAGTACGATTTCTCGCCACAAAAGGAGCGATCTCCATCTAAATGGGTCTTTAGAATGGACTCTAAGAGCGGAAGAAATCTCACTTTGGATTTGACGGTATTCAATTGATATTTAATGGAGAAAAAAGAGTAACATTCGTTCATTTAGAACAAAGCATTCATGTCAATTAAGTATTTATTTTTATATTAGACTCGTGATCCTAACTTTTCAACTTGAAGCTACGATTAACATACATGGTGATTTTATCAGTGATTAATAATTTACAAAGTCACTTTATTTTCTTATCCTTTTTTGAGGAAGCTTTTTTTATGCATCAAAATTTTAAGCATAATTATATTTACCATGATTAAAGACTGTATGAATATAAATTCTCGCATACAAAATGCTCGTTTCATTTCAACTTACGCAGTAACATAAACGAGCCAGCACGCTTACTCAAAAGCCGTCGTAAAGCCACAAGGGTCATTCCCAACTGAATTAGACTGCAAAGCAGCAGTTGTGCCCTGAGCCAGTAATTAATTTGAGAGAGCCTTTAGCGATGCCTTTGACGCCAACATTACTAGATCCTGGAGTAAATAGTTTGCACCATTCATGCGAGCTACACCATTCAAATGTGCCCACTTTAAACATAGTAGGTATTCAAGAGCTGTTTTCCTTTTGGTGAGTACGTCATTATCAATAATGATGTACTCACCAAAAGGAACCTCACAGCCCAGTTGATAGTAGAACTGCCTTCAGCACCGTAGATCGTGGTAGATATTCTCTGTACAAAAATGTTTATGACGAGCATAGATGTTTGTTTTGTATCTGTGTGTACGGGTGTTAATATGTTAGGTGTATGTACTCCCACAAAAACTTCTATATACGAGTCTATCAATCTGGTTCCCATAGTACAAGCTAAGCTTAACTTGAGGCTAGATGGCTCTGTGTTAAATGACCATGGATATTTATGAATTTTTATCTAATATTATTTCCATTAACACGAATATTCGTACCAATGATTAACATACAGGCAATAAAGCTAACTTGAAACTACAATCGCATGAGATATCACATCAACGTCCCAGAGGTCGAAACTGAACTAAAGTCTTCCCGAACATCGCTATTGCAGGACCTGAGTCATATTGCTTTAGTTTATGGGCAGCATTAGCCAATACACATCATGTGGGAAATCTTACTCTGTCACTTACTTCTACAAAAACCTTGAATAATATTGAGTAAACCAGCCAACTGTGGGGTTGTGCATAGCCGTAAACAATTTCAAAACTATAACACGAATGCAATAATGAACTGACTCGTGAATTTGATGTTGAAGTAAATACGAGAATTTCTCTCTGATTCGCTTTGCTGGATGAAAGCGGGAATGAAATGAATAGATTATGAAATTAAAACTAAGACATTTATACTTTGAAATTTCTAGGTAGTCATGGCCGTTGCGTCAAAAACCTTGTTTAATTTATAAGCTTGTATTCATTTACAGGGTTCCGTTCACAAAGGATTAAGAACTACTGCTACTGCTAATTAAGAATTACTCATCGAGCTGGTTCTTATCTATAATTAATGAAAATTTGTTCAGGCGTCTGAAGATCATCATCTCATTACCGTTACACCAAGTCGGATTTTTTAACTTTTCGTAAAATTAATTTATTTGTTTGTATATAGCAGATCTAATATTAGCAGATCTTGTACTTCCGAGTTCGTTTCATATAAATTCTTTGGGCCCTCTATTTTTTTTTTAATTTGTTGTGCAATTATTAAAATCAGTTTATACTCTTTTTAAATCAGTCAAATGTTTTGAAGCGCCATAATAAATAGTCGTTCCTAATTGAAAACTTTAAGGTGTGCAAAAGTTTATTATACTACATGTTGTTAATATTCTAGTGTTTTGTGATTACCGATATTCCACAATAACAATTATTTAATGCTTTAGGATGATGGTAATAAATATTCTCATATTTCAAATGTACATGCTTTTTTGTTAAAGTGAACCGGAAACAGACTTTTTTTAAATTTTATTTAACAGGAAGCTTGCCTGAAAGGTGCCGCCAGCATTTACAATTTGAAAAAAAAAAAAAAAAATAGTTTTTCAATTACTGAAACGTTTCTGTCATACAGGTACTTACAGTTAGAGACTGTGAAAGTAGTTGTAAATCACAACAGTGGCTCATTCATTTTTGTAAAAATATCGAATATACATTTGAAATAGTTACGTGTTTGATTTAAATATAAACACCGTTTCTAACAGTTGGAATCGCTTTGGTGAATATCCTAACAAATTAATTAAGTACGACTGTAGGTACGGTACAACCCCCCCTGTGTACTAGGCCAAGTGACACCTGGCCGGCTTATTAAATAAGTTGCCCAGAACCAGGTTAAAAGATAGAGGACAGATAGAGAATATAAATAGAGTCGGCTCTATTTTCGACGTTATCTGCTGACAGAATAAGCGATACGATGTGGTATAAGTATCTTGAAAATTTATTTATGGACACAAAAAGGTAATGGAAATATAAAAAAATCAATTACAATAAATATATATGAATAAATATTTATGGACATTTCACACAGCGGTAATCTAATATGGGAACTAGAATATGGGAATATGGGCTTGTAATATGGGAACTAGATTACTATAATACTCTTAGAATTGGATGTTCAATATGGGATTCCTAAAGACTAAAAACAAAAACACAGTATAGGTATAATATTGAAATCAAAATTTTAATTTTGTTAGTGACCCTAGTTGACAAAATATTAAATCCTGCTTAGGTAGCGTTCAAATATTTTGACCTAGATAAAACTATGTAATTACTAACAGCTTATTTCAAAATAATAAATAAAACCTATTATCAGAAAATTGTAAAAATAACACAAAACAAGGACGCACAAAGCTAACAAAACTCCCCAAAATGATATACAGAAACAACATTCACTATTCCAGTTAAAGTAAGCCAAACAACAAACCAAGATAACAGTGAAAGCTTACGCTCGTTTACCCAAAAGGTTGTATAATATGTGGCTCTTTGGAACCTTGCCAGGTCCCCGACATCCCTGAGAACTGACCGCAGTTTCAAAGGAATCGAATCCTCCCTGGATTAAATTGAAATATTACTGGCGATTTTTTACACTAGAAGTCAAGTGAAAAATCGTTGTGAACTTAGCTCAAACATTTATTTACATCTGAATATTTGTCAAAATCTTTTAATACTGAAAATTTATAAGAAATCTTATAAGTTTTCTCTTATAGAGATGAAGAGTTTAGGAACTATATCTATAATTTTTTTTTTTTTTTATATACCACTTAGGTGGCAAACAAGCATACGGCCCACCTGATGGTAAGCGGTTACCGTAGCCTATGGACGTTTGCAATACCAGGGGTATCACTCGCGCGTTGCCGACCCTTTAAATATTTTAAAACACCTCTTTTGAAGGAACCCATACAGTAGTCTCCAGGAAAAACCTTGGCAGGCCACAACCTGAGTGTACGCGGGAGGAAGTTCCTCTGAAACCTTACGGTACGCGACCACCCAGGCTCTAGAGTGTAATAATAAATATTCGTATTATAGGTTCAAATGTTCATGTTATAAACTTTTTATTACGGTGATCGTGGTAAAGTTTCCCGAATGTTCTTTACAGATCTTCTACTTATTAAGTAACTCTCCGCTCGTTCAGGAGTTGCATGACCATTTTGTCTTTACAGATCATGTAAGTTAAGCAACTCTACGTTCTATCAGATGTTAGATGGGTGACCATTTTGTGCCATTTGAACTGAGCTATTCAAAGCTTTAGAGAGCACGTTAAAAGGTCGGTTTCAGCTAAACTACTCGATAAGTCATTTCGTAGGCCTTCGGGGGCTTGAAAACTCCAACAGCAAAATTGGCAACTTCTCGCACGAATAGAAGAGGAAGACTTGCGTTTAGGTACATTCAAATTTGATACGAGGTCCAAGGGAAGCTAGGAAATTAAAAAAAAGATTACCTTCATAATTCTAATAATCCCGCGTAATGGGCGTGTAAATCATAATCTATTGAAGAAACCCACGAAATCGCAATATTAACGTTTGAAATTAGACTTTTTATCTTATTATATATTCTTCAATTTAATGATTTTTAATAATGGAATTTTGATTTATAGAAAAATTTGAATTCAAGAATCCTCTTTTAATTATTTTTGTTAGAGTCTTCTGACCGACTACATCGGGTTGCAATGGGTTACCACCACTTACGAGTATAAACAACAACAATTCGATTCAGGTGTTCTCCATCAGAAGTATGAGAAGACCCATGTCACATTGTCCCCGTCACTCTGAGACGGGGATATAACGACTCAAGCAATTTCACCGGCACCCACATCCTTCCACCGGAACCCAGCACGCGAGTAACACTGATTGGCGGGGGATTACCCGGTGTGGCGGCAGTACTTAGTACTGATGAACTTGGAACAAGTTCTACCACTTTGGGGTGATCCTTGCGCGGCACCAAAACACAAAAGTGTAATTCTAATAGTATTGACATAGTTCCCCAAAAATGTATACCAATACCTGTTGATATGTAGCAGAATACAAAAATAAATTGGGTGTGGATATTAGTAATCTGTGGGTGTTCATTGCTTACACAAAGTATAAGTTATTAATTTATCATGTAGGTATAAAATAATTGTTTTGGAGTTTCTTCTCCATTATTAAAATGGAAAAAGGTAAGCCCGGGTTGTAACAATACTGAATAATATAGTTATTACTCTAAAAGCCTTAAATTGCACTATCCGAATTATTGTGCCCTCATTAATATTCCAGATTTAAGTTTTATAGCCGCTGTAGTAAGAGCTAAATTAGATAAGCGTGTTTACGAAAACAACCCTCCATAATTTCAGTGGCTATTATTAAGCTAGACAAAACCTACCAGCAAAAAAATTCAGGCAGCACATTTTTCTCAATATTGTCGTATTAAATAATCTTTTCCCCAAAAAATTGCTCCTGACCATTCATCATTTTAGCTTATCTTTGCCTATTCACTATTGTGGAGAGTCACTTTTTACAAAGCTATTATATTTTAGCAGCAGGGCAGTCAGTATTGTCTGATTAATGATGCAGCTTCCAATGTTTACTATGCAGAACCCTTCTTCCATTTATAAATTCAATGAGCGTTAGCATAGCTCAGAAAGATAAGCTTAGTCATTGTTGAGGCAGTTACAGCCTAAGTTGCCCCCATTTATAAAACAAATTCATACAAAACGTTGCATAAATTAAATTTCCACGTGCAAACATGCTCTACAATAACAAAAAATAAAATAACGTATACACACTCATAATCCTGCCTAAGGGTCCTGTCTCGCACGTGGAATGAACAAACACAGACACATAAACACATAAAACTCGAATTGAACGAAGATGAAGAATACCAGCTGATTCTATTATCTGTGGCTGAGGTCAGGGCCGTTATGCTTTTTCACCGTCTGACAGAAACAATTTATCTTTAGGAAAATACATCACACGGGAGCAGCTATCAACAAGTGTCAAGATGTGTAAAGATCACAAACGGGAACAGGCGGTGCTATAGAGAATAAGCGTGTAATTTATTTAAGTTTTCTATCCAAACTATCAAAATTAATAATTTGTTCACTTAGAAAGTTGAATGATGGAATTTGGTCACGTAGAAAGTTGAATGATGGAATGACCTTCAGAATAGAATGAATAGGTTGCGTCTGTAGGTGAACTCTAAGGGTACTTTGTATCCAAGGTGTACAAAATATAGAGTAACCTAAAGAAGCCGTAGAAATTGTGCCACGATTGGTGATTCAAAGAATTTTTTGATCACTAAATTTAATCTTCTCATTCTTCGAGTAAGCCTGATAGTTATTGCTATTTAGCGGTGGTAACCAGTTATTATATACTATTAGCTCGTTTCATAATAAGTCGTAACAAATAAGAACATATAATTGAATTGTGACTCTTAGTTTTAATTTGGACATATTTGTTTTTAATTTACAGATTCATCAATGTTTCATTCGGACTGATTGACACTATCTGTAACATTAACTTTCTAAATTTATCTTTTTATTATTTCATACCAACAGACAAGGAACAAAAATCCACATTCACATTTGTCTTATAAGGGGAATTGGTATTATTCAACTTCAAGTTTTTATATCATTCTGAAAGAAACCATTTCGTCTATGCCGTTGCCTCACATTTCCCGAAAGCAACCCAGAAGTCAAACTCCGAACTCAAGAGTGTATACCACATATAATAATCCAAGAACAATACAATTATTGCAATTTGATACCTCAATAACTATAGAATCGTTGTCTAGCTGCGCTCAGCGGATTAATGAATTAATATGAGTGTCTTCGTGGTATCTCAGCAGGCAGGCCACTGTGAACCGACTGACTATATCCCCGGCCCTCAACCTCGCATTAGTGAGCCACTGAAATTCTGAAATTGTCTTCATATTTCAGCCCTCCCATAATTCATCCGTAATGTATATCACATTTAATGTTCTGTATTTTGGGACTGACTATCTAGTATAGTCTATTGTTTGAATGAACGTACGATTATATTTTATTGTTTGAGTGTCCGAGACAAATTGGGGTGTTATTTATGAAGGGCGACTGTGGGTAAAGTTTTAAATGGACTGAAAAATTAGGGGTTTAACAGTCACTGAATATTTTTGTTTTTTTTTTTTGAAGATTTACCCCCTCTCTTTTACCTCAAACATTTTGATGAAAATTCGACGTCTCCATTGGATAGTTTGTTTATCTCAATATTGTGGGAAGGTCAAAACTTCCCTCATAATTACAGTTCTGCTCAAATACAACAACAAAGTTATATTTTGGTTTTATTTTATCTACGGGTCCGGGTAAAATTAGTAGCGCATGAGATGTACATCACCGTATCAGACTGACGAGCTTGCGATTCGACTAGGGTCTTTTTCATGGGTAGGGGAAGACCGGAGTCCTTTTGATGTTGTTAATGAGCGGCACCATTAACATCAGATAGCTCTGTCACTTTAATCACGAAAAAAATCGGTATCTTCTGAAACCATCTGATATTTCCAGATAAATAGCCTATTCAGTCTCGACAGTCAAGAATATTTGCGTATCTACAAAGGCAACTCCGCTGGATAGAATCTTATCAGTTAAGAAAGAATAAAAGCTATTTACACCGTCACTCTAAGAAGTGCTTCATAAAATTGGATTTGAGATTTGAAACTTCAGCAGAACGATATAATATAATATTAACAATGAAAGGACTCCATTTTCCCTATAATGCAACGAACCATGAAACCACAATCGCCTTTTTCCACTCCGATAGCGTTCGAGCTTAACATTAGGTGCCTTTTTTGGAAGCACCACAAGAACAATTTTCGGAAAATTATATGTTTAAATCAATGATAAAACTTCAAACAACCCTTTGAATGAATGCTCTTAGTGAGCATTATATTTTTAAGGGATATTGTAACGGAAAGCATGGTCACTCGAACATAAGCATCGATAAATAATAAATATTCAATGGCAATTCTCACGACGTAATCTAGCCTCAAACTAAGTATAGCCTCAAACTAAGTAGGTATTGCTTGTTGTTGCTCTGCTCCGCACGCAAATTAGCACGCAAATTAACTTGTAATATCTAACATTCCAATATTGATTAACAAGATATGTACTTAGACATAAGGAACATAATTATATCAGGATTATGCTCGCGAAAAGAAGGTAATACCTTCTTTTAAGAACTATCACGACCACGTCAGCTTCAAATAGAAAAACCACATGAAAATCGTTACTTTCCTTTGTGACCAGACAGACACAGAAACACACTACAAACTTAGAACACCCCTTTTTCTCGTCGGTGGTTATAAAGTATTGTGACTTTAAAAGTAAAGTTCACTTAACATGTTTATCTTACAGTAAGTATAATGTCGTGACGATAATTATGACCTGTAATAACTCGAGATCAAACCGGTGGCAATAATTAAAGTGGAGGAATGAGATCTATTCATCGCTGCGAGGTACGACTCTTCGCGCCGATAATGATCGATGCATCTCATCAATCACAACGAAATCTGAATATTGCTGCGACGCCGGCAAAGAAAGGCTAGTAGAGTTTTCGTAATATTAAACCAGAGATTGGAAAAAGTTAAAATGTATGAGTGAAAGTATGGAAAGTATTCTTTAATAAATTAAAGCCTGTTTTCTGTCAAATTCAGAATTGTTTTTGGAAATTTTCGGCCGACGTTGGTATGATTATTAAATTATCGGTTTTCATAAGTTTCAAATAGTCTTATTTTCTCACATAACAAAATTTCATTATATAAAGCAACAATATGAAAGTTAAAAATATAAATCTTTATAACTGGATTTGTTTAACTACGTAAATAAAACACGCAAAAAAGCTTTTGAAATCATAAAATGTAATGCCTCTATTAGGAGCATATTACCAAAATCTTTTTTAGAGATAATATAAAGCTATCATTGCTTCTAAACTATTAGACAAGACAATAAAATAAGTAATGGAGGAAAACTGTACTGTGCTTTCTTGAAACAGAAAGATTTTTCTCAATAAACCTTTTTCTTAAAAGGTCCATAACAAACTGCATTCACTTTAGCAGAAGCACAAAGATATCGTGAATCACGTCCGCCCATGACAATTCTAGTTGCAATTTATCCTAGGTCATATATCTCAACTTACCCGAGCTGGAGAGAGACACTTTCAATTGCGTAGAAGTAATATTGAAAAAGATTTTATTTAGCCTTTTTATTTTCTGCTTTCTAAAAATCTATTTATTGACATAAAAAAATATTTATTTTTCTAAATAGCAAGACCATATTTTGTGATTTTGGAGTGATATGTGATGTCTGCCAATGATGTGCGTGCATAAACTTCTCCTAGCCCTTCTCTTGGAAGAAAGTTTTCTCAAAGTATAAAGTATCGAACCCATGACCAACAGCGCAAAAGCCAGTGCTACTTCTAACAGAGCTGTAAGACCGTCGCGTACATATCGCGTAACACACGAACAAAAATAAACATACAGTGCAACGGACATTGAGAAACTCCACAAGTTTCTCAGAACAGATTTCAATATTATATTATTAATTTTCCGTTTAGAAAAGCTTCAAGAAAATATTTTTTATGAGGCTTTCTTTTAAATCCTTATTATTTTGAGATGCGTATGAACAACGAGGATAATAAATTGGGCACGAACTCGGGAAAAAACATTCGTTTGTTTTTATATCATCAAGATCGCATTATAAAGATTAGCTTTGGAGTTTTTATTAGATTTACCGTGATCTCGTTTTAATTATGTAAATGGTAAATAAATACCACATTGTTTCAGGTTTGTTGTCTGAATTAAAGATAAAATGAACCTAATTTACCGTTATAATGAAAACATTACATTACGTATATCTGGAATGTTTCGTTAGAAAATTTTAAGCGATTGAATGCTTGACAAAGATTGCCTGATTCCGGGTGCCGTCTGACTGGATCAAACATTCGTGTGATAAACATAATGTTTTTGGATCTTACTTGTATGTGTTGTTTTTAGGTAGGTAATGCCATTCTCCGACCCATATAGTAGTCTCTATGCAACAAGTATTGTATAACCGCTGCTATGTTATTGTGAAAGAAAACACTCTATATTGCTCGCTTCCGTAGGTACCCTCAGAATACCCACATTGAAATCTGATATAACGTATTTGTTGATGGTACAGTAAGAATCGAGGTCACATGCAGGGCATCAAAACCATATTCACAAAGTTTCACATGCCCCGCAAGTTTGTCGTACTATAATTTGGTGTCGCATCGTACCTTTGCAGTTGGCTCATCAACAATTTCAGCGCTTCCAAGTATTCAAGCTTCAAAGCTTTCTTATGTAATTTTGCAACTATAAATTTGCAATATCGTTGTTGGTAAAATACCTACCTGACATTTGATAAAGACTAACATTAATTTGGTTAAAATTTACTTATATTTGGAAGAAATAAATCAACCAATGAAATTTATCCATAGTTTATTGTAAATATATGCTGTTCAAAACCCTCAACATAGTTTCTGACTGTTTTTATTTTGTCCACAGTTGGGGGAAGGGGTGGAGCTCACATTGGGTGAGCTTCGCGCGATGGCGCTGCGGCAACAGCAGCAGATAGACAACCAGCACCAACTGCTATGCGCTAAGGAGCAGCGGCTGAGGTACCTAAAACAGCAAGAGGCTAGGCAACACCAGGTAAGGGGAAGAAAATCATTCATCTTCTTTTACTTTCGTAGCAGCGACTTCAAAACTCCGACTCGAAACTTGGCCACTTGCCAAGTTTAGTGAAGTTTTCAAGCCGCTTTTTACGTGTCCTCGGAAGCACGGAAGCGCTCCGTTGTAATGGCACTAAATAGTCACCCATCCAAATACTGACCGGGTAGAGATTTGCCTGATAATTTACATTTCTGCACTAATCTTCTTACAACTAGGATAGGGTCGACAGATCGACGCCTTGACAAATTAGGTTCATACGCCGTGTTACGTATACGATCTGCTTTTGAAAATAACTCGCTTGTTAATAAGTCTAGGTCACACCAGATATGCCACAGACAAACAATTAATAATTAACACAAGTTAGTGTTCTTGTATTCAGAATAAGACATAGCATAAGCCATATAAATCCAAGGTACGTCAATTGAGATTCTCATGTTGGTTCGGATCTTTACGATCGTTTGTTGACTTGTTTTCTAAAAATGTAGACCAGCACCAAGTTGAGTGAATCCTGATCGCAATGAAGCATCAGCAGTACTACTCTTTAAGAATTTAGTAAAAGTTCTACTGCTACTTTGAGTTGCTCTTTTCTCACCATCCTGTAACTGTATCAATGTTAAAAGGGTTTGGATGTCAACGGGACAGGACTGCACTTGGATCTGCCTTTACGTACTTATTAGCAAAAGTTATCGGAATATTGATTTACTGAGGGGCAATGCCACTTAACAACAGGTGGGCTGTCTTTCATTTCGCCATTTTGTAACGTAAAACATGTTCTAACTTGACATCACGTGCGAGTAAGTCTGGTGATGTATTCGTATCTCAGACTCTCAGGGGTATATTCTCTGCCAACTACAGCACTAGCACGTGACTTGAATCACTACGACAATGTGTTGCGTAGTTGCTAGAAACATTTTTTATTTTTGGACATTGTTACTAAGTGCTTAGAAAAAAACCTTTCATACATACAATACATTCAATATATCTAAAATCCTTGCTCCCAAAATAAGATCCGAACGAAGACGAGCTGATGTTAAGTGGCTACCTCTGTCCATAATAACAGCAATCAGGCTTAGGTCCTTCCGTATAAGAAGACACAACTCGCACTCTGTTGTCCCACCACTACTTGGCGACAGTTTGCCAGCTGCGGATGCAGTACTTCTCCTTTAGCACCACCCAAGGGGTACGTGTAGGGATTCAAAGGATACTCACCTACGGACGTAGAGTGATCGTGATCGTGATCGTGTCGTGAGTCAATCCTAAGTTTCCGATGCAGAACAAGAGCGTGAGGGAATCAAAGTAACTTTTACATGCCCATAGTGCCCCTTGCACTATGAGTTTACATACTAATTCACGTCACTAGCTAATAAAAAAAATTAGACCCTAACATTGAGCATTGCGGTTCTAATGATCGTCACGAAGAAAAATACTTTATAATACAAGGTAATGTTTATTTGTATCCTTACATTACTCTTCTTATGAGAAAATGTTCTTGTTTGCAGTAAATACCTGCTTCTCCCACGAGATGCATAGCATAAGATACTAATAAAGCCTTTACGATGTTATTCCCTGAGGAAACGTATTTCTTTAGCGTGTCCTCCGTATCTCTAGTACAGTTGATGACACAAAGTTTAGTATTACTGCGTTTACAGGGCACCAATTTACAAAATGTACTAATAAATTATTTTTAAGGTGAAGGTTTTTTTATTTTTTACGTGATAACGTCTCATAAACCGATGAAGGCCGGCTGCACGTACGAACAAGCATGTCTCATTGTCACGTTCTGCCTGAGCCGAACGTGCAAGCGAGAGCGCGAAACAAGCGATAGAAAGGCACCGTCGGCCTAACCACGTAAAATTATCGTCCGTTAATCGACATTCCAGACAACCATTTTTTTATGTTAAATTATAACGGGAATGTTAAGTGGTAGTGGTTACCTCTGCCCATAATCACATCATACTTCATACTTCGGTCCTGTCCGACCAAAGTATGAATAATAATAAGTCGCAGCCCGTTGCGCCCGTCACTCGACACGGGGATGTTATGTCTCATGCGCATGTGATTTCACCGGCTCTCACACCCTTCCACCGGAACACAGCAATGCAAGTGCACCACTACTTGGCGGCAGATTACCAGGTGTGGAGGCAGTAGTTTTCCGTGAGAACCTTGCACAAGTTCTACTACGTACGTAGGGGGTACGTGTAGAGATTCAAATGGTACTCACTTACCCCCCATGTTTCATCAACATTTCCTTGTAATTCAATTAAGACTCCAAGGACGATTGTAATAGGACAATTTATATTTATGAACTCTCCTACTAATGCATGCTCTTCTGTGGGAAAGGTGGCTTAAACCAACCAACGAAAACACGTGACCAATATTTTGTTGGCTCGTCGACTGAAATTTGTGTAATGAGTTTGATATCGGGTATTGGATGTTCTTGTGCTGTGAATCTGTGGTCTATTTCATAGGGAATCTTACTGCTGAGGTTAATTATGAACTTTTTACTGTACGCTTTACTGTTATTACACTGAAATTTGGCATATATGTAGATTTTGTGATACAACTGAAAGAAATTCTTAAATCCGAAGTTTCAAAAAATGCACCTATAACTAAAGGTGCATTTTCCTAAATTGTTTAACGAGCTGACTATTAAATTTACTCACGAACGTTATTTAAAATTGTACCCATACCTTAACATACATTTTGATTCAAAGACGGTTTAATTCGGGTTTATAGATAAATTGTTTATAAATTGTTTATAGAGAAAGATGTCTAAAGTTCGAAATTGTTTTAATAACTAAATAATACAATTCCACCACACTTCACACTAATATTATAAAGGTGAAAGTTTGTATGTATGTTTGTTACTCCTTCACGCCTAAACGGCTCAACGGATTTGGATAAAATTTGTTATGAAAGTAGCTCATACCTTAAATTAACACATAGATAATTTTATTCCGAAAAATGAAGTATACCTATAAAATAGCCAACCTCGGGTACCTCGGGGCGCAGCTAGTATTACATAATTTTTAGTTCGGGGCAATGAAATAAAAAGAGCAGCCCGTATTTTTCACGACTGTACAATGTTTGGCTTGTGGCCGGCGTAGCAAGTAGACGTAATGAAACCTTCACTGTACGTGGTTCCAATTTATTAAACCTATGTTCTTACAGTTGAAAGCAAGACTAATGCTTTTTCCTATATCTTCCTATATATTCGTGTTATTTACTTTTGTGAACTTGCAATCCGATCGTTGATCTGATCTGAATTTGGAAAATTCAGATGGTTCAAATTCAATAGTATCGTTATGAATTTAAGTAAACAAGATTGTAATCTTGGATGGTTGCATTAACACTCGCTACGAAGTTTTTATGAACTACCGAAAGTAATATGGTTTTTTCTAAATTAAATGTTTATTTTTTACCTTTTCCGAAACAATTGTTTATCTTTTTTGGGATTCTAAGTGCGTAATATCACTTTCTCAAATCAGTAAAGGAAAACATGAGAAAAACCAATTATATGGTCGGCACAAAGAAGGCCTTTTTACAGTAACAATATCAACTAATGGTCACTAAATATTATAAAATGGTTTTTCTAATTTGATCTTTAAAAAGATTACTTTATAAGCTCTGGAGCTAAAAATGCGGATCAAAGGGCGTTTAATTTCTTCATAGTTATTATTATTTCTATTTCATTTTAAGAGCTGTAAAAAGTGTTATAATAAGATTTCTGGGATCTTGAATTATTCAGACCATAAAATTTATTCCCAAAATGAGTTTTAAAATAAAGAATTTGCGAAGTTATTTTAATTTTCTTGTATTTCTTAGGATGAAGAACTTTCTTCGACAACGGACGCTTTGAAAAATATTTAGTTTGTCAGCACACTTGTGACATTTGTCAATCTAGATGGTCCCTGGTGGTACTTATTAATCGACTAGTCAAGAGCAGGTCATCATTAATACAATTACCCAAATATTACCTATATCTATCACCCATAAATTGTTCTAGGAAAATTGGTTTGTACAATACTGTAATTCTTATAAATTCCGCTTTAATAATCAAAATATTGAACAAGGGATAAAAAGGCAAAGAAAATATAGGCTTCCTTGGATCTCTAGATTAGAAGCATAGAAGGAAGAACAGAGACCCAATTCTCCGATCTCGCATATTAAAATTTATTTTTTATAATAAATAGTAAAATAAAGAAAGTAATAATTTACTTAAGGAAGCATTAATTTTTTTCATGTTTTCACTGTTACTTAAATTGAATGTATTTAATTTATCATATCACATCCGGGGCGAGAAAGGGCACCAGTGGTCATCTTTTAATTAGAAGAATTTTAATTATTAATTCACTTGAAAAACATATTTTATATTATAAACACCTGATAAAATATGTCCGAAAGTCGAAAATGAAAGTAGTACAAATGACAACTGTGTATTAGACGAAATCTGCCGCAAGAGATAAATTAATACTGGCGCAAAGTAGAATTACTCCTGAAATGATCCTATTATAAAATGAATCCCTTAAAAAAAATTACTTCACTTACTAAAAATGAAAGAATTTTCAAAATGAAAATTCTTTACTGAATAGTGGAAATTAACAAAAAGCTGTAAACGTAATTAACAATATATTTCCATAAGCCGCCCTTAACCGTGAAAAATAGCTTCATAACAATTCAACCAGCCTATTTCACAGTATTTATTGTGTGGAAAGAGTTTATTTCTTTTTAGCCAAACGATAAATATCGCATTAAGGCTTCTCGGGACCAAGAAGATTTATTAGGACCGGGAAATTTGAACCAAATTTAATTTTTGTTCTTATCTGTTTCAAATTTCTATCGGGAATTCCCGGGACATTTTCTATTGGAACGGAATCTTGTTAGTAACTTTTTTAATAACAGTAAATACTGGATTGTACAAAATTGTTTAATAAGATCCTGTGTTTGAAATTTGATGAAAATTTTCACAAAAACTAAGGAAGGTTTTGTAGATTGAAGGAAATGTTTATGATAACCTTCATTCTGCCTTTTGACAATTTGTTTATAATGTGAGATATTCTCTTAAAATATAACAATACAATACAAATGTATTTATTACTAAAGAAATATATTGCAAAAATAAAGACAAAGTAGGCACTACTATTACTTGTGTGTATCATTGAATGGAATTATTTTTAACAATGGATGTATCTTGGTGACCCTTGATTTCCTGTAGCTGGTTAAGAGAAATGTAAGAGCATTAATTCCAAAAGGCCCTAATTAAGTCATATGAATTGAATTTTATCAATTGACGTCGATCAATATTATTCATATAACTTTTCAATACCTCCCACTCTCGCCTAATATAATCAAAACACATACAAAGCGATTGAATATCCACTAACCCTGCAAACTCAAAGTCAATAAATATGTGAAAACAATCCACATAATGGAATTATTGTTATTGTAACGGAGAACCATTTTCATACAGTCAAGTTATATTTCAACATCCTTTATTTTATATTCTGGTTAGGGCTCGCGTCCACTAATATAATTAGGATTTTTAAGGTTTATTGCAATTAGTTAATCTTTAAATCTCATTAGCGTATATATTTAACACATCTTTACGTTGTTATAGTATTAAACTTACCGGTATAAAGCCTCACTTCAGTAGGCAATGTACCGCTTACCATCTTCCCACTTCTACATTTTTTTATAACCTCAATCCTTTGTTTTTCATTAAAGAAATTTATATATCCCTTTATTTTCACGTTTCCCTTTTACACGTGACCCTTTGTGAGTTAAATACAATTATAAACTGATTTAATTTAAGGTGAAAGTGAAGTAGAGCCCAGAAATTATTAATATCTTTGTCACAAAATGCCCTCGTTTTAAAGCAAAATACTTAGCCTTGTAACTAAACGATATTGTACGACGTATTAAGATACGTTTACATGTGCATGTGCGTTGCATGTGTACTTGTATTACATAAGTACTTACTAACTGCGGCACCACACTCATTTTTCACCATCCGATGACACTTCGAACTAAAATAACTGTAGTTTAGAAAATGTAGCTACGGCGACTGTTATACTTCGGTTTTGTTAGTGTAGTGCAATGTGAACTGAATAAATCAAAACAGCTATGTATTGTAAACTAAGTTAGTTTACATCACAGTGATGAACGAAAGTGAGGGCCCACCCTGATGTTGAGTGATAAGATAAAAAACGACTTAAATTCTTCCCTACCAAAGTACAAACACAAACACTAAAGTTTTATACTGTTGCGTCCGTCACTCTGGCCAATGAGAATGGAACATTTTATTCTATCATTTCAGTTCCAATTAACACAATAATATTCCGGACCCCTTACTAAAACAATAATTTTTCTCGTGACAGGTGCTATCCACGAAAACCTCTCACTAATTAGATCAACCACATAAATACACGTGGGAACATATTTGCAAACCTGCCAATAATCAGATGGGGCTGTTTGGCCACGGATTAGTATGCCGAATTCCCAGAACATTTCGTGATTTGCGGATGCGATGAATTATTTACACGTTCTCGAAATGGTGAAGGAAATCTGCTTGGCCTGGAAATAAAAGACAAATTTAACAACATTGATTAGGATCTCTTCATTAAAAATATAATACGTATCGCATTTACAATTTTGGATTTACTGACGTGATAGATTAAACTATCGTGTAGAGAGTAAGTCTGTATCACTGCAGTGAGAATTATAGAGGCTGGATCGATTATAGAGGCTATATTTGATGAGTTACTGTCGTAGTGGTTTGAAATCATTCCTAAAACGTTACGATTGTTTATTTTATTCTGGGACTGGAACTTTTGCACAATATGCAATAGTATCTACGCCAACAACGGAGTACTGTTTAAATATCGATATACACATCAGGATTAAATTTTTATCTAAATTCAATGGTCAAATATCACACTAGGGATCTACTTGTGACACAAAACCTGTAATATAATTAGCATATTTGGAAATGAGTAAATCAGTTTATGCAGCGTTATGCGCCCTACACTTAAATTGAAAACCAAATCGGATTTCACCATTTATATTCACTCAATATGTGGAGTATTGCATACTAATTTCAAGATTGTTATAGACTCGATTATGAACTAGAACACTACAGATAATACTTACACTCTTTATGATAGTATCTAGCTTTTTCAAACATAGAAATTTTCATAAAACAAGGTTTTTACCCGCAATATTAAAACTGATTATATTTTCAGGTGGCCGTAGAAGGTGAACGTCTACGAAGGCTACGAGAACGCGTAGAAGCTCAAGAGTTGAAGCTACGGCGGTTAAAAGCTCTACGCGGCCAGCTAGATCGAAACAAGCAGGCGAATATAGCTCTCAGTAAGTTTAATTTCTTACATTTACTTTTAGGTTAATTTCTTAAACTATACATGACTAAATTTTTCACATGTATTTTGATTGAGATGTCATTAAACGTAAGAATGGTAGCATTTTTTTATGTCTTTCGTGTTTTCTTTTCGTTATGTACAGACATTATTTGAAGCAAGGACTTTTCAGTTTGCAGGGATGCTAGCTTACAATCAGGACATTGTGGGTTCAAATCCTGAGTCAGATCTTTTTAATGATTTGAATTCCGGTTTAGTAAAACATTGAGAAATTAACCATAGGACGGTAACACAAGAACAGTGAATTCCATTAGGATAATTTGTTAAACAAACATATAATACATTACGTGGAGTCACCATTACCCACACAGTCGCATAACACATGTATTATAGTAGAAATAAAATTCCATAAAATCTCATTCAACAACTCTAATATAAATCTACAGTTTTTTTTATAGCTCAATAAAAGATAACCACTTTTATCGTTATAAGAACAATTGCTGCTCATTCAAGCTACAGGTACGACAAGAGAGAAATGAGCTCTGCATTTTCCAATATAAACGGGAATCCCCACTTGGACCGACTAGTTTAATTGAAACCAAGTTTATGGTACAATAAATTGGCATTGAGGTAGTGAGTTTAAAAAGTATCATTACTCTTTTGATAGTCATATATTCGGCTGCTTTCAAAACTTTGGGTTTAACTTTAAGATTGACAGTATCTTGCTGTCTCGTTTTTACAATTGTGCAGCTTGAATATGAAAATCCGTTCTTTTCGTTTGAGTAAAGCCATAATGTCGGAGTTTTCAAGCGACTCGAAGGCTTACAACATACAGGCCGTCCGAAGCACGTAAGCGCTCAGTTTTAATGCTACTAAATGGTCACCCATCCAACTATAACATCAGTTTCTTCTTATAACATCAGATTTTACCAATGAAAGTCCTGTCACCATTGGTCCAGTCCTTTCGGAGATTTACAAACACTGTATGTTTGTTTCGGTAAAATATATAAGATAAAAAAAATATTCGTACAATTTTATTTATTTGTATAGGTATATTACTACTAATAGGTTTTACTATTGTACTTGTATGTTTGAAGTTATATTACAATATCTTTTGTAATCATTTCGGTTGTTGCCGAATGATAACATTAAAAAAAGGTCTTTTAAAAAATGTGATATTATAAAATGGCAACAAACCATTTAACAAAACGGCAAGTATAACAAAATTTTAATAAAAATATTAAAATACTTTCTAATTAAATGGTCTTGAACGTGTATACGAAATTTGTAATAACTATTTCCTTAACGCGATATTGTTTCTTTGTACAGTAATTCGGATGTACCAAATACAATTATCAGCGAACAATGGTAGCTTAAAATCATTAATTTAATGTATTATTATATATGTACATAATATAATTATTAATGGGCGAACCAAGCACCACCAAGAACATACCCGATTATCCGGGTGACAAGGATTTGATACAAGCCCCGTTATTAGTTTGACAAATTATGCAAACTTGGGATATGTTCTCGTTGACAACTTAACATAGCCATACAATACAATACAAATAGTGGAACAGGGTTATATTTCGGGTTATGTAGCTAATGGTAATTGGAACCCTATTCAAGCCTGCAACATGTTTTTCTGTCATGCTCTCTGCCCTACTTATGAATTTGTATCATTTAAATCGTATCCTTATAAGTAATAAATAATTGAATGCTGTTCGTTAGTAACCGAAATAATTGAGAACCATTGAACCGATTCAGTATTTTTTTAACGTTGGTAATAGTCCAATTTAGATTTATATGAAAAGTAAGAGTGGAAAAGGTTCGCGAAAAAAAAAATGAAAATTTGTAAATACTAAAATTGCTCTTTTCTATGGGATTTTATTTTAGCGATAAATAAATGGCACCTTTCTTCACTAAAAGAATAAACATTACAATAATATACATACATATATTTATAATGGAAATACGCGTTGGCAATGTAATATTTAACAGCGTGAAAATTCAAAATTCTAAACAAATAACTGAGCGTGTCCTTGGTCCATGATAATAATTACTAATAATAATTAGAATTAGAGCGAATATAATATTATAAATCTGACAACGCTGAATAAGGCGACTGTCCGCTGTAACTGGGTCACACCGCAGAGTAATTTTTACCCCCGTATAGATAAAACAATACTCACCGCAAGAAGAAGGCAACTATGCTGAAAAAAAATGTATATGAATATCGCTTTGAATCTCATTCTTACTAGAATCTAAGAGTCTCCATAACTGCATTAGCTCAAATAATATGAGTATAGTTTTAAACTCTTTAGTACTTGTTAGCTTCAGAAGTTCTAACTACAAAGACCTAAGCTCGACATGTGAGAATAAATGGGTTTTCGCAAACCATAGGAACCAATATTCAATCCGGATTGAAAGTTGTTATATGTCTTCGATTTGTTATTTACACACAAATAGGTTTCTTTCATCGTATTCAGAACGTAGCAGAGCGCACAAAACATTTTCGAAAAAACAGTTCTGTTATGCATTTTTGTATTCGACCTTTGGACTGAGAATTTAGAATATCTCTGACGAATTGTATGAGTCAAATCAACGACTCTTTATGTAAACACTAATGTAAACACTATTATTTGCAAATAATTTAGATTTATTTAAGTTACGAACGATATTATCTACGATATTTCACTCTTGTTTTTCGTTCTTGTTCAAACTCGGTTCGCACATTGAGGTGACGCGACGAGCCATCGCGTTAGTTTATACCTGCGAACGGTTATTTATTACTCTGTGGCCACATTAACAGCTCAAGAGCATCTATTCTTGCTCAGACGGTCTCTGACATTGGAATTGCGGATAAATTCGCCTAATTCTGTAATCGCTTTGTTATTTCAATTGGTGTTGATAATGGATTTATAGGGACTTAATTACCTGACCATTCATTGTCAAATTACAACAATTGACTAGTGTTAATAGCTATTACAGCAAAAAATTAGTTCGCATTATATTTTACTAACATTAATTAAACGTTTATATTTTGTTGGGAGTTCGTTAGTTTATTTTGTATTATTTCTTCGTTTTAATTTCAACAAAGTAATAATTAATTGTTATTTTACATGTCTAGAAAATATACTTTTGATAGCTTTTTTTTTTTCAATTTATGAGTGAACTTGGACGGTTTATTCTAAAGCTTTGTAACTAAGGGGGCCCACTTCTGAAAACATTATAATAATAAAAAATATATAGTAAGCTAAAAATTATATGTACAGGTAACTATTGTACCTAAGAGATTGAGGTTTCCGTACCCAAAGGGTACCCCAACCCTATTACCAAACCAAAATCGTCTGTCCTATCTTAAAGCGAAATAAATCTGAAAGGATCTTTTCAACCAGAAACCGTATCGGGTTGCTTTTTTGTTAATCTGAAATTTATATTGTTCGCAAAAAATGTTGAAATCAGTAACAGTTTCAGTATAGAGTTTCTATTAACCGTCTATGAATAATTACTGGGTATAACGCTCTAATGGCTGCTTGCCAGAACCAAAGATCATACAACAGAACGCCGTAATTAGATGATGTCATCAAAAACAAATCAAACATGGCCGACAGCTAAAGGTGTGTCAAATTCAAGCACACCTATTAAAAGCAGGGAGCTCTAAAAGCCGCTTCCTAATGGATATGTCAATACCCATATCGCAATACATCGGACAGATAGCCAGAACCTCTTATTCACGAAGTAATAAACTCCGGGTCCTTGGATTAGTGGTAGCCCTGCCTTCGAAGCGAGGGGTCCCGGGTTCGATTCCCGGCCGGGGCACACTTTGTGTGGTGAGCATGAAGTTTGTTCTCGGTTCTTGGGTGTTTGTCTTTTGTTTCTGTGTTTGTCCATGCCATCTGCGACACAGGGATTCCTAGTGCAGAGTTATGACTGTGTAAACATTCATGTACATTTCACACAGCGCTATCTAGCCCCAAATTAAGCATCGTTGTTTCCTATATCTTATTGTTGCTTTTTTTTCCCAAAAACTAAGACATATATACCTATAGAACGTATACATCCAGACATGGAACAAAAGTCTATGTTCGTTAGAAATTTTGTTCTGGGTGGGAATGGAACCCACGATCTCCACACAAAGCAAAGCTACCTACAACTGGGCTGTGAAGCCAGCCGGAAGTAATAACAAAGAAATACTCAGAGAAAAGTATCTAGTGGATATGTTATGGACCAAGTGATTAATGCAGACATTATTAATAATTTGCCACTATTTGTACTCCACGAGAGTACAAATAGTGGCAAAAGAAACTGGGCTCTGTAATTAATATTTATTTGTTCATGTGAAACAGCTACGCGCCTTTGCTGAACCGACCGAAAACCGACTCCAATGACGTGACGGCAAACGGCATGACTTGCTTATGCCGTCATGTTCCATACCTACAAGTCGTTCCGTGATGGCCATCTTCTTTTTATTCAAAACTCTGTCTGGTCATTACGCATTGCTACTTAATTGGTAGGCAATATGATTATTTACGTTTGTTTAACTGCGACTTAGCTACTCCTCGCTACAGATCCTTGTCAAACCTAGATAATATTCTTAGTTTAAAAAGAAATCTATACATCAAATAGTACATACAAAAAGAGTTTATGTTCCTGGATACATGAGAAAAGTGGGCCATTGAGGCTCTGCCAAACGCTTCAGGAAAATAGGAGTATTTATTTATTATATATTGTATATTATACGAAGTAATTGGAAAATTCTTTGTATCCAATAAAGAATACTTACAAGCCTAGCGACAGTACTAAGGTTTGGGAGATTCAAAGCATTCCAATTCCTCCAATTCTACAACCCCAAAGCAAAATTCTTTATTTCTTATTCTGATATAAGTCCTATTCATTACATACTTCCCAAAATAGAAAAAAACATTACATATCGAATTTGTTTTTTACCCAATATCATTATCTGAATTCCTCTCGACGACACCCTAGTAGAGAAATACATAATCACACAACAAAACCTCAAAACCATTGAAAAAACTATACTCACAAATTTTACCTTGACCGGGGATTTAAACCCGGTACCACTCGCTTCGAAGACGACTACTGGGTAGTTAGTAACATAACAACAGAGCCAATAATTAGCAAATTTTCAACGTGCAGTTATTCTATTTAGATCAACTTTCTTTTGTGTCCAGGTTATTTATACTTTCACTTTTTCTTCATTTGGTTACCTAAAACAGAATAATGCTTTCATTCTGACATCTGTTTTTTTAAAACTTACTAAGATGGTCTATGATACCATGACACGCTATTAATTATTATATTAGCATAAAGAGGATTCAACTACGCGTAGTTCGATAGCGTAATCTTCTCCAGACAAATAGATATCGAGTGTTCTGGAAACGTTTAAAGAGGTCAGTATTCAATTGAGAGCTCTTCGTTATCCGCGGCATTATCCAATCGAACGCAACTGACGGTACATTATATCAAGTAATGAGCTAAATCGTTTTGCCTTTTGTGTAAAATATGATGACTAGTTCTTTTTTCTATTCTCTAGACTCTTTCTTTATGCGTATGTGGGTGCTTCGCAGATAAATGCGTTTTTGATTAAGTGAGCCTCCTGTAAAAACCAAATTTTATATAGTCTGCGATCAAACCAATTGCGGTTGGGTATAACTGCAATGCGGTCTGTTTATTGCCAATTAATGGAATATTTATTGAATCGTTGGCATCGTTAGGTATTTGGGTTTTGGTTTACTGATATTTTTAGAGGCTTAATTGAATTGAATGAATTTTTTTACTATTAAAAATAATGTAATGTATGGTTACAATATTCAGTGTTTGTACTGCTACCACGCTTATTTGGACCAAAAAGCAGCTGTGCACTCGCATTACGTTCCGGTTTGAAGAGTGAAGTGAAATTACAACCACAAAAGACGTTTTCGTTTCTTAGCCACTTAACATCAGAATGGGCACTCGTCTTATCACTGCGGTTATTGCTTGATAAGAGAAAAATGTAGTTCTTACATTAATTTCGTCCATCTAATTGGCTAACCTAGTCTAAACCATACAACAAGGAAAGAAAAAAAAATCATTTTTTTTATTTTCCTCAGAGTAAATAATATATCTACTACGTGGGCTAAATTCTATCTTGCTAGTACATTTAACGCGATATTTTACATACCGAATATAAAAAAAAACATGATAAGTATCAATTTTAATTAAGGTGCTGAGATGATATTCGGGGCGTGTATTATCAACTCAAATCTCGTTCGAGATCTCGAACGTTGAAACTCACGTTGAATACTAAGTAAGTTGATACTGTGAAAAGGGAAGTGGAACGTAAATGTACGAGACCATGCACTACTCAACGAATAAACGAACCGTAGGGAACTTTCCTATTATTTCCTACGCTGAATAAACTTCTTGTTTGTTAATTGATATTATAACAATACTTACTTCTGCTTCCATCTACTAGTTAGAACTATTTTGTTCACTATCACATTATCACTATCGATAATAGAAAATAACAAATACTTAAAAGTGGTAATTTTAAAAGAATTTTAGATAATTTTGCGGGCTCCAGTTGCTTGCGTCCGAATTCCATATCGCTTGGGTAGTTCAAAAAGAGCAACCAAAAGTAGCAGTAAAACTTATACCAATTTCGTCCTGACAATTATTTGTTGAAAATATGGTCCCAAGACTACACTACCCAAGGTCTAGGGAATTGCGGACTACAATTTCCCGGACAGCTCTCGCGCTCAGGTGTGCTTTATCACCGTTGTCCTCAATTACCCTTTGAATTTTTAGCTTCATACGCCGATCTGATAACGAATATTTATCGTTCTATTTACGGGGCAATAAGGTAAGTAAACGTGTTATCCAGGTGACGTCCGATTATCAGAAAATTAATGGTGTGGTGGCTCCATCTGCTGCATATAAAGAGAACCTCGGAGCATACATTGGTACAAGAACTCTACAGCGGATGGCGCTGCAATACCACAAATCCTACATCGCGCAAGTCATGCATCTGACAGTTGACTACCCAACATCAACTCTCGGAGTACCGTCCTCGAGTATGACACCTGCTTGGTAGAAGATCTCCTTTCTCGAAGAACGCAGGTTGATCTCCGATGGAAATGCGATGGCAAAAAGATTTATGTATAAACTACTTACATAAATCGTTTAACCATTGCAAACTTAATCTCATTTATAACTTAAGATCTCAAGTATCGTTTGGACACGTCAAATTTTACTCACTAGTAAACATGTAACGTGAGAAGGAACGTGACACATTAACTCTTGTTTATTTTTGGAAACCTTTAACTGACAACTATAAATTATTTTGCAGTTTTGGTAAATATTTGATTTCGGACGTTGTTTCATACTTTTTATAGCGATCCTTGGATTCAATAAGGTTTCTAATCAAATTTCAATAACAGAATGGGACATTTCAACACTACGTTCATTTCGTTTCACGGTGAAACATTCTCTAGGGAAATTGAAAGAACACACGCATGCCACAGTGCTCATAAATTTATCACAGAATGCAGGCCACGTCTAGATTAAATTTATGTAGACGTGCGTTAAGAATTTTCTGTCACCTACGGAAATTAGAGGCTCTGTTTTTATTTATGATGATGGAAATCTAATTTGAATTCACAGTGATAATACATATTTATCCACAAACGCATATATATGCCATTTAATTGAAACAAAGTAAGTAATAAATTTTCTTTGGTTTTTATGACAGTTCTATATTATTATTCGTGTTGCCGAGATATTTACCATGATTTGTGAGTTTTTTTTTTGTTTATCTCGGCAACACGAATAATAATGTTCATAACCATGATAGTTTTAAAATTTAGTTCTATATTATTATTATAGGAGTTAATTTTAATTTTTTCGTGTCTAGAATAGTATTGAGGGCGTTTTTCCTTCAGAGCTCGGCTCAATCTCATCAATTGTGTTCGATAGAGGGCTCCAGTAATTGTTTCGCTCGGATTAAGCAACTCATAATACACTACACCTAGCTGATCCCACCAAATACACAGCATATCGTAAATTTTTCACTGCGATCTTTGTCTTCTACGTCGAAATCACCGTTTTTAAACTTTTGAAACCACTCTCGACACGTTCTCTCACTCAAAGCAACCTCACCATATGCTTCTACGAGCAATCGATGCGCCTCAGCAGCAGATTTCTTTAAATTAAAGAAGTAAACTAATATTTCCCGCAAATGACGCTTACTTGGCTCAAATTTTGACATTTTCAACTTATAAAAATTATATTTTACCAATATAAAATCAATGATATTAATAGGTTATGTTGTTCTTGAATGTCCAAACTATTTTTTAAGCCGGTTATCATCTGCGAAAGCTAACCGAAACTCCGTGCCGCGCCATCTACAATAAAACGGCGGAAACTTATTTGTACTCCTAATATTTTATAATTTCTGTTTGTTTTCTACGTAGATTTTTTTCATGTTATAAATTATAATAAAGTCTAAATGTGACTGGGAAATGATTCCTTGTTTTAAAGTAGTTTCTGTTTTGATTCCTCATATTTTTATTGATTCCAATGAATAAACGTTTAAACATATTGTTTAGTACGGTTTATAAAATAAAAAGCAGAGGAAAGAAGTCAACACCTCATCAACCCAGCAATATTTCATAAACCATTTACTGGCCCAGTGAGTCACAAAACCGTTGTATCCGCCCACAAATTGCGTTGACCCCGCAACAGATAAAATTCATATTAAGATTCCGGCTAGGATAAAACCAGTAATGTACTGTGAATTTCTAAAACACAATTCAAAATGTATGCAGTGTTGACTCTTATTTAATTTATCGTTCATTGGTAATTATCCTGGTTGCAACTTTTTGTGTTATTATCGTTACCATTTATGATACAGAGAATCTTAGTGCAGGAGCATGAGTTTAATATTTTCGCTTTCAGAAAGAATCGTAAAAAGTATAGTAACTATTAACATACTTTATAAAAAAAAGTTCATAATTGTCATTGAAACCGAATAATTTTAGCGTTAGGCGTTGTACGAATAATAGTTTACTCAAGTGTTTTTTTTTATAGAACGTAGATGCGTTTCGCTTGGCTCAGTTTCACTTACTGTGTTACATCAAGCAATGGACTGATGTAGACTGAAGACTAAAATCAGCTTACTGTATGATTTTTTATTGTGCGTCAAAAGTTCCAGTAAATCGTCCTTGAGCCTACGCTTTCTGACGTGATATAGATAGATGGTACTTGGGCGGAAATCGAGTTATACAGTGTGACCTTTTCGGTTCCTCTTTATACCGAACTTGACCGCAAACTTTTGTCAACATTGATTGAGTTCTATAACAGTATAAAAATTCCATTATTGGTACCAACGCTATCTTAATGAGATATTTTTTGACCGGTACTTTACTTTTTCGTTTGCGGCGTGTTATATTTTATGATCGTGGAGTTTTATGATAATATATAGCTAGTTTAATATTTTGTAGCATTTCTTTTTATTTGCTAACACTACGATAAAAGTATAATACTTATACCAAAAAAAATTACTAAATACAAAAAAAAAGTTTCATACAAAAATGAAAGAAGTTAACAAGAGCAGATGTAATGCAAAAATGTGTTTGAACATTTTTAAAACGAATAAGTAAACAGTCCATTTAGCAAAACCACTACTCACCCGAATAAAAGAGAATCGCTCAGATCTATTTGAATAAGAGAAATATTTTTATTTGGCCTCAATTATCGTAAAAAGCAAAGGGAGAACAACTCGCTACTCTGAACGATCGTTTTGCTCTCGGATAAAGCCCATATCAGCTCAGATTGTTCGGTTTCGGTGGTTTATTTTGAGAGAATCCGATTTTATCTCACACACTCAGACAAATATCCAATTACTTAGGAAGGTTTCAGTGCTCAAACAAATACACTTCGCTGAGGGTATTATTATAATGCGATTGATAAATCGGTGAAATATGGCTTCCAGAGAAATGTGGCTCTGATTTTCCCTTAAAATTTTCTTAGACATTGTACATTCAAACTTTGTTTCCAAACACTTTCAGATGAAACCAAGGTTCCAAATTCAAAATATGTTTCTTTAAATTTGGAATTGTCTCTACCGCCCAATAGTCCGTCTCTACGTAATAGTCCGTTAATATAGTTTGTTAAGGAAGAATTTGCAACACAGGTGCTACCTAGCACAGGTATATAATACCTAATGTATAATTTTTGTTTTATTACTATATACTATATACCTTTTGTAAATCTTAGTCTATATCTGTACTGATTTTGTGAATCTAGAACACTTGAAGTAGAACACACACACACACAATCTTGTAGAGCGTGGTGGCCCAGGGGCATAGACGCAGACTTTCAATCTGAAGGTCGCTGGTTCAAACCCACACGTGCACCAATGAGTTTTTCACTTGAAAAATTTATGTGCGCAATACTACGTTCTCGAAACGGTGAAGAAAAACATCGTGAGGAAACCGGCATGTCTTAGAACCATAAATTCGAAGACATGTGACATCTACCAATCCGGATTGGACTCCCGTGGTAGATCAAAGCCCATTCACTCTCAATTATCGAGAGTAGGCCGGTGTCCCTGCAGTGAGAACATTAGAGGCTGGTGCGGCATAAAAAGTGTTTTTGAATAAATAATAATTATTATCATTGTTAAATATTTATCGTTAAAATAGTTTTCCATGTCTTGGTATGTAAATAGTCTTCTACTCATAGTTGGTCTGTTGTATGCACAACACTGATGAAAAATATTACATCCATCTGTCTACTAATTGATAAAAAGGATGACTATGAGAAAACATCCCTTGTTGTCGATTAGGTACTCGATGTACGGTTTTTTTGTTCTTACTTTAATTAATATCATATTACAACTTAAACATTATTATTAACTTCCTATTGCCTAGTGGTAGAATTTGAAAATTTGTTGTAACAGCGGGCAACAAGCGCGGCAATGGTGCTTGTATCTGCTCATTACTGTATTAGATATTAATTATTAATGATTTTTAATTAACACTTCTACGTAATAATTACTTCACCGCAGCCGCCGCCGCAGGCTATACCCGCAAATCAGATCATCGAAGAATAATTTTGTTGATATAAAATATAAAATACTATGCTTCCGTTGAATTACAAAAAATATTTGGTAATATTTTCCATATCAGCCTCTAATGTTCCCACTGCAGAAAAACCGCCCTACTCTCGATAATTGAGAGTGAATGGCCTTTGCTCTACCACTGGAGCCCAATAGATTGTCACATGTCTTCGAATTTTTGGTTCTAAGACATTTCCTCTCGATGTTTTCCATCACCGTTACGAGAACGTGGTATTGCGCACATACATTTTTCAAGTGAAAAACGCATTGGTGCACGTTTGGGTTTAAACCAGCGACCATCAGATAGAAAGTCGTTGTCTGCGTCCCTGGGTCACCACGTATTCAGGCACACGCCCTGGTAAAATTAACTGGGAGTAAAATAGACAGAATAGATGTTATGTCATGTTAATTAACGTCATGAAACTCCATGCGTACTTTTTATGTGACGAAAGTGAGTTGTGAGCTCAGTTCGTCTTAAGTAGTTGCTGCCGCTAATCATTATCAGACCGGGATATAACGTCTCGTGTGCCTGTAATTTTACCCGCACGACACCCTTCCACCGAAACACAGCAATGCAAGTGTATGGGAGTACTTGGCGGCGGGTTACTAGGTGTGATGGCAGTAGTTTTCCGGACGAACTTTACTATTAAGACATATTGCAATTTTTTCTTGCTTCTGCACCACCCAGAGGACAAGGGTTTTGACATGGACCACTTGTAAAGTCGAAACCAAATCCACCTTACGGCATGCGTTTTATAAATTTCCATTACGGCTGCTTTGCATCTAATGAGAATGCATCCTTCGGAATCAAAGTTTCAGATTCCAGTAGCTACTTTATGCTACAAAAAAATGATAACTATGCTAGTGAAGTTAATGTTCAGTCATAAAGGCCGTAACCTAATTAGTCTACGAACTTATGTTTCATTAAATTGTTAGTTACAAAGCTCTCTGGACACGAACTATGCCAGGCACGAAACATCTACATAATTATTTCAGACGACCTTGTCGTGATGTATTACGTTTCTAAATAATTAACCAATTTTCGCGAAAATTGTTCGATAATATTTCCAATTTTTAGCTGCGGGCAATTCAGGGAAATTAATTTTGTTTTGTTAAATTTGTTGGGTGTAAAATATGAGGTAAAATATTTCAGCAAAGGTTGGACTTATCATTAATTTAAATAATTGTTTTTATTTAAAGATAAGATAATCTAGGACTTAGAATATCTTATTCAGATAAATTTATACCTGTGACCCTCCGTGACGCGTCCTCGTGGCGTAATATGCATAATTTTATTTTACAGATCATGTAAGTTTAATAAACTCCGGTCAGGAGTTGAATAAGTGACCGTTGAGTGGCATTTGATTTCTGTCGTGCTTCCGACGGTATCTCTCATTATATCATCTCATCAAAGGAGATAATCTCATTATTTTATCTTATTTAACAAAATCATTATCTAGTAAACTATTATATTATAGACCATCTCTGAAAAAAAGATTATTATTGCGTGTCTGCTAACCTAAGTTATAATAAACAGGGCCTTAATTTATAATGCTTTCGTGTTCATCGCGTATTCGCTATAAGAAGTTGGAAAAAACTTTTCAGCTTACTGTAAACTCCATAAAACGTAAATTTATTGCAGGTAACAAAAACTTTTCCAAACGAACGGTACCATTCTAGCGCTGGCACGGAGGGTGACATCATGAAAAACTTCAAAATCGATATTGCGCTGCCAACAAACTGCTAAATATGTATTTTTGTTACATTTACACGGATAAAATATGAATTTTGGGTCAAATTGGAACGCGATTCGATAGGGTTGGGGCTGAGGTTATGTAATCTGAAAACCGGGTCTCATACCAGATATTTTGTTTGCATAAAGTTACATGCTATTCTAATAACAGTAACAAAATATGAATAGAAAATGTCACTGACTAACGCTCTCATGTAAAGAAAATACAATAACAGTTCGACATAAACAGCAATATCCTAACTTAATTCGAAGTAAAAAATTCCAACTCCAATTTTTCTTACAAACACAATGATATTCAATACACAGAAATATTAATAACAAAAAATCTGTTCTAACTTCTATTTGGAGGACTTTCACAAAGAAGATTATTTCCTATTCTCACAAATTGTAATAAGAAAATGAAAGGACAAACTCATTGCGACAAAACCTTATTTAGTTGAACCAATAAAAAAGCTGCTATTTTGATTACGTAACGAAACGAGCAGAAGACCTATCTGCTGTTTAGCGCTAACATCTGATAACAGCAGCAATGTAACTTATGTCCTACTCTACTTAGGAACGGTAAAACATACCATACCGGGTTGCACCCGTATCTTTGAGACACAAAAATGGAATGTCTTTTCTACCGTAACTTTACCCACAACCACATTTTACAAACCGGGATTGTTTTTGACAAAGAGTGACGAAGTTTGATAAAATTTAATTAATACTGAAAATAACGTAAGCGTGTATAATTCACTCGTGTATCCTTTAATTCTGCTTTTGAAAACTATCTGATATAGTAAACGTAATATATATTATGACTAGCCTAATAGCTCAGTTGGTAGTAGCTCTGCCTTCTGCGCCGTAGGTTGTGGGTTTCGTTTCCCACCTAGGACAAGCATTTGAGTTTGTTCTGTGTCTGGGTGCTAATAGGTATCATATGTACCTATGCATTTATAAAAAAGATGGGTCTTCTCATATCTGAATAGAGGAAGACCTGAATCGTATTCTTGTTATCTATGAGTGGCGGTAACCACTTAACATCAGGAGAGAAGATACATATAATGAACAACTCTGTATTAATTGGCTTTTTGGTGCAAATTACTTTTTGGCCATAAATACGTTTATTATTAAAGTAACTTCTATCCAAGACGTCGGATTCTTTTCAATGTTTGCCGTAATCCAAATCTTCTCAATGCAATGTTGTCTCGTACATGACGTGGCATTATTGTCGATATCTTGGTGGTACTGGCTTGATATTGTGGACTCCACAGGATAAATCAATAACGGTAACCTAAGGCACAAAAATTATTTTGTACTTAAAAATTATCAAGACCATTACTGGATATTTTTACTTTTAGCTGATTGGAACGTGAATTTTGAATTGGTTCTCTAACGGGGTAAATACAATATTTACGCGTTTCTTTTACTACATCGTATCAGAATTTAAGTGTTAGGACAGTTTCTGTGATCAATCAACATAAATTTAGGTAATAATAAAGATAAATGATTACTGATTAACTAACCAAGGAAACAAATTCATTAAAACCTATTCTGTAACGCAGAAGGCATGGACACACAATGACACAACAAAAACATCCAAGACCTGTGATTAAACTTCATTCTCATCACACATAGTTTACTCAGGCTGGGATTCAAACCTTGGACCCTTTCCTTCGCTGGCAAGGTAACAACCAACTGCAACAGAGCCGCATGACACCAAACTTCAAGGTTGCGGTAATAAATTACTTCTCAAAACGAGACTTCTGAGTAGAATACGGGTTCAAACCATCAAACGAACTTCTACGCCGTAGCAAAGCTACGAGAACTTAATGAACCTTCTGGAAACTTCGTCTGCAGTTATTAGTCTTGTCTTCACACTCATCACTGAAGCGTTGAGTTCATTATTCAAATAGTTTTATGTTCTCTAGCTGAACCACAATATAAGTAGGTAGTTTGTCTTCTTTCTAAATTATCATTCAAATGTTACTGCCGCTTGTTACCATTTGTTACTGTCCTTAGGCATCACTATGTCACGTTTTTGCGCTCCTACAATTTTCCGGGTACATAGAAAAAGTATTTTGTAGTAGTGCAATATAACTGATGCGCAATATTTGATATTTCACTAACAATGAGAATACAAAAGCCGCTATGGAATGATATCGACGCTAATTCTGTTGATTTCAGACTAAACTATAACTTAACGTAACAGCACCCTCTTTTATTTGAAACGAACTAAAAGAGACAGTTATAATATTGAGACCTGTCAAAATCGATTTTGATTTAGTTAACTTTTTTAACTAATTTTTATGCTAACGTTACATGATACAATGTAGAATGCAGAGCTACTACCAACTGAGATGTGACATACGCATCTCCTAGTAAACGATAGGCGCTTATTAGGAGATACTTATGTCAAGTAGAGCCATTGCATTATTATGCCTATAACAATGTGTATTTGTGTGCATTAATGTATAAGAAAACATAGTTCTGTTTATTGATATACTGTGGCTCAGGCTCACGTTGTGTAGTTAGGCAGTTAATCGCTTCAGAAGTTTCACATTTTGCCTCATTACGCTAAGCCTTGTTTCTATATAGTTTAATAGTTAAAGGCATTCTAAGCCTTTTTTTAAGCAAACCAATTAATCTCTGTGAATTATGAAACACCGTATGTTTCAAATTAAGACGAGGGAGAATACATAAGTTGCGAAACGTACACTCGTAATGCTGTGAAAGTCTATTGCCTCCCACAAGATTACTCCCAAGGTAATGTTGCGAAACAATTTTGCTACAAAAAAAAAAAAAAAACAGTAGGTGAAAAGAACGGTAGTTTTATCTTTAAAATCTAATTCTATAAGTTACAATCGTTGCATTAGAGTTATCCATTTAGTTTAATATTCTGAACCTTTGACTCGGGAAGCGGGACCCAGTTTCCATTATTTATTCCAATTCAATTTACTTGAATGTGCAGACTTTATCTCTCATCAAATAAAAATGCAAGCATTCCCGTTAGCCTCACGTATGAGCTTAAGAATTTAGTTGTAAGCTCTTTTAAAGTGAATTACGAACAAAGTGTACTGTAAATAGCATCGAAATTTCGAATCAACGAATTTTTAAGGAATGAAAACTATCGTAATAACTTCATGTTTCTTTTGTATCGATTTGTGATAAAAGTAAACGATTTCCCTGTGATTAATATAGTAAAAGTGAAAAAGTCTTTTAAACTAATTAAGGGGAAACCATGTCTATTGTGATGTTTCCTTTACTTTACACACACTTTATCATTTTGCATACGTTAAACATAAAATAAATTTAATTGTCCCAATTAATAAAAGACGTATTCTGCTCTTCAGGCGATAGATATACATTTATCTAAATAAATAAGTAAATATAACTGATTTCTAAAACCAAATAAAAATATCAAATGGTTTATCAATCGTCTGAATTAAACAAACAACAGTGTGTGTTGACTTTTAGAAGTTGAAATAGAACCTAGTTCCATAGACTAATGAACTAAAATACAGAAATTCTAGAGCGCCGTAAATCAATTTGGTCGGGTCAGATAGCGATACATCTCTTGAGGAATATTCCATTATTCGCCTCCTTGGGACTACCCTCTTTGTTTTCAATCGACTCTCGTTGAGCTTGGAGTTGCTACGTGACTTGTTTGAACTAAAACAGTCCTTGAAAAATGTTTTTGTTTCATTTTATTTATTCTACACAGAGACATATTTTTGTCGTGTCTCCTCTAGAAAACATGAAATTAGATTATACACAATTAGGTTGTGGTAAAAATACTATTCTCTAAAATGATAATCTTCAGAGGATTAAAGTCGGCTACTTGCGATTAGGACTCGCTTGCATTTGTTTTAATATCCGCTATAGTATGAAATATGGTTTTAACTAATTCTGTAAAAGTTTTAGACCACTACGGCCTGTTGTTAAAAAGAAAAAGATTCAAAAAAGTCGCATATGCTATGCGACTTTTTTGAATCTATGCGACTTTTTTGAATGCTGTGTATAATATTTCTGTGTATAATACCCTAGATTTACCTTAAAACAATGTAATTTTGTTTGTGGTCTTTATTGAATAAATAAAAGACTTAAACGTTCCAGTCTGATCCCCCAATCGGATCCACTGCCAATTACTGCCAGTAACGGATCTTCGGTGAATCAGAATATAGGGGATTAGACCGGAATAACTCTTTATGGGTTTCAATCCTGCTTGGATACGGATCCTTAAAAGCCAACTTTCTAGCAAGCTTTGATTTGATTAACATTCAAGTTCAATAATTATGCTATTGTATCTAAAAAAGGTTTAATATGAAAATAACGTAGGACATGACAGTACGACCTAAAATGCCTTTGCTTGTTTAAGGTGAAATAATGATTAGATTCGTTATCTTAGGTTAAGAATGAATATTGATTAGTTATTACACACTTTTTTATATCTTTGTTTCAATTATATCGTTTCAATCAAAGTCAATATTTAATAAAAATCTTTATTCCTGTTGAATCTTTAAATATTACTTCGGAACGTATTTTTTACCAATGACGATTACAATTATTGTTACATTACCAATAATGTACAATTTAAAAAAAACACAGTATTTATTAACACATTTTCAGTAATATAACTTACGTTGGATTGATGTTGTTGCCATAAAGATGGGGAAGTATTTACGTCCTAAAGGCTTTCATAGATAAATCTGACTTTATTGTCTTCTGTAATTGAAACGTCGCGCGCTTTTGTCTTGAAGCCTTTAAAAGTGGCCCTCCTATTTTATCCTATTTCTTTCGACTAATGTGACACAGAGGTAATGTCGACCTTATTGAGTTGTGATCGATGAATGTGTTATCTGGTTTAAGTTATTATCATTTCACAATCTCTATTTAGCTTAGGAATGAATAACTGAAAAAATTGACATTTGTTTTACGGTTTAAACATTGTTGGAAGTCATGTTTGATTGATAATATTTGTTTCCGATCAACACTAATTGTGGTTCCTTATAGAGAAAACAGAAAATATCGGGGGAGTCAATCGTCATATCGGTAACATATAGACAAATTTGGGTGTTCAGCTTATATTTCAATTCGTTTTCTCTCTTACAATGCAAAATAAGTATAATGGGACGGAGAAAATCTTTATTCGCACAGCGTTTCGTCACACCAAATGGTATGAAAAGTATCTGAATTGTCACATTTTATGGCATTCATCCATCTTTTTAATGCTTCCTCTCGACCAAAATATGTACTGAAATATTCAACATCTTCATTAAGTAGAATTAGGAGGGCTGCCTTTAACGCGAGCCTTTTGAAGCCGCAAGCGAGCTTTTTGTTAGTTACTTGAATTATACAAAAACAATAGTCTATTGGATTTATCCTTGCCACCACATATGGAATTCTAGCGCAGTGGTATGAGTATGTAATATTTTTTTGATGCGTTCTCGTTAAACCATACAAAGTTACCAGCAACATACGGAAACCCTCATTACAACTTTTAGCATTGTTAGTTACGAGAACTTTTTAATTTTGATCTGTTTTTTACTGCAGCCATTCGCAGTCAGTTGCAGCAAAAACTTTGCGATTCCAGAACTTGTGCATAACGACTTTCTTCAGTTTAGGTCGTAATCTACCGCTGTCTAAACTTTGAAAAGTTTATATGCATGGCGTGGCAACTGCATCAGAATGCAGACAAGTCTTACTTGAATCCCAGTCAGTTGGTACCCTAGTATTACCTATTTCACTATATCTACTTGCGTAGTGCGTAGTATAAAAAAATTTTGGCCGGCATCGCATCGCTATTGCTTCTAGTATTGCAATAGTCCATGGGCGGCGGTGACCGCTTTCCATCAGGAGTCTTACCAGCTCGTCTGTCCGCTAGTACATATAGTGAAAAAAGTTCAGTTCTCACTAACGGACGCGAGTATTCTTTAGAGCCCTTGTACCAAGTTTTTCCACCAAGGTACTGCCGCCAAGCCTGGTTATCTACCAAGTCTATACCAAATGATATACGTATGACGTAAGGCCAGGACACAAGAAAAAATACAGGCAGTCAGTCGGATAGGACGGAACCATAAGGATTCTGTTTTTGATATATGGCAACGGAATCCTAAAAAACATTCCACAAAGGAACTAGAACCCTGCGTTCCAGCGAGCTCTTAGTTTTATTTGCACTAACAAGTTTTAGTCAGTATGTGACGAGCTCCGATACTAAACTACCCACTTATATTAACTACCTACGTTTTATACAAAGGCAAATGTAATTCGTATTCTAGTATAGAGCTAGAAACGAAATTCTCAACGTTTATTACGTTTAAAAGGAAATAAATAGGTGCTAATGACTATTTCATTAAAGTCTTGCGTCGGCGTTTGATTTCAGTAATTTCGTTTCAGCCAAAGACCACATATTCGCTTTCTTCAGTGGATTGGAGTTGGAATTCTGACTAAATTTTTTTTAATACAAACAATCCTTATTATTTGATAGCATGAGTTTGGCATGCTATATTTTTCCCTTATTTTTTAAGTATGTTGTAACCGAAAATTTTGAAATAGTCTTTGTATTGTTTATTTGGATTCTGAATAACGCCTAATGTGGAAAATTAAAATAAGGAAAACAAATTTATTTAAATGTTCTTAATCGCTATATGCAGCTTTCTGAGATAACTAAAAGAATTATTTTTTAGTCTTTACTCACCTAGTTGGATCCTAATGCATGGGGCGCTAACATTTCCTATGCCGTAGGTAGGTTCAAAACATAATCACACAATGCAGACATTCAAGGCCCGAGCATAAACTTCGTGCTCATCATACAATTTGCCCCGGATGTCAATTACATCAAAAGCAGCGTCGTTTATCTCTAAAATTTTCAATACTATTCGGCTATTGGTGACTTAAAAGCTAATAATATGTTTTCTTTGTCCGCAGCCAGCGACCTCGAGTCAATACGAGCGTTATTCAATGAGAAGGAGAAGGAACTATCAGTGGCCGTGGCCAAGGTGGAAGAGTTGACGAGGCAGTTGGAGGAGCTGAGACGGGGGAGGGTACAACCCGCGCCGCCTTCAGCACACGAGCTAGACAAACTGAGGAGAGAGCTTATGGTAAGACTTATAACCTATAAAGCCACTTTTTCAATGTGTTACTTTTTATGCCTTAAACTTTCTAGTTCAACAAAACGGCAACTTTATCTGTGAAAACTCAATAACCTGCAAACACTGTGACCAAGCAGTTTCAACCAACTGGGAGTTTAACTCCCAGTTGAAAAATGTAACTAAAGAAGAACAACAATTAAAGTAGCCATAATTGTTTCCGAAACGATCGTAATATTCTCCGAAATCGTGGTATTATTTATGATAATATAGAATACTCGATGATGCTTCGGCGGAAATTGCCAACAAATCAGCAGTTACTTATATAACAATAACGAACAAAGAGGCACTTTATAAAACTCCAACATAATTACTTCCTATTCTTGGGGGAGAAAGTTCAGCGTATTTTATCTTAATTAAGATAACCGCGGTTCAAAATGGTATTTAATTGAGCACAGTTGAAAGTGTAAATAGGCGAGTGATTCTAAGGGTTTTGATATTCGATGGCTTCGAGTGTTTCTCGCTACTAATTGAGAGAATTCTTTATTAAGTAGATCTTACTGAGCATTGTTTAAATTACTTGATGGATCAAGAAAATTTGTTGATGCTTAAATATTTAAATTAGTTGACATTGATTGGTAGTTAGTGATTGGCGGCAGATTACCAGGTGTGGAGGCAGTACTTTCCGAACGAACATAGTACAAATTCCACTGCTCCTTTTAGTTACTCATTTGGCACCCGCCAGGGGGTACGTGAAGGGATACTAAAATAAATATATTTTTTATGTTATATATACTAGCTGTTCGTTAGCTTGGAATTGATCATTTTTTTGCGCGGAATACTAATTTTATTTATTCTATTTTCTAAAATAAAAATTACCGAATTTACTTTTAATATCAGCTATCTGCCAGTAAATGTCTCGTCAAAATTGGTCCAGCCGTTTCAGAGATTAGCCGGAACAAACAGACTGACAAAATTTATACTACCGGTAAAATTTTTGTGTGACTGTCTGTTTTTTGTGACAATATTACAAGTACTGTATACACTTTCACCTGTTTTTTTTTTTATGTAACGAAAGTGACGGACGACCTGAAGGCCCACCTGGTTTGAAGTGACAACCTCCACTCACAACAACAGCAATACGACTTAAAATTTGGGTTAGGTGCGTTCATTAAATTCACAAAACATTTAATTCGTTTATTTCAAAAATATTATCGTAAGAAACAGGATGCACATAAGCAGGTGTAGGAGACTGTAGTTGCTCACATGTTTTGTTCTATAGCGGTAGTTATGTACACGTGACACGATGTACCAAACAATGTGGGTACGTATACTATCATAACATTTGCGTAGCGCAAACGATGTACGAGCCAAGTAGGTTGCGGGCAATCGGTCACACCCGCTTGGACTTGATAGCTCGTACTGTAAATAATTCAATCTTCATTAGAAAGGTCTACGTCGAGAGAACAATGGAAAAGTAAAATGTGGGGTGAAAAGGTGGAAAATGTCGGTAGTGTGCTACGGCGTAGGCGCGTAGACATGTAGATCAATCTAGATTCTACGAAACTGTTAGCTTTATTTTCTTCTCATAACAGGTTATTCAGATATTATTGAATAAATTAATTATTTATTACTTATCGATAACGTTTTTTTTTTGTTTGACTTTGGTGTCGTGTCGGAAGCACTGCGGCGATACGGAAACTTAAAATTGGTGTCTAAATTGGAAATTTTACATGGATTTTACTTTACAAGCAAGCAAGAGCGAACCAAATAAAACTGAAGACTTTGCCTAGCGCAAAAGTACAAGAAAATCCAATTTGGCAAAACAAGCTCAAAGTTGCATCGTCAAATACGAGAGATATCCGAAACGAAAAATATTACCTGCGATATCGAAACTATTCAAATTTGATAGCACAATACGAGAACAAACTCTATTGCCGCAAATATATTGCCGAAGAAACAATATTGAATTTGGAGAACCAGAATAATGAGACATACGCCGCTAACAAGACCCATTTTCGGTGGAATATTGTACTCCTGCATTATTTGTTTTCATGTGGACTTGTAATATCGACGTAGTTGGATTTGTATGGTTAATAAAATAAACTTCTGTTCTGCTTTTAATCCAGACAAAAAAGAAAGTTTTTTTTTAAATTAGATGGATAGGTCCATTTTGGATTGGATGGGTATCTGGTATATTTTGTTGCGGCCTCATAATTCTATGATCTGATTTCAAAGTGGATTTTGCATTAATGGTGGTCTATTGGGGATAGTGTTGAGCGGTGTATAGCTTATCTTTCGCCACATTGATCCTGTTAGTTACATTATCAAAGGTACCCTATGTCCTTATTTGTGATCCTGAAAACGTGTATACTCGGTTGAGTAGATAAGTCGTGAAAACGTAAAAAATCTCATAGTCACATTTTGTATATTCGTTAGGATTGGCTAACTATTATAAAAACGATAGAGTGGTAACCGTCATTAGATTATTTATATTTATCTTTTTTTGATTACAACGGCTTTCTAATATATCATGATTTAAAACCAGCTATCATTGAAAATGGATTTTTAATAAATTAAATCAGTCGATCCTTTTGAATAACAATCGAATTCAAAATTGATAGTGAATTTGCAAATCCTAGTAGAAAATTTGACAAAGGGTTTGACAACCAACATAAATGAAAAAATCATTAAAATCATTATAAATGATTTTTATGCCAATTTACTACTACTTGATTTTTGTAAGATGCTAGTGTCTCTGAATCAAAGGTAACTTACTTAATTATCAGAATAATTTGATGCCCCCAGCAATCAGTCAGAAACTCAGTCAAACTTTGCCTGATTGGCGAGACTTTGATCATCATAATTAGTAATTAATTGAGATCAGCGTTCGTTACTCTCTCTCTGCAAACTGGACAGAAAACTTAAGTTTTCAAAGCTCTCACTTTTGTTTTTCCATAAGTAGGTTACATTGTTATTTTGTAAAGATAATAAATATTAGAAGCTTAGTAAGTACATTGATTAAGCCCACGAGACCACTGCTATGTGATATGTGGGTTTGAGCCTAGACCAACATCTAAAGTGGCTCTTGCTAGGCGGCTAGATCAAGAGCCAGATACAGAAGGTGGTTTTACTGGACATGGTGTGCCATGTCCACCTTCTTTAATGTAAAACCACGTCGTCAGGAGGTTTTTCCCTCTGCATCCGGACCGCAGCAACCGATCGCTTGAATTTTACTCTGTGGTCGGCGGTTTATATATATGTTTACTGCAATGTCTTTACACTGTTTATTTTGCAAATACGTATAATAATATATTATTTTGTAGTAAATATCTATATGTAATGAATTATTTTATTATTAGTTTATGATCCTATACTCCTTTATTTCTATAAGAAACTGCACAGGTTTCCATTCAGCCTATATAAATGATAATAAATATAACCTTCTAAATGGTCACCCATTCAACTAATGACCGGAAGGCATGTTGTTACATGACCAGAAAAAACAAACTAGACAACTAGAATTAACTAATTAAAATAAAATTAGCCCCCAATTCATAAAATTATATAATTATAACGTATCATAAAACTCATGTGTGTATTATTAAATAGCAAGATTATAATGAAATGGGTTGGTTTATGAATGTTGATCCGTCGAGCACGCTATTAAATTTAGGTGTTAATAATTAATTTCAATAATGATAATGAACGATTGATACTAATAGCTGTGATGGTGATAACCCTGACGAGAGCTTATCCGATTAATAGTGCATGTTCTGTACCTACTCAGCAATTAGGTTACTAATGTCTTATAGATATTAGGGCTGCCTCAATTTATCTACATGCAATGTAATATAATTACGTATGCTTGTTGTATGCATTCTTTTATGTAATTGTCTCCCTTCCATATATCTCCTTTTCATCTGGATTCCTCTTAGGGGAGAAGTGTGTAAGTGAGTTTGCTTTGAGTCTCATAAGCTAAGTTACCTGAACTACAATTATTAACAGCTTTGTACATACGTAGGTCAATTCATAAATTCACGCTTTTTACGCCAAAATGTTATATCGAGCCGTAATGAAAATCATTCTTTGCATTGTGAAATTACCTACCTGATACTTCCAGCCATGACATTATTAGTTTAGTAAATATTGAGAAAGCCATTAATTTCTGTAATTTTATTATATTCCTAAAGAAACTGAAGGGACAGCGACCTTATTTAACATCAACTGAAGATAAGTCATCTACAAAACACAAAAATAATTCGTAGAAAGGATGGCATATATCAGATAGTCCCTGGTACTGTCAATGGATTTATACTTGTACTATAAATAAAATTCTTTATCATCAGCCCTAGAAGCAACAACTGAATCGCGTCATGGTACTAATTCCACTGGCAGCAAACGATGCCAACGTTTTGATTCAGAGTTCAGGCTCAAACAATTCAGTAAGACGCGCGATTTCCACCCGGCCTATCCGGATATTACGAACACAAACAAAACCACTTCCAAATAGCCTAGGGCTAAACAAAGTAGCCAGCCAAAATAGACTCGGCGGTCTAAAACCTTTATATATCGATATATTTTCAGTGAGGTCAGTTGCAGAGGTGAATAACAAGGTTCTATTTAAGGGAGCAACTATCTTTTTCAAGAGTTATTAAAGGTTGTGAATGAGCCGGTACGAGCAAACTTTTGAAACAGTGAGTAACTGAAGCATTGTAATTTAAACCATTTCAAATATTATGTTAAGTTTTTATTTGTCCTGCGATATAAAATAAACCGTTTAAGTTTATTTTTGAATCACAATTCAACCTTGCAAACCAAAGATTGTGTACTGATTTGAATTTCATTTTGTGTAGGCCTTTCCCTGTAATAATAACACATAATATAAAAATATACTTACGGTTCAAAAGGTAAGAAATATACAGACTTTCTAAGGACTCTTTGAGTGTTTTGGTACGGAATACTACAAAATACGTATATTGTAACAAAGGCATTGTATATAGTAAATGGCAAAGTTATGTGGGTAGATATTAAATATGCTGAATAACATTATTGCTAACTACTGGAGCTAATAGGTGGGTGGGGGGTAATTAAGCACATTTTACGGCCTGGCCTCTTGTTTTACAAAGATAAAAGACCTCTAACGCTAGTTTTTAAGGAATATATGTATTTTTTAGTTCTTATAATATCTTTTATCACAAGCTTTTTTGTTAAATAAGAGAGCTTTGGCTCTGAAGATGTCGTTCAACGAACCAAGTAACATAAATACAAGTAAGCGGGTAGCTAGGAACTCCCTATTATTTTCTCTCAAATATCAAGTGTTCACTGAAGACCCTCAAGCAATGGAATGAACTGATAGCTAGAAGTGGCCGTATCGCCGCCCTTGTATTTGAACGAGGGTAAAAGGTCGGCACGAGACGGTAGCTTAATCGCTTTATACTATTTACTTGAAAACTGACCTCGTTCCAGTAAGTATCCAAATAAATATGTAAATAGGCATGTATGTTTCTTTGGCCTTCTTTCGCAAGTAGTTACAAATATTCTGTCAAACTCTAACTCGGTCAAAGGTAGTTTCGTGAAATGTTCGTAACCTTTACATAAAATAAAAAGAATTTATATGCCTAGAAAGATAAAAACATCTTAAACATCATATCATAAGTCCTATGATAATTTTTATGAAAAGAAATACCCACCAAATAAATGTGGTATGGATATTTCTTTTCAATAATATAAAGGCACTTACTAAATGAGACAGCAATAATTTTAGGCCTGTCAAAGTGGATTTTCGTTTAGTTTGTCGCTAATACAACCGACACAATTATTTCATTCCAAATATTATATACAATAATATTTTAGACAAGCAACAATCTTAAAAAATACAAGAAAGTAGACAGTATTTGACACTATCTTGGTTAAGAACATTAATTTGAAGCTTTAGTGAGGGTTATGTAAGTTGGTACGTATACATTTAAGGAGACTAGTACGTAAGTAAGATTAATATTTAGTTAACCGGTGTTAATGTTTAGTCTGTTGCTTATACGCAATTTTACCTCATGCAATTATTTTAGTCACCCATCTTTTATCACACCCATCAAGCGTGAAAAGTTACTCACACATTAAAATTCATAGGGTTGAAATCCCAATAGAAGTGTTGCTATTATCCTTCGTCGTATCTCACTTCAGACTAATATCCTCACTTTGGATTTCTGCTGTTTAATTCTCTCATTCCCTTAATTTACGGCGCCAATCTAGCGAATTACCTTCCAGATGAAGGTTACGCTAAAACATTAACCTTTAGGACCTGACGTAGGTAGTGTTAAAGAATGTTGAGATTACTTTTTCGGACAGATTGAAATTTGGATCTCGTGAACTTATTATTGAGTTATTACGCCCGGTAACACTAAATGAAAAAAACCGTATCAGTCAACCGGACTTGCACGATGTTTCCGTACCACCGATATAATTTTCTCTGGTTATGTAACATTGAATATCCTGCGCTGACGTCTAGAGTACTCTGCCTATATATAATGTTTTTCTCCATCTGCGTAATGTAGGAAAATAAAACGTTTATGTATTTTTATCTTTGAGATTATTTTCCCTAGTGGGCGCTCAGTAACTCAACTGAGCTGTCACAGCCCATGACTTTTCCTGTCTCAGAATAATTGGGTTAGTTGGGCAAATTATTAACTTGAATTAACAAACTCGTTAGCGTAATGAACTCCTTTTACACTTTGTTTCTACGGTCAAAATTTAATTAGATAAATATGTTATGAAAAGGTCCTACACCACAATTTGAAACTTATTGTTCTAGATATTTTTTTAAACTTACGCCTAATAAATATTATAAACTGGATTTTAAAATATCTTTTTCATCACTTGTTCTCCTTAATACTGAAGCCATTCTTCAAACCTGCGTAGAAAGTAACTATTTCTTGTGGGATATTTGTAGGAAACATTTAGGAGACTCTTTCATACACATCACTAAAACCAACAGAAAATCTTATAGTTGTTAATGAAACAAGTATGATTTAAATTATAAAAACGTCAAGTGTGTTTTTAAAGTTCCGTACCCTTAAAGTAAACTTTAAACTAAGCGAAAACGTCTACATATTTGTAGTACAACTTTAAAGAGCCTGTATCTTGAGAACACATCTTATTAAGTCTGTGTTATTGTTTACGTAAGTACCTATTAGCTATGGTACTAGCTATATTTACACGAATCTCAAATTGGCAAACTTAATAAATATCTAGGTACCCAAATCCCGTATCCAAGCGTAATTCATTACAAGATTGACGATTCCAATCGGATTTAAATCCCCTCATCATGAACACTGAGAACTCAAATTGCTTTTGAATTTACTCACGTTAGCTTACGTGATTTACCAAGCCGGAAGGAAGAACTTACCTACATAATCATTATTTTGAAAGCTTCATTGAGAATCCACGCTACACAAAATCCTCCAATTGAACCAATAATGACAGAGAATACGTTTAATTCCCCGGAATAAAAACCATAAAAGACACAGTCCGATAAAAAAGCAATTTCGACCGGATTTCACTGAGTGCGCACTTATTTCTCTTTTATCCTCAACAAAGCACATATGAAACGAAAGAAAACAAATCATTCTTAATGTTGGGCATACGGTGGGCAGAACCCGTTGATGTGGAAAAAATCATTCGCGTGAATCAACTATTTGATAGTAAGTAATTTGATAGAAGACCTCGTGCAAACTGTTCATAGTTCAAAGATCTTTGAAAACTTTATTTACCAGGATGATCAGTCATTCGCTGATGGCGATAGCTGATCATTCGTTGCTGACATGAGTTGTGTTATTGTAAAAAAAATTACGTTAGCAAAATTTGGATCAGATATCTACCACTACAGATAAACATATACCTACCAAAACAGCTTTATAGTTAACCGATAAAAACAATTATTGTGTCTATTTTGGGTATATCGACGTGCTTCACGTGCTCCAGTCCGATTGTGATTGAGGGCAAATTGTGTGCATGCACCTAATTTAAGCTGATCGCGAAAACAGCTAGTCACGCATTTTATAGTTCTCACATTTGGAACTCGCAACATGCGTCAAGAACGCTAAGGCTTAACTTTTATATGTCGTTAGTAAGCAGTAAGTAAACAGGCCTACGGCAGACCCGAGTGTAAGTTGTTACCGACGGACATCTGCAACACCTGAAGCATAACCGTAAGCTGATAGGACAGTATCTACTACAAATATTTTTTCATTTTTCATATATTTCCATGTGTTGAAATTGTGAAAAAACAACTCTTAACATACGAAACTACCTGTAGAAACTGCAAGAACTACTTTCCAAAATTGGTATACCTACTTAACCTACAAAAGTTCTGTTCATTATTACACCCATTGTATCTCTAATTCCAGTACCGCAACAAACTAAACGAGCAGCAGAATGGAAGGTTGTCGGCGCAGCGGGCAGCACTGGGCGCCAGGCAGGAAGAAATGCGGAGCATCGATCGGAGGGTATCAGAGCTACAGGCCAGGTTGCTGCGGAAGCGAGCGTTGAACAGGCAACTGGCAGCTGCGCATAGACAGCCCCAGCAAAGGTAAGTTTACGATCATCTCATAAATGTCGACGAAGGTCGCTGGCAGAACTGGCAACAAGAGAATCATGCGACCGTGCTGTATAGTACAAAGCCTCTAAATACCTCTGCCTAGTCTAGGCTTAAGTTAGGTGCCTAAATTGGAAGTATCTGCAGCAACAACTAATCTGACTTTATAAACAAAGAAACAAAACACTTACACGCTTAATTCTATTACAGGGGATACTGCATCGCAGATGGCATGAACCATTCAATCACACAATTATTTTTTCCCCGTGACACAGAACAACATTTAATTGTGTTCAAGATTGCCCCGGCATGGGATCGAACTCAGGACCCCTCACTTCTAAGTCAGGGTTCCTACTTGCTACGTAGTCGTCTTCCTTACATATAGTTAATAACAACTAGAATCAAGTCGCACTCCATTGCATAAAATTGTATTTCCTTAATCCTTCATACTCACTGTTATAAGTCATTGATAGACTTTTCTCATCAATTCCAGAACGAATAACCCAACGCCTATGCAACAGCTACCTAACTATCCAGCTGGTGCAGTCGGAAACAGTCAACCAAAGAATCAACAAGCCAGAGGCAACGTAGTTGCAGTCGAACCTTACAATCATGTTCCGCACGCGTCTAGTGTCAACCACAACTCCAACTTCCAGGTACCTACTTAACTAATAAGATTAAAAATTACACCATTCTTCTCATAGTCACTTTATGAATTTACCCTGTCGTTACTCAAGACAATTATTGCCTTCCATAGCGTTAAACGCTATTTACAATGATAAGTTCCTATTAAATGTCCATAGAAATACTGCTAGGTAAAGTAGGTAAATACAACCAAACCGCAAGTGACGTTCTAACGCAAGATTTCTACGCCCTACGTCAAAAAACTATACAATGAATACATTATTCTTCTATCATATTTTTTATTGTACTCAATTATGTACTAAATGAAATGTAGCAACATAATAAAGTGATAAGCTTACATTTTGCAAGGGGCTGGGCTGGCTGGAGCGCGCCCAACGCGCATAGGTACGTTGTCAATATGATATGACATCTACTATGTCAAAATCAACAACAACCAACGTTCAAAATTTAACCGGAATAGTATTTCCAACTTACACTAATTGAAGTCAAAAATAGCATGAGTTTTGTTATACCAATAAAAACTTAGCCATGTTGGCTGTGATAATAATAAGGGCGTAACTATGTCATTCAAATACTGTCATGCTTAAATCACAGCTGTGAGAATTATGATTTATTAACATTTGAAATTTGAATACCCATCTCAAGCTCAGGGGCACAGGCGTCGACTTTTGATCTGAAATATTCGAAGACATGTGACATCTACCAATCCAGATTGGACCCCCGTGGTAGACAAAAGCCTATTATGCCTATATAAGCAAGCTTAACTAACGTAACAATTGGTGACCGAAGTACTTCATGGAATTAAAACCAACTTATATCCACTATTACATTTTTCATTTTATTAATTGTCCCAGTTTTGTTCAAAATTCATAGCTTTAGTGTCTGTGAATAAACCTTGTCACTTATAGAAAGCACGTAGTCTTCGACCTACTGGATCAAAAATTTATTACTATTTCAACCCTAATTCAAAACTTTAAGTTGGTAACACAAAAAAGATTGCCTAGATAGAGCGCGAAAATACTGTTTGATTTTGATTTGTTTTGGTTCATTAGAAATCTCGACACTTTTTAATCAGTTATTCTTTTGTTATTTTCAGGCTAACAAACACAATATAATACAAAATAACGTGCCATTAAAACAATATACTCAGAGTGATAATATTCAATCGCATTTGACGCAAGAAGCGCATTATTTGCAGCAAAAACCTATGATAAATCCACTTTTCAACGGCTATCCTCACATGCAAGGAGTACAGGACCAGTACCAATATCAAAACAAACACGACGGCTACAGTCACGTACAACAAGGCATAGGCAACGCTTACGATCAAAAGGTACTTGACCAAAAGTATCAGGATTACATGAAACAGCCTCAATACAGTCCGAACAGTACAAGCAGCTCGAACAGCAATCAAACTGGCAAGGAATTGAAGATAAATGAGCAAGAATTTCCGCCAGAATTTGCTGCAAGCAAGTCTGATCCCAAATATCAAACGCTGCCATACAACACAAAGTTTCCTCAGAGTACAAACGGCAAAGCGAAGCCAGAAGTCAACGGGAAGAGCAGTGATGACAAAAATGCAGGGATAAACGTCAATCACATGACTGTGCATTCTACTCCACTATCTGTTGTGAATAAAAGTCTAGCAACGCCTCTAAGTCAAACGGAACAGACATATCAGCAAGATGCATATCAGTTACAGAAATCTGATTCTTCTAGTAGGTGTAACCAAGAGGGGAAAGAGAACCATGCATATCAAAATAATAGGCTAAGTACAAACCAGAGCAGTGAGGTTTCAAAGGGAAGTGGAGCATCTCAGCAGTCTGTGAAAACTAGTTCAAACTTGAATAATACAACAAGCAGCTCTTCTTTAGGATTTGGGGTAAGATATTATTAATTTTTTACTTGTTTTATTCGCCAACTAACCAACAAACTCTTTTTAACATGTTTGAAGACGTAGTCTAGTGTAAAGCTGTAATAGAATATTCTTTAAGACTATTAATAGTAAATTAGTAGAAGTTACTCATTCATTTACAATAATTTAACATGTTACTACATGTTCTATACATGTTTAGTAAATAAAATATTACTTTATTCAAACATGTTATTACTCAAAAAACTAACCATAACACCTATAGGAAAATCTTGGGACATTTTAATAAACAAGTCATAACAATTAATCACTATACCTACACTATCCTGCTTGAATCATATTGCTGTCACACTGTAAATACCATCATCATTCATTCCAGAAACCCGTATCGAGTGTAGCACCCACATCGGTTCAGGTCTCGAGTGGGAAACCATCACCCATTTACCAGACATCATCCACAAAGATCCAACCGGTTCAACCACAAACAATCAATCATGTAGCTAGTAATGTGACTACCCAGCAGATTAGGAACACGGCATCTGGCTTGTCGTCGAGTTCACAGAGCATTTTGTTGTCCCCACCACAAAGTGCTAGTACTCCGCTGTCAACGCCTGATGTTAGTACGGACAAGTCACCAAAACCAGCGCTGCCTCCGAAGCCTACCATCAAGGTTTGTTAATTTTAATCCCATTGCAGTCATTAAAGTAAGAATAGAAGACGGTTTTCTTTTCGATTTTTAAATCAGTTGCTATCTGTACTTACTTTCAAATGTCATCTATGTGGCTATGTTGCCTCAAAGTGAGAGGTTCGGGTCTAAATCCCCAAGCAAACATTTGGAAACAAAGGAAATTCTATCTACACAAGGAAATACTATTTGTACCTATTATTTGTTCGGCAGTTTAAATTCCGTTCCGTGCAGCGCATGCTCTAGGTAAATAAGGCGGTCAAGAATAGCGTGTAGGGTTTCTTGATGACTTACTACAGCGCGTCACCTTGCGGTGTATTGAATTAACGACGAATTGACGCATTGTACCCTTTGGAATGTAAACTTGAACGCCTCTAAATCATATCGAAAATTTTGACTTATACGCGGATAAATCAGCCTAATACTCCTCTACCCTAAATAGTATAAGCAAAGTCGCTTTTTTTGTCTGTATTTCTCCGCTAACTTCTTCTGAACCACGCAACGGATTTTGATACGGTTTTCACTATCATTGAGAGATTTCAGGAATGCTAAGGTCAATCTATTAAGTAGCTACATTGTATCTATTGGTTTGCCGCGACCTTTTTGTCTGGTATTTCAGATTTAGTTTTAATGAACATTTATGTATGTCCTAGAGCGACACAGGAACACTAGTGCAGTGCTAATGCTCATGAGCGCTACCTATTTATATTTCATCTCTTTCAGACGCCACCGCGCCAATCAGTCAACCTAGATGGAGCATTCAACCAGTCCACCGAAAACCTCCCAGCCATACCGATTCCGGACCCCTCTGACGACCAAACGGGTCAGAAAGAGACCAACGGCACCGAAATGATAATCAAAGCCCGTCCGCTCACAATCCGAAAACCGCCGATGAGCGAGCAACCGAAACTGAGAAACCTCAATGCCAAAAATGGAGTCAGCGTCAGCATAAACCGAAGAATCGAAATGCCCCCAGCGTTCTTATTCCCCGAGATGGATTTGAACTCCGAAAATGAGAATTTGAAGAGGAAAGATGAGGTGGACCGGGCTCAGAGTGTATCCAGCGAAGAGAGCAAAGATATGGTGACAGATATAACGGATCAGATCAGCTCGGTGGCGTTGAGTCAGGATTCGCAGGATGATGTTCCCGAGAGGCGGAAGAAAGGGAACTTGAAGCAGGGACGGAAGGCGCCTTTGGCCCGGCGAGTCAGCTTTGATCCCCTCGCACTTCTGTTGGATGCCAGCTTGGAGGGCGAGTTGGAACTTGTCAAGAAAACGGCAACTCAGGTAATCTCATTAATATTTTAGTATCTTCTGCCCCCCTGCTTACTAAGCATAGAGCTATTCCTCTCTCAAATCCATGCATACAGAAGTATGAGTCGACCTTAAAATATTGCAGACAAAATTTAGGATTCGTATTTCTGTGATAAGGATCTGAAATGAAATAATTTATTTGCATGAATATAAGTGATACATGTTTGAAGTGTATGATGTTAAGCTACGCGATATCCTATATGCCCTACCACTGATATGATGTGCCAATATTTATGTCAATATATTATTTAGACTATTACTAGGGTACATTAGTGTTTATCAACGCATTAAATAAATAAAATACAATCAATGTCAATGTTAAAAGACTTGTGATTCAAAATTGTCACAAAAGCCACTAACTACCATTGTATTTTTTACTATTGAAATATCCGCCTAGTAACATTATATTCTATGAATATATTTCGGTTTATGGTTCAAATCAAAACATTCCGTTACCCTCTGGTTATATTGTTTTAAAATCATATTTAATTTTGATATTATTATATTTCAGGTGCAGAACGCAAGCGCTGCAAATGACGAGGGGATCACAGCGCTCCATAATGCCATCTGCGCCGGTCACTTTGAAATCGTCAAGTTAGTACATTTTAACTTTGCATAAACTATTTTGACTAAAATAAAACAAATAAATAGAACCATTTCGCTATAAAACCTACCTACAAACCTACACCGTGCGACCACATTTAAGTTTTAACATTATTGAGTCAGTGAGCGGGAAAGAGACGGCGATTCTGAACCGATCATAACAAAAGAAGCTCTGGAGCGTGGTGAGTGCAATGCGAGGCACTAATCGAGACTAGGTGAGAGTGTGGTGGTCCAACAAAAGTCGTGTGTACACCAACTTTCATTTAAAGCCACTGGCTAGAAGAAATTAGTTTCTTCATGCTCAATACCATGTTCTCGATACTGTGAAGGAAAACATTTTGTGGAAACCGTAATATAAAAAAAAAAAAAAAAAAAAAAAAAAAAAAAAAAAAATAAACGTTTACACACTCATACCTCTGCACTAGGATTCCCTGTGTCGCAGATGGCATGGACAAATACAGAAACACAAGACAAACACCCAAGACCCGAGAACAAACTTCATGCTCACCACACAAAGTGTGCCCCGGCCGGGAATCGAACCCGGGACCCCTCGCTTCGAAGGCAGGGCTACTACCAACTAAGCCACGGAGCCGTCAAAATTACTATACTTATTACTTGTAGCAGCTTCAAAACCTATCACATAATAAGTAATATTAGTAATATTCCTATCACATAATAATTCAAATATGTCAGTGTTGGGCCCAGACATATCCGTAGCTAAGTTCATAATAAGCAAGATCTCTGGCCCTTGCAGACATTTGTCGTGATAAACTACCCAGTCTGTTCGCATGTCTTCCTGACGTTTCTCTTGCTAGACTGAGTCCAAGCCACAGAGCCAAGAAGCAGGTGTAGTATGAAAGCAGTCTTTGTCAGTTTGAAAGCTAGAATAACGTTTTGTTGTCCAATTATTTCAGGTTCCTGGTCGAATTGGGATGCGATGTCAATGCGCAGGATTCTGATGGATGGACGCCTCTCCATTGTGCCGCATCGTGCAACAATTTAGCGATGGTCAAATTCCTTGTCGATAATGGTAATACTTTATTTTTCATAAAGTATATGCACACAATATGATAACACAAGTTTCTGCTTAGCAGAACAGAGAACATAATGTCATATTTAACTGGTCTTATAGCTCAGTTGTCAGTCAAATAGAGGCTAAGCAATTGTTCTGCCTTCTGCGCTGCAGAAGCCAGAACAGAAGGGTTTGGTTCCATGACAAGGATTTGTGTGAAGAATATAGATGTATGTTCTGTCAGAGTGTTAATATGATTATTAACTTTTGACGCGGCTTCGCTTGCGTTACTTTAGGCTTTGTCTGATCTTTTGTGTACCCCTGACAATGACTTGTGTAAACGCGCAAAAACGGCGCATGCGCATAGATAGATGCATACGGACGGGCAGAATTCAGTCGAGCGTTTTTGTTCTTCTTGTCGTCATCTGTGTCCCCTGCTGCGGGTGCAGTTACAGATCTGTGGTATGAGTATGTTATAAAAAAAAAATGTTGTTTCCAGGGGCGTGTATATTCGCAACTACGCTGTCCGACCACGAGACAGCGGCTGAGAAGTGCGAAGAGGACGAGGAAGGATTCGATGGCTGTTCCGAGTATCTTTACAGTGAGTATCCCCTAGTTGGTGTGGTACCATCGCCCATTGCAGCATATATCATTACTGGGACGTGAGACGTGAGAGCGTGGTGGCCAGAGGCACAGACGCCCACTTTCAATCTGAAGATCGCTGGTTCAAACCCACACGTTCACCAATGACCTTTTCTCTTGAATAGCTACCAATCTGGATTAAGTTCCCTTATTAGATCAAAGCCCATTTATTGTCAATTATCGAGAGTAGGTTGATGTCCCTGCAGTGGGAACATTAGAGGCTGGTACGGCAAGACCATTCTCATGTCTTAGATAGAGTGGCATCTACCAATCCTACCGTGGTAGATTAAAGCCCCTTGTTGAGAATAAGTTGTGTCTCTGCAGTGAGAACTGTTGCTGGAACGGTACGGCACTTTTGTAGCGGTGAATATTATTTAAGGCAAAGTAAATAAAAATTCCAACGCATTTTGACGAATGTTTATCTGTGTCCAGGTGTTCAAGAAAAGCTCGGCATAATGAACGGAGGAGCAGTTTATGCTGTATTCGCGTATACTGCCGCAAGGAGCGACGAATTATCTTTCAACATCGGTGACCGGTTGCAAGTGCTTAGGAAGGGCGACGACAACGAACGGGAATGGTGGTGGTGTCGCAGTAGCAGCGGAGATGAGGGATATGTGCCTAGAAACCTGCTTGGGGTAAGATACCTTAACAAAGAAGAAACACTTTTATACAAAAGAACTGGTTGCACTTATGCTTAGATTTTTTTTGTGCAACTGTAGCAAACCGGCTTTGGGCAAAATTCAAACAATATCTGCGTAAAGGCAGTGTGGATAGACTATAGAAAAGTTTATTCTGGAGTTTTCAATATATTATAATTTTTGGCGCAGTCTTTAGGATACTTGGCGCAGTCGGTAGAATAACTTTGGAGTGCTTAGCACTTCTTCCTCTTCTTTCGTGTAAGAGGCCAACTCCGGTGTCGCAGATTTTAAGGGCGCCCGAAGTTCTCCAACATGGTCAGACCATGTTGTATTGGTACTATAATTAGTACCCATTATGCATAGCAATTGTGGCATATAAAGTTCCTTGTAGTTGGGTTTAGAATTATATTATTACTAGCTGCGCCCCGCGGTGTGCCGGGATAAAAAGTAGCCTATGTGTTAATCCAAGTATACACTATCCTGGTACCAAATTTCATCCAAATCCGTTGAGTCGTTTCAGTGTGTAGAAGTAACAAACATACACACGCATAAACTTTCGCCTTAATATAAGTGTGGTATCTTGGAGACAGTATTTTTAGCTTACAGTAACGTTGACGACCCATGGATGTTGATTAATGAAATATATTTTCTTGTTACAGTTATATCCACGAGTAACCGGACAGGCGGAATGAAAATCAGTGGCCTCTGACTTGAGTCTTGTAAATACAATTAGTTCTCATTATTTTTTATGTATTTATATCACTGTAATCTAAAAATATCATAATTGTATACAATTTTATCGAAACTTAAGTAATATTTTGTAAATATTTTAACATGTTAAGTTCAAAACAAATGAGATTATATTGATTTATTGTACATTTTATAAATATATGAGTCATAATTGGATATAAATTTGTATAATTGTACTTAGGGATGTCTGCAAATGTTGTGAGATTTAAAACACATAAACTGACAATACAAATAACGAAACTGTTTTTTATTTCGAATCATCTCTGATTACTTATATTGATTGAATTTTGATTGAATTGATTGATTGAATTTTTCCCGGCATCCACACCTTTCCACCAAACAGCAATGCGATTGCATCACTGCTTGGCTACGGAGGTCCGTACCTTGAGGGAGCACTTCTCCGGGCAATCATAGCAGTTCTACTTCCACTAGATTGCTCCTTTCGCACCACTCAAAGAAGACGTGAAGGGACAGGGTACGCATATAGTACAGCAAATGGCAGTCACTCTCTTACTAGCAGCATCTATGTCTTATAAGCAGTACATAAAAACTGCGATTAATTTAATAAAATAGCGAAGTATGTACATACATACCTCAAAGACTTGGGGACCAACATGCGCCTAACTTAAAGTGGGAAGACAGGAATCTACCATACTCCCGAAAGCCATAAAAGATCGTTTCAAGTCATCACAGTAGAAGTATTCCTAAAAATATATACATCACACCCCTGTTGGAGTATGGATATCAGTTTGGAGCCCCGACTTCCAGAAAGATATCAACCTACTCGAGAATGTATAATGGTGAGCTACGAAGATACCGTAAACACTGCTTTGCAAGTTCCTGAGGAGAGATTGCGCCTTACTTCTCTAGATACCTTATTAAAACTTAAATGTAAGATTGTAACCCAGCAATAAAGCCTACCACAGAAATATCGAAGACCGTCTCGTGGACATTTAGATTAGAGTGTGATCCTCCAAACACCCTCTCCTTAGATAACTTGGGAACAGCTGTCCATAACTGGACGACTCTGACCAGAATATATAGTCTGCTACCTCTGTAAGCTTTTATGAACTACAAAAAGTTTTTAAAAAGTGATCCAACTATAATGGATTGCGAGACGATAAGCGATAGATGATCGACCAAAAAATAAAACAAATTATAAGAAAATCGCAATGCTTATAATTTATTTTATTCTATGGTTTTAAATTACAATATAATTGTAAAAAGAGTCCCACACGTCAATGTCTGGTGAACCGTACAAGTACGTACTTGTACAATAATACTCGAAGAAGACGATTTCGGTTTTCGACTATTATAAGTACCTACAGTCAAAGAAAACAAGCGTTTAAAAATATGTAAGCATTTATTGTAAAACCTATCGGCTAGTTCACATTTCTCCCTCATCAGAATCCTCGACGTCTGCCAAAGCCTGTTTCGCGAGGTTCTCGGCTTCGGTCGCGACCTCTTTGGGCACCAGCTGATGACGTCCATGCGTGTCTTTAGATACCCATGACAGTTCCAGTTCGAATTGCTTGTCTTTCAGCTCGTCGTGCACGAGGTAGATTCTGGAAAATGAAAAACATACAATTTGTATTTATTTCGCCAGTGGTTCAATCTCAGTTTAGGGTAAAGCTATAGTAAAGTATAAAAAAAATCAAGAAAATTGGTAAGTAGGTTAATTTAACTCATTTTAGATTTTGCTCGCATTTGTAGGACGCATTCTCGCTCTCAGAATTCTTACTCTTGTACTCCAGGTGGTGCGAAAGCAACAATATATCATGATTCATGATGAAATCCGACATCAGTGACAGCACTATACTTAGTAGGCAGCCGACTATGGCGATAGTTTCCTATGCAGATACTTTTAAAATTTGTGTAAACAGTAAAGGTGATAAGTTACTTGCGAATTTTTCATGAAAATCGTAGGCTATCTTCCTACTATTGTAAATGCACAAGTGTGGATGGATGTTTGCTACTCAATCACACCAGAAAGGTTGAACAGATCTGGATGAAATTTTGCTGAGATAGATGAGTCTGGAATAGCACATAAGTATACATTTTATCGCGAAATAATGTAGTTCCCGAATCATAGTCAACCGTGGGTACCACCACCAAGATATAATATGATAATCTTAGGGCGATTACTGTAAAAGTAGCATACGGTTTCTCGCCAATAATGTACTGTAGACTGAGATAATGTACTGTAACCATACAGTACATTATCTCAACCCATGACCTCATGGGTCGACGATGACCAATTGGAGACACCAATTTGTGCCCCACTCCAATTAGTTGTCTTCATTACTTACATCCTGGCCGCTTCCTTGATGAGGTCCTTCACAGACATATCTGCCAGTTTGAGCTTTTCAATTTCAGTCTTGGCTGCTTGTTTTGCTTTTCCAACGGCACATCCAAAATATGACTGTAATAAAAAAATTAAGATAATATAAATAAAATATAATAACAATAAAAAAGAGGTAAAAGACTTATAAATGTTAATTTTGCACCAGAAACCCTGAGACATGAATATCCTTAAGTCCTGTGTAGTTGCAATACAACTTACACCCTTCTGTCTCGAGCAGATACATTGTTACTGTTTGGTGGCAGATATAAAAACTTTAGTACTTCATCAGACAATCTGCCTGATTTATGGTAACATAGGGTCATTCATACCCATCTGATATAATGCCAAAAATAGAGGATAACATTCCTTGACTTATTGGAATAATTGAGAGCAGCATATTTTACAGTGAAAACAGAATAAAAAAACCTAAATGTCGCAGAAATGAAAAATCATAAAAAAAAATAGCTTTCAGTATGGCGGATTAAGGAATGCATCATAATTTATATTATTGTTTGAAAGGAAGTTGATAATGTATGGTGCTACATAATGTGCTGTGCTCGGGTTAGTCCAATATGATAGACTTAAGTTCTAATGAAAATTGATTGTCGAAATAAAGTTCAAAAAAGAGACCGAGGTAAAGTTGTTCTCCTTAATCTCTGTATTAAGTATACTTACAAAGGAAACACCACTTGGTTCAAGCATGAACATCTGAGGTCCATCATGCTCTGTCCACGTTCCCATTACCACAGAGCATCCATATGGACGGACAGCACTGTACAATGTATAAGCATGCATGTACATAGACACTCTCTCATTCAAGTACTTCAGTGGCACAGGTGTTCCATACTGGTTTCTGTAGTTGGAGGCCTCTGAGCGGGCTGTCTCACAAATCTGTCTGGCATCAGAGATAAGGCCTGCTACTGCCTGAAACACACAAAACAAAATTGATCAAATTTCTATTAAATTGATAGCTTGATCAGGTTATGCTTCTTCTAGGACCTAGTTCCCCGAAAATGGTGGAAGCGAGGTTTATGACATGAGGTAAACATTCCACATAGTTGTAGAATTTGACCAATATTTGTGATGGTTGAATTTGCAAGTAAGTAAAAATAGAGTGTGTTGTGAGGACACAACATGTGCAGTCTTTATAATTTAGTTGGTATAATACTTTTCCTTGCTTTCAAACAAAATAATAAAACTGTCCCACTGAGGTTAGTTTCAATAGATGACATGTATGACATTCAATAGATTTAGCAACAGCTTTGAAAACTTTATACACAAAATGCTGTGGAATATGGATGGTATTATATATTCAGTAATATTTGTTATGTTAGTGTTTGATTAAAAGTACTATATTTTCTGTCATTATATTACTTGGCCTTATTATTTTTTATAAATTGTCTTGGAGGGTGTTACTGAGATGATTTCGACTTGTAAGCTAAACATAAGCATGTTCGTCCATGAGTGTATACATGTATACATATAATCTATCTTTTCAGGGAAAAAAGTTTGTATGGAGCTATGTATTACGATAAAAAAATATTATTTTAGGAATCAGAGAGCATTTCTAATGTATGTGTACATTCAATAATATATTATTGAAATTCAATCTTACCATGCCAACATGTTCATCCACATGAAATATTCTCTTGTTAGCACCAGGTTCATACAATTTTGATGTAACTAACTTCTCCACTGCAAATACAACTCCATCCTTCCCACGGAGACCAATGACTGTTCCAGAGTTCTCCACAGCTTTCCCAGCATATTCTACTTGGAAAACGCGACCGTCGGGTGAGAATTGTGAAGCTGAGAGATCGTACTGAAAGCAGGTACACCAAACTGATGATTATTTGTATTCACATTATAATATCCACACATCACATTTTCTAGTTTTTCTAGTCTAACGTAAATTTCAGCAACTCAGACTGAGATAAGTAGGAAATTATGTTAGTGGTCATCATAAAGCATTTTTAACATAGTCACCGGGGATCTAACTAAATGAGAGTAGTATGGTTAGGATGTAATTTAACGATGTAAATACTCACGCCTGTTCCAATAGAACTCATTTTAAAGATATGTTTGATGCTTTTTCTCTATAAGATGTTCACGTTTGAGCTTCGCATAAAAATACTTCAAAATAAAAATAAATTTCCCACTTTTACTCGGCAACGATGACAAGCGAATCGTATCTAGTGTTACCAGATTAGGTTTTAAAAAACATGAGATGTTTGTAACAGATGTTTAGACAAGATATTAAACATTTTGTTTTCAGTTGAATGATCATTTATATAATTTCTATTAAATTTATGTTATGTGATTATTTATATCGCTTACAATCAATAGCCTCAGGTATAAAAACGAACACCCCTGGCAGTAATAAGCGCAACGCGTGTCGCGCTTATTACTGCCAGGGGTGTTCCGTTTTATGCACGTTTAAGTTTACCGGCATCCTATTTTTCTTTTCCTTTTCCAAACACAACCACAACAGCGTACCATTGCTTGTTACCGATAACTATTTTTGAAATAATTTGTGGACACAACCATTAACATTTCTATATATTAAGGGGGATCAATACATTATCTACCATTCCTTTGTCCAAGTTTATTAATTTTTTTGCTTATTTGTGCTCTAATTTTTTTTACACACATTAAGCAGTCTGGAATATCGTGGGGATACTTTCGTTTGTTATGTGGTATTAATATCATGTAAATTATGTATACATGTGTATTTACAAATAAAATGATGATAGAATATAAAATTTATGTGTGTATTCTTTTAGGAATCTGGTTTCCAGAGTACAAGCTATGCTTAGTTTGAGACTAGTTGGCATTGTGTGAAATGTTCAGAGATAGGTATTTATTATGATTTTATATTAAATAAATAGATTTATAGTCTTTTATTTTCATTTTATAAATATTTACAAAAATATCATATAAAAATAAAAATAAAATTCCTATGGCAACTTTACTCATTAACGTAAAATGGAACGTGTTGTTTATTTAGGCAGCTGGAGGTATACAATAATTCTATAATATTGTCATAGATGGCGTTGTATTACCTTTGCAGTAAGTTATTGGCGTTAACAGATAGATGTCACGATTACAGAGCGAGATGAATACGAAGGTATGCTTAGTGAGTTCTAAAAGTGAAAGCAAAAGTAAATAAAAGGGGGTATACAAAAAACTGATGTTTTTCGTGAAGCGTGGGCCCACCGCGGACCTCTGGGTCTAATTTATTTATGCCGTGGGGTTTTCCTCAGGTCTAGAAAATAAACTACTGCATCAGGTTCCCTGCCTTTTTTTTCTTTTTTCCCTATCTTGCAGTTTGCATGGACTTATTATGCGCTTATTCTTTGAAAACAAACGACTGATTTAATAATCTTAAAACAGACTTCAATTGTTTCATCCCTTATTTCTCGCCTCTATGGGTTAAAAACTACCATTTTAAAAAAGAAACATTCAAATTGGTATTCAGCGGGCAAATAAAATGTCACAGAATAACAACATATTTTTATTTTATTTTGATTTAACTACCAAACTATTGAACCAATTTGAATAAAACTTCTATGGAACCAATGTGAAATCATATATAAGTATACTTTAAAAAAAATCCAAATCGGTTGGTAAATAACATAAATGAGGTAAAAAACATAAAAAAATCATACAGCCGAATAATTGATAACCTCCTCTAAGGTATGGTACCTGTGATACCTGCATGTCTGTGCAGACATTTAAAATTCCAGGACAATTTACTCGAGATCAGACAGTTGCGTATAGTTTATTTCCATAATACATCATGGTGGGTAGGCTCTTGAGCGTATAAGGACGCAAAAACACTGCAGACGCTATTTCGCGATGGAGCATTACCATGTCAAAAGAATTTACGACCTCTACCCCTGTTTACACGTTTTCGCCACCCCAAAAAACCTATGAGAACTTTATTACGGCAGTTCTCATACGATGTAAGACAATACAACGTTAGGACGCGTGAGCGATAGTATCTTTCCACTAATTACTGAGCTTATTTTCTCTATTTATGTATCAAGATTGTAGTATAAGTCTAAACAATACCTACTTATACTACACTCTTACTAAATGTCAAAATAACAGATTATTATATAAATCCATTTAAAAGTAAATTCGATAGCAACATGTAAAAAAAAAGACAATTTTTAAATTTTTTTTTTCTTCTGTCTGTCCCGGCTAATTAAAACGGCTCCACTTACTTTGACAGGTGTTTCCAGTGAAAGTCAGTCAGAATCGTCGATCGGATCTTATAACATCAGTAAATATGTGATATCTTATAGGTGCTAACCTAGAGTTATTAAATTCAGATCATCTTGCATGTTGCTTGCGCTTTATTAGCCATATTATTGTGATGTTGTGTCTAAGTGTTGCCCACAAATTTTAAGTCTAGAGCTGAAATCATCATAGGATATTGAGTGTTGCCCTCGAAACTTGCTGTCTCGCTAACATGAGAATTTCCCAAGTGTCTATCTGAAAACTTTTCCGGTACAACTGGTGCATTTTGATGCATCATTGCCAAAGTTAATACGAGATTTTGAAGCGGGTTCACTTATATTTTAACGAGCAGACTTGTGTATTTTAATTACTTTAAATCTAGTTAGACACTCAGGGACAAGTGATTCTTCAAAGAAAAATAGAGGAGGACAATAAACTGTGCGTTTCGTAGGGAAATGTTGTAACATGTATTAAAAGTAAATAAATATTCCATACCAGCCTCTAATGTTCCCACTGCAGGGGCACCGGCCTATATTTGAGAGTGAATGGGCTTTGATCTACCACTGGCGCCCAATCCGGATTGGTAGATATCACATGTCTTCGAATTTATGGTTCTAAGACAGACATGCCGGTTTCCTCACGATGTTTTACTTCACCGTTTCGAGATGTTTTACCGTGCTAATGTAACGCTTTTATATGTACGGGTACATTTGGATTGACGACTCCGTAGCTAAGTTAGTAGTTACGAGAACAAACTTCATGCTCACCACACAAAGTGTGCCTCGGCCGGGATTCGAACCCGAAGTGATCGATTCGATTCCCGGCTGAATAAACGAAGTAAGTGATCGATGTCTCACTGTTTCTGGTATCTTACATCATAATTGGATTTTTTAGACAGTGCTGTTCACTCCCATTCTAGGTACTTATTACGGCGTTTCTAACTATAGTGCTCAGACGTTATGCTCCGGAAAGCCAACTAATTACTACCTAAATCCATTCTTCTCCGGCTCTCACTGTTTGTTTCAACAGACATAATTGCCCTCCCTATCCAAGTTTCACTACCAACCTATCCTACCTACTATATAAATAAGTAAATACACTCTGAAAGGGTTTGGCTCCCTTCAAGTGGTGAAATAAAACAAAATGAACTTTTCTATTTGATCCACGAGAAACGTGCATTTTATGCTTAGTGAACCTCTTGTGAATACCTCTTACTAGAATTTACTAGTCAATGGATACAGTGTGAAGGTTCTATGTACTTTAGAAATCCATTTGCATTACTTTTGATAGAATAGATGGAACACGCTGGGATAAGAATGTGAATGGTACGTTTTAGAATCGAAAAAGCGTTCTTACAGTATCTCTATAATCCATGATATTACTTAGATTTTTTCAGTTGAGATTTCAGTTATCTATATTCAACGCTCAAATATGGTCGCCCATTGTGTTTCGCTTTAAACAAAAATCCATGTTTAAATACTTTTTGTGGTGTTTTCCATGTTTAGTTTTAAATTTATTTATTATCCTGAATTATATCGGCCGCATAAGAGTGCAGCCCGTTTCTATGGCCCCAGCAACGGGCGCCCAAGGAGTTTGGACTAGGTAATTTAGCCGCCATAGCTCGTATTAAGGATTTCTTCATGCAAAAAGGCAATATTCTAAATGAAGGCAAAGGACAATTATGTAAAATCTCACGGGAACTACATCACTGACAACAAATGGTTAGAAGAATGTAACCAATCAAAGTGAAACTCCAAATTTGATCCTTTTAATTATCCATATTCAGGTAACCAACATTATTACAAACCAGTTCCCACAAAACGCAGACGACCTACATGTTTTTGTGTCGGATGAAGGTACGACAAGTAAATATTTCTGTAGTTAATTGTGTTGTCTAAAAAAGGTGAAGATAATTTTTTTGGCCGTTTTCCAACGCATATAAAACGAGCCTCTGGAATTATTATTTGCGTAGCAGACATCCTAATTAACGGGACTTTTTATACTTCTGTCTGACAAAGGCTGGAGTAAAGCAGTGGGAGAAAAATGGTCAACTACTTATCAAAACAATGAAAAATACCGACGCGTAAATTGCGCAAAAAGGTTATTCGAGTAACTTTACGTACCTTCTTCATATTTCAAGTTAATTCCGTAGCCGGTACCTTCGAGTTGGAAAGTCCTCGGACAAAGAAGTGGAATAATTTTGAAACAAATTCAAAGCCCGAGGAACAATTAAACCGCTTGAATGTCAAATGGAAAAGCTGGACAAAGTTTAAGAGCAAAAATCTTATTTGAAGACAGGCGTTTACTTCCCGGGTTCAGGCAAGTGTAAACGCTCCGTTCTCCTAATCTTCTCACGGCACCTTTGAACTTTGAATCACCTTAGTCATTTATCAAGAACAATGTCGAGGATATCAAAAGAAAATATGAAAAACGAAGCTTTAGATGGTGATATTATCGCGGGTTATATGAGGTGTCACATTCGGACTAGAATTTGTTGATTGCGTCAAGTAGGTACTTACAAAAACAAGATGTTAAGCATAAAACAAGACAATTCGTGCATGGCGTCTTCCTATTTAATTTTGCTTGACAAAGCACGATATTGGAATTATAACTATCTGGTTATATGTATATATCTATCTTGTATCTAGTACAGTTTTTTTACGTAAACGTGTGTACGGAGCGTGTCGTATCGTATAATACATATTTTTAGTTTGCTATTTTATAGTTATAAAATATGAACTCCTCTGCGATTTTCAGGCAAGTCATGGAGTATGGTAGATAGCCAAATGAATATGTATGTTAAAACATAACACCTATTTAGTCTTGATTTTATGAGTGTTAAAGAAACTGAGTTACGGAAACTTTCAACAAACGATGATGTCTGTAGAAGCATTGAACCTGTGTCGCAGTTATTAACGCCCGTGGTTAATTCAACTTAAATTAATTAACCTCTAATGTTCCCACTTCAGGGATACCGGCCTACTCTCGTTAATCGAGAGTGAATGAATAAACAATGTATTGAATATAATGTATATTGTATATTGAATATAATGGTACATCGAAGAGGTAAGGATTTGAACGTGGTAGGAGTGACATCAGAAGTATTCCGATGATAAACTATTAATTTTGTGAAAATATACACCTATTGATTTTTTCATGTCAGCTTAAGCCACTGTAGCATTCCCATAACTAATTTATGTCCATAAAAACCGAACGAAGCGGAACCAGGTGAAAGTTTCTATGCAAATCATTGATATCATATTCTAAGATATTTAAAAATGTATGTGAAAATGCAAAATCCATATCTATTAGAAACAAGATACAACTTTCTCAAAGCAAAATAAAAACTATTTGGAATATTATATTATAAATACAGAAACAGGAAAAAGTAAAACTTATACAAAACCTAAAGTACTAAAAATTTCAAATAAAACAATTACAAGCACTGTAGACATGGTAAATACTTTTGAAAAATTCTTTCAAAATGCACCTATAGAAACTACTAAATTATTAAATGCAGATTCTAATGCAGCTTTTTCGCTTCTACAACAAAATGCCGCTCCGGGCTTATCCTTCTCATTTCACCAAATAACTAGAGACAATGTCGAAAAGGCCTTTCACAATCTGAAAATAAAAAAGTCAGAAGATATCTGGGGGATGTCACTTAATATAATTAAACATGTGCTAGTAACATTGGCTCCATACCTTTGTGCTTTATTTAACTTGAGTGTAGTGACAAGTACTTTCCCTTCCCTAATGAAACCCGGTAAAGTTATTCCACTGTACAAGGCTGGGAGAAAAACTGATCCTGCTAATTACCGACCTGTCTCGATTTTGCCTTGTCTTAGTAAAATATTCGAAAAACTGATGCTAGATCAACTAAAATCTCATTTTAACACGAATAAACTGCTCCACGAACAACAATTTGGTTTTACACAGGGCAAATCAACGACAGACGCAGCAACGAAACTAATCAAATGGATTTTAGAGGCATGGGAAGAGGCTTATGACGTGATAGGAATATTTTGCGACCTTTCAAAGGCGTTTGACTGCGTCTGCCATACTACTCTTGTTAATAAATTGAGATTTTATGGACTGCGTGATGATGCCTTAAAACTAGTAACATCTTACTTGACTGACAGGGAAATGCGAGTAGTAGTAGATGGGGTTAAGTCCGAGGGTTCTGTCATTAAAACAGGTGTTCCTCAAGGATCCATAATTGGCCCATTTTTATTTTTAGTATACATTAACGACCTAGCCTATACAATAACAAAATATAAGGACACAGATATTATAATGTTTGCAGATGACACCTCAGTATTATTTAAATTTAAGAGAGGTAAAGCTGATGCTAGCATTATCAACAACACTCTTAGCCGATTAAATAAATGGTTCGAAACAAACAATCTTGCTCTAAATCCAACCAAAACAAAGCTTTTGAAGTTTTCGCCGCCCAGTGTAAAAAATATACTTGACAGCATCCACATTAATCATGTTGTGTTGAATGACACAATATCTACAAATTTCTTGGGTATAGTCTTAGACTCAAAACTGCAGTGGGGCCCACATATCAGTGCTCTTTGTGACAAGCTGAGTTCCGCTACTCACGCAATCCGGCAAATAAGGCAAATAACTGATACTGCTAATGCACGGTTGGTTTATTATGGATATTTCCATAGCATTATGTCTTATGGGATATTACTATGGGGGGCATCGGCAGAGGTGAATTCTATATTTATTCTACAAAAACGAGCGGTACGTGCAATCTATAATCTTGCTTCGAGGACTTCCCTGAGAGATGTTTTCAGGGAGTCAAAAATAATTACTATGTACTCATTATATATTTATGAGTGCATAACATATACCCGTAAACACATTAATGCATTTAAGACAAATAGGGACATTCATAATATCAATACAAGAAATAAGAATAAATTGACATTTCCCAAATTTCGACTGCAAAAATGTAACAAGTCATTTCTTAGAAACTGTATTAGATACTACAATAAAATTCCAGCTTCAATTCATAATTTAAATACAAAAAAATTTAAGCAAACAATTAAAACAAGACTGATTAAAGGCGCTTATTACTCCTGTGGAGACTATTTAAATGATAAAGACGTTTGGTCAAGTTAAGAATTTCACTAATCTCTAATTGTTCAATCTATTTTTCTTTTTTGTTTTTTTCCTTTTTTATTATGACTTGACAAGGCGAATTTACAGCCGCATTCTAAAATATACTATATTACTACATTAATATTTTGTATTAAATATGTTTTATTTTTGTAATAAAGTTAATGTTATATTTAACAACTGACAAGGCATATGTGCAGCCGCTACATACTTGTAAGCAACGAAACCGAGTGTCCAAAATGTGTCCTAAGGTGAATAAATAAAATGAAATGAAATGAAATGAAATAATTAACTTCCTGTTTCTAAATCATAAATGTTAGGTACATTTATGATTTTTATTCAAAGTAAGCCAAAATAAAAGTAAAAGAAATTAATTAAATTATTTTTACTGAAACAGTGTATAAAATTTATATATAATTCCTAGATTGACCTAAAATAAATAATGCAAATAGCAGCGTTTAACATTAAATTACCAGCGTGGTTTTCATTTAGTCCTAGTAGCACCCGTGGACAGGCCTCTATTTCCGGATTAACCAGGTAGCAAGAGTAGCAATTGCTACAGGCCCTGCGTATTCTAACACGCCCACCTCAGCCTCAGAGTAATTTTTAAAGAGACTGATATTTATGTAACCTTTTTCTTTTTTTGCCAGTTGATATACAAAATACAAGACTAATGAATTCGCGCACTGGTTCGACCTAGTTCTGTTGGTATGGAGGAGACTAACAAATAAAAAGCCACTTTGACCAGATAAAAGTTTGAAACTATATTTCCTCGTCGCGAGTTCCGGGCAATTCAGCTCTCTCACGGGATGGAGTTTCAATGGCCGATGTCATCAACGTGCCTTCATCGTCGTATCGAGGTCAAGATAACTATGGTGATAGAATCGAATGAGAATGAAAATATTATGCTATACTTTTAACTTCACTTACGTTCTAGGTCTAATATTTCTATGAGATTTGACATTGATTGTGTTTTATGTATACAATCAATGTCAATTCCATTAGGGGTTTCTTGCTTGTTCTACACCATGGAGGGTCGGATAAGGTTTGAACAAGCGCTAAACTTATTAATAAGAACGATCTAATAATGATCTTGTTGGTACATAATTACATGATGATTAAAGTATTTAAAAAAAAAAACAAATGAAATGAAGTACTTTGACCATGATTTTATTTAAAATTACGCTACATACATCATTTTCAGGATGACTTTTGATAAATTCGATCCATTTTGTTTAGTGATTTTATTAATTAATTTGTCTCTAAGTTAAGAACAATTTTTTTAAGCCACGGTAGCCATTAAATTGAGTAAAGAGATTTATCTTAATACCGTAAAAGACATAGCTATTGAGCATTAGTATAATATTTATAATATTTACGAGCTAGTAAACATCTTAAATCATGTCAAATTTAAAATGAAATATTACGCTAAGCTTGAGCTTGCAAATACTGAATTTATTTCACGGGCCTGAACTATAGCAATAACCACCGACCCATTCACATTGAAAAACACAATGAGAATCCCATTCTAGACCCTAAAAGGAACTTCGGTCCAATGAACCTCAAACCGTGATAACGGTAAGCCATTTTCACTTTTCTGTTTAGTCAAGTATATCCAAATTCACTTACCCTGCCATTCCGATTTGCCAGCACTTTTCCGAGTGAGCGAGGCCAAATAGTCTGTAATCATTTCCTCTTGTGCAGGCAAATGCACTCTACGTAATGGCAAATACCAAGACAGCATTGATTGATTGATTGATTTGATTAGCAAAGCGTCAAACGACTGCTGAAATATTAGCTGAAATACTTGATTGGCCTTTTCTTTATAGCATTCTATTAATGGACAGTAAAAATGAAATAAGTGAGAGCGTGGTGGCCCAGGGGCACGGACGCCGACTTTCAATCTGAAGGTCGCTGGTTAAAACCGACTCGCGACCCAAGGCGTTTTTTCACTTGAAAAATTCATGAGCGCACTATCACGTACTCGAAACGATGACGGAAAACATCATTAGGTAATCGGCTTGTCTTGGAAGCAAAAATTCAAAGACATGTATCATCTACCAATCCGGATTGGTAGATGATACATCCCGTGGTAGATCAGAGCTCATTCACTCTTAATTATTGAGAGTAGGCCGGTGTCGCTGCAGTTGGAGCATTAGAGGCTGGTACGGAAAAATGGAATTGACTGGCAACGCAAAATTCAGTACCTAGATGTTGTCTCGTAGACTAATTCAGTACCGTGTATTTATTTCTACAGTTATGTAATCAACTCGGTTGCTGTATTCTAGTTTTAGGGTATGCCGGTAAAATTACACGGCATGAGACGTACCTGACGGGTGCTATACTGACTTGGGTCTCTTCCTATAATAAATTATACAGCGTATTTAGAAGTAGAAACCTACGTATTCAGAAAATCTCCACTGCTACGTCGTAGCAATATTACTGACTTTGCTACGGCGTGGAATTTGGTGGAAAGAAAATCTTTTTTATTCTGTAAAGCCAGCGAATAAAACTATTATAAAATATTTTAGAAATCTCAAATACCCTTTGTCCTTCGTCGGAATGTAGACCCAAGAAGTAAAAGACATTATTATTCATACAATTCACTTGCAACTCAAGCTGGAAGATGTCGTAAATGGAGACAAACGAAATTTAGTCGGCTTACTATATAATGAGGTACAATAACACAAATTTCTGGTGCATGATACGTTACATCCCCGTCTCAGGTGACGGGTGCATCGTGATGCGACTTGGGTCTACTCATACTTCGGTAGGGGAAGACCAGAGTAATTTCGCTGCTGTTTATGGGCAGCACTAATCACTTAAAATCACGTGGGCTGTCAGATAGTCCCTTTTTAGATACTTTAGATATATAAAATAGCCACTGGGTAGGTATTGGAGGCTATCAACTATCTCCTCTTACTTTATAATAATAAAGCGGCATTAAGAGACTTTTTATATACTTTTCCGAAAATAATCTACACCGCTGGTGCAGTGTGGGCTTAGCGTAAGAGTGGATGAATAGAATGAACATAATAATTCATGAGGCAAACTTGGCCCATACTCAACAAAGTTGGTCATCGAGACTATAGCCATTGTAACACCTGATTGGTAATTTATTGCACTTCTAATGTTTGAATCGGTGCAGTCGATATCTGGAGGTGAAAAGTTTGAATCGGGTCATTGTACGAATTTTGAGGTTACAAGATCGATTTCAACTATGACTTCAATCAAAGTTTTATCATGAGTTTTATTCATAGATTTCAACTAAAATTGGTTATTTGATTGCCAAGAGAACACCTTGACTTTTGATTCAAAGATCGCTTATGCTTCAGGCTACTGACCTTTCCATTGAAAAATTAATTAATAGCACGTTGTTGCTAACCACATTAACAAGTAAGGTAGTGTGTCACCTTGAATACACTGAGTGCTTCCATGCTTCGGAGGGCACGTTAAGTTGCCGGTCCCGGCTAATCTAGCCGATGTTGGAGGCATTCAAAAATTAAACTAAAAACGATTTGATAGTACAGTACTCGTATAAGTGAACATCACGTTTTCATTGTTGTCGTTACCTTACTTTTGTACTCAAGTACAGCATAGACGAACAGTTATATTAGTAAAGCCTTCTACAAAAACATAATTAAATAAATATAATATTTCATATTACATAATAATAATATATATTCTAGAAGTCTTTTGCAAAGGTAACTCGAGAGAAACTCGCGGCTAGCATAACTCAAAACTCACAGATTTCTACGGCACCTATGTCATTAGGAAATAGAATGTAGTTACAAAGTTATGCCAAGAATTTGCACTACCTACCGTACTTGGGTGAATTGTTAGTACCAACTTTGAAACTGGCTGTGAATTTCGTGGAAAGTTTCTGTAGGCAGGTAAATTAATAGGGTCTCGGCTTCTATCTAGATCATGCCAAATTCCAATATTGATTTATGTTTAAAAATAGTTCACTGTTCGTACGGAAAATACAAATTGATTCTAAAAATTTTCTTCATTTTTAACAAGGTATCAATCTGATGATAGTTCCATTCTCAAGACTCTTAGACCCGTGTTCGTGGCACGGAAGTAGAAAGCAGAGAAATTCGATTCGTATTTCGATTCGTATAGATGTTGTTTATGGGTGGTGGTAATCTTTTAATATCTGGTCGCTGAAGGCTTGGTCCGTCACTTTAGTCTCATAAAAACACTAAGTATTTAGAATATCGGTCATCTCAAACTTTCGATTAAAATGTAAAACGTAATTTAAATTTAATCTGTGGACTTATTTTTATTCATACAATTTCAGATATCCAACAGAATAAAATGTAGGTGTCTTGAAAAATTATCTCATCTTATAAAATAAAGTACGACATCGAAATCCTTTTCAAACGGTTTAGCTTATTGAATCGACAATTTGCGATCGCTCTAGTCGAATCATTTCGCTTTTCGCTTACAAATGGACGTCTATCAATGAAATGATTACTTTTATTTCATCGAGTACTTTTTTCAGAGTATTCTGTTCACGCGCTATTTAACATTATTATACCTAGCACAATAAAATATCCATTAATTTTGAAAACGGCCATTTTCCGGTGCTGTGAACATCAAGACGTTAGACTTTTGGGGTCAACCCTCGCTGAAAGGTATCTTGCATCTTCATGATCCGGCGTTCAGTCAAGTGACTACGTGAATCTTTGGAAGACAAATTATACAAGAATCTTTTGAAGTTCGTCGACATGTAGCAAATTTAAACTTATACTGAAACTTTGTTATATGGCCTAAATTTAGGGTCTTGCTTGTTGTTACAAGTTAAATTAAATTAAATACTTTGTTGTTATCTTGATTTTCTATGAACCAAGTTAAACTGTAACCAAAGAATTATAAATAAAATCAATTTCCGTGCGTTAGTCTCGCATAAACACGAAAAACGGAAAAAATAAAATTAGTAAAATTCTAAAGAAACAGCCGTAAAATAAAAATAATTCGATTTTTGTATATCAGTTGTTGTATGAAGCTCGTCGGGTTATTTATTAAGAAATAAATATTAAGTATTGTACATTTTCAAAAAATATTTGTTATAATGAAATGTTGTAGCAAATAATTCATCAAAACCGGTTAAGTACGATTCGCACTCACATACCGAGCTGCATATTGTATTTTAAATTATTTATTAGGCTTAAGGTAAAAATAAAATTCATACTTTTATAACAATATTTACAAAATTAAGAACGGATATATCACTTATGGTCTACCAAATAAAATCATTCAATCAAGAGATATAGCAGCAAAAGTTTTATATTTCTTTCATCTCTTAAAAGGATTAATAATAATCGAGAACATAGTGAAATCAAATGAAATATAGCAAGAAACACTCAAGTAGAGTACTTTCTTAGCAAACTAATATCAGTGCTATTTGCGAAGCAACTCGCATTTGCAAAATTGGGGTGACATTCTGTAGACAGTGAGGCTATTATAGGAGACGGAAAAGAAAATACAGCAAGAAACTATTGCGTATTTAATACATTTTAAGTAAATTAAAATACTATTTGCATCTAGGTGATGCTAAATACAATATATTGTATTAGTCAAACATTCAAACATATTCAACAGAGGTTAAGCATTGCCATTCAGCGTGGCAATGTTGCTAGCATTTTGGGACGCTACGATTAAGTGACGGCTTAGTTATATATTAAGAAAGTGTTTGTTTTTTTTTTAATGAAAGGTTATTGTATCTAAAACTTAATTACGTATTTCTATTAATAAATAAAAAACTTCACATATGGGGTCATTAAGAAGTTCAATAAGAGTTAAGTACAGCTTCCTAAAAAAAGGCATTGGTAGTTCTAATACACGTAAAAAAGTAATAAAAATAATGGTTGATGTGGTATCATATTATAGTTCCCACACTGTAACGACAATATTGCGAAGGCGATTTATAAAATATAGCACAATATAAATCACCCTTTCAAAGTTTATAAGGTCTATACTGAAATACGTAGATACGTTTTCGCAAGATTCACAATAGCAGCGCTTATCGGGACGGCACAACGTTATTAAATAAACAGCCAAGCTACAATCCGCGGCGAAATACCAAAAGAATACTTTTACAACTTGAACCTTCCACGCTACGACATAAAGGTTGTTAGAACTGAATTTGTGAGCGCAATTTGCGTGGCTGTACGCTCCCTCTCTTGTGTTCCTATCGGCATACGGCTGCAGAGACTAGCACTTGGGTAAATTATTGAAATCTCTATTTGTCGATGGCAACTGCAGATGTTTCATTTCCAGTTTACAAGTTATGTAGCTTTTTAATTTTGGAAATATCTTTGTTCTCGATGTTTCATAAAACATCAATCATTTAATCCAAACATTATTACTGTGAGTGTTCCAGAAACAACAAATGATATATTTTTAACCTTTAATACATGGCCATAAAAAACTAAAAAAAACTAGCTAAGTGCGAGTCGGACTCGCGCACGAAGGGTTCCGTACCATTTATTTTACTTAGTTATCCAACTAATTCTGGTAAAAAAAATATCTTATCCATATGCGTCTGGGGCTCGGAAAACCCACTTGACTGAGAGCCAGTACAAACTGTTAATGTAATAAATAAAGATTTCCGATGAATCCGCAAACTCCTTTCATCCACAAAGTACCTAAGCCCCAAGTTGCACTTCCGAACTCATTAAAAGTAAATCCTGGTGCATTTTCTAAAGACGATGAATTAAAGCTTCTTCAAAGAAATTTTCTTAAAACTGAGCGTTGAGCGTGCCTCATTTGCCAGTATTGAAGTGTTCATTCCAGCGTAGTCTACCTGCTTTCGATTATATGAAACCCCGGATGGAATTGTCCAGCTTTTAACATTAAAAAAGCTCAGACTAAAACTTTCAAATTTTACAAAAAAATTTAATACATGAGATAAATCAATCGTCTTCAATTTAATTACATTTATTTGAGATCATTTATTTAAGACCACTTAATTGAGTCTACTTTTAAATTTGAGCTCTCATAATCTTGTTTTCATACATTCAAAGTGAAAGTATTTAAAAACATTTTAAGTGCTTGCGTATTGCTAATCTCGACGCTAGCCGTGACGTGCAACGTGCAAAGCCGGGACGGCCGCTAGTTATTTTTATATTCTTACTATAAAGCTTCCTTAAAGAAAATGCGAGCGGTGAGTGTGCCTCATTTAGCACTATTGAATCGTCCATTCCAGAGCAGCATGGCTGCTTTCGCATACACGAAGCGAAAGACTGAATTTTTTCGTTTTAGCTAACTCCAAATTTATGACTTCTTTTTATATAAGTACTAGCGACCCGCCTCGGCTTCGTACGGTTAGTAAAGCATCAGTGTCGTATCAGAAACTACCCGTGCGAAGCCGGGGTGACTTGCTAGTGTATTATATAATACATATTAAACCTTCCTCTTGAATCACTCTATCTATTAAAAAAAACGCATCAAAATCCGTTGCGTAGATTTAAGCATACATAGGGATATAGGGACAGAGAAAGCGACTTTGTTTTATACTATGTAGTGACTATACAAATCATGTATTCATTTCCTTTAATACACAAAATGAGTATGTACTACTTACTAAATTTTTCATATTTTCGTTGCATAGTTTAAAAAATAATATATATCCCTTTTTCCTTAGACTGTATATTTTTTAATATATAGAAATTAGTAACGGACGAGATGACAACTCACCTTATGTAAAATTGTTACCACCGCCTATAAACAACAATGAGGTGACTCAAGCCCTCCCCTACCGAAATATGAGATGGTGGAGTATTAACAGATGTGGAGGAAGTACTTCTCCGGACGAACCTGACACAGGGTTTCTCCATTAGCACCACCCGGGGGACACGCGTAAGGACTCTGAGGGTAATCATCTATGGACGCGAGAAACATGGCCTCCCATGTTTGTAATACCTTGGCTTTACATACCGTCGGTATCACTTTATAGTCTCTTCAATAATAATCGCATTTTTTGGCTAGCTTACTTCCAGTGCAATGTACTAGTAAATTATTAGGAAATTGGAAAAGCGTTGTAAACGACGATTTTAACGTTGATAGACAGGAGTCATCACGATTGACGTGTGAGATCACCAGAATATGCTCATAAATCTTCCTGGGGGTCAGGATTACATGGGTCGACTTTTTATATATAATATATCCTTTTATAATGCAGGAATTTTTTATCTTCAGTTATTTGAGCAATTGGGTAACAAAAATATATAAAAATATCAAAAAGGTGTATTTAAACAGCCTATTATTTAAAAATTATTATTAATATTAATTTTTCTTTAATAATAATAGTGATAATTTACTAAATTTTTACTAATTAAATGGTAATTAGTAAAAAGTTAGTAAAATATTCGAAAAGTCACGTAATATTAGTATTAGGAACTTAACTTATAACTACTAACGACATGGAAACTCATGTAATTCACACGCATTCTTTTATGTAACTATACTGATTTTACGAACTGACTGCCTACCTTATGTTAAGTGGTTACTACCTTCCATAAGCGCCAAAACTAGGAAAATAGGAAAAACCCAAAGTCATTTATAGCCATACTTGTATTAGTAAGTCCGTAATAGTGGAAGAACAAATTCATAACCAAAGTTAGAAGAAGCAATAAACTGAATGATTATAAATCAAACTATTTTTCCGGATTTCCTGATGTCGCCATGTAAGGCGCAGTTTACCCAGGGGAGCCCAGGGTTAAACATTGACGTGGATGTCAATTGAGCAAGCTGTGATGGATGGAACCGAGAGCAACTTCGCCCTTCAAATTACTTAATACGATTCAGTGAAGTATTTTCTAAATTTCTGCTAGATACGCCGGTTATAACCATAAAACAACCGTTTTTGAGGCAATTTTTTTTTATATAATCTATTATTTTGATTAAGAAAGGAGATTTCTGATTGAAATATTTTTAGGTAAATAGACGTGATGAGACATGATGATAGTTTTTTAACGATGCGCATATACCACAGCAATACGACTCTTGTCCTTCTCTACCGAAGTATGAGAAAACCATAACCCTCAGAGGTGTAACATCTGACGCGCTTGTAATTCCATCAGCGTTACAACGGAACACAGTTGCTTAGCAGTGAATTACCAGGTGTGGTGGCTGTACTTTTTCAGATGAATTTGGAACAAGCTCAAGAGATACCAGCAATTATTTATATAAGATAAATAATTTTTGTAAAATTTCTTGCGTCAGACTGACCTACACAATTCAGCTTCGGCCAACCTTTTATATTCTATTAATATATTACTCGCCAACTCCATATATAGGATTTTATTCATCACTAAATTGTATATATGATAATAAGAGACGATGCGGTCTGCGATCAGTTTTGCGTTAATCAGATTTTGATAATCCTAATTTATCAGGTGTTCCAGGTGTTATAAGCTAACCCGGCAACTACCAAAACATCAATATTGCTTGGCAGGATTAGTCTTATAAGGCTAATTAATGAAACAACACTTAATACCTCGTGTCGCTTCCCACATCAGTAATCACAGACTTAAGGTAAATCTAACTAAATTTAAGGCTATGCGCAGATTGAGTTGTGACGGCGCGATAAGCAGGTAAGTGTTACCATAGTACAGAAAACAGCAGTGTTAAAACTCTTCTTTAAGATAAGCTATTTATATAATAGCTGATTTTTGAAATAATAAAGCTTGTAATTCTTAAAAATATTGGAAACGTATTTTTTTTATTAATAAACATATATGTATACAGTTATGGCAGATATTAAGAGTTAATGGCAACAAGCTAGCGACCTCTTAAGGGTTTTATAAATAATAAGCCAGAAATTTTGTTCTTAAGAAAATACAATTTGTGACTTTTGAAAATACAATGTTTTAATCGAAATTTTTGAGGTTAATTGACACCAGCTGTTTCTTGCAATTCAAGGTAGTGAAGGCCCATTTATAAAACTAAGACTTTTACTTTCGAATTAAAATTTTGCTTTTTAGTTGATTAATTATGTTTTACATTACTAGTACATTACGTCTGGCAATGACAACTAATACAGATTTCCAATAAGATCACAGAATTTCCTCCAACAATAAAAATCTTATTCGACTATCTCACAGCTTACTGTGGACGTATGATTATCGGTAACAGCTATTGATGAAGTTGACATTTTGCAATGGCTTTACTTTGGTGTCGCAGCAACGCAGTTTCTATTAAGGACGGCTCTGAATTGCGAAGGCGTTGCATTATGTGGAAAACGTCTAATGGAATTGTTTTAAGTCAGTGCAATTTGAAGTACCTACTACTGGAGACGTATTCAGGTTAAAAAGGGGCTTGAGATTAACTTTAGAAAGCAAACAATAGATCTGATAATCCACGGCTCAGCAGTGGTGATTTCGCATTACTGTTTCGATGGAAGCGTGTGGATACTCCGTTTTTTAGAAACTCACTCTCAATTATCGAGAGTAGGCCGGTGTCCCTGCAGTGGGAACATTAGAGGCTGATACGGTGTAGATACTCGTGAAATGACAGGTGCGTCAGATGTTTCATCCTCGTCTCTTAGTGACGGGCGCAATGCGACTTCTCATTGAGGAAAATTAAAGTCAAAATAAAAAGTCTTTATTTCCAGAGATAATGTCCTATTAATATTATAAACGCGAAAGTATGTAAGTATTACTCAATCACGCCAGAACGGCTGAACGGATAGATAGATTATTCCATTCTTTTCGCGAGTTCGATCTTTACTTAAGTAAGGAGCACCTGAGTTGTATTGATAGTGTTAACCACTTAACTTCAGGTGGCAACCGGTTACTTACGACATAAGTAAAAAAAAAGAAACTATGGTAGCAGAATCAGACGAATAGCGGGGTTTCTTGCTTGTTCTATCACATCGAGCGTCGGATAGGGTTTGAAGAAGCGTTAAACTTAGTAACAAGAACGTAATAGTGACGTTTCCAAGTTTTTTTCAAGAGTTTTTTCATACAAAATATTTGTACTTTGATTTTGATATTCCCCATTCTGGCATCCTCTCTGGATCCAATAGTATACTATTATTTATTCTGAGCTATGATAAAACGTGTAGGTGTTTGCGACAGCGAATAGACATAACAATAGGACGATCACCTGACATTATAGATAGAGATAGCAAACCTGCCCCGTGTATAGATAGCCTTAAGTTTCCATTTGTTTATCAATAACGGACACCCGTTATTCAGAAAAGCAATAATGATATTATCCGCTTTCTGTAGGGCAAAATTATTACCACTACCTCACATTTATAAATGTGTTGAAGGCACTATCTTAATAATAGGTTTTGAGTAATATAAATTCGTTGCAAGAAGTATTGAATTTAATGGATTGATTCCCCACGCAAATAAACATACATAAATTAATATAATCCTATGAACGTTCTCTTGATTTTGGGTGGTAGTAACTAATTAAAATCACGTGGGCTGTCAGTCCACTAAACGTGTCTTAATATAATAAAAAAAAGTTTTCTAAGCTTCAGGGCTTTTTTTAATCGAATTTAAATGTAACTAAATAATAATGAAATGTCTTGTATCTATAATTTATATATGTATTAGTAACTGTCTGTAATACCAAAATTACAGGTTTTTAATAAATGCATTTGAAAGTAGCTATATACGGTATATACAATTTCTTTTTGTCTTTCTGAAAACGCTCAAACGGATCAAAGAATTTGGATGAAATTTGGTACCAGGATAGTTTATATCCTTGATTAATACATAGGTTACTTTTGATCACAAAAAAACCGCGGGTAACAACGCGGGGCCCAACTAGTAGGTATTACGCATTTTCTACTGCAGTCAGCTTGTTGACCCTAAGCTTTGTTTTGTTTGTTGACCCTAGGCGCTCCTAGACATGTCTAACTCAATAATTCCAGTAAGTTTATTCTTATTCCGGTAACGTTCATGAAACTTCTGGTTATGGTCTGGAGTCTGGTCGAGTAGCCATCTTCTACGCGTTCCAAATAATTGATGTGAATCCGACGAGATTTCATAACATTGGTTTCGCCTGTTAGAAACCGAAAAAACTGGCAAATACAATTCGAACTCGCAAACCGGGAGTTCCGTACCACCGTTATTAGGAAATCTGTCATTGTACGAGTAACATTGTGAATATTTTTGCCCGGTTCACGGCTCAAGTCAAGGACAGCCTTTAAAAGATTTGACAGACGGACTTAGTAAAATGATTTTCTAATAGATAGTTATCCTTTAAAAACTTTGATTTTAAAACTTTATAATTATATGACCATTGATACGAACTTAACTTGCCAGATTCGTTAATGAACTCGCACCTTAATTGCATCCACAGTTGTTAAAGACATCCTCAGACATTTCGCCATATTCTCCCATTTTTATCTTTAGATGTCCTTGTACCTAAAATTACCTCGTATTTACCGAGACTAAAGACAAAATAAGAGCGCACAAAGCGGGTTTTCTTCAAAAGTTTTCACGTAAGCATTTACTTTGCACTCTTTGCTTTAAAGAAAATATTATTATAACGGCCTCTCATAAGTTTAGGGATTATTTTGTTGGAAAAGAATAAGAAGTTTTGAGCTTGGGTCTTTAGCAATTTTCAAGCGAAGAAAACTTTTTTTTTCGTCTTGGAAGTTTGTTCTGTTCTCCATTAGTGGGCATCCAAGCATGTGCGTTACAGGAAAAACTGGCAAGAACAAGTTTCAGACGGCTCAAATGCAATTTAAGATGTTTTCGTAGTTTATTTTGGCACATGTCGAGACTTATGAGACAGGTTTTTGCTGGTAAAACGGTAAGGATCCCTTAATATAAGTAACTTCCCATTATGAATATAGAGAATATATTTATCGTTTTTGTAATATTGTGTTTAGAGAAATCTTGCTGACAGCAAATGAAGCTCTTAAATCTGCCAGCCCGGCAATATTAAACCGAGGAAGAGTTTTCAAAGGCACTTAACTTCATTCTAAATTATACCAACTGTAATGCCACATTTAAATACGGATAAGGGACCCTTAATCGAACCTTTAACCAGATTTATGACGCAAATATAAAATGGGGTATGAAGGGGAAGTTTGCCTAAATCGTTGTATAGTACCTAAACCGATCGCTTCTGTGCAGAATGTAATTGCGTTCGTTCAATGTAAGATCCAATTATTTTTCTAAACCCTGAAAAGTATCGACGACCGAAGTGGACGTTTTTATAGTATGCGATAGGGATTCAACGGGAATAGTTTGAGAGTACAATGCATTCATTCACATTTATTATTTTGTCCAATATATATTGGAGCCAATTCTATAGGATTAACTATTATTATCTGGCTGGTTCAATTTTAGATTTATTTTTCATTATATAACTAGTATGTTTAAGATAACGTTGAAAGTATATAAGAAACAGTAGTATTAGTCCTAATTTTATGCCTAATCAAACTAAAGACTATACTTATAGTCAACCTTCTCGTTCTAATTTAAGTGTAATATTGTATAAGGAGGATTAATGAATTCGAATTTCATACTTACAGAATCAAAAACATTGTCTAGAGTATCACTTGAGTTAATTTGCATAATCTTTAGATTCTTTTAAAATGTAAATGATATAAAATTAAGGTGTTCTTATAAAAGTAATAAATTTTGAGAACTCTAGGTTAGAACTTGCGACTTTATGTCCAAAGTTGCAAATCTTACCGTGTAATTATTATATCAGTCTGATATCGATATCGTATCGGATAATGAACAATCCTTACAGTTCATATCGGAAAACGATATTCTATGATGTTAGCCAATCTATGGCGCTCGTTTCATTTTCAAGTACATAGTTATACTAAATTACAAGTTTATGAGCAAGAGGTATAAACATTTAATACTATATAGAAAAGCTGAGTAAGATTTTGCGCGAAATATTTTTGATACCGAGTAACGACTCTCCGTGCTGTCGTTTTATACCATTCAGAGTTTAAGTGGTTACGGCATAAGGAGAAATTTTATAAGGCGCAAGTTATATACCTACATTAGTTTTTATATTATAATTTCGAGATTAACATCAATAACTTACCTTTTGATTGCGTGAGTAAAAAATTTGAATTGTTGGCAACATTAGATTTGATAATAAATAAGGGTCTGATTTAATAACCTCAATACTTTCATCCCCATTTCTCATCCTAAAAAATAAAATGTTTTTCATGAAATTGTTCTTTTGTATGTACGCGATTTCTTCGCCATTTGTGGATTTGTTTAGGATGATTGTTTTTATTTTAAAAGGGTACGTCCGCATAGAAATTCTACTCCTAAAGTAGTAAAATAAGTGAAGCGCTGATCAATGAAGCCAACAAAAATATTGTAGTATGATTTATGTGTATGAGTGTTGTGATGTAGCACATTCTACATATGCTAAAGACGACCATGTCCATTGATCACTCAACGAGCATTTTTTGTTACTTAACGGAACGGCCACTACGTATTTTCTGTCACGGATTCCCATTCCACCTTGTGTGATCAGTATTCCGGAGACACGAACAGTAACTTTGACCACCAACTAGAGTGGTTTCGGTACGTTTGTCTCCAAATTCAACTTCGGGTTGATAGGTAGGTATAGCTAATTTGAATACGGACGGCGTCAAAGTTAAATCCGAATCCCAATATTGATCCTTAGAGTGAAGTTTTTACATTTCTAACGAACCTCGACGGGATCGTAATGAACTTGCACGGAATGATAATACAATCGGTCTTGAGAGGGAATTAAAAATGAATTAATTTTATTTTTTAAACATGTTGGGGCTAGTAGGCAAGATAACTTAACTTTGTTGCCTTACATTATAATCATTGATGGCATATTTTCATATTTCGTAAACTGTAGCGAACTTTGAAAAGACGCCGCTGTAGCTACGTAAATTATGTAAAATTATTTTGGTCTGTTACTAAGCGAAGTTTGTAGCTCGCTGTGTGGCCAATGCTAATTCTAAACTTACTTCAAGTCTTAAACTGATTTCAACTATACAATGGTTGTCATTTACTGTGTCAAGATGAACCATAACATAAATGAGAGATCATGTTGTATCCGTAAGTTAATACTCTCAAAAACCTAACACGTGTCCCCGGGTGGTGCGAAAGGAGCAACCCGAAGTAGCAGTAGAAGCAGATGAACCCCCACACCTGGTATTCCACCTTCAAGCAATGGTGCACTGGCGTTGCTGTCATCCGCTGAAAGGGTGCTGGTAAAATCACAGGCAATTTAGGCGTTACATCCTCGTCCTCGAATGATGGACGCAACGTAATGCAAAACGGGTTTTCTCACTCTTCAGAAGGGGTTAGTTTATAGGCGTTGGAACTCACTTAATATAAGTGGGCCGTCAGTACGTTTTGTATATATTAGTTATTGTATAAAAAATTCGTTATTGAATTCCACTTTGCAGACAATCCTAGAGCCTATCCATATATGTAGGCTGTATTAATTTTAATATATTTCTTAGATGTGGTTGGGAATGACGCGATCTTGTATAATGCTATCTTGTTATTTACTGTATTTGTCTGAAGCATTTTAATTTCGTGAGTTAAATCACGAGAGGACAGGTATCTACCTCCGCAAGTATGTGCTCACAACAGATTTACAAACATGATACTGTGGCGTCGCTAAAGGTTTAATAGCAACGCAACTCGTAAGGTGAGCCAGGAATTTGCAATAAGCCCCACCTTTGTCTCGGCGCCCCTTATTTCAGTACTCCTTGAATTTCATCCACTATATGGTTACAATATAAGTAAATGTATAGTATACTAGCATTGTAGTTACGATCATAATGTTAGATGTAGCTGTAGAATTCTGTTGTAGTGAGTGCACTTTCATTACCATGCTCTACTTTGAAAGGTTACATCGCGTACCTACGAAAACTGCAGAAAAACGTGTGTATAGAATGTATAGAAAAAACGAAAATATTATCAATTATTAATTACTAGCTGCATCTTGCGGTTAAAAGACAATATGAGATTGGAAATAAAAATAAAGTGATTTTTTTGCAAGTCATTAAAAAAATTATTTCAAATAAGCGTTCGTTCAGAAGCGATGCGAAAAGATTTATGTTTATGATCCCTAATAGTAAAAAGTAAATCAATCACTTAAAGTTAATTGAAGGACTGAATAATACCCAAACCAATTATTTTGAATTACGTTTGAAAATGTTCACCAACCAACCCAAATACTTTTACTACGGTACTAATTGGAGCTACATCCAAAACAATAATTAAAACGAAACAGGCAAACCTTTCATCAAAGTTCGTCCCATTTCGTATCATAAAAATATTCATACGAAACGTAGTATGGAAAAATTCCACAATCAGTAAAAGCGGTCCCCTCGGGCGTATTGTGGTGGAGTTTTCATTAAACACAAGCTCGGGTTTGTCCAAAAAAATGCCTCTAGCCACAGACGTTCTATATCATGGACAAGGTTTACGCCTAACAAGTGTGGTCAGAGATTTGGTCACAATTATAAGCAATTAGAGATTTTTTTTTCTGTCGCTGAAAGAACTGAATTTGATGCGCGACTATTAGATGAGTCCTATGACGTTCAGTTTTTTGTGAAACTTTATCACACAGACACAGACAAGAGAAACGATTTCGTATTTTTTTTATTTGGTTCATTAGATTGGGCAATGCTCTATATAATCTATACAAGAAATATGTTCTTAATTTGAAATTATTCTAATTATATACTAAAATAATATAATAATAGCTTAGTTCACTTAATTTTAACCAAATTAAGCGATAAATCTTACTTTATAAGTATTTTAATACTTACGATACTTAAGTACAATATAAAGATATGATTTTACAATAAATAAAAACTATACTCGTACAGGAAAAGAAGGATCTAAGCTTCACTTAGGTAACTTAGGATCAGCGCTATGAGATAAGATGCTTATGAGAACTTTTCACGATCAAGGATCACGTTCTAACCACCATATTTCCGCCACGATGCCATACATTGGCAGGCAGGCAATAATGCTTGGCCGATAAATGAAATCAATGTTTATTACATGCAAGAGCAAATTATAACATTATTTAAGTAAAATTACTTTGTATTTAAAAAAAAAACATATAAAATCACTTATTTCTGAGATTAGCGGTACTTAATTCTGTGTTAAGTCATACATTATGTTTATTAAATTAGTTTGCCAAAGAAGAGTCCACGTGTAACCTAAATTTTAGATAATATTTTAGCCAGAGATTAATTTGCCCAAAATGCTGGCACTATCGTCATTCAGCATGGCAATGCTGCCAGTAATAATGCTGGCAGCATTGCCATGCTGAATGACATAAGGGCCCATAAGGGCGCGCTGCCATCAAGTGACTAAGCCATTACTTACGGAGGTGGGTACGAAGTTTTTTTGTAATCGTCTATTATAGTTTGTATTTAAATTGTTAGCTAAGACGACATTATGCGAAATTTTGTAAAAAAAATCTTTGTATGAACCGTTACATCCGTACATTTGAAGTCCTTGCCTGTAGCCTGGAGCGTCTCCCTCACATAAGGAATGTTGTCGCAGGGAAATTAGTTCATAAAATTTTGCCAAACTCGTAGACGGCTTTCATACAATGTCCTCGTTGCGGCGAGTCGTCGGAATCAAGGTTTTCTTAATCTTTCTTAACTTATATCTTCATACGAAAGCTCGTACAGTTTAAGCACTATGAAAGCTAATGGTATCTACTAGAACGTTTAAAATGTTATTTTTCCATAATGATATATACATTTATTTCTAGGCATCAACTGGCCCAACAGGGGTTTACACCTACATTTAAACGACGTCTTCTGAGTAATTTGTGCTCGTTAGCTCAATTTTATTCAAACAGTCGCCATTTCTCTCTAAACTCATTCCTTTAGACAAGGGATTGACAGCAAAATAGAGTTGCAAAATATAAGGATTGCGATATCGTGTTCGTGTACAAGATCCTGAAAACACCGCGAGCCTATGTTCCAATTTTTCTGCCCAAGTTTTATTAAGATCGGATATTACTAATATTACATGATATTGTTTTTGTTACCAACAGGAAAACAAAACTGAGCCTTTTAATAGGTTGTTTCTAAAAATATATACACTTATTTCTCCACCTTTTGCTACACACTAATTATTGTAGTTCCGATAAACGATCATATTAATAATCTACCCCAATTGTTTTTATTAGATTTCAATATCATGTGAGTTCGGGTCAACGTAAGACGGCATTACGTAGAATAGCCGGAGACACTTACCAAAATTGCTTACACAGAAAACTAATATCAGTGTTTGCCAGACGTCCGCAGTGGCGTTTGGTCCACATCGTAAAATACAGCGGTTTAAACTAGCTTCCTTTTTCGTGTGGCCAACTCTGGTGGTAGAATTTTCAAACGACATTTTAACGCGACCTTCGAAGCAAGTAAGCGCTCTGTTCATACCGGCATTTCAGCTAATAGATGATAATGGATAAATGAAAGATATAGTAGACCTCACTTAGTATGAGATAAGGACCGGAAGACGAAGCCTGTGTAAATGTGAATCAATCAATTTGCTGTTGTTGGTTATTCGATGAATTTTCAGAATAGCAGATCTCACGTGCCTTCAAATTACCGATCGATCCTCTTGTTCTATCACAGCTTTTTATGGAAAAAACTATGGGTTGTTCAAGCTAAGATTTTTTTTTCGTTTCGTTGGCCCTATTTTACTTCAGATTTGAATACCCTACTTGTTTAAATATATGACCTTAAATTAATTTATATCTACACTAAAAATATAATTGTATTGTTCTATTATTTACACCACAATCCGTAACAATGATCCCGTCTCTTATTGGCCGCCATTGGGATAGGCTGTTCGGATTCACTAGCCCACTTACGATACTTTTATTGGTTTTTAGGAAGGCTAGCGCTATTCTGAACGTTGATTACAGCAAAAGACGATCTGTATATGCTGAAAATAGTCTGAAAATATTACTCAGGAGCAACGCTAGTTTTATTATAACTTATCACTAACATGTTTTGTTTCTTTGACGACTCTGTAGTTTAGTTGGAAGCCTTGAAAGCCGGGGCTTGTTGTGGTAAGCATGAAGTTTTTTCTCGGGTCAAGTTCGGTTTCCCAAGGGTGTTAGTCTTGTGTTTCTGTGTTCGTCCATTCTATCTGCGGCAATCCGAAATTATAAATATCATAAATAACAAATGTATGTTAATGCTTGAAGCATGGTGGAATAATACAGACTTGAATCAGGGTACAACAAAAAAAAAATTGGCCAAGATATGTCGACTTTTTCTTGACATACTCGTATCGTAGCAATAGAACTTGTACCAAGTTCGTCCGGAGAGGTAATGCCACCACACCTGGAATCTGCCGCCAAGCATTCGTGCTCGCATTACTGTGTTCCGGTGGAAGGGTGTGGGTGCCGTTGAAATCACATGCGCAAGAGACGTATCCCCGTCTATGAATGCGACTTAATGTAAGATCCAAATTTTATTAGCCCGTTCTGTCACATAATCACATAAAGAAATACATTTCATATTTCTCGGTACGGATAAATTCATTGTCACTTGTCAAGAGTAGAATAACGTTTAGCCTGTTACAAGTAAATTTCAAATATTCCCTTGAGGGTATACTATTATAGTAGTATGAAGTTTGCAAACACTTAAATCATACAAGTTTCAACTACTAAAGCTGTAATTGTAAGTTATAACTGAACTTAACCTAACTCTGTACTTTACCTTTCTTGAAGGTTACACTGATTCTATTTAGGGGCAAGTAATTCTAGCTAAGCCTTGATGAACTGTTCAGCTTACAGTGATGAACCTAAGTGGTTTGTAAACTTAGATTGATATTAATGCTCGTTACGAACGAGTAAAGCGAACGGAGTTCTTTAAATCAACTTTGACGAATTGACATTTCTGCGTTTCTGTTTGTTTATTTGATGAAATTTCCCAGTATTCATTCAATCTTGTTCTTAAAATTTTTAATGTATTCAAATAGTTGTTGAGATAGGACGGTCCAAAAGGACAAAAAAAAAACAAAAGGTTACATGATTTCGAAAGAAAGTAATAATTACGAAAAACAATCTTAATTCAATAACATATAGCATATAACAACGCATTCAATATTTAAATAATTGGCTTTGAAATCTATTATTCAAAAATCTAATAAACTGACTTGAATACTTTCACCATTATTTTACGGCCTTAGGGCAGGTATTTCTTCATAAAATTTCTATGGGCTCCTTTACAGCCGCTTAATCATTGAGTTTGTAATATATCAGTGAGTTTGTAGTATATACCCCGTTGTTATGCGTGTAACGAGGCCTAGGATCCCAATCCTTGTCTGTTTCAACTAATAATATCTGCCAATAATGACTCAGATAAATTTAAAAGGAATAATGCTCTATAGAATTTCTATTTCTGCTGTAATCAAATATTTATTTTATTCCATATAAGGGCACTATATATTGCTTTCCATAATTGTAAAATAGTACAATAACAGTTCCAAATTTTGGTTTTAGGCTAGTAATAATATACCTATCCCTTAACAAGTGAGACTTATAGTTTATTAAATATACTTTTAGTATGAAAACAGATTTCCAAGAAGTGAGTGTAAATAAGATTGTTTTCAAAATATTCAGGTACGAAATTTGTGATGCTTTCTCTCCGTAAATAGAAGAAGCCACGTCAAAATAAATTATGGTAAAGGTTGGTAAGTTTAAGCGCATCAGTTTGTAATTTAACTTTGATACTTTACTGTCTACAGTTTTACAGGTATTTTCATTTAGTTTCATTACTTGAAACTAATTAAATGAGACTTTAAATCTTACAAGGGTGCTTCAACATAGCTATTTACTCGTAGTAAGTAACTATGTGAATAATCCTTTTTTACTATTATTATTGTACCTGAAAGAGTTCATGAATTACATGACGATAAGCGTAAGTTATACTTTAGCTTATGTTACAATATAATGGTACCTTTACATGTGCTGTTTGCGCTCGCACATTTACTAGCTGCGCCCTTCGTTGTTACCAGCGGTTGGACTTCCTACGGGAACCTTACATTTTTCCGGATTAAAAAATAGCCTATGTACTTTAAATTGAACCCCCTTAACTGGATATAAGGGCCAAAAATTTTAAAAGATTTATAATAACACAATTTCATTCTCTCTATTTCGGTATCACTTACTGTATTGATGTTTCACGTAACATGAAGTTATTATTTCATGTTACTTTATCAAGTAATCGAATTGTCCTACCTAGATCTTAAATAAAATGATATCCATAAAAAAAATTCGTTACCCGAAATCTCTTTCTATATAGATCAGACTTAACTTTCTTTAGAAGCAAAGAAAATCTCATGAGAATACGTCACAAACATCAAACATTTACCCTCGCATTTTCTCCCACGTTTCAATATTCGTGTAAAATATTTTACTACGGCGTGTATTTGAACGAATGGATTGTTAAAAAAACTGGGAAGTTTAATCTTGGACAGAAGGCAATAAAATAAGGGCGCGAATTTCGCGAGAAGTCGGCGCCAACCTGCCACTCGCAGACAGCTATTGATAGGGTTCACTGTGTAAGTTAATGGTTTAGGAATGATAATACCTCCTCTACATGGTGAACACTTGGTTTTGAGGTGAGGGATAAACGCGTCCGCCACTACTACAGTCGAAGGATTTGGCAGGCATCTTTTTTCGCCACGTTCATTGGTTATTATTTATATATACAATATATATAAATGAATCCACATTTCCCTTTCACGGCATGACGCGTTGTCTGGGCCAATTGTGCTAAGTCTTTTTTAGTGTTTGTTATTGTCAGGAGAAGGTTCTTATGAAAGAAAAAAAAAAAGACAAATGCGTGGCACATTAGAAAATTTAAGAAAACTTAACGACCATATTAACTTTTCTAATCTAACTTTCTTAGTGCTTTTGACAACGTCAGGTCCTTTGTGAAATCCTGTTAAGTAAATATTATCCAATTCTAACATACTTTAAATACTTAATGTTGAAATAGCGATATGTCCTACTTGTTCATTAACAAGTTGCCAATGACTTAAAATGCTAGTCAGAACCTGACTACAATTCAATATTCTACTATACAGCCTCCGTTACCAACGCTTTATTTTAGTAAATGGATGTAAGTATCGTTACACGGTGTTTTAAACGTATTCACGTTTCCCGGCAGAGACGTATAGAATTATCATCTCTATACATCTCTGCCGGGAGCCGTTTCTCGCTGTCATAAATTTGAATAGAATCGATTGCTGTCTGCGCCTCCGGGAAAGTTAGATTTCCCCCAGGACTTCCATGACACCTGACCGGATGTAAAATATATTCCAGGTTTTTATTATATAAATCATGAATAGCTAACGAATACATAAATAACGAATACTCGTTTTTTTGTTCAATCATATTTACCTACATCACTCAAGGTTTTTGATATGATATAAACATTTGAAGTTTGATTTTAAGTAGTATAGCGAAATAAAATTTAATAAATAATAAGAATTTTTAAATAATTATAAATATATGTCATGTCTTTTTGACAGGTGGGCCGTTAGCTTGTCTGCCTAATTAAGAACATAATAAAAATAAAAAAAAAACATCGTCGTCAACTAGCTGTCAACTGAAAACCAACTCAAAAACAAAAAAACTCAGTGGCTGGTTTAAAAATTAAAAACCCGACTTTGATATTTTTTGATCCCTTAGTTCTCGCTCATACAAAAATTAAATTAAAATTAAAATTAATTATAATCCACTTTGCAGCAACATGTGTAAAGAACTTGAAAAATTTGGGTTGCTGTTGCGCAGTTGGCCGCAACCTCTTTGCAGCTTTAGAACTGGCTGCGGCCACGTTTTGATAGGCACTTAGGCAATAATACGTTCCAACACTCATAATTATACTTATACAAAAATAGTTTTTTATTTAAAACTTGATGAACGTAGTTATATTGCAGCCGGATCTCGGGCTATTATTATTTCATTATTTTTGTAACTTAAAACCAGTACATAAAAAACTTTGTGGGCTGATAGTTCAATTTCGATATAAATCGTATTATTTCCCTTTAAGAAAATTCTCAAAAAATACTTAATTTATTTATAAAAACGATTTCAAAGATTCGCGAACAACTTGCTTGAAAAGTATTTGATGTTTTCGTTGAACAAAAGCCTGTCATGGAAATGAAATAATTTAACGAAGATTCTTTGTTGTAACAAATTGTTTCCTTGAAATTTTCACAACGAGAACATTTTGGTTTATTATTGAATAAAAGTTTGACCAAAGATTATGGACCGATGAAAAAGAAAAAATATTTGAATAAGCTTTATTCCATTATTACGAATTTATTTATAGCTAAGTATGCTTCGAATAAAAAAGTTAGCAAGATGCGTTTCGACTGCGTAATGGTACGGGTGGCGCGGCATTTCTTGCGAATGATACTGTATCCATACCAATTGCGGTACTAAGGGATATTTATCAGTTTATGAAAATTAGAAACATGATGGTTTAGCTTATTATTTTACATGGTCACTCTCACAACAATGAAGGTCTTTACTAATTTTAATTCAGTAAACTTAAGTTCTCAATTGGCACCTAACTGTTCTTGTATCAATGAAAACATTTATAAACGAATAAAATGTTTAGAAACGGTTCTAATAATTCGAATTAATTTAAATTTTCACGTTTCTCCCGTCAATATTAATAAAAGCTAATGGAATTTGTTAATTAACCGTTCCTATTAAGTTGATTCTATATTTACAAAAATGTACCAACTTTATAATTTTCTGTTTTTTTTTTCACTGGATTATATTGCTCGCTGATAGCCTTGACAACATTACGTGGGCTTTTGGTGGGAGTAGAAAGCTCTCTGGATTACCTTCCTGGAGCCAAAGAGTATTTATATTGTTGCCAAGGACACCATTTTTTTGGCGGGTCCAGTTGCTCGCGTCCCTAGATGAATACCCTCAGAGTCCCTGCACGTTCCCCCTGGATGGTTGCTACAGGATTAATAAAAAGTTAACTTGTACAAAGTTTACCCAGAGAAGTACTGCCTCCACACCTGGTGAACTGCCACCAAGCAGTGGTGCACTCGCACTGCTGTGTTCCCGCGGAACACACTTTGGTCACTTTTGTTTGACCTAAGTCGTATTGCTGTTATGACCGAAGGTAACCACTTTGTGAAGTTTAGGTTTATACTCACTACAAGTGGGCGGCTAAAGAGATTCTTAGACTCAGTCGTTGAAGTCGGTGCAAAAGTGTTATTTCTCTAACAATAAATCCTTCAATTTATACTTATCCGCTCCCTCGTGTAAGCGAAGAGTGTAATAGAAAAGTTACGTCCAATAATTGCGGCAAATGAGCGACTGACCTTCACCCAACTGTGATTCCATTACATACAGTGTAACAGGAAAAATATTAATAATGTCGCCAAAATAAAAGTACTCGGCTCAGTGAGCTCCTGTGGCTGAACATACAGAATCCCTAATAAGGTAGGCTTATGGCGAATAACATCTGGGTTCCCGGACGGCAAACACTTTCAAGCAGGGAGATGGAACAACTGGAGTATCAAGTATTGTTTGCCTGAAAAATGGTGTTATTGGTTATAATAAATGGTATTTATTATAATTTAATATTAGAGAGTGGTGGCCCAGGGTACGGTCGGCATCAATCGCTGGTTCCCATACATGCACCAATAAACTTTTCATTTGATAAATGCATTTGCGCCATACCATTTTTCCTAAAACGATGACGGAAAACTTATCGAGAGTAGTGTCCCTGTATTTGAGGCTGATACGGACTCAAATGATGGTATGAGCTGATGGTTTATTTGCTATTAATATGTACTCTGCATATAACAGTGCAGTGTACGGACTCGCGCACCGAAGCTCGGTACAAACTTGCAGAGTTTTTCACTTATTTTATTTGTGAGGTGTTTTTAAATTTACTGTTTTCGGATTTATGCCTTTATTTGTGCTTCTTGGCAAATTTCACTATTCTAGGTCAACAGGAAGAACTTTATAGGTTTTGATTCCTTTATGAGTGTCGTAATATGTGGCATGAAAGGTCATATCTTTTGATAGACGTAGAGTTAGGAGTTTGATATTTTCATAGCTTCAAGTTTTTTTTTATGTACTATATGTTGTTTACCTCAGATAGCCTTTTGGTGAGAGTAGACACTCTCTCGACAGACTAATAAAAAATAAAATTTAAATATTAACAGTTATAGTAACAGTAAACCAAGAACAACACTTACGACAAGTGATTGTAGACTTACATATTTGAGTTTAATTTCGACTTGATGCCTCTACGCGTCGGTATCGAGAGCTTCAATCAATAAATGAGAAAAAGGGTCTTGATAGACAGACAGCCGGACGACGAAGTGATCATATATAAGGGTCCATTTTCTCTTTTAGGGTACGGAACCCTAAAAGTTATTGCATCTCACTCGTAAAACGTCTTGAACAAAACAAAATAGAACAACTATTTTGTAAACGCAAAGTATCATTACGGTTCTTGAGCCATTTAATCACTAAAGGGGAGACAGATTAATCTCGATACCCAGTAAAACATTGTTTCTTATTTATCGAAGTTTCAAAGACGAATCAAATGTCTTGGAAAAGCGTGCTCCAGTTTTACTTCCTCCTAGCATCTCAGCAAACACGGGAGCAAGAAAAATGTTTTTGTTTTCCAAGTCACCCGTATATTTCGTCATAAGTGTCCACATATCTCTTCTGTTTTATCTGTTTTTTGCTAGGTATTGTGTTATTATATCATGTGATGTTGTGATGCCGTTTGCAGATTTTTCGCGATGAAATGTGTGTATGCTTTTGAGGAAATTTTGTGAGCGACAAAACGTTTCGTCATAAAAATAAAATAAAACGCGGGGTTTGTGCATCGAAATTCCTTGAATATTTTGAGGGTTTTGTACCCAAAAGGTAAAACCCTATTATTAACCTCATTTATTTCTGCCTGTAATCCTACAAAAGGCTGTATCTATAAACTGTAATCTTTTAATAAGTAGACTGTAGAAATTTTGACATAATATGTTTAAATAGCGCATTTTGGGGGGTCCAGTTGCTCGCGTCCGTAGGTGTGTACCCTTGGATTCCCTACACGTACCCCCTGGGTGGTGCTAAAGGAGCAACCAAACATAGTAGTAGAATTTGTCCCAAGTTCGTCCGGTGAGGTACTGCCACCACACCTGGAATCTGCCGCCAAGCAGTAGTGCTTGCATTACTCTGTTCCGGTGGAAGGGAGTGGGTGCCGGTGAAATCACATGCGCATGAGAGTGATGGACACAGCAGGATGAATGCGACTTAGTGTAAGATCCAAATCTTATACTAAGTCGTATTACTATAGTCATGGGCGGCGGTTGCCACTTACCACCAGGTCGGCTTGATCCATCACATAATCACATAAAAAAAATATTAACCAAGAAGCATATAAACTTTTTTGCATAAGTATAAAGAAATTGTTATAATATTGTTTTGATTTCCATAAAATATCGATGATGCTTTTGATGACAATCACCAAACATTCTACACTCAACAAAATCCAAAATCATTAAACAATTTCTGTTTAGTCCAAACGATACTTTAAATTTTATGGAATAGCAAACACGGAGTTTTTTTTTTACATAGTTTTGAGTACCTTATTATAAAGACATTATTCTGAGTAGTAACTACAATGTAATGAGCCTTCATATCGTCACATGCAAAATCCTGTAACAGCATCTAAATAAAGTCTCAATTTTTTCATAAATTATTTCCCGCTCTTCCATATCTACTCACCCAATTAAAACACAAGAACCCCTTTACTAAATTTGCATCCTTTGTTGCGCATCACGTACTCAAATTGGGTAAGGAGAATTATCAGGGCATCGTCGAAATTGTTACTCTAATCTGTGTTTTATCGATTAACAAAGATAATTAAAGCAAAAATGGCACAGTTGGTGGTGGCATTGGCTTGCGGGACGATTATTTCAAATTCTACTAATTAGCCTAAGCTTCCGTTGAGGAATAACGTTGTAATTTAATGTGCGTTTTATTAGATAATAAGCTATTTTCGGAACTGTCAGAAATTTAGTTATTCGGCAGAAAAGTAAAGGCATCGGATACGAATATGAACCTGTTTGGTGCTAAAGGAGAAACAAAAAGTAGCAGAAGAACTTGTGCAGAATTCACCCGGAGAATTACCTTCTCCACACCTTGTAATCTACCGCCAGACCACTGGGAAGCAAACCAGCAGAAGCTTGGTGGCAATGCGTCAGGTGAGCCTTCAGCTCGTCCGGTTACTATTTTAAAAACAAACAGCCAAATCCGTCAATCCGTTCTCAAGTGATGATCTTTCATTCATGATCATTGATTGATATGGAATTATATATTTACATACTCGTAATTCTTGAGATATGGTTTGTAACAAGTTTGTACAAATAAACGGAATTTATATTTATTGTTATCTTATATGTATATTATTGTATTGTATTTATATTTATTGTTTATATTTATTGTTATAAACTTGTCATTTTCACTTGTCATTAGTAAATTGCATCCGTGCGAAGCGTAAACGGACGAATAAAATTAAACACTATTTTATCAAATAAGGTACTACAATAGTATAATAAACAAAGGTTTTCACCCTCTAGTCTCTATAAAGTTTCATCTGCCCGCGGTAATAGCGACAATGTCGATTTGGTCGGCCGTTTAGGGGCCAAATTAAGAAATATCTAGTTGTCAGCTCATAAATCAATACAACTTTAATATATTACATTGTTATAGCATAAAGGGGTGGGTTTATTGTCTCTGCATAGAGTTGCCAGAAAAGCCGGAAGAATCATAAATAATATCTGTTAACCTAACGTCCTCTGTCAATAATAATATTTTCATATGAAAAAACACGTTATAATTTAATAAATACTTTTTAACAAGATATACAATTCTCGACACCTGTCTTAACATTTGTGAATTTGCCTTCATTTTCATTTCAATGCTTCAATTTCATTCAATGAAAATGAAGGCCCCTTGTTTTGCTCAGTATTAAGTTTTATAAGTAGGTATAAGAGATATAAATTTTACTGTGACATAGATCACATATAAGTATTAAGTTATCAAAATAATGTGTGATTATGTGTTACGTGGCGTATTTTTATGGACATTCCACACACCTCCGTCTAGCTCCAAACTATACAAAGCTCGTAAAGGTAACTGAATAAGGAATAGAATATACTAATACATACATATAATACCCAGACATAGGAAAAATATACATATTCGTCTCACAAATACTTTTCCTGAGTGGGAATCGAATTCACGACCTACAGCGCAAAAGGCAGAGTAACTACCAACCGAGGTGTGAGGCAAAACCTAAGAATATTTAGCCGGTTTAGCCGGTTATGTCCCAACGTTATTGGAAGGGCCCCATCCGAGATTCCGAGCACGCCCGCACAGGGGCAGCCTAATTCTTCTCCTAATTTCGCACCTTATTGTAGGGGGTAAGAAAATGGGAATTTTTTGATATAAAATTCAAGACAACGCTCGGTAGGGTTGTAAGGCTTGCAGACTTTACCCTGTCGTAAAAACATTTTCGTAAATTATTTTTCCGTTTTGGGTTCGTATTTTTAAAAGATGGGTTTATCAAATTGTTTATTTAATTTTTGTTTTAAATGTCTGGCTTTGTTACCTAAAGGTTATTGTGTTACGTTTTAAAATAGTTCCGTAGTGTCGATGAACGAAAACAATATTATGGTATACAATACCGAGGTTATTAAAGTATTCGCTAAATTTGCGCTAGATTTTTTTATTAATACATCGTCATGCACTAGTTTACGAAAATATATTAGTCAATGCTTATGTAATATAAAATGAAGAGAGCAGGGTTTTTGTTTATATGGTAAAACATCCACAAAATGAAGTTTGCCAAAGCATCCAAGACATTTGTCAGTCGATTACCTGAGAGGGTGGCGCCCCCTGTAATATTCCGAATTTCGACAACCCCTGTAACGTCTTACTATGCTTATGAATATAAATTTACTTACATGTCTCATCTTATTTGTGGAAGATGGTAGATAAATGCTGAAAATATTTTAAGGTATTTGCTAGATTGAAAAATAAGCAGTTTTCAGGGATTTAGAATATTAGATACTTTTTTGTTTTGTATAGACGAATAATTTTAAACTTATTCGTCTTTACCTTCTTTTTTTTATGTGAATTCGTGACGGAACGAGCTGAGGGCCCACCTGATGGTAGGTGGTGACCCTCGCCCATGACAACAGTAATGCGCGCGACTCAGTATGAGATCCAAATCTTTACTGAGTCGCATTCATCCTGCTGCGTCCATCACCCGAGACGGGGATGATATGTCTCATGCGCATGTGATTTCACCGGCAGTCATACCCTTCCACCGGAACACAGTAATGCAACCACTACTGCTTGGCAGCAGATTCCAGATGTGGTGGCAGTACCTCTACGGACGAACTTGGCACAAGTTCTACTGCTACTTTTGGTTGCTCCTTTAGCAACACCCAGGGGGTACGTGTAGGGAATCAAAGGGTATACACCTACGGACGCGAGCAACTGGAGCCCCCAAAACCCTTCTAACAGTATATATTTATTGGACAAAAAATTGTGAAATGTGTAAAATACGAGAGCATAAGAATTTCACCTTATCATCAGTGTACTCGTACGAGTATACCAGTCCTCTTCTGGACGTAGACCATTCCCAGTAAACACCACTCAGCCTATTTTATGTCAGCCAACTACCGCTAGTCATCTATGGTTTAAACTTCGTCACCTGTCATACACTTTTGACTACTCAAGTGCGTTTTCATTACGACGTGTACTGGAGTAGCGAAAGTCGCGTCTAACCAATAACAAAATCTGCTTTTTCAGCGTCCATACTCGAGATTATATAGCTTCCGTGATGTACCAGCGCTCTGACCAGTTGCTATAAACCAAAGCGATTGTAAATTCCACTGCTTCAAAGTATCCGAAAAAGGTTTTTGCTGTTGGCAGCACTGACGCCAGGAATAGATAAGTTGTACTAACTGCAATCAGCATGTGTAAATCTATCGTACGAGCAACATTGTTACAGAATAGAATAGAAAATATTTGTTCAGTCCAAGTATTGGATATTTAGGTACCAGTTACGAAATCCGGTCCGATATAGGTATAACAAGACCTTATTTCGAGAACATTTCCCGACTCGAGGGAAAGAATTTTAATAGGAAAGGAATTGTTAAGAGGTCGGTATTAGCGGGTTGGCGGGTCAAAGCGATCCGGTCGAGGCCTGCTAACAATACTCGTTATAATGTAAGCGCTGTGGTGTTTCCAGCTGCTGAAAACTGATATGGATAAATTTCATAGAATACAAACTGTAATTGAAAGATAGATTTTTGTGGTCCATGCTGGTTGCGTCCCAAGGTGAGTATTCTCAAAGTTCCAACACATGTCCCCCAGGTGGTGCGAAGTGAGCAACCCAAAATAATACTTGCCGTTCGTCCGTAGGTACTGCCACACCTGGTAGTCTGCCGCCAAGCAGCGGTGCGCTCGCATTGCTGTATTCCGGTGAAAGGGTATGGGTGGCGGTAAAATTAAAGATGCATGAGACGTTACATAGCTGCATAAGAGTGATGGGTGAATGAAAATGCGGCTTGAGACTTCTCATACTTTGGTAGGGACGGACCGGAGTCGTATCGCTATTGTTTATGGGAGTTGTTAGGGCGGATGTTGTTTAAAGAACATCAGGTAGGTTGTATAGCTCGGCTTATCAACTTAGGGACATAAATAAATTAAACAAAATTTTGCACTACATAATTATGACGATTTTATCTACTTCTAATTGCCAAAATGATATTAATTAATTTAAATTATTAATTAATTTAAATCATAATATCTTAGAGTCAACAATCTTGAAAAAATTAATGATAACAACGGGAACTGATTGCAAAACTCTTTAAAAAATTATCAACCCATATTATTTCCATCATTCAAAACTTTTTATCATCACATTTTATTCACAATTAATTTAGAAATTGTTATAATTTGTTACCATTGTTATGACTTGAACACCTAATTGGATTTGATTTGTTGTATCGTTACCCCTCGGATTAGTTTAGTAGTTTTTACTTTATATCATGTCACCGTGAAAACTAATTAGCCATTTTTAAAATTCAATTAAATCTGTAAACATGGCTGGTTCTAACTCCTTATGATTAGCTGGCAACAGATTCATCTCTAAGCACGAATGAGATTTCTTGTTTGAGTGGTTTCCTTTGCAATTTAAATAACGTAGATATTTCTTTATGCAGCACAATGTTTTCAGGATAATCGGAATAAAGAACGCTTTTCTAGTTTGTGTTTTGTTGTTTGCGTCCTTGAATGTCTTTAAAGTACAATTTGTAAGCTGAAACTTAATTTATAAGTATAGCTAGAAACATTTTTCTTTTCACCGAATATCTCATCACTTAGTGACTTTCGACATTATGATGGTCACAGATTTCGTGTCTTATGTGATACTTACTCGTAAGTATGAACTACAAAGGCTATTTTTGTAGCCTTGGAAGTAATGGAATTTAAAGTCAAAGTCAAAATTTGCTTCCGTTGAATTCATAAATAATAACTTGGTCACATTTTAGATCACTTACTCTTTCTTAGACGTGAAGAAATTCTGAGAAAAGATTTCACAATGATTGTATTTATAGAATACATTAATTCCATTGAATAAAATCACCAAACTTCTCTGACCAAGCTATTTACCAACACTATTTTTAGAATTTCCATACAACTGAAAAGACTACTTTCGACATTTCGTTTGTGCCTGTCATCAAAGTAAGGAAAAACTCAGTTGCCTATGCCATAGCACTGGTAAGATAAATATAGAAATAAAATAAAAAAGTCTGCCTTAGTCTTAAATCTCAAAACCATATTCAAAATATTCTCACATCTTACTTTCATGCGAAGCGAAAATCCACAGTTTGGTTGATAATACGAAACGCGGGTGTCTTCCGTTCGGCTTCCCACATCCTCTGCGAGTTAGATATTTTGGCTAAAGTCTCCTAGAGGCAGTGGCCGGATGCGTCAACCACTAACTACGAGTACCTCACGCTAGCTTATGGTTAATCCTGAGAGATAATGTAGTTATACGCAGCAGTAGTTTCAGATAAGTTTAAGCCTTTGGGAATCACTAATATATGCTTCAGTATTTGTGAGCTTGATAGTAGATACGTGTAGAATGGGTTGGTTGAACTGTAACTTTGCTTACAATGTTGAGTTATATGTATCTCTAGAACCAATAAATAAAAGTTAAAAAATCAGTCTAACAGCTGAATGTTTCAAGCTTTAAGAGCTGCTTTTATATTTTGTGAACACTTATTTCGAACACAAATTAATTGAAAATACAAATTAATCGTTTGAAATTGACTGTCTGTGTTAATTCAAACTTAAATCCTACAACTTTCACTTCCTATATTGATATTTATAATTAAAAAAAAAATGAATTACTAAGAAAACATCCTTAATTTAATTATATGTATTTTATATATCTTTAAAATAGGTATTGTTAAATGAAAAATCTTTTTTTTTTCAGAGTATAAATACCAATATAGTGAATGTGGTAGGAAGTTTGTTAACAGAGACAGTCGATACTGAGCCATTAGTTGAATTTTATTTTATGACGTATGAACAATTATTTCATTATCAATTAAGTCTTAAGTTACTTGAAACTTAAGCATGGAAAAGTTTCAAAATTGGTTGAACAATTGGGTAAGGAAGAATTTTTTTTCTGGTAATCATAGCAAAAAATGTGAAAGTATGAATATGGGATACATTCATTCATACTTTCATTTCTTGTCCCCGAAGGTTTAGGGAGAACCTTAGTTTATTTTTGTATAGATATTAGTATACAAGTATAGTAGAAGTAGGTGGAGAGCAGACGTTAATTTCAGTAGTGGGAGAGGCTTGCAATAAAGGAAATAAGGTTTGTAGTTTGTTTCTACGACAAGGATTACATAAGTTAAACATTAGTTGAAACCTTTATACCGCAATGCAATTACTTCAGAGCATTCACTTATAAAGCTATCTTACATTTTTCTAACTAAACTTTGTCGTACAGAAGACAAAAGGCAATATTCCCGAGAATTTCTCAACGCAATAAAACTGCTCACGCCCGCCTTTCAAACGGATGAATGTTTTACGAAATTGCCAGCGACATGAGATCTTTCTTTGATATGGTAATCCATTCTTACCCTTGGGAATAATCGATTATTAAATGGACAAAAATCGGTGGCTCAGTGAGATCTCCCGAATATCGAATGTAAGAATCTTAAGCGGATTCCTTTATGATATAAAAGGTCGATTGTTCCGTTGATCCGCCCTCGTTGAACATGGAATAATTTTTGATGGTTGCTGACCTCTAGAAATATGTTCAGACTTTTTGCGGTGGATGCTCTTTCAGAAGGATTTATTTTTATTGAATAACAAAATGTCGTACTTATATTATAAATGCGTAAGCTTGTCGGTATATTTCTTATTCCTTCACGCCTCAAAAGCTGAACGGATTTGTATAAAATCAATATGAATAACACATTATATAACAACACAATAACGCATAACACAAAAAGTGAAGTATTCCCGTAGGATGGCCAATCGCGGGTAACACCGCGGGCGCAGCTTTTTTTTTTTCATAAGAGTATATTCTTATGAGTATATTCGTACTTCTTATAACATATATTTGAAAAGAATTTGATTACGATCAATTTTTTCCTGTGATAACCGTACCTTGAAAAGGACAGTAGTACTAGGTACCTTCACAGTAGATGTACACACATATGTACCTGCTTTTGTGTTCACGTAACATAGAATCGACTTGTATTTATAGAAAAACGATACTTATAGTAAAGCAATGTATATAAATTTTAAAAGCTGTTCTTGACCATTTCCACTTTCTTAAGATAAAAAAAGAGGATTTTCTATCTATGTAGATATGTATCTAACGTGATTTCTTCACCAATTGTAAACCAACTTGGATGATTTTTTATTTGATTGGTTGTATTTCTAATGTCATAGCGTTAAATAAGTTATGAAAGTATTGAAGTCGTTGTTTTTTTGATTTTTAATTAAATCAGTCCATTATAATTATCCTTGTTTCAGCAAATAGCCGCTTATCATGATTTTCACTTTTATCAATTTTTTTGTAAGACATTTATGGTAATTATCTGTGTATCCATAACAGGTCGTTTCTTCAGCTATAAAAAATAAATGACTTTCTACAAGGAAATAAGCTTACACGACGTAAACAAAACTCTCATTGCGAGACGTAAAAACAAAGAATGTTTGAATATCTTCAAAGAAAAGTTCCTTAGATAAGATGAAGTCAGCTCAATAAGGCTTAGAATAAATAATTTAAGTGCCACGTCGGGAAACAAACAGGCCTTTAATTTCCTTTGCAAATTGAAGAAAATAAGCGTTGAGATGTTCCTTTAGATATTTTTTTGCGCTGTATGGAATGTCTTAAATACATTTTATGTATTTAAGACATTCCATTTCAGCAAACGGGGAAAATTATTTTCCGTTACAACACTGTTTTTTTAACAATGGTATAATATATCAAAGAACATCTTATCTTTTATAATGAATTCGATCACGAGACGAGAACTCGCTGGTGAACAAAAGACTAAAAATTGAATCTCCAATTTAATTGTTAGGTGTTTTCTTTTCACAGAAACTGATACGGTATGCGAGGCAGGTCACAGGTACTTGAGACAAGCAGTCAGATCGTATCACAGGGCGAGGATGACGAATAACTTTTTGCAAAAAAGGCCCGAAAGACGTCTGAAGTACGTTTTCGAGCCAACAGCCAAAAAATGCATAAAACGACGGTTTAACGCCATCATTTTAATGATGGCGGGTATGGAATAGACTGCCATATTTTTTATTTTTTGTTGCAATCTCTTTAGGTTTTTACGATGTGTGAGTTGGGGCGTTGAACTTTGCCCTGATACTTGGAGATATAAGAGAAATTGTTTTTTAGAGAGACTATACACAGTGGTGTGAAAGTAGCAGATAAATTATTTTATTATAAATTTACCAACTGCAACTTCGTAAAATATGTGGTAACACTGCCTGCGAAGCGAGGGGCCCTAGTTTGAGGGCCTAGGGCCTAGGGGCCGCGGCAAACTTTGTGTGATGAGCATGACGTATTTTCTCGGGTCTTAGTTGTCTGTGCTGTGGCTTCTGTGTAACAGGCATGGAGGATGAATGTTTAATCGATCATTTTTTGCTTGTCGTAAGACGTATATGTGATCGACAAACTTCATCTTTCGTTATTGATACGTCAACGTTGCTAAGGAAATTATATATTTTTTAAATTAAAACTCCAGTTTGTAATTTAACTCTCGAACAATCCCTTTATTAGAGCTTCAGTAAAGTGTAAATTGGAATTGCTTTTCAAAGTTGAAGAGTTTAATACAATTAATGATTATAAATTTTAAAGTAACAAAATAACGAAACAAGATGATAAAAGTTGTTAATCAATTCTTTGACTATGAGAAGAGCGTATTAAAGCCGATGTCCGAAGTAAAATTTTTGCACCTTTTGTAAGAAATTTTCGGCCAACAGAAACTTGATAAATTAATGGTCTGTATTTATAAGTTACAAACAGTCTATTGCTGCCTTTTTTTTTGTTACTGATTTGACAGTTTGGGCCATCACTCTGATATCAATTTGCGGTAACTAGATTAAGAGCTATAATGCTTATATTTATTGAAAATAACTTACAAAAATTGTAAAAATTGGCCTGTGCCGTTTGAATAGAATTGACGGCTCCGTAGCTAGCAGCACTGCCTACGATGTGACGAATCCCGGTTTGGACCCCGGCTGGGACGAAGTTTGTGTGAAGTATGCGACAAAGAGAAATAAAATGCAAGGATACGAGTACGTGTAACTGTTATTTCAATTCTGATAGAAGCGATAGTCAACGTATACCAATAACTATTGCCAATATAATGTTATCTCTAAATCTAGGTTATGTCGAAAAATCTTCGTTTGTTTAAATCATGTCATTAATGCTAATATTTATTTATTTATTTCACGTATCTCAGAAACGGCTCTAACGATTGGGATGAAATTTGGGTTTAGATAGGATTTTGCTATTTAAGTTTACCTGTTTAATTTTACTGTACCAGCCTCTAATGTTCCCATTGCAGGGACACCGGCCTACTCTCGATAACTACCAACTAACTGATTGCACACAGAGTTAATTTGAGAACAAGTGCCGAGATCGACTGGTTCCACTGCCCAGTTGTATTAGATCCACCTTCTGCGCTTAAGATAGTGGATTCGCTTCCCACCCAGAATCAGCACTTGTGTGAGGAACATACATATTTGTTCTGTGTCTTAGTTATGTATTCTATAAAAACATATTTATGCCATATAAGCGCTATATAAGTATTAGCAGTTATCTAGTTCCCTTAGTACAAGCTATGCTTAGTTTGGGGTTGGATAGCGCTATGTGAATCGTCCATGAATATTTATTTTACTTATTTTTTAGTTTTCATAAGTATTTGAATGCTTAAAACTACAGAGAACATGCCAAGTTAGTTCAGCCAACAGTGTGGAACTTGCAAACTTCCACTCAAATATTTCACCTCATATGAAAATCTTTTGGAATGTTGGACGCTCGAGCACGTAAACTATGCTCTCTACGTAAACTTTTATACGTTTCGAATCCAATCACATGCAGTTTGGCGTAGTATGGGTGCGTTTCTGAGGACCAGGGCTGTCTTCGTAAAGCTGTAGAATAAAAAAAAAACTTTTATACACTCATATACCACACAGCTGGCATAGACACACAAGACAAACATCCAAGACCCGAGAACAAACATTACACTCATCAGAAAAATCGGGAAAAAACTCGGGACCCCTCAGAATGTTATATAGTTACCGTAAACAAAAACTCAGTCTTTCCATACCAAAGTATGAAAAGCCCCATGTCGCATTACGATGCACTCGCTACTCTGAGACAGGGATGTTACGCTTCAGTTGTGTGTTATTTCACCGGATTCCAATGGTACGTGACCATTGGAAAACAACAACGCGTGTATTCGCGTTGCTGTTTTCCGATGGAATGGCGGCTGTTTGACGCTTGACTGCCCTGTGTGTTACTAGGTGTGGAGGCGGTAGTTCTTTGGCGATGAACGGCTGCAATACTTGGAAGTGTCTTTAAAAAAATATGTTAGTATTTATAATGCATAAGAAAGTAATTGGTCTAAATAAATTAATAAAAAGAACTGTACATTTTTCCGGGATAAAAAGCTAATGTGCCATTCCAGACTATAATCTATTTCTGTGTCAAATTTCATCTAGATCCCGTTTAGTCGTTCTGGCGTGATTAAGTGACAAACATCCATCCAAACTTTCTCATTTATAATACTGGTAGTAGTGGATAACGTAATTCAAATGAAATTGTGGGTCAAACCACATTGTATAAACATCAGCAATACAACAAGCATTTGGACAAGAATATTTACATTGTGAAAATAAGATATTTTGGTTCAATTCCGTTCCAGTTCTCTGAGGCGCATTTGTTTCACAGATGTCAACCCTATTCCAACTCTTGGCTGAAACGCCCTGAATGCCAGCACTCGTCGATTCCCTCTGCGGGTAACAGAATTTCCGATCAGACAGCACGTTTCTTCTGATGCTTCGTCAGTGTTTGTTTATTTTGTCCCCGTGTGCACCTAAGGGCAACTTATTTCGCTGTTTCAATATACGCTTTTGATGTTCAAATCTGAACGAAATTTTCTTTTACTTACAAGTTTTGGATAACGTAAGGTAGAATAAGATGGATGTTATTGTGTTTTAGATAAAGCCTGCAGACTTCCTCTTTCCTTCAGACCTTCGACTAGGCCATATCGCTAGTCAAAGTTATTGTGGATACCTCGTAGGGAGGCAAAACACGTGTCGATACTATTGTTGATTATTTCCAAATTTATTAGAAGTTAGAGGAGTTATACTAAATATAATCCCTATTCAGAACATTGCCAGTTATAATAAAATGCCATAAAAACGATCTGGCTGAATTTAAAAGTAGCGTGTGATCCATTTCCTTCATAAGGCCCATCTAAGTTTAAACTGTGATTAGACTGAGGCGGTCTTCCTGAATCGCTTCAAGCTAGAACGCATTACAATAGCGTGCTCCTAGTTCGGTGTAACGTGTTAATTAAACTTACCGGAGGGTAGTCGACGAAAATTGCTCAATCAAACACTGTAGGCTAGGTCAAGCGTGCTTCGCCTCATAACTACATAATAACTGGTCACAGGGCTATTAGCTTTTCAGTACTTGAATATTTATGGCTTCTGATAAGGATAATTGTCGATCGTTAGTAATATTGGCAATTTTTGAAATTGAGTCGTGCTGGCGTGCTTAACTTATAATGTCTCTAATAACTCAATACCTATGTGAAGTTATTTTTCGGAATGTGAACGGGATTTTCAGAAAATTTCAGCACAACACAACATTTATACCCCTGTATCGCAGATAGCATGGACAAACAGAAACACAAGACAAACACCCAAGACCTGAGAACAAACTTCATGCTCACCACACAAAGTGTGACCCAGCCGGGAATCGAACTCGGAACCCTCGTTTCGAAGAGCTACTACCATTTAAGCCACTGTTTGTAGGAAACCAAATTTCTGATTACGTATCAAAAATTAAACATTATAAAATTATCCATACACAAAATTATCAAAATTACACAAATGAAAATTATAGGTATTGATAATTTTCTTAAATTTCCGAATTTAATGATTCGGCTATCGCACTATCACTCTAATATTATGAAGGTGAAAGGTTGTATGTAATTTATGTTTGTTACTCCTTCACGCCTAAACAGCAGAACGGATTTGGATGAATTTTGTTATGAAGGTAGCTCATACTCTGGATTAACACGTACTCTACTTTCAATCTTCATTTTTATTGTGGAGTATTCCCGTGGTATGACCGACCGCGGGTAATATCGCGGGGCGCAGCTATTTGAAGGATAATTTATGTTTCATCAGAAGTACCAAATACTAAATTTAGTACTTAATCTAGCGCTATTATAAAATCAACATTGTGTGGGATGCCCCGGCTGAAGTTGTTTCAGCTGGTTTCTTCTCTAATATTATGAGCTTTGCAAAGTTTATTTAGTCTCATTTACCTCGAGGCATTGCGAGGTACATTACTATAGCCCATTACGGCAATAGCTAGTTCACTCCATAATTATTAAGTTATCCGCGTGGTATAACCATGCGTACTTATCTTGCATGTTTTTCCTTCATCGTAACATATAGTGAACATTCTCTTTATATAAATAAGAACGATAATACATGCCCCTTTAGTCCAAGTCTTTTAATACGGCTCAGGACTTCCCTCACCAAAGCATGAAAAGACGAAAGTAAAAGCTATGGTGCCATAGACACACCGATACCAGAGACACACAGATACTCACCACAAACTTATAAGCCTCTTTTCATCGGGGTTTAAAAAACTAATCTTTCACACTACGTTCCACAATAACGTCGTCACAGTCAGAAGCAAGTTCAGTAATAAGATATACCGTGCACAATTACCCAACTTTTTCAGGACGTGACGCAAGAATCAGCCAACTTATGGACGTGTTCCGCATAGCTTACGATTCGTTATTTCTTCCTTTTTTACCCAACTCAGCCGCAGTATATGAAGTAGTTACTACGCCTTAACCTTCATTAAGGTATGGCCAACGTTTGAGGATTGTTAAGGGCTTTTGCTGACTTTGGCTTCTTGTTTCTCCAATTTTGTGCTGGCTTGCGTAACGATGCTGGGATTTAAAATACATTAATAATAATTGGGAAGTTATTTTCACTGTCACCATATTGTCACCAGTTGTATTGTCTACTTAGTTACTGGTCTGAATGTGGTTGCCGGTGTAGTTACAGGCACATGATACATTCCACCTTCAAGTTTCAAAATTACGAGTAGACTCAGCATATTTTTCACATACTAATTACATAGCACGTATGGACCGCAATCTCGCTTAGATAATTCTATAACATATATTAGATGTAGTATTGTATAAGCTGCTTGGTTTGGTATTGTCAAAATGAGTAATGTCATTTCTATGGCGAGAACTTTTTTTTTAAAGAGAATGTCGGCCGTGATATTTTTTGCTGACGAACAACTAAAGCTGTTATGTCTGCTTGTAATGTTAAAATAACACCTTTTTACTAAATGCATTTGAAAGTATACACGGAACTCATAACAACTGTCCATTTATTCCGGATATTCTCCGAAACAACGACCTATTTTGATGGGACTTTCACTGACAGCTGATGTTATAAGGAGTAACTTTAGGTAATTTTATTTTAGAAAAAGCAGTGAGTATTAGGGTATCCTCAAATATCCGAGTGGCCGAAATTTTAAATTATATATTATATATATATATATGTAAATATATACATGAAATCAGGCAAACTTGCTAATACCTAGCAATTTTTGTAAAAACTTTTTTTAGTTCTACGGTCTTTATTTTCCAACCATAACATTTTGGACCGAATGGCATTTGAACTGAGCGCGTCTGAGCTTCAGAAGGCACGTTAAACTGGCGTCCCAGCTACAATGGTATATAAGCAATGAAGAACTTTGGGCGGCTTAGAAACTGAAACTAGAGTTGGCCACTTACAGTCATGACAAAAAGTATCTTCCGACATATCAGAAATAAGTCTGCGACTTTCAAATATTTAAAGATTGTGTTATTTATTTGTAACCTTTGTGCTAGTCATGGAGAAATTTATCAAGTTGAATAACAAGTTTCTGATGCTATGTTGCAGAGATAATTAGCATTTCCATCAATGTGGCAATGCAGCCAGCATTTTAGTCACGTTGCCGTGTAGTATTTAGAGTTCTAAATATTTTTATTACAATATATCATTTATCTTAGTAAATAGTATTCACGGTTCTTACGGTTCTTAGTTCTTGTTGTGCCTGATAATAAATATATTATTTCACACTTATAATTATTGTTCTTATTTGCGAGTGATTCACATTTCCTTTGTCATCAAATAAACAACGATCACCGAAACAGAGCAAACGAACGCTGTTCTGTACGTGCAAATCGGATTTGTCTAATTTATTGCTGTCTTTGCCGGAGAAATGGATCGTGGAACAATTCCATATAGAACAATAATATTTAGCTAATATTCATTAGTTTTTGTTCAGGGTAAACAACAAGGTTAGTGTAATGGTGTTTATTGGCCTAGGATATCACTTACATTACAGCTTTGATAGGCAGCGTTTGCGAGCGATTGCCGGAAGACACACTACGCATTATTTCTGGTGATTTGATTACTGTTTCAATCCAACGATGTTTCTGAACGTAGCTACTGCATTATTGTGTGCCCACCATAACCGCAATTAACTCCCTCTGAGATACGAAAATAGAAAATCTCATTGAATACGGCCTTTGGAAAAATATACTATGGATTCAAATTTGTTTGCCTTTTGCTGGACAAATATATAATAATATTATAGCATTACTGACTAGTCAAAGTAAAAATAATTTATTTCAATTGAATTCTTAAAAAAATACTTGGAAACGTCACTTTCCTCGTCGTGATCCATGGGGAAGAATCAGCAAGAAGCCCCTGATGGAAGGATTACTTTCTTTTAGCGACCATAATCCTGTTCACAAACAATTAAATGTTTCATAAGTCTACGTATACCTATATCTTGTTTATCAATATTGAAATGATATTACAAGTTATTTTGCGTGTAATGGAACAGAGCGAGCCATCTCTCAATATGCAATATTGTAATAGAGGTTATGAATTTTTAAGTATTGTATATTGTTATCAATAACATGTCATCAATATTTATAGGAAATATCCGGAAACAGGATTCATATGCTATCCTGGGACAGGTTTCTGGATTTTGGACGATGACACCTTCAATAGTTCACAAATTGCTGGTTACAGCTACAGGTGGGATATTGGCACCCTTCCATTTTTTTATATACATGGTATACATTTCCGTATGCAAAGATGTTTTTTTTTATATTGTAATTGTCCGCCGAGCTGGTGATGATGATATATACGAGTAATAAAAACAAATAAAAGAATATGACACAAAGGAAAAAATGTTTGCCGCCGTTAGACGTTTTGAAAACGGCTTTAAAAGCGATTAATGCGCTTGAACTTCTATTGGCGGCGAAATATCTAAAGCCCGCGCATGCTCCAAATTTTGACAAGATGTGCGTCACTGTCATGATGGAAGAAAATTTTAAAATCGATTAATATGGCATGTCACTGAATATTTACATAACGATGTAAATATCATTACATCGTTATGTAAATATTCAGTGACATGCTATATTACTATGATAATATTTTAAATAATAAAAGTTACCATAAAGGGTTTCGCGCGGCCAAAGTCAAAGTCAAAGTCAAAGTCAAATTCATTTATTCCTTTAGATCTCAAGTATCATTTGGACACGTCAAATTTTACACATGCATGTACACATATTCGTGAGCATATAACGTGTCACAGGAACTCCCAGGCACATTACATGCACACAGATATGTCAAATTACAGTCAGTTTTCATGTTTAAGCTTATCTTATTTGTTAAGTTTACGTCTGTTCCAACCCTAACCGACCAACCCGAGGGGAAGAAACAGACAAGAAACCCCTCGGCCTGGAGCGCTATTTCGGTCTGTCTGCTCGTAGACGTATTCAATTATTTATTCTTTGTAAATAAGCAAATTAATATGAATTCACTTATGATTATGTGCAGGCCGCGAATTAAATCGCTGTTTTACCTATGTGTGGTGTGGCCGTAACTGCGGTTGCAACCATTAGACCATTTTTCGATCAAAAACTGACTTGTGCTTGACTTATCATTATTTGAATTTGATTAAAAGAACGCTTTTGTAAGTCAGAGCTTTAACTTTTTATAAAACTGCGATTGCATTTAAAATTCAGAGAGTCCCTCATTTTTATTTATCATCCTTTCTATTGTGTTCTATCTCTTTGTTGGTAGTATCTCGCTTACTTGGCTCCAACACCTTACTGTTGCAGACTGCGATGTATTTAAGTCTGCGTTTCCTGTATTTGATAATGGGAAGTGTTACAGTTCTGTTTTCCGAGTAAAATGTACAGTTAGCAGTAGATAAATAAGCTTCAGAATCCTACTAATATGATAAACGCGAATTTTTGGGTATATGGATGGATGTTTGTTACTCAATCACGCCAGAACGGCTGAACGGACCTGGATGAAATTTGACACAGAGATAGATTATAGTCTGGAATAGCACATAGGTAGAAAGTCCAACCACGGGTAACACCGCGGGGCGCAGCTAGACAATAAGATAATTGTTCAATGAAACAAATTATTTATATTTTTGGGTGGATGCAAAGGATCTCCAAAAATATTAAACTAGCTGCGCCCCGCGGAATAATCCACAGTTTTCCAGGATCAAAAACCAGGATACAAGCTATCATCCTCCAAAACTTCATCTAAATCCAAGATCAAGCGTGAAGCGTGAAGGAGTTACAAACATAATCACATCGATTTTCACCTTTATATTATAATATAATTGTGATGTGATTAGAAACTGTTTAATAGTTTCTGATCGGTGTTTCATTTTGAATTAGTTAAAGTTGGATTGTAATTAGCTTTCTGATTTGTGAGTTCAATCAGCTCATAATTATGATCTTCGATTAAATGCGAATAAAAGCTTTCAATATCTACGTTCATAAGAAATTTAATACAAAGCTGCTGAAATATTCCACGGATACATCTTTTCTATTCGCTGTGACAACAATGCTGAATGGACTAAGAATGGGTACACTAGAACCTCGTTGCCAGGAACGACGGAGGCTAAACAGTATTATTTCCTTAGACCCTCATTTTTCCCGGAAATCTCGAGTTCGTTCTTGTGACAAGGGCTTAGTTTTAATAAAAAAGCAAAGTGGAATATATTTTATTTACCCTTCAACAATGTATCAAGGGAAGACAGGGGTGCAAAAGGGCTGCGAAATGAAAATGAACGTTGAACGATCGTTAGACCCTCTCGTTGTGACTTGACACATTGAGGTAACTCAAGTAGGTAGGTAACTGGTAAATAGTATTCATAGTCCCACTAATCTTATTAACATTATGATCCCGAATGTACCTTAATCTGTTTACACGGACTGATGTTTGCATCTTCATTGCAATTAAATTACTTTTGGCTTTATTTTCAAAACATAAATGATGTAGAATAGCACATTGGCATCTTCAAGTTTTGCTAAAGCGCATGTACAGCCGCAGGGTATAGCAAGTTAAATAATCAAATTAGACATAAAGGCAAGAAGGAAAATAATTTGAAGTTAAACTTCAAATACTTACTCTTATATCTTCAGTAACCCCAAAGTAATTGCGGGAAGGAGCAAAGTTTCCGTTATTGTTTTGTTAATTAGTTTTATACACAGTAAAGCTAATTGAAATAAGTGCCTGATTAAAAACTGTACACTAATAACAAAGATGAAATTTTCCGAACTCTAAGAACGAACGAACGTCTATGGTTTTATGGCCGTAATTTCACAATTTCCGACTTTGCCGCTATCGACCGTCTATGAGCTTTCATTCTCCTGTAACAGTGGGCAATTTCTGTGCAAATGTCTCAATTAACAGCGAAAATCGTGATAAAGGCGACAGAGAATAAATTGCCACCAATTTTGTACCTAACGATAATTCACTGGGTGAACTGAAATCGCGCCAGTCAGTCCCATTATTAAAGTCTATTAGAGAATAATCGGTGTTCAATGATTACCAGTATTTACTGGTAGAGAAAAAGCTGAAACAATATAAATCATTCTCTAAGATATTATATATACCAAATTCCTGGCCTTCTATCTACATCAGTATCTCATAGATACAAAAGATTAATTATGCAAGATAATATGAAGAAATACCATTAACACTGCGACCACCTAGAAACCAAAATTGTTTGTTTTAGAGAAACCTTTATATCGGCTATTAAGTTCTGGCCAGGTAGTTATGATAAAACTGAAACTAATTGACATAACTGTGTAAGAAATAGATACCACAAATTCTTTTAATACTTAGCTTAACAGAATTAATTTTTAATTATGAGCCACGGTAAAATAATTTCCTTTGCGGTCTTAAGCATGAAATTAACGAAAGGAAAATAGTAAATTGCAAGTAGCTTTTCTCCATTCTTCTCAACTTTTAAAGCTTTTGTATTTTGAAACAAAACAGTTTTATAATTTTATTTTGTATCAAACTGTTTGCTTGTTTGCAGTTTAGCTCAGAACTGTGGCCATTTCTCAAAACAATAGTATTTATGGAGTTCTACGGAGGTTTATTTACAGGAAACTCTTTCTAATTCTATGAAAAATCTTTAACTGGTCTTACTACTTGCTTCGTAGTAGCTGCCTCTATTTCCACCATATGTGTGATAAACATAGATGTATGTTCTGCATCTGAGAGTTAAGTGAATCTTTTTACAAAAAAAGAATTGTTTACTAATCTATTAGTAATCCTGATTCGTATTGCTGCTACTTATGAGTGGCGGTAAACTATTAAAATCAAGGTCATATCGTTCCATTCTTATCTTGTCACCTTTTTTTTTGTAAATTAACAACAGTATTTTTCTAACATCAATTAAGATATTACCTACATGCTAGTTTATTTGTATTATGGTGTATGTAGCCGGATGGAAAACCAATACAAAATAAATCTTTGATATATTACATTTTCATAAGGTTGTTGAAGCTGAAAAAGATCAAAAACTAAATTAAAAAAATAAACTCTCACGGCTTATCATTTTCCTCCCATCTTGTAGGTAAGTTTAGATAAAACGAAACCACGCAGAACATTGCGTCTCGCCAAGAGAATTTTATCTCTATCATGGTGATTTCCCTGACTTTCCTTATCTGTGCCAAGCTAAATAATCCCTTTGGACAAAGGCTTGTATCTTGTTGAAGGGACATAACATGGGATAATGCCCTCAACACAACCGCTGTTTCTAAAAACAGGCGCGGGCGTAGATATTTAAATCATTACATTTCTCGGTTTAATTTTCAAGACTTGGCTATAACTATTATATATATTAAATTGATGGACAACATATTTTCTACTAGTAGCTTGCTGGTTTTATAGTCTTAACTGAAATGCACTTAAACTGTACCATCTGAAATATGACCGTTACTTAAACCAACCATTGAAATTAAAGTAATTGGATATTAATAATTAAAACCCGCCTAAAGTTATTATGGCCATTTGCGGCCAACAAGATATATATAGGACAGTTTTATTGAATCTTGAAATTGAATAATTTTCAATCTTTATTTCATTTCAAAATAAAATTACTGCTTTACACACGCAATTTTTAATCTTTCCAACCGACTTTGACAGAAGATTATTAAATCATCTGTATTTTTTGTCATCTCAGTTATACATATTGGGGGGGTCCAGTTGCTCGCGTCCGTAGGTGTGTACCCTTTGATTCCCTACACGTACCCCCTGGGTGGTGCTAAAGGAGCAACCAAAAAGTAGCAGTAGAACTTGTGCCAAGTTCGTCCGGAGAGGTACTGCCACCACATCTGGAATCTGCCGCCAAGCAGTAGTGGTTGCATTACTGTGTTCCGGTGGAAGGGTGTGGCTGCCGGTGAAATCACATGCGCATGAGACGTATCATCCCCGTCTCGGGTGATGGACGCAGCGGGATGAATGCGACTCAGTAAAGATTTGGATCTCATACTGAGTCGCACGCATTACTGTTGTCATGGGCGAGGGTCACCACTTACCATCAGGTGGGCCCTCAGCTCGTTCCGTCACTCATTCACATGGTAACAACAGGATCGCAGGGCACGATCTATAACTGAAATGGAAATACTCAACCATTGAATCAACTTTCCCCAATATTAATCTATATTAATAATCCAATATTATGAAAACACTAAAATAAACAACGTCAATTGTTAATTAGCTCACGCTTAGAGGCAACCTACCGATTGGACATGGACACGTTCAAAATTTTAATTGCACGTATAAAGTATAATGCGTAAGTAAAAAACTGAAGCATTATTAAGCAAATGTGGCAAATAATAGTAAGTTAAGATTGATTGATACTGCATACATTTCACAATGTGTTTCAAAGGGCACGTCCCTATTCTAGTCGAGAGGCCATATCGGAGGCCTTAGGGTGGCTTGATAACTTCGACACCAGAATTGACCACTCACATGAAAAGGAAGAAGAATTTCTAACCCTTTTAATGTTTAATGTGGTCTTTCGAGATCTCCTTAACTAAATTGGTAGTATATCACGTGGTAGTAATCTTATCAGGTGAAATTGTGGTCAAGGTCTATAGTTAACAAAATATTGGAGGTTCCGGTAAAGATTTATATACCAAACATAAATTCTTTTTTCAAAATTAATAGGTATTTGTTTTTGTCTACATTTTTCTTTATATTATAATTTATTTTTGTTCTATATCATTTATTTTGTATAATTATTTCTTTATATAACCCTTGGTTTCATATTAAACAGGAGCTGGATGTCGGTAAGTAAGTTTAAAAATAACTCTACTTTGTATTTATGAGAGTGTGAACTGCAATTGAGAAGAACCTGATTCGTATCGCATTGAATCAAAAAGAGCTATATCCCTGTTGTTTACACCCACCACATGCATCACTTAGGAAAACACTTTAAACTGCAGTATATCCTAAACTGCAGTATATTCTGAACAGTTCGGCGCAATCTCAAGCACCGATTCTATGTGTCGTCAAGGCGTAATGGGTGTGGACAAATGGTCTTATTTATAGTGAAATCGACACTAAAGCAGTCCTACACATCGTTTCGGCAAATATGCAGTAAATATTACACGCAATATCTGTCTGTTAAATGTGCGTTTGCATCGGCTTGATTTTGAATATCTTAGTCGCTTTTGTTCGAATAAGAGGTTTATCCGAAATCATTATATTTTCGAAATATGTATAAGGCTTGCCGAGATCTGCAAAAAAAGAAATATTCACTTGAACTGGATCGCTGAGATGAATATATTCATTTTAAATTAATTAATAAATGAATATAAGTGTAAATAAGAATTAAATGCTGTTTGTTGATAACCGCGTTACTAGTGGAAAAGCTTTGGCCTATTTAGCATTGTTTAAATGTTGATTATGGTTCGAGTTTTTAAATAGAAAAGTAAAAATTAGAGAAGGATTCCGAAATATTGTTTTTTTTTAACGTTTACACACTCATAACTTATAAGGCTAATACGTGCGCAAATACAGTTTGAAATTGTGAAATTGTGGATCAAGAAATACAGCGGTTAAATGACATAAACATAAACATGAGTAACATATTTCCAGTGTGATCCAATAAAATTAAAAACTTTTTATACTAAAAAAAAATTATCATCCAAAACTGGCCTGAAACAGTTTGCGTATTTTTCACATGATTATTTTTATAATATTCAAATAAATAATACATAAGAAATAAATAATAATACACAGAAATAAATAATACATTAATACTAAGAGTAAATAAAATGATAAAATTTTTCAAAAACTTTAGAAATTGGACCGTGTTCTGGAGCAAACTTGGCTCGGTTGCTAAATAGGCGACTTTCAGCTAGCGCGCTGTTCCTGAGCCAACTCTGAGATTAGTTGTTTTCTTGTAATTGAGAAGCTGTACGTAAATAACTGCATTTTATGATGTTTTTATACACTTTTGTTATTTTTATCTGTGACTTCACGTTCTATTACTAAAACTTTCATAAATCTACCGCAAAACTCATACAAATTAATTAAATTGAAGTGATATAAGTCAAAGTAACAGCTTTTTACTAAAAGTATATACGGTACTTATAACATTACACCATTTTAAAATGTTTGTCTGTCTGTCTGCCTTTTTGTTTGTTCTAACGGCTGGACCGATTTTTACGGACTTTCACTGGTTATATGTGGTTACTTTTATGTGAGTAATTTGGGCTCTGCGCAAAAAATCTCAAGTTCCACGCGGAAAAACTAGTTCTAAATGTAGGGGACTTCCTACATTAATTAATAATTAAATACACACATCATCATTTATTATAATATTTACATTCACACTACACTATTATTGTATACACTATTTACATACACATTTTCTATATTTACACAAGACTTATAATATACATTAATATAACTTACACACCTTTATCTGCACAAGCTAAGTCGGGCGAAACCTGTAGTATGCAGCGATCCCTAGTTCCGAGCGCGACATACGTATAGCTAGCTGCGCACACGCAGAGCCGCTTGGAATGCGGCTCGCCGCGTCACCGGCCGCCAGTCGAGATCCTACCATCCGACGCACTCCCGTGTCGCTCGCTTGCGCCTCCGCTTATAATCGCGTATTTATTTGTTCGCATTATTTGTTTCCCTTCGCTTTATTTCTCTATTATAAAACTGTATACTCTTTCGCTGTACTCATCCTTCAAACCTTTTGTATAACTGTGCTTGTGTTTACTTCGAACTTCATATTGTGTTGAGTGTTTTAATATACAAAGTTTACAAACAAACTTCTGTGAGCTGACTGTTATTTATCTAACACCTACCAACAGGACTACAGGTACTCCACTAAAACAGTACCATAACTGGTGACCTCCGACTTACACGCAGCATAAATATTAAAAACAATATATATAAAAAATGAGCAGTGACAGCGGAAGTGACACGACAAATTCACAAGTGAATACACGACCACGTCGTGTCAAGATGGCAGAGCACGTTTCGAACCAGGCAGACCCACCGCCAGCTTCGGTTCAACAAGTAAAAATTCCTCCGTTTTGGCCAGAGAAGCCCGCAATTTGGTTTGCACAAGTAGAAGGTCAGTTCGTTATTTACAAAATAACTGATAACGCAACCAAATTTTACCATATTCTCGGTAATTTGGATAGGCAATACGCCGCAGAAGTTGAGGATATTCTTGTTGGCCCACCTGATTATGATCGACTTAAAGCCGAATTAATTAAGAGATTGTCGGTCTCCAGGGAAAATAAAGTCAAACAGTTGCTGATGCACGAAGAACTAGGATGCCGCAAACCTTCACAATTTCTCCGACACCTTCAACACTTGGCAGGACCGCAAGTACCCGAGGACTTCGTCAAAACTATATGGACCAGCCGGTTACCCACGGCTATGCAGCCTATTGTTGCCTCCCAGCCTTCACTAGGTTTGGATGCACTAGCAGAACTCGCCGACCGGATAAACGACATTGCGACCCCTACACATCAAGTTGCCGCCACCTCAATCTCATCACCTGTCGAAGAGTTAACCCGTCAAGTTGCCGAACTGACCAAACAAGTTAGCGCCCTTACTGCCCAGGTTAACAATAGATCACGCCCACAAGAACGAGGACAAGCAAGAAACCGCAGCCGTTCATCATCACGCAGATCTTATTCTCGCTATCGTCAATTTCCAGTGTGCTGGTACCATTCCAATTACGGCACACAAGCTCGAAGATGTAACGAACCTTGTGACTTTAAGGCGGGAAATGCCTCGGGCAGTCAGTAATGACGACCAATGATTGCCAGAGCTCTACCCCGGGTCGTCTATTCATTACCGATCGCGAGACTAAGGAGCAGTTTTTAGTGGACACTGGTAGTGATATATGTGTTTACCCTGCGTCAAAATTAGGAGCACGCCGTGCTCGCAATAAGACATCTTTTCAGTTGAGCGCTGCTAATGGTAGTACTATCAATACATATGGTTACGTAACACTCAATCTGAATTTAGGGTTACGCCGTGCCTTCCCCTGGCGATTCGTCATTGCTGATGTAACAAAACCTATAATAGGAGTAGATTTTCTCTCGCATTACCATTTAATAGTGGACATCGGCAACCAGAAACTTGTTGATAGCGTAACCAATATTAGCACGGTAGCTACCATTGTTACTTCTGATCGTTTAGTTTTAAGTGTCAGGGTCTCCACTGGCGGTAAAGATGATATATACTATAACATATTGTCAAAGTTTCCAGAAATAACTAAACCAGCTGGTACTCCAGGAGTCGTAAAACACCAAACCATACACCACATACGCACCACACCTGGCCCTCCAGTATCGTGTTCTCCCCGCAGATTGGCTCCTAGCAAACTTAAGGCAGCTAAACAGGAGTTTGAGGCCATGATCACTATCGGGACTGCTCGCCCGTCCGATAGCCCTTGGGCATCTCCGCTTCATCTTGCGTTAAAAAAAGACAATAGCTGGCGCCCATGTGGTGATTATAGGTTATTAAACGCCAGGACTATTCCTGACAAATACCCGATTCGTCACATACACGATTTTTCTCATAGCTTGTCCGGGTGCAAAGTCTTCTCCACTATAGATTTAGTCAAAGCATTTAATCAAATCCCCGTGGCTAAAGAGGACATCCCGAAAACAGCTATTACAACCCCTTTTGGACTCTATGAATTCCAATTCATGACTTTTGGCTTGCGAAATGCTGGACAAACATTTCAGAGGTTTGTTGACGAAATGACACGTGGTTTAGACTTTGTATATCCGTATTTGGACGATTTCTTAGTCTTCTCCAAGACGGCGGAGCAGCATGAGGATCACTTGCGACAAATCTTTACCCGGATGAAAGATTATGGTGTACTGGTAAATACTGCAAAATGCGTTTTTGGCGTCCCTCAGGTCACATTCTTGGGTTATAACATTTCTGAAAAGGGTACAGAGCCTCTTCGCGAAAAAGTAGAAGCCATTTCCGAATTCCCAATTCCTAAAACTGTCCGTGAACTTAGGAGATTCCTAGGTATGATAAATTTTTACAGACGATTCATACCTGGTGCGGCTCAAATACAGGCTCCTTTAAATGCACTTCTTACCGGGTCCGTGAAAGCTTCACACCCTGTTGATTTAAGCGGGAAATCGCTCCAAGCTTTTGAAGATTGTAAAAACAGCCTCTGCACTGCAGCCCTCCTGGCACATCCAGATCCCAAAGCTAAATTAGGATTAGTCACAGATGCTTCCGATACAGCGATAGGGGCAGTCCTACAGCAATTCAAACTAGGAGCTTGGCAGCCCCTTGCATTTTTCTCACGCAAATTAAGCCCCGCTCAACAGAAATACTCTCCGTATGACCGTGAGCTTCTAGCTATTTACGAGAGTATAAAATATTTTCGCCACATGTTAGAAGCAACTCACTTTACAGTTTACACTGACCATAAGCCACTCTGCTACGCATTTCATGAACGAAAAAATAGCAGTTCGCCTCGTCAGTTTAGACATCTTGACCTCATCTCACAGTATACTACCGACATACAACATATTTCGGGCAGGGACAACGTCGTCGCCGACACACTGTCCCGCGTGGATGAATTGCAAGCACCTGTCGATCTCAATGTTTTGGCTAATTTGCAAGCCTCAGACGAAGAGCTATTAGAGTATCTGCAAGATAAAAAATCACTTCGGCTATCTAAAGTGAACATTCCCGGGTGTGCTACCAAATTGTATTGTGACATCAGCACACCTAGTCCTAGACCATTCGTTCCCAAGATTTTGCGCCAGCAGATCTTCAACTCCCTTCACTCCCTCAGCCATCCAGGAGCCAACGCCACCGCCCAGCTTGTTGCACAACGTTTCGTATGGCCACACATGCGCAAAAATTGCCGTCAGTGGTCTAAGTCTTGCTTGCAATGTCAGCGTACCAAGGTAACTCGCCACGTTTCTACTCCTTTAGGAACGCTGGATTTACCTTCGGCGCGTTTCCAGTATGTACACATAGACCTCATTGGACCCCTGCCTCACTCTGGTGATTATAGATACTGTTTAACAGCTGTCGATCGGTTCACGCGATGGCCGGAAGCAATTCCATTGACCGATATTACTGCAGAATCAGTAGCTAAAGCTTTCATTTCTGGTTGGGTATCCCGATTTGGTTGTCCCACTGATATCGTCACTGACCAGGGTAGACAGTTTGAGTCAGCGCTATTCCAACAGTTATCGAAGACTATCGGTTTCCAACATCGTAGAACAACCGCTTACCATCCTCAGTGTAACGGTTTAGTCGAACGTTTTCACCGCCAACTAAAGGCAGCTATAACTTGCCACGCAAATCCAGACTGGACGGAAACATTGCCACTTGTCCTTCTTGGTATTAGGAGTGCTTTCAAAGAGGATCTTCAGGCGTCGTCAGCTGATTTGGTCTACGGCGAGCCCCTCCGGCTTCCCGGCGAGTTTTTCAGAAGTTTCCCTTCTTACACTACAGACATCACAGATTTTACAGCCCGTTTAAAGGATTTTGCTGAAAAACTTCGACCCGTACCAACCCAACACCACTGTACGAATAAAGTTTTTGTATACAAAGACCTCGCCACATGTAGCCATGTTTTCCTTAGAGAAGATATGCTCCGTGGTTCACTTCAACCCGCTTACACTGGGCCTCATGAAGTACTGAAAAGGGACATTAAATTTTATAATATCCGTATTAAAGGAAAAGAAGTTAAGGTCTCGGTAGACCGTCTCAAGCCAGCTTACATACTCACTGAAGATGAGACAGCTTTTCCTCACACTCATTTAGAATCTCCCCAGCCAGAAGCGGTAATACACGCTCAGAACACCAATCGGACCACACGGTCTGGCAGACGTGTCCATTTTCCTGATTTTTATAAATCATAGGCATGGACTCTGGAGGGGAGTGATGTAGGGGACTTCCTACATTAATTAATAATTAAATACACACATCATCATTTATTATAATATTTACATTCACACTACACTATTATTGTATACACTATTTACATACACATTTTCTATATTTACACAAGACTTATAATATACATTAATATAACTTACACACCTTTATCTGCACAAGCTAAGTCGGGCGAAACCTGTAGTATGCAGCGATCCCTAGTTCCGAGCGCGACATACGTATAGCTAGCTGCGCACACGCAGAGCCGCTTGGAATGCGGCTCGCCGCGTCACCGGCCGCCAGTCGAGATCCTACCATCCGACGCACTCCCGTGTCGCTCGCTTGCGCCTCCGCTTATAATCGCGTATTTATTTGTTCGCATTATTTGTTTCCCTTCGCTTTATTTCTCTATTATAAAACTGTATACTCTTTCGCTGTACTCATCCTTCAAACCTTTTGTATAACTGTGCTTGTGTTTACTTCGAACTTCATATTGTGTTGAGTGTTTTAATATACAAAGTTTACAAACAAACTTCTGTGAGCTGACTGTTATTTATCTAACACCTACCAACAGGACTACAGGTACTCCACTAAAACAGTACCATACTAAATAATATTCATGGAAGATACAAATAAAAAAATATAAACTGTGGCTTTCACTTTCCACTCCTTCAGATAAAAAAGAGGCCATTTGTATTAAAAACTAGCTACGCCCCGCGGTTTTCCGGGATCAAAAGTAACCTATCTGTTAATCCAGAATATAAGCTAACCGGGCACCAAATTTCATCCAAATCCGTTGAGAGCATGAAGGAGTAATAAACATACACACACATACATATAAACTTTCGCCCTTATAAAAATAGTATGATTAAAGTTCTATATATTATAATGATTATATAGCAGAAGAGTGCTTCTACCATGCAGAAAGAAAGAAAGAAAGAAAATATTTACTCACACAAATAATAATTTTAGGTACACAACAACGATATAACAATAATAATGAATAACCCAAAAGATCTTAAAAAAAACTACCAACTAACTAATAACTAACCTAGACATGTCATAAATTGCATAAACTAATATGGGAAGAGAATGGTCTCTGTCGACATATTTGTGGAATATGACATACATACTATACATTTATATGATTTGAATTTGAATACTCGTATGAACCAAATAATGAACAACATTTTGAGTATGATGGTCAATTTAATTTTGATAAGGTATCCTCTGCTCCAAACTACTGAAGCTTTCATCTACGTTTGTTAGAAGGACTATTCACTTATTATAGATTTGCGGCAGTAACTTTGGTACAGTAAGACGAAATGTTTCATGTTCCTACCTGTAATTGCACCCAACCAACTTCCACCCAACTTCAAACATAATTTATATCTCTATCGTGTGCTTACGTGAACGAATACAATACGATATTGTAGCTTAACAGCAGTACCTTGATTGGTAATAAAAGTACATGCAATAGCAAGGGACTTGATTTAGCTTTATTTACCTTGTGACTTTGTCGATCGTAAAACGCGCAATCTAAGACCGTGGATTTACGCAAGCGAGATTGGCTATCGTCACTTCCGGTGTAAAATATTTATTGCTATTTACCCGTATTAAGAGGAACGGGACATATAAAATCTAGGATTACGATGAAGACGTTTGTCTCAAGGGAGCAGTTTATGAATAGTAGTCATGGTCTGGTGACTGTCTATATATCTCACAAATCTGAACGCAGCGTATTTTTTACCGCCTAAATAACAAAGACTTTGCTGGCGTTGAAATAATGCCCAAAATCATTACCATCGAGAAAGATTCGTGATCATGGACGATTGATGTATAATATACTTTTGATTTAATTTCATCGCTTCGTAATTTGGTACTGATTTAGGTTAACTTTATTTGGTGTAAGAATATACAAATTTAAAAAACAATAACTTTGTCCCAGAACACATTGCTAGTAAGTTAAATGTTTAGCTTTATGAATTGTAAAAAAAAGTTTGCAATACAATTTGCATGCCGCATAAAATAAAATAAATTAACATTCATGTAAATTTCACCCAGCGCCATATAGCCCCAAACAAAGCATAGCTTTTGTACTATGAGGAACATATTACTGACACAATAGTAGTCTTTTTTATATAAATGCATACATTTATATGTATGCATTAACAGCAAGATGTGTGTTGTGTGAGATAAAACAAGCACATAAGGGTAGCCACACAAATATCTATCTTGTGTGAGAATCAAACCCACACAACCTGCAGCGCAGAAGATCAATCTTAGCTGTGAAGCAATTCGTCAGACCAAAGCAATGCGGGTACTTAGAAAAACAACGATTAATTATGTACCTGTGAAAAGTTACAACATGAAATAAAAAGGAAACTCTTTACAATCTTCTAACAACAAAATCATGAGTTACTAAGGTAGAGCTTATACACCTGACACCCATAAAGAAGTGGGGTATAATTGAAAATTGCTAATGCCAGCATTGTAAATAACACTGCAGGCCGTGTCACGACGTTTTAATGTATTATGCAGAGCATACTACGTGTTAATGGCTCACGATGAGTCCCGAACATAAATTTTGGGGGCTTTTATCCCATTTTTGTCTCGTTCTGTTGAGCAATATACTGCGGGTGTGTGTAAATATAAAAACTCATGAATACAATGAGCTATTTTTATTTGATCTCCCTCATTTATTAAGAAGATGTAGCTATAATAATATAATCGTTTATTTGTCACTTACACAAATTGTAGAAAAACATGTTGAGGTTTTGCGTAGTAAATATGTAAATGAATTGGTAACAAGGTTTTGAAACATGACGCTACTGAAATCTAAACTGAGTGAACTTGTATTTTAGGTAATAATTCTCAACGTAAGATACCTATATAAAATTTACAGAGCAAAGTTAGTTAAAGCTGGGTTTACATGGATTTTAGGAAAGGGAAAAACATAACCTGTTGACTACATTCTTACGTTTGAGTTAAAAACGACAATACAGGTAATTTTAGCAAGAAATTTAACACCAACATATTAAGCCATTTTCCGGGAAACTTAATTAATTAAAAGCCTTTTAGAGCTACCAGTAACTTACTCTATAATGGCATTAAAAAGGTAAAGTTTTTACTAAATTAATTATAAGAGGAGATATGTTTCAGCTGTATGTTTTTTTGTGTTTGGAGACATACAATATTTAGATTTGTTATAATATTTAGTGAATGTTTAACAATCATTCTTTATCCTATCATAATTTGCGAAGTCTTTGCGTTTAGTCTCTTACTTTCTACGCCAATTAGTTTGAATATCATTGTGTACCTCTTTGATGCACTGTCACAAAAACAATAACATTTTCTATTCTATACTACCTCGATTAACTATGAAATCTAGTTTCCACAGTAAATACAAGCTATGCTTAGTATGGCTAATTGACACTGAGTAAAATTCCACTAAACCGTCCGTGGTGACGATCGTTACTAAAAAATCACCCGTCTGTGACGCCTCTAGTGACCAAAAATTCTGCGCTATCATCGTTCTTGCTGCTAGATACTAGATGGCTCTGAATTAAATATCCTATCTGTTACAATTTGTGCAATGACAATGACAATTCGGAAAAAAAATATTGAAGTCACGCCGCCATTAGGTGTTTTGTTGTGAGTGTCGAAGGATTTCTGGCAAACATTTGGTTAGTCTTCTGTGATTATACGTTATTTCTAATATTGTTGTTCATCAAATTAATTGCGAAGATAACCCTTTACGTAATATTTAATATTACTACGATTCCAAATACTTTGTAATGAAAAATCTTGCTCATCGTTTGACTGATTGACATGACTGTTGTTAAAATATATAATACATAAAATCTCTTTTTATTTCAAACATAGGCTCATTATATGACCAATGCAATTTTCTTCTAAAACAAAACAAAATAATTAAATACGAAATTTTTGTTGACATCAGCAAATTTAGACTTTATTTACATGCTATTAGATTGATTTGCGTAATTTACTTTGAACTAAACTAAATTCTCCATTCTTTTAGCTTTTGGTAGGTATTTTTTATTCCTATGAAACTATATTAGTTTTCGAGTAGTAAATGTTTATGTTGTGAAGGTCACGCGAGGTCAAGGCGCCAGGGAGTCCCGGGGGGGGTCAAAACAATTGGCGCGCGGGCGGGACGGTATATTTATATTTCGTGACATTCCTTATTCATTGTTCCTAATAATTATTATAAGCTGGAGTAAAGTTTATGAGCAGAAAGTGAATCCCGCTAAAAAGACTTCGTGGAACACGTTGTATAGATTTAGACTAATCCAATAAATTGACTGGTCTGTGGAATTCCACAGCAGTTTGATTTGAAATACAGCACTAGTAACCCGTTAAAAAAAAAGAGTACTTAAACTGAACTAGGTGTTTGGTCCGGCCAACTGAATAATAAATATAGAAGAGAATGTCTTTCATCCATACAAAATTAGACTAAAATGGTTAACGTAGTCCCATATCACGCTTAAATAGCTGTCATATTATCTGTTCTGTAATCAGTAAAAATAGCACACTGAATTGAACTTTCCATAATGCACTTCATTCCTTTAGCCATCCTAAGGCTTAAACTATCATGATTTCAGAAATATTTTGCTATGATTGTACAAATACTAGCCCTATGTGTAAGTGCGTCCAAGCATCATTGTGAATGTAGAGAACGTTTCCAGTTTCACTTACAGAATTACATTTCCATTGCCTTCGGTTCGGGTGTCGATATAAAGCGCTATTCACAATGCAGTCGAACGTAAATTATTCTTTTACTGGGTAAGGTAATGCGGCAAAAGAGCCGTTGAAAACTAAAACAGTTTTATACCTAATGATTTAATAAAACATAACTTTCCTCTGCAGAATACAATAGGTCTCAAGTATATTTTATTGATTTTAAATAGGTCACCGAGGTATAGGTGCTGATGAAATATGCCTGTTCCGTTCTGTATAGACCCACCATTTTTAGAATAACTGTTGGATCACGATACGTTGTTTTTAATATAAATTTCAACTCGTTCAGTCTGTTTTCACATAAAAGATGCCTCATGTTAAAATTTAATCCTTGATGTGTTTCACTATTGATGATTCCGTCAACTCATTATTCAGTTTAATTACCCTGGAACACTGGCCTACTTTCGATCATTCAGAGTGAATGGGTTTTGATCTACCACGGGAGCCCAATCTGGATTGGTAGATGTCACTTGTCTTCGAATTTTGGGTTCTAAGACATGCCAGTTTCCTATCGATGTTTTCCTTCACCTTTTCGAGAACGTGGTATTGTGCTCATAAGTTTTTCAAGTGAAAAATTCATTGGCGCGCCTGTGGGTTTGATCCAGCGACCTTCGTATAGTAAGTCGGCGTCTGTGCCCCTAGGCCTGGTACATTGCTAACAATAATTTTGGTCTCCATTATAGAGGCAGCTTTGCAAGCACCTGGAGATCAGGTCACGACCCGCCCCTTAGGGTGCCAGATCTTGATATCTTGCTTCGACCGATATCGGAATATCCGATAGACAAACGACGTAGACTCAGTAAGTGGGTTTCTTTTAACCTTTGGCTACAGGTCTTTAAAACGTTATTTCTAATGTTAACAGTTATAAACTCCTTACAATACACATAATTTTAATCACACTTATATTATAACATATAATATTATACACGTGAAGGTTTCTATGCATATGTATATGTTTGTTACCCTTCACGCTCAAACGGACCAACGGATTCGGATAAAACTTCGTCCCAAGAAAGGTTATGTAAAACAAAGGATACTTTTGTACCCGGAAAAATGCAGTATTCAGTGTTCCTATTACGGGTACACCGCGGGGCGCATATTTTACTTTCAACTTACTAATATACGCAAGAAAGAATACAAGGTGTTGCTTTCTGTATCTGTACTGTATCTCAGTAACCCAAGATAAGACGCATCAAATTAATTACAAGAAATACAAGGCTCTCCTCACTCGTAATTAGAAGGTAGGTAAGTAGCAATTCCATTCAAACGACCCCCGATAGTCAAAGTTTTATCAATCTAGTCACGCCCCTCGTAATGAAGTGAGGAGTTGTCACGTAAATAGCTCTCGGATAGCATTTGAAATCGCGATAAAAGGGAAATTTACGGCCCCTAAATATTTGTAAGTAAGTACTCGATATAGGGTGGTATGAAATTGGTTATCTTATCTCTGACTCTTATATATTAATAAAATAAACACATTTTAAAAATAATATTCTTGGACACTTCACACAGAGCCTAGCCTTAAGCTTGTGCTGTGGTAACCAGATTTCTGATAAAATACTTTATTTGGTTAATAAATATTTAAATAAAGAAATAAATATTCATGGAGATATCACAGCGCCATCTAGTCCCAACTATGGGAGCTAGATGATCGATAGAATAATAATATTTCTTTTTTGTAAATACTTACCTAGGTTATTCAGAAAATTGTTAGGTATAGAACAAATAAAATCTCTTTTTTCTTGATACTATTTAAGTATTTATTATATCAGTTATTTAGTTCATAGTACTAACTATGCTTTCTTTAGGGCTGATGGCAAGTGAAATGTTTGTTATATTATAAATAATACCCTTCACCTCTTCCCTCCAGCGATATCTGACTTTTTTCATCTACGTCTTGTTTGTACATGTTTAAGCATAATCGGTTAAAATATATGAGCATAATACCATAGTCTACAAATGCTTTTGAGGTCTGAAAAGCGTCTATTCTGTTATTTTTTCTTCTTATGTATCGAACTTGTTTGTTTCTTAGCTATTACAGGTACATTAATGTTATGATACGGCTTGGAAGAAAATTACACCGGTGAAATGACAGACGACTCAAATGACGACTCAAAGAGGTCTTCTCATACTCCGGTAAGGAGGTTGTTACTTTGGTGGTATTGCTGTTAAAGGGTAACCACTTACCCTTTAACAGCAATACCAGATGTATTATTAATTTGTACCGGCCCAATTATCACATAAAAAAGGACTCATATATTGAGGGCTCCACCTATACTGTTATTTATTATTTATCGTTACGTAACACATATTTTACTATATCTTGTCTCCTATGGACAGAAGCCGAAGGACTTAATGCGCAAATACTTTATTTTAATTTATAAATTGTACTAGCTGCGCCCCGCGGTATTACCCCCAGTTAGTCATTCTGAGGGAGCACTGCACTTTTTCAGGATCAAAAGTAGCTTATGTATTAATCCAGAATATACGCTGTCCTGGTACCAAATTTCAGGCAAATTCGTTGTGCCGTTTGAGCGTTAGGAGTAACAAACATGCACATGCACACACACAGATATAACTTTCGCTTTTATTTTATTACTCTCGGTAAATAAAGGCTAAGTAAACAAGCAAAATATATGGAAAAAGCCTTCCACGTATTATGTTTCCAAAATATACGGCCTTTTAAATGTAGGACAGAGAGATGCTTAATAAATAGTTCCCCGTTGATGACAGAATTGTTTAAATATATTTTTGTATAGATTTGTTTGAATCACGCTGTATGAAGGCTCTTAAGAAAGGCGTTTTTCGTGGTGTTCGGAATTAGGATAGGAAATTACAGAGGCTTGATTAATGTATTGTTGGTTATAGAGCCAGAAAGCCATTTCGCGGGTGGTAATTTCGTTGCTACTTTGTGATCTTTGGAAAATTATAATTTGATTCAGTTGTATCAGTACATAGTAACACATATTTGACGGCCCCGTGGCTAAGTTGGTACCCCTGCTTTCGAAGCAAGGTTCCCAGGTTTGATTCCGGTTCTGTAAATTCATCCGGAATGCGAAAGCAATACTTCTTGGTGGCGGATTACCAGGTGTGGCAGCAATACTTATCCGGATGAACTTGGCACAAGTTCTATTGATTCTTTGGGTTGCACCTTTCGTACCCCTCGGGGGACACGTGTTGTTATTTCGAGGGTACCTACTCACCTACAGGTTTGAGCAACAAACTATTAGATTAGATGTTCTACGTCATTTTAATTAGACAGAAGTAATTTAGTTATGACAATAAGCTAAGCTCATTAGGAATCTACTGATAAAATTACGTGTCAAAATGTATGGATGGACCAGAATGCTTCCTCGTATCAAATTCAATATCTATGCTAAATCCAAAATACGAAAATAAAATGCATATCCTTTACAAAATCGCTACTGAAAATGTTCAACGGAATCTTCTATCGCAAATTGTATTTGATATACACACGGCGAGATGAAAGCGGGCTGGACGAATCTAGATAATGCAAATAAAGAGTAAAAATATCCAACACAAGCAATGCGATCAACAATTTGACGAAAAGAAGTAAAAAATAATAAATGTCAAGTGCGATTCGAAGTTGCACATATGTGTATAATCTGTATAAGCAAGTATCGAAATAAAGAATTCACAAACGTATCCACAATTTAAGAATTAACTTAAGTGTTACCTACTTCAAAAGTGCTTTTACGACATTAACGAATACCTATCGCAAACTTCGACATTTACAGATAATGTACCTACTGACATGTAGGTATTATTCTAAAATCATTAATTTAAATAAATATAATTCATTGACGATTTGAATGGAGAAGTAATATTTTATACTAATTACTTCTTTTAGATTGGATACCTACTTAATTATATATTACTGTTTTACTTACAAATAACATCGTTTAAAATATCGGCCTACCAGCCTATTGCCCTATGTAAGGGTTCCTATGTGATACTATCCATGTAAAATACCTAATGCACCATGTTAATGCAATAAATATATACCTATTGAGTTCAGAACCCGAACATGTATGTCCTGCAAATGTATTTTTAAATTTAAAGAAAAAAATAAAAAAATGTATTTCTGCCATAGTAAAACATAGTTTGTAAAAAATTACACAGATGCCAATCGCGACACTAAAATTACACCACTTTAAAAGTAGACCATACCTACAAACAAGCAGTAGCTTTACTCTTACTAAGTCCCATTACTCTTTTCATACGGGACCCTAAATTTACGGCCTTGCAAAATTTATTTATGGTAACAAATAATTATTGCATGATTAGAATTATTTTGTCAAGTTAATCTTTATGTAATTGCAACAATTTTAAAATGTTCAAATAAACATTGCCAAATGAAGTAGTATTTTGTTTTGGTTAATAGCCAATGGTAGAATGTTTGTTTCACGCTATGATAAAATAGCTTAATATCTGCTAGTTCATACCATGTAACGCGCTCTACATTATTGTATCTCCGAGATGTAAACACAGGGCTGCATCGGATGCTGGCTCTTTGACGTGGCGAGCCTCGAATAACATTTTCATTTTATCAAATATCAGTACGGCCGGCCTGTTTTCCAAAATGTTGATACATAAAATAAAAGGTGCTTGCCTCTAGTTTTTTATGGAACTTTTCAGACTATGTTGATCTAACACCAAACATAACTGAAAAAAGCGGAAATCATGGTAGAATTAAAATCAGGTTCAGCGAAACAATAATCCATTTTTTTTACTTGTCTCATACATTTATAACTACTACGTAATTGATAGATTCATGTTATGATGACCTGAAAAGCGTTTATTCGAGATGTTGCTTGCGAAACCTGTACCCAAAACGTGTTTATTCTATTAGTAATGATTATTTATTAATTTTATCTTATTACTTATTTATTGCACGTATCTCAGAAGCGACTTGGACTCGAACGATTTGGATGAAATCTCGTGTTTATATTGCTTCTTAGGATTTCATGTATCTATTAAAAAAAACGTATTTACACATTACTTTTTTATTGTAATAAATTATGCTGACAACTTTATACAGCGCCATCTCATAATTTTTTGTGGTACTTGATTGGCAATCTACTGTTACTTCAACATTTGTAAGATAGCGCTATATGACATTATGCAAGTATGAATATGTTCGGCTTACATTCAATGCAATGCAATACAATAGAATCAAGTAATATTACCAAATTGTAGGAATAAGAAATTATTATTTGATCAATATGTAATTCGTATCGAATAAATATAATTTCTGATAAAAAACGATATTAGGTGCGAAGTTTAACGGAGGTGTACTAGATATTACCCCCCTTTCAGATCTTCTACTTCGTATTATAAATATCTGTGGCGATTTTTGCATTGTGCAAGTGACAAAGATTTTCCGATTAGATAATAAAGTGGTCTTATATATTGTATTTAGTAAACATAAATTTGGTACTAGTTTGGCTATAATGAAGATTATGTCATTCCATTTATTATTGGATGAAATGCACCCTATGTCCTTTTTTTACATCTGACAACGCATATGCAAAACTTAATGATGATTGAGAAGCTAAGTTGAAAACGTATCAAAAGAACATATTTATACATATATATAATATAAGTTAATATAGTTAGGTACTAAATAACTTAGCTGTAAGACCGTCAGCGTCACATCTCGTCTCACGAACAGTTTTCCATTTCGAAAATCACTTTCATTTTAAATGGCCTTTTTAATAGACTATAGTAAGTTTTGAGTTCGAATTCATTTCGCTGAACGTGATGAAGTGTTGGGATTCCGTTGTATTTAAATCGCACAATGCCGTAATCCTCCCGTGTCACTGCACAAAAGCAATAACAACCGATGAAAACTATTCGTTATGTGTCCTTTGTAAACTGAACACGTACCTAACGAATGAAGCTAATATTAGATAGATAGATAGAAAATTCTTTAATGCACATGATTAGATATACAGTACACAGGTGAACTTATTAATAGGAAGAATTCTCTTCCAGTTAAACTGTTGGGTATTTTAGGAAAAATATTTCACAGGCAGTGCACAGTTAGATTATAAAATAAAAACAATGTGTCGTGGACATGGCCGTGTTTGACGTAAATATGTTTACGTATGTGGATGTTATGTGACGCAGCGAAACGATTTCAAAACGGCGGTGCTTTCCTCTCAACCGCAAGCAATGCGTCACAGTCCTCACTCGATGTCACGAATTCTTTTAAGCTTTAGCCATCAAGTGGTGTAATTAAACTTTTAATAGATTGTAGATATTATATAGTTTTAGCATCAAACTGTATCCACCAATTTCGTTATCATCAGTTTTCTGAGTGCAACTATGGAAACTATGTAAGAAAATGTAAAGACGTTTTCACGTCAAAATAATTGGAATTGGTTGGTTCGAGACTGGCTCTCGAGTGAAGCTGCGGTGGAATACAGAGTATTTCGGCAACGTCACTTGACAGGTAGACAGGCGTGCATTTAGTAGTGCCCTACTATCAGGCAATGGTTTTATAAAAATTCGAAGCGAGCGAATACACCATTCGACGTCGTTCACTGTGTGCAAAATATAGGCATTCCAAATAACGTGCAGTATTTCACTAGCTTTTTGTTCCGGTGTAATAAAACTTCTTTCGACTTTTGGTTAATATTTAAGTGTTACAGATATTTACAGAAAATAAAATTTGTAACAAACAGTACCTTTGTATGAAAACCACTATTTCATTGAAATTTATGTTAATAATTGGTTTTATGTGATTCGGATTCTCACACGTAGGGTCCGTACTGGCAATTTCATGATATCAGCCTTAATAAGGAAAGTTCTGTAAAAATTTAACATGGCTACCTGAACCTGTATAAAGGTCTTTTGCCCTTAAATAAATACATCCATACAGATAGACGAACAAAGGTAGACGTCATAGTAAAAGGTACTATTATTATATTATCTTTTTTTAATTTGTTGGGATATTCAACATAAATAATATTCTGTGCAAATAGTAGCCCGTTTAAGCTTTAAATTCAAAATATGCGGCAGTAGGATAGGCAGACATTTAATTGGCCCTTTGGGAACGAAACGCTACAAACACAACAGAATTGAGGACTCCCTGTTTTTTAATCTGGTAAAAACATTAAGTTATCCTAGTATTATTTCGTGTCTACCGACCGAAGCCGCCAACTAAGTTCCGTGTGAGAAACGACGCCATTATGCTCCTGACTGATTTGTTATTTATTAGCCTCTCGTGAGGTCTCTTAGCTGACTCGTTGGAGAAATATTCCGTTTAATTTAGGTTTATTGTAGAACCTAGATAATACAATTTAGGAGCTATTTACAGCTCTACATGAGAATGGGTGACCTTATTCGTTAAACAGAGCATTTGACAACCTGTCAAATGCTGTCAATTTATCATGGTGTATTAACCCCATGATAAAATGTTTCGTATGACATAATCACTTCTAATTGAGACAAAACGCGTGCACAGAAACGGACAGCACTCTGTCTGTCAGCGCTGCCCCTTGTGCAATCGATTCTATCCAGGCAACATGTTTGATATTTAATACAAGGTTGAACGCAATATAACAACTCACTTACCATAACAGTAGATTAGATAAAGTGGGGAAAATAAAAAATAAATTAACTGCTTTTATATAGATTGGTCCCGAAAATATTACAACTTTGATATGATTTTACGGGAGTCGGATTAGCAAAAATACATAATTATAAATCTAAGTAAAAACTTGACCATTAAATGAAATAAAATCGTCTAGCAAGTTGGAAGAACGTATAAAAGAATTAGTCTGAAAACTACGTGGCATTGTCTGGCTCAGTCTAGATACCTATGCTCTCTCTGATCCGTTGAAATTGAAATTTAAGACCTTATGAGCTCCTGAGTAAAAGTTCTACATCAGCTCGACAAAAATAAAGTATCCAAGACATCATATTGCAGGTAAAGATTTTAAGTAGAGTTATTTAATTTAGGATCTAGAAAGCGAAGCTTGATGTTTAATATTCATGAAGAACTATTTTCATTTTTGGAACCCCCACGTTTTTATATTACAAATAATGAGGATAAGATTTATAACGTTTTAAAATATGATAATTTGCTTGCTTTGATCGTTCTTATTAGACAAAATGATGGTAATAGAACTATCATAATAATCTTTATCACTTATACTTGTCATGCAGACTAAATGTTTTTTAATTTCGTTTTTCAAACCCAAAAGCTAAGAAAAACCTTATTACTAAGCCTAATGACTGTTTTATATCCCAATTTCAAAGAATTTTATCATATGAATTATAAGCCGTAGTGTGCTGAAAATGTTACCAGTTCGGATATAAACAAATATAAATATGCAATCGGTGGTATTGATCTCGAATTTCGAATCGCTCTTAGCCAGCATTTTATCATTTTTGCATAATTTAATCCTGCTTTGTTAACACGCATCAAGAGACAATTTTCATTTCACACAAACAGAAGTCAACAAACTTTATGACGGCAAAAACAAATAAAGCCAAACACACTTTACTTGGCAAACATAATAATATTCGGAGAACGCGCAGGCACAAGCAATTTCTGTTGCTAATCCGATTTTAAGCTGACTCGGTGGCATTAGCAGCTATTCGTATTCGCACTCACGAGTGCCATGTTTAAAAACCACACATTAACGTACATAGGGGTGTAAAATGGCGTCATTGGTCCGACGCGCACCCCTCCGCGACTTGAGAGCGGAGTGGAGTAACTACGCACTTACATCATAATACTTGAAAGCTAGGACTTATAGGAAACATAGCCTTAAGCTTCTGTTGCGTCTGTTTGAACCAGGAATAAAAAGAGTATTATAAGTTAAATGCTTGTTTGTCTATTTGTGGTGTTTGATCTGATTCTTTGAGGTAATCTAGCTCAGGTTCCATTTGCTGTATTTAGGCTAATAGCGTGGTTGTAAATCTGATATGTTATGCTAAGATCAAAACTGGTTGTTCAGCTCATATCTCTGTTTAGACTTGCCTGTATATCCGATGTAGTCGTACAATCTCCTATAAGTGTGTTCTCAATTATTTGTTTAATAGTGTCTTTAAGTAGTTAAGTTGACTCGAGAATCTTGAAAGTTTTCAATGGCTTTAGCTGCACAGTTTAGCTTACAACGCCAAATTAGTTTAGCTAAGGTTCCATCTACACGATTGGGTAATCTGTGAAGGAATGTCTGAGAAGAAAGTAGCTTAATGTCAAGTAAATTACCATATTTACATAAATCTATAAACGCTGCAGTATCGTAGATGTTAGTTGATCAACATTATGCTGTACGTCAATAATTTGGCTCTTAATAATCCCCGGTTTGTTGCTTCAATTTGGTTGTAAAACCATTCAGACGTTACAGGTCCTATTAGACTTTGCAGGTGGTTAAGGAAAATTGAATCGAGTGAACGTAGTAGTAGTGCGGGATAACAAAACTGTTTTATCGGTAAGGGCTGATGGAATAATATAATAATAGTTTATTTCCCATGAAATAAATAAAAATGCGCAAAAATGATCTCTAAACTAATGTTGAAATTTTTTATAATAATACAAATTCATTACATGACATTTGGCCTTTAAATCATTAATTTAAATGATTGAAATTTAATTTAAATTTTAATTTCATGTTTTAATTAAATTTTTTCTGTTTTTAATGTGTGCATATTTTTTTTTATTAATTAGTTAATTAATGGATGTCATGTCTGAAATAAATAATTATTATTGTTATTATTATACTTGCAATTACAATTACAGCTGCCTTGGTGCTTTAAAACTGCTGCTGCTGGTGCTGCAAATAAGATGCGATCGTGTAATGCTTAGTTAATTTGAAAGGAGAACCAAAAAGAAAATCAATGATTAGATATCGAAGTCGTACGTCGATACTTTTTAACCGACTCTAAAAAATAGGAGATTATTGGTTAAGCTAAATGTTTTTTGTGTAGGTATTACGCGATATCTTCATCAATTTATGATTTGATTGACCGAGTTGGATATTTTTTTTTTAATTTGATTGCTTTCAAGGTGGTCTTAAAGTAATGTCATAGAATAATCTCTCCCCTAAAAATGAATAACAGTATTTAAGTATTGAAGTATTTAATTTATTCTTTATTATACCAATCTATAAAAACTGAGAGTTTGCAAGAGCTAGACTACTAGCTACCATAAAAGATTCAACCCTCCATAATACTCGCTAAGCCAAGTTTATTGTTCACGACAGTTATTTATTAAACCTGGATAAAAGTAGAAACTTCTAGACAACTAAAGTTAAGACGGAATGACAGGTAAACTTTACCGTTAAGACCGTTTGTGATTTGTTTTCTGTTTTTCTTTCGTAGTAACATGAGATTTTAAGCAAACCTGAAAAATAGTTGTATAACTGGTACTAAGTTCGTTCGGAAAAATACTGCCACATACCTGGTAATCCGCTGCCAAGCAGTGGGACATTACTGTGTCTCGCATTATTGCGTCTTAGTGAAAGGGCGTGGGCGTCTATGAAATTACGGGTGCAGGCGGCGTTACGTCCTTATCTCAGAAAGACGGGCGCAACACGATATGACTTGGAACGTCTTATACTTCGGTACGGGAGGACCTGAGTCGTTATTGTGTGTGCAGTTATTTATGGGCGCATAACATCAGCTATGCTTTGTGTTCTTGTTTCGCCAAGTGAGTCAGATAATTAAAAACAAATTAATTGCTCATTTCTATCTATATATTTCTGTATAATAACTTTTTTTAATAATCTGTATTTATAAAAATTAATCCCTATTTCCCTCGGTCACGGCAGCACGCGTGAACGGCTAAACCAATTTAGTTAATTATTTTTTTGTCGCGTTTGTTATTGTCAGAAAAAGGTTCATAAGAAAGAAAAAATGAAGAAAGTTACGCAGAAAATTACCAGAAATCCGCGGATAACACCGCGGGGCGCAGCTAGTTATTTATATAACTAAGTGTTCTAAACTCTTAAAGTTAGATTCACAATGCAGTAATTTGTAGGTTTTGTGTTTGTTATTTAATTTACCTATTGTAAAAACTGACATAGTCAAGTGTTTCCCAGTGTCCCTATGGTAATAAAGAGTATAAGTATATTACATATATATCTCCAAGAACCAAACCGCTGAGGAATCTATGGGGGAGGCCTTTGTTCAAAAGTGGATGTCTGTTGGCTGATATGATGATGAGTACGTTTCAAACTAGTTCTTATAACTCAAATATTTTTTTACTAGTGAATCCTGATGCAGGTAAAAGGCACAGACAGTTTTACAGAACCTTTCAGCCACGACGTATCTAAAGCATTGTAAACTGCAAAAAAGTATCCCAAAAGCATCCTCTTTTGCTTGGCACAAACATGGTGCTTTGCAATGCTGTAAGTAAATAGGGGTGCCATGTTCCCACTGTTTTATTTTTATCACTAAAGGCTTTTGGTAGATAGTGTATTTTTTATTAAAACTCACTGTCTGTAAAGCCTTCATAGTATTTAAATACAAGCTATTGGAACAATCCCAATTTCAAAGTTTGTCAAAAATCTTTCGTTGGAATCAGACAGATCTCTTGGTATAAAAAAAAGAAAAAAAAAAACGTTTACACACTCATACCTCTGCACTAGGATTCCCTGTGTCGCAGATGGCATGGACATACACAGAAACACAAGACAAACACCCAAAGTTTCTACGTATAATACATTATTATATATTTATTTAAAAAAAATTCTCAAAGTCCCACATATGCCATGAAACAATGACATTGAGAAAGTAAACATCAGAAACTTTTACGAACGTAATTTTCCTGAAATAAAGTGTTAGCCAAATTATTGAAGGGAAAACAATGACAACGAAGATTCTACCACTTTTCACATTTGCATCCTAACACTTTTTGTGTCCTGTAAATTGACCCACTGAGGCAATGCCACTGTTTCATGATATATTACAATATATTATACTCTAATGAATTGAAATCGCAATAACAAATTTGTTTGGATTAACTTTCGATTAGCTTTGCATTTTTTTTATATTTGATAAAATATTCATCAAATATTGATGGTCGTCAATTGTTTATTTCGCAACTAAAGCTCGCCCTCAATATCTGCCATGCTCCATCCTTTCAAGTTTCCACCAGGTAGTCAACGAGAAACTTCCAAAGAATAAGCAATAAAAAACACGATACTTGATGCACGAGACAGACGGCCCTCCAGACAATAGGGCGCACTTAATGCCCGTATCACGTAGAGACACTGGAACCCCCTTATTACCTACACCATAAGGTTCAAATAACTAACGATAGACAAGTGCATTCTCGGTATAATACAGATGTTCGCGTAATTAGCGACGAGCTAATGAGTGACTCTTTGAGCATGTTTAATCCTACAAAGAAAACATGGAACGTATAATTTTGCCTTAAACTACTTTCTAACAATGTGGTCGGAACTTTTATGCATATTTTAACAGTTAGATTACTTGTCTAGTAATAAAAATCTAGCAATCATTTAAAATTTATCTTAACGGAAAATTTTTTCATCATTCTATGTTTACCAGCACACTGATACGCAATGCTGAGAAAAGAGCTGTTTAGAGAAATATTGGGAAGTGTGAATATCCCGTGAAGAGAATATTTGTTCTTCTTTGGGCAGCGTGATTTTAAAGAATTTAACAAATGATAGATTAAAAAAATAATTAAAAAACGTACGTACGTAATATCTACATACGTATTTACAAAAAAGGACTTATACAGCTTAGTTTGGCTCGTAGATGGCAATGTGTAAAATATCCATGAATATTTATTTACTTGTTTTGTCATGTTGTATTACTGACAGCAGTGATTTCAGTCTTGGCTCACCCTTTATTATATCAGAATTACAATTATAAACACTTATGGAATTTTAAACACCTACTTTTAGATTATGTCACTAGATATCACCGATGTTATAATTATTTAATAACATCTTAATTGTATAATGCCATTTTAAGCTACAAGCCGTACAAACAATGATTACTGAAAACTGTTATTATTGTGAAACCGACATTAATTGAATTTGCTCTAAGTTTATACAGACGAGGCTAAAGATCAATAACAAGGGGCAATGAACCTCCTTAATTTGAGGTACAATTATGTTGGGACTTCCAGGCAGCAATATAATCAGTCAGGGTTTTGAACTTGCTTTCAGGATAATCGAATATCAGCAATAGCAATAGGAACAGCGCCTGACCAGAATTAATTAAAGAATGTACAGCTTTCCGACATTACAAAGTTCGCTCAGGGAACTTCTACCGCAATACCCAGAATCGTCATGGCAGAGGAAGGGTTTGACATTCAGACATGGTGCATTCGTACTGTTTTCCATTTTGAATCGTATGAGTAACTGTAAAATTACAAATGGGCTGTCGAGACGGCCACGCCAACTGAGGCACGCTGCGGTGTTGCGTCACACCGGCCGTAGCGAGAGAGAAGACAGGGTATGACAGGGTATGGTGAGGAGTATCGGTATTACAAGGCGTCGCAGTGGAAGGACATTCCCCTACCCTACATATACCCTACCATTATAAAAAAGAAACCTCCAAATCGGTATACAACGGGCAAATAAATGAGTCACAGGAAAGCAAAATATGCAATTTCGTTTATACAATATATGGACACATGTTTTTCAGTTATTTTGATTTATAATATAATAATAACAACTAAAATATTGAACAGAAATTGAAAAAAAAAAATGATGGGAGCTATCTGAAATTAACCCTTTTTAAATAATAAAAGAATTTTTAAAATCGGTTTATAAATGACGGAGATGTGAGGTAACAAACATAAAAAAATACAGCCGAAAAATACAATAATATACTCATCCGGAAGACGGTTCAAATAGATATTTTTAGAACCAGAAGCAGTAATTAATTAAAAAAAACAAATGTACATCAGCAATAAATTTACTCAAACAATTATCAAAATAACAAAGGAAACAAACAACCGTTATTATCAAATATAAATCACTCAATAACAAGAAAATAATTATCTGACTTACTGCAAATTGCACCGACAACAAACCAGACAACCTTTCTGTGCGACGTCCACCGAGCAAATGGCTTGAGAGCGCCAGCGCGGCTGTATTTAAACAAGTCGGTCGGATGACGTCACAATTTGCATTAAATCAAAAAAAATACGCTAATACGGCCTCTCCTGATCATGCGCCGTCCTCGGACGCATCTGAAGACGCAGTCCCTTGGTGTTTAGCAGGAGCCAGATGAAGGCCCAGCTATATCATCGTCATCTTCGTTGTCAGTATCTGTTGATAAGAGACAAATTAAGTCACAAAATCAACAGAAATTGCCTATTCTTTCATCCATCACTCATACAAGGCCCTCTTTCACAGATTCAGTTACTAAATTGTTTACTTTCACGAGCGCTCTTCACATCAACATACATCATCTGACACGTGTCACATAGACCCATTCATTCTCGCTTCTGTACATACAGTACAGATCGATCGAATAAACCCCCCACACGTGTCTGCAGGACAAGAGTCCAAATACGCGTTCAAAAAGAACACGTCTGCAAGGCCAAAAGCCCATATGCATTAAAAAATGCATCTGCAAGGTCAAAGACCCCTATGCATTGAAAAATGCATCTGCAAGGCCAAAAGCCCATATGCATTAAAAATGCATCTGCAAGGTCAAAGACCCCTATGCATTGAAAAATGCATCTGCAAGGCCAAAAGCCCATATGCATTAAAAATGCATCTGCAAGGTCAAAGACCCCTATGCATTGAAAAATGCATCTGCAAGGTCAAAGACCCCTATGCATAAAAAATGCATCTGCAAGGCGTCGCGGCGCCTTCCATGTGCGTCCCAGGGGAGCAACGTGCCAAGCGGCTAGGCCGCCTGCACCTCCAATGCTCGTTCCAACTCGCGAAGCGAATCACTCGCCCAACGCACACACACACACACTCATGGCACGTCACGGGTGTGTGATCCAAGCAAGTAACTGTAACATAAGACATATGATAAACACATCACTTACTTTCGAAAAATGCGGCACAACTCTCGGGACACCATTCTCCCTTCCAAGGCACCATGTACTGAGCTGCGGCTTGGGTAGTTTTACCCCGCGCACCACTCAACAGTTTCAGTTCATAACGGTCACTTGGCAAAACTTTAATAACACTGTACGGGCCTCTCATACCAGAGTCGAGTTTTCCCGTAGATTGGGAGTATTTTATGACAAATACTTGGTCATTGACTTGGAAAGTTCTGGGAGGGTGTCGATGACGGTTTACACGAGAATCTTGTTTATTCTGATTTCGTTTTAGCAAGTCCTTGGCTCTGCTTCTACTAATCTCTCGCATTGCCTCATGGTTAGGGTTCGCGTTTTCAACTGCTATGTCACGGATCAGTGCGCGAATGACCGGAGTGGTCGCATTAGTACCAATTAATAAATACAAGGCTGAAAATTGGGTGGTTTTTTGTTTAGTTACATTAAGCACTAGCTGGATCTTACCTAACGCTTCAGACCAAGCTGTATTTTTATTACGAGTCTCTACACGAATCATGTTGAGGACCGTTCGTACATAACGCTCGGCTTGTCCATTTGCATGATGCATTTCCGGCGTTATGTGGTGGATGTCACAGCCAAGTTCCGATAGCCAGTTGGTGAAGTCGGAAGCCTCAAACATACGACCACGGTCACAAGCTAGTAACTTCGGGGTTCCAAACAATGAAATTGCATTATGAAAAACGCGCTTTAACTCAGCAGTATCTTGTCTGTACATAGGGTACAGCAAGCAATACTTCGTGAACGAATCCACAAGTATGAAAACGAATTTATATCCGTTAGACTCGGGTAACGGACCAAGCACGTCAGCATGAACAGTTTGGAAAGGCACCTCGGGCTTCTCCCAGGAGGTGATTGGCTGACGAGGAGCCCGGGGAACTCGCTTTTTGGAGATGCAAATAAGACAGTGGGCGATATACTTTCGTACGAAGGGCTGAAGGCCAGGAAACCAAAAATGTTTCAAAATGAGGTCTAATGTCTTATCCGATCCAATATGTTCATGCTCATCGTGGAAAACGCGCAACAAACTGAGCCTGTGTCCTTTCGGGATGTAACATAACAGCCGCGATTCTTCGCCTACCGGTGTATAACGGTAATACAGTACATCATTTCGACACACATAGCGACGTGAGTCTAAAATACCTTCGTTCAGCTTCTTTATCATTTCTTGGGTATCTTTATCAGCAGATTGAGCCATCTGCACCCAGTTCAAAGGTCTCCCAATCTGATGGACTTGCGCCGTTGGTGGATTCCTGCTTAAATAGTCGGCGTGGCCCATCATAACACCTTTCCTATACGCGATGGTGAAGTCGAAGTCTTGCATGTAAATCCACCAACGTGCAACCCGCGGTAAGAGATCCTTCTTACGCTCAGTGGCCTTCAGGGCGTTGCAGTCGGTTATTATTTTGAACTTTAAGCCAACCAAGTAGTGTCTAAAGTGTTGCAACGCCCTAACGACCGCCAGCGTCTCCAACTCGTACGAGTGGTACCTACTTTCTGCTCCCTGTGTTACTTTGCTGTAATAGGCCACCACGCGCTTACTTTCGTCAGGGTGTACTTGCATGAGTACAGCTCCGTATCCGGCACTGCTTGCATCTGTATGGAGTTCGGTAGGAAGGTTTGGGTCGAAAATTGCAAGTATGGGTTCACTTGTCAATTGCTTAATAAGGTTTTTGCGGACTTCATCTTGTTCAGATCCCCATTCGAATTTAACATCTTTTTTTGTAAGTCGTGAGATACTTGCAGTTTTCGTCGCATAACCTTCGATGTACCGTCGGAAGTACCCTGCCAGGCCCAGGAACTGACGGACCTGCTTTACGTTAGCTGGGACGGGCGAATTTGCTAACGCTTCTATTTTACGAGGGCTCGGCCTAACCTGCCCATGACAGATAACTCTACCCAAGTATTCCACCTCGGTAACAAGGAAAGAACACTTTCGAAGGTTGATCGAGAATCCTGCATCTGTAAGAGTTTTTAACACATCACGCAATAAACTAATCCCCTCTTCGACCGTCGTGCTCAATATAAGTACATCGTCTACATATACAAGTACATGTCCAGACTCGATCAATTTTCGAAGTGTGTTGTTTATGATTCGCTGGTATACGGTAGGTGAGTTGCATAGCCCAAACGGCATTTTTAAATATTCATAATGGGATTCCGGAGTCACAAACCCAGTCTTGTGTATAGAGGCTTCATCAATCGGTATTTGATGGAAACCTGACGCCATGTCTAGGCTGGTGAAGAATTTCGAGCATCCAAGGCGATCTATGTGATCATCTATTAACGGAAGTGGATATCGATCCTTGACGGTGATGCGGTTGAGTGCTCGAAAATCCACACACATCCTATCTTCACCGTCCTTCTTCTTAACTAGGATGATTGGGCTTGCATACTCGGAATCCGATTCCCTGATAATTTTCTTGTCAAGTAAGTCTTTTACTATCATGCGAACCTTAAGCTTCTCTTGGTAAGACAGGCGGTACGGATGGTAAGCCACCGGCACATCACTAGTTAGATTGATGTGCATTTTACCTGTCTTAACCGTGGTAGTAGCGATACCTGTTATTAGAAACGGTTTGAAGTCGCGAATCATATTCATGAGCAAATCATACTCTTCACCTTTAAGAGGCGTATTTATTTTGTCGAGATCGTCGGTCACCACGGAATTCACCATTTTTGGGGTATGCGTCAAAAATTGTGAATCTTTTGTTCGGACAAAAGTAACACCGTCTCGATTTAAAACATCTGTACCGATGATGACAGGTGTATTCATGCAAGATGCGGGTACCACGATAAAATCGACATCAAGAGCAATATTACTAAACTCGATCGTGAGTGTGACGTATTCGTGAGAAACAATCTCATTGACACCTATTCCTTTTAAAACACAGTAGGTTTGCTTTCGTGGACAAGAAAAATATTTGAGGACAGATGATGAAATGAGAGATACGTTAAGCGCGCCGCTATCTATGAGGACGTCTATAGGTATCCCCTGTATCACAGCAGTGATAATGTCACTGTTGCCAGTGACTTTTGTGGGTGTGTCACACAGGTTCACCTTCCGTTGATCTATATTACGACCCTCAGATCGGGCTTTAGCAAAGCAATCGATTTCTTTATGTCCGACTTTTTTGCAAAATGCACACGTGACTTTTGAATGATTCTCGGATATTTTACGCTTTTTAGGACAGTTAACGCTTATATGTCCAGTCTGGTCGCAGGTAAAGCATTTGCCATTAGATTTATCAGCATTTCGTTTCTTATTGACATAACCAGATGATGAACGGTTATCGACTTTGCTACGACCAGGCTTGACATACATAGCCAGAAAGGAAACCAAATTTTCCATGGTTAGGTTGGCGTTTGTAGCTGCCGCTTTAACCTGCGCATCATTGATGCCGCGTACTATTATCAGAACCATCAGTTCCTCACTTAAGCCCTTAACTATACGCAGGCGCAACAGTGATCGGCGTGCGTATTCGGCGTAAGTGGGGAACGAATCCGAAGTCGTGTTTATGACCTCAAAAAGAGTTTGTGCGTAGTCAATTTTTTGCGGACAAAGAGACCTAAATTCTTTCGTGAAGTTAGACCATGATCGATCGCTAGTTGTCCACTCGTTAAGCCATGTCCTAGCATCACCTTTAAGACAATGGGCAACGCGCGACAAGCACTCCAAGTCCTCCCAACGATTTGCTAATTTGGCACGTTCCACTTCGTCGCACCAAACTTCAAAGTTATTGACAGAGGGATCAAAGTTAGACACAAAATAATTATGTGATTTAACTTTGTTTACTGCAAGAATTGCATCCGTGAGTGCTTGTGTCGCCGATTGCGCATCATCAGGACGTTGAGGTGTGTTGACACAATTAGAGTGCAACGGGGATTGAGATATGTTCGAGGTGCTTTCTTCGATAGCATTTAACCTAGCCACAATCGAACCTAGTGCGTGTTTGATAGACCTATGACGAGTACGTGAACGAGCCTCACGACGGCGAGAACGCGAGCGAGGTTGATGGTCGTGTCGGCGCGATTTGCTACGGCTACGCCTTGCCCTACGGCGCGACGACTCGACTGACTTCTCTCGTGAACGCGATGAACGTGGCATCACAGATTTGAAATAACGGCTGTTTGTTTTTGAATTCAAAAAAGAGATTAACCGAGACAAAACAAAGAGAATGTGAGCTTAGGCCAATCCCACTTCTGATTTTAGAACCAGAAGCAGTAATTAATTAAAAAAAACAAATGTACATCAGCAATAAATTTACTCAAACAATTATCAAAATAACAAAGGAAACAAACAACCGTTATTATCAAATATAAATCACTCAATAACAAGAAAATAATTATCTGACTTACTGCAAATTGCACCGACAACAAACCAGACAACCTTTCTGTGCGACGTCCACCGAGCAAATGGCTTGAGAGCGCCAGCGCGGCTGTATTTAAACAAGTCGGTCGGATGACGTCACAATTTGCATTAAATCAAAAAAAATACGCTAATAATATAGATTAAGACGCGTTCTTACGTTATGTCATTGAATCGCTTCCACATGACTTTTTGCTCTTATGTTTTAAGGCAATCGGGTTCTTGATTAAACTAAACATTGTTGTTGCCTTACAATTATTCTGATAGGGTTCGGGCCCAGTCTAATTTAGTTCTCGAATACTTTTCGAACATTTTGCAGCTGACGGAGTGTTCTGGTAGATTGTTCCAAAGATTCAAATATGTTGACAACTAGTCTGGGTTGGGGTAGATGCACAAAGTCGATTAACCTTGTCAGAGGCCTTCGGGAGGCCTAGAAACTCTGTCAATAAAGTTGGACATTGCTTGGTTAAGGTCCTCACCGACCGAAGTATGAAAAATGTATGATGACCGATTTGCACATCGTTCACCCCGTCACGTGTGATTTCACCGGCACCCACATCCTTCTACTGAAACACAGCAATGCTAGTGCATCAGTGCTTGGTGAAACTACGTTATAGTTGTGCTCATTATCTGTAGCACTTGTTATTGCTCATTTAATACATTTATAGAAATTCAGATGATTCTCCCAACATTTGAAATTCATAATGGATGATTTCTGACAATTTGTTCGTGAGTTTCCTGAAATATTCCTTTTGGAATGGGTCTTCTTGAAATAACAAACACTCACAAATGTAGTTACTTACTGTATTTGGCGAACCATTTCCGTAGAAATTCAAATGAGGTGGGTACATTTTGGAAATTAACAAACGATATTCTCTGAAATAACAGACGTACGTTTGTTGTTTTCTGGCTTTTCAAGTCAGTCTATTTGAGACAGAAATAATTAAATTTATTTAATAAAGATTATCAACGTACCACGTTGCTGCGTGAGAATTAAACTAATTTTAGTTAAAATGTGGAGATTTGTTGACTCATGTTCTTGTAAATATTTCTCTCTTTTTTTTGCGCACATAGCCTTCTGGTTTATTAGAGTAGTTCATATTTTATTTTTATTTAATATTCTATCAAGTTCTACTAAGAGATTTAAGTAATAAACGCAATACTTATTCACTATCTGACGCGAAAAATCCTACCGGTCCAATATCTTTGCAAAGGACTTTAAGTTTACTGCAATGAGAATCTGTCTATGAATGATCATTGTAATTTATGTTCAACATAATTATGTTTGTGCTTCATTAAAATTCATTCAATTAAAGAAAATTAGAATAAGAAAATTTGACTTAACTCTGATCTTGCTAAATATTTTGCGATATTTTTTTGCAAAGCTGCTATCCTTCATTCACAGTCAAGAAATTCAAGTCTTTATTTGTTTTAATCTAGCCGTGTCATTAATTTGCGCAAATAAGGTTAAACATGTTCTACCCAAATATTTATACATAATGGAAAGATGAAACGACGTGGCCTCATTGCCTTTGTTGAATAATTTATGTTTCATTCTCGTATATTCCACTCTGATGTGCTGAAAAATATTTATGACCGAAGAATTTAAATAGAGCAACTTTCAATTATTTTTACCGGATTCAAAAATAGTGGTTCTTAACGTCGCCATTTCGTAGCTTAAACGTGATTCATTTACGGAGAAACCTTTACATACAAAATATGAAACACCGATAATTAAAAACGTTATTTAAATAGTTACTTTAATTTTACCCATTTAATCGTAAATTTAGTTTATTAACTGTTTTTGTAACTGAAACGAAATGAAAAACATTACTCGGGTACCAACTTCTAACTCACAATAGGAAACCCTAATGGTTATTAAATATAAAAAACGAACGCTTATAAAGCGGGGATAGATTATTTATAGATATGTCATGCAGTGGTCCAATGTGAGAACAAACCCTATGGCTATTGCTTCTCAGATAAATAAATAAAAACATTCATGACTTCCATACAGTGCCCAAAGCTTAATAGCATGTAAACGCTACGGTACTTACTTAGATGTATGCAAAGTCGGAGTTCATTATTTTGGCAGTAATTTGTAGGCGAATGAAAAAAGGCTCGTGAGTATGATAGCCGCAACACAAAATTAATGAGACCGGGGTGTTTAAATTTTTGGAGTGACATTTAATTTTGGGTAAAGTTGAGTTTGAATAAGTTTAGCTCATTACTTTCACTTGCTAGTTTTCTTGTACCTATTTATTATTTTCCCCGTCTAGGATTTATGAGAATGGTTATATTTCATCATATAATTTAAAAATAATATATCATATGTTATATCATAGTTAGGATATTTTTTTTTGAGTTAATGTATGAAAGCAGTATATTTGTTGACACATATGTTTGCCAATAACGTGCATGAACCACCTCGCAGACTTCAGTATAGCCGAGCCATGACGCATGAAACTACGTCGCAATATCGAGATTCAAGAAGATTATTCTGACATGTAAGTATATCACATGTCAGAATAATCATTCGTCGAAGTTTAATTAAATATCATTATAAGTTATCCTTACATTTATCATTTCTTAATTTATTTTGTGATTAATCGAAAGGATATATTATAGTTTTGTGCAGTTGCATGAAACTTCAGTTAATGTTGGCGAGTCCATAGTTCGGTTGGTATATAATATAACTAGATTTTCACCATGGCTTTACTCGAGTTCGATATCTGAATGAAAGATGGGATTGATCGATTGAATAGTTATGGTCTGAAAGCGTAACAAACAAACGTCTGTCTTGACTGTTTATCCGCTAATTCCTCCACGCAAAAGATTTTGACGCTGTTTTGACACTACTTAGATAATTTTTCACGAAAGTTTCTACGTATAATTATGAGTATTATTAGTAGAGGAAAATCAATATTTTTTTTTTAATGATGTAAATAACGTACTTTGGGCGCTTACATTGCTAATGCTGGCTTAACCTTAAGAGATATAATATAATAGATAAACCATAAATTCGTGTGAATGTATAGTGGTAACATGTTAATTCTGTATTGTACAATGGAAATGGATTTAAATCGTCGGTTACTGCTTTGGTGTAGTCACAAGTATGGTGCAAGAGACCTGCAAAAGTAAAATAAGAGCCAGCCATTCTTCAAATTTTAATTTTGCGTCTGAACAAGGGTTTGGTGCTGGCTTCATAATGCCGCTCTCGACACAAGGGCCTGACCGTGGCTACTTCGGCAGCTTAGCATTTTGTTTGGGGAACAAGTTATAAACTTTGCGAACATACTCCAACCAAACTCTTTGTTTGGTCCAAGTCGCCTCATGTCTCACTTAGTCAATCTCAAAATACTTTATTTCCGTGGGAAGATCATGTGTTCTTATTACAACTATGTTTAGTTAAGCTTACTCTAAATTTCTGTATTACTTTATCTGTTCGCAATAAAGAATATAGAGAAATTTTAAAACTGGCTATGTGAAATTCGTACTCAGTGGCTCACCAAGGTTCCTTACCATCGATTGAATTATTTTATTTTAAAGCTTATTATGTATTCCATGTATTCTAAAAAAAATCAGCTTTTTATGGCATCGACGAAAAATCTATTTCCGAATTTTTATTTTTTCTAAACGACCGCACCATTGAAGAAAGCAGAAAAAAATCTTTTTCACTCTCATGCCCCAACACTAGGATTTCTTAATATTTCCTATACATACAGAATCACAACAGAAACAAAACCCAAGCGAAATTTTTTTTAGATGGCTTTGTCCTGCCTTTATTTGAAACCAGAGCCCCTCTTCAAAGCTATCAACTAAGATCAAAAGATACAACTCATCCTATATTATTCATTTTGGGTAAGGCACCGTCGAGGTCGGTGCAAAGGTACAGTGTTTACTCTGTTTTATCTGGACAACAAGAAAAAAAAAAAAAAAACCTTGATAGTTGGTCATCATCACGTCATCGGGGTCACTACTAAATAGTCTACAGAGAGTTACAAAACTCTTAATACTTGTGCCAAGGGCCACATTTTACTCATTCAACCACTTACAACTGGCCACTGAATGAAACATCAAATTTAAGCTTCAAAATAGCCTTTTAAAAAGCCTCTAGTGCCCTAGAGTATGGTCATTTTGTGGTTCGTCAAGAGGGAGCTAAACAAACTCGGCGGTTCAAACAGATTTTTTTTTACATATATAATGAAATCTCTTAAAATTTCTTATGTATTCAACTGTTTTGTTGAATACGTAATAAGGAATAAGATTTTTGCTAATATTTTTTTTTATTTGAATCTTTACTATATTTTATATTTTTGAGATTTATAATTTGGAAAATATAGATTTGGAAATATAGATCTTTATCGTAGATTAGAGTCCATTGACCCTGAACTGAACCCCTGACTGCCAATTTTAGGTAGAATTACTACCAACTTAGCTACAGAGTCTTCTCATATAATATAACCATGTCTTCGTTTCCAATTAGCAAACCACGAGCAAGAACTGATCCCCGCGACTTTGTCCGTGTGGAATTTAACATTTTTCTAGCGCGGAACTCTAATTCTTTTTGTAAAATAAATTTAGCCTAAATTATCAGTTTTCTGCCAGTGAAAGTCCCTTCAAAATCAGTCCAGCCGTTTCAGAGTTTACCTGGAGTAAACAAACAGACAAAAATCTTAAAAATTGTTTTTTATTGTTATAAGTACCGTGTATACTTTATATATTATGTTTGTAATGTCAAATGTCAGGATTTTCTAAATGTAAAATCCTGTCATTTGATATTACAAACAGACACTTCAGTTTTATTTATTTGCATAGATTACCATTCCTCCAGGTTTTACTATCAACTACTTAGTACATTAAGGTATATAGGTAGGAGATTCCTTTGAGCATTCGTTGACCTTTCAATGTACCAAAGCTGTATAGCAAACGGTAACGTCAGAAAACAAAGCACCCCTTAGATTTTAGCTAGACACATAAATTACTTAAAATCAAATATTAAGGTTGTGTGGGTGGAATAGGTGATGTAGATATAGCATTGATTTAACAAGTAAGAAGATACGCCACGTTCTTAAGTTACGACAACAAAAATTACTATAAAAAATCACATACCCACACATCTATACCTCGATTTACTAAAACGAATTCATTTTATATAGGCGAAACTTTGTACTTGTGTGTTTGTTACTCCTTTACGCTCAAACTGTTCAACGGATTTGAATGAAATTTGGTACCAGGTTAGTTTATATCCTGGATTAATACATAGGCTACTTGATCCCTTAAAACCGCGGTAATACCGCGGGGCGTAGCTAATAGTATCTATAAATGTTCTTTGACAGCTGCGAATTCCAATACCTCTTGTCCTATTGTAAACAAGACAGTGCTCCACACCCTTGGCTCGTAAAACCGATACACGGTTAGGGCCATCGGGTCCCTTATTACTTTAGTTTCATATTGCAGGGGTCACGTTTAAGTACTGAGTTTGATTTCAAAGGACGTGGCGGGTCACAGATAACATCTTTGATTTGAGGGTGTTAGAGAAATTGTAGCGCAAAATAATCCTGTTTCTAAGTCAGCAATCCGAATCGGATTGCTTAGTAATATTAATTAAAATGAGAACCTTGCTCTTTTTGAAATTTATGTGCTCATATTTTCGACTATATATAAGGTCATTGCTTACAAATGTTAGTCAGAATTTCCTTTTTTTCCTCGCTTGTTTTTTGAAGTATGGGCCGTAGTAGTAGTAAGAAACAGGTCGTCTTAGACGCAACGTAGGTTTTTTGGTGGAAAAAAAAACAATCGGTTTAACGGAACCCTCGTTATGCGATAAAAAATCATTTTCGGTCGGTTTTTAAATTAAAATTTCTTGAAAATTACGAAATTCTCACGACGTTTCCTTCCACTTTTTGAGCACAACGATAATGCGCCTACACAAATTGTGAGCACATTTAGACCACAACATTTTAAAGGACCCATAGGACTAGAAAACATTTTCTAAGCAACTACCTAACAAAATATAACTATAGCTTATATTTTGTTTGCTGTTTCGTTTTGTTATTTCCCGTTTCCATTATTTATTATAACGTTATAATATATAAGTATTCATATCAGAAAGTTATGTTTTCATCTCAGTACACGCAATATACATATCTTCACACCCCGCTCGTAAAAATATACGACAGCGTTATAATAAACCAAATCATAACTTGTAGCAGCTGAACTTAAAATAATATTTTTTATTATGTGGCGGCTCCATTTGCCGCACACACAGATAACCTAGAAGATCACTGAGTAGATAACCTAACCTAAAACAATTAGTACAATAGTCTACAACAGGTGACGTTGCAACGTGTCTCGCAACATGTCTTGCAATATATCTCGCACCATGTCTCGCAACATGTCTCACAACATGTCTCACAACATGTCTTGCAATATATTTCGTACCATGTCTCGCACACACTTGAGTTACAGGCGCATCAAAGTACAAGAGTAGGAGTATTTTAATTATTTTGTAATGCTATTTTGAGGTGGACCTAGAAAAATCATAAAAGCGCGTTCAATATTTAGCTAATTTAACCTTCTTCGGTCAAAAGATACCATTTTCAGTCAAACGATAAAATGAAATTATACTTTTAAAATTAGAAACTTGATTTCGTTTTCAGAACACGCAAAACTGTAGGCAGTAATATTGCCAATAACCAACCGCAGATGGGCAGAGGCTTCTTTTATTGAAGTTTTCTGCACGATAAAACATAATTGGATTACAGTTCACTTGATTCGCTCGTTTACCACTAAAATTAAAAATTCAAAACCAGCCGTGAAAAGTGAATAATGAATTTAAAAGTTAACGTGTTTGAAATAGGTTAAGTGTTTCACTCCGGCCGATATCGTTACCTGGTCTCAGTGATCGTTCGTGGAATGGAGCGGCGTTGCCAGTGAATAAAAACCATACCAGTCAACTTGTTTGGTATTTAAAAGTATAATGTTTAAATACATATTCTGCTTCTTCCTCTTTCGTGTGAGAAAGTGGCTAACCCTAATGTCAATTAATCCGCCCCAAGCCAACCAACATGGCGACTAGTATAGCCAGGACTGACAACTTAACGTGCCCCCCGAAGCACAGAAGTGCTCAATTTATATTCCATTACGGTTATTAATTTTGGGGGATTCAGTTTCTCGAGTCCTTACTCTTTGAATCGCTACACGTACCCCCTGGGTGGTGCTAAAAGATGAACAAAAAGTAGCAGTAGAACTTGTGCAATGTTCGCCCGGAGAAGTACTGCCTCCACACCTGGTAATCTGCTACCAAGCAGTGGGGTACTCGCATTGCTGTGTTGCGGTGGAAGGGTGTGGGTGTCGGTGACATCACATGCGCATGATCCATATCATCCCGTCTTGGGTGATGAACGCAACAGTATGAGTGCAACTCAGTGTTATGATCCAAATCTTATACTGAGTCGCATTACTGTTGTCATGCGCGCGGGTCGCCCCTTACCACCAGGTGGGCTCTAACCTCGTCCGTCAATTATACACATAAAAAACACACACACTTCCACCGGAAAACAGCAACGCTAGAGCACCTCTGCTTGGCGGTCGATGTCAACTGTGGCGGCAGAACTACTCCGGGAAAACTCTAAACAAGTTATACTTAGTAACTAAAGCAACTATACCATAAAATTTTAAATCTCATTGTAAACTGTCCATCACTTATTTTTCAAATACCTTTCCAGCTCGTGTCTGCGAGCTTACAAAGAACAACCATGATACCAAAGATCGCAATACTGAAGCAAAGTAGATCATTACTAGGAGAAAATCCGTCGGTACGTTTCATTTTAACTCATTTATTCTGTGGCAAGATGTAGACAGAATTCTAATTCACCAGCTCTGTGGAGAATGGAGAGGCAATGAACTGTGCGCTGTAGTTTTGAAATATTGTAGACAGATTGGATGATATATCTCAGCTGATATTTTGTTAGAAGTTGTTAAACTCAAAAGAAAATGGTCACACAGATAACGGAGAACCCGTTGACCATTTTCTTTTCTTGTTTAGTTATTTCATAAGTCAGTTCAGATAAATGATATGTTAGGAAAAGATCGTGATCTGTATTAATTATTATTATTCTAATTAACTGCTTCCTGTGTGTATATAATGTGCCTATGGATCTCCTTGAAAAGTTGGTTTAGCGTCACGTTTACACTCATACCCCTGCTAGGAGTTGCATAGACAAAGTGGTATAGACAAAGTCGGAAATATAACACAAAATAAACATAATGAGTTTCAGAGGCTATTTGCTTGGTCACTGGCGCAGTGACTTTATGCAAAGCAAATACCTTGCGTTTCCAATTTTACTATTTTAACATCATTGTCAGTTTTAATTATAATAATTGATTGAGGAATAATCACAATATTCGGAACTCTGCAATGATCAAGTTCTTTACGACAATGGCTTACAAAGACAAGCTCTGATGTAATCCTGAAACGCAAAAGCCCACGCAAGCCGAACACAATCAAAAGCAATAACTAAGGATTAAGGGTTATGGGATACTTGTGCAGGGTACTTACCACGCGATTGATCACAGACTTTAGAATTTCAATCGAGTTCCGACTTCATTTCTTATTACCGTGTCATCGCGTTAACATCCTATAAAGTTTCACATGAATCACATATGAAACGAGTGCGATTCATTTCGAAATTTAAATTGCATTACTAATGTAATCCGAGATAACAATTTAGAACAAGCCATTTTGCAAACGTTTAAAAAACCGCCAACTCTTAATTTTTATTGCGAGACATCATTACCTTATTGAAGTTATATGTACTAACATAATTACTATATGTACTAACATAATTATTATGCTAGTAATTAACAGTAGTAAGTAACAACAATCATGCACATCCTTTCAAAAGAAAAGCTCTGGGGGTGCATTTTGCTCGCGTTAGAGTTTGAGTACCCACACGTGTCTCCCGGGCGGCGCGAAAGGAGTGAAAAAAAGCTTAAGTAGAAGTCAAATTTGTGCCAGATTATTCCGAAGCAGTACTGCCACCACACCTAGTAGTCCACTGCCAAGCAGCGGTGCACTCGTGGATGAAATTATAGGCGCACGAGACGGGGTCTCAATGTGACGGGCGCAACGTGATGCGACTTGGGTTTTCTCATACATCAGAAGGAGGGGCCGGAGTCGCATTGCTGTTGTCTGACGGAGTCGGTAACAACTAAGTACCAGGTGAGCCATAACCATATAATAATATAAAAAAATCCAGAGCCCATAACCTGGTTGCGTCAAACACGGCTAAGAACCAACGTCAAAATTGCTTTGTAACCGGACCACCCCTTTATGAGCTATGTTGCCTCAAACAAAGATCTCAAACCTCAAAGGTTTTGACCACAACACCACAGACAGACAGCCGTCAAAGTTACTGACATTTTGTGTAATACAAATGATTTAGCTTGAGAGTCCTATTAGCTAGTTCTTCACGTAATTTGGGTTACCTACTTGTTCTCAACTTAAATATAAATTAAAAAAAATGTATCGTACTTAAAATATTTAATATGTAATTTCCTATAATACAAGCCTTTATCTTACTAGATAAAAAAAGAAAAGAAATATTTATGATGAGTAAGACTAGGTAGTTAATATTGAAAAAGGTAGATTAGATTGGCTGATATCAGGTTTTTTTTTTTTTAATTATTTTATCTCATCAGCCCCAAATTAAGCATAGCTTGTACTATGGGAACTAGATACCCCATAGACTATTTGTATAGCAGTTTTTATAAATTCGTTACACGAAACGCTGACGGCATATTCTTTGGGTGGTCCAGTTGCTCACGTCCGTAGGTGAATACCCTCAGAATCCCTACACATAAACCCTGGGTGGTGCTAAAGGAGCAACAAAAAATACCAGAAGAACTTGTGCAAACTTCGTCCGGAGAAGTATTGCCTCCATACCTGGTAATCTGCCGCCAAGCAGTAGTGCATTGCTGTGCTCTAGTGGAAGGATGTGAGTGCCGGTGAAATCACATCCCCGTCTCGGGTGATGGGCGCAACGGAGTGCGACTTGGGTCTTCTCACACGTCGGTCGGGGAGGACTTAAGTCGTATTGCAGTTGTTATGGACGGAGGTTAACTCGTCCCATTACATACTACGAACTGAGCTAAAACTGTCAAAAACTGTCAAAATCAAAAACTGTCTGTTGTTTTATTAATGAAATGAATTTAGTGTGCGGTATCAACAAATAACCGTCAAATTACATCAAAGATGTAAGATATCGCTTATCTCCGTGGCTATGACCGACATCTTGAATAATATTCATTACTACGCTATTAGCTTTACCCTTCCTAAGATATGTTTCAGCCGCTATTAACACGTAGACTCTCATGTGACCCGCGCCACAGAATATTAATCACTAGGAAACCCTTTCTTATGATAATTTTGCCCTATTAGAGCATATCTTATCAAATAGAATGGACATGAATGAAAAGTTTATTGTTTCGAGATCTACAAAATGAATGTTGATGATAGTAAAACAAATGAGGCGTCTTACTAAGAGACTGAAGATATAATTCATGTAATTGATGTGTCAGTACGCATCTATGCTTCTCCGGATTTAACAAGGGTCCAGAACACGTATTTCGATTAATAAGTGCGGATACTTGGCTTTCAATCAAAGCAAGCGAGTTATGGTTCTTTTGGCAAACTTGCAATATCAAGACTTGCTTCTTGTTACAAGTACGTGCGCGAAATGGTGAATATAACAGTGGGTTATACAGTGGGGAAACAATGGGATGCATACTTTTATGCGATTCATTTTTAGTACAATAATAGCGCCAAAAATAGGTCAAATATGTTCCTTTACGCAACGAAATTCTTCGCCTACGGTAAACTACATTGAAATTTATATTTTACTTTTATGCACCAGTCATGCTTAATTTTGATTCACGTTCCAAAACTCACCAGCTACCTGCTTCACTCAGGTATAATAGCGGAAGTTTGCATGCAGCACAATATAATAAGCACCTACTAAATAATGCATAATCAAACTAAAAGCCTGCAGCTAGGACACTGGACACACTAAAAGCCATGTTGCTCAGCAATTTAGATGATACTGTGTTTGCATGTTTAACAATTGATAAGGCACTTTCTGAAGCAACAAGTTGGACGTTAACTGGCTTCCATTCTAATCACAGATAATTAATTGTTTGTTTACTGAAGTGAGGAAAATAGGTCAGTGAAATAATAAACCACGGCAACTTATTGGAAATTCAAACGAACTGGAACCTTTTTTTTTAATTTGAGTTCGCAGATATTTATATTTATGGATATTTCACACCACGCTATTTAAACCCCAAATGAAGCATAGCTAGTACTATGGGTATATGGATACAATTCTTATATAGTACTTAAATTAGATCAATGATAATTATGATAATCATAGGAAATTAGTAATTATTTCTGTAAAAAAAGGATATAAAACAGTTTTAGATTATACAAAAAAAAAAAAAACAATAGACGGGAGTATTTACCCAACTGTGCCAGAAGGAGGTGCTTTAGATTCGTCTTAATTGTGAGAGTGACACTGACTATATCAAAATTATAAAAAAATTAAAATAGTCTTTTTTGGGCACCATACATGTCTTACAAAAATGATTTTCCTCAAAACCTATCGAGTGTGGTATCAAAATACAAGGTTTTATAAATGGCTTAGAAAAATATTTATAAGTTATATGTTTGATTGTAATTTGGATTATTTTACGCAATGGGGTTTTTTGCTTTTCTCAAAAGATTCATAGTTTAATTCGGACGTCTATAAACGATATCTAAACAATCATTTTACATCACCATCATTTACTGATTGACGATTTTCAGAATGACACGACGAAGTGAGTCGTAGGTAAGCGCGTATTGTCCATCGTCCATAGCACCAATATTGGTAGAGCACTCGGCTATGCGCTAACGAGATGCGAGTCTAATGAACTTGAAATCCAGCGCTCCCATTTTGTGTAATGGACATGGATTGTGAGCTGCGAAATCTATTCTCATACAATTATAATTCAAGCTTACTTTAACCCGATTTTTATGCCTCAGTATCCGAAGAATAATTACCTACTACTAGGATTACAGACTGACAGACAGTCTGTATCTTTTGAACTATAAACCAAACTGAGCTTTAATTATCTCTGAATATGTATGATTATAGCAGATATTCTAAAACATAAATCTAAATACAATTGGTGGTACGGAACGCGCTTATGCGGTTTTTTGTGCCTGGCCTTATAAAACGGCTGCAGGTGATTATTTATCTTTGGTGTTATTTAAATATATGAAGTACGGAATACTGAATACATATATCAAAATTGATATTCCCTTTTATTTATTTACTTTTGGCATTTGTTTAATAGGCGCTTATAAAATATTAATTCGATTTTTTATAGACATTTATTCTATCCTAGTTTTGTTTTTCTATATCATTTTACCATATTACTCGTACGTAGATAAACAATGTGTGCTTGCTGAATGATCTGTAAATATTCATAACCAATAAATACTAGACATAACTAAATGCCTGCTCCAAAGAAAACCGGACTTATTGGTTTCCTACATCCTCGTATTATTTCACCGATTGTGATGACGTGTCGTGGATGCGCTTTTAGTTCAATGTGATTCTGGAAATGCAAGTAGAATGACGCTTGTAAAGGATTAATGGTTCCGATCCTATTAAATCAATTATTATGCTGACAATATAATTTGCGTGCATTGGCCATATTTAGGAAAACAACGATACTATAGTTTTCCAATAAAATTGTTTTTTGGAAAACAACATTATGGTTGTTGTAAAAAAGAAATCTTAAGGGGATACTAACAATTGGTTCCTGAAATAGAAACTATGATACCTATGGGCAAAGTGATCAGCCTGAAATTGCAAAAAAGTATGGCGATTTTTAACCAATTTTCTCAATTTGGTTTTTTTTTTGGCTCAGTGACTTTTCGCTCTAGGGTGACAATATACGTGTCAGCTAAATAGTTTCAAAGCTATCAAGCTAACAAAATAATATATGTATTATAAGTTTTTCCATTGAGTGATATAAATGAAACATACCCAAACATGTTGAGATAAATTCTCTTTTCTAGATTTAATATTTCAAAAAAAATATTTTATGACTAATAACGCATTCTAACAACCTTGAATCCGATGCGGCTCCCTCTGCCCAACATCTTTATAGAACCTCGACGAACACTGAGTAGCTAGACTAACCCAACACAAGTAGTACAAAAATATACATCAGATGGCGCTGCAATACTAATAATCATACATTGTGTAAGTGATGCGTTTGTGGCAGTTTGAGCATCCTACTAATATTATAAACGCGAAAGTTTGTAAGTATGGATTAATGTTTGTTACTCAATCACACCAGAACAGCTGAACGGACCTGAATTAAATTTGGCACAGAGATAGGTTATAGTCTGAAATAGCACATAGGCTACTTTTTATCCCGGAAAAATGTACGGTTCCCGTATGAAGTCCAACCGCGGGTAACACCGCGGGGCGCAGCTAATATATCATATAGAACCTCCTGACATCAATTGTCGGACAACAAAACACTGGCTAGGTGGAAGATCTTCCCTTTTCTCGGAGAACTTAAACTGTTCTCCAAAATCAATAATATATTTATAAATGGATAGTAATGATACAGACAATGCACGAAGAAGAATCTAGATCATTATTTAAAAGAGAAATTTCACGTTTGATCTTTTCTGAGATCCCTGATGCAAAACAATAACTTTGGCCGACCCCTATGACAGACCAATTAGACCTATAAATGATTGATGACCACATTCTATATTCCCGTAGAACGATTCGTCATTTAGTGCTGAACGTTAAATTAGTTGCAAAGAATACTTATTTACGTGTGTGACTGGAAAAGGTGACTGCTAACCGGGTGTCAAGTGGTTCTTGCTGCCCATAAAAACAGCAAAACGACTCTGGTCCTCCCTGTAAGTATGAGGAGACCCGAGTAAAGAAGAGTAATTTCACAGGCACCCACGCCCTTCCGCATTGCAATTATCTCGTACCATATTATCATAGCAATGCAATTATCTCGTGTTTTAGCAGTGCTTCTCCGGAGAAAATTGGTACAAGTTCTACTGCTACTTTGTGTTTCTTCGGTTAGCTTATTTTCCAGCTACCGGAAGATACGTGTATGCACTCTGTGAGTACTGGCTACAGACAAGATCCATAAATCCCAAGGATATTTGTGAAGACTAATTAACTCATGTCTCTCCTTGTCGTGCAAAAGCAGCATACTTCGAGTCCATTTTCCCCGTCTTTTTTCCATGATGGCATCTTTTAATTTTTTCAGTAGAGTAGCATACTATTCTCCTATGATATTCAATCCTTTTTTTTGTAGTCTATTAACAAAATCCCCTTTGAATCCCAAAAAACAGTTGCCATGATCTTTCCGGCCGATTGTGACACCTTGAATTTCTTAGGGGGTGCTGCACCTTTTTTCAGCCACTGCATAGACTCCTGTTTCAATTCAGGCTCTTAATGATGAACCCAAGTTTTGTCTCCAGTAACAATTCGGTTCAAAATTTCGTCTTTGTTCTCGCTACAGAGATCCAAAAACTCGCATGAACACTCGCCGCGCTGCTGTTTTTGAACCGCTGAGAGCATTCTCGGCACCCATCTTGCGGTGACCTTAGACATGCCAAGATGGTCGTGGAGGATATTGAAAATGGTTGTAGACTCCAACTATTTCTGCAAGTTGTTTGTTCTTTAATCAAGCATCTTCAAGTACAAGTTTTTCGACTTTTTCGATGATGTCTGAGGAGTTGGCCTCGATCGGCCGGCCAGGGCGGTGGTCTTCTTCAATTGACTCCCTGCCTTGCTTGAATAAACCATGCCACTTATAAATCATTGTTTTTCCAGGGCAAGAGTCCTCATAAACAGAAAACATTTCATTCAAAATAATTTGAGGTGTTTTTCCTTGCTTGGCAAGGAACTTTATAACGGCACAATACTCAAGTTTATCGTTGTTTGACGTTTTTTTCCCGATTGAACTGCTAATGTAGTGATAACTAAAATGTTAATCACTCGATTTGTCTAAAATTTTGTATTTATACTTGTATAGAGTACCTGGAGAGTACCAGGTAAAAAAAATTATCCCTACTCCTTCCCAACCCTTCCATTCCGCGGACTTTTTGACCTCCCCTCGTACCTTATATTAGGTTTGGCACTTTACGATAGAATTACCTCATCTATCGTGAACTTACTTTAACTATTTGCAATTTAAACAATAATACTTGTTAGATACATTTCGTACTACATAATATATAAATTTTACCTAATCGCGATGAAAAATATGATTCTTTTGTTAAACAATTTCAAAATGCTACTATGTATATAGATTGTTCTTCTAACAAGATTCAATGTTTAACCTTAAGTAATGTACACTCGAGTACAAAATTAAGGCAGTTACGGTGCGACTATTCCGAAATTACCGCGGTGGGGAGGAGATTAAAATTAAAATAAATTACTTTACACTCTAATTGTATTTCGGAATAATTTTCCGAGCTCCTGAATTCTAGAGTTGCTGTCTGATGGTATGGAGACTTGAAGACTTGAAATAGAATGGAGTAGCTTACCTTATGTTTTTGTCATCAAGAATATAATGAACAATGACAGTTTTCAGCTTATGACTCCACATGAATATCTTTGATATATTCTCTCATGACCAGTCTGGTAATCCATTAACAGACTACGGGCCCTTCGCCATAATCTGTGTAAATGGGCATGCAAGATTTCAACTAATCTGGCTGCGAATGAGGAATCCCAATTCAGACCAAATGAAATAAATGAGACAATTTACTAATTAACTCATGTCTCTCTAGTGCTTATTAACTGTACGGGCCACCTAGAGAAATACGTTTGAATTATCAAAAAAGTTATATACAGCATTTTAATTCCGACCGCAAAATAGAAGTAGTCAGTAGGACTTGATGGCTTCAATTTAAATAAAATTGAGTTGTAGTTTTTTATAGTAGGTAATTATTATTATTGAAATCGTTCGTTAAAGTTTTATCACCATAATCATGTTTTGACGTAAAAAATATATGTACTCGCTGCTGATTGAAATGGTTACGTTGACGATGTCATTACAGAGAGAAGCCCCATCTTCATATCTCTAGATAACATGGTCATTGCGTGGCAGTTTGCATGTTACTATTCACCAGAAGAGAAACAAATATTATTCCTGTCTATTGCAATTTTGATTTTCCCATACCTATTTATGAGGACTTATTATAGTTTGTCATGGAGATAGATAAAAGGTAGATTATGAAATATTGTTTGATGCGAATTAAATATTGAACTAATGACCAATTAACAAAATTTTTTGAACGGTGAAGGAAAACATCGTGAGGAAACCGACAAGTATTAGAACCATAAATTCAAAGACATGTGACATCTACCAATCCGAATTGGGCTCCCGTGGTAAATCAAAGCCCATTCACTCTCAATTATCGAGAGTAGGCCGGTGTCCCTGCAGTGGGAACATTAGAGGCTGGTAAGGATAACAAAAGATTTTAGTTCCCTTATAATGAGTCGTCTCTATGAAGAATCTGTCCTACATACTCTAAATTTCATTAGGCGTTTAAGTCGAGCCACCGTCGACGTAATTGCTCATTTTCCCTGTCATCTTCTGGAAAAAATACTTTGCAGACTAATCATATTTCAATTGAGCTTTGGTAACCAAACACTGTAGCGTTATTAAGAAATTAATCTTCATTAATAAGAAGTAATTAGCTGGTAGTGATACAAAACTCTTAAGTGTAATCTTATTTTACCTTGAATGTTAATTAATATTGATATACCTGATGTACAAACTGATGAATTGTAAGATGATACAAATTCAGTTATACAAGTCCATTTAACAGTCCAACTACATCTATTTCAGTAAACAAACAACTAAAAATGTAAATCCCAGTGCAACTATGAACAAAATTGTGAAAAATTAAAAAAAAACTCATTACTTTGGGGCGATCAATGAGTGCATTCCGGCTTTACTTTGCCGACAGGAATTGAATTAAAAAAAGCACTTGCAATTATGCTATTGAAAATGCCCCTCTCACGTTTCAATCCTTTATGGCGGCCTCTATGAGTGCAATATGAGATGAGAGGGCCAATAATGAAATATAAAAACAGAAATAAGCACTCCTTCCCCGGACGGCAGTCGAGTATTCTCCATTATTCCCATTCAGTAGATTTGCTTTGAAGAGTGTCCTTAGCGTTTAATTTCGCTTAATATTTTCGGAGAAATATTTGGGCACTTGACGTTGATTTGGCGGAGCTGTCCTGGGATCCGATAAAACAGTGTCGTGGATTTCATTTAACTGACTTTAAAAAAGGAGGAGATTATCAATTCACGTGTTTATATCTTTCAGATTGATTCCATATAATTGTTAACAAAATCGGTACAATAGTTTGGTTTTTTTAATCAAAATAACTGGAAAAATAAACAAAATTGAGTATTTTGCTACTTTGTAAGTATTGAAGTCGGTTTTTCTTTTAGATTTTCAAATCAGTTACATTTTTTATGTATGTTCACCGATTTCTCCACCATTTATAAACCAATTTGGAAAATTATTTTATTTTACTTCGCTTTCTTATTACTAAGTTTAGCGCTTGTGAAAACCCTATCAAGATTGACAGACTTTCGATTTGCATAAATTGTAAACACATTATTTTACCCTTTTTTAACCATGTCATTAATAAATAATGCGCTCTAATTTACTAATGCGTTAAGTTATTGCTAGATAAGTTAAGTTATTATTAAGTTATTATTATTGCGATTTCCGATGGATTTTGTTCAGGGCCTTATGTTTCATCAAGTAGGCCTATACTGAATCGTGAATTACTCGTTGCTTGTTTGATCAAACTATGAATCATGTTGTTATCGGTAAGTTTAATTCAGACTTCAATAATATATTAAACAATCGTCAGGAATCAAACAATTTTTATACATACTGTACCGTACTTGCAAATACATAAGTAAAAAACTTTTATTTAAAACTGCAAACAGTCACTACAATTTGATTTACTTGTATAGATATACAAGTAGTTATAAACTAAGCCAAATTCCGGTGGAGGTGCTAAAGCAGTACTCCAACTCCTCTTATACAATGTCACGCGAATTATCTAAAACTCTCCAAAATGAAATAAACGAAGTTTCATTCATTGTGCACCAAGGAACGCGGGAACGCGAATCTCACAAAAGGACAGCGAGAATGTCATCAGATTGCTAGTTGGAGCAAATAAAATTGTTTCCTGTCCTAAAGTGCTGTTACAGTGGTATCAAATCATCGATTCTCTAAACTAACTTTGGCTCTATGTTAGCAATTATCACATTAATATTATAAAGACGAAAGTTTGTATGAATGAGTGTATGTTTGTTACTCCTACACGCTTAAACGGCTCACCGCCAGTATAGTTTCTTTCTCCGTACCAGGATAGCATAAATCCCGAATAAATATATGGACTAATTTTTATCCCGAAAAACCGTAGATTATAGCTAATTTCTATAAATTTTGTATAAAAAATTGTAATGTATTTAAAATTGACACATGTATACAAACAGCAATTTGCCACGTGTTTGGAATGGTGAAAACCATAATTAATGAATTTTATAAATTTACATAATTGGTATGCAATTAAAAAAAAACTTATTTTACACACGATTATGATCGATTTATGAATAACAGGTGGCGCCCTCGCATATCAGTAGACCGGTTTAGTCTTAAGCGAGCTTAGTTATCTATAGGGAAATAAAAAGTATGCAGATAGAATACACAATAATGTATTACATGACAATAAAAGCAAAAAAGTACTATAATTACCTTTTAATCAGTTAACCGACTCCCACAGAAGTTATTACATTTAACAGAAAGGATGTCAACAACTATGAATTATATTATATCTTCTAATAATAATTTTTCATTGCTTCAGTGTATAATTTGTATCTAAAGTCATACACCATATCCATAGTAGTATAAGTTACAGGGAATGTCATATTTTTCCGCTTTAATTAAAAACACATTTCATATTATACGTGATAAAATATAAGATATACAATATAATATTATCCAGAAAAATCCAACGCAAACCAGAATAATAATTGCGACCACTATAGCACCAACAAATCACTACATGTGATTGTTAGGCGCACATTAAACGACGCGTTCTAAAAGAACAAAACCGAGCTGTCTGTAACCGGCCGTCACTGCTCGCTTTATTGAGATTCTAGCTGGATTTCACTCGTTAGTTTTCAATCAGTGCCTGCTCGAAGACTACGACCGAGGCTATAGATAAAACTGGAATAAGTCGTAGATAAAGCTGGCATTTGTTAGTTGCACCGCAAAATTCTATTTATGAACAGCGCGGTTTGAAGCAGAAATTTTAGAAAGTTTTTCTGGGCAAACTGTACGTTAACATTACAAGATAAGTGTAAATGCTAAATGCTATTTTTAAATCTTTAGAAGTTTCAAATTATGTTCATTGTTTTGTGACCTTTTAGGTTAAAAATTTTAAGTAAAATCTTTTTCTATTCATAACAGTCAATTATTTTTGTAACATCCCTGTGTCAGAGTGACGGGCGCATTGCGATGCAATCTAAGTCTTCTCATACTTTGGAAGTACCGAACTCGTTGCAATTGTTTATGGGTGGCAGTAAGAACTTAACACCAAATTGGCAAAAACCTACAAAAACACAGTCAAAACCCACGTTTTGAAACTGATTAAAAAACGTCAAACTATTAACAACGTTGGGGCCACCCATCAACAAATGTTAGCAAAAATCTCAAATATTCTGATTTATTGCGAAGAATGTTTATCAAAGCCAAAAAATGGCTATCGAAATACATCTCGAATACCTATTCGGCGATAGATTTAATCTATCCTTTGTTCACAGTCTTCACATACCAATCATTCATTGGGGGTATAAATCTTCGACTGCCGACAAAAGGTCGCCTTAGATTTCTGTTTTTGCTGCAAGGGTCAAGAGGCAAAAAAGGATTAGGCGTTTCTCATCAGGATCCTATCCATAACGAATGAGAATCTGATAGATGAACGTAGGATCACCGTTCGCAAACTTTATTATAGATACAACTTTATGACTATTAATCTTAGTGATAAGAAAAATACCTTTTTCAGGGCAGATAAAGGTAAAGCTCTTTATCTTTACGCAAAGTTATTCCGGTAAATTTAAGTAGTAGAGGTTTAACTGAAATATTTGGTTAGTTTATATTTTAGTTATTTCTATTTCGGGCCTTTTTCTTTAAGTAGACGACTAACCCTGGTATCGGAGTTTCTAAGCCACCCGAAGGCCTCCAACATGGCTTCTCGACTAGTATAGCCTGGACTGACTTCTTGAGGAAGTTCTAATGCCACTAAACGGTCACCCATCCAACCGCACAGAGAGTTGCTTACTTATACAATTTGTAAAAAAAATTAAACAAGATTTGATAATGAATCTTAACAAATCTTGTTTAATGGTTATGGTTATGGTTTTCTGATGAAAATTAATGTCGATTCGATTAGTAAATTTATTTGAGCAGCAATAGTATTTGAGCAGCTTTGTACTCTGCACGAAGATGGCTGCAAAAAATAAGAAGTTTTAATATATAAATAATAAATACAGTAAAAAAAAACAACCGAATTGATAGCCTCCTCCTTTGTAAGTCGGTTAAATAATAAACTTTATCTGTCCCATCAAAATTGTTCCAACCGCTTCGGAGATTAGCTGGTACAAAAAAACAGAAAAAAAAAATTAAAATCCTCTTGTTATAAGTACCATATTACCTTCAAATGCATTTAGAAAAAAGCTTTCATTGTGACATTACAAACAGACATTCAATTTTATTAATTGTATGTATAGAAAAGCGCGATGTTTAATATTAAGCTATTTTCTACATGTTTTTCACTGTCAGTTCGTTCACAATTTTTGGCGCGAGTAACATTTTCGAGACACATGACAGGCACGCACAGCACACCCTTAACAATACAATATTTTTATGATTGCACGAATTAGAGATGCTTTGACTTAACAAGTAATTCAAGTAATCAGATCTATCTTCTGCCATTGCCAAGGGAAACAAAATAAAACATGTTTCAATTTAGATATAAAACAAACTCGTGAATTGAACTCTGAAACTCAATCGCCGAATTACAATTTGTTTGAAACTTACAATTTGGAATGCGTAATGAATTCTTGTTCTTCGAATTTGCCGAAATGAGATAAGAAATACAGCTGTAATCTAAATAGGGAATAATCTTTATTTTATGATATTTTTAGTTAGTTACGATGAAAATCGCAATTCAGTTTACTTGATCCTGTACACTTGAGACTAGATTAGACTATACTGTATTTTTTTATATAAGAAGATTATGAAGAATTAATAATATCCATCAATAAACTGAAATTAGCCAACGAAATGTTGAACTTGAAATTACAGCACGTATTTAGATGCTTTTTATTTGACAGTGAGTGCCTTCAAAGAAAACCATAGAAAATTCATGGAAAATGTTTACCTCTAAACACCAATAAAAGAGGATATGAAAAATTGAGACTGCTTTTCGATCATTAAATCAGTCACTTGTTTAAATCAATATTTCATTAAGTTGTAGTAACATGGCTGAATTGAAACTGTATTAATCTAATTACTGCTGAAATAATACATTTGTATAGATATGTATATTAAAATACATTTTTTTCCACCATTGCGTCAGCTGTAGGACACTGCAAGGTAAAGGTACAACTTTTGTGGTATGAGTCTAACTCGTCCCGCCATCTCCTGGGTCTTTCACGTCGTCGTTTAGTGTTTAGTGGGCTCTAAGCGATAGTGGTATTTGCCCACAATTCGTTGAACAATGGCAGAGGTGTCTAGCCCAATTCCATTTAAGACTAACCGTTTTATGACCTACGTCGGCGATTTGTGTCTTGGAACACAGTAAGTTTTTGCGCACGCGATCTAATAGTTTAAAACCTAAAATACTGCGTTCCATCGTTCAATAATATAACAATATATAACAAATTTTTGTCAGTGAATCTGTTATCCTTACAAGAAAATCAAGTTATAATGATTCCTCAATTTTGCGGCTCCAGTGTTCCCACTGGAGCCGCAAAATTATGTTATCATCGTTCATTGAATTTCTCTGATACGTGGCTCCATTGTTGATTCTAAGGAGCTGTTTTCACGAGCGAAATTTATTTGCGCGGTTTTTATTACAATATATTAATTTATAGTTTTAATATTACCAACCAACTGTCTTGTTAAGAGGTATTTAATATTGTCTCAGAAATAAGTTTCCAGAAGTGAGACCGATTTAATTAAAATAAAATAATTAATTAAGTGTAATGTTAAGAGGTATTTTAATGTTGTCTCAAAAATAGGTTTTCAGAAGTGTAAGTGATTAAATTTTGCTTCAAAAGTCCCGAGAAAATATATTTTAATAAGTCAATTTTTACCTGTTTGAGAAAGTTTTGTTTAGAATATTGGCGTCATTAAAAACAGGTGAAGTGTGATTCACATAAGATTTGACGCACAGGATTTGATTGTACAATATTATTTAGTTTTTAACCAGCTTCAATAAAAGAGGTGGTTCTCAATTCAGCGGTACCTTTTTTTGTATTTTTTTAACACGAAAAATGGTCACCAATCCAGGTACGGCCAGAGTTACGACTTTAAACCTATACGAGTATTACGACACTTAGGAGTGGAATTTTTTCCATGATATTCTATAATAAAAACATCGTCTAAATTGGCCCGCAACTGGCGAACCACCATTGGCAATTGGCAACATTGTGTAGCAAAAATACAAAACAAAAACAGCCGAAATGAGAACCTTTTTGTATACTTTTTAAATCATAAATTTATAAACCTGAGTGTTTAACTAAAAGGCGTATCGATGCTTGAAATCGCGGCCGGATGCGATTAGAAATCGCCGGCGTGAATCTCGCTATTGTGACCGCCCCCGTGGCAAGTTGTTCCGACGGCCCCGGTGAACGTTCACTCAATTAACTAATTTCGTTAAATATCCTTGATTGAGCAGCGGCCGGCAATCAGCCATGCAAATTCTCCCCCGTCATTTCCGAGACTTCGAAAATAGGATTCCACTAAACGTTGCCTGTTTAGTTTAATAAATTAGCTGTGCATAATGTTATGCTGGAATTTTGATTTTGAGCTAGGTTAAGTACAAAGGGCTAAAGCCAAAGTCGTAAATTTTTGTTTCCTTTGAATTCTTAAAAGTTATTTGGAATCTCCACTGTTGTTAAATAAATTTGTATCTTTAAATTCCACTTTCTTATTAAAAAGTTTAGCGTTTATTCAAACCTTTACCAATTCTCTGTGGGGAAGAACAAACTAGGAAGGATGCAAGGATTACTGTCTTTCCGCGAGCTTGATCTATTTTACAATGTAAGTACTTAAATCTAAATTACATTTTCCTAACAAATATTAGTGTATAAATTACTTAAATTAATATTATTAAATATTGTGCTTGTCATGCAGAGCGACAAATAAGTTATTTAAATATGGATGGATATATGTATCGAATATACAGAAACAGTAATTTCAATTTGTTTAAAGGGAAACCAGATTTTTTCATTTATTTCAGTCACACATAGTCACAAATAAATACTTAGTCACGCAGGCAGGTCACTCATACTTTGCTTGGTGATTATGAGTTCAATTAATTTTATTGCCATTATATTTGGTATAATGCAGATCAGCAAGATCGTAATTTTGCGTAGCTCAAACCGAATGTTTGAGCTACACAAAATTTCTGCTCCTGACTGAAATTAGTGTAAAACCTCTTGTTTTCCTACAAAACATTTGAGCTGTTTAGATGTTGTTGTCAGTTTAGCAAATGTCCCAGTTAAGTTTTTGGAAGTACTTATAGTCTTATTATAAGTACTACCCAGTAATACACATTGCCTTAATATGCGGTGTACTTTGCTCGCTGCTTTTATGGCTTTTAGGTTAATTTACACAGTTGTTGTGTTTAAAAAGATAAAAATTCACATATTCTTCTGCTAGTGCATTCGTTGTATCCCAGGTGACACTGACATATTCGTTTCTACTAAATCTGCACGATTATGCATAAAATAAAAAATCAAGGCCAATAAGCACGTTCCAATGACTTTTATATTCTTCACACTCACGGTATGTTTTCGCGTGTAACTTATGCGCAACGATATAAATCAAAAAACTTCCTCAGAGCTTAATCGGTTCTCCCAATGATTTCAAAGCACGTAAATTTGTCTAAAGACTTATAATTGTTAGATTTTGATTAAAGCAACTTTATGATTTTGTATCAACAAACGTTTATTATTGAATCGCTCACATAAGGAGCTTCCAAGCTCGATTGTTATTAGCAGAACTGAATTACCAAAGCAAGCGAAACATACGTCGACGCTCTTGATGAAATTTCATAATTTCATCGATCTTGTCATTGTTGTGAATTAAACTTGAGAAAGTCGAACTCTAACAAACTTTCTAACTAAATAAGAACCTCTAAACTTAGCCAACTGAATAGTGGGCAACTTTACTACTCGTACCCTATGATTATTCGCTATGTATATGAAAATTTTACGCACTATCAGCATTATTTTGACTCTTCCTGTAGGTGTAATACTTTTCAAATTAGTTTTCATCGCTAGTTTTCAGATGGTATGCTGACATCGGACAGAACCTCCCCAATCTGAGCCAACAGTTCCTCATTTTCTGTTCGGAAGACGGAATAGCCAGTTATAATATAACGGTAGTCATCATGGCATTTCCGCAATTAATCCCATCCAACGATAAGGCTTTCAAGTTGAGGGCCGGTCGGGATCTAAGCAATCTTCACGGGTGACTTGTCAAAGCGAAAGGGTCGGAAGCTCAAGAGACTTTCAACAATGCTTGTTATCTTAGAAGTAAGGCAAGAACCTAATGATATCATTTTAAATAAATACGAATTGTACTTGAGGGATTTGTGTCGCAATAAAATAGGAAATGTTTTTTTAATGCTAAAAGATTGAATGTCTCGTGTGGTTATTTGACAAGTAGCCTGTGTTAATCCAGGATATAAGCTATCCTGGTACCAAACTTTTTTCAAAATCCGTTGCGCTGTTTGTGCTTGAAGGAGTTACAAACATACACACACGCACACAGACACGCATAGAGCCTTTTGAATGTTAGTGTGATTTATATAATAGTATGTATTTAAGGAAGGACCACAATCGGTTTATATTGGTCTTTATAGGTGGCAGCCGCCAAACAAAAAAAAAAAAAACAATCGGCACTCCAAACCTCACAAGTCACCAATAGTCAATAACAATGTAGGAGTTCAATAAAACGATCTACGAGTGACGTGACAGGGGTCGTGAACATTTTGCTTTTATTTCGTCGCAACTCGTTTAGCACATGCCGACTGACAATCAATCTCAGTCAATATATGGGACAAAAGGTCCGTTGTTTCTGCATTGTTGACGAGGATGACCTAATTATTTTTTCGAAATCTGACCGGCAGGTTGATATGTGCCGAAGGTTGCTCGCTCATGTGTCCAGATGACCCAATTTGAGTAATTTGTGTACGCGTGAATTTATATATTTTTTTCATCCAATTCGTTGGATGGGTTTTATTACCGTACTTTAGGACGCAATTTTGTTGTCATGCAAACGATAGACAAGTGGCCGATTTAAACATCGAATAAACTGATTTATTTCATGATTAAATTCCAAGCGGACCAAGCTTTTCAAATAAAATAAGAATCTTTCTCATCAGGCCATTAACGGCTTAGATAGCGTAACATATACAAAAAACAAAACATTCAGCTTAATGGAGAAAATCCTTTTCTTTTGATGTCGGTTAAAATAACGACATATTTTAAATGTTAGCTCTACTATGTACACAGGACTTTTTAATGATGTTTGATATTTTGGTATATCTCTAGCCATTTGGTAACCCTGTCTTCATAGCGAGGGGTCCCGGATTCAAACTCCAGCTGAGGTAATCATTAGTAGGTAGTGTGAAGTGTTTAGTGATTATGCTTGCATGATTGCCTATGTCCATGCCACTTACGACACAGGGAATCTTGACACAGAAGTATGAAAATTGCAGCTTTGTTTGTTTGAATATTAAAATGATCTGGAAAAGGTTATGTCTAGTACACTCTGCTTAATTTTTATTAAAACATCCACATATATCTCTGTAAACCGTCTTCCTACCTCTAAAGCAAGAACAGGACATGAACCACAACTGATCAACCGATCAAAAATCAGTATCAAAAATACAATCTTTACCGGTTTTGCCTCTCCACTAGGCATCGTCAAGACCATTGCGATGTCAAAGATTGCAATTAAAGTGAGCCATGCCATTCAATCCTCTTATCCCCCTATTCCCCTTTTACTCCCGCTGTTGTCCGGATAGGAATAATTGACCAATCTGCTAATTAGGTCCTGTAATTAACAAAGTGGGTTAATTATCACTAGTACCTGGGCGGACCGAGCTTCGCTCGTTTTTTTTATTGCGTAAAATATTGCGTTTTTGGAAGAAATACAATAATGCTACTTATGCAGGCAAACTTAAACAGCAAAACGGTATCTAAAAACAAAATTTCATTTAAATCACGCGTACAGAAATAAAAATTTATTTTACAAGAATTAAAAAAAAAGAAAGACATAAAGAAAAATATTTTATTTGTGCCACTAGGCTTACAATTAAACATCACAATAATTATAGAGAAAAAATAAAGAGAAAAAAAAATACTCGTTTAAAGTAATAATAAGATAAGATTACATTATTATTAATTGGTGATAACATTGTTAAACGTTCAATCCACCTATATATAACATGCAATAAAGTTCTGTTATTATATAAATAAGCAAAAACATAATCAAATTAATTCCTCTTAGCAAAGTGGCCGCAATTTTTCAAACCACTAAAATCATTAACGTAATCAGCTCGCTGCAAGCTTCCCTTATTAAATTAGTTCATAAATCTTCCCCACTGCGCTTAGGACAGTGTGAACTAATCGGAAAATTAACTAATTACTGGGCTCGGTGAAAACCAATGTGTGGGAAATTTAATTTGTCTGCCAGACAGTGGTGATTTTGAATGTTATTCTTCTGGGGATTCCTAAGACTATATCACGTTTAGAGGCACTTTGGAGGTGGAGGGTCGCTTTACAGGTGCCATATTATATCCGCGAGATATAATATTATAATAAGAAGAAGGTGCATATTTTAATATACAAATGTGTCTCATTCTTCTTCTTTTCGTGCGAGTAAGTGGCCAATTTTGGTGTCATAGTTTTCAAGCCACCTGAAGGGCTGCAACATGGTTTATCGACTAGAAAAGTCCGCCCTCCGAAGCATGCAAGCGCATTTCAAATGCAACTAAAGGGTTTCATAAAAATTATATTTTACAATATATTCATCACATAAATATATAGATGTTCCAAAAATAGTGATAATACTTAAAAAGCGCACGCCTGGATTGATTTAGAACTCACCCCAAAGGTTGTATCCTGTATATACCCGATAAAGAAAAAAATGGTTTAAGATTTGTAATTTTTTGTCAATTGTACGGTTTTTTTTTATTTAATAGATGATCTGTGAATTTGTGTCCATACTTGTATCGTTCTATGAGGAAACGATGGAGTTTCAGTCGTTTTTCTTTATTACGCGAATGGCGAATTTAGGGTGCGATGGTTTATATCAGTTGCGAATTGGCGGGGAGTAATATAACTCACGGTTAGTGCCAAAAGTTTATGCATAATTTATTTTTCAGTACTCTTTATTATTTTAAAATTGCATTTCATTTTTGTGATTCAATGTAAAAGTTTTTATCTTTGATTATTATTAACTAATTGCATAACATAATGTGAAAATATATGGAAACAAGTGAATGGCTTAGAAATCGATTTATCTAAAGAGTCGAAGAGTTGACTCTTTCTTATTTTTCTCCATAAGGTCCTAGTTATGAAATTGGGGTGGTCTAGTTGACGTTAGTCTAGGCGGTCGCCTAGACTAACGTCAACTAGACCACCCCAATTAGACTAGACCCCAACTAGACACCTGACGTTAAGTTGTTACCACTGCCTAAGAACAACAGCTATACGACTCATTTCATCATAACAAATATTATGAGGCCTCTTCCGAGATATTATAGATATTCTATACGTAAATATAGCATCAAGTTTATCAGTTCAAGGAACGTCCTCGCTTATTGGAACTTCATTAACTCACACTATTCAACCGGGAATTTACGCTTAGCGTCAGATAATCAGATTACTTGTGAATTACTCCATGACTCTATTATACACTTACCTACTACGTGTTTGGCAAGTTGTAGGATTCACGCAGATTATTCAACAAAAAATGGGATAGTAATTACCTGCCTCGTTTTTGCAAGGCATCAGTGTTGTTTACGAAATACCAAACTGACGGCTTCCAACCTTTTTTAAGCCAAAACAGCATTCTTGATCCGCAAAATACGGGACAGTCTTTCCACTATCCTGCAGACCTGCCGCTGTGGAAGTGTTCTGTGCGGATATGGATCTAGTGACAAAATACATTTGTCCTCCAAGAATCACTCTCGGCACAAAGCAAAAGTATTTTTTTTATTTATCTTTATAATGTGGACGGCTCCGTGGATTAGTTGGTAGTAGCCCTGCCTTCGAAGCGAGGGGCCCGGGTTCGATTCCCGGCTGGAGCACACGTTGTGTGGTGAGCATTTTATTATTATTTGTCATACTTTTGGTATTTGTCATACGTTATATTTAACACCATGCTATGGAAAAGATGCATGAATTTTTACAGCTATCACATATTAATATGAATTTGATTATATAAAATATGGAAAATGATGAAGCAAAATTTTGCAAACTTTTTCCTATTACAAAGTTTTTTCAACTACCACCTTCAAACAAAACAATTTCAGTACAAAGCTCGGGATTCAGGCGAGCTAATTACGAGATCAGAAACATAGATGGAGCCACCACGGGGATTAGCTTAGAATTACTTCGTCCACGGAATTACTAAGTAAGCGAACTAGAGAGAGTTGTTGTAAGCTTATTTTTTCAAAAAAGATAATATAATTTTGTGGGTTGACAGGGCGAACGTCCACAAAAGTTAGGTATGAAAATAATTTCGTTTGTGTTGAATCAGATCTAATCAATAGCTCAATTGATATTTTGTGTAACAGTTGAAAAGTTTAGAAGTATCTGTAATAGATGTTTTTTTTTGATTTCGTGCTAAATTAATAACATCAGAACTAAGTTGAATATAATGGGATTAAAATTAGATGCAAAGATTTTGATGTCCATCAATGGGTCACGTGACACTTAGGCAGTAGAAAAAGCAAACTCAGTGTCCTAAAACTCAGTGTCAGCTTGTATCAAGCCAGAGCATGAGCACTGGGTCAATCAGATAAATACCCAATCGTCGAGGGAGGTGCAGCAATGATTTGAAGCGTGTGTGCGTAAATAGAAGACTGCGGAATTATGAATGCTAGAACAATCAAACACCGTTACTCACCTTTGTTATTTGGGCACCGGAGTCCTTGGGTTGCTGCGTTAATGGTAGCGGAAAACGTTCCAAAATCAAAAAATAGATAAGGCTACAGATTTAAATAGTCAAAATTAGATACTAATGTACTTCAAACGTGACGTACGGCCGTGCAGTGACAGAGATATAGTCCCAAAAATTTTTTTTTAAGCCCTATTATGCATTTAATAAATTAAAACAATAATTGCTTTTGTATATTTTTTCTCGTTGGCCAGCCCTCTGATCTTAAATGATTATTGCCCCTCATAGATAAAAGCAATACGACTCCTATTGAAGTTAAATTCGACTATCTATCCAAAAAGCTGTTTCGATTTAATCATGTTACGAAGATTGATCAATTAGAACGCTGTCTTGACAATTTCCTGTAAAATGATTTTTGAATAAGTTCTAATTTCAAATAGTTTCTTTATTTAAATTTCTCGCCCCCAAGTCCCGAGCACCTGAACAAACTGCAGGGGAGTGAACGATGGCAACGCATTGTGCTCCCGAAAACATCGGCCATTGTGTTGGATTTGGGTCGACTGCATTCTAGCTTTAGAACAGGCTATGTAGAGCGCAATTTCTTATAATGGCTTATAATTTAAATTTTCATCGCGGGAAATTAAAAATTGCTATCGGGGTTGCCCTGATTCTATTTTGTGGCGCAATTTTGCCGTTAAATAGCAACGTTTATTGAATTTCACATCTATTGTTGAAAGACAAATTGATTCGCATTTTTAGAGACGTTTGTTGCAATTTACAAAATAGTAAAACAATAATAACAAGGCTAAATTAAATTCCGACTAACATATGTTTGTTAGGTTATGCGCAAAATAACCAAAAACCTTTGAGGCTAGAGAAAAGTGTCATTGATACGTGGACAGGTGTACATAAAAAAAATATATATGAACAACTTATTGCATCATAAATAATTATTATATACCTACTTGCAGATATATATAAATACATTGCATATGACGAATGAACGACCTACGATTTTTTTGTAATTGAGATAAAACAATGTGCAGAAACACGTCATCCAAACTTGGAGATCCCTCCCTATTGGGAATACAAGACTGCATTTTGTATTCCGCCCGATCTTAAGTGCAGAACGTAGTCATGTTCTACATTTAGATGCCTGAATAGAACACAGTTGCTGAAATCCTTTCACTTCGCTAGATTCTGAGGAAAATTACAATTCGAACACTTTACATCGGTATAGTGTCATCGAAAATTTTTTCATCAAATCTATCATCTATCCACTGATTCTTCTTGGATTTTTTCGATTTTTTGACTGGTCTAGCGGATCAGTTGGTTGTAGCTCCAGCTGTTGTAGCTTCGATTCCCACTCAGGACAAGCATTTGTGTGACGAACATAGATGTATTTTCTGAGTCTGGATGTAATCGAAGGTGCACACTATCGAATAAAAGAGAATCATTAAAAAAGGTCTACAAAAAAAAAACTGAATCAAGTACCTTCTCCTTATTTTGAAGTCGCTTAAGAATGGGTCCACTGACAATAACCGTTCTACGTTACTCCATGTATTCAAAAGTATTTTACCGGTAGCAGTAGCAGCACAAAGTAGCAGTAGAACTTGTGGAAAAATCACCTAAAGAAATACTCCCGCCAAGAAGTGGTGCAGTTACTTGCTGTGTTCCGATGGAAGGGTGTAGCGTGCAGGTGCAATCATATGCGCGTGAGTTGTAATATCCCCGTCTCGGATGACGGGCACAACGGGGTACGACTTGCGCTTTCTCATACTTCGGTCGGGGACAACCTATGTCGTATTGCTGAGGATATGGGCCGGGTATCCACTTAACATCAGGCGGGTCTTCAGATCGTCCTGTCACTTTAGTTACTTATAAAACAGATTATTATCGAAGAATTTTACAACGGTCGTTTTGCTATAACCCGTACAATAAGCGAACAGCAGAACTTAGATAGGCGTCTCTACACACTAAAATAATCCAATTATTCGAGAAGATGCCCAATTAGACGAGAAAACTACAAGACTACAACCACTTATGTTACTACAAGACGAAGGTTGCTAGTTTTTATGGCTTTAGTTATTGATTTATTCAGGCATTTTTTTATGAAAGCCCATATTAAGACGATAGTCATTTTAAATGCAGACTGGCCACATGTCGGTTCTATTGTTGAGTATTTACTCTTTTGTTTAAAGTTTAGCGGAGGTTTCTAAATACTACCATTTCTAGATTAGCTTTAAATATCGTTTCTAAGAGAGTACCAGCCTCTAATGTTTCCACTGCAGTCAATGTCAAAATAATTGATTATTTGAATTTTTATATACAATATATATTTATTGGAATCGTCATCTTTTTCTATTAAGATGTATCTACAAGACCATGCGTTCTTATTACTATGTTTAGCGCTTGCTTAAACTCTATCCAATCCTATATATCCAAACAAATACACCTACTTTCAAGATGTGAGAATATTTTAACAAGAGAACTCGTGTTTTTCACTTTTTGAAGTTCAGTCATGACAATTTTTTACAATGATTAGGTACGTCGTAATTTTGAGGAATTGTGGAATTGCGCGTATAAATTCTCGAAGCTAAAACAAATTTGTATTGTTTATTGTATTATATGTTTTGTAGTCATATAAGGGTTCTGGTTTTGAAAAAATAATCACGTTCTTCGTAATTAACAATAAAATGTATATAGGTATATTGCTGCTGAATATACAATAAAATAATCCTTTTAAATTGCGGGATTTGCCTGATGGAATTTAAATGAAGACCAAATTCCCATGTGAATTAATTTAACAAATGAATATCAGATTATTAAACCAGCTTTTGTAATTAGGTACTCTATTTTCATACTGCTATTAATTTGCTTGGTCATTTTTATTTACGATTGTTATAAAATTAAACCGTCATTTTCAATATGTATTTGTAAAAAGTTTACAAATATCATGACACCTCTGCACTAGGATTCCCTGTGTCAAAAAATAGACAAACCCTCAAGACCCGAGAAAAAACTTCATGTTCACCACACAAAATGTGTCTCCGGCCGGGAATCAACTTTTGGGTACGAAGGCAGGGCTTAACCAACTAAGATATTATGTGATTACCTTCGCCCATAATAATAGCATTACGACTTAAGTCTGACCCGAACAAAGTATGAGAAGTCGCAGTGATGATACGATATAATATATAATTTATGCTATGCTTGTGATAATTTATTTTTCAAAAATGTCTCTTTGATGGATCCTTCACAGTTTGCTTTCAGTTTTTCATAATTTATGTTGACGACCATCAAAAGCGCATTAGGTTAGGATTCGAAAAAGAAAAAAACTCGCGTCCGCGCTTCGGCATGATCGTCGTTACATCTGGTGTTGCACATATCCACTGACACTTGATTGTCTGGATGACACATCATTGGAATTGAGCATCTCTCAATAATCATCGTCAAGGCACCGTCAGATGGTTTCAAAACTACGACACCAGAGAGACACCACTTGTGAAAAGAAGAAGGTGGAAGTGGTCACGATTGACGGGCGATTAGAACTAGTACAATGATTTGATCTGAAGCATGGGTTCCTGAGGTAAAAAAATTGTTTTACCACTAACTTCTAGAGGAGGTTATCAATTTGCTTGTATTATTTTATGTTTGCTAATTTATTTCTCCGACACTAATCAACCGATATGGATTTTTTTGAATCAAAATCTTTCATTTTTCAAATCATAATAACTGGAAAAATATGTCTTCTAAATAAACGACATTTCGTATTTTGCTTTCCTCTGATGTTTTTTCTTCTCCCGTTGTACAACAATTTGAATCTTTCTTTTTTTAAACGGTATAAGAAAATAAGAATGAAATAAGAGAAATAAGAAATGAAAGTATTGATGTCGGTTTTTATCGATTTTTAAATCAGCCGCTTGCTTATAAGCTTATCGGCTATTGTACCAAAAAAATAAAGGCCGATACAGCTGATGGCCAATAAAAATTCTTTATGATTGTTAAATAGAAAGACTTCGTAGGCTTAGTAATAGGGTTCTATTTACCATATATTCGGGTACGGAATCGTATCCGAGTAATCAAAAATATCGAAAACTGTTGCACGCAATAGAACTTCATTGAGCAAAGGGACAGAAAGCATAGACAATTAAATAATTAATCGAATTTGCCGATCACAGAACCCTCTAAGAAGTACTAACGCACACTAAAACAAAATTAAAAACTGGTGTACCGATGCGGTAATGGTAATCTTACGAGTGTCCTTACCATACCAGTGTTTAATGTCACTACTAACAGCATCAATCGTGTGGCCGCGCCCCGACAGATATAGAAACAATTTTAACCGCCTAAAGCCCTACAAAGCAATTTGCCTGAGTAAACAATCTGTATTCTGTCGGAGCACAGAACATCTTGCGTCGTTTTTGTTCCTTTCTCACTGTTTCTGCATTTGGAGGCAGAGCTCGACTTTAAAAATGTACTTCTAATGTCCATGAGCTGAATTCACAAGAAACCGTATTCTTTTATGAATGACTCGGCTTTCGGTTTTGTAGCTCAAGTACCTAGACGACGACATTTGGCGACGTTTCTTTTATTAATGTTTATTTGCTGGTTCCTGAATGTTTTTGCTTGTATTTAGGTAGTAAATATAATAAATAATATATTTATATAACAATAAATAAATATTCATGGAGATTTCACACAGATTCACAGAGCCCCAAACTAAGCATAGCTGGGAACCAGGTAACCGATAGAATACTTACTAATACTTTTGTTGTGAATACATGCATATTAACACCCAGACTGTCTACTACCAACTGAGCTGTAAGGCCAGTCAAGACGAAGTCACATGCATTAAGTGCTGCATATACGCCGTTGACCTTGCTCGATTGCCTTGCCCTGCATTTCGTATGCCCAATCTTACAAATCTCAAACAATATATATTGTATTGAAATCCCTATGTAAGGTAAACCTACATTTAATTCAATCTATCGGTTTATAAAACCCTGCTAAGTGTGGTTTAATCTTGTACCTACTTCGTTTTGCTGATGGTATTTTTCTCTTATCGATATTAATATTATAAAGAGAAAAGATTTGATAATTTTTATGTAAAATTTTTTTTTGTAATGGATTTGGATGGATTTGTAATGGATAAATTCCAAACTATATACTGATTGTAAAAATTCAAAAACTTCATAATTAGTGTGAAACATGGGCAGCATTTATTCAAAGAATATATAAGATAGCCCAGCTAAAATTGCAATAACCAAAACCACCAAAATTGCAGTAACCTAAGGACTTGACTTAGTTTCACGATAAAATTACAACTTCAATTTGCAACCATGCATAATCGCTATAATTACTACTAATTACTAGGTTCTTTGAATACATCGCATTGGTTAATTTATCTAAAAAATATAGAGAATATTCTCGTAATAATATTCCTGAGACAACCCATCAAAAGAGTGCTTTATTCCGATACCGGCAGTATGATCTAAGTTTCCGATTGTTCAGGGAACTTATCCATTCAGTTTATAATTAAACTTGGGTCAAGTCCTCGTTGACTTCGATGTAGTTGCAGACTCTTGGAAGTTTCTTTGTTTGTCCACAAACTACTGCTTTAATTATGGTTGCGGTTGATGGATTGATAAATATTCAATTTGGACAACAATGCTTTTTGATTTTAACCGGCTATCTTCTGACGCTATTGCTCCTTTCTGTCTTTTTTTTCTTTGAGGAGTTTAATAAATTTAAATTAATTAATAGCTAACAACAGTGAGGTCTGGCGTGTGTTCATCATTCATCATACTTTGCAAAAAAGTACAATTCTTTTCAGGGGTAATGTAACTAAAGGTTAATGGTACCCAGGCACAAACGGCCAAATAATCTTCTAACATATTACTAAAGATGATTACCATGGCAACAGTATCATTTATCAAAAATTGTGTTCATTTATTTTTTGGTAGTACATCTATCACCCGACATTTTTTTTGATTATAAGGCTTGGGTGTTAGCTTACAACGTCAGTCTGTCTTACAGGCTAATATAATTTTTTACTAAAACTACCCCGGTGTGGTGGACAAAACCGCTCATACTCGTAGCTGTTCTATTTTTAAATTGTAACAAAAAACAACCGAAATTTATATGGCGAAAGCTTACTTAGCTGGAAACAGGGGTGAAATAGATTTTAATTTTAAGGTTTAGTTTACATGGTTTGTATAATGGCTTTATTTTCGGCGCATTTTGTTTTATTCAATTCTAAAAGTTTTATTGCTTCGCTTATAATTAATTATTTATGTACGTATACACAAAATAATAACTATTTATAAGCATTCTATCCGATATCCAGTTCCCAAACATTTGCCCTTAAGTACATAGTAGTTAAGGGCAAATGTTCATAAATATATTCATTTATTTATTCCCATTTAAGTCTTGGCAATTCTGTACACAATGTTAGGCACCAGTCAAGCTCAAACAAAACTAATTTGATAGGCATAGTTGGTGTGTAGTGTAAACTATAAATAAAGCAGATCCCTTGAGTTTCAAAGTTCATCCAAAGGTCCTAAAACAATTGATTACTTGGATTGCCCACAAATACTTCAATGTTTAATCGAAAATTAGTAAATAAACATAATTTATTAATAACAACAATCCATTTATTTTAATAACAGCAAACCAGCCGTGATCCAAAAAAAGGCATTGATATAAAAATGTCCTCTTGATGTTACTCTTTGTCGTCATATCATGACTTATATAATGGGGTTTGAGCAAACCCTAAACTTTGAAATAAGAAAGCGTGATCTCGGAGGCACATATTCATTTAAAAATTGATTTTTATTTTAAGAATTTGACAAATTATTTTTTTTTGCCTTTGACTTTAAAAAGAAAAAATAGTACTATTAAGAATTTTCTTTATTGGGAAAACTGTGACATATAAACCGACCTCATACTCTCATCCCAGACAGGATGTATTAAAATTTCCAGAGTTTAACTTTGGGGAGCGCGGTATGCGTTTCAGTATTCGCACAAGTACCTTACAACATATAGGCCTACATATTAACAAAATGAACTTTTCACCAATGGTTTTAAGGGGTAATTTGGTGTGGCAACCTCGCACTGTTAATCGCTAGGAAGTCGTTGAAATATTAATGTGCACGTTATGCTCAATTTCCTGGCTTTCAACGAGTTGTATCGGTTACAGAGTCCCCTAAATTTTAAGGCGCTCTGGGTGAATTAGTTGTAACATGTTACATACATTGAATAGGGTTTTAAACATGCTATATTAAAAGGGTCTAGATAATTGAAGATTAGTTAAAAATGTAATAAAGCGCTATGATGTAACGATAAGGAAAGATTTGATATACGCGCAGTTAACGAATTTCATTTTATAAATTTTAAAACTATGAACATTATTATTCGTGTTACCGAGATATTTACCATGATTTGTGAGTTTTGTTAACTCCCAATATTTCGACGCAGTTACATGCGTCATGATCCCGGGCATTTTGTTTTTTCGTACTAAAAAAACTATTAGTAATAGCAATTCAAATTAACTAATGACGTTGTATACAAGTTTTAGCCGACTAAAATTTGATGTTCTAATTTTTTCCATGTGTGTCGTCTATCTTTGCCATTTATGAACGAATTTAATTTTTTTTATTATACGGTTTTCCTTGAAAATCGTACCCTTAAATTGGAAAAAGCATACATAGACACATACACACAAGCTTTCGCCTTCTATAATACGAGTATAGATAAATGAGATTTTGTATTCACAATATTATGGTAATAAATCGAGCCTCTATGCTGTATAAGTCAACAATGTCCAATCATACCTAGAATGTTCACCACATTGATTGAGGCGATAATATTCGACTAACCGTATTTGTTTCCACAGTCAATCTAATCCACACTCCGGTTGGTTTTACAATTTCAAAGTGTCATTTGATTTGCGATGGATTTCCCCAAGTTTTTTGTCAATTTCACGGTCTGCTACGGCTCCCAATGGATTTTGCTTTATTTCAACATGCGAGTATCTACCAGGTAATAATAACATGTATTGTCACAATATTTTTTTGTTTTTATTATTTCTCAGTAATAAAACACTACTACAGTACTAAAGATTGATAAAAGCAATTTTATAGGTTCGTTATTGCATCAGCTTTGATTCTGTTTAGGGATGACGACTTTGTGATTTTCCGCCAGGTAAAATATAATTACAAAAATATGGCGGGCTTTGCTACGCGTGTCACATAGCATACTTATGTTATGTTTCTCGCTGCTACAGATCTTTTTTATGTTGTTATTCGTGCTAGGTATTATAAATATATATATTTTTTTTCTTTTTTTTTAATGTTTTTATAATAATTGTAATCTTGAATGTGTGCTGTTAGAATGTATTGACATTACCAAGTGTTCTACAATGTACCAAAGGTAAATAAATAAACTATTACTATTACTATTACTATGGCAAACTAACACAATTAAGTTTACACCAAAAACATGGTTAGCGAAGTATGTTAAATTTAAAATATAGCATAACGTGGCGAAATGTCTCAATTTATACCGCGTAAGCGTGACAAAGGACATTTACTGTGAAATGGTCACTTAAATCACGGCAATGGCCACGCCTCTGCTCGACGAAATTGTATTTTCATGTAAACTCGCGTAAAAATTGCCGTAATAAGTAATTTTGTATAAATAACATAAAATTTACTAATTTATAAAACGTTTTACGGCTGAAGGTCGTCTAAAATGAAGTGGGTTGACGGAAATTGCGTCCTGAATATTTTTAACATGAGTTTGGTTGATCTCAAAAGCTGATACAGGTATTGTCTTGGTTTTTCTTTGACGATACCTCGTGTCAAGTTTTACGAAACATTGTCTAAAAATAAGACGTACAAGTTAATTCAATTTAGTCGGAAGCTAATTAGGGTGTCTATTTACGAGTTAACGACTTATTGTAGTATTCCCTTTAAAAATCAGTACCGGGTTCTATATCCGGCCGAGTCATCATTTGTGTGGTATTATTTTGTTAAATTAAGTAGCATCTACATAAAAATAAACTTAAGAAGTCACAAGTCCTCTTGCTTTAGTAGTAAATAAATAAACGCTTAACATTTACTATTTCAATTATAATATATTTTTAACTTATGTGCCACTACTAAGTGAACTCAAAAAGATCGAAATGAATGTTTTGACTTGATAATTTTTTTTAAGCTTACACGCTAATAAGCCTGCAATCTGCAATACAATTTTCTATAACGTGGGTGCCAAACAGCACAAACATCCAAGACCCATCTCACCTGTTTGCTCTGGCCAAGGATCGATCGATTTCTTCCTTTAAAAGTATGTTACTACCAAGTCAGATATTATGCCCTTCCACCAATTTAAGTTAATAAAAAGTGACATTTTATATTGTATCTGAAAAATAAAAACAAAATGAAATCGATGCAGATCGCGAGCTAAGCGTGTATACTATGAATGTAGAAAAACTTACTACTTTTACCTTTTTCATCTAAACTGGTATTGTCTTGAATAATAAAGTTTGTGTTTATAATCTGCAGAAGCGTCTAACCCACAGTGCGCTGAAGGCTAAACTCATTTGCATATTGCGGCCTGTACAGGCGTTTTGCGAAGCTAATAATCATTACTCGCCAAGCGAAATTAGCCCCTAAGGTGTTCTAGTCGACAACTACCACTTTATTATACCTCAAAGTGCTATGCTAATTTGAAACTTTGATGTGGCTTACGGTATCGACTGGACCAATAAGGGTATACCAAAATTTTGAAATGTGGTTCGTAAACAATGTGATTATGGGGTATTCTGTATAATCAAATTCTAATTTTAGATTAATTTTAAGTGATTATTCGAATTGGTTTGAATAGAATATGGATCTTTTCTAAAATATCCATTTTTAGTTTTGCCTAATAAAACATAAAAAATAACATTTTTTTATATTTTTTTACGCTTACTCACTCACATTATCCTGCACTAAAATTCTTTGTGTTACACAGGTGGCATGGACAAACAGAATCACATTACAAACACCCAAGACCCGTGAATAAATTTTACGCTCGTCACACAAAGTCTGAAGGCTATATAGGCTATTAACTAAATCTATTAAAACGAAGGTCTATTAAAGTATAGTAAAGGAAAAGTCTACTAAAATTTAATAAAGCCATTTTAGTAAACTTTTTGTACAGGTACAATCCATCTTACCATGTAGCTGTTGTAGCTCGTATCTACGACGTAGAACGGGCAAAAATTGTCTTAAAGAATCCTTTTTTTAATATAAAGCTATCAATGTTCCTTCGTATACTATTCTAAGATTTATTTTACTTCCTACATGTTTTCTTTAGAATCGTGTCACCTGACTTTGCTTCACAGATTTGAGTGATTAAGACACTTGGGTAGGTATGAAGATATCTAATGGACTACGGCAGTAACCGAATAGAGGCCAATACCAATGTTAGGCTAATTGGTCTGGTAGAATGTTTGGCAATAGAAGGATACATAGATAGTGGGAAGAAATGCAAATGCTTAGAGTAATGTGCTTGGCTACATGTGATGCTAATGAAAAAACCAGCCGATTCCTAAGCAAACCGATTGCTCGCATGGTTATCTGTTCTGGCAATAACGACATCAACTTCACTTAGGTCTTCTCCTTCCTTAGTATGGAAAGGCCACTCTGAGATGTGAGGGTTGATAGGTCAGTTGGTGACTGGTTTTTCTTCTGCGCGTTCGTGGGTTCGATTCCCACCAGAACAAGCATTTATGTGTTAAATATAATTGTTTGTTCTGTATTTGGGTGTCAAAAAATATTTTAGGAATTTATTTCCAATATAAATATACGTTACTATATAAATATTTTATCAACAATGTTTAGCTATAGTACGAGTATATAGGCGCTACTGCAGCTGTGTAAAATGTCCATTTTTTTTTTTATTTGTTTATAATTTAACTGGCATAATTTTATAAGGCAAGGCTCTACGTCTACCTATTAATATTTCAAGCAAAACATTAACAATTCCTAACCAGGTCACGTTTTGATATTACACCATACAAGCAGAGAGAAATTTATGAAGATTTAGAATTTTAAATACGCCATTTGCTTCCCTCTCTCGGCTTTTTAATCTGCAGATCAAACCGTCCCGCGGCTGACAGCAAATTTATTCCTGGACACAAAGATCTTAATCGCGAACGTTTGTTTTAGGCTAGTTCCCAGAAAAGAATGAATTTGCCAACGAATTTGTTATGAAAAATTAAATAATCAGATATTTGAAATTGCTTGATAAATTGAATTGCTATTTGAAAGAATTGAACAGATTGCTTTCTTGGAGAAAGTGTTCCATTGTCACTTCAATATTTGCATCGTCAGGATGACAGTCGAAAGATTGGTTACATGGAATAAAAAAAAAATATATAGGTAATTTTAGAAGTCTTAGCCGTCAAGAATAAAGGCCTATCAGAAAACTCGTACAACGAGTAAAAACAATATGAACCTAGAAAGCTAGCTAGCAAGAATATGCTATAGAATTACATGATCTTTGATCAATGAATGAGATCCTTGATCATACAATGAGAATCCAACTGTATAACTGTTGAAATATAATTTAATTCTTATATTAATTCCTATAATTTAGTAAAACACAAAAACAACTTCTTTACAAATTTATTTAGAAGCGCTCAATATGTCAGGTGTGTTACCACATTTTTACCTTGGAATCCAGCCAAGAGTGTGCTATAATAAAATTTGTTAAACCGTAGCGTATTCTAAAAATAAATCACTCACGTTAATATCTCGTATTTAGAAGACTTACCTTCAGCTATGAAAATAAAATGAATTGTTTAGGTAAAAATACTTAAATTTGATATTATTTCTGTCAACACACTTACTATTAAAAACTATTTACTGTATTGTTTTATTCATCAGGAAATCAAACAAAGATACCCTGTGTTCCAAGTATCGACACTATTACTTTTAAATCCTCATTTTTTTATTTTTGACAATACGAAACAAAGAGGTTTTTTTTTGTAACTTACCTATACATTACATACTTTAAGGTAACTAAAACAATTAACTTTGAAATTGTGGATGATATTATATATTTTACTAACATGTTTTTTTTTTATTCCTTATTTGTTGTTATCGAATCAGTTATATTCGATCTCTGCTCTCATTTTTCTCAGTACGTTACATTCTGAATGTAAAATTAATAAAATACTCACAAAAAAGCGTATCTCAATTTAATATATCAGAAGTTTATTTAATCCATTTATTAAAGTTCGTTTTGAAGGAGCAACAGTCGGCAATCTCCGGTTCGTCTTCTGTAATAACTCTACCATGCAAATTTTAGATAAGTATGGTGAATTAGGGAAATTAGCCCAATATTGAATACTGCTTTAATGTTGGGATCCAGTTAGTCGATACTTTAACGTTTTGGCATCTGTAGTATTGGATGTAAAAAAGTATAATAATATGGTCTTTGCTCAAATATTATTAAAATACTAGCTTTTGCCCGCTACTTTGTACAAGTGGAAAGCCGTGCTCTGCCTAGCCCTCCAGAAAATAGATGTGATAGGATAGGATCACTTAATTTGTTTAAAGTCGTCGGAACGATGTAGTTAAATATATCAAAAAATAAAAATAAACCTATTTTCAGCTTTAATCTGTTAGGTTTGTAGCTAACATGAGTTGTTCCATAAATTCTGATAGCATTCTTATAGCTTTAGTGATATATAGTTAGTCAACTTTCAAAACTGCTGCATCAAATGAAAAGAATTCTTTTGTCGTTTTTACGTAAAGTTTTTAGCAACTCACCGACAAAGATACAAACGTGTGCATTGAATTATAACCTCCCTTTTCCTCTCTACACTCTCTGGACGCCTATAAGAAAATTAATAATTTAGAAAAGAAAGTCTTATAATAGTAATTTCGCTCACGGTGCTTCCGAGCTCTATTAAATATTTATGCAATTAATAAGATAAACAACGAATATATTAGAAAGACTAGACCTCACACATACGAGACACGTCGTTACAGTCAGAAAACAATTACAAATATAGTAGAATATTCTTTTTGTAAATACTAATAATATTTTTAACAGCTAGATACCTAGAAACAGATCCCTCGTTTCTAAATACCTACAAGTTCCTACTTAGTTAGAAAGAGTTATTGGTTCGCAAGGTCCAGAAGTAACAATACTCTGTGTTATTACTATTGCCTACTACATTAAGTTAAACATATCACTTTATATATACACCTAGACCCAGAACAAATGTTTTTCGAACGAACTAATGTTCGTCTCGAAAATGTATGTCCTGGGTGGGAATTGAACCCACAGTGCAGAAAGCAGAACTGTTAAGCTAGTTATTAAATGCTCACATTCACTTCTTTACAGTTATATCTGTCTTCATACTCCATTTTCCAGAAACGGTTATGCGCTTTTGAATTTTAGGTAAAACCGACGACGTTTTGTAAAGGACTAAATCCGTAAAAACCTCGTGCGGTTTACTGCAAAGCTTTGTAGCTCACTGTTTGTACATACATGTAGATTTTAATCCACGGATTACACGAAATTACGAAAATTCGTGAATAAAGTTATATTTTTAATCCTTCAGTTTAATTGTTTGATGTGTAAATTTAATGCGGATAAACTTCACGAAAGGGTTGTAACAGATGTAAACTTAACAAATGAGACTAGCTAAAACATGAAAACTGACTGTAGTTTGAAATATCTTTGTACATGTAATGTTCCTAAGGAGCTCCTGTGACACGTGACAAGCCCACGAATATGTTTACTTGTGCATGTTAAAACTAGACGTGTCCAAACGATACTTGAGATCTAAAGAAAATGAGTTTAAGTTTCTATTCATTTTGATACAAATGACACGCTAGTCTTCTTAATAATTAACTAGAAAATAGAAAAGTTCTAGGCATAGAAGTAGATAGATAAGAAAAGAGATATACCGAGGAAAAGTGGATGGATTGAGTCAATTCCAATTTCCATTCACTGTCGAAAAGTGACAATGAATAGAAATTGGAGGACTCGACCCGAATTTTTCAAATTTTTTTAGGACATGCCGTTTCTTATCTTATCTTTATCACCATTTTGAGAGCATGGTATTGCGAACATAAATTTTCAATGGAAAAACTAATTGGTGCACAAATGGATTCCAACCAACGACATTCGGATTGAAAGTCAGCGTATATACCGCTGGGCCATCACGCTCTCTGTACTGATTCGTGTTAATTTCTTTCTTTCTTTTCTTATGTATGTACCTATCACACTGGCTCACTCTGGCCTCATAGCTCAGTTGGATAGTAGCTCTGTCTTCTGCGCTGTAGGTCGTGGGTTTGATTTCCACTCAGGACCAGGATTTGTGAGTCGAACATAGTGTATATATTTGTTATGTCACAACCAGACGTTAATATATATTTTCGTATGTACAAAAAGTACTATATAAGTATTCTATGACTTATTTAGTTCCAATAGGACAAGCTGGGCTTTTAGTGGCTCCGTGGCTTAGTTGGTAGTAGCGAGGGTTCCCGGGTTCGATTCCCGGCCGGGGCAAACATTGTGTGGTGAGCATGAAGTTTGTTCTCGGGTCTTGGGTGTTTGTCTTGTGTTTCTGTGTTTGTCCATGCCATCTGCAACACAGAGAATCCTAGTGCAGAGGTATGAGTGTGTTAACGTTGTTTTGTTTTTGTGTGAAATGGCGCTGTGTGAAATGACCATGAATATAATTTATTTTATAATCTCTCCACATCTGGCTCCTATCCAGATGGCAAAGCTTTTTGAGTGCCTTGGGCTTAGGTAACCTAAGCTTAAGTTCATAAAATAGCGGACATAAAAATTGAATTATTTAAATAAAAAAGTAACATTATTCTGACTTATTATTAATTTATAATTTGAAAATATATATTCGTTTTAACCATTGAATAAAAAGTGGTTATATTATAAATTTGATGTGTTTGCCTGCATGTGGTGGTTGTGGTGAATTTCTTAGAATTTATTATTAAATATTAAAAATTTTCGTTATAATATTAACTTACTTAACATAAAATGAATGCATATCAATAAACAAGTAATCGATCAAGTAAAACAATCAAGAAAAACCAAATAAATTTAAGAATTAATGAGTAATTAGAGTCAAGAAACTATAAACAAAAATCAAACATTTAAATCGGTATCAGGTCATTTATAATATCTCAATATTGTTATAAAAATCCCACTAGACGGCTCCGTGGCTTAGTTGGTAGTAGCCCTGCCTTCGAAGCGAGGGGTCCCGGGTTCGATTCCCGGCCGGGGCACGAAGTGTGCGGTGAGCACGAAGTTTGTTCTCGGGTCTTTCGGGTCTTGGGTGTTTGTCTTGTGTTTCTATGTTCGTCCATCCCATCTGCGACACAGGGAATCCTAGTGCAGAGGTGAGTGTGTTAACGTTGATTTTTTTTTTTTTCACTAATAAATGTTTGTAACACTAACGCCTCAACGGCTTAACGGATTTGTATGAAATTTGTAATGAACGTAGCTCATACCGGTATAGGCTACTTTTTATCCGGAAAAGTGGAATGTGTTTATATCCCGAATAACATCTTCATAAAAACACAACTGTAAGTTTTTTTTTTATAGTCTTATGGTAACTTTTCAGCCGCGGGTAACACCGCAAAGCGCAGCTAGTACGAAATAAAAATGGCCAAATAAATGTGTGAAGCAGTAGACATATATTTGTACAATATCTAACAAACTAGTCATTCACCATACCTAGATTCTTTGTATAAAACGCATCAAGCCCACTTCATTAGTCCATGACTACCAACATGAGGGTGGGACAGATAGTTCTAGGGGGATAGAGGGCTAGACAATGAACACAGGAGGGACTGAACGACCAATCAGCGTCTGTCAGCGTAGTGTACTTTGTTTTAATAGCACTAGGCTGGATTAGTTTTTGAGCACCTCTCTAAACAATGCTTGCGCCCCTCGGCGCAGGCAGACATGTTGGAGTTTGCATCGTTATGTCTTTGTACCATGTTTACGAGTAAATGTAAATATCTATGATACAAAGTACCTTGATTTTATGTTGTGTAAATTTATGGTGGTAGAACTAATAAAGCATACAGATATAATAAATGACGCTGTGTGTCCATGAATATTTATTTATTAAAGTACTGTATCGACTTATAGCGGTAGTATACTTACCACTGATTTTCAATATAAGACATGTCCGAATTGAATATTAGTTGTATATTCAATTCTGACATTATCGGTATAGTTTTAGTTACTATAAAACAATGAAATGTATTTAATTGAAGGCCTGATTAATGATAAAATTATAATCTGTGTTTTATTATTGATGTTAAAATTGTAGCAGTAACTACAAAGCTGTTAAAATAAATTACAACTACTTACAAGCAACTCTTTTAAAAAACGTTTATATACAATACATAAAAAAACGCGGATGCATGGTTTCATACATAGACACTGAAGCCATAAATAGAGGGAAAGCACAATAAGTAAAAACAAAAGCACGCACACAGCAGTGTCTCTCTCCCGATTGGCTTGTAATTCAAGAATAGTGGCTTCGACCCTCGGAGTATCACGTTGCGGTCATGGAGCCTCCGGTATCAATTAACCAATATGGCCGATTACACGTCTGCATAGGTATAGTTTTTTTTAAATTATTCATTGACGAAGTCTTGTTATGAAATGCCTACTTGGATAAGTAATGCGAGTAACTTTCTTCTAAGCTTTTTACTACGTCCAAAGGTTCTTAATCCTTAGTTAATGATAGAAAAGTAACTTAAGTTTATATAAGGTAAGCTTGAGGTTTTTTTTTTGGTAAATTGCAAACAAGTTTTAGGGTTTAAAATCATCGTAAGTTTATAAATGTGTATGACAATGTGTATGTGTATGTTTTTTTTTTAAATAAGTAAGAGATTACAAAACATTTTTTTAATTAAGTCATTTTTTTTGATTGTCCAGTTTTTAAAGTCATACAAAAATTTAAAATCTTCCTCTAGTTGAATTATGGATGAAAAACTATCATTACATCTTATAAAACAAAGTCCCCCCGCCACGTCTGTCTCTCTGAATGCGAACTCAAAAACTGCCCAACGGATTTTCATATACTTACATTTCGCTAATTTACGGAGTGATTTATGTGAAAGGTTTAATATTATAATATTAAGTATATAATTTATGAAGGTTTTGTGTAAATTGGCATTAAAATGGTTTACGGATTAAAGTGTATTACGGAATTATTCCTTTTATTAAGATATTATTGCTAGATTTACTAGCAATTTTTTTTGTTCGTTATTAAAATGTTATTACTTATTATCAACTCTTGAAAATAAGTGACTTTTTGGAATGACAAAATTAACTTATGGAATTCAGTAAGATAATCGTTTTTTGAATTTCAAATAGATTTTACTAGATTTTACTTGGGTGACATATATTTTCTAGTTATTTTGATTTAACAACCAAACTATTGAACCGATTTTGATAAAAGTTGTATGGGACTAATCTGACAGCATATCCTTTCAAATAATGGGTTGGAAACTGGCGGAGAAATCATAAACATTCGAATCGATAACCTCCTACATTTAGAAATCGATAAAAAAAAATTGAAAAAAAAAAAATACTTCAAGGAGGATGAATAACAGTTACATTTTATTCTAAACTTCAAATCATTTTTTTATTTAATTTCTAGTAATGCACTCGCATTACTGTTTACGGTAGAAGGGTGTGGGCTTATCACGACACCATGGTCAGATCAAAAAACTAGCCGAAGAAAAATGCTAATATAATGATTAAACTTTAATATGAAAATGGTATATCATCGTTTAGTAGCAGACATGTCGTTTTTATCACACGTACTCGTAGGTATGTGATTATTAATGTGCCATGGATATTTTGTTTTACGATTATGGATAAAGCGGCTGCTGTCGATAGCTCGAGCGATCTAAATATTGACGTAGGTGTGTAAAGTCATTCTCGGGGCGTGCAAGCCATGCTAAACTACAATTTATCGGTACCTACAGGCAGTTTCTCCGTGTAAAGTACTTTGAGAAACAGCAAGCAAGCATATTCGTAGAAACTAGGCCAAGATTGTTCAAAGTAATGGTAGTAATGTCGAATTACGGTCTTTTTATTGAGAAGAAAGTGATGGGACGATCTCAGAGCCCACCTGGTTTTAAATGGTTACCTGTTCCTATTAACAACAGCAGAACAACCCCGGTTCTTCTCTACGTATGTACGAGAAGCCAAGCCTCGCGTTGCGCCGTTGAGATGGAGATGTAACATCTTATGCGCCTGTGATTGACTGGCACCCACACCCTTCCACCAAAACACTTCAGAAGATCAGAGTCGTGTATTTGTTGTTTATGGGTGGCGATATCCACTTAACATCTTGTGGGCCCCCTGCTTGTACAGTTTAAATCGCATATAAAAAAATATATAATATCGGTCCGCTTTTATTTTAAACCTTTCGGGTAAGAAAAAGCTTACCAAAGAAAGTACGTATCAATAAGAACTGAGGTAATAAGCTGCATAATATATTGAATACTGAATACTACCTTGAATCTAATCGATCTATTGCAAAAGATCTTTACATTCAGAGGTTAAGAAATCCAAATCATTGAAAGGATAACGTTTGGGGCCGCAATGGAATTAAATCTGGTCCCTTTAATAATAACAATGCAAAGAAAAATCTATTTAGGTTTATTTACAAACTATTTGGCATCAAATCGGCCGTGTGTACCTTCTAACCCTTCGTTTAATATTTAACAAGGGACCACAAATTATTTATTCACACAGCGGCATTGTAAACAGTCTAGAGTTGTAGTGCCAGCCCAAGAAATAGCTAGCAAAAATTTTATGCTTTTTCCTTTTTATTTTTATGCTTTTCTTTTTAGCTACTAAAATTACTTATTCAATACAATTGTCGTTCCATTGACTTTTAGGGTTACAACGCTTGTTAATGTAACGTATTTTCGAATTCCTCTTTGAAATTCTAAAACTTTCACAGAGTGGTAATTTGTGCGAAACTTGTAGCAAAAATCTAAAACATCAATTGTTGATACAGAACCCTTGAAAAAGTGCAAATTCGAGTAGTTTTTTAATGGTTATTTTAAACGTGCAACTTACTCACTCTGGGTTACGGTCTGTAAAATTAATTAAGAGGCAACGAACGCTAAAATAATATGCGGAAAGCTTAGGAGGGACAGGTTTCATTTCCGTATACAATATATGATTATTGTGTATACGATGAAAAATACTATATAGTCTGGGGTCCTTAATATAATATACGCTTAGTTTGGGACTAGATGGCACTGAGTAAAATAGCCATAAATATTTATTTATTTATTGGCGTATAACTTCACTGGCACAATTTTATAGGCAAGCCTCTGCGTCAATATTTCATGCGAAAATATTAACAATTTCCAAACAGGTCACGTTTTCATATTGCACTATACAAGCAGATAGAAATTTATGAAGATTGAGTTATTTATATTTATTATGCCCAGGTAGAGTGGACTAGCTGTCTTCGAACTCACAGCATCTACAAAATGTGAGCCGTAAGCTAAACGGGAACTTGAATAAACAAAATGCCCAATAGTCAAACGATAATTTTGCCTATATTTACGTTTTGGGTCGATTGTGGAATGCGCCATTCGATTACCTAATCGTTTTAGTGGCGAAGCGGTTTGAGTAACTAATCAAGGGTCGCGGGCTTAATTCCCGGTTTCGTTAATTGTAAATGCAAATATTGGTTTCAAGTCAGATCGTGGGTCTTCGCCGCTTTCTGATATTTTGAAATATTTTTTTTACTGATCCTTTAGTAAATAAGTACCTTGTTATATCAATTAATAATTTTTTTTTTGTGTTTAGTTATTTTTAATATTTAGTGTTAGTGTAAAAAAATTATAAACCAAACGCTTACAAACGTGTAACAGTATTTCTCATGAGCAAAGCCTATTATATAATAGTACAAAAGATTATTTAGACAACATGAGAGATTGGAATAAAGTAATCAAATAACCGAATAGGTAGGAATTTGTTTTATATTATGTATTTACTTATTTCAATGTGACATGTTATGTACTTATTTCATACGATGATATCTATAAAAATGTTTATACTTGTTTGACTCAAACAAGTAACACTTGTAATTCTAAGGTGGGAATAGACCTTAGAATTACAAGTTGCCACCACCATCTCCGCCACCACTGGTGGCAATCGAGAAAAAAATTCCCAGCCGCCACCAGTGGAGGTTTAAATACAATAAATATATTTATGTATATACGTACAATACCTAATGTCACGATTCCTTGTGTTTCAGGTAGTATGCACCATACAGGCATATTATAAATACCCAAGAACCGAGAACAAACACTCAAGCCAGCAGGTCATTTCAATGATAAATCGATTGAATGAAGAATTCTATACGAAATTTTATCATCAGATGTTTTAGACTTTAATGGCTTTAAAGCAAGTTTATCCTTTTCTGTTCGCCCTATTCGATTGTATTCTTTTAGGTTGACTTGATCATTATAAACTAGTACCTACACGTTATGTCTAAATAAAAGATTTATTTTATTTAGCCAATTAACAATTGACAATACAAAAGGCAATACAAAAGGTACAAAAGGCGGGTCATTAGGAGGTATACCATATTCTCCAAACAATTTAGGTATATTTTTCAAGAAAAATTAAATGAGATAAATAATACCAAAATAATTTTTATTTCATCCCATGTTTCTTTCAATATTATTGTTTCATGTTTTAATTACACAGAATTTTTTTGTGAGTTTTATCCGTTATGTCTATTATTACATCTATTATTTTCACATAAACAAGTAAAGATTTTGTATTCTTCATAAATGATCACACAAAAGCCAAACAATATTATAGATGAAAAATTACGTGTAGATTTCATAAAAGTCCCCCACGATTATCAAAAACCAATAAATTCAACAATAATAAACATTTGGACAACCCTATCGGACTCAGTCACGTGCGAGTTAAATGATCCGAAACGGGAAGCAATATACCTATTGTTTACAGCATTTTGTTGTCGTTTATCAATATTTATAATATCCATACCCATTGCGCTGATATTATTGGTGATTTACGCGTTTACAATTCAGTGAGCAGTTTCTAGAGGTTTAAGTATGCCTGTTTACTAGATTTTGTATTCAGTTCATGAGATAGATATCCTATAAAGTCCTACACGTATCCCTCGAGTCTTCTATCGTGTGAGCAAGTAGACAACTTCAAAGACTAGTCTTCAAGTCGCCAGTGTTGCCGTTATCGATATCTTAACAGACCTTCCGAAGCACAGAAGCGCTCAAAAAGCTAAACGGTTAGCCATCCAAATATTGACTGGGCGGTGAGTTGCCTAAATAATCAAGCTTAGTAATGAGAGCATTAGAAGCAATATAACTGGTGCCAAGTCATCGGTTCGTCTGGAGAAACATTGACATTATTTTGGTAATCTGCCGCCATGCTGTGATGCATTCTCATTGCTGTGTTCCGGTAAAGATGTGAGTGTTATTTCAAATTGACGGGCACACGACTTAAGTGTTGTCATACTTTAGTAAGAAAGGACCTGAATTAACGGGAACTATTATAATTTTCATATGGTGGGCCCTCAATTCTTCCGTCACATTAGAAATAAAATCAAACTAAACACATCTATTAGCTAATATAGATGATAATTGAGATTGTATATTTTCACTTTGAGTATAAATATTTACTCCCTGATCTATAATTACAGCCTCCGTGGATTACCACAGCCCATTGTAATTCAGGTGAGACCCAAAATTACCATATTCACGGTCCTACTTCATTTAGGCTAGACAGTGTTGGACAACGATAAATAACACTGGATTTGGCATAGCAAGACAAAAATATACGTACTCGTATGTTGTGACATTTCACATGTTACGCCTCTTTTGTCAAAAGTAAGTTTTCAACGGTAACTATCTTTCAATTGGTTACTGTCAAAGTTTGAATTAGTTCCCTCATTTAGTTTGTGTATGGCAGCTCCTTGAATTCCTCACCATTGCTTTTAATGTTAAAGTGGTTTGCGGAATTATGTTGTGGTTGCATTTATGATTAACGCCCTGGTCGGCCAGTTGAGGTCAAAATACCTGAAAATATTGAAAAAATCTATGACATGGTGTTGGCCAATTGAATATTGAAAGTGCGCAAAATTTTTAATACTAAATGCAAATCTTAATGCATTCATTTGTCATTAAATTCACATTTGGGTAAGATCTGTTCTTATCCGCGAGATGGGTCACTCTTGCGGATATCTTTTTAGCTCTCAGTTGAATACAAAGGGATGCGTGCGACAACCTCGAACGAGTGTTTGGCGTTGTGTAACCGCAAACCGGATAAGTTTTTGCGACGCTTCGTAACCGTGGCAAAACATGAATCCACCACAATACACCGGAGACCAATGAGCACATGAACAGTTGGTTTCAAAGAGCAAATCAGCGCTGGAGAAAGCTAAAGTCTGTTCAACCAATTCGGTAATAGTTTTGTTGGCAAATATTATTTATAATATTATTCACCTTGATTGGCAAATATTATACTCAGTTTCCACCACGATTTATAAGAAAAATTATCTCACCTGAATATTTCCTCCTTCAGCATGTATCCCCGGTACAGTCCACTAACGGTTCATGTTGGTTTATTTCGAAAATTATGTTACCAAAAAAAAAACGTACAACATAATTAAAAATCTACTACTTTTTTGAAGTAAGTCAAAAGTGGATTCATTCCAGGAAATTTAGCCTCTGTGGATGTGGTCGCGTCGCCCAGGACCATGTCCCGATGCCGTAATTACGAGTACACACCCCACTAGCGCAAATAAGAACAAACCCACACACGTATGCAAAAGAGAATCGCGGTCTGAATTCAGCATAGTATTGGGATATGCTTAGCTAAGGGTGATGACATCACAGTTAAACTGAGCATCTTCAAATGGTTTAGCCCTTAAATGGTTTAGTAATGTCCGCTGTAAAATAAATTAGAACATTAATTATATAAAAGATATTTTAATAAAACAAACAACAATAATAGATATGGATACAAATAAATAGGGTTTGAACAATCGCTAAATTTAGTAACTAGAACGCGCGACGATAATTATTATTTTATAATTAGTACATTGAAAAATACTAATACTAGTTCCCACTAACTTAACACGGGGTTAAAACTGGAACAAATAAAAGAGAAAAATACAAATTCCTCTTCAAAAATCATAGCGCTGTGTCGCATTATATCGCATTTTGTCATTCACTTAGGACAATCGGCAAATCTCAAATCGCTTTTGTCTAAATCCCTGTAGTAAAGAGAATTGATCCCTTTGTTTTGTGTAGAGATTTACCAGAATTCTCAAAGCTTTATTCCTTTATACCCACCACTTAAGTACCAATCCAATAAACGTTTGAATCAATCAAAGTATATTTTAATAGCAATATATATTGAAGAGATGGCTGCGATATTTTTATCTCCAGAGATACCTGGGTTAATAAATAAATACTCCAGTCCACTCAGGCGTGGACATTTCAAACACCATCTAGACCCAAAATAAGCATAAAATAAGCTACGGGAACGAGTTAAATAACTAAAATTGATGTGTCTATTTGTAAAGTCAAAATAACATTTATACAAACATATTTTCAATTATTTGTTAAACATTTTGTTTAAACTTAGGACTAAATGATAAGACAACAAAAATGGTTTAGTCGTAGTATTTTTATGTGGTGAAAATATGTTTTCGATGTTTGCTTTTCACAATATTTATTTCCTCTAGCTCAAAGTTAAGCAAGGCTCAAAAGCTTGTACAATACCTTAGTCGACTGCTGCGCTATGAAAGATTACACTTATTCTCATAACAACACTACCTGCTCCTAAACTTCATCATTTTCAAGATATTTGATAGTAGCTTTGAGGAGAATTTATTTCTTTTCGTGATATGAAAAATAATATTTTAGAATTCACTGCAGGGTTATGAAAATAATGGAAGAGATGAAATCAATATTTTTAAAGTTCTATAATTGCTAAGACAAAAGAATTATGAGTGCGCTCAGTTCAAATTTGTTTGTTTCCATTGTGTCGTCATGCATGTCTCGATCATTTTGTTGGAATACAAATGAAAGTGGATAAATAATAAGAAATGCGATTGATAATATTGAGTTTTTTTTTGAACTTCTTTTACTATACAACCAATTAATAATAAATTAAAACCAATTGCATAGCATTAATATTTATAAACTCATAGATTTACCAGTAATGATAAACCAACCTAATTATAATTCGGAATAAGTCCGGTATTATAATTACCTATTATTAGTTAGTAAGCTAGGCACATGACGATGGTACTTTATGGTAACGATGGTAACCCTTTAAACCATACTTTTGCATGAGCAGGCCAAAAAGTTGAGAATCGCTAGTTATTAAAGTATTAGATAGTTATGATTCACAATTATAAAATCATAGTTAAAATGTTAAAGTCTGTTTATTTATCAACATTAGATACTAGATACTTTAGTTTTATATTAGAGCCAATTTTAGCTACTATGAACTCTTAATCTCCAATTTGACACCTAAACGTTTGATTGCGCGCACACTAATTACTCGTTAGCTTGTATGACTTACTCGTTAGCTTTATGTCTTGTCTGTCGTATGTCTCCATTTAATTCTTGAACATTTGATCGCGGGCTCGCGTGATCTTGTGAAGTTTGCGCATTCGTGTTCATACAACAGAACACGTAGTATCGTGTATATACTCGAGCTGCGTTCACAGATTCATATTTCTCGTTCAATTAAAAACTCGTGGAAATTAATGACAGTTAATTTGGTTTCATACATCTCGCTCATTTGTTAGCGCGTACATTAATGACTACTAAAATGGTCTCCTATTTAACCTGAAATTTTGATCGCAGATTCATGCGATCTTGCGATGCCTGCGCATTCGTATTCGTACAACAGAACACGTAGTGTCGTGTCGTATGCAATACTGGAGCCGCGTCCGCAGATTCGTATCTCCCGCTCACTCGAAAGCGCGTGCACTACGAGCCAGCGCACTCAGGCGTGTACCGCACACGATAGCCATCTACCTTGATATGCAGTTAATAATGTAACGCGATAAATAATGCAGGTGGACCACTCAGTGTTGTGTTCACTTCCGATAAGGCTTGTTAGAAATTGATTTTAGATAATCGCGCGCCTGTTTACTTATTAGATTATGGTGATTATAAGGTGCTGTTAATTTATTACTTGAACATAACTCTGATCAATATGGGCAGTTTGAAGTGTTACTATGGTAACTTATAGGGTAAAAATGCGCTTAAGAATTTGAGTTGTGTTCAGTTTTAATGATGCCTATAAATAATTAATATCCATATTAAACTCTAATTTACTAATACTCTCAACAAGTAAGACCAAATGGTTTTATATCTACAATACCACGGATACCAATGCGGATTGGTAGATATCACATATCTTAGAATTTTTGGTGCTAAGACATGCCGCCTTCCTCACGATGTTTTCATTCAACGTTCCGAAGCGTGGCATTGCGTACATTTAATAATAGAGCAAAAATATCATAAGTGCACGTCTGGAACCAGATTAGAACCAGCGACCTTCGTATTGTAAGTAAATTAAATGGATCACACATTTATAGTCGGAAAAATTATGGGTATGTGGATATCTTTGTTTCATCTGTTACAACCAAAGATAATTTCATAATGAAACACAGCATAGTCATATATTCTGCCTCCATGTTTGTTAAAATATGCACACATACAGTAATATAGCTGAAACCCCCAAGAACCGAGAGCAAACTTCGCTCATCACAGAAAAATAACTCCGGTTGCGGATCAAATATGGGAAAAAAGCTTGACTTCCAATCCGGCCGGAAATCGAACCCGGGACCCCTCGCTTCGAAGGCAGGGCTACAAGCAACTAAGCCACGGAGCCGCCAATTGTATTTTAACAACTCTGTTGTATTTTTATACACACATTATCTAAATCTAGAGATGCGACAGTGTTAGAAATTTAATTTCTGCTAGTAGCTAGACCAATTGGATAAATAATCATAGTGGCTAAATAAGGCGGTAGGAGCGTAAGCTAGTATATGCTAATAAATAATAGCTTAACAAAAATGCTGACGTAATCATTCCCGTTGTAAACGTCACATGCAAATCCTCAGCGTGAACATTTTATAACCAAACAATTATTTAAAGCACCAAACACCAAGCTACTAAGACATATACATTTTAACTACAACAAAGTACTCGTATCAAACAGGGCACCACCCCGCCAATAAGTACAAAGAATATATTTCGAGTGCACGACGTAATTTTTCTCGTATGCCACGCGGCCGTTATAGGTGATTCATGATTATGCATCATAATAAAAACGCCATAAAATTGCTTTTATTGGCCATCCTCCATGCAATAGCTACCACAACATTAAATAATTCACTGTTTATTAAATTTCGCCAGCTCTTGAGTGCATAATTTAAAACTGCAACAGTCATAAATGAATTTAATTTGCGCCGTGATCTAGTTTCGGTACGTAATGGATGATATCAAATGAGCCATCGTCGCTTATGAGTTTTTTTTTGCGATCTATTTTATGCATTTGCTGGGCTAATATATACTTTAAAATATTGTAGTTTTTGGCTAAATCTGACTAACTAAACTTTTTTCTTAGACACAAAAAAGCTTTTGGATTTATTATATAACTGAGGTTTTACTTCTGTTAGCAGAATAGATCTTTGCATTAGCTGTGCTTTAATTCCTATTGATTCGTGGTTCGTTAAGAATGCAAAAACTCTATTAAGTAGACATCTGGTAACTTTGATATGCAAATAGGTTTTAAGTGAAACAATAGATTTCACCCTCGCCTTTGAAACTCCCCCGCCCGCTCTGCCTCACATTTGGCAACCAAAACTTTATACATTTAAAGCTTATCACAGACGACCGATCTTTTACCGATTTTTGTCCAACTATCGTTGAATTTGATCGGTGGGTGCCTGTGTCCGATACAGTGATTCAACGCACATACCGTCTGTGTTGTCATTATTTGTATTTTGACTGGTTTTTTTCTAATCGAAAGTATTACAGCAAATAGGAATTAAATTCAAAGAGCGAATAGGAATAACCTCACGTGTGGAGTTGAAAAACCTATTTTAATTACCTGGGCGAATATTAACCTAAGCGTCTCAAATAGCAAGCCAAGCCTAAGTCCGTACTTAAGTGGTGTCCTTAGTTTGCAGCTATACGAGTAATATTATTAACTGGTTGAGAGCCTTCCGCCCTCACCAAAAGCTTACGTAAAGTTGTCAAGGCCATCTGTGGTCTACGCATGTAGTTACCTCATACTGTAGAACTTATTTTATCTAGTCTTAGTATTGTCGAGCCGACTTAAAGCGGTCGTCTGTGGTAGCTCTTATTCCGCGTGAATTCAGTTTATTGTAATGCGATTTTATAGGCTTTCTGGGCTTGGATTTAAGCGGTTGGAAGACGATTGTTTATTTCTGAGAGCTAAAGTACATTTATTTAAATCTGGGGAGATAAATATAATAAGCTTAGTGAGGTGGGCGGAGTTTTGATTGTTATTTTGGACATTACATCCCCATTTCAAAGTGACGGGCATGACACGTATATACGACAATAAGACATTATGACTACCGAAATATGAGAAAACTGTATTGTATTGTTGTTGTTTATGGACAGCAGTAACAACTTAATATTAGGTGGACCATCAGCTCGTCTCGACACTTTCATACATACATTGTTACTACCAGTATCAAGACAGAATGTCCACTCGTCGGTGGACTTGAAGAATCTGACATCTAGGATCGAAATTCGATTGCTCGCAACACGAGCGATCGAATTTAGGTGCTAGGATGTTTATATGTCTTAAAGCAGAGTTCGTTCATTAAAAGCTGTCAAGAGTAATCTAGTGACTCTTGGGAACGTTTAGAAAAATTGAAACGAGATAAACCAGAACTTATTCATCCAATCTTATCCTTTACTCGCAAGGCGGAACCCTAAAAACGGAAACTGTAAAAGGGTACGCTGACTACGAGTTAAAAGCCATTCACTGTTACTCTGCCATAACTCATTGTTTTCAACGATAACGTAACATTTTGTAACGTGACATTAGAACAAAGCTAACAGCTTCCTGTTTTTGGAACAAAAAATATCACTTAGCGAGAAAATAGAAAGTTTTATGCCGGATGCCTCGTGTAGTCGCTTTTAAATTATTTTGAAAGATAGGACTTTTAGAGTATGTAGCCAAATAGTAGTACCTATTACTAAGGGCCATTTACACCGGGGAAGTAATAATAATAATAATTATTTATTGATACCAATACATATATTTTGACATAAAATACACACTTAAATTTCGGCACTATGATTAGGATAAATAAATAATAAACAAATAAACGTTTACACACTCATACCTCTGCACTAGGATTCCCTGTGTTGCAGATGGCATGGACAAACACAGAAACACAAGTTTATATTCTCAATACAAAATGCGATAAAATATCTCCATCTAAATATGCTATATCTTATCTTTTTTTATAGAAATTAAAATTATGTAATCAACTGGGGACATCTCGGGACCTATAGGTAAATAGCTCACTTAATGGGCATGAGGATAATAAAAATATCGTTGCATTAACAGAGATATACTTCAGTAAAATAACAAAAAAAATTTACTAAATTGATTTGTTTCTTTCCCGGAAGTCACCGGAAAATATTTCGTAGAAAAGCTTTAAAATTTAGGTTAACCGAAACTATAAAATTTAAGTTTCCGTGAAACAGAAAGTTTACGTAAATTGTCGACTGTTGATATGTTTATCATCGTTGCGGTGGAAAACATACAACTGGGTATCGAATGGGGCTATTTTTGAAAAAAAGAAATTTTATAGTTACCGCTTATTTTGGTCTTTGATCGTGTGTGGTCGAGAACACATTGTATAGGTGATTTTTGATCATGAATGTAGGATATCTTTTACGTGTAAGCTCTGGTGTCGGAGTTTTCAAGACATCTAAAGGCCTCCAACATGTCTTCTCGACTTATAAAAAAACTTTATTCATATTCAAATTCAATAAATAACAAATGAATAATAATAATAATACAAAATAAAACCAAAAAAAAAAAGTTCAATAACTTATCGTTAATTTACTATTGTTATATTACTAGTTACTTGTTGTCAAGAAACAGCTAAAGCATTTTTAAAGTTTGGAGTCAGAAAAAAATAATATCATCAAAGTGGTATAACTTGCTCTCTCATAATTTGTAGACATTTTGGACGCAAATGTGAAATTTATTAATAAATATTTGAGATACAAAGCAAAAATTTGGTAAGCACCTGATGCTAAGATATTCGACTATCATTTCAAATGAATGAGCATTCGAATAATTTATCGAACTGGAAATCACGGAATTCGTTTCTATTTTTACAAGAAAAATAAATAAAATTGCTTTGTGATGAAAACGAGCCTGGTGAACCTTGAACGCCGTTTTAATCGTAATAACAAAAACATCCCCTTGAGTTAAATCTAAACCTACCGCTTCAGTTGCTTCTGTATTGTAAGCATGGATCAAACTGTTTATTTTTGTAATCTTCTTTTTTCCATATGCTTTATTGGATAAAGTACACAAAATAACTTGTCAAAACGACGAACCGATTTTATAGGTTCTATCTGAAGTTGAGAAGACTCCAGTCAAATTGTACCCGCCACCTTCGGGGGTAGAGTCTCATGTGCCCGTTATTTCACCAGCACCGAAACGAGTGTGACACTGTTTGACGGTGGATAACGTGGAGGCAGTACTTCAAAACGATAAACAAGGTCTACTGCTACTTAGGGTTTCTCATTTAGCACCACTACCCGGAAAATACGTTTAGTGACGGTAAAGTGGCCAACTCTGATATCAGAGTTTTCAAGTTGCCCGAAAGCGTCCAACCTGACTCATAATACAAATACATTTATTTTTGATCAAAAAATTTACAACAATATTTTGTATAATTTTGTTGCAGATTAACAAACTTTATCGTACAATTTGGAGATTGAGGTCATTAGCTGATTAGGTAAAAACCTTTGTCGTGGAAGATAGTCATTTCGTCCGTTTCAAAATATACGTAACCATGTGAAAACTGCAGTAAAATTTGTTGCAGTCTAGGTATCACTTCCGAGTTTGGCTTCTAAATGAGTAATTGTGGTTTTATGGAACTGTACCAACAAAGTTTATAATGTAGTCAGTAAATTATGGTCCACCGTCCAATGCATTGTTTTCGATACGTTACTCATTCTTCATCACAGTGCTATTTCTTAAAGCGTGAAAAGAATGGAATTCCAATCCGCTAAGCCCACGCAATATCACTTTTGTGTTGATTTTTAACGTTTTGTTGCTACATGTGATTGTATTCGACAAACAATGCGACTACGGTTTGATATCGATTAAAATGTCTCACACTTCTGCACATTTGCTACAGTTGTAGTACTTGTTTTGACTTGCAAATGAGGTAAATCAGGTAAAATCAGGTAAAAAAAAATTATATTTGCGTTAATTTTGTTCATTCATTACAATTAACACTAACAATAACTATGTTATTGTGTACTGAATTAAATTAACATTTATGGAATAAATAAACTTGAATGATCATTGTTTCTTTACAATGTAGTTGGCTCAATCTTAAATAAACGAAATTTATTTTTTTAAATAATATATTTTCATTTTTCACATCGCTATCTAGCCCTATTCCAAGCATAACATGCACTACAAAAACTAGATTACAGATAGAATACCTTTGTAAAACTTATAATTAACATCCAGACGCATAACAATCTATGTTCGTTACACAAGTATTATTTGTCTTTTGTAGAAATCGAATCCATATCTTACAATGGAGACGTCAGACCTATTGAGCTGTGAGTCTTAAAAAATATATGACTTTTTGGATAATATATAATAGTAGTGATCTACTGCTTTACGTAGGTTTAGGTTACTACTATCCAATACTATGCAAAAAAAAAATGTTATGGTGGATATCTTAAAAAATATTATATAATTACTGTGTGTACAGTACACACAGTAATAGACAGAAGAAAAATAGAGTAACTATATGCAATTCAAACTTACGGCTCACCGGAGTCCATAGAGAGACTGAATCGTAAAAGGTCGGTAAATTTTTCTGCATACTTAATACAACACAAGAAATGGTTTTCTCAAACAATGTCCGGTAATATTTCAGATAAAACATTTTGACACAATTGTAATGTACCGTAATCTGCGCATATAAATTCATACTTGTCAAGGAAGTCCTGGCTTAAGTTTTATCACATTGTCCAGTGAGAAACCGTGGTATCACCACGGAACAGAAAAGGGCCAATGTCCCCTCCCTGAGGCACCCTGAGATTAATTCACTGAATAAATAAAAGTCAGCGGATTAGGCCAAAGTCGTTTCCTCCCTCTTAGGCTGACCTCGCGTGCTTTTGTGGAAAAATGCCCACCACATAAATAAAATCGTAGACGACCCCAAATCAAAGTGAAACTGGCTGTTGGTGTTTGTGTAAAATGCCAGGAGTTATTGGGATTTACTGAGTACAACATATTTCCCCAATGCGAATTCTATAATTAAGAAAATTTCAAAAAAAAAAAGTTATGTTATGTCACCAAGAATAATGGTAATGGTTGAACGCAACATTGACTAAGTATTTGAATCTATTTATAATACGACCTATTGGCATTAGTACTCGTATTATAAATTGGATGTGGTTACTGGTAATAGTAACTCGGCATTTGAGTGATTTATTTCAGCCCAAGCAATCCACAAGTTATCGCGCCAACTTAGGCTAAAACTTAATCAAAAACTCAAACTTTCGCCAACTACTGAACTCCCAAGAGAAATTATTCACTCATGATAGATGATTTGGCTTCAACAAGTAAAAGTCAATGGATAAAAAATGATATTGATGAACAGAAGGACAGAAAGGTAACTCGGCAATTTCAACTCATATTTTGCTTCTATTACATATAGAACGAAATAAAACTGTTTGTTTAATTGCGATATTTTGTCTAGCCTCACAGCTCAGTTGGTAGTAGTACTGACTTTTGCGTTGTTGTAACTCGGCGCCAACATACATTTGTATGACAATGAAGTTTGTTGTGTGTTTGGGTGTTAACATGGGTGTTAACATTCTTCTTTTTTCGTGTCAGTAATACAAATCAAAATTCCACTAATATGTCACAACTTGTACAGCCTTAAAATTGGCCTTTACCTGGTCCTCCAGAGTGCAGATGGTGTCACTTAAAAGACATGACAGCAAGTGTGGCATATATGGTATGTAGGCCCAGTATTCGCATAGCACTTGCAACATGTATTACATGTATGTATTTTCGAAAAGTTCAATTATTCTATCAGTAATCTTTCTGGTAAGCTATAGGATAACACAAGCTATGCTTAATTTGGGGCAAGATGGCGCTTTGTGAAACGTAAATAGTTATTTATTTTATTTATATTGATTCCGAGGTCTATTACTGGATGTATTAAACTTTAATATCAAAATATTTTTTTAATATTCAATTATAAAAATCAACGCTTGGGTTTTTTTTATTATGTCATTATGTATTTCTAGGTACTTGCTTCGATTTATAAATATAATTGGGAATATTCATTCATCAATACGATATCAATACGTATAATAACAAGATATGGTAATTAGTAGCAATTTCATGTAAAAATTGTAGATGAGACTGTTTAAGATTATTAGTTATATTAAAACAGGGTGGCCCAGGGATACTTTGTAGAAGATGTTTTAATATAACATAAAATGCCAAGCAGAATATTAAAGTTTACGTGTTAATTGTACTACTTTAAGTTTGTAATGATAAGACATTCAAAAACCATGCCATCCATAGTATATGACATCCGTGTCTGATGAACAAGACTTCCAAGAACTTTGAACAAAAGTAAAAGAGTGGAAAAAGAATAATATTTTGAAAACAAGAAGGCTAGGTTAAGAAAAGTGTATTTGTGAAAGGTGAGTATCTTCATGGTCGTGGAAATATGCCAATTTTACGTTATATAAAAAGTATTACTATTGATTGTGATTTCGTCGTTCGTACCCGTTCGCTAAGCTTGGAATCACACAAATCCCGAGCAATGTTTGCAAAGCCCAAATGTTTAATGTGCCCAGGTTAAACAAAGATAGGTAGAACGTACGATGGTTCAGTCACAAGGGAGTTGGGAGATGAATCACAAAATTTGAAAAACCTTTTTAAAAATTTCCACGTAGCCAGACGCTTGGACTCATAAAAATTTCAGCTTTTATGCTTACAAAATGAAATAGTGGTTTGTTTTCGCCCCGAGACATTACAAAACGAATGTGGTTTAATTTCTTGAGTGCTGTGTAGTTTTCTAAATGGACTTAAGTAATCGCTTTAATGATAATGTCATTTGATGTCTTTGAGTTCCTTCGACATACCGTACCAGCCTCTAATGTTCTCACTGCAGGGACACCGGCCTACTCTCGATAATTGAGAGTGAATGGGCTCTGATCTACCATAGAAGCTCAATCCGGATTAGTAGATGTCATATGTCGTCGAATTTTTGGTTCTAAGACATGATGGTTTCCTCACGATGTTTTCCGTCACCGTTTCAAGAACGTGGTATTGCGCACATAAATTTTACAAGTGAAAAACTCATTGATGCACGTTTGGGTTTGAACCAGCGACCTTCAGATTGAAAGTTGGATTAATTGTCAAATTGTTTTTTTTTAGTATTTGCCTTAGCAATTTAATGAAAGGATTTTTAGCTGTGTGGTTATTCCAAACATCAAAGCTAGATCGCTAGTCTAACCTTGAGCAGACGTGTATTTTACATTACTGGATTAATTACTTGAAAGCTACGAATGTAATCAAGTTTCATTAGAAAATCTTTAGAAATTAGAAGAAAATTACAAAGATAAGCTTTTGATAAATTATCTAAATGTAGTACGCGAGCTATCTTCAAAGCCAGAGAGTGACTGGCGAAATGTGATATACTGAAAGGGGATACCATACAACATAAGGGCTCGTCGACACCTAATCGCGTAAACTACAGGTTAAGCGATGTTGTGTCAGTTAGCCCTTATGGCTTACAGCTGAGACTAGATGCTACAACGCTAACGCCTATCTACCTACATTTAAGTAAAACTGACGAATTTTAACATAATATAAGCAATATTATACAAGTGCCTATCTATGAATCACAGTACTCTGTTATAATTGTAAACAAATGGGTATGGGCAGGGCACAGTTTTAGTTTTAGTTTATCGCACCCCCGCCGCTGTGGACAGTACAGCAAAATGAATTAAATACTGGCAGTGTAGTAGAATCGTTGATCTAAAGTCTAAAAAGAGGGAAATTTGATTCTGCCTCTGAAATAAAATCTGTGAAAGTTTATGTACCGGGTAGGTTTTTAGTAAAAGTCCGTATTTCTAGAATACGTAGGCGAGTAGGTACCGTCAGAAACCCTCTATGTCCCAATAGAGCAAAACAAGAAACCTAAAGTATCAGTAAAACTTGTCCGTCCAAAACAATACTAATAACAAACTTGGTAATCCAATCCGCCAAGCATTAGTGCACTCGCGTTGCTGTATTCTGGTGAAAGGTTGGAAATGCCGGTGAAAGAAAAGTTCATGAGATTAGATTAAATTAGACGTTACATCCTGGCTGATGACATGACTGTTCATTAGAACGTATGTCATAATGCTGTTGTTGGCGTCAGTAACAACTTAACTTCATGGACTGTCGACTGAATCTGTCATACAGACGCATAAAACAGTATGTGCCTATTTAGATTTAGATAATAAATAATATATGTATCAATGGATATTGGCAACTGATTCAAATAAGAAAATCATAAAATGCACGTCTTGAAGAAGTCGCTTCAATCAATCACGAACTAATCGAAAATTCCAACTCAATCGACGAGGTAATCGAGGGAAGATATACGACGTAGCGTGTAATGTTGCGAACTTTGCATTTCTCTTTTGAGTTGGGGTGAAGAATGTATGCAAGATTAACCCATAATGCATTGAGGAATTCATTATGGGTTATACTTGCATATATTTGTAAATCACTAATAATAGTGCTGTTAATAGATAGTTATTATTTTAATTCTCTTAGAACCATGTGTACGTACCGTTTCGTTTCGTTTTACCGCTCAACATCCACCGGGCAATGCCTAATGTTTATTGTACTACAGAAAAGGCACTCTATTCTGCTGCCTCACGCCTGTTTATGATCGAATGAATAATCGACTGACATAGATCGTCATAGATAATAGAATCGGCTTCAATAATATAGACATAGATAATAGAATCGGCTTCAATATTTTTATCCCTTTTTTAGCTCTTAGGAGTAATTTCTTAATCGAATATGTTAATGAGTTTTCTATGACAAGATTTTGGAAGTACAATCTATCAGATAAAAAAAAACATCCAAACTGGTCCACAATCGACAAAGAACATAAGTTACAAAGAAATTAAAAAAAAAAACAAACAAAAAAAAATCCTCCTCCTTGTTTGTAGTGGTTTAAAAAATACGGGAATATTGTAATGACTTACGTGAAACAAAATTCTATTCGAATATCCCGGAAAAAAATTGTTGGGTTTGATTAGAGCTTTTTCCAGAATGTTGTAATTCTAGCGAATGTTCATACCATTGCTACTCGTATATCAATATATATAAAAGCTTAATGTAAAATATTTACTCTGAGAAGTATTCGATTGAAAACGGATTATGTGTCATCATTTGATATTACTCGGGATCCAGGGGATTCTATTTGCAATTTGTTGTTTTGTATCGGTGGTTTAATCAAAATAAAATATACTTTGTCTTCAGTTAATGGTATAACGTCGTTTTTAGTTCTACGGGACAACGTCCATAATAATAAAGCGTAAGTAAATGTTTGCCAACCTTATTTACGTAGATCAACATTGTAAAATTTTCCCAAAAATTCCTTTATTTTGGCAATTTTTTTTTTACTTCGTCAGTAAAGTTGCCGCTATCAAAATACTAGTAGGTACATAGTGGCAACTGATCTTGATCTTAGTTTGAGGATGATTTTGATCGGAACTAATAAGCTTATCTTCACTAATCGAAGCTTAGATATTAGTTCCGATAGTTATTTAATGAAACTTATTTCGATAAACTAAGGTGTGATTTCCAGTGTACCTTCAATTAAGTTGATTGCAAAAGTGGAGCAGCGTTTTTTAGATTAGTCAGATTCAAACCTCAAAAAAAAAAAAGGGAAAATTCTGCTCAAAGAGAAGTACGTAAGATAGCCGATACCGCCTTAACCAAAAAGCTAAACAGGATTGTATAACTTTACGTATATAACTGTTACTTTATGTGCCTGATAAGTATTTCGTTTTAAGCAAGTTTCATTGAAATAGTCCAGGATCTAAACCACAAATATCAATTTGTACAGTTTGATGCTGCAGCTACATATATCTATCATCTACATTCAAAATTTATCTATATCACTCGATAGCTAAAGGATCAAAGAATTGATTAATATTAATGTTATTTTCACACAGCGCCATCTAGCCCTAAACTAAGCACCAAACTAATAAACTAATATGGGAACAATATTAGTGATAAAATACATATATAGCCTTTATTTTACCTAGACACAGTACCTATAAACATCTATATTTGTCAAACAAATATTTTTCCTGGATGAGAATCGAATCGTCTGAACTGTGAGACTGGTCGAATAAATAGATATTTGATTTTATAAATATATTTCGCAGGACATTTTATTGCATTATGTCGAGTCTACTTTGCATAAAATGTTAATGTTAAAATATTAATAGAATATTAAAAACAATCGTATTTACTTCTACCAAGTAGCTCGTGCGGATAAAGGTTCGGCTTACAATGTTATTGAACAGCAACCGTTGATGCGAGCTGAGGTAGATAAGGGATGACCAGAATGTCTTGGACTATGGACAATAAAGAAAAGTTTTTGAAACACGAATATATTACTTAATATTTCAGTCATATATCCCTGGACTAGGATTTCCTAGGATTTCAGATAGGATATATTATTACGTTATTACAAATAAAGAACATGAGCAGACAATCAACAACATTAAAATTGTATGAAGACTTCAAACTTTACATGTTTTTTTATGCATTGTAGGTGATGTTAAGTGGTTACATCCGCCCATAACAACAGCAATACCATTGAGGTCCTCCCCTACCAGACTTAAGAAGGCCTATGTCGCATTCCGTTGCGCCGATCACCTGTATGCCTGTATGCCTGGATGCCTGGATGCCCGTATGCCTGTAATTTTACTGGCAGGCACTTCTTTCCACCAAAACACAGCAGCACGAGTGCACCATTGTATGGCAGCGGATTACCAGGAGTACCGAATGTACTCGGCATAAGTTCGATTGCTATTTCGGGTTGTTCCTTCCGCACCACCCAGGATAGGAATTCTGAGGGTATTTATCTACGGACGCGAGCGACACGTGCATGTAGGTTTAGAATGAACTTATGCGTTGACAAAAGAAATACCTAAAATCATACATAATAGTAAGTGAACAGTAATTATTTCGAAATAATACTTTATCTTTTATTTTCCGCTTTTAGGGATTTATCTTTAAAAATAGTTTAAACTATAAAAGCATTTGTCAATTACTTCGACAAAGTAACATCTGAATCCATCAATTATCTTGCACATAATATTCTGTAAACCTTATAAAAATCCAACAGATCAACATATACTGGCCACAGTTGGAGTAGACAGCAATTTCAATCGCACCAGTCGCACCTGACCCGCGGGTCGGGCACACGTGTTGTTACTTTAATTAAGGAAAGCCTTTTACCAAAGTGAATGTTGGTCAAATAGGAGAATCAATTTGTATGAACGAAACGGAAACACGGGCACTATATTCTACGAAACTTTTGGGTGCCCTGTATGACTGCCGAAGAGGATTCGTGGGGTATCCCCCGTGTAGTACGAAAGAAGCAACCCGACGTAGACCTGCCTATCGTATGTGGGAATCGATTCCCATCAATCATATAATATAACATACTAATTTTTAGTAAGGTTCCCATATGCAATGCTTATTTTGGGGCTAGAAAACGCTCTGTGAAATGTCTAGTAATATTAATATGAATTATTTAATACAACTAGAATCGACATAGTACAAGCTATTCTGTTGCCGGAAATGAAAAATGTCTATTACTATTTGTTTTTAAATCTGCGTGAATATTTTTCATGCATAAACACAAAAATTCACTTTAGGGACTCAAAACCTCGAGTGTCTGAGTACATTCAGAGTTACTGGTCTGCGATTAATTTACAAGCCTGTCATAAAAAGCCTAAAAAGAATTATTTACATAAAAATGGCTAATTAGAAAAGTCTACATAAAATCTACTGAAATAAAGATTTCAGACTGTGTCTTTGCTATCTAGAATTCTAGATAGCAAATTAAGTTAGATTAAAATTACTCATTAGCTATAAAATCATTAGGCTAGATCGTAATATTAACAGATTACAGTAAAGTAACTTGTCATAAAAAATGCCTCAAGCCGACTCAAAATTCCTGGATACGCGTAAAACCGCGGGTTATAACTATGTAGTTCTCGATAATTATAATCTTCCGCTCCGCCGGTTTGAGACAAAGATTAAAATTACCATATTTCTAATTTCAACTGAACTGTCCAAAATTGGACGTGAACTTAATCGTCAGTCCGGCAATTCTGTAAAAATGTGGTGTGGGAACCAATTAGAAGCTATAAGGGTGACCGCACACGTGCGATAAAAATTTATTGGAGCGACTGTTCACCGCACATTGGAGTAAAACCTTTTTTGTGGATAAAAAGTAACTATTGCACGTGCACTGTCGGTGCCAAACATTACTTCTTTTAATACTCATTGGCTCATGTTGTATAATTTGCTGCTGTCTGAGTGAGGATACATAATATCATGTGCTTACGGAATTTAATTTAATATTAAATTTCTAAAACATAATTAAGGTTTTTATTTTTATTTTTTGCTATATACTTCCATTTGACAAAACCATATCACTGTACTTACTACTGTACTATTCCATAGCACTGTTAAAGCTGAATAAATTAGTATAAATATAATGTTCCATTGAAGTTGCTCGTTTACGATGCACCTGAAGGATAGGGAAGAGCTCGGTACCCCGGCTTCATCGATAATTCATCTTAATTATCTTTTTGATGAACCTTGGACGATTCAAAGGAAACCCGCTTTATTTCCTGATGAATTTTAAAAAGTTACGGGATCTGAACAGTATACGCTCAACAAAGTAGGTCAATCTCGAATCTTTGAATCAGCTGAACTGTTAACAGTAATTACAGAATCGAATAGGAAAAGGAGACCTATCACATTATTAGTGAAAAGCCATCGCGTGTTTCGGGGATCTGTTTTAGTCTTTGGAACTTGAACATACAGCTTGAAGTCTACTTTACTTAAGAAGCTAAATTAAAGCCAGGCTGCCAAGCAAATAACACAAGCGGTACAGTAAAATATCTTACGTTACAACACATTAACTGGGATAATGAGCTATAAATCTAAGCAGACTAGCGAGTAGGTAGATATTAAAAGTTTACAGGCCCGACATAGGCCGTTTACAATAATGATATTGTTGATACAATGCGTGAACGTGTGTTGAGATTATACAAGCTTAACACTATAGTTAATGTAAAGATCGTATATATACATAGTTAATGTAACTATAGTTAATGTAAATCAGATCGTATATATACATATACATATACGATCTGATGTGCATTACCTGACATATTAAGCAGTTTGTAGGGATTATCGTTCACATTTAGAAAGCTTGAAGGGTAACGGCAGGTGACAAGATTTTTTTATTAAATTGTTATAAATCTATAAAAATCTTTCTATAAATCTATCTTGAAATTATAACGTTTTCTCTCTCAACCCCTCGCTTCAAAGGCTACTACTATGTACTAAGCTAAGTTAAATATATCGAAATAATGAAATAAATAAAAATTCTTAACGAATATAGTTATTAAAAACTGCGCCTTGCTTTTGCAGCAAACACTCAGTTGTGACCGAATTGTAAAAATATTTTAAGGAGACATTCTGTTTAATTTATTTTGATGCGGTGTTATAAAAAAGTCATTTAGTAATTTTTTTGTCAACGTTTTATACTATTTTGATGATATACATTAAAATATATTTAAGGTACATGAGCGATAACGTTGATAACTATTGTCTTCATCTTGCTATTCTGCCTCTTTTAATATTTTTTTATGTCAACAGACTTAAAAAAACCTTTTTATTTGTTATTTTTTTTCCACATAATTTCTTCTTTAATTCTTGACCGATTTCAATGATTTTTTTTTGATAGGGTGACTTCCGAGATAAGAGTCCAAAGTTCGGAGATGTAATAATCTAGTTATTTAACATTAACATTGAGTGCAAGTAATTGCGTACGTATTCTTTCAGCAGTTTTATTTTTCTCATCATTTATTGAAGTAAAGTTGCATAGATTTTATCGGTGAGTGTCGAAACGTGCAAGCTTTGCTCCACTTTGACTCGTTATCTTTAAATGAAAAATGTAAAACCGACTTCAAAAGAGGAGGTTATCATTTCATGTGTTGTTACTCCTACCTCTTACTCCGAGATTTATGTATCGATTTGATTTTTTTTTGGTCCCATTGAAATTTTCAAAGTCGGTTAAATAGTTTGGTTTTTAAATCGAAATATCTGGAAAAATATGTTATCCTAATAAACAAAATAGCGTATTTTGCTTTGTTGAGCGAATTAGATATATTTTTTTAGATTGTGCCTTTCAAGGGCCAAAAATAAGAGATGAAAAAATAAAAGACCGTATTTTAGATTTTTTAAACCCATCTCAGTTCACGACAAGCTCGCATTGCTCATGAAGTTTATTGTTTAAACATAATTAATATAAAGCAGGTCAAAGTTATCCTAACATGACCTACATTGCCAGTAGGTAGGCACACATGCATCCTACGTTTTATTACTGTGCTCTTAGAAGTAGAGCGGAAATCTTCATTATAGGTTCTGAGAATTCAAATTATTACGTACTTAATTTGTATCACTTCAAGTTCTTGCATGTTTGCTTTTCGGTATACCATAGTGCAAAGCTCAAGCAAACTGGACTTTTAAGCATAACTTGTATGAATTACTAGTACTTACTTCTTTTTGAATATATATAACTATAGTACATATTAACACTCATGCGCAGAACAAACATCTACGTTAGTCACACAAATGTTTGTCCTGGGTGGGAGTAGAAGCTACAACCTACAGCGAAGAAGGCAGAGATACTACCAAGTGAGATTTGGGGCCAGTCTAGTATAAAAAATAAAAACCTAGAAGATACGTGACTAAAATTCCGGCATTAAAATTGTGGGCCAATCAATTCGGAGATCAAAATTTTGATAATTAAAACAAAGCAAAGCAGATTTTAATTATATGTGACTTATGAACCAAAGAAACAAAGTACCTAATCCTTTTTTAAGAACAATCCCTGATCTTATTTTCAACGGTGTTTAGACAGACACAATTGACCAGATATCATCGCAGAAGGAACATTGGTCTCGACAAAGATATTCCTGTATGACATTACCAGAGCTAGGGGTGAAATCTTCGGAGAACAGATACAGATCACGACTTTAATTGTACGTGGCGCTAACGTAACGTTTCGGCTACAAGTTAATCAGATTGGTTTATATATCTCGGCCTTGTAATCATGGAAATTTAAAAAAAGGGCATAATTGTTTTATTTTGTGTTAAATAACGGGACGAGCTTACAGTTTGCCTGATGTTAAGTGGTGGCAGCCGCAGCCAAACAACAACAGTAATACGACTCAGGTTCTACCGTACTGAAGTATGAGCAGACCCAAGTCGTAGCATTGCGCTTGTCACTTTGAGATGGCAACGTCTCATTAGCCTTTAATTTTCAACGGAACACAGCAGCGCGAGTGCGCTACTATTTGTCGGAGGATTACCAAATTTGGTGTGTTTGTTTTGCAAAATCATGTCTTTAAATGTTTTTATTATTTATAGATTTTCAACAGCCATCCAAAAACAAAGACGAAAAAGGAATAGATGTTTATTTTAAATTTTTTGTATGGTTGTTACGGAATACCTTTGCTAAGTTAAGTTTACAACGGTAAAAAAATAAATAAATTGATAAATATAGTGGAATAAATGTGGGTGTTTTGCTAAACAATGTACCCTCTTGGTGTAATTAGCTGTCCCTAATAACCCTAAATGTGTATGAATGCAAGCCAACAAAAGTTTAACATGTCAAAGTCATGGTTGATTTATCACAAATTTTGAGGGTGTCTATTGCTGTGTTCACAGGGTAATAAAGGGTCTTATCTCTGGTTGTAATTTTATGTCCGTTGAGTAGTAATTGTTATTTGTGTAAAAATTGCTACTCACAGGCAAGTATCATTAAAGTTATGAGTAGCATACGATATATTGTATAATCTTCGTTCAAAATATGAGTTTAGTATCAAACATCACTTTCGGCACAAACCACCAATTTTTTTAATTTTTTTTTATTACCTATCTTTTTTTTCTATTTAATAAACTATTTTATTATATGGATCTGAAAAAGAAGAAAAGACTTTAGTATTGATTGAAGATTGCGTTTTATGTTACCTTATGATACATTGATAAAAGCTTATTTTAATTATAAATATCGCTGTTTTTTTACTAATTTTATTTATAACTACAAATTCAATATTATCCTTGCAATATCACACCTTGAAAGACTTGGAACCATGTAAGCCGACTCGCTTTGTGTCTAATTTAGGCTAAGTTGATTTGGTCGTTTTATCGCTATACCGAATGCCCGGGTGGCCGACACTTGACAAGAGGAAATTGTCTTCAGGGATAAATAAAATTTGACTTTGCTGAGACTTGCTGCATTAATATTGTTTACGACTGCAGTTTAACATTTTGCAAACAAAACAAACAAAAATTTGATTTGATCTCATGGCGGTTCTTAGACTGTATCTAATTGGATGTTCGGTTATTAATAACGGCGTCTAAATTCAAAGCAAAATATCTGCACCAACCTCAAATAAATCACTTTTTAGCATGCATTTCTCTACAATTTTGCATTAAAGATGGGTAAAATATTATGCTTCAGTTAAACTATGATCTACTAAGATAAAAATATGGTAATAAAGTATTTTTTGATGAAATACCTCTTTTATAAAAACTTATTAAGATAAAAATTATTATGTTTGGATTTTGGTAAATAATAGTGGTGGTGGACTTATTATTTTAATCTTATACATGAAAAATTAAATATAGAAGTATGATTGTTGGTATGATGGCATGATGTTGATGCAATTAAAATCACAAGATGGTATACATTATACATTACATCCTTAAAACTGAGTATGCATACTCACTTTTAAGGTGATATTCGTATTCTTATTATAGTTAAGTATAGGCTGTAGGATACGTGATATATAAATGTATAAATACATGTCTATTTTATGCCAAGTGTCTGATACTTTATTCAACAATGTATCATATAAACACGTAGCCCTCGTTTGTATCACATTTATGTAAGGCTATTGCGTCTCGTATATTTGATCCTGCGACATTTAAACTGGCTCGTGAGTTTATCCAAGCTTTTTGTATTGGATAAAATATGTAAAGGTCGTGTTCGTAATAATTCCATTTTGCTTGAGTTACCTATATTGCTTTTTGGGGTTCCGATGCTGAAGAAGGAAATCACAAATAGGGATTTTGTAGACAGTTAAATATATTCTGTGCTTATAGTTTGTTTAAGAAAATTATACCAGTAGTTCCAGAGATTAGCGCGTTCAAACAAACAAACAAACTCTGCATCTTTATAATATTATAATAGTATAGATTAATAAGTTTGAGTCTAACTTGACACATTCAAACTGTTAAAATGTCAAGTGTAATGTCAACTGGATTTACATTTATAATCGTCATGTGCCTATTTTTTTTAAATACGTGGCTTATTAATTGTTGATATAAAAGGGTTAAATATAAGTATCGCCAAAGAAATCTTTGTTTGGCGATAGTGAAGGAATCATCCTTTTAGAGATTTTTTCTTTGTTCTTGTCTATGGAAGGCGTCAAACATAGTACCTAATCACCTAATCAGACAGCGTGATCTTATTCGTATACAAATATGTTCATACACATTTTTTTATAAGAAATAATACTTTTTGACATTGATTTTTCTCATTTTATTTTTATTACAATGAGCAAAAGGTTTAACAACAACACTTAGACCTTTTCCTTAGTGTTGGCGACTATTTTATAAACAGTATATAAATGATTCAATAACAAAACAAAAATGGAATCCTTCAATCGCGAGGCAAACTCTCACTTGAGCCAATAATTTCCCTTTGTTTATTATTTTGCTGTATCTGTGTACAAATTATTGTTGTTAAAATATCCTACATCAAATAAGTTGTTCGCAATGATAATAATATTGTTTTAAATATGTATACACGCATGCAGATAATTATGGTAATTATGTTGTTGATGGTGTATTATACTTTTAACTTTATTGTTCGGGTTTTGTTTATTCATAAAATGTTTAAACACAGTATTGTCGGGAAATATTCAAGACCCAAGTGCAAAAGGACACAAACCGGGACTACACTGATTAATATGCATTTAATATCCTTCTGCGCTCCCTGGAGTAATTCACTCAAATTACCAATGCATTATTTATATGTAAATGAAAGTGAATAAATTCTGGTGAATCGTGATTGAGATGACTTCGTGAGATCGTCTGTACGTTGCCGAGCACACTGCATTTTTTGAAAATTGTACATACATATAAGTTTTGTCCTGGCTGTAATGGACAAGGTTCGGAAAAAGATGCGTATGTATATGGTTCATCCACAATATATAGTATTTGAAATTGTTAATGTTGAACTCTCGCTGTTTGTGGCACAACCATCCTACAGTTTTATAACAAAATCAAATTTTATGATACCCTAAGGTGTACTTTGGTCTTATATATCCACAAAGTTTAGTTAAATATTAATTTAAATTCGATCATATTCAAATAATATACACTCATTCTTGCACTGGGATGTCCTGTGACATAGGTATTTATAATACAACAATTACATCCTAGACCCGACAATAAACCTTATGCTCATCACAAACATTTGTATTGCCGTACGTTCAACCTTTTTGTTTCGCAATATCATCATTGCAAAACAAAAAGTGAAAATGTGAAAAGTTATAACAAACTTTGCTACGGAACCGTCATGACGAATCTACATACAATATGAAATAGATTATTCATTTAATAGTTCAATTTATGAAATCATTATAAATTTGACTAATTTTACTAGTTCAGCGTAGCAAAGGAACTGAACAGGCAAGACATATTTTTTTCTAATCCGGCTTAGCTTAGCCATTGATCAAACAATATCAACTTCCCTAATTTGTCCTACCTCGGGCGACAGAACGCAATTAGTGCGACCACCCATGATGACAGCTGTCAAAATGACGGCCACATTGTCAGCTATCCCGGCCTAGAACAATTTGTTACCGTTGGCCGCCGAAACAAAACGAAACGATGATGGAAGAGTACTCGTATTTCTGACTGATAAGAAAATGTGGGCGGTGTTTCCCGAAGTCTTGTCACAATTTTATGACAGTGATAACAAATAATTTCGGCGGGTACTGATTTAGTGTATATTTACTGTTTTTATGGTTTCGTACGCATGGGCATATAGGGTCCAGGAAACCCTATTACAAAGACAAAAACTTCTGTTTTATGCTGTATGCTGAATGAATCAAAAGATGAAATTAAAGAAAATCCATGTTACTATGGCGGATATCGTTACATCTAATCACAAATACCTACCAATTGGTAGTACCTACGGAAGCTTACTCGCCACTCGGGCCGAATTGTAATAATACGAATTTTTAATTGTTTAAACAATTATAATTTTTCCAGTATTTGAAATTATACGAGTGCCAATTGATGTTTTAATTTGTAATAGATAGTTTTTGGTTTACTGTCTTGGAGTCTGGAGTTCATCTTACAATTGTATAAATTTTAATTAATGAACAAGACCTTTATAAAATTAATTGGAGTCAATTAAATGACTAATGAAGTGGTGAGTGAATGCTGAAATTCTGTGTTTATCTGTACGAACTACTAAGTTTTTGATTCTATTAAATTCTCTGCTTGAGGCCTTTTATGGTATATGTTGACAAACTATACGTCCATTTGTGGTTCATACACTTGGCAGCTAAATGCCTTCTTAGTTGAGCGCACGTTATACGAGTAATAGAAACCCTGAAGCCGTATTCACAGCAAGCCGACCAATCCCAGCTTACTCATGCTCAAGGCTTTGTCATCACTCGCTGCGCTTGATTACAGTAATGCTTTTCACTATACAGGCTTTTTAATATTATACTATATACCATAATAATACAACAGGCTTGTTTAATAATAGTTCCATCAAATAATGTTATCAATAGCGGTGAAGCTTGCTTGGATGTTCTTTACAGATCTTTTGAGTCATCGCTTCTGCTGGATGGCACGTTATTAAATCAGTATTCTAGTTGATAAGCCATGTTGAAGGGCGGCTTGATAAGCCGACATCAGAGTTGGTTACTATCTATAAAATACGGCTTTCCTAAAACAAGCAAGAGTGAATGGACATTAATCCACCGCGGTTTCATAAAGTTGAGACTGATAGATGCTTCGAATTTTTGGTTCTAAAATATGGCCGGTCTCCTCGTGATGTTTCCCTTCAGTGTTTTGAGGTATTACGCAATATGTTATAATAATATGTAGATTACTCAAGCGAATAAAAGTCAGTAGAGCACACCTCGGCTTCTAGCCAGCGAGTTTTAAATTGAAAGATGACGTCTGCTACCACACTCTTTTCTGAGACAATTAATATTAAAAGTTATACTATTTTCAAACTAAATATAATGTAGAAATTGCAAAACATACAACAATTTTCCCATTACTTTTACTACTTACTGTAGTTTTCAGTACTTATCCCTTTCACCTGTACCGTGCAAGATTTGCTCAGACAGACGTGGCTTTAAGCTGGTGTGAACTACTTTGATAATTTATGTGATACGATAGAAAAAGATTTATAAAAGTTCTGTCAACGTAAACGTACCTGTCAGAAGCGTAGGCAAAAATAGTCTTTACTCGGTTTTCTATGGGGGAAGTTTTTGATGACAGTCAAGAATCTAGGTACAAACTGACATCTTGTCATTGCATAAGCAGGTCACGTGCTGTCTCAGGAACATTCGTGAACAAAACAAGAACAATAAAACCACGATCTAGCCATCTCGTGTAAAGTTCGCAGCCCTATTACCAATATAAACGTAGGCACGATTGCGCAAGATCAAAAGGTATAGAATATATTACAAAACTTGATGCAATTGTATGAAGGTATGCTACTTTTTTTGTAATGTGACGATCGTGACATTTATTTACTTGACACCTTCGTATGGAGGTTGTCATTCTGTGACATAAATAAATATTCCTAGACAGTTTACACATCGTCATCAAACTAAGCATAGGTTGTACTATGGGCCTAGATAACTATTAGAATAATTATATAGTAAATTGTCTTTGTAAATGCATACATATTAACACCCAGACACAGAACAAACTGCTATGTTCGTCACACAAATCGTGAGTTGTTCTGATTGGGAATCAAACCCACCACCAACAGCGCAGAAGGCAGAGCTACATACAATCAATTGAGCTTTGCGGCCCCTCGTCATAAGAAGGAATCATATATTGTGCCAATGCCAGTTCACCATTGGTTGGTGCTAAGATAGGCTAGAAGTGTGCAGTACTTCTCTAGAAAACTTGGACCTATCATTTCTGCTACTTTTAAATCTAAATCGATCGCGCGAAGACTAAAGATACTCTTGTGTACAAAGTTTATAATTAGTCATGGTTACTGGTAGGTTTATGTGCAAGAGCTAGGCAACTCGACTTTGTCTTGATTCCTTGCATAATCGGCTACAGATGTCACTTGGATCGTTCAATCATCCCCTTGATCACCCCTAAAAGAAAGGATCGTTATTTGCGAGCGGCCGCCATAAACGTTATCTCTAACAAGCGATCGGGGCGGATCGATCCCCGATTCTACTCACGAAATTAAGGAAATCGCTCATGGGATATTATTCTCAGTGATAGCATCTGGATGTAGTGTTTTTGTGAGCAGTTTTTGCCACGGGTGCGTGGGAAGGTCGAACTTGTCACATGGTGTGTGGACAGGAGTATTTTTTGTTGCTTCGAAAAATTACTCAATTTATATCGGACTCTTCAAATTATTTGATTTGGATCTAACATCTAACCTTCATAGTACGTCTACGTGACCACCAATTGAGCTATCACCATTTATGTGAAGTGGATGTGCGTGTAATTGTACACATACCTGGGAAAAAGTGATAATTAACCGTCGCCAAACATTATTGCCCCAGAGAATACTAGTGAACTTAGGCTAAGGGAAAAACTAAGTTGTAATGCTTTCGTATGAAATGTATATAAAAAAAACTCGCATCAATATATCTATATCTATCTTCAAAAAATTTAGTTTATATGGAAAACTATTTGTATAGGCAATATATCTACGTTATAGGCGTTTAAATATATGCAGTATATTTAATTCATAAATATATAATTAGTATAAGTATTTATTGGACCATTCCCCTTTTCTATATGTACACATCCCTACTACTATTATCACCTCTCACTAGCCTCAGAGGTTTGCTGTAAGAAAACTCTTATTAGGGTTAAGCTCACCTTTGTACATACTTTTTGTTTATAACTTATGTGTACAATAAAGAATTAAAGAACTTTTTCGACGATAATTTTTTAGCAGTTCATACCAAATGTGTCATCTCTAAGCGTCCACAAATGTTGTGCAAGGAAAGAAAGAAATATTTATCATTAAATTTCTTTAAATTGCTTTATTTTAAATACAGATGATACTGATTTTAATGTATCAATAACAAAATAACCTTCAGTTGTACCAAACGTTGTAGACGACGACGTCAATATGGCAATAATAAGAAATAAAAACAAATTATAGTGATGTGGACTTGAAAGGAAATTACCCTATATTTCTGTCATCCTGTAACATGCCACACACAGAGCTGACACCAGAAAGGATGTGGAAAATCTGGATGTCGCTCTACGTTTATCCACATTCCATCGTAAATACTGTCACAAAATAAGCACAACCGGGTATGACTATTATTGAATTAAATAATACTCATGAGCTTCTAATGCAGTCTAATATTTTGCATACTCAGGGGGACCATGTTACCCGTGTATGTAGGGTACTTCTACCCCCCTCAGATTCCCTATCTACACGTATCCCTCGGATGGTGAGAAAAGAGCAACTCAAGGTGTAGAACTAGTGTAAAGTTCGTCCGGTTAAGTACTGCCACCGCACCTAGTAATCTGCAGCACTTGCGTGTGTTTCGGTGGAAGGTTAAATACCGGTGAAATTACAGGCACACGAGTTACATACCCGTTTCAGAGAGACAGGCACAACGCGATGTAACATGGGTGTCTCATACTTAACTAGGGGAAGATCTGAGTCGTACTTTTGTTGTTAACCTTAAAGGTGGGCTGTCTGCTCCTCCCGACACTTTAGCAACATGAATTAATATATAAAAAAAACAAATCCACTCAAATCGCGTTATTACGAGCATATTACATTATCACACGCAACATGTCATATTAGTCGGGGGTCATAAAGCTTCGCTGCGGGAAAAAAACAATTTTACGTGTTCGACATGCTGTAAATGTGGTCAGACATGGTCTGTGGTAATCGAAAGCTAAGAATGATTTTGCGTCCGTACCAACCTTATGAAATCTGAATTTGAATCTGAATTTATATATTCACACTTCTTATTTCCGATGTGTTAGGCAGAATCGATGGGTCACTACATCTTCTGGATTAAACATGAAAAAGATTCATAAGTCAGAAACTCATATCATTTTTCAACATTCTTCTTGCGTGTAAATAGCCAACTGACTTCACTATATTAGTATAACGTGGATCAATATCTTAACGCACCATCGAAGCACGGAAGCGTTCAGTGCAAATGCCACTAAACGGTCACCCATTCAAATATTGACCGGGTGAAGAGATTCTATAAGGAACATCTAAGCAAGCTTTATCATGAATGCTTGGATATTTCAACCAGAAATATAAGTCTATTTAAAATTATTTACAAGATCACATTACCTACAAAATTTGGCACCTGTTCAGATCTTACCTGCCCTTCCACGGGGAGATAACTGAAGTCGGCAGAAAGCAACGTGAATTGTAATCAACCGGTCAAGTGTGACTAAGATTTTGTTCTTTAATATTTTTTGAATATTTGTTAACACTAACTGTGAAAATTTCAACCATCTTGAAAAACGATACAAGATATTTTAAAATATTTAAAATATCAGATAAAGGTAGAATAGAAAAACATATTTCCCTTTGAGCATGGAACCTTAAATAAGCAAAATCGCCTTCATGTTGAATCGCAAACTTAATATCATAATTTTTAAAACTATCATGGTTATGAACATTATTATTTGAGTCATCAAGATATTTACCATGATTTGAGAGTTTTTTTTACAGTTTACCCGGGACCATGATGCATGAAACTGCGTCGAAATATCGGGAGTAAACAAAGTTCTACAAATTATGGTAAATATGTCGGTAACACGGTTAAATTTTTACATCAACTATTTTACATGAAGCCAACCCCCATTACCCATTAGAGAAATAAATTACCATAGCAACATTGTTATCAGAATCTATCCCGAGGATCTGTTAGGAGATTATAGGATTTGGCCGTTGCTAATTTTGGCATCTCGGGTTTTTTTATGTGAAAGAATACTGACATCTGCAAATGAAAGAAGCAAAATGAACTGGAAATAAAAAGCAGAAATCAAATGAAACATTACTATGTATGTCATACTGAGCATACTTCAGCAATGTGGGCGCAATTAAAGAAATAATAACCTCAGCAACAATGTTGCAATGAGAATGCAAATAATCCTTGGACGGAAGAAAGGATTGGAATCAATGTTATTAATGAACACGAAACACGATCGTACGTACTTTATTGTCTCAATTTGTGTTTCATCTTACTCTAAGTGGGTCTTTAACAAGAATTGGGTCTTAGACTGAGCTTTATCCTGCTGCGTCCACTTCCACCGGAACACAGTTATGAAAGAACTACTGCTTGGCGGCAGATTCCGGTGTGGTGTGGATTGGTCTGGTGACAGTATCTCTCCGGACGAACTTAGCACAAGTTCTACTGCTACTTAAGTTGCTCCTTTAGCAACAACTAGGGAACTTGCAGGGATTCTAAGGCTATTCTCCTACAGATGCGAGAAACTGGATCCCCCAAAACAATGTTTGTTCTGTGTCAGGGTGTTCAAGCGTATTAATGTGTGTATTTACAAAAAGGACTATAAAAGATTCTATCTCTTCTCTAGCTCAAGCTATGCTTAGTTTGGAGCTAGATGGAGCTGAAATACTTAAAGGAGCATCTAACTCTCGAAGTTCGGCTTTTACAAATCATTGTGCAAATAAACTATTTTCCTCATAGTATTGTGAAGAAATACGACCATCTTTACGTCTCGCGAAAGCAAAATGCTCGTTTCGGAATAGAACGTGATTTTTCTGAATTTAGGCAGATTGCATTACAGCCAATATTCGACTCCTCATGCAAATCTAGGCGAGGCGGGGTTCCTTATCCGTACTGTCACTCTCAGATGTGGAATCGATTTGGAAGTTTATTCAGACTGACAATGCGTGCAGCCGCCACCGATATCCATTCTACGCTGTGGATTCTGCACAGATTTTATAGTGAATTCTTAGATTATTAGACTATTTATTTTCTGCGCCTCGGAGGGCAATATCTGTGCTGGCTAGTCAATAATGCCTGTTGGAGGCCTTTGGGCGGTTTAAAATTTCTGATACTATTATATTTACTCATCATTCATTCGAAAAGAAGACGTTGGTAAAATTTTCCATCAGAACATAAATTTACTTCATAAATATTTACGACATGACCTACCAAACTTGGCTTGACTGGGAATAGGCCTTCGATTCCCACCCAGCAGAACGTATAGGATAAAGTATTATACTTTATAAGTATTCTATGAGTAATCTGCTTCTCATAGTACAAAGTATGCTTAGCTTGGGGCTAGATGCTGCGTACGCCGTGTGATTATTTACAAAAGCAAAGAACTTAAAATGAATATAATTACCTACTAGATATTCTACATACAATTGTATTGAACAGGTTGTTACTAGTTTAGTCAAGTAATTCTTCATAAATATAATGTACTAATTTTCGAATTTTCAACGGAATTTTCAACAAATTTTCAAAATATTCCTAATATGTTTTTAAACAGATTAATCTCAGCGGAAATATTTGGAGTTGTCTTTGAATATCTTGAATTTCAGTTCTTATTCTTTCGTTTGCGTAAGTGGCCTACTCTGTTGTTGGAGTTTTCGAGCCACCCGAAGGCTCCCAATATGCCGGGACTCACATCTTACCGCACCCTCCGAAGCACGAAACCGCTCAGTTCGAATGCCACGAAAGGGTTTAAACATTAGCATTTGGCTAATCATCTGGAGAGTTGCTTAACTTTGATGATCTGAAAAGAACATGTTTCACCATGACCGTTTAAATTTTAAAATATAGGTACTATATCTTTGAGGTATCTCTCCTAAACACTCTCTTTCTGATCGAATTAGGTTCGCCAGCGCACTATACGAATGCAATCTATCGAAAAACATTATATTCGCTTAACCAGCTCGAAACAAAGACAATATTAATTGACTTGTCAGTGTGTAATTCTAAGAACAGAGGTGCATGAAATTAGAACTGGATTTTGTCATTGTTTCAGTATGTTTCGATTTGAATAGCGTGTCTGACTTTATATGATCTATATTATACAGATACAAATTCTTTACTGATAAATAACTATTTACAAGATATTATTATTCTCGATAATAATACTAATTTACAATACACATTTTATTTTAACGACTAAGCACAGAAGTTATATAGGTACCTATTTTATTTATTACCTTATCAGTTAAAAATGCATGAACCGAGAACTTAATTGTTTTTTTTGGCATTTTATTCAGCCCCCTCTGGCCCCAAATTACTAAATTCATGTATTATACTGATAAGATTCTCGTTCAAGTATAATAAGCGGGTCCCCAAATGGGAAAGATACCAAACGGGAAGTAGCCAAATTCTTGTCATACCTTCATTTCATTCGACAGTAATGTTTTGCAATCAGCTACCAATAAGTATAAATTGTGATGGAAAATTATCAATTGGGAAAAAATTCTGAGTACAATTTTTTTTTAATAATATTAATTTTTATTCTTAGATCACTTACTCTACTCATGACGTCAAAGTCCCCGTTTACATATTATATTTTGTACAAAACTAAAATGAAAAAAAAAAAAAAAAAAAAAAAACTCTTTACAAAACTAACTGAAAAAAACCCTTTCAGAAATATCTGCTTTCACCATCACCGCGCCATAATAGTTTCCTACAATTTAATATCACTAGTTTTCTGCAAAACTCACAGATTGTGAAACACCTAAGAGTCAATATTTATGCGGTCGTCTGGTTAGTTGCAGGGTAAAATTGAATGTGACAGACGTTTCCCAGAACAGTTGGGAGTAAAGAGAGCGAATGGGAATATTCTTAAAATAAATGAGATTCTCTGTCTTCGTTGTTGTGTGCATCTGACAAGGTCGAGATTATAATACGGTACAGCAAATTGTACAGGGTTGTTACAGTATTTTTTTGTTAGTTATGATTAAGATTATACTATAATATTAACAACTAGATATAATACTATTTTGTTTGTTTTCTTTTTGTGAGAAGCTTATTTTTATTAATTTGCGGTTTTATTATTACTGCAACTGTATTTGGTCCATTGTGGTGGCCAAATAGCTAGAGGTTACCACCAAACTCTGCAGCTGCTATAAACTGCAGGATTTGTATTGCTGTGAGCTTTTTTATTTTATCCGGGCTAAGAGCGTATCTAGACGCAAACTACGTTTTTGCATTAGGTATCCACATTCCTCCAGAAGGTGATGAGGTGTTTCATCAGCCTCATTCAACATGGTGATTGTTTAATCAGCAATATTCAGTAAGAGCTCATACTACCAAATGCGGTACGTTTATATTTTTTAATACTCCGACCCCGACCGAGAGATTAAATTATTTTTTGAATTATTAACTAAATAATCTACGCACCATCCATTCCGAGATTATGTTAAAGAGCGGCTAATTCGTATCAGTTTCCTCTGAGATATATTACATTAAAATACCAACACAAATGGCTACGCTACACCTCTATTTTGTACACAAAATATTCATTTTGGCAAAACAAATTAAAACCATAGCACCTAATTGCACCAGTTATTACAGAATACATCATAGTCCTAATAAGGGTAACAGCAAAACCCGTAAAATGGACATAAAAGTGTCGAAATGTTAACATTATGCCACTCGCTATCGTTTTACGGCACCCACCGCGCATCATTTAACGCGTCAACTTGTTCATGGTTTTAACTTTGCCCTTTATTTTGAATGTTTGTCGCGAATTAATTCTACGCAAAGGCCCAATCTAACTCTCGCTTGGTTTAAGTAGGTCTGTGTCTCTGCAGTAAGAACATTTAGGGGCTGATATGGAACGGCCAACAAAAAGTAAGAATAGAATTTCGTTTTTCAGTAAACTGCCGCCAAGCAGTGGTACACTTTCATTGCTGTGTTCCGGTGGAAGAGTGTGGATGCCGGCAAAATCACAGGCTCATGAGTTGCGTCTCCGTCTCAGATGATGGGTCCAACGGGATGGGGCTTGAGTCTTCTCGGTGGGGACCTAAGCCGTATTGCTGTTGTTATTGGCGGAGATGACTCTCACATCAGGTAAGCCTAAAGATGGTCTCGTCGCTAAAATCTAAAATTTCGCAAAATCTCAATTTTCTACAAACTGCTATTCTTTTTCACCACAAAATCGACAAATGGTCTACACAAGAAACATATCGTAGTGACGGCGCTTATAAGAAGTGTTGATTATTTATAAAATCTTCGCATACCTAAACAAACTACAAAACCTGTTCTGTTACTATTACAATAAACTTCACAAATAACATTAAAATAAAATCACAGCGTTGAAGTATGCGGTGACTACTCGAGGTCTGAAATGCACATTACAAATGGTTGCCATAAAACAAAATAATAGTAAATTCTACTAACTAAAGCCAGAGACAATTATTTTGCTCAATATTTAGCTTTTAGCACACGACGGAACATTGATCAACCAGCTGGTACCTGGCGAAGTAATTTGATACACTTCGGTATGTGGTTGGTGGACACAAATAAAATCACTTAGCTACGGAGTGGCGTCATGCTGGGAGCATCTACCTCTTACTGCGGGACACAGACGCGAAATGAGAACTCGTGATGAGACGAAATCGCGTGCTGAGAAAACTTGAAATTGATCTGAATTGCTGTAGAAGACTGCAAGCAATGTGGTGCTTAATTAAAATCTTTAAAAATACTTATTTGTTCAAGTGCAAGACAGCTTGTGTAGAGATGGATTTCAATCTTAATTTAACGGTGACATGGGGAGAGTTAACCAGGTCCTGACAAAATCTATTTTACTATCAGTTGGACGAAAGACCCTCAAAAAATATTAGTTAAATCTCAATTGCAACCATTTTATATAACTACAAAAAACCATGGATATTAATTTCAAATGAAAACATTGTAGTCACGAATATGTTGTCCAGAGTGACTATTATTTATTCTGCTTCCAGAGATACGTTGCACAAGGGGCGTTTTCATTTCATCCTAACCGTTTTAGCTTTGTTGAATTAGATGCATTTCGTAAACATGGTATGCTTTACCAAAAAAATACAGCAGCGTTTTTTACAACCACACTATCTTACACTCAATTTTAATGTATTGTAACTGTCCCGTTCAAAACTACAAGAAACTGAGAAAGCTACATGTTTTTCTTTCGCTTGCTATTTATTTGTCTCTGTACAAAGCTAAATTGAAAAAAGGATGTCGTCATTTATTCCTAGAAAAAACTAAAACAGACGGTAATAAAAAATGCGCACACAAAAGCTGCGCACTTTTTACGCCACATTTTCAATTGGGAGCTAAAAATTTCGTACGGGTAAAATGGGCGTGAAATTGCAAACGGAACGGCAGTATTTGTTGATGTGACAGAGTTTTACCCACTGTAAAATTTAGTCGTAATGTTTTACCTGTGTGTGATGGCAGTATTTGTCATCGTAAGTGACACTACTCCGAGTGGAAGGAAAATATTGTGGTGGTATTTGCAACACCACATGCTGTGACATGATATTAACTGCTGTTGTTTCTCGGGTTGTTTCGAGATTTGATGGTATTCCTGCTTGTTTTAAAAATTATACCTGTAATATTCTTGATTCAGGACATGTCGTTATTTGTTATTATGGTCCCCTGTCACATTATGCTAAATTTATATCGATTTGTTTTACAACGGATATAATGTAAGGAACAATAAGTATGAACATATCGTATTTAATAGACAAATAACGCTCTCTGAAAGCACCTATCTGAATAGCAGTAATTTTTTGATGTCGTTGAGTTTCATCGACATCAAAAACATCTCGATAGGTGCGCGATTTGAATTTCAAATAGATACGTAAAATAAACATAAATTGAGTACATACACGTAAACTCGAACGAATTCACAGAATACGGATGCACCTTGACAAATAGCTGTAGTTTCTTCAGAACAAAGTGGGTTATATTTCGTTCCCACAGTGTAAACGTTTATTGAATAAGTAAGTAGTGGATTTATAAAGCGAAGCCACTTGATGCGGCATTTTTATTCGTGCGATAATAATTTGTTGCGTACAAGCAAGTTGCTAACAAGATACATACGAATTACGTTTATAGTGTTACAAATTTGAACTTGAAAACTTTTATCAGTCGTAGTAAATGATAATCAATATTGTAAGTTATAACCAGTAGAATGTTATATCATAACATAAAATGTGTGGATTTTAAAGCTTCATGCAACGGTTACGTGCAAATCTCAAAACTACTTTTTGGTCTATAAATTCAGACCATTATTATAAAAATATTCTTATCATGTGTTGGATTAGTTCTAACCACATTGCGACAATTTCCATAAACCTAATAACCGCATATGTATTCAAGTGCAGTACTGAGTTGAATCCTTCATTTATCATGCGATTCACCATTTCAGTCCATAATACTTTACAATAGAGCTCAAATGTAGTGAATAAGCAAATTTGTAATACAATAAAATGGTCTCACGAACTAGCGGTTTAAACTAAAAGAGTTCCTTGCCCTTATTTGATTATACAACGCCATATCTATTGGTGCATGCTATGAAAACATTATTTTTATGACATCATTAAAATCACATTTAGTCAACCTTTATAACAGTATACTCGTACCAAGAAATGTTTATATGAAATATTTGAACAGTAAAATATGAGTGCCTTTGACTTTCAATTCACTGGTTCGATTGCATTTACCAAGTAAATTTAGTATTGTAAAATAAAATGTGTAATTTTATTGAGGGAGTCCAAGTTGCTTGCTTTCCCTGTTTCTTCCCCAGGTGGCGCAAAAGTAGCAACCTAAAGTAGCCGTATAATTTGTTCCAAGTCAGTTCGCAGAAGTACTGCCACCTTACCTAGAAATTCACCGTCAATCAGTAATTTATTTATTTATTAGGTCTGCCGACGTTGTTACGTGCCATTGAGAATGAAGTCTTAAGGCTAAAGGCACAACCACTTGTGTTATTATATTTTGGTGGAAGGGTGTGGGTGCCGATAAAATTGCAATGTCATGTCGACTCATTTTGTGACATCTATATTTTTATTTATTTATCTCCGTCTTGGATTGTACGTGGGATCGTACGTGATGACTGAGTCGAATTTATTTATAGAATTTTTTCAACATACCCACTACAAAAACATAATATACTAAACTTAATTAAAATTGCTACTGTTATAATATTATAACTGTTTATGGACTGTGGTAATCACTTAACATAAGAATAACTGTCAGTAAATACCGCCATTTTAGTACATAACAAAAACCCGCTAACTATCTCGTGTTCTTTCTATCTTTTTTTAGTGTGAGTGTGGCCAATTTTGGTTTTCAAGCAAGGACTCCGACATGGCATATCGACTAGTATAGCCGGTACCGACATTTTAACGTGCCCCCACGCTCGGAAGCGCTCTGTTCAAATACTACTAAACGGTCACCCATCCAACTACTGACCGAACGGAGAGATGCTTAACTCAAATGATCTGTAAAGATCATCCAGGCAAGTTTTGCCACGAACTTCTCCTCCAGTCAAATAAATAATTTAACGAATGCGTATCTTCTTTACAAAACTTATTGATGCTTCAAGTTCAATTATTTGTCTGTTCAATAACTCACCCATGCAAAAAATTATGGATGATTTATACGATAACATAATAACAAATCGACAGGGCTTAAATTGAGCCGTTGCGCCTTGTCATCCTGATTATCGGTTGCATATCTCTTCAACCAACAATGAGGATAAGGTGGGAGATTTACAAAGCGAACACTGCAGGTGTTTTGTAAAGAGCATAGTACATTTTACCTACTTCATCTATCTTGCTACAGTATTTTTTTTAGGACTCCATGTTACTCGTTTCCTTAAGCACAGTCTTTACACGTGTACCCCAGGTATGAATGGAGTAACTTAAAGTAGCAGTAGCACTTGTGCCAAGTTCTTTCGGAGAAGTACTGCCACTACACCTGATAATCAGTGGTGCAAGGGCGTGGGTGCCGACCGGAGTAATTTAGCTGTCGATTATGGGTGGCAGGAACCAGTTAATAATAGGTGAACTGTGTTTGTTTTCATTTTTATCGACTTCAAAAACGGAGGAGAAAAAAAAAATACATATAGTGGAACATAGAATCCACTGTAGGTATATATAAATATATTTGTATGTATTTTCACCGATTTCTCCGCCATTTATCAACCGATTTAGAATCTTTTTATTTTATTTTAAAGGATATATTGTATAAGATTGGTCTTATTCGATTATGCTAAAAATGATATGTAGAGCCATCTCGTACATTTGTGTGATACTTGATTGGTAATATGTAACATTATTTATTAATATACAACATTATTTTGTACAAAAAAATTCCGAGCGAAGCTCGTTCACCCAGGTACTTGACAATGAACAGACATTTTTGGACTGATACTTCTTTCCTTTACTCTTTGGATACGGAACTGAAAATCTGAATAGCTGAACTTGATCCAGCTTACTACACTGGCAAGCTGTTCAAGCTTACACCGAGTGAATAAACAGTCTAACAAGGTTCAATCAGTCAGACCGGGGCTTAAGTTACCCATTGCACCTCAGCAACATCTTAATAATCCACTGAAGGACCGTGTCTGCTCAGCATGACGCGTCCAGACATAAACAGTAATTATTTCCCAACGACATCTTACTCGCCCATAAATATTCGAAACCTCACAGGAATTACGACTACATCAATTTCAATGTGCGAATAAATTAAAATTGAAATTTAATTTCAATGTGAAATACATTTTTGACGGTCGGTTGGGCGTATATTGAAAATGAACTATTAGTACCTGCGTAAGGGGTTTGTTGTCCGGCGGAAGGACAGATTTATAATAATTACGGCACATTTAGACAGATCGATGATTCACCTTTTTACCTTGATGTTCTTTGCAGAACATTTGATGAAACCAAGTGTTGCATAGCATTCCAAAGGCTGAATAAATGAGTATTAGTTTCTAAGTTAAGCAAATATTCGACAGGTCAAATGTTAAAAATTAACCGTTTGTGGAATTTAAACTTCTTCCGTGCTTCGGAGGGTATTTTAATATGTCGATCTCGAATATTTTATTCAAGGGATGCCTTCAGGTGGCTTGAAAACACCAACATCAGAGTAGGTACAAAGAAATACACACTCGATACATAGAATGTACACTCAATACAAAGAAATAATGATTTAAAAAGATCCATTTCTACATTTTTTGTGGCTTTTAAACCCATTAAAATGTACGAATCTTTATCACACTTATATTACAAAGGCGAAAGTATATGGATGTGTGTGTATGTTTATTACTCCTTCACTCCCGCGGGGCACCACCACAGTGTCGCAACCCAGAACGAACTTTGTGGCAGCGAGTTCCGGTGCAACAAACAAGATCTATGTAAACTTATGACTTTCGACGGTCGGGGTGGACCACCGTACTATCTAGAACCCGTATAATTATTATCTATGAAATTAATTCAAACTATCCATACGCTATCTATAGAGTACTTCTAGAACTTAGTTTTTTCTTTGTTTGTTATTTGGACGAGTCGTTATGTCGTTGAAATTTGCATATAGACGAACCATTTTTTTTGCGTCTCGATACTATTAATCACGATTTGGCTAACAAAAAAGAGTTAAACGTGTTTCTTGACATATATTTTTATATATAACATATTGGCAAGTGTGAGACAAGCATTTTATTGAAATGAAGTAAAATGTTTTCAATATTCAGACAATCCAATCTAAAGTTTATGACGTATTTCTTTTATTCGCGTAACAAATTTTTAAACTGACAGATTATGTCCCTTGTGTTAAATTGACGTTTGACATGCGTCGTATAAAGTTTTGAAGTCGGTGGACCGAGCCACGTCAATGCTCATAGAAAGTCAACCTTTGGTATGGTTGGTTGAACAAAACAAAACAACTTGGACATGTCGATGCCCACGCCTTTACGGTAACCTGATACAAGCAGACGGATACATTTAACACCATAGAGAGGTTTGCAAGCGGTTGACTCGTATGTGAGCGAAGCATTGAGCGGGGCGATGAGCGAAGCGATCAGTGAATTTAAGAATATTAAGATTTTCAGGAGGTTCATTTGAAGGTTCTGTAGCTACATTGGTTGATGACATTACCAACGAAACGACTAGGTGGGGTATCAGGTTCCGAATGAAGCAAACTTTGTATAGGGGAGTACTGTCATGACTCGAGAGTCAAGACTGTTTGTGTTGTATTGGTTCCTGCTATTTGCAACACAAATAATCCTAGCGTAAGGATAAGTGTATAAACGTATCTTTAAAAAAATAACACAGATTTCTATCAATTCAATCATGTTTGCAAATGTTGCAATAAATGTTTATTTTTACTATTGTTATTTTCACATTTTACTAGAAACCAGATTATAGTATTGGCGAGGCTTGTTACGGATAAAAATGTAAAACTGTTACAACGCCAAATTTTATAATTGCAGAAATATGTTAAGAATCTCTAAACATTTACTAAAAAGCCTTTAAATTGATATATCACAAAACGAGCGTGTCATAGAATGTTTCACATTTCCCTCTTTACCAGTTTACTTTGTTCTAGAATTTAAGTCTTTATCTTTCAAACTGGTCTGTGAGTACTAGATGACACGCACGACTTGTACTACATGCCAAGCTGTACTTAATCCGATATCTTTGTTTCTAGTCTTTACGTTACCTATACTTATGCGAATATAAATTTTAATTAGTCGCGAACCTCAATGGTTGTCTTTAAACTTTTCTTCATTCTTTCTACGCATTCGAAAGCGAAGTGAGCATTAACGAAACAAAAGACAGTGAAATTCCACTAGCAGTGGTGATAAAATTTTATAGTGAAAATAAATCTTACAAAGAAACCACAACAACCATTGATACGTTGGTTCCACCGTGCTCATAGCCTCACAAGCTCATCCGCTCGCCCGTGTCTGAAAGTGGATACTTTAATATCCGATTCATTGTTCTGTTACAAATTTGTCAGTGATCTTTACATTAAACTCTTATAAAATTTGAGACGGGTCTATAATCCCCGTGAGGTTAAAAAATCCTCGTCACATTAGTTTTTTTGTTTTATTTTTTAAGACCACCCATTTATTTATGTTGAATAGCTTTAAATAAATGATAAATATAAGTATTCATGCACATTTTACACAGCGCCATCTAGCCCGAAACTAAGCGGAGTTTAAAAACAAAATGACTCATTATATACTTGTATAGTAATTTTTGTAAATACATACATATTGACACCTAGATACTGAACGAACATTAATGTTCGTCACGCACATGTTTGTCCTAGATGGGAATCGACCCCACGATTTATAGCACGGAAGGCAGAGGTAGGTTCTACCTACTAAACTGTGAGGCCAGTCGAATTTATTAAGTTATATTACATAAGTTTATTTTGGACCACTCATTTATTATTATAAAATTAGTATTATTTATTATGGAACTGCAATATTGGAATATACTTCTTGTCTCACGTTTCATAAATTGATATTCAAAGTGCATATAAAATAGTGATTTTTATTATAGGATTCGGTCTAACACATTAAAGTATCATTGATTCTTAGATATTTTTACTATCTTTAGGGTATTCCCAATAATAACACATTTTCTATAGGAATTCTTCTTTCATATCGAAATCACGTGATCAGCGTAGGTTACGTCAGTATGATGTATGATCCAAATGATACTTGAGATTTAAAGGAATATATTAGTTTGACTTTGACTTTGATGTCACGTCCACAATTGTCTGGGCAAGTCATCAGATCTTGTACAGTTCCGGGGGAAGGGCAAGACCGGCATTCGAGGACGTGTGACATCGAGTGAGACTGGAAAACACAGAGTATTGTGTCTCAATCTCAGCTAGCTTGCCCCATTTGCTGAGTTTCCACCTGCAGCGACCAACTAGAGCTCGCAGCCTATTTAACGTTCTCCACACTGGTCAAGGCAAGTCGTGGCCAGGAGGTAGTTCTTTTGCAGGTGTAAATAAATCTGGTGGTCCATGTTTTTTTATCCAGACTTAGTCTTGAATCTCCTGCGTTTTCTGTAGATGGTGTCGTGGAATTAAGAAAACTATTTCGGCTTATAAATCTGCTCTTAACTGTTATACTAATATGCAAGGAATGCCTCGGATTTTGAATGATATATCAAGGGAGACAGACAGACATTGTAGACTATTTACCCTTTGGATATGAAACTTTGAAAAGGATATATTTTTGTTTCATTATAACAAGTTTTACATCGTCGTTTCAAGTTTCCAATTATCTTTAATTTTATGTTTCTAGAACACATTCTTTCATTCTGCACTGCGGTATTGCTAAAGTTTGTTCAAGGAATGTAATAAAATCTAGACTGCTTCGCAAACGGAATTCTGGACACTTACCTTACCTGGAGTAATAACAATTGCATATTTTTCGTGTAAGTACTTTGTTTTTCATTAAATACTTATACTAAACATACACAATACGAAATGCTTAAATATACAAAGATCTTGGTGGTTTTACGCCTCAAGTGCCTGAAATTTCACCGGCATACAGCAACGCGACCAACCATTGTTTGGCGGTGGATGACCAGGTGTGGAGACAGTACTTTTCCGGACGAACTTGGCATAACTTCTACTGCTCCTTTGAGTTTCGCACCACCCCTGGGACTTGTAACAATGAGGATATTTACTTACGGATGCGAGCAATATGTTCCCACAGTACAATAAACAGGTACATTTAGAATCAACGCTTTTTTGTATTCCGGATTTTTTTTAAATACGTTGCAATTAAAGACATTCTCACAGTTAATATATTGCATCTTAAAAATAATGCAATCATCATACATTAAATAGTTTTTTCGGTTAGTTTGGTGTGTGTGAATTATTCAAATATTTGAATTTAGAACCATATGAAAATTATTATACCAACAAATATCTAATAATTACAAACAGTAGTGGTAAGATGTGTCGATTGTGAAAAATACGTTTTGCCGGTTTTGGCTGTATATTATTGTTTATCTATTTATGTTCTTTATTTTACGTCGCACACAAAAACTTCGCATTCTTTCACTTTTTACAAAATTCTTGGTAAGCTGACTAATAACACTTTATTTTTATAGTTACCGGAAAATGATCCCTACAAATTTTGATATTGAAATTGGTTTATAATTTTTTGGCAAAATGTGGTATATTTGCATAAATGGGAGCTGTAGTAAGGTTCTGTTCTTATCAATGATTTGAATAAGTAGGAAGATACGGCAAGTTTTAACACTAAATTAATAAAAACTGAACCGGAAAACACACAGCTGTACTTCCAATGTGATTAGTGTGCAACAATAAAAATATAAATAGATAAACACTAAAGACTACTATTATAGTAGACAGTAGTGCGAAAGTCAATAATTATTACTCACTTCACCTATATTTACACTTTACACACTCCAGTTCGATTGCGAGTGAAGGCAGATTGTGTGCAGAAGCGGTCACATGAGGACTAATAACCAATCTTCCTTTATTTAATCCATCAATGGTTCGTATTCAATAACAATAATTATTGATATTTCCTCGCTGTCACGCAACGTAGGCCTCGAGGCAGATTTTAATGCCTTATTCTGACGATGGGCAGCGTTCGGTAAGCAACCCAGACGATAATTTGGGATAATTTCCGCAATTCTGAACAATTTGGAGCTAAATGTGCATGTTGTGCTCAGTTGAACATCATTATAGACTTTTGAGAATCCTGCTCCTGATCTTATTTAGAAGCCTGCAGGCAGCTACCCAAATTTGGATAATCAGATTGCATGCAAGTTTTTTTGAGAGAAAGGGTTTTCTAGTTCTTTCAAATGACCTATCCCACTGAATGATGCTTGTACTGCTTATGAAGTCAAAACAAAAATCTTTATTTCCGTTGAACTATTAAAAAAATACTTGGATACGTCATTTTTTCTTACTTTCATCATCGCTTCCTTGCGTCACTAATTGTGGTAAACTAAGTAATTATTTGCAAAATATAAAACTTGTAATTAGGTAAAATGACATTGCCTGCTGCAAGTCGCAGAACGTAATTACCGTTTGGTTTTTAGTCTATACAACCACCATATGTTTTCCATTCATTCAAAACACTACTTCATTATAAGCGGTTTCGAAATGGTAAAATACATGTAACAGATTGTGACAATAATTCAGTTATTTAAAGAAACCGACTTCAATACTTTTATTCCTTCTCGTAATAAGAGACCAACCACTAAAAAAAACATCCAAATTGGTCTCTAAGGGGCGAAGAAATAGTAATAGTAAAGCAAAATATACTATTTTATTGTCTCAAATGTTTTCTATGTTTGTTTACTTTGATTTAAACACCAAAGTATTGAACCGATCTTGATGGAATTGTATGGGACCAATCAGAAATATAATTAAAAAGAAATCCAAATTTATCTATTATTTATTTTATAACGTGTAAAAAATATAACCACCGCCTTTGAAAATTGAAAAAAAACTATATTTAACCAGGTTTTGCAGGTGGAATGAAATCAGGAGAACGCGAGAAGGTTGCGATGTTGATCGACGACACGCAGGGGACAAAGCCAGAGGCGGTGGACAGTTTATGCGAAATGCACAATATGTATTTAAAGTTTGATACTGTAGTAAGTTATAAGCAAATACTGTTGAGATACCGTATATGTAGTTATCTTCTGGACTAGTCAAAAAAATCTGTGCTGGTTACTTCCGCGACGTGGCTTTTAGTATTAAAAGCATAATCTTAACAAATAAGACTAACTGCAACATGAAATCTGACTTGTAATTTAACTTATCTGTCTGCGTGTTCCTAATGTGCGAAAATAAGCGCTCGTTGAAAATGTTGTTGCTGTTGTTTACAGATTATTCAAGTTAAGCAACTCTCGCCCCGGTGAAAATTTATGTGATCCTTTAGTGGCATTTGAACTAAGAGTTAAGATGTCGGTCCCGGGTATACCAATAGGAGTCATGTCGGAGGCCTTCGGGGGGCTTGAAAACTTCGACATCAGAGTTGGCCACTCACACGGAAGAAGAAGAAGGAGAATGCCAGCCTTTTGCGATGTCAATCTGTCACGCAGGAAACAGGATCACAGTTGAAGGACAACTTATGTGAATTGCTCAATATTTTTTTAATACATACATACTCGTATAGTTTGATTCTGTAAAATATATGCTTTTTTTTGTTATGCTTTAATTTATAAAAAATAATGATATCAGAAGAATGCCAGACGTTTGCGATGTCAATCAACGGCACGATTGGGACAAAGGTACCTCAAAGTGTGGGCCAATTTATGCTAATTACTCAATGGGATAACTATTTCATGGTTTTTAGAAAATCCACGGGATTAATTGGATAGTATTTTAGTAACTGCACCCGTGCGAAGCCGGAGCGGGTCGTTAGTGAAAAATATAATCGATGGTACAGAACCCTCGATACGCGAGTATAAATTGCACTTAGCTAGTTTATAAATAAGTATCCTTTATATAAACTTTATGTACATGTACCAGTTTTATTCCAGCATTTTTTATTCGACTTGTCTGGACGTTTTGATAAGATAAGATCCATAATCAGGTAATCCAACAGGGGCCATTGAATTAGCAAGGTGAAGTGGCAGTAGGCTGGCCTCATATGCCAAAGAACCGTCAACCGTCGGGGCATACGGGTTCTTGAGTTTAAGTGGAGTACCGCGAGCAGGCAATCGTAGTGGGGCGCCCCCCGGCCGAAGGTGAGAAAATACTTGTGTGAAATAACTGGTTAAAACTGAATGAGAATAACTGAAGATCGGGCTCAATGACATATTCAGGCTAGGAGTATTCTATGCCCACCGGACTAGTATGAACTAAAATAGACCTCGTACTAATAGTACAGGCTATCTTTTATAATATAACGGTACCACGCGAAAGCAGAAGCTAGCACCTCATGTCCGTGTCCAATATCCAATTAAAGAGAGCTTTTGCTTTAATACAACATTAATGAAATCACATATGTAAATTTTATTACACTCCTAAAACAATGCACTTAGATATTTTCATTACACTAATTGTAAACATTAAGTCTTAATTGAAATAACTGCTAAGCGATATATTGAATATTCTATAATAGTATTAGTTGGATTAACCATTTTGTAAAGCGCTGATTCCGAGCAGTATGTCGTTTCAAAAGTGCTTTACACACTTATAGTTTCCTTACGATAATTATATAGGTAAATTATTAATAATTTTTGGTTTTTATGTTTATTTAGGATATCTACCATAATTTTAATTTTGAGACGAAATGTGATCTTCTATGTATGAATGTTTTAAGCAGAACGTACTACCGCCCATTTCAAAAAGAATCTTACTTAAGTACAAAGTCTGAAGACCTAAGACGCATCGCGTAGCGCCTGTCGCTTTGAGACGGGTATGTAACATTCCATGCGCTTGTAATTTAAAATTAAATTTTCACTTGTTGGAAATAGTGCAATTTGCGAAAAGGTTTATTTCTACACTTGAAAATGAACGTATATATTGTATCAGCCTGTAGTTCGCAGATATCGTCGGTCTATGCGTCCGGTTGCGAAGTTAATCAGATAAGAAAAACATTTTGTTGCGTGTGAAACTAGAATTCCATTTTGCACGAAGCTGTGTTTCGAGTGAGCAAGCGCCTCTTAAACTTCGGCACCACGGAGTATCGATAAATCATAGTTTCATTTTAAATCATGCTGCTGCTAAATCATTAACTTGGATGATTTCAAAGTTTTAAAGCATTTCTAAAGTTTCTTTAGCGATTTTGACAAAAATAATTGTATTCGCATTATACACACTTAGTGGGCTTCTGTAATACCAATATTTGATTCCGCAGTATTCTGGGAAATTTTCAGGCAGTTGCGGTAAATAGTTTTAAATCCTTTAAATCTAAGACTGACCGTTTTGTAGTTGCGTTGTTGGCATTCATTTTAATATTTTATTGCGTTTTCGTTATATTGCAATAAACTTTTTGAGATTGGAAACTGATAATCAATATTTATGCCCAAATTATCAAAATAATGTGTAATTGATGAATACTCGTATTAATGTACAGATAATTAGAGTTCAGTGAGTAAGTTTTTGAATTTAGTGTTACGACGAAGCTGAAAGTAGGGTTAAGACTTCAGACCATATGTATGTATGTTCATTTGTTTGTATATAACTTCTAAAATACTTGAAAATCGTTAGAAGTGTTTTGACTGTCAAATTTCCAAACATTTATTACCAGTTATCCAGTTATAGGCTAATGTTTGAAAATTTTAGTTTTTAACACTATATTTCATTTCATGTTTTAATGAAGTGATCATAAAGTGTAACTTTGAACTTAAAAAATATTACATTTTAACTCTTTCACCGTCACGGAGTCTCAAGCCTCATTTTACTGATCTTCACTGCAGATGCCAACTGTAGAACTCTAAACAGTTGTGTTGTAATAAATCCCGGAGAATGCTGCGTTACGACTGCAATAATACAAATCAGATTAAATGAGGTATATTACCTTGGATGCTTTGACTTTACTGTAATTAATGTGTTAATGTTTGCAACTTGCCCTAGCTTAGGTATGATTTTTGTTTATTGTGTTTTCGAAAACTTATACTTAACTTTATTTATAATACACATAATATCAATAGAAATAAAAAGCAATTACCACATATAGACGGAGCATGGGTTGACCCAATTTGAGAATGGGTTGACCCAATTACCAATTTTTTTTTTTTATAATGCCAAGACGATGTTTGTAAAAATAAATAATTTGCTAATGCACTGGAAACTTTTTGTATGGGTTTCACGCAAAACGGGGGCAGGTCGTTAATTATAAAATTAAATAAACTATAACAAAAATCTCTTAAATCATTTTAATACCTACCTGAGTAAAATCTTTTGATGGAGCGATTTTTGTTTCCTAATTCTATTTTTCGGGACACTTTATGTAAAATTTTATGACCAAATTATATTTTTATGTGTGTTTCCCAACACATCCACTTTATCACTGGTCATAACGAAATAGAACTGGAAATTACCATTATGCCTATAACCGTAGCTCTAAATCTTAGGATATGAAAATATGCCTTAACGATCTTAATAAAAATATTTTTGCCTCAAAATTAATAACGCTATAAACAACAATATCCATTTACGTACCGCACCCAAAGTAAACCGACACCTCGTAGACGTAAAAATTTATACTCATCTAATAAATGTCGAATTCCTGTAGTAACAAATTACTTTGAGGCGTTGAGTTACTGAATGGACGATGGCAACAAATAGTGTAGTAATTCCGAAGAGTTTTGAATAGAGTCCAACACTATTTCGGGCGTCGAACGCTGATCCTCAATTATTTTGTTTTGGTTTTGCCCCGAGATCAAATCCAGCGATGTAGAGATGAAACGGAGATGAGTTATTTTAAGTGGCGATGATAATTTTGGCGATAACTTGACATTTGTTTGTAGTCCCAATTAGTACTCAAATAAAAACCACAATTTTAATTGGGCCCGATCTGAAATTATATCTTTGATAGCTTGGTAAATGACAAAGCTATGAGGTAACAAACATGAAAAAAAAAACAATCAAATTGATAACCTCTTTCTTTAGAACTCGGTTAACAAATAAGATTATAAAATCATTTGGTCTCACGGCTCAGTTGGTAGTAACTCTGCCTTCTGCGCTGTATCTTGTCGGTTCGATTCCAAAAAGATCAAATTTTGTTTGTGACGAACATATATGTTTGTTTGCTATGTATTTGTATAAAAAAATACTATATAAATATTCTATCAGCAATCTGGTTCCCACGGTACAAGTTATGATTGGTTTGGGGCTTGAGGGCACTTGTAAAATGAATATTAATTTATTATTATTATAATAAACTTATTACTAAAACTGGTAATTAAAACTAATCTATACTAATATTATAAAGCTGCAGAGTTTGTTTGTTTGATTGTTTGTTTGTTTGAACGCGCTAATCTCTGGAACTACTGGTCCGATTTGAATGATTCTTTCAGTGTTAGGTAGTCCATTTATCGAGAAAGGCTATAGGCTATGTTTTTTTTTTCAAAATTAGGGATCCGTAAGTAAATTGCTATTTTGTAACACAAGGTGTAAAATCGAAAACCTATTTTTGCGTGCGCTGCAAAAACTATTGACAATAGAACAAAATGATGTACTACGGGTTTGTAGATCCCATTAAGACCTACAAAAAAGTCAGCGAAAACATATATCTAGCTATCATGGTTTAATCACAATAACCGATTTTGTGTATCAAATTTTTACACCGTGTCTGCACACGGTGTAAAATCCGTTCCAAACCAAAATTTGATCCAACTTAAAAGATAGGACAGCTCACATCTCAATTTATGATCGTAATATTATTTTATTGCAAATTATAATATCGTATGACAAAAACGTTAGCCACAGCAACGCGTGGCCCGGTCAGCTAGTTAGTTTATATATTATAAGTTGACCATCACGAGTATTTTTTTAAGAATACTTTTGACTATGACTTTGACTTACATAATTGTATCATTAATTAAGAATGGAACGAGCTTGCTGATTTATGTAGGTTCTTAACTTTTCTGTATCAGCCTCTTATGTTCTCACTGCTGGGACACCGACGTATTATTTTCAAGTGGGGTGTAAAGGGCTTCTTTTGCATCTTTCGTGTGAGTAAGTGTGGCCAACTTACACGAGAGATACAAAAGATGTTTTGGGAGTTCCAGTTGCTTGCGTCCGTAGGTGTGTAACCTTTAGTCTGACGTCCTATAGTCTGACGTCCTATCGCTGGCATGGTCCCCGAGGTGGTTGCGACGCGCCTCGTGTCCTCGCGTGTCGTGGCGAGGGAGGATGGCATACATTGCCATCCCATGGAGGGTCCGGAAACGGACAGCTGCGGCGGGATCGCGGATGTGTGTTACAACGTTCCCGTGTTCCCGCCACTAAGCGGCAGAGGAGGACATCGTGGAGTTTTAGTGGGTAGTCCCACATAACCGCTCTGTTTCCCCGTGGCAGGGCGGTATGCTAAGACATTTCTCCACGAAAAAAAAAAGAAAAAAAAAGGTGTGTAACCTTTGATGCCCTACACGTACCCCCTGGGTGGCTAAAGGAGCAACCAAAAGTAGCAGTAGAACTTGTGCCAAGTTCGTCTGGAGAGGTACTGCCTACACATGGAATCTGAAAAAAAAAAAAACTCTGTTGTCAAATCTGTAAAAAACAGCTAAGCAATCTTTGCCACGAGCGCTTTGATCTACCATGGGTTCACAATCCGTATTGTACTGGTTATAGTGATGTGACGGTTTCCTTGCGAAACTTCACCTAGAAACGTGCGCAATACGCACAATTAAATAGCAGTGAAAAAAAACAACAAAACGCGATCTTAGCAGAGCGTGGTTTCGATCCACGGACCTCTGGGTTATGGGCCCAGCACGCTTCCACTGCGCCACTCTGCTTACAATATGTTGGTTGAAATTATGCAATACTATCGACATTTATTATTTGATGTTTTGAAACTCTGTCCATCTTTTAGGTATTTACTCGTAGATGTTAATAATTGACTGATTTAAAAAAATCATAAGTACCTCACTTTACGATTTTAAAAATAAACATCCGAATCGGTCTACAATGGGCAAAGAAAAAAGTCACAGGAGAGCAAAATAAGTAATTTCGTTTACTTGGATGCTTGGAATACATAATTCTGCCAGATCGATTAAAAAAAATCATATGAAAGAAGATTCAAATTCTTTCATTTGATTTTCAAATCGATGGATAAATAACGGATAACGAACATAAAAATACAACCGACTTGATATCCTCCTCTTTTGGATGTCGGTTGAAAAATAACGGAAATCTATGACAATTCTGTTATTATTATATATAATAATCAATATTTATTATTTGCATCAATAATAAATTAAATTGGATTTTTCTGAAAACAATGGTTTGCCTGTTTAAGCTCCTATTTACGGTACTTATAAAAAAATATGTTTTGATCTTTAACGCTGTTAACAAACTACACAGGATCGATGTAATTTAGGCAAGTATGCTATTTTACCATAATGTTCACGCAGCAAAATTTTAAAATTCACTTCAATTTTGTATTGTTTTATTAATATATTAAGCAGTTTTAGTTTTGTAATATGCAGGTACTTAACTAATTTAAGCCAATAAAAAGAAAAATATAACAAAATTACTTTATATCATTTAGCTAGGCAACGACATTTTTTTTACTTAACCTTTATCATAGTAACATTAATATTTGTCAATTTGTATTTACAATACAATTTATTTGATATCTACTATTGTTTATAGTTTTATTGTAATATACCTCTGATCATCTATTAGTTAGGTTATGAAACTGGCTGTATTGTTCTACTCACAATGTTCATAGGTAAATAAAGGCAACTCGAAATAAATTTAAGTGCATTAGGAAAGTATAGTTAAATTAAAAGTATAGTGCCAATCCATTTTCCTATCTACTCAAATTCTCCGCTTCCCAATCAAAGGCAGGGAAAATCGTCACAAAAAGCGTTCAGCGTTTAGCGTCCAGTTACAGCTGCGTTGCGCTGCATCTCAATAATGAATGCATTGTCTGTCCGAACGTACCCGATCACAGTCAGGACTATTTTTGCTCAAACCTGTCTGTGTCTGTCATGGTAAATGGAACTATAGAGTCGCTATCAACAAAATCAAAATCAAATTTTGTTCACACACTGAAACACTGAACACACACACTGAAGCGTCTGTATCATTTTGCCAATAAACTCTGGCGCCTGCGATATATAACACATAATGGAGGTTATGTGTTATATATCGCAGGCGCCAGAGTTTATTGGCAAAATGATACAGACGCTTTTGATCCAAAGGCCACTAGTTCATAGTGAACCAATTGTCGGGAAAAGTACTACCACCACGCCTAGTAATCTGCAACTAAGCAGCGGTGCACTTAGGTTGCTGTGCTCCGATGGCAGGGTCTGGGCGTCGGTGAAATTACAGGCGCATGAAACTTGTAGTACTGTTATGTATTATGTTTATGGGCGTTGGTAACATTTTCATCAAGTGACAGTTCATTCCATATAAAAAACAGATGGAAAATATTTTCTTCAAAAATATATCCAATAAGAAAATCCTTATCAAAAGTCTTCGTACCATTAAATTAATATATCGAAAAATTTGCAATAAATATAAAGAAGTAAAGACTAGAGGAAGTCTCCACAGATTCCTAATGCACTGGCGTGCCGTCATGAATGAAGACACATTTGCCAACGACAGCGAATACAGCCGACTTATTTGATTTATTCCGATCCTATCAGATAGGACAGCTAGATCAAACTTAGACTTACATATACTTACACATACATCCATGCTTTTTGATCTGAAAGTTGATTTCTCCATAGCTTAGTAGGCAGGGCGCCTTCGAATCGACGGATCCTGAGTTCAGTTTCTGGCAGGGGCACGCTTTGTTTGGTAAACATAATGCTTGTTTTCGGGTCTTGGGAGTTTGACATGTATTTCTATGTTTGTTTATGCCATTTGTGACACAGGGAATCTTATGAGTGCGAATGCGTTTTTTTTTAGATTCAGCATGGCCCATATTTGTCTCTTTTTAGTTTGTAGTACCTACATTATCTTACGACGAGGACGTGACCAGTGGTAAGACACTTTTATAAAATCTACTTATAGTTATCACATCCAACGGCCAAGTCAAAAGTTTAACAACAATACTATCATCAAGACCGGACGTAGAAGTTATAGTATTGAAAAAGTAAAAATTACAATATAATGTCCACTCAAACTCGTTTTACGGAGTTTGAGTCGTATTATATAGAATTACTAAATAAAAAACGGATCCATCACACGTTCTTTTAATTATGGATTTGCAACAGATGCCATAATAATTGAAATAGTGAAAAAAAATATTAGTAGTGAATGTGATTTTTATTTTTATCAACATTTCGTTTTTGTTTATATTCCTCTTCTATTAATAGTATAATAAATTTTCATCAAAACTCAGTTATATATTGTACTTCACTAAAGCAATTAAGTCTCAAAGATTGTGAATTTAGTTGTACACAAATGACCGAGCGATCATATTCTCAGCTGCCAACCAAGCCTGGTCTATTGAATACTTCCATCAAGAGTCATTTATTTCAACGCACTGTAATGAAGCAGTAGTCTTGTCTTCAGACAAGTCTACAAGATCTTGTGGATCTGGTTATTTATTGACCGTTTCTTATTTATACTTGAATGGGTTACCTTTCGTTTTTTGCTACTTCAATACCGGTGGTGTCGGTCTTGATAGAATGTAAGTGAATAATTTTCTTTCTTTTTGTATCTGATATAATGAAGTCATTATGTTAAGTTCATCGGGAGTATTAAATCATATTGGATTCATTTACGCTAAATATAATAACTATTTTAATCAAATTTAGGTAGTCAGGTATTTCGGTTAAATATTAATAGATATTCTTTAATGTTATTGTTGTTCAAATTATAAATTATGAAGCTGTTATAATTGAACATTTTTGATGTTGCGCCATAAACCACACAACTCAGAAATTGGACTGAATCTAAAACTGTTACTGGTGAGCAGTTTTACCAGTTATCAATGTTATCAGTTACCAGTCAATGTGCTCCGTTGATTGTAGCTCTGCCTTCTGCGCTGCAGGTCGTAAGTTTGATTTCCACTCAGGTCAAGCGTTTGTGTGACGAATATAGATGTTGGCTCTGTGTCTAGGTGTCATTAAGTATTATATATTATGTATTACAAAAAATATACTATATAAGTATTGTATCAGTTATCTAGTTCTCATTAAGAGGTAAAGGGCATCAGATGCTTTTTTTTAAAAATATAGACCGTTCAAAAAAAACCTACTTCTTACCAAAAGTACCACCACCAAAAGTACTTATTTGCAAATTTACCTAAACTATATATACCTCTTCACGATAATTCCCTAATGTGCTGATTCCTAAGCAGCACGACAAAGAACTTATCTCGAGTCGTCGTGATGTCGCGGACGATATTCCTAATTGTGAAATTTCTGAAATACCCGGATTGGCGGCCACCAACGAATTTATCAAGGAAACACTCGATGTGCGGTCTGCGAGCCTTGCATACCTATTTTTGAGGGACAAATGTTTTTACGTTGTTTAGACGCCATTAGATTGAAATAATTGCTTGCTGGAGAGCAAGCAATTATTTCAATTTGTTAAGTTCAATTTGTTGTAATCTCAATAATTTTGTGCCATTATGGGGTCAAAAAAATATTTGTACTGCTTGAAAATTTCATTGGAATTTTCAGAGACAATTTAATATTAAACATTTATGAAGCTATAATATCAGAATCATTTACAGATCTTTGAAAGCTATTGGGTAAAAATTATTGGAGATAAAATAAAAATCGAAGTCATTTAATATGTTTATAACCTAAATTTTGCATGCTGTATCAACAACTACTACTAATACCAATAAACTAAACTAATACTAATATAAATTATATCAAAGCAGCACTATCTACTTTGTAGTTATAATATAGGTACTCCTTTGATTCAAACAATAAAATCAAAAGCAAAAAAAGTGTATATGACGTCACAAATACAATAAACGCATCATCGATAACGTATGGCCAGCAAAACACACCGAACTCACGACTTTGCAATTTCTCGACGCATAGTTCCCGCAACTGCAAAACTGTGTGTCCCAAGCCGGGTGGTCGGCCAATAATGACGGTTCTCTGACGTAATATGCCGGCGGTACACAGACAAAGCACGCAAAAACTGAATTGCAGGAATCAAGGGCAACAAAATGGACAAACTCCCATACTATAAGCTATTCCCCGTAGCCCTATTCAAACAACCAATCATAAAGCGTTATTGAAGCAATAAATGTATTCCAAGTCAGGTAGTTTGGGTGATAAAGATTTAGATTGTAAACAAAGAGATGGTAGTTGTAAAGGAGGCAACAGTTACGTAATAGGTCGGGAATTCTTTTGAAACTATAATAAAATATCTTTTGTTGTAAAAAATTATAGGTACTTTCTGGCAAGATTATTGATATAGATTTTGTCAAAAAACTAATTATGGCGCAAAAACGATGCTATTTAACTTGTTTTAATAAGCAATAAAATATCTGGAATATGTTTTTGTACCATACCATGTTCTCGAAACGGCGAAGGAGAGAAATCAGCATGTCTCAGAACCAAAAGTTTTAAGACACGGTGACATTTACTACCAAAAAAAACACTGAATTGTTTTTTTTTTTTTTGTTAATTATACTGACAGAACGAGCTGGAGGCCCACCTGATGTTAAGATCTTGTAGACAGGGATGATACGTCTCATGTGCCTGTGATTTCACCGGCAGCCACACCCTTGCACCGCTATTTGGCGGCAGATTACCATATGAAGAAACAATACCTCTAACGGCGAAATTTGCACAAGGTATTCTGCTTATTTTTGTTGCTCCTTTAGTACCACTTGAGGTACGTGTAGGGACACTGAGCACGCGCGCAACTGAATCCCTCAATTACTTTATTAATTATTGCTTAAAGTTTGTACGTTTAGGTGTAATGGCACTAGCCACATACGACATCAGTTGCGCGTTAAGGATGCGACAATAAGTCGTATCCGATGATTTGTTCTTAGCTTAAAACAGGAAGCCCTAACCGACGAGAGATGCGTCACTGACTTTCAATTCAAAATTGATTCTAGACCATCGGCAACCCAATTACGATCCATCACAAAACCACTAGACCGTAACCTTCTGTTATTATTTTGAACATCTGTCAATTTCACGGAACAACGCTTTGGGAAGAATCCTACCTTCTAGAAAGCCTTTGTTCGGGACTGGCTAAGCGGAAGAAAATAATTATGCTGATGAATCAAAGACAACGATTGAATGAAACATTGGATTCAATTATAGAGGTAATGGAGTCGCAGCCGACTGTGAAGGTAAGGTTTAGGTTTTATAATAAATTGATTTTGAATTATGATTGTAAACAGTATCCTAAGAGGTTGTGACGAACTCATTAAACTCCATTATAATTCCACAAGCTCCCCTAACTTAAGCTGTCATTTTGTCTTGACAAAGGATTGACACTATTTTGTGGCCGAAACATATGTCAACAGGTACAGAATATCTAAGAAAATAAAGCTAAAAAAAATATACTAGTATGCAAGACAACTTGAGCAGATCCTTGCATTACTTCTGACAAGCCTAAAACTATCCACTGTAAGAAGTATGCTGACATCTTCCTATTACTATTAGTATTTTCTTAAGCTTATGATTATATAGAATAAAATTTGACAATGCCCATTTACAGTAGCAATTAGTATTGCTTGACATGTATATATTTTAGTTAATTGACATGTGAAATCCGTATTTGACAATGCCCTTAAAAAGCAGCTAAATTATTTTATTTATGCACAATATTTTTTTGTTATATTTTTCTGACATGTATAAATTTAATTAAGTTTACCTTACATTAGATTAATAATTATTAATCTAATGTAAGGTAAACTTGACAATGCCCGTTTGCAACAGCATGAACTATTTATTTATTATTATTTTTAATCTTTAATTGTTTTTAAGCTACCTTGTCTGTTTTTAAAGGCCACTAAATATGGCTCGGATTATGTTTATGAATTTTGATGAGAACAATTTGTATTTTTCACTTAATTTAGACTTAGCCAAGTGTATCCTAAGATTCCTAAAGTTTTTAATAAATGAGTATGAGTATGATCCAAAGCTCCGAGAAAGAAGTTTCTACTACTACGTCACGGCTTCCTCTTACTATGTCTCGAAGATTTTCAATAATAAATAATTTAACAAACTCAAAGAGCCGCAAGCAATAACAAGCTACGTAGAAAAATGTAAACGTATTTTTTCTCTCTAATTTAAAATAATACACGGTAATTCTTCGCAATGTTGTGGCAGCAAATTACTCTAAGAAAATAATCATAAAAGTTTTTGTTTATTCAGTACATTTCGATGTAAAGAGAATGTTTTATGCGTTTAATTTTCTTGTTAACCTAGACATTGGGTCTTATTAAGTCATCAAAATAATACCACACGGGAAACAAAAAGCAAAGCGGTTTAAATGAAAATGCAGGGTATTTTAAATGCACTTTGGCATCGTTTTTAATCCCGAACGAAAAAGAGCGGAGTTATACAAAGAAGGTGGAGGGCGGAGAATGGAAAAAGAAGAGCTAATACCAAAGAAGATGTTAGACCAAACTAATATATATCGGTCTAAAAAACAAGCTTTTTTTCAAGCACACGCACTAGTGAGATCATTAGCTGTAAAAAAAGTTTGTTTAAAGTAATTTTGCAAAGAAAATTACAAGAGCCTAGAGCGTAAAGGCCCCCACCAGACGAAAGTCACTCTGAATTTTCAATCCAGAAATTGCTGGTTTAAATCCAAACGTGTAACGTGTCCATATTTACCAAATTATGCTTCAGTTGCTCGCGTCCATAGGTGTGTGCCCTTTGATTCCCTACACGTACCCCCTGGGTGGTGCTAAATGAGCAACACAAAAGTAGCAGTAGAACTTATGCTAAGTTCGTCCGGAGCGGTACTGCCACCACATCTGGAATCTGCCGCCAAACAGTAGTGGTTACATTACTGTGTTCCGGTGGAAGGTTGTGGCTGCCGGTGAAATCACATGCGCATGAGACGTATCATCCCCGTCTCGGGTGATGGACGCAGCAGGATGAATGCTACTCAGTAAAGATTTAGATCTCATACTGAGTCGCACGCATTACTGTTGTCATGGGCGAGGGTCACCACTTACCATCAGGTGGGCCCTCAGCTCATTCCGTCAATCACTAACATAAAAAAAAAAATAACTGAAAACACCACCCCATACGAAAACAGTTTATTAGGACGTTATATACGCCAACTTTATGTAGTGTTTTAAAAATATATTAATAAAAATAGCTGTACCTAAGCTTGGGTTTCATTTATTGGTCCTCAATTTGCCTTCAACGAGTTTTCCCTCCAAAATTTTATAAATCCACCACGGCTTTGTTTCGTGGATATTTTTAATAGCACAAAGTCTATTGACTCTGTTCACACAGCCCACATGCACTTTTATTAAAACCCGCTTAACGACAGTTGAGAAATTCCAAAATCGAATATTTGGAATGAATTTCAGGGAATATATTGGCTTAACAAAAAATGCTATATTTTTATTTTAATTAAACTTTTTTATAGAGCTTATTATAGAGATGTTTTTTGAACAAACAGTCAGATGATAATGGCTACTTAGGCTTAAAATTGCTTATGATTTTATATTTTACATACTAAGACATGCAACATGAAAAAAAAAAAAAACGGCCGAGTGCGAGTCGAACTCTCACGAACTTATGTTATAGTAAACGTTGTAGGTTTTTTTGTGATGAAATTTAAGGTTTTCAGATTTATTTTTGGTTCTAGGTCAACCTATAGGGTTTTGTACTACCTTGCGAGAGCCACAATATGCAGCATAAACGGAACATAGCGGCCGTACGTTTTGATCACGTTTACTTAGAAGTTTGATTTTTTCACTGCTCCTAGGTATGGACTTGAGTATTTTATATTAACTAGCTCTCACCCCCTTCGCTCCCGCACGTTTTGTTTAGAATTTCTTTAAACTTTATAAGTATTTTATTAAAAAATGACAAAAAGTTCCATATAAACCTACATACCACAATACAATACAATGATACTTTATTGTGCCCTAAGAGAAAAAAAAATGTACATGAAATAACAATATACAATCCCTATAGACGCGATCTCTACCAGGCAACATTTGGATGAAGAGGAATGTGTGGCTTGGAAGTTTGGTCGTCGGTGTATATATCGTGAAGAACTTTAACGATATGAATAAAATATGATAAATTAAATATTTACTTTGAGGTCCTTTGAGGTCAAATAATACACTAATCAATAATTTATTCATTCAAATCATACATGACATAGGTACCTAGATTTCATAAATAACGTAGTTTATTTTAAAAATAACACAGACTAATAAAATGATTGTATGATAAATACAATCATTTTATTAATCTGTAATACTACTACCAACGGCTAGTATAAAATTGATTATTTTAGCCGGTTTATCAAAAGCAGGACGGCCTTGTATGAATAAGCCTCTAAATCGGGCACACCGGACAAGCGTAATGATACTAATAAGACTAAGTTTATAACCAAACAATTTCCTTCTCATGTTTATTGTTCTCATTAGTGCAGGCCCGGTGAGAAAAAACATGTAGCTGTACGAGGATTAGTCGTAAAGTATGTTAAATTTATTGATAATCAATGGAACGTTTGCATCTCCACCTGCACGAACTTTTTTGACGCTTAAATGACTAAACCATTTTATCACAGACTTCGTTTTCTTTTTAGTCTAATTCTTTCGATCACCTATTGAAATATAATTTACTTAGTTATGTCTTTGTATTGAATGTTTCCATCCAATTCTTCTTCTTCCTTTGTTGTATGGCTTCGAATGGGTAGCCAATTCATTAGCCAATGTCACTTTGATAGTTAGGCTTGCATACGATAGGCACCACGTTGGCAACACCTCAAGTGTTGCTAGCGTCTATAGCGACAGTAGCTACTTACCATCAGGTGGGCCGTTAGCTTGTATGCTTCATCAATCAAATAAAAAAAAAAATCGATGGGCAATGGTGATCGGTGATTTGAAATTATAGTAAACTAACCATCCAACTCTATTTTACCGTGTAAATGTTTTTGACAGCATCAACGTTAAGGTGGCACAGAGTAAGAAAAAGTGGGTATCAGCTACTTAAGTCAAAAGTGGGGACCTTGGTTTTACCTTCGATCAATCGAACTGCAAAAAAAATTTATTACTTTCATTTTTCTGCATATATGGAACATTATTACTTGGGAAAAGCTCGGCAGAGATTTACTTTTATTGTGTTCGTCAAACTTAATCAGTAAATTGGAGCCATGCGAAGCTGGGGTAGGTTTGTAGTATATAAAAAAAAACACATTGCCGCGTGTATGCAAGATCATTATTATATTTACAAAGGTCGAATAATAACAAGCAGTTTTTTTTAATTGTGTTCCTTAAGAAAGAAATAATATTGTATTTACTAAGGGCACATGATATTTTCTTTAATATTAAAGTGCACCCATAACACAAATTTCATGAATAACTATCGGCCCACCCCGGTTTTGCTCGCAGGTTTAACTAGATATTCATAATATTAATATCCAGTACCATGTAGGTAGTACCAAGTACTTTCTGTGCAATGATTTAAGTATACAATGAAAAGATTAATTAAATAAACAATCGTGACATTGCAATGTGTAAGTAGCTCACATAAAGCCAGTTTTTCCCGAGAACCTATTAAAGTGGGACCATAAATTTGCGGATTAAGCCAACCTATCTCAGCTGCAATCTAACCGTCTTCAAGACGCTATCGATAATTGTACCGATAACCGATATTGTTAAATGTCCACTGGAAAGGTCTAGAAAAGTTAAGCGAGCCTCCTTTGTTGATCAATGTTGAAAGTAGAGCAACTGTAGTGTTGCCATGAGCTGCAGCATCATGTTGGTTACATCTTTTGAAATACCTAAATGCTATTTTAAATGTAAATATGATAACTATTATTTACACACAGGTAGCAAAAAGTGACTACATTATTATATAAGTAGCTACCAATAATATAAAATTTGCTATTTAGTGACAAACGAGGGTGTATCAATTAGTCCAAAAAGAGGATAAGGGTTTTTGAATAAGAACATTTTTTTAATACGAAATCTCCCTTGAGTTTGGCTATGCACTTTTCCCAGCGTGTCTCGAGTTTTTGATCCCTTCCAAATATATGATATTGAGTATATAAATTACCATTTGTTACGGCTACAATTTCCTCATTTAAACCAAATCTCTACCCACCGAGCCATTTCTTAAGGCTGGGAAAAAAACACACACGTCTGAACGCTTGCATTGTCCTAGTGGAAAAGCACTTTTTTGGTCAGATGCGTCCGTTTTTCTTTTAAATCGTAGTCGTACCAATCTAATAAATTGGCATAATATTTGCCATTGATCGATTCACAGCTATTTTTTTTGGACCCTTTTGGAGGTAATAGCTGTGAGTGATGCCGCTTTTGTATTGGTAAAAATTATCGCCTTTTATATTGGTCATCAGTCGCACTTTGGCCTTTTTCAGCACCGATTTGCCATTGGAAACCCACTGTGTCGAGTACTGCTTGGTCTTTGGTGTATTTTGTTGGATCCCTGTCATGTCTACAGACCCGAAGTAACACAAAAACTCATCCGATTTCCGATTAAACCATACCAAACACTCCTTTCAAGTTGTAACACGTATCCCTTTTCTCACAGATAGCTTTTTCTTACCCAAATGTCTCATTCTTTGGTATCTTCGATCTCGCATACTTTCATTTTTCGGTTCACCAACACCATATAGTAGATTTTTTTCGGGACCACAATTGATGCTGAACGTCTTGGTCACCCAAGTAAATACCAAAGAAAAGCGAAAGTAATACTTAGCTTCTCTTTGGTTTGTGTAGCGGTCCACTATAGCTTTGCCCTTGGAAAAAGATGAGCAATCTTTTTTGAAAATGGAGTATAACGATTTATTTTGTTATGGAGCATTATTTTTTTTGGACTTTGGAACAAATTCAAACTTTGACAGAAATCCGTTGAAAGATACTCGTAGTTGTTGAACTCTATTTACTTTTGAAAAATGTATAGTCATGGAGTATTTATTCACCCACCACGACATTTATATTAATGACCACATTTATAATTTTTCGTACGTTCCTAGTATGGACAGAAATATAATTATGAGTCTCTTAACTGCAAATTATTATATTTAAATACGGCCAGGGGCACAGACGCCGACTTTCAAACTGATGGTAGCTGGTTCAAACCCACACGTGCACCAATGAGTTTTTTCACTTTTAAAAAAAAATTATGTGCGCAATACCACGTTCTTGAAACGGTGACGGAAAACATCGGCCTGTCTTAGAACCAAAAATTTGACAACATGTGACATCTACCAATCCGGATTGGGCTTCCGTGGTAGTTCAGAGCCCTCTCAATTATCGAGAGTAGGCCGGTGTCCCTGCAGTGGGAACATTAGAGGCTGGTTAGTACCTGTACAATGGAATTTTAATTTATTATATTTAGTATTTTTATACTAAAATTGAATTTGAAAAACAACAACACTTATCCGTTAAGTGTTGTTGTTTTTCAAATTCAATTTTAGTATAAAAATACTAAATATAATAAATTAAAATTCCATTGTACAGGTACTCTCGCTAGTCAAGAGTAGGACAATGTTCAGTATGGTGTAAGCATTTTCCTTCAATTTATTCTCAATAATTATTCATGAGTGATGGCATTTGTACTACATAATCGTAAACGTGTGCCAAAATAATCACTACAAAATGAAGGATATTCTTGACATATACGGTCGTGATTCCTAAGCATCGCACAAAAAGAAATTACTATAAAAATTGTTTGTTCATCTTATTATTTAAAAATATATATTCACCTCACAAAACTTCGCATTACATTTAATTGTTACGTTGAACACTTCCTGTTCGTTACATTTATAATCATTATGATGATTAAATATACAGTATAATATTTGCCTCATTGCCAAACAGCCTTTTATTACGTGAAACTGTCGGATACCGTAATAATTTCTTTATTGTCCTTCACCGATCCGTGTTTCAGCTATCCAATAGAAAATGTTCCAATAGTCATAAAACCAAATTGTGGTTGTAAAAGTTTGTAATTAGTGAAACTAATGGCGGTAATTGACTTCCATACAAAAATTAAAAATCATAAACATTATTTTTTAAACGTTCATTAACTGCTTCTATAAAATTAAATTGTGTATTGAACAAAAAGTTGATTTATGGTCTGTATAAAACTCGGTCGATATCTGTGTAGGTTTTGTTCTTATTTCCTAAATATATGACAACACATAAAAAAACAAGAGCGCAGCCTTTATTTCCTCTGAGTAATTTGATATTGCTCATTCAGTTGTTTTCTGGCTGTTTGGGTATAAGATTACAAGCAATATATTAAAAAGGGCAATCGAATTTACGAATGCATTCAGGTTGAGGATACTATTTTTGTGCTTGACCGTTTATTTCATTTGCATGTATAGATAATAAAGGTTTATGGTTTTATTATTATATATATTGGCAAGGTTATAAGCTTCTGCCGAGATTTTCAATAGTAAATTTGTTTTACTATCTCTTCTTGGCTATTTATAAGTGTTGTGAATGTTTTATGTAATATACGAGCAGGATTTATTGATATTATTACTCACTAATCTATTCTTAAGTGGACAAAATATATAAATAAAGCAAAGATATAACATTACAGGTAAATTGGGGGTATATTCTAGAAAAAGCAAAATAATTCTTTACATTTTATTTAATAAAAAGAACACCATTAATTCCCCCACAGCGTTTGCCAACTAACTTGATAAGACAATGGAATTATGAATTTGTCATTTTATTTATTAACACTCTTTATCACAAGAATATAATAACTATAACAGTAAAACCAAAATGTACAAACTTGGCTATGCAGTTTAAACAAGATATTTATTGAATTACCAAGAGCATTGATCTTATATTATTTTGAATTTATAATTCCAAAAATATCTTTAGCCGATTGGATCAAATACTGATACAACCACGCATTTCAGAGATTCTTCGCAAAACATAAACTCCGCATGAGATCCCAGGAATAAAGTACTTATTACCGCGTATAACTGACTCCTTGAATATTCAAAAGAAAAAACTCGACAATCTTTGAATAAGGTAAACGTGGGCGTTCCGACAATGAGGCACGTCACAGACTGCCCTTTGAGCTGTCAGACTCTTGAAGAAACCGGGGCAATTACATCGAAAACCCGCAATGCTATCTAAAGAAAAATAATAGCAGCTTTGACTCATCTGACGTAAGGAGCTTATTAGCACGGATCCAGTAGATCTCACTCAGTCTATGAATACATTTTACGCGGCTTTGGATGTTGGTAACAGTACATAGTTAGCAAGTGATACGGTAAATATATATATATACATATTATATACGCAGAACAAATGTCACCTTCAATACTATTATAATTCACAATTAACATTCAAGTAGGAATAAACGGTTTATAAAAATATTAATTAAAAATAATGCTTTGGATTTTCCCTGATTCAAATCCATAGTTTACTTCTTAAAGCACTTTTGCGTTACGATACTCTAATAACCGTATCAGAGTATCGTGAAATAGCATTAAGGTGTTACATAAATTGTACCTTGTTTGAATGCTACTTCACGGGCACCCACACCCTTCCACCGGAACACATCAACGCGAAATTTCCTCTGTTTGGCGGCAGATTACCAGATGTGGTGGCAGTACAGTTCTTCGGACGAACTTGGTACAAGTTGGTACTGCTACTTTAGGTAGCTCATTTTGCACCCGGGGATACTTGTAGGGACTCTGAGGGGGTTCACCTACATGGTCCCCCTGATTTGACCAAATCCATCATAGTTATATAATTCGACTCTTAAGTAGAATAACTAACTTTTCGGAGAAAAGATTTTGAAGGTTTCACCTTAAAATACAAATGTTTCTATTTTCCTTATCTATTACTATCTACTAAGCGATCTATTTCTTCCCCTTTCGACGCGTTTGACATGGCGCATCCCCGTTTCTCTATTTATCTCCACAAAACAAAATCTCTTCCGCGATTTTGTTAGTATGTGATTGTTAGACAAGGAAAATGTATAATGTATAAACAAATTATCTCAACCTCCAAAGATCAAAGGAAATAATAGTGAAACTGCTATAATTACCAAGCTTCTGTTTTATGGCTGCTGATGAGCACTGATTAGACTATTCCGATCCAAGTTAAGTTACATGTTAACTATCCAAAAAAATGTGTCTATTCGTTTGTTTCAACCATAAGTGAGAGTCATAAACCTCCAATTTTTTTTTTAAATAAGGTACTTTAAAACGATGTAAAAAAAATGTCTAAAACCGGCATATCTTGTTACATCCTTCTATAATGTGTTGCCACTGCTTGCAAAGTGAAGAGTTCTGCGCTGAGTCCAAGCACCAGGCCTTGCGCTGTATTTTGTCCGCTATACTCTCCTATTTTATTCTGTCTTCTACTTCCGTCTTCCTTAATTTTTTTTAAAAGTCTTGACTTGTTGTCCTTTGCTTACTTTCGCTTCTTTTTTTCTCTTATTGCTCTTCCTATTCCTCTTTCCAGTTCACTTGGGCAAACATAATTAGCGTTATTTGGGGCACAAAGAGATTAACTTCTAGCTTAACAGGCAAAGTCGCGGACTTCGAAGTAATAGAACACCTAATTGAAGAACAAATTGCATTACGGTCGAGGCAAATTATCGGAGAATCTCACTAAGTGTTAATCATAAATGATGGAAGAGAAGCCATGCCGCTGATTGGTCAGCTCGAGTAGGAGGTATGTACGCCGCATAAACCCATTAAGATCTCAAATTACCCAGTCCGCCCAAACGACTCGTGTGACTAATCGGCATTAAAGGTGCTGTTATGTCTTAATTAAATTATTTTCATAACTAGCTTTGGAACGCGGGTTCACGCGTTGTACGGCTTGATAGAAATGACCTATCACATACAACAAAATATAATTAACAGTGATATTGGTGCTCGAGTTAGTACGTGATATACGCACGCTCTAATCTAACCTAATTTATTATTTTCGTTGATGGATTTTAGCTACTCTGAAATTATCCGCTAAGGGTTAACATTATATTGTTGTATATCTCTATTTTATTCATGGTAAGAGACTAAACCTTTAACATCGAACTTCAGATAATCAAGACACGTCCTTGGAACTGTATGATTCAAAATTCAAATTCAGGCTAATGCGTACGCAAACAGAAATTATTTCATGATAAACGAACAATCGTTATAAACAATATTGGCTTTGCGGTCAGGTGTTGTAGTTCCGGTAGCAGAAACTATACGCATCAACATTGGACCTACTGGAATTTGAGTTTTGATTATAAATATTATATCATAATTAATATTAGAACGTAGTAATATTGCCCTTTGATAAACAGAGCATGATGAACATAGTGGAAGGTCACTAGTTCAAATTTATAATAACTAAAATGCTGGATTAATTTCTTTAAGTCAAATACTCATTATTTGATTTAAAAAGTGATGCGCGCAATCTCTCTCTACCAAGACGACGCCTCCGTCGAGAGAAAATTTACACTAGAACTAAAAGAATTCTTCAAAGAGATTTTCTTTATTATCCACTAACTAGAAACAGTACGTACAGACCGACAGTAACAAATAAAGTTATATTAATGATAAATAAGAGATTTTCTGGTTCTGTTGCGGTCGAGAAATTTTACTACGTTACAAATTTTGTACAATGGAGCCATTTCTGAGGCGAATGGGAGATCGACTGCGTTAATTAAGGCAGTTAGAGGTATAATTTAAGAAACGCTCTGGATAAGGCCAGTAATAAATGGAAACTTATGTAATTACATGAAAAGGAGAATGGAGTTTGTTAAAAATTTAACAAGCCACAGACTTTTTCGTTGTTCAAGTTATTTTAAACTTACATGTTATGAACTGATTTGCAAATAGGATGAATACACGCAAATAAGCAACAAAAAATATACAAAATTCAAAATCAACTCAATGTTCGTCACAGGAGTGACTCGGTCAGGGTTCGAACCCAAAACCCCTAACTCAGCAGGTGCTGAGTTACAGTTCTGGTACAGTAAAATTTACGGTACAGTAATTTTTTGGTGTGGAACCTTTGGTGCTTGGGTGTGAATAGTACTTAACCGGTCTTTTCTACATGCCGTTCGTCTCGTGTGGGCAGATGATTTTGGGAATGCTGACAATTAAATAAATAAACTTAAAAATAGCATTTGTCTTGATTAACATACCTTGATATATTTCTCGAAATGAAAGTCCTAGGTTCCGTTAAATATTACAGATTCAGCAAGTATCTTTCTATTACTCATAAAGACACAGTTTTGCAAGCTCAACCACGTGAATAGTCGAGGGAAATAAGGGTCCTTTCGACCGTTAAATTTACGACATGTCCCGAGGAAAGCCTTTTCTCTTCCGCAGATCTCTTTTTATAATTTATTTGGTTTGTTACGACCGCCTTGCGCCCATGAAAAATGCAGATGCACATCGGACAATTTATTTTTCATGTGAAATGTTACTGATTGTTCTTTTATAAGCACATTGACGCAATGTGCTAGCGGCCCACCTGAGGTTACGTGATTACAGACGCCTATAGACAACATCAATATGACTCAGGTCCTCCCCTACCTAAGTATAAGAAGACCCAAGTTGCATTTCGCTGCTCTCATCAGGCATCATGTGCCTGTAATTTCACCGGCACTCACACACATCCACTAGAATACAGCTACGCGATTACAACCCTTCTTGGCGGAGGATTAGAAAATGTTCGTTCCAGATAAGTTCTGCTTCTAATTTGGCTTGCTCTTTTTCGTACCACTTGGATACTAAGAATCTAAGAGTAAGAGTAAGAACCTACGAACGCGAGAAAGATGGTATATAGGTTTGTCCAGGAGTTACGAAATTCAGGTCATACAATGAATTTTGAGCTGGTTTCCCGTCCGTTGTTGCTCAATGTCATCATTATTAATTCACGGTTACCTGTTTTGATGTTCATTCGCCGTACGTTCATTCATTATTATCAACGGCTGCATCCCTTCCGGGGGAAGTTAGTTCGCCTTTGTAGGTATATCAAAGGTATGTGGTAATATACCCAGCAAAGCTATAAAATATCTAAAAGACTTTAGTGCCTTACAAAAGTGTCTTAACAAAGCTGCGGCAAAACCAAAGAAAATAGTTGTAGCGAACAAATATTTTTATTAAAATAAGCTACAGATAGTTTTGCTAATCAGTAATTTTAGGATTGGCCAATCTCATAGTACAAGTCGGCTGCAAGGTTCATCTAGTTATTAATTAAATTTATTTTTATATTATACATTATTATGAATGTGAGAACATATTTTTGCTGTATAAATATTACAGTGATACCTGTTTCGACCTGGTTGTGAAGAGGTTGCGGCCAACTGCGCAACAGCAACCCAAAGTTTTAAGTTCTTTACACATGTACTGTGAAGTGGATAATAATTTATTTGAAAAACAAGCGAACGCATTTTTCGGAGCAATGAATTTTTTTATTTTAATTAACAATACTAGCGGTCACTTTTTGACAGACACCTCGGCAAAATATATTCCCTCATTCATTAGTACGTATATTAAAAAAATTGATATCGATTAAAAATGCAATGCAATGAATATATCTTAGACTATACATTTTACAGAAGTTTCCAGAAGCATGACAAAAACAATCAATGTCCCGTCTGAAATGTTTCTATACTGTCATCTGATACAACATTCCAAATTCTCAAAGCAAAGTAACAAAAAGTCTTCAGTAACAGTAATAAAACATCAGCAAAGTCTCCATGGCATGTGGTCACGTCCAATCTTTCGGATGGGGACTTTGCTCACGCTGTGTAAAATTTATGGAAATTGCATTTCCGCATTACGTCCGATATGAGGGGTGAAACTGTACCTAACTTTGGAAGAAAAATCTTCGCAAAAAACCGATGACTGTTTTCTTTTATGACAGCGAATGATGAAGTGGTTCTGTTCATATTAATAAAATCATCCTCGATATAATATTCATGGATATTTCACATCTAAACCCGAAACTAAGCATAGGTTATAGTATGTTATAGCATAGGTTGTAGTGTGGGAGAAAAATTGTTGGAAGAATGTTTTATAATAAACACTAGCTGTACCCCGTGAGGTTACACGCGTTTTAAAATAACCTATGTGTTAATTCAGGATATAAGCTATCACACACACACACCCTGCCACTCACACTCTGCCTTCTGCGCTTTACGTTAAAGGAGCAATTCCCACCCAAGACAAGCGTTTGTATAATCAAACCATTACTTGAGTCAGATACACATTTACAATAAAAAAAAATCATATGGTTTTACATAAGGTTCATTTTATAAATTGATGATGGTGCGCAGAGCCTGCACTAAGTACTAGACTTGTGTTATATGGCCACTAGTGAGGTTTTTAAACATTTTAAATGGGTCGTGGAAAATCTGTGTCTTATACAATAAGTAATTTAAGCTATGTGACAACTCGCACAATGAGAATTCTAAATCAACAAAATGTGTTCGTAAATGAAATGTATAAAGTCCCCATCTCATCACACATGAAAAATAACTTATCGAAGGTTAAAGGTCGCCATTAGGGGATTTTTGCATTATTCGGAAAAACAGAACGAAACGAAAACATAAAAATTGTAGGTCATAAAATTGTTTCCAACATTCGTACCAAGTTTCAACAATATGCGAATTTATTGTATTTAACCTTGAATGGAAAATAAAGGTAATATAAAGATAATTCAAAAGATCATTGACATTAAAAGTTATGACAGACTGAAAAATTAAGTTACTTTGTCAAACCTTATAAACGACTACGTTTAAGATGATTGGACATAGATTGCCATTGTAAAATTATTATCCGTCAAAAATGTGTGGACCTAAACAGATAACAATGTTGCTATATCTATTCCTAGTAATCTATTAGTAGAATATAGAGTTGCTTTTACAATACCTTAAAAAAGTAATTTAAATTTGCCTCTTGTACTAAGATAATTAAAAATGCTCAGTAGTATCTCTTTAAAGTTATAACAGGATCATAAACAAAGCTCCTTGGGGTTACGCTGGTCATAAAAGGGAAACTTCATTAAACTTGCCAAAGATACCGGCCAAGCAATTCTGGATCCGCTCGGAGCTACCGACTGATAGCCGCCAGTTTAAATTTGTGTGAAATTCTTCAAGTTACTATCGTAGTTATGGCTTTGCAGCTTAGTAACCTTTTTTTCCAAGCGAAGGGTTCTGGGTTCCGGGATGATTACAGAGTTTGTTTTCAGATCATGATTTTTTACTTGTATGACGGATCAAGATAATAAAAATGGTAATATATAATATAAAACACAAAAATTGTTTCTATCTAAATACTTCCGTAATTGGCTTTGAAACCATTCAGCCGATGTGGCCCAAACCGGTTTCATTAGAAAGCAATGAAACGAAGGTTTTGAAGATGGTTTTAGACCACTAAAACAATGTATTAGGCACAAAATGTATTTTTGTAGTGTAGTAACACACGCCGATTTTCCGTGTGCTAGTAGCACTTTTTATTTGTGTGTTACAAATAATAAGTAATTTGGTATAAATCTGAAGTTAAACTATTATAAAAAAGCAAATTATGCACTTAATTATTATATATTATAAGAAAAAATATATTTACTGATACTCTTCGTGGTCTATGTGATTTTATTGAACTGAAGGCTTGCTTGCTTGAAGTGACAGTTGCAAAATTTGACGTTCAAGCAATAGCGCACTCACCTTGCTGTTTTTCGGTGGAAGGGCGTCGTTGCAAATTAAAGGCACATGGGTCACAAGAAACATTTCGCATTTAAAAAGGATAAATTTACTCATCGAAATTCCGTTGATTTCTCAACTAAACTAACGCCACAATGGGCATCTAACAAAGTTTGAACCGAAGTAACGACGTGAGCTCATCGTCTTTGAGGAGGAAACTTTTATATCTTCAATGAATAGGATCCTCGAGGCTAGGCGGTGGAACTTTTGCGTGTAAAAATAAGCGCCGTTAAATTTTATCGCTCTCATAGTTATGTATGATTCCAAAGAAAACAATGTAACGATTTTTTTAAAACAAACATTGCAGATATTAACCAAACGATGGAACCTCTTCTAGTTTGTGGTGATTTTATTTTTATATTTTTGACTATGAAGTTGTGCGATTACTGCTAGCAGTTTTTAAGTCAAATCTATGCTAATTAATAAAATTGAAGTGTCAGCTTGTAATGTCAAAGTCACATAGTACAGCTTTTTAATAAATGTATTTAAAAATATTTACAGTGCTTATAAAAATGAAATGTCCGTCCGTCTGTCTGTTTGTTCTGGCTAAACTCCAAAACGGCTGGACCAATTTTGACGGGACCTTCACTTTATGATGGTTGATTTCATAAAAGTATTCATAAAAGTTGCTTACTTATTATTTTATTTAAGAAAAAGAAAAAAATAAATAGGGTTCCTCGCAAAAAAATATTGTTAAATTCCAAACGGACGAAGCCGTAGTTAGTATAAAATAAAAATAGCTAAATAGTACATATTTTAATTGAACCACTCTTATCTCCGGAACTAATGAGTAAAAGGCAGGCCTTTTCGCCGCTGTATGGCACAAACTTCCATGGCCAGTCTGGAAGTCGACTGCGAACCCAGGTTGGCCGCTGTCGCCAGAATTTATGTAGATGGGGCATGCCAGATTTCAACTTAACTGGTTGTGACTGTGGAAGCCCAATCCAGACCATGCCTCATGTACTCGTGTGTCCTTTGTGCCCTAATACCTGCACGGGGGAAGATCTCAATAAGGCTACCAATAATGCTATTGAGGTAGACAAATTTTACAAAAACATGGTTTAGGGTTGGAATGTGGACATGAAAGAAGAAGATGAGTAAAATTTAAAATAATAGCTAGTGGCCGCGGGCTCGGGTGGATTTTATCACTCGATTCATTTACAGATAGAAGGTTCCCCATGTCATGTTGTCTGTGTATCAGAATATGTGTCGATATCCTACCAATTAATATAGGGGTGTCTCATAAATAATGTCGGTTTTCATATATGAAAATTCCTACACCTCAATTTAAACATGTCGCAACTTGTTATGACTAGTCTCTAATTCTATGAAGAGTACAATTGCTTTACTTTCTTTTAATCATTCTCTCTTTGTTTATTGACGATGCAGTAACAATACACGAATTTCATATTTATATAGGAATTTTCACATATGAAAACCTACATTACTTACGAGATACCCATAAAATAAAATAAGAGCTATGAAACACTCAATGGACGATTTCAAATCGCTTAAGATTTATTACTAAGGCATTTAAGTTATTATCAATACAATACATTCTTCTATATATGGCAGACCTCAAAAACCCTCTAAGCAAGTTAAGAAAGAATGCCAAGAAATCTGTCGTTAAAATGAAGGGACCATCCGCCATGAATATGAAAACTCGACAAAACTCATTCCTCTTTTAAAATAATGTCATAAAAATAGTTAAATAACGAGAGATGGCTGTGTTCTTTCAGTGGTGTTACAGTTCCATCTTCACAACTGTACATTTCTATAAAGAGTAGCGCAGTATCAGAGACTGCATTATTTTTGCTGAGTAAACATTTGACGCCAAACATAAAACCAAATTTTTTTTTTTTTCCAAATTCAAATTGAATTGGATTGTCTACCTATCAAAGCATACCTAAACATTTTGGTTTGATTCTTGCATCGTCTCGGATATAATAATGGTATAAGTAAAAAGTTATTCTATGTATCACTTTTAATAAATTACATCAAAAATGTAATGAGCATATTTTAAATCAATTTATATAATGAGATGAGTCAATATATCTAGCTAAATACAATATTATACTTTTTTTTTGATCTGTCATCCAATATATTATATAAACATAATATTCCATTGATGGCACTATTAGTCGTGCGTTAAAACCCATGACTAGCATTTGTGTGTCATACAAAAATGTTTGTACTGTGTTTGGACGTCAAAATGTATATATGTATTTGCAAAAAAAATGTGCTATTTAAGTATTAACCTGTTAACCAGCTCCCATAGTACTATCTAAGCTTAGTTTAGGATTAGGTGGCACTGTGCGAAATGGTCATAAATATTATTATATTAAATCTAAAAAGACTTTTTAGACGATGTCTCTGTTTTGTAGCAGTTCTCTATAGCTGCATAGCGGACACAACGGGCAAAATAAAAATTCTGAGACTGAAAAAATAAACGAAAGTATGCATTATTATGATGACGACTTGGAAATGAAAAGTGTAGAGACGTCAATCTCATTTTAATTGTACCTTAAGTTGCTCAATATGAAGTTAAAGTGTATAACCTTATTTCCTGTAACACAGGTAATACCCATACAGGAATAAGTGCAGCAGTCAACATGTTTATACATGTAAGAACATATAGGAATTCCCCGTCCAAAGCAAGACCCAAGTCGCCCCGTTTCACCCATCACATACTTACTTCTACTTTTTATTGCTCCTTTAGCACCACCCAGGGGGTACATGTAGGGATTCATAGGGTACCTACGGATGAAAGCAACGAGACCCCCCAAAAAATCTTTACACATATATCTGTTTTGGAAATTAAATAAGCTTGCAACCATGGAAATCTCTACCGCTTTCGCAGTGCCAGTAAAATCAATGAAGAAGTGGAAAACCGCAGGCCTCCCTCCCCAGGTTTACGAGCACTAGACGAAAGGATTGAAAAAGCTGAGGAATTTATGCAAAGTAACTTAAGAAGAATCCTCCCCTACCCACTTGTATTACAGTGCAACTTACCCGTACCAAAATGAGTGATAAAGTGTGAGATAAGCAAACGCTTACAACATATTATTATATCTGGAAGAAATCCCTATAGGGATAGGACTGCGAATTGTAGAGGAGAAGTATTATTTTATGTAATAATATGCTACTACTACTACTAATATTATTAACTGTTGTTAAATGTTGTAAAACTACTACTTAATGATCCCTGCAACACAATACAAAAGGACAAAAATTAAACACCTGAGACACGAGAGTGTACTTTATGCTCATCGGATAAAGTTTGCCTCGGTTAGAGATCGTGTCTTACAAAAAATATTGTATGCAGGTCAAAAAGTGTCTTGCCAGGTTATGGAGGTCCTGAATGAGCGTTAATTAATAATGATAAAGCTCAAAACTTAGATCCTTTAAAAGAAGAGGCTTAAGGCTCGTTTAATAGAAAAAAAGATATTTTTTTTGATCAAACAAGTTATTTTAAGTATTTGAATCCTCACAAATCATAGAAATGAGTCAATTTTCTGGTATATATTTTATGTTAACGTAGGTACATGGGAGTCAAAATGCAGTTAATGAGTAATTAATAATATAAGAAATTATTATACTTACCTACTTTTTACGACTACTGTTTGCTTGCCATCTTATTGTTATGTATTATTCTGTTCTTTTTCTATAAATAACTGTTGTCTTTGGAATTAATATATTAATAGGTAATCATCATTTTTCATTAAAAAAAATCTTTGAGTTGCACTTTTGCCGTATACTTAGTGATAACGTGGGTTTTGGAAAAAGAAGACATCATTTTGTGTGAGAACCAGATTACGTTTCAAATTCGGACATCCTCAATAATACGACCCTATTGGTCTCGTTGTACAGTGAGCTGCAAAAGTGCATATATTTATATGATCAAAATTTAATACACAGAAGCTAATGTGTCCTCATGATATGAGAGCATGGGTGTTTACAATCATGTACCTTGTCACAGTTTCTTTGCTATGGCATGTAAATTTTCTTTACCGTCATCAAAAAAAAACTACCTTAATGCACAGAAAACCCAAATTGAATCACACCCACAACCCACAACTCACAACCCAATAATAATTTGAATGCTTTTAATTCAGTTTTTTTTCTATTGGTGCACTTTTACTTCCAACTGTACACCAAACTCTGACCTTCCAAACAGAATGCTTGTTTTTACGACGCAGTAAACCTTTCAGTGTAGTTGACAATGCTTCAACTGTGATGGCGACCTATAAAACGACACCGGTTGTCAACAATAAACTAGGTGGTTTGTAAAGCCGGGAATAAGGGTACGGTATTCAATTTTGACCTTCGCGACAGATGGAAGGGACTTTTCAGAGCCTCCTGTATCTTATTTTGTCAACAATATATAATAAATATAAGTGTTTAAAATATAATTTAATATGAAACAAAATAAATGTATTAAATCTTATACTGAGTCGCATTACTGTTGTCATGGGCGGGGGTTACCACTTACCACCAGTAGGGCCATCAGCTTGTCACCTCAATAAATAAAATTAAAAAAAAGGTGCTTCATTTTGATCAATATTTAAAAAAATAACCTAGTTTTAGTTTATCAACATACATTTAGAACGTTCTAGGTTCCAAAAATTTTACATCATATAAATATATTTAGCAGGAAACCTCAATACAGCATCACAGTTCTCGGAAATAAGAATCACTGGTTATCTAACCAACGAGATAGGATTAGTTTTTACTGACGTCAGAGTAACTGACACAGGACTGTTATGGTTTTGTTTTTCTGTGATGTCACCATGTTCATGGAGAATTTGTATTACCTATAGATATTATACCATATATCCTGAGTAACGAGGATAGTACGATATGAAAGAAAAAAAGAGTGAATGATTCGAGAGCGGCTGATAGAGGAGTGTGAAAGAGAAAGTCATAATGTTTAGGAAAAGGGCAAACAGATGATGATAATACCCTGAGCACCGAGGATTACTATAGTAGCAGTTGAACTTGTGTCAAGTTCGTGCAGAGAAGTACTGCCACCACTGTGGTGATCCGCCGCAAAGCACGCGCACTCGCGTTGCTCTGTTTCGGTGGAAGGGTGTGCCGGTGAAATTACAAACACATACGGTATTACATCCCCGTCTCAGAGTGATTGACTATGATTGCTAGATTCGAATTACTGTAATTTATGGGTGGCGGTAAACACTTGACATCAGGAGCTAGATCCGCCTCGCTACGAATGATTCCTATTTAAAGGTATTATTTTTATAATAACAACGGCCCTGATGACATATGCTAGTACTGTGACATACACACACACTTATAAAAATTATAGTCATTACTGACCTCAACGAATGGTTCCAGCAACTGTTACCGCAAGAGACAGATGTTCAATAATCCGCGAATTAGTTTCAGGCAGTTCTGAACTTACTTTTGTTTTTGATAAAACTGACAAACGGAGTCTTATTGATTATTGATATATGTAGTTGGCAATAGCCATCGAAGCAACGTGTCCTGGGTTTGATTCCTGGCCAGCTTACTCTTGGTGTGGAGAACATGAAATTTGATCTCGGGTGTGTGTCTTGTGCGAACATAAGTGATTGTTCTGTGTCTGAGTGTTAATATGTATTATAAGTATGTACAATATTAACAAAAAAAAAAAAAGAACTATATATATTCTATCAGTTTTCTAGTTCCCATATTACAAGCTATGCTTAGTTTGGGGCCAGATGGCGCTGTGTGAAATATGTCCATGAATATTTATTTTATAATCGCTTGTCATAAAACCTAGTGTATTCCATATATCTAGTGCCGTAGTCAGTTGTATTCAGCTTATAAGTGAACCTTAAACGTATTCGATACATAAACAAAGGCCATACACCCACAACGGGGGGTAAGTTCGTTTCGAGGAACAAGAGGCTAATTAGAACTTGTAAGAGATGGCCGGAGAAACTAACGCTGACTCGAAAACAACTGGGCGCATTAGCGACAGTGTGGTGGGTTATGTAAGTACCTGTGTGGGATATTTACATGCACAATACACATAGTAAGGATGTACTTTAATGGACTGTGGTACATTTACACTGCATTATATTGCTTTCGCTTTTGTATGATAGTTTTTGTCTTTGTTTCAGTAAAGTTAACTTGAAAATAACTCGGGGCATTTGAGACAGCTTGGTGGGTAACATAACTACCTGTGTGGGTGTTTTACATGCACAATAGAGATAATATGGATGTACTGTATTAGACTGTGGTACATTTATACTGCATTATATTGCTTTTGCTTCTGTATGACAGTTTTTGCTCTGCAAAGCGCCTTGAGGCATAAGAGACAGCTTGGTGAGTAACATAATTACATGTGTGTGGGAGTTTTACATGCACAATATAGATAGTAGTAATGTATTGTATTGTCATAACGTGCATTTTCTCTGCAGATAACCAACTTCGGTTACTAAAAGGAGGTTTTTAAAATAATTTAAGTAACTATCATACATACATATAATAGTTTCAGAATTCAAGTTTGCCTGTTATTTTGTATGTTTGTTAGCGATATTGTGAAATGATATTGTAAATTTTTACTTCGACGAGCTCATGATTCATTTTTCATGATGGTGTAACCCACAAGGTGAAATGTGGCCTTTTTAAGGCTTTACTGGCGACTCGCTAACACTTCGGGATATCATAAGTGAAACTATGAACGTTGAATTAATAAATGTTATAGGTATTAATATCATGTTTTGGGTATAATTGTTAAAAACACCAAGGCTTGTTAACCTTACCTTCAAGCTTAACATCGGGGGGCCCTAAGCAAGTTATATAAAAAAAAATGTATTTTTTGAAATTATTTATTTATTTACTGAAGATTGGTTAAAAGACAAATTGTTGAATCATTTGTTTGCAATATTATTTATTTTCTTTATTCTCCGTATAAGTATATGAAGATCCAAGTCGCACCCCGCTGCGCCCGTCACCAGAGTCACGGTAAAAAAAATTCGGCAATTTGTGTTGCATTCGCTATAATCTTGATACATGCAGTCTGGGAGGAGATTAAAGACATCGGTATGAATAGACCGAGGCAGCTCTAGACGAAAAAGAAAAAAATTCCTTTACGTAAAGCCTTATGCGCTGTCACGTACACTGTATTCTTATTTAGTCTTTTTACTTGAGGTTTTGTGTACAGCCTTTTGATTCCGCGAAATATCTAACGTAGAAAATAATTATTTTTATATTCAGAGGGACTGACCAATGCAAGTTTTAAATCTATTTCAATGTCAAAGCAGTGACGGGACGAGCTACAGGCCCACCAGATGTTAAGTGGGTACCTCCGCCAATAACAACAGCAATACGAATTAGGTCCTTCCCGACCGAAACATGAAAAGACCCAAGACACAGTCCGTGGCACCTGTCACCCGAGACGGGGTTGTTGCGTATCATGCTATGTGATTTCACCGGCACCCACACTCCTCCACCGGAACATAGCAATGCAAGTACACCACTGCGTTACTAGTGATTAAGTAATATACTTTTTCAGCTGCCCTCCAAAAGTCATAAACAAGCTATTATAAATTTATGATTTTTTAACAACGCATTAATGAATATGTATTATTATTGTTGGTAACACCGCCATCACTAATACGGCTTCACGATGCGAGAACCATAAAGAAGAACAAACGAGAGAGGCGGGATACTTTTTACCGCTTGAGCTCCCATAAAAACGAAAGCCCTGAATTAGCTCGATTCTTTGTCACCCCTTTTGAACAACCCTAAAATTTTTACTACCACCGTCTTTGTCTAACAATAACCACTACATTCCCATCCGTTAAACTGCATCAAGGAAAAACAACGTGAAACTGCCCGAGATGAAACGAGATAGAACAATGTATATGCAGTAGTAGAGAGGACAGAGAGAGGCACACGTAGTAGTAGCCATGCGTACTTTCTACTGTGAGGGAACGAGAAGTACAAAAGCTCCGACGCGAGAGCGAGAGGGCAATAAAAATTAACCAACAGAGGGGAGAGTAACCGAGCTTCACGCGGGGTGGTTAGTCTGCATTCGACCGCGCTGGCGGCAACGACGGCTTGCGAGGCATCGTCTGCCGGGATAAATCCGAACCGTGAAAAAAATTAAGTGCGTTCACGACGTCAGTTTTGTGTTAATTTTATGTTTTTATCGATATGATGTCGCATTCTGTAAGCGGATTACAGTTTTCGGCACTGAAAAACTTTTGACGTCATTGGCAAGTTATGTGTTTGTGACGAAAAACTTATAGAACGTTTAAGAAAACAGTAGTAAATATAGATATGTTATGAAATCTGCGCTTATGTTCAAGTGCCGGTTATGATACTTTTGCAGATTTGACAGAACTTTGGATTGTAATTAGGGATACCAAAGAAGATGTGTGCCAAAATGTTATTGTATAAGTTTTTGTTGACTGTTATCGCTTTATGGATTGGAGTGTCGGCTGAAGAGGAGGTTTCATCCCCGCTGAGGGTAGCACAATGCAGAGCTACATGTTTGCAAAAGGTATGTACTTAGAATGTTGGAGTACTTATCATATTTGGCCATCTTAAAACGTATGACGCAGATCGAATCAAATGCAGATGTAGATAAATATTTACCGCACAATTAGTTGAGCTTTCAAACGTAAGTTACTGATGAATTTTGACTTATTAATAAAACAGTATTTTTATTCGATTTAAACACGATGACAATCCATCTATGTCCAAAGTTATTATTATACATATCACGACTTACATAAAAGCTTTCATATCATAAATTGGTAATCGTATCAACAAATCTATCAAGCCAAGCTGTAGATACAGCCTTCCTAATTATAATAGATGTAAAGGTTTCAGCTATGTTAATTTGTCCCTCAATCAATCTCAATACATCCGTTAGAGACGGCGGCGTTGTTAAACTGACTGGACACATGAATAGACAGAAATGGACTTTAATTAAATTAATGTTCATTCAATTTAGAAATCTGAACTACAGTTGAGTAAGCATTCCAATAATTGTAATCAAAAATGAAACTACTTAACGTACTACAGAGTATAGTGACGTTATTGATATATACAGAATAAAAATAGGAAGAATAAGATAGAATTCAATTTGAAGATGTTGACAAGTAGGAATTCATAAAAGACCCGCATACTCCGCTGGGCTTGGAAATAAGGCAAGAAAAAGCTGACGCTAGGCCTATTTCTTTTGCTCGACGGCACACGCTGTGTCGTTTTCCGTTGTTTTGTGATATTGTTATTGTTTGCACGACCTCATTTTGGACGATTTTATGAACTATCTGTATTTCTATGACTTACAGCAAGATTAAACTGACCTCAGTTTGGTCAACTCGAGGTGATGGTATTATTTGTATTTACAAAAAAAGTACTTTACATTATTAATCTGGTTTTTATAGCACAAACTATGCTTAGTTTGGGGCTAGATGGCGCTGTATGAAGAAAATATATTAGATATCTACTAAAAACATTTCTAACCGCTCCTTTTAACATTCATACGTAATTAATGTTAAGATTCTAAATTCAAAGTGAATCACATGTACCCTTGAACAACATAAACTTTGAATTTGGAATCTCGTATCATTATGATATTGTTAAGCATATTTAATAGTTATATTTAGTACACGATATCTCACATAATAATACCTAAACCTGTAATTGACATATCATTACCGTGAACCATGTCACTAATTAAACCCATCCATCAAACAGAACGCAATTATTGTTAGTTGGTAAACTTTATCCGAATAGATAAGACGATTTATACTTCCAATATTTACAGATGGTTTTATCTGTAAACAGGTTTGTATCTTTAATTCGAGGTAACAGAAACAGGTTGGTGGCTGTTTATCGGGATGCGTCCATAAACGTAATTTGTATTGAATCCCCTTTAAATTGGAATACACTTATTTGTTCGTATCCACGGCAGGTTGCATCGTATATTATGTTTGTTAATCAAATTCCTCAATAAATTCTCTCCGTCATGATAATAATTTGAGAGTAAATCAAATGTTTATCGTTTGATTTACAAAACTCATTATTATTATCGGCTACTTGTATTTTAAATTAAACTTTATAAATTAGTGTCAGCTGTGTTAACTACCTTTATTGAGGTCAGATTGCTCACTGGTAAAAAATTTAAACTCAATCTTACCTTTTGTTAAATGGAAGCTTTTATGGAACAAAAGGTTTTATGAAATAATTTTACCAATAATTGTGGAAACCTTTTCTGTGAATAGAAAATGATTCATTTTATTAGAAAATAATAAGGCATATCGAGAATATTCTAAAAAAAAAATACCTACTTAACTTTTATTAAATTTAATTAAGAATTAAAATTTTTAGATCAACATAGCATAAATTATCAAAAAATATAATTTTGAAAACAAATGTTACTTCTACTTGCTAAGCTAAGTAAGGATAAAAACAAACAAATATCTTCCTTACGAAAGAAATGCTTGCTAAGCTGTGTATTCTTCAACCATTATTATCAGGTAAAAATCTCGTACCATTTTACCTATATCACATTAAAACGACATCTGCCCTAATCTTGCAACTATTTAACATGATCACGCTTTCTGTTTTTTTTTTTTGCTCAAAGCTTTTAGTGGGCAATATTATCTCAAATTCTACCTGCGAGGTTCTTAACAAAGCTGTTTTTTTATTCTAAGTTTTTAAACGAAGGGATGTGCGTGACGTTTCCAAGGGCGGAAGGATAGGTAGTTATCCTTTGTGCACATTATTAGGGTATCGTGAGGATATGCGCAAATTACTACAATATAAATATACGTCTAAATAGAAGCTGTATAATGTTATATCGTTTTTTATTTGTCGACGGATGTTACGAATGACTATGAAGGTGCGTATTTTTGAGATGTGAAATATCATGATTTTTTTAAGTCATAAAGTATATGTAACATATAGGTATGGGTGTTAATAAAGTATCATAAGTATGTATTATATTTACCAAAAAAAGGACAATATAGGTATTCTATCACTAATCTGTTTCCAATAGTACAAGCAGACTTGTTTGGGGCTAGATGACGCTGTGTTGAATGTTCTTGAATATTTATTTATTTGTAAACATTAATCTAAAACAGTATTTGTGATAACGAAAAAAAGACGATCATTTCTGAAATAACACAAAATGACGTAAAAAAACCGCCGCCTCTATAATTAAAAAACCATAGTCATTCAAGAAGATTGGCTTCTAAAACAACGTATTGTGGGTGACTGCCAGAGTGTCGCCAGAAACTATTTTCTTTCATTGTATGCCCGTCATTGAAACATGGACATTTTAAATACATTGGCGTTCGTTTTTTACTTTTTTGTATACGTTTTGTATTTTTTGTTGGAAGCGTGCCTCCCTCGATGGCACAGGCAGACTTAAGGAACATGTGATGAATTTTAAAAAGTACCTTTAGAGCGACATACTTGTAGATATGGTTATGACTACATTACGCTTGTAAGTTGACTTGTCATGTAAATTTTATAAGTCGTTTCTTTACTCAAATTCGTCTTGAACTGTTGGGAAAATTGTTATGAGATGTGTATTCGGAATTCCAATGAGGATGAATTTGTTTTTATTGTAAGGAGTCCCTGCTTCTTTTTCTTCAGAATAAGTACCTATCTAAATATTTTGGTGCGTATATTTCGATATTTTTAACTAGGTCTTCAATGCAGCTGTTTTTTTCTTTTGTATGTATGTTTGTTCTACTCCAGTTGTGGGCCCATTTGGATGATATTTTTTACTTGGATATACTTTCAAGGTGTTTCCATATAAATTTATATATGAATGAAGAAATTCCACTCCAAGTACGTTAAATAAGTGATGAAAGTATTTTACTCTGTTTATTCGATTTTTAAATTAGTCAATTATTACATACAAAACCTTAATCTTACGGTTAAACTAATTATGGTACAATAAAAATATGACGTTTGAAAAATAACATAAAAAAGTGGCATAGTTTCAAAAAATTTAGTAAACATCTTAAAAATGCAATCAGTAAAACACATTGCCAAAACAAAAAATAAATCTAGTCAATTCTCAAAACAATGCAAACGATGACAAAAGAAATGGCCCGATAATTTAAATTGCCATAGTTTTGACATTATTGTGTTATCTTTTAAAACAGTTACTCGGTTATTGCCAAAACAGCGAAAAAATTCCCCGTAAAACCGTTCTAAAATAGAATAATACCTTCACCTTGAGACCAAAAACATTGCAAAAAGAAACCCATAAAGAACAGGTCGGGTGATCGCAAATAAAAATCATGATTAGAAATTTAGGAACCTTCCACCTCCCGTTAGGGTCCCTTTTTGAAGCTCCACTCGCACTGAGCATTATTATTTTATCGTTGTTCAGCCAAGCACGAGAGGTAGAATAAAAATTTTGTTCAAAGAAAAAAAAAAAACATCTCAAGGTTTCGGATGCACGTCCTCGAGCCATAGAAAAAATAAACGAGAAAGTCCACGCCGAAATGACCTGCGTTTTTGTCCACGATTTGTTTTCGTTTTTGTTACGTTTGAGTTCATTTGGAAGTAGCCATGTCTGTTGCTTACTGAATTAACTCAAATTGCCCTTGCTTTTTGTGTCCGACAAAATTACTTTATGCTCGGCCTTTGGTTGTTATTTCAGATGTGTTTTAAATCTTCGGCGGAATTGATGTTACGGATTTTTAAAAGTTATTTATTATTGCCCTGCTATATTTAGTATATGACAAAGATTTTTTATTCATCAATGCTTGAAAAATGACATATTGCTCAGTCACTGACCTTTATCCAAAGGTCGATGGTTCAACACCTGGAACCAATTCATTGGTTGCTTAAAATGTTTATAAACGCAACAGAGGTACGTTCTATAAGCGGCGAAGGAAGACATCGCGAGGAATCTTCTATGTCCAAATTGAACTATGGTAGATTATATTCTCATATATTCTCGCTGGTCAACAGTAGGCCTTTCCCCCCAAACATCGTTTCTGGGTAAGAGAGTGTGTTACCCACAAACATCGGTACCAACTTTTGGAGGGGTATAGTTGCTCGCATCCGTTGGTAACCTTCGAATTCCTACACGCACCCTCTGGGTGGTGCTAAAAGAGCAACAGCACCAATAGAACTTGTGCAAAGTTCACTCGGAGAGATACTGCCTCCACACCTGGATCTGCCGCAAAGCAGTTGTCCGCTCGCATTCCTGGATTCCGGTGGAAGGTGTGGGTTCATGCGTATGAGACGTAACATCTCCGTCTTGGGTGACGGGCACATTGGGATGCGACTTCGGTCTTCCATACTTCGATCAGCAACGTCCTAAGTCGTATTGCCGTGACATAAAGAAAAAAAACTATGGTCTAAGAAAAGGCGATCGTCAAGAAGGGTAGCTTATCCAGCAAGGCAGTGTAATAGAGCCGTACGCGAGAGGACGATTAATGATTCATGACCCCTCGTAGTGCAGTGTCATCAATATTATTCTGTTTGTATCCAACGCGTTTGGCCCACCCTCATCCGCGCCCCGCTCATACATAAATAAGAGCGACACGTCGTCTTCTCTGATTACATCTCACCGATGTAGTGAGAAATAATATCTTCTGAGTCTGAGACACTCTTTTGTTCAGTACTAGAGTGAATGGTTAAGACTATATGCTTGAACATGTTTACGGTTTCGGGTTACTCTCTGAGATTTTAGATAAGACTGGAATTTATTTGTTTGACGGCTATAAGTGCCACAATCGGATTCGAAGTTTATGAGTTTCGTGTAAGGCGATGGGTATCGTTTTGTTCGATGACGATGCAGTATAGGTAGTTTTGATAATTGAAATTTTCTCAAGGAAATCATTGGGAGCAATCAAATCACAATATAATGGTGAAGATTATTAAATTATGCTGTTACTAAGCTCTAGTCCAAAGTTGAACTTAAGAAAATAGGAAAATAGGAAAATAGGACCTAAGTCGTATTAATGTTGGGCGGGGGAAAAGAGCTCGTCCCATCAACAAATTTATTTACAATAAAAAAAGTGTTCGTGTTTTATGAAATCATGATAAAACTAGGCATCGATAGAGGTCGACGTAAGCGTGTTGAAAATCCTATTCCAAAGGTTATTGGTCCATAGCCAACATTTAATAGGTGCTATGACAATACCAGAAACACGTCGTTACTAGAAATAACATGACATTTCGTTAGTCCTAAACATGATGTAGGGGTTGTTGTCACGCGATCCAACGATAAAGCACGCTTTGGTCCAACTAAGTAAATTTTGGACCTGACTTGGTTTAAGAAGTAGTAGAACGTTTCCAAAGGGTAAAAAGAAACCTAATTATATTACATCTGCCTGTCTGGACCTACCTTTAAGGGGTAAACTTTACAAAATATTTATTTCGTGGCGAATTTTCTTCGATATAAATATGGTGTGAAAATAGAAAAAATGGTAAATTGTTCCTATGCAATTAAAATAAATAATATTGGTATTTAACGAAAATTAAACATGCAAAATACAGCAAAATGTTATTAACTATAAAAATAATTATTAGAATATAATTTCCTTTTAAAGCAGTAAATCCTTGGATACGCACTAAGACCTCCTTTTTAATCCGAACTGTATGCAGTTCGAATTGCGTTTTACATCTTTATATCTACATTATCACCTACCATCAGGAGAGATTGGGGTTCAATGCTGGCCAATTATTTTATTAAATAGAATATAATAATAACATAAAAAAGGCGCCAAAATAAGAAAAAAATAACCAGATTTTTACTAAAGAGACTAAATACCTTTCTAAAACTTACATGTAACTGTTAGACCAAATAACATAAAACCTTTATTATTTCAAGCCCATTGATGTCAAAGCACACGGAGAGCCCGACCTATTCTGATAAATGATGTGTCCGCTACTGGCAACACCACTTCGCTTTTAATCCTCCAGCCACCATTGTGTTTGTGTCCGATTTTTGACATGTACCGTTTCTTTCACAGACCACCTTCAACCTAACCTACACTTTTCAGATTATGGTGACATTATATATAATGTAACCGTATTCATTACATATAATGTAGCAATGTATACATTGCTTAGGATATTAACTATGTTTAAATTGAGATTTATGATGTATTATGCTTAACTTATTTGATTTATATTTTGATTCATATTAGTTGTTCACGAGCGAGACAGGGATTTGATTAGTATCACAACGGCAATGAATTCGGTGGTGTAATTGTTTCAACGCACATTTATAATAGAATAAATCCGCTGAGTGTTTTCTAGAATTATTTTATTAAAATAATCTGAAATTTTTCTATAAAATTGAAGTGACTGTTGGTAATTTCAAAATAACAGCTTTTTACTAAATGCATATAAAACTTGATACTGTACTTATAACTAAAATACTTTATTTTTTTTATTTGTCTGTCTGTTTCTTCCAACTAATCGCCAAAACGGGACGATTCCGACGGGACTTTCACTGGCAGATAGCTGCTGTTATAAGGAGTAACTTAGGCTACTTTTTTAGAAAAATAATTACGAATCCACGCAAAATATTACGAGGGCAAAGTCGTGGGGAACAGCCAGTATCAAATAAATTGAATTAAGAAGCTTATTTGCAAATCACAAAAACTGACTATACTAGAGGCTCAATAAAGAAACCTCTAGTATTTAAAATTCCACCAAAATACTTAAAATTTACTGTTTAGTTTTACAGTTTCGACTTAAATAAGATAAAATAAAATCAGCCTTTGTTCCCAGTTGAATGCTTAACAATTTTAGGTAACCAAATTAATAGCCTTCGAACTTTATCTCTGTTTATAATCAATCAACCACATGGCCCATGCTATCTGGCCCTACTCACTTATCTTCCCTTTCGACAAAACTTGACAGAGCCATTATGATATCTGGAAAATAAAACATTAAAGTGATAAAGTTTAGAGCACTGATAGTGGGAGGAAGTCAGATTCAATTTCGTGCGTAGGTTTCTAGCAGTTTACATTTGTCATTTTGCCTGACTGTGAGGAATGGGTGTCGGATGAAATGATGGGACTACGATTTGAATAGGGAGTCAACCGGAGTCAGACTAATTCAATGAATAAGGTGCTTGGAGATAAAAACTGATGCTATGACACAAACGTCAAAAGTAGAACAAGTAATTGCGTGAATACTATAAAAGTATTTCAATTTACTTATAATGTGTTATGTAACTATGTCATCCACCTCTACCTATAACTGTGATCTAATTTCATATTCAAAAAGTACACGATCAACTTGTCGTAGCATCTTTGTTACAATATGAGCAAGTTTATTACTAAGTTATTTTCTTGAGTTTGACATTATAGTTGTAAGATATATTTTTTGACCTCATACTCTTATGTTGTTTTTATTATTATTAAAAGCATATAAAAATATTTGTGTAGAGTAAATCATTTCATAACTCAACGTATTAAACAAAACTGTTTTAGAAATACTTCTATGTTTTGGAGTCACTATAATCGTCTAAAGCCGGGTGAAAACTGTGTTAGTTAATTAACTGAAAAAGGTTACCGTTACATTAGACACAATATTAATGACTGATAATAAACGGGAAAGCATTAAATATGAGCGCTCATAAACAAAGAAGAAAATAAACACAGCGGTAGTAAAGATTACAAATTATAAAACAGTTTATCAGTTTAATGGTTGTGTGAGGTCGTACCGCTTTGATTAGCTAGAGTAAAAACAGGTGAAGATTCGGTTTTCAAAGTTAAACAGTAAATTTGAACTTTCACCACCGTATTTTAAAAATAAAATGTTCTTAGGAGGCAAGAGAGTTACACATAATAAATAAACGTTTACACACTCATACCTCTGCACTAGGATTCCCTGTGTCGCAGATGGCATGGACAAACACAGAAACACCCAGGACTCGAGAACCCTCGCTTCGAAAGCAGGGCGTCATAACATAAATATTTAGCCGAAATTCGTGTATGTTGATCTGAAACTTAAATAGGAAAAAAAGTATATTATAATTCATATTATATATCTGAGTTTAATAGTGTATTTGTTAATGTCTAAGAATAAAAAATTAGTTTACTTATAATTTTCTGAATATTCAACCTATGATCTTCCTCTGGATGCAATATATCTCCTTACCAAATTTCTCATACAAACATTGATCCCCTATATCACTCCCAAGTTCAAGTTTTATTTTCGCAACAAACTACAACTACGTTTATGTTATTCTTCACGGTTTCATCTCACACTTTAGCCAAAATTCATTAAAATTAATTCAACGGCTTAGGCGTGAACGTAACAAACTACTTACTTTCGTATTAGTAATAATATTTTGGATAATAAATAAACATGCTATAAATTCAGAATAGTGTTGGCAAACAATAAAATCACATTATCATCAGAAAGTTATGCACACCACTTATCTCGTCGATGAAAACATAATACAGTTAAAAGTTTCACATATGTCCTAGAGTTTGTTCTTAACTCAAATAGTTTACTGAAAATGATTAGTTGTACGGGTAGTTAAGGGTTAGGTTCAACAAAATCAATTTAGAAGCATTATAACTATCTCCACTTTACTATGGCCTTTAGGGTCCCGGAGCAGCTGATTTTAATAGAATCCCTATCAATTCGGAACGATGTAAAATAGTTTGATGGATTATTTAGGTAGGCAGCACAAAGGCAAGAGTAGACGCGGCAATTTTGTCATATGATTGTCCAACAGATGAAGAGAGTGTCTCAAATTAAATAATAGGAAATCTATGACAATATTATGAAGGTGAAAGTTCGTATGTGTGAGTTTGTTAATTCTTCACGTTCAAACGGTTTAACAGATGTGGATGAAATTTTTTATCAGGATAGCTCATATCTTGAATCAACACTTAAGCTACTTTATATCTAGGAAAACTGTATATAAAACCGCGGAGCATAGCTTGTAATTCATAAATTGAATAAAGCGCCACGTACCTAAGCTTAGCTTGTAGTATGGGTCCATATTACTGCTTACTCACCTACAGACGCGAGCAACATGAACTCCCAAGCAACATAGCCTCCATGTGAGTGAATTTGGTTTAATTTTGAATGAAACATTTGAACATTGAAGTAATTCCTTTAATATATCATCAAAAACAAAGATAACCGCATTCATTGAAAAATATTCACACAAAGCACTCGAGGACATCTTCTGTGGGCGGAGTCAACTGCGCATACGCAAAGTGGGGAGTTCAATGGGGGAACTTTATGACCCTAATAATAAAAATCATAAACTTTTAATTAACTAGACTAAATTAACAGATACGACGCATAATGATATCAACTTCCTCAGTAATAATGCTATTATTGTCATTGTTAGAGTTGGTTATTACTTCATTGTCTGCTGTACGCGGTTGAAGAAACATAAATTTACTTTGTTAGTAACAAATTAAATTAAATGTTTACTTAACATTCTTGACAGGATTAAGAAGGGTCTTTTACCTCTGTTTTATTGACTGAGGTGTTATTTACAGTCAAACTTTACGCCGAACATCCCCAAATCTCTTTATCTTATAATCTATTTAAAACATAAAAACGAATCTTTGGATCTACAAAAATTTTGTATGAAATTGATGGGGTACCTTTACTTATCAAGCGTTCACATCTATAATACCACTACAAAAATTCCTAGAGGTGTCGATACATAGTGAGAGTATGTCACTGATTTGAAGATAGTATATTATAGCTTATTTATAAAGATGTCTTGATAAAACAGATGTATTTTGATGAAGTTATTACTGCTACAGTTAGATATTTAAATTTGATTACAAGCCAAATTAGTTTTTTACTTGAAAATGTTGTTTCCGTCAATTGATTTGGTAGTTTAAATAAATTTACTTAATAATTCCTTTACAAATTATAGGTCCCACACGCGCATCAGTCCAATGTTAGGAATGTCGCAAGGCGTAAGATTTTAAATATATACATTGGCAAGTACAATACCAACATTATAATACTGAATCATATATTCTATATCCATTGAATTTAAATCCTAGAAAACGCTCATATTGCGTCATCAACTTTTATTGTGTGAATTATATATACCTACACCGTTCAAAATTATTGCATAAAAAATCATCACAAGGAATAGTCCTTAAGTTAAATTAAGCTTGAACTTCAGTTTCACCACTATAAAAATGTATAGGTAATATACCACATTACCAACCCATATTCGTTTGGCTTTGCCGTTATCGTGTAATAAAGTAGTCTTTTTAAGTGTCCCACCATCGAAATCTTTTAAAAATAGCATAAGCACGTAGATAAATATCCCTCCTGTACTGCCACTTAAAGTGTGAAGCGATCATGCGTGGGCGCAACACACTCAGTTATTCCTAACAAAAAATCATGAGACTCCCCGTTGTTTTAGTGGAAAAAATAATGAAATATGCTTCTTTATAGCTTTGGTAAGTTGAATTTTGAGCCCCGTGTTTTTATCAAGTATACTTTTTGACATTTTTGTTTGTTTAGCTGGTAAAGGAATTTCATCACTTGTAAAAGTAATGTGATATAATATGAAAATCGTTTGATAAATTACAATTGATAAAATTACTAACCGGATACCACTAAAGAGATAATATGCAAAATGGTTTATAAATTTGCAGCAACTAATGTGCTGTATGCTGAATAATATTAAATAATTTTGGCTCATTTGTTTCAAATGAGTCAAAATTATAATCACCATTACCATCAATAGCTTTTAATTGTTTTTCAAAAACATTTCAACTCTTGAAATGTTTTTGAAAAACTTCTATTCTTCTTCTATTCTTGAATTGAATTGAATCTTCTATTTCTCGATCAATTTCACTTGCTCATAAATTCTTTCAAATACATCAGTAAATCACTTCCTAATTTTAAAGTTTCAACTCATCTGAGTAAACACGAACGATTGTGAAGGATCGAAGCTGCGTTGTCATTACACAAGTAACTGGGCGAGCTCTGGATAAGCTACTAAGCTAAGCTACTTGAATGGCATAGAAAAGTACAATCGAAGAATCGATATTCGTTTTAAACGCTTATTTTACTTTAGCGAACTTGTGGTAGTAACTTGCCTGTTCACTGACACACAGCTGAGTTGGTAGCAGCTTTGTAGGTCGTGGGTTTGATCACACCCAGGACAAACATTTGTGTGGATGTTAAATATGCATTATAGGTACGTATTCATAAAAAAAAACTCTCACTAATGTTTCCATAGTACCAATTTTGCTTAATTTTAGGTTTGATGGCTGTTTGGAATGTCCTCAGTATTAAAACCGAGAAAATAAAGTGATAAGAAGCACGAGACAATCCTATTACAGTATAATTTGAAATGTTGACTAGTAAAATTGTGGTTCAGGATAGTTCAGTCTATTCGCACCGTGTCAAGGTAGCTTAGACGAAAATACCATTAGGGTTGCCGAGTCACGTGCAGACGCTTGCATGTCACGGCCAATAAGAGCCACCAATGTTGCGTGCATTTGGCCAAGACATGTGACACACTAATTTTGGAACCCTAAAATAACAATGTTCCGTTGACAGTAAACTTCTATCAGTAACTATTCTAAGCCAATTTAAAATAAAGGCAAACAAATTTTTGTTGTTAAGATTTTTTTGTAATGATACTAGTGTATATAATGCATTCAAATGCGTGTCCATAGACGAGTAGATACTCTCTGTGAACTCATATATCTTGGGTGGTGCGAAAGTAGCGGTAGAGTCTGTGCCTAGTTCCTAAGAAGCAGTACTGCGACCACACCGGTAATCCTACGCCAAGCAGTCTTTAACTCGCGCTGCTGTTTTAAGTGTACAGCAAATTGTAAAAATCACAGACGTTAAATAATCTCAGTGATGGACGCAATGCAATACAACTTGGGTCTTCTTATATCTTGGTTTTGGAGTTGTTTTGCTGGCTTAGAGCTTAAAGCCTCTAAGCTATCCCATCACATAAAAACAATCTAAATTCAATAATACTCCATTCAATAAGACGCGTAAATATTTGATTGTAAGCCATCGATGAAAATCAAATTATCTAGTTATATCGAAATATCAATTTCATTAGTATATTTATTAGTAGCACAATGCACGACAGTTTTATTATCACGGCCGAGATATTTTAACGAAGTGAACTTGCGTCTAAAATAAAAGAACATGTCGGGGCATTTTTTGTTCATTCGATACGCCATTTAAGTCAGAATCGTAAATTTTATTGAACTGTCGCAACAGCGATCGCCGTACGAGATGTCTTGTCTTTGGGGACGAATTTATGCGTAATTCGTATACAAATTGACGTTCTCGGGACGCTCTTTGAAGGGGACTCCATCTTGACGACCTGACGTGTCTTTTGAGTCTTTTTGAATGTTTACGAGATGAGTGTTATATTTACTGTGAATTTTATCACTTTTCTGTTTTTTTTATTTTTAACATCAAACGAAACTTCGTTCGTTATTTGTAAAAAAAACGATTATTGATAACATTATTGATATCTGGACTGGCCTCACAACTAGTTGGCTTTGATCGTGGAATCAATTCTGACGAACTGTTTGTTCTGCGTTTGGGTGTAAATATGTGTTATTTAATTAAAAAAACCGGTATCAGAAGACTTTGTAATGCAAAGTTAGCTAGCTGGCAATAATCCTTCGACCACTGTTGATCTATAAGTATCTAGAAGTATTAAAAAATGCGAATATTTGTTTCAATTGAGATATTGGATAGGTTTTATGGACGACACCTCATTGTAGTCTGATATGTAGGGCTTCGTAAGTCGTAAAACGGTATCACCTTACACAATAGCTGCTATTGTCTTATGAGGAATAACTGTCCTTTCATTTTTCCAGTGAATATAATCTTTGTTTACTTATGTTACCACTTTCCAGTAACCATTAAGTTAAAATACGTTTCCGCTGTCAGCATAAATAAAATTACCGTTTTGCCATTATCTTTAGAACTCATTACACTCATATAGCGATATTTTAATAAATAAGTCATACTTGAGAGTTTTATTTTGTTGCTCTTATATTTGGTAAGGCTTTAGATTTGTTTCTTTTACTTCTTTTCGTGTAACCAACTCTGCCAACCAACTCTTCTTTCTTTCTTTCTTCTTTCTAGTATCTATAGCCGGATTTCTTTGCTCGTTGCCTATATAGGAAACCAATTAATTTAAATAGTGATACCACCGCATTTCACAGTAATCTGAATCAATTGTGAGGTTATGGCCTTTGTACACAAAGCCGTAAAGAAAGTAATCTAAAAAGGTAATAGAATCATACTTTCTAAATTAATAGCAATCACATCAAAGTTATTTTACTACAAGAGAAACCAATAGGTTTTTTAATCTGTGGCGAATTCAATCAATAAGTACAGTAAAGTGTAGTAAACACGGTCGAGGTCCAAGGCGCCCGCGGCGTGAATGCCACAGGTTTTCTCAGCGGCGTCCTGCTGTTCAGTGTTGCCATCTAAACGGCTATTAACCACGTTTTACGCGATGCGCGCCGGGCGTTCCAACATGTTTATTCTTAATTGACTCCTAAATATCGCTGTTTTTGGCCATGAATCGCGGTAATCGGACGTATTTATTTTAAAATGCAGAAGATATCTTAAGTAAGCTATTTGTATCGAATTTAACAGTACGGTTTTAGCTTAATGCTCTAATATAGATTTACTACAAATAAGGATGTTTCTTGTTTTTGTATTTAATAAAAATACCGGCAAAACTTAATAATCCACTAGTTTAAACTAACTACATCGGTCACTAATAAATGGTTGCCAATTGTACCTACTCGTTACTGTTTAATAGCCGCTATAGTTCCACCGCTTAGTTAATGCGGGCAACAATAGGCACAAATATATCTTGAGCATTTCCTTTGTGAGCCCGAGGACGTTTTCCAGCTTATCTGATGTCGTAAGGATCTCCGACTACGTCAGACATCCGTTGTATTCTGTTATCAGCAAACTAAATAAAAAGTCCCTTTACTTTGAAACCTCACTCATACCCCGACCCATGAGCTCGTATTTCGCACGTGACGTTACAATTCTTTTATCCCTGGCACTTTGTTTCCTCATAAATTACTCGAACTTTTGGCTACCGAGTATCGCTTCTGTCACCGTGTATATGTATTTATCTTTACTGAAATTCGTTTTGCATTCCGCCAGCTGTGTTTGCTCATTGTCTCCCCGGTTGAAATTAAAAAGAAGAATTTGTTTTTATTTGCGCTGTCTTTCTCGCCCACGATTTTATGTGACGTCAAGTTTGGAATGAAGTATTCCGGCGTGCAGTTTACGCAACGTCGAGTTGCATAAATTATTTCCTTTTCGTTTAATTATATGGATACGGGTACCTTTTGATTGTATATTTTCTTTTCAGTGTAATCTGCTTAATGCACCAACACCACCGTAATAAATAGTTTAAGCACAATCATTGACAAGTCATTGACTCTTAAACATAATGAAACGTATGAGCTAGCATTCGATACCAGTATCTAATATTCATAGCCACGTTTGATACACCACGTTTTGCACACGTGCTTTGCTATCTAATCATTCTTTTCATTCACTACATCCCTTTCATTATTTGCATTACAAAGTACTCACGGGTTTGATAGTCTGTTTCTCGGTATTGCGTAGTTATTTAACATGCAAAGCTTCTTCCCCAATGACCACTAATGCTAAATTCGAAGTTCCCTTACCCAACACATTATTAACAGAATCTACCCAACGTGACCGAAGTAACAAGTGCCTAATCTACTTAGTGGTCACATCAAGGTTCGATGTCTCATGAAAATTAGATCCTTACTTAGCGGAGTTTGCTCTTTGCTCTTTAAACTCGTGTTAGGATCTCAAGACCTTTGTTTTGCAACTTTAGTGTACGTGGTTTGCATGTAGGTATTTTGAACGTGGTTAGTATGTATTGGATTCAATTTATAATAATAATACAAACTGTAATAATGCTACTTTTAATATCTAAAATAAGTTTCAAAAATGTTACATTACTCCCTGTTTAGAGGTTATAAGAACCTGTAAGTAGTACGATAATTCAAAATATTCTGCTTTTTTATGGGTAAAATCTTCCGTTTATAACAACACTATACAACTTGGGTCTTCTTGTTAACAGGTCAGACCATATAGATTCTTAAGTAGCATAAGTAGCATAGATTCCAAGCAGTAATGTATTCGCTGAGTTTTGCTGGAGGGGTGTGGGTGAAATTACAGGCACATGAAACGTACATGCCCGTCTCAGAGTGACGGGCGCAACGCGAAGCGATTTCGGTATTTAGTTACTTTATTGTATTAAGGGAGGACCGTAGTCGTTTTGCTGCTGTTTATGGGTGGTTGGTCGATAAAGGTTGGCACAGACGTAAACGTAATTAAAAATACTAGCTAAAACATGAAAACTGACTGAAATTTAACGTGTTCAAGTAGTGTTGAGATCTAAAGATGTAAAGATCACTTGAGATCTAAAGATTAATAATTAAGTAACCACTTAACATCATAGGCTAGGCGGTCAGCTCGTGTCGTCACTTTAGTCACATATAAAAAAAAATATTATAGCGCATACTTTCTTCTCTTGTTTTGCATATTGTGTTGCCACCTTCACACAGTGTAAAATTGCAAATACATGACGTACTTAAACGATTTTGTCAACGATTGTTCACATTAGCATATAGCAGTAGATAATTATAATTTTAATCACAACCTAGTACGTTACATAGTATATGTACGATTCGATATGAATGTGGTATGGATCGCTCAGATATGATTAAAATAAATGTTTACATTGCTCTAATCTATTTTGGTTGCTGGTTGATTAATATTCCAATAACAGGATACAGCTAGTAATTAAAAATTCTGTGATAGTTTGTGTATCAATATTTTAGTGGGTGTTTTTAATTTTCACAAAATTAATTTTGTTGAATGTAATAAATAATAAGGCATGTCCTAAAACCTAAAACTCGAAGACTTGACATGTAATAATTTGGTTTTACCCACTCCATGAGTAAAGTATGAGTACTAACATTCCCAGTGTCGCAAGTGGCATGCACAAACATAAAACCAAAAAAAAAGTTTGTTCTCGGGTCTTAAACCTAGAACCCCTCGCTTTCAAGGCAGGTCCATGTCATGTTTGACATGTATGTGTGTAGTATACATAAAACTGAGTATGTAAGGACATAATTTGTTTCCAGAACTGTTTACAGCAATATCTCTTGCACAGCTTCTATATCAAAACTAATATTTATACAGATGGTTGTAGTTTGTTATGTGACTACTATGATACGGTCCAAAGCCTTCGAATGTGTGACGCCTCGCAGTGACCCATATTCGGATTGCGCTATTGAAATTTTCAGCAAACAGTCAAGTTATTGAGAAAGTTCGCGTTGAAAATTTTGCAGCGTATTGGTTCAGGAAGAATACGAGTAGTAGGTTTCTTGCGGTTGCAGGTAACCGTTCCAATTATAAGTCGTTGGTAACTGGCCTTACGCCCATCCCATTTGTTCAGTGTAATATGTATAATGTGTATGTATTTATGAAAAAGTACCATTTAAGTTAGTTTATGCTTAGTTTGGGGCTAGATGGTGCTGTATTAGTTCCATGAATATATATTAATACACATGTGAAATTACAGTCAGTTCTAGTATTAAGTTGAACCACATGAATAAAATAGACCCATTCTGTACAGATTCTAGAGCACTACCTTGTTTCTGAGGACAACACGAAACAAAGGATAACAAGCTCTAATTCCAGTGCACAGACATCCTATGTCTCTTCAGGCCGAGATAACGGTCGCAGTTCACTCACCCTAATAGCGATGCTTGCTGTAAATGAGAATCAATAGTTGCTCTGTACGTCTCTTTTATACTATGGCATATCTTATAAATGCGAAAGTTTGGATGGATAGATGTTTGTTACTCAATCACGCCAGAACAGCTGAACGTATCTGGATGAAATTTGGCACAGAAATCTATAATCTGGAATAGCATATTGGCTTCTTTTTATCCCGGAATATTGTGAAGGATGGCCAATCGCGGGCCAAATATAGCTCCATGGCCAATCGCGGGCCGCAGATATTTAGCAAGACTAGCTCCGCGGTGACCAAGTCAACTGAAGACTATGGGATAAAGCTGAATTTCCTTTTTTGGTATTAAACGTAGCCTATGTGTTATTTATGAGCTAATTTAATAAGAAATGTCATCTTATCCAAATCAGTTCAGCGTTTGAGGCGTGAACATAGACAAACTTTAATATTTATAATATTAGTATAATATACCGACAAAGTGCGATTCTCAGTCACACATAGTAAACTCTATTTACTATCAATCGTATATTATTTGTTAAAATATAACATCCGTTATATTTTTAACAATCTTTAGAGTCCACTTATGACATGGGTGGTGAAAAGGAGCATCCAAATGTAGCAATAGAATTTGTTCCTCCGGAGAAATGCTACCACCACTACCCGTTCTGGACCCTTTTGTTATCAGAGCACAGAGTGCCACTCTTTCTTTTCGAAACCAGGGACTATGTTAGCGAATAAAATGACTCCGTTTCTTGGGCACTGGAACCAATCTGCAACCACTGCTACTACAATACAAATTGCCCTGGCCAAAAATCGAGCCCACCAAGCATACTATCTACAAAGCCGTCAAATATCTATAGACAAGGCCTTCTACTATATACAAATATCTGTATCGAGCTTCAATAAAAACATACTTGCGGCACTATTGAGTTCCAATTATTTCCGCAGAACCTTAATAATGTGAACCATCAATCGTGAGTTTGAACACATGTGGGACGTAATCAGTATGTACGAACTGGCGCTACTTAGGAAGTCGTTACTCTATATGGGTGTGCTTAGCTTGCTGTTAGCCATATTTTGAAGCTATTCTAATTGTATCTAAATTTGTGTCTCTATTAACTGTGATTTTTGAGTAACGTTAGCATCTTTAGAATGTATTTTTAAGTCGTATAGGTTTTTTTTATGCGCCTAAGTGTCGGAATGTGCCGGAGGCCCATCTGAGTTTAACTTAATCTACGTTCTGTATACGATCGACTCACTCACTAATCATTTTGGATTATACGTACCTACTCATTGACTGATTGAGATTTAACCGCGTCTCTTCTTAAAACATTGAAAATACTGAATTGACGGTAAAATATAGGACAAACCCATTACAAAAACAATAAAGCTTTTTGCATGATAAAATTTACACAAAAATACTGTTCACTGTCATACTGCAGCTTATGATAAGGATCATATTATTCGGTTTGCCAAAGTACATTCATAGATTTGGCACTTCTTCAAAAATAGTTGACCTCATTCGTTTAAGTGCTTTTGGTGACAGAGAGATAGCTAATACTGGAGGCAATAAATCAGCTTTTAAACATATCATTTGTTACACCGGTAAACGTTCTTACGACAAAATAGAATATTAGAAGACAAATTGGAAAAAAAAGCGTAGCAAAAGCTGTCACATTAATATCAATTAAATGCAACTGCCGTGCGTAAAATGGTTTAACTTATAAATTAACAATAAAATGTTCTCTTTGTTGCAGGTAATTCGTCAACAGGAAATTTGACTTCCTCCGATTGTGCCGAAACCGCATGAGAATTTTGAATGGATGTCGAAATACATTATTCTCGGTGACATAAATTTGTCTCAAATGTGTTACTTTCATAATAGGGCCTTAACATGAAAGCGTATCGCAAACATTCGGGGACATCCGATCTATTCTTTTGATATACGGAAATCGACGGAATTGAAATTGGCTGCGTTCCGTGACAATGTAGCTTGGAAACCTACAAAATAAAAATGTGCCTATTCAATGTTTGGCAAGCGTTTTCTAGGATCGTTTCAATAAAAGTTATTGTATTGAAAACTGACAATGGGTGGCACAGGAAGTGATGCGAGCGGGTATTGAAGCAAGTGGACTGTTTATAATTTGTTCATTGTGAGCGTGTAATGGAACGCCCGCGCCCGCTGCATTGTGGACGCGACCAATGTCCCCCATCCTAAATTGGCTTTTTTACATAACACTGCCAAAATAAATGATAGGCGATACAATGCGGTGAAACAGTAAAACGCAGAACAAAAATGTTCTGCAAATACAAAATTAATGCTCCGATCGACGCAATTCTCAGAAGTCGACGCATGTATAAGTTACAATAACAAAAATATACTAAGCAATTTCTCAGAAATATCTTTATCTGCCAGTAGTCAGATTACAATGGCTACCGCCACAACGCACGATAACTAATCGCATTACGCCTGTTAATAATTAATTCACCGATATTTCATACGACGTGATTGACTCTATCTAAGCCTCTCATCTTTATCTGATACCTGAGTTCCAGAGTGAAACCATTCCACACAGACCTTTCACCTTACAAGTCACTTTAAGTTCTGCCTTCAAACTCAACTGATTGGAGAGGTCGTTACCAGATGGTGATGTTTTAGTGTCGGCTCGCGACTTCAGACCTCCTAGTGGGTCAATCGTTAACTGTTTATGTGATTTTTATTGCCTTTTGTGAACTGTATTAAAATACCCCATTATAATTCAAAACACGTCTTATTGATCTTTTACGAGCTTTTAGCTTGTTGCTAAATTATTTAGTGTGTGAAGTTAACATTCATTGCGTGCGTGTATCTTCCCAATTAAATCTATTAAATCAAAGGTAACAGTTTATAAACTTCTATAACATGAGCTTTAATATAGATTTGATGTGAATGACTTTTATTATTATATTTTCACCAACGATTACGAAATCAGTTATTAAGGATAAAACCCTAACCGGCCCTGTATTTTGTGTCGTTTCATAATTACTACCTCACTCTTGTAATCAAACGTTTTGCTTATGCGTTCAGCGTATTCGGTACGTTTTTAATCATAATCTTCCCTCATTCATTAGATCTTGTATTCCGTCTAAAAACTTGTACTTACGTCAACCGGTCCAGCGAGTCCCCCCAATTCGGGTTTCGTTTCAATTCTTTCGAAATTACTGCCTCGCCTGAGGGTAATTGGGAAATGCAAGACAGCAGAATGTGCTATTAAAATGTCATTTACGGGCCACTTATGATTCTTTGACTGGATATGAATGTTGTCTTTAGCTTTGACCAAACGAAGCAAGTTCTTGATTGTTGACTTTCCGTGAGTGAACATTGCTTTGAAATGGTCATTTGATATTCCTAAATTGTTTTGTTTACAACAATCTGTTTGACTTATATTTTCAAAATTAAAAGAATGATTGGAAGAATTTAGATATAAAAAGATTAGCAAGATAAAGATTGTTACAGTAATGTAATTAAAGAAAATTATTCCTGTATAGCCTTAACTTGTACTAGTACTTGGTTTGTGTACAATAGCTGAAGCTTTATTAAGTAACGATACTTTGTATAATATTACAAAGTATTACAGACCAAAGTTGGTTCCCCGAAATTTGCGAGGCATATCTTTACAAATATTTCTTGAGATTTTATTACCATTAATTAGGATATAATAATTGGTCGGCTTGCAATTTGGTATTCAATTTCCCAACCAATTTCAAACATAAAACACAACTGGAAGTCGGCGAAGTACTTTATAAAATTGAATTGGATCGTGAAGTAGAAACAAATCAATTTGACCCAGATACGAATAATTCAAAGTTTCAATAGCTTTTATACTCGACGTTTCTTAAACGGAAGTTACGTCATCAGGTTAGGTAATTATTTTGCTGCTACTTATTTATCGATAACGTGGAAAATTAAAAACAAATATATGTATTTTTAACCGAATTTAAAAAAGGAAGAGCTCCTTAATACAGCTGCAGCTGTTTGTTACACGATGTCGTCATCTAATGTAGACCGATTTGGATGTTTTTTTTTAATTGATAGATTGTAGGATCCCATAGTTGTAGATCTTTAGATATTTCAGGGATTAACTTTACATTTAACGACCCAAAAAGAGTAGTATCTGTATTTCTGAAATAGCAGTTTAAGTAGTAAATCATACTTGATATAGTGCTATAGGCTGATAATAATGATGATGGTGTAAAATATTTCCAAGGAATTTACGGAACAGTCAAAGTCAAAAAGTTTATTTCCGTTAAATTCTTTAAAAAATACTTGGAAATGTCAAACTTCTAGATTCTAAGAGAGCAAATTCTAAGCTTACATATATTCCACATTGAAAATTTGGTCTGACCCGAGACTTTTCACACCATTTTAAAGCAAATAAATCTCGGAATATTGAGCTTGGATATTTCCACCATAAGCTTCGATACTATGACGTCACAGTCGACCATTTGTCAGGCTGATCCGATGCTGCATTGAACCCGACTTATAAGATAGCCTTACCATATCACTGAATATCTCGGATACGGCTTCCAGCGAGCAAAGGATTTATTAGTTTGTAATATCAAATATCAGAAGGTTACTCGTAACGTGGTGAACCAAAATGTAAACCCTATATCGACTTAAATTTTTTTATCACCTATTTTATCTCTAAGCACGAACTTAGAGGTAAAATTTTTCATCAAATTTCTATTTCACCACTTCGAAGGTGAAATATAAAAATAATCATCCAACTCGATTTAACAAACATACATAAAAACATACAGCGGAAATGAGGAAATTCTCCTTTTTTAGTATGAAGTCAAAAATTTATTTTTCCTCGTCGTTTAGAATATTGTCATCTGTACCCAATTACTCCCAAAGTCGCAGGCTTCATTGACACACACAATGAAATATAGCGGCTATTCAAGAATCAAGAACAAACTTATGAATAACTTACTTAGCTATGGAGCCGACTAAAAACTAAAATAGGCATTATGAAACTACTGTGGAATTTAGACAAATATATCCCTTTATAACAAGCATTTGTATGATAAGCCTTGAGCCATACACATGATTAAAGTGCTGACACAGGCAGTTAATCGCCATCAACTAAGCTCTGTGCTTTATTAACGAGTCTTAATTGGTAGGTCAACGGATCAATTAGTAATCAGGTTATAGGTTAATCTTCTGCTCAGCATACAAGGCCAAACTCTCACATCAGATACTAAGTACACGCTAACCTTAACTCTCTATTGGTTTCAACAAAGTTTCAATTTGATTGGCGGGGTGCGATCCTACGTATTTTTTTTCTGTCACCGTTAAGATCTACTATATGGATTGAATATTAAGTACAAACAAATATAGAATACTAGCTGTGTCCCTTGGTTTCTACAGCGTTTAACTTTAAGAAATTCATCGTAATACTAGATAGCCCATAGCCTTCCTCATGAATTGGCTGTCATACACAAAATAATTTTTCAATTCCGACCGGTAGTTCTAGAGATTAGGGCGTTCAAACAAACAAACTCTTTAGCTTTATTATATTATAAGTATAGATAAACTGTGCTGTCACAAATCTCAATTAAAATGGAAAATAATAAAATTAAAAATAATACATTACACAAAATCAAAGTACAAAGTCGCAAAAAAGACATGAAATAGAAAATTCATTTTTAGGAAGATTTTTGACAAAATAATTTTAGGAAAACCATTTTTTTACACCACTATTCATATTGGATTGGATGTGTAATAATTGAGGACGTGGTTGAATAATTGTTCAAGTTATGCAACCAAGATTTATAATTCCAAGATTCATATTATCTGTTATTCAAAGCTATCTTATAGCTCTTGGTAAACTCTAGTCTGGGTAAGTAAAAGATCCAGAGAATTAAGCTGATAAGGTTTTGCTCCTCAGATAAGGCAAAAGAAATATTTTCTACGTAACGCTGTGTACACAAGAACAATTACAGAAAGCGTTTATGCAGGCGCTATTGTTTTTGCTGAATAAAGTTGCGTTTATGCCTTAAGTGGTAGTCTGACTTAGTAAACAGATAACCTTTTTCTTCATATCTTAGCCGTGAAGAAATTCTCCCGATTTTGTTGTACAAAATGTGTGTTTAGATTAATTTGAATTCACCATTGTTTGTAAGTGAACTTTATTCTTTATGAGTATCATTGTAGTTTAGTTTTGAATCAGATTTTGTACAATGAATGAAATAGAACTTTAGAATTAATTATTTGAAGGGGTTCACGACTTTGTCCTTCAATTGTTCGAGTAACATCCTTTTGTCTATCTTTGATTCTTATATGAAACTTTAGATAGGAATCACAATAATTATTTAGCATATCACAATTTAGGTAGAAACTTATTCTTGATAAAACTTCGTATATTCATGGTGAAGGATTTACATTAACGTTTTATTTTACTACTGCTGAAAAACTCCACACAAAGTGCTTTTAAGTAATAAGTATTCTCGAATTTTTCAATACTTTGGGGAACTTTTATTTTTCTATATAAACTTATTCGAATTATGACAAATATTTTAAAAATACTAAATTGATCCAACATTTCCCAAGTAATGCGTTTAGATGTACCATAGCAACCACAGTTTTTAAACTGTTTTTATTACTGACGATGCATAGTTTCGGAGTTAAGCAAACTTTGAATAATCTTGTAAAGCATTTCGTAAGGATAACAGGTAGTATGCTAAGCAACCTATGATGCAACTTACTTGCCATTAAGCTTCATGTGGTTTGGTACGTCTAAAGTGTAATCCGGAATTCAAGACTAAATTAAGATTTGTTAGTTTGGAATCTGAAAGCTCTTATTGCGATATACAACGTTACTCTATTAAATTAAGTATCTAGAAATAATGGTAATCAAATGCAAACATTTTGATAAGTCATAAGGTAGCAAAGCTTTCCATTCCATTTTCCACTTCCAAAGTAATGAAATGCGTTCTTTCTAAAAAATTAGAGGATTTTTTTTAGGATAATTGTATAACAAACGTGAGCAATTTAACTAAATAAGCAATTTTAATGATAATTGGTTTGAATCTTATATTATAATATATATTTTAAGGACAAATAAAACGTATAAAAAGAAAACTTAACAAAGTAATTGGTGGTGCTTTCGTTTTACTCAGATTTTAAACTATTATTTTAAACTTGAAATTAATTAATGAGTTCTACAAATATGTTGTAAAATATACTCCATCAACTGACTGCGAGCTGTTCTCAACAATATAGTTGAGTAAAGCTAAGGGTGAAAAGATTGTGTCCCTTAAACAGCCACCGTGTTCACCTTTTCCACGATTGTTATTAGATACTCTTATTTTGTATTATTATATACCGATTTCTATTAGTTCATCGTGAATTCACTACTTTACTCACAGATCTCATCTCCAACACAATTTATTCTCATCAAGCACTCAATGGACTTTTTTATCAGTACGTTATCGAGTATTTTAATTACAAAGTACATAAATAAGCTATTACCTACACAAATGCGACGGACGCTGGCGTGACCACGCGACAAAGAATCGGTGCTTCGGTACTCAGTCGCTTTTCTTTGAGTAAATTGGAAACCGATCGAACCGTGAAGATTTTGTCTAACAAAAAAGTGTAACCTTTTCTTTAGTTTGCGTAACAGTGGGCACAATCGACAGGTTCAGGTTTTGAAAGTAACATTTTGATGTCATAGACTGGCTAAATGGACTGGTAGTAGCTCAGTAGGTAGTAGCTTTGCCTTCTGCGCCAATGGTTCTATTCCCTTATAGGCATTTGTGTGAGTTTGCGCGAAAATAGATGATCTTTCTGTGTATGGGTGATAATATATATTATTTTATTTTATAGCGGTTTGTTTAACCACTACCTCAGCCAATGGTAAGTGATGGTGCTGTCGAAGTTGAAGCACGCTTGTCTAGAAAAAATATGTTCATGCTTTTTTGGAAACCTCCAGGATTAAGCTTAAGATGATATTAATTATCCTGAAAAACAGACGCTGTGCCGGTAAGGCGTTCCATTCCTTGTATTGTATGAACTCTATCAGTTATCTCGTTCATATTGCACAATATATGCATATTTTGGTCCTAGATAGACGTTTCCTAATATGTTATTATTCTAGCACGATGCATTATCTAACGGTTTACTCGTGTACGTATTTACCGATAACTCCAGTTTTACCACTACTGTAACTAGACCTAACTGTAAATAGAAAAGCAAACAAACATTAAGTACTTGTTGAGTTACAATTCGCCAATAGCAATAATAGTTTACTGCCTGTTAAAACAGTTAACAACCTAAAGGTAAATACACCCGCAATCCTCTGTCTATTTATAATTATAACATTTTTTTAAAGACAGTTTTTGGATAAAGAGATGCTACCTAGCCCCAAACTTTTGTAAATGCTTTCAAATAATTCATAATAACACGCAGACACAGAACAAACATCTATGCTTGGCCTTGGTGGGAATCGAACGCACAACGTACAGTGTAGAAGGCAAAGATACTACTAACTGGGCTATAAGGCCAGTCAATCGTACTAATAATATTATTAAAGTAGCTCTTACCCTGGGTGTTAATTGCTACTACTTTTTCTAGAGATAAGCACTAGATATAAGCTACTTTTTATCCCGAAATAGTGAAGTCAATTTTTTCCATCCAGTCATTTTGATTTTCTAACCGCGAGTAACACCGCAGGGTCGCAGCTAGTCCCCCCCGTGGGTTCCCGCCTTGTCGGGGCGGGGGGGCTTAGTAACCGTGGCCTGGTCACCCACGGTGAAGCTAAGAGGAACCCGGGAGGGCCGCTCCTTTAGGCTTTGCCTCCAAGCCAACTAGGAGCGGCATTGTAGGTGGCGGTGCCTTATGGGGGGCACCGCAACTGAGGCGGGCTGCGGTGTCGAATGGGAGGCATCGCAGCTGAGGGATAGGGGCCGCGGTGGGAGAGGAGTGCCGGTATAACGGTGCGCCGCTCTCCCTACCTTCCGCGGCCACGACGGGGTCGCCACCGTTCGATGGCGGACGCGGTGGGGCCGCAGGGGAAGAGGAGTGTCGGTATTGCGAGGCGCCGCTCTCCCTATCCTCTGCGGCCGTAGTGGCAGGCGACGGGGCCACACATCTGACCCGTCGCATGCGGACCTAGGGCGTCTAGACACGGGGTCATCTGACGCCCTTTCGCTGACCTGGTCCCCGAGGTGGTTGCGACACGCCATATGTCCTGGCGTGTCGCAAACAGAGGAGTGGCACCCGATGCCAACACAGGGGGGTCCGGAAACGGACAGCCGCGGCGGGTTCGCGGATGTGTGTTTTAACGTTCCCGTGTTCCCGCCACTAAGCGGCAGAGGAGGACATCGTGGGGTTTTAGTGGGTCTAGTCCCACATAACCACTCTGTCTCCCCGTGGCAGGGCGGTATGCGAGTGCATTTCCCCACGAAAAAAAAAAAAAAAAAAAAAAAGGTCGCAGCTAGTACTTTAAAAAAAGAATATCTTTCATACAATACTGATGATGTATGAAATTTTCAGCTGAAGTAGACAGACAGATGGAAATGGTTAATATCCAGTTGCCAGCTGCGACCGACAAATACAACCGAGAAAAATCTAACACGAGAGACATAAATCTCACACAACACACATTACTTGCATGGCCCCAGGATGAATACTATGAATTTCCTTACCATCCCCTTGTGATTAGCTCTCCCATAAAGCTAAGCTACAAAGCGAGCTGTTGAGATTTATCGCGGAGGGCGAGTGGTAACATCACCGTAAATATCCGCCTCAACTTCCTCTGTTCCTTTCTATTGATTTACGGGTATACCGAGCTTTTAAAAGCTTACTTTTTACAAAGCAACTTCGGCCAGTTGTTTCCAACTGTCTGCAGCATCTGGCCTTCCTTACTGTTCTTACTACGCCTCGAACTTTGTCATATTAAACTTCGCCTCTGAAATTATTTTAAGCAGTTTCAATGGGTAAATAAAGTCCAGTGCGAGTTTGCAAATACGTTTGTAAATATAAACGTGCCTGTTTCTTTATTACGAAGTGATACTAAAGGGACAGAATAAACTGGGTAAGCGCTATTTTTTCTTACACAATAAAGGCTCCGTTGTTGGAATTTGTATTGCTTATTGTGTGCTAAGATATCCGTTTTATTAGCTAATATTTTGAGATAATTTCAAACAGTTACTTTCAACGGTTAAGAGATTTTGCCCATTAGGTATTAAAGACAGTCGTTGACGCTTCTTTTTATCTTTCAGGTAGATAACCCCAATTTTGGAGCTATCTAAAGCCAGCTAAAGCCTTATTTTTTTAATAAACAAAATTTTTTATATTCTGTCGTACCTTCTTATTTCAAAGACAATCCAGTTAAAACATTTATGGTGATATATTCGTAAATAATAGTGGAAATAATACTTTTTAACCGACCACATAAAATGAGAAGGTTATCCAATCAGCTGTATGTTTGTTTTCCAATATCTTCCCCAATCGTAGACCGATTTGAATGATACATTTTTAATTGACAGCGAGTGAGTACCTTTAAGGTCCGATAGAAATTTTATGGCAAAAATGTATTTCTAAGGGCAAAGTAAGGGATGAAAGCAAGCTTTCAAGTCTGTTTATTCGATTTTTAAATCAGTTCAAACAGAGTATTGTAATTTATTCCATTAATCCATTAGCTCCAATTTCTATATTAGATGGAGATTCTACTGGTAAGTAAAAAAACCACCCATCCCTCATGACATATGCTGTTAACGTTCGTGGGTGATGGTACTAAGTACCATATACAATGCTAAAATAAATTAACCTCCGAAGATTGAAGAACAAACACAGACACGGACAGATGAATAGTAAACATTCGTCGTACTTTATTTTATCAACGAATGGGTTCTCATTCGGCCACGGCATACATAAATCCTTATTAATCCTCATTTGGGAGTCGATTCAATAAGCAATAATGAAATGCGTGGAGCTATAATTCTCGAGGCGATCTCTTATAATCTACCTTTACTTACTTTCTAAGCGAATGAGGTGATAGAACTATACCGCGTGTTCGCTTGCTTTCGTCAATAATTGCTGTATCATATCAATACAAACACTAACCCAGGTACTAAATTTCTAATCTCCCTTCAGTTTTTATATATCTGTCTGACTTATAGCATAACTGTCTATCATTTCAAATTCCCGGAATTGTTAATTGATATTTATAATAATAAAGTAAGGATATAACGGATTTATAAGTCATAATTATTATTACAATATAATTAAATAATATTTAGTACAAGTCAAACTAAAATTAATTACCTATTTAATAACAAATGTAAAGTTCAAATACGTACCTTTCCTTAGTCTTTGAAAAATGCCTTATGGAAAAGGAGAGGTATTCGTCCAAATTCGCGGAATAACGTTCGATCGTTTTCATTCGCTGAGCGAGATCGTGGCATTTATAATAAATCAAATGCTCCGTGGCTTGTCATCGGTGCTGCAATATCAAAGCTCGTTGGTAGATAATCCGACTATTTAAAACGTTTAATGGTTGACAGGACTTTAGTGAGAACTTGCGCCCACACAATTCCGCCGGCTGTTTGAGGGCGGGCATTTTGTATTACGGTTACTTGTGCTATCTTCATGTCAGTTTATTTAGCTTAACACTAACTTAATTGGCTATAAATTAAGCTGGAACTTCGCTAGTTAGGTTTAAATATATCGAGCTGTTGAATTTGCGTATTGTAACTATTATTTATGTAAGTACGGTGAGCTTGTACATAATAAATATGAATACTGTTTTGTATCTGGCTTTCAATGCATACAATTATTATAATCGTTTCAAATTCAAACGGTTTTAGCACAGCAGAACCTGTATTATAAGATAAATAGTAAACGCAAACGACTTGAATTTTGAACCATGATCGTAATATTCAGTGGTGAATTTGCCTTTATATCTCAGTGGAGCTATTTCTTAGAATAAACCCCCAGTGACAGCTTTATAACAGCCTACAAATCGAAACATGGTTGACGACGTGTTTTGCAATGTTTAGTTCCTTAGAATCAAAATGACAAGGGGCTATTATTTTCATGAGTAGGTCTATAATAATATTAGATATATAAACTTTTCTCGGTTCAGTATCGATACACAAATGTATCAGCATTCTGTATGAACGTAGAAGATTTACTTCGGACGGTTTATAAGAAGATACAAGTTATCCATCTTAATGTGGTTATATATTTAGCTTTTTATTATTTTAAAATTAAGATTATCAGAAACCGACATGAATAGGTAGCCTACCATGTTGTAGAAATTCAAATCTAGCGGACTAAAATTTCACCTGTTAAACTTTTCTAATCACTCTGACTCGGCTATGCTCATTAGAACATGCCTTCTAAACCACGAAATAGCTCATTTGTAGTAATTGTCACCCATCCATATTTGATGGCAATGAACGTTGCTTAAACTGATCGATCGAACAGAGAAGCTACGCAGTTGGCCATTTAGTATGAGCCTACGTAGGACTTAAAAATTCAGGGCACGCAATATACATATGTGTGTGTGTAATATAGTAGTGTGTGTCCCCTTGTTTTCAATTGCGTACCCACTCGTTTCTCACGCATTTGTCCCAACCCACTGGTTTGTACTAGGCAGGTGGAGTCACAATAACTAGAGTACCTAAGTCTATGTAGAGTCTAACAAAGCTAGGGTGGGTTAAGCATAGTTTTATGATATGGACTACATCAGAAACTGTAGTGATTTCAATTCGATTTAGACATTAATTTATTTAGACATTATTGAATTTGAATTTTCTACCAGTGTTATTAATATTTTTAAGTCTTAATAACACTTGGGATTATCACGCGTACATAATGCAGATTGCATCTTAATCCCCGTAGAAATTCTAAGTAAGCCATTTAAATTTCAAATGGAGGCACTGTTAATAGATCTACATAGCTCCCACACCTAGGAGGGATTACCTCAGTTTACGAGCTCCTGTTTACTCTTAGGAGGAGAGGTATCTTTACGGTGTTTGTGTCCCACTCTTATAATTCTTTCAGCCTGTTTGGTTTGGATTAAACCCATGTCTTTGCTTTTAGCGCTACTGTTTACACGACTGCCTATATAAATATTTGTTGGAGAATGCGCCCATTTACTTGCCCGGTTATGAACCCTTTAATTATTGCTCTTCTTATTTTATGCTTTTGAAATATGGCCTTTGATAAGTTTAAGCATCGCCGCTCCGGTCATAAACGCAATCGTAAAAAAACTCGTGCGCTCCAGATTAGGTACAAAAATAAAAGTGTAGCTTTAATCTCATTAGACGATATTACATTTGATACGGGTCGGATTCCTGTTCTCATCAGCGATTTCGATCAATACGGTCTTGGATTGTGGGATCTGGGTATAAGTGTTTCGTGCAACTGTACATTCGGATACTAATGATATCCCCATTGTTCACGATTCTGATCGATTGGTACGCTCGTGAGCAAAATACTTTGTCCGCATCAGATATTGATATTGGACTGACGTATCATGCTCATCGTTGCCGTGCGGTAGTTTTTGTTCTTCTGTACCGTCAGAACGTGTCAGCTCTTGAACATAATACTATGATATACGCTTAGTACGAGCAAACTGTAGTAATACCAGACCATCGACTACCCATAAAGAGAAATAAACTGATCGTATCATACTAACCGTAATATATAAAGGAAGCGTCACAACTTAAATCAGATACATGGCAAACATAACCATTTCTAAGACGCCTTTACGCCTCCGCTGTACTCTTAAGTTGCAAGTACGACTGGTTGCCTGGTTGCGGATAATTTTCGCATTGCGGCAATCGGATTCGGTGTAGATATCGGTTCGTAACGGTCCTTGCATCGAGGTTGCATTCTACGCGATTCCACGCCGACTTGCATCTTGATTGTCCTCGCTTTATCTTAAATGAGACCTTCAAATGCAGCGTGTTCGTATCTCTGCGAATCTATTGCTTAGACTCCTCAATCCCTTAATCAAATTACAAGCTGCGGTCATAAATCATCGTGCCTTTTTTGATGAATAAATGAAGTCTCAATATTTTGTCCAATATCTCGTAATGTAATGACGACACAATTAGTTATGAAGCATCTGAGTAACCAGCGGTCAAACAATCAAAGACGTGATTGATTATTCCAATCAAATCATGGTTCGTTACAACCGCAACCATGCGCACATCTGTCACATGCTTCACAGAACTCGTGACTCTCACAAAAACTGACAGGCCCCGAATGAAAAGGACGCACATTTTATAACTACGGTCGAGGGAAAGGGACAAAACTGAATTATTATCCCAGCGAATACACAAATGTCCTTTGACTTGAATGAATTCCAAAGAATTTGGTATATTTGGATGCGTTAATCCGAATTCATGAGCTGTCATAACTGATATTCCCCTAGGAAAGATGTTTGATTTGGCTGATTCAATTGAAACGACGTGATGAACAAAGTTATTTTAGTTGCTAAGATGGCGTGCGTGGATCCTTCGATATGATAAGAATCTCTTCATTTGATTTCAAAACCAAGAAAATCTTAATGTGTTCCCTGAAACTAAATATTAAGTAAAAGTGACTTGTAATCCTTTAAAAGTTATATCAATCGAATTGGGTAAGAGTCGTGAGTAAGCTTAAAAAGTAGGTACCTACACTAAGCTTCGATATAGAGGGTAAACATTTTGAATGTGAAATATTAACATTTTACCTAATTGTTTACATAGATCTGACGATAATGTTCTGTGGAAACCATATAAAGCGATGAACAAATAAATTGGAAATTTTACGACACCAACGAAATATTGTTTTTGGACACGACTAATTCTAAACAGTTTTAACAGTCCTATAAAAAGTGGCCGTTTTATTTTACATAAAGAATTTTAATTTATCGTCGTTGTTTCGTTTTTGACAGAAAACGATGTCCCCATAAAAATCAGTCTTCGATTTTTTATTATATCGAAGTAAGCAACAAATCTTTCCGTTTATAATTGAACCACTTCATTAGATTTTCATGAGCAATCGGTAAATAAATCAAATTTATCGCTACTCAGCTTTGAATATTAATAATATTTTAGGAGATAATCGCTTCAAAACAGTACGTAGGTACCTATCCGTACTATCGGTATACGGGGAAATATTGTAATGTGCATTCGCGGCCACTTAGAGAGCGGAGCCAGTTTTCTCTCTGGAAATGTATGCTATTGTCTCCGCTGAGATATAAAATACCGATATGACCCTGCGACGTCTTCGTTGCAAGAAATATTCAAGGGATACGGCCCACACTTTTAATAGCGGTTACATCATTTCCACACAATGAGAGCGCCTTCCACACCCATTCTCTGTCCGTATGATTTGAAATTATAGCACCGTTTTATTTGCTCTCGGCGCATTTATATGCGGTCGCCGTGCGGCACAATGTGCCACAATATTATATGTAGAGGCACCTACATACCGCGCGACACCGGCCGCCGAGCGACGTCGCAGATGTGTCGCAACGCGCGGTCGCGCCGCCTCGTGTGGGAGGCAGAATGAAGCCGTAATTTAATCCTTGATTGTGTTTCATTTAATTTATTCGCTGCATGATCAAATTTGGAACGTGTTGTGACCATTTATACCATTGTTAGGCGATGTTACCGTGATTTTATTCAGCTTTCTACATTGAAAGTTACGAACCGAAGCAGCTGACACTGTTGCTTCCCTCCGAGCTGTGAGCTTGACAATCATCACAATTACAGAGCGCAAGTAAATACACACAAGGTACCCATTGTCCTCGTAGTATAATACAAAGATTTCAATGCAAGTCTGTGTATTAGCATACGTAATAGCAGACTTTAATTGCGCTAATCTTCTGGTATTAAAAACTCAATTGTTTTATAAGCCGTCCGTAAATTTATGACTTCGTAGATATCAATCAAGCTATTATACTCGTAATACAAATTTTCCTTTTAGTACCCATTGAAGCAGATTTTAACCAGCTTGGTATAATTTATAAATAGTTTAAGGAATATAGGGATCGTATCATCATAATTATAGTCGGTCCGTCAGAAAAGGAATGGATATAAAAACTTAATGATGCTATTATACAACATCAATATAGTAAATTGGCAGGATGCGCTCATAATAAGTAAATGGGTCAACACTTTGTTCAACCTATGTAAAATTTTATGGACTATTACTACCATAAATAGGTATAAAATGCAAAACATTTATGTTATCGTGCTTAATCCGTATGTGGGTGAGAATTATTGTAGTTTGAACTTGGTCGTTGCGATCTACAGCTCTTATTAAAAATTATAGTCGCAAAATCTCATATGATATACGAGGATAGCAAATGTATGAATTCTTTGAAACAAACAAACAGAACTCCGTATCTCATAAAACATTTTCCCGATGGCGAGCTATTTTATCCCACTTTTTGTTCCACAACAAGTTAGAGATAAAATTGTTGTCAGTTGGATGGGAGTAAAAAACAAAGATGGAATGGACTTAATGAAAATTAAAATAATGTTTACCCCTAAAGGTTGTCCGTTTCAACTGACCAGCAAACGAGCTATATACGTGTCCATATTTCATGAAAAATTCATATCGTGGTCGGGACCTAATGATGTTGATGCCATGTTTTATTGCCAACGGGGACATATTTTTCATTAATCGTTTATTATGATACTACACCATCAAGATACCAACTATTAAAAGCTTATAGACGGGTAAGCTCGCTTATAAATTCATATTGTATCCCATATGAGTCGGAATGCGGCTTTTTGTTTTTAATCAAGCGTTCCACTCTAGCTTCCCATATTGGAATCCTGCTCCGAAATTCCGTTCAATTTAGAGTTCATTTATTTGCGTCCTTCAATATTGAATAACCTAGTTTTCACTAAGACCCAGGAATGGAACTGAAATTGAATTTTCTACCAGTAAAAACCGGACCGGTAATAGAGTTTACCTACTGCAGATCAAATAAAATAACAACTAACGTACGGTAGAGACAGCGTACACATTTACGGAGCTCACTAGAGTTGAGCACGGAGACAGTATTGGATCACTTTTATTCCTTTTGGAGTTCGTAATCTCGTATTCTACTGAATTAGATTCCGTTCAAAGTAACATTGTTAATTTATAACCCACCATCTTGTATGCCCACTTCAAATAAAGTCCGTACGAAAAAATATCAGAAATGGTGCGTTGAAAACGTTATTTGCGGATGATAAATGGTCTTTCGCCTGAACCGATATTAAACATATAAAAAGATTTGGACATAAAATACACCATGTTTCCCTCTATTTCATGTTCCGCTACTCGACTCGCAGTGTCTACCCTGCCGAGAAAATTTCATTTTTTCTTCGCCATTTGGCGCGCTGACTTAGATTGTATTTTATCTTTATGCGAAATCATAATTCATTCTGTTTTTGCTTCATTCTCTTACGGCTACTAAGTGTTCAATGTTTTCGCTCTATCCGTGTTACATGCAAATGTCGCACTCACTATTGTTTATAGTCGCAGATAAGATGGCAATTTGTGATAGACTTTAATTGATGCTCGAAACTGGATGCGCGTGGGCGGTATATGGTGCTAATTTAAATTCGAAAGTAACTTATTCCACGGTTTTATTGCGCAATTTATCAGGCAATTGATATATTAAGCGGAAACAAGTTGTTTACATATCATATTTTGTAACACCGTGGCTTTGGTACGGTTTGACCCCCAAGAGCGTGGCCCGCTACTCACAAAACAAAATGATAAATGGTAGATCGTCGGTAGTTACGCGTTACATGAATGCTGATGGATTGATTGTAAACGGCCGTGTGTGCCCATCGATCGATTAGTTCCTGCCCCGGCGCAGCCTGAGGCCCGTCTTTAGACGATTATCTTTAATGGATTTTGGTAAAATTAAGTGTCGGTATGCAGGATCCTGGATCGTTTTAAAAATGTAATCCATCTCCGTACCCTAATTTTCCATTTAGTTTAACGGTAACTCTAAAATAGCTATTACAATGTGTGTTAGAGCGTTTGATGACGATTCAATCGAACGATTTCTGTTTTTGGAGTCAAATAAGTAAAAATTTTTAATTAAACATTTCAACAAGCCTATTTGGCTAACAAAAGTATAATCTGCGGCGGCATCTATCACAAAACACGAGACCACTTGATGCAGCGATGTTTTCAATCACCGTCGTTCATTATTCACTCACTTCCCTTTGCTGTTGCCGATGTGTTCGGTCGTTTTGTTTTGTTTAACTTTCATCTCTCAACGAAACGTAGCTACGATACAATACTTTTATAGTAACCGAGTTTGCTTAAAGTTCTTCAAAAATGTTTTGAGGCGAAAGGGGTCTAGGGTAAGCTAGCTTATATATTTTACATGAGTACATAAATATTGCGTGAGATATAAACTAGTAAAGAAGTGTAAAACGTACTTGAACTATAATTGGTAAGTACATTACTAAACCAGACGATGAGTCTTATATCTATTCTATTCTAACAATAATATAAATGCGAAAGTGAGTTTATTTGTTGCTCTTTGACGCCTTAACTGCGGAGTCGATTATAATGAATTTTGATATGATTTGAGATAGATGAAACCCTGGAAACGGATAAAGGCTACTTTTTCTCGCTTAAATCTTATAGGGGAGGAGAAACTTTGTATAAGACAACCGGAATTGATTGACAAAATCAACATTAACGCAAGCGAAGCTGTGGGTAAAAGTTTGTAGTTTATAAATGCTTGTTAATAAATGCAAAACACACAAATAACGCATAGCGCTGACGTGGCTCGGGTGTCCAATTGATCTATTCCAATTATACACAAAACATAATAATTATATGAATTTGAATACTAATATTATGAATCCGAAAAGTTTTTATGCATGTTTATTACCCTTTTTGACCGGATTTGGATGAAATTTGTTATGAAGGTAGTTTTAAACTAAATTAAACCTGGATTAAAACAGGCTACTTTTCCGCCCGAAAAAGTGAAGTAATTTTTAACACTGAATGACGAACTCATGTAGCCTTATGGCACACCATTTTGTCACCGCGCCGGTTTGCCGTTTGTTTGCAATTTGCAGATATCGTCCCATGGATTAGGGAAACGAATATACGTGATGACAATATTATATCAATATTGCATGGAATATCGCCACGTCCGCACTAGAAGAACGATAGAAGCTATACACGGACATAGCTTCTGTCGCGGCGCGGCCAAGCGCGTGTTACGCTTCAGGGTTTTAATCGCGATCAGTTCTTTTGCTTTTTTAACAAAAACCCGAGCGAAATACAATTAAAAACTTATTAATTATGATATTATAAAAACATGAAAACTTACTGCCAAAAGACTTCCTGTGACACGTTATAACATGCAAACGAATATGTTTACTTTTGCTTGTAAAATCTGACCTGCTCAAAGGACACTTGAGATCTAAAGGAATAAATGAGTTTGAGTTTGTTCACACGATACTCAACATGTGTGGCAAGAATTTGCGACAAATACCTTGTATATCGTCGTTTAAAACGACGCTGTATAATATTTACGCGTAGACAAGCATACTTTATAAAACTTAAAGAGTGTCATCTTCAAAGTTATTTCAGTATCATCATTATGTGTGGCGAAGTTTTTTCACCTACAAATGCGGCAATTACTTTTTATGTCCATTGAACCTGTTTTGTAATAACCACATACTACCCAGTCACGTGTCTAACTCATCTATAGGCTACTGACCATTGCATGGTCCAAAAATAAATTGTGTTAAAATTACGATGATTATAAGTAATAACAGACGGATGTAGCGTCAGTTGATGGTGGTACTATTTTTCTTTCTATGATGGCCATAGTAAATTGGCGTCATTAGAAGCAATGATAGTGCCCTGAAGTGTTATTTTGCTTTCCATTGCTACTTTATTACTTTCTAGACGCCTTTTATTTTTAAATACTAGTGCTCTTCTTTTAGAAAATCGTTCATAACCAGAATAATCCAAAATCAAATTCTTCACAATTAGTCTAGAAGGTAGTTTGGCGAATTCCAATAACACACATTTACAAAAGATCATTTCCAAATTAAAAGCAAAAGGTGATTATTAAAGCAATTCTAAAACATAAACAAACGCTTCAACAACTGTAATTGCAGGTGGCATGGATACACAAACACAGATCACAAACACCCGAGAACTCTATGCTCATCACACATAACTTGGCCCGGCCGATCGAACTTGAAAACTCTTGCTTTGAAAATAAGTTCACCAAGTATGCCGAAGCTGTTAACAAACATTCATCCTACTTTAAGGGAAACCAATAAGGTCCAATTTTATGTCCTACTTTTTTTCGTTTTGGGAGCTGACCACCCTGATGACCTGATGCTAAGTGGTTACAGCTACCCATAAACAACAATATGACATGGGATCTTCAAGTCAAGTCAAGTCGCATCGTATTGCACTCGCACTCTAAGACTGGGATGTAGTATCGTGCTCCTATCTTGTCATCGATATATGTGTATTATGTACAATTAACGTTGGTAGGTATAATACATTACAATTGATATATGCCGTTGCCTAGTTAACCAACTTGGTAGGTAACTCCGAAATAACAAGGTTTTGAACTTAGTAGTTACTAATGCCTTCCCTTGAGATTCAAAGTTAGTTCGTCAATAGTAAGTACTCTCAGAGTGAATTAATTAACATTTAAAAAGTAGAGAACAAAATGCCATTGCTGTATATCAGTAATAAGAAGCCAAAATACCAATAAAACCAACAGTTTGACTTCCAAAGTAAAGTGGCAATGACCTAACCCAGGCTTCATCACGACATTAAAGCATTTGACATTTGAGCCACTGTTACCAGATGCATAGCTTCAAACTAAGCAGCCAATTCATTTCGTATAATTATCATAACCTAAAAGTGGAAATAAGGTTGGTAATTTTTTTAAATAGATCTAAGAACTCTGCCACAAGTATTTTTTATTAATAAACTTGATTGATAAACCTGCGTCACGCGGTGAAAAATTTGATATGAGACTATTGGAAAAATCTGATTGAAGTTGTGTTTTTTGCCAGTTATTGAAACAACTTAACTTTTTCGGCATAAAAAAGACTATTTGTTAATTCAAAGTTTGAGCTAAACTAGCTGTTTCAACCAGTCTATGTCTCATCCCAGTTCCCATTGGCATATCAGGCAATTAAAGACGACCGACAGACGCACGGTGAGCAGATGGCTGTCACTTTTATCAAATACATAAAACTGGCTCTTCGAATCGAACTTGTATTCAAGCTTTTGCACCCGGCTTCACTCACGTTATGTCGGTTATATTTATGTAAAACAATTTATAAAAATGACTTGCTTTACACAGAATATGTATAGGTATATGATATAACAAATATAAAAAAATAAATAGTTATTTTTTTTAATATTTGTGATAATAGTGACAAAACCATCTGATGACCTGATATTAAGTGGTTACCCCCGCATATAAACAACCACAATAGGACTCATGTATATCGCTACTGAAGCATAAAAAGACCCGTGTCACTGCGATGGGGTCCCAAATTATTATTAAACGTGAACAGACATTATTATTTAACGTGAACATTATTATTTAACGTGAACAGACGAACATCCAAACATTGTATTTTAAATTCAGAGGCTTTAAACGCTGCTCCAATCGATGCTCTTTTTTTCACGAAGTATAAAACCTTCTCTTCAGATAACGAGTAATGTATTGGTGCCCCGTCGAATAATTAAATGTCCCTTTTATATTGCGTTTGGGAACTGAGGTCGGTACTAATTAAGCTTTTGGAACTTTTTTTATGTTACAATGACGTGTTTTCTGTTCACTCTTCGAAGTGACAGACAGTCAATGCACGATTCTTGTATTTTTAAACACATAAATTCATGTCATTTAAACACATAAAACATCATACGAAAAGTAATTAAAGAGCATGCAATTTGGGATGCATTCACCATTTAACATCTGACACACAATAATGTCCAATAATAAGTAGCTATGTCCCACAATATTTGTATGATTACTACGAAGATAAAATATTTAGATAGTGCGAGAGTTGACTCACAGTAACAAAATACGAGGCTGTAAAAACAATCATTTTAAATAGTAGAATGCCTAGTTATTTTACATGGTTTTCCATATACAGAGTAATTTATTAGTACTTGGGGCGTAAAGTCTTTCACAACAAGTTAGTGTAAAATATTGGTTTTACTCGCTTAGTAATATTTTTTACGGTTCACGTTTCCTAGTTTTAGCACCTCACGACTTATTGCAGATCTTAAAATATAACATAAATTACTTCGGCACTACGAGTAGGTATTTTGCTTGCTTGGTAAAAAAATTTTTTCGAAGAGCTAATTATTTCAATTTTATATTTAATCTTCTCCATCGTACATTATAAAGTCCATGTCACTCACGTATCTGTAGGTACCCTCAGAGTCGCCATACGCCTCCACCAGGACGATTTCGGGTGATGCGAAATGAATAACCCATAGCAGTTTTCAGTTTTACCGAGTCAGTCCGGAGAGTACTGCGACCACACCAGGTTATCCACTGCTGTAAAAGGTGTGGTGAAGTATCCAGCGCTGTCAATTCCGTCTTGGAGTGCAGTGTGCAACGCAATGCCACTAAGGTCTTCTCATACTTTGGTAGGGACAGATCGGAGTCATATAGCTAACATTTAGACGTAGTAACTATTTAACATCATTTTTGGCTCATACCGACCATTTAGATACTAAAAAATGTTTCATAATTCAGTAAATAATGATAAAGAAATGACAAGTAAAGAGTGACGATATTAGATACGATACGTTCCCACGTTATCGAAACCAAAATAACTTGTCTATTCTTCTCACACGTTGATTTCCATAACAAAACATTCAATTACCGAAAACGTATCGATTTAACGGTTCAATTTAGATTGTTATTTTTCTTATATTATAATAATGTATATTTTGAGTGACGTTTTGTATGTTTGTTCACAGTTTGCGGCGCCGAGGCCCGGTGGGGAGTCATCTTGTTTGCAAGGCCCCGACTGTTTCATGGTAAGTGTTCGTATATTGATAGGGATGTATTTTATAGTTTGGGTCGGAGTCCGAAAAACATTTTGATAAATTACTCAAAAAATAGGTTTTTACATCACAGTTGACTAGCACTGCCCGTCGATCCTGTGGCAGACACAGGAAAATGAAAACAGGCAGATATAAACAAATTATATTATACTAAAATGGCTTCTATTCAATTTTCCAAAACGTGATCTGCCGGATGGACGTGGATAAACTGATATTATTCGCAAATTCAACATAAGTATACCATCACTCCACAAAAGTCAAACCTTTTTAAATGTTTTAACTTAATAATATGTTTTTTCATAGGTTTCTTTACATTATATAATTCTTTATAATGTGTATAGATTATAAAGAATTATATAATGTTTTACATTATGAATATTCACAATATCTTCTAATTTTTATGCTCCATGAGCGCATTTAAGAATAGACAATAAAGTCATGCGATACAAAATCTAACTCCGAATTTGAGTTCGAAAAGTTCAGCTTCCGTCACAACTTTAGAGTCTATGTAAGAACCTGATGGTCTGCTATTGTTCAGTTCAAAATTCCATTATACTGTTGTACTTCGTTCGCTTGAATAACGGTCAAGTGGAGGTATTGAAAGCAAATCATATTAGCAAAAAACCGCTAACTTATTATTTGAAACGTTTTTGTCTATGATACTAAGAAGTAATTCTTAAATGCAAATAATCTCATTTCAAAGAAACTCAAAAAAAGTTTGTTGAAATTTATAAGCAAAAAACGAAACGACTTGATTTTATCAGTCCACGTGGTTCAACCGAGTTGATCGATTAATCGATCTTCGAGAACTTTTTCTATTTGATTCGAACAATCGAATCATGCAAAATGCATATGTATTAGTTTATGCTAGTAAAAACTACATTCAACTCAAACAATTACACTTAACTAGAAAAATTCGCGGAAACGCACAAAAATTGGGATAAACATGTTGAAAAAAAAAAAAAATACTTCCGTCTCGTATCCTAATAGCGTTCGGCTGTTATTGGGTAAGCTATAATATATTATACAACGTAAAATATCTTTCGAGAAATTTCCAAAACATAAATATAACTGTCTCGTTGTCCTTATCATACTAACTTGAACATCATTCATAATTTACAATCAACCAAACTTTTAGAAAAAAATTTGACGTTAACGTCTAATTATATTTACATTTACAGTCCACTTCCTTATTAATGATTAGTTTTAATCTCCAACCATTCCTCAGTTTATGACGAAAAGAATTGAAAGCCGTGCTCATAAAAGTCTGTTGGCTTAACGAAGAGAAATAAACAACAGTTCGAGCTAAGTCGAAAGCTTATGGTATGCGTAGGCAGTTCAACTACCCATGGTTAAATACGACTCAGGGATACTTTAATGAAACACGGATTGGTTGCTATTTGAAATGGAATATACGGGCCAATGAGTAAGGACATAGGTCTCAAATTTACATTTTTGTAACATTGGCAACGTTTGTAAACTTATACCTATGCACTAGGATAACATAGCCTGCAGGTATGTTGTTAAGATTATTTGTAATTTTGTAAAATTTTAAGCAGACCCTATAATGATGGTTCGAAAGATACAGTTCTTTGAGGAAAGGTCAGACTGTAATTTTTTATTGTAAACACGAAAATAAAACAAACATAAGTTAATAAACATAAACAAAGAGTATGTAGAACGACGACCCTAATAGGAGTTCTCTTGCAGCAAACCTTTGAGGCTAGTGAGTCGTGATAATAGGGGTAGGGATGTGTATTCATATTATAGTAAAATAAATATTTACTTTTACCAATATATAAACACAAATAATTACATAATAATATATGTTTATCTAACATACTAATCATTACATACATAATATTAAACAATAGACTACAGAGAAAGGTAGATTTGTAATTCTTTAGATTTGTAATGATTTTATAACATTTGTTTTATTACATTCTCTCATCTTAAACCAATTTTGTGATAACAGAAACCAAGGTCTCTGTTCTCGTATTGTTAGTTTCTGTAACCAAGACAACATCAAGTTATCAATATCAATGCCAAAAAAAGCTTTCTAATAAAAAAATACGGTATCTGGTAGAGTAAATATTATTCGCTGTGGGTGTTTGTATTGATTTTGTGTGTTCATGACACCTGCTAAACAAGAAATCCTAGCGCCTGCCTTTGTTAAGTGTCTGTTAGTCTAACATCTTATCTAACTTGTTGAGTTCATAAATAATTATGCTGATGATTCAAATCTTCATACTTTTCTCATTGAACAATATAAATCTCAGTCCGTGGGGCTTATTTTTATATTTATACTGATCTTGTCTTTGGGTAGAGCAGATGATTTTAACATCATAATATAAAATGTTGATCGTTTGAAATCCTCTTTATGACTGAACTAAACTAAGTGGAAGCATAAATTACTGCTGTCATAACTTATTTTGGTGACACAGAACATAAAAACAATTCAAAGTGTTGACTATGAAGATTTTAATCGCTTTTTGTAAAACGATTGCTTTTCAGCAACTAAATTTATTTTAACTAAAAATACAACGGTTGATTTTAATTGAAGTGCTTCCGATATTGAATCTAGCTCACTGAAAAGCGAAACCTAAAAAGTTACGGATATAACAGTTCACACCAATAACTCGTACTTCAAACATGTCCGGAAATCCGAGCAAAGCGTTTTGTCAATAGCAGTAAATTAATAACCTCTCTAGTCTGAGAGGTGGTGACGATATTATTTCATCGTATGATAAATTGGAACTTATAAAGTCAATGAGACACTTATTCAAGAAATGCACTTCAGGATTTATTTTCTTTTCAGATCTATATTATGAAAAGTATATTGAGCCTTTGACAATGTGATGTCAATTCAATTAAGTTTCTTAAGATATGACAAATTCTAATAGGTGTGTGAATATGACTCCGCCCCTTTTTGTCAAAATAAAACACATTTGTTCGCTTACAAAATTAAAAAAAAAAATATTGAAAGTATGCTCCATCTGCAGCTACAACCTTCGCCCATCGTTCAGGTAGTTTTCGTATTCCTTGCTGGAAGAAGTCCTGGTCTTTTGAGCTTATCCAGTTGTCAATCCAAATTTTGATACTTTCACATGAAGTAAACTTTTCTCCAGTAAGGTCTGTCTGCATCGTCCGGAATAGGTGGTAATCCGAAGGAGCTATGTCTGGTGAATATGGCGGGTGGGGTAACACTTCCCAATCCTGTCCCTCTAAATATCTTTTTACGACTTCTGCGGTATGCGGTTTGGCATTGTCATGCTGAAGAACTAATTTGTTATGTCTATTCACCCATTCTGGTCGTTTTTCTTCTATGGCTCGCTTCAAACGCATTAGTTGTCGTCGGTAAACTTCTCCATTAATAGTTTCAGAGGATTTGAGCAACTCATAATATACAATACCTTTCTGATCCCACCAAATACAGAGCATGACCTTGGCACAGTGAATATTTATTTTTGGCTGTGATGGGCCTGGTTCGCCTGGTTTCACCCAAGCCTTTTTGCGTTTAGGATTTTCGTAGTGTATCCATTTTTCGTCTCCTGTGACTATCCGATGCAAAAATCCTTTTCTTTGCTGTCTTTTTAGCAGCATTTCACAAATGGTTTTCCGACGTTCCATGTCTCTTTCTTTTAAATCATGTGGAACCCAGTCACCGGCTTTTTGAATCATTCCCATCATTTGTAAACGCTTTGCAACAGTTGAACGATCAACATTTAATGCTGCAGCTAATTCTGATTGAGTTTGGCAAGAATCTTCCGCCAATAATGCTTCCAATTCAGCATCTTCAAATTTTTTTGGTGGTTTTCCATGTTCTTTATCCTCAGTACTAAAATCGTTATTTTGAAATCGTCGAAACCATTCCTTGCAAGTTGTATTAGACGGAGCATGCTCACCATAAATCTCCACAAGCAAACGATAAGTTTCCGCTGCAGTTTTCTTCGCAATAAAATAATGTAATAACACTTCCCGCAAATGACGTTTATTTGGAATAAAAACCGACATTTTCGAAAAGGTGAAAACAATTGTTGCTTACACTTCAACCAAATATCATAAAATGCGTTAGATAGCTGACATTCAGTACTATCGAATACAAGTATGGTCATTTATTAGTACACGTAAACAATACTAAAAACGACATCTGTTGAGAAAGGGCGGAGTCATATTCACACACCCTATAATATTTTGTAATAATAAATATTTTTTTCACATCGGAGTAACGACTCATTCTTAGCTAATATTTTTAAATGTTCATAAAAATTCATAATATAATTCTCGCTACTGATGAAAATCTTTTACAAATTCTCACTATATTCTTTCTGACAAGTCACCACATTTTTGTTTTGCTTGAAATTTTTCAAGCCGTAAAAAATTACCAACCGTTGCCGGGCTATTCGTTCTTATAATTATTAAAGCTTACCCAGTCGGGAGAGGGCGTCAAGTTAACGTCGACTCCAACTAATGAGTGTTCCATGACAAATGCATTTGGAAGCCAGAAGGAAATTTTGGCTAGATGTGACGTAATTTTGGCGAGATGTGGCATTATTCGCGCTCATAGTGCGGTTGACCTATTTCAGTTCTGCCGTAATTAGGCACTGGACAATGAGGTAATTAGGACTGCGTATTACAATTGTTTAATCCACTACAGCACTAGTATTCAAATTATATTTGATTAGTTTGCAAGTCATAATTTCGTTATTTCTAAGGAGACAGAAGCATAATTAGAAAGCGTTGATACAAACCTCAAATACATAATTTTGTATTCTCGTATCTTTATAAGGCATAGATCACGAACTTGTCCTTATTCTCAAAGTATATAATGACAAACGAGTGTATCCACACTCGAATCATCACCAAAAAGTAGACTAATTTGACAAAAAGTTTGTTGAGACTTGAGCATTAAAGTTTTGAATTTGTTAGTGTCAGTTCCCGCTACCCATTTGCAGTAATGATCTACGGGATGATAAATCAGACGAGTTCAAAAGAATCGTTTAATTGCGACGAAGTTGTGATAAGATGATCATTTCTTAAGGTGGGGTTTTTGTTACAGTGTTGGGAAAACTGTGAGCTGCTGCAGTCGAACTATCAAGTTTGGGGTGCCGTATGTGAAGAAAAGGATATTTGTGTGAGTATCTGCAATTATATAATACATATAAAAATTGTACCATTAGAGTTCGATCTATCACCTATGCAATTCAGTGCCACAAAGCATTTGGGCGAATGATTTCTCAAGGTATAATTTATTTGTCCACAGTTTCCGGGCTGCAAAATTGCTTGCGAATTTCATTCGGAAGCAGCGAGAGCAGCGCAAACTCAGCCGGTCATCCACACAAAAGGAGAAGGAGTCATGAGGGTTAGCGGAGCCCTAGCTCGCTGGCCTCCACCGGCACCTCGCACCGCATCCCGCCCGGTACCACTTGTGTATGTCGTTATGCGCCGAGCAGCGGAAGGACCCTGGAGACAGATTATCCAAACACAAGCACTCGCAACTAGAGTTCCCTCCAATAACGAAGGAGCCCTGCTTAGAGTACTTGTCGTTGACCCCCAAGGACTTGTCACGATCTACAGTCCTGATGAAACGTGGGTAGCTCACGACACCAACACTTCCAACCACGACGAACACAAATGGACCCTCAAAGAAATCTCACTCATCCACCAAAAGGTTTTAGTTATTGGAGAAATTGCGTGGGAACCAAGAATAGCACGAGGCGTGTACTTAGTTACTTGGGAAGTCGACGGCGGTGGTCTAAAAGGTAATCTGTTCACTGACTCCACGCGGGTAACTCTGTCTCTATGGCCTGATACCGTTTACCATATACAAGTAGAACTGGTTTCCCGCACTCCGGGAGTAGATAACGAAAGGTCCGAAACCATGACAATTGATACGAGCCGGGCTCAACGAGTATCGACAGAGAGCGTTCAGGATGTTCAAGTGAGTGAAGGCGACAGACTTATGTCAGTTTTAGTGAGTTCAATGAGAGGAGAACGAGTTCCTGAACGTGCCCCTGACTCTGAATTAGTTCTGGGTTGCCTGTCTGCTATGATTGCGTTTGCATTGGCCGTTTTAGTTGCTATCGTGTGGAGGCGGAGACGGCGAGGAACGTTTCCAGGAACCAATGTATATGTAGGTTCTTCTTCTGTGCTCAAGCGTAAGCTTGTAGAGGATTTTACTCCTGCGGCGCACCGCTTCCAACCGGTTATCGCCCCAGAGGCGACGGCCAACGAGCCAGCATCACGTGACGTCATTGTTTGACGACACAGCTTTGATATGCTATCGGTGGAAAACCGCGTCTTCAGTTCCTAAACCTGAACAATTAGCAAAAGACGTTGTTCGTATGAACGCAAAGAAGAATGTGATACAAAAATAAAAACTGGAACTACTAGTGAAAGTTATATGTTTTTTTTGTGAGATCTCGTGTACCGTTGTTTTATGTATAATGAACAATTTGAAACTATAATTGTACATATAACATCAGCTGTAATGAAATTACCCGAGTAATTTTCGTAAAACTAGGCAACTGTAAATCTAAGAAGTGAAATTAGTTTAATAAAAATTGTATTTATTATAGAACACACAGTAAGGTTAACACCAGAAAAATAGCATTGTAAATATGTTAAGAGAAAATATTAGTACTTATCTAAATGATAACTTTTATATATTTATGGATTATGATTTTAACAGCTGACAAAACTAAAATTAATTATAAACATATTATTGGCAAGATTGTTCGAATACCATGAAAAAAAGTAGAATCTCAGAGAAATAATGTGTATATTACAGAAACATTCTAGAACTATTTTTACAACTAGTCCCTATTTGTTCGGTTAAAAATAGTTGTTAGATCATACTATATGACAGTCGAGTTATCTTAGTAAACTTTGCAATGTCTACTTCAGCAATAAAAATATTGTATGTATTGTAAATAAACAAAACTTTGTAAAGAAATGTAACAGAGAATATATTTTTCTTGGCCTTCAACAGAACATATTTCTAAATGTTACGGGTGAAAGTATTGGTAGTTATAACGCATTAAATATCAAGTGTTGTTTTTTGATGATTCGATAAAGTAAATGCATTCTAAATTATGTGTAAGTGCGTCAAATTTTTTCCTAAACTTACGTGGTCTTTGACTTCGCAGTTAAGTGTCATATTAATCGATTTGTTTGACGATTGATGTTAGATTTAAAGCAAAGTACGTTAGAGGTTATATTTTAGTTTGTTGAGTAGTGGAAAAAGACCAAAATTATACTTTGACTTTGTTTTGGTTTTGCGACCAAAATTGTCTTTAGTGTAAGATAGGAGCCTAATTAATTTATTACTTTGTGATTAATTTAGTACCTTCACTCGAAATTGTAAATAAATATTACTTGCTATAAATGACGAAGCTGAACTTTAACGAGTATAAATAAATATTTCTGCCAAATTACATTGCTTTTTAATTTCTTGGAGCTTTTTCAGTCTCTTAAAAAGTAGCCTCTCAAGCATTGTTTCCGCCGTCTTTTGTTTAAGATGTTCAAAGAATCTTTCTGGAGGTTGAGTAGGATGAGATGTCTGAATTGAATAAAAAACTAAATACTTCGGTAATTTATATCACTTTGAGTTGCTCGAAAGAATGAAGCCTAACGAACGGTTCTGACACCTCCTGTGAAATAACCAAAGTTTTTTCCACCATTCTGAGTTTCGCAACGCTATTTTAAAAACGTCTTTGTCATTTTTTTATTAATGAGACATTAGTTCGTATCGAAAACTTATAAGATGAGCATTCATATTTTGAAACCACCAAACTGAAATCAATTGTACACGTGAACCGTATCAGACGGAAACAAACAAAGGTGTAAACAAACATTGGCTCGGAGCTTTGCCTCGGTTTAAAAGGATACCGTTGGTCGTCATTAAGCCTTGTCCCCGAATAAATCGGTCCCATTGTCTAGGGATTAACGTCAACGAATTTGTTGTCAGCAAACGCCTGATCAAATAAAAAGATTTCAACGTCACCAAGGAACCCTTCATTTCGGCCATTGTCGCCATCCCGACCGTAGAGGCTTAAATACTTAACCAATACACTTTAAAAATAACGGAACACGATTCCTATAAGCTGACAAAAACATTTGAGCGAAGAAAAAACGTGACCGTAAATTCGGTCCTATCTTTAAAAAAGCCAATTACAAAGTTTGAATTTCATTAAATTGAGAAATCCATTAAGCTAATCGCCAAGTTGGGAGCCACCGACGTGACGATTATGAAAAGGTTATTCCAAAATGCAAATGCGAAGGCATCTTAATGTAAATTACGTGTAAATGGAAGACAGGGGCCGACCTGCTTAGTATTGCTTAGTAGAATAGGCGGTTGCATTCGGATCCCCATAACTCACGTCCCAAGATTAGATATAGACCAGTGACCAGTTTGGTTTTGGGCATCCCGAATAACGAATAAAATTTAAGATTTTTAATTTTAGCTCCCAGATTTCTCATTTGTTTTCATTAAAGACAGAATGATATAGTTTGTTTTGTGAGTCAATGATTATGGTAACATATGACCATATATTTTAGTTACCCATTTTATTCTCGGCCCGCGGTTTTGGTATAAAGCATAGGATCATAAATAACGGGGAAAATAGAAGGTGAACGCTTCCACGAGTATCCTTTTGGGAACGGCCAAAGCATTCTTTTAAGATTTATTACAGAACTTGAGCACATTACTTATTCCTTATGTGCCTCTGGTTCCGATAGTCCCTTAAATGAAGATATTTTTTGGGCGCGCATTCGTTTTGTTTTAATTTGTTCAGATTTAGGAGTTGACTAATTATTTTTTATAGCTCTATTGGCCTTGTTTGGTGTTTGGGAACAATGAGGCCGTGAGCTGAATCTATATGAACACTGCTAAAGAGGTAATATATTGAATTTAAACTGGATCGCCATTGTAAGATGCCAATCTTGATGCAGTGTTGCATTCGTGCATTAATTTGTTTTTGCTTATAAGATGCTGAGGTTTTACCAATGATTACAAAAGACAAAATAAATGGTATTATTTAGTCATAATATTATTTTTCGTCGTCATCAGCGTTTATTAGTCTACTGCGGTACATATTAAGGGCTTATATTATTCGCACCCAATTATTCGCTTTAATACTAAACGAATAATTTGATGCCACCTGGTACTTCTGACGCCCAGTTAAGTAGGTAGTGATACTACTCTAGCTAGAATATCACAGTAAGTAAAAAGTTCAAAGATAGAACATGTGAGAATTCTTCTAAGCGGTATTTAAATCTAACAACAGATACGAGCTTTGTGGTACGCTAGATAATGAAGAAGACAAGTACTTGAGTGACTATTTATTGCACTTGAAAAAAAGTCGTTTTATTTCTTTCGTCCTGTTGTTATCAAAATGTAAAGTTGTCTTGTTGTATCTATTTACATCAAGCCCAAGCCACCACCAGAGAATGGGCAAGGTCTTCAATAAGGCATGCAATGTTATGGCAGATCGGGATTATCCCAAGATTACAAATCCCTATACTACGTTCGGAGATAACACGGAATATTTACGAGATACAGATATTGCAATCGGGAGGTTTTAAGTCGATCCTATCTATTATAAACTGCCGATGCAAAGCGAATGTGTGGGACAAGTCTTTCTTGTTAACGACCCAGGACAACTATCTTTTATGTTCTCTACCAGATAATGTTTGTTTCGTTTCATTTCGGATTAAGTTTTATGAACGCTTTTATATCGCTCCACTCTGAATTAAGTTGTGTTCTCGATAATAATGTGGGCTTAGGTAGCGTCTACTTAAGTATCGGATGTTTATGATTATGGTTAAATTAATGTAATCCGTATGACTTGCTGTAAATGAGTAGGTTGTAATATCTTAATTTTCAACTGCTAGATGGTGAAACTTCATGATTACTTTAATTTCATCATTAGTCTTTAATTTACCTAACAATAGAAAGTTATTAAATCTACTTATAATATTTTTTTGTCGATATATTGATTAGCCTACTTGCACCATCACAATATGAAAACGATAAATGCGCAACAATATACCGGCATTGCTACTTTTTAAAACAAGTACAATTTGACAGTTATAAGTTGGCAGTCCTGAAGTTAGTTGATGGTGGTCAATTATTTTTACCTTTTACATAGTGCAAATGGAGAGAACAAAATTTTGATGTTAATTATAGAGCAGCCAAGATATATTGTTGCACTTTCGTTACCAGTCTACTGTAGGGTTTAGGTCTGTACCGGTAAGTGCCACTGAGGCTGCTCTTTGAATATACGCAAATCCTTCTGCATCCACAGAATTAAATATTTTGCACACATGAAAAGTCAATCATAGCTCAATTGTAGTACCTCTACCTTCTGAAGTACCTCTACCTTCTGGTCGTGGGATCGATTCCCACTCAGGACTAGCATTTTTGTGTCAGCAAACATAAATGTTTGTTCTGTGTCTGGGTTTACAAAAACGTAATATATAAGTAGTCTATTCGTATCTAGTTCCCATAGCTTTGCTTAGTTTACAGCTAGATGGCGCTGTGTGAAATGATCATGAATATTTATTTATTATCAGCAATCAAATTCGATTGGCATCACAGGTCAGAAGCTCAGCCATGTGTGCTGTAAGGTCATGGGTTCAATTTTCACCCAGGACAAGATAGATATTTTATCAGTGTCTGGGTTTTGATATGCATTTACAAAAAATAATAATTTTAAGTAATCAAGTTTTCATAGAACCTGCAGTCTAGGCTTAGTTTTAGGCTATATAATATTTAAATGTTGAAACTATTTAGCAAAGTTTCATCATTTTACAACACAACTTCGTATTGCTAGTTGTAAACAGAAGTCCAATCAAGAAATATATTATAGGTACCTATAGTATAATCGGTGCATCATCATGGAATGTTAGTCGGAAATCCACGAAGCAATTACCACTTGTCTTGGAGCCGCTCGATGGACATTTTAAGAGGCTGAGAAGGATGCCTGCTATCTCAACTGGAGGGTATGCGTTTATCAATGTACTCGGGTATTCGCACTGGTGCATTCTGACACTACTATCTACAAGTATGAATGCTATTTGCAATACTGAGGTATCCTTTGTTTGTTTTTAAATTTAAGGCAAACACTAATATTTTTTGAATTAAAACATTTGGTGTCGCACCTGGTATTACGTGATGGCAAACGATATGATAGACTTATAAAATAAAATAAAAAGTTTCATATTTGTCGGGCCTCCCGTGATGGCCAATTTATTGGATTGTAGTGATTGTATGAGGGTTTGGATCTTTATGTGTAGTGGCATCTTTTGCCCAACATAACATTGGCCCTTCGTTAGTAGATTATGGTAAACCCAAATCGCATTATTGTGAACCAGAGACCCTGAGACATGGAGAATAAGAGCAAATTTAATATTTGCGCTTATTCAAAAACCAAATTTATCACCATAACTGCCTGTCGCATTGCACCGACGTTAATAATTATTGTCAGAATAATTTACTAACGCTGTTACAGTATTTTATTGTTATTCATAGAAAAAAATGCTATAATTATATAAATAATATATAACAAAACTGGCAACACTGCGTTTAAGTGTACGTATGTGAAAGCGCGGCTGCCTCGGGAGCGCAAGCGCAGTAATGGACGGCTGTCATCGCGTGGGCGATCGCTAAACATCGCCTTGTAAATACACTGCAAATATATGTCTTCTATAATAATTAATGTAAGTATTCCTAAGTTTCCATACATGTGAAATGCAGTGTTTAATTGGTATGTTGATTGATATAAATCTTTTGGAATGAATATTTATTATATTTGAGGAATAGGTTTGATTCCCAATTTCTTAGGACAACATTAGATTTATCAGCTTATGTTTCTTAGCAGACCTTTAAAATATACAAAATACGTATTCTGTATGTTTTAATCCCAGTTTTTCAAGGACAACATTTGATTATCAGCCCGTTTCTTAGCAGTTCCGTTAAAAAGGTTTTTAACAATTTATTTTCTAGTAATTTGTGTACTTTTTGAAATATTAATAAGTATTGTATTCTTATAATGGAACTGGCTGATGGTTCACAGGGAAACATCTTACAGAAGCATGCGACTTGATATATTTAATGCCATAGATTTAGGGTCATCAGATTGCCATATATCAAAATTAAAGTCAGTTATACTCCTTCGCATGTAGCTTTTCACTCAACAAATCCGAATAAAACCACAATAGAGTTTCCAAAATACTGTTATTTGTCTATTATCTATTAGACTAAATAAAGTGTAATACATAAATTTCACGGTTGAGTATCTGTCTGTCTGGGTTTTTTATTTTGTTATTGGCTATACGTAGTGCACCATAATTAGGGTAGCGGATGAGTTGACGATGAAATAGTATGGTTTAAAATTCTGGACATGATTCTCAAAGTGGACAAAGCTTTATTATTAAATTCTATTAAATTCTATCCAATTCTGTTCTGTTAATCATGTTGTGAAACTAGCGATTGTTACAAAAAAAAACTTTTTTAATTAGATTAACGTAGACTAATTGTAATCGTGTAAATTGGCGTACAAATATTTTTTTCCAGAGATTCCGTAACATTTAAATACAGATTATCTAAGGACACTTACCCATTTCGTCACAGCCATACCCATTATGTACAAATGTTGCGTGAAAAAGGCTCAGGCTATCGGAGCTATCATTACAATAAAGTCATTTTATCTGTAAATGCAGTTCCAAGAAAACAAATTTCAGATGGCTCGCGTACAATGTCTGAGCGAAGGCCGCTCACGTACGCAATAAAACCCGACTGCACGAATGTTTGTTTGTCAAAAAAACTCCGACTTACGGGGCTTGCAAGTGAATTAGATTATTAAAATAGTGTTTGTACTTCTGGAGTCATTTCATTGAAAGTCCTTTTTGATGTTTCTGTTTCACGGGAATATCTACAAACGCCAAACTAGCGAATGTGGTTCAACGTAGAATCCATTGTCATTGATAAAAAAAATATTTAATGTCAGGTTTTCATAAAATTATGAAATTCAAATGGTGTAACAATTTTGGATACCTTACAAGTTCTAAACTTAGTAATAAGAATGCATGATCTTTTGGTATATATATTTATTTAAAAAAGTGACGTTTCCAATTATTTTTTTAAGGATTCAATGAAAGCTTTGACTTTATTTTGACTTTGTCTCTGACTTACATACCTATTCTTTCCCCTCAATCGGCTGGACCAGCTGTTTGTATTGAGGAGTCCTTGGTCTGGTCCAGCAAGGAAAAATATTTGTGAAATATGTGTGCGTGACACTTTTATGAGTATTATAATAATAAACCAAAAAAATATCGTGGCGGCATTTACTTTTTCTTCACCCAAAATTATTCAAAATCAAGCAAGCGGCACAATAAAGGCCTCCCACACACGAACAACACTCATAGTCCGTTTAATTATACATGCGACGTGTTGCCGAAAAGCGGACACGCCCGAGAAGCGCGGGCGCCGCCCACCACGCCCTCCACTAATTATTATAACCGGTTGTTTGTAACCAGCCTTAATTAACACTGACCGAGCGCCACCTGTTGTGAACTATCCCTAATTACAATATATAGTTCTCAATAGATTTAACAGGAAAGTTTCTCATGGAACCGACTGAAGAGTTGTTCACTGAAATCGTTTACAGGTCTCCATTAGTACCATCGGTATTGAACGGAAGTTGGATTGATTTATTGGATAATCTCAAAACAGGTTATATTTCAACGCTTTCACGCCCCAGTTTCTAGTTTTGGCAGCTCATACGGCGAAGTATTACCTACATACCAATTATTCTTACTACCGCCATGCAGTGGTGAACTCGTATTTATTTATTTCTGCTCATGTGTATTTGTGACATGGGCATGAGATATCCCACCTTCATCTCATAGAGACGGCCGCAAGCCGATGACAATCTGAGTCTTCCCAAACCTATTTATAAACGTTGGATCTGAGTTGTATTAATGTAGTAATAGAGGTGACTTAAAGTCAGATAAGTCTCATATAAGATCCGTTACTTCCATCACATAAAATATGATGATGATCTTTGGGTTTGTGCACGAGCTTGAAAGTTTTACCCACGAGTAAATTTTTATTTAATCATTTCGGTACACTTCAATCGATAGTCTCAGCTCTAAACTACCTACAATTGAATTAAAAGATAATGTTACAATTACTTTGCATCACGTAGCTATCAAACTTCAATTCACTAAGTCCACTTAGCTTTCCGTGCGCGTGCGCATTTCGTGCGTACAAACGCGCGTGACTGAGCGTTTGAATTGTTTGCGTCGGCACGTTGGTTTTAGTATCAGTAATATATTGCCATCATATTCAGATTTTCTTTAAGTGAACAACAGTTTGACTTGGATCTAGAGACCTTAGTTATTTTGCTATTGTTTCATTGCTATGGCTATCGACGTAGGCTCGGCCCGTATCCTACGATATTTCGGCAAGGAGGCTAAAAGGCAGGTTTATAATGAAACAAAAAAAAAACAATTAGTGAAGAAAGCAGGTTGATGTTTTTTTAATTTGTCGGACATTGATTGGGTGCTATTATATTAGATTTGACTTGTTTCTGACGCGAATCGTATCTCAAAGACAATTTTTAATCTGCCATTAGGAAGCGAAGGTGTTAATAAAAAAGCCGATAAGGCGACGAGAAGGCTTGTGAAATTCTTGTAAAAATGTGAATTTTTGATAAATTTATATGTTGAAATTCACATTCAACCTTAAATGATAATCATATAACATTTTCGTTTCACAAAGACATTTCTCAGTTTCAAATACTCAAAAGAATGAGTAGAAGTTAAATCTAAAATTTCACAATATGTACAATAGATGACTTTGAATTTCTGTACCTTCTTCAATGGGAATAAAAGTCTATTTTCTCTGCTGAGGACTGTACAATTATGAACTGTGTAAGCGTAATTAAGTTCCAGAGACGGTATTTGATGGAGCTCAATGTATAATCTCTTATCCGGCTTTACTTCAGCGATATTATTGATTGAAGGAAGGTAACAAAGCAAGGAATATTCTCTTTTACATAAAAATAAAACCTTGAATACTAGTTTTTTGTTGCAGAGTTCAATCTTATTTGTCAAAAATCAAGTCAACCAGAGTCACTCTCAGAGTTACTCACGAGGAAAGAAGAATAAGAATGGTGGTATTTGTAATTAGTCTAAATGTGAGACGTTTGATCGTCATGTCTTAACAACAGATGAAGAACAGAGAGGTGGCCATTTATTTTGTCCTCTAATGAATACAAATCTCGACTGTTCTTGATCCAACTTACTGCAACAGGAACTGCACCTGGGCTTCGAGAAAGTAAGCTGTCGATATAAAGCCATTTTAAACACCAGTATCCCATTGAAAAGTAAGGTGTTTCATTTATGTATTATTCTACACCATTAACCATAAAACATATTATCCAGATCCAAGTCTTATCTCAAACGTGTTTCTGCATTGCTCCTCGACTATGCTAAGTGGCAGTTTAAATATTTTCATAGCAAACGAACTCATTTCTCAACGCATTACTTGAAACATAAAATCAATTACCATTACTTTCAAACAAATGTTGTAAGACGGGAAACAGATAAGACAAACTAAAGCCTGATGTCCACTGTAGTTAGAACTGTGTGAAATTTTTATTAGTTGCAAAGCAATGTTATCAACTTTGTATTCTACTTAATGTTGCTACTGTCAATTAAATCTTTTTAAGATATTTTACACAGCGCCGTTTAGCCCCTAACTTAGTAAATCTGGTGCAGTAGGCGAACCAAATTACTGATACAATACTTAAATAGTATTTTTTAATTGTAATACATAATACACAGACATACAACAATATATATTAAGTTCGTCACACAAACTCTTGTCCTGGGTGAGAATCGAACGACCATACGATACAGTGCAGAAGGCAGAGCAGACCGACTAAGCTGGCCAGTCAATTTGGCAGCTATCTACCTTGATTTATCTTCCTCAGTTAAGTTAATTTAAATGAGTGCTTTCTACGTATAATTAACAACAAACAAAGTAACTATCTAATTTAGAAGGCACTGAAAGAAAAGGATTAAAAACAAAAAAATGTTTTATTTGCGAATCATGCGTTTTATCTATTAAGATAGAGCTTAAGTACTACTAATCTACATACGGCAGTAGAATAATAATATACTTCGCTGCTCTAATGGACAGTATACCTAAATCACATGCAAGCGAATCTACCTACACATTTTTCAGAGAGGAGATTGTATCAATAATTGGCGTATCTGTGAACCAGCGTACGGTAGAATCATTTAATTTTCTTAATAATTTTCTATCGGAGTGTGCCCCGGGCGAAACGGGCCGGTCTAGCCCGCTTTTAGTCTTGTGCTTTTTGTAGTAAAGTATAATCAATCTGGATGTACTCTGGCCTATGTTCGGCCAGATGGACAAAGCAATAATGTTTAATATTGTTATTAAACCGAGTATTAATATTTTACGCTATTGAAAGCTTTTGCAAATTTTGGATTTTAATTTTAATCTGACATAAAAAACTAAACAATATCATAGCACAAAACAACACAAATTAGCTTCAGTAGTAATATTTTTCACATAGATTTTTTAAACATAATATCAAAATAAAAAAATAAAAACTTTAATATGTCTCCAACTACTTATACTTCTCATCAATTCAAATTACATGGTTCGTAACATCGCGTTGAATTGGTATTCACTCTATCACCTTTGAATGTGCCATCATTTTTCGAACTGATGCACTCAGCTCAATGGTTCTTCACTGATCAATTATCCTGATTGGACGGAATGAAACGAATTTAATTCTAAATTCAGTTCCGCTAAAAAACTCCCGTCAAATAGCACTGAATTTCAATCGCATTTGCAATTCAATGTAAAATCTCGTAAAATGTAAAAAAAAAAAAGAGTGGAAAGAGATGTATGTACTCGTTGTTTGCTAGTTTTGATGGGAAGGTTAAAGTTTACCTATTACCTGTAAGTTATTTTGTTAAAGAACTATAGAAAAGAACCAAATATTTTTCTCATCTCGCCTGCGTCCTAGACGATGGCGCGCCTTTGAAACTCCTTAGAAATATTGCTACAACAAAATTTGGCGGGAACAGCTGATATTCTGCTTGAATTTGTTGCTAAGCGTTTGCGGAGCGATGTGTAATGATTTGCGGTTGATTAACGATACTTTTCATTGCAAGAACGAAAAACTTCAAACAACTATTTTATGTTTTTGAAATTGGAGCAGTAAGTGTAAGTGGTAAAGAATTCAATTATCCTGATATTTTGTCAGTAATTAGTTTTTTCATTTAACAAAATTGAAAGGACAAGCTGAAGGCCCATCTGATGTAAAGTTGTTACCTCCGCCCATAACAACAGCAAAAAGACCGACCGCAGTATGAGAAGACCTAAATCGTATCCCTTTGCGCCCGTCACAGAAAACGGGGATGTTATGTCTCATACGCATGTGCTTTCACCGGCACACACATCCTTCCACCGGAACACAGCAATGCGAGTGTACCACTGCTTGGTGGCAGATTACCAGGTGTGGAGGCAGCAATTCTTCGGGCGAACCTTGCACAAGTTATATATTCTATTTACAATCTGGTCCCCATACAAGTATGGGGCTAAATGCCGCGGTATGAAATATCCATGAATATTTATTTATCATAGGTTTTAATTACAACAACAGAAACCTGTTCTCATTTGTTCTCATTGTTATATTGAGCTTGAGTTTCCATTGAAAGAAAACAGAACAACTAAAGAAGTTACGGCTCGTCTTACTAATTACCATCCTAAAGTTGAAATTATATAGCGCTAAGGCGTGTTCCGGTACCTTACTTGTACCACCCAGCCTCAGGCGCTGCGTGGCTACCTCCGGGTTTATAGTCACTTAGCATCAGATAACATGTAACCAAATAAATTACAGGCGGAACTAATATAAATATCGCATTAAAAAAATCGAAAAGACGGACTTCAATATATACTTTCTTTCCTTATTTCTCGTCGCCCTTAGGGGTTACACCCATTATAAAGAAAAATATCCAAATCAGTTCAATGGGCAAATAAATGTCACAGCAAGACGTAACAGACATTTATGTGAATGTTGTGTGATTCTGAGCAAATTTCTATGGGACTTTCAAATTAAAAAAAATCCAAGTCGGTTGATAAATGCGGGAGTTCCGAGGTAACATACATAGAATTGATAACCTCCTCCTTTGAAAGTCGTTTTTTTAACTATAGCAAAATACACTTTATACGGACCACTACAGTAAAGCTAGAAATGCTCATGTGTATCCTGTTAGAATCGAACTATCTATCAAAGCCTTTGGTAACTGTTCGATTCTTTGCACCTCATAATGATAATTACACTTTTTCTAAACTCAGCAGCTCCTGGTCAATCCGGTTATTCTAATCTAAAAATTATTGCCCATGTTTGCGATCGAAGGCTACATCGGCCGACATCCTGTAACCGTCCTCCGTCGGTAATCTGAATCAGTTGCAAGCATTGATTTATGAGATGTAGCCGCGTCGCGGCATTCCTGCTTGTCCCAAGCCAATGAAGGCAATTTCGTTACTGGATGCGAAATCATTTTATAATACGGTGCACCAGCTTACTACCTTAGAAACCGGTGGACGTGATAGCACGGTAATGGAAGACTTCAACAGATGGAGGGAATATTGATGGAGAGAGACAAGAGCCACGTGTCTTAAATATAATACCAGATGATGGTATTATATTTAAGACAATCTCATTTAGCCACACCACATATGGCGAAATGACATAGTAGAAAGTAAGTTAAAATAAACTTATATTGTACAATAATAGGATCCAATAGATCAAGTATTTATATATATAGAGGTTCTCAATATGGCTGTATTTTTTATAAACTATATCTAAACCAATTCTGGAACGATTTTGAAGATTCCTTTTTCCGGTGATAGCTACACGTCACGTACACGTGAGAGACGTCTCTTAATTCTATGTAAAGATTTTTTTTCTAACGCGGTGCTTAAAAAACTGTTAACTGTTTTTTTTGATGTTATTATAGAAGAATAAAATATAGGATGGCATTGAAGAGATTTCCATTATTATAGAAAACTTCATGGGTCAAAACTTCAGCTAGATAGTAATCGACACAATAAATAAAATTAAAATTATGTTAGTGTATTCAAAGAAAACAGCTTGTATTTATGTCGGCATCCGGCATAGCAAAGGGCGCACAAGTTATATAACGACTAATTTCCAATTTACCTTGTATTTCACTGCCATCATTATCCATTCATAAAATTGTAGATCTTCTACTAATTTATGCCATAATTACTCGAATGCACCAATTTAGACGAATTAACAGAATTTGAATTGCTCATTAGGGTGATTGACATGTGTATCTAATCCCTTACAAATTCAAATATTTCTACTATTTTGTAACTTCAAACCTTAAAACTATTCATTAAGATTCGGATTCATAAATCTTGGTAGCCTTTCCTACGCGATTACATGGGGGTATTTGAATAGAATTGTTAGTTCTAACGATATATCCCCCCCGCGGGTTCCCGCCTTGTCGGGGCGGGGGGGCTTAGTAACCGTGGTTGGGCTGCCCACGGTGAAGCCAAGAGGAACCCGGGAGGGGCTGCTCCTTTAGGCTTTGCCTCCAAGCCGACTAGGAGCGGCCACAGTAGGTGGCGGTGCCTTATGGGGGGCACCGCAACTGAGGCGGGCTGCGGTGTCGTATGGGCGGCACCGCAGCTGAGGGTTAGGGGCCGCGGCGGGAGAGGAGTGCCGGTATAGCGGTGCGCCGCTCTCCCTACCTTCCGCGGCCACGGCGGGGTCGCGACCGTTTGATGGCGGACGCGGTGGGGCCGCAGGGGAAGAGGAGTGTTGGTATTGAGAGGCGCCACTCTCCCTATCCTCTGCGGCCGTAGTGGCAGGCGACGGGGCCACATATCTGACCCGTCGCATGGGGACCTAGGGCGTCTGACACGGGGTAGTCTGACGTCCTATCGCTGGCATGGTCCCCGAGGTGGTTGCGACGCGCCTCGTGTCCTGGCGTGTCGTGGCGAGGGAGGATGGTGGCATTGCCATCCCAAGGAGGGTCCGGAAACGGGCAGCTGCGGCGGGATCGCGGATGTGTGTATAAACGTTCCCGTGTTCCCGCCACTAAGCGGCAGAGGAGGACACCGTGGAGTTTTAGTGGGTAGTCCCACATAACCGCTCTGTCTCCCCGTGGCAGGGCGGTATGCTAAGACATTTCTCCACGAAAAAAAAAAAAAAAAAAGTTCTAACGATATATTATGTGATTATTGTAATTTTGTTGAAAACCAAAACTTGCAGTCACGGATTTGCTAATCTATACTTATAATTAATCTGTAACAGGTCCAATTCTATACATTGAAGATATTTTGAATTTTTTTTTGGATATCTCTCTATCGATATTGAAGCCAAAACTTTATTTTTTTTACTTTTTTTTCTGTCTGTCTTTATCTTGGCTGCGCTTCCCGCCGAAACTACTGAATGAAACTTGGCATGATTTGAGGTCATAATACTAGGTAGGACATAAGATACTTTTATCCTAAAAATCAGCACGGTTCTCTTGGGAGAGGGGATGAAAGTTAAAAGGTGTTCGTGATTGTAATTCATTAACACGCTGCCTGATTTCATTTATTCTTTATTTGTTAGAAAAAAGGTACTCATAATGATTGTTCCCTAAATATTTCAAGGCTTATCGGTTTGGTATTTCAGAAATGACAGACATGACAACCCTTAGTATAATGTCCAAATAACATGAACACCGGAACATACAGGAAGATTTGAAGGTACGGCTCATCTGAAGCTGGCGTGTGTACTTTATCGTATAAGCTTAATGGATGCCTATTGTCAAAGTCAGACCACTCCAAAAGAGTCAGATATTGCCAATCGGTTTTTCTTGATAACTTTCTTGAGTTAGATGCTATCTGGTTGCATGTTAAACCTGAAACAGAAATCAAAATATAAAATATATATAAGAGAGCGTAGAGGCCGAGTGGACTTCTATCAATCAAAGTGTATATAAAGTATTTTTTTTTTTCATTAACATTTAAAAAAAATATTTTGAACAGCAACCTAACAATAACAGTTATTAACCTACTCCAATCGTAGTATGTCAATTACCTCAATTCGGCTGTATATTATTACTAGCTGTGCCCCGCGGTGTTACCCGCGGTTGGACTTCCTACGGGAACAGTACATTTTTCCGGGATAAAAAGTAGCCTATGTGCTATTCCAGATCTATCTCTGTGTTAAATTTCATCCAGCCGTTCCGTTCAGCCGTTCTGGCGTGATAGAGTAACAAACATCCATCCATACTTACAAACTTTCACGTTTATAATATTAGTAGGATTATGTGTGTTGATTACGATGTATATAAAATAAATCGTATTATTATTATTATTATTAAACGCAAGTGCGACACTGCTTGGCAGCAGAATAATAAGTTCTTATGTTAAGATAAGCTACTTGTTTTGCAACACGTGGAGATTACATATACACACACCTACATACACAGGTAGCTGTATACAAAAAACGTACGGTTAAATATAACATGGACACCCATAAACAAAAACTGTGAATATTAATGCGAACATTGAAATGTTTTCAACCATACTTATATTATAAATGTGAAAATTTGTCGGTTTGTACATTTGTTACTCTTTTACGCCTAAATGGCTGAACAAATTTAGATGGAATTTGTTAAAAGGTAGCTCATACCCTTTAATAACACATAGGCTTCTTTTTATCCCGAAAAAGTAACCGCGAGTAACCGCGGGGTCCAGCTATTAAAATATAATTGCATCGTTACTCGTAATTGCATCACTTGAATACGCCTGGACCGATTTGTCTATTGTGTATAATATAAACGTTAATGTATTAATCTTAGGAAAATAAATATTGTTTTTCCATGGGGGTATTTGCTTAAGCGTGTGCATTTCGTTTGACAGGTGCATTTCGTTTCGTTGGTCAAATGCATAAGACATATTATTATGACAACATCTGTCTGGTCGGGTAATTGTTCATAAGTTTAGCGGTCATAGTTTACAGTTCACTACGTCTAATAAGTTTGTGTGATTAGTCCTTTGTATTTCATCTAATCCGACGATATTGCCTTTGAGATACACTTGAGTGGTGTTTGAAAGCTAGTGGAGTTCTATTGAAATGGTACTAGTAGGTATGTAAATCCTGCTTCGGAACTGAGAATAATTGTTGTTCTGATATTAGACAAAGGAATATCACAGTCTAAGCTAGGCCTTGCCTTAATTGGATGGCAACTTACAAGCGGATATGAAATCAGTTAAGCTGAAATCCGTTATTTTTGTTTCAATGTTATAGAAGCAAAAAGTGTCTTCGACCCCACCGGCGTGGCGGGGTCGGTGCAAAGGTGCAATGTTTTCTCTATCCTGTCTAATGTCAAGAACACTTCCAAATAAGTGGCGATGATCTCCTTATCGGGATCACCGAGAATATGTTTCGGTCTACGGAGAGGTCCTCCGAAAATTATTTTATCATTATGAGGATAGTTTAACAGTCAACCTCTAAAATCTGATTGATTATAAATAATGCATCGGTAGATGTATCACACTGAATTCGATTCGGCAATTTAAAATTTGCCGAATCGAATTTAGTGTTTGGCGATTAGTCGGATGCTTTTTGTGGAACCGAAAAGATTTCGATTTAAATGATAATTTATTCAAAGTAATTAGACTTTTACGATTCTTGCGTCAAGTCCATGTATCCCGCCTGCGTAAAATAAAGCTGTTCACACACAATCTCAACATAAATTCTTAGCAGCATTAAATAATGGAGTTGGAAGGCTTGAGAGAGGGAAGAGTTCAGCAGCTAGCGACTTGTCTTCATGCTGCCAAAGTCATCTTCAGTGTGTATTTGGGATCGGTCGGCCATTTTTTTAAATATTTTTTACTATTGTGACTGGATGAAATGACGACCCACATGATTTTAAGTGGTTACCGTCTATAAAAATTGAAAAACGATTTAAGTCAACTGACGTCATGCATAAAATTATCCACTTTCAATAAAGTGGTTATAATTTTATTATTACCTATAGAATCCTATTGCTGTCCTAATTATATTATAGTGATAAACAATAGAATCGTTGCAGATAAAACTTCAAAAACTCAAAACTCAAACTCATTTATTCCTTTAGATCTCAAATTTTACACAAAAAGTAAACATATTCGTGTGTACATAAACATCGCTTTGTTTAACACAGAGAGTAAAATTATTAAATTTACCACTGAGCTGAGTAAACATACTATTATTTTATTGTTTGTAGTTCCTAGCTCGGACAAAAGGTACTTAAATGAAAAATAGAACAGTCGTGGCTGGCTTCTTGTAGCTAGCGAGTGACTCGTATACAAATTACCTTATAAAAATAGCAGATGAAGTTGCTTTATATATAATAAAAAAGGTTTCAACTACAGTAATATCACTGTTTATGCTAAACTATTACTAAACTTAGTGGTTAGCAAAACATCCTTCTTGCCTCGCGAGTAACGTATGTGATTGAACTAAATTAAAACAAAGACTATGCTTTTGCATGCGAATCACTAACAACAGATAATTCATTCAAATAGGTAATAATAAAATTTTCATTATTTAATTTGACGTGCGGTTTTATAACCAGCAAAATATTTGGTCATTTCTGTTTTTTTATGTAACTAATGTGACGGGGCTGGTGTTAAGTGGTTACGTCAGCCCATACCAACAGCAACATGACTCAGATCCTCGCCGACCGAAGCATGAGAAGACCCAAGATGCACTCCATTGCACCCATCTAGCCCCAAACTCAGCAAAACATGTAGGTACTGTGGGAATCAGATTACTGATAGATACCTAAAAAGTGCGTATAATTATTTTTTTTTTAAATACACCATCATTCACCAAAGAAATACCTGTAGCTGACCACTTGTAGCTCGCGAGTGTACAAAGCCTTAAATAAGGTCTCCCCAATATCAAAGGTAGATAACGACAAACGAAAGTCATTATGAACGGATTTTCAATTTACAATCGAGCTGATTCAACAATAATTTACTTTTAAATCGAATTGTGGCATTTGAATCGAGTTTTATAGCTCTATCCCGACGTTGTTTTATGAGACGACTAACACATAACTTCAGAGCGGGGAACATATTTTTTCGATAATGGCTCGAGCTTTTGTAGACTCGAATCAAATGCAAATTAGCCAACATAAGTGTATTTGTTGCTAAACCAGTTTAAATCGAATTACGGATAAAAGTTTATTCGGAACAGAAACTATTTTAAATGTTATTTTTATTATCTGGTAAGCGTTATCTGGTAAGGAAAACGAGTATTTTGTCACTAACGTTTTGAATAACTCGGACATTAAACACATACATAATTATATCCACGTTTTTTTCTTCGAGGGGCAAAGCTTCCATAAATCACATTCGCCTTTAGAGTTACACTAAGGAAGACCTGTCGAGTGCTTTAAATTTTGTCAATGTATTTTTTTTTTCTACGTAAGACTACGCTAACTTTCTACAAGTACATATATCATTCTGTAATAAACCGGCATCGAGTTAATGAGTAGAGATGTAATGTAAATTGCTATTCTTCACTCTGTAGACGTAAGTCAGCCTTTATGTATTCGTTTTAAGTATTATGATGATGGATTTTAGATTAAACTATTAAGTTTAGTTTAATGTGAAGTATGTTTCTTTAATTAACCTTACTGTCTTGATTATAATTATAGCATAAATTAACTTGGCCGATCTCACAGTTCACTTTGCCTTCTCCTCTGTAGGTCTGTAGGTCGTAGGCTACGCCAGGACAAGTATTTGTGGGACAAACTTAGCTTTTTCTGTATATGAGCGTTAGTATGTTTAAAAAAAAATATATATTTTATGTAATATTGTAATAGTAATATGTTAGTGGTCTGGTCTCCATAGTATAAGCTATGCTTAGTTAGGAGCTAGATGGCGCTGTGTAAAATTCCCATAAATTTATAATGTAATGTTACTTATTATTATAATTTATGTGAATTCAAAAATACATTTTCTACAATCAAAAGCTTAAAGAAAGCTGAAACAGGGAGTCTAGCGGACGTCCGTTGGCGTGGTGGGGCGTAGGTGCATCTCAACGTCTTGTAATACAGAACTATATTAGATCATGCAAACAGCAACGTCTTGGCAAACGTGGCGACAGCGTCCGTCACCGTCACCGACACGCCGGCCGGGAATATAACGTCGAGCGCGGCGTGGGCGTGGCGTGTGCGCGGCGTAGGCGCAGCGTGTATGGAATGTGACTGAGTAGTGTTATAATATTAGACTTGCGTTCGGTACTCACCATGCCCGGATGACGCTCCATCAACAAGCTTACAAGCTTATTTTTTAGTTGAAACAAATAAAAATAATGAATTGTGAAATTATCAACTACGATTGTAAGCGTAGGTTTAAAGGTCTTTTACGTCCATACAATTACAATAAGATACAATTTACATGGTACTTAATTAATTGTTTTAAATAGATTCCACTTAAATAATAAGTTAGTTCGCACGCATCATAACACCATTCCGTTATATGGAAAAAAAAAAAAAAAACTGTTTTTAGCCGCAGATGTTCTCACTGCTTCACGCGAACGTTTGGCGAGAGCGAGAGGATCGCAGCCGCGCATATCCGAACCTAATAATCATTGTGCAATTCTAAAGGCCTTATTTATATTATATTATGAAAAACAAGAATATAATTTACAAAATGATCAATTCTTTAACACATATCCAAGCTAGCACAAGTTGTTTACACGCTTAGTAGGACTTTATCAGGATTCGATCATTTAAAGTCGTTTTGTCCATTCTAACATCGCAAAATTGGTTTTTAATGCGTAATGACATCACGCTGAAGTATGATACCGTCAAACGGTTCAGCTTTTAACATAAATCGGCCGACTTTACGATGTCAGCGAGTAATAAAGATCGCCAGTTTTGCCATTTGACTAATTTTAATTGCTTTCCTGTTTTTACCGCGCGCTAAATGAACCACTGTATTTTACGTACGTTTTATCGTTTGAACTTGTATCATAATTTACAATGCCTCCGATGTGCCGTAAATAAACAGATTTAATGCAAAGTGCAATAGCAAGCAACTATGTTAATTTTTTGTTTTACTTTCGTGCGTTTGTTTGCGGCTTAGGTAAATATGTATAGTCGATTTAATGCAAGCATTTTGGTCATGTAGTCCTGGAGCACATGCAAAGTGGGAAAACATAAATCTTTCCGTATAAAATTTACACATTGAATTTAAATCTGATGAATAATACATATATTATTGAGGATCTATACTCACATGAAACGTGGAGATATTAATTTAACATAATAAATAGTCACAGTTCTCAGCAGCAATAAAATATTATAAGATTAGAAATATTATTAGATTGTATCAACAAAAAAATACTTTATGGCGATTGTTTAAAAGTTTGCCCCCTTCGCGAATGTAACCCGGAACCGAATGTATCTATCGGTATCTGTATTTATCAGTAACCAAGTTATAAAGTTATTAAAATATAAATATTATATTCTAAATATGAATATTCCTGATAAAATTTTACATCGTATACAATGTATAGTAAACTCTCTGCCAATAGGGCAAAAGTACTTTGGAAAAATCTAAAGTTGTTACCACAACCGAATATTATGCAAAGGGTACTAGAATTATATCAATTACCATGCCATCCGATGATAAATGATGTCTCGTATAAAACAATAAGAAAACAACATAAAATAAAACATAGCGACAGAGCCGAGAGCACGCCAACACGGCTAATGCATAAAATATGAATCGACTCTTTGAATTTGTCATATCAAAACGATAGCGCTCGATAGATAAGCCACACCTACCATAGTTACATTTTATATACATCTTTGTCACGCCAACACTATCTCCTAAAAGGATGAGATCTCTCATCAAATTAGGCGGTAGTTATTCAGACAAGGTTCTACTTTATCTGATGAACTGACAATGTAAAGCTTTAACCCGTTGCGACAACCGAACATAATGTATGCGCATAATAACATTTATAGCATATGATTATAATCAGGTATTAAAAAGCTTATAACAAAATCAGCACCCTTCATTGGCATGCTCATTGAGGCCTGTTCAGCTCAGATTTCAAGGTATCCCATTTTCTCCTCGTTACCTTTTTGTCGCGAAGTACGGTAAATGAATTTAAGATTGTAAGCACGCTTTAAAATACTGCTACATCGTTGTAATTGCAACGAATTTATATTTGACTGCGTATATTAGGCGGTAGATAGTTGGTGTTTTATGTTTTTTTTTTTTAGTCTTTTTGGGTACTTATGTGAAAGATTTATCGTTTTAGTGTAAAACTGTTGTCTCAAATCTTTTTAGAATAAATAATTTGTAATTTCAATGAAGTGCAATATGGTGGTTTTGGATTTGGGCTCTAAAACTAAACTCTCTTTCCAAAGTACTCCATATAATTAACTAGCAAACAAAGACCTTCATAATTCTAAGAAGCAAAACTTTAATTTTTTTATACAAAATAAGTATTAGTATTCTAAACAAAACCCCAGCGGAAAATCCTTTAATACACTTTCACAATTAAAATCAAAGTTACTGTTTCTATTCATAATTCACGAAACAGATTTCAGGATTTGAGTGATTATTTTGATTCGGCTTATTCTAGCAAAAGAAGAAACAGTCCCACTCACGTAGTGACGACGAAGGCACGTATTTTTCGCATTATCGGCTAAATTATTATAAAAGGAACAGACGTGTGGCAGCCAGTAATTCTTGGGGAAACTGGTACGGCTCGAAACAATTGCGACAAAACGCACGTTCGACATTTTGTATCTTAACGACTTCCAGAATAGTTCACTCCACTTTTTAATATTCGAAGTTTAACCATTGTGGGCTAAATGGCGCAACGGATCTCGGTTTTATGGAACTTTTGAATTGATGTTTGAATATTGGCGCAGAAAGCAGCTGATGGAGCCAACACATTGATATAGATTTTCAATGATATGTTCCATTGCAAAACAATATTTAAGATTACAAAAGCAATACGAACAAACACTTGTAAATGGAAGTTAGCAAGAAATATATACCAACTGATTTTATTATAATAAAAATATATTTTTTTTAGAATTTTGTGAGTGTATTATATTTGTGTGCAAAAATAAATCTACCTTTTCATAGCTAAGTACCGACACAATTATTTATTAATGGCTACCAAGTGCCAAGTTCCTAGTCTAATAATAATTGCTAGAATTGTCAGTTTCAACTCAAGTTAACTCACTGAGTGTTCAACTAAGAATGTATATACTATTGTAATATTGAACTTGACAGTTCGTAGTCACCCTTCAAAGAGAGCCCGAGTTCGGTTCCCGGCTGAGCCAAACTATGTGTGAAGAACAAAACTTGTTTTTCGGACGTTGGGTGTTTTTCTTGAATTTTGTTTCGTCCAAGATAATGCCACCTGCGACATACTAAATCCTAGTACGATATGAGTTTGTAAACATTATTTTATTTTTTATTCTTTAGTCTGTCATATCTATAAGGTAAGTAAATATATTTGGGAAGAAAATCTCTGATAGGTCTATATCATTCCAAATAAGAAAGTCGAACAGAACATATTTTATTCTGTCAAGTTGGACAAGACACATGCCTTGTCGATGTTATTTCTAACAATAGATTAGTAATAATTTCCATAACAAAACATCTATGTGACAAGATTGAATTAAATTCTCGTGTTCGTCCAGTGGTGAAGGCACATCAAAACCCGTAGGTCATTCGAGAACAATTGAATATCGGAGCTGTATTTTTCATTGAAGGAACAAGTTTTTATGTTACGTTTTAATTCAGTGTACGCATAAGTTCATTCTCACACTCGTACATATTAAATTACTGATTGCACAAGCGGTGTTACTCGCAGTTTTCCAGTATCATAAGTAGTCTATGTGATAATCCAGGACATAAGCTAATGTAAGCACCCAAATCGGTTAATCCGTTAGAGCGTGAAGGAGTTACAGACATACATACACAGATAAACAAACTTACGCCTTTATAATTTCCATGCTTGACTAGAATTTCAGAATTTCAAGTGTAACTTAGCATACGTTTTTGCTGATATAAATGTATAGTATGTTTGACCATAAATAAGCAGAAATTGCGTAACGTTCGTAATTTAAAATTTGATTGGGCTAAAATCAGGCAGTGTCTCAGTGTTAAGAGGACAAAAAACTAGTTTTAAAAACAACGCACCCATATTTTCACCTCTCGTGTTCCTTACTTAATATTTATGACTCTGATACAAACAAAACAATCTTGCATTAGTATTCGATCGTGCTTTAAATTTTAGATTCGTAAACCGCTTTATCAAAAGCAATATCGTCTATGTATTAAACATTAGGGACCTAAGTTTTAAGCCCGGGCAAGTGTGGAGAGCTTCGGGTGAAACCTTGATAGGCGGCGATACGTGATGCGCTATTAAAAATAGTTTTAAGTCGGTCGAGAGCCTTCCGGTCTCACCAAAAGCCAGAATAAAGTTGGTCAGGCCATCTGCGGCTAACAATGAGTAGTCCAGTCAAAAAAGGTGATGCAAATATTAGAGCAACCTAACCTAGCCGAGAACTAACACCTCACTTCTCTGCGGGAACATAGTAGAATTATTTAGAAATTAAGAATCATGCCAATTTAGTGGCTTTAAGTTGTGTTATAAAATTAAACAATACAGTGCTAGGTGAAATTTCAGAGCATTTTGAGACTATTATTTTCATTATTATAAGTTCCAAAGTTTTCTAGATCATCAAAAGTAATATTATAGACAAGCTGTGCCTCGTGGCATCGTCAGGGTGGAATAGTTTTAGCCCCGATTATATATTTTTGTCAAAAATAAAAGTAATATATTGTAAGTTACTCCTTTAGACATATTTTTAGTACCGCATATAATTGTAAATCCACTTAGTAAAAGTCTGTTATTTTGACATAACAAATAGACACTTAAATTTTATGGATTATTATGAGAATTTCTTCGTTTGAAGCGCTTAATTTTTTAGGCCTGCACAGACGATGGACTTTTTGTCCGCTAAAGCCACACCATGGCTGTGCTCCTCAGATCTACACATCGTTTGGCCAAATAACATACATGTGAGTATACATCGTATACCAATTTCATCAATAGCTACTGACGTTCATCACTCCCCACACTTGCCAGAACTATAAATAGGTATCCACATTTTAAATGGGACTGAAGGACATTTCGCTGATAAAACTTTTAAAAAGAGGGGAATATCCGGAATTTTTGAAACTAATAAGTGTCGCAGCCACCCCTGCATACTAAGAAGCCTCTTGCATGAAACTTGAGGAGAATATAAAATGTGAGACCTACCTATCATATCTGGAGGTGCCTGTCAGGGTGTTTAAGATAACCCAGGACGTGACACCTGTATCAAAAAGAATATCCAAAGAATGATAACGTGTCAAAAATCTTAAGTGGACTCAGTTGACGAGAAAAGCGAGTTTTTTTTGCGAATTTTGCAGATTTCTCCGATATACAGCTACGAAAGTCCCGCATAAATATAAAGACATGTTACGTATATCGAGCCAATTTTTCAATCTCTTATTTTAAATCATATTGTATTGTATATAAAAGTAAATATATTTACTTTTATGTGATAACTACACAGTAAGAGATGATTTTAAGAGAGCGTGGTAGCCCAGGGGCATAGACGACGACTTTCAATTTGAAGGTTGTTGGTTCAAACCCACAAGTGAAACAGTGAGTTTTTTCACTTGAAAAAATTTATGGGCGCAATACCACGTTCTCAAAACGGTGACGGAAAACATCATGAAGAAACATGCCGGACTTAGAACCAAAAATTCGACGAATAGAAGAGAAATGCAGATTTTATGAGATAAAGATAAATGTAAAATCTCATATCAATCACGTAAGTATATAAAAACAAATATCATCCGACTTATCACAATATAATCTTATTACTTTAAGCGAACAATTCTTGTATGTTTATTTATATATTTCGCGTATCTAAGAAACGGCTTTAACGATTTGGATGAAATTTTGAGTTCAGATAGGAATTTGCTGTTTAAGTTTACCTGTATAATTGTATTTTTTGTAAATACTTTTTTTTTTCAGAAAAAAACTTTTTAAATGAACCATGCGAAGTTCGGTCGCCCTGGCAGAATAAAGGAGAAAATGTCAATGTTTGTGTGTATGTATGTTTGCCCCTCCTTCACGCCTAAACGGTCGAACGGATTTAGATGAAATATGTCATGTAGCTTTTCAGAATCCTCATGGATACCTCCGCAACGAGAGAGTTATGCCGGACGCCTACCGGCCAAAAACTCAAGTGTATCTCCACGACGCTTTAGTTGGCGGAGACCACAAGTATGGTATCGAAATCTTCCACAGCCCCGGCGGCGTTAGGTAGCTCGTACCCTGGAATAAAACATAAATTACTTTTTCCGTGGGATGGGACACCGCGGGACAAAGCTCCTCTATAGTTTATTAAAAAAAACTATTCCTTATTATACCTTGATTGTTGCGTGTAGAACGTAGAGGTAAATTACAAAATAATTTTAACCGACTTCTAAGAAACGTCAATTTGTGTTTGGTAAAAAACGTCATCTCTTCCGTAATGGTGTCCACACTGCTGATTACACGTTGGTTCCAGCTCGATGCAGGCGATGTCATTAAATTGTCATTAAAACCACCTCAGTGTCATCTGCATCGTCCATTTTCGAGGGACCATCTCTTAGAGTAACAATAAGAAAGCCTAAATAACTATAGATTGCCACAGCAGTGACCCTGATGTATGTAAGACTAGCAAAATTAGAAATGCCTTCTTAAAGAGAGGAAATTTTAAGCGTTTATGTATTAGCAGCTGCTTTCTGAGCAATAACGATACACTTTTAATATGCAAATATTGTTGTCCCTTTTACCCATTACCAAGTACGAGTAAGTAAGCTACGAATGCAAACCACAAGCCAAGATGCCTCAGTTTCACAAACAATGCAATCGCCTAATTATTTTCGTTTTTAGTCCCGTAGTGTTAAGTAGTGTTTTTTCGAGAAATTTTATTAGTTTACCACTATTATGATTCGTAACTTAAGAAATAAGCGTTATAAACCATGTAAACAAATAATTTCTCTTTTGGCCCCCATCAATGTGAATTGTGAAAACATTTGTTTTCTAATCTCGGGAGTTTGTGATATGTGTTTGTGTAAGCAAGATTATGAGTGTGTTAATGTTTATCTTTCTCTGCTATAGTTTGCTCATCACTGCTCCTCCAACCCTGTTTTTATTGCAGTTTTTACTTTTACACCAACCAAATTGCCTTTGATCTCCCCCTGCAAGTATTTACACCATTTTGATCGTAATCTTCGGGCGGTAAGGTTTGTTTAATATATTTTTGTTCGTACATGGTACCTGCCGTTAATGACACTCGATGTAATTTCATATAAATTGACCGCCTCTGACGGTAGCTGACACGCAACGTGCCAACTATGAAATTGTTACTCTTAGTGATTGATGCTAGTTTAATAAAAAACTAATTGTGACTAAATTGACAGTACAAGTTTAAAGCGCACCTGATGTTAAATGGTAACCGTGTCTCATAAAGGAGTTAATCAATGCATATAGTTTCAATCTGATATATATCCTTGAGATGTTCATTGCATTTATAATGCAAGTAATAGAGTAGCATGAGCAATTTCCGCTCCATGACAAATGTTTGATTATTCTGTCTTCCGTCTGTGTCAGCCTCTGATGTTCCCACTGCAGGGACATCGCACTACTCTCATTAGTTGAGAGTGAATGGGATTTGATCTACCACGGGACCGCAATCCAGATTAGTACATATCACATGCTTCGAATTTTTGGTTCTAAGACATGTGTGTCTTCACCCAGGACAAGTATGTCACGCAAATGCTTGTCTTGGGTGGGAATCGAACTTACGACCTACAGCGCAGAAGGCAGAGCAACTACCAACTGAACAATAAGGTCATCGGCACATCTTGCAGTTGGACATATATATAAGGTGCATAAAGTTTTTGATAAAATAATCATTCCTATTCAGTATCCAATACCCCTTTTCACGTAAACTGGGATCTCGGAACAAAATAAAACTTTACGATGCAAAAAGGTTACGCATAATAAATTATCTTCACCCAATCTGATATTGAAAATCGATGATCTCGTTGTTTCCAAAAGTCTGAGGAACGGTACATTTTTATTGATTGATGTCATGGTAATTCTGGAATCGGATATTACCAGCAACGTCCCGATTGAGACTACAGAAGACGTGACGATAAAATTATTATATTTTTACCGTCGCGTCTTCTGTAGTCTCAATCGGGACGTTGTTGGATGGATTTTTACACAGTGGCATCTAACTAAAATATGTATAGTTTGTACAATGGGCACCAGATTGCTTAAGAAATACTAAAATATAACTTTATTTTGTAGACAAGACAAGTGTCCTGTGAAGAATTAAGAGACATAATCTAGATCTTTCTTGATCCATCTAGATTTTTCTTGAACTGAGCTGAGTTTAACGCATATCTAATAAAAAATATTATAATAGTTGAATATTAGTACGTGTTGCTCGCGTCCGTAGGTGAGATTATTCGAACCACGGATAGTGTGAAAATGTAACCTACTTTTTGTTATTTTTTATGTGAATTAATTACAATACTTCTTCTTCGTTTATTAAGCACGTATTTTATTCAGTCTGCTTAATTTATCTATAGCAATATTTATTGTTATTTTTTTTATAAGGAAATGGAAGTGATAACAAACATTCCTGGACAATCGCCGTCGATCCCCAAACTAAGCATAGCTGTTCTATGGAACTAGATTACACTTATTATATTATACACATACGCATATTTATATACACATATTTAATTGTAAATACATGCAGTATAAATTACCCACCCAGACACACAACATACATCTATCTTTGTCACACAAATGCTTCTCTTGAGTATAAATGGAAGCCACAACCTTAAGAAGGCAAATCTGCTATCAACTAAGCTGTGAGAACAATAAAATTTAAATCTATAGAAAGAACTCAATCATTGACACATTTATAGTACAAACAAACGTTTCTGCTGCTGAAAATATAATCGACCGCCGCGCCTTAACCGAGACATAAACATTGGTCGGACCATTACCCGATAAGAAATGGCCCGGCCAGCCTCCTCCGTTGCATAATTATCGATGTGACCGAGATATCTTAATAAGTGGTTCTTACTTGATCAAAGTTCCCTTAACACTTTGCATAATTGTTATGCGCACCTTCATTCAGGAATCCATAATGCTTTTATAGAAAATTAACTGCTGTGAACCTCAAAGGAAATGATAATTGCAATTATGTTGGCTAGTCTCTGTCTCTCCGTTCATTTGATAGTGGCTCTGCCTTCTACTTTGTATGTCGTGGACGATTCAGAACAAGCATTGTGACAAACAATGTTTGTTCTGTGTATGGGTGTTATTATGAATTGTAGGGGTAAGTAGTTAGTGCTTAGTTTGGTTAGATGCCGCTGTATGAAATGTCCATAAATTACCTTTATTTTTCAATTTTCAGATGGAATGAATGGATGGATTTCAGATTGTGCCTAATCTGACAAATATTCAAACAAAAAAAAAATGTTTTTTCAAATTGGTTGAAATCATGGAGAAATGGTTATCGCATTTCTCCATTTCTCCATCATTTATAATCATAGAAATTTTATCAAAATCGCTTTAATAGTTTGGCTGTTAAATCAAAATAAGTGGAAAATATATGACATCCAAGTAAACGAAATTGCGTATCTTGCTTTCCTGTGAGTTTTTTGTTTACCCGTTCTATCGATCTGGATAGTTCTGTTTTAAAATGGTTGGGTGTAGTATATACCCTACCATTTTAAGAGAAAACATTAAAGGGCTTGGACATTTAGAGAAAGAAGTTTCTCTCAATCATAAGAAAAAAATATTCTTTTATTCCGCGAGGCATTATGATTGTCACTTAGTTTCGAAAAGACTTAACTAAACTATTAAAATTTGCACAAAGACTCACCCGACGCTTTGTTTCCATAAATTGTTTTGCACTCAAGCATATCATTAAGAACGATTATGCCCATAGAACTGAAACTTTGCTTCTAGTATTTTGTTGGTGCTTCCTGGAATCTTTAACAATTTTAAAGTAATTTTATATTTATATAAATGAGTAGCTTTACTCTTATATTAATTGACAGTTTCGTATTAATACTTACGCATTAATAATTACATTAGTACATATTTGGCATTGTTATGTTGGTTCATTAAAATATCTTCTAATTTTTCTAAACACATTACGTATTTATTACCACAATAAAAAATATATTCGTGATTGAACCAATAACAAAGCATTTATTGTGACTTTATTGGCCATTCTTCTTAGATAAAAAAATCTTAGCTGACGTCCATAAGCTTTTATATTAATACCAACAAATTTACAAATTTTACCCAATTATCTATAATGGTCATTAGGCTGCTCGTTTACGTAACCTTAGTCATACAGAAAAATATATCGTAGAACGGAAGATTCTCTTCTATTATCAGAATCCTTATGCATAGCCCAGTTTTTGCTCATTACATCAACATAACTGAATAAACCTTTGTAGGTAGCAGTTGTAACGTTTGAAAAACTGAGCAGAGCGTATAATAAACCCTAAGTATTATTATAATCCTGAACAAAGCAAGCCGCTTCCTTCGGTAATAACTTTGTTCAAAAAACTAACAAGTTCAATAAACGGTTTTTATAATGAAAATACGAAGTTTATTTGTGTTACAAACACGCTATGCGCTATTTTGCTCAACCCACCTGTAGTGAAAAGAAAGATAGGCCTGCGGTGTATGATATGTTAGTAAGGATGAACTGGAAATACTGAGAGAATAGAGAGCATCGTTTTTAAGACAGTTGAGAGCCTTCCGACCTCACCTAAAGCCCTAGTAAAGTTGTCAAGGCCATCAGTGAGCAACAACGTATAGTTCAGTCAAAAAATAGGTCTCAGTTTAACGCTCTTTTATATATTTCCTGAGACATTTTGACTATTGGTACCTACAAAATTTGTTAGCGGAATGACAATTGGCATATAAATTTTAAAACTATCATGGTTATGAACATTATTATTCGTGCTACCGAGATATTTACCATGATTTGTGAGTTTTGTTGACTCCCGATATTTCGACGCAGTTACATGCGTCATGGTCCCGGGCAAACAAAACTCACAAATCATGGTAAATATCTCGGTAGCACGAATAATAATGACAATTGGCATGTCAAGTCTTCCTGCTAAGTATCAGTGTCACTAATCTTGAGAGCCGTATTTTAAGCTGTTCCGTGGTACTAAAGCGACTTATAAATTCCTGTCAAGTATTATAAATACGAAGTAGATACCCTAGTGTATAATGAAATGAATTAAATTCAAAAGTCTTACCTAGTATTATTATAATTTCCAGTACGTTTATACCACTTACATGGAAAAAAATCATACATTACATCATCGACGACATTGCTTCCTGCTAAAGTACTGGTTTTGATGAAAATATAATTTCTCGTAAACAAGTTCCGATAAAAACGATTATACAAAATGTTGGTAATCATCTCGTACCGAAACAGGCTTCCGTGGACAGTAATAACAGCAATCCGGGCGAGTGAAGCGAATCCACCAAGTAGCCTTAGGACAGTGTTTGTTATTATAAAACTATTATTAACTAGAACATCGTTATTGCAAATAATCTTTGTGTTATTGGAAAACGGAATATCTACTCGTCAATAGCGATTGAATTTATAGTCATTCTTAACCAACTTTAAAAAGGAGGAGTTTATTAATACAGTTGTAATGTTTTTTTTCGTGCGGTTGTTACGCGTTTTCTTTGTGTAAACCGATTTGGTTTTTTACCTCCAATAAAATATCATACAAGAGTCCTGAAGAAATTCTAAGGAAATAAGTGATGAACGTCTTGAAATCGGTTTATTAAATTTTTGAATCAGTTCATTTATTATTGAAGGATTCTATTAATCATGACTTTCTGGAACAAACACCATGCAATTGCATTTGTTGATGAACATTGATGATTGTTCTGTGTTTGTATTTAAAAAGTGCTATATTCGTACAGTTATCTATAAATAATGCTTATTTTGAGACTAGAAATTTGTGAAATTTCTATTATTGTATATTGATATTATTAATTAATAAATTCATTTATACATGTTATACAAGTATAACAATGAATTTATTTACTGAAATTTAATTAATTAAGGAATTCTTTATCTATATCTATATAGATTACTAATATAAAAACATGAGATACATTTCAAATCGTTTGCGTGATAATATGTAGAAGGATCAAAATGTAACTTATGAGATCGTCAGGTAACTCTATCAATAAAAAGCTCTACATTTGAAGAAATTTACTCCAACAAATCACCCATAGAGTACCATAAGATTTATTTGGAACAAACGGGCTCACATAAAGGGTGACACTGATACACCCCGCTGTTTCTTTATGTTTAATGTTATTAGGCCAGAATGGTTCCCCTGTATCGGACTGGGGCGTTATTGTAAAGCAAATGATAATGGTTATAGCTGGACACCATGTTGCGCTCTGTGTGGTTCTGGAAATAGATCGGATGGATGAGGCACGATTTATGACGGCGACTCAGGTGCATGTGCGTTTAATTTGGGTTTTTAAGATAATCAGTTCTAATAATATCATTAGTTTACCAATTTGACATCTTATTATAGGTTAGGGTTGGATTAGACCTAAAGTTAACAAATAAAACTAGCTAAAACATGAAGATTGACTGTAATTTGACACTGTGTCAATGTAATGTACCTAAGGAGCTGCTGTGCCACGTTATAATATGCTCACGAATTACTTGTGTAATTTGTGTAAAAAAAACTGAAATAAAGATTTACACACTATATACATTTTCCACTTTTATGTGTAATTTATATCAAAGAATTTGCAAATAACTTTACATTTATAATACATTACTGGGAACGTGGTTCAGTTCATGTTTGGACAATAGTCCAAATATTTATAATAGCGCATTTGGTAACCAAAACAATTCGATATTTTTGCTGCTGGTTTGTAAAATAACCGAATAAAAAGAAGCATGCGGTTACTATTATCATTACGGTGATTTATAATGCACCGAAAGTGATTGAAAGTGTGGATTTGATTTTGCTATAATTAACTCGACATTTTGAGTGTAGTTTAATGAATATTTAAGCAAATTTGAAAGATCGACAGGTAAATAAATAAAAATAATAAATAAACATCCAACAACATTTCACACAGTACCATCTAGCCCCAAACTAAACATCGTTTATACTATGGGAACCAGATTGCTAATAAAATACTTATACAGTGCTTTATTTGTAAATAAATCTTTGTTCGTCACGGAAATGTTTCTTCTGGGTGGAAATCAAACCCACGCCCTGTATTGTAGAAGGCAGAGCTACTGCTATGCTTTAAAGTCAGTATATATACTTGTACCATGTTTATGAAGTCACATCTAGACACATTATAATATAATTCAGTGAGCCCGTCATATGGGAGTTCAAACAGAACTTTACAATTTGAGATAAAGGGCCGCTCGTTATGCTCGTAATTTACTACGGAAATGGCTAAATAAACACAAATAAATGGAAATGGGATGCCACCTTATCTACTGGATGGGAATGTGGTTAGGTTCATATGAATAAGTGTGAGAAAAGGGTGCAAACGAATGTATAGAAAATATAAGTTGCGAAAAAATATCTTTTTTTTATTACTGATCAGGTCATTATAGCTCAATTTGAAATACATATTGCAATATAATAATATTGAAGAATAAATAATAAATATTCATGTACATTCGACACGTTATCTAGCATCATACTAAGTACAGCGATAATACTACACATTATTTGATACTTATGATTTCAATATTTGTACATTTAAAAAAAAAATATTATTTAGTGAACAATAAAGTATTAACTTTCTAGCAGCGACGCGGTCGAACGTACAAAACGAGTGAGGAAGAGGGTAGACCGATATGTCTGCCAATTATTTTGCACACTCCACTTCGCAAAGACTTCAGTTTGCCCGAGATCATGACGCATGTAACTGCATCGAAATATCGGGAGTCAACAAAACTCACAAATCATGGTAAATATCTCGGTAACACGAATAATAATATTAACTTTCTATTATGGAAGTGTTCAGTTGCACAAACTCATAGAAAACAAATTATGAACATCAATTTCGAGCCTGCATGGACGTAAACGTGGGTAGTATCTTGCCATAACGAAAACCATTGTAAGTAAATCCATTGCTTTCCTATATTTCAAGGCACAAACTTAGGAGTAAATGTCAATATGTGATTATAATAGAAATAGAGAAATCTTTATTAATGTGAAAACTAAACTTGGGTATCTAACCTAATGTCAAACATAAAAGGCTGACTAAAAATAAATATGTTGATTATGAAAGCAATTTTGGTTTTTAATAACAATTTTAAAACCAATCTAAGGGTTTTTTTTTTTAAATAAGGTTTGGTAACTGCATAAAGGCTACCCTAATCAGCGTATACTGCATCAGCGGTGTCGCTGGAGCAGCGCTGGTTTTTTGGTGCACTAATTTTATGTTCTAACGTTAATAAATAAACGATCACGTTCATAACTAAATGCATTGTTTTAGTAGTCTAAAAGTATCATCGCATTCCTAATAAAACTAGTTTGAAGCATATTGGTTGGAAGTCTATAACGGACATAGGTGGAAACAGTTTTTGTGTTAATATAGTTAAATCTGGAAACAACAGAATTGGAATCAATACAATTTGTATGATTTTCCTTGTAACTTAATCCAACTTCATAGCAATAATATTGGCATATTTGGCCGGGACGTCAGTTGGTGGAATAGGCATTCCGTCTGCCCGCATCGGTTAACCACACCGACCTGTGGGCGACATGCCTCTTGACTCCGTAATTTGACCAATAACATTGTTATTGTCTGTAAATGTACGAGATATTTTTGAACGACTATTTTATATGTATTGAATTTTCATGGAATAATGTGCTTATGAGACGAATCGGAACCTTGCTTGAAGCCTAAGCTTTAGATACGATACCGGGCCGCTGAAAATATTTGTGATGAATATTATTTGTTCACAGGTTTTCGATGTTTACTTTGAATAAAAATCCTGATGTTAATAAAATAGTTGTATTATAAAATGCGCAAATCCATCCACAGCGTAAAAAATATACAGCAATAGTAAGTACGTAAGCATAAAGTTTATTTCTGCATTTTCTAAGCCAAATTCATCACTTAAATCAAAATTGATACAAAATAAATATTTTCAAATATGTCAATTGTCTTAGGTTTCCGGGCGGTTAAAAAATTTCAACGCCAGGGTTGTCTACTTATTTATTGCAAGAGAGACAGTACAATAATGGTAGAAACATAAAAACTAGGAACTTAATTTAAAAAAAAATAATATAGATGCGACTGTTTGACGATTTTGGAATTGAGGGAAAACTTACTATCTCAATCAGTTACAAGACAATTCAAGTTAATTCGGAAAATAGAACAAAGTCCTCATAGAATAAGTGACATAGATACAATCCTAATGGTTTTTTACTCATCCTCAATCCGTTCAAACTCGTTACTATTTAATAGTAATTTTAGATTTTGTAATTATTTTCCAAATTGATCCTAAATTAATGAAACCATCGAATTAAATTTCACTGCATGAAATATCCAAAACATAACCAATGTGTGCGCGTGAGTTCCATAGAATTACACATGCACACCAGCATGTGAATTATGTTGTTAGTCCAACATTACTTCTGCTAAGAGCAGCGAAAATGAAATATCATAGCTTTAGACTCAAATGACACTAGTCGCCAGGTCAACTAAGTCTCCACAGATTTATACGGGGCTATGTCACTTTGCGTGCAAGTACTAGGCTTATTAATTCTACGGCTAAAACATACCTACTCAATATTCATAAACTTATCTAATATTCAGAGTACATTTAGTACTGAGAAACCACGTACCGAGTTGCAGTCTAATTCTAATTCTGAATAGGGTTAACTGGACCTGCACTAACGTCCCACGTAGGGGTGCTATGTAGATTGTTCCCCGTTTGAAACAAATCCTACACATCCAGCCCACTTGAAGTATAATGACTAATTTAGGTAATTGTCAAACTTGTGAAGTACAAACTACTTCCTTTTGTTTTTTTAAGATTGAATGCAATACGAGTATTAAAAAACTAGTCATCACTTTAAATTATTACAATATTACTCCATCAAATTTATAGACTGACAAATATATGCTGTGAGCTTTCTTTATAAGAAAATATTCATCTATATTCTGTGTCTGATTTCTGCAACTGACTGCCATTAAAGCTGATTTCTAATATTGATTATACCTGTTTTGAGAATGTGGCCAAGATTGTTGACAGATCGCCTGCTCCATGACAGTTGGCAATAATGAATTCCACAATTACCAGGCACCTTGCCACCAACCAGCAAGCCATTGTCAATCCTAAGTCGCTTGACTTTGAGTATTATTCAGTTTGCAGAGGTTGTAAAGGTTAGTAAACCTACAATTCAATGATCTGATAAATCCTTGCGATTAGAACTATTAGCAGTGCCGATGGCATTCTTCGAGACGATATGAAATCGCAAGGATAACAGGTTGACCATTTTCGCAGCTGTTTCTATTGTGTGAAGTTTGTCACCTAATGTTGAGAATACAAATTAGGACCACTTTTGTTTCATGCAAGAAGTCAAGTAAACTACAGTTTAAGTTTTTAATTAATTAAACAGTTTAAATTGAAGTTGTCATCATTCAGATTAATTAGATAGATTTTAATTTCACAGAGAAATACTATACCAATGGGAGAATTATTCTAATTAATAATATGAATATGAGTTTTTTTTTGTTTATTATAGCCTTAACCACTCTACTATCAAATTTTGCATACACGTTGTCACGTACAAAAAGAACATCGTTTATCTTTCATCCAAATCTAAATTATAGATCAAAAATTATATAATACATAAGAATGAATTGAACATTACATGAACATTAAATGAAACTAATTACATTTATACAAATTCAAATATTCTTTATCGTTATAAACTGAATGTGTAAAATAACGCGAAATCTGAAGCACAAGAGTTATTAAAACGGTACATTAAAAATCTCCAGTTGTAGCACACTATTTCTATTTTCCGATAAAACAGAAGAAAGGCATTATAAATGTAATATTATATAATGGCGTAATTTCACAATCAGATGGCGGTTCTGCCGGGAGCATCGACAGAGTGCACGTGACGTCACGTCGGCATCGCAACTGACGTGCGCCCAGACGGAACCATTTTGGCTGTATGATTCTCTGCTATGTTATTTTATTGGTAGCAATAATTTAGGTTAACGTTTTAGTTTTCATTTTGATATAAAACTAAATTTATATCTGACGTGTTTAAAAAGGCTATACGAGATAGACTTAGACTTTAAAACGGAGATTGTTCTCAAATCAGATGTATGGTGTTTTTTTTGTATGTTTGTTACGCGATATCTTTGCTAATTGTGGAAATGATTCATTTCTTAATTTCTTTCGAAATAATCTCTTAGTTTTATGCATAAAAATGGGGGAAAATAAGGGAAGATAGCTTTGTATGATTTAGCCAAAACAGCTGCTAATATAAGCGACCTATAAGATATTCTTATTTAAGTATGAGTAGCATCGTATATATTTATTTTTACAGTAGTCACTACATTATAGTTATCAATAAAAAGCATTTGTTTTACGGAATGTTATCAGAGTATCAGCGCTCTTCCCTTAGCTTATCATTATAATGCATGTGACCCAGAATCTATAAAACTTATCATTGAAATATGAACGTAGACTTAACATAATTAGATAAAACGGTTTAATTTAAAGGTTATAAAGCCTGAGACTTTAGAGATAAGAATCAAAAGAGCAATAAAATTGAATAAGATGCTCAAAATAATCGTCCTAGAGTTCAAAGCATTCACTCAAAACGATAAATATGGACGGAACACGAATATTTAATTAGAATTGCGATGGAAGGCTATGTTGGATTAAAAGCTTTCATTATGCATGTAAATAAGATAAAACTAATGGATAGTTAAAAAATGGAAGGTTTGAACGTTAGAGTAAAAGAACAAGCTATCGAGCAAAATTATAAGCAAATCTAGCTAGTCAGACTAGCATTGAAGTAACGTGATTACTATCTATTTATAGTATCTATTTATTTTAATATTCAGGTATTTTTTTCGAGCGCAATTGAAAGGCATGTTGTGATGTGATCTTTTTGTATAGGTATTTAATTAAAATTATGTATTTTTTCAAGATCTTCATTTAAAAATATTATAAATGAAGATCTAGTACCCCGAGTATAAACAAATAACATACATTTAGACACTCATACTAGATTTTCCTGTTTTGCCGGTTGCATGGACACATTCAATCTCACACAATATAAAAAACTTCATGTTTATCACACAAAGTTTACACGAGCCGAAAATCAAACCCGGGACCACAAATTTCGCAGGTTACTACCAACTAGGCTATTTATCATATTATTAAACAGACTTGTAATAATTTTCAATTACTTTCTCATTTGCAAGAATAATTTCTCATTATAATCAAATAAATAATTAATAAATATTAATTTAAATATTACACAGCGCCATCTAACCCCAAACTAAGTTAAATTCTTGTACTACCACAATCAGATGACTGATGGCATAAATATATGGTTTTTTTTATTCGTATTATCCCTACACAAAACAAACAGGGCGATATTCTTCACACAAATAATTAAACTTAAAAGAACTCAGCGAGCAGTCCTAAAGGTAACGTTCCGCAAGCTCTTTAGTATTCAACCTAAACACTCTGCTAAGAAACACAAGCGCTATCTGTAAGGCAATTGCATATTCACAAAGTTTTTCATACGTATTTTAGGTTCATACGTACTGTCTATTCAATCTATCAAACCTTTCCAAAAACTGCCAGAATGGACGCCGTAAAATATAACTACCATCAATGAAAACAAATCTAGCTAACGTTTTAAGTTGCTTAGTTTTCCTCTAATAAATGAAAACTACACGTTTGTATAGTTTTCAAATGTGAGCTTGATTCCTGTTCTCTGTACGAAGTTAAAGTGAATACCAGGAAATGGTTATTCACTCTGGACTATGAAGAGACGGAACGCATTTTAGTTCCTGTAATTTAATATTTCTCACTCTCACATACACACACATTTACACCCACCATACAGTCTCAGACCCACACACACTGCCCTTTATATTGAATAGTACACTTTGTACATAATTCCTGTATAGTCCACCGATCTAAAATGCATGTTTCTCAATACTAAGAAGGAAATCGTATTTGGATGCCCGCGATACAGCCTAGCCCTAGTGCGGGATCTGCAGCTAACTCATGATATTATAGTTTTTATTTTGGAAAATAAACTATTTGTTGTATTTTGTAAATGATTGTTAAACGGGAATCGAACCAACGGTTCTGCAGAAGGCAGAGCTAACACCAGCTGAGCTGTGAGACCAGTGGTTTCAGACCGTTATTTTGAATAAAATTCAAACGCATGAACATTACTTTTTATTACTCTCATGTTCACAGAATACAGAATATTACTCTTTCACGTCCAAGCTTCGCATGTTAGTATGACGTTATTGGCTCCCGAATGATTACGTTAATGGAATCACCGTTTTTAACGATCTCCTAGCCTTTAAATTGACTATAAAAGAGATACGGCCTAATTTATGTCCATTAAGATTTTTGCGCCTGTAAACGTTTGCTCCCTCGCGAATTTAAGTTTATATTAAAGGTATTTCGTAAAATACAGTAGCTAATTTTAAAACTTAGCATAAGTAGGTAAAAGTACTTTTATGGTAAAATATAATAGTACGTCAGCAAATTTTATTATTTTATTGTTAACGATTGTTTTACCATTTAACAGAATTTATTTATTTTAACAATAATTAAAAAGTAATATATCAAAAATTGGAATTAAATTGGCACTCATTAACACCATCTTACGAAGTAGCTACGGACTTCCCATGTTTTATCGACTACCGATATTTCAACGCAGTTTCATGCATCATGGTCCCGTGTTTCCTGCAGTCTTTCTACCTGTATATTCTCTTGCGCACGGCCGCGTCCCTGTTACTACCAGCTGGCTATATTTAGGTCGAAATATTCACATTATTTTGACATTCATGGCCATAATTATTTATGCGCATATCTCGGTGAAATAGTCAATGTCAATGTTTGTTCTGTGTCTGGGTGTTATCTATACATATAATAAAACTGTAGACTTGCCGTGTCTGTACATTAAAGATTTTTGCAAAATAATAACTGGGAGACGTTAGGAATAAGTAATAGAACGTAAAAAAGCATTTTTTGTAATTTTTGTCTGTTTGTCTGTTTGTCTGTTTGTCTGTATGTTTGTGCGCACTTTACGCAAAAACCATAGATAGTTATCAAAATCTAGGTACTAACAAATGTTAAGCGGAGTCTCGAATAATGAATAGGGTTTATTTTATCAAAATCGACTTACAAAATAAAAAGTTATTCAATGTTTTATTCAAAAATGTTTGTGCGCACTTTACGCAAATACCATAGATAGTTATCAAAATCTAATTACTAACAAATATTAAGCTGAGTCTCGACTAATGAATACCGTTTATTTTATCAAAATCGACTCGCAAAATCAAAAGTTTTTCAATGTTTTATTCAAAATTTTAACGCGCCGGCCGAATCCTGCATGCTTGACTCGGTGTAGCGAGCCGGTGTATTGCAGCATGAATACGAGCAGGCGCTTGAAGGCAGATGACACGTTTAGTCGTAGTTTGGGTTAGTTAATTAGGCAATTAGTTTAAAGACAGTTTTTCTTTGTTCTTTGAACTGCGAAAAGTTGATTAAGTTTCATTACGAGTTAAGCTGTCTGTTAAACGAGTCATTTACTTGATGGAGACCTACATTACACTGGAGTAACGCCATGGCCTTATATCCGGCCGAAAATGGCCGCATAGGTAAATCTTCTTCAGGGTACATCATCATCATCATCATCAGGGGCGAAAGTACATAACCCTTGCGACATTTGTTATCGATTTTGCTGATATTATCTGGATATTCAGATGCAGCACATTTATTGAAAAAGTATCATTATAAATTAGCGAAAGTCTGTCAAAGAATATGCAGCTCAACAATGATAACGAAACATAAATCGATGCTTGCTAGCTATCTTTTTTTTTTCTGAGTTAGTTACGTATCGAGCTGAGGGCCCACCTGGCGGTAAGTGGCGACCCACACCCATGACAACAGTTATGCGACTCAGTATAAGATTTGGATCTTAGACTGAGTCGCACTCATCCTGCTGCGACCATCACCCGAGACGGGGATGATACGTCTCATGCAAATGTAATGCAAGCACTTCTGCTTGTGTGATTCCAGGTGTGGTGGCAGTACCTCGCAGGACGAACTTGGCACAAGTTCTACTGTTACTTTTTGGTTGCTGCTCTAGCACCACCCAGAGGGTACGTGTAGGGAATCAAAGGATACACACCTGCGGACGCGAGCAACTATTATATTGTACAATAGATCCAATAAATTGGTACGGGAGACTTATTTCTCACCAAAGCCGTCTTGACCCAAATACGCAACCGAAATAAAATTGCTCCCTCTGTTTCCTAATTGGGTAAAACAGCTATACACATAGTTACATGAAACTAAAACCGCCAACAAAATGTTTAAAATCACAAAAACTTGGAAGTCTTTGAATCTGGAACTTGGAACTTGAAGACCTGTTTGCAACATTTCTAGAAATAGCGACAAAGCAAAGGTTCTACGTGATTGTGCTTAGTAGTATGGGATCAGTGCACAATGGCAACCCGTAAAACAGTTAAAGCGATGGACCGAACTCACTGCGATATATTAGATCCGCCTATAGATATCACCATGCTCTTATGTGGTGTTTATAAATGGAGATACTAAGGTTGATGAAATTAACGCATGTCTTAATGTTCGAGTCTGTGGGACAACGTTATACCAATGCATTGAACACTAAACATGCGGCCACACACCTCCTATGTATTTTGTGTATGATGATCTAACAACACTGATACAACATTGAGCAGTGTCCCAGGGAATGGCATTGAACACCATTCAACATCATTAACAGAGTAGTGGAACAATAAGACGATTTTTTTTGTCAATGGGTAAATACTTTGCGTATACCTTGGGGAGGCGTGAGGTTATGTGTGACTCACCCCCAACACTACTCAGAAATAGCAGTACTGGGGAAATACACATTAAACCCCCTTGGTGTTCCTGCACTACGCCTTCACGCTTGGGGTACGGGTACGGTAGCGGCCCCAGCAGCGTTGGTCTACGCGTATCGGGACCCCAACACGATGTCTAACTCCCTGTGGTGGCGTGCCTGAAACACGAAGCACGCCATCCTCCTGTGGGGACCTCATCCGTCGGACGGCAGATTCCCCGGATCTACCACCAGGAGGTTCCCGTTAGGGTGAAAGGCGGCGCTCATGCGCCTGCCTTCGCCGACCCACTCTCCTGCGTCTACCAGGGTGAGGAGATTCTTCCTCCCTCACCCTCGCGGCTGCTTCTTTCTGCGAGGTTACTTCCTTGCAGAAAGACTGAGCTGCCACCCAAGATCTCCCGCTGTCAATCATGGATAAGACCATAGTTGACAGCGAAAAGTTTCTGCCTATAGCTGCGGTCAGGCGGGAACAATAAGACACTACCATCTATCCCATCGAATGTTTAAATTTCTAGAGTGCATCTGGACTCTCATCACACAATATATTAAACTAAATGTCGGAGTGCCCATTGCTCTTTTATAAATTTATGTCTTCCTAAATTATGTTACAGCACCAAATTGAAAGTCAAGAGTTTAGAGAATTCCTCTCATTCCTATCAACTGTCCATTTAGTTTTAAACGCATTCAGTCTCCGGTGAGCCTATGTTCCGCAGTGATCAGACGTAGTCCTTATATTGAGTTGCTTTTTGCACAGTCCGCCTTAGCAATTCAAATATTTTTTATGCGCACGTTCCTGAAATATCCTGAAAAAACGACTTCTATAGTACAGTAGTACTTCTACTGATGATGACTTCTGTAGTAATTCTTACAGAGAAGCATTATTGTAAAATATACATTTGCAATGGTTGCAGTTTCACTTACGTAGTTCATCATTCAGAATCCAACGGAAATAAAGTATTTTGAGATTTAATCATAACATAATTTTAATATAATAGTAACGACCAGACATAATAAGCATCTCATTTTATTTCTATCCACTAGGCTGGGATAGATCTAAGTCCACGCGGACGAAGTCGCGGGCACAGCTAGTTATAATTATATATCATATATTTATAAAAAAAATACTATGCAAATATTCAATTATCTAGTTCCCATAATACAACCTATGCTTAGTTTGGACTGTGTGAAATCTCCATGAATATTATTAATTACTTACTCTGTATCTTTGCACCTTTACTTTAATGGACTTACTTATTCATGTAGTCGAAGTTTTGAAATCGCCTAGTTCTGGAACACAAGCCATTGAAACTCCAATTTACAATTTGCCAGTTGGCTACAAGTGTTCACACACCGCTGCACTTCTATTTTTTTTATAGTTGGCAAGTTTACACTCGTCCCCAAGAAAACTTCACTTAGCTCCAGATAAATAAATAACCGCAGAATTCAATTCAACAGACCGTTATAAAATAAGCTTCAGGCAACAAAGTCAAATCGTTTCGAGCGGTTAACCGCAGAGCTTTCTGTCAGTAAACCATGGATTTGAAAGTTTATGAAATAGCTTAAAAGCAACAGTACATACATATATTTATATACTAGCCCGCGGTTAAAAAGTCAACATGAGAAGATGGGAAAAAAACTGTCAGAAGTTGTGTGTTTAGCATGTCACTAACAAAATACTTCATTCATTCAGCCGTTAAAGCGTGAAGCCAACAGATATACATACAAGGACACTTTCGCATCTATAATATAACTGTTAACTTTTTAATAGATAACTTTAAAACGATATTTTTTTAGTAGAGTCTACCCAGCTTATATCACTTTGGTCTATGATGGCCCACGGACTGTATCTATCTAAATCAAACAATCATCATCACGGTATACCTAAGCAAGAAACTCATTTGAACCTAAAACATAAAATATACTACAAAACTTTCGCTTTCAGAGTGTGTTCCTAATTCATAGATTTTGAAGTTCAATAGTGAAGGAAAACATCTTATGCTTGGCATGTCTTAGAACAAACATTTCTGGGACATGTAGTGACATCTTCCAATCTGAGTTGGCTCCCATGTACAATAGATTAAAGTCGAAAGCGAACCGACTTAAAAAAGGTTATCTATTCAGCTGTATCTATAAACCGACTTCCGGAATTGGTTATCAATTTGGTAGTATTTTTTTATGTTTGTTACCAAAGTGCTCCGTCATTTAGTAACTAATTTGGTAAATTATTTTAATTAGTCTTTTAATTTACAAATTAGTTTCAGAATTTTTATCAAAATCGGTTTAATAGTTTGGTTGTTAAATTAAACTAACTAGCAAAAATATGTCAACCAAGCAAACGAAATGGCGAAATTTGTTTTCCTATTACTCTTTTCTTCACCCGTTGTATAACGATTTGGATGGTTATTTAAAATGGTTTGGTAAGAAATGAGGGATGAAAGTATTGCAGTTGTTTTCTTTTTTATTTTTAAATGATTCCAATGTGCTATTCTAGACTTTAATCTATCTATGAGCATAATTTCATCCAGATCTATTGTGCCGTTCTGGCGAAACAAACATGCATCTATCCAAACTTTCGCATTTATATTATAATAGTAGTAAGATTTTTCTCTTCTCAAATAACCTTCCTCCGATAAGATCTTTGAATGATTTCAACAGTTCCTATATTATAGTTTACTTGTGAATTATCCGAGTGAATCCACGCTGGTACAGCTAGTCACAAATATGTTCCTTTTCGCAATGCTTCAAAAGTATTTTCCCCTTTGACAGCTTAGTTATACTAAGCCTTTTCCCAAAAGGTGCAAACATTTCAACCTATTTGAATACCTGTTGATCTTTAGCTGCTAAAGTTCACGCCTGCATATCGGATATGGAAAACAATTTTATTTTACATTACTTTTTCTGTGTTTGAAGCGCGCTGTCGATACGTCACTTATCACGGGTCGGATAAACGAACGTGAATATATTGGTTTCTTTTAAATAATCAGTTTTTTTTAGAGATATTGGTCTGGCCTCACAGCTCAGTTCGTAGTAGCTCTGCTTACAGCGCTTTAAATACCTAGGACAAGCAGCGAACATAGAAAAGTAGATGTTTTTTTCTATGGGCTATTTTACTGTATAAACTTCTAAAACCATAATCATACTCGTATTGTGAATCAAAAGCACTTGAACAAAGCCTTAAATTATAATACGCAGTGAAATAATTAAGTATATTAAGTTTAATACATCTCACGGTTCCTCCTCTGATACCGATCAGTAATGGCTTACAAGAAAAATCACCCGTACATTTTAATTAGAACGATCCTGCTACTTCGTTCCAGGATGTGTTCGCCTAACTACGCACACAAATGGAGAGTTTTGCAGTTTCAACTCCGCAAGCACTCGGTGTAATATCTATTTCCCTCACAAACTAACGGACAATTAAGTCGAGTTCTACCCAAACGATCCAAAATAAATTCCGCTCACTCGACTGGTGCTAACTAATCGTCTGGTGAAATCGATATCGTCTATTACATCGTATCCCTTTCCCCATCCGCCTCATTGTGGACCATAATTAGTTTTTGTCACTTCACTTTGACAAATCCCATTCGAAATCTATGAGCCCCAGCAGTCGTTCAGAACCGGTTCTTATCAAAGAGAATATTATTTCAAACGCCCCTGTCAACCCCGATGGGCTTTCCGAACCCCAAATCCAGTTTGTTATGAATGAAATTACAGAAATCGAATAAGGTAAACACAACTGAGAGCCAACAAAAGCTTGCACGAAAAAAAGCTAAATTGAATTCAAATTGGTTTCGTCGGGTATTAGGGATAGCCGGGGGACAAGTTGAAGACGTATGAGGACGGCAATAATTTAAAGTAACTTTGCATTAAAGGGCGACAAAGTCTGATAAACCGAAGGATGATTGAAAGAAAATAGATAGCGCAATGCACACTAGAAAAGTTCTAATGCTATTTTTTAGAGGTCACGTGAATTCACAAAGCAATTCTTCTTGGAAGCTTCTTCAAAGTGTATTTATCATATTCTAAATGAAAAATATATAGAAACGATAAATTATTTTCATCCAAAAAGTTTAATTATCTATACCTTATCACAATCTCAGTATTGACGCAACAATAGTGTAAACAAACTATAGTTGTAAAATGAGCTTTTATACGTAACTGCTTCTACGTAGAGCTTTGTAAATAGTTTACGTAGAAGCATCGATATTACGTTACGTTCATCGATATTATTGTACAATAGATCCAATGATTGTCTGCAAATTATACCATCACTATGCATATAAAATATGTAAAAAAACACACATGTTATTTATTTATAAGAATAATATCATCCCTTTCTTATTTTTATCTTGAACAGATGTAAAAAATAATAACTATAACTTTCTTAACTATGGATAAATAGAGATCACATAAATACCTGTATATTTATTAAAAACTAATTAAAGGCAGAATAACAATACCTTTATTGTAGTCGAAAAGTTTCGCTGTGGCTTTATTGAAGTCACTTCATACGACAGTCAATTATTTTCACCAGTCATTTTCAGACAAATAATTAGCTCGAAGCTCGTTTCCCTCAATAGCTACGCTTGCAAGAACGATATTTTCGTCAATTCGCATTCCCGCTGGGAGTAGACAAACAATATCGGCCCCCCGTAGTTACTCATTGTCTTGCCTTCGATTACATCGCATCTTGGTTCTAAAATACCATTTACGCTTTTTCAGTATTCATTTGTATTATACACTGTAATACTAGTTTTAAACGTATAGGTATAGGTTTTAAAATCGAACGCTGTCATACGTTAGTAAGGAAATAGCCACTGCAGCTTTGTTTATTTATTTATTTGTTAACACTACCGACAAAGAATCATATAGTAACAATATATTATAATACACACTGATAAACACCAATATTTTTTATATTACGGGTAGCTATAATAATATGTTATCATGCTTTATCGTTACATAGTATAAAACAAAGCCGCTGTTTGTACGCTTAGATCTTTTAAGCTACGCAAGGTATTTTAATGCAATTTTCAGCAATAGATAGAGTGATTCAAGAGAAAGGTTTATATGTAGTACTAGCAACTCACCCCGGGTTCGCACGAGTAGATTCTAATACGGCACTGATGCTCTACTAACCGTGTAAAGACAGGGTTGGTCGCTAGTTTTTAAAACTACATGTATACCTTAATCTTAAGTAATTGTTAACCTTGTGAGAGAAAATATATCTTATTATTATTATTTTCATTGCAACTTTGCATCATATTTTATTGTTACATCACATTGTGAGTATGTTCTCGTATGTCGTTTATATTATAACAATATTTTGGCCTATTTTGATATTGAACCTGCAATCATTGAATTGTAAAATATCGGGGGAAACGAAGATACTCTTGAATGAAACATTCGAAAGAAAATGATACCTACTTTTGTATCTATTGGATTCCCGCTGGTTAATGAGCCTATTCACTCTCACTTTTTAAGAACCAGACACTTTTTTGATATGTTCTTCCCGTATTATTATGACTACACAAATTTGACTAAGGACATCTGTGTTAAGGGCATACATCATACTACTTTTATAAACACGAAAGTGTGTCTCTATGTATGAACATATGTTACTCCTCAACGGCTGAACGGATTTTGATGATATTTGTAATGAAGGTAGATCATCATACCCTGGATTAAAAAACTACTTTTTGTCCCGAAAAAGTGAAGTCAGTTTTTTTCCCATCGCCTCGTTGACTTTTTAACCACGGGTAACACGGGTCAACCGCGCTGGGCGGGGCAGGGTTTATTCAGGTGGCTTCACTGCTTGGATAAGGCCTGGCCTACCTACTCATCCCGTGATGAGTATGGGGGTGTGGTCTTGGGGGTAGCTCACAGTTGCTATGATCCCCTAAGGCAAGTCCGGTGTCCGGCAGTGCAGCCGGTCTAGCCTTCGCGAGGTTCACCAAGCCCGTTAGTACCCACTCTCTCTGAGTGGGGAACGAAAAACACCGGGCGCCGCGGGTGTGTGTGTGTGTATGAAGATGTGTGTGTGCGGATGTATGTATGTGTGAAAGAGTGTGGAAGAAAAGGGGGCATAGGGGGGGCTTAGTTGTTGGGTTGGGTAGATGGGAAAGGGAGAGAGCCTCTCCGCGTGTCCCTATGAAGGTAGCATAGGGCACAGTAGATGAGGCCCGCGGATTCGCCTTTTGGGCTCCGAAGGGGGTGGAGCTGTGGGAGAATAGCTGTAGCGAGTTGTTAGAGTACTGGAGGGGGATGAGGCTTTCGTCTCTTTTTAACGGTTGCTACGTCCCTCTTCAGCGCGTTCGGTTGGCTCAGTCGAGCAGCCGGAGATGGGGCTTGCTGTGTTTTCGCACCAACCCGAGGTGTTAGGGTGCCAGAGCGGGATGAGGTTCTCGTTTCCCGAGATCATCATCTCACCCTGGCTCCCCCCAATCCTACGGTCCCGGTGCCCGCCTAGGGGATGAGTGGTCGGAGGGAGTCCGGCCCCAAGGGCACCACCCCAGGGGACCTCACCCCTTCAAAGGAAAATTATGAAAATGGCAAGCTGTAAAGATAAACTACCCCAGGGAGGTACCAGTCAGGGGAACTTGACTGGAGAATCCTCCAGTGCCGCTTCGGCCGCACTCTGCCCCTCGTATTCTGGGGGGGGCAACAACTGCCATGAGGGTCTCGGCCCTCACTGTGAAGGAGAAGAAGTTGGAGGAGCAAGAGTTGAGGACGGTGGCCTCCTTATGAGGTCGAAGTCGATAGACTTGTCGATGTCGGAGCCGGAATCCGACTTGAGTTTTGAGACGGTGACATCCCGAACATCAGGGGCGTCGCTGTCTGGAATGTGGCGAAAGCGCCGCAGGAGTGTAGATGAAGACTTGATGGATGGCGATCTGCCACCACCCAAATTCACTCCGGCCAGGCGTGGTCGAGGTCAACCCCCAACCACTGGCAAATATGTTGGTTTGGCGAAAGCCAAGGCCGAGTTAAACAAGGCCAGAGAAGAAGAGATACGACTTACAGCCGAGAAAGAGCTGGCAACAGAACTGCGACGAAAAGAAGAAGCTAAAACGGCTCTCTTCAAAAAAACTGTTCCAAAAACGTCGTTTGAGGTGAAGGGCTGCGACGCGGCCCAACTTGAATACCTAGTGATGGACGCAGTGGATAAAATTTCACATGTAGCCATTAAGTCCAAAAATCTCAAAGGGGGATACGTGAGGGATCTTAAGGATGCCGCAGAGATCATTAAGGCCTCCTTTCAGGAGTCGCAGACAAGGACAGTGCCAGAGGAGATGGCACTGTTAATCGCTGCCAACCGGCAACTCACGACGGAACTCAAGGAGATCCGTCGTGAGATGGAAGAGCTGCGGGCCGCTCAGGCGAAACCCACCCCAGCTCCGACCCAGGCCATGGACCCACCCCAGGCTCCAGGCCTCGAAGATGTTTTACGGGCTGTCATGGTGCAGGTGGGCACCATGATTAATGCCCGCTTTGAAGGTCTCGAGGAACGTCTTCTTCCCGAGAAGCGCTTAAGGCCGCCACTAGCGGCTGACAGACAAAGAGACACTACAACAGCTGCAGTAAATGTGCCATCGCTGGATACTCCCCCGCCTTCCAATCCTCGTGCCCCAAAGTCCAAAGCGGGCAAAAATACGGCACAGGAGAAGGTCAAGGGGAAGCCCTCTCTCACTACGGTGCCCCCTGTAGAGTCGGCAGTGAAAATAGGACCATCAAACCCTCGCCCACCGGCTCCATTGCAGGAGCAGTGGACGACGGTAGTAACAAAGGGCAAGAAAAAGGGTGGAAAGGTCGTAAGATCCGAAACCCAGAGGACATTCCCTCCTGAAAGAGGTCAGGCGTTAGTTGCACGACCGTCTAGAGCTCCTAAAAGCCTAAAGACGAAGGCAGCAAAACTTCGCTCCCCCCGGACCGCAGCTGTGGTAATCACTGTACAACCGGAGGCGGCGGACAAAGGCATTACTTATAATAAAGTGCTGACGGAGGCCAAGGGTCGAATTGATCTTGCGGCCCTTGGGGTACCACCCCTTAAGATCCGGACAGCGGCAACTGGCGCTCGCATACTTCAAGTGTCCGGTGCCGAAAATGCCAGTAAGGCAGACTCCCTGGCTAACAAGCTAAGGGAAATCTTCCAAGACGTGGAAGGAGTTCAGGTATCCAGACCGGTTACCACTACAGATTTGCGGGTAACCGGCCTGGACGACTCAGTCAGCCCAGAGGAACTGACTGAGGCTCTCGCCAAGGCTGGTGAATGCCCTGCGCTGGCAATTAAAGCCGGTGCAATTAGAAAAGGCCCTGCTGGAATGGGCACTGCTTTTATACGGTGCCCCACTACAGCTGCAAAACGAATTGCAGCGAATGGGAGCCGAGTGCTCGTAGGGTGGGTAGCAGCGCAGGTCCAAATCTTGGATCCCAGACCGCGCCGCTGCTTTAGATGCTTTGCACTGGGTCACGTTAAAGCCCTGTGCAAATCCGAGGTGGACCGCAGCGATGATTGCCATCGCTGCGGAAAGAAAGGCCACAAGGCCTGTGACTGCTCCGCAGCTCCCCACTGCACCTTATGTGCTGCAGCTGGAAAACAAGCGGACCATATTTCCGGGGGCAAGGCTTGTGCCAAGTCCCCGTCCAAGAAAAGCACCCGAAGTAGACGAGCTGCGACTGAGGCCAAGGCCAAGTCACAGCCGTCTGGCTCTGTAACAGAGCAGGTCGATTGCATGGAGGAAAGTTAGTATGTCTCTGACTTTCCTTCAGGCAAATATCAACCACTCCGCCAGGGCACAGGATCTTTTGCTCCAGTCCCTGGCGGAGTGGTCCATACAAGTAGCGGTGGTTACCGAGCCGTATAGGGTACCATCCAGGTCTGACTGGATAGGGGACCTTGATGGCTTGGTAGCGATTACCACGCAATCGACGCCCCAATCCACAACCCTCGAGGTGGTGGTAAGAGGAAAAGGATACGTTGCGGCCCGAATTGGCCAAACGATCATAATCGGAGCATACCACTCACCCAACAAGCCTCTTCATGAGTTGGAGACTCTGCTGGATGAAATGGGAGCCCTGATTGGTCGGAGCCATCCCCAAGATATTGTCCTCCTCGGGGATCTCAACGCCAAATCTTCGGCGTGGGGATCTCCGACGACAACCGCACGGGGCAGAACCGTTGCCCAATGGGTAACGGAGACAGGACTATGCGTCCTGAACCAGGGGTCGGAGCAAACGTGCGTGCGTCGATCGGGTGGATCTGTGATCGACGTCACGTTTGCCACCCCTGCATTTGCAAGCCGAGTGGTGGATTGGAGAGTGTTAATAAACGAAGAAACGCTCTCCGACCACCGATACATCAGATTTAGCACGTCCTTAAGCAGAACAAGTGCAAATGAGCGGGGGTCGCTAGAGTCCAGCCCACGGTGGGTCCTCAAACGCCTGAACATAGAGCTGCTACGGGATGCGGCTATCGTTCAGGCGTGGAACGCTCCACCCTCTGAGCTGGAAGACCTAGATACGGAGGCTGACAAACTGTGCGAGGCTATGACACGAGTCTGTGATGCTGCCATGCCCCGGGCAAGAGCTCCTCAGTCAAAGCGCCAGGTATATTGGTGGACGGAAGAAATAGCAGAGCTCCGCCGTGGATGCGTAGCGAAGCGCCGTCGTTACCAACGGTACCGCAGAAGGAGACGACGAGAAACAGAAGTTTCGGACGCTCTTTATGTGGAGTACAGAGAGGCGTCGAAAGCCCTGCGTGTAGCAATAAGTGAGGCAAAAGTGTTGGCTTGGAAACAGCTGCTAGAGACACTGGAGATTGACCCATGGGGCCGGCCATACAGGTGGGCCAGACAGAAACTCCGCCCCTGGGCACCTCCAGTCACCACCACGCTGCAGCCTGCAGTTCTCCAGCGGGTGATTGAGGGACTGTTTCCCAATGCACAAGGGAACGAGTTCGTTCCTCCTACTGCAGGGACTCTGCCTGACGGAAGCGGCTTGCCCGGCCCGCCACCCGATATATCGGACGGAGAGCTGGGCGCTGCCGTAATACGAATGAAGGCCAGAAATACGGCGCCGGGGCCTGACGGCATTCCCGGTCGTGCTTGGGCTCTTGCCCAGGACGCTCTCGAGCCACGCATGAGGTCTTTATTTGACCGCTGCCTGCAGGAAGGACGGTTTCCCAGAAGGTGGAAAGGTGGAAAACTAGTCCTTCTTCGTAAGGAAGGGCGTCCAGCGGATCAGCCCTCCGGCTACCGCCCAATTGTGCTGCTTGATGAGGCTGGCAAGTTGCTGGAGCGGATTGTTGCTGCCCGACTTGTTGAGCACCTAGAAGGAGAGGGCCCCGATCTAGCTCCTATACAATTCGGGTTTCGTAGAGGTCGCTCAACGCTGGATGCGATATCCTGTGTACGCGACCTCTACAATGAAGCTTGCTCTAACGGCGGCGTTATGTTGGCAGTGTCCTTAGACATTGCCAACGCCTTTAATACGCTGCCGTGGAGCACGATACTGGAGGGACTAAGGTACCACAGGGTGCCTCAGTATTTGCAGCGCCTTGTCGGTGACTATCTCTCCGATAGAGAGGTAGTCTTCCCGACGAAAGCCGGAGAGGGGCGGAGTCCCATGACGCGTGGCGTTCCACAGGGGTCTGCTTTGGGTCCTTTCTTGTGGAACGTCGGATATGATTGGGTGCTTCGGTGCGCTAACCTCCATGGCGTCGGCATCGTTTGTTATGCCGATGACACGTTGGTAACCGCCCGGGGAGCAAACTTCCGAGAAGCAAAGATTCTAGCCACAGTAGGAGTTGCAGCGGTGGTGGCTAGAATCCAACGATTGGGCCTGGAGGTGGCGCTCCACAAATCCGAGGCCATCTGTTTTCATGGCCCTCGGGCAGCACCACCTGCAGGCTCTAATATCGTAGTTGGAGGTGTAACTATTGCTGTCGGGTCAACGCTAAAATACCTCGGTGTTGTTCTCGACAGCAGATGGTCATTCGAGGCGCATTTGAGGGGGCTTTCACCCAAACTCATGGGGACGGCCGGCTCTTTGAGTCGCCTCCTCCCGAACATAGGGGGGGGAGATGGGAGTTGCCGCCATCTTTACATGGCGGTGCTCCGTTCAATGGCGCTCTATGGTGCCCCTATATGGGCCGGGTGCCTGAACTCCCTAAAATCCGCCCTTCTCCACAAGGCGCAGAGAACGATGGCGATAAGAGTGTGCAGGGGCTATCGCACACTTTCTCACGAGGTGGCCTGTATCCTAGCTGGCTCCCTCCCGTGGGAATTGGAAGCTGGAACTCTGTCAGCTGTATATTGGCGCAGAGTGAGGGCACGAGAGGAGGACATGCGCCCTTGTCCGGAGGAGGTAGCGCAGTGGCGCCGAAATGCCAGAAGTTTGGCTCTGGAAGAGTGGAGACACAAACTTCTTGCGGAGCCCTCGCGGAGGGGGGCTGGAGCTCGCCGACTTATTGAAGCGGTCCAGCCCGTGCTCGCTGAGTGGGTCCAGCGAGAACATGGGAGACTGACCTTCAGGCTAACTCAGGTCCTCTCGGGACATGGGTGTCTCGGGAGGTACCTGCACAATGTTGCCAGGAGGGAAATAACTCCGGAATGCCACCGGTGCGGCTGTGCGGAGGAGACCGCACAGCACGTGCTGGAGGAGTGTCCGGCGGAGGTGGAACCGCGACAATCTCTGGTCGCGGTAGTGGGACATGACCTCTCTTTGTCAGCTATCATCGCCAAGATGGTCAGCGACGAGAGGTCATGGGAGGCGATGGTCTCCTTTTGCGAAGTTGTGATTTCGCAGAGGGAGGCCGAGGAGCGGGAGAGAGAGAAAGATCCGCTCTCTCATCCACTCCGGAGGGCGCGGAGACGGAGGCGAGCTGGTCAAGCTCGCACTCCATCTCCACTTGGAGGGCCTGGGGCGTCGGTTGCGGGGGCATCCGGCACCCCTCACCAGAGATAAGGCCCTCACGAGGAGTCGATGCCCAGTATGCTCCTGGGCATCGCTCGAGCCGAATGGAGGGGTTTTTCCCCTCCCGAGGCGAGTCCAAATTGGATGTCGACACTAGCGAGGCAGCGGAGCATGTGAACAACGGACCCGCAGCCTCGCTGAAGTCGTTGCAGAAAGAGCATCGTGAGGTTTTAGTTGGTATTGGCAAACACAGCCATACCATAAAGCTGAGCCCAACATACCCCGTCCCGATCCCCCATCGAGGCGGGGATGCGCAAAAGCATTTCCTCACGTAAAAAAAAAAAAAAAAAAAAAAAAAAGGGTCAACCGCGCTGCTAGTAAGTAGTTAGTAGTAAACACGTTTAATTTTCTTAAGGATTTTTTTTTAAATTTTAATTTGACTCCCATTAAAAGAGTTATCATCTCTACCATATTAGGTATTCAAAGATAATAAAATAAATATAATAATAATATGTTTTTAGTCACGCCATTACATTCACACGCGATTAAACTAATAAACTACATTGATTTACATTTTCTATTAATATCACTCAATACTAAAGTTTTCCAATATGGCTTTAATACACTTGGGTAATCTAAATAAACGATTAACCCTTTAAAGCTATTAAAAGCAAACATTATAAATCAAATGGAAATAATTGTGCTTTGTTTCGCCTCGGGTCTTGTAATCAGGCGAATGGGTTCTTTTTGTAGCTAAACTTAGTATGGCCCTACATAACGAATGATATCAAGATAAAGGCCCAATATATTTTTTTTAACGTTTACACTCTCATACCTCTGTACTAGGATTCCCTGTGTCCCAGATGGCATAGACAGACACAGAAACAAAAGACATAAACCCAAGACCCGAGACAAACTTCATGCTCACCACACAAAGTGTCCCCGGCCGGGAATCGAACCCGGGACCCCTCGCTTCGAAGGCAGGGTTACTACCAACTAAGCCACAGACTAATGTCGAGTATATTTTTATATAGATTTAGACTACTTGTTCTACATTATTTCAAGATTATCTATCATATAGGTGTATTCGTTTATAAAACCGAATTCATGCCAGTCATTAAAAAAGTAATCATGCAAAAATAATTTAATCACGCTTACCTTTATGTCAGTCAAAAATGTGCTATTCTTAAAAACTGTGTAATTAGAGAGTTTTTTCAGCACATGTCAGAAGTCTGATTTTATAATCCGTGATTGTAAGTGATTTGTTAGTTTCTCTATTTTATGCGTTGTACTGTTTAGCGAATGTTAAAGTGCGTGTAGCATCGTTCGCTATATGTGTATTTCGTATAAAGCATATTCATATACGGCGATAAATTACTTTTTGTGGACAAAAGTCATTGAACAAATTGATTTGTTAAGGAATTGACTTATGTTCTACTTTCTCATTATATGGCTCTCTAAATAAATTAACATTAATAAATGCATTTGAAGACATTACTTCAAAAACTAATGTCTTACTTATAATTCTGTGCATTTACTCTGGGTCACATGTAACTTACTGATACTATAACTTAGTTGTAATTTTGTGATAGTAAGCTTCATAAATCTTTTAAGATTTGAGTACCAAAATTATGATAATTTAGTTTTGAATATATTCAATTAAATAAAAAAATATTTACACAAAACTTATTTTTTTAAGTACAGAATATATAACCAACCTCTTCATGAAGAAGATAGATTTGTTTCTTCTTCTTTTTGACTTACTTTTCAATCTTTATTCTTTAAATATTTTTTTTACATGCAAATATATTTAAAATACATAAAAATAATTTATAATATTTTATTATTAATCATCTATTTCAACACACATTAATTGACCATAAATATATTTTTAGGATCACAATCACGATTATACGTAACAATCTTCAATACGCATTTTAAGAAACAAGGGTCCTGATTTATACATCGAAAAAAAAATCAACTTCAATTCTTTCATCCATTCTTTCTCGCCCTTAATCCTACCGTTTAAAAAAACAAACATTCAAATCAGAATACACAACGGGCGGACAAAGCAAAACATACAATTTCGTTTACTTGGATGACATATTTTTTCAAGTTCTTTTGTTTTAACTACCAAATTATTACCAACCAATTAAAAAAAAATCCATGGATGTAACCAATCTAAAACACATCCTTTCCAATAAAAAGAGATTTTTTTTTAATCAGTTGATACATGACGGAAAACTGAGGTAACAAACATAAAAAAAATACAGCCGCATTGACAACTTAACTTCTTCTGGAAGTCGGTTTAGCATTCCTTACACGCGTCGCAGTAAGTCCAGTTAATTAAATCTCAACTAATCCTATTTGATGGACGTTATCCAACGCCTATCTATCGTCATCTAGATCCGATACAGAGATAGTTGATGCTGTGCAACTAGTAAAACAGGCGTGTAACTAGTATGTCGCTATGACGGTTATTCGTGCCGATGTAAATCTTTCTGCTCCGGTTTGAGAGCGACGTTGACAAAAAAAGTATTTGGTGGATTGGTTGTAAAACTTGAATAGCAGTTGTATTTTTGATGGAACGAGCTCATGGCATTCCTATTTCAATCAACTTCCATAGGAGGTAATAAATTCGCGGGAACTTTTCGATTTTTTAAATCACTCACTTGTTTATGCGAATATAGGTTACATAGAAAGATTGCATGGAATTAAAACGTTCCTAAGATTCTGTGTTTTGCAGATGGCATGGCCAAACAGAAATACAAGACAAACACCCAAGATCCGAAAATCAACTATTTTGGTATGCAATATAAAGACAGTCTGATGTCAAACTCTTATATTACTAAAGATATGACTGTTAATAGGAGAAAATTAATATGAAGAACCTTTAACATATGCATTTCTAAAGTTCTTGATGAATGAGTGAAAGCAATTCCCAGTTCCCGTGCCAATAAACAATGATACAAACTGCCTTAAACCTGTTCAGTTCTTTTTGACTCCGAAGCAGTCTGTTTAGTCTGGACTATCTAAATGTCACCTTATTTAACTTTAACACCAGGTTAATTGACCATAAATTAAGTGCTGACTTAAAGGCTCGCCAGCTTGCCTTGTTCCTGCATAAGGGATGAATAAACTTAAGCGTAGCGATACGCAGAGCGGTTTTACCGTACTTTAATTTTTGTGAATAAAGGGGCCAGCGAAATAGTGGCCAAAAACGGTATAATTTTTTTTGTTTTTGTTGTAAATACGTAATTAATTATACTTATGCTTAATTTTTAATTATAATTATAATAATGCTCTGCCAAATAAAACATTACATACATTTTTACTTTGTATGGATGCAAAAAATTCTCCCGGCCTTACATTCTCGCCAAAAACGAACGTAACGTTGTCTAGACCATCTGCTGCCAACAACATATAATACGGATAAAAATCTTTACCGGTTACGATAATATTAAATAATATATTATAGCGTAAAAATACCATTACGTTATTTAAGTGGCACACATTGTTGAAGCCATTCTTTAACTAAAAACAAGTAATTACAGAGGCACGAATATTATAATACTTTGAAGTTGTTAAACTGAATGTTATTAAACATATTTTATCCTCATCGGTAGATACTTGTTTAATGCTCGTAATCGCTCCGCTTATAAGCAAAAAAGGTCTTACTTTCAGGTACGGTAGGCTAATTTAAACAACAACACTTTGCTCTCTAATTACCTCCATGTAGCTTCGACTTTGTTTGGTGAGATATCTTTAAACGTTTTTAATCAGTGTTTGATTAGGGTTCAGTTTCGGCTAATGGTTTCTGAGAGTAATGAGGAGAGAAGAATTGTATGTAAAGTAACGAGGAGAGTGTTAGACATAGTGGATGGATGTAAGAAGGTAAGCCTAATAATAGATGGATAAATTATGTGTAGGATGATATCACTAAAAAAGAAGAAAAGAATGGAAGAACAAAATATAATATGTTTGACAGATCCGACTTAGAGCAGTTACAAGGCTCAAATGAAGAAGTAGGTTTTGGAGAATTTTCATTGTTTTCTGTTGGACTATTACTAACCCCTACTTTTATTTGAGCAAATATATAATAATAAATTAAAAAAGATGTGTAATGTAGTTAGTAAGGAAATTCAATAAACACATTTTATGGATCCTATAATTCTTGTTACTACAGCCTCATAAAAACTCAAACCTGTGTCAGTCAACAATGTTATTTACGTAGGTATTTTGGTAATATTTGTTATATAACAGTGATACATTCCAAATAAATCTTTATTTTCAACCCGACCAAACTGAGATGCTGAGCACGTTTCGATTGATATCTCCAAGTTTCAACCTCATGTTTCATAATTACTACACTTACTTCAAAGAAAGTCCATGCAGATTACAATTTTTGAGGACATTAAATATTATGTTTCAACATTATACTCTTGCTCTTGCACAGGTTAGGCAATTTCTTATGAAAAATCAAATTTCGTTGAAATGATCAAGTTTTATGATTCAATGATCACATAAGATATGGTGGACATTCGATGAACATAAGTGGATGCATAATTATTCTGGGATGGATATCATGATAAGAGAAATTACAGTAATAACTAGTAATTTGGATCAAATTAGTATTTTACGACTTTAATAAAAAATTGTTTTCGATATTTAGAAAAAAATATAGTGCAAATACTTAAAAAAAATAAATTAATCAATCAACCAGTGTCACTATCGACTAAATAACGAAAAAAAAATATTAAAAAAATATTATTTGTCAAAAAGTCTATGGTATTCTAGTCAAATGAAAAAAATATTCCTTTCTGCATGAGCTTCGTCAATTTTCTAACACATTTAATTTTCAATTTTCAACCAAATTTTCAACTTAAGCTTGTACCAGACATTTCTAGTACATAGTTTGGTAATTTATTGTAGAGTTCGATAGAGGTGTAATAATAACATTTGGATATTTTGACTGCGTGTTGTAGGATTGTAATAAACGGTTTATATGTATCATTCCACAACCTGAGTTCGTAGGAAAATCTTTTGAAACTCATACGTTACCACCACGACTCTTAGTATGAAGATTATATGGTATCTATGTATTCTATTCTTCTCAGTATTTACTATAATGAACTCACACTAACCAGAGTAAGTGCAGTACTGTAGTACTTTGGTACTACCGTACAAGATGCACTTACATAATGTATGTTAAAGCGTCTATCTGTATTCAATATAAAATTCAGTAGGTATTCATATCCAGAGTCCTAATAATACACGATGCATAAATAATGAACAGCTAATTTATTGTGATATTTGTGACACATTGCAACATTAATCAAATGATCATACAAAGAAGATAACCACTCATACGCATGGTGGGTTTAAGATATTTTGATTTATTATACACTTTTGTGAATCGCAACACAAGGTAGACATAAATTACAAATAGGTATTATCAGTATTGTTTTCACAACAATGAAGCTTCCCTCGATTGGGACCGCGGTCCCAGTCAACGGAAAACATTTTTGAATACGTCGACTGGGACCGCAAACAAAGTGATGTATATCGTACAGTCGTTGTCAAGTAAATATATTCAGTTTCTGTCAATTTAAAACTTAAAGGTAACCTAAGCATAGACTTATTCTTTCGTGTTAGTGGCCAACTCTGGTGTCAGAGTTTTCAAGTAGCCTGAAGTCCTCCAACGTGGCTTATCGACTGGTATAGCCGGGACCGACATCTTAACAAGCCCTATAAGAAAGCGCGTAGTTCTAATACCATTTAATGGTCATCAAATACAAACTTAGTTGTTGCTTAACTTAGATGATTTTTAACGAACATGTAAGCAAGCCATGTAAGCAAGCATTGCAGGTAAACAATGATATAAAGCGATGCTACACGTATCCCGTGAAAAACAATCGAACTCTAAATTAGTACACCTCGCATTTCCGTATAAACATTCCTTTATACAGTTCAGGCTCGAGCATTTCAACAGATTAAGAACTCGTGCAAAAACATTCTATGTTCCGCTACCAGAACAGATTTAACTTTCCTAATAAAGCAAACTATCCCGACAGTGTTAAGCCCGCACAGACACGGCTATGTGTCTTCTTTCCTGTTATCTGCGAACCACACCTGTCTCGGAACCGGGACTTTGTTTGCCGACCCGTTCTCTAATTAGCCTCAGTAATGACTAGCGACAGTCCATTAATTATAACAAAACGCGGTTTGATGACAAACAAAGCTGAAAAACAACTTTGGTAACCTCTCAAAGTTTGAACATCTGTTGCCAGTTTGGAAAATTTTTGTACGTGTCCGAAACCGCTTTAGCTATACAAACTTTTAATGTGATGCCCTACTTTTGTTCTTGGATTGAATTTTGAATATATTATATTCATTTAATTTTATTCCAATAATATGTTGACATTACCACGCCAAAGTTCTTTTGTTTGTCATTTTAATCAATTTTCTTTGGTCACTAATCTCAATATAATTTCGGGTTTGTAATTAATTACTTAGCTAATAATAATATTTATAATTTCAATACGCGATAACATATGAAATATTTCAAAACTCGAAATCTTTTTTGTTATAAAGTATTTAAGTATTTTTATTATAGTTTTCAAATTTATGATATTCTTTATAATGTGCGAAAGCTGCATGCTTAATTAATGGAATGGACAAATGTCATTCATACATTTTGATAATGCGTCTACTGGTGCTCTTATGGAAAAATTGTAGTCTTAATGAGTACATCCACCAGGCTACGCGTGCATCTATAGAAGGTTGAACCCGCATGCTTTTTGTTTCATTATGACCTACATCTGGACTAATAATGACTGACATGTTTTGTCCAGCCCGTTGGCTTTTGATTAATTCCATCCATCACAACTTACAATGTTGATCAACTTACGCCACTTATAACCTGATAAAACGTTTTGTTCCTATCACGATGATCCTTCATTAATACACCTTATCGTAATTAAAATTGACAAATGGATACAGAAACGCTTCACTCCATCAACAAGCTTGCCTTTCGAAGCCACGATCACCGTGAGTCAGCGATTAAAGTTCGGTATGCTTTAAAACAAAATTGACTTGAGTCTCCGTGGGCCCATCAGTAGCTTGGGAAGTATTTTTATTTTTTGGATGCACAAGTTGAGTGCTTCTGTCAGTAGTAGGTACCAACAGGGAGAGCTTTTTAGTGCAGTCAATTACTCGCTCTTCCAATATTATGTATGTTTAAGCTTATCGTAGATTATAGATAGCTTAGCGTTCAGTAGATGCGAAGAGCGGAAGACCAGGGTCAATGATGCTTGTCAGGAGAGGCCTATATGTGGCCTGATAGAAAAGTAAGTTAACACTCCCTTGCAATAGGATTCCCTGTGTAGCAACCGATATGGACAATGTACACAAACACTCAAGATCAAATATCATACCATCCACACAGAGTTTGCCCACCGAGAATTGAACTTGGGACCCTCGCTTCGAAGGCAGGCCTACTACTAACTCAGCCACGGGGCCATCATATATGCTGATGATATTAAAGCTTAAAATCTACAAAACTGATCTGGGGGCCAATCTACGCCCAATGTGAAAGATACATTAAACTCAATTTAAGCTGACATGAAACGTTCTGAGTTGGCTAAATTTAATTATTAAGGACATCAAAATATGGATAGCTTCCTGTAGTAATTAATAACATTAATTATTTTAAGATATTAATATTATTAAAATTTTGACAGACCTCACATTTCAGTTGGTCGTAGCTCTGCCTTCTGCGCTGAAGGCCTGGGTTCAACTTCCACCAACATTTTCGTGACGAACATAAGTGTTTGTTCTGTTCAAATTCTAAAGATTTCTAATCATGTTCCCTTGGCATTTAGTTATTTTCTTTGCGCTATAAAAGTTTACACCAATATTTTAAAAGGGATTAAGGAAAAACGAGGAAAATATTTGTATAGGAGTTTAGTGACAGTGAGATTTACGTTCAGAACGGAATCTCCTATGAATTATGTTGTTTTAAGCTGTGACAGCTACTAACAATGCTTACTTTCTACTATAGAAATAGTTGTATATTTACTTTAGTCTGATTAAATTTATAAAAATATGGATTAAACTTACAATTTTTGATAGTTCTTCTTAGAACACTCTTAATGTATTTTACTTATAAAAAAATAATCAAAAGAGGTTACCTACCATATATCATACTTAAGTTTATATACTTAGTTATAATACTTAATTTTACTACGACGCTAGTCGACCAAAATTATGATGTTTTCGTTATAGGCTATCTTAAGTGAAGCTATAATTGAAGTAAGAAAGCTTCAAGAAACTTTTGTTCTGAATGTCTAATTTTAAGTAAATATTTATGGACTTTTCACAAAGCGCCATCTAGCCTTAAACTAAGCTTAGCTTGGACTATTGGAACTAGATTACGGATACAATATTTATACATTTTTTTCTGGTAAATACATAACATTACATTCAATACATAAAGACACAGAATGTTTGCCACAAAAATGCTTGTTCCGGATGGTAATCGAACCCATGACCAGAAGGCAGAGATACTGAGCTGTGAGGCCAGTCAAATTTATTTAATACTAGCTGCGCCCCGCAGCGTTACCCGCGTAGTTCCCGTTCCCGTGAAAATACGGGTATAAAATATAACGTATTTTACTCACTGATAATATAGCTTTCCATTAGTGAAAGAATTTTTTAAATCGGTTCATACTTTTTAGCTGTAACAATCAAACAAAGTCCGACTAAATTATTTGAAGAACCGACTAGTTTTACGAGCGATTATTCTATTTTTGAATATATCATCTTGTGATACCATCATAATTCTTGGCAGATTCTATTTGTACAAAAAGACAACACGTGCTAGCGCCGGCTCCCAGGAACCGCTGCAACATTCGCGTCCATAAATTATTTGACACTGACGCTATCTTTTCTATCATCAGCCAAATGACATATGGCTCTTGACGTTCCAAATTCAAAACAATAATAAGCTGAAGTTTTTACGCTGATAAATTATTCATAATCATAATCCGAGTGATGGGAGCGATCGGGCCGCGTTCCGTCGACTCATCTGACAGGCCTAATTTAATGCCTGCATTTATTATTGGTAATGGAATTAACTGAACCCGATTATCATACGATTTGATGGACGCACTATCTCCCGATCGCAGTCGTGCCGCCCACAGCACTTAAAAAAAAACCGGGCCCACAGACGACGTAGAGTCATTACCGCTAATTATTGTTATCTTTATGGTAGCAATCGGTCTGCCGTTCGTTTAGGACTTAGATACAGAACGCGAATTTTTTATTGTCATTTCTGTTTCCCCTTAAAATGTATTCTTTCTGTGTTTCATTATTTAATAATAGAGTGTGCGATGACTATTTCGATTCCGTCGACGCTGCCTTCATTATTTGCGGTGATACGGATATTCTACATTTTATTATCTACCAGCCGCATCTTTTGAACCGAATTGAATTATCAAATTAACTTTTTGTTTTTACCGGAAGTGGTGAAATCAGAAAGTTTGTAATTTGATGAGTAGTTTCTGTTGTAGTATAGAGTAGCTGGATGGAAATGTATGGTTCATACTTCATATAGTAGATTACTGAAAATCCTTTGTTGAAATTAGTGAGCGGAGTGAGATTAGTCACGTACTGGTATTTTGGAATGCTCTAGCTGTAATTGAACACGGAATACCTAGTACGTTTGTTGCCATGTAAAACGTATGCGACTAATTAGCATATTGGTTTAACGTGGTACATTTCGTTATAATTGTAGAAATAACTGTTTAGTATATTGGTATGTAGGTAGGTATCGTGAATAAATAGTTTGTTTTTGCCTTTGACTACCTCAGTATATATTATTATACTTTTGAACATTATACCTATTACTTTAAATATAATGATTTAATAAAAAGATGAAAATATCTTCTTTTTATTAAAACAATGTGGAAACTTATTATAAATATTAAGAACCACATTTCTTTAACAAGATCCTTTTAGCTAGTAAACAGTACCCTGTAACAATATAAATCGCTGCAAAACTAGAACTACCCAGGGACGGTGAAGCGGTAAAGTAATCCAAACAATACTCAATTTGGCTGGCGAAGCTAAAGCGCGCAGCTGTGTTAAGCCACCGGGACATTGACATGCTTGCATGATCAAGCTACGTGCTTGGCTTCAGGCATGAACCTACGTATCTGAAATGTATCTGTACACTACTACGACTATTTTGCTATTAACGTGACAACAAAACAGTGAATCTGAAACGAGCTAATCTAACATCGATTCAAAGTTATCGATAGAGAATTGGCAAGCTGAAGGAGCACTGCCGATGAACTGATAACCATTGGGGTAGTGCCACATCTACAATTTGCGCAAGGTGGCTAGTAGAAAGTGGATAAGAAGAGCCAAAGATCGAGCTCAGATGTGCTTACTGGTTCCAGCAGCGGACTTATAATAGACTGTGAATGTGCTTGTACGTATGCTAGAGTTGCCATAAAAAAAACGAATTTAACTCCGTGACTACAATACACACACAGAGCCATAGATTAATCAGAGCTTTTCTCACCGAATTTGATGAAATCCGTTATGAAAGCCATAAAGGCTAATACAGTCAAACATGTAGTATTTGATCATGCAAGCATGCAAGCCAGTTTTAGCTAAGCCGTGATCAAAACAGTTTGGAACAATTATGAAATAAGCGTAATCTTTTGTATTTACTACGCAAATATACTACACCACATACACATAGCATTACATCAAGCACGTAAATGCTTGATCGCGTAAGCATAATTGTGTCCCAGCCGCTTTAGACGTGTTGCCTAGTTACCAGCTCAGGTTGACGGGAAATTAAAAAGAAAAACGCAATATTCCAGTAGAGGTTCAAGTCCTCTATTACCGAGAGTTTCTGAGGTCACGTCTTTGATATGACCTCGAGTTTACTTAACAAATGAGATTCTTACAGTAAAAATGTTTTATATTTTCATGTACTCGGTATTATAGTTTGAGTCGGTGAATCATTTTAAGTAGAACTTAATGTTAAAAAGACTCAGACATATTTTCAGATGTCTGAATTTTTATTTCACGGAACTGTCTGATGGTGGTAAATACAAGTAATGTTAATTTATCAATTCAAACTCATAAATATGTAATATGTAAAGATATTTTTTTTTAATTAGCAAGATTCAAGATATAAATGGCGCGGATAGAATTTTTTTATCTTAAAAGTAGTTATGATTATAATTTTACTATTATAGCTACGCTCCGCGGTGCTACCCACGAAGATCAAAGTAGTATATGTGTTAATCCGGGATATAAGCTATCTTGGCACCAAATTTCATCCAAATTCGTTGAGCCTTTTACACATAAAGGAATAACAAACATACATACACACACACACACACATATTAACCTTCACCTTTATAAGATTAGTGTTTTTTAAGAAAATTATACCTAAAGTATTGAAAATACCAGCCTTGGTATGCAGTAAAAATATGTTTAAGTTAGTATGGAGATCGCGTAACAAATCAATTAACAGACAAATTTTATTCAGACTTGCATACCAAGGGCTTCGTACCGATAATACATATTCCAAGAAAATATAAGCTACCTACTAATGGTTATAATATACAGCTCCATGGAAGATCTGATATACAGACGTCGTAAGCCTTGCTTACGCTTACCATCTTAGAAAAAGGTTACAATTTAATTAACGTAAAACATTTTTTATTATATAATGTATACAACATTATCACGTATTACAAGCTCAGACTGTATTCTCTATCACAGAGCTCTGAACACCAAAAGAGTAAGAAACTAGAAATTGTTCAAAGCCAAGTGTGAGGTGATTAATCGACGTTGGCTGAAGCACACGCGACCGGGTGTTATTTTGGAAAGAATGTATGGAACGTGCCTCCATGACCCCTGCAGGGTAACAAATACTGGCAGCTCGGACAGAATAGATGCCAGCCATACGTCACCAGATCCTTCATTTGAATTTGGAATTGTATCTCAATTTAAAAGTTTTAATTTAGGCCTCACCATAAATTCATCCAAAGAGGTTCACAAGCTACTCGAAAAAGATAATAACTTTTTTAATGTTGTAATGAAATTTTCTGAGCGATATGAAGGCTCACCTGTTATTAAGTGCTGACTTCCGCCTATAACAACAGCAATACGACTAAGGTCCTTCCAAACTTAAAGAGAATACTCAAGTAAAAACAAGTTGCACTAGTCACCTTGATATCTCAGCGGCACCCTCACCCTGCTTCCGAAATACAGCGATGCTTCTCGAATCTCGCAACCACTGCTGACAGTAAATAACCAGATGTGGCCGTACTTCTCACGCACATGGAACAAGTTCTACTGCTACTATAGGTTTCTCCTTTAGAACCACCCAGGGGGTACATATAGTACATATAGGCACTCAGAGGGTATTCACCTACGGACGCGAGCAATATGGTACCCAAAAACATTTTAGGTATACTTAACGATATGTTGCCCTATTAATTCTGTTTTTGCTAACCAAAATCGACTAAATGGGTTCATTGGTTTTTATTTAAATTCATTCAATAATATTATTAGCCAATTACAAACAACGCCTAGATCCGTTCATTGCCTGAACTAAGATGTTCAGGAAATGAATAGTTTAAAAACAAGGCTATTTTTAAACTTCGAGTTCCTACTAATATTAGGTTTACCTCGTTCCAGACCAGGCACGACCAAAAACCGTATTTTGAGCCTGATATGACATATTATACTTATTATTATTTTTATATTTCATTTTAATTAATAAAACAAAGTACAACTAAGGTAATTCTTACGTTTTTTTGGTTTTCGTTGATGTGAAATACCTATTCTTTATAGGCAAAAGTTGAACAAAATGTATTATAACATGACTTTTAATGTGGAATTAATGATATTTTTATGTAGGTATGGGAAATCTATTTAAAATTTTAATAAGATCGAAATACAACTAACCAAATATTTATTTACCTTCTGGCAGAAAGCCACGAAAAAAAATGATATACGAAATACCTCGGCGTTCAATAATTTTAAGTTTATGCATCATTTGTATACACACAACACGTTTTAATGTTTACTAACTAGCGTATACGAGGGGATTAATGTTTTAGAACACCATTCAAGACAGTGAATAAAAGCTTGGGAAAAAGGAAACCAAGAAACTTAGTCGCGTAGCATAACAAAATACTTGCGGTCTCAGAGGGAATTCTGCTATTTGTTACTAGTTCTCATTTGAATGTACGTTTTAAATTAAGAATTGTATTGAAATGATGGACTTATAATGAAATTTTACATACATTGATTTTTATAGTATCTTTTTGATAGAACATAATTTGGTTCAGTTATCAAACGAATATTTATAAGTGAAAAAAAATATATATTCATGGACATTTAGCAGAGTGCCATCTAGCAACAGTGCAAACGAAGCAAATCTTATACTATAGGAACTAGATTACCAACTATAGATTTTAAATTTAGTATTAATGATAAAATATAGTGACAACTATGAAGACACTATATTTTTTTAAATACATACCAAAAAGGGCGATTATACCAATTGCCGTTGTTATGGGTGGAGGCAATCATTTAACATCAAGTGGGTCTTCAGATCGTCCTGACACTGTTATATAAAAAAGATTATTTTCTAATATTATTTATACCTATCCAGTGTTGCTTAGCGTTTACTTACCTCGAATATATTTTCAGAAAAATTGTCTTGCATTTCATTTGCGAGATTCGTCTGGAGCCTCCATTGTGATCCCTGGGAGGAAACCGGAAACCATTACACCGTCATATGCACCGGGTGTCACAAGATTTGGAACCCTGGCGTCATTACTAAGGTAGACGTTATATTCCCGCCATTGGCACCGTCAAAAAGCCTACTGTTCACTCAAGAAATTATTTTTTATTTTGAAGGTATATAGCCGTGTACCCGGCGGTTTAAGAGTGATGATAGGCAAAAGACATTAAAAATTACTTAACTTTTTTGGGATAAACTAACCTATGTGAGTTGCCTTCATGTCAAATTTCATCCAAATCCATTCTGTCGTTGAGGTCTGAAGGAGTAACAATCATACATACAAATCATACAGCGCACTTTTATTTACTATATTAGTATGGTTTTGAAGTTCTTAACAAAAACATTCAAAAACAAACGTTTCTTTCAATACTACATTTTAGTAATAAAAGAAAAAAGAAGTATTTATAATTTTTTATAATATTATTATAGAATTTTGTAAGCTGCGTCTTTAGCAGGGATACCAGCATATATTTCCCACGAACTACTCCTCACTTTCTTGCAGTGAAATAAATCACCCAATATAAAAAAAAAAATAATCCAGCAGCTGAATTTCTGAAAGTCAATGTTTCACTCAACACAACATACGACCAATATAATTATTTCCAAAAAAACCCTGTCATCCATTGAATTTGTAACAGAGACACTAAGAAATAAACCCTGTCGCCGCGTCACATGTTTTGTATAAATCGTGTCTATAACGACGTCGGCACTCAATAAAATTTATTTTTAATGACTAAACGGGCCTATATTTGTAACTTTTTTAACACATTACTAATCCTCATTTCCACATACATCCGAAATTGGTCTAAACTCGTGTTTATTGCGGGGATTAATGTAATAATGTGGATTAAATTATAATTTTGTAACTTATATCACGGATTCATGATGGAATTATCACTATCAATCACGGTTTATATAACTCTATTGGGTTTTATGACGAGCTGCCTTTATTTGCTGATAGAAGTGAAAGTGGCTGCAGTGGTTTTAAGATAATGAGTACTGTTTCTAGGATGGCCTGATTAGTGTATAATTGTAAATAAACGATTCCAGATCATCTTTTGATTAATCAACAGGCGTAACAGCGTACTGAAGCATGTTATATTTATTTGTACATCGGAAGTAATCTTTATTTTTTTTTCGTACCGAATTTTTCATCGGTATCATGTAGTTTCTGAGACAAAGATCCTTCTATACATACGGTGACTAATCCTAAACTCTGCACAAAAATTCATGACATTTATTTGTTAACATAAACAATTATATCCATTTAATGTGGTCAGGAAGCACAGAACCGTAACTGTATATGGACGTACGGTTCTGTGTTTCACTTCTACAGTTTTAAAAATCTCAGACCTTAACACCTACCTACAGTCAGCTTGGATGTTTTACGGTTGGCTGCTATGGGATTGGATTTTATATTTAGCTCACTTGATTTGATATCTTTGTATTTTCTTTGCGGAAAGAGTAAATTGGTATACTACTTATTTCTCAGGAAAACCTTTCATAAATATTTTAAGAAGCCATTTGGAGCGTTTTATAAATTCTTGTCAAGTTGGACTGATATTTCATTATGGTAAGGGACGATGCAATTGAAAATATAGTTTGTCAGTACTCTTTAGTAGTTAAGCGGAGTTGTAACTAATAATGTTTCTTAATATTACCCTTTTTCAGATCCAGGGCTTTATTTTGCCTCCGTTCGTAAGTGTCCCCCGCGTGGTACTAAATGACCAACCCAAATGACGAACTTGGCACAAGTTCTATCGCTAGTTTGGGTTATCTTTTCGCACCACCCAAAAAACAATATACCATCATAATGATATTTTCTATTAAACCACTCGTTTGCATAGTAGAGTGGATGGGAATTTAAATTCCCAGCCAACCCATTCAATGGAGTGATTAGTAGGGTACCTGGGAATAAGTCCGTATTTTTTATTCACTTATTTTTATATTACAAACGTGTTAAACTCCCCCAGGTGCATTGAACTCGGGTAATCAAATTATTTTTATTAATGCCTTATATTTTCCCAACATCAGCAGTATATCGGAGCGCACTTCCGTTACAATTGTGAAAATATAATGAGTCATTATGTTAACCCTTTATACATTTTGTCACGAATAAGGGAACCTTTACACTTATTTATTTAGATGTATAGCTGTATAACTGTCGACACCCGTTGATTGTATCAACACCTGGCAATTATCGTCTTTAAAAGATCATGTTTCGAGTGAGCATGTTTAGATGAAGAGATAACTGGGTTGTTGAGAATTTATTTTTGCCGTTTGGATTACAATAAAACGCATGCTCAAACCTTTACACACCTTTTCGAATCGTGTAGTTTATTATTGTGCAGTAAATATATTGAGAATAAGCGTACTTAATGTTATGTACTTATCCTGCAAACCAATGTGTTGGAGCTGAGAAACTATTGTTAGAAACTTACCTATCATATTACTTACTTACTAATCAGTCCACAAGAGACGAAATTTTTTGTAAAAACTTTCCGATTGAAACAGCCCGATTGAAAAACTCTTCCTTTTTTCAAGTTGATTAAAAATACTACCTTTACCTTTAGCATCGAAAGTTTAGGTCGTCGAGAAAAAAATAAGTGATGTATCGATTGTGATGCATCTTTTCTGGTTATACAGAGCGTTTAAAAAATGGAAATAGCGGCGGCCTCTTGATGAATAACTCATATTTTAGATTCAACACATAATAGGTGAACCTATGATAGTATAGAAGCAATTTTTAATATATAGTTTCTACTACTGTTTTTATAATATGTTAGCTTAATCTTAAAGTCAACTTGTTAAAGAGCTACCACGCCACATAAGCAAAATATTATTGGTTTATCATGTACTCTTAGTTATTGGGATCCAAGTTTGTATTCTTGTTTAAACTTTTGGAAAACCGAATGATTAAATAAATCTATATTTATACCAAATAATATTTGTGTTCCGTCAAAAGTACTACTATCGAAGGGCACGCAAAAACAAATGAAGACCAATAATTTGGGTTGCTAGTTGATAGCTTTTTCGACTTTTCTTGTTTTATGCAGTAACCGTGACGGAACGTGCCTGATGTTAAGTTGTCACCTCAGTCGATGTACAACTCAGGTCCTCCTCTGCCGTGGTATAAGATGGCTCAAGTTACATTGCGTTGCACCCTTTGGGAGCCATCTGCTCTCACGCAAAGCCCGTGTATAGTTGTTAAGGCCATCTGCGGTCAACAACGTATAGTCCAGTCAAAAAAAAAAGCGTTGCACCCATCACTTTGAGACGGGGATGTGAAGCATGAGGCATTAGGTCCCCGTTCCATAATCTCCGTGATTTCAACGGCACCCACACGCTTATACGGAACATAGCAATGTGAGTGCCCCACTACTTGTAATCGGATTACCAGATGTAGTGGTACTACTTCTCCAAACAAACTTGGCACAAGTTCTAGGATTCAAAGGGTACTCACCTACGGACGCGAGCAATATATTAACTACTTAAACATTGTCGTATTTATTGCGGATCTGACGACAACTGTACAATTCACGTCACGTGGTTTGCGGTCCCAGTCGACGTATTCAAAAATTATATCTGTCGACTGGCACCGCGGTCCCAATAAGTAGTGGTCCCAATCAACGGAAGCCTCCTACTTTGTATTGTTCCCTTTGCACCTGTTCGAACTACTTAGTTTCTCTTCGTATTCCCCTACGAAAGCGAGCAACATCACGTGGAAACTCATTGGCCATGGCAAAATTCACGCGTGTTTCCGATGTTCGTGCGTGTTTTATTAGGAAAAGGCATCAGAAGTTTATGTCACTATTCGTTTTACTGCTTAAACTCGGCTCGTGTGAACACCTCTCAACAAACAAGCCTTACTACCTTAACTACGAGACTTCCGTGACCAATCGTGACGGATAGGACTAATTTATCAAATGCTTCAATTTTATAACTCGCGTAGGTTGCGTGTGTTACTGAATATTCTATTACTGTAGTACGATTAATCTTGCGTCTGCGTTATTAGTGTCTAAGCTGGATTAATGACTGTTTGTTAAGTAATCGTGAGGGCTTTTTAAACTTTATAATTAATTTAGACTTTCGTTTCTATGGTTATGTTAAACATTTGTTTCTCTTTAATGAAGTAAATGTGACGGATTTGTGGCCCACCTGATGTTAAGTGATTACCTCCGCCTATAACAACATCAATACGAATTAGGTCCTCCTCGACCGAAGTATGAGAAGACCCAAGTTGCACCCCGTTGCGCCCGTCACCCGAGACGAGGATGATACGTCTCTTGCGCATGTGATTTCACCGGCACCCACTCTTCTACTGGAACAGAGCAAACTCACACTTATTTATTCCTTTAGATCTCAAGTAACATTAGGACACGTAAAATTTTACACAAACAAGTAATGCAATAACAACAAGCAATGACGGCTACTTCCCAGTTTGGTACCTTTCCCATTTGGGGACACGCTTAAAATACCTACCAGAAAGATTCGTTTGGGGACTTTTTTTATTTTTCATACTTTCATAGTTCCAAAATTTAAGTATGTATTTTATATTAACGTAGACCAATACATATATTGGTATCAAAAAAACTCTCTCCTGCCTCAAGCGCTTCAATTCCTTCCTAGAAGGGCTTCAAGCAAAAAAAAAAAACTATAATAAGGAGAACTTTCAAGTAATCTTTTTACAAACTGCTAGTCTTAGTTATTGGCCCATAAATGTACATACATTTTATGATTTCCACATTATTTTAACGTTAATGAAATCGTAATAAGGACGTCAATAGGTCATAAACGCAGCTTTTAAAATAAAAGCCTCAATTATCTTACCTATAAAACGTTATTTTCATAAAATCCATGTACGTAAACTTATATCGATGCAAAGCTGCCGCCAAGTACAGTAAACTTTAATATGACACAAAAACTTCCATAAGTCCAATATAATTCTTATCTGGATAATTAAAAAGAACCGATGATATTTGCTCATGCATAAAATGAACATAAATTCCGCTCATTATGTTCAGCTAACTAGTTAGAGGCCACACGAAAAGCTTTTAGTTAAGCCAACCGTTGGTAATACGTGAACCGTGTAATGTAACGCAAGAAGTCCGTTTTAGCGTGTCAAATTGATAATTTTAGAAAATATTCAAATAAGTAACATAAATAACAAAGTAATATTCTAAGTAATATTATAAATGCGAATGTGACTTAGTTTTTTGTTACACTTTCACGTCCTAACTACTCAATCGATCATTTTATCATACATCTAAAGGCCATCTTAAGAAAAAAATCATGCTTGTTTGCTAATCCATAGATCCAATAATGGATTTCCTTTATAAAGATTGTAATAAAATGTATCAAAAACATGTAACAATAACAAGTATTTTATAGTAACAAAAAAGAAATACAAATAAATATTATCAACATAAAATTTTTACATACACGTTGTCAGTATACATTGTCAAAAGCTACATTAACGCTAGCAAGGCCACGGGCTAAAGCTAGTCATATGTATACAAAAACTATGGGTTTGTGCGAGATTTGTCTACCTATCACCACATTTTTAACTACCAATTAAGTACATGTTTTTCTGATTTTAAAACTATGAATATAATATAAATTTAATGGTTAAAGAATATTAAGTTTAAGGTGCAATATGTGCCACGAATATCTTTAGTTGAATTTTTGTTGTTGCATAGAATACAAACCAAACAACATTTCATCAATTTATTGCCCAAAATTTTATTCCTATCATCGCATTTATGAATAAAAATAACAAATAAATACATGATTTTCATAGTCCAATAAAACTAAAACTACCATCAAACTGTTTAGTATGTATCACAGTTTACCACCAACAGTTTGATCATCTGTTGGTTCTGTCATTTTTATTTTAATGCATCGTTATTTATAAATTTCTTTCTTTTTTAAATCAGTGAAGTTTATAATAGTCATTCGGTAAAAATAATCAAGTCAAAGAAATACATACCTACTTAGTTTGTCTGATTTCTTTAAGCAAATCTAAATGATTAGGCAACGTTCACAGTGGTCGTAATTTGGATGGGTGACATTTAAAACTGGGCTATTCCATTATCGGGGGACACGTAAGATGATCATAAGATATCGGGAGGGACTGTCATCGGTCAAATTAATGGCAAAAACAGTCAAAGTTGGACCATACGGCAAATAATGTAATACGCAATAATACCATAAATAAAACAGATTCAAAGACAAATACGCAAAGGAGCTGTGTGCATAAAAAAAATAAGACATGTTTAAAAAAATCAGTTCCCGTGTTGCGTCTGCCTTTTGAGAAAAGATTAAGCATGTCAAAGAATTTATTTTTTCCATTCCCTAAAAAAGATCCCAGACAGTACAGTGGTCCATTCCGATTGAAAGTTACATTGACCACAGTCTAAAATACAATAGTAGGTTGTTTGACCCACCCGTTAGTGTTACCGTTATGTTTATTTTTATTTATTGAAAAGACCAACAGCTACATATGTTAATATCATAGAAAAAAATAAACAATAAACTTATTACAGCCAATTATAGGTCTCTCTCGATTACATTTATGAGCTTAGATATTTCCTACACGTAATATCAAAATAAAGAGAAGTGGTCTCATGTTCACTAATAAGTAACTAATACAATAATCTTTCAAAGTTACAGATTACCTAATTCCTTTGGATGCTCGTGGCGGATCAATGTCGTGTTTAGAACCCGCTTAATTTTTCTTGTTAACGATTCATTAAAAACCTTTACAGAATTTTACTGCATATATTCGCCATTGCGTTCTGATATGAAAACAGCACCGACCATTTAATTAGCATGGAAATATTGTAATGAAACTTAAATAAGTACATAGTTATTGCGACTACATGTATTATTTAATTACTTAGAGTATACAAAATGTTTTTAATCGAATCGATAAGAACGTATCAACGAAGCTGCCGCCATATAGTGTTATTGAGATAATTATTATAGTGGACTTTTATAATAAGTGCTTTTAATTGCACTCAGGATAATTGTTCTGTTGATAATAATTCTGTTTGATACTGTCGGACCAAACTTTGACATATCTTACCGACAGTTATCTCGTTCTGTTTTATATTGCGTAAAAGTGACAGCAATAATTTTAGTGCAGTTAAAATCAATTTTATTCTTACGTAGAAAGTATAATATTATACAAACACGCAAGTTTACTAACAAAACTATTATCATAAGATGAAACTAGGATTAAAACAAACTTGTCTGGGCTGGCTAAAAAGACAGTGCAAAAAGCTATTTCCGCATAAGCCATAAAATTTATTTATACAAAGATTTACTAGCAGTTGTGTATACGACAACATATCTTAGTCTTCAGGGAGTGTGCACTAGAAATACGGCCAAAGTTCAAAGTCTCTTGGGTATACCTTAGTTGTAGTCTAGTCTGGCTAGCAAAATAGGGGTAAGCGCGATTCGTGACACAGTATTAGTAAACAAATCCGTTGGCCTCGGCTCATAACACTATCCAAATGTCTAATAATTACCTAAAATTGTAATAATTAATCTTTTCACCTATTAACTTTAGTATTAAGTGTACAGTTAAAAAACCCCAACTAAGCAAGGCACCCAAACTAAGCAAGGCTATACTTAGTTTGGGTGTTGTGTGCTACATGTGTGGTTATAGGAACTGACAGCATACTATTTTAGTAACACCCATACACAGAAAAAATGTCTATGTTCGTCACACAAATGTGCTTCTGGAAGCTGTATATGTTCAATGTTTTCGTTAAATGTCATCCACACCATAGGCGCCGTCTGAAAACCAGCGCTGCGTCTTAAACTGTAAAGTTCAAGAACAGCTTTAAGCTTAGACGGGTTCCTTTTTGACCACACAGAGTGTAATATGGTTATATGTCTAAATAATTTCGTTATATGACGCCATTACTGTTTTGTCATTATTGATTTTCATGCAGTTGTTTCTTGTTTTATGTTAGCAATTAGGTATATTTAATATTGTCCGTATATTGATTTTATTATATTCTATTCTATATTGAATCCTGCAATCATAAACACGAATACAATGACGCTTGAAGCTTGTTTTGACTCAAATCATGACTCACGGGTTCAAACTGTAACGATATAGATAATTCGTGTTTTGGCGTGACAACCTCGCATGTTGATTGATTGACAATGCAAATTTTATGTAGGGAGTGTGACTTGAAATGTAAAGCGCCGTTCCACTTTTGTTTGACAATTTAACTGTGATTGGTAACATGTTTGCGTCTAATAATGTTGTTACTACCTGTCTACAGAACTTTTTATTCTGTGATAGCTGTGTCGGAATGAGCTGGCAACCTTTTTCAACCGATTTGTAACGGAGGAGATTATCGAGTGTTTTTTTTTTATGTTATTACTTCGGATCTCCGTCATTTATCAACCGATTTAGATTTTTTTCTTTCAGATTGATCCCATAATTAATCAACATCGAGTAAAAAGTTTGAATTTTAAATAAAAAAAAATTAAAACAAATGTGTCACCCAAGTCACGAGGATGTTTCTTGAGCATCAATTCACCGGCACCCACACTATTCCACCGGAACACAGCTATGCATCACTAGTTGGCAGCAGATTACCAACCACCACCTGATTTGAAATGGTTACTGCCACCCATAGCCGTTATCACTAGATGCCGTTATCACTAGATAATTTCCACTCGAAGAGGAATTTTCTCATTTTCGCCAAATAAAAATTGGCTTGGAAAATATGAGAAAATACCTCTTCGTGTACATATGTAGCCTCAAAAATTGATAGTTTAAGAAACTAAGTATCAATTGTGTCTTATAGTGAATAAATGAATGAGTATGACGACTCACGTCCTTCCCTACTGTATGATAAGACCCAAGTCGTATTGCGTTGCGCACATCACCCGACCTCGGTTATAATTTTATCACATGAGCTCGTGAATATTCACTTACATTACCCGTTTTTCCGTGAATCTACTGAATAGGCACGAGACTTGATTTACTTACATTGTGCGTTGTATATTATTAACTCTGAGTTGATATTGAACATTGAATCATAAATGATTGCATGAAATCTTTTCTGATCATATTTGTAATATTTAATAATAACCTTTAATAAAAAGAGTGACGCCAGCAAGAGGATACCGATTTTTTTCAAATTTGATGGTCGCTGGCTGTTTTGTTGTAGAAAATCTGATTGATAATTAATTTTCTGATCTTAAATCAGATAATTATCAATTTCACGGTCATATAAAAAGTCACTCATAAGTTCGAAGACGATGAAGACAAAGACATGTTACGTAGTGACAATACTCGTAGCTTGTACTATGGGAACTCTGCCTTTTAACCTGGGTAGGAATCGAACCCATAGCGTAGAAGGCTATGAGCTGTGAAGCCAGTAAATGTAATTAACCAATACATATTACGCTTCTGAAATTAAAGCTGATTCAACCTAACTTATCGAGAAAGTTAGAAGCTGGTCTACTACGGCATAAAACAACAAGTGACAGAAAAAAAAAAACTTCAATTCTTTCATCCCTTATTATCGTAAGAATTCAAATCGGTATACAACGACTGAAGCAAAAACTCACAGGAAAGCAAAACATGCGATTTATTTACCTTGGATGACATATTTTTTTCTTGTGATTTTGATTTGACAAACTATAGAACTGATATTAATAAAATTTCTATGGGACCAATCTCAAAGCATATCATTTTAAATAAAAAAGAATTTGGGAATTTGAAAATGAATTTTGTAATATGACTGAGAACTAACAACAAACAACATAAAAAACATCTGAATTTTTAAACTTTTCTGGAAGTCGATAGAAAACAATACAAATGAAAATTGCATACAAAGGGGATCTTTCAAAATATGAAAGATCCCCGCAGTTAGAAAATGGAAAACAAAACAAAAGAATCACTCGACCTCGTTCGCTTATCGTTTTTGTTATCGATATGGCAGTAGGTCACAGTTCTGTTGAAGAAATTGTATTTTTTATACTACTTAATAGACGGGACGACCTGAAGGCTCGCCTGATTAACTAGTTACGTACGCCCATAGCAACAGTAATACGACTTAGGTCCTCCCAAACCGAAATATGAGAAAACCCAAATCACATCCGTTTGCACCCGTCACCCGACGCGGATATGTTACGTCTCATGCAATTGTGATTACACCGGCACCCACACCCGTCCACTGGAATACATTAATACGAATGCATCACTGTTTGGCGGCAGATTATTAGGTAGTACTTCTTCGGGCGAACTTTACACAAGTTCTACTGCTACTTTTTGTAGCAGATTCAAAGGGTACGGACACTAGCAACTGGACACCCCAAAAAGATTACTTAAATAGTACTTTTTCTTTTAGAAATAGAATATATTTTTTTTAAACATATTCTATCATTTTACTTTGTTGCTTATTGCATCCTAACATTATATGCGTGTTAGTTTGTATAAGTAATTTCAACTGACACCCAACATCATTGAAATTAAAGCCACAATAAGAGACTACATACGACACAAGATCCCACACAAAATGTTTTAACAAGAATTACATTTAACTTTGAGACTACAAAGACTAATACTATAACACTAAAATGAAAATTATTAAAGTTGCAATGGCTTTGTACAAGCCAGGGATTCACATTTGAAACTTGTATCAGGTGAACCGAATCAGACATAAAACCATTCAGCTCAATGCGATTCGATACCGCCCTCGCGGTAAACTAGTACCGACCTAAGTAGCTAAGTAGAAAGAAAGAAACAAAACTGGTGAAACACTGGGTAGCTTACGTATGGAAAAGCTGAATCACTTGATACAGATGAGAACTTGATTGATTGAAGTGGTAATGCTAAAATGTCGCTGGAAATATTGGAGAGTCATACCCCCCTGTGCTCCCCAATCAGGGGCAATACGTAAAAAGATTTGATGCAGAAGTTTCACGTAAAAACTAGTATAATCTAAGTGAATAACAAAGACAGCCTTTTCAAAATACCTGTAACTCAAACCCTACTCATGTCTCCTGAGTGGTAGGGACCATATTGTTTGCGTCCTTAGCTGAATATCCTCAGAGTCCCTAACTAGGTAGTGCTAGGTGGAGCAAACAAAAGTACTATTAGAACATGTGCCAAGTTCGTCAAGAGAAGTACTGCCTCCACACCTGGTAGTCTGCCGTCAAACAGTAGGGCACTCGCGATGCTGTAGTCCTGTCGAAGGGTTTGGGCACCGGTGAAATTACAAACACTTGAGGTGTATAATCCCCGTCTCAAAGTAACGGACGCAACGCAATGTCCTCTGGTGTGGAAGCTCACCCAGAGGACAAAATCTGTTTTAATTATTAGGTACTAACCCCTAGCCTTAAGTTACTAACACATTGTGGATCTAGTTGTCTGTATAAATAAAATAAATTATTATTATTATTATTATATTATTAATGTTACTTGGGTAACTCATACTTTATAGTAGGGGAAGGCCTAAGTCATATTTTTGTTGTTTATGGGCGACGGTAATCATATAACATCAGGTGGGCTCATCCAGCAAATCACATAAAAAAAATTTGGTCTGAAATCCCTAATTTTTTATAAAGATAAATACCATGAATATATATAGAAACACAAGACAAACACCCAAGACCAAGCTATGGAGCCTTTTCACTTTTTATTTCAAACAAGCCACTATCATATTGTATATAAAATGAATGAATGAATCCTTGTATTGTGTACATAAATGTTGAAGGCTGATACGGACTGACAGAAAAAGAATGACTGAGCTATTTGTCACAGGTTGTGTAGGTAGTAAGTAGGTACATTGCGAATGTAGGTACTACATACTTGCTAGTTTGTTATTTTATTTGCTCTCTACTCAGTAAACTCTATCCATTCGATGATTTTGATTCCGAGAAGCCAATGTTTACATTCAATGTAAACTTATGTCAGTTGTCACATTATTTTCAAGCGTTTTGTCTACTGTGAGAAAGTTATGGACGTCGAATAACAATATTTGTTTATTATATTGAATAGCCTTTAATAGCTTTGTGAATGTCTGGCTTGTTTGGTCTGAGTACACAATGTGATTCTAATGGTAAAGAAATACGGGGTTAAGACTATCAATCAACGGTTTCATTATTCGAAACAGTTTGTTTGATACGCATAGTTTATAGAAACTTCTGGAAGGTTGATTCAAGGCGGGTTCAGTTTAAGCTGGTTCTGATCATTCAATCACTTATTTTAAGCTTTTTGTCTATCGGAACTATGTATTTTTGATTGTTATTCACTTTGTTCTTATGATTAACAGAATAAATTACTAAATACTGGAAATACAGTGCCACAGTTTAGTTAGCAGCTAGTACGAAGAAGCAGTGAAATTATGGAGAAGGCACATTCACATCAGTAATAGTACTAAAATTTTTATACCATACTCACACTAATATAATCGTTGACGCTAATTTTTGCCGCTAAGTTTGGAACTAAGTTTGACACAGCACGGCTTAGCGTCACTTTGGAAGTACAGAGGTTTTTATGTCACAAAAATATGGTAATATGTCAATTTAAAACTAAGGAACTTGGGTAAAATTGGGTTCTCACTTTAAAAGCAGATAAAACTATCACCTGATTAGATGATGAACAAAATCACTGTATAAACAAGTTGCACGTCAAGTTGCAACTACCTGCGGAAATACTCTGTACTGAATTAGCGCGTCTAATTATTATGACCAAACCACAAAAAACTAAACACAATAGAATCCATTTTCAAATGAAATCGTGAATAGCTGAATTGCCAACATTAACCCTCACGGCTTCTTGGTACAAAACAACAAATGGAGTAATACTGCCCACCTCGACGAAAAAGTGCATTAGCGTACCGTAAGTGGGATAAAAGTAAGTATTTGAATATAGAGCTTAAGCAAAGTGCGCCGTGAGTGCTTATGGCACTTAACATACAACGATTTGCCTCATTTACTGTAATCGCTACAGTTTTATTTCACTTCGAGTTTCGGTAGCCGCCGCTTCACGAAATAAACGACTCATGTTTATGGCATTCGATATTCAATTTGAATTTCGAACGTAATGGTTTTTAATATGCCCTTGTTGCATCACTTTTGTTTTTGTATTGAATTTTCAGGAAATATTTTCGAATGCTGAGTTTGTTTTGGTAGCCAGTGTTATTTGAACTCTAGCTTGTCAGTGTTTCTTCCTTATTTGTCCAAGCGAGGAGGTTAGTATGGGCAGCGAAAGTTCTATTTACGCTGGTACTGATTTTAGTTTGTCAAGTTTTTGAGTCCCCTTCTCGGATTCTTATCACGGTTAGTTAAGTGCGCCCCGGGAGTACCTCGGAGGATATGAAAAGGAGTTCCCTTGAATATTGCATTTGACATCTAAGAGTTTGGCTTATCAGGTTTTGTGCGAGGGAACACGGAGGCGGCTGATCTTTTGTTTAATAAATTACCTTCCCTTGGGCAAAGTTGGGGAATCCCGTTTTGTCAACAGATAAGTTAACAAGTTTGTTTATGCGATCTTAAAATATGCAGTAAATATGGGAGACTCATTTGAGTGCGTCAGTATTCATGAAGCGGTAAAAACACTAAGCCGCAAAAAATGCGGGCCTGAATGTTGCTCTACGCCTCCGGGGTTATGTTTAAATAATATTTAGAGTTACCAATTTACAATATCTCACAAAACTTTCCGAGTACATCACACCTAGACGATGCAACAAAGCTGAGACATAATGAGTGTTCGTTTTTGAATTGGAAAATAAATAATTCATTGTGAACGAGACGCGCGAGTTCCTAGTAATGTAAGAAAGAATATTTCAGCTCATATCGTAAAGTGCAGCGAATGACAACAGTCATAAAGTTTTATGTCTCGTACCGAGCTCTCGTCTCAATTACAATTACAAATTATTACAAATTTTCAACTGAGGCCAAGTGTCGTTAGTAATAATGGAAAGCAAAGCTTACAATGTCTGACGTTCATTTTATGCCCTTTATTCATGACGCTATTCGAGTGAAGGATTTAAGTTTAGAAGTACCGGTTTAAGTATGAAGTTTCAAGGCATTATGACTTTGAAAAGTAATTGTTGGGCATGACCTATTTCGTTTTTGTTACAATATAGCCTATGCCATGGGTGTTAGTGTTAGGTGCGCGAGTGTCATGTGGATTTCTCTGGCACCGGGCTGGCTGTATGAACTAGTGGGGATCCACCCGGCACCGGATCCACCGCTGGTGGAACAATGACGTCGACTGCTACCTTCTGCTACCTCCGAATAGGATAAATTAAAGTATTCACGTAAATATTATCGATTAAGAAAACCTTTTTTGGGCGGTCCATATTGTTTGGAAAATACCCTGCCTTGTACATGTCCCCCGTTTGGTGAAAAATGGGCAACTTAAAGCACTCAAACCTTTGCCTGGTTGATCCAGATACATACCTACTATTGTAGTATTTGAAATTTCGGTTATATGGTATATATTATCCACGGCCGAAATTTCAAATTCTCCAGTACTCTCCAAGAAACCAATCTCAATATCAATACGTACTCAACAATGAGCCAGCATAAATTCCTGCCGAGGCGCTGCTTTTAGGCATCCGAGAGCAATCTAGAAAGCCGACCGCAAACGCCTCTGGCTAAACCTAGGATGCCCTGACCTACTATTAAAGGATTGTCTCAGAACATTTCTCCCATATTCACGCCTCTCTAATCTGTGCCGTGCTGCTCTTAACAGAGTCTATGGCCTCTAAACTGTGTCTATGGTCTATAATTTGTGACGTTTATGCACATGGTGATTTATTTACATAAAGAATACTGTTTAGAGTGCGAGAGAGCTCGTTCCTGACGCTACTCGCAAAGTATATGTATTCAGATGCGAGGATTAATCATACTTTTTCTTCTGTCGTTTTTAGTCTCGGCCGTTATTGCATCAGAACAAGAAGCAGTAGATCTTGTGCAAAGTTCGCCTGAAGAAGAACGGCCCCCTGGTAATCTGCCGTCAAGCAGTGGAGCACTCGCATTGCTGTGTTCCGGTGGAAGGGTGTGGGTTTCGTTGAAATGACATGCACTTGAGACGTAACATCCTCCTCTCGGGTGACCGGCGCAATGGGGTGCAACTTGGATCTTCCATACTTTGGTTGGAGAGGACTTCAGTCGTATTGCAGTTTTTATGGGCGGAGGTAACCACTTAACATCAGGTGGGCCTTCCGCTCGTCCCGTCATTTATATTATATGCAAAAAATTATTTGGCTATTTCTACGCTCTTTTATGTAAGTGGCTTGTTCAGTTGTTCAGACGGCTCCGTGGCTTAGTTGGTAGTAGCCCTGCCTTCGAAGCGAGGGGTCCCGGGTTCGATTCCCGGCCGGGGCAATCTTTGTTTGGTGAGCATGAAGTTTGTTCTCGGGTCTTGGGTGTTTTTCTTGTGTTTATGTGTTTGTCCATGCCATCTGCGACACAGGGTATCCTAGTGCCCTCTGCACTATGAGTGTGTAAAACGTATATATTTTTTTAAACGTATAACTTAGGTTGTCGCACACAGAGGACATAACAAGGTGTGACATCTCTTGCACCATTGCTCCGCAGTCACACTGGATCTGAGATGGATCTAAAAACCATTTGACCCTATCATACTAACATCATAAATGCGAAACTTTGTCTGTATGTATGTTTTTAACTCAACGCTTCAACGGCTGAATGGATTTGGATGATATTGGTTATGAGGGTAGCTCATAACCTGGACTAACACATGCCACTTTTTTTCCTGAAAAAGTAACCGCGGGCAACATCGCGGGGCGCAGCTAGTTTAAAACATATTACTAGATGCAACAACACAAAAACGTTTGGATCAAAAAACCATTAAATGGCCACCCATCCAATTACTGAGCGGGCGGAGAGATGACTTACTCAAATGATCTAATCAACAACTTAGCAATCTTAGCCTTCTCTTTAAGATTTATAATTTTGAGTTTATTACTACTGTACTTCACTTCTCACATATTACATTAGCGTCTCATGACCTGACCTTGCCGGTGGGGTCAGGAATAGACTCTGCGAAAGCTACCCATTATAGATTCATTCCGAACCAAAATGCCGGTTTCGCTAATTGCAAAGGCTTTCAAAATAAAGCAACGGAGTGAGTTATTGCGCGGTATGTTTAGCAATTACAAGTAATCAGTACTTGTAGTGTGCTATTATTTCTTTAGAAAAACAACACTTGGATTATAGGTTGGCGACTACGGTAAAAGAGCAATTTCACTGTTGGAGGCCTTCTATACGGAAGCGATGTAATATGAAGCAGTTCTTCGGAGTGGCGCATGAGTCAAAGTCAAAGTCAAACTCATTTATTCCTTTAGATCTCAAGTATCATTTGGACAGAGTGGATTGGCTACTTCATTTTAAGTTGCAGAACTTTTTGAATTTTTTTTTTATAGTTTGATCTCACTCTATTTAATCCTTGACGAAAAAGAGGGAAACGGCCCGTTTAGTATGAAGAAATATTTCACGACCCCCCCCTACCCGTTGCTTTTTTATCATATATTGAATTTTTTGAGAATTATCATATCTCATATATGAATCCGACATAGTTATTCATTTTCATAATTATTTATTTCATAATAATAATTTTACGGCAGTAGGTTTCCCAACCTTTTGCAATTCCCCTATAGAAGCTTCGGGATATAGAATCTCCCTACAGAACCCCCAGGGGGTAGCGAAGCCCATGTTAAAAAACACTGATCCCGAGCTTGGAAGGGTACATTAACATGTCGGTCCCAGCTATAGTGGTCGTTAAGCCAATTGGAGGCCTTCGGGTGGCTAGAAAATTCCGACAACAGAGATGGCTACATACTCACACGAAAGAAGAAGAACATAGTAAAAGGATTTTTTTAAAGAAGATTTAGAAAAGTGGATTTATTATTATTTTTTTTACTATGCTAATCGGCACATACTACTTACATTCGCTTGTTATTTCTCTATAAGCAAAATTGTGATTTTTTATGAGAAATAAATATTTTAAACCGTAAAAGTAGATAAAATGATGCCATGTTTTCAAGGCTATATACCTTCCAAAAAGATTTAGATTTAGAAAAAAGTACGTTCGGAATACACATAAAACAAAGGAACGTTCGGAACACACATAAAACTTATTTATTATTGTGCAGGCGTAGTGCACGCACGTCTATTTCGTTGGCAAATTTATTGAATGCCGATTTCGCATTATGCAATACCGTCGGCAAAACCAGCTTAGGTCACTTAGCATTTAGAATGGCATTTATATGATTCCGCCATAACTTTGGCAAGATGACTTTACACGTATATGGATCAAAACTATTGCTTCAAGCGCTCGTTCCTAAGTGCGTTTTATTGATCATTTAAGTTAAATATAATATTCGTTTAGAATGATATTCAAATGATTTTGCCATAACTTTGGCAAGATGACTTTTATTGCTTTAATTGAAGCGCTCTTTCCTAAATATGCTTTAGTAATCATCTAAGTTCAATATATATTATATTTATTTAGAATGGCATTTCAATGATTTCGACATAACTTTGGCACGATGACTTTACGCGTAGGTATATGGTTTAAAACTATTGCTTTAGTTGAAGCGCTCGTTCCTATATGTTACTATACTGATCATCTAATGAAATATATATATTTATTTAGAATGGCGTTCAAATGATTTCGCCATAACTTTGGCAAGGTGACTTTACACTTATCTGGATCAAAAAATTGCTTTAATGGAAGCGCTATTAACGTACCAGCCTCTAATGTTCCCATTGCAGGGGCACTCGCCTACTCTCGATAATTGAGAGTGAATGGGCTCTAATCTACTAAGGGTGCCCAATCCGGATTGGTAGATGTCACATGTCGTCGAATTTATGGTTCTAAGACATGCCGGTTTCCTCACGATGTTTTCCGTCACCGTTTCGAGAACGTGGAATTGCGCACATAAATTTTTTCAAGTGAAAAAACTCATTGGTTCTCGTGTGGGTTTGAACCAGTAACTTTCGGATTAAAAGTTCGCGTCAATGCCCCTGGGCTACCACGCTCTCCTATTAGCGAAGCTTGAATTATTGTTCTTTACTGATCACATAAGTTATATGTTTTCATTTAGAATGTCATTCAAATGATTTTACCATAACTTTGGCAAGATGACTTTACTATTGCTTTAATGCAAGCGTTCGAAGCGAAACTTGCCTAAATGTACTTTATAAACGCTTAGTGTATTTTGTTTCTGTGTTTGTCCATACCACCTGCGATATAGGGAATTTATGTGCAGAGATACGAAACTAAAAGTGTTTTTTTTTTCATTGTTATGAGTATTGAAGTGGTCGATTAACACTTTAAAATAACTACTTTTTTTATGGCGTTTATGTCGTTTGCTGTCGTTGGAAAATGGGAAGTCAAAAACACCATTGTTTAAGACATGCCTCCCTAGGTGATAGTGGTCTATTAAAATCAACAGCTTCACAAACTTGGGATGAAACATTGTGACCAAGAGACTCCAAGACTCCAAGACACGATGACAGAACGTCTCATGTATTTCAGCTTTATCTCTGTTCAAACCGAAAGATGGCGAGGCGAGTACTGCAGTAAATCAGTTTCTTAGCGGCAGAAAAGAAATACGAAGTTTGTACGCAGGTAGTACAATTTGTTTTTGTGTACTGTCATTTACACGTTAATTAATTGTTTTTTTTTTTTTTTTTTTTTTGTGGTTTATATGATTATTTTTAATGATAATGTTATTATTTTTACCTTAATTTTATAATAAATATCACCTGAAATATATAGAATTAATGATATTGTTGTATGTTTTCGTTGCTCAGCGATAAAAATTGTTTACAATGTTATTTTACTCATACCTACTCATAAATATTTACGTGTACATCTTAACCCTGAGTGGTTAATGAAATAAATTTTAAAACTATCTTGGTTGTGAACATTATTAGTTGAGTTTAATTACGTAAATTCTTCAGTTTAATTACGTAAAACTATGACGCATGAAACTATGTCGAAATATCGGGAGTTAACAAAATTCGCAAACCATGTTAAATATCTCAGTTACTCGAAAAATAATGGTGCTAATGATGGTATAGTCACAGAGAGAGAGAGAGAGATAGAGTGTGGGTCAGGATATTTCCTTCTGCCAACTTCTCACTTTATCTAGACTATGCATGCTACGTAATCCATCTCATTGTCACTTCGTTGGTCTGTATTTCTGTGATGAAAAAGAATTCAATACCTGTATAATTACTTTAATTGACAAGTCTATTTTCATTTTCCTCCCGGAAGTATAATTAACTTCCGTGAAAAGAAGTAAAACTCCAGCAACCTCGAATATTGTTAAGTAATCGTCGCCTTTATGAGCCAATAAAATATTATCTCATCTCTATCTCGTATACGAGAAGTTTATGGTTTCCGATCAATTTGCTTGATCATTATTATGATTATAATGAGATGATAAATTATTTTAATAATGTAGGTCTTTAGAAGCGACTGTCTGTGATAATAAATAAATTAATAATTTTTAGATATTTGCTCTTTCAACATAAGTGGATTTGAAGCCTTTACTTTTGAAGGACTACCCTTATTTTTTTATTTGAATGCTTGGTATCTCCCATGCATTCTATTTTCATGCAGCCACCAAAAGAGACATTCGTTTTGGATCCTCTGCTATTCCGAGAACGGAGAAGTTTTGGTTCGAAATTAAAATTCTGCTGCGGTTCCATGTTGTGGGAAGTTCTCACTTTTCATAAGTCATCGGATCAAAGAAGCCGTGCTATCTGAAAACAAAAAAGAAATATTTATTCTTGCTATCTTTCTTTTCATAATAAACAAATAATTATTTACAACCTTGTATTTTAAAATGTAATTTTATTTTGATATTTTGTATCTACATTTATCATGAATATTCATATCTTTCAAAAATATAATAAATAATAAATAATTCTGAAAAAATACCAAGTTTTCATAATATAAATGAAAACTAATTCAAAATTAGTTTTCATTTATATATTTCACATTCTTCGCAATGCCTCTACAGAAAATATGGTTTTATAGTTGAACTATCTACAAATATTTCTTTGAGATTGCTTGATGCTTCTTTCTTAAATTTTTTGTCACGACATAATTGATATCTGTACTAACATTAGATTATACATACGTAAATCTAAAAATGTGATCCTACGGTAAAAATAAACATGTGAAGTCGTTTCCTAACCTTGTAAAAATCCAGTTATTTCAAAATGTTTTTTCTAAAAATGCAAAAGCCTAATACTGTACACATATCCTTATCTTATTAAATAATGGGGTGTACAATAGACGGGGGTATTCTCAAAGTTTCAAAGCACACAGGACTATTTTACTGCCGTGGGCCTCCGTGCATCATTGAAGTTTACGATTGCCTGCCCTCTTTATTTCTATGGACGTGTTGTACTGTATTGGAAATCGGAAAATAATACTAACATGTACTTTTTATAGCGTGTACCGTATACAGCCTCTAATGTTCCCACAGCGGGGACACAGAGCTACTCTTGACAATTGAGATTGAATGGGATTTAATGCGTGAATGAACACTTTATTGTACACTAAGAAATACCTACATAGTAGTTGATTAGATATCTGCTTGAATGTTGTATAATAGGCGCTCTTATCGGAAGCGTTTTTTTAAACAACTTTTGGATAGAGTTTATACACGTTACTTGGAAGGTTTACATACAATCGAAAAAAAATCTACTATTTCATTTGTTTTTTAATTCTTTCCGAATACGCAATATAGTATACTTAAAATAAACAAATAAATAAGACGAATAAATATTTACTAACAGATCTATAAATGCATCATTCTCAAGAATCAAAAAATGATACTCTAACTGAAAATTTAATATACCTACCCTAATCTGAGTTTATATATGTTACACATCTAAGGATTTTTGGTTCTAGATTTATCATTGACCATTTTGAGAACGTATTGCACAAATACCGGATTAGTGTACGAACACACTTAAACCAACGACCTTCAAATAAAAGTCAAGTAAATAACATTCACGTTTATTTGATTATGTATGCGATATTCCCTGACCATAAAAGCGGTAACAAGTCTTAAGTTTGGGAAGATTCAAGTCGCACGTTGTTAAGCCCGCTTCGATGAGACATTAAGATGGAATATCGCTTGTATATGTTGTATTACCGGCTCCCACACCCAAACCACACCAAACACACGGCTCATAAGTATGGCGGTAGTACTCCCCCAGATGCGAGTAATATTGCTTGAAATATCTTGTTTGCGTGGTCTAGGTTTGTTATATTGTTTGTTTACACTACCTATTTTAAAGATGAATCATTTGGATATATCACAGAATAGTACAGTTGGCTGTTATTGGGAGCGGAAGAAACAGGATAAACATTATTTGTCTTTGGTTCTCTCTAACTATTGTAGTACCAAAGTATTCTCGAAATATACGACAAATTATTGTAGTGTGATTTAAATACTGCAAGACTTTGTATGTCTTTTTATGGATTAAAATCATTTAGGGTTATCCTCTAAAATGATTCATACAAACTATTGCTAAAGTGACACCACGTAGCCAAACTCAGTGTAAGATACACGGACAAAAAGTCCACCGTCTTCGCAGGCATTTAGCAGTTGAAAAAACAATGTAAAAAACAAACGTGTTGTACAAAAATATCGTACGATATAAACCCGCTATGTCGCTGACCTACCTGCAAAATTACTCCAAATGAAACACTGAGTTTGCATAACTATTTGCAATTCAATTCATGCAAAGTCATCGCATAGCCGAAACACTAAATTCGACATTCTACGTGAACGTAGTTGACTCTAATGCTTCGGAAGACATACTTCAAGAACCCACTTATACTACATTTAGCGGGCCTTAGGCCACCAACGCTCTGAGGTTACGTTCTTAATTAGCTATCGTTCGCAGCTGACCGCTTGGAACTGAGATCTAGGTAGGATCGCTTTCAAACACGCAAAAACTAACTTTATTGCCCCCGTGTAAGATTGAAGTGGGACGTAGGTGTCGGTTGGTTAAACCCTTGCGGTTAGACGATGGGTGACATTTACGTAGTGCATGTAGTCGCATCGAAGGATCTCGATCAGAATTGCTCCGATCTTGTAGGTTATCGGGATTATAATTGAGATACGTATAAAGAGTTTAATGTAAATATCAGAATAATGAGATTTTAAACGGTCTTATCATAATACGAGTAATAATAAAGCCTATTCTACAGGGTTGTTATGGAGTTTAACTACATAGTGCTTCTAAATTTTAATGATTTTTACAGCAATTTGAAGATTGTGAAGTATTGTTTTGTGGGCTAGTAAACATATAGTCTGGGCTCACAGCTCAGTTATTTAAAGCTGTAGGTTGTGGGTACTGCCTCCTCCGCTGTAGGTCGTGGGTTCGATTCCCACTCAGGACAAGCGTTTGTGTGACGAACATAAATGTTTATTCTGTCTGAGTGTTTATATTAGGAGTACAAATAAGTTTCCGCCGTTTTTTAACACAAATAATATATATTAAATGTAAGTATTCAAATAAAAATTCTATATAAGTATTATATCAGTCAACTAGCCTAATTTCCATGAATGTTTATTTATAAATATATTCAAAATAAATTGTTATGATAAAATATACGTATTATGTAAATTTCATAGATAGATGTGTTATCATTCCTCTTTTATAAAGCAGGCACAGAAGTTTTTCGAGCTGTGTCAGATATCTTGGACAAACTGGTGGTTTGACATAACTAGTGGTTATCAGTCATCTGTTTAAGTAGTATAAATCAATAATAGGTACAAAAATTTAGAACACCTTGTGTATCAATATCTCGTTAAGCTCGGAATTATTATATTGGTATTTATGATAGCAAACTTTTTTACTCGTTATACATTATGACATTTCTTGCTCATTTTTATTGTAAGACATGTAGGATCATTGATTTTTTGCGACGACAACCTGTTATTTATAATGACTTCGAAGATGTTGCAATTTTTCGAGTAAAAACTTACTCACAACATGTGAACATCAATCACTTTTAGATGAAAGCCGGAGGAAATGAATCGCTCTAAGTGCAAGCAGTGGATCGAAAAAAACGTGTGAAAAATAACATCGATTACTGCTAATGACGGAATATGTAGCCTAGGAAAAAGAGAGAAGAATGTTGGGATAACGTTCGACCATCTTGGCATTAATATTTTGACAAATACGAGATAACGAGGACATAATCTTAAGAAATAAATATACTTCATATGAACTCCCATATATAAGTAACATTATTAACTTGTATTAACTTGTTTGGGAACAGGATCATGCTCGCAAGAAGAATATAATTCCATTATTTGGGGTTTCTTAATTGTTCTTCCCCGTGGAAGGTCCGACAATGAACAAACTTGGAAATAAGAATGCCTGAACACGTAAATACATTTTTGTTTTACAAAAGTGACAATTAAGCTCGAGTATGTTTTGAAGAATTCAATGGAAATACAGAGTTTTGTCTTTGCAGAATTACTGTCTTATATCTGGAACCTATAGAGAAGCTATAAAGAAGTTCAAAGAAAAAATCCCAGCGAACTGTCGAACTCAGATTATCCGGTAAGTTCGATCAGAGAGAAACCAAACGTCTCACGAGAAATTTATACGCTAACTTAGCACATGACTTTCTTATCTTCGACCTCTGAAGCTGAGTTATCTACACTCTTTACTCCAGCTTGTCGAATTGCGTGATGTTGAATCCAAGTTAATAAATGTTTGAAGAGTCCTCACTTTTGCAAATATATCTTGGGGGTTCATGTTGCTTGCGTCCGTAGGTGAGTAGGTACCCCAGAGCGTACACAGATGTCCCTAAAGTAGTAACAACCAAAGTAGCAGTAGAACTTGTGCCATTGTGCGTTGCGCCCGTCAGCTGAGATGCGGACGTAACGTCTCATGTCCCTGTAATTTTAGACACCCACAACTTTCCACTCGAACACAGCATGGATTGCACCACGGGAAGCAGGTATGGAGGCAGTACTTTTCCGCACAAATTAAGCACAAGTTTTGCAGCTTCTTTTTGTAGCTTCTTTAGCACCAGCCAGCGTATAGGGACTCAAAGGGTACTCACCAACTGACGCAAGAAACTGGACCCGCAAGTCGTTCTGAACCTTGACAGTAGTGGTTTTCAGAAGAGTGCACTTTTGACGTTTCCAAGTATTTTTTAAGAATTGAACGGAAATAAAGATTTTTGACTTTGACTTTGGCCGTAACTTTTATTAATTCAAAATAACGGAAAATAACGGAACTGTATTCCTAGAAGGCTTTTATAAACTTATAACTCTCATGCATTTAATTCATTATATAACAAAATAATCTTACACAAAATGTGTAAACATTCGACTTGGTAAACGCCTGAATTAATCTTCATAAATTATAGCTAAAAACTATCTCAATAATATCAGCTTTTAAACAGAAAAAAACGTATTAAAATCGGTTCAACTGTTCAGGAACTATGATGCCGCAGACAGACCCCTATTTTTCGTCGGAGTTTAAAAATACATGTCAGATAAATTGTGAGAGCATTGGACTCGTACAAATTAATTATAAACGATTAATAGTTACGATACTTCCTAGTTCCTACAGTTCTTGTTCATTAATAAATTTGTACGCACCAAAGAGTAAACAATCCAAGATTGAACTTGATTGGTTTCTTGCAACAAATGTTTTCAATTTAAAAGCATTTATCCACTTATGTTCAGAAGACGACCGTTTAACTGTTCTGCTATAAATTTATCGACGCTTAAACACAAAGGCTTTCTGCAAGAGATAAAAAGAGGAGCATATCCGTTCCTAAAAAAAAATAGTCAAAGCAGAACAATTTATCCTTAAGTTAACATAACTAACCAGTGGCAAAAAATAATTTTAACTAAGTATCCCAATTTTTGATATTTCATAGCCAGTGTGAATCACTAATTATTTTTCAGTGACGGCTCCATAGTTTAGTTGGTAGTAACCCTGCCTTCGAAGCGTGGGGTTCCGGGTTCGATTCCCAGCTGGGACACACTTTGTGTGGTGAGTATGAAGTTTTTTCTCGGAATTCTATGTTTGTCCATGCCATCTGCGGCACAGGGAATCCTAGTACAGGGGTATAAGTATGTAAACGTTTTTATTTTGTCTGTTAATTATTGCCCTTGTTGTCGATAGTGAGTATGATTTTATATACCTACCATTTACGGGTTTCGTACATACGAGTTAATAAAACGAAATTACCAAAATGACAAAACGGTTTAGTGGTCAACTTCACAGGAATGACAATGCAACATTAGTTCTTCGCCACCTACTGATGGACAGGTATTGCGTCTTAGTCCTCAGGGTGATTCAACCGGCACCCACACCCATGCACCGCAACACAGCAATGCGAGTGCACCACTGCTCGACAGGAGATTACCAGGACTGGAGGCAGTAGTTCTGCGGGTAGGCTTGGCCCCAGTTCTACTCCTACTTTTATTGCTCCTTTAGCACCACCCGTGAGGAATGTCGAAACTCAAACATGTAATGCTAAAGGGCAATTTTAAAATATTATAAACTTCAAAGATTCCTGAACACTGTTCAATCAGGCGTTGACATCACACAATAGATGTACCATCAATTTAGTTCAGTAAATCGTTCAATCTTGTATAAAATTCATGGGGTGTAGCTCTGAGGAGAATGATAAATAAGATGGAGGCTCGGCCGAATATTCTCATTTAATACGTGACCTGTTTTGTGAAAATGTGAGTATCTACACACCAAATTATACGTGTATGAGTTAGTATCTAAATATATTGAATCGTTTGCAGTCTAACTGCCTGTCTTGTGAGTCTTTAAATACCTGTAATTACCATAATTAAATCGCTAATTAATGAGAAGTATCTTCTTAATACAAAGAATTTAATCCACGGTAGAGCGTATACCTGGCTTTAACCCAGTGATGAGGCAAACTAAATTTTAAAATTTTTTTTATACAATTTTTCTGAATAATTGCCTCAAATCGTGAATTTTAATTGTCACTAAAATTTGCATTTTACCACTATTCAATCTCAAGCCCACGTTCATATTTTTTTGCCAATTTAATCGCAAAACATGTGATGTATATACGAGTATTTCTTGAGTATCCAGACTCGAGAAATAAAGTGATCCTTCGAATCAAATAAGGTTACGCAATCAAAGTCGGGCCGTGCTCTAGTATCCAGATATGAGGATCGCGATGGATGGTAATACCACGTTATCTATCGCACGTTTTTATCCGGATCGGTATTAATGTTCGGGTTTATGCGGATTCCTGGAAAAATATGGCTTTTTCAGTCGTTTCATGAACACCAGATTTAGCACATCGTTACAGTTTTCCGTAAGCAGGAAGATTATGAAATAATTCATGTGCCAAAGGGATAGAAATGTATAAACGTTAACTTCTTCTTTTTACCACCACTTCTTTGGGTAGTCTGGATGATATACCACAATGTACTGGAGTACTCATGTTATTATGAAAAACTCCAATTATAAAATCACAAACTCTGTGATCTACGTACTTAAATTATGTTTATAATAATACTGCTCGTTAGCTACCGCAAAATGTTGGTACAGACAGTTAAAAATCATCACAAGTCAAGCACCAATTGATGTGTTTCACGTGTGAGCCCGTTTTTAGCTCATTTTTTCTGAATAGTATTGAGCAAAGTCGCTTTTTTCATCTGTCTGTTTCTTTTTGTACAGGCTAACTCCTTCAAAACCCCTTGTTGATACGGTTTTCATTATCATAATAAAGAAGTGCTGAGAAGTACAATGATTGCTAATGATGTCGTAAAAACGTATTTTTAGGCGCTTACATTGTTAAACCTTACGGGATCAAAATGATTGACTACGGAATACATCTCTAAACATTTTATATAAAGCCCTGTGTGGAAATCGAACGGCCTCCAGCGCAGAAGGCAGAGCTAATACCAACTGCGCTATGATGCCAAACTGTATATAATTTTCTTAACATGAAACTGACTTGTATGTCATATCAAAATCAATTATTAGTACATATTTCTTTTCTCAATATTTGGCAATAATAGACTCCTTAATAACATTGGGACAATTTCACTTCTTGGATCAAACAGTTGGCGTTCTGCCTCACCGGAAGTGCCGACTAACGTCCGCTTCCGGAAAACGACAAACAAAAGTAACGGCTCACTTTTATTGTTTTCGTATTATCTGGGAAATTCCGTAGTCTGAACCACGTATGAAATAAAAAGTCCTTGAACAAGAAGTCCTTACAATAAACAACATTGTTTTAACATTTTTACTCAAAAATAAAAACAAATGTTTTTATTAAGTTACATTAGTGACCGTACAAGCTGAAGGCCCACCTGATGTTAAGTACAATAGTTACCTCTGCCCATAACAATAGAGATACAATTTTAGTCCTCTCCGATCAAAGTATAAGAAGATCCAAGTCGCACTCCGTTACGCCCGTCACCCGAGACGGGGATTTTACGTCTCAGGCGCATGTAATTTCACCGCCACCCACACCCTTCCACCGGAACACAGCAGTGCGAATGCACCGCTGCTTAGCGGCAGATTACCAGGCGTGGAGGCAGTACTTCTCCGAGCGAACTTTGCACAAGTTCTGCTACTTTTTGTTGCTCCTTTAGCACCACCCAGGCGGTGCATGTACGGACTCTGAGGGTATTCATATGCGGAAGCGAGCAACAAACAAGAATTCAGTCTGATTTAGTCATAAATGACTTTGTCGCAGCTATTAAAGCCCATCTCCATCGGACGAATTTCGTACTTCTAAATATACAAAAATTACCAACAACAAAAAGTATTGTTACGAATTTTAATTATACGTCGATCATATACAGAAAAGAAGCAGTAAGGATATCCCCTTTGAGAAAACAATAATGTTTTGGATGTTAACAACGAATGTTTTGCCTAAACAAATCATCGACACGTGATACTTTCCCACGCAGAATTTATCCGCAAGAATTTTTATCAAATTAGTTTAGTTACGTATCAGGCCAATTACATTCCAAAACAGGTAGGGCTAGCACTGTAATAATAAAACTTTAAATTAAAACAAAACACTAGCTTGCGCATCCAACCCTAAAATTACAACGCCGAAAGAGAGTTCATTCAACTTCAATTCGCGTACTTTTTGCCAACCTTTGGGTTACGGTGATGTGTCGTCGCTGTTTTTGTATAAGAGCGTTCATTACCTGGTGTTATTCAATTTCTGTTTGTTTAATTAGTCTCTATTTTAGTTAATATTATACATATTTATTTTCTTAATTTCATTTCCATAATCAGGGTTTGTGTTTCTTCCCACTAGTTTCCTTTATACAAATATAGTTATAACTAGCTGCGCCTCGCGGATTTTCGGGATCGAATCTAGCCTATGTATCAAGGATATAATCGATCCTGGTACCAAATTTCATACAAATCCGTTTAAGTGTGAAAGAGTAACATTCGTCTTTATAATATTAGTGTGATGTAATAATCATTACCGGTAAAATGAAATACATAGAAAAACATATCAATTGAACATAATTATACTAAATAATTGAAATCATCATTATTTATTGTTTATACTATTATACAAAAGTAATGAAGACCCACCTGATTTTACCTACCTCCGCCCATAGCAACTGCATTATGATTTAAGCCAAAGTATGAGCAAATCCAAGTAACAGCGTTGCGACTGTCACCCGAGACAGGGATGTGACGTCCATAAACCTGTGATCACCCCATCATACAAACCCTTCCACTGAAACATAGCATTGCAAGTGCACCACTGCTAGGCACCGTATTATCAGGTATTAAAATAGCTAGATCTCTTTTTCATAATTCTTTTACTGTAAGTTGCTGATAACGATGTTAGTTATACATTCATTGTTACTTGATTCCTGATTGTTCGTTGCTTTTTAATGTATAACTGTTTGTGACCCCTATGAAATAAATAAATTAAAAAAACTTGGCACTAATTATATTGCTATTTTAGTTACTTCTTCCGCAGCAACATTGGTTCTCACTTGCGGACGTAAGTAACTGGATCCCCTAACCTTAAAATTTTGAAAGATCTGCATTTTAACAGATTCGAATACGCCAAAATTACTCACTAACTCTACATTGTCTGGTAACTAAAGTTTAAGTACTTCTTATGTACCCAAAGGACGACTGAAATTGTATTGCAATGTCACCCTTAGACTTGAAGAGACTTGGAGCGTCGTACGTTATAGGTACTCGTGGTGTAGTGTATAGCCTAACTAGCTTTTCTAGAATTTCGTTTCGCCGGCCATATGTTTTTCCGTGCACTATTCCTACTCCCTACTCCCATATATTCTGAAAACAAAATGTAGCCTATACCACTCGCTGATAATGTAGCTATGGAACGACGAAATAATTTTTAAAATCGGTTCCTTTGTTTTCGAGTTTATCCATTACAAATTTACTAACATATAACTTTCCTCTTAATAATATTACCAAGTATTATTTAACAGTGTTTACTTTGATCTACTATCAATTGTACAGTTCTTTAGGCTACTATGGCAAGAATTTAAATCATAAATATTGAGGTTAAACACGGCAATTTTCTCCAAGTCCATCATTCAACGTCAACCTGTAATGAGGCAGGCCTGGGTACCATAGTAGCTATGTTCCCTTCTGTAACTTTTACCATACAAACTGATACTTACTCTAGGGCCCCGAGGAGTTATTCAGTTAATACGCCCCTCTACTCGCATATTTCGATGAATCGGTCTTGTTGATGACAAACGGTGACAAAATATGTCTGTATGTTAACGTATGAGGGTTATTGTGTCTTCATTTTATTATTTTATTTCATTTACATTTTAATAAACATAATATTGGCATGGCATAACTAACATAATACATCAAATATTGGTTTTTTATTACTTACAAGACGTTAGGTGTATTTTTATATATTTCTATATTCAAGTAACGGGCTGAAAGTCCACCTAATATTAAGTGGTTAAATCTATCCATAACAACAGTAATACGACTCAGATCCCACCAAAAAATCTTCAGTTGCATCCCGTTTCACACTTTGTGTGGTGAGCATGAAGTTTGTTCTCGGGTCTTGGGTGTTTGTCTTGTGTTTCTGTGTTTGTCCATGCCATCTGCGACACAGGGAATCCTACTGCAGAGGTATGAGTGTGTTAATGTTTATTTATTTATTTAAAAGCAGGCTACAAGCGTAGGATGTTATAAGTTTATCGAAAATAAACAAAAGTTTTATATAAGTGAAAAGTGGATGTGAATGTGGTACCATCAGACAGGTAAGTTTTTATAAATAATCCTCTTAGTCAGAACAAATGAAATGCTCCTAATAAATTTAATTACCGGTCGAAAAAATCATTTGTTTATTTTCGTGCACTGTAATTAAAAATTTTACATTCCATTTCGCGGTAAAATCTGAGGTTAATTTAAAAACACCAAAAGCGTTCTGCCAAATTGTTTATTAAAAAGCCGTGACTTTTGATAAGATAGGTACTTAAGATCGGATCGACTACCAATGTGCAATGTAAATTCAATCGACCGCAGGAATTTACAGCTCATATTAAAAAAGATAACTGTGCCCCGCGGTTTCACCGGCGTATAACTAAAAGAAATCACTGAGAGCAGACTATCATTGTTTTGCATGGTACTTACGTATAATTGACCAAAGCGCACTCGGATAAAACAGTTCAATAGTATTTTTTCTTCCAACTTACTTTACGAATAATATATTTCAGGCTGACCAAGAAATAGTGTAATGCGAGATAGCCTTCCTTATAAATGTTTCTATCATAATACAAAAATATTTTTGTTCCAGAGAAAAAAAAATCAAAGAAATTCTTCAGCTTTATTATGTGTTTAGAATTGGTAGAAACAATTTTTGTGTTTAATGTCCGTTAAAGACTTTGAAACCATCCAACTGATGTGCCCCAAACCATTTTCATTAGAAAGGCAATAATGCGATGATAGTTTTTAAACCACTTAAACAATGCGTTAGCCACAAAATTCATACGCCGGATATCCGTTAGTTAAAAAATATTTTTACACTAAATATTCTTTCTGAAAACTCATTTATAATATTTTAACAACCATACACATACAAAAATATGTGTATAGTTGTTAAAATCAAACCCACGATTTTCTGCGCAGAAGTCAGACCTACCAACTGAGCTGTAAGACCAGTCAAAGTGTTTTTTTTTTTTTTAATATATTCGACACATAACATTATGTTTTATTTCAGCTCCTTTTCGAAATATACGGCCCTGCAGGGTAGGATAAAGACATACGTTTGTAGATTTAATAATAGTCTTTACCTTTTGCGTTCCGAATTCTAGAAATTGAGTTGATCTCGAATTCTTTTGTATTGAGAAAATCCAAAAGTGAGGGATCATGTTGCTCACGTAGGTGAATACCCTCAGAATCCCTACACCTATCCCCCGGTGGTGCGAAACGAGCAAATCAAAGTAGCAGTAGAACTTGTGTAAGTTCGTTCGGGAAAATACTGCCATCACATCTGGTAATTCAAAGAAATAGTGCACTCGCGTTGCCCATCATTCTGACCACCTGATGTTCCGAGTGATGGGCGCAAGGCAACGGGACAAGGCAATGTCTTCTCATACTTCGGTAGGGGAGGAACTAAGCTGTATTGCCATTGTAGGGCGGTGCCAATTATTATCAAGTAGGTTGTCAGTTTATTCGACCACAGATATTATATAAAATAACAATTTAATTAAATTTACAGCATAGGTCTTCACTAAATGTAACGTAATAGAAAAACATTAACAACAGCGTCAGGTCAGCTGAACAACTTTGTTTTGTTTTTATTTGCAGCTCAAAAGTATTTACGGAGCACATGCGGGTCGAGAAAACAATAAAACTTTATACGGGACCCTTTGGGTAATGGTACTCACTTAATTGACCGTTATATTTGCCATTTAGCTGCAGTAAACGTAATCGTAATTCTTTTGGTATTTCTGTTTTTCGAGAACGAATCTTTTTTTAGATTTGATTAACTGTTATAAAATTGTGCTTGCTGTACCAAAATCTTAACCTAAATAAATACTTCTGGTACAGTGGTATCTAGCCTCAAACTAAGCATAGATAGTAAGTACTATGGGAAATAAATTACTGATAAAATAATTATATATTAGTTTTTTTAATCACATATTAACACGCAGACACAGAACAATGATGTGTTATGTGAATATTTGTCTTGGATTGGAATCGATCCCACGATCTGTAGATCGAGCGCTGTAGCGCAGAAGACAAAGCTACAGCCATATTTACAGCAAACTGAAATTTTAGTAGCATCAAAATGTCAGTCTGTTATATCACACTTATGTTATAAAGTCGAAAGTTTGTATGTTCTGTGTCTGTGTGTCTATTTGTTTCTCCTTCACGCTCAAATGGCTCAACCGATTAGGATGAAATTCGGTAGCTTATATCCTGGATTAAACCTAGGTGTTTAATCCTGGAAAACACCGCGGCCCACAGCTAGTCTATAAGCCATGTTGGAAGCTTTGAAAACATGTTTTTGTTTTTTGAAAACTCTGACACCAGAGGAGGCCACTTATACGAAAGAAAACCTTTAAAACTTTTACGTACAATACACGACAACAATCAAAATGGTAGATACATATCCAGCTCTCTTATCTAAAGTAACTATGACTAAATTAAAAGAAAAAAGCCTTTGGAATATAAAGTGCACTTTATTTATCAACTTAAACACATTTAAAAAATATTGAATACCTTCACCAAAGCCAATCCGAGCTGGCCCGCGGGCATTCCAATAACTATCATTACGAAGCTCCCGAGGTGTGCCCCTTGCAATTGATTTTTATCGTGACGACATTATTACTAAGCTCACATAAAACACGATAAAAAACACAAGATTTAACGTTCTATAGTACCAGTAGCTAATTATTTCGTTATTTATGAATATAAATATCTATTATCGAAGCAAAATTAATAGTTACGGATAATTGTTTCGTCTCAGTTGAACTGCTTCGAAATGTTGGTTGTTTATCGTTGGTGGTCTTTTTATGGTTTTGATGGTTCTGTTCTAATAGTAAATAGAACTCTATACCTACAAATTTTGTATATCCTTTGACCTTTAAAAGGCTGTATCTGTATAAACATAAGGATTTGCAGGATGAAAGTTTCACAATTAGTTTGTACGGAATATGCAATTAAGTAACACGTATAATATAAAATTTTGAATGCGATTGTGAATATGTTTGTTTGTCTCGCTGTTACGCAGTGGCAACATACACGCTGTTAGCTTTAAAAGTCAACTAGTTACATATAAAATAAAAAAAACACTCGCCTAATATCTTGATCAACAAGAATATTTTGATTGAATAACATTAACTATTGCATCTTGTTTTTCTCTTTTCTGGATTCTGATTTACCCCAATTTACAGTGTTATAACATATATTATTTGTTCTAATCGTTTGTTTATTTAGAAATGTGAAAAACCAGTAAATGTAAAATCAGAATCAAAAATCGGAAATCGTTATTTCCTTTAAATATTGTCTCCGGTTCAGACCCTACGCAACACATCATTTAGATGAAGTAACAAAAAGTTCGTATAGATTTGTTTGTGAGCAAAAACCTGTTTACAATCATCCCGTAATCAGTAATGTGTTAGAAGCCCCCGTTTCATCTCAAGATTGCATTCCACGTAAATACCATTTAATTCTTAAAATCAATTTATCTGAGTTTCACCTGATCCAAAATTAACTCACAAAAGACCATGCAGTATCAGAAAAGTAATCGATTCTGAATAAGGATGTAGTCCTTCTTCAGAAACGACAGAATCGTTTCTCAGTTATCTTTTTATTATTCGGTCCACAAAACCCTCTATCAATCTATCGACTATGTACAAGACTAGCCTTCCACTAAAAGCGTTTTATCCAGCTTAATCCTATATTCACTCAGTGTAGGGTTGTGTACACAAGCGACGGATACCTCTCGACGTGAGCTGATAAAATGCTCATCCGAAAGGACCCGATCAATCCTGACCCATTGTGTACAAGGTCCTTTTATACAGCGCTATTTATTTTGGGCACCTATTTATTCCGTGTATGGGATTTACCAGAAAATCATTTTCTGGGGCTACGTTTCCTAATTTGGGATTTCTGCGTGAATGTTTATACCGGAGGCGAATAAGTTTTTGGCATCATGTTTTTATCATTCCAATTTTCTACATCGAAACGAATATCGAATGAGCAACGGTAGCATATTTTGGTACGGAAGAATTAAACAAGATTGGGTGCAGTTGGCAAACTCAGACTGCGGATTAGTAAGGAGAATAATAATTAATAAGTTTTGACGCTCAGTCTTAATCTGTGTCGCTCGCACATGTGCAAAACCTCCGACTGTCAAAATTATTTTCATTCAAATACGTTTTTAAGAACGATTTTTAGCCAGTTCCCGCAAAGAACAATGAATTCTGAAATGGAAATAATTCATGGTTAGTAACAATGCACAAAATGCCTCAATCCAAAAGCGCAGTAGCGTGTGTAATTGTGTAATAACAAGTTCCCAGAGATCTCGTGTGCCTATCAACGCGATCTCTTGCTAGGTGGCCTACGTAATCATGGCCACAGAATAAATTATAGCACTGGGCACAGTAGGCTCACTATTTCTCATACTGAGTAAAACAATGGCAAATGAAAACGTGAACAGGATGATTATACTGAACTTACAATTATTAATATGTAGAAATAACGTATGTAAACTTGAACCCACAATCGTAACAACTTGAAAATCAAATAGTAAAATTTTATCATGACTAACTCTTAATTGCACCACGGCAAGGGATTAAGTGTGATTCTTGACACATAAATGTTTATGGCATCTTGCTGGTTTATTGCTCGGTATACGTGAAACTGTTATGGCGAATTATTAGAAGTGTACACTATTTTTCTAGTGACAATATTAATCGAAACGTACGCTCTTTAGATACTATTCAGATATATCTAACTGCGACTAGATAAATATGTAGCCCGCCAGCGGGGTTTTATGAATGCGCTATACTGAAGCTTTAACCACCGCAACAGAGCTACTTTTGCCTTGTTATAATGCACGGGTACTTTCTAGTGAGAGAGACCCGTCACGACTCCAGAGCGATCGTTCTGAAGTGAACACGCATTACGGAAAGACGCGCTTCATTCTTACATGTCAAGATGATTCGCATAAATATAAAAATGAATGATGCACTCGGTGAAACTGTCAGAGTGCTGAGCGCAGCAATTAATTACGATTTTAATTGAACCCGTCGAGTTACTTGTTTATGCAAAACGGTGATTACAATATCCCATCCTTACATGTAATTTAAAAGAATTACAATGACATGTTACGGTGAGCGGATAATTATGAATAATGACATCGATTTTGTAAGATTAATGCTGTAGAAACTTTATCTGAAACATGCTTGGAATATTTTATTCGAGACAGCACTGATGTTTTCCTGAACAGCAAGAAAAAAATATACCAGTGATTTCTATGACACTGACGACGGTGTCGTCGGTATGACGACGGGCTTATTGTAAGTGTGCTTATATTTTTTTTTCTTTTTAGCAACGATTTAAATGATATAAGTGATAACTTTGAAAATTCGGCTGCCGCTCTCGAAATGGCAGGATCTATAAAACAAATGTAATTCTGATACGAGATTTAGCATTTTCTTTTGTAATAACATTATTCGATTGTTTACATTTAATTACTTTATTACAATTGTTCGCCAATTATTTTCAAAATCACTTCAATGTTTAATGTAGCTTGTAGAATTTACTTGGATCAACAATCGACCTTATTCTTTTACTTACTTTCATAACTACATTTTTCTATTCTGTTTTTTTTTTGTTAATTTGTTTATCTATATGACTCAACTAATCTCTGTATTTTTCTTATAAGTATTGTATTATTTTATAATTGGATGACTGAATGACTATATAAATTGTGATCTTGTATTAATTACACGATCACAATTTATTAGTCATCCAGTGCCATATATCCCTAAACTACGGTTGGAGCTTGTAATTTGGATAGCAGATTACTGATAGAATAATTAACGGTATTTATTTTTGTAAATACATTACTGTAATACATAATCTACACTTAAACACAGAAAACATATCTATATTAGAGACACAAATGTATGTCTTGAGTGGGAATCGAACTGACAGCGCAGAAAGTTACTACTAACTCAGCTGTGAAACCTGTCATTACTTTGAAATTAATTCCTCAATATAAAGAAATACTCTATTATGAAATTTATTATCCAATGACAAATGTGTATCTGCTACCTAAGGTTTTTAATGAATTAGCAAACCACAAAATGGAAGATCAAATGTTTCATAGAGAAGTATAGGACATGGTTTCGATAATATCTGTTATTATATTATTAAGCATGAGTAATTGAAAATAAGCATTTTGTCTTTGTATTAAAGAAATTCTCAACGGATGTCTAGCTTTAGGGTTTTGTAAGTAAGAAAACTTTTATAAAATCACTGTTGTATCCGCTATCTATAAAAAATTAAAACGCGTAAGTAGTGTTTCGAATAATTACAAATTAATAACACATATAAATTATTAATATTCCTACCATAGCAATAATCAGTGAATTTACCCGTATTTATAAAAATATTGCTTATGTGAAGTCATCTAAGAAATATCAACTCCATAAACAGAACTAAGTATCCTTTGAGTTAGGGTGATAAAGTATTTCAATTTCAAATTTCACTTAATTCTTCCTGGCTGAATTAAATAATTAGTGCGGATTATTGGAACCCCTCCAAGCTAAGTTATTAAAAAGAGCGGCCGAGTTTTATTTTATTTTTAAAATTGTCACTTGTTCAAGTGGCAGTCGTTCGTAAAATGTTTTCTACAGATCATTATTCAAGTCTTATCTTTATTAACCTCTCAGTAAAAGAACTTTAATTGGTACCACATGTTGAAACGAACGTTTAGAATCTGTTGACGGGTGACGCACATTTGGATACAAGGGGCGTTTTGTAAGTTTCATTCAGCAGCTCATCATTTTTGAAAAATAAATGTATTTTTGTATTTGAAACATTCGACCGCGACCTTCAGGAATGTGATTTGGTCACAACCAAATTATGTTCATATAAACCTAAGAACTCAAGATCTAACTTAAGATTAAACTGATTTCTAAACTTCAAGTTTTGTTTCTGACTGGCCTCCAGCTCAGTTATCTTCTGCACTATAGGTCGTGGGTCCGATTCCTATCCAAAACATACATTTGTGTGACGAAAATTGGTGTTTGTTGTCTGTCTGGGTGTTAATATGCATTATGGGAAATAAACAAATGTATTGAAAATAAAGTTTGGTTTGTTACAACACTTATAACTCAAGAACTGCTGGATCATTTTTCATGGTTTTTGATTTGTTGGATATCTGCCTGGAATAGCAGAATAAATATTAAAAACAATGGAAAATTGCCTAAAAAAAATTATAAAAGAAAAATAATTTTCCCATACTGTTCCTGGGTTTCGTACCTGTCAAATATTTGATGTTCATCCCGTCGATACGGTAAACCGCAAATTAATAAAGGTTTCAAATCGACAAGATATATCAGATGTATAGAATAGATCATTCTCGCGTAAATAAAGTAATCCTTACATTAAGGGTTTCTTGCTTATTTTTCCTCATGGAAGGTCGTATAGGATTGAAACATTAGAAAATTAGCGGACTAGAACTAAACATTAGAAACGACTACCTTCGTTAAAACAGGCGATATATAAAACTTCCTACGCAATTTGATCAACTAATACTACATAGGTAGTTCAAACTACACATGAAAAACGTGACACAGAATATACGTCAAAAGTTGCTCATGGCAGCAGCTTTGTAAAACCATTATAACCAGATTTTAATGCAGAATACTTCCTGTTAAAAGACAATGAAAAGAAAATTCTAACTTATCCTCAGGATACGCGACCGACTGAAGAACAGTTGTTAATTTTTTATCACCAAAATTTATTACCAAAGTAACGGAAGTCAGATTGTAGAGGAAACTCGAATAAATCTACCGCAGATGCTCAAGTCGCTCACAGTCTATAAAAAGCGAACGAGAAAGGGTTATAAAAATGTAAACAGAAATAGATTTTACGTATTGTGAACGATTGATCAATTGAACCCGATTTCCATACCTTTGATCGGTATTCTCGTTGCTTTTATTTCTATTGTTGCCTATAATCCGCTTATTTAAGGAACACCCAATGGTAACACAATAACATTTCAGATAAATATACTTCGCAATAAAAATTTAAATCGATGTTTATTGACGACTAATTGAAATAGGACAATAAAGATTAACTTAGTATTAGGATTGATAGGTGGGCACTAGGTCTTCTTGATAGGTCCAATTGCAGGCTTTAAAGAAACTCAAGCTAAGAGTTCGGTTTAGATTATAGTGAAAATATATATCTCAAGTTCCATGTCTGATAAAGCGCAGAATTTGAATTTTAATATCTGGCTGTGGCAAAGAAATTTGTGATGACCATTATGTTTTTCGCTGGAGACGTAAATTTAACAAATCACATGAAAACTGAATGTAATTTGACATATACTCGTATGTGTGCCTATGGAGCATGATACGAGTATTCACACTGAATATTTATGTTTACTTGTGTGTGTAAAATTTAACGTGTCGAAACGATACTTGATAAATAAAAGAATAAATGAGTTTTAGTTGAGTGTTAAGTGGTTAATGTATGTGCCATTTTATTTTTATGTGGCGGAAATTACGACTCGGTATAAGTGTGTCGTAATTGTTTATATACGTCAAAATTAAATAAAAAATTAAATTGGTTGAAAATAATGTACTCTCTTTTGTTGATGATACATTCCTAATGACCAAGGACGATTACCCAAGTTATATTTTAACACACGGTGATTGAACAATGATAATGTAAGAAGACCAAATTTCATCTAAATTTCTGACCAGGTATATTTTTTCTCATTTTATGGTATAGAAGCACCATTTTAATAACCATTATTCTTTTCTAAATACAATTTGAATAATCCAGCTTGAATTAGAATTGAGTTTCATTTAGATTCTAAATTCGTATTTTGTCTCGCTAGAATTTACGAGATATTTGCATTATAAAGCCGGCTGACATATCGCCCGTCTGAGTAGTAATTTTGCTGTGTAATGGTCCGACTAAAACATTATGAAGTACGACATGTATGAAATGGGATCATCCTCACGATTTACCGAACGGCTTTATTACAACAATTTTGTTACTTAGATCCTAATTCACAGTGACAGCTGCACTTTCTTACTTTTAAAAGAGATTAAAGTATATAGACGATGCAACTTTTTATTCACAGCTGTTTTTGAGTGTTAGAAAATCCACCTTATTGTTGGTTTTATATGACAAATGACACGGAAGTTACTTGAACTTAATTTCTTTCTTTCTTTTAAGTAGATTTCTTTTTTTATCTATTTATTTATTCACTTATTCATTTATTTATTTATTTACTCATTCATTCATTCATTCATTCACTATTGACACGTCTAGTATTTTTTTTACTTAAATCTAATAAAAACATGGGTTAACAATATTATTTCACTAGTTGAGAATTTGACTTGAAATCCAACACTGTCACAAATTGCCAGTCTTCTTGGCTCGTGTGAGTAAGTGGCCAACACCGGTGTAGGAGTTTTCAGTTGACCCAAAGGCTTCCAACATGACTTATGAAATTCAGAAGCGTTCAGCTCAAATTATATTTAACGCGTATCCAACTATTGACCAGGCTGAGAGTAACTCAATTTTAATAATTAAAAGAACAACTACTTAAGCTTCGCTGCGCTATGCTTCTACAATTTTATGAAATATTAAAATGGCAAGACATTTTTATTATTTATGTCACATTTATGAAGATCCAAATTAATTACCTGTGGCAAGACGTTTCAGTCATTAAAATTAATAAGTCGTGAATGGATGCTGCCTATTTTGTTGGCGTTAGCTATAAAAGGATCAGTTGAAATAGTTAGTGGCAAAATTCTGACGCCATAACTTATATTTTGTGATCCATCAGAATAGATACAGTATTTATAAATAATGGCACGATGGTGTTATTATTTATGGCGGATGAAAACATGAAGGCATAATAGAGCGTCATGCCGTGTGTCGTCACGTCACACGAGTCAGTTTCACTGCACTGTTTATTGATGATTCACATCAATAAGTGATTGTCATTTGACTGGCATCACAGTTTGGAAGCTGTGCCTTCGGCGCTGTAGGTCGTAAGTTCGATTCTCATGGACAAGCATTTGTGTAACCAATATAGATGTTTGTTCTGTGTATGAGTGTTTAAATATATGTAAGTATTATATAAGTAATCTAAATAGGTCTTAGTACATGATTATAACCGCTTAATTTGAGCCAAAAAGAAGAAGGTGAAATTTCGATGAAAAAACCATATACGAGCATCATAAACAAGTTTATTTAACGAAAATTTATAAACCCTAGACTTCGAGCATGAACTTTCATAAATTGTAGCTAAAAACCATCTTCAACACATCAGTTTTAAAATAGAAAAAACTTCATAATCGGGCCATACGTTAGGGAGGTGTGATGACACAGACATCCATAAAGATACACAGATTGATACACACCACAAACTTATAACGCCCCTCTTTTTTCTCGGAGGTTAAAAACATAGGTAGTAAACATAGGTAATGAAAATGAGTGAGTGATTATTTTAATCATGATGTGATTCCAGCAGACAATAAAATACGCTACTAATACCCTAACGCTATCGTTATTAATAATTTAGTATATATCTACCCTATCTTCTATGAGAAAATGGATTATTTTTGATGCGCATCAAAATGTTATGACATGAAACCACAATCCTATTTTCCGTTGGAGACCTATTCTTGTGTAATTTCCGGGATTTTGATTCCCAATGACGTCCTGATTGCGTTGACCAATAGGCATATCCAGAACGTGTACCCGGATTTGCGGTTGACCGAAAAGCTATTAATTATGATTTCATTCCAATTTAATTTGATTTCAGAATGTCTAAAATAAACATCAAAATATTTGTAGATAATAAATAGTTATTAGAAGATAAACAGGTTTAGTATGGTGATAATAGAATTGTATTTTATGCGAGTGGACTAGAAAACTAATTTTTGTAAGACATTAATAGGTACAACGATATCTCTGCCTTTCACTTACTTGACTTCTTACTAAGGGTAAGGGCAAGTAATAATGTGGTGGTGGAGTATGGAAAATACTCAACAGCATAGTCGATAAGTCATGTTGGTTTCCTTTGGGCGGCTTGGGAACTCCGACAACACAGTTGGTCACGTATAGGGATTTATAGATTATCACGTATTATTATAAAGGCGCTATATAGTTCTTCTGCGACAAACGTAATAAAAATAAGATTCTGAGGCCCCTTTTTCAGCCAGAACTGATTGAACATTTCCTGAGTAAAAGAAACAGCCAGTAATGCTACCCGACTTCCTTACACACATGGCAAAACCATTTGCCACCACAGTTGGAATAGGGATACCAACGAAGGAGACATATTTGTTATCGCGCGGTTTCATTAATCACCACCGGGTTGCTTTGCGGCATCTATCGTAACTGTGGCGTAGAATAAACATTTGGTATAGAGCGTTTACAAATAGAATATCTTTATTAAAAAAATGCGTATTTAGTTTTTTATTTATGAATGGGCAATTAATGTTACTCGTACAATCAAAAGCTCGCGCATTCTCCCTCAAGGGTAAAAAGCAGGGCCACATTTTAACCAATGGGTACTTGCGTGGCAATTTCGTTGATTTTTCGTCTTAGTATAGCATGGTATAGTCATAGTATAGCAAACCATTGCATAATAATTCCGCTGTGGAATTGTTATGCACTGATTTGCTATGCTGGAGAAAAGTTTTAGCGGAGTTATTCCTGGAAAAATATTGGCAACAGTAAACTTCTCACTTGTCAATTCTACATTCCCATTATATGATGACGTTCGCTACAAAGCAAAGTGGCCAATTGGGGTTCTGTATGATCCTTCAGGACGAAGGGAATGTATGTATAGACATTAGAATATTACTTAACGTGCATTTTTTAAACGACTTAACAAAAATAGGAGGCTCTTGATTCAGTTATCTATTTTTTTCGCGATATATTTTCTGAGTGTGCAATGATTTTTTATTTTTTCAACTATATTTTATTGGCCACAGATGACCTTGAAAACTTTACCCGGGCTTTTGGTGAGAGACTCTCAAACAACTTAAAAACTTACTTTCAATATAGTTGCATACCATGGGTACCACTTAGGTACAGACCTCGGTTTGGCCCATAGAAATATGAAGAAAAATATCCACCGTTATGGTGAAAAAATAGGGCATGCATTGGAAGTTAATGGTTTTGATCTTTAAACCAATTATTAACATACATCAAAAATACACTCAGATACAAGCGAACAAAAAATAATTACTCAAAACTTCAACATTATATAATGGACTCAATACTTAAAGAAGAACAAAAACCCTAAACTAGTTAGTATGCAAATGTAATTTTGTCACGTTCATACACATTTTATATTATCGGTTCATATCTGAGTGCACACTTTGCTATGTAGTATATTTTATCTATGGTCTATGCGATATTTTTTCTTTCCTTGTTTGTGCCAGAAATGTAAGTAATCTACTAAGTGATTCATGATATTATTATTTATTTCACCTCCGTAAAAAATAATAAATTGGATACCGAAGACTATTTGCGTTACCGATGGATTGGATTCAATATTAAGCAAATTATATAATACCGAAATATACAGTACTAAAATATATACTAGTTCATCAAAATTATTAATTAATATTACTTTTTAATCGACAATATGCTAACAATATTGGTCCCATAGAATTTTTATCAAAATCGGTTCAATAATATGGTTGTTAAATCCAAATAACTGGAAAAAATATGTAATCCAAGAAACGAAATTGCGTAATTTGCTATTTTGAAAGTATTGAGGCGGCTTTTTCGATTTTTAAATCAGTTACTTTGTTAATAGTTTTTAACAATTTAAACACTAAGAGAACGCGTGCATATTATGCGATCAAGTCAGATTTTATTTTATGGCTGTGAACCTGCGGTCACGTGATTGGCAAATCCAGGCTAGACATCGGTAGTAATAAATAGAAAACAAAAAAATATGATATTTAGCACGCTCCGATTAGAGGTACGGCAGCATCTGTTGCTTATTTCCAATGTTTAGTCACACTGCTAACTAATATTAATGTATTAGCATTTTTCTATTTATTTATCACCAAATGCTAGGGTGAGAAACATTTTCATCACAATTCTTAAATGTCAGCTTTCATCAATAAATCCTACGTTGATTTATTGACAGGCGCGTCCTATTCTTAACAGATTCGATATAATTTGTTAGCCAAATAATCCGGGATTTGGATGCGAACCCCACGGCGACATCAATAAAAGCATTTCCAATAAAAGAACGGAGACAATTATGGCGCGCTGTACGAAACGAGCTAAATTTCACCCACATTATAGCAAATAATGGCAAACAGTAGGCCGAACGCGCCTCACCCTTCGTCCCTTTGCATCGATATGTTACGCCCTATCCCCTACATCTAAATGCACAACGGGAGATCGAAGAAAAAACGTATCGAACGCGACTGAATCATTCGACTACACAATAATGCGAATATTTATGTCGGAGGCACGTGCTGATTTGCCTTAATGGTTAAATGAAATCCACATATTAGTAATCACCCTTACGTAGCGGATGTTTATAATATTTGCTTCATTACTTTGTGAACCACCGCGTTCTGTCGTAAACTTTTATTCCAACTAGGTAAATTGAAGTTGACGCGTAACACCCAGTTCGCTTCTATTTACGGTTCACCTGCATCGTTAGCATATTGTTTATGAATGCTAAAATGTTAGCAACCTATCGTATTTATTGCAACAATGTCAGGTGTAGCGGCTCTGAACGTAAACGAAATGTCTTCGATAAAAAAAAAAAAAACTATTCCTGTAAGCCATGGCTCACGAAATACTTCGAGTAATGGAGAATGGTCGTTCCACAAAAGAAGCTAATCTCGTTTTTTTTGTAGATAGCGTAGGGTAGAAAGGGGACACGATAGCCTCAAGGGGATGCAGCAGGCTCCGGTACGTCTCTAAGTCTATTAAGACGACTTGCTGCGTCCTCGGGGGAGGCCCGGCCGCTCCGGGGCAACATGATAGAAAAACATTTCGTAGTGGGAACCACCACCTGCGCAGATAATAGAGAAATTCCCGGTCAATGCAGGCACCCTTTGTTGCCATGAATACAGACATCTCTAGAGAAAACCAATTCAATATTAAAACAGGAATAAAGACAGATAAAACAAAGGCTCAGAAGAAAATGAGGCTGCAGTTTTTCAATTGCAATCTGTTGCGATCCCTTACCAGCGGGCTCAACCACTACAGAACAAAGAGACCGAATGGAAGTCTTGCTCATCCTGATTTATTGTGCAATATCTATAAAATGAAATTGCGGATTGTAAACTACGTTACAGTTTTATACGGACCAGTCGGACAGATGTAGGGATATTCGGCGCCTCGAGGGACGCTAGGGACAGTGTAACATTGTTACCCAAGTTCAAGCAAGGCCAACCCATTGCCGAGCAAATTGTGACCGTAGGGTCACCGCCCGTGTATTTGCTCGGTCAAATTACTCCAACCGAGGTAAATACGACGTACGTTATTTAATAAGCCTAACGAAATACTACCTTCGCAATTTGCTGGGTTTTATTTTGAGGCAAAGATTAAATAATTTGTAGATATCGTAACAAAAGTGTACGCACCATTTGAGAGTGAAGTTATAGCGTCGCGTTGTCAGAGTGAGATGATCCTTTTGTTTTATAAAATGAGCCATAAATAAAGCGAGACGAGCTGAATTGAGTTGGAGTGGCCGCAACAATAATTAGTATATTTATGATTTATACTTCACGGTTGTTCGATAGTATTAACTTTTCGTTGTTTATGTAGAAAGCATCTTCGCAATAATTTAAAGACTACATTTTCTTTTTTGTTGGATGATTATGATTTGTTCTTTCAACATGGACAAATGGACTTGCTTTTTTGTTTTACAGCTACTCAAGAACTTCAATATGTATAATGCTTAATGGTGACCTAAATAGTTTGAAGTCTGAAGTTGACAATTTAAACAAAAAAAACATAAAAAGTCCAAAAAAATTAAAAAATCATAAATACGATAATTTTTACGAAGTCGACATCGAATTATATTCTAACCTACCCAAATGTAGTAACATTTTTCTATTATTTTAGTAGTCCATGTGCTCTAGTCCGTATCCTTTGAATCCGTTACACGTATGTCAGAAAACAGAATAGAGAAAAATAAATCATATCTGTGCCAAATCAAGTCAATAAAAAAATGACAGCATATTGTTTCACGTCAACAATTATAGGCGTAATATGTATCTGCAATGCCTTCCAGACAGGTTGACCAGACAGTTGGTCAGGACTGTGATTCATATAATAGGTGTGTGAATATGACTCCGCCCCTTTTTGTCAAAATAAAACACATTTGTTCGCTTACAAAATTAAAAAAAAAATTATTGAAAGTATGCTCCATCTGCAGCTACAACCTTCGCCCATCGTTCAGGTAGTTTTCGTATTCCTTGCTGGAAGAAGTCCTGGTCTTTTGAGCTTATCCAGTTGTCAATCCAAATTTTGATACTTTCACATGAAGTAAACTTTTCTCCAGTAAGGTCTGTCTGCATCGTCCGGAATAGGTGGTAATCCGAAGGAGCTATGTCTGGTGAATATGGCGGGTGGGGTAACACTTCCCAGTCCTGTCCCTCTAAATATCTTTTTACGACTTCTGCGGTATGCGGTTTGGCATTGTCATGCTGAAGAACTAATTTGTTATGTCTATTCATCCATTCTGGTCGTTTTTCTTCTATGGCTCGCTTCAAACGCATTAGTTGTCGTCGGTAAACTTCTCCATTAATAGTTTCAGAGGGTTTGAGCAACTCATAATATACAATACCTTTCTGATCCCACCAAATACAGAGCATGACCTTGGCACAGTGAATATTTATTTTTGGCTGTGATGGGCCTGGTTCGCCTGGTTTCACCCAAGCTTTTTTGCGTTTAGGATTTTCGTAGTGTATCCATTTTTCGTCTCCTGTGACTATCCGATGCAAAAATCCTTTTCTTTGCTGTCTTTGAAGCAGCATTTCACAAATGGTTTTCCGACGTTCCATGTCTCTTTCTTTTAAATCATGTGGAACCCAGTCACCGGCTTTTTGAATCATTCCCATCATTTGTAAACGCTTTGCAACAGTTGAACGATCAACATTTAATGCTGCAGCTAATTCTGATTGAGTTTGGCAAGAATCTTCCGCCAATAATGCTTCCAATTCAGCATCTTCAAATTTTTTTGGTGGTTTTCCATGTTCTTTATCCTCAGTACTAAAATCGTTATTTTGAAATCGTCGAAACCATTCCTTGCAAGTTGTATTAGACGGAGCATGCTCACCATAAATCTCCACAAGCAAACGATAAGTTTCCGCTGCAGTTTTCTTCGCAATAAAATAATGTAATAACACTTCCCGCAAATGACGTTTATTTGGAATAAAAACCGACATTTTCGAAAAGGTGAAAACAATTGTTGCTTACACTTCAACCAAATATCATAAAATGCGTTAGATAGCTGACATTCAGTACTATCGAATACAAGTATGGTCATTTATTAGTACACGTAAACAATACTAAAAACGACATCTGTTGAGAAAGGGCGGAGTCATATTCACACACCAATAATAGTAATGGGAGATTCTTGCGATTGGTTTACAATAAAGTGCTAATAAAGTTCACGTATTGCTGTTTCATCCGATACATTCGACATAGCAAGAACAATACATCTTTTGTGCAAACGTAGCGGTCCACTGATTCCGTTCGTATTGTATAGGTACTCTTTTCAACCCCCGATCGTGTCATTCTATTTTCCATTTATAAAGCTGAAAGGCTGATTTATTTTTAGTTCACATTGTTTGTCATTTAGCTTGTTGGCTACGATCGATTGTACGGATATGAAGAACAATATTGGCTTGGTATTTCTTCTGATTTCTTTGTTACGCAATAGATACAAATATTGTGCAAACATTTGATTTTTTTTGTGAATATATGAACGTGTTGCACGTTATATAGAATACCTAAATTCCAAATCCGAATTGAAAAATATATCTTTCTTTGCGGCCAGTGAAGTGGCCAGTGAAGTAATGGTGCAACGTGGATATAATGAATAACGATTCGATGTTGACGTTAATTTTATGTTGACATGTTGTGTTTGATGTATTTATATTTTTATTTTGTAATGTGTTTGTGGCTATTTCCGACATACTTGTGAAATCGTTTGCAAAATAAATGAAATGCACGCTAATACTCCGCACGTTATAACGAATACCAACATTCCAAATTCGAATTGAAAAAATTCTTTCTTTGCGGCCTGTGAAGGCTGCATCGTGCATCGTGGATGTAATGAATACCTGTCAGGCGCGCGTGTGGCCGATCCCAGCCCGCTCTAAGTCGAACGCAAACATTTACCCTTCGCTCAACAGTAATTGTTTAAAATTGAGCCTAACTGTGTGGGCCCTGCCTGTTGCAGTCCTGTTTCGCTCAAATATGCTTTTCTTTGTTCATGGATCACATGCGAAGTGAAACCAGCTCTGAATTTAATTCGCTTTTGTTATCAAGGATACCACTTGTTAGATGCGCCCGTTGGTGTTTGCCGCGGTTGGCCATCTTACATAATACTCCACTTTTTCGGGATAAAACAGCCTATGTGTTAATCCAGAGTATGAGCTACTTTCATAACGAATTTCATCCAAATCTGTTGAGCTGTTGAGGCATGAATGTTTATTACATGGCAAAAATTATATTTTTCTTCTTCACAGTTCCGCTCAGATACGCTGATTACGTCTGTTCAGTTAAAAGAGTAACAGTTTTGCCATTCGACCTTTTATACTACGAAACTACGACAATCTAAAGCCTAGATCTATGTTAAGTGTTTACCTTGACCCAAATCGTATCCCATTACGACTTCACAGATCAGTTGATAGTAGCTCTGTCTTTTGCCCTACAGGTCGTATGTTCGAATACCACCAAAGAACAACACAAACCAGCAAAGAAAAGATAATTTAAAATATTATTTTACTCCATAATATATATTTAACATGCAGGTTAAGTATGATACTTTATGCAGTGTATGATACTTTATGCTGTGTAACATTACTCAGTTTTCCGTAAATCAGTCAATTATCTGATAGCTGTCGTGTCCATAGGCTTTATTCTATTGAAATTGAAATACAACCAATCATTAACATTAAATTACATAGGTATTATTTTACCAACTGCCAGACACATATAAAGGTTGTATTGTTTCACCTCAATAAATACAGACATCGACAAGTTAATGGAATTAATTTGACGTTCGTTGTAAATTAAAATGACCGCTTCGTTAATATTAAGCCTGGAATTTTGTATGAAATAATCGTTGGCTACCTAATGCGATAGTAAATTAGGGTGTTTCGACATAGTGGCGAACGCTGACGCGAGCGTTCGCTGATTTATGTCGCTGAGGGCTACCACCAAGAAACAGTTAAAATTTTTATTATATATTTTATTATTATTATTTATTATTGTTATTTATTATTGGGATATCAACAGCGATTTACTTTAGATTAGATTGATACAACGTCTTCTAATAGAACTGAACTGAATGGCAAATGAAAGGTTTCGACGAAAACTACAAAAAAACCGGCACCTACACTTTCACTAAAACACAATAACGCTAGTACGCCACTGCTAGACGGCGGATAACCAAATATGGAGGCAGTATTTCTCCAGATGAACTTGGCACAAGTTCTACTGCTACTTTTAGGTTGTTCCTTTCACACAATCTAGGGGACACGTGTTGTCTTGGGGTATTGGTCAACATGGTCCCTAAATAACATTTTATAATAAATAACTATTCTGAAAGTAAAACTAAAAGTTCAGCGTAATGTCGTTCATCTCGCGATACGCGATAAAGCCATCCACGAAGACGCGCCCCATTCTTCTTCCTAAGAACTATACACTAATTGCCTATCTATACTACTATTGTATCGACAAAACTAAAACACTAGCGCAATGTTGCACACTTGTTCTGTATAATCGATTAGGAAAAAGAGTGGGGTGCGTCTTTGTGGATGGCACTAACTTAGCTACATAACACAATACGTAGCTTAATACGTACCATAAGTCTTGTAGACAGTCTAGGGAAGTCTTTGTCTTTGTCTTAGCACTACGCAGTTAGTCATATTATGACTTTGAGTCATTTAAAGTAATTTAAAGTGAAGTAAAGTAAAGTAAATTAAAGTAACACAACAATTATACACTTACACAAATGTAGGTATACTATACAATAAATTAGAAATCAAATTGAATTAAGTAGGTACCTATGAGTATCTTAATGAAATGATAACCAAAAGTATTGTTTCAAGCATAAAATTGTAATAATAGGTTATAGGTTATATAATATATAGATATAGGTAAGGGTTATTCTAGGTAGGGTATAGGTTATACCTAGATGATGACCTAGAATAAAACAATTAAAATTTTTAAACAAATCGCGATCAAAGAAGCGGGCCGACTTTATATTACAAGGAAATATTGTAGGTTTAAAAGTAATTATTTTATAAGGTAGTGGTGGTATCCCTCCCGTTATCAGGATTAAAACGTTGTCGCTAATCCCTAACTATAAAGTATTAAAGGACGCCGGCTCTAAGATTAATTAGCTTTCTACTAATTAAGCTTGTAACAGAAGAAGTTCAAAAGTTTGTTGAAATTAGAATTTATTCAGAAACTTTCACTTGGTGTCTGGAATATAGGTAAATAACTCTCAATTACGGATATTTGATTCATAAAATAATTAAAAGTTTTTGCCAAAATATTTTCTTGGAACTAAGTTGTTGTATTTATAAATAAACTAGAATTCGTCGTTCATATTGAATTGAACAAATTATATTGACTTGCCTGACAGTTGGTAGTAGCTCTGCTTTTTGCGCTGTAGGTCGTGAGTTCAATTCCCATCCAGTACAAGTATTTGTGACGAACATAGTGAATGTTTGTTATGTGCCTGGGTGTTAAAATATATTATTCTTCTATCAGTTTTATTATTCCCATACAACAAGCTATACTTAGTTTGGGGCTGTGTGCAATATCCATTTATAATTATTATTATTTATCATGTGATTCCAAAAATAATGTGTGTTATTGTTTTTCTCCGTTACAATACGATACAACCATTCTATCAGCCTTGTTTTTAAAAACTTTAAACTTGCGGTATAGTCTTTAAGGTAGTGCATACTAGTCTCAATTATGTACATTGTTGGTATAAATTTGTAACAATTTCGGAATTTGTCACCAGGGACTTCATATTGATATACTGCGCTGAGTTGTGGGCGGTGATGAAATATGATGTCATTTGTCTTGGACACTTGGACAGTCAACGTATACTGGTCATACGACAAACCAATAATTTAGTCATTAAATTCAATAGGTTAAAAATGCATTCAGCTGAGTGAATTGATCGAAGCCTAATTCAGGCCAAGGTAGACAAGAAAGCTGTTAGTTGATAAACTAACAGCTTTCTTGTCTACCTTGGCCCATCTTGGCTGAAATAATTCGGAAAAGTATTGACTTTGAAGAGGCTGCTTTTTAACAGATTTTATAACTTTCTTCTTATAACTATTAATATTGCGCTTGTGATCTATTCTTTTCCAAATTTAGTCTATGCCTATATCAGCTATTCAAATATTATCGAAAAACAGTGATATTTGCAAGTGTGACAATAAAATACACAATAACCCATCTATTTTCGCCGCAAATTACACGTTCTATCGCTTTTCCTTTTCTAATTTGTACGTTCCCTCATCAGCTCCTTAATCTTCCTTACAGTATAAGTGCGCCACTATTTGGCCACTTCTCCGCACTAACTCAGCACAACTTCTACTGCTACTTTAGGTTGCTCCTTCAACCACCCGGAAGATAAGTGTAGGGACTTTAAGGACGCGAGGAACATAGATCCCCCAAAATAAAAATAAGACACAACCACTAGATTGTCTTATTACTATGTAATCTATGGTCCAAAGACTACAGATGTAAGTCCAACATTGTTGTTAGCATCAAACCAGTGTCTACATTGTAGTGAGCTTAAGTCTGAATATTTTACTTGAGTGCTGTGTTGACAGGTATGATTTGCATGGTATGAACGTGATTTATTTACTAAGATAACACTGAATAATATGTTCAAGCTGTATTGTGAATATTTTGTCAGAAACCTCTTAATTTATTAGGTTAATTTATTTTGTAGCGTTTATTTATATATTGAGTAAAAAGTAAATGCTCCAAGATTTTGTTCACCACAGCTTTGTGCGCGCAAAACTATGGAGAACAAAATCTTTATGATATTAATTATCGAAATAAATAATAATAACAAAAATAAAAAGTTTATATAGCTATTAAAAACCAACAAGAGAGAGAGAAGAGATTAAATGTGTTAAGCAACTGCGCTTAAGACACATAATCTCTTCAAATAAAATTCACAGTATTAGTGTAATACCTACAGTGGGAATTTTATTACATTAAATTCTATGGAATTCTACAAAAGATCAAGAATACCGCCCGTGACTTAAATACTCCTACCCATTTAAACAGTTTACTCAGAGTACCTTGAAAGAATTAGAGCTAACAAGATTATTTCTAGAATGCATTCGATTCGCCCGAAACACGTGGTTCAAAATGAGCCGGGAAGATTAACATTCTTGCAACCCCAAACGACAAAAGGTGCCATAAGAAGGGGCGAGATATCACAAAAATAAATTAATAGATGCGATATCCAGCGAGAGTATATATATATATATATATAGTATAGGTCGGAGAGAAAGTCTTTCTTGCGGAGAAAAAAAAGAATTTCAACTTCAACGAAGGTTCTTAATTTGAGTGTACAATTTTTTATTGTTTCTTCCGCGATTTCTTTGCCTGCTGTGGACTGACTTGTACGATTTTTTTTTTAATTTGATAGGTTTTGCTTTTAAAGTGGTTCCATAGAAATGTACCACTTTACGTCAAATAAGTGATGAAAGTATTGAAACAGTTTATCCAATTTCTAAATAAGTCAATTATGTAGATATATTACTATCTGCCTGTACTCTTTATTCAGTGGGTGTAAATACCATTCAAAAGGTGACTTTTAAGAATTCTTAATTGTTTTTATGTCCAAGAAAATGATTAAATCTAAAAATAAGTATTGATTAATGTGTTTTACTAATTTAAAAAGTATTATTTTCGCTGACTTAGACATAATGCACATTTGAACGTCCTGGAAGCACATATACCAGTAAATGAAAGGGGTTTTACTTCTACGAGTATACAACTCTTATGGTATTATGGTCTTTGTAATTCGATACACATTTCTGATTTATTGAAATAACTCAGACGTCTCGGTACTGTTATATAAATCGAGTTTGGGGGAGATAAAACCTTCGTTTGGGAAGCTCGTCTTACAAACAATAAATCATGGCGTCATCCGGTAGAAAAACGATATTTAGGTGTTAAATTGTTAGATAAGGGAGGAACTACGGGCGTCATAATAAACGCTGTTATTTGAAGACAAGAATCGACTTTGTTATTTTTGGGACTTCTTATCGTGCAGGTGTGAAAAAGATAGATATTTATTTTTGGTTCAAAATAGACAAGGTATGAAGATTATTTAAAAATTGTTAATCACCCAGGCATTTAATTTTTTTTTTATGTGAAATATTAACGGAACGAGCTGAAGATCCAACTGAATGGTTAACTCCGCTATAACAACAGACCAGATCGAACCATAAAAAGATCAAGTCGTACCACCCCGTTACGCCCGTCACCCGAGACGAAATCTTCCACCGGAACACAGTAATGCGAATGCACTGAAATTTCTATAAAATTCTGTAAACCGTATAGATGGGGTAAAGGTAACTGATTAAAAAAAATCTAAGAGAACCGATTTCAATATTTTTAAATTTTTTCCATTTATTTTCATTTAACAATCAAACTATTGAAACGATTTTTGTATGTAAAATCATATACTTTCTAATAAAAAAAATCAACGAAAAAAAAGAAACTACAACCGAATTGATAAACTCCTTCGGAAGTCGATTGATTAGGAAAAACAATATTTTTTGTCTTGGTAAGTACTACGAGGGCAAAGTTGCATATAGAAGCTATTATAGTAATAATACCGGGAACTTGCTCATTTTGAATCTACATTAAAAGATTTCATTAAAATTACTACGCGGAAATCTCTTCCTTAATAATTTTCGGTAAATCTCATTTGAATGAAAACCAGATTAAAATTCAACAGTGCAAAGGGCCCGCACCGGCCACGTTTACCTTTGTTATGCCCCACATGAAAAACGCTGAATTTTACAGCCGTGCAGCTAATTTTAATTGATAATTTGCCACATTTTTTGCATTTTTATTAGCCATCCCGAATGTAGGACGACACGGCGGTCCTGCGTGCTCCCACATAATTATTAGCGGGCGACCAAGTACAAACAGGGATGGAGGAATTTGAAATGGACGGAAATTTATATATGGAAAATTCGGGTTGGTTATTTCAGATTAGAATTTGCGCCGCTCAAGGTCCGTATCTGTTGTCGTTCCAAGCTGCCATCAGGGATGGAAACACATTTTGGGGGGTCCAGTTGCTAGCGTAGGTGACCCTTTGGAGGTACTACGTACCTTTTGGTGCTAAAGGAGCAACAAAATCTAGCAGTAGAACTTGCCAAGATCGTGGAAGGGGTGCGTGACGGTGAAATCACTGCTCATGAGAGGTAACATCCTCATATCGGGTGACAGTGCAACAGGGTGTGACTTGGGTCCTCTCAGACATGGTCTTATACCTAAGTTGTATTGCTGTTGTTATGGGTGGAGGTATAAGTATTCTATCTGTTATCTGGTTTCCATAGTACATACAAGCTTTGCTAAGTTCATTTAATTTCGTTATATAGGTACATATTGTATACAATAATGTATATCGTACACTTATGAATGTCAATTTAAACAATGTAATATAAGCAATTTTAAAAATAAAATAACTATGTAATATATAAAAAAGATTCTATTATATGTAAGTCACATTCATATTATTTATTACATTCAGATGGATGGATGGATGTTTGTTACTCGATCACGCCATAACGGCTGAACGAATCTGAATGAAATTTAGCACAGAGATAGATCTAGAATCGCAATAGGTTATTTATGTAGCTAAAATATAAAACATTATTATTGCTTTTCGTGTCCGTAGCGCTGCTACGCGGGCACTCACTGTCTGCTGGCTGCTTCAAAAGGGTTCTCAACAGTTACATGACTATGACGATTTCAAGTCGGGTAAAACATTTCTGTCTTGAGTTTGAAACTTGTTCAAGGGTCTTGTTGATTAAGTGTTCATGCCATCTGATATACAACTGAGCACTTAACTTTAAAGACCTTAAAGAATTTAATTATTACAAGAATATTTGTAAAAGACGCATATGGTGAATTAGACTCAGAATCTAAAACTCGATTCAACACCAACCGATATAGCAATGTAATCCTCTACCACTCCTGGCACAGACTTCAGATGCGGCTGCGATAAAATAACAAGTAGAGTTCCGTCTTCACGTCAGTCCCGATAAAACCACCCATCTCTAGCACCGGGACCCGTATCTACCCGCACCTACTTTGCATATTTTATTTGAGCAAACATGGCCACTGTTTGACTGTTAAAATCTCGGTTCCGAACTTTGAGGGACGTGAGAGATCATAGGTCATCGTAGCGTAGCTTTTCCAGTCATATCAATAGATTGAATGATTATGCTACGTTTATGTTCATTAATTGGATGAGTGACTGTTAGGTGCTTCTGTGTTTGAATTTAATAAAACGCCACCATCTTTAGCAACAAAAAAATATTTTCACACCTCTGTTGTAATAGTTCTGTAATTATAAATTAAAAATACTGTACACATACATACATCTTCGAATGAAATAATTTTATATCCTTGTATATAACCAAAATACTTTTATACAACTTTAATGAATAAAAACCCTTATACAGGCTTGAAAATATTTCTGAATTTACAATTCCATTTTAAATTTAAGAGCTAAGTGAAACCCCGATTGCCTTTCTGCCTGAAACGAGTTTTTTCACCGTGAATCCAAGAATCACTCGAGCTTTAGAATTTTTAATTTTATAGCCGTTTTGAAATATTAAAGAACGTATAATGGTCACCCACTTTGGTCGTCTTTTCAGTTATTTTGCACGGTGTCAAGTCAAGACGGACAAAATTGTGAGGAATGGCATCACAGTGAGAAAAACGTAATTTGAAAAAGGTGCTTGTGGGAAAATACCTTCTTTTCGGACAACAAAGATTCTTCTTAAGGAATTTTCATTCCGAAATAAATAAATGTAAGTGGATTAAGTTGATTCTACGGAATCTGAGCGTAATGGGCGATTTTGTCTTTGCATTGCTACGTGGGTCTTAAACGGGCTCTGAAGCTCTTATTTCTGAAAGGTAACATGCTTGTGTCATGTTACTGGTCCGAAAAGCTCTTTGAAACATGAAACAAGCTCAGAAGTAATTTGATTTTGAAAACGTAGTATATATACAGGGGCTGACGTGTATAAGACTATATTATATTATGAAAAAATCTTTTCGTATTGACTTTTAGCATTTTGTCATCTTAATTCTTACTTATATTTGAATTTTTAAAGTTACTCAATTTTTTACCCAACCTGGTTTTCCGAAAACGCCAGTTTTGATGAATTTTAGTCATTTTTTTCTTTTTGATATGATATTTTGAAATTTACAGAAACTAGACTATTTGAAACTCAGGACTTTGAAGCAGGAATATAATTTATGCCACTTTAAGTCGGAAATTACTAAAAGAAATTGCAAATTGACAATATTTGCAATTTATTTTTAGGACACATTCATAAATAAAAATAATAATAAGTAGGTATACCATTATCAAATAAATATTTGTTCCGGTAGCATCGCTAGAGCAAGCGTTGAGTCATCATGAAACAACATTTGTATGTATTTCATATTATAAAGTTGCCATAGTAAAATTCAGACTCGCACTTTGAGTACAACCGTACAACCGTATTTTAAATATTTGGTAGGATTGTTCGCCATAAAAGCTTAAATAGTTCAAAAGATAAAGCTACCCTTTAAAGATAGAATGGGTAAAATAGACATAGAGTTCTCTTTTTACTTTGGCTTCAAAATCCTAAAACTAATAAAACGTTATTGCTATATTTTCGTTCGTAGTAGTTCTAGGCACTACAGAAACTTACCCCGAGCCCTTAAACCCACGCCACGATATGTCTAATGCGCAGTGATTTATAGAGTCTTACTTTTTCAAAGGGAGGGTAGATAACACCCAGGTTTATTGTCTATAAGCTTACTCGCATGTTTATGTTACGGAGAAATGAAATGGGTATGTCTAATACAGAGGAGGAGAGTTTTAGGTATTTTCTTTATTAAACAAAAATTTATCAAATTCGATGTAGATTCGCACACAGATATTTGGATTTCATTTCAAACATAATAAAACATATTATATAATATAATAATTTCTAATTATACTTTATAGTTTAAAAAATAGATCCCTTTTTAATGTTCTACAGACGTTTAAGGTTTACAGGTTATCGAACCAGATTAGGTAAAACATCTCAAATAAATAATTTACAATATTATTTTGGCATTTTAATCAAGGTCACAACAAAAATTATAATAGGCTAACGACATATTTTAACCACTTTTTATGGGTACTGAAATATACAACTGGTCTCATAGCTCATATGCAGTAGTTTTGCCTTCTGCGCTGTAGGGCGTTAGTTCGATTCCCGGATCCCCAGGACAAGTTGCTTATTTGCAATAAGCAATTTATTTTGCAGCCAATATCAATCTACCCATTGCCGTTTCATACAAAGAGTCCTATAGATGAGATAACGAAAAGTCATGATATAATATATCGTGCTTATATAGAATAGAGCACCAGCCCGACGACTTAAAAAAATACAGCTGAATTCTCTTTCAAAAGTTGTTTGAAAATCACGATATTCTTAACTCAGTTTCAACATTCCACGTGTAATCGTAAAGTGCAATGCTCCACTCAAAGGGGGATGGTGTGAAAATAGGCCGTTTAATAGTCTATTCGCCCACGTGTGATGACGTCACTATCGCGGCCTAAATCTGGACTGTATTACCTGAAGTGTTTGACTGTGCTAGGTTTTACTAACCTACTAAATGCGAGTTTAGGGAAATGGTACCAAATCTGATATAAAACTAAAATGTTATGCACTTTAAGGGTGTGTAAGTGTTTAAGAAAAAAAGCTTCAATGGACCCTTTTTAAGTTTCTCGTTGATATAAATAGCATAGTAAAATTATCAGTGGTTACATACAACATTATTAAACACAATTTTTTTATCAAGTATATTTTTACTCATGGCAAACTCTTATGAACGTCAATTATTGTTAAATTTTGTGCACTTACGTTGTTAATTTTCATACTTATATTGACAATAACGCGAGCGAAGCCGCGGCCAAAAGGTAGTAAATAGATAAAATCTCTAAATAAGATCATTTTAGTCTTCAAGAAGTCAGTCTCTTGCATCTAATAGTAGCTGTTTTCTGTCAAATACTATCTATCTTCAAGCTTCAGTATCCAGCAATCTAAGCTTGGCCATTCACCGATTCTATCCAATCGAATAGAATCGGTGAATGGGCAAGCTTAGCCACAAATCGAGGTAAAACAACCATTTTCAATTTAATGCAATCGTTTAAAATGGCATGTCTGCAAATTATGTAGGTATCGAAGCTATTTGGGTCACTAAGGCTGCCTGTCCAACTGGAGCTAAGCTGCTTAGTGAGCGATGTGTATTATAATACGACCATTTGTTTTTTTAAATTATCTACGTTTAAATTAGCTACGTTTTTTGTTTGAGTTTTGTGAAGTTAGGTACGCAAGTTAAGGTTGCAAGCTAGGCTAATATACGTTATAGCTAGACTATTGGGCGCCTTTACCCCATAAATGTGCTAAGCTACTTATCGCCTATATTGTATATGGCTTAGCTTAGCTCTGGTGGAAAAAGAATCCATAAAGTTATGTTCATTTCGTTATAAAGCGTGGGATTGATGCTAGAATCTTAGGACGTGAGATAAAGATACGAGCTAGGATACGCGAGAAGTATGGACCTGTTAGCTATGGTATAAATAGACACATAACTTTGCCCTCTAAATTTAATAATCTATATCCAAATTTATCACAATGACTCAGAAAAAAAATGTTTCTAATGGTTTATAGCTTAGCTTCAAAGTCGCTCACCGCTCAACTGCAACGTGGCTCTCTGCCTCTCTCTGGTGGAAAGGCATAATTTCCGTTCCTTCTAAGTGAATATTTGCATGACGTTAATGAACTCCTATGTTACTAGAATTGCCCATAAAAAGTGACCGAGTTCGTCTTCGGGCAAGTTTAATTAAAAAATATTTTACGAGCAACCGTTTGATGTCGGAAAATAATTACGATACGTTCTTTTTCAATAATCCAAGTTCTTATTAGTTTTTATTACACAATGACTTTTTGATAAAATTTATTATGAACATTTAAAGTCAGTATTTAGTCATTTACCATCAAATTTACGATTACATATATTTCATTGTCAAATACCTTTTTTTGTATGTTGCTGGGTTAGAAACTTCTGAAGAAAGCGCAATCTTGTAGAAATCAGAAAATAAATCTGTTCTTTTTATTTTGACTATACAAACGATTATGGTAGTGATGACAACATACATTTATTTAGCTTTAGCTCAGATGAAGGAAAACATCGTGGAGAAACTATGGCCAGGTGGTAAGGCAAAAGTCCCAATGACTATCTTATATAATCTAGCTATTCAAAATATGTTGCCAAGCTTATAACAGTGACAAGTATACATTTTAAGAATATCATGGTTTTTCGAGTTATCAAGATATTTACAATAATTTGTGAGTATTGTGGACTCCTGATATTTTGACGCATTTCGATTAACTACGTTAATTTACGCATGAAACTGCGTCGCGTCTCTATAACTCGAAAAATAGTACTACGAATAGTTTTATACCTGTAATATCCAGTATACCTGTAAATATTGATGTCTATATCGGGTAAATTGTGATAGCAGACCTGGCAATTAATAAAGAAAAAAAGTAACCTCATTTAAAATCCATTACGTTCGATATTTAAATCCGACTTTATCTCATGCAATCTATTGCTCGTATTGTTGCAACATAAAATTACTGTTCATTATCAAGAGCGCATTTCCCTCGGGTAAGGCCGACCATTAACGCCAACTGTTCGCATTCTCCTTACTATCGTAGGTAATATATCGCCCATGCGGTGCCTTGGATATGTATGATTAATATGACTCGCGGTCTCCAATGTGTTGAGATTGGTCATACTTGAAATCGGTGTTTGCAATTAATGGGGTTAATTCTGGTTCGGAAACATTTAAAAAATACTTTCATTATTAACGTTTCTTGATATGTTGTTGATATGTTGTCGATTTGATTTATAAACGGAAGGGAGATTCGGTTTATTGAGATTGTATGATAGAAAAATATTTTTATTGTTATTATAATACAATATATCTTTGCTCAGTTTCAAATTGGCAATAAGTTAGTTAATAATCAGTATTATCACTTACTTATGCAGTTGAAAGTTCCGCTTATTATATATTTTGTATTTTCCGCGAAAATCTATTATAGTTATTAGTTAATAAGTAATTCGTAAAAGGTAACTTAAATACCTTTCGTGGTTTTAAAAATAATCCATATTACCTGAATATTATTTTACATAGGGCCATCTAGCCCCAAACTAAGCAAAACTTTGGGAACCCGATCACTGATAAAATACTTTACAACAATTATATTTGTAAATACATACTTATAATTTATATTATAATAACACCAGACAAGGAACATACATCTACCCACACAAATGCTTGTACTGGGTGGGAATCCAACCCACCACCGACGACGACGCATAAAGCATAGTTACTAAGTTGTGGGGCCAGTCGATACTACCAAAAACATTAATCATCAATTTGACGCTCTTCTGCTATTAACACCGCTAATTATATTGCTAGTCTACTAAAGTGTTTAGTATTAATGAAAATAATAAACCTGTAATGAGAAAATTATTATAAGTAATTAGTATGGATCAATGGTTTTATATGAGCGTGTTATTTTTCTCCATTTTTTTAGGTATAGTCACTCTAGGTGTTATATTTTAGGTGATGCGCACATCATTTTTTTAAGTGAAAAACGCATTTGTAGACTTGGTTTGAACCAGCGACTTTCAGATTAAAAGTCGGCCTCTGTGCCCCTCGTCCATCACGCACTCCAGAAGTACGAAAGAGCTCTAATAATAAACATTAATGAACTATTTTTCATCAAACTTATCTATACTAATCAGAGTCTTAACTTTAATAAGTATTCTCATTAGTACTCTTTAGAAGCCACTTCAAAGTTCTAAAAAAAGTTCTATAAATATTTTTCTTTTAAGTTTCCGATAAGATTAGTTTCATGGCAGGCGAACTTTGAACGGAGAAGTTTAATATTATAATTAAAGAACAAAGTACATTTTACTTTCAAATTATTCTATTTTCTTAAGATATAAAAATACTTAACGTAGAGGTTAATTAATGGTATAATGGCGCCTTTAAGTTTTTGTAATTAATAATGGCTATTTGCGGCCGTATTTTTATAAATTACTTTGAAAGGTTTATTAATTTATTTTAATTCACATGTTTTACGCAAATGAATGAATTATGACAGATAAATAATTTTCGCTACCTTGAATATTAAAAACTTACGATAAAAATAAGTTTGTATGTATATGTTTGTTACTCCTTCACGCACAAACGGCTTAACGAATTTAGAAGAAATTTGCAAAGCTTATATCAAGGGTTAACACGTCGGCTACTTTTGATCCCGGAAAACCGTGTTTTTTGCGGATCACGAACCGCGGGACGCAGCTAGTCTATGTGGAAAATAAATGGGCACGGAAATAAAAATAAAAATTGCGCGTCAAACAAAAGATTGTGCAGGGTATGTCCGGAAAAGCAACACACAATCTCAGCAACCACGCAAAAACTCTCGAAAGAATTTGTATCGTCGATATACCCAGACAAAATGGGCTCACAAAAAATAAACAAATGAAAAAGGTCGAAAAATTATTACAAAAATATTCACAATCACCGTTTTGAACATTCAAAAGGGAAAATGTTTCAGCCGTAAACGCCCCAGAAATTATTACGACCGGATTCGCTCGATAAAATTGAGACTTATCCACAAAACACAAGTTGATGCTTGCCCGGGGCAGTGTTAAAGACCGCTGTCAATCTCCCTTGATCCTTTAACCTCCACTCAATTTATTATGATTCGGCCTTGTGTAATACCATTTCTTTAAGTTATTGGCCCTTAAATATTTTCGCGTATGTTTTACAGGGTTTTGTCGGTTGTGAAAAAAATATCGATGATTTACTTATTTATGATACACAATTTAAGCGTCAGATAAAACCCAAATGGTGACTTAAAAAATCATTTAATTTGTCAACAACAACTTTCAATCTGAAGGTTGCTGGTTCAAACCAAAAAAAAAATTACGAGTATGTGCGCAATACCACGTTCTCAAAAACGGTGACGGATAACATCGTGAGGAAACTAGCATGTCTTAGAACCAAAAATTCGACGACATGTGACATCTACCAATCCGAATTGGGCTCCCGTGGTAAATCAGAGCCAATTCACTCTCAATTATCGAAAGTAGGCCGGTATTACTTATTAATTAGAGGCTGGTACGTAAATAGCCTTTAGTGTAAAATTACAACTCATTAAATACGAGTATTCAAATAGTAATAATTAGATGTACAATAGAAAATTGGTAACAATGGCGAATAATAACAGTGCCATTCCATCTTAAGTAATGTAAACGTGCATACTCAACTGGCGCAACATCCCTATTCACAATTATTTTGCAGTATTTTTTCTCTTTGGTTTCATTTATCTGATGGAAAAGCTTTTATGTTTTAGAACGCGTGTTTTAACGCTACGTTGATGGCGCTGTATTTAATAGAATATGCTATGATACGGCTATTTTTGTATACTTTAATCAACTTTTTATTCATCAAAGCCGATGATATTTTGATTGGTTTTAGACAAAAGATTAGTTTTACGCATATTTTGCTTTTAAGCATGTTTTTTTAAAGGTTTCTATTCAATAAAAATGCGCCCTTTTATTATTATCATACTATAATAATAATAATATAGTAATAGTTAATTTGCTTAAAATAATAATACATGTAAATTGTTGATATGGGACTGAATCGCATTGGGCTGGTTTTTTTTTTTTTTTTTTTTTTTTTCAAAATATTAGCCATATGTTGCCTACGTTATTACGAAGCAGTCATCTCTTTTACCAGAAACGGTTGAAACACGAACCAACAAAATTATTTTTTAAGCTCAAAAAGGAACTTAGCCCGTTAATTTATATTTATATAGGTAGGTTCTCATAATAAAACTTTGTAACTCTGCAAATCGAGGTATTTAGCAATAATAAACGATGCCGCATTGCATGTTATGCTAATTTATGACTACAAAGTACCCGCAGAAGTTAGCAAACAACCAACTAAAAATGATAAAGTAGCAAATTTTATATTGCTGGATAAAACTGTATGCACGTAGCGACGGGACGGCCTGTGATCCAGTTTCAATTAGAATGAGATACATTTTTCAGCTTGTGTTCCTATATATAAAAGGTTAAAAGCAAGAAGAACCATTTATTTTACACAAAAAGAAAGAAAAAAAAGTGGCCAATAAACGATACACCTGTTTGCAGCTCAGTTGGTAGTAGCCCTGTCTTCTACGCTGTAGGTCGTGGGTTCGATTCCAACCCAGGACAAGCTCCTTAGCATATTAAGTACTAGCCCTACCTTCGAGGCCAGGGGTACGGGGTTTCATTCCCGGCTGAGGTAGACTAAGTGGTGAGCGTAAACTGTTTCTCGTATTTTTGTCTCTTGTTGGGTCTTGGGTTGTCTTGTGTTTCAGTAGTTGTCTATGTGACAAAGAAATACAGTGCCGATACGAGTTTGCCAACGTTACGTCACTTTACACATCCTTCCCGTCCCGTATTAAAACGCATTATACCTAAAACATGGACAAAAACAAGTGGGCTACGGCAACAGCTGGCTGTAACGACGTCACGCGAGAAAGCAATATATCGGCACTGAGACGCCATTTTCCATGCTTAGCGGTCCTTGCGATGCCTGTTCTAGTAACGTATTTGAACGAATTGGACTTATTTTTCAGCCGTTGTGCACTAAAAATCTCCAAGGGTCACTTAAAAAGGTCAGCACATTATTGGAAATAGGGTCATCTATTACAATTTGCTATTTATGGGCTCAGGACTAAGATTAATGTATATGTGGTAGCTGTTTTGTAGCCTCAGATAAGTAGCGCGAAATTAATGTTCGCGTTTAATAGATTATCTAAATAAAAAAAATCTTTTCATTAGAGGTTTCTTGCTTATTTATTAAGGGCTTTAACAAGCGACAAGCTTAATAATAAGAATGCTTGACATTGATAGGTAGTTTCATATTTATAAAAAAATAGGTAGTCTCAGTCCCAAAACTTTTGAGATCACAATGGAATTATATATTGGTGTGTGAATATGACTCCGCCCTTTCTCAACAGATGTCGTTTTTAGTATTGTTTACGTGTACTAATAAATGACCATACTTGTATTCGATAGTACTGAATGTCAGCTATCTAACGCATTTTATGATATTTGGTTGAAGTGTAAGCAACAATTGTTTTCACCTTTTCGAAAATGTCGGTTTTTATTCCAAATAAACGTCATTTGCGGGAAGTGTTATTACATTATTTTATTGCGAAGAAAACTGCAGCGGAAACTTATCGTTTGCTTGTGGAGATTTATGGTGAGCATGCTCCGTCTAATACAACTTGCAAGGAATGGTTTCGACGATTTCAAAATAACGATTTTAGTACTGAGGATAAAGAACATGGAAAACCACCAAAAAAATTTGAAGATGCTGAATTGGAAGCATTATTGGCGGAAGATTCTTGCCAAACTCAATCAGAATTAGCTGCAGCATTAAATGTTGATCGTTCAACTGTTGCAAAGCGTTTACAAATGATGGGAATGATTCAAAAAGCCGGTGACTGGGTTCCACATGATTTAAAAGAAAGAGACATGGAACGTCGGAAAACCATTTGTGAAATGCTGCTTCAAAGACAGCAAAGAAAAGGATTTTTGCATCGGATAGTCACAGGAGACGAAAAATGGATACACTACGAAAATCCTAAACGCAAAAAAGCTTGGGTGAAACCAGGCGAACCAGGCCCATCACAGCCAAAAATAAATATTCACTGTGCCAAGGTCATGCTCTGTATTTGGTGGGATCAGAAAGGTATTGTATATTATGAGTTGCTCAAACCCTCTGAAACTATTAATGGAGAAGTTTACCGACGACAACTAATGCGTTTGAAGCGAGCCATAGAAGAAAAACGACCAGAATGGGTGAATAGACATAACAAATTAGTTCTTCAGCATGACAATGCCAAACCGCATACCGCAGAAGTCGTAAAAAGATATTTAGAGGGACAGGACTGGGAAGTGTTACCCCACCCGCCATATTCACCAGACATAGCTCCTTCGGATTACCACCTATTCCGGACGATGCAGACAGACCTTACTGGAGAAAAGTTTACTTCATGTGAAAGTATCAAAATTTGGATTGACAACTGGATAAGCTCAAAAGACCAGGACTTCTTCCAGCAAGGAATACGAAAACTACCTGAACGATGGGCGAAGGTGCATACTTTCAATAATTGCAGATGGAGCATACTTTCAATAATTTTTTTTTTAATTTTGTAAGCGAACAAATGTGTTTTATTTTGACAAAAAGGGGCGGAGTCATATTCACACACCTATTACTTCAGCTTTGACATCAATTAACAGCGCTTTGTACACAATAAGCATGTTTAAATAAAAACATCATCTATATTGGTTAACAATTAGCAAAGATATAATATACAACAAAACTGAGAGAATCACTTTTTTGAAGCCTGTTGCTAAAATAATAGAACGATACCTAGTCTCTCTGATTTTAGGATCCCAAATCCAGGGACCCGTCTTAAAGGGTCCTGTCTTAAAGGATCCTGTCTTAAATTTAGGATCCTGTCTTAAAGGAAACGTCTGTCTGTCAGTCTCTGTCTATCCTACCAATAAAGATTGTATAATATCAATTCAACTTTAATAAGATGATGATTAGAATTGATTGTAACATTAAGATTGTGACATTAAGATATCCAAGCAAATAGTTAAAAATACGATCAAGTCACTATACTTACAATAAGAGAAGAAACCTCAAAACAGGCAAGAATTTTAAGCCGTAAAAATGTAAAACCTTTGTATGAATAGAACGGATAAAGTTTAATAAAAGAGGCAAACCCACTAAATTTACCTTAAAATGGAGCATCATGTCAGAAGCAGCTGGTTAAAAATCTATGGTTTCGCCAATGTTCTGCCTTACCCGCGGTAGTTTTGTGCCATATAATTCATCGGCGCGAGGGTTTATAGGTCAATGTGGTGTGAAATTCAGTAGAATGTCTGAGAGTGCCCTGAGAATTGTTGAAACAGGTGCCGTATCTATACATTATTCAATATACTGTAGTGTGACTGTTTTTATATATCCCCTAAGTTAATCAAATGCTTACAATGAAATGCTTTCGGGGGACCATTTTACTCGTATCCGTACCCTCAAAGCCCTATATGAGCACGAAGTGATGCAAAAGGACAAACCTAAAGTAAAAAGTTAAAGTCAAAGTCAAAATACTTTAAATAATACTTAGAAACCACACTTTCTTTATAATCAGTTTGTGCGTACAAGATCATGCGTTCTTATTCTTTACTATGTTTAGCACTTGTTCCAACCCTATCATTGTTTGTTTTAGCTCATCCATTAACTTTTATTATATTAAAATCCTACAAATATTATAAACGCGAAAGTTTGTAAGTATGGATGGATGTTTGCTACTCAATCACGCCAGAACGACTGGACGGACCTGGATGAAATTTGGCACAGAGATATATTATAGTCTGGAATAGCACATAGGCTACTTTTTATCCCGGAAAAATGTACGTTTCCCGTAGGAAGTCCGACCGCGGGGCGAAGCTAGTAATGAATATAATTGTGAATACTCAGTCTCCTCAAAATTGGCGCAAAGTACAATTGGTGCAAAATACCTTTTGGTGCAGTTCTACTGCATACACGCTCTTGATACAGTACACAGAATTCGTAAAATCCATTACACACGATACCTCAAATATTCCCGCGTACAATTAACGAAACCGACGCCATTAGTAGGTACGGGTGGAATTAATGTCGGGTTACAGTCACTCGAAAGTTCCATTATCGTTAGAAACACGATAATGCTTAGGTGATAAGTCTGCAACTGTATACTATGCTTTATTACTAATACTGGGGGTACGGGTGATATGTATTCGATGTATACCGGGTGTACAGATAGTAAAAGTTCAGTAGCTCAGTTAACGGCTTAGTAGATTAGTTTCTTGATGGTTATCGACTCTGAAAGAAAACAAAAAAATAATAATTCGCGTTAGATTTTTTCAGCTATTTTACCACAACTTTTTTGCATACTTCTGTCACATAAATTGGCCCTGTTAAAATAGACGCCCTGTTAAAATAGACTACTAATATTTATTTCACTATTTTAAAATGTTTCACTATGAGTACCAGTAGTTTTTCAGCCAGCTTTATAATTTTAGTACACCCCATATAAAATGTACACGGGTGATATATAGCACCTATTGTAATGATACTTAGTTTTATACGGGTACATGCAAAACGTTTGTAAGCGTGTGTGAAATATACTCAGTAGTTTCGTACAGTAATGACTGGTAAGTAGGGGTGTCTCCACAACACAGTTCTTATTTTGTTAGTCAGTCCAAAGGATTGACGGCTCCGTGGCTTAGTTGGTAGTAGCCCTGCCTTCGGAACGAGGGGTCCCCGGTTCGATTCCCTGCCGGGACACACTTTGTGTGGTAAGCATGAAGTTTGTTCTCGGGCCCTGGGTGTTTGTATGTGTTTTTGTGTTTTTCCATGCCATCTACGACACAGGGAATCCTAGTGCAGAGGTATGAGTGTATAAAATGTTTAACGTTTACGTTTGTCCTGACAGTTATGAACAAAACGATATAGAAATATGCTGAATTGGTTACACAATTTTCGGGTTCATGTATTTTTGTTAGAAGGTATTTGTGGCAACCCTTACGGGGTCTGTGAATAGTACAGTTGGCGACTGTGGCATTAGGACACGAATATTGCGAGGTGTCTGAATTTGTCTATTCTATTTTCGCATAATTGCCGTGTGTAAGTTTCGCCGTGTGCATATTTATTAGCCAGAACCAACATTTTAACGTGGCCCTGGAATACTGGTCGTAACATTATGAGAACTACTGTTGCTCAGTTGGTACTGACGTTGGCTTACGATGAGCTACTCAATACAATGAGTTAGAAATTCGGGTTCAAGAAAACATCACGGTAAAACGATGATAATAAATGCCTGGACAGTATATTTTTTGTGTCCAGTTCTTTTATTAAACTTACAGATATCTACAAATAAATAAGCATAGAAGGATTGCTTATTAGTCAAAAACTGTATTAAACTTTTTGATACAACGAATGTTGCGATGGTTATACCATCCGTATAACCAAGATTAATATAGGAACTTTGTATGAGCTGATAAGCCGGGAGCCTCACTTGACAGTAAGTACCCTATCTAGCATGCTCTGGAAGCTTGATGTAATAGCAAATGCAATTTTCCGTAACATACTTCTTTTCGTGTAACTAGCAACTATGGTATCAGAGTTTTCAAACCGCCCTTAAGCCTCCAATAATCGAAACATCGAATAGGCACTACACATCTTGACGTGCGTAATAAGCCACGGAATCGCTCAGTTCAAACGTCAGTAAATGGTAACTTAGATGATTATACGGAAGTTCTCTAAAAAACTCAAGTCTAGTTATGTAGTTTAATCTTGATAGAAATTTAATACGAATTCTTCAACAATAAATCAAGCTTTCCTGAAATTACCATCGACAGGGCTATATCAAACAATCGTCCTTAATTGCCGTGTCTCACTGTCCCGTAAAAACATCTTATTTGATTATTCAGTTTTTCACAGAGTAATAAGGAGTTATGAATCATAAAGTAAGCATGTTGTTCATGCTTACTTTGGTTCGCGTGTGTTACAAACTAGTAAACAAGTTGCTAGAAATAAGCACAGTGTTATATGCTATAGTATTATAAATACTGTAATGGTATTCTTCTACAATACAGCGTTCTGTTTCGACAAACGTTATCCAGGAGAGGGAGGACCAGGACATCCAGGGAGATCTAGGTACTGTACTGTTTGATGCCCCTGGGTAGTTTTAAAGGAGCAACCAAAAGTAGCCCTTGAACTTGTATCAAGTTTATACGAAGAAGTAGTGCCTCCAAACCTAATCTACCGCTTGCTGTGTGTCAATGAAAGGGTGTGTACCCTTGAAATCATATGAGACGTTAGGCCCCCGTCTCGGGTGACGGGCGGAACGACATGTGACTTAGGTCTTCACAATCTTTGATCCGGGAGCCGTATTGTTGTTAAGCTGGACGTTAGTAACTTTGCTTCTTCTGGACCTTTAGCATGTCTCATCAGCTTTGTAGCTGTCCCATTATTTGGTTTTTGATAATTATTGTGAGACACATCCATTTTCTCATTACTGCAGATAACATCAGCTATCTGCCAGTGAAAGTCCCGTCAAAATCGGTCTAGCCGTTTCGAAGATTTCCCGGAACAAACAGAAAGATAAACAAAAACTTTAAAAATTGTTTTTTTTTTTGTTATTTACCGTGTATAGACACATTTACTAAGGAGCTTATATTTTGACATTAAAAATAATCACTTCAATTTTATATTTGTATAGAATTCATACCAGTGACTGCATCTTAATCTTACAACATTTTTGTACTGTATAGAGCTAGACATTAGTTTAGGGCTAAGTCATAAGCGGAAATTTATTACTCTCGACTTATCTCATTTTATTTCAATGTTTTTTTTTATCGCGATCGAAAACAATTAATATTCATCGATACGTTCTTCGGTTCAGGGCGCTGCCGTATTTGAATAATTGGCTGATTTTTATGCAGTTGAATTAATGCAATTGGTACAACGGATTTTATTTCATTTTTTCGATGCCAATGGAAGCAAATTTTCAGTTGTATTCGTATTTTAAAATTCATTACGTTAATCGGGTTGAAGATCTGATATTTCAGAATTGGACAGTGAGATGGTAACGATGAATATTACATTTTCATCGTACAAAATGAAACGGAATGTTTACAGAATGCATCCAACTGTAACATACTTGCATTGAAGAATATTTATTAATTATACATAACGAAAGCTTAGAGCCCCAAATTAAGTATAACATTGGGAACTTGATACCTGAGAGAATACAGTAGTTTTTAGAAAATTAATAAATTATAATACAGTTATTTTTTCCTTTTACACATAGAGGAAAAGGTACAGGTTCTTATAGATAATAAAGTCTTGTGACTGATGAAATAAATCGAAAAAGAACGACTTTTTTCGATTTTTAATACAGTCACTTGTTTCAGTATATCTTTTACCTAGACTATTTTATCCTAGATTCATTTCATATTTCATAAACCAATAATTAAAATTGTACTAAATAGAACTAAAAATATATTTTGAGGGATAAGGTCAAAGAAATTATAATTTGTGTAAAAAAGCTAAAATACAATTGTCATTTCAACATAAACAAAATAGAAGAGGTTTTAAGCTGCAAATAAATTTAAACGATAAAAGGTAATTACGTCAACGGAAGTGACAATTTGAATCCAACGTGCACGTAACGAGGAAACTTTCGACCGCACTGTCCATTAATTCAGCTTTACGCAAAATTACATTAAAATTAAACGTTTTAAAATGAGTTTATTTATTTCAACCACTTTTGATAACGTTCTCGCTTCGAGTAAATAATAAATAAATTCATTCGACGCACATTTAATTGCAAATTTGCGTCATCTGAAAATAATTGTATTTGTTTTTTTCATATTGCTTTCTCATTCTGTACCTTTACACAGTCAATCAAAATTCGAACTCAAACAGCGAAAAACAGTTATGTAACTGGTTATACTGAACTGAAATAAGCAACTGTTCCATTTTCTCTTGAATCTATTGTTTGCGACTGTGCTTGGTATCGAAACAATGAAAACATGGCAAAGCAAGGAAAATAGATTCTGCAATTGTGCATGTGAGTGACAGATACACATACTGCCGTCATATCGAACAGGAAGGGTGCATATCAAATCGGTCAGGCCATGTCACGCCAGATGCCGCCATCGCATCCCTGGCTGGGCTGTTTTCCATTCTGCAGTACCGATATCATTTCGATAGGGACCGCTATAATAGCCGTATTATCTGTGGTTTGAAAAGTTATGTGCGTATTAAATACATTTTAAAATGATAATGAAAAAAATCAACATTATTTTTCTCCTTCATTCGATTATAGTCACTTTACTTACGTCTGTTGGAAACTTATATAGCAACAACTAGCTTTGCCCTGCGGTGTTACCCGCGAATTTTCGGGATCAAAAGTAGCCTATATGTTAATCCTAGATATAAGCTATCTAGGTTCCAAATTTCATCCAGAGCCGTTTTAGTTTTGTTCCAGTAACAAACACACTCGGACACACATTAACACAAACTTTCGCCTGTAACTTAATTATTAAATACTAAATTGATTCTGCTTTGTACCAAATTTTATTTGACAGATCAATTTATATTAATCGAATCGTTTGAATGTGAAAACGCCCAGCGCATCCCTAGATTGCAGGATGCAAAATTAATTTGCAGTTGTTTGGCGTACACTGTACATAATGATTAAATTCCCTTGCATTATATTCCGGACTTAATGTGGGGTTTGATCAGAATTTCATGAATTGTCAATAATTTATCAAAGTATCAAGTGGAGTTTGAAGCCAAAGAATTTAAATTAGACCAGTAGGGTATGACTGAAATTAGTTTGCAGCTTCCTCTAGGATACTTTAACACGTATATGAACATCCAGAATGGACCCTATTTTGAGCGTGTTTTTGGATGAAACGGAAAAAAATATGAAATTTTTAAAAATGTTGATGTCCTTTCAAGAAAAATCACTACATACAGCTAAAAAGAAAAAAAAAATAAAAATAAAAGACCTCCTTTTTTATAAACATCTTAACTATTCAATTAAACTTATTTTATTCATTAAAAAAAAAAAACATTTCTGTAGGGTTTTTCACATTGTTCCCATCACTTCAACTAAGAACTCACTCATAGCGCACCAAAATATTCACGGTACTGAAAACTTTTTAATATGATAGTTAGTCATTGAAAAACTAGTTCCCACTCCACATGCGTCTGAGTGTACACGTACAGTTAGCTCAGTAATTGAATTGCATGGCACGTGCGGGGCCTATGGGACCAGCTCCGACAATATTTCATTCTATCTTTTATATCAGCCACTTCAGGGTTAAATTATCGCAGATTTGATAGCTTGAAGCATAAAGTTGTAGTGGCTGATGTAAGCCTCCTTTGTAGTTTTGTTGTTGATGGGGTTATATTTATGTAACAGATAATGTATAGCGTTCTACTAAAATAGATACACAATATTGCCTGCCTTATAGAAGAAGACAGAGCAGACCAAATATTTAATCAATAAGAAACGGGAGCGCAACATCGGGATAGGAAGATAGGGCAAGGCCTTTGTCCAGAAGTGGAACCGGGTAGCCACCTGGCTCTACTTCTATTCGGTTCTTCTTCTTGTTTAGGCCCACGTGGTATTTTTCTTACTAGCTGGTAACAGAAGATAACCAGGATAGAACCAAGATAGCCAGGAAGAAAAAATAAAACAGGATTTATTGAGTCATGGACAAACACAAGAACAATCCTCAATCCCAGGACAAACCCTACGCTCATCACACAAAGTCTGCCCGGGTCATGAGTCGAACCCAGGACCCTAACAACTAAGCTATAAAGGCAGGTCTGATGCCAAATAAGCTATGTTGCTATCAATAAATAAATATATAACAGCCACGAACCACTAAGTTTCTACTATAAGGATACCGGTCTAGACAAATGATGGGGCTTTGATCTGCCATGGAAACCCAATATGGATTAATATACGTCAAATGTCTTAGAATTTGTGCTTCTAGAACGTGGCAGTTTTAATATTCTCATTCACCGTTTTGAGCGTGGTTGACATATACATTTTCAGGTTAAATCTCATCAGTGCTTCTATGGATTCAAACTAGCAACCTTCGAATTTAACGGCGGAGTCGCCACAGTTATCGCCTCATTCAAACTCTATGCCACCAAAGCGTTCTATCTATCTGTTTGTTATATCTTGAACATATAATTAGCTTGAAAAATATTTAAAATAATAATTGCTTCATCATTATCTACATTAACAAATAAAAATATCAATCATAGCTAATAAGAACATCAAATATCAGAGGAAGCAACAAAACAAACTATTCGGAGGTTACACTAATATTTCAATATTTGACGGCTTACACTATAAGCGCTCTGAGTGTTTTGATAACATGGGATCGGCGGAGGCAAGTTTTCTTACGCCTGCCTAGTAAAGTAATATAGGCGTAGAGAGGCAATAAAGGCGTATGTACTTATCCCGCATCACTTGGCGTACAAATACTTACTTACTTAGTTTCTGCTGGGATTTTATGGTATAAAAGTTTGATACTCCAGTAATATATTTACGCATATTGTTTGTAGAACTTGGAATGATTAGATGATACTTAATAGGGTAGGCTATAATGTTACGTCATATGCGCTTGTGATTTCACCAGCACCCACCGAAACACAGCAATGCAAATGCGGTGTTCGGCGGCAGATTACCAGATGTGGAGGCAGTTCTCCGGGCGAACCTTGTGAAATGTTTTCGTTGCAGTTGCGCAGTCGGTTGCAACTTCATCGCAGCCATGTATAAATACTTTGATACATTCATACGTTAATGACGTATTTTCATTTCTTAATTATGTCAAATTATAACAATTTTTATTCTGTGTTTCATACACAGTAACCACATAGGCATAGACCCACATATTTGCGGCCACATAGGCACTGCTTACGGAACGCTGACGGACTGACTTAAATTATAAAATCGCAGCAAACCAAGGGCACCACTTAGGTATGGACCACGACTTGGTTCGCTGTTATTAAAACGCGCTTTGCGTCTCCATATCGCACACATTCTTTTTTATATTATGTGTCATGACGGTAGAAAGAGATTTTAAAATATTCTTTTTGAACACAGTTCATGCAGAATGGACGAGACATTTTGCATCGAGGGGCGTTGCATGGAACACGATTTGAATTGCATTATATCCTTTGATATTGGATACAAGCAACTGATATTATTCAAATCTTTGTAGGGAGGTATTCTATTTTATTGGTGGGCTAGGGTGCATGTATTTTTAGCTGTAACATAAAATGCAAATAACATAAATAACAAAAAATAAATAGAAATAAATGTTCATGGAAAATTCGAATAATAAATACTTGAATAATAAAATCGTATTCTTATTTGTATTATATTTATAGACAAAGAACTTGGTCATCAATGATAAATAAAGCATCGTCCCACTTTTCCAATTTACACAACACTTCATGAATGAACTGCTCTGGGGAAATCTTCTATTACAATTGCAATGCTTTTGTTTCATTTGCATTGTGCTCGTTCGTCACCAGGACTGAGACAAAGATATTCTTTGTTATCACTGAATGAATATGACTTAATATTTGCTTGTGACGTCATTATCTGAGGCCGTATTCTCGGCCCAATCTCACATGTTCAAATTTTTTTTTTTTTTAAGCGGAACTGGCTAATCCTACATATGCTTTCCTACTTGATTCACAATTTGACAATCGGCTGTGAAACGACGTAGTGGTAATGATCCCATAGAAAAATGCTTAGATCCAGATTTTCTCCAATTTCCGACAATTCAGACGAATTTACAAAAAAATTTCAACGGTTAAAGAATTCAACGGTTATAGAGATTGTTTAATTTGACTTATTTTGTAGTGTGGGATAAAATAAACAATTGGGTATTATGTTATTTTTTTCAGCGGAAGTAATCCGAACTTTTATTTCCTGTTCTAAGCATCCTGCCTTGACAGTCTCAACTTCGTAGATAACGTTATAAATTGGCTAAGCCTGTCATTACCAGAAGGCATACACGACTGGCGCACTGCCAGCGACAAGCGCCTATAATTTAGATTGTTTCGTGTATCATTTCAGCATCGAAACCTATAAAATTTTACGGTAACAGCACCACATGCGCGTGGTATCATATGGTACGTCATCCACTGAATATACGATCGATGAATGTTTAGAACTAATAACAATGTAGACATAAAAACAGGCCATCGTAAAGTCAAGAAATATTTTTACTGAAGGAGAGTTTGACGCGCATAAAAGTAGGCAAATTTTTATTGAGGAATTTAAAAACGTAATATGATAGGTATAGGGTTGTCTGAAAAGTTAAAATTCTGTTGAGAGAGGGCTAAAAAACCACACTTGAGGCAAGGCAAGCATATCCATGCATATTATCTGCATTCGTAGTCCATCGACGGGACTACGAATGCAGATGCATAAGAATTACAAAGATATATTTGGTGTAATTCTTAATGAAGGCTGGTTGTCTTCATTTTTAATAGGTACTGGTGCAAAAGGGAGGGAGGGTAGTATAGGTAAAGGAACAGTCTAATACCAGAAGTCAAATCCATTTTTACAGTTCTCAGACTAGGATGGTATTGAAATGGGTGTTTTATGTGTAAACCGGAATACAGCAACACGAGTGCACCGCTGCTTGGCGGTGCACTCGTGCAAAATAACCATAAATAAATGTTAACACACTCATTCCCTGTGTCGCAGATGTCATGGACGTCTGTGTTTTCTTGTGTTTGTGTCTACAAACACAAGAAAACACCCAATACCCGAGAAAAAACTTCCTGCTCACCATACAGTGAAAAGTACACCATACAAAGTGTGTCCCCGCCGGGAATCGAACTCGGGAGAACTCGCTTCGAAGGCAGAGTTACTACCGACTAAGCCACGGAGCTCTCAAGTGTCTGATGCAAGTGTTGTACAATTCTTATCTACACGAAAAACAGAAAAAAAATAACTATTTGTTTTATCTAGCTATCTTAACACCAACAGCTGACAACTCACTAGTTACACATATTATTTTCACATCCAAGAATGTCAAACAATCTCGGCTTAAAAATATTTGTCGAAACTTGAATAATGCCCGCCAGAAGGGATAACGTTATGCATTAAGTGAAGCAACTTAAGTCAATATTATTAGAACAAGCACAACTTTCTTGGGATAGGTAGAACAGGTAATAACTATAGCCTCATGATTACCTTAAGTTATTCTCAAAGGTCCTTGAATATATTATAGCAGTATAGTACTTACTGCCTAGATAGCCGCGCAGTAACTGTTACTGTACTAACACAGTTATATATGAGCGAAATTTTCACAATAATGATGTTTCATTAATTTGTGTAAGGATATAACTTTTATGTTAACTTTCTTTGAAAATATTAATGATGAACCATTGACTCGCAAGAAGAAGAATTAATTTGTGTGTCAAAAATCATTTAAAGGTTTTTATTTCAAAATATATCAGTGTTTAATCAAAAGATTTTTGTTTTATTATCTTTTTTATTCATTTTCGATTAAAAACTATTGATTGTATAGTAATTTCAATTTCATGTACCTATATCAACTAACAAATTTATCTATCGCCTATTTTATGTGTTATTTTTTAGAATGTTAATAAATTTACCTTTAATTATAGGAAGTATTAATAATAAAAAAACGAAAGTTACAGATGGAGTCGGCTCGGCGAGTAGAGCGCCTTCTACAAAAGTTGGACCACGAGTGCCCCATGAACAAATACAAGGAAGCCTTGCAGAATTTAGGCCTTATAATGGAATATAATGACGGTAAAATCCTAATAGATATGTATTATAAATGTGAATGTGAGTTTGTTTGTTAACTCAAACATTCACTACTCAACGGATAGTCACAGGTACGGAAAAGGAAATAGGGTCTAATAGGACATTGTCAGAGGTATGGAAAGGGAATACTTTAATCTAGAAGTAAATTGATTGACAAAACCTACAATAGCGCGAGTGAGGCCGCAGGTAAAAGCTATATATAATAAATATAAAAAAACACTGTAGGTATTCTAATACCTTTTAAGAAATTTATAGAAGCTTTCTATATGAACGTGTAACTCCAACAGTAGAGCAAGACAAATATTGAGTCAAACTTAGTTTCTTGGTAGACGCCCCGCACCCGATGTTAATTATTAACTTACAGTTCAAATTATATTTGTTTTTTGAATTTAATTAGTCCTGCATCGTGGTAATGGAATTGCAACTGGGTGTTCTTTGAATTATTTTAATTTATTTCTGTTATTGCAATGGTAGTGATTCAACACAATGGCTTCTTAGTTGATCAAAGAGGTGCTAACTTTATTATAGAGACACCTACAATACTGGCAATACTCAATTATTTTCTTAAAATCCTCTTTTCCATAAGTGAAGGTGCGGGTGGATTTTTCGTATCATTTTCAATCATCTGGTTATGGTACAGTGCATACAAATGTATCCGGAAAATACAAGTAGCATTCTTAAAATCCTTTCTAAGGGAGCTTTAGCATAAATTTTGCGACTTCCAAGAAACGCATTACTTACACGAAATTAACACTAAACTAAAACAGCATCAGAAAATTGACCCCTTAGCCTACACCCTCGCCATGTCTCATTTCATAGTCATTAACACATAAACTCAGCAGAGAACTTCATGGCGAAACAATATACGTCGCTTTAATTAAAGCCTATAAAATGTCAAAACTTCCTTCATAGTCCCGTAAGTAATAAGTTAGTTACGACCGAACCCAGGAGCTAGAGTCTATAAAATGTTATTGCAGCTAAGCATACTGTGCCACTGCTGCAAAATTACATAGAATTTTATTGCGAACCCGCGGACAAAAGCTAGTGGTATGCAAGTCATCATAATACCATATGCTGCAAGTATTGAGGACCCATATTGCTCGCGTTTGTTGGTACCTTTCATAATCTTTACTCTCACCCCCTGGGTGGTATCAAAAAAGCAAAACCAAAGTAGCAATTGAGCCTCTACCAGGTTCGTCCGGAGAAGTACTGCCAGTTGTGCACTCGTTTTGCTGCTCCGGGCGAAGGTTTCCAGACGTTACATTCCCGTCTCAAAGGGCCGGGCGCAACGTGATGCGACTTGATTTTCTCATGCTTCAGTAAGAGAGGACCTAAATTATTTTGTTATTGTTAGACACTGAGGTAATCATTAAGTGGGCGTTTATGTAGTTCCATCACATCAGTGGTATAAAACAAACCAATTTTGCATAATATTCTTAAAATGGTTTGACTACAATTACCCAAGCCAACCTCTCACTAATTCACATGAAATACAAAACAAAACTGTATTTGATTCGACGGCTTCATAGCTTAGTTGGCAGTAACCTTGCCTTTTAAGCGAGACGTCCTGGGTTAGATTCCCGGTCGAGCAAATTTTGTGTGAAGAGCGTAACGTTTGTTGGGAGCTCTTTGGTGTTTGTGTCGCTTCTGTATTTATCCATACCTCTTGCGACACAGGGAATCCTAGTGCATCTTTTTCTTTTATTATATATTGTGTAAGAAAATTATCACTGGCTATCGGAATACAGGTTATGGACACCAGAAGCTTCATGCGTGTCCTTATTTAGTACAAAATAATTTGAAGTTACGCACGTAAAGTCAGAATTTGGATAGCATACAATATATATTATAATTTGTTCCTCACCAATCATATTATCATATTTATAATATACAAAATATAAGTGCAAATATTTTATTGAGGATGATTTATGTTCCTGGAAAAATGCCAGCTTAGTTAGTTATAGTGTCAAGAAAGAAATGGCGCCGTTGAACTCATCACTTATCATAATCTAGGCCTTATTGTAACCCACGACAGGCAAAGCGAAGGCTAGTGGGGATTCACTTCCACCATTACGGAAGAAGGCAAGATGGTAAAATAAAAAAAATAGAAACATCGCAATAAGTTCGCCTATGTGCTTTTTTCTTTAGTCAATTCTAATACTATAGCATATTTTCGTATTAAATTATAAATCATATACTTATATTTATAGTTAATATTATAGTTGCAAAAAGTTTGTCAATAAATTTGTTTCTTAATGAATGAAAGTCCTGTTCTGTCTTTTGTCCTGCTCTGAAAACGTGAAGACATGCATAATTTCACAATGATCGGTTGAGCAGCTATGGTGTGAAAGCATAACAAATAAATAAACAAACAAACTCACACGTTTTATATTATTAGGATAACGGTATATATGATATTCGAGTCCATTACAAATTAACTTTATTATAAGTTTATAACTAAGAGACTTTTGCTATAATGAGTAAATATTTAGTTAGTCATAAAAATTTGCTTCATTAAAAATATCTTCCATTCTTCCATCTGAAATCTCCCAAGGGAGCCCAATGCGGATTGGTAGATGTCACATGTCTTTGAATTTTTGAGACTTTTTGGACATCCTGGTTTCCTTGCGATTTTTTCCTTCATCGTTTTGAGAACGTAGTATTGCGCACATACACTTTTGAAGTGAAATATTCATTAATGCTTTTGTGAGTTGGAACCATTGAACTTCAGATCAAAAGTCAGCGTCTGTGTCCCTCACCATGCTCACGCATAAAACATATTTTAGGTAAACATCCATAGACTTTTGGTCAAAATATCATAATAACTCATACCATGACATGAGAGCCAATAGATAAACTAATATTTGTATGGGGACATTTGAGCCATAAAAAAGTTTGACAGCGTGTATTGAATTATTATCTTTCTACAAAAGATTTTTTTTGTGGCTGGTGCTAAGTATATTAAAAACAGTGCCCTATCTTTATATTAAAATCAATTGTCGTGCATTAGTCTTCCAAAAACTCGAAATTTGTTGCAAACTATTTTATATATTTAGACTTGCCATACAAAAGATAGCTCTCCTGCTGTTAAGTGGTTACTGACGCGCATAAACAGTAATACGACTTTGGTCACCCCTCTCGCAGCATGAGAAGTCGAAGAAGAACTGACTTGATGACTCTGGAAACGGCTCAACCAAAATACTTAACATACATTGCCCAGATGTATCCACAAAGAGTGTGACTGGCCAGCCGTAAATCTTATAATAACCTTATTTTTTGTTAAAGGTAGAAAATTAAAATTAAGTACCATATTATTGATCACCGTTTAATGGTAGTAGTTCCGTTGCGAGTTGATATCAATATTGCTATCTACCAAAAGTTCTAGTGTATTAATCTTTAAAAAGTTGTTTCATATTTTTCAGGTCGTATAATCCACATGTAGATCTAGGAGCATACCTCTCTGGAAATCAGTGCAGTTCCGTTGACGTCAGATTTTATTGATAATTTTTGAACAGTTGTGATACTGCTTACATTGACAGTGGTTGTGAAAAGGGACCGGAAGAAGTTTTGTTACGGTTGTAAACGTATAAGGATGATTTACGCAACTTGTAAAACTTGGTAATATAGGTAAGGTGCAACACCGAATTTGTGATTAATTCGCGATACAAAACTTTGGGAATCTGCGGATTCTATTGAAGTAACTTGTAAGAGATAATAAAAGTTTGCTGGTATGTGGCAAGTTTTTGGGCTGGAATTGACTAAGGGTAGGCTATAAATCTGTGACAGCTCTTTAACGACTAATCTTTAAAAATAGTTATTTACTTTACAGTATTACTTTTTAATCAGGTTTGTAAGTGTTTTTAGTATAACTCATTTTTATTATTTTAACGTTACGATGAGTATCTATATTTCGTACCTAATATTGAGTATGATTTGTCATGCATAATTTAGTTCAAATGTCAAATCAAATGTATTCTTGCAAGTCACAAATATGATTGTTATATTTCTTCCAAAGTTGAGTTCAAACCTACTCTAAATTGACCTTTACATGTTAAAACTTCATGCTTCACCGTTTTTACATCCACACGATTGTGCGAAACAATGAATGAGTTTTAAGCCAGGCTTTCCGATGATGGATTATTCCAAGCCGACCGGGCTGGGAAGTAGCATTGGCTAGCATGCTACATCAGCGTTGCGGTTAACCGGCGCGCGACGGACGACGCGTCGCCATGCACTATGACCGCAAGAGATAGCAGATAGCGGTGTTGATGCTATTGCATATTTTACCTACCAGGTCTCATTCATTATTTTTTTAGCCGACTTAAAAAAGTAAGAGATTCTCAATTCGATTTCAATTTTTTTGTTTCTTGATTTTTTTCGCCTTTGGTGGACTTAGACATTGAGTGGTATGACTAAGACTTTAGTATCAATAAAATATTTTCAGTTAACGAAAAGTAAAATTAAGGTTGAACCGGTGCTTAGCCAACAACACAACCTTTTTTTTTTTGATGACAGCAATTAATTGAATTAAATGAAACTATGTCATTTGATTTATTCCTTTTAAGGCTTTGAATTATTCACAAAACTGTCTTAGTATTTATGACAAATAATATTAATCTTATTACTTTAACCGAGCAATTCTTATATATTTATTTATTTATTTAGCTTATCTCCGAAACGGATGTAACGATTTGGATTACATTTTGTTGTTAGATAAGGTTTTGGCGTATAACCTGTATAATTGTATTTTTTGCAAAAAAGCAGATTTTGACAAAAAAAAAATAAACTATGCTAAAAATTTTGTATAGCGTTATCTCGTTAATTTTTGTGATATATGATTGGTCATCTATTGTTCCTTCTAAATTTTATAATTTCAGATAAGACTCGATTTTACAAAAAAGAAACCGACTTTGACTTTGACTTGTCCTGAGTGGGTATCGAACCCACGACCTACTGCGCAGAAGGCAGAGCTAAAACCAACTAAAAAAAGCTGCGAGGCCAGTAAAAAAGCAAACAGCAGTACGCAGTTGTCACAATTCCGCTATCTCCCATTTCTTGTGTCGGATGATATGTGGGGTGTACGCATAGTACAATGAATCACTACATTAATGTATACGACTGTGATATACGATTGCTGTATACGCGTAGGTACAGCTACAATTTGCTCATCTAATCTGATGGTTTATTGAACATCTGAATCCGCTTTCACCAAACAGGAGATTGAAACCAAACGACCCGTGAAAGGAGAGCGCAAAACCATTGAATACAAAACGGAATTTTGAAAAACCAATTCTATTTTCTGCTGACTCGATAATTGCCAGTGATAATTGGTTTTCCGGCCATAAAAATGTAAAAATTGTTTTGCATCTAAAGCACGCCTATTTGCGCTTTTTCCGAGGGTGCTAACTTATTTATATGCTAATGTGGCTGTGCAGAAATGCCACGCACGACTTAGGTGCTGCACCTGTCCAATTATAAGAACAACATTTTCCCTTATGTGCATTTTCATGGAATTTTCTGCATGGAAATTGAGCTAAATTTTGCCGCGTTTGAGCGCGGCAAAATTTTGCTTTTCAGTAGCAGTCGTTATGTAAATATTAACTCGAAATGACGGAGCTAGGTGTATCTCGTTTAGGGTTAATAGTTTCGCACTTTGTACAGTTTTGGATTATAAAAAGAGCAAGATAAAAGCTTTCCTTATTTCCAAAGCATTCTCACGGGAGTCGAGTGATAAAATTTGCTTATTTATCACGTTTTGCCATCACACATAGTGGCGTTTGTTGGTTACCTCTTGCATTAGTATTCATGGAAGTCAGCCGATGGAGGAAAGAGTTTTTCGCATTCAGGTCCGATCCTGGCGAGGGAAGGCCTGTACTGAGTGGTTGGTTTCCTCTCTCCCTTTATTTTTTCTCCAACAACTTAATGGAGTCGTAAAGAATGGGCTGCCATTTCATTATAATGTATTAACTCCGGCCGGGGATGAGTAGAGTAATTATGTGACACCCGCCTCTGTTTCTGGGTCAATGGTGTTGTTATTTCGCGTCATAAAATGTTTTATTTGTATAATATTCGTTAAATTATCTAAGTTTACTACCCAATTATTAATAGTACCTACCCCGTAATGAATCCTAAAATCGTACAAGGCTTTTGTAAATAATAAACCGGCGTAGTACGATTCGAACTCGGTAAGGGTTCCGTAACAAACAAAGCAATTCTTATTCACTTATTCACTAGAATTACCTCGTCTTGCTCGTTGCTACGCACATTACAAACAGCCAAGACCCGAGAACGAGAAAATCATGCACATCAAATATAGTTTGTTCCGGCCGGGGATCGAAAAAGGGAAAAATTAATAATCAATTATTTTTTTAGTTTATATTTGTAACCATAATGCATATTTTGCAATAAACTCAACTCTTACCATTTATCGTACTTAAATCGTAAATGCAAAACTTTTTCGTGATTATGTCGGCTGAATAGATTTGAATTAGATTTTTAATGAAGGTAGCTCATACCCTGGCTTAACACAGTCTACTTTTTATATCGAAAAAGAGAAGTAGTTTATTTTGTGACTTGTGAAAATCACAACTTCTGTCAGTTTTTACCCATCGTCTGATGTTGACTTTTCAATCGCAGGTAAATCCGCTTTCCGGACACTTGTGGTTCAATAAGATTTTTATCCTATAATTGTAAAATAGTTTTAGTACTGTTGCGAAAACCAAGAAGTAGGCTTTACGTAGATTAAGTAAAAGTAGATTTTTTATATAAACTCTAGTTTAATATAAGAGAGCATCCACTTCGCGCCATCGCAGGAATTTATCTAAAGCAAATCTCATTGTTCAGTGGATCCGCTGAGACGTGAGAGGAACTCGCAAGTAAGACAAATTTCCATCGAGTTGATTAAAGTTGTCAGCTATGGAACGCGAGGTGCAATCTACGGTGGCTTGGGGTGTGAAACTGAACAGCTGTGTGACTTTTGGTGAAATAACTTCCTAACAATGACATTTTTATTTTATGTAACTTAAATGACGGAAGGAGATGGCCCGCTTGATTTTAAGCGGTTACTGCCACCCGTAGAATACAGCTCAAGTCCTCCCGTATCGAAGCAGATGCATTACGTTGCGCCCCGTACTTTGAGATAAGGATGTACCTGTAATTACCGGCACCCAAACGTCCACCGGAACAAAGAGATGCGAGTACGCCAAATGGTTACCTCCGCCCTTAACAACTGTGATATAAGTATCACAGATGTTATGGGCCACCTAAATATGAGAAGACCCAAGTCACATCCCGTTGCACCCGTCACCTAAGATGGTGAATAACTTCGTTGAGCCTGTGGTTTTCATGCACCCGAAAAAAAACTATACGTTTATCAAATGCTTGCCTCCGCCAGTGATTAAGTGCCCGGTACCCATAGATAACAGCTACACGAACAGCCCATAGACAACAGGTACCCTAACGAAGTATGAGAAGACCCAAGGCAATACGTTGCGCCCATCAGTCTGAGAGTCTGAGAGCCCATCATCAGTGCACCACTGCTTTACAGTGTCAGTAGTCATCTGAAAGTAATCAGCTGTTATATTTTTCAGCTGCACCTCCCCGCGTACGGTAAATATAACGGGAAGACGTGAGACCATATTAGCATCAGAATAAGATGCGTTACTGTAAATTGGCATGTGATGAACGAGGTTTACGCTGAGAGGGAAGACATAAAGTTGATTGTATTATCGTCATAACTTTTCAGTGGCGTCATGAAATTTTAAATTTACGTCACCATTTCTGTGACCGTTATTTTCACAGTTAAATATTAATTAAGCTCTTTGTATTTGGGGTCAGTAGGAGAGTACCCTTAGAATCCCTACACGTGTCCCCTTTAATTGCGAAAGGAGCAACCAAAAGTAGCAGTAGAACATATGACAAGTTCGTCCGGAAGGAAACTGGCATCAAATTTGGAATCTGATAAGTAGTTAAAACAAAACTCAATAGTTTACACGCGAGGAAATGTAAGCAGAATGTTAATAGTAAAGTGAAAGGAGATTGGACAAAGCTGTTGATAATAAATAATGCAAGTGGCGAGTACTATCGTATCGTGCGGTACTGAAATTATGCAGCGAAAATTTCATGGTCTGGAGCGCAAGCAACTGGCGGTCTTACTTTGTAACCGATTTCAGATCGTTATCAAAATAGTTGCAGACCGCTAAGTATAAGTGCATAGAAGACACCAGATACCGAATACCTTGTTCTATTGATTTTTTTATTGACTAGTCTCACTAATAATAGGTGTAAGGGTTATACATTTACATATTGGAAAATGTGTGTTTGTAGGCAGCTGCTAAATGAGGCTCTTTGAGATGCGTTAATTCAGCGAGCGAGTTTATTGTGTATTACGCGGGCAGAGTTATAAATTTATTTCATTTAATTTACCTACTCGTATGTCAATAATGCCTGCCTGTTACGCGTGTTATACAATTATTTTTGTATAGGTAAAATTTTACATATATTTTCATAGAGAAAAATAATATTCTGAAATATTTGAAAGAATAACTTAATTAAAAAAAAATTAGAAAATGTTTAAAAAGAAATAACACGTTACAACTTCACCGGGTGAAGAGACAAGAGCACTGTCTTAAAAAGATTATAGCACCGCTCTGAATGGGGAAGATACAACTAAATCCAGTAATATTTGCAACAGTAAATGTGAGTTTCCTTGCAAGTAGTATCTCACTTTGTCAGTCTAGGTCGAGAGGCCAGAAAGACGACGGGTGGATCAAGAAAGACATTTATGTCAGACAGAAACACAGTAGAAACTAGGATCGACGAAATATTTACGCAATATTGTGGGTCCCACTATACTTTATGAATAACAAGGATACTGCACTCTGCATAAATGCACACTGCATTTGTTAAAATAGTAATTTTGATAATACTTGCTTTTTCATATATTTTTCGACTGGCCTCACAACTCTGTTGGTGGTAGCTCTGCCTTCAGCGCTGTAGGTTCTGGGTTCGATTATAACCGAGGACAAATGTTTTTTTTCCTTGTCTGGATGGTACAATTAGGTTCTGTTTTCCCAATATTTCATTTAAATGGCAACTTTTCCAAATTTTCTTTTCATAAAAACCTATTTATCAATATTACAAACATTTTAAAATAAAAATTGTTTATTATCATATATGAATATCACTTAAATCCGTTTCTAAGTCTTATAAATATTGATACTTTAATTTTATTTCAATTGGCTCTTTCATGTGTGGAAAATCATCTAAAATAGTTGAGCTTTAAATCGAAAGCTTAACGCTACACAAGACTGCTCGAGTGAACCACGTAGACAATAAAGGTTTATAGCGATATATTTCTGAATGATATTTCTAATCCACAAAATCCTTGGCACGCGCCAACTAAGGATTACACATTCGAATCGCACCCGTTTTCCGCCGTGGAGCTAGAAGAGCGTACGAGTAAAATGGTTGAAAGTAATATTGAAAATAGTGTAGAGTATTTTCCGTTAGTCAGGAATGTATTCAGCCAGAATGATCAATTTATTGGTAAAAAAAACCATTAAAATAAACTTAACGTCTATAATTAAGCAACAAGTCTTCGGACAAGTAAATTCTGACAATATCTGAAATAATGAAACCTGTAAATATTAAAAATAATGTTATTCATAAAAGAATTGTTCATTAAATTTTGAAATAAAGTTTAAAAGAAAAATGTTACTCTTTTAATTTTTTTATTCAGCTAATTCTCATTCGTTTAATTTTTCATAAATATGTACAATATGGTAAAAAAGTGTGCTGAGCATACTAACTTCAGCTGCCAATTTGTAGTGTACTATCCTTTTTTACTCGACTGCGCCAGAAAGAGGGTTTTTACATTAATAAAAAAAAAAAAAAGAAACATTTAGAAAAACATGCTTATTTGTATTCACACAGATATACAGAAGAAATTAAAAGAAAAAAAAAACGCGACTACGTGTAGAAAATCCAAATTTCTGTAAGCCATCTATTGTGCGATAGAGTTGGTGTCGACAAAATAACTCACACATTATACTTCCATTTTCAGGTATGAACGGGTACAATTACTTGTTCGACTTGGGTCTTCCTGTACTTAAGTAGGAAAAGACTTTAAATATGTGGCCGTTCACCTGAATAGAGATTAAAGGAGGGACGATGAACAATCTATATATTTATGGTGAATGTGTGACCTATTTGGGGAGTGATTAAGCGTCTTAAAGTGCCTTTGTAGGGTCCAGTGGCACAGGGCAAGAATCACAGGTCAAGTGGCTCCGAGACCAATAGTTCAAAGCGAGAGCCCAACCCAGATTTAATTGCTTTGAAATAATAATACTAAGCGACGTTTACACACTCAAACTTCTGCACTAGGATTCCCCGTGTCGCAGGTGGCATGGATATCGAAAAGACAAATATCCAATACCCGAGAACAAAGTTTACGCTCATCATACAGTTATGCCTCGGAACAAACGGTATCAAACCCGGAACACCTCGTTTCTATGGCAAGGTGGTTACTAACTCACGGAGCTATCAAAAAAGCTATGAAATTATTACACATCAACAACAAAACTGACAAATCATAGTGTATATCTCGGTAGATTGATACATCCACATACTACATTTCTGTTAAATATAAAATCTTAAATATATAACGCATATATAGGCCATCCTATTTATTAGTTATATAGTTCCAGTTCCCAGTAAGCACTGTCACTTATAAGCAACACGGTATCTTTTGTGTTCAGATACCGAATGCAAACTGGAGTTTAGCCCAATTCTGAGTTTGCAGTGTGTTGGGAAACATACGAGTGTAGTGCATTTATGTATTCAAGTGTTTCTTACACAGAATTGCAAGACAATTTACGATGTTTTGGGAAGCTTCCATTACTAATCTACCAGTAGTTACTACAAACATGTAGGTTGCGAACGAGCCAGATACCCTGTTACAACAGCACGATGATTCTCATTATTATTTTGATCGTATCTACTTATTTTTGCGTTCTGATATTTTTGAGAAACGGATTTTGTACCTATGGCACGCAATGTATCTGGTACTGCATCAAGTGAGTACGTATGCGCGAGCCTGCTGCGATCCGCTGGCGTGGAACGCAGCGAGTTCGCAGCGACCCGCCGAGTGGTGGTATCACTGGATACGCAGTTACCGTGGACGAGCCGTACCCACTCGTAGGTTGATACAGTATCAGATACGTTACATGCTACACGGCTAGGTAAGTACCCGGCTTAAGGAATGTTACGTAATTACACATAAACAATTTTGGAGATAAATGCCTTAATGCGAGATATCTTTTGGCACGTCTTACCTTTGGTGGCGGCAAACGGCTTGACACTTTCTTATGCCGTCATGTGTCCGGCGTTCCGTGTCGGACAACTTTTTTTTCTATATTTTGTTAAGAACAAATAACAAAAAAGTTATGAATATTACACACAGCGATATATAGCCCCAAATTATTATATGAGAATCAGAATACTGATGGAATGGAATACTGAAATTTCATGGAAATCAGTTACATACCCTTTACGTCGATAAAAATATATACATCATTTTTTGCGATCCAAAGCAAAGTTTTTAGTATTTTATTACTTATTTAATAAGATTATCAATCCATGATCATATTAAAGAATTTCTAGCACTGGGTTGAAGTCAATTTATTTGATTTTGAAATCAGACAGTAAAATTACATTAGTAATTCAAGAATTCAACGGAAATATTTTTTTTTTATTTTGACTTTGACTTTTTAAATGCTCAAAATATAGCTGCGTGAATTCCGACTGAGAAATAACTCTATATAGCTTATTTTATCAAACTGCATTCTCAAACTTACTATCAGTACAAAGTTCTGAGCAATCCATTGCATAAACGAATCAATAAATCTGAAACAAAAAAAAATGTTTCAATTTGTTAACCTTCTAACGCGTTCAATATTGCAACCATTCGTTGTATAGCGGCTGTGCCCAAGAGTGTCAAAATATATTTTGTTTCGGCTCATAGAGCAGACATTGTTGACAGAGCCAGCATTTTATAATTACATCCAAATCGTTCTACAATGTCTGAAGGAAAAAGTTACAGGAAAGAAAAATACGCAATTTCGTTTCCTTGGATGACATTTTTTTTATCCAGATATTTTAATTTAACCAAACCATTGAATCGATTTTAATGATAATTATTTCTATTGGACCAAATTGAAAGTAGTACATTCGTACATATAAGAAAAGAAAATTTTCCAAAACAGTAAAAAACAACTGAATTGATAACCTCTTCCTTTAGAAGTCGGTTAATAATATATATAATTTATTGCGCAGCACCGTACTGTCCGTTTACAGTATTTTATGACCTATTTACTAAGATTATCTATCTATGTTCATATTGTAGAATTTGTTGCTCTGTGTTGCAATTGGAAGCGTCGAAGTTAAAGCAATACTTTATATCTTTATAGAAAGTCTAATTCCACGCTAGCACGCCAATGAAAAAGGATGAAACTTTGTTATTGATTGTACTTCCGTGTTCTAGAATGCAACTGAACTGGAAATATGCAACGAAGATGTATCGGTATACGTTCGCACACATGATTAAAGCAATGAAGTTTGTATTGAGTTTCTTGGAAAATTAAATTGGCGGAATATTCACACAACGCCATCCAGTTCCAAACCGACCAAAACTTTGAATATGGGAACCAGATCACTGATAGAATAATTCAATGGTTATTTTTTTATACATACTTATAATATTGTAAACACCCAGATACAATAACAACTAGAACAAACATGTTCGTACTGGCGACCTGCACCACAGAAGAATATGCTACTATAGACTGAGCTGTGAGGCCAATTTAGTCCATTTCTAATTTATTAGGCAAAAAAAAATATTTTACCAGCTTTTTTCGCGGCTTGGTCGCTTTAATATCATGGAAGCTAATTTTATCTGATGAATATTGCAATCTATAGAGATTGGAGGCCAAAAAAGGTAAAAAAAAAATCCACGCTTCTACTATACCATGAATCTAGAAAAAGACATCCTATGTCCTTTTCTGTACCCCTGACAACGTGTGTAAAAACTACATAATGACTGGTTTTACTGAAACAAACCTCATTTTGCGGAGAGTCCAAACTGGGCTTTTTTTAAACGATTTAATAAAATGCAAGTTGTAATTACAACGACGCAACGTGTCACAACGGTCAATTCCAAATGGCAGTCACGTAGCAATAACGAAACGATTGACACACCCTCCCGGGTACTGCACGAGCTAATAATGTGACTCCCTTGGCTTGTACTGACTTTTATTGGCAATGGAGGGAGAAAGGGATGATCATAAAGTTTATAGTAATATGCGTTGCAAATATTATACCCAGTTTTGACTTTCTGAAACCAGAACCCACACTGTTTGTTTAAATTTACTTGCAGAAATTCTTAATTTACTACTACCTATCTGAACTAGCGGCCATCGGATTAAAAGTCGGTTTTTTTACACCACACTCTCTGTTAGTACTTACCAGTACCAAACTAAAATAAATTAAGATACATCTAAAACTAAACGTTTACACAATCATACCTCTGCAATACGATTAACTGTATCGCAGGTGGCATGGAAACAAACACAATCACACAACACAAACAGCCAAGACCCGAGAACAAACTTGTCCACTATCGCAAGTATGCATACCACACAATGTGCCCCGACCGCGAATGTGCCCAGGATCCCTCGTGTCTAAGTAAAGGTACTACCAACTGAGTTACAGAGACGCTTAAGTATCTTGTGTTTTATTAAAATATACGCACACGCAGATGGCAGGCCTCATGTAATGCGGCACGCTCTGCTCTTGTGGTGGTGCCATCTGGCAGAGTCTCTGAACATATTTTGTATATACCATAACACAGAAGTACAAGATTTGAACAAGAGATGGAGCTGTAAGATTCTACATGGCGCAAGTACAAGTTGGACGGTCCAGTAGCTCGCGTCCTCGCGTCCCTTTGAATCCCTACACGTACCCCCTGGATGATGCTAAAGGAGGAACAAAAACTAGCAATTGAACTAATGCCCGGATGAACTAATTAATTAATGCCTAATGAACTAATGTAAGTTTGCCCGGAGAAATACTGCATACTGTTACATAAAAAACAAATGTCACAAAATCTTCCATATTACCTGATTAGCAGATACACGAAGTGCGCTACTATGCTAAAAAAAATACATTTTGTGCCTAATGCATTGTTTTAGTGGTCTAAAACCGTCTTCATATTGTCTTTCTCATTAAACCGGTTTGGAGCACATCAGTTGGATGGTTTCAAAGTCTTTGTCGGACATAGGTAGAACACATTTTTGTGTTCTATATATTACATAGTAGTATTAGGATTACTTTACAATAAAGAATTTGCCATTCTTATAAGTTTTGTAATATAATAAATATTACAAAACTTATAAGAATTTGTATATAATAATATAAGTTTTGTAAATAACTTTCGGATTATGGAATGATATATTACAAACTGTTAGCTGTCTTATTCACGGGAAAACAATAGTGGCGACAAGCTGCACTTGACAGATCTAATCTCACTGGATAGTGTAACCCATGAATGGGATGAAGTAACTATATCATCATCTCACCTCGTAGTACACTCCTGATAGTAACTTTTATTGTGATCATAATATTAAATAAATAAATATTCATGGACATTTCAAATAGCGCCATCTAGCCCCAAACTAAGCATAGCTTGAATGGAAACTAGATAGCTGAAAGAATATTGATATTTGTACTATTTTTTGTAAATAAGTACGTATGATACATAATTAACACCCAGACAGAACATTTACGTTCGTCATAAAAATGCTTGTCCGGAATCCAACCCAGCATTACAGACCCACGACATACAGCATTACAGACCTTCTACCAATTGAGCTACGAGGCCAGTCAAAATATTAAGATTATTATTGTGAAAAGTTGAATAGTGTTGAGTTTATGTTTGTCTGTCTGTAACATTGAATTTGTCAGCGGTTCAATCTAGATCCAGTCACTATATTACATTTTAGAAGATGAAGCTACACAATTATGATTATGTCACACTTTCCGCGATCCGATAAAATTTGCACGTGAAGCACAAACGTGGCTCCACGCCCGTTATGGCTTATCGAAAACGTGTTTTGAAGGCGATATCGTTTGTTTTTGTAGCTGTACCCCAATTTAAGTTGTTATGCTTACAAATAGACGAACTATGATGTGACTTTCGTCATACAGACTACCTTATAGCTCAGTTGGTTGTAGCTCTGCCTTCTGCGCCATAGGTCGTGAGTTAGATTCCCACTTCGCTCTCGAGCTCGTTCAAGATAAGATCAATCTGTGATAAACATTGATGTTTGTTCTATGTCTGGGTATTTATATGTATTATATTATACTAGTTGCGCCCCGCGGTGTTACTTGCGGACTCCGGGAATTTTCAGCGCAATTTTCTTATTTTTTTCTTTCATAAGAACCTAATTGTATCTAATTTCCATATTACAGGTTATGCTTAGTTTGCAACCACATGGCGCTATGTATATTATCCGTGAATATTTATTATTATTGTTGGATTTGAGCAGTAAGACACAGAACAAACATTTATGTTCGTCACAGGAATGCTTTTCCTGAATGGGAATCGAAGCTGCGACCCACAACGAAGGAACGACCCAAAACTGAACGAACGACCCAAAACTGCAACCAATTGAGCTGTGAGGTTAGTCAACAAAATACAATTCAAAATACAGTATCGATGCAGTCTAATATTAATCTCATATAAAGAATAGGGCCTTAGATCTAGTACGAGTTTTAACCAAATAAAGTCTGTAATTTAGCTTGACAGGCAAGCGCGTATCTCCAATCTGAATATAATTGGTGCAAATCCGCCCACCTCCGAGCAAAATATAATCCTGGGGCGCCCTCTATCACACAATTACGAGACAAAACATCGTTCAAGCACAAGAACAACAACTGTCCACATGTTGGACTATTCATTAACTCTCCGCTCCCGTATCGCACATCTAAATACAACGGCTAGCCAATTAAAGTTGACCCCACCGTTCCGCTACTGCACTCTTAATCAGTGAGCAGATACACGGTTAATTAATGTGATCCGCTTTTATTATTCAGTAAAATGGGATATTCCGTAGGGTTGGTGCCTTTTTTCCAAATCACAAACAAAAGCCTCAGAAGCTTTGTCTTTTGTTTTGTATAGGTATTTTTACTGCCGGCAGTTTCAGGAAAGAAAAACAATAGGTTCCTGGTAGCGTCATCAATTTTGTTCGGATATTTTCTAAAGTTTGAAAGTGTAATGTGTTTTGGCAGTGAATATATGGTCTGCCAAACCGCTTACAAAGCTCATCACTTCAAACCCTGCGCGTTCCGATGCTGACTGCCCGCCTCATAGCTCAGTTGATAGTAAATCTGCCCTCTGCGCTGAGGGACGAACATACATTTTTGTTCTGTTTAGGGTGTTAATATACACTATATTTATGTGTTTACAAATAGCGTGCTTTATAAGTATTTTTAATATTGTATCAGTTACCTAGTTCCCATAATACAAGCTATGCTTGGGTTATTAAGCGCTGTGTGAAATTTCCTTCAATATTTCTTTATTGCTCCATAGCGTAGTAGCCCCGCCTTCGAAGCGAGGAGTCGCTGGTTTGATTCCCGACCGTAGCGTAAAGTTTATTCCCGGGTTTTACGTATTCTTGTATTTATGTAATTGCCCATGCCACCTGCAACACAGGGAATCCTAGCGCAGGCAAGTGAGTATGATAATGTTACGCCCATTATCAAATCAAAAACCACTCTGACATACTTGAACTATTTATTGATTATTTTAACTATGTCGATCGATAAGAACATACTGCCTGCTCACAAGAATCTATTCCAGACAGTTCTATAATTACTATAATGAAAGCTAATATATACAACAATGTTTAGAGTGTGCATGCATTATTTGGAGGGAGCTTGTCACGCTGTCACTCAAGCGCGGGTTGCGTGATCGCCATTGCAATATTGCTACCGCGGGGGAAGGTATGTGATTGAGTGTATCCGTGTGGGTTAGTGTTTGTTTAACGCATGGCGTTACCCTTCATGCAAACATAAGCCCTTTATGAAAATCAAGGTAATTTAAGTAGGTACTGTTTTTGAACTGAAAATGTGGTCCCATCTGGCCCATCGGCATAAGTTGGATGCCTTCGACAGCGTAAAAACTCCGACACAAGAGTTGGTCAGTTACTCACATGGAAGAATAACCAGACAGAATGCTTGAAACTAGGCATTCAAATGTACCAATATATTGAAATTTATAATTCGTATCAACATATAAAACAAATACTTATTTAAAGACATATTTTTTGCCATTGAAGTTTTATTGTAGCGTTATTCCTATATTACATTAGCAACGGCTCCCATAGTACACGCTTTGTTAAATTGGGGCTAGATGACGCTGTGTTCATTGTCCATCATTTTTTATTAATTCACTAAAATTTGCTTTTCTCTCGCTTTAATGTTGATTTTGTTTCGGTTAGGTGACCATAAGTGCAGGATTTTAATCGCTTCCGTGCTTAGGAAAAATATTAAGTTGTCGTTCTAGGCTTGAACAGTTGATAAGCCATGTCGGAGGCTTTCCGACAGCTTAAAAACTGACACTAACTCAACGAAAGAAAAGTGTAGATACCTAACGAATATAACTCATTAGTTGGAATATTTGCAAGTTATACATTAACGTTAGAGATTGAGAGCTAATTAATTTTACAAACAACTAAACTATGCATATTGCATGCGTTAAAGCCCAGCTTCCAACTGCAAGTAGCATAGTTAATAGGAATTCCTGCTGTACCACAGAATACATTAGCAGTCCAATGAAATTCTCACTTTAGATACTATACTATAATAATTATATAATAATTAATAAAAAGAGGAGTGTTATAGGAGTTGTATTTGTTTGTCTATCTATGGATTTCTGATCAAGATAGTCCGATTTAAAAGCATTTTTTGCTTAATAAATATTATATTAGCTGGTATATGAATGACAGCTGTTTCCCAATGCAGTTTTATCTGCTTGGTGTTTATTTTATCTGATGCATGAGTCTGAATTTCAAGTACAAGTAACTTTATAAGTAAGTTTTCATTGTATTCAGTTGACTGATGTTAGGAATAAATATTGTATAATTGGAAACTAAAGACACGTTTCAACTTTTTCTTTCAATAAATCTTTGATTTGAATGTTTTTGAGTTTTACTTTGACTACAAATGTACTATAATACTATTATTAAACGTGTATTACGAAATGGGCTACTTATTGGGCTGAGTTATTTAATTCATTAATTAGGGGTAACTGCGTTTTTTCCCATAGAGGGTTGAAAAAGATTTGAAAAAGCGCCAAACACTAAAATAAAAAGGAATAATTTTTGGGAACATAATTATAAAAAAAGAAAAACATTGATAACCTGTTCCTTTTTTAAAGTCATTTCAAAATTAGCTTCGACTGACCTTGAATTCGCAAGCAACAATTGCAAGAAACTCATTTGGTTTCACATGTATAGTAAAATATTTTTATCTAATACGGCACACTCTAGTAGGCAATGCCCGAAGGCATCTCATTAAATTATTCTCATAAATATCTCTATCATCAAAAAGGTCTTCCCCTCTACAAATAATTACATCTAATCTCATGAACGCACGTTTCGGTACGGGAACGTTCTTTTGATTCATATTTTATAACATTTCTCAATTAACCATGATCCTGTGTATGAATAAATGATCAGATAGAACTAAGACCGGTTACACACGATGCGCAGTGTAAATTGTAATTGTAATCCAACATTATGGGTAAGTGAATAACATACATGTGTATTACATACCTACCTATTATGTGTCTCTAACCTTGCATCTCTATCTCGATACTATAGACATGTAGGACATGAATCTGTCTAATCTAATTAATAAAAAATAATTCATGTACGAATAAGTTAATAAATAAAATAAATATTCCTAAACTTTTCACACAGCATGTGTAAGGAAATTTATAACTGATACAATACATACACAATCTTTTTTTTAAATATCTATGATTGGGAATTGAATCCATAACAAAAGGCAAAGCTATTATCAACTGAGCTGTGAGGGTAGTCAATAAAAGCGTCTTTGTTGCTTGCATCTTTAGGTAACTAACACGAATCTAGCTGGCGCGAAATGAACAATCTGAAGTCAAAAGAAATAGATCTTTGCTGGTAATCCACTGATAAGCAGTGATGCACTCACATTGCTGTGTTTCAGTAGAGTGAATGCGGAAAGCTCGTGCACAAAGGCGTGCTATTGAAGACTTGACTTGTGTAACAATGAACCAATACAGGCTAATGACGCAGTGATGACGAATATAAAACACATTTACATAGTTAGGGTATATATGTGCTCAGAAAACCACAATTCTTGCATCAGACCACATCGTGAAGCCCCCTTTATCCATCAGAAATTCAGAAAGTGAATAACAAAAAGACAGTAATTTGCCGGCCAAAATTAAATTTTAACTGAAAACACTCGAAACGAGAAAGTGCGCGTTTCGGGTTGTGTATTTAACGCGGATGCGGAATCCTCCACATCCGCCCAAAAATAAATGAGCTTTCTTCCGCTTACTTAATTTACTGCTACGGCCGGTGCACAGATTTTGTATTTTATAAGCAGTAGTGATGCTAAAACAGTGAGACTGAAGTTGAAGAATGATAAAAGCCATGGCGTGTTGTCGCTCTGCTCCACGACACGCAAAATAACTATAATATATTTACATTTCAATATTGACAAACAAAAGACAAAAGGAAAATTATTATTATTTAAATGTTTTGTTTTTTATTACGCGTTTTATCGCTTGAGGCATTATATAAATTTATGTTTTATGAGTTTAATGATTATCCTCAACAGTTAGCGGCAAGTGTTAAGGATAGTGTTAAGCTTTCTGAAGTTGAATGAATATTAGTTTGTGAATGTCTAGAATACTGAGACTGGTATGTAACAACTACTCCTGTGGATGAAATTGTGACGGTTTTTTATTGTATCTACTCGCCATTGTATTTTGAGTTCTATTGCCAAATCAGTATGTTTTGGTAGTTTTTCAGGTTTTTGCAAGATAGTGAGTTGTCGTGTCGTGGAGATTAATGTCAGAATCTCCAACACACTATTGTCTATAAAACAGAAACTTCGACTTCTACAAAAAAATCTACGACACTTTATAATATAACATATATTAATATTTACTTAAGCGTTATAATATAACGCTTAAGTAAATTATTGGATACATATCTTTTATAAATTTACTATATAGTTCTCGAGTTGTGACTATATCTTTTGCACTTTTGATCTACTACACACTCGTGCACTCCATTATGCTTATAAAACTAGTTCTAATTTTTATTTTCAGTGGCATACAGTCAATTTGAAACAAAGGGTAAACCTTGTTAAATATAGATTAAGATGGTGGGGTAAATTTCGTCATGTTATTACTGCTTAGTAATCTATATCTAAACCTTCTTACTGAAAGTTTACAGTCTGAATAAATTAAAATTAATATTTCGCGCTCGCTTTATGTCGCCCTTACCTTGGCGTGATTTGTTAACACCAAGCTGTTTGTAATAGGATTTGCCATGGTTAAATGGCATTCCAATTTTGATGCATCATAAGGTCTAAACCTTATCGTAAGAAATGGTGAAGAAACACCTGAATCAAAAATTGCTAGTTCAGGTGTTTGGCAATGTTTATCAGTATGTCACTGAACAAAATAATAAATCTTGGTTTCTTGCACTGAAGTTATTTTACCTAACATGCCAAACAACGTAAACAAAATTACGGAGATCATTACCATTCTAATATACAATTCGTGTCATAGAATTCCTAATCTATCTGTAAACGTACAAAGGCAGTCACTAGCTGCAAGCCCCCATTTGAATCACAAATAAACACACTTCACAAATTCAATGGCTGAAAATCTACGATGGCACATTTCGACTGCCTCACAGTTCTAAATCCTCGATGCTTTCAAAGAGAATAACCCCGAACTATTTTGGTCGCTGTCACAATCATGATTAGCTTGCTGTATACCAACTTTTTGACCCGCTGGATTTGTAAATTTTCGGGAAGTGAAACAGGGAATATGGTGACTTAGTGAAACACTCCATATACTCAAAATACGTATATAGCAATTTTTCGTGACTATGGGCATGGGTAGACTGGCGTCGCATAATAACGCTACCACAAAAGATAAATTATCTGCATAGATGCAAATAAAGCTGCCTTTCCTCTACTGCAACTGGCGTGCCGTGTTTGTATGCTGGATTTGGTTGAAGATTGTACTGTCATTCGTATAATATCGACTCCAAGCTGAATCGATGCTAAATCGCCCGTGTAGCAATTAGACGCCATCTTGTCAAAAAGAGGAATTGATTATCAAGTAAAACCCATCCCATCTCCTAACATTCTTACGTTCCGACATAAACTGACACTTTGACAGCTCACAAACCAAGAAGATGGACGTCAGTAATTTTCAAATTCAGTTCCTCGTTGAAAGAAGAGGTAACGATACCCACTCATACCCCTGCAATTCTCTGAGTCTCAGGTGGCATGAACAAACACAGAGACATAAGACTAACACCCAAGACCCGAGAACAAATTTTACGCTCATCACACAAAGTCAGCCCCGGCCAGGAATCGAACCCAGAACCCTTCGTATGACCTGCTTAACTACGGAACTGCCTAAACCTTAGTATGTATTCAGACAAAGACATTCAAAAACTCTTTCAACAAAAACCATTTAGCACCAACATAGCTTTTAAAAGAGTCATTTTGACGCCATGTCATCCACTTAACCTTAGCATGGCAGCCTAGCAACATCATTATGAAATTCTTTGAACATGTTGAACGAGAAGAAATTACCGTAATGCTATACAAACCTTTTTTGGCGCCAAAATTCAGTAGGGAACACTTTTACATTCAAAGAGAATTTCAACAGTCATAATCAGCATTAGCTTGCAGGTCGAAAGAGCAACATTTTGACGCCAGCACCGTATTATACAGGAGCCATTAATCCTACGGATGGCCACGTAGCGTCACGAATGCTTACACACCCGTCGAACGAGTGAAATATGGGATGGAGCTTTCGTATCGCGTATTGGAAACCGTAAAATTAAACACATTAGGTAGAAAACTGTAACTAAAAGTGTTTTGACCTATATATTGCGCGAATAAATTGTGTTCCCGTTGCTGAAGCAAAAAGTGTTTCAGAACATGCTGTGTGCAATTCTAAATTACATTTCAGACGCTTTGTAGGAACAGCTTTGAAATAAATTACGCAGAACCGTAACGAGCTGTCTCAAGTTATACTCATTTTAGTAGAACTTTAGTTTTAATTAATTAAATGAAATTGTTTTGTAAGGCCAACCTAAAGTTACCCAAAACATTTTTAAAGCAGCGTTAACAACTCATATTGCACGGCTGTAGGTAATGGTAGCGCTACGATATTACTGAATTGGAAACTGGATCGCAAGGCAATCCTATCCCACCTTAATATAAAATATTGTAAAAGAATACAATGCGGAACCCTGAATTTAGTTACATAATATAGAGTATCGATCAGCTGATTGCATGATCATGATGTTAATAAGTGGCCAACTCTGGTGTCGACGTTTTAAAGCCCGCTGGAGCCAGGACCGACCTCTTAACGTTCCCATCAAAGCACGGAAGCGGTCAGTTCAAATGCCACTAAACGATCACCCATCCATCTACTGATCGGGCGGAGAGTTGCTTATCTCAAATGATCTGTAACGATCACCCAGGCAATCACGAGCGCTTCATGTATACATAATAATGTATGACTTTTTCTCATCTCTCTCATGTTTATTTTAGTAATAAGCCTAAGTACATAGATTTCTCCCAGTAAGCGCCACTGAGCCTGATCTTATGTCGATTAACGAACGGTTATATCTTAGGCATATGAGGCCTGCCTACTGTCATTTTAGCTAGCAAACATGACTATGTCAATAACATTGGTACTCAATTACCGCATTTTATGTGTAACTCGTGTTTGGAGTTACACATAAAATATGTTGACTAACAGAACCGTGTGTGTACCTTTCAGTGCCGTAGGTCATGACAGGTTGGTAACTTATTTCAGGCTCTGTGGCGACAAAAGGCGTTAAAAAGGCTGAAAGCAGTTTCCCGAACGCAGTTCTACCTAACAGAATGCTTTCTTTTCGAAATCCTTTCTATATATAAATCCAATATCTATAGGGTTTTATGCATCCGCGTTGTGTTCCGGTGGAAGAGTGTGGCCGCTAGTGAAATCACTCTATTCAGTGATTCCATTCACTGGAGAAGTATTAAAAGAAATATGTAGTACTTCTTGCATTTATTACGGGCAATACCGTACCAGCCTCTAATGTTCCCACTGCAGGGACACCGGCCTACTCTCGATAATTGAGAGTGAATGGGCTCTAATCTACCACGGGAGCCCAATCCGGATTGGTAGATGTCACATATCATCGAATTTTTGGTTCTAAGACATGCCGGTTTCCTCACGATGTTTTCCGTCACCGTTTCGAGTACGTGGTATTGCGCACATAAATTTTTCAAGTGAAAAAACCCATTGGTGCACGTGTGGATTTGAACCAGCGACCTTCAGATTGAAAGTCGGCGTCTGTGTCCCTGGACCACCACGCTCTCTTACGGGCAATGACATGATATAATGAAAATGATATTTTCACCATATTGTTTAGCAGTTATATATACTCCTTTCATCATACCGACGCCGTTGGTATTAACATGCGATTTCCTAGTTACGTAGCGACTTGCATACGCACCCTGCATGCAATAAATCATAGCATTCATTACTGCGAAGGTACCAACTAGAAATTCACCGTGTCGCCGTAACAAGGGAAAGTAATTTATTATTCTACTTGGCATGATAAACTTTAAAACCTGTTTTGTATTAAGGCTGTATGCAAAGATACCTGTATAAATTATAACAACATAAAATATAGAACCAAGGCAGAAAAAAACACTTAAATAACAGTAGATGACTCCGAAGCTTAACTGATTATTATTAAGCAAGATCCCATTTTCGATGCCCGGCCGGGGCTTACTTTGTGCGGTGAGTGTGAAGTTTGATTTCGGATCTTGGGTGTTTGTAGTGTTTGATTCTCTGTGTGTCTATGCTACCTGTGACACTGGGAATCCTATTCCAGACGTATGAGTGAGTATGATTTTTTTTTCATAATATTAAATTTAGTATGTTTGTCAGTGGCATAAGTGTATACTTGCCATTTTGTCTGTCACTTATAAGTGTATAAAATAATCTACGCCAAGGCTAACGTTAAATTATTATAATGACTATTAACCTATTATTTAGGTGGGCCTTCTTGTCTCTACCGTTATAATAGCAAAATTTAAATGAATACCTTTAATTATCCCCTAAAGGATATCTAAATAAAACTACACCCGCTTTGAATCAATGGTGCGCTATTACCCGATCTACATTGCACCAATTAACGAGCCACTGCACCGATTCGATATTGCTCTCGTTACTTAATGAGTTCCGATGTAAGACAAACTGTTCGGCTACTGGGCAACTGGGCAGAGCATAGGTAGATATAGGTACACATTCGGCCCATAGGGAACGAAGATATAAAATAATCCTAGAAGGACGCTTTGCCTTTAATCAATTGGCGATATTATTAATTTTTGACGCTTTTATTATTTAACTAGCTGGAAAACTGCGTGTTTATTAAAAAAAACAAGTTTGGAAATGTATATTTATTTACCTACAGCCTTCGCGCAAGTACAATCCATAAGTTGATCAAGTTTTATCACAATCGGATGAAGTATAGGCAGTGCATAAAATACGAACAAACAAACACTATCTTTATATATAAGATTTTAATCATTTATTTCGTCAACCTGGTACACTATGGAACATTATTTTACGTCCGAAAATTTGGCTTTTTTAGTCAAGTATAGAAATCATATTATGTTAGATATGGAAATAAAAAACATATCATATTTAAGGTTATAAATACTTATTAGAAAGAATAAACATTTCAGCTGTAGCTGTCAGCAAAGGTACGGCCACGTCAGTAATTTATTAAAGTAAAATGAATATAAATAACTTACAATGTCTACTATTGAGATAAATAATAATTTATACATCACATACATACGTCACACCTTTATCTCTAAAAGAGTAGCCTATCCCCACAGGTTAGTTGGTAGTAGCTTGGCCTTCTGCGCTGTGGGTCGAGTATTCGATTCCCACCCAGGACAAGCATTTGCGGACCAACATAGACGTTGGTTTTAATAATGGGAATATTTACATAAAAGCCTTATATAGGAAATGCATCAGTTATCTAGTTCCCAAGCTATATAATGCTTAGTTTAGGGCTAGATGGCGCTGTGGAAATGTCCATAAATATATTCCTGATATCGTAATTCAATAACACAATGCAAGACCTATAATGCCGCACTTTAGTTAAAAGCATAAATAGCATATGTTACGTCTCACTCATTCATGCAGCATAAAAATAAATTGTATACATTATTTATACTAAATTGTATAATTCACCTTGGGTCAGTACTATGAAACAGTTACACAAACCCGTTCCAGTCAGTTTTAATCAACGTTTACAGAAGAGGACAAGTTTTAATTAAGGCAAATATCTCTCACGGGGCTTGTGGACATTCCATTTAGTATATAATTGTTGATAATGGAATTCACGTGGACACAGTCCACGTGCAAAGTTTACTCGAAAATGTCTCCTTGTTATCATCATAGGTACTAATCTTAATACTGTTATAAAGGCGAAAGTTTGCGATGGACGGATGTTTCTTATGAATGACTTTGGTAATTTTTTTTATAAAGGTAGATCATATCCTAGATAAACACTTTTGAAAGTGAAATATTCGCCAACCGCGGGTAATACCACAGGGCGCAGTTAGTCTTTAATTAGTAATATTAAAATCATCATTGTCATAAATGTCAAATAATGTAAATTTTGTATCTTTAAATTCTTTTTTAAACGTTTACACACTCATACCTCTGCATTAGGATTCCCTGTGTACCAGATGGCATGGACAAACACAGAAACACAAGACAAACACCCAAGACCCGAGAACGAACTTTATGCTCACCACACAAAGTGTGCCCCGGCCGGGAATCGAACCCGGGACCCCTCGCTTCGAAGGCAAGGACCACCAACGGAGCCGTCGTTTTTCTGAGTTTATAATAAGTATGCACGATGTAATAATTATTTTATATATCTTATTATGCTCACTTAATATACTAAAACACTTCACTCTAGCCTGTATATGCCTTTTTTCACATTAAATATTATGTGAAAAAATTCTGTAATAGTAACACGTATTCTGTGAAAATTTCAGCCTGCTTCGGCCTATAGTTTAAAAATACAGCAGAAGGACAAATAGACAAGTATAGGGTTCCCCAATAGTCGAAGCCAGTAAGGTTTCTGGTGGGTTTCCGTTTTGGTTTGCTCATGTGGTTTATTCAAAAAGTCAAAGCGTCTAATGTTCCTACTGGAGACAGAATCTCGACAAGTCAGAGTTTTCTCGTCTGATTTTATTCGCCGATTCGGGAGCGCGATAATGCCCCAATAAAATTTACAATCGAAAAACTCAATAGTATCAAATACAGTTTTAAATTTTAATCATCGACCTTTCCATTTGAATTTGGAGTTTGTACCAGTGAGTCACCAAACTTTGTACACGCTTACATTTTTAAAATAAAGGATACAATAGTATAATAACATATCACTATACGTTTTCTCACTCATTCGTGATCATATTGCCATGGATCTGTTGGTAGTGGCTCTGTCTTCTACGCAGTTGGTCGTAGGTTCTATTCACACCCAAAACAAACATTTGTGTAATGAACATAGATGATGGATGGTTGGTATTAATATGTAGACATATTATACTATAAGCGTAGGGTTAATATTATATATTATATTATAGAGACCCTACGCTTTGAAGGCAGAATTACTCCCTACTAGACTACAGAGTCATCAAATAAAAGCTCGTAGGTACAAATAAAAAACTGCTTTAAATATTTCACCTAATGAATTGAATTGAAACGGTCTCTTTAGTATTTCTGTTTCGTTCAGATAAGCGAAAGTAAATTAGACAAAATTAATAATTTCCCCCAAATCGAAACCGGGAAATTGCCGGTTCAAAGCCCCTTCTCCCCGCGCATCCCCTTGAAGATAGCAAGCGCACAATATCCTATCTCAAGATATTACAAAATACAGTCCATAATATTAGTTTACTATTTTCATTCTTTTGTCTTGTGTTTTAATTCACACTTTGACGATCAGCTGTAGCAGTGAAAACCTTCACCCTAATTTCTGATCTTTCCCGTGTATTTTCCATAATTTTTCTTCATACAAACTCGTCTTGACACCTATGAATACAAAAATAAAACAACCAAATCGGTTGAGCTGTTTTCAAGCGATGATCTGTCATACATGTAGCCATAATTGATTCTTATTTATATAACTAATATTTACAGATAAAGGAGATCGTTAGAAAACCGGCGCTCGCAACAAGAAATGCACTACTGCGGGGACCATCAGTAGTTTGGTCCTACAGTGTATATAGTAAATGAAAAGGGAATTTCAGTGTCGCTCCCATACTCTTACAACAATATAGCATGATTATATAGTATAATAAGCAATATTAATCTATACAGCTAACAAATAGCTTTCAGTATTAGATTGTACATAGACTGGAGGTCCTTGTACATAGACAGCTGACCCGCTTCAGATATACGTTGAGGCTGACTGAAATTTTGTATCGCTTCAAGCTAATTATAACAGAGCGATCACATTTAACATAAAATGTCTTCATTCCATTCCAAAATTTACAAAATCTGAGTTATAGCGGTTTAGCTACAGACGGTACAATCGTACCCTACGCAGTCGTCATTAGAGCGGGCACGCAAAAGGAAATTATCCGCACTTAACCCGCTGAAGGCGTTAACTGGCACCTCAGGAGAGAGCTCTTGACGATCATTTTATTACGACACGGAAATATTTTTCTTTGATCTAAAAACAGGACAAATTATTAAGGTAACTCAGTTTATATCGCATTGTAGTCATGTCGAAAAAACATCTTTATTTGCGTAATAGTTTTCGGTTATTTCCTTACTCGATTATCGTTTTATAGTTAATACCAAAGTGGATACAAGCAATAAAAATAGTAAGCTTAATGGTTGTGCAGCTTAGTTAGTAGTACCCTCCCTTCGCCGTGAAGAGTCCCAGGTTTGATTACCATTAGATTTGTTCTTGAGTCACGGGTGTTTGTGTTGTGTGATTGAGTATGTATGAACTAAGGTGTCGTTTTTAACCGTTACCGGCTAAAACCGTTGCCGTTCCAGTAACCAAGAGGATTTACCAACAAAAATATTTTTTTTATTAGCAATATTTATCTATAACTTCAGCAAGCAACAACGATACTATTAGTATGATCGCTCATCCAAAAAAATAATCATCAAGACCAGCCATTTCTAACTAGAATCTAAAATAGCGTGAACCTTAGCAAATCTTTAATCTCGCCCCTCAATTCACGAGGATTGTTTTTCCGAGTGAGTGCATCAAAATAACAATTCGTTAAGGCTTTGGTCGCCAACCCTCCACCCTTGTCCAACATTAGATACGGAGTCACCAGCCGTAACAATCAGGGTACTCATTGTTGTTACTCTTCACAATGCTAATGAAAAGGTGTTCCTACAATATTTTCTGTATATTCTGTTTTTTTTTAATAAGGATGAAAATATACTATTGAAACGCAACGACACGTCTAAACACATTTGACAGCCAAAAAACTCTCGGATATTGAATCGGGCGAATATTATGAATGGTCATAGAAAATTGCAGAATATGATTTAACGCCACCCAATTAAATGTTGAGCGTGTTAAAACCGCTTTTCATCGGGTTGGCAGTTTGATGTCACTATGTGTTCTGTACATGACGGGACGAGCAGGTATACAATAGTAATAATAATTACGACTACAATAGTAATAATAATACGAATAATTACGAATAATAATTACTACTTTGACTGGCCTCATAGCTATGTCGTGGGTTCGATTACCACTCAAGACAAGCCTTTGTGTGACAAACATAAATGTTTGTTATATATCTGAGTGTCTTTATGTATTAAATGTATGTATTTAGAGAAAAAAACAGCACTGTATAAGTAGTAATAACTGATATGATACTTATATAGTGCTATGGGAACTGTTCCATAGTATAATTGGGGTTAGATCGCGCTGTTTGAAATGTCCATGAATATTTACTACTTGCAAGTTACCATACTTATTTTTATGTATTTATATTTTATTTATTATTATTTAAAGCAACTGTTAGACCCAAGGCGCATAGCATTAGACCCAGAGTGTAGGGTCTAATGAGATGCGACTTGAAGATGGAACCCTTATGTGCCTGTAATTTCGTTTAAAACTGAAACACAGAAATACTGATGTCATTTTGAGTATGATATGGCGGCAGTACTCCACCGTACAATCTCTAAGTATGGTTCGAGTTGAGATGAAGCTACAAATAAACGGACATTTGTAATATTTGCGTCTAAACTAGACATTATTGTATTCGTTTTAAAAGATGTTCCATGGATTTTAGCGAGTATCATTTTGGTTATTAGTTTAAGATATGGTTAATTTGACCATAAAAACAGGAAGATATAAATAATTATAATATATCTATATTGTCTTGATCATCTGAGTGACCCAAAGAAAATTGCAAAAAATTTACAGTGAACGTCAGCCCAGACTAGCTTGCGTTTTATTTAATTAAGATTTTTTCTAGCCGCTAACCCAAGGTATTGATAATATTGTCGAGCATAAAGCTCGATTCCAAATCGTTTGGTAAGACCCATATTAATTAAAAATGCCAAGGCACAAAAGGCCAGGCATTACGTGGTAAAATCACAAAATGTTCAAAAACCTCCAGTCTTTTTCAACCAGAGTATGAAAGACACAAGTTGAATCACGTTGCACCGTCACTACGCATAATAATAACGCAAGGCGAGAGCATCCCTGCTTAGCGGCGGATTACCAGGTTTCCAGACAAACTTGGCACAAATTCTACAGTTACTTTGGGTTGCTCCTTTCGCACTACCAACGTGGATACGTGCAGGGGCTCTGAGATTATTTCACCTACGGACGTGAGAAACATGATCACATATTGGTGGAATTTAGGCGAATCATGGTCTTGCACTTCTGCAACAAATAAGCAGGAGTCTGTAGGCGAGAGGAAATAAATTACTTAGCAACATCTATAATTGTTATACAGGCGATATGTATGCAACAACTAAAAAAATAATGAAAATAAAAATCTATAAAATTACGACTTTACATACTCGTAAAGAGAAAAACAACCTGCCCTGTAACATAAAATACAAAATCGTTTACACGTTGAATATGTATGTGCACGAAAGCAAAGTATTGACAAAACATTACCGATCAAGCACGCAATAGACTGGAATCGGCAGACCGCATAGCCGACAATCCCATTGACTCTGCGGCTTTGTCATTATGTCAATGCTAATATTTACCCGACGAGGCTCAATCGATTGTTACCAAATCGGTGACTCACGCTATACTTTCATGATATTGTAAAAGCTGCACTGAATGATGCTTTCGACGGCTTGCAGGGGCTTGCAGGCTTAACATAAAAATTTTAAGAATAATCCAAGACCAGTTGGAAATCGTTTACCCGATTTCAAGTATTTCAATTATCAGCTACTAGCTGTGCCCCGCGGTGTTACTTGCGGTTGGACTTCCTACGGGAACCGAACATTTTTCCGGGATAAAAAGTATAATCTATCTCTGTGCCAAATTTCATTCAGGTGGATTGAGGTGATTGAGTAACAAAAGTTGCTTTTTCGTTTTGGATACGGAAATGTAAATCCAGTTACATGTATTTTGGACTTGCAGACTGAGGGTTCTATAGAGAGAATTTATTTTTTATTATTTGTTAGGTTATCCACCATATCATTACAATATTAAATCTTACAATATATTAATATTATTTGAGATTTTCAGCCCGCTACGACTAATTGTCATTCCCAGCTCTTAAAAGACAGGAAAGACCGACATATAGCGACTTAGTTATAGCTGCGGTAATAGGGTATGAAAATTTTGAGTCAGATGATTCAAACCCTGTTATTTACTGCTGAACAAAAAACTTAATAGAGACAGCTGTAATAAAAAGTAATTAATAAATAAATATTTATCAGTATTTTCTATGTTATCTTGTTGCAGATGAACTGCAAGTCTTACACTTCCTATAAAAGTCCGCATGGAACCAGTATTTAATAAACCTAGTCTAACAGACTTGCGGCCTTTTCAAAAAGCCTTCAGTTTATGAGGTCTTTGTCAGTCATACTCAGATTGACGCGAAGAGTTAAAACTTTTCCATCGCAAGAATTACAGCTGAAGTTTCCCTCTTTCATCCATATGCTTTTCTGTATAAATAAAAAAGTTTTACATCTCGCTTCATATCACGTTCCATCGAGCATCGGAGGTGTATCAGAGAGACTACAATAGATGCTCAAGTGACTTTATTTCCCAAAGTGATACAACATTTTGTCCCCAATCCACTTTCGCCTAAGGACCGTACCTTAGAATTCGTATTTTTGTCCATTCGTCACACGTAACGTCTCAGTATCGCCGTCACGTACAGTCTCGAAGAAAAGTTTTATTACTTGCCCGTAATTGTTACATAGAAATACAAACTACTTTTATTAAGACGGCAACTTTCAGCCAACAACTCGAAGAAAATGTCATAACTCTAACATATCGCTTAGTACGCTTATTCACTCATACCTCCTCAATAACATTCCCATCGTAAATCGCAGCAACAAACATAGATTGATATCACAAACATCCCATAGCCCAAGGACAAAATTTGCAACCGCCGGGATTTATGCACGACACCTCCTTATGAAGAACCGAGCAGATTGACTAGGCTAAGGTATCGACAGATATCGGGAAATTTCACCTAATATTTTCAATATATTTTCTCAAGCGTTTCAACGTAAAATTTGTACAAGCTGTCATTTTGGGATGTCCACATAGCCGCGTTCTGTTGGTTAGCTCGATAATCGCTTCGTACACAAAGTAATTGTGTGTTTTTCGGTTGATTTTCACCAGCAACACACAACAGTCATACTGTGACCATCTTTAGTTGGAATATCTCACCGCTATCAGTAAGAGAATTTCAATCTGTTTGAGTTTAAATTATTGCAATAAACTCATTTAAAATGTATCATGATTCTTTTATTGTAGAAATAATGAAAGATAAGTTACATATGCGCATTTTAGATCATTTATAAGTTTCGTAATTTTCCAACAAGTTGTTATTTGTAAGTATAATAATATTAAAATTAACAAAATCTATTATTTATTTTTTGTAGTAACAATATTTATTTACACATGAAAATTAAAAAATAAAAACATCATAAACTTAGAGCCTACTTATATAAAACAAAAATGTAAAAATTAAAACAGAAAATTTTGATCGTGTGGTAGGGTGCCAAGAACACTGGCTGCATTCCCGCGTTGAACAGCCAAAGATAATCTTTGGGCGAGGAACGAGCCAGCCTTCTTGTCCCCAGTGGCCTCACATTATTTATTTATTAATACTGAATTACTATCATCTATAGAGCTCTTGTAAAAACTGATAAAAGTATGAACGCGTAACTTTACAACTGACAATCAACGTTCAGTGCATTCAAAAGTCGGTCAGTAACGTAATTTTCACCTCGGTGTGAAACAACTGAACGCAACCCCAAATTGAAGATTCATTTTGCAAAAATAAAATAAAATAAATGAAATTTGCCAACTATAACCATCAACAACCTTTTGTTATTTTTTTATTTTTTCTTTCATCTAATAATATATTATATATTCAGTTTAGCTAAGTTTTTATCTGAGACCTGTTATTTTTGAGACATTATAAAAAAAAATGGCAATAGTTTTCAATGTTATCATGAAAGAAGAAAATTTATTGGCTCTAAGTTGAAGTCCTTGAGAGAAGTTACAGTATTATTTTATATAAAAAATAGCCTGATTCACCAAACAAGGCAAACTGCCAGGAACTCTTAAATTAACATAATATATCTTCAGCTAATTAACTTCAGTAATAATGGATGTTTATCATAAATAGAGCTTACACGAGTGAGTTTATTTAGGTATCATGGTTAATTTGGTACCTTTTGTGCGAGATATGATAGGTATTTACCTCAAATTAATTGAAATTTCAGGACCTTCACAGAAAAGGGGATCAAACAAGATATTGACACATAAGCAAGTTAAAAAATAAACAATTAAGCTAAGCCAGTGTGAGAGAAATTCACAAAAAAAAATTGCCGCAAAAACCCGTGCCTATGAAAATTTAATGTCAGGATTTTTGTTAGTAAACTTCAAGTTTTTCATGTAGCATTTGGGAAAGTACTGATATATTCGAATCTCACTTTCTCCGAGCCCCCACCTCTTTCCGTCACCAAGCAGTAATCATATCGAGCATTACCTTGCCAGCAAAATGACAGGTTAGTATATTTTTGTTTGGTAAGGCTACTGTTTAACATCAGTTAATCCATCAACTTTCGTCACATGAAAAACGTAATTGAGACTAATATTGAAGGTTCCATACTAATGAGATAGCTCCGTAGCTTAGTTGATAACATTCCTACCTTCGAAACGTGGGTTCAATTCTCAGCCCGGACACAGTTTGTGTGTTGACCATGAGTTTAAGAGTGTTTTCTTGAGTTTCTGTTTTGTCTATGCCATCTACGACACAGTTAATCCTAATGCAAGGCTATTAGAGAATGTAATCGTTTAAAAAAATGGTACCTTTATTGTGTGAAAATTTTAACTTCATGCCTATTACGGTTCAAAAGACCCTTGAAAGTTAGGACAAAGACTGATGTTGTAGGCTTATTATGGTTCCGTATTCATAGGAAACCTTAAAAAGGTTAAGTTATACGGAACCATTTAAAGCGTATTTTACGGTATAGGGTATTCAAACTTCTCAATCAATGAATTTAATTTAATCTTCTCTGTAATATTAGGAGCCATCGAATGTTGGCACACTCTTTCAAACGAGATGGCGAGTAATTTCGCGAAAACCCAGTTCTAAAATAAATTATTCATTGGCGACGAAACGCCTCAAGCCCCGTATTCATTTCATTTCTGAATCTGAATTTTACTTTTCTTTCGCTTTTTTCTTCACAAAATCTTACCTTTAATAAATTTTAAATAAGCTCTCAGATTAAACAAAGTACTTTTCCTTCGGACGGTAATGAATCTCACCTAATTGTTACAAAAGTAATTGCACTGCTATCAATAGGGGTTAAATCATCTTTATATTAGGGTCTTAAATAATAATAATTACAATATAATGAAAAAACCGATTTGGACTCGCATATTGAAGGTTTAATATAAAATACATTTTTTTTTTTTTTATTTCTTGGTGCACTATACCAACACATACTCTGTGAACATTTCAGCCAACCACGGTTTTATTGTATGTTCAAAAGATATCCTTTAAATCTACCTTTGGGTATAAAAAATCCTGACTGAAATTTTATTTACTTTATCAAAACAGTACATACTAGATTTAAAATATAAAACATACTTTAGACATACTTGATAAATTGACACACTTACTTGCTGCCAAGTTATTTCTAGAAGAGTTATCATATAAATTTCCCAATACTTCGTTTAACTTTAGAATTGACGTTTAATAAGCCTTATAGCAGTCAAATCAATTGATAGGGCTTTCAATATATAGTTTAATAACTAGCGTTTTTAATTACCAAATTATACTGTGTGTACTAACTATACTACTGTGCTATGTAGATTGCCCGTATTTTGCCCGAAAAAGAGATAAAGGAAATTAAAAAAAAATGTTGTTCCTTAAATGTTGTATTAGTGTTGAATTTGTCCAGCTTAAATTTACAAGAGGTTACATGATACGATCGACAAAACATTGTATCATTATCTAATAAATTGTCCACAGATATTAATTTTGTAAATGGATCAACTTTCATAATTATCATCATATTCCTTCACAATTATATCGACTTTAATAGATGGATATTTATCATTGACCCATCGCGTATTATTTTGTAATGGTAGCCACTCAGATCGAGAATTCTGAAATAACACGTTATATTATCACACATAAACGTCCAAAGTTGGTTCAAATCGTTTCGCATAAAACAACTAAAACAAAGTTCGACGCAGGGCGTTATCAGCGGTCTGTAATAGCCGGCGATTGGTTTACACTTTCAAACTATATCCTTAGATATCACGACGGGACGAGGTCGGAAGTTCTCCGATATCTTACATCTACACTACGCAGTGGAATTTCAGGCTATTTCAGAGTTCAGAGTTCTTCGCTTAGATATATAAATTACGTGCCAAAAACGGGATTTGAGTATATAATCTTACATTTTTTTGTTTCTTATGAGGCTATTTGGTAATTGTTTGGGTTGGTAATCTGCACGTTTTTTCTTGATACTCTATTAAGCAGCATTACGACTAACATCCAAACGAAGTGAGAATACCCAAGTCACAAACCGTTGGGCCCCTTACCCTAGACGATGTAACATATCGTGCATTTTACCGGCACACCCACCGGAACACAGCAACGCAAGTGCTCCGTTGTTTGGCGGATTACGAGGTGCGGATACAGTTATTCTCCGTGACAACTTGACACAAGTTAATTTTTTCATAAATCAATTCAAAGGCAAACCTACGGACTAGACCCACCAAAATCTGCATGTAAGTAATTAAATAGTTTCCTGCTTTCGAAACGAGGGGTCCAGATTCGATTCCCGGCTGATGCACCCTTTGTGTGATGAGCATATAATTTATTCTCGGCACAGGGGTATGAGTTTGTAAACATTATTATAGAGTACATATATACTTTTTAGCCGAAATAGATTCAGTAGACTGCAACAAAACATATATCATGAAAAACAAAAATATTTGAATAAAGCTGAAACCGTAAATTAGTAACAAGTTACACTATTACCTACAAGTTCGTGCGGAACCCTCGGTGCGCGAGTCTGACTCGCAATTGGCCGGTTTTTTTTATGGTACTGAGAGGAATCTGTAACAGATATGCCAGTTGGCCTGGGGACAACCGAGTTATGTGGGACTTTTACCCTAATCCTTTTTTACCTAAACCCTAATTTCTATATCCTCTCTCCAAATTCATTATAACATTCCCGGGTCCAGCTCGTCCCGACAAAACCTAAGTGAGACTTAAAACTACAGACATTGGCAGCGATCTCAAAATATTACGAGGGATGATAACATTGAGATACGCAAATAGCTGTTTAGAATAGGTTTTGAGCCGCCGGCTATACCATACGTTGTAATGTTATGTGATGGGATGGGAAAGTGGTAATTTTGGTTGGAAAACTTGAGGGATGATCATAAATACGGTGTCAACAGTGTCTTTACAAGAATATAAATGTAGAATCATTTCGCTGTAAATGTATTATGTCTACACGAGTTTTTTAATTCATTCAGACCAAATCTTATTGTACATTACGTTTTATTTTACTAAATTCTTGCGAAACAGTGTAACGACTTTACATTGATATTTTAGGCGAAAGTTGGTATGTATGTATATGTTTTTTACTCCGTTAGGCCTAAATGGCTGAATTTGATGATTTTTTTATAAAGGGACCTGTATTAACACATACGACTATTTTGTATCCCGGAAAAATGAATGAAATTACCGTGGGATGGACACCACGGGATGCAGCTAGTGTTTATCATAACTATACCTACATAAACTACATTTACAGCAATGAATTAATGATATTATATAAACCTATTTTCGTGGGTAATGGAAGCGCCATATGAACTTAATCAGGAGCGAACCATATGCCCTAACGGAACATTTTAACTCGATATTATCCGTTAAATTACCCAGTTTGCACACAAAAACAGTCTAGTGTGTAAAATTTAAATTGTATCGCAATTGGGTCGGTAATTTTATTAAAGGGTACATTGAGCGGGGTGGTGGTTTAATTAACAATCCACCCGAAACGGGGATATAAGTCATTCTGACGGGATCCTAGCATGTGACGTGGGTCCTAGTATCATACGGTCATTGTATGCAATTAAACACAACTGCATTTTGTGCACCACCACCAGACACCGAACAAAGATTTATGTTCGTCACACAAATACTTGTCCTAAGTGAGAATCGAACCCACGACCTACAACGCAGAAAGCAGAACTAATGTTGCTCGTTAACTCGAATAATAAGGAGCTGTGGGTGGTACGCAGAGCTCCGGTGCTCCAGATAGACTGACTCAATCAGAACCTCACTGGTAGCAATCCAGAGGTGCACCAATGATTTTCTACCTTGAAAGATTTTCAACACGGTGAAAGTTCATCCTTCAGCAGAAAATCAATGATATATAGAAAATCATTCAGCATATATCATTGGAAAAAATTCTAAGTTATTACGACACCTTATAATCCGGATTGGATTCTCGTGGTAGATCAAAGCCCGTTACTTATCGTAAATAGACTGTTTTCCCATGGGACCTATTCTTCGCCCGATCTTTTAGTCAAGTATATTTATACTCAATTCAAAATGAGATTATCGATGTTTTGAGATAATTATAAGATGTTAGAGCACTTTACGACATTTGGTCGTGTAAATTTTTTATGTATAGTTCATACCTCGTGAAAATTGAATTTTATGTAAAAAAATTTATCAGGCTTGGTACCTGAAAGTTTTACTATGGCACCTGATTGGCACCTTAGAAGCTGAATTGTATATGTTTCAGAGAAAACGCTTACTTACTGACACATTTTGCTAATTTATGAGACGGTGAAACTGATACTTTTGAAATAATAGGCCGGCCAACACATTTTTTGTGTTGATCTGTTATTAATAACCAGAAAAGTTCATGACGATAATCAATCACCATCATACCTCATATCCTTTACTTGTCTAAAAACATGTTTGCGCTATCCAGAAAATGTGATATTCTGTCAGCATTCCCGCGATAACTTCGTTAACGCGAAATGAGCCTTCAATAGCTGAAGTTAAATTGGGTTAAAACAAAATGGGGGTAAGAGATAGCTGTTTACGTCCCGCGTTCTTTTGCACAACAATGTTGGGTGAATGTGGGAGGTTCTTAGACTAAGAATTACTAATATATCTCGTAGGAAATGAAATAAAATGATATACCAGAGATTTTTTAACTCTTACAATCAGCATCAGCTTTAGCCTCATAGGTTTGTGAAAGAGGTTTGAAAGGTTAAAGTCTTTGCTGTACATACCTTACTTTTAGAAACTTCTGTATTATTCTATCTGTGTGCAATAATGAATGAAAAACATGATTTCGCTTTGACGTCAAGTGAAAACCAACACATCTTATAATGGCAAAGCGTCAAGCAATGTTATACCTTACGCTGCTTAGTCGGATTCAGTTAAGGAAATGTATACAATAAAAATATAATTTATACATAATTTATCCGTCAAAGAATACTTAATAATTCGCTAACACACAAATTAATGGACACGTCAAATACAATTTGAAGAGTTTCGGTGTTGGTAAAATAGGTACGTACGCAGGCTATTCTTCAGGTCAGAGATTAAGTGATGCTGGCAGTATTTGGATCTGCCCATACTTTAGGACGGGAAGTTTTCTTGACAAGATTTCATACTTTTTCTATAGACTTGTATCGGCTCGTTCCGTCACTTAGTAAATAAAAAAACAACTTCTATGGTCTGGTCGACGATTTCTCTGAGCTTAGTTTACATTTTAAATTGCATAAGGAACTGTTTGCATAATTAAACACATTATATTAACAGGTTAATGTGATTCGTGCAAATTTACGTAGGTATTGAATTAATGTTATTTATAACAATAAGACACACGATTTCGGTGTTGTGATATTTTGAATAGGTATAACTTAAATACAATGTTCACGGGGATAATCCCAAGCCAAATATATAAGCTAATTGCATATTAAACCAGAATATGCTATTATATTTGAACTCGTCACATAGCGGTTGGAACAACCAACAAACGCTTAAATAAATAATTATTTCTAGGGTAAACAATAGTTATTGTATTCTATTTGCTCTTAACTAGGACACACAAGTTACAATATAAACATCCAAGACCCGCGCACATGTTTGTCCGATCAGGAATCAAATTGAGCTTTACATATTTCTTTCCAAATCCATATCCACATGTGAAACATAATGAGCCAGTAACTTCGAAAATCAAGAGAAGAAGACTTTGATAACAACAACTAGACTTATTAATAATACGTGCTATCGCGTCGTCAACGTACATCTGTTAACTATTAAATTTATCATGTAAACATAACTGTGGAATCTATTAGTTGCTTCTAGCACCTATAAATATAATTAATTAAGGAGCAGTAAGTAAGATTTAAAGTAATTGTAAAGGTAAAATATCTTCAGAAAGTCTTCTAAAATTGCTCCTTTACCTAAATATAAAAGAAAAAGAAACTAAAATAGAAACAAAGGCTTATAAAAAGAAATTCAGTCGTTAGAGTATCTATTAAATACTTACTCTCCGAACCTGGTGCAAAACCTGGCGTAGTACAGAAAAATACATAAAAATTAAGTATTTCATTTTATCGCCTCGCCATTTTTTACGACTTAATGCATTAAAGTGCTAAAAACAATCAATCATACCGTTACGTAGGGATCAACGTAACGCTTGCGTGTTTACTGTGCGTGACTCGTAAGTACTTGGCGACATCGCTTGAGGTTTAGACAGGGGTTGTGCTTAAGCAAAGCTATAAGAGTACGCCTCATTACACTCATTTACCTCTTCATATACACCTATCAATCAAATTTCGAATGTGGAAGAAAACAAAACAAAATTGACATAAATATAAGATTCTTAATTTATTGATTTTTTCCCAAATAAAATAAAAAAATAATCTTACAGGCACAATAAAAGTTCCATCTTTAATTTTCGGAATGAATGTCAAAATGACATTATAGAATACAGTAAGAATTTGCATCGCAACAACCCATTTTGCATTTCTATTGTTTCATACCCATATGAATAACAAGTTACCCCATGTTCTGGATTGGGAACAGGCAAAGAAGTGAGACTGCTGGGTTGGTTGCTGGTAAATATAAAGCTATTTGTACCATGCTACAACCACTAGTAGGACTATGCGTTTTGAGAGTAAATAAAGTATCATGGTATCTACAGACAAGCCAACGTCATCTACCCATAACAGCAAATTATTTTTCGCATTTATTAAACGCTGCACTACACGCTCCGCTCCGTAACACGTGTTCCCTTTATATGCTCAACAACATCGCTCGCTATTTAGTAAATCGGCTTACTAATGTTTAAAACTAGACAGATAACGTTATATAAATGAAGGATTTATATTCGTCAGGTCAAATTATTTCATCATGTAATGAACCGGGTTGCGTGTTTTAGTTGCAAGTAACGTTTTGTGCTATGAGGATAACACAAAATACTCCTTTACGATATCAGTACATACTTTTCATCTACCTACTATAAACTGAAATTAGAAAATTCAAGTACCTTAAACGTGTTTTGAAAGAAGCTGATTTGAACCAAAACCATTTTCTTACCACATTTCTTTTTATTAGGCTATTTGTAATATTGATAGATACCATTAAAAAGCAAGTGCCTATATTTAGGTAAGTTTATTTCAAACATATGAGCTGCATTTTAAAAATCTTCTGCAAAATATGTTTATACCTGAATTTAACAAAGGAAGAAGAGGAACCATTTCCTATCCAACCTACAATCCTGATGGTTTAAGATTCACCCTTACTAACCCACGTGACAAAATGTCGTGTTCAATACATAAAGGCTTATCCAGGTTACGAAAGCATTGTATGACGTAAGCGGCATAACTTATATACCTTGTTTATGAAACCATGTACTATGATCATAGTAATTTCCACTATAGTGGAAGTTAAATTCAATCTCGGGGTCAGTTCTGTCAGCTCACTCATCCTTCAATATATACTCATATTCTTTATATTTAAGTGCTATATCAGTATGAAGTGCCAATTTTTCACCAAGTAAGAAAAGAATACGTTGGGTAGCCAGTTACATAGTATATATATGATGTGCCAAGGAAACCCAAAATGTAGCTATGAAGTTCTTCTTTCCAGTTTTATGGCCATATAAAACAAAAGCCAACTTTGCGGGTCATTTTCAAAGTAGTACTGACCATTAATAGCCGTAATAACTTTTGGCTTGACCACTGAGATGTTAAAAACTGTAACTTTGCCATCGCACTGCGAGTGGCCAAACCGAGTTTGTAACTGGTATAATGTTCCACCCCAACCAAACGGACGAGCGCCTTCTCGTCAATGGTAGCTAAAACTTGCTTGGTGCTTTTTGTTAGAAGATGAAAAGCTAACCGTAGTATCCTTTGGGTTACTACACGTACCCTCTGGGTTGTGCTAAAGAACCAACCTAAAGTATAATAGTATAAGGTATATAGTACCAAATGCTTTTTTTTTATGACTTGACTGGATTAGGTTGTTGACCGCAGATGGCCTTGACAACTTTACACAGGCTTTGTACCAATTGCTTTATGTCAGTTTGACTTTAAAAATAAGTAGCTCGGTGGAGCTTTATTAGGTGCCTGATTAACCGGGTAAGGAACATATGTGACCCAAGGGATATTTTGCTTTCTTAGTCCTAAGTAAAACTTCAGGATCGTAATCATTTTATAAGGCAATATTTAATAGTATTGACTTAAAAGAGGATCTACCTAGAAACGCGCCACTGCCCATAACAGCAATGCTTATGTTATCCACAGCAAAAGTATGAGAATCCCCAAGTCGCACCCCGTTGCATCAGTCACCCGAGACGGGGATGTTACGTCTAATGTACCTGTGATTTCACAAAATGTGTATTTCCAACAACCAATCGATTACAATCATTATCACAAGCTTAAGTTTCAGTAAATTTGATTGGTCCGGGTCGGCATAACTAGTCCCCTGCAAGTTTTATGACCTAAAACGTAGGTCCAATTTAAAGTTTCATCCTTGGCCGTTGTGACGTTCAAAAACCTAAATCCTTGTGAGCTACTTCAATTTGTAACTGACTGTGGCAGACTAAGTTGCAGCCCGGGGCCGTCTCCACCCCCTAGTTTCATACAAATTGATATTTACGGTAATAGCATGAGTTTTTCAACAAGATGGCAAAGTTGGACGATAACAGGCTCAGTCGTATACGGAGCGGGAATCCAAATGGGCAAAAACATTCGGCTGAAGAAGTGAAAAACGGATATAGATACAGTGTATGGAATTATTCAAGATGAATTTAATATTTCACGAGTTTACCGCTGGGAGTTTTGTTCGACGGACCGAAACATAGCAGAAATTATAGCCGAGAATACACAGAGTGGGTCAATTACATATTGAATTATTTATAGCACGTAAGTGCAGTGTTAATGTATAGAATCGTAAAAGTGTGATGGACGTCCCAAAATAAAAGCTATAAAACCTCACTCATAATGAATGAAGTCATTAAGCATTGAAAAATTTATTACACATGATTCGTGAATAGATTGTGTTTGTATTCTGGAGCCACACTTCCGTGTTTGAATTGCTTGTTTTATTTACATTAGTTGTCTAAAATATTTTTAACCGATTTCAATACAGGCGGTTTTCTATTTGACTGTATTATTTTAATGTGAAGTATTTATATATTTATTGGCAGCAAACCTAAGTCGTATGACGTACGGCAAAGCGCATAACGCTCTCATAGGTATCCCGTGATTGCCAACATTATTTGTATCGCGATATCTTTTCTAATTTTAAGCCGATTGGGATGAATCTATTTTGTATCAAAGGGGAACTCCTTTAAAATAAAATAGACCCTTTCCTTTTTTATGGAAAAATTGCAATCGCCAAATTAGGTTTTCTTCTGTGTGTTTTTGGTGTATTTTAGTCTTAACGGATGATATGGTTGCTAAGCTAATGTTTTTGAAATAAATAATTTTACTCTGTTGAAATCCTTATTCAGGAATAGGGCTGCTTTTATGGTATCAGAAGTAAGTTATACCTAACCTAAATTTAGTTCGCATTAACAAAATATGGGGCAATGCTTTTCTAGGCTTATTAGTTATTTTTTGTTCAACTTCATGCCCCCTGCGACTGTATATGGGGCATTCAAAGAGAATGTGCTTGGTGGATTCAACTGCTCCTAATTTGCAAGCACACGATGGACTCTCCTTACACTTGAACTTGTTCAAGTAGTGCCAGCACTTGAGTTATCTCGAGCTTGCGAAGAATTTTATAGTATCGGGGAAGAAAATTTCAGTGACTGCGGAATTGATGCATGCTTTGTACCTTCGGTTTCATTTGTCAATCGACTCCTCACGGAGTTATCGCATATCCGTTGTGTTAAAAGCTTAGAAGTAATTATCTAGTGTCCTATATAGAGAGGTATCATATAAATACAGGTATAATATAAATATAGCGGTATCTTACTTAATCATCAATACCAACAACAAGAATCTAACAAATCTAACAATTAAAAGCGAGGAGAGACTAACAACGTCATTAATCGTAATCAATTGAGTCGACTATAAAGAAGTCGAGTCACGAAGTGCGAGCTAAGTGTCGGCGTTCACTTGTTTGAGAAAACCGCAAATAAATATCCTCTGGCGACTAATTGGTTCCCGTTGGATTCGACAGGCGTTCGGGACGGTGCGGTCCACCGCATAATTTATCGAACGGACAGGGCTCTCGTCTATTCAAAATTATACGGCGATTGATACATTTGGAGCAGGGTTATTGGGGGTTACAAGAATAATCTGGACTTGAAGTTACAAACTACCGGGTGATTTGCTCCATGTCAAATTGTAATGCTGTTTTAATTTCGTTTACAATAGCACCTTTTTGATAAAGTGAAATTAATTTAGATGGACAAAAGAATAAAGTATTTAGTACATTTAACTGAGTTTCCCAGAAATACAGCTACGTGCACCATCTTTTTAGCTGATAATAGAAGAGGATCGCAGGACACGAAATATATTTAAAATGCAAATACCTAACAAAAGATTTGAGACGTGTTTTGTCAATCCACGAGGCATTATCAGGAACTCGAGGACTCGAGATGTTGCCTCGTCAGAAACTGCACCTAAAGTGAATAGAAGTAAAGAAATGAATTCATTTAGTATCTTATTCGTTTATATTCAAGAATTCAGATAAAATGTGACACTGTAGAGTTACAACGTTGTATCACCTTTTTTTTTTTTTTTTTTTCGTGGGGAAATGCACTCGCATACCGCCCTGCCACGGGGAGACAGAGCGGTTATGTGGGACTAGACCCACTAAAACCCCACGGTGTCCTCCTCTGCCGCTTAGTGGCGGGAACACGGGAACGTTAACACACACATCCGCGAACCCGCCACGGCTGTCCGTCTCCGGACCCCTCTTATTTTAGCACCGAGTGCCACTCCTTAGTTAGCGACACGCCAGAACACATAGCGTGTCGCAACCACCTCGGGGACCTGGCCAGCGAAAGGGCGTTAGATGACCCCGTATCTAAACGCCCTAGGTCCCCATGCGACGGGTCAGATATGTGGCCCCGTCGCCTGCCACTACGGCCGCAGAGGATAGGGAGAGTGGCGCCTCTCAATACCAACACTCCTCTTCCCCTGCGGCCCCACCGCGTCCGCCATCTAGCGGTGGCGACCCCGCCGTGGCCGCGGAAGGTAGGGAGAGCGGCGCACCGCTATACCGGCACTCCTCTCCCGCCGCGGCCCCTAACCCTCAGCTGCGGTGCCGCCCATACTACACCGCAGCCCGCCTCAGTTGCGGTGCCCCCCATAAGGCACCGCCACCTACTGTGGCCGCTCCTAGTCGGCTTGGAGGCAAAGCCTAAAGGAGCAGCCCCTCCCGGGTTCCTCTTGGCTTCACCGTGGGCAGCCCAACCACGGTTACTAAGCCCCCCCGCCCCGACAAGGCGGGAACCCGCGGGGGGGAACGTTGTATCACCTGAACTTGAAATGAAACTGCTTTGTTAATTTACTTTAATGTTAGTCAAATCTTCTAATTTTTTTATCAATCTTTGGGGTTTTCAGTTGCTTGCCTATTAAGTTTTAAACTTCTGTTTAAAACTTAATAGGCAAGCAACTGTTTCTGATTGGCTCTATGTCAAAATTTTATGTTTTTACAATAATATTGATATATTTAAAAATATTAGCAATACTCTCTCTTAACTACAGTTTAGTTTTCGAACAAGACTTAAATATTATAATATCAATACATTTTAGTACTGTTCAAGTTAGTATTTTGTGATCTAGTCGAGCTAAAGTAGCAGCCGAAAACTGTTAGACGAGTTTCTAAAAAGGAAATATTAGAGGCTTTTTGTAGTATTATGTTCTAGAACGAACTCCATATAAGGGATTCTACAATTCTTCCACGTTAATAAACCACGGAGATAATTCAATTTAACGCGACAGCGCTGATACAAATTGGAGCCAAACTGTGTGAAGAATTTATTGTGACAGGACACACCCTCCTTCTGAATACGGTCATGGCCGGTGTGTCACGATATTTACGAAAATAGTTTAATTACATTTTGGACACTTAACTTACGCACAACTGATGCCACAAAATTCTTCTTCTTTCATGTTAATGAATTTTATATCAATGACATATTAATTGAGTCATTGAGAATTAGCTAGCCTAAACTGCGTTGCCGAGTTTAGATGTTACCAGGGTGCGCCGTGTGTTTAAAACAAAACATGATTATAATAAAAAAAAATTAAAGTATTTTTCCATTCTAACGTCGCATTTTCAATGACTTTTATGTATGTCATCTCACTCTATCCACATGAAACAAAAAAAATATGTTTTAATAATCCAAAACATCTTAGCTCTTTTTCTAAATTGTTTTTCGGGAGATGAAACCAGTTTAAATCAAATTAAACGATTATTAATACTATCTGCTGCTAGCTGTATCAAAGGCTACTAATTGTTGGCAAGTAGGTCATATGCTTTGTAGTTAATAAACAAAGTTACTGACGAGGGTCTCTATGCAGGGTCACTAAAGCATCGCTTGAGACTAAGTTTCAAGGGAATTGAAATTTATTTAATGGGTAGCAATGTTCATGAATAAATTAAATACAATAGTAAATGTGCATACAAAGTTACAACCTTTTAACCTACATATCCATAAATATATAAAACTATCATATTAGCATGGTTGGCTCTAGTGTAGTGGTGATTTTAGAATCAATTCCGAAATTTTACTACACGCGCTTGCACTGGTAAATGTAGATCTTATCTTATTACTTTAAACGAGGAATCCTTGTATATATATTTATTTATTTCGAGTATTTTGGAAACAGCTTCTAACGATTTGGATGAAATTTTATATTTAGATAGGGTTTTGGTGTATTTTATCTGTGCAATTAGGTAAATTGTATATCTTTTCGCAATTGTTTTGCAAAAAAAAGGTTTTTTTTAATAAACAAAGCCATCTCGTAAATTTTTGTAATCTACTGTTACTTCAAAAATTTATAAGTTCAGATTTAATAAGATTTTATAAAAAAAACCCTAGCGAAGCTCGTTCGCCCAGGTACTACAATATTTTTTTTTAGTCATTGTTAGACATTGGTAAATGTGAACGTTCGTTATGCAAATAATCATTTAATTTACTTATTAGCAGCAAAATATTGGTCATAATGCCAAAAAGTCTTCCTTAGTACTGCCATGAATATTAACAAAAATTGTTCAACGACAACTTTGGCTCCCCTTTTCTACTTAACGGTGATCTTTTTGGTCAACTTTTCCACTTCATTTAAGTTGTATACTTAAATTGTTCTCAATGGCAAAAAGTTGAAACTTCAAAAGATTTAACAATGCCTATTTTGAAGGGTCCTTTTCTTTCAGTTCATGCAGTGCAAATCGTGCTTTTGTGATTTCTAAAACGTTTTCGGGAGATATTTTGTCAATCTTATTGACTAAGTTTTAGAAAATGGCGTTTGAGACAGTAATAAATTTCATCCAAATTCGTCGCGTGAACGGTTTGGAAGAAATTTGGCGTGATTGAGTAAAAAAACATCCATTCATCAAATTTGGGCCCACTACGGCTTATGGTTCAAAAATACAGCTCTTCAAAGATTTGACTGACATACGCTGTAAGCCTGTTAAAAACGTGTTTTCAAATATTGTACTCAAATATTTAATCAAAGCGTCTTGAAATCTCAATCTCAATAGATGAATAAAACTCCACAGAACTGCCAAGTTTAATTATGAAGTTAATTAGGTTGGTCTGATGAAAAATTTAAATCTTCACTCAAGTTAATTTCCTCTGGATCTCAAGATCCATTTACTCTTTCACATTGCTACAGACGAATTTAATCTAGATAGAAGCTTCAGAGGAATTATAATTGTTACAGTTAATTCTTAAAATAAGACCAGACTGGGTGATATTATTAACTAAGTAGAAAGATAAGCCTATTTAAGTTATTCGTGTGTCATTTGCCCTGAGTGCAGGGGATGGCTACTGAAATAATGAAATTTAATTAGTGGCACGCTAAAGTAACTATATAAACGAGTTATATGGAGCAATGAGTAGGTGTAACCATAATTTTAGTTCAATTCACAAAAGTATTATAATATATGTATAATGTATATGATATATCTATGTATTTACAAAAAAAGTACTATTATAAGTTTTCTATTATAATATATTAATGGTTTAGTTCCTATTATAGTAAAGTTGCAGTACCTATTCTCCAAACCTGGTGTTGAAGTTTTTTAAGACTTCCGTTATAACTTAGCTCATTGTATGTTTATACATTTTTTATACCACTGTTGTGACGGAATGAGCTGAAAGCCCACCTGATATTAAGTGGTTACCTCCGCCCATAAGAACAGAATAATGACTCGAATATTTACAAACATTGTATGTATGTACTCCCGGCTCTGATATCTGTATGTGATTTTAACCGATCACCCATCACCAGTGGAGACATCATTTGATGATCTGTTAGGACCAACTAACCACGCGTAGAATGTATACAGACGGAGACGGAGTGCTGATTCTTGGTAGGATAATATCAAACAAAGCTAAATGATATCCATCTCGGTCTGTTCCATATGGAAAAAATCAGATATGTGTTAATACACATTATAAGCTTTCCTGGTACCAAATTTCATAAAAACCCGTTGAGCAGTTTGCACGTGAAGGAGTAACAAACACACACACAGCCACACATACATCCAAACTTTCGCCTTTATAAAAGTAGTGTGATAAATATACCATATTACCACTCACAATATCAAACAAAAACATAAAAAAAGACCAAAGCGTATAAGAATTAGAAATATCTCGTTAAGAATCTAAATCATGTTTTTCATAACGGTCCCACTCATCCGAGAACAAAATTATTAGTGGGATTAATTCGAAATGCGTCCATATTAATTCAATGTAATGACATCTTTATGAGCTGTGACACAAAGTAGGACGTGTATATGGAGAATAAATCTGTCATGGAGTTAGAATCGTCCTCGAGCCCGGTCTGTAGCAAAATTAGCCGGTTAATGATAATTTTGCCCAGTATCTAATGTACTATGTTTTAAAAGTAGGAATGTCAGTGAAGTTGTAGGCAATGATACTGTTGTGATATTGGTGATACGAACTCCTAATTTGAAGAAGTATTACTTTTAGGGCAGTTTTTGCTACTAAAACTTACCTACAATACTACCTTATTTGCTCAACACTAAAAATTTTAAAAATAGCTTACTCGCTATGTTCTCTAGATAGCGAGTGATTTGACAAACCGTGTTTTTTTATTTTTTATATTGTATTATATTTAAATTCTCTATAAGTTCGTTTAACGTTAATTTGCCACATGACAAATAAATATAAAGTACAGCTATTGTCTATACAGTATGGATACTATGCTATTAATTTAATGAATAACGTACTATTCATGAAATAAAGATACTTAAAATCCCAATTATTCTAAAGCTTGTTGTCAAAAATCCAAAAGTGTATTATAAAAATAAGGGCTAAGTTATTTTTTAATGAGAGGTTCCGGCTTTGAATCATAAAACTAAATTCCGACTTTTGTAAGCTGTTTCAACTCTAAATGGATTTAACACCCGGTCACAAATTGTAATTTACCGTCATGTGTTTCGAATGGACTCCTATTTGGCTTGTAATCTATGTAATGTTCCGTTTTAATTAAAAGGGCTTAATCAGACGGTATTGTCAGATTTTACCTCTTTTAAATTAAGGCCTTATCAGCATAAGTAAGATATTATGTTGGTTATGACACTGATAATCACCCAACCTAAAAACCAGAAAAGAAATTTTGTTCATTTTGGTTGTGACGTTCATTTGCGACCATCACTAAAATGTATTAGAGTAGTTTGACTTTTGTTTACATAAATTAAACGTATATTTTTCCATTTGTTTCTCACATGTAAGCAAATTGTATTTAAGTGCATTGCGTTGATAGATTTGCTACAACTTGATTCAAACTCTAATGCTGTATGTAATCTGTTGTTACTCTAAAATTATACGCAACCTTTCTGCGAACGCCCTTGATGCTTTATTAGATAGTATGTGAATATGGATGACCACTCATTGGCTATTTTCGTATAGGTACGTCGAGATACGAGACATGCGTACAGGACAACAAAAATACCACTGCAATTGAGTTATGTATTGTTCCCATAATCTATACCTATTACCAGCATTTACCATGCTACTCGTAATTGCCAATCCTACACTAGATCCTTTAAAAATAGGTACAAGATATTCATGTTATTCATCCTTTATATGTATAACAAATCTTACTCGTTACTAGAAAGAGAGAATATGCCTACAAAAGTCAAGCATAATTGTCAAAATTTAGGCCGCAAAATGGTGGAAAACCTCTCACTAAAACAGATTGCAAGTACTGGCAAGATCGACCATTGTATTCTTGATAGACGCTCAGAAACTACAGGGAGCAAGTTAAATATTGAAGTTGACAAACTTGTGCCGAAGTCTGTTCGCTGAATCCAATTTGAGGTTTCCCGTACGAACATCCCGGTGTGTGTTTTAATATAATTAACGGTTTTAACTAGCCCTGTAAAGTTTTGATTGTAATTAGTTGGAGGACTGTTTAACAGTTGGATACTAGGTGAGCCAGATATGGTATTAGATAGTGAAAATGATAATTACATATACTTTTGGTGGTGGAGTTTTGGAATTGTTATTTTTTTCTTAGTAATATGAGATCACTTTGGTAATTTTGTTTATTTAGTACTTATATACTATTTTATGATATTATTATCTACGACACAGTATGAGTCATTAGTTGAACCAAGTATTTTAAAATAAAACTGTTACTTATTTAATAATTTGACAAATATTTAGCTTTTAAACAAATATCAACGTTATTTGCGTTTGATCTAGCTTATTTTATTTAAATCCGTATGAAAATTGCAAAAAGTTGACAGAAGACATAAAAGATCTATGTAAAACTAATTTCCTGTATAAGGTCTCCTAGCACACGTATTTATTACTAAAAGGAGGTCTGAAACTCATTTATGTCTTGATTTATTGTAGTTATGGATTCAAATAATAAATATACGTTATGTTCTAATATCCATGTTCCGTTAGTAGTAACTTTACCTTCTTCGCTGTAGAAAGTTCGATTACCACCCAGGACAAGCATTTAAGCCACAGTATATAAGTTTGTTCTTTGTGGGTATTCATATATAATATTAACATGTATGTATTCAAAAAATATATTATAAAAGTATTCTATCAGTGATCTGGTTTCCATAAATAATTGTTTCTATAACAAGCTTTGTTTAGCTTCGTTTGGGGCTAGTGATGTGGGGTGAAGTGTAAAATGTTCATAATTTTTTTTTGTCCCCTTTACTATTGTATCATGTGTTTATTCATAAAATAAATTGACCATTTAGGTGGCGACAGAATTTACAGAAATTAAAAAAGTGTGTATTCCTTGATATAACTTTTCAACATCGAAGTTTTCAGATAAATTGGTAGTTACGAAATTAATGGAAGTCAAAACCTAAATTCGTGGTTAGATAGCTAATAGCCTATAAACGTTCAAGCTTGGTTAGCCCATTTTCACACCCAACAGCTTGTAATTAGACATCTAATTAGCAAATACTAGCACTAATGACCCACAAATCAAATTTGTCATGGATGGTTTCATACTTAATTGAATCACGCACAGAATAATCAATAACTGATATTAAATAAGGATATTTAACTTGTTAATTTTTATGGTATTATTTTACTAAAGGGATGTGTTAGTGGAGTTATTGTTAATATTTGTGGGAAAACCATGATGGCAATGAGTTCACCACTTGTCACGTATATATCAGATATTTATATATAATCAATCAAAGTATAATCAACAATGTGCATAAGTGGCCCATTGAGGCCAAAGGCCTTATCCGTTAAGGTATTAAGTGTGAATTTGTATTATATAACAACACATATTTTTTGCTCTTGTGACGCGTTATATGCTCACCAGTATTTGCTTGTGTGTGTAAAATTTGACGTGTCCATACGATACTTGAGATATAGTCACAGTCAATTCACACAAGGCTATATATAGCAGTCCATAGACAACAGCGACACGGTTAAGGTCACTCTGAGATGGAGATGCAAAGCCTGAAGTGTCTGAATTTCACCGGATCTCACACTCTTCCATCGGAATACAGCAACACGGGTGCATCACTGCTTGACGGTGGATAGCCAGGTGTGTTGGTATCACTTTTCCGAACGAACTTGACTCAAATTCTACTGCTACTTTAAAAATACCTAAATTATAATAATATTAAAAACTCTTCATTGTACGCCAACTTAAAATTTGGGTTTGTAATACAAAATTATATTATACATGTATCAAATCTCAATCTATTTAGGTTTTGAATGTTAGAGCTTATGGAAACTAGGATGCCAGTAAACAATACTCAGGCTGTAAGATTATCCGTATGATTATAGCAAAGTCATGTACTATGTTGTGTCATTTATTATATTTAGTATCCTATAAATGTCCTATTTTATAAATTAAGCGAAGTAAAATACATTCACAATGATGGCAATTATAATGAGACGTCGTACATTCAATGATACATAATTTCATCGCACACGCGAATGGGATTGCAATATTTCCAGTCAACCAAACAATCCATAAATTACCACCCGTGAAATCTACCACTGATTGCTACATTCAGAAATCACTTGACTGATTGAAATATTCGCGATTTAAACGAACGGTATTCGTGAAAATGGAAGTAAGCTCAAGGGATCTCATTAGATTCGCGAGCCGCGGGGGAGTGTCGCCGTATCACCGATTCTGCGCTTCGATTTCTGAATTCACACAAAAATACGAAATACCTCGGTTGCGCCATTGAATTATTGGTATACTGAAATGCTGACTGTATCCGTTGGGATAGAATATGCTGCTGGATAAAATAAAACAAATATTATAATATAATGTTTACACACTTATATCTCTGCACTAGGACTCTCTGTCGCAGATAGTGTGTACAGACACAAAAACACAAGATAAATTTGCAACACCTGAGAACAAAATTCTGGTTCTAACAAAGTCTACCCCGGCCTAGAATCGAGCCTGGGACCCCTAGTACAACTGAATATTAGCGTTTCATATTGCGTTTCACGACTCTCAATTTTAACTGTAGTTCTACCCACACCCACACGAGAACACAGGTATGCGAGTGCACAACTGCTTGGCGGCAGATTATCAGGAATGAAGGCACAAGTTCTACTGCTACTTTTTGCTGTTCCTTTAGGACTACCCAGGGGGTTTGTGCCTACCTAGTTTTGTGTTTTGTAAGTACCTAGTTTTGTATTGCAATTTGATTGCAAATTATTACGCTCGTACGTATGTACGTATTACTTATTTAGGTAAGCAAGTAGACAGAACATAAATAATGAGCCAATTGAACTACTGTGCAAACTTTTCATTGCAAGCACATTTACCGCTGGAACTAGAACCTATCAAAGCGAATTCAAGTGCAACTGACAATAGCGCTCGCCAAGACCGAACTTCTAAGATGAGATGTGGGACTCAACTTTATAGTTTCTAACCCGCAAACTGCAAGTCTGCCAGTCTACCAGTTCCCGGGAGCACGTCCGATGCACAGTCATAAATGTTTCAGTAGTCATTCAATATTTTATTCAATTCCAATCTCTTCGGCATACCAGAGTATAGAAGTTACGATACTACCATTCAATACTCTCGCGGTATAGATCCAATTAGAATTTGATATCATTTGAGTACGCGAGTAAAATCGCAATTTTATTGCAATTTGGTTTTATTATGTGGATGTATAAAGCGTCAAGCATCCTTCTGTTGTGATATAGAAACTGCATACCTTAAAATTATTTACTGAATAGCACATCCGACGCTAGCATCGGGCATAGGTACAGTGATGCGAATTTTCTTTGACCTGAAACAACGTTATATCGTTAAATATGACGTACGTCAAACGTGACGTTGTTTCAGGTCAAAAAAAATTCACATCACAGTACCTATGCCATCATATCGTTAAATATGACGTACGTCAAACGTGACGTTGTTTCAGGTCAAAGAAAACTCACATCACAGTACCTATGCCATCATATCGTTAAATATGACGTACGTCAAACGTGACGTCATATTTAACGATATGACGTTATTTCAGGTCAATGAAAATTCGCATCAGTGTGAGTGAAATATCCATGAAAAAAAAAAACTATTTTGAAATAAAATGTTTTGATGGCAATTTTATTCCATAGATTTTGGTTACAAATATTGTGAACGTGGCATAATAAAATAAACTACAGTTAATCTATCTGTCGCACCTTTTTTCTTTGAATTCTTTGTCACGGCATGTAAGCAATGTGTCGTAACGGTGACTATCTATGTCCTTTAAACGCAAATTGAATCTTCCAGCATGCAGTTCACAATACCTGAACAAAGTATCTACGTGACAAAGGCACGAATATTAAGCCCAAGTACGTAAAGCGAAGACATTTCCCTGGAGGCTTCGTTTCCGAAGGAAACGCTTATCCTCCGCTGGGTATTAATCATGAATAAAAATCGTTCCGCAGAATTGTTTAAACCTGAGTTATTTTACGCCTTTCATCGAAGTGATAAACTCAATATGGTCGTAAAAACAGTAGTGCAAACGTATCTCAAAACATAAAAAAGATCTTGCTCATTCACACTTTTTACTCTTAAAAATACAAATCGACCGATTGACTTAAGTAAGGTATCGAAATGGAAAATAAACCTGAGATAGGTTTGAAGGTACCGTAAACAAAGAGGCGTAAATAGTAATAAAGCCTATCCTAGTTTAACGTTCTATCCATTCTTTATCTTTAAGTATCCAATTCCGTCAGCAAAAAAAGCGCTTTCTTGCCATTTAGTGGCGTTTTCGTCCTTTTTTACCTCGAAGCCTTGGCTATAACACCTCTCGGGGGTGCGGTAATATTTGCATTTAAAGCGAACGACTGATATTCTGACCTTATCAGTGGGAGATTGTGTTTGAGGGACGAATTCAGATGACGCAAGTGGCGGGAATCACTTGGAATCGGTAGCTCGGGACTCGGCTCATTTTTACGGGTTATGTGCTGAGAGATTTGAATTACTTTAAATTGTAAATTCTGGTGGGATCCTTTTGAAATCTCTTATGTTTTTGTTTGGGTAAGTGGATACCGAAATCATTGCAGGAGGGTTTTCATATGGTCAGAAAACACAAATCGTGTGTAATTTGCGCTTCGTTTTTATAGCGAGGATCACTCCTAAAAATACCTAGTTGGTAAAGTGATTTCCTACTTTTCTGTTAAGCTTAGTTAAGTTACTTGCATATGACTTACATGGGAAAATTGCCACTAACATTATGAAAAAGTGTAAGTTACTGGCCCACTCAGGTGTTGGTGTTTTCAAGGCGCCCGAAGGGACCCCAAATACGTAGGGAGATACATTACAACCAAATTTCTCATTATTCAATAGATAAGTTATATTTATTACTAGTTAATAGAAATCAGTTGCCCTTTACAGCACTGTCAAAATGTTTCGGTATTTTCAAACTTCTGATCTTTTACCCTAGGAAGGTACTAAAACCTAAAACGAGTGAAACTAATTTACAGAACAAAAAGCGGGTAACCTATTATCACAAAATTAATTAGCAAACTCGTTTGTAGAATCTGATTCTAATTTAAGTATTTGGAGGATAAAACGCAGGAACACAGCATAAAATGAACAGCTCAGTCAACAATTAAGCAAATTAAAATAAAATTCGCTTATTTTGCTTCGTGAGAGACACGCGGCTGTTTATACGTGTTCCAAAACCCGTTAATGTTTCTATTATATTTTCCCTTGAACAGTAAATTATTCAAGAAAAAATATAGCAAAAACTTAACAAATAATTATATAGAAAAGTAAACAAATTAACGGTAATTACGGTCAACAACATATCACCAACGCAGAAGCGCGTTTTCGTCATTTTTGACGCGTTATTAATCCACAATGCGAAATAAAAAATAGCGAAATGACACGCTTTAACCACAACTTAAAATTAACTACATGGAACATACAATAAGATACACTATTTACAGACACTAAACATTATTAGCATTATTATTGTATATAGGTAGGTAAAATCGACCAAATAAACTTATATTTAATATTTTTTATTTTTGTTTATTCATTTCGATCGCCGAATGGGGACAATATTTGCACGATCTCGTAATACCTTAAACTCTGAGGTTTACGTGTCATAATTGAGTGTGAGAATTATTTATTCTTGATTTACCTTTTATTCTTCATTTAAAACGTGTGGCAGTAAAACCAAACCAGTTGCAAAGTAAAATTTATGATGTACTGATGCAGCTGTTATCTGTAAGCTATGTTAAGCTACATCCTACCGGAGCTCGTTTTGTTCAAGCCCGCTCCAAAAGTTTTTCACTGTATTCTTATTTCTGTAATTTAATTTGCAAGCCTTCGCTGATGGTCTTTTTGTCGAAGCTGAAAGGCAAGTGTTTATCGAATGCCGTTGAAGTTATAAGTACGTGGGGTTTTATCTAAATACTCCATCAACGCTACTTTGTATTTTGTACAGAATTGATTTTACACGGAGTCTATTTATTAAATTTCTTTGTTTGAGGCCTTTATCGTTTCAAGTAGTATGTACCACAAAATTTTAGGAGTTTTTAAGGATTATTAATGAGAAGAAGTATAATAATGGCTATAAGTTGCTCACGTTTTTTAACAAGTACGAAAATAAAGAATTTTCTGCGAGTCAGCTTAAACTAGAGTCGAGGATCCTCAAAAATACGCTGAAGTTCAATTTCCTATTCTAACTAGTACCTAAGCGGTAACCTAGTCAAAATGGGTCACAGAGTGCTTACCAGCTCTTCCATTATTCAGTGGGATTCACTTCGTACTTTGCCGTGAAAATACTCGTTTAATTTTTACAGTCAAATTTTACTTTTTAAATCATTATTACCAAACTTTAAAACTACAATAATAAAACCAAGAGTCATTCTAAAAAGATAACTTTCCACTTCTGAGTATTGATACTCAAACTTTGAGGTTAATAAAATTTCCAGAACTTTATTAACAATAGTTTGACGTTAGATCAGCAAAAAAAATGGTTTAGAGCGCGAAAACCAAACTAAATACCAAACTTTATATAAAACTCCAAGTGCCAAATAATTGTTACATATTAAATTTATCTTTTTGTGTTTACTTATAATATTTACCTACTAACAGAACTATCTATCTGCTGAATTAATATATGATTATTATTAATAGAATTATAGTGTAAACTTTTATAAGATTTGTAATTAAATTACTTACCTTTTGAAAGAATATTGTAAATAGCAACGACCCCACTTTCGGCCATGGTTTAAAACAATAGCACTGACGGAGTAACAAATCCTCGGAAACCATGAAAAACGGAGTGTGAAAAAACCCAGTAGAAATGTCTAGTAACAAAAACAAACATTCAAATTAACCACGGTTCAGGACGCTCGTTACTGAGGAAAAACAAAAACATTATGAAACAGGTGAGGAAATACGGACATAATCATATTTCAGTTTTGGCCCACTTGTTGCGATTCAAAATGTTCCCATGCAATTTGTCCATGACAAAACTACTTTTGTTACTATTGTTCGGAGTGAAGAGCACTTTCGACTTTTTCGCTTTTTTCCCAGTTCTGTTCCATCTGGGCTATAATTGCTTAGTTCGCTTCAGTGCAATTTGGCGTCGCCATTTCATTATTAATACATAAATTAAATTATTATATCAATGTTTTGCTTTGATGCCAATATTGAAGAAACTTGCTTAGAATTTATATACAGATCGCCTAAGTTAAACAACTTTCCCAGTATACCGATGGGTGACCATTTAGTGGCTTTTGATCTGAGCGCTTCCGTGTTTGGAAGGGCACGTTAAGATGTCAGTCCTATATACTAGTTGATAAGCCATGTCACAGACCTTCAGCGGATTGAAAACTCAACACCATAATTGGCCACTTACACTTAAACAGAACATAATATAATTATTTATTTTATTATTATTTTGTGGTAATAATGTTGCTTTAGCCTTGCTGGTTATTAGCCCTGCTTTTTTATGCCTGAGACACAAAAATCTTAAACTAGGGATGTGAATTAGTTATAAAAAAAATTATGGACATTTCTCATATAGACCCAAACTAAGCATAGCTTGGAACCCATATTACTGATGAAATAATTATACAGTTATTTTTTCTAAAAATTTAATTAATAAAAAAAAATACCACTCAGATGCAGAACAAACGACTATGTTTGTCACAAAAATGTCCTGAATGGGAATCTAATCCACAACCCTCAGCACAGAAGAAAAATCGGTTTAATTTCAAATCAATCTCATTAAAGTTTTCTATCATAATTGATTTGGGGTTTCTATGAAAAACCACATGGACCGAAAATTGTCCCACAATAAATTCAAATTGGATTACTATGCTTCCGCGGCACATTTTGCGAACAACCTAATTCCGGTTATCCTCGACGACACTCAAAACAAACGAAAGTCTGATAAATGTTGCTATTAATCTTCAGCCGGCTCGAGAGCCGCTGTTGCGTGAAAAGGACGGATGCACAGTTGTAATAAAATCTAGCTATAGGTCAATTTTTGTTACAATTCACAAATAATACATATAGGTAGATATGTATTATTTGTGAATTTGGCATCCATGCCTGACTGGCCTCACACCTCAGTTCTAGCAGCTCTGCCTTCTATGCTGTAGGTCGTGAATTCGTTTCCAGGATAAGCCATTACGATCATAAGTCAAAGTCAAAGTCAAAGTCAAAGTCAAAGTCAAAGTCAAACTCATTTATTCCTTTAGATCTTAAGTATCATAGATGTTTGTTCTGTGTTTGCTGTCTTGTTGTTAATATTTATAATGGGTGTATTTACTATATGATTATTATATCAGTAATCTGATTCCCATTCTACAATCTATGCTTAGTTTGGGACTAATCGCTTTTCATTTATTTATCCTTAGTAGTAGTTTAATTACGGACTGGTACAAAGTTTTTGATTAGCATTTTGTTTTTGGGTCTTGGGTGTTTCGGTTTTATTAATGTAATCTGCAGAGTATGAGATTTAAAGTGTTTGTTAAGCGAAACGCTAGGAATTGTTTCTTTGCACTTTTGTTGACATGAAATATAAAAGTTACTAGGTTTGATTTAAATGTTTTTATGTTATTCCTTTCCTAGAATCGGTTATTAATTTGTTTTTAGGTTTTGTTATTTGTAATATTAGAGTTAAACTATTATCGTATCAGTTCAAAGTCAAAAGAAACGGCAATTTTTTTAGGTAACCTTATATTAATAAAGCTTTCCAATACAACTTTAATATTATTCTGTTAAAAATACTTCCAATACTAAAAACACTAAAATAAAAATAAACAAGCAAACATGAATCACCAAAGGAATTATTAATGTGATCATAAAATTCTTTCGACATTTTTTTTACACCGAACACGTTTTAGTACACCATTTGCAACTTTTTGTGCAGTTTAATTTGATTACTATCGTCCACCTCACACGCAAATAATCTGCATACATTTGCAATTGGAACAGCCATACTACTGCACTGTCTAAAAGGCAATGCACACGCAACAGTTTTTGCATCCCATAAAGTGGAGCAAATTAAAATAACTTTATGGTGATTATCATGCGAAAGACAGCGATATATATGCGAACTTAGTTTACGTATATATGATCTACAAAACTTCGAGCCGAAATGTTTCCAAACAATTTGTCTTCGACTCATTATCTCTTACACTTTTGTTGCTAAGACGTCTCATACATAATACCTAATAAATAAATACCTAAAAACTCTTTTTCAAAAACGTGTCAGTATAAACCCCTCAAAATAGAACAAAGAGTCTACGCAAAACTCTATTCTATGAATGTTTGAACGAAGCTCAATTGTCCTAATCCTAAAATAGGATTCCGCATACCCTCTGAAGCATGAATGGAATGGATTTTGTTTTGTCGCGTTGCCTAGCGCCTACCAATATTTTAGGCGAAAATATAGGCTCATGCGTTCACATATAGTCTGTACACATACCCACGTTGGGATATCGAGAAACCTGCATGGATATACAAAGCCAGCGTTCTGTTTGAATAGATGCGTTAGCTCTTCGGATACAAAATAAATGAGCAAGCACCGTGTTTATTCACGTAGCCAGTTTGTATGTGATTTTAAATAATAGCCTTCTCTCGCTTCTCTTTCGTGTGTGTTAGTGTCTCACTCTGATATCGGAGATTTCAAGCTGCCCTAAGACCTCCAACATGGGTTATCAACTAGTATAGCCGGGACCAACATCTTAATATGCCCATATATTAAATTATATTATTATAGATCATGTCGTACTTCGAATATATTATAGATCTGTGTCTATCTGGGCGCAAAGTTCTAAGGCCAATCTGACGTATAAAAAATCAAATGGGAATACTAATTTTAACTAGCTGACCCGACCCATTGTCCTGTTTTTATTTGCAATTTGAAAAGCAGTTGCCAAATGACATTCAAACAACAACAAACACTCCATAGAAAAAATACTATCATGTTTCCCGATACAATTTACCGTGAAACTTTTCCAAATTTTGTGTCCACACAAATCTAATTTACATTTCCTATCAGGAACATATTAAGACAAAAATTGCGGAGTTTTTCCAGCCGTTCTCAAATGATGCTTTTATCAAAGAACAGCATCTCATTTTTCAAACATTATTTCAAAATATAACATGGGATCAATTTTAAATTAAAAAATATATGAATAAATCGAATGACGCATTATCGAGCTGCAGTATAATATTATTATACAATAAACTTTTATGTAAGATATGATCATAAAAAAATTACGACATCCTTATTACCATAGAAAGGAGAAGCTATAACATTAGAACGTTATATTATATTTTGTACCCACCGTCGTATTGTTTCTGCTTTGAATTCGTATCGATTTTATGATACTATCGGACGCAATATATAAATAGTTTATGATAAAATATTTTATAGTGATAGTCTCCAGTGGAAATGTGTTCCTGTTACAATTATTATTACTGCAGGTTCCTTCTGTATATAATAATTTTGTACACATTTCTATATATTGTTCCCAAAATAATAAAACAAATTGTCTCATTTCAGTGGTAGTGTCTGGTTATACTAGATTGAGTAGGCGATTTTTATGATGGAGATCTGAATTAATCAGTCATGATAGCAACAGAAGCTTTGTGATCATCTTACAGGTTCTCATATTATTATATATATTATTATACTATAATAATACACTTGGTTATGCAATAAATATCTTGAATATATTACAAGCTTTGCGTAGTTTGGGGCTAGATGGCGCTGTGTGAAATATCCACGAATAGTTACCGTTATTAAGTTATTGCTGTTTGATATTATGACAAATATAAGTATATATATCATTTTTTTTACCTGAATAATCGCTTTCATAATTGGTATTTTACATATATCAAAAGTAACTAATATATTGTAACGAGTAGAAATCATAGTTAGTGAAACTATTGGTGGTTTTCAACAAATGTGTGGATGTTACAAATAGGACGAGTTTTAATCAAATGAGGACGAGGATTAAGGAAACAAATCTCAATGTTTGAAAGTAAAGCCTCATGCAGGGTACACTCTGCATCAAATGGAACGTGGATTGTCGATAATTTTTGGTCACTTGTATATGCCACGTTGTAGTAAATTAGTTTAAAAATAATCCCAAACTTGCAAAAATTTTACCTTCAGATAGGATTTATATGATCCATGGATTTGAACGATTATCTGAAAATAAATCCATAATTAATAGGTAAAATTAAACATTTCGTTGCCCTAAGGTACAATCATTGTGTCTGTAATTCATAATTATATCCACAATACCGATCATATTTTATTTCAATGAAGTTGTATTTTATTTCGTTTAAACAACAGGCTGCAAATTAGGGGTAACAGCAGCATATCCATTTTATTACGAATAAATTTAATCATGGACATTTCACTAACGCCATTTTGCTCCAGACTAAGCATAACTTGTACAATCGGAACTTGTTAATTACATGTCCATGTGTATTACATATTAACCTATCAACAAAACAAACATCTATTTTCCTCACTCAAATTCTTGTCCTGGGCGGACTACATCCATGCACAAAGAGGTCTACCATATAATATATAAGGAACCACACTCTTCATAATGTTACCGGACAGAAAGATGTAAGCTGCATAATTAAGATGTTTTGCTAGTGCCTCTACTGCAAGATGTAATCTATTGTGTGCTAAAACTTTAATACTAGTGTAGAATGAACCCTAGCTTAGCCGTCCGTGACTAACACCCGTGGACGCTTGCCAATGTAAACTAAGCTCAACTCTAATATGATTTGAGTTTAGTTGCGAAACAAGTCTGTAGTCTGACCAAACTATGTGATTACGAACTAAAATGATATGGTTGCCAAATTGGAACACCTATGTAGCTTCATATTGTGGTTTCACAAAGCAGTGTTCAAACTTAGACCACCCTCTCGATACATAGAAGTTACAATCCTCTTAAGCAGATTTACTAAAGCTCTTTTAGATATTTGTTTTAATGCAGGAGGAATAAATAACCAGTTTAATCATCTTCTTGTGGCCAATTCAGTTTGCGGAATTTTCAAGCCGCGTGAAGGCCTCTAACGTGATTTATCGACTGGATTAGCGGATTTGACATCATGCCACTAAACGGTCATCCATCCAAGTACGGACCGGGCGGAATATTGCTTAACTTAGATGATTTGAAAAAAACGAGTTGAAGTTTAACATGAACGCTTAAATACATAATAGTTTAATCAGATTTAAAAACTTGAAAAATAGCAACTTCAGTACTTTCATCTATTATTTATTGCCCTAATGGGGCAGTTTTACAAAATAAAAATCCAAATAGGTAAACAACGGGCGAAGAAAAAGTCACAAGAAACCAAAAAAAAAACAAAAAAACGGCATTACGTTTACTTGGATGACATATTTTTTCCAGTATTTATATATATTATAATAATACTACCTATATATAATAATGCTATTTTTATATTCTATTAGTAATCCCATAGTATGCTTAGTTTGAGGACGCTGTATTAAATGTCCATGAATATTTATTTAATCCAGAATGATGGGAGTTTTTTTATCAAACCAGCCGGCGGCCCACTTGACCCCAGTCGCATCGCGTTCCGCCCGTCTCTGAGACGAGAACGATACGCCTTAAGTACCTGCAAATTCACCGGCAACGCGAGTGCAGCACTGCTTGGCAGCGGATTATTACCAGGGGTGGTGGCAATACTTTTCTGGACGAACTTGACGAATTTCTACTGCTATTTTTTGGTTCCGGGGTGTAGATAAACGAGGAAATACGAGGAACAAACAATGATGTTGGGATATAGGAAAAATGGACGACCAAGCAAGCGACTTACCTTACCAAGTCATTACTTGCCAAGCGCGTACTTACCCCATTTTACGTCCAACTTTTCATGAATTACGATGTCAAAGTCCTTATATTGTATCTGTAAAGAACAGCTACAGAAGCTTTACATTTACAAAAAATCAATTATAGACGTTTAAAAGAACGAAGTTTCACAGAGACATACTGTATCAGAACACAGCATGTGACCAATCATTCACGCTGACGAGCTGTTACAATTCAATATGACTCGTATGCAAATGTCTGTATCGCCAAATATTCGTAGACCTGGCCACCCCTGCAATCTAAAATAGAATCTTTATAGCACGGTTAAGATGAATTTTAAATGATATACGTAATGATAGCTGGTTCAATCTTCTGCAATGTAAGCATATAAGAGTTACAATGTTTTTTGAAAGCTCTTTTTTGTGGGTTCATGCTTATTTAAGTATAAAATTAAATGTAAATATTCATTGATATTTCAGACAGTGTCATTAAGTCCTGACTCAGCATAGCTTGGTACTATGGGAGCCATATTACGGATATAGTACGCTTGTTTGTAAATAAATACCAACATCTAGAAAAGAACTATACACATATACTCGTGGCATAATTCAATTCAATTCCCACCAAAAATGTCTTTCACTTTATCCCGATTTTCGACATTTTCCTTGAAATTTTTAAACAATTATATCACACAAACCTTGTCCTGACTATTACGAACACAAATAATTATAAATTAAACAAATTGGTCAAGCCGTTTTCAAGTTTTAGTGAGACTAACGAACAGCAATTGATTTTTATATACTCGTTACATAGTATAGAACATTAAAAATTGACAACACAGTTCTAATTCGTTAGTATGACAGCATTATAATTCAAGCAGATATTACAATAACACAAGATGTGACTAGAATACTAAAACTTATCCAAAGCGAATATCTAATTTTGTTTGCGTGAGTGAAGCAGTGTAGCTAACCAACGTTATCAAAATGGGGGATACAGGAGTTCACAACGTACAAGTTCATATACAGCTGCACCCCGCGATGTTACCCGCGGTTACTTTATCGGGATAAAAAGTAGCCTATGTGAGCTATTTAGATGTGAAGGAGTAACAAACATAAATACGGACAAGTTTCAGTATTTAAAGGTATGATAGGCTATTTGCAAAGAAAATTTTATTATTAACGCTATTAAATATTTTCACCCCTACTTGTTTTATGTGACTTAAGTGATAGACCGCCGCCCGTTAACAGTAAACTGACTTAGATTCTTCCTTACCCAAGTAAGATCAAGTATGAGAAGACCCAAGTCGGGCCCCGTTCTACCATCACCCAAGACCGGGATGTTAACGATTCTCATACGCCTGATTTCATCGGCATCCACACCCTTTCATCAGACACAACTATATGAGCACCACTGCTTGACAACAGATTACCAGGTGTGGAGGAAGAAGTTTTCTGGACAAACTTTACACCGCTACTCTCATAGAAAAAAAAAAGAAATTTATTTCTTTTCCGTTACATAAAAAGAGATAGAATAAAAAATGTTGAATGTGATTTGGTTACAGCCTAAAAAATTCAGTAGTATCGCTAATTCAGCACTGGTTTTCAGTCTGATGATGAATAATTACTTTAAACTAATATTACTCCTTTTTAATTATTTTGAATAGTGGTATCGTATGATTGTGTAACACTAGACTAGTGTATGTAGGTAGTTGTGCACAACAACTTAATCCTCAACACGTGCTTGTTTGTGACACACTTCTCTTTAGGGAAAGCTACCTACACAAATGATAACAATATTCTAAAGTAACTATATATACATTTGCCGCATTTTGTTACTGCAACAATTTTGTTTTTAATCACTCCTTATTGTACATGTGTGCGTGTGTGTGTGTTTGATACTCCTTGATACTCAAACGAGTCTAAGGTTTTGAATGAAATTTGGTGCCAGGATAGCTTATTTCCTGGATTATCACATAGGTTACTTTTGATCCCGCAAAAGTGCAGTGTTACCTTAGCATGGCAAACTGCGGTCAACATTGGGGAGGGGGGGCAGCTAGTTACACATATCTTAAAATGTTGCCTTATTCCTAAGAACTATTGTTTATAATATAAAAAAGGAAATCCTGGCATATTGTATCTTTAGTAATAAGACTATTTAGTTACTAGTTTCTTCTACTTGTACTGATATTATTGTATAATTACAAAGACAACGATATAAAAATCTGCCATTTTCGAATTTTAGCGAGACTAACAAATAGCAATTGATATTTATTTATATATAGATTACGCTTATCATATTATTTATCACGAACTATTCATGAACCGTTTCATGCATAGTTTTTAGGTGAAGTGGAGTTTCTAGAATGGGCTAGATTCGTTTAAAAATGTCAAGATAAATGCGCCAATGTAATTTTACGTTTGTTTGATCGTCGTATATGCGTGACACTGTCATAGTGAAAAACATGAAGAGTGCTCTAAAGTGCCTTTGTCGCTTCAGTTAGAACAATAGAAGTTTCCTAAAAAAACGAGCAGGATCTATGTCGCTCGTCTGTAGGTGGATACCCTTGTTGCCGCCAAGCTTGGCGGAAGATTACCAGGTATGGAGGCAATACTTCTCCGGCAAAACCTTGCACAAGTTCTACGACTTATTTTTAGCTCCTTTAGCACCACCCAAGACGTAAATGTCGGGACTCGCCTATTCACTTATGGGCGCGAGCAACTAGACCATCCAATAAGATCTATAATAAGATCCCTAATTGGTCTTCTTCTTTCCGTTCTGTTCTTCGTTTTCATCCTATCCATTCACTGAAACAGACCAAACGGAGATTCAATTCTAAATATTTCATTGTCTAATTATTTAATGAATGAGAAGCTTAAATTTACAAACTTTAAGCATTTTGTGCCAAAATTAACTTTGAGGAATTGTTTTTCAGTCATCGTGAGGTTGTACAAAGTTTGTATTGGAGAAATTTGATGCCCTTTGAAATATAACTCGGTCTCAAAGTTTATGGTATTCCGTCAATAAATATGAGTTTCTCAGCCTGCTTATATTATAAGTTAACCTACATTAAATTAAGTTCAGTAACAGTTAGTGAGAAGTTAGTTACATCGGGATTCTAAATCTTATGTATGTTCCTGTGTATTTAAAACAGAATTTTTTATAGTATTTAATGTTCCATGCCCAAACTTGTACCCTAGTGTAGGACCATATTAATAATCTTGTATAAAATCTGTCCAGTATTTGAAGTCCTGTTTTTTTTTAAATATAAACCGTGATAGTACATTATTAGGTGCTTGATAACATAATATTTTCATAGAACGTGTGTTAGTTGAGCTTTCGACCTTGTAATAAGAAAGAATATTTGGGAACCCTTGTTGTGCGGGTCTTGCACTATGTCGGCTTACCTTTAATAAATTGAATATGAAAGGGTGGTGGAGTTTTATTTAAAGCTGTTTCATGACTTTGACAACCGTCTAATTTCCGCAAATAGCCAGGTTTTACTTTTATTTCCCCCCCGCGGGTTCCCGCCTTGTCGGGGCGGGGGGGCTTAGTACCCGTGGTTTGGCTGCCCACGGTGAAGCCAAGAGGAACCCGGGAGGGGCTGCTCCTTTAGGCTTTGCCTCCAAGCCGACTAGGAGCGGCCACAGTAGGTGGCGGTGCCTTATGGGGGGCACCGCAACTGAGGCGGGCTGCGGTGTCGTATGGGCGGCACCGCAGCTGAGGGTTAGGGGCCGCGGCGGGAGAGGAGTGCCGGTATAGCGGTGCGCCGCTCTCCCTACCTTCCGCGGCCACGGCGGGGTCGCCACCGCTAGATGGCGGACGCGGTGGGGCCGCAGGGGAAGAGCAGTGTTGGTATTGAGAGGCGCCAGTCTCCCTATCCTCTGCGGCCGTAGTGGTAGGTGACGGGGCCACAAATCTGACCCGTCACATGGGGATCTAGGGCGTTTAGATACGGGGTCATCTAACGCCCTTTCGCTAGCCAGGTCCCCGAGGTGGTTGCGACACGCTATGTGTTCTGGCGTGTCGCTAATCAAGGAGTGGCACTCGGTGCCAAGACGAGAGGGGTCCGGAAACGGACAGCCGCGGCGGGTTCGCGGATGTGTGTATAAACGTTCCCGTGTTCCCGCCACTAAGCGGCAGAGGAGGACACCGTGTGGTTTTAGTGGGTCTAGTCCCACATAACCGCTCTGTCTCCCCGTGGCAGGGCGGTATGCGAGTGCATTTCCACACGATAAAAAAAAAAAAAAAAAAAAAAAAGGTTTTACTTTTATTTAGGTACAGTGTTTTAAAACCATTTTTAGATGTTTGCGCTATTTAGACTATTTATATTAGTTTACAATTAGTGCAAACCATCGGGCACTCTTATATAATTAAATATTTATAAATAAATATTCATTAACATATTTCACACAGCGCTATCTAGCCCCAACTAAGCGTAGCTTGTAATATATACTAGATAGATAGATAGATAGATAAACTCTTTATTGTTTACACCAGAAATTGTACAGAGAAACAAATAAAAAAAAAGAACATAAAATTGGTGGCACAATGGGCGGCCTTATCGCTAAGAGCGATCTCTTCCAGGCAACCTTTGGATGGATACAATTTTAACAAAGAAAAAAAGGGGAGGCGGTGACAGATAACTGATGAAAAAGATATAGTACTTTTTTTTTTGTAAATATTGTACATACATATAATACGAATTAACCACCCAGACTAACTTAGTACCAACTGAGCTACGATGCCAGTCAAAATATACAATGGTATACACCTCCAAAATAGCAGCTGCCTTATACTATAATATAAGTCAGTGATATGAAATTTATATCGAATAACAACTCCAGTACCAGTGATTTAATTCCATTGCCGGTTTACTTGATAAATAATATTAAATCCGTGACAACGCACGGTCAATGGTACTCGCCTCATCAGGCGAACTTGGTTCATAATTGGGCGCGCCGAGCGTTCCGCTAACGACGTCCGTTCGCGCCAAAACTCATAGGAGCCGGAAACCGGAAACTTGCCAATTGTATGTGGTAGTTACCGGTTGGCTGAATGAACGCATGGTGAGTTGCTTCGTCAGAGCTATACGAGTATTATCAAGACGTTAAAAAAATCTCTGGCTACATTATAACGTACAAGGGATATAATATACCGCAATTATGAAGGTCTCCTGATAAATGAATAGGAATGTGATGGTGTATAGTTTATAGACGGCTCCGTAGCTGAGCTAGTGGTAACTGCATTTGATGATGCTAAGATACCTGGCCGTTTATTGTTTGATGAACATAAAATTTGAAGAATCATAAGAATAAAATTAATAATAAGAATCATAAAAATAAAATAAATTTATGAGTATTGTTTTTGTCACCTTTTTTCCAGTGTCACCTTTTTTCCAGTGAAATGTAGCGCAGAGCTATGACTACGTAAAAATAAACTTATTTTCTCGCATGTAATACCGAGTGAAGTGCTTTTCTAATGAGAGTTCCGTAACCTTGTGTGTAAGCAATTCTTAAGATTATTTTTTATTAGTTTATCTAGAAGAAATCTCGTTGATTAGCTACAGGTTGTAGCATAGTAAAGTTCTTGTTTAATGCGACATAAGAATCTATCTATAATATCGGTAGTTACCGGTATGGGTATTAGGTATGGTCAAGTGGCCACGTTACTACAAATTTACCGTTTTCGCTGGTAAATTTTAGTATAACTTTGTCGGGGGACTAAATGAGATGCTTGTACATTTCTTGTAACTTCTGCTTCGTCAATACAAGTAGAGAAGAAAGAAAATACCACACAAATCATTGAGACACTAGTTGAAAGCTATATTGAAATATCTTCTGAAAATATTGTCCACCTGGTATACACCACCGGCTTTGTTTTATGTTTACATAATGGACGGCAGCAGACGTGGCAAGGAGGTTAGTAATTGCTTTTGCACAAATATTTTAGTAAGCATTTTCTACCTATAATTTGTATAGTAAAGGTAGTTCTTGTTAGGAGGATTGCGCAATAAACGTTTGATAATACTTTGAAATAGGTTTCTTAAGTTATCTTAGGCATCTTATTTTCATCCATCTGCACCATTTAGCACCTTTCTGCAACATAGCTCTCTGCAATGTGCACTAGTACATGGGTTGTTAACAAACTATTAATAGGCTTGGTTATTTAACTAACTAGAGAAGAGGGCATAGGTACAAATAAAATGATAAAAATGTAATCACTTTTTCACAGCAGGCAGACAACGTTTAACAAACCCATAAGACGTATTTTTTAATAGATTTTTGTTATAATATCGGTGCCATTTTCAGCAATTAATTTCGAGATATATTTTGGTTTACGATGGCCGTATATATATTGCATTGCATTGATATCTGAGTGCAAAACGTATTTTGTGTATGTATTTTATTGTGTTATACAGTCTTATTGTATTTACTCTAGTTAAATTTCCACAGATTGTAATTAAGCTTAAAATCTAAAGCTACGTCATATTAAAACCACCCCTGAAAAGTATTCAGAGCTGATGAACCCTTAATAATTGGCTAACCCTGGAACCTGTCGGTGTTTTCATGCCACCCGAAGGTCTCCAAAATGACTTCAAATACCACTAGATGGTCACCCCCAAAGTACTAATACTAACAGAGTGGAGAGTTGCTTAACTTCGATGATCTGTAAAGAAAGTCTATGCAAGTTTCACCATGAGTGCTTCTCTGGACCCACTGACTATCAGAAATACTAACTCAACCTCAAATTGTGTACTTCTATCATTTACTTACCTCGAATAGCCTACTCTGCACAAGCTTAGCCCAGTAAACTCAGTTCAACTTTAATCTAGTTGAAGTCGAGATCAACCTGGATCAACTTTATTTTTCATTCCGATCTACTTTCGCCCTTATTAAAATTAACTGCCTACTTAGTTTGCAGAGCGAGCTTCGAGTTGGAGAAATTGAAATTCTGAAAGGTACTCTACTGAATGAAATGATAACATTCAAGATTCTAATAGTTATATTGCAAAATGAATGCTTTTTAGTTACTAATTGTAAATTTATTTGAATAAGTTGAAATTCATGATTTTTTCTTATACCTTCTTAACATTGTTTCAATGATAACAATAATTATAAAAAAGTAAGGCAAGTATGATACTCTCATCTAAGAATAATCTTACAGCAAATGTAAAAACATTTGCTGTAAGATTATTCTTAATCATTATCAAACAAATCCATTCACTTTATTTCGTATCGATCAATATGAAAAATTGACACCATCAAATCCTGACAGGAGAAGGATTCAAGGACTTCACGCATACATTTTGTCTCGTTTGAGCAATCATGCCTTCCAAACGAATTATCCGCTTATACCAATATACTGTTTGTTGAAACAGTTGAAGAAGGTGAAGGAAAACATCGTGAGGAAACCGACATAGGTTACCCTAAAGCTAAAAATTTTAAGACTTTGATCTCTTCCAATCCGATTGTATTGCGATTGGAACCCCAAACAATTTCTCTCTATACTGGAAATATGAACAAACACTTTATTTCAATAATACGACTGACTTCGAGTAACAACCTCGCTCTATTTTGAATGTATCGTTCGTGTAAAGGAAGACAGCGTTAGTTATTCTCATTACCTTAGGTAGCCCCAGGCTTTCTCACTTTATACCTTGAAGATAAAATTTAAAAATAATTGCTTTTCTTTGCGGATTAAAGGCAAATAAAGATTTTCTCACTAAGACGTTAAGCGAAGTTGAAAGTAGGGACAGGAAATTAAGCAATTTTGGTATCATCACAGTTTATAGAAAGCTAGTTGGCTTACTTCCTTGTGCCTTTTGGTTGATCTGTTAGCTTTATTATGTTGAAGATGTGGCAGCATTATTTTTCAACTTCTTTCTTGATAATTTATATCGTGTTACTGTATGTCAAAAAAGTTTGTTTTATTTTCAGTTTAAATCTAGAAGTGCACCAATGAGTTCGTTTCCAAAAAAGTGAGTCATGAGCGAACCTTCATATCTTAGAAGTGTGATATCAATCAATCGAGATTGAGCATTTTTTGTAGATCAACGCCCATTCATTTTCGCTTATCGTGGCTAGGCCAGTGTCTTCGCCGTGGAAACACTACATCTGGAACAAATTCCAAAGAAGTAACTAAAAGTAGCAGTAACACTTTTGGTAATCTGCCGTCAAGCAGTGATGCCCTTATATTGTTGTGTACCGCTGTGTGAATTTACTGGCACATGAAGCGTAACATCCCTGTCGTATTTTAGTTGTTTATGAGTAACGGTAACCATTTAACATCAGGAGGGCCGTTTGATCGTCCATTCACGTCAGTTGGATAAAAAGGTACAAATTTTCGTTCATATCTCGTGATATCAGTCTTTTTGATAGGAACTTAATGATCTACAAACGAATGTATACAAAAACTTTAAAAAAAATGTTCGAAGATAGCCAGCTGTTTTGCATAACCTGTGGCAAAATGTAGCGTGTGCAAGTTGATAATAGCAGTGGTGGTAAATAGTTTTAGTTTATAGTCTGAATTAAAATTGTTTCTGACCTATTTCTGGATGTGTTCAAAGTGTGGTCGATTATTTCAGACAGGTACATGATAGAATTACCATATTATTATGGAAATAGAAATTACCGAAGTAAATAATCACTTTTTAGGTATCACTAAGTAGGTTAAAACGTGAAAGAAAAGAGAATGGGTGGAAACCTAACCTCTTTTTAACAAAACTGAAATAAATTATTAAAGTCTGTAACTCCATGATTTAAATTTCCAGGTTACCAAGTTCAAGTATCCGACATAGAATAGAGATAGAGACTGCTTAAACATCCTAACATTTTATCCCAAAATAATGGGTTCAAATCCGAAGCAGGCGTGTCCCAATTAAAATTTCCCTTGAAACTGGTATAAGTGATAATTCATCATATTGTTCATAATTGCCTGGTTAAAAATCAAATCTACCTACTTAAATACATTCATCACTTGGAATTTTTATCATGGAGATAAAGCATATTTAATTTGAAAATTCAATCAAATCGATTCACAATTGACGAAGAAAGAATATTTTTTTTATGTTTTTACGTACACCCGAATTGAAAACCTACTCGGCTTAAATATAGATATTTTTCCAGATCAAAAAACAGGGTCCTCTCATTATTTAAACAACAAACCATTTTCATCTACCATGACCACCGTTAATATTGACCAAAGCCCCTATTTACTGAACGCCGATTTCTATTACGAATCTACCCTTGTTCCCCAGCTCTTTGGAATATAATTCCAGTCATCCCTAATTCGCAGCAAGTCATCAAATGTGTAATAAAATGGTTAATTAAAAATTGAAAGCCTCTGATCATCGTTAAGACCCGCACCCACTTTCAGCTACCGTCGAGTAAAGGCGTGGTAATAAAAAATAATAAAACAGGATAAATGGTTAAATAACATGAAAAAGTTGACATTAGAGAGAGAGAGATGACACAGATTGGGATGCCAAGTTGTCTGCGTCCGTATGTGAAGCTTATTCCGAGCAGTGGGTGAAATCAGGCTGCAGATGATAATGACGAAGAAACAAAAAACACCCGAGACCTAAAATATGTTAGTCATCATGAGATCTTTGGTGTAGAAGGTCCAGTTGCTCGCATCCGTAGGTGAAAACCCTCTCGTACACGACACGTGTCTTCTGGGTGGTGTAAAAGGAGCAACAAAAAGTGGCCGTAGAACTTGTCCCAAGTTCGTCTGGAGAAGTACTGCCACCACATCTGTAATCTACGTCCAAGCAGTACCAGTGCACGCGAGCATGCATAGGTATGTTCCGATGGAAAGTGTGGTTTCTGGTGAAATCACAAGTGCATGAGGCGTAACATTCCCGTCTCGGTTGACGGGCGCAACGGGGTGTGACTTGGGTTTTCTTACACGGTCGGGGCGAATCTTTTTTAAAAATTAGTCGACTTTATGTTAAAAAAAACGGTAAGCTATTCTGGTTAATATGCTACTTTTAAGCAGTGTGTGATAGCCTTTAGTACCCACATCAAATCGTTTTTACGTTCCTAATAATGTGAACTTTACGAACTTTGTGTAACTCACTGATAATGAGTTTTGTTGCCGGACTTTCGGTTTAATACCTTCGCTTTATTTTTTGTGATCTGCTAAATCATTTAAAATTGTTGTATACAATTTTTATCTTCGAATTCAATTAAACTAAATGAGTTTGTGTGTAAAACTAGGAGATAAAGAAAAGTAAATTAATATTCATTAATGTCATACAGCTCCATATAGCCCCATCACCGAACAAAATTTGTAGAAACCAGACTATTAATAGTAGGTACTTTACTTATTATATGCCCGGACACAGAATTATCATCTATGTTGATCACAAAAATGCTTGTCCTTCGTAAACAAACAGAAGTGCCTATTTCATTCATCGAATAAGAGTAAATCTTGTATTTTCATACATAATTCAACAGTTAAAAGGATTCCGGACCGGGAAAAGTTAACGATAGTGGCAATTACTTAAACTAATTAATTGCTTGTTTGCTGACTCCCTAACATAAGCATACTTTTTGCTAAATGAAGCGGCAATAAAGTAAGTCTGAATGAATCAGGGTTGTCACTTCAGAACAAGAGGTTTTTAAAAAAACAATGTTTGATTATCCATCCCTCAGAGAAAAAATGTAGTAGTTTCAACGATTAATTCCTTGTACATAACTAAATTAAATAATGTCTATGATGGTAAATATGTTAGATTATTGTTACATAATCGAATAAAATATAAAAACAACTGTTTTGTCTTATAATTACAAAAAAAAAATACAAAAGGTTAACTAAAATAGAAATTTATAAGTAATAAAATATGTAGCGCTAGTTCTCGGTAGTTGTTGAGTTGTTTATACATAAAACAAACTTTTATTATGTAACTTCATTAAAATATTTTCATATTGAATGTCATAAACCTAACTTCAAGTAATTTGTAATATTTACCAAGGAAATACAACCATTTTGGGAAAAATTACTATCTTCATATTAAAATGTATATAAAATAATTAATTGATGACATGTTTCGATAGATCGACAGGAATAGTTTATTATTAATGCACTAAAAAAGTTTTGTTTGTCAGTTTATTAAAATGGCTATACCATTACAGTAAATTAAATTAATACTATTGACAGCCCTGGCTCGGCACGAAACTGCAATCTTCAAAATGTGTTCACTTCACTCACTCTAGCGACTTCACAATGTTTTTGAAAACTTATTGAAAAACTTTGTTTCGTCTGAGCAATTTTCGTATTTTTTTTTTTGTTGCAAAACTATGTATCGATCAAATCAGTCTTTTTTTCAATTACATTTTAAAATTTGAATATCATTTGACTTGCAAGTGAAAGAGTGATCATCTTCACCTTCCATGTGAGTTATTAGCCAACTCTAGTGTCGGAGTATTCAACTAGTACTGGATGCCCCCGCATAGCTTATCGAATAGTATAGCCTGGACCGACGTCTCCTGTCACTAATCGCAATACTGATCAGTATTGCGATTAGTTGTTTGACTTAAATAATACATACTTTAATAAAACATCCAGGCAAGTTTCGCCATGAGCTCTTCTCATTTTCGTGTGAAAAGATAGCAGCAATCCTACCGATAAAATCAGTTGTCACTTTTGTATTATCGAGATACATTATAACTTGAATATGAATTGGCTTCATCTATTCTCAGTTGGCCCCACCATCAACGCCACCAATGGTGGCAATTGAAAAATAACATCTCAGTCACCATCAGCGGTGATTACAAGGAATTTTAAATACCCAGTTACCACCAGGTTTCCTACCGCTGGTGGCATTGTTTTGAGTAACATCTGTGAGCCAAATAAAATTCACTTCATTAAAGTAAGTGCCAAATATTGGATGGCGATATTTGGATTAATATTAGGTAAAACGATATTCTTATTCATGTTATCTTAACCAACCTAGTATAAAGCTTTTATACCGTTGTATTTTGTTTTTACAATTTTACATTTAATCAACCGTAAAATCATGTCTATGACAACATAAATTAAAACCGTAATTGCTGTAGACAAATTGGATTCGAAATTAATTTGAGGACTTGTCCATTATTGCGAAAGTTTGTCTAACAAAATAAATCATTTTAATTTTTCCGCAAAATATGAAACCGCTTCGTGTAATTAGACACTGTCTAATTAATGCCACAGTGAAATTAATGCGAGGGCAACACTGAGGGACGAATGCAAACCGCCATGAAATGAACAAAGCTACTGCGACGCTCGGCGACGTTTAACGGTTGATGACAGCCCACGGGCGATCCAAACAAAGGACCAATGTAAACTGGACCGTTGCGGACCGCAAGGCTACATGTAGGGTGAAAACACAGATTAAATAATATCACTACGTCAAAAATAGAGGATAAATAATGGAATGACTCGTACACCGACTTCAAAAAAGAAGTTATTCAATTCGTTAAGCTTTATCTTCGCCAATTGTGAACCGATTTATAATGATCTTTTTGGTTGAACCTATATCGAAGTTAGTGTTTCGACTTTGTTGAATGATGTTATATTAAAATACATAAAAATGGTAAAAAAACATAAAAATATGATTATCGGGCAAATAAAGAGTTAAGACTCTAAGGAGTAAGCAATGGTTTCTTTTGACTCACCTCTTTAAAAAGAAAAAAAACTACTACAAACATCAGAAACTTTATGTTTGAGGACAGTCTACGGCGATCTGAACAAAGGACCAATGTAAAATGGATCGCAAGGCTAAATGTGTGGTCAAAGTCAAAGGATTTTTATTATATATCTAGGTTATGTAGCCTAGAACCGTACAGCATAGAAAAATACAACAAACGAGAGAAAATATTATATACAATAAATAGTCTCTGGAGCCCAATCTGGATTGATAGATGAATGATTGAAACATACATAAAAAATCTATAAATACAAATCGGCAGTCACTTGCATCGGAAAAGCTTACAGTCGAATGGGAACAGAAAATAATGCTACAAATATTTATTCATACTTTATAACGGTCTTAGACTTGGAGACGACTGGTAAAATTACAGGCAAACGAGATCTTCAAGTCTCGAGTGATGGGCCAAATGAGACGCGATTTTGCTAATTATGTTCAGGATAACATAAATATGCAGCTGAATGTTAATAACCCTAAAACACGCAGTGTTTTAAACATTATATACAGGGCAGAGTTTTAAATTAGAAAATCGCTATCACTCTGTGACTTCTAAACAATCCTAAGGACTCGATGAGTACACCTGGATGAATTTTACGGTGTCCACCAAAAGTTTTAAGGACATCAGTCGTTATATCAATGTTGTTATCCTTTCGTTCTTCTAAACGAAAGTATAACAACAGTGGTAAACTATCTGAAAGATGTGTTTTTTGCAAGTCACCGGAACACAGCACCGCGAGTGCACCACTGCTTGGCGGCGGATTACTTCAGTACTACAGTACTTCTCCAGATTATTATAGGCACAAGTTCTACTGCTACATTGAGTTGCTCCTATTGCACCACCCAGGGGACACGAGTAGGAACTCTGAGGGTAGGTTAGGTTAGGTTAGGAACCTACGGACGCGAGTAACCTGATCCTCCTAAAGTTAGTAAATACTCGTAAGAAGAGTGTTTAGATAGACTTAAGAATAATAACAAAGCAATCTTAAAACATAAAGGTAATGCTTGGTACTGTAACCCTGTGAAAGCAGAGTTCCAATAAACCTTGGCTCAATTAGCCATCTTTATTTTACAGCCCAATAGTTTCGACAAACATGATAGCCCATAAAGACCTAACATTACAAAATACATGAACATTTCGTGAACCTAATAACACGAAATAGGTTCCTCAACGAATGAATAGCTACATTTTATTATGATCTGCCCCATAAATGCTTTTACAAAGTACCCTTGAGACCACGCGAAAACGTAACTACTTCAAAATATTGTATTAGACAACAAACGATGCGTTTGACATCATAATGTTTATATCAGCTTTTTATGGTTAATCGATAGAGTAATCGTATAAATTTTTCATGAGTTCAATGGAAAACATGGGCTTATCATTCGTATGGTGGTAAAACAATTTTATGGTATGTGTTGCTTCAGTGAGCCTTTAAAATATTGTTTTGAAAAGTCTCCTCAAGAAAATATAAGCATACATATTCATGCAATATTGGGACTAGATCTAGCCCCAAACTAAGCATAGATTTTACAAAAAAAGTACTATATGTATATTCCATCAGTCATCTAATTGTATTGTACTATGGGAATTAGATGACTGATAGAATACTTATAATTATAGTACTTTTTTTGTAAATACGTACTTATATTATAGTATATTAACATTTCTAAGACCCTCATTGCTGGTTACCATGTATGGTGAGCATGAAATTTGTTCTCGGCTCATGAGTTGTGTTTGTCTGTGTTCGTCCCTGCCACTTGCTTGGTATGAATGTGTAAGAGGTTTTGGTTTTTTTACAAAATTACCGTCTTACATACATTAAATGTAGAGCCTTAAACGCTTAAACTAAATGCCTTAAATGACGACGGCTTAGTTGGTAGTAGCCCTGCCTTTGGAGCGAGGGGTCCCGGGTTCGATTTTGGCCGGGCACACTTTGTTTAGTGAGCATGAAGTTTGTTTGTTGTTTGTTGGGTGTTTGTCTTGTGTTTCTGTGTTTGTCCATACCATTTGCGACACAGGGAATTCTAGTGCAGAAACGTTTTGTTTTTCCATTTAATCACCAAACTATTTAAACACTTGTATGAAACTAACCTAAAAGCATATCCTTTCAAATAAAAAAATATTTTCCAAATCGGTTCCAAATCTTATATGACTGAGTAATGAAAAACGGAAATGGGTTGCAAAAACAACGTATATAATGATGACGTATAAATTACATAGGCTACTTTTACCCCTATATTGCGCGGGCAAAGCCATGGGCATAAGCATGTTTAATATAATTGACATTTTGGTCAACTATGAACGCCCTCTTACTTTTTCCTGTGTAGATGAGCCATGTTCTTGAGTGTGAAGAATTGTCTACGAGTGATATGGCAAAGGTCAAGTGAAAAGACAAACGATAGGGATTTGTGGTACACATGATTAACGTCATTTTTCAACTATATGAGGTGTTCGATACAAGTGATTTTCAACTTTTTTTATGTGAATAAGTGACGGAACGAGCTGAGGGCCCACCTAGTGGTAAGTGGCGACCCCCGCCCATGACAACAGTAATGCGACTCAGTATAAGATTTCTAAGATCCAAATCTTATACTGAGTCGCATTCATCCTGCTGCGTTCAACACCCGAGACGGGGATGATACGTCTCATGCGCATGTAATTTCACCGGCAGCCACACCCTTCCACCGGAATACAGTAACGCGAGCACTACTGCTTGGCGACAGATTCCAGATGTGTTGACAGTATGAACTTGGCACAAGTCCTACTGTTACTTTTGATTGTTCCTTTAGCACCACCCAAGGGATACGTATAGGGAATCAAAGGGTACACAGTAACGGACGCGAGAAACTGGACCCCCCAAAAAACTGCATGGGATTTCAATAAACGCGGCATTTTATTCCATGCAAAGTTCTAAACATTTCGCTTGTAATTTATGGCAGCAAACGGAATACCGGTACATTTAGGAGCCTGTACTGCAAAGCATTTAATGTGGTGTACCGCTGATGTATTTACGACACAGCGACTCGACGTGTCGCCCATCCGTGTAATTTAATCGCCATTATGACGCGGCCGGTGTAATTAATGATTGTTTTCATTGACCTGTGTTGCATTTTCAATATAAGTCGATGGACGATACCAGTTTATAAACCATTCCATCCGGTAAATAATTGAGTCAAAGAAATCGATTAAATCGATTTCTTTGACTCAATCTAGTAACTTTTATCTAGTATTGACTAAGCTACGCCCTTTTGGTTGGAATTTATTAATGAAATTTTATGACCACCAACCCTTCTTTACCCCTTCTTTACCAGTTATCTAGTGCCCATAGTACTACTTTATTTAGTTTAAGGCAAGATGGCACTGTGTGAAGTGTAAAAATCTAGGCAAACCCTGTATCCTGGTGAGCCCTGATTTCCTATTTACACATAGAAATACATATAGAAACAGTGTGACTTCTAAATTTACCGGTATCATGCTTGTTTCCATAAATTACAAACAATCGTTTCGAAGTGAAACGGTACCCACAAACTGTTATTTACTTGTCAGCAGTTAATATTCCATTGCTAAGGCCATTGAGTTGTCACACTCAGGTGTTTACTATTTACTGTATAACTTTTGGTTAGATCAGCCATTTGCACGAAAAAACTGATATCCAAGAGGTTTAATATAGTAATTCGTCTTTTTCTGCCGTGTCAATAGGTGACTAACTCTGGTGTCGAGCCAACGAAGGCCTCCAACATGGCATATTGACTATTATAGCCGGAACTAGTTTTTCTTATTTAGTTTTATTTGAACCAAGTTATTTGAACTTTCTCAAATACGATCTTTAATTTTAATCATGATGAGATTAGCTGATGTCCCACTTGATGCTAAGTGGTTATCGCTGCCCATGAACAACAAAAATACGACTCATGTCGTTCCCTACCAAAGTATGAGAAGAACATAGTCGCATCGCATTGCAGCCGCCACCTTGAGACAGGCTGTTACGCCCCCATGACAGAAATCCGGATTGGTAGATGTCACATGTCTTCGAATTTATGGTTCTAAGACATGCCGGTTTCCTCACGATGTTTTCCTTCACCGTTTCGAGAACGTAGTATTGCGCACATAAATTTTCAAGTGAAAAAACTCATTGGTGCACGTGTGGTTTTGAACCAGCAACCTTCAAATTGAAAGTCGGCGTCTATGCCCCTGGGCCACCACGCTCTCACTTGCGCGTCTATTCTTTCCTAATGTGCAGGACATAAGGCAACCTAGACTCTTGTAAAATCATGAAAACTGACTGTGCGTGTAATGTGCGTAGGTAGCTGTGACACGTTATATGCGCACAAATATGATTAGAGGTTCGTGTATATTTTGACGTGTCCACTGTCCAAACGATACTTGAGACCTCATCATCTCCTTGCCCTTATCCCACACTAAGTGGGTCGGCGCAACATGTATTTTTCTTCCAAATCCCTCTGTTAGACGTCATCTCAGTACTCACTCCTTTCTTACTCATATCATCTTTCACGCTGTCTATCTTTTCTTCGGCCTACCTCTTATTGAGATCTGAAGGAATGAATATGTTTGAATTTGACCTAATGTCTTGCTCGAAGGACGCTATTGGTCCAAACGTATTTCACGAATCTCGATATAAATAAATAGTATTTAGACACTTTACAAAGGTAAAAATTTTAGTAGTTATTCTCTCTAATTAAAAACGGACAAAGTGTGCTTTGAATGAGTACGGAACCCTCAGTATGTGAGGGTATACTGAAGATTCCGTACCACTGATTATATACGCTATACTAGCTGACCGGGCCACGCGTTGCTGTGGCTAACGTTTTTGTGATACGATATTATAATTTGCAATAAAATAATATTGCGATCATAAATTGAGATGTGAGCTATCCTATCTTTCAAGTTGGATCAAACTGCACACGGTGTACACATTTGATACACAAAATCGGTCATTGTTATTAAACCATGATAGCTAGATATATGTTCTCGCGGACTTTTTTGTAGGTCTTAATGGGATCTAAAAACCCGTAGTACATCATTTTGTTCTATTGTCAATAGTTTTTGTAGCGCACGCAAAAATAGGTTTTCGATTTTACACCTTGTGTTACAAAATAGCAATTTAATTACGGATCCCTAATTTTGAAAAAAAAAACATAGCCTATAGCCTTCCTCGATAAATGGACTACCTAAGACTGAAAGAATCATTCAAATCGGACCAGTAGTTCCAGAGATTAGCGCGTTCAAACAAACAAACAAACAAACTCTGCAGCTTTCTAATATTAATATAGATTACAGATGTGTTTGACCTGCTGCGTCTTATAGTTATTTTAAAAGAAATATATGTTTTCTTTACCGTTTAACCCCAAAAAAACTAATTACCTAAAAGTACCATATAAATATATAATTAAATTCTTTTAATTATTTTTAGATGATTATATTTATACTCGTTTATAGGCGATACGCTTAGAAACTACTGAAAATTAAATCAAGTAGTTAAATCTTGTTAAACAATTTTCTTGTATCTGGTATCTTTTGAAGAAATCTCGGGAGAAAGACCCGATTACCACTATGTACACTCTCAACTATTTCATTTCAGTACTTCGAAGAGATGGATACTCCAAGATAGGGTTTTTTGACTCTTCAGTTGAATTTCAAAAAAACATAGTAGAATACTTTTTTAGATACTAGTGAAATATGAAATCACGCATTACCATTACTAAGTTTAGCGATTATTCAAACCCTATCCGACCATCCATGTGGAAGAACATAGTCTGCACTTTACACAATTTTTGTAATATATTCAGAACGTTGAATTTCTTTATGAATAAATTGACTCGACCGCGACTGTACCTTCGTATATGAAATGTCCCATTCTACAGTCCCGGTAGAAATGCTTGCGCTTTTATCCTGTCAGTAGCTTAAATATTTGCTCATAGTCTAGTGCCGATATCTCTTCTCAGAATATAAAATATTTGGGCTCTGCCTACGTATATCAGATTTCCGATTTTTTCCACCTACAAGTATACGATCGATATTCAAGAACGTCCGATATATTGTCAACCTGGCTGACAAAATATCATAACAGAGCCATTGACTTTAGCCATTGACTTTAGAATAGGATTCCATCGAAATAAAATCGAAAAATTAATTTAACAGTGACATAGTATAAAACAAAGTCGCTTTCTATGTCCCTATATCCCTATGTATGCTTAACACCCCGGATTCGCACGGGTAGTTTCTGATACGACACTGATGCTTTACTAACCGTGCGAAGCCGGGGCGGGTCGCTAGTTAAGTATATAAATAAAATGTTAAACGATTTATCAAACTCATCTCACATTTATTACGATTCGTTTCGATTCTAACTAGCTGCACCCAACGGTATTACTTGCGGTTGGCAATCCTACGGGGATACGTTACTTTTTCGAAATGAAAAGAAGCATATGTGTCAATCCAAGGTACGAACTACCTCTGTTACTTTCACCCAAATCCGCTCTGCCGTTGCAGCGTGAAGAAGTAACATACATAAATACCGACAAACTTTCGCATTTATAATATTAGTTTGATATGAAGACGGTGGTCATATTATTATATGTTATTCACAAAGTTTATCTAATATGTTGACAACAACATACCTTTAAAAGTAAATTAATATACTCAAGTACATTGTCAGAAACATGAATTAATTCTTCTTCAAAACGCTGAGCGTAGCCTGAAGCTAATTGGTTTTCTGAAGTTGACATATTTGCATGCATTTACAAAATATTTGACTATCCTGTAGGGCACAATAAGTGAGCTATTTTTAAAAGAGAATATTGATCAGCTCCCGTTTAACTGGTTTCTGTTTGTTAAGCCATGTCAAAACGTAATCTAGGCACGGACACTTGCAAATGAGTATGCATCAGTCCTTACCCTTTTTAGACCACGTTATCTCTTCATCCCAAATATCCAGAACTGATCTTATTTTCCTTACGATAAGATCTACAATGAATTGCTTTCAGGGCAGCGGGATCAGAGTAAGTTTGTAATATTGCAGTAACTCGTTTTATAGCAACTGTAAGACAGTATAAAGGGATGTTAATTGGTGTTCCTTACTTTCCAGAGATAATTGAGTCGTGGCTATGGTACTAGACAATGCAGTACTATGTCGCTCTTTGCACTTCGCGCATTATCATAAGCCATTTTACTTGTTGGGTCAGATTCTTAGGTAATTAGCTTTACATTGCGCTATTAGCGATAATTAGAATAGCAGCCTGATTATTACTCGCAGAATGTTATAATATAATGTTGTATAACATGACTGTACTTTATATTTTCTGGCTTAGAATTGTTGTAAATGTCGGTGGTAAAAATTGTGTCCTTTCTGTCCAATTTATTAGAGGAAAGTGTTAGATGAGTCGTTCATAGAAAAAAACAATGTCTGCAAAAAAACAGTTTTTCATGTCTACGTTCTCATTTGAGAACGTCACCCTTTCTTGGTGAAAATTGACCCACCCTTTGAGTCTCTGCTTATCGCTTTGGAGATATTGTTACGTCTTTACGTAACCTTATTAATATATATTAAAGAACAACAAAACTGTTTATTTCTGAAAACCACAACAAAGTCCACTATAATGTATTTGATATTGCAAACATTTGGCGTCATTTAATTCTTCTTTCTTTATAATTTATGTGAAATAATTCAGTGAGAATAGTAAAACATAATTAATTTGAACTAACCCTGAAGTTAAAGTTGGATTACTCTCCTAAATACCTGGACCGTCCACACCGAGAGAAACATAAGCAAACACTTTGTCAGGGAACATGCAAAGCGCGCAAACGTGCAAAGTATGACCACAGTTATGCTGTTTGATCAACAAGAAGCTTCAACTTTCAACTTGTACAATTTTGTCTGACCATAATTCTGTACAACATTCAACAGTCTCGCTCGCATTCCACGGATTTTGAGCTGCAAGATAATCGCTGGCTGACATTACAAACACTATCGTAAGTTAATGTAACTTGAGATATTTATTTGAACTGCAAAGAGAGGGGTGAGGGTATCGATTTTACTTCCACAAAGTAACGCCTGAATCCAGTAATTGAAGACGCCAAGAGGTCAGAGGAACCGACGTCTTCGGGTGGTGTGGGGGGATAAGGGCAAAATCGGGCACAGAATTGTCGAAACAATTGTTCCAACGGTTGTTGAAGAGGTTGTCCAAAGCAAAGCTATGAAGACAAGGCGGTTCGTGGACTTTATCTATATTGGTATGACTAACATAGATGTTTATTCCGTGTATTATATAATAGAATCTGGTTACAAGTTATGCTTAGTTTGGATCTGGATGGTGTTTTGTGACTCTGTGTTAGAATATAGGTAGGTACTATGAACATTTATTGATTCATGTAACGATATTATTTCGTCACAACAATTCAACTTCCATTAGCTTTCAACACCGTAATCTTAACAAAAAAGACTAGCTAAAACATGAAACTAACTGTAATTTCTGCGTGCATGTAATGCACCTAAGATATTTTGTATTCGCACAAATCTATTACTTTTGACGTGTCCTAACAATACAGATCTAAAGGACTAAATATGTTTCATTTTGAGCATTGCATAACGAATTAAAGCTAAGTCGCGAACAAAAGCACGCAAAACAAAATATGAACCACAAAGCGTTCTTGCGGCCGCTTTGTATCGTTTTCAATCTTCGTTATGAGAGATAGCTGTAACCACTGGCTCTCCACAAAGCAATATCGTTGAAAGCTCATCGTATATTAACTGTATGGCGGACATAACCCGTTGGGAACATATCGGCAGATTATCATTCACTTTGTAAGTGGAAATTTGGAAATAGACAATTTTTTTGAGTGCACGTTTGACCGAATCTAGTTTGGCGATGTGAAGTTCGTAAATCCTGACTAAAATAATCACGGCAGCATATTTTGTTCTATACATAGGATAAAAATAGGAGGTAGTGAAGTGAGGGACCTGAGTCGTATTGATGTGGTCTACGTGTATTAGTAACCACCTAACATCAGGGGCTGTCATCTAATCACGTCACGTAAGTCTAAAGAAGCTTAACAGGAACTGCTGACTACAGGTCAAACAAGTTCCAAACGGAGTGAAACTATAAAATACGATACAGCATCGATATAATCGCTAATTCGCGCGATTTTGCACTGCTAAAGGTAGCGAGAAAAGATAAGAATTCTTTGTATTCTTAAAAATATTGTTCATAATTATTATCATAATCAAAGACATGATACCTTGTCTAAATTATTCATCTCGCCTTTCTTAATTTGGAAATATTTTAAGGTTATTAATAATTTTGTAAAGGTGAAATTGTTATTTTATTTTAACTTTGAACATTCAAAACAAAAAACGTGGCGCTGCTGAAACCCTCTCAAAGAACTTCGAGAACAATTTCTCGTTAAAAAAAGTATTAAAATTGTTGCCAACGCTTAATAATATTTCACCTCGCCCGGTTTAAAGTTTTAAGACGCGTTTTCTCGTTACAAAAAGGATGAGGGGGAAATTGTGGGTGTGAGGGGTGACATCAAAGTGAATTAGCGAATGTTGTCTAGGGGCGTCCGTTTGTAAGCCGCTTTGAAGTTACACTACCTGCAGGCAACTCCAAAATGTACTAAACCGTAAGGCATTTTATTTTGCCAACCCTCGGGCTGAGTGAGGGCTGGGAACAAGATACAAGAACCTAATTTCAAACATTGTTATTGATACTGGCAATATTTCACCATAAAGATTTTTATTAAAATAGACTGCTTAGCAAGACTAAATAATGGTATATATTTTATTTCGGGCTCGGGAATTCCAATACTGAATATTATTTCTATTTTATAAATATAATATTGCTGCCAACTTATTTTTTCCATGAAATGGAACCTTACTTCACGTCCTTGCTCTTTATACTTCAAACAAAGACATTCTTGTTGAGTAATATTCATAAACTGTTCCACAAAAAGTGTAATCATACAAATTGCGCTTAAATTGCGACATAACCATTTGTGCGGAATTGTACAAAAAACTATCATATTTACAGCACAACATCCTACCCTTTTTTATTGTACGCCACGTACGACGGAGACCTCCGTATGACCCAAATTCCACTAGAAGGTAAGCACTTATGCCCTATCTAACGGCAACGACCTTACAAAGGTAGTGAGAATAGATCTTTCTTCTTTTAATAGACCTCCTAAAAGGGTTCCTCGCTAGCTTACCAAAAAATGTTTTCGCCATTTTTCTACGAGACCTTTTTGTCGGGAGGCGGCATTAAAGCCGGCCCGCCGCGATAACGTATAGATAGTGAGCGCTCGCTTTAAATGCAAATCTAACCGACCAAAGTCGGGACAACTTGGATGCGACCTGAAGACGATTACCAACTGAAATTAAGGAGTAGTAAAGGTACCGGTTCCTCGACGCAGTAATCCAAGACGGGAGCAAGGTACCGCACTTCCAGAACCATTTTGATGTGTCTAAATCGTCTGAGATCTGAGAAGTGATGCTACCATACTCTGCCACCATAATTCTGCTGCCCAACAGCAAAAGACGCATATTTTATTTGCATTATCATTTTTTAGAGCAGCATCAAATTAAAAACAACTACAAGTGACTAATTTAAAAATTGAATAAACAAAAAAAAAATTCCTTACTCAAATTTCTTCGCAAACAGCTCAAAAATGCACCGTGTCTAATAATAATTGGCTGACCTAATCGAAAAAACTGATTTCAATACTTTCATCGCTTATTTTACACCCTTAAAAATGGAAACTCTTTATAAAATTTCTATGGTACCTGGCGGTACACATCAATCAAATTATAAAAGAATTATCCGAATTGGTTTACAATTTACAAAGAAATCTAGTAATAAATTATAACAGCAATACGATAAAGGTCATCCGTGACCGAAGTATTAGAAGACCCAAGTCACACCCCGTTGCAATCATCAACAACGCAAGCAATGGACGCAAGCAACGGGACTCCCAAAAAAATCTTTCTGTTCATTTCTGGTTTTACTGCTACAGTAAATGTTTTTTGGCGTATAGATGTTGCGCACATTTACGTTAAAAATGTTGAAGTATTATACCTGGTAACGCTATACAATTTAGAAACAAAGCTTTAATAAGCAAAATTGTTTAACAAACCAAATAACAAAACCTGGCCCAAATATTTTCCAGAAGCATGAAATTGCGGCCAAAACCTCAACTGTACAGCCCCATGAAGCCTTATTTCAATAATTTATACTGGCCGGCTTTTTCGTGACCTTTGCTTTGCCAAATACTATTAAGTAAATTCTAGCCGAAGGAAAACTGTTGTTTTTGTTGGTTCTTGGCGTCGATATCTGTAAACAGACGTTTTCTCATGGCAGAGTAAGTAGAGCATCGGTGGAGGGAAGTTGTCCAAAAATAGTAAAATTTTCAGGGTATGTTTTTTACACAGGTTGTTCGATGAGTAAACTTTTTTTTCATCTTAACCGTTACCAGGCCGTTCGCAATCCACTCCAAAGTTTAAATACATACCTACATATATGCGGTTTTGAATACCCAAGTGGGAAGGAGACAAGTGATTCTAAAACGGTGACAGAAAAAAAGCTCTTGCGCGTAGTGATACAACACGCAGAGTGCCTAATAAGCACTTATCGATACAAGCAGCCAAGTACCGTACTCTGCAAGTAAAAATTTCACTTTATTGTGGCATCACGACAGTCTGTATTATTTCAATGTCTTCACGTAGTTGTCTTTCTGTACTTAGTATGTATTTATTCTTTGCTATTACGTCGTTGCGTAACGTTTATTTTTCTGCTTAAATATGGATACTGTAAGATCATTTTTTATGTATTTCATAGCAGTAGAACTGGTTGTATGAGTTCTAGAGAGGCAGAACTCTCGCCTTAGCTATTAAACACTTCTGCTTCTGCCATTAAACACTATTCACTAATAGTATTTGTAATAGTAGCACAATGTGTTCATTCATAATCTTAGTCTTTATTTTTTTTTTCTATTTCTGTTTTTAACATACTTAAATAAAATTAAGCTGTGTTTTTGTTTTGTTCATTTATTATTAAATTTAATTATTAAAATTTAGAGACTACTAAACACTATTTACACTTAAAAATATACATATACAAGAATCAAGTTCGTATATTGTTTTCTCCTTATCACTGAACAATCAACGAGATGTGTAGAATATATTATTGAATTTAAAAAGAAAGGCTAATTTCGAAGAGATTTCTTTGCCTAAACTTCCTAAATTTGTCTAGTGATTTATACTGAACGAAAAACAAACCTCTTCACCAACATATATCACCAATCAGCATTGACTTCACTAGTTCCACCTTGGAGGTTGCCATTATATTGTACAGCATTTTTATCCAAGGGATTTTCCAGAAAACATTCAGAATTTTCTCGTGCCAGTATCGAAAGTGGCCAGGTGGAAAACTCAATAACGAGCAATGTAGACATGGTCGATGTCTTTCATCACACCGAAACACACATACGTTGCTCAGTATTCATAGTTTCTTATTAACTCCTATTGCAATTCTTTTCCATTCTCTTTTTTTCTTTATAAATGAAACTAGCTGCGCCCCGCAGTTTCACTCGCATAGTTCCCGTTCCCGTGTGAATACGGGTATAAATTTAATTTATATTTTCGTCAATTTTCCAATGTTTTAATAGTTATTCTGCTATTCGGGATGGAGACAAATACAACAAATCAAAAACCATGAAAATAGGTCTAGCCGTTCTCGAGTTATAAGTGATCGAACAAACCCGACTTTGTTTTATATATTAAGATAAATCGACTTGAGACTATTTTGGAATAAAATAGCCTTTCACTCACACCGAAATCACGCGTAAAGTTGTTCTGGACTAAACGTTGTGTACGCAACTAGCGTACACAACTTAGTCCAGTCAAAAAAAACCTTTAGATTCTATGTATAAGCTTGAGAGACAAGAATACAGAATAGAACCAATCATTCCCAAACATGGGTTAGAAGTAATACTACATTGTGACTGTCAGCCTCTTTCCAATAACTATGGAGAGATTGCTGACGTGTCGTCTCATTATAAGTTTCTGATCCAACGAAGCGAGAGGCGATCTTGCCTTCTTAAAATTTAGGACTTCTATTATAATTTGTCCACTATCCAAACGTACTAAAATACCACATAACTTTTCTAGTCCAATCGTAATTTGGTGCAATAATTGATTTTAAATTTTTTTATACGTAAAACACTACTCGTAATATATTTTTGATATTCCCGTTATTCATTTTACAACAGACTCATTTTATGCAATTAAGGATTTTTTTTTTTTTTTACAATTTGGTAATATATAATAGTTTAAATACTGAATACATAAATGGAATAAAACTAATATTATCAAGTGTGTACACCGTTGGTTTTTAGTTAGTTTAAATAAATTATAAAAAAATCTTCTATCAACCATTATCATTATGATATTAGTACCTTTCGTTATTCGTTTTCAACATGTCAATAAAAATTTACGCCATCTGCCCGCATGAATAATTACAAGTATGTCTCTCTGCATTTACTTTTCAAAAGGTACCTTCCGCAAATCATAGATCCATCTGACTGAAGTCTATGTTGCACACATCGTGCGCGTACTTATGGTCTAAACTTGAAAACTGTCCACTTAAACGTCCGAATATTTCTGAATATGTATTAAATCTATCGGATCTCACGTAAATTCGTTCTGTTTTATTCATGGATATACGAGTATGTGTGTATCTCCGCATCCACTTTTCAATAGCAACCTTTCGCATTTCAGTCGAGCACCTGATTGGAAGGCACTTACCACAATGTTCGTCTACTCTCGGTGTATACTCGAGAACTCGTCAACTCCAACTGTTATCACTAGCACCGTAGCTCACAAATCTTTTGAACATATTGATGCTATTACCAATTATATCCTTAAGTATCACTCCGAGCATAACCTGCTTCATAACTAGCTGAATGATTGAAATATATATATAGTTTTAAAAAGTATAAGATAACATTGACATTGACAAGATAACAAACAACTTGGCAATGCTGAAAATTGCGAAAGGGATGTTGTTTCCCCAAGGATATATCTCATATATTGTTCAGGTAGTTTGTTTCACAACCTTCGCACGTTAAGGAAAATTTGATTCTTGAAATAAGACAGTGAAACGAACACGCTTATTTTTGACAGTTTAGGTTTAAATTACTTACAACAAGCTTAATGTACTTCGCTAGAAAACAAAACCGACGGCCAGTAACCCTGCCTGCGAACCTGTGACCTATTTCGACACTAGGAATCAGGTATGAGTGTATAAGCTTTTATTTGTAAGTTTTAAATTTGTTACAAATTTAAAAATACTGAAAATTATTAAAATTTTTGATCTTTAATTGAATTTCTGATGATCTGTGCGTGTCAAAATTTTTTCGAAAGCTGTTATTATATTTTTTATAGCAATTCTTTTTAACGAATTTATTTATTAAAAAGAAAAGACGCGAACGTAGGCGGCAAATTTATGCAAAAGATAGACATTATTAAATTTCTCCACTAAAGCCAGCACATTTATTTCTCAAGTCAGGTACCTACATTCTTGTAAATAGGCAGACATAATATAAATGGTTCTAATTTAGTTTTTATCTAAAAAGATTAATAGTTAAATTATTGCTGAATTTATATTGGACAGAGAGACTAAGCCGATGACAAATTAACATCAAGCTAGATTGAGCCACGGTGCAGGTTAAATATAAACAGCTGGGTAACTCAATTGCCTGATTCACTTCGTAAGACTTCGAGATGACTTGTTGAGACTTCGTAAAGTGACATAACGGTGATGAGCGAGTTATTTTCCTAACATTGTCCACTTCGCTCACTCTCGTACTATATACTTTTTTTTTGTAACGATATAGATGGTACTTCCATAACGCAAGTCTAAGAAGACCCATCTCGCATCGCGCTGCGCCCATCACCCGAAACGGGGATGAAACGTCTTTTGCGGCCTTGAATTCACCGGCACCCACACCCTTCCGTCGGAGTAATGCGAGTGCAATACTGCTTGGTGGCAGATTACCAGTTCTTGGCTTCCTTGGGCCAAACATCTTTGAAATGATCAAAATGAGTCAAACGGTTTTTGTACAGTGCACGCTCTATAGACGACCTACTGATATTAATAGAGCTATCTTAATTTGGATGATTATAAATGAAAAAAAAAATATTATTTCGTATATCCATGTCGTTTACATCATAAATACGAGTAGTATATTCAGAGATAAGTATTTAAGAAAAAAGTGTACGTATTCTTGTATTTTTTCCAAAATATTTTATGATTTTATGATCTAGCAGTTGATTTAAATTCTGTTTCTTTTTTGCTGTCAGGACGTAGAAACCATTACTAACAATTTAAGCTGTGGCTAAGTGCATTTGCATGGAATTTAATGAAATCAAAGTCAAATGGAGTACCCGGCCCTAATCTATGTAAGCGATTTGTAAGCGCAAAGTACCTACATAAACAGTAGTGGTAGTTGCAAAACAGAAATATCTACAATATTTATCTACATGCATGGCATGTGATTAACTCTGACCCTTAATTAAGAATCATACGGACTATTTACGGAAAAAGTAAACATTGATTGAACTATTTTTGGGGGATCATGTTGCTCGTTTCAGTAGATGATTAGAATATCTAGATGTATTCCAGGGAATACGTCTAGATAGTGCGAAAGTAGCAACCCAAAATAGCAGAAGTTGTGCCAAGTTCATCTGGAGTATTAATGCCACCACACATGGTAATCTGCCGCCAAGCAGTGGCATACTCGCGTTGCTGTATTCCAGTGGAAGGATGTGGGCGCCGGTGAAATTACAGGCACTTGAGACGTTACATCCCTATCTCGGGTGACGGGCTCAAGTCTTGGGTATTCGCATACTTTTGGGGGAATAAATATTAAGATTCGGCAATATCTCATTTCTTTGGAGTGGTTGAATCTTTTTATTCTAACCTTTAATAAAATAAAGTTACGTAGAGATATAGAAGTGCACAAAACTATTATTAAAAATACTTTCTTCATAACTTTAAGGAGCATAAAATAAGTTATGGACCGACGTCTAGACCAAAACTTTCTAGGCTCCTAGTACAAGAATTTACAAGGAACATGCAAGTATGCAGATGTTAATGAAATTATTTCTGGGAAAGTAAGATCTGAGAGTGCATTGCCCTGAGTGCTGTCAGCAATTTGCATTTTGAATACTAATGGCGAAGCTTTCAGGGCGACAACGCCTGGGGTACTGTAGTGATAAAAATGAGTAAATTGTAATTACTGATTAAATTGTTGCTGTCATGCTGACGAGCTATTTTTTACTAAGTAAAACTTAGATAGATAGATAGATAGATAATACTTTATGTTAACCTTAGTTAACAAAAACATTATTACATAAAAAAAGTACAAAGGGCGGTCTTATCGCTAGTAAGCGATTTCTTCCAGACAACCAAATGGACAGGTTAGGTTAGGTTATGAATACTCTTGGGTGAGAACTGAGTATTGGATACAGCTTCATACATTATCTTTATTGACTTATTACGATTGGACTTAATTGGCAGGTTTTGGGGGACCATGTTGATTGCGTCCATAAATGAGTAGCTTCAGAGACTCTACACGTGTCCCCTGGGTGGTGCTAAAGGAGGAACAGAAAGAAGCAGTAAAACTTGTGCGAATATTTTCCAGGAAAAGTACTGCTTCCACGCCTAGTAATCTGCCGCTAAGCAGTGGTGCATTCGCATTGCTGTGTTACGGTGGAATGGTGAAAACCATTATATGGGTACCATATACCATATATTATTCGAATATTTGTATACATTTTTTATTTTGGCCATTTTTATTGCCATCCATGGTGGCAACGCAGCCAGCATTTTGGACTCGGTGCTATCAAGTGATGGCTTAGTTATATAGGAAGTTAAATAGCTATTATTTGTTATCAACAACTATGTTGCTTTTTATTTTAGTAGCCATCCTATCATTCAATAGGATAATTATGGTTATTAATTCAATTGCTAATGAAATTTATCGGTTAACATTAAAAAAAAACATCTTAATATTATTTGTCATTAAAATTGACAGATAATATTTAGATTATAATCATTTTTTTTTCAAACAATTAAGATCAGAATTTGTATAATACAAGATTTAGAAAACTAATTATCGTATAATTTATTTAAATAACCACATTTATAAAATACTTCATATAGTGGTACTATATTGCAAAAACCAAGCTATATGCTTTTTAATGCAAAAGTAGAAACGTCTTATTTTGCAATTTAAAAGAGCTTAGCTTAGCATACTAAGACGAGACTTTAAACGCATAACACCGTGTTCGTCCACTTGAAACGTAAAATCTTACTCATATAAATAACACCAGCTTAACTACATACCTACATCTTCCATTATTTTCATAAATAACTTGCTTGGTATACAATATTATAAGTTAGCAAGTTACGTATTGATTTTCCTGCTCCTCCTCACAAAAATATAGCGTAAACAAAAAATAAAAAAATAGCTGTATTGAAGCACTAGTTGCGCCCCGCGGTGTTTCCCCCGGTCGGATGCGGTTTTACGAGATAAAAAGTAACCATTGTGTTAATCCAGAGTATAAACAACCTTCATTACAAATTTCATCAAAATCCATTCAGCCGTTTAGGCGTGAAGGAGAAACAAACACACAAACAAAATCGCCTTCAATATATTAGAGTGATTCATAATAATGTTTTAACTTTGCAGTAGATCAGTGAAACATACGTAAAAACATTGCATAAGTTTATCTCTGCGAGTGCAAAAAGCTACAGTAACAGCCAGTAGGAGGCAATAAGAAGTCACTTTTATTAAATTTTCTCGCTTCGCTTGACTAATGTTGGGCAGCTGACGCACGCAACAGATTTCTTTCCACCCATTCGAGTTACGAATCGCTTCGGTCTCACCCATTTATTTTGCACACTCACTGTTCGATTCACTCTGTTGATGATATATAAAGTTCCAGTTGCGGGGTCCAGTTGCTCACGTCCGTAGGTGAGTATAATTTGAGTCCCCACGCGTACCCCCTGGGTGGTGCTAAAGAAACAACAAGAAGTAGCAGTAGAACTTGTAGTAGTGCACTCGCATTGCTGTGTTCCTGTGGAAAGATATGTGTGCCGGTGAAATTACGGGCGCATGAGACGATGCAATCCCGTCTAGGGTGATGGACGTAACGGGATGCGGGTCTTCTCATACTTCAGTCGGAGAAGGCCTGAGTCGTATTGCTGTTATTATGGGCGGAGGTAACCACCATACATCAGATGGACCTTAAGCTCGACATATATAGTTCTTTGACTGATGAAATGAGCTAACAGCCCACAGGTTCAGTTGCGCTTGTCAATACTGAATGTAACATCTCATGCACCAGAAATATCACCCGCAGGCAGACTTTCCACCAGAACACAACAACGTGAGTTCTTCTCAACTTGGCGGCAGATAGACCGGTAAGGTTATAGTTCTCCGACGGCCGAACTTGGCAACAGTTCTTACGTGTAATTGCTCTTTTAGCTTAAGTAAGTTAAGATACCCTGAGAGTACTAACAGAGGTCAGCAATAAGAACCCTCAAAATATTTCCTATATGATATCCCACCGAAAAATTCCTTGAAAAAGTGTTTTTGGAGTTTTTTTAAGAATAAACATTTGCCTTCCAATTCTGCTAATGGATTCAATATCAATCCTAGACAAATAATATCACTTCTACCTAAATAAGCAGTTTGGAACTGGCAAACAAAACGATCCATCTAAATAAACAATAGATTGAAGTTAACGAGTATAAAATTGGCTAGCTTTGAACACTTACAATAGCAAAACGGTTGTTGAAAATGTTCCATTAATTAAGAATGTTCGTCGCGCGAACACTACGGCCGATCGGGAGCCCGGCCCGTTCCACGAAATTCATTAATTAATTTAAACATTCATGCTTAATTATCGAACTCTTCAATTAAAATCCCCTTTTAATTCGTTGCTTCATTTATTTACTCGACTTCACTCGTTAGCTTTAAATACAAATAACGGTCTTTTATCACAATATCATCGACATGGGATCGAGTCCAATCTGCAATAAATTTGATTGATGGTTTTATGAATTTAATCGGGAATGATGATTTGGTTTTGTTTTTAGCGCAAAAGACGATTATTATCACGACAGTAAAGATGGTCATTCAGTAATAATAGTGCAAATAAACTTATAAAATGGCTCAGTAAATGAACCTCGTTCTTTTTGATGTCTGGTAAATCTGCTTTATCGCCCATTTCTGCCTCAAAGTGCTATCGTATTGTTGTATTTTAATTTGGTTTGTCGGTTAAATTACCGTATATGACACATTAAACTTTCATGTCTCAGGCTGAAAAGGGCGCCCAGTGATATCACTTGTTATTGTAATGGGCAAACACCGTGTAATAACAGAGGACCATCTACTATGTAATTTGTAAGTCAAAGTGAAAATACCACCAATATATTTATCACTTTTGTAATTTAAAAAAAATGGTAAGATGCCTTTTTATACAATAAATTTGTACTTACTACATATTCTTATAAGAAAGTTTCGCGATTATTCAAACCCTATACGACCCTCCATGGGAATGAACAATCTACTCGTACTAAATTTACTACATTACAATTATGACAATAAAATAAAACATGTTACTGAGAACCGAGATTACTGTGCACTTCAACGGACCTGATCGAATTAGGACTGTAAATCATCTCTATTCATTAATATTTAGGACCCTATTTTGCTGAGTATTTTCTGGGACCATACAAAATTCGCAGGCTAAGACTTTTGTACGGCCAAGTCACTTTCTACATACATAAATATTTAGGATGCCCGCGCTCCCTCCAGTGTCCCCCTTGTCTAGGAGGACTTAGTAACAGAGGGGTTGGGTCTCCCACAGTGAATCTAAGAGGAGCCCAGGAAGAGCTCGTTTAGGTTATGTCTCTAAGTCGGGTAGGTGCAAAGGCTGGTTATTTGCTTTATATCATATTCGAAATACAAATTCAAATTAATCCATTTATTTTGTTGTGAGTATCATAATTTACGAGTAATTGAAACGTAGATTATCAATGAGGAAAAAGGGAAACTGCGCAACACCAAAGGTTCTGACTGTGTGATTACCTAGTGAATTTTTTCTCAAATAATAATTATTTACCAAAGACTTTGTTTCGTCATTATGATAACTCAAAACGAATCGTTCGTCTGAATGAACGAAGAAAACGAAGTTCTTTCGCGTGTGTTGTCTGTGCAATAATCCATCTAACCTATCATCATCGTCTCTTGCGCATCGAAATAATAACCAAAACAAATACGGTGAATTGCAATATATCTGAGGCTGCTGCCATGGTAAGTGAATCAAACAGTTGGTTCTGAGTGACGTAACTTAGCAAGCTCATCACAACACAAACAATATCGGTGATTATCATTTCTTTTTGATACAAAGTACGATTAACCGACCTTTGTAGCTTTTTTTCAATGTTCCTTTTGACTATATTATCAGTGTAGTCATAGTAACAACAATTTTAACTGACTTAATCGACGGAGAAGGCTTTTTTATGATATTTTAGCCAATTGTGCACCAAGTTCAATGATGCTTTAAGAAAAAAAAATCTACCCTCAATAGTCAAAAAATAATGAAGTCCGCTATTTCAATTTTTAACCAGTCACTTGTAACATAAGAATTTCTAGTAGTTTTCTTTCAGTGTAGGCTTCTATTTTTGTCTACAATAACACAATACTTCAAGCAATGGGTACAATTAGTTTAAAGTTTGAATTGAATTAAACGATTTTACTAGTTACGCTGCATTTTAGAAGCTCAGACGCTACACGTTCTCTGACGTGATCGGATTACATTAATTACTAAACTCGCCACTGGATTTGTCTGCCTTTCAAAAGTCTTCACCTTCGACCTTTAAAATGTGCAGAGTAATGTATATATAATGAAAACGAATGAGACCAAGACTCTTTGGTAAACATTGAGTGATTGTGTTTGTTTAGCACGCGTTTTTATTAAGTCCAATTGATTCAATATTTATTTTATAAAATTCTTTATAGGATTCACTTGATTTTTTTGGATGAAAGTACCTTGTCTAATAAATTTACTTTCAAGAGACAATTTTAGAAATACTTGATCGTATTTATGCTCAGAAGACAAATAAAATATAATCATATAAAACTTATACCTAAAAGAGAGAAGCTAACTAAATCTAATGATTCTGTGAAATCACTACATAATTCATAATACTAGATATAATCTCTCTAATATCTTTTACTATTATTCACTATCGTAATTTAATCAAGCCCTAGCTTGTCTAACAGGATTAACTAGGCACAATAAATTGTGTCTTCGTCGAATATTGATCAATTCTCAATAAGTAATCCTGAATAGTAACGAACCGTTACTATAATATTCAAACTGTAATCTCATTAAGATACTGTCTCACCATTGGTTTTAGTAATAATCCTAAAGGAACTTAAGGAAAATACTGATTTGTTTAAAATCTTATGCAAGTGAGATAATTACTATATATGACGTAATAGTAATTACTAATTATTATTTATTCTTCATTACAGAATATAGCCATATTAACCACTGATTTCGAAGATCAGTTGTTGATAAGGCTATGTTGTTTATATAATACATATTAACACCCAGACACAAAACAAACATTTATGTTCGTCACAAAAATGCTTGTCCAGGGTGGGAATCGCAACTACGACCTACAGCACAGAAGTCAGAGACGATACCAAATGACATGTGAAGCCAGTCTAAATAAGCTAAGTATGCGGCATCCATTGAATACTTTGAAACGTAGCTCGCTGTAAACTAAGTAATGAAAAGATGTGTGAATATGAACAAAGTTATCTTAGCTCACGATGCGGTCTGAGTATTAGGTGCTACGAATCTCTATGTTTGTATCTTTGAAAATGTTTATATCCCAACATTTTCTGTACCTATCATACTACTGTTAGAAAAGTACACACAATTATGTGGTTTGTAAATTTGCAGCTAATACGCTGGGTTGTATTTCCGTTTGGTGTGCGTCGATCGTAAGGTACCTTAATGAGATGATTGGGTCGCGCCACAAGTATTTGCACTTTTTTATTTAGCGTCTAATTTCTTATTACTTAGAAAGGCTACAGCCGCCAAAGTTCCAAGTCAAATGAGAACAGCGTATTATAATATATTTTTTATGTTTAAACATATATCTGAGTTATGTACAATATCTGGAGTGTATTTTATGATCACCTCTTCAAAGTCATCATTCAACCTTCATAACACAACAAATTCTGTTTGTATTTTTTGAGTGAGTCGTGCGCAATATAATGCTTCAAAGATATTATATTACAGACATTTCGAATAATATGAGTTATTAAACGAAATGTCTGTAACTTTAAAAAATCTTTTTTTTAGTATTTAAACCTTTCATAATCAATACTGTTTTTTTCTTACTTCCATTACTTCCAAATCTTATGTTTCTTGCATTGTTTCTTTTGCGTTGTATTTAAGAGGCATTTGGCTGTATGCAGTATCAATCTTTAACTTGTAAAATAATACAATGATAGCATAATTAATGACCATTATTTGTAAATAATATATGCTGTATCGTCTAAAATTATAAATTATACACAATCTTCAAAGACAGTGTAAATCTTTGACGTGTAATTTAATGAGGTGATAGTTATATTAAAAATACTAGCAATAAAGGTTATTAGTTACATCAATTATTTGTTCAGTGTGTAATCACTTATACCTTAAAAAGGGTATACATGATCCGAAGTTGTATTTCAAGAGCGAATTGCGTGCTATACATTCTCCAAAGTTGTATTTCAAGAGCGAATTGCGTGCGTGCACAGTCAGTGTAAATCTTTGACGTGTAATGTAATGAGGTGATTGTTATATTAAAAATACTAGCAATATAGCTTATTAGGTACATCGATTATTTGTTCAGTGTATAATCGCTTATGCCTTAAAAAGGGTATACATGATCCGAAGTTGTATTTCAAGAGCGAATTGCGTGCGTGCACAGTCAGTGTAAATCTTTGACGTGTAATGTAATGAGGTGATTGGGAGACGCCGCGAGGAGCGCTTGCTGGGAGCGAGTGATTGATCGTGGATATTTTTTATGAAATTGATATCAGAAATAAACATCTACAAATGAACATGGGTGTTCGTTGCTGCTGGATATATGTATTATATCTTGGTTGTCACGAAATAAAATAATATTAAACAGAGAAATAAGGAATATAGCCCTGGCCACCAACATGTTGTCCTTGTTTCGTTGGAATAAACTTCAAGTATAGATCATGCCGATACAAATATGATATACGTTTACACACTCATACCTCTGCACCAGGATTCCCTGTGTCGCAGATGGCATGGACAAACACAGAAACCCAAGACAAACAGCCAAGACCCGAGAAAAAATTTCATGCTCACCACACAAAGTGTGCCCCGGCTGGGAATCGAACCCGGGACCCCTCGCTTCAAAGGTAGGGCTACTGTAATTAAGAAACGGAGCCGTCATATAATAAATATCCTTCAATAAAACCGGTAACATGAAACCTTGAAGCTTATTAAATATACAAAAACACTACACTTTTATGATTTCCAAAGCTTGGGAATAAACTACAATACTCGACAACACGAATAAACATATAGGCTTCATACAACACAATACTTCATCAACCAATTCACGAAAGAGTATTCCATCCAATAGACCAGACCCCGATTTCCACGTGGGACGTCCTTGAGGCGATTATAATCAACAATTCATTCCCGGAGTATTACTCTCCGGGCGACTGCTCTATACTAGTGATCCCGGTATAAATCCACCAAGTAAAGACAAATTACTCGACCTTTTTTTTCTTTGGATTCCCGTAGGATAACGGGTTTTGGGAAAATCCCTGGCGCATATCGTTTAATGGAATGATTACGTATTCTTAGTTATCTTTTTGTTTCATTTATGTCCAAGAACAATCTAAAAGATGTAATATTTAAGAATAGGCAAATGGGGCATGAATAGCAAGAATTGCACAAATCATTAAAAGGGAAAAATAGAAAATCAGATTTGATTGGTGATATACGTAATTATCTATAACGACACGGGCAATTTCTTTTTTCTTGTATGATTCGGCCTTTACACCTTTCGGAATTTCGGGTTTTACAAGTATTTTTAACTAGCTTCAAAGAGGTTATCAATAAATCATTACGCGATTTTTCCGCCAACTGTAGACCGATTATTATATTTCTTTTAAATTTAATAAAGTGTACCTCCGAGTTGGTCCCATAGGAATTTCATAAATAAGTTCCACTCCGAAAGTATTGTAGTCCGTTTATTCGATTTTTAAATAAGCCGGATGTGGATAACATCCGGCATGTACTTTTGTCGAATAAATTCATCGTGATATTAGTCATTTAAGTCAGTAATAACTTAAAATTTAAGCTACTAAGGCAGTCTAATCTTTATAAGACTTTATCTTTATAAGACTGCCTCAGCTACCTGACTCAGTCAGCTTATTTTAATTCTACCCTCTTATAGGAATCTGAAATCACCTGTCATCACAATTTGAATGCATTTTGACTTTGGCTATGGCTTATTTTTCTCACAAGTTTGCCAAATTCCTATGCGTAATTAACTTTCTCAATAGCAATTCATGGTATGAAGCATATAAAGATTGTGTCGTATATAGAAAGCCCATTTCTTCATAAAGCAGGCTTTTCTAACCGTACTCGACTAAATGGTCCCTAACTCCATAATTCACACTAATACAGGTACCGTTCAAAGCCCAAAGGGCCAAAATACTCCTAAAACATCTTAACCCTCCGGCGATGGAAGATTTTGTAAGTGGAGATCAGAAGTAGGGGGGTAAATATGACCGCTTTACAACACAATAGGTCAAAGGGACGATGGGTGGATTATGTCCGCAGGGGAAACAACAGGTGGGACAAAGGATACTGGAGCAATTCCGGAGGCTTTTCGTGTAGGAAAATATTAAAGTATTTCCTAATAATTATTCGGAGCGGGTGAATTTTGTTTGGGGTTGAACGACCTTCGCAGAACAATACAAATGTTTTGTTGGTAAAAACTATTAATGATATTTTTGACAAGTATCATTATTACGTTAGTACTATTATTACGTACATCGTCCACGAAAAAGATGATTTAAATCTGCCACAGCATTGACCCCGTTCAATTAATCATTTATCACTAATATGGTCACTCAATGAATTATTCAACAATAAACCATGCTTTTGAACTTCATCGTGACTTTAATTTTCATAATAAATGAATAACTGTAAACCAACTCGATGAATAAATAGTTTTAACAAACCATCTAAGAATGGGACAGAAATTCTAAGCACATATCCCGCCATAACTTGGTGCCGAGACCACTCCCGTTTAGGTGATCACATTCATTACAATGGTTCTAAATACGCATTATGAATGTCATCGGGTATACCTTATTCGGCTGATGCACCAGAATCCATAATGTGAAAATGCTTAAAACGATTAGTCGTTTAGTCAACGCGATGTTTTCATATGATTTTATAAATGCACCGCGTACCTTGTTTGTTGTCAAGGATATAAAAGTTGGATAGGTAGATATATCATAATTTATTTAGTACATAAATATATCAATTGGCAGCCGTTCGTGCGAAGGATTAGGTCGATATAATATACTATAATATTTCGATAGCCAGGACAATACGTATACCAACGATAATTATGGAGAGATCCAAGCGATGTTTATGTAATAACTTACTTATATTATTGTATAAAGGCAAAAGTTTGTGTGTGTGTATGTTTATACTACTTTCACGCTCAAACGGCTCAACGGATTTGGATAAAATTTGTTAACAGGATAGCTTATATCCTGGATTAATATATACTACTTTTGATCCCGGATAACTGCGGGAAACGGGCGAAGGTAGTATTAGAAGTAACAATTACGCTTAACAAACAATATACGTGCGATATGAGGCTTTTGTTTTCTTTGGCATAGAATATGAATTTTGGCAAATGCATTCGATCCAGCTGGGTAAGTATTCTAAACGCAGTTGTCTTTTACGGATTCTGAGGCTCAAGTACACCTATTTTAGCACAGTTTTGCTCACCGATACGATCATGGGATTTATGCACCCATTGTCTGGGTACAACCAACTATTCTCATTAACGTCCTCTATTTCGCAGTTGTTTGAATGTATGGACAATTTTTGTTTGAGTTGCCATTTTTGTTTGAGACCGCCATTTCATTTGCGCTCCCTACTTACCGCGGTTTTGTACCCGGTTTCATTTAGCGTTATGATGTTATCCGTCCTTTGAATTAAAAGGTATTTTTGCACACGACTTTATTTCGCTTAACTTTTATCATGATTACCCAGCTTCATTGTTTTTGTTACAAAGTGGCTCATATATTGCATATAATTTATGTTACTTCACTTGTTGTACCTAAACTATTTTGTAGTTCAAAACCAAAAAACCACTATTTTATTTTTTTACCAACATTAGTTTTTCTTATTGGTACATATCTGATTAATAAATTTGTATGCTTATCCTGAACTTTTTGGTCCAAATCAGAAATACTTAACTGGAAATTAAAATTGAAAACATTGAAAATCGAATAAACCGCCTTCAACACTTTGATCACTTATTTTACATACTTCTTGGGTAGAATTTCTTCATGAAATAAATGCGAGAGCGCTTTGCGAGGACAAACAAATATACAAAAAAACATAGAACCTCCCATTTTACAGTCAGGCTGTATCTGTCTTTTGTTAAATATTCTAACAATAAATGTATCGAAGATTATTTGCTACTTTTAACACCGTTAACTTAAAATTGGCTTAAACTTGCTCCAAACGGTAATTTAAAATAACAAAATTATAATATTCCTTAATGTTTATCTCAAACCTCAGGTTTTGGCACAGACTGTGGCCAGAAATAATAACGCACATTCGGGGCACGTGTACCATCATCCATCGTGGTAATTGCCGACAGCCGGAAGATAGCTCGGGAATTATGACGTCACATAACGTGCTAATGACGTCATAACTGCATTGCTCCCGGCGCTTGACTCCACGCTGCATGATAGAATTTACTTTGCAAATGTGGGTAAACTTCATGGCTACTTAGCCATGTCTCACCAAAATTATCAAAATTTGTAGACATAAATGCTAAAATTTGTAGACAAAAATGATACGTGGTCAATTTTGATACTTTTGGTGAAAATATAAACCGGATAATGTCCAAATCTTGAATAACCACTATTGATTTAGTGGTTGAAAATTGCGCGTACCGGATAGCGGTGAATTTATGAGCATGCAAAATTTACAATCTTATAAAAATCAAAAATTAAGAGACGTAAAAAGTCAAAGTCCATTTTTGTCAAATCTGACGCGCTTTTAATCATTGTACAAAATCATCTAAACGCGGTACTTTCCTAGCACATATAGCTAATTAAAGTTAATATATTGCTGATAGCTAATTAAACTTCTGAAATTAAAGTGCAAGATATGCAGTCTTGTGACAAATCACTTACTTGGTAGCCGTAGACCAAAATAAAATAGTCGCCTCGAGGTCAGGGCTATTCTGCAATAAACGTCACGTGTCAGGTGGTTGGATATAAATCTACCTTGGCGACGGCTCCTTCATGAATCACCCGAAGACCCGGCGACTTTCGCTCTGCTGAATAAATAAGCTATGAACCTTGTCTCTTGGTCGGCTGCAATTGATAGCGGGTTACTTAGGGAGACACCTGCTTATGAAGACTAATTTGTCAAATTCAGAATGAGGCCATGTTATGTAAGCAGTGCGTTAGATGTAACATTTATGAGGACATGACATTATTATAGTTTGAGAACATTGAGGGTTCTTAATATTGACATACTTGGGTCGCTAGCGACCTAAGTATCCAAAACTCAGTGTTAAGTCAACTTGTGCACAGGAGGAGCTCAAAACGGGCGGGCAAAAGCGATATTTGGATGTACAATATATAAGAACTATTTTTCAATATCATAATTATTAATAATACACAAGGACAAATCATGATACGCCTGTTTCGCTATAAAACTTGCCAATAAATATTCAACAGCAGAATTTCGAATGCATTTTCATCTTTACACCTGTCATGTTGTCAATATTCAATTTAATCCACTTTCTGTCCACGATTGGACTATTTGAATTTCAATTAAAGAATTAATGGAGGACTTCCCGTTACCCATGTTTTATTCAACGCTGGCTACACCTTGCATAATGGAAATGACGTCCGCAATCGGGGGCTTATCGCAGACGTCATTCGCAAGTTCTCGGTCAGGTGTGAAACCAGTTGAGACTACACCACAGACGTCTATGTAGACAGTAAACGTGTTTCAAAGGGCACATTAAGATGGCGGTCTCAGCTCTACTTTCTAGTCGATATACCATTTAAGAGGCTAGAAATCTCCGACACCAGATTTTGCCACTCACGAAAGAAAACCACAACCTAGAATATGTATGATTCTATTTATATATCATACCCTCTGTATCATGGATCTGAGAGTGGTTAAAGACTCTAGGCTCCTTTTTTAAATACATTTTGTATTTTAAATACTAATATAATTTTGTTTTGAGGTTATCCTCATTGCTATTTTAGAAGGTGACAAACATTTCAAAAAGATACATTATTCCCTGATCTCGAAGGTACACTTTTCTTTTAAAAAATTACGCCCCTTTCCATATAATTCTTAAGAATTCAATGGAAGTAAAGGTTTTTGACTTTGACTTTGACTAAACATCAGTTTACTTAGAAACTAACCTTTTACACCATTGTAACTCACATAACTCTAATATAATGCAAATAGGATTCACGCAATGCAATTTAAAGCAACTTAAATAAAGGATGCTACTAAATGTTACTTTTAAACAAACAGTTGCAGCCGGACGTTGAGGTTTGCATTTTATTATGTGTGTGGATGTTTGAGGTAGAGCATGTTCAACATGTTGTTTGCAACTAAAACATGTTTCATTTAGATGAATGTTAAATGTACAATTAGATATAGCCGTCGTGTTTATTTAATTTTGATATATAATGTCCGTATCTCTTATTTTCACAAGGATACTGGAAATCATAACAAGTAAGAGTGAATGGGCTGTGTGATTTACCACGAGAGCCTAACTCCATTAGTAATAAAAAAAATCTACTAGCTTTAGTACTGCTACTTTTTATTGCTACTTTAGCACCACCCAGAGAGTCGTGTAACGATTCAAAGGATCATCACCAACAGATGCGAGCAACTAGACTCCCCAAAATTTCTTCGTATTACGGTAAATTATTATATATAATAATAATAATATAAGTCTGCTTTAATATGTGGAAACATATTCCATAAATATTAATCTGAAACTCAATACTCCAACCGCACTTACCCGTCATAGATATTTCATTCCCAAGTTCCATTTCCCAGACGTGGAAAAAACGATTAAGAACCGCTCCGGCATTCAGAATATGTGCTATTAACATACTGACGCCGATCAGATAGCACGTTTGTGAAAATTTAGTGGATGGTGGGTAATTACAGGCATCGATACGATCATGACGACACGCCCACCGCTTCGATATCGTACGATACATTTTTAAACACCGTGTATAGCGTTCAGTGGAATGTTTGATACATAAGTTTTGGCGGTACCTGTTCGTTTGATTCAGACATAGTTTGTCTTTGTAAAGGATTGATTCAGCGAATAATAGATTTAAATATCTTTAGCACATCTAATTAGCTTCTGGAAACATAAGATTATTCTTATCTTATTAATGCTGATAGCGATATTAGTCTTACGAGTAACTATTGTATAACGAGATCATTCAAGGAATTCAACGAAAACGTGTTTTTGAATCATCTTTATTCACTGATGACTGATAGTAACTTTGCGTTGAAATTTCTTATATATTCGTGTTATTTTTACGTATATACATCAGAGTTATGTCATGTAAGCTATAGAATGCCGGCCAGATTATAACAAACAGCTTGCATATGTTTTTTTTTAGTTATACTATATGAATGATCGCTATGTGCCTAACTTATGAACATTACCCTAGATTTCGGTTGGTATAAAATAGTGATCTAGACATTGGTCAACGTTAGCAGTTTTGATTTAATAATTTAATGTGTGCCTAATAGCAAAAACTGATTAATCCTATTGACGCCAAAAAATAAATCAAACTTATCATATCACGTAATCTTACTCACAAACTAAACAATATAGTTTTTGGTCGGTATAATGAGCAGGATTGTGTATTCTGACTGATAGTCTAGGATAGCTACGATACCCACATGCTAAACCTAAAGTTAAACCTAAAACTTTTGAATTCAACTAAATTCCTGACATCCATAGTTCATACTGTCGACGTCAGAGCAGCATTCGACCATCTCATCATTATCACTCCATGCCCGAATATTTGCGCCTCGACTTAATGTTTTAATTAACCAGTGGTTAATCCTGCCAAAAAGACAATTACTTTTTTGTAAGAACGTCTTGGCCACTTGTTGCCACTTCCCACGCAACGATCTGCATACATTTCAGGCTCTTTCATTCTCGTACTTAGCATAAAACAAGGCCGACACTGAGACTTAGGTACCATGGAAATAGCTAGTTCACTTTAAGACTTGTCAAACTTTTGTAATGTGCATGCACGACATCGTTGTCAATTAACTAATGTATATATTTGGGACGTTAACGTCAAAGTACGAGTAATAAGCTTTAGGTTGCGTTTAAGTTCCCAAAATGTAAAATGCAACTTAATTTATGTTGAATTCAAAAATAAAATGTTATATCATTTTGTCTATTGATCGATGATTTTTCCGTGTTTCATTTTGTTGCTTACATTTAATTTGAATTGTTTCTAGCGATATAACAATAACTTCGAAATCTTTAAACGTCGTTACCAAAATACCTATATGAGTTTATATTCTGTACTAAAATCAAAAGCTTAAAGCTAGAATTTAATAATCTTCAAATTGCTAACATATAAAAGTGAACCAGCTGTTTTCTGCACAATCTTCCAAGTCATTATGCATTCTCGCATTTCGAAATACAGCCACATAAATTTACGCTATTATCAAAATAGCGTGAATGAACGAAACTGAGCATGCAACTGATTGAACCAGTTTAGGGGTCATTAATGCACGCACTGCGTTTCAGAGTGGATATGGTCATTAAAGGTGTTTAAGATGACGCAACATTATAACACAATGTTGTTCTAAAATAATGCATTTCTCTAGGCTCGTTTGCTATGCATCTTTTTTGAGAGCTTCATTGGACGACAATGCTTTCTGAGGCATCGAGATCGCTTGAATATTGGGTACCTATTCTTAACTTTTTTTCTATGCGATACAAAATAATGGAACGAGATAAAGGCCGGAGATCTATTGAGTACAGAAGTGAGGAGACCTAAGTCGCATTGCGTTACAGCATCAAGGGCCTGTAATTTCACCGACACCCACACCCTTCCACCGGGACACAGCAACGCGAGTGTATTACTGCTTGGCGGTGACTTACTAGTTGTGGTGGCAATACTACTCTGGACAAACTTAGAAATGTTCAAGTACTTCTTTTTGTTGCTCCTTTAGCACCACCTAGATTACCTCAGATTCCCTACCCTCCGTACAGATTCCCTATACGTAGGGAATCTACGATACCCTCAGATTCCCTATACGTACCCTACGTATAGGGAATCTGAGGGTATTTACCAACGGAATTTTTATATTTTATTTATTTGAACCCAGTACCAAAATGGCATCAATAGAAACAATCACTCTGTACGTTATTGCGACAGTCTTTCAATATTAATCTCATAAATTTCAAATTCCAAATGTTTATATCAAGATCCTCAAACATTTGAGTGAATTACCGCTGGCGCCTTGAGGTCTTCGTCAAGAGCTGATGATCAAAGGGACACTGAGTGTTGTTGACGGTCATCGTTTAATGTCCTTTGATCGTCGTTGGGAAAATTTACCAAATATTTAAGGCTGGAAAAATGGAAGCTTAATTTTTCACCTTACAATTTGATAATATTCTCTGTGGAGTATCTTACTTTTACACCAGCCCACTTATATTATAAAGGTGAAAGTTTGTGTATATGGTGTGTTTGTTGTTTATTACTTGAAGCTCAAGCGGCTCAACGGATTTGGATGAAATTTGGTGCCAGAATAGCATCCTGGATTAGCACAGGCTACGGAAAACTGCGGGTAACACCGCGGGGCACAGCTAGTATAATACAAAAAAAAAACACAAAATCAGTGAATTAGTGGCATTTTTATGTCACTCGCACTTATAGTTTTGTAAGCCAAAAACGAAATCAGACATATGATATCCACGCCTTTTACCTTGATTAGGCTTATGAGGCAGAGTCATAATACACATTACATCTTATGGATGTAATGCCTATTACATATTAATTTCACAAAAAACTCAGCTAACACATTTGTTCAGTAAAACAAATCATTTTTTTATGATCTGACAGCCAACACAAAACATATACTAATTAGTAAATGCCAACATAGTTATCTAACATTATCAAAAAATTGAGACATAAAATAGGAGTCAGATGACTAACCTTGAAGGAACAGCAATAAACTCTACCCTCAAGTTTCGTTAAATCGCAGGTGGCATGGAAATACACAAAAAGAAACACTCAAAAAAACTGAACGCTAATCATCACACAAAGATTTCCGCGGCTGGGAATCAAAACCAGGGGTCCTGATTTGATTCCCAGCCGGGGAAATCTTCACTTCGAAGGCAAGGTAGCTACCAACTAAACCACGGAGCTGTCAAATTATATTATTTGATTTAATAGTAATAAGATACCGTTGAGATTAAGCTCTTTATAACGAATCATAAGTCGGTATCGGCTTTATTATTTTATTTAATAAGCTTTTTTTGAACAAAATATATTCGACGACAAACTTATTCAAAATTAATTTTGGATTCCAAGGTTGAATTAATCATTATCGGTATCGACTCCGAACTTAGGTTTCATCGTTATGAAAGAATATGAAACTAATTTAACATGTTAAAAAAAAACTTCGCTATTTTATAATTTTGGCTACAGCTATGATTTTAGTTCTTATTCTTTATGTTTTAACACAATTATTCTAGACTTAGAGAGCGTGGTGGCCCAGTGGCATACATGAAGAATGCTGGTTCAAATACAAACGCGCACCGGCATAACCTTGAATCAAATTTGAAGAAATTAGAAGAAATACGACCTCTTCCAATCCAGATTTTACTGCCGTGGTAGGTTAAAAGCTCAATCAAAAGTCTAATGTTGCTGGGACATAGAGGTAGGAACATTAGAGGCTGTTCCCGGGTACGTTTACCTTGAGATAACCCGAAGCCAAACATATTAATATCATTTTAATTACATTATAGTACTATATATGATCCTAATCACAATTTCCGTCAGCAAACTAATAATCAGGGCAATTACTCTCTAATATCCTTCTAAGCTGCGCAATCGGAATCCGACTGGACAATGAATATTCATAGTGTACTTAATGGTGCTATTAGTTCGCCGAAGGCGTCCAGCTATTTCGGATCAGCAATTTTGGTAACACAAATTGGCTTTCCTATAGTCCGTAGGTGAGTACCCTTCGAAATTCTGGGTAGGAAGGACCCCTAAAGGAGCAACAAAAAGTAGCAATAGAACAGTAGCATGAACATGTGATTTCACCGGCACCCACACCCTTCCACCGGAACACAGTATATTTTGTATGTATTAGTAGTAGTAACTTTGAAATACCACAGCCAACCTAGTCCTAATATAATTAAATGATCCCTATGACTTTAATGACGCACATCTTTTGGTCTGCACTATGTACTTACTACTACACAATGATACTTACAACGACAGATCTTAGGATGTTGTGTCAAATTAACTTTAAGGCAATTCTCACTTTTCAGCAGAGCTTCGATACTCCATCACCCAAACCCATTCAGTGCAGTTCAATCCATTAGCTCAGACGTTTAGCAATTTCAATGGATTATCAATAAAATTAATGGAGATAGCCATCGGATTGGCCGAGTGATTGGAAACAGACTATGCTGTTACATTTGCATTAAATGCCCAGATAAATTGGTTGACCAGTTTGCTTTGGCCACGTTGTGGTGAAACTGTTTATGTTGCGTTGCTGTTTGTTTAAGGCTGCTGGACGTTGCGTTGTAGCAAATGATGTGGTAATGTTGGTTGAAGCCAGGAACCGTAGAGACAGGAACATATAAGCCAGTGGAGAAATAGAGAATAAAGAGACCATATATATTAATCTGTTATTTTCACCTTATTCGTTCTCTAAATTAAACGACCTATGTTGATTTCTTCAATTTACTACAAAAGCCTTTGAAGATGTAAGTCATAATTTTATTGAAAAAGTTTTTTTTTTTATTTACAAGCTTCGCTCTATTATCATGCTCCTTAACATACTGCCTATAAAAATCCCAAAAATACTACATAAATTGTATTAAAATAAACAAAACCAAATTCAAATAATTTTACCAATGATTTCTGAGGTTATTTTTATCGGATCGTCCTGGGTATAGCTAGCTGAAAAAGACCATAAATGGAATTTATTAGTATCAAACCTACGCATCTCGATATTCTGGGACAGCATTAATATTCCACGAACTTCAATAAATAAAACATTGTATAATTCACAGCAGAGACGAATTCGGCTCTTTAGTACCTCTTGTTTCGCATAACGATCGCCAGGTGGCGACACTTTCAAACTTTTGAATGGTGGCCATCCTCTGATTAATTCTTGGTTCTAATTCAGGGACTCTATTCATATTAAGTCGCGCAGTCTCAAACTGGAAAGCCGTAACTCATTATAATTTCGACCGGAGAAGTGTTTCGGGAATTTTATTATAAATTCCACTGCCAAAAGTCGCTTCCAACTCCGCCAATGTTTACGTGTACCAAAATTCATGTCATTTTGTAAAGTTTTTGATGATTTAAAGCGTTCGCGATAACGAGCCTAGCATATGCAAATTGTGATTTGCATAACTAGAAACACGAACGCAACTGGTACTCGCTTTCCTGTAACTTTTGGTATACCTACGATACGATTTTATTTGCACACTGAATATTCCAGAGCAAATTTTGTAACTAAATGTAAACTAAAAACTATGTAACAAACATACAGGAAATACTATCATACACATAAACATACACTAAGTTGTACGTTTTGGTGAAAACAAAAATGTAATACCATTCTTTATTATATTGTCAAAAATATGCATGTAGTTTCTTCTTCACGTAGTTATCCAACGGACGAACGAATTGGAGTAGTATAAGCAATAACGATAAGCTGCACAGATTTTTTGATACCATTTACTTCACTATAATTGGTACACACATCTCATTTCTTGGTCGAGTGGCTTCTGTAACAAACGAATTTCAAATACACTTCTCACTACCTATAACATCCATTAATGCACATCCTCTACGCAAAGTGCATTTATCCAAGCTTGTGATACAAGCTACTTATAATAAATATAATATACTTTATTAGCTCAAACGAAGCCTGATGCACAAATAAAGCTGTAGACTCACGAGTTACGATCAGAAGCAAAGCATGTTCATGGCTCTCTAAAGTAGTTTTAATGCCAATCTACACGGTTTTATAGCACATCCTGCACTTAGGTGTGAAGCTGGTACATGATATTACCCGTGAATGCACTTTATGTTTTGCTTATTTAAATAGTAGCGGCCGACATAACTCGTGTGAAAAAAAGAGAAACGACTTAATACTTGAATAATATTATAGTTGTATCTTAGAATAAATATTCGAACACGTTTAGAAGATTGGTCACAACAACGCATATTTAAAAACACTTAATATAGCCTTATTGTTATCACATTTATATTGTTATCACATTGCTCACTCAATGATTGTTTTTTTATCTTTAATTAATGTAATGTATAAGGCGTTATTTTCAATATAAAATGGGTAATAATTTTTTTATAACGATAAAATATATATTCTTTTGTTGATTATTACCAGGATATAATTATGAATTTTGCAAATCCGCAATATTGTGCATAACTGTACGATTACACTGCTTTCTGTGTTTCTTAATAATAAAATTTGATTACATATACCGTGATGTTAAAATGAATTTATATATGCACTAGCTGCGCCCCGCGGTTTCACCCGCATAGTTCCCGTTCCCGTGGAGAATACGGGGATAAATTAATTTTATTTTTTTCGTTAATTTTCCAATGTTTTAATAGTTATTCTGCTATTTGGGACGGAAACAAATCCAACAAATCAAAAACCATGGCAATCGGTCCAGCCGTTCTCGAGTTATAAGTGTTGTAACAAACACGACTTTCTTTTATATATATAGATTTTATAGAAACCTCAAAAATTTTAGCCTATATGTTATTCTGATGTATAAGCTATATTGTGGTAAAGTTTCATTCAAATCCATTCAGTAGTTTTTACGTGAAAGAGTAACAAACATCCATACATCCATACATCCATACATCCATACTTACAAACTTTCGCCTTTATAATAGTAGTAGGATGTGTTTCCAGTTTTTTTGTATGATATGTTTGCTGCACTACAGTTTTTATTAAATATCATGTATTGCAATATTTACAATGAAATGTACTTTTTCGAATTTTGCGCGAAAATCAATAAAATTGACGACAATACAGACTTAGTTATAAATATAAAATATTAAATATTCTATTTTTTCTAGTAATGATATCTGTGTTTATTATATTTATGCATATCTGCAGTGTTAGTAATAAATGTGTTCATTTTAGTGTATTTTTTGTTGTAGTCAATAGTTTCAGTGGTTTCATGATTCCATTCCATTACTCCCTTTGCACCACCCTGGGGTTACCTACAGACGCGAGCAACATAGAATCCCAGCATTAAATTCCCTTGTAAACAAGACATTTTTATTATAAAACAAAAAACATGACTGCGTGAAAAATTCCAAATGACATTTAAACGTAATGTTGTATATATTTTGTAAACCATTTATAAAATCCTGTATTTTGATACACACACACTCGATAGATTTTTAGAAAAAATAATTTTTTGAAAGCATTTTGATATTGCCAGTGACACTCTTACAATTAAGAATCTAACAACACCTCTCAAGCCAAAATTCATCAAGCTTAAGCTACAGAGCGTGCCAAAGAAATATACATACAAACATACACTCGAAAATAGCCCCCCTGGCGCAGTCACGTAAAAAAAACGTATGATTTTGTTTTCAGTCAGTCAGCTAGTCAGTTTACCTAAGGGGCACCACCAGTCTATTTATTCAACCTGACAATTTTCAGGAAAAGTTTGGCGAAGGACAAATTGTCAGCAAATAAGGGGTATTCTAAACGCTGTCCCTTCGAGACCTAATATTTATGTATTGTTTACATATGCCCAATTTTGATGTTTGTGGACCTTTGTAGGGGTTGTGTTCTGTAAACAACGCTGTGAAGACGTATACTTTTTGATGGATTGTTCGTATCAAATATTTAATTAACAGTATATCTAACTATAGTATTCGTCCGGGCAAGTATTGCCACCATACCATTGAAACCAAACAGCGGTGCCCTCGCATTTAAAGGTTTGGGTGTCGGTGATATTGTAGGCGTATGTCTCAAAATGATGCGACCTAAGCCAATCTGCTTTTTTTTAAAATGGTAAATTCTGCTTTTAAAAATAACCAAAATTTACCACTTAATGTGAAAGAAGCGAAGAAGAAGCGTTCCGTCACATAAAAATTCTTGTTCTTAAATGTTCCTTTAACCGACTTCAAAAAAAGGTGGTCCTTAATTTAGCTGCATGTTTGTTACGTGATTTCGCGAATTGCGAACCGATTTGGATGATTATTTTTAATTTGATAGGATGCCTTTTAAGTGGTCCAAGACCAAATTATTTCATCAAGAAATTTATTGTTTAAAAGATTGTTTTTTCGATTTTTAATTAATCAATTACATCTATTATTTATCTAAAGTTTATTTTTGATTGTGTCGAACAAAATTTTCTCCCACTGTATTTTTTGTTCTCAATTTGTGTAAGTATTAATTATACCAATGTATAATATAAAAGTATTGAACATGCCACCCCCGCCGCCCTCTCTATATCAAGTGTCGATGAGCCAACATCAATCTTGGACTACAATGATCCCTTAACTGAGAGCCGACGACACCGAATCAGGCAGGAGGCGAGGATAATCTATCAGTGGTCAAAGGTCGACTGCCGTTAGCTGTCCAGCCGTATGGAAATATGCCTTAAATATATCAGAACAGACTATGTTCTAATTTTTTCAATTTTATTGGAATGACGGCTCCGTGGTAGTAGCCTTGCCTTCGAAACGAGGGGTCCCAGGTTCGATTCCCAGCCGGGGCACACTTTGTGTGGTGAACATGAAGTTTGTTCTCGGGTCTTGGGTGTTTGCCCATGCCATCTGCGACACACGGAATCCTAGTGCAGAGGTATGAGTGTGTAAACGTTTATTATTTTACTGGCCTCACAGTTAGTAGAAGCTCTGAAAACTTGGAACAGCTAGATATATTTAAATATGTTACTCGCTCAATAACGGCTCCGTGACTTAGTTGGTAGTAGCTCTGCCTTCGAAGCGAGGGGTTCCGGGTTCGATTCCCGGCCGGGCCATACTTTGTGTGGCGAGCATGAAGTTTGTTCTCGGGTCCTGGGTGTTTGTCTTGTGTTTCTGTGTTTGTCCATGCCATATGCGAAACAGGGAATCCTAGTGCAGAGGTATGAGTATGAAAAATAATAATAATAAGATTTTAATGTGTTCTTTGCCAGTAAATATACTCGGCTAACTTTTAGAATATTGATTGATTGCATGTGTAGGTGTTGGCGTTCGTTTAAACGCTAACATAGAATTCACATAAATTTCGCTATTACTGTAACACATCCGTAGAATTTCATAGAAACCGATATACAATTTCAATTTCATTCAGCGAGCGAAATGGTTCTATTTTGGTTCACTAGAAGCCCTTTTTTATGCGAATGTGTGACGGAACGAGTTGAGGGCCCACCTGATGGTAAGTGGTGACCCTCACCCATGGCAACAGTAATGCGTGCGACTCAGTATGAGATCCAAATCTTGACTGAGTCGCATTCATCCTGTTGCGTCCATCACCCGAGACGGGGATGATATGTCTCATCCGCATGTGATTTCACCTGCAGCCACACCCTTCCACCGGAACACAGTAATGCAACCACTAATACTTTGCCAAAAATAGGGCATACAGACGTTGATTAGCTAAGGTACTTCCAATCTAAGCTAACCAACTATTAGGGTACCCTGCACTCTATGGCACGGAGCATTAAAAAGTAGTAGTTTATAAACTTGTTTCAAAATCAAACCAGTTCCCACAGCAGCCGTTAACCAAATAAACTGTTTCTTTTATATACAAAAGCAAGTATTTGAGCAAGTGGTCTAAGTAACTGATTATACAATAGATCATCATTAACAGTTCGTAAGCAACCTCAAATCAAAGAGCTGTAAAAACATAGGGGTCGATTAAAACACTTTTTTTATGACTAAAATGGAAGGACTATCTGACGGCCCACCTACTGCTAAGTGGTACCCACCGCTAAAACAACAATAACATACAATTAGAACGGCTTGGTGAAAATTTCAATTAAAACAATACATAGCTAATCGAGGTAAGTGTAATACAAACATGATAATTATATTTTTTTTCTTCTATAATTTCATTTTCGTTCATACCACTCAAATATACTATAGTCACGTCAAAATTACTCTCAGCATTGAACGGTAAAGCTCTCAAGTTCATTAATCATCGCATAGTCTCATTATTCTTTATTCAATATTAACCGTAACTTATTAAGAGTAACTTGAACTTATTGAAAACTTATAAAGTTGACTTAATAAGTTTTGTACTTCCAAGGCAATGCCATAAATACAAAGAATCAAACCCACGATTAACAGCATGACAGGCTAGTACCACCTGAGGTGTGAGGCTAATTCATCTGGGTAACTACTGCCATCATATTTATAAGCAAAAATAAAAAAAATAGAATCACCTGAAATTCCCATCTCACAGTGATAGGCGCAACGAAATGCGAATTGGGTTTTCTCATATTTGGTAGGAGAGGTTATTAATGTATATGGGTTGTATATGGGTGGCGGTAACCCCTTGACTTCAGGTGGGCCGCGAGTTTAAAATGTCACAATTATGACCAAAAAAATATGTGAAAGATAAAATGATACCATAAATAATCCATTATCTCAGCTATCTCGATCATAATATTGTAAAAATAATGACACTTTTAAGTGAGATAAATGAAAAATTAAATAAAACATTAACTCAATCAACGGTCGGATCTGATTTTAAGCGAATCACGACTCACATTATAATCCAGCGAAGATTGTAAATTTCGGTTTGGAAATATAATTCGTGACCGTACAGGATACAGGCGGCGATAAAAGAAGATAAACACTGTATTTTCGTATTCTTATTTGCTCGAAGCTCTTCAACATCAAGGTAACTTATGGCGGACCATGAATAATATTCCCAAAATAATCTGTTCAAGGACCGCACATTTTTCGTTGTTGACCATGATGGCCTGGACAACTTGAAGTGTGCTTTTGTTAAGACTGGAAGGCTCAACCGGCTTTAAAACTAATAATAAAACACGTTCAAGTGTATACTCTCCCAGAGTGGGTAAAGAGGTCGATCCCACCAGTGGGGTCAGTACATAGCGTTACGTTTAGGTTAGCGTTTAGGTGCAGGATTTTGATCTCGTTATCGGGGTCACCAAGAATATGTCTTGATCTACAGAGAGAAGGACCACACTTTTAATTATTTATGTGGCGAATGTGGCTCTAGTCTGCAGACCATACCGCACTTGCTGGAGTGCCGATCTTGGCCAAAATCCTGCACTATCGGTGAATTGATGCAGGCTCCAGAGGGGCCACTGACATAGCGAACGTTTGGGAGAACTTTTTATAAAGGTTTATTTCATCGACACGAAAGGAGAAGAATTATTTAAATTTTAAATACTTATTCAAAAAAAGTGAGCTTAAACCTTTTACCATCCAACAAATGGTACCAGTCGAACTTTCGTAGGATTTTTGTGAAATATTTAAGAGTTTTAACATGCGCAAGCAGAACAAATTTTGCTACCGCAGTGCGGCCCCACATCGCATCGTGGAGCCAGGCTCTTAGGCAAATTATTACACAAATAATATTTTTTATAGAACTACGAGTATTTACAGGTTGATGGCCCACCTGATGTTAATTGGTTACCGCCGCCCAAAGACAACAGCAATGCGCCCCAAGTCTTCCCCTTACAAAATATGAGAGGATTTTGGTTGAGGTGCCCGTCTTTTTGTAGTTTGGGACGTCTTATCCGATCTGTATTTTATTCATAAAACTCAATATATCAAAAGTAATAGATGAATTTAGGAATGCATCCATGTTAAATCTATGTTATACGTAAGATATTTAAAAAAGTAGGTATTATTTTGTACACCACCGGTAAAAAGCTAATGAGTTTCAAGAAAGCACAGTACTTTCTACTTGTATTATAGTATAAGAACAGGATAGAGGCACGGTGTGCGGAGCTGTGGTTTTGAGAAACTTATTTATATAAGAATATTTTGAGTAAAAATTGGCAGAATAAAGACCATACCTACCCTAGTTTGAGATAAATTTCCTTTGCCAAATTCCATTTCCAAGGCTTCAGGCAAATGTTACAGAAGGTAACCGACATTCTAAACAAGCTGCTCTGAGATTTCAAGCTGCATGTTGAACAATACAGTGTATATTTATGTACCTACTTCCGTCGTTGATAGAACGAGTGACCTACTTCAGATAGTTTAAGACTGAAAATATTCGTATGGAAAGATATTGGCGCCGGCCTACACTCAATTCCTTTTTTATATACTTAATTAGATAGCTTTTTGAACCAATGCAGATAGAAATAATATTTTTTGGATAGGTATATAAAAATAAATAACTTTTTTATGGACATTTCACACAGCGCCATTTATCCGCTATTTGTAAAACAAGTGCTCCATTATTTGAAAATTTCAGTCGGCTACCCATTACGGTACAAATTAAATTAAGTCTAGAACATTGCAACATTGTAATCTGAAAAAAAAATATTGACTTTTTTGACACACGACAATGTTTAAAACATTTATATATACAATAGAAATATATGTCCAGTAATCAGGTAGTAGGTAGGGTTTGGCATAGGACTGTTATTAATCGCGTTCCTGTAACCTACATCGATTATAGATTCCTAAAAAATATTAATAATAGCTATAGCTAGCAATAGCTAGCCACAAGCAATGCTTTCCCCGATAGCCTTGGGATGATCCGAATCGGTCCAGTGATCGGGCTTACAAATTAACAATAAATATTCATGTAACGATTACGAGTACCGTATCGATGCAGCCACCGTGTATGGCACGATCAGCCACTTTTATAAATGTACACGTCGAATAATACTAACGATGTTGAATATCGATTTAATCGGGAATCGATTTATTCCGTTTCTTTGGTTACTTTTATTGATTACAAAATTATTTCTTGGAGAACTTGTGTCTACATCTAACACATATAGACATATAGACTTCTATCAAATGTTTTCAAAAAAGTTTATATTGCAAAAATAAAAACGAATCTTACTAGTTTTATTGGCTACAAAATTGTTCTGCAGAGAATTTTAATTTACATAAGGATTCTTACAGATAAGTTGGCAGTAGGTAATTCTACATTCTGAGCTGGGTCGTAATATCAATTCCCACACAGGTCAAGCATTTTTGTAACGAACATAGAAGTTTATTAAGGGGTCTGGGTGTTAATATGTATTGACTATTACTCGTATAAAAGTACCTATTCAATCAGTTATCTAGTTCCCATATAGTACAAGCTATGATTACTTTGTGGCTAGATGGCGCTGTGTGAAAAAATCCATGAAATAGGATTTACTGGTTTTTACTGGTTTAAGATATTCATGAAATTTATGCTGCTTCATTCTTTCATTTTTTATTTAGACCGTATATTGTATATTTTTAAAGGCAGCTAATTGTCTGTTATTGGAATATTTTCAAGTCTAAACGAAAGCAAACAATGAATGCATGGACTCAAAAAGATAATCACACTAATAGAATAAGTCGAGGCGTAGGCAGAATCGATTTCAATTCGATTGTCTACCGATGTATCGATACCGATGCGTCGATACTGATGATTAGGGGTCTGTGAATGCTTCCGCATGACAGGGTCCAATCGGACTCCCACAGATAGATTAACGAGTACCGGCTTTGATTGTACAGAATCGGTGTTGGGACCTACAGTGGGCTTTCAGCCGTTGGTTTTTTTTAATTAAAAGGTTTCTTCTATTTCCATACCGATTGCAACTTATATTGGAACTTAATTACTAATAACAATATCTCATTATTTGCTTACTGAACTGCATCGGTACCACGAAAATTGCAAAGCTGTGTATAATATCAATAGGTTGTTACAAATTATTTTCGGTATATGCCGAAACTATATTATGAATTTTATGATACAATTGTTCGTATTTACAAACCACGACTAAGATAAGTAAATAATTTTGCAGCAGAATTAAAATATGAATACTAATAGAAAAATAGTTGGCCCTTGATAAGAGTAGATTGAAAAAGTTGATATGTGCGTAATTTAAAAATTTGTTTCCGTCTCAGAATGACGACGTGATTTGGGTCTTCTCATACTGCCTCTATTTTGTTTTAGTTCGTTTATTCTCTTTACTTTGAGGCGTACAATAAAGAGTATATATATCTACATACTGTGATAGGATTGAGTTATAACCACTTAACATCAAACGGGCAAGATTTAGGTGGTTACTCTTGGTGGTGGCTCATTCCTACATTAATATATTAAATATATAAAAAAAATCTCATGATAGTAAAAGCCCCAAGGTGAAAGGTGCAGCCCACGATTGCAGCTTACAGTTCTGGCTAACCCTGTTAAAAAACAGCGACAATTTATGTATGTATCCATGTATCGATAGGTATTGGAATCACGAGTTTACTTCCAAGAGATGAAGATAAGGTGGATGTCTCACGATTACACTTGCTCAAACATTTCGTGTAAGCAATAAACATAAAGAACATTAGTTTACATTTAAAATTCAATCGAACATATCGGAGAGTGCGCCGGGTTGCATGTCACTATCTACGGTGCCTAGTCCCAGTCGGTTAATATCGGGATTCTACAGCGCTTCGCTCGATATCGGCGAATGAGCGTCGAGCATCTATGGTATGGAACCGGTTGCGGCTATGTTGCAGGAACAACAGGGCCTAGACTTTTAAAATAGTGACGAGTTAAAAGTGACTACAGTTGGAAAATATCTGACTCGCGGAGTAATAAACCATTGCTTCATATTAATTAATAATAATAAATAAATAAACATTTACACACTCATACCTCTGCACTAAGATTCCCTGTGTCATAGATGGCATGGACAAACACAGAAACACAAACACTCAAGACCCGAGAACAAACTTCATGCTCACCACACAAAGTGTGCCCGGCTGGGAATCGAACCCTTGACCCCTCGCTCCGAAGGCAGGACTATTACTCGAGTGATGCCCATGAACATATAGGACATCAACTCCTCAAGCGGACCTTATCCCCAGTGATGGGTTCCGGATGCCCCCGCAGTCGACACCCCATGGGGGTCAATTCCTTTGGGCAACATAATTATGCCCAAAACGGACGGTGTGATTTCAATGCAGTTTTTTAATCTGTTCGTCGTGTCGGTGGTTCATTTATTTATTTTTTGTTGCCAAATTGTTGTAAAATTTATTTTACAATACCATATTTTATGTACTCGCGTATGTTAATGTACCTTGTGTAATCTAAAAGGATTATTATCGTCTAGACCGTTGATAATTGGCTGATTCAGTGATGACAATCTACAGCCTTTAAATAGTATAGATAGTACGGCTCACGCTTGGGTTGTAAAATGTTTACCTACTACGAAACGTCTATAAAACTTTTGAATAAGTTTTGAAAAGTATACTTTTATATACGTATTAGGTATACGTACTTTGCAGGGGCTTTGTGGCTAACTAGCTATTTGCAATTGCAAATCGTGATAGTTTAGCGTGGTATAGACATATTATGCGGAGGGATGAATGGCATATAACAAAATAAGTCTAGGCCAAAGAAAAGATGGATGAATTGTGTGAAATATGATATGCTTAAGAAAGGAATGAGTACTGAGATGACGTCTAACAGAGGGAAATGAAAGAAAAATACATGATGTGCCGACCCGACTTAGTGTAGGGGATAAGGGCAGGAAGATGATGGTTCTCAAATAAGAGCATAAAGTATGATTTTGGATATAAATGTCAATTACAAATAACTTGAATATACTTATCTCATATAAATAAGAATCAACTACTGCATATATGAAAGATCATCACTTGAGACTGGCAACAGGGGATTACAGGTATAAACAATTTAATGTTTAGTCGTTTCGAAAACTGGACATTTTCCTCCTTCGACCGCAACAAAGTGAGAGAAAAGTACCAATTAAATATCTTAGTTTATTTATGTGCGGTGTTAAGTAGCCGTGTTTGCTTTTGTACTGCGATAAATCGATTTATTCTGTTTGCACTCGGATAATATCATAGAGGCGGCTACCACGCGAGCGGAAATCTCCTTTACTCCTTATTTTTCAGTCAGCGAGTAAGGATTAAGTCTTTCATATGCTGTTAGTATATTTACGTTTTCTTGAGTATTGAAATTGCTGCAGAAATAACCATTGAAATATTTAATAGCCATCAAGAATGTAACGGTTGCAAAGAGGGAAACATGCAAAAGCGTGACTAATTGCTTAGCCAAGCTTATTAGTCCTCTACTTAAACATTATCCCCTACGTACTATATATTGTAAAATAGAAAATACCGTAAATTAGAACGCATTAAGCAGTAGTAGCAAATACAGAAATATTGACAAACTATAATAATAATTACCTGATTTAAACTTGTAATAAAAATACTTCAATACTTTTATACTTATTTTACGACTTAAGGGGAAAAATTTCATCATAAAACTTGGGGCCACCTCGCAAGAATCAACAAATTAAAAAATAATCATTCAAATTACGCTAATCACAAAAATCGTGTAAAAATATACAAAAAGAGACATACAACCGAATAAAAACCTCCTCCTTTTTCTGAAAAAGCTTACAAAGAGGGCTTCAGATCTTGTTTAATTGCTCAGTAATTATTCAATAAATTCTGGCTACGAAGATTTTCCATTGTGATTAGAATAATAATAAAAAATGAAATTACTCTGACCTTGTGGAAATTATGACCATCAACGAATCTGGAAAATGTAAGTTTTAGTTTGAAAGTTTCCCTAAGCCATTTTGTCACTGTATTTCACGGGTTAATACGTTTCCCTTTCATAATAACGGCTTATCCGATATCTATCCATTCGAGAACACGCGACCATGAGAATCAAATCACATTATGTCACCATAAGGTCATTACCGGGACTATTATCATAGACTAAGTACTAATTCTAGACTCGCAATTCAGTACTAAGAATTTCTAAAGTGTTGCAGCTCGCGAGGTGCATTATACAAAGACGAGTCATTATCAAAAGAACTGATAATTTGTTCTGCTTTGCTTTTAAATTCAGAACGCGAATTTCGACTTGAATTTATTAAAAGACATTTTCCATTATATAGTGTCCCAAGATAGTCCCACAAGGTGAAAAGTGGTCCATTGAGGCTCTGCCTAACCCTGCGGGAAAAGGCATAACTATGTATATACGCGATTACTATACTATATTTTTTAAATAAGAACTTGGAAACCAGTGTACTTTCAATGTGTGACAGAGATTTTGTTCTAAACTGCCTGTGTATAGGTCTATGCCTATTATTGTACAAACTATCGATACTCGGCGGTGTTTACTGATTCCCAAAATTTGGGACGTAACAGTAATAGGTTAAGTGGCAAACACTTATCGTGGTCATCAAATCGTGACCCAATAGTTTAATGAAAGGCTGCCGGGGACTGAATCGATTAGTTCCATCAACTGATAGTATCAGTGCGTAGACATAGTTAGCCATCATTGTACCGGTAGCCTTTAGATTGATGATACAAGCCTCATTGTTTGGATGTTAAGCCGCAGTTCCATACTGGGAGCGTCTTTTAATAGTAATATTTGATTTTCTGAATACTCATTTATTCCACCATAGTTGCATATATACACTTGGTTATGTCAAATTTAAAGCTCAATTTTGGGAGCGTATTTGTACATATTTGACTTTTCAATCGATTGTTCATATCTTTTCTACCATAGTTACACTATGGAACAATTATTTATATATAGTTATATGTATACATATTATAAAAATGTATTAAAATACATGTTTTGGGGGGTCCAGTTGCTCGCGTCCGTAGGTGTATACCCTATGATTCCCTACACGTACCCTCTGGGTGGTGCTAAAGGAGCAACCAAAAGTAGCAGTAGAACTTGTGCCAAGTTCGTCCGGAGAGGTACTGCCACCACATCTGGAATCTGCCGCCAAGCAGTGGTGGTTGCATTACTGTGTTCCGGTGGAAGGGTGTGGCTGCCGTTGAAATCACATGCGCATGAGACGTATCATCCCCGTCTCGGGTGATGGACGCAGCAGGATGAATGCGACTCAGTAAAGATTTGGATCTCATACTGAGTCGCACGCATTACTGTTGTCATGGGCGAGGGTCACCACTTACCATCAGGTGGGCCCTCAGCTCGTTTCGTCAATCAACAACATAAAAAAAAAAAAAAAAAATGTTGATGCCAGAAAGAGGCAAGAAACATTAATGTTCAAAAAAGGAATTAGATACGAATTGTTCGCGTTGTTAGGGTGTAATAAATGTAATATAATTTAATATCATATAGGTATACAAATATAATTTAAAAACAATAAACAATTCTCGAATGAGGGAAGAAAAAGATTGTAGACTTAAAGTTCGAAGATATGTACATAACATCTACTACTGTGGACTCCCGTGGTAGATCAAATCCAGTTATCTCTCACTTGTCGAAAGTAGGTCAGTGTCTTTACAGTGGGAACGTTAGACTGATACGAGAACGGATTAGTCGATTGAGAGAATTTTAATTCCTTATAAAGCGTATCTAGTTATAATCCATAGCAAAGATTGTTCTCGGCAATGGCCGAACAAACGGCCCTTGCTTTTTTTCGGTGCTTGTATTGTCTGTGTTCAACACCTGCGATAAGTACACAGATATTACAGATATTAGTTTAGAAGGTTTTGATCGTTATTAATAATATTAATATTTTAAGGACTTATTTTGATAGGTAATATATTTCAATAAGTTACTAGAACGGGGACGTAGCCAACATCTGTAAGAACTATTTAAAGATACTGAATATGAAAAATCTATCGATAAACACAGCACGTTTTAACAGAATAAATCCCTAATATATTTATGGGCATCTATAATAATCTACTTATCAAAAACGTTTATTCAATTATCCAGTCGACCAGAGATTTAAAATAATCATGTTTTACGTAGTAAATGACAGAGTAATCATGATTTCGATGAATGTATAAATTACTTAATCATATCATATCTTGCTTTTAACTATACGTAAAAACAATCCACGTAATTTTATTAATAAAATCACGCACCGATAAGGGTCAGTGTGCAAAGTCAAATAAAAAAAAAACCTGCTTCAACAATTTATCTCGCCCTTGAGAGCTTATAGACAGATAGATAGATTAACATACTTTATTTTATACCAAATCAAATAACAAAATATACAGAACATTTATACAAAAAGAAGTATGGGCGGTCTTATCGCTAGTAAGCGATTTCTTCCAGACAACCTTACTTATTTATCTTATACTTTAGAATCTGTCTGAATAAACAATACTTTGGAGAGAGAGCATAGTTTTGTGTTTTTCCTTCTTTCGTGTGATTATTTGACTTCCTTTGGTCGGAGTTTTCAAGACGCTAAAAATAATCTGACATAGCTTATCAACTAGTATAGCTGGCATCTTAGCGCGTGAAGCACAAAAGCACTACGATCTAATGCCACTAAAAGGTCACCCATCATAGTGCTCATCGTTTCGATCACCTACGAGACCGTGTTCGATGGCTTGAAACAGCACATAACCGAGGCTTTAGAAAAATCATCTATTAAATCTAAGCCGTCCATCAATGACATAGGTGAAGTGTAGCTATTGTTCGAGCGATGGCGTTTTTGTGAAGGCGCGCGAATAAAACCTTGCTATTTGTTTTGGGTATGCCCGCCGTGTGCACATTTTCAAAACTGTTTCTATCCGCTACAGTATTGTTTGTATTTTTAACCATTTGTCTCTGTGACCTCAATAATTTTACGGTACAATTCAGGTGTTCTATGCCGTTACGGATCAAAAATGTTTTTAATTTTTACATTTCCATTTAAAGGATTTTTTTTAAAGGATTTAAAGGTATTTAAAGGAAGAAGTATTTTTCTTTTATCGTGAAAACAGACACGCATGTTTCTGACCTCACGGATAAATCAATAAGATCTATTAGATAAGAAATTACTTATAAAATATGTAGCAATACTGAGAACCACCTTTTTAAGTCGGTTAAATTTAAGTCGAATGAATACCAATAAGAAAGGACTGTAATTTTTTTCAGTAAACTCAAATACAAAACAGCAAACTCGTCGTTATAAAAAATAATGGAATAAACCCATATCGTCCAAATATCTCCAAACAATCTCGTGGATATCCCCGTAGATCATATCTCCCAATAAGAAAAAACATTTTTCTATCAAACTTGGAAATTCATTTTGAAGTTTTCGTCTGGCTAACGTTCAGTTGGATCCGCCGCCATCCCAACTGGCGACTCGCTGAAAATTACAATTTCAACGCTAACTCACATTGCTAACAAATAAATAAGCAGTTGAGTCAATAAGTTATTGACAATTTGTTTACTAGAAGCGCTTGTGGTTTGTTATGTTATAGATTATTTAAGTTAAACAACTCTTCTTCCGGTTAGTAGTTGGACGGGTATCCTTTTAGTAGCCTTCCTTGCTTTTTAAAGAACTTTAAGACGCCGGATTTACTAGTCAATTTTAACAACAAAGCAAAAATATTATTTCAAACAATGTTACCAACCAATATGGATTACATATATTTTAATCTTCTCTAAGCAATGACAGGTCCGTTTGAAGTGGCGTAGGCTTACGATCTGTAGAATCCTACCATTAACCTGAGCTTTGAACTGAAATCATCACCAGAAACCACCCTTATCCCCTCACCCTTACATCTGCTACCAAGCACTTAACGGTATTCCGAAAACTAAACAGTTCCCAATTCAAGCACGGCGTTACACGATGCTACCTATTGCTATACATTCGATTAACATCAAGTGGCAAAGACAAACGCAACATTGTCTGCAGATAATAAAAAACCCGCCTTTAATAGTTGTGCTTTGGGTAAATTCAAGATCAATTACATTACTTGTTACAATCAACTTCTATTAATATCAATGTGAAAATAATGCAATTGGCATTGAAATAGTTAGAAAATTAATTATTTTATCATTAGGTATTTAATCACTACTGATAATACCGATTGTCAAAACGGCAAGTAATCGCGTGATTACTTCAATATGGGAAGATCATCTAACTCTCTTCTACGACATGACAAGACCACGCGGCTAGATAATATAATGCTTGTACTAACTCCCTGTGTCACAGATAGCATGGATACACATTCACATAAACACTGAAGACCCGAGACCTGAGCTAAACCTTTATACACACAAAATTTGCCCAGGTTGGAGAACTAACACTGGACCCCAGGCTACAAAGGCAGGGTTTTTACTTACTTAGCTAAGAAGCTTCGAATCAATAGTTATATGAAGTCACCGCGAACCGCGAAGCGAAGCACGACGCGCTCGTGGCGTGTCTAGATTTTCTTTATTGATAATCTGAGTTAATACGAAAACGCTTGATTAAAATGTTATTAAACGGTCACCCATCCAACGACTTACCGAGCGTAAAGGTGCATGTCGGTCCTGGCTTTCCTATCCAAGCTGTCATGTCAGTAAATAATTATTATGAACATTGCACCGACTGGTTTCACTTCTTGTTTTCTGGTTGTGGTGAAACCGTAAGTACCAGTGGTGGAAGCCACAGTTACATAATCACCCCACTGGCATCCTTATTAGTTACGTCATAGTCGTATTGGACGCATAATGACACCTTTTCTCCGAAGTGTCTGCCGAGCCTTAATTGGCTTATTATACACGTGTTACCTTAGAATTCCTAACGTGTATTAGGGCAATCTTATGATAATTTTATATCCAGTAATTACTTGATTAATTGTCTTATCTTAAATAATTATGTTGATAAATCGTCAATTGATAAAATCCAGAGAAACTGATATGGTTATTGTATAGGTATTGTGATATCTATAAATAGTAACTGGTTGGTTGGTTAGGGTTGGATCAGACGTAAACTTAATAAATACGATTAGCTAAAACATGAAAACTGACTGTAATGTGACATATCTGTGTACAGTACATATAATGCGCCTAAGGAGCTTCCGTGACACTTTTTATGCTTACTTGGACACATCATATTTTATACACATATGTGTATAATATTTGACATGTCCAAACGATACTTGAAATCTAAAGGAATAAATGAGTTTGAGATTAGTTTGAACGACTCAGATGCAAGAAATTTGTTGAAAGCTGATTCGATTTCCTCGTTATATGACTTTGTATGCATATATGAGCTCCATAGCTTAGTTAGTAGTAGCCCTACCTTCAAAACTAGGGGGCCCTGGTTCGCGGCCTGTGATGAGCGTAAATTTGTTCTCGAGTACTTGGTGTTTGTCGTGTTTGTTCATGCCACTTGCGTTATGGAATCCTAGTACAGGAGAATGAGTGTGTCAACGATATTAATTTATATTTTGGATTGAAAATCAGCGCCCGTACTACTCGGCTAACACTCTTTAGTTACGATTCCCCTGAAAAATATCAATATTCCATCCAGCAACATTCTGAATTGAATCTTCCAACCAGTACATTTTGTAATGTAGATCTGCCTCTCGGGAGACGCGTGTCGTCGATATTGACTCAACGGATGGAGTGGAGGGAGCGCCGAGAAGCTATGAAACCGTGAATATGTTTCAACTAATTCATATGCGATGATCGTGGGCTTTCATTTATGTAATGTTTGAAGAACGGAATTGATTTTCATTCGTCTGAGTTTATACAGTTTATTTTTCATTTTATGTTTTTTTTATATAACAGTAATGAGGGGCGAGTTGAAGGCTCATCTGATGTTAAATGGTTACCTCGGCATAATATAGCAATACAACAACAATAAGGCTTAGGCCCTGCCCGACCGAAGTATGATTTGCACCCCGCTGCGTCGGTCCCCTAGATGGGGATGTTACTTATCACGCCCATGTGATTTCACCAGCACACTCTTCCACCGGAACATAGAAAAGCGAGTTCATTACTGCTTGGCGGCGAACTTTGCACGAGGTCTAGTGTTTTAGTGTGTGAAATAGCGCCTGCTATTTCACTAGCACCTACCTTCTACCGCAACACAAAATTCAAGAATAACACTGCTACACTACAAGAATACATTGTAGAAGGTTATTTAACGGAAAACAAACTTTTGTATAATTTAAAATCAGAACAGTATAGTAATACTTACATCTTCCAAAGGTCCTCCGATCCGTCTTCACAGATCCACGTTCCAGCCTGCAACAGACGTCCAGGAAATACTTTTCGGATGTCCGCAGGCAATGTGCATCCCGCTTTTATACAAATAGATTGGATTTATAGATGAGACAACTGCATTACGTGTCTGTGGCATGTTTTACTTTTTCAAATCTACGGTTTGGTTGACTATAGGATTTGAACAAGCGCCAAACTTATTAATAAGGAAGCGTGATCTCGTAAGTACATAACAATTTTAAAAAACGTAACGCTTCGATGTTTTATTTAACAATCCAAAGATAATAAAGATTTTTGCCTTTGGCTCATGACTTGAGATTGATCTAAGACTGTATTGTAAAATTGTTCCTTATTTTTAGTATATCGAAACGGTTGAAGTATTTAGGTCTATAGTTTATCTTGTCGATAGCATGGCCATATCAAAGAGTGGAAATGTAGACCTATTTAAACCTTTAATTTTATATTTCCAACTTACAACTTACCCGCGAATTTTGCTTTTTATTAGGAGATTTTAAGACACACAGAGCCATATTTAATAATATCATATCAGATCAGATATGAATAGAAATATCTATCAACTATTAGAATTAAGTAACTACAACGCTAAAGCTTTTTGTATGCTATTATATTGTAATATATGAATTTTACAATCACAAATTATCACTAAATCCCAATAATTTTCTTAATGGTTGTTTAAGACAGAAAATTTAATAATTGATTAACAAGGTCTGGAAACAATTGAACAAGTTTTAATCCATTTAGTAACTCCAATTTAGATTACTTTTGGAAGAAGTATGGTTCAGTTGTAAATCGTCAATTTAAATGGTAAGATGGTAATTTTTCAACTGCTCTCAAATCTCATGTGCTATAGAAAGATTTAGAACTCAAATAAAAAAAATACTGTTTTAAGTGTCAGAGTGACAGTAATATATGCTCATTGAAAATATGAGAGTTAGTTATTACGCAAAAGGTTTTTCTAATTCGCACTCTCTTGATACCGAAGCCGGCGAAATTGTATTTTATATCAGCACCATCATAAATCTACGACGTGAAATGAAAGTCTCACAAAATTTACACCAATTTAAGAAGTGGAGCGAACAATCATCTTTTTAAATAAAAACCCACTGGAAAAATATTGGTATTAGAAAATTAGTAACAACTGCATAGGGTGCGCAAGTTTGATTGCATCGTGTTTGAGACAGACCTCGACTTATCAAATGGGTTGAATAAAACCATTCTAATCATTTACGATAATGATTGAACAAAAGCGACACACCATTTCGGGGTAAAAGCATGGATCATAATAATAATATTTTCCTTGTATTCGATGCGTCATCGTTTATTCGTATTCAGTAAAGCATTACAAACGTTTTGATTCAATTAATGGATGCCAGAACATGCCAAGTTCTACTACTACTTTAGGTTGCTTCTTTCGCACCACACGTAAGTTAACAAGGTGCTAAGGGTACTTACCTACGGAAGCGTGCCACTTGTTTTATTTATAGTCAAGCAGTTATTTTATGGTATATGTTACAGACGATCTTAAGGGCCTCCTGATGGAAAGTAGGCACCGACACCCATGGAAATTGCATTACCAGGGTAATGCCGATGCATTGCCGGCCAGTTGGCTGCTGTGTTTGATTATTGACTGAAACGGCGAACGATGATAAATTGAAGCTAATGTATTTCATTGTGATCTACGTACAAGCAATCTCATCAACCTACTGCAACCTGTAACGATACTAAACGTCTTTTTTCGCTCATTCGTTTTTTGCCGGGTTATTCAGACTATTAGTACATATCCGAAACATATCTGTGCAAACAATTGGCATTTCTACGAAATTTTTACTTACTTTGAATAGTTTTTATCGACTTGCAAATCTGCTACAAAATTTTACGACATCTTTGCTAATTGTGAAGTGAATTCACAATTGGCATATTTTTATATGGGATTTTCTTCGCCTGCTGTGCCTTTAGATGGTCCCATATAAATATGTAATTAATAAAAGATTGCAGCTTAAAAGGACGAACATAAAAGTTTTAATGTTGGCGTTGTTTATATATTTATTGTCATTTGTATAACTATCAACCCTGCAATATATTGTCTAGTCAAATTATGAACATAATCGAAAACGTACAATCAGATATCACTCGAGCAGGCAGAACACACAAAGGTGTGCTTTAAATTATCAGTCAAATAAAGGGGCCTTCAATTTGAAGACACCCAAACTCACACACGGAGGAGGATTGAAAGTAATCCAAGTAGAAAATTAATCCTTGATTACGTACCTCCTCTTATTTGGGGGCCGAATCAGGGATGACGGGGGAGCAATGGAAGCGCCAAATGGTACCCTCCATATTGAAAATTGTTGCCTACCTCAGATTATAATAATTATGAAAAAAAGTGAATTTTTAGTATTTTTAAGAATTTCCAAGTAATTTTTAAGAATTCCACGGAGATGAAGATTTTTGATTTCGACTATACCTTTACATATTTCTCACCTTTTGTATGCCTAGGCTTTTATGCTTTTTAATGATTACAAGTGGTACAATTGATCGACACATTTTTTGATATGTACCTGAGAGAACAATACATAGATAATACATTTATTTTAATGTGTTATCGGCTTCGATCAACACATGAAAATAATTGAACGAAAAATTATAAAATACCACAACATCTCACATACTTTCATTTATAGTGCATAAGACAGAAGACGAAGGAACTCTCGAGGGGGTATTAAACACAATGAAAGCGTTTTCTATCAAAATTTCAACGCTGAATACCGATAGCTCCGTGGCAAATTTATATTTTCGTTGAGGGATCCCCTACTAAAAGATCAATTTCGCGCTTGGACAAGTTTAATGTAAACTTAAGTGCCTGGGGGGATGCCGCCAAATGAAAACCAGCTCTTGTTGCGTTAACAAAATGCCTCAGTGTTATTGAAATTTAAGTCTGGAATTTCCACCAGATATTGCCCTGGAGTTTGAATGTAGACACTTAAAGATAAATCTACTAATCTTGGTAATAGGGTGATAAAACAAGACCTGGGTGGAATCCCAAAACATTGCATAATCGGTTTCCGCGTGAGGAAACTCAGATATTCATCCGATAAGCAAAGCTATTGCCGCACATCCTGAAGATAAGAATAGTAAACTACTGAGATCAAATCTCATGGACCTTCCAATGATACCGCTAAGTACAATAGCAATAGGTACTACAGATATCTAATAGGCAAGATTTTCTTGAAATAGTTCCCAACTTACTTTCTATTTCATCTTTAAACCATAATTTATACAAATAAATAACAGTGTTTGTTTTCACTGGCAGATAGTTGATGTTATAAGGAGTAATATAGACTAGTGATATTTTAAGACAAAAAAAAAATACCCTGAATTCTACAAAGACGAAGTCCTGGGAAACAGCTAGTAATATACAAAAAATACTAGAAACTTGAATCGATAGCATGACTAAGTATAAGAAGTTAAATGGAGTTCGGAAAAGGGTACTCTGGCACATACATCGTCCGAAACAACTTCACGTAGGAATTTACATGCACACGAGATGTTTTCAAAGTCCTAATGAGTTCCGAGATGTTACCATGTAAGCTCCAGGCACCTTAGAATACAGAAGGGAAACTTTTTCTCAAAACAAACACGACACGATAAAATCAATCAGAATCCATCTCACGAGTATCTCAGATCAAATACGCCAAGTGTTCAGAACTTGTTTGGTTTGCTGGCTGCAGCATATTCGATAAAATCCAAAGTTTCCTACGAGAACACTTTCACATGCTACGTACATTTCTTGCGGTTTTCGATCAAAGTTTTCCATACCGCCGTCTTCGGATCAGTGTTTAAAATTGTTTGCCATCTACCGGGAGTGGTTTAAAAATGCAAATGCTTGCGAGGTACGCTATTTTATTCCTGTTTACGAATGTTTAAACGAGTCAAGTGATTAAAGAAACTTAATTGGTCTTGGTACCTACCTACTAGTACATAGTCCAATAAAATTTCTTTATTAATTACAATTAATAAGTATTGTCTGTTGTTATTATTAGTCGGTTGTTATTATGTCTGCTGTTCTGAGTTAGAATACATAATAACACATAATAGCAACCGACTTCTTATAACATATCTAAAATTATAATTTTACGGACATTTGCAAAAAGATAATGTATTTTGATTTAACGTTTGAACTAAATTGTGTATTGTTAGTAATAATTAAACGGCAAGGCAAGGATACTTATTGTATCTCGTCCATGCAGGTTGAGATACAATAAGTGCCACTTAACGTTAACTTTGGTGCCCAGACATAATGTAATGTGACGTAGAGAATGCATAAACAACTTATATTTTTAACGACTTCATAAACGAGGCAGGTAGGAAGGCCAAATAAGATTAACTAAAATATAGAACTGACTGTAATTTGACATTCTGTGTGCATGTAATGTGCCTAAGGAGCTCCTGTGACACGTTATATGCTCATGAATATGTTTACTTGTGTGTGTAAAATTTGACGTGTCCAAACGATACTTGAGATCTAAAAAAATAAATGAGTATGAGTTTGAGATTGGTTTTTTTAATTTTTTTTTTTTGCTCTATTTATTGTGTCTCTATTCTTCTTCATCCAATCACTTGTGGAGTGATTTGGATGATTCTTTCAATTTGATAGGACCACCTCTAAGGTGGTCTTATAAAAACTTCATGAATAAATTCCACACCCAAGGGCGTAAAATAAGTGACGAAATTATAAAGGTGGATTTATTAGATTTTCTAAGCAGTCAATTATTTTCAATATCAAGACACAATTATCTGTCCCGCCGTCTTGCAGCTGTTATAGCTGTTGAAGCCACCATAGAAAATACTTATCCAGGTAACTAATTAAGATAAGACTAATTAATATCTGAAATGTCATTCATTAAAGCGAACGAGATAGGAATTTATCTCCGTACAAGCCGTCCGAACAGCAGGTGTAGGCCGTAATAGAAAACAATTTGTTTACCGTCTGTACAGCTCATAGAAGTAAAAATAGCTGGGTCAGCAGAATAAAGACTGATTTGAATTATTTTGTTTTGTTACTGACCTCGCAGCTTAGTTGGTAGCTTTGCCTACTATGCTGTACATCGTGAGTTCGATTCCCACTCAGACAAGCATTTGATGACAAATGTTTTTCGAATTTGTTTGTTCTTAATCTGGATGTTATTATATTATTATAACTAGCGAGGTAATTATTCCGCGCATGCTTTCTTTAGCGATTACATTAGTGTGTAACTACCATTCAAAATAAAAATACTTATCTATAATCTACACATTGAGACAAGACTTTCACTGGCAGATATCTGATGTTATAAGGAGTAACATAGACATAAAAATATATCAAACAATTTATGGCATATCTTTAGGCATTCAAAGAGATAACTAGCTGTTCTTCTCTATGCTTGGTTGGGCGAACTTCACCTCGTAACCCTAAAATCTAATTGGATTTAATTCCATTAGCAAAGGTCCAAATGGGACCCCTTAATTGTGCTGACCGATGCCAGTTTATTATGTAGATCCGTGCGTCATTTTCAAATGGAATTATTTGCAAACAGGCATCTAGGCGTGCAGAGTTCGCGATTTTGGGTCAATCGGTGAACCTGTGAAATGAGCAGACTTCAGATGGGTGATGAACCCAGTATTATTCTCTGCATAGCTACTTATGTTACCTGTTACTATTTTCAGAAAGTATTCAATCTCCACAACACAGAGTGTCCACACAGAGTCCAAAGTGTCCACACTAAGGACTTCGTGGCATACTATATCTTTAGATCTTCATTCCTCCACGATTGAAGACCTTAAGATATATTGCTACCTTTTTTTTTTCAATAATTACTTGGTGATGGTTCTAGCTGACAGTCCACCCATTATCATTATCAAAACGACTCAGCTCCTCCTATAAGCGTGTGAGAAGACTCAAATCGCATCGCGTTGCGCTTTTCACTCTACGATGACGGTGTCACGTCTCATACACCTGTAATTTCACCAGAACACTACAATGCGAACACCACTTTTGCTCCCGTATACAACCTCTTAGGGTGATGGGATTCTTAGGGTACTCGCCTACTGACGCGAAACATGGACCTTGACCTGTATATAACGGACGCAATACGAGTCTATGTTACCACATAACAGGTTCGCAAGGAGTATCAAAAAGGGTTTCTACAGGCGTCAATAGCAATGCGTCAGCCAGATATTTAAATTTTTATCACATAGTCCGCGAGCTTACAATGTTACAATGTACAAACTACATTATTTAAGACTTTAATGGATATAATTTTTTTATATAATAGTAACTTGAATAAGATCCTATGGGTATACTTTTATTTTGAACACTGCATACTTGTTTTCGTATTGCTTGGCACAGTGAATTGGATTTCATTGACTACGACATGTGGGTCAAGTACGATTTGCATATTTAACTCTACATTCGGCTCTAACTAATGGAGTTAAGCCTCTTATGAAAGGGATACGGTGTACGTTACAACTATTCTGCGACTATCTGACTCGAGATATTTATTAAAGAATTCAACAGTTTTTTTTTGTTTGGATTTGAGATCAGGCGCATTTTGTTCTTTTTTTATAGTACTTTAGTAATGGGACGAGCAGACAGCCCACCCATGTTGAGTGTTTACAGCTGTTCATTAAAACCCATTTAATCAAAACGACTCAAGTACTATGACGTTGATGAGAAGACACCAATGGCATCGCGTTGCGCCTGTCACATTGAGACAACGATTGCGCATTAACTTTTAACATTTATGATTTATGTAGAGTATTTTTTTGTAAAAATGCAGTAATTTGTAATTTTTTTTTTAATTTCAGGATTGCTATCGATTTACTTGAATCAAGAGTACACACCTTAATGTTTTGACGGAATGTAGGTATACAGTAGGTATATGCTTAACGAAGAAGTCATAAATTCACTTAGATTACGAAAACTAGTGGCGATAGCCACGTTCGCTATCTATCTATATTATGGTTAAAATGAATAGTCTACACAAATAAATAAAATTGAAGTGGCTATTCGTAAGGGTAACTTTTTACTAAATACATTTGAAAGTATATGATATATGTACTAAAAAGAAAACAAAACTGTTTAAAAAAGTTGTCTTTCTTTCTATCCATCTGTTCATCTGTCTATATGTCTCTTTGTTTCAGCTAATATCCGAAACGGCTGGACGGACCACCAGGCTCCGATACCAGAGTCGGCCACTCTCACGAAAAGACGACGAATTTAATTTTCACCGTTCAACCAAATCCATTCAGCAGTTGAGGCATGAAAGCGTGAAGGTGTAAGAAATACATACCGACAATACATACAAATTTTCGAATTCATAATATTAGTATGAAGATTCGCTAGCGCCTGTGTTTTCACGCAGCAGCCTCTGAAATAGAGATGGTCATTAGTTAAAACCAAGTTTGTACTATAGATTCATAGGTTATGGTATTTCGTTAATTAATGCTGCAGGCAAATTGCGCCTTGGCTGACGTATTGTTCACCCATTGCAAAGGGTAATGAGATGTTTACAAGCAGAATGCCATTCATATTCTAAATGGTATGAAAATTTTTAATAATTAACAGCAATATTAAGTTGTCAAGGCTATCTTCAGCCAACAACGTATTCTACATAAAAAAAAGACTACAAAAACAGAAAGACTTTTTTTTTCATAGTAATCGTCCCTTAATTTGGACATGTCTGCCAGTGTCACGTCATTAAAGAAAGACTTATTCATACCCGTCTGAAGGTCTTCCACTCTCGCACAAAAGCCTGATATAAATTGTCAAGGTCATTTGTGGCCAGCAACAAATTGTTCAATGACAAAAAGGGATTATTCACACTCGAACTGTCAGACTATTCCGACAGAATGGTTACTTCGGTCGTCTTGGCTGCGCTGTTGTTTTGTAATCTATGTACAGTGAGGCCTGAGATGCAAACAGAGATATTCAGTATCATTGTTTTATTATATAGCCATACGGATATGTAATGTACCCAGCGCCTGTAATTTCACCGACACACAATAATGCTAGTACACTGGTGCTTAGCGGCGGATTAACAAATCGCACCTTTAAAATGAAATCTGAATCTGAATTTCTGTAAATTCAGATTTTGCTATAAACTAAACTTAAAAGGTCTTACCTTATAACCTTAACATATCAGTATGTAAACCTTCAAAGAATCATTAATTTCCACGGAAACACAGGAGAATTATATTTAAATTAATTCAACTATTGTATATACATATCTGAAAACTTTGTTGCTGATTTCCCACAAATTGATTTTTTTGACTTAGGTCACTTTCATTCTAAGGGTGCGAAATGTGATAGCACTACTTCTCCGGACGAACTTGGCATAAGTTTGACTGCTTCTTTGGGCTGCTGTTTGCACTCCCCGGGGACACAAGTAGTGACTCCCAGGGAGACCTACGGACGCGAGGAACACGGACCTACACAATTTTCTGTCACGAGTGCAGTCTTATGACAGCATGGTAGGTTTGACAGCTCCGTGGCTTAGTTGGTAGTAGCCCTGCCTTCGAAGCGAGGGGTCCCGGGTTCGATTCCCGGCCGGGGAAAACTTTGTGTGGTGAGCATGAAGTTTGTTCTCGGGTCTTGGGTGTTTGTCTTGTTTTTCTGTGTTTGTCCATGCCATCTGCGACACAGGGAATCCTAGTGCAGAGGTATGAGTGTGTAAACGTTTATTTTTATTTTTTTTATTTACTGTTCAATATTAATTGTCAACACAGAGCGTGGTGGCCCAGCGGCATAGACGCCGACTTTCAATCTGAAGGTTGCTGGTTCAAACCCAAACGTGCACCAATGAGTTTTTCACTTGAAAAAACTTATGTGCGCAATACCACGTTCTCAAAACGGTGACGGAATACATCGTGAGGAAACCGGCATGTCTTAGAACCAAAAATTCGACGACATGTGACATCTACCAATCCGGATTGGGCTCCCGTGGTAGATCAGAGCCCATTCGCTCTCAATTATCGAGAGTAGGCCGGTGTCCCTGCAGTGGGAATATTAGAGGCTGGTACGATTAATTGTCAATATTACAAATTCCAATCAGTTAAGGCATCGATGAGTAAAACTTGCAAATATCATTAAGTACCTATTATACGTATACATCCTACACTAATAACACACTAATAACACACTAATCACTAATCAGTTACAAAATGATTCCTAAAAGGGAAAAATACAAAATGAATGAGTAGCAAGAAACGTATCTTTATTTCCAGTAGATAAGATAGGAAATCGTAGCTAAAACAGCTCATGGAATATACCCAAGCTATACTACTTATTATCCGTATCCATACCCATCTGTAACATTCCCACTGAAGGAATACTGACTGTTAAATCCAGTTAGGTAGAAAGTCAAGTCTTCGAATTTTTGGTTCATCGCGAGGAATATAATATGCCGATTTCCTCGCGATGTTTTCTTTGATCATTTAGAGAACGTGGTGTATCGCACTATTTTGGTTTTAATTTTAACATCGGTTTTAAGAATTATCATTTCTCGTTTCCACTTTAAATATTGTAGTCTTCATTTGTTATACTTACCTTAACTTACGTAACTTACGTATGGTTATGTTACTATATGACTGTTGTCTTTAAACGAAACGTACGTAATTAATACTGAGGTAATTCACCAATCAATTTAAAGAATGTCTTATCATCAAATTCACGATGATCATAAATTATTATCACACTGATTTTTCAATCTACTGTACTATATGGGTGCTATCGAATAATTCTTCTTAATCTTCTTAAAAATCATAGTATCATATTCCAAAAACCATGATAGTATGGATGTTTTACAGAAAAAATATTATCAGTATTGTTTATTTGTCTGTTTTTGTATGTGCAGGATTGGCATTGAGGGATTTTTATGAAATTTTACAATGCGTAGTCGCATGTTGCCAGGTTGTTGGCTATGTATAATCGTGTGAGCATGTATGGGAGTTGAAAGTGTAACAAAAAAGATTTTTTCGCATTTTAATGTAACTTGGTCTCTGAAAACCGCGCAGTTTTATTTAAATAGTAGAAAGACACGCCTTTCTCTAAAATACCAATATCAATAACTAGTCCACAAACCACTTCAGATACAATACATGACCAGTAACCACGCTATAATTATATATTATATCGACAAAAACAGAACGAGATATACGCATACTTTACATTTTTTCCATACCTATACATGTTGGCAAAAATTTTAATCTAATCTTTCACTTTCGATATCCGCTTAGAACAAAATTTTATCATAAAAAATACTATCCGATAGCTTATCTATGATCCAGTACACCTACATTACCAAATGTGTTTCTTGTCAGTCTGTATGAAAAGACAAATTTTTTCTTTATGTACTTAGCTAGAGTGATTGAACTGCAACCTAGTCCAGGTTTCAATTCTAGAATAATTGTACGTCGAATCCGCGAATCATTCATCAGCTCATTGGAGGATTTGGTCAAGAAACCGGACTAGAACGTAATATACATGAACGTTAAAGGCGAGTACAGCCTTGCGATTCACGGATGAGCTCCAAGACGTCAGGTAACTTGTTTGAAACATTCTGGTCTCCGAATAAAAATTTTTGTTTTTAAATATCACTATTATAATGAACTATGAAATAAAGAAAACAAGATTGGAATCGTATGCAAGTACTAGTGAAGAAATTGAAGTAGCTAGTACATTGACTATATTTATAACGGCTTTCTTGGTGAGTTTATTGATCAGACTCAAGCAGACCGCTTCCATCACACATTTAATAGTTAGAATAGTATAATATCTTACAAATTTCAAAATGCCTCCAAATATTACTGATTCACCAGTACCAGAAGAGAACCCTGAAGAGATTCCAAAGCCCACTGCATCTGGACTACGAAATGAATTCAGAAATGAAGAAAATGGAAATATGCCAGGAAGGCCTTTGTTGGAAGAAAATAGATCTACTATGAACTATTCCGTACGGACTTTCATGTCAACATTAAATTCGTTAGCTCACATTCTCATTGGAGCAGTTACATTGTTAGCCCTAATTTTCGCATTCAGAAACGGATTGCCAATCACGGCTACACCAATACATATTACGCTTTGTGTTCTTGGGGTAAGTACTAAGTTTTATTTATTTAAATTAAGACTTATATTTATAGTAATGTGTGTCGTTTTTAAGATACGCTTATACACTTTATAGGTAGGTCTACCTAATTAGGCTACGGGGCCATCAAATGAGCTGTGTTTTAGCTAAGAGAAGAGTTTTTGATGTTATTCTTTTGTTTTATAACTTCACCTCGGTTTCATCCGCGTTATCGGGTCTTGTGTTTCGGTGTTTGTCTATTCAATAAAAATCCTAGTGCAAGGGTATGAGGGTGTAAGCGTTAAATATTACTATAACTTTTATATAATTGTGATGTTGTACTCACTTTCATTTGTATTGATTTCAGTATCAGTTTTTGATGGCAGAGGCCATTCTCAGTCTAACGGCTACAAATGGCTGGTCTTCTCATCTTCGTCTAGTTGACAAACGGCGATCTCACGCGATACTTCAAGTCATGGGATCAAGCCTGGCTATCGCTGGTAGTTTCGTAAAAATTTTGGACAAAACAGAGCACTGGACGACACCGCATGGAAAAGCTGGTATGTATTGATATTTTTATTAACATAAGTAACAATTTTCTCATCGAAACTTGAAGTAACGATTGTGAAAAATTGACAGGTTTTATTAAATCAATTTAATGATTAATATTTTTTAATCAGATGATATAATACAAACATCTAAAAACATTTTTTTTATATGACATATGTTGTAGTTTTTCTCACAATCTCATAGTCTCAAAACCAAACGACGGCGTAAATACGTAATCACCTGAAAGTATTGTACTTAATAATTTCGTTGCTTTTTATCTTTCTTTAAAATAAATATTATTATGGAAATCCTGCGAAAATATATCATTAAAATCTGATGCTATTTACTTTATATGCGACCTTATTATTTACGTTTTACTTTACTTTTGATTATTTTTTTTGTACATGTACTAAATCGACTTAATATTTAGTCATTATTAAAAAGTTTTACGTCTTTGTAGTCAAGTAAATGATTATACATTTTACAGCTCTCGTTGCACTGGTCTTCACGTCTGTGAGTCTGATCAATGGACTAGCATCTTTCTGGGCACACGAGCTCCGTGGAATCCTGCCAGGAAACTTGACCAAGCTGGGCCATATCTGCTTCGGTACCGTAGCCTTCATCGCAGCTGGCACCACCCTCTGCTACGGCTTCGCAAAGAACCTTTTCATGAGCTGGATTTCTGAAGAGATTGCGTATACAGCGATTACACTGACCGCTGCTTTAATGTTTGTCGTCATTATTACACCAATGTTAACTTTCTGCCAGAAATCAAAAGCCCTATTACGGCGATAATTTAGCCCTCTATTTATTGGTTTATTATATTTATAGTGTAATTGAAATATTTAATTAATATGACGTGATATTGGACAATGTGCTTTTAATATGAAAGCGTAATGTGTTTGTAATATGAAGGCCAATTTATGTCAACCAAATTAAAAGTTTGCGAGAATTATGATTGCTAGGTTTTACAACCACAGAGATGAAACGTTCCTTTTTTCTGCCTTCTGCCCAAATTTGATCTGAAACTATTAAAAACGCAAAAGGAGTAAAATAGTTCATATAAATTATGTATTTTGTTTTTATTTCCTTATCGAACTGCATGCTTACGTACATACGAGTATTATATCTAGATAAGATGTATCGAAAACAATTGTGATTTAAACAGACCGGCGCATGGGTTAGGTGTGATAAGAATGTGACTGTACCGTCTGATAATCAAGAAACCGATGACTGACTGATAATCAACGGACTGCCTAAACTACGATTTCAAGAAGAATGAAACTTGGAAGGTAGTTTTAATTACTTGTGAAGATTTTTCAATCGAACCTTAATAAGTTCTATATATATTTGCGTAATAATGCATATTATTTATAACCCAACAAAATAAATGTAGTTGGCACTAGATAACATTCCAAGTAAGTTAAGGAACTTTTCTTATTTATACATACCTAGTTACTTGCATACAGAAAACTACTTTGTTAACCGACTTCAAAAAGGAGGTTATCAATTCGAAGGTATTGGTATATATATTTATATATGTTCACCGCTTTCTCCATTTATCAACCGATTTGTATATGCTTTCAGATTGGTCCCATAGAATTTTTATCAAAATTGGTTTAATAGTTTGGTTGTTAAATCAAAGTAACTGGAAAAAATATGTCATCCAAGTAAACGAAATTGCATAGTTTGCTACCCTGAAAGTATTGAATTCGGTTTTTTTTACTAATACGTAGTTCCCAGGGCCAATATAGGTCTTAAAACCTTGGTACGCTAATTGCATATTACTACTAATATATTATACTTATAATATATATATAGTTATATATAGTTGAGTAACTAACTCAAATATTTCCTATATTTTGCGTATATTAGTATTTTGAGTCAACCCAGCTGTCGTGAAGCCTTTACTCATAACAACAGCAATACCGTGAAGATTGCCTCTCAAAAACTCAAAAACCAATGCTTTATTGCATTAGATTTCAAGTATCTATTTTACTGAATCGAGGCCATATTCATGGATGACTGTATCGCGGTAAGTGTGTCCCCATGTATTTATATATAAATCTAGATGCAAGGTTCTATTCTGAATTTTAATTAGCGCGACTCATGCTAAAATTAAAATTCCATTTTTACTAAGCCATCTCATAACACAAGGAAATAATAAAGGCATCACTATACCGACAAAAGTATCGTTCGCCCCCAGAGAATTCAACGGGATGTACGCGGTCATTAATTTGTATTCATTGTGACACCGGTCCAGGTTCCATGACCATTTGACAGATAATAAGTCATCTCCGAGTTGAATTTAACAATTAGCCAAAAGTTATTCTCACTCGGCGTTAGATAGACCAGAAGTGCAATAAATTGAATCCGGTTAAGAAGGATGAAATATCAGACGTGTAAATGCACAATATATATTTCCTAATATAAATATCACGGAGCAAAAGCGACTGTGCATAGATTATAGAAGCCGTATCGCTAAATTCAGATTCGATTGAGAGAACAGGTAACAGATCACGGATAACAAGTCGAGCACCACCTATCTTTATGGCATCTAAACATATAAAGGAAACTGTGGGGAAGAGTAATGGGTCCCGATACGAGCGTTCTGGAATTATGGTATTGTTGGTATTGCTAATGTTTGAGATCCTCGACCGTGTGGTTTGATATACGACACTCGTGTGTGCAGACCTTTGACCGTGGTCTACTGTGACATTATTCGTAGTTATCGATAGAACTGTGTGATACAGTAAACCATTGCTTGTAAATGGTGGGAAACGTTTGCAGATCTGGATTTCAATTTGAAAATAGTATACACAATCATAGATTTTTTTGTGTGTGGAGAATTGACGGGACAATCTAAAGGCCCACCTGGTGGTGAGTGGTTACCTCCGCCCATAACATTAGCAATACCACTTGAGTTCTTTCCGACCGAAGCATGAAAAAACTAAAGCACCCCATTACGTCCGTCTCCCGAGACGGAAATCTTACGCCTCATGCGCATGTGATTTCACCGGCACCCACACCCTTCCACAGGAACACAGCGAATGCACCGCTGCTTGCTCAGATTACCAGGGTAATCTGCAGTAATTCTCCGGGCGAATTTAAAATATATTACAATCAGATCATATGCACATCATCATCATCATCATCGACAATGAAAATTAATACTAAATTAGTATTAATTTTTAGTAAAATTAATACTAAATTAGTATTATTTTTCATTCTCGTTGATCATTTTTGACCATGCCCGTATACAACATATTTATGTATTGGGTGTGTGAATATGACTCCGCCCTTTCTCAACAGATGTCGTTTTTAGTATTGTTTACGTGTACTAATAAATGACCATACTTGTATTCGATAGTACTGAATGTCAGCTATCTAACGCATTTTATGATATTTGGTTGAAGTGTAAGCAACAATTGTTTTCACCTTTTCGAAAACGTCATTTGCGGGAAGTGTTATTACATTATTTTATTGCGAAGAAAACTGCAGCGGAAACTTATCGTTTGCTTGTGGAGATTTATGGTGAGCATGCTCCGTCTAATACAACTTGCAAGGAATGGTTTCGACGATTTCAAAATAACGATTTTAGTACTGAGGATAAAGAACATGGAAAACCACCAAAAAAATTTGAAGATGCTGAATTGGAAGCATTATTGGCGAAAGATTCTTGCCAAACTCAATCAGAATTAGCTGCAGCATTAAATGTTGATCGTTCAACTGTTGCAAAGCGTTTACAAATGATGGGAATGATTCAAAAAGCCGGTGACTGGGTTCCACATGATTTAAAAGAAAGAGACATGGAACGTCGGAAAACCATTTGTGAAATGCTGCTTCAAAGACAGCAAAGAAAAGGATTTTTGCATCGGATAGTCACAGGAGACGAAAAATGGATACACTACGAAAATCCTAAACGCAAAAAAGCTTGGGTGAAACCAGGCGAACCAGGCCCATCACAGCCAAAAATAAATATTCACTGTGCCAAGGTCATGCTCTGTATTTGGTGGGATCAGAAAGGTATTGTATATTATGAGTTGCTCAAACCCTCTGAAACTATTAATGGAGAAGTTTACCGACGACAACTAATGCGTTTGAAGCGAGCCATAGAAGAAAAACGACCAGAATGGGTGAATAGACATAACAAATTAGTTCTTCAGCATGACAATGCCAAACCGCATACCGCAGAAGTCGTAAAAAGATATTTAGAGGGACAGGACTGGGAAGTGTTACCCCACCCGCCATATTCACCAGACATAGCTCCTTCGGATTACCACCTATTCCGGACGATGCAGACAGACCTTACTGGAGAAAAGTTTACTTCATGTGAAAGTATCAAAATTTGGATTGCCAACTGGATAAGCTCAAAAGACCAGGACTTCTTCCAGCAAGGAATACGAAAACTACCTGAACGATGGGCGAAGGTTGTAGCTGCAGATGGAGCATACTTTCAATAATTTTTTTTTTTAATTTTGTAAGCGAACAAATGTGTTTTATTTTGACAAAAAGGGGCGGAGTCATATTCACACACAATATATATTCTTTTTCTATTCATGCCGATTTCTAATTTTCTTTTTTAAATTAATGTAAATTTAAGATAACCAAGTTTTCCTGATTATCTCTATAATTGGGATAAATGAGTCTGAGAATGAATAGCGAAAGTTTTGTTTCAGTAACTTAATTTTTAATTAACCCTACAATTTTTATTCTGTAGATCTGGTAATGGTTTAACATATCCTAACTAATATCAAAGTCATGTTTTTACGCCATAGCTACTCAACTGGTCTAGTTATAAAGAATTATACAATATATACGGAAATAAATTTATTATATTATAAGATCATAAGTAATATAATACACATGAAGTAAACTTTTCTCCAGTAAGGTCTGTCTGCATCGTCCGGAATAGGTGGTAATCCGAAGGAGCTATGTCTGGTGAATATGGCGGGTGGGGTAACACTTCCCAGTCCTGTCCCTCTAAATATCTTTTTACGACTTCTGCGGTATGCGGTTTGGCATTGTCATGCTGAAGAACTAATTTGTTATGTCTATTCACCCATTCTGGTCGTTTTTCTTCTATGGCTCGCTTCAAACGCATTAGTTGTCGTCGGTAAACTTCTCCATTAATAGTTTCAGAGGGTTTGAGCAACTCATAATATACAATACCTTTCTGATCCCACCAAATACAGAGCATGACCTTGGCACAGTGAATATTTATTTTTGGCTGTGATGGGCCTGGTTCGCCTGGTTTCACCCAAGCTTTTTTGCGTTTAGGATTTTCGTAGTGTATCCATTTTTCGTCTCCTGTGACTATCCGATGCAAAAATCCTTTTCTTTGCTGTCTTTGAAGCAGCATTTCACAAATGGTTTTCCGACGTTCCATGTCTCTTTCTTTTAAATCATGTGGAACCCAGTAACCGGCTTTTTGAATCATTCCCATCATTTGTAAACGCTTTGCAACAGTTGAACGATCAACATTTAATGCTGCAGCTAATTCTGATTGAGTTTGGCAAGAATCTTCCGCCAATAATGCTTCCAATTCAGCATCTTCAAATTTTTTTGGTGGTTTTCCATGTTCTTTATCCTCAGTACTAAAATCGTTATTTTGAAATCGTCGAAACCATTCCTTGCAAGTTGTATTAGACGGAGCATGCTCACCATAAATCTCCACAAGCAAACGATAAGTTTCCGCTGCAGTTTTCTTCGCAATAAAATAATGTATTAACACTTCCCGCAAATGACGTTTATTTGGAATAAAAACCGACATTTTCGAAAAGGTGAAAACAATTGTTGCTTACACTTCAACCAAATATCATAAAATGCGTTAGATAGCTGACATTCAGTACTATCGAATACAAGTATGGTCATTTATTAGTACACGTAAACAATACTAAAAACGACATCTGTTGAGAAAGGGCGGAGTCATATTCACACACCCAATATATACTAGTACCAGCTCCGAAAACATGTTAAATATAAGCTTGCCGCTTAGACATTAGTGGCAAACTCTATATTCCTTCAATAGGCTTGCTCAAATGAAATAGTAATACTATTTTGCAAGATCAAGACATGTTTACGACATTTACGTAAATGTGTGGGTAGCTTGCCTAAGTCCTTCCTAATGAAACTTTATAAAGTTAGTTGTGTTTTGTAGCCATGAGTCATAGATATGAAATTACGAAATTTGATGTTATTTGATCAAAGTTCTTCGAACAATATTTAGTTGAAATTCTATTCAGACGTACCGAAATGATAAAGTTATTCTTCTTTTCGATACATCAATGGTTATTCCTTTATTAAAAGGTACTGTCAATAACATTTGTAGTGAAGGCTCAACCTTTCTACTTATAAACATACTCATGGGTATTAGGTCCAAAAGCAGACTAGGCAAACTTTGTAAAAAAAACATCGCTTATCCACTACTAAACCTGCATTAGCCATGATCCGAGAACAAACTTCGCGTCCTCACATAGTTGACCACGGCCAGAGTTCGCACCCGAGTATGTGATAATCAACTCGACTGAAACAAGATAAGACATGCTCCGAATTAGCTTTTACAAAAAAGTAACGATTAAATATTTTTTGTAAGATAGCTCAGTAATCAAAGAAATCGACTGAATACTATGTAGAAATATTTAAACAAACGTTTTGTAGATGTACTTCAAAATCCTGGGGTTTTAATTCCTGTTTCCTATTTTGCAACTAACTGGCAACACTGGCAACAGTGTTATTTTCACTCATTAAGGAGATCAAAACACTCTTTGTATTTTAAATTTATATAATAAATTCTCGCAGATCGTAAATATACAAAACATCGTCTAAAAAACAATTATCAAATTGTTGCCGTAACTAAATTCTTGACATACATTTCATAAAACACGATACCGTAATGAAAGTCGTATAAAAGACAATAAACCCTATCAAAATGTAAAAAATTATATCATTTGTCCAATTCTTAAACGGCTTATAGAATAGTCCACTGCATAGGCTAATCGAAGATAGGAGGAACGTTGACATACCAAATGCCATGTGGCAAGTTCCAAGCCATTTTTTCTTTCTCAAGAAAGAAATGACAGCACTGACCACACTTATTCCCGCCAGCACAGCTGCTATCAAACCTTCAAATAAAAAACTTTGTTATTCAAGATCGGCAATCAAATAAATAAGTACATATTCATGACATTTCACACACGCATTGCATATGCTATCTAATCCCAAACTAAGCAAACCCTTTACTATGGGAACAATTTTAGTCCTGGGTGGGAAACCAAACCAACGACATACAAAATTAATGTATTTTTCTACCAAATAAATCAAGGGTTTACGACTATGATATTAAAATAATACCATTACAATTAGATAAAAGGTGAGCCAATTTATCATTCAATTATTAGATAGTTCTCGAAGTTTGGGTCATCGATCTCATTAAGTTCAATAATCTCAGCAATACAAATTTCATAATTAGAAATTATGGTCTACCACAACTCTACTTGCATTAGGTTCTACTTGAACTTCCTACCCGTTGATCCATGAAGCTTAAACGAAACTCCCTTATCTAAGATAGCTAAGACCGTCCCAGTGACAGCACAGGAAATTCCACAAACTTGCAGAATCATGTGGGCAAATCGCCTATGTCTCAGATGCATAGGCATGGACCATCCATTGGCGTAACTAAGACCCAATATTGCTTCTGCTGAGAAGAAGTGGAACTGTAAAATAGGATATGCATGAATAAATGTTAAATCTACAGGACATCAAGTCTTTGGAACATGGAGTTCACGCTACCCAAATCCGTATTATATCTACGACCGCATTGTCACTTACCACTAGGTAAGATCGCGATCAAATGATTAAAATATCACAGGTAAATGAGACAATCCATCTTTATTTTTATGGTGATAGCGCAAAACTTGACACACTTGAGTTTTGTTAACCTAACCTATCCTGTGAATATGGGCAGAAAAAACTGGTATTACTTAAGAGAGCAACCTGGCCATAGTCATAAGGTTATTTTATAGTAAATAGGGATAATTTCTTAATTTATTACTTACGCCAAAGCTGCACAATATTACATGCAAATCGCCGAAATCTTTAACCACTGAATAAAACAAAATAATCATAAGTGTTGCTCCTATAAATAAATGCGACAATCCAGCTCCTATTGCACAAAAAATTGAATTACAATATTGTTGTGAGGGATTTAAAATGAAAACATACATTTTTGAAAGCGGTTGAAATTACAAACATAGCCAATGAAAATAATATCACGGCACTGTCATACTATGTATATGCTCCCTCGACGCAAATGACACATAAATTATTTCCCAAATTGAAGCGTGACATAAGAGTGTCTCTTGAACTAATATAGTCAACATATCGTTTATATTCTGTGGCAACACAGTAGTTTATAAGTCAATGACTGTTAACAATCATAATCAAGCAAAATAGTAGGACAATCTGGTTAATGAATTTGAATATAAATGGTAATCATGATTTCATGTGCAGGTTAAATTTTTCCACTTATTTTCCACTTAGAGATTTTATGAATTGAACACAATGACAAGTTCAAGATAACTTTTTAGCTTTACCAGAGCGCCGTTCGCTTGATGTTAAATGTAATTTTCATATGTAATTATCACAAGTTTAGACTTAAACTTGTCATTAGACATGAATTCGTAAAACGGCCTACACCTAAAAAACCTATTCGCCAAATATGTTCGCTGAATAGCTAATTTGTAAAAAGGGTTATAAGTATAAAGACTTGCTATAACTTAAATATAATAAATGTTAATAATTTAATTGAGGTTAATTCTTCAGTTGACTTACCACCACCATCTACGTAAAGATATGCAATCCTAAGACAGTCGTCCTCTTTTTATCACACAGACATTAAATCATAGTAAGCAACGTGAAAAATACTATTAGTAAATTTATTATGGATCGCTCTCCTCACTTCTGCATATATGTTTTTTTATAGGCGTATAAATAACAATAAGAGTATAAAAAGCACACATCAACATTAATATATACATTGTATCTGTTGTTGGAAGCCATGATGAGAATGTTTTTTTTTCAATTCCCGTCACGAAACAAACAGATGATGCCAGAAATGCAAGTACACCAAGAACGGCGTGAGTTGCTTCGACGACAGTGGCTATGGTTCCATCAGAATTCATGAAATAAGATGCCGGTCCAAGCAACATGCTCAGTAGGACAAACACACAACTCACGGTCCCTGAAACCAAAATTGTACAAAAAGATAACCAAACCTCAGTATAACAACAAAAAGTTGTAATAAGACGTTTGAAATTGCGCCAAAGAATATCTCAATAACTTAATAAGTACATTTACGATGACACCGTCAACGTCTCTCAAAATTATGTAAGCTGCTACCCCTATGCTCTTTTCGGTAAGGGTTATTTTGGTCAGTAAGGGTTGAAACATACCATAAACTTAACAAATAAGAGTAGCTAAAACATGAAAACTGACTGTAATTTGACAAATATTTGTGCATGTAATGTTTTTACTTGTGTGTGTTAAATTTGAAGTATCGAAATGATACTTCAGATCTAAAAGAATTAATGAGTTTGAGTTTGACCCGCCCCGTAATGGTCGCGCCTCTTATACTTTACTTATATATTGTATATGACAATAGAAACATCAAGCACCTGTATCATCGCGAGATGTTCTTGCCATTCAGTCGGGACAGAGTAACCACTTCACCTTTGCACCGACAGAACAAAGGGATTCTTCGACCGCACCGGCAGGGTTGATGAATCTCTTTGTCTGGTCGACCTTGGTAAGCCAAGCCAAGGTCCGTATCTATCTGCTGCTGCTTAAAATTTTGTTTTAATTCAGTGTAAAGCCATCCGCTCTCATCAAAAGCGTCTAACAACGCCTATGCTAACCAAGAAACAAAACTGCCTGTTTTCATGTTATCGAAGCTCAGTTCATCCTATTTGTGAATAGGGGAAATTAATACATGACGCTAGGCCTTAACAGGCTTAGAACCTATAATATATTAGTGAATGGAACTAGAAATAGTGGAATTCATTAATTCTGATATTACATTATGATTAGGAGAACTGTGACCTCACCAGCTATGAAATGCATAGAATATATTAAGTGTGATATCTGCGCTTGCAGGAATACTAAAACAGACCCAGTGCACGCACAACCGAGTCCAAATACTTGAAGAAATAAATGTTGAATCTTTTTGTCACATTCTTTCAATGGACCTGTTGCTCCATTCAATTGATTCATCATCAAAATTCCAGAAGGAATGAATAATTGAAACTGAAAGGAGAGTATGTGTTATAGTCCCTAGAATTATAGTTATGATCACAAAACATTTAACAAAGGTAAAAATGATAAGCATTGAAAATAAATAAGAGCCAATGATCAATTACGTTTAAGGAATCAATCACATCAGTCCAGTTGCTCGCATTCGTAGGTATATACCCTTTGGTTCCCTACAACGTACCCCTGGGGTAGTGCTAAAGGAGCAACCAAAAGTAGCAGTGAACTTATGCCAAGGTCATCCGGAGAGCTACTACCACACCTGGAATCTGCCACCAAACAGTAGCATATGCTTTACTGTGTTCCGGTGGAAGGGTGTAGGGGCTGGCGAAATCACATGCGCATAAGACGTATCATACCCGTCTCGGGTAATGGACACAGCAGGATGAATGCAACTCAGTGTAAGATACTAATCTTATACTGAGTCGCATTACTGTTGCCATGCGTGGGGGTCACCACTTACTACCAGGTGGGCCTTCAGCTCGATCGGTCACTTAATCTCAGAAAAAAAAACGTAATTTTGATAACTTTCAAGTAAAGTCAACTTACTTATCAATAAACAAACCATTAACCACTCACCCCAAGAGTGCAAAGTAATACATGCAGGTTATTGAAGAAACTAAGTTGGAAACTCAACGTGTAAAGCAGAACGACAAAGTTTAATGCACCCATTATCATATTGGCCAGAGCAATTAAACCAGCACTGCAGGTCTTCAGTATATATTGTCCTTCAGGAGGGTCGACCAGAATTATCTTCACATTACCAACAAACTCTCTGACATTAGGAGTTTTCACGCATTCCAAATTGCAGGCTCTATCAGTTACGTCCATTTATTAACGAATTTGAATTAGTAAATTAATAAGGCCACAACAAAATTAATAAGGCAATAATTTAAAAAAATGTTTTATTTACACAAAGCGTATATTGCCTTTACAAGCACAGACTGTTTGTAAGAATGTCAACTCTATTCTTCTTTCTTTCTTTCTTGTTGTTGTTCAATCTGTGGCATTATTAATTTTGGCAATTTCAATGTACATATAGTGCCACCAACTTCTCTGTGAACTGAAAGGTGTCGTCACTGTCGTTTCAGTATTGCCAATTAACTTTGAAGATCACAAAAATTAGGAAAATCAGCCAAATAATGTAATTAGTAAAAAGTATTTTAAAATAGCTTACAACATATTCATGAATGCTGGATTGTATCTACTTACTGCGGGATAGCATTTAGATTTAAACTTATACCTTCTCATTTGTCTAAAGGCCCACCTAGACATTAGTGGTAGTGCCTAATAAATGTAAGTAACAGAAAAAGAAAAAAAACAAGTATTATATATTAATATATTTTACAATTTATTTATAACCAGGTTTGCAATATATATGGTCAATCACAGTTTCCGACAAATGTCCGTACGTAATATTATCCTGTTCGAGAGGCCGCATTCCGCCTATATCCATGCCACAATCATCACTATCGGAATCACTTTCGATTTCACTATCGCTTGCCACATTTATTATACAAGGTTCGTCTAAATATACATCATGTTTCAAATACTCCCACTTCTAATCTAACTCGTGAACTGAAATAGCTTGAAATGCTTCTTTGTCTAGGCGGGGGATCACATCATTTATGCAATATTTACATTAGCCACAATTTTTTTCTTTGTGCTCCATATTAATTCAATTGGATTGAAGTCGCAGTGATAGGGCGGTAAATACAAGCACCTCCTTTCCATACTCAATGTATGGAGTATGTATTATACAATGTATGTTTATTTGCGTAAGCCATAACTGTGTTTCTTTTTTTAATAGGTTTGTATTTAGGACTCTATTATATTATAATATATTTTATTGTTAAACTGTGTATTTACGCAAACATGGAATGTATGGTTCTTGTAGATTAGGCACAAGTTTTTCAATAATCACTTTTTAAAATTGGTGCTGTACATGTCATCGTGATAGTCTCCACAAGTAAAAGTCATAGGAATATAGACGAGTATTGACTAGTAAAACAAAGAATTGAACAAGAACGTCATTCATAATTTATTTTGGGTATTCTATTCATCATAACAGACAACACTAACCTGAAGCGGCTGAAATCCGTTTGTTTATTTGATTAAATGGAATGATACCGAGCTACTTCTTCAAAAAATGATTTCACTTTTAGAAAAATATTCCGAGCGTCACATTTTAAAGCATATTTAACGTTTAAAATGTAGAAATATTGATATATTATAAAATACACAAAGCAGTCAAAAGTAGTAGACACTGACAATCGAATGACATTTCAATATAGCGACAATAGTTCCTATTTTCGCCATTTCACAGATACGTTGGTGAAACAGTAACTGTAAATGACAATAAGTCCATATAATTTACTAACCAAAGAGAATATTAATGTAAGTTATAAGAAAAAGAAGGAGCTTTTATACTACACTGGAGATTGCGCCTAGAATTTCAGAGTAAAGAAATAGGGCACTAGGACCGTATACTACGTCTAATTGCAATGAAATATTATAAAAAAAAACCCGATCAGATAAATGATTTGCAAGGTCAGGTTTTTAAGGTTGCGTTGACAAATAGCAAAAAATAACCATTATATTTTTATTTCATCGTTCTGTTTGTCTATATATACATCTGTTCATCATAGGGACTATATTCTGAAAGCATTGACACTTAAACATGATAATTGCAAAGCTAGAGTGCAAGTAGTTGAAGAACCATAATTTGTATTATAACAATAGAAAACAAACGAAATTAGGAATTCCATTACGAACATGTCTCATTACAAGTCTCGCAAGAGGTTAAGTAACATGTCTCTCAACAATTTTCGCAGCATGTCTCGCAACAAGCTTATATACAAGTAAGAAATATCTTATCTCTTTTTTTCATATAATTACACATTTTATTTCTTTACTAACCGGGTATAAACCCTGGCAAAGCCTAAACGAACAGTTCCACCTACGATCCTCTCTCTTCACTTCTTTTTTTCATTTGAATTAGCAAATTAAAGCTTTGCAAAAGTTTTACAGTGTTTGTATACATAAATGGCAACACATGTAGTAAGTAAGAAAACTTCAATACTCAATACTCAATACTCAATAGTTTATTGTATTCCACAATGTAAAAAAACAGATGTTATAATATTAGATACAGATCATCATGGACCCTGTTGGGCACAACAATAATATGAAATAGGAAAGAGAGAGGAGGACGATATTATTACAGAAGAAACGTAATGATTCAAGATAATGATTTAGTTAATATAAATTAGAATAACATACCTAGACAGGCGAGTCAATCTGGTCAATGTTTAGCGATTTGTCATTAAAGTATTCAGTAATTGTATAACTTAGACATTACTGGGCCCTGGGTCTCAATTAGAAATAGCTAGCTGGATTCTACTTTCAAACTACATCGCCGTATTTCTGAAAGATGATCTTTAAAGTAATAAAATACTGAATAGAATTTTCTTAAGTATGCCCGTTGAACAATTAATATTTCAACAGAATCCAATGTTTTGCGCACTGCCGGCTGGCCGGACCCGCGGGACGTTCGAGTTCTGCAATGCTTGGCAAAACAACTCATTCGCAGAGATGATGATAAAAGCAACCCTAAATACTAAGTAAATAAGTAACGTCCCACTGCAAGAGTAAAGTTGCCGACCCTGATTCAGTTATAGAAGCGTGAAAAAGCGGATCGCGTTCGTACACATGGTGCGATCCCTTGTCGACCATGTCGCGCGGAAAGGCAAACTTTGCTCTGTTGCTTTTTTTGAAATATCTAACACAAATTTTGCTTAAAATTGCCATAGGGTATTTTAATATTTTTCATATGAAAACCAATTTGCGTGATTGGTTGTGGGTAAAAAGTTATTGTTCCGATACAACATAGCCGATAATGGTATGATAACGAACTCGATAGCCGTGTTGTCTACAACTTTGTTTTCCAAGTACTACCAATTATATACGATAATACCATTCCACTCTACATTTATTCAAATCACAGATGAACAAAAGCCATTGCGAAAGCATTGGGCAATAAAATCGTATAAGACCTTCCGAAAGACAATTTAGATTTTATGCTGACTACAAAATATTTGAACTTATAACTGCATGTCCCCTCCGACCGATAAAGAACATTACTGCGTTCGTAGTTGTTTTCCGGTATGATGCGGAATTATTATTGAGTGGGGTTCGTGCGAAACTGGCAGTTACCATAAAAAATAATGACTCTGACCATAATATCAATAGCAACAAATTTTTAAGCCTGTAATGAAAATTTTGTCAGTGGCATGATAGAAGGATATCCTTTTTCTACTTTCAGCTGTTTTGATAAAAGTTATCATTACTCTATCGATTATGGTAAACGATCATAAAATAATTGGTAAAAATATTACAGGTACCTAATATGGTTCGGCTTAAAGTTGAAAGATTCTTTAAATGTTTTACTTTTTTTCTTTTTAGTTTACTTAAATTTAACCAATGAATTCTACGATTACATAAAATCACTTTATTTATTGCAAGTTACTTTATCAATAGCCAGTACACAACCTATGTACTACCGATTTCCAGGCAAATACTACTTACTACAAAATGTAAATAAACATTCACGTTTCGTTTTGAATAATTCAATTCATAACATTTTCTGGTCAAAAAGCAAACAGAAACAAGAACAATAAACCTAGGAATCAGTCTGAAAAATAGAATTTTCCTCAACTAACGGGTGGAAATGTGTTTTCCCAAATTGTTTATCCAACCGAACAAATCCTATAGTTGGTACAATGACCGCGAAAACCTTGTTTTTAATGTCCATCCAGGGATAAAGCTATAACCCAGAACAAAATTACTTTCCCTCTGAGATTCAGCCGAACCCGACAAAACGATACCCCGCTTCGCCTACCACCATTACGTTTTATTACTGCAAAGGTACACGAGTTTGCTTTTTTGACGTATAAATATAAGAAATTGTCGTAATAAAAGTGGATATCTTGGGTCGCCTTAATATAGAAAATAATGCGGCCCCTGTACCTAAACAAATCCCCACAAAAATCCTTTCAAGTAAACAAGGGCCATAAAAAATTTACGCCCATTCCATTATGAGCACGCTTGATAATTTTTTTTTTTTTTTGTGTAATCTGTTTTCTATCGTAACGTAGGACATAACTGCAGAAAATATTAAAAAAAAAGAAAAAAATTCCTATTAATTTAAATTTTTTTAAATCTGTATTACTATAAAAAATATTATTTATTATATTAGCGACCCGCCCCACGCACGGGTGCAATTTACTACTGAAAATAATGAAAAGTTATGTACTTAGAATTTAGGCGAGCGCTTAGAATTAAAACACGACAAAAAATAAACCAAATCGTTCGTGCTGTTCTTAAGTGATGATCATACGGCAATTAATTTTTATTTCCATAGAAGAGTTTCAAAGAATAATGGAGCATATTTTTGTAAATTAGGGTATTAAAACTGGCTACATAAATATTCCTCCGCCGCATTAAAATAGGCAATATATACAAACTTATTGATACCTCGGTGAAATCAATTACAAAAACTGAACCATAAATACGCATCGAAGAAATTAATTCGATTGGCGATGCAATTACGAACAGTCACGATGGCTTGTGATTCACGATCTTCATTACAATATAAATCAGAGGTGGTAGGCAGGTGCGTGAATTTACATAGTGCTCATAAGAATATACGTAGACATGCGAAATTTTAATATGAATACGCGACGCGCTACTGTATAAATCTTTTGTCAACTCCTTTTGCTAATCCCAAGATAAATAAATCAGTTCTATCAGACGGTTGGAATTAATGTCACAAATATTTATTTATGATCATTAGAAACAAGTTTTGTGAGATTTAGTCGAAATCGAACGTGAGTTTCAAGGTATTATATCGAATAATTCTGTCAACGTATGTAGTAAAACTATTAAATCTTATTTTTGTCGTCAAGCAGATTAATTCCATTTACTGCTTTTCTCTATTTGTTTGGTTTAAATAACCATAAGTGCATATAAAATTGAAGACACAGGCATAATTCAGATATTTTGGGAAAGATTACAGCGGAAATGATGCAAGCCATATTCACTCATCCAATCATATTTTTCACGTATTTATTCATTTATTATCTATTGTAATAGATGGGTTCCACGTTCCTTGTGTCCGTGGGTGAGTAACCTCAGAATGTACACCCTGAGTGGTGCGAGAGAATTAACCAAAAGTAGCAGTAGAATTTCTTCCAAGTTCGTCCGCTGCAACCACACCTGGTAATTTCATGAATATAGAAACATTCTCATATGCGCTATCTTTCATTGTTGTGTTGCATTGCACTTACAAAGCAACCAATTTATTGCAAATATGCAAGTGATAATAAACAGTTGCTAAAAATTCGCATCTTTTGCACACTGGGCTTCAAAATTGACGCAACTGCATGGTTGGCCATGTTTAAATATAATATGGAAATTTCCATATTCGGGTATATTGTGTATGTTGACGTTTCCAAGTAATTTCTTAGAATTCTTCTTCTTCTTCTTATTTTTGGCCTTTTGCGTGATTTATGCCACACAAATTCTGCCAATGTCCGTTTCATGGAATTCAACGGATATAAATATTTTTGACTTTGACTTTGACTATTACTTTTCAATAATTTCTTGTTAAATCAATGACTTGATTTATATTTGATATATATGGCAAATCTGGAATATAAAAAGTATTACTATCAAAATACCCAAAGCAAACCTGTTTACGTCTTCGAAAAAGTTCTTGACAAAATAAACAAAATAACACATTCCCTTCCAAATGTAATAAAAAGTCCCAATGCATTATACAGAAGTCTGTAAGGGTGCATACGGAATTTTTCTATAAACTTCGCAGCTGAACACGAGCAATAATATGAGTTGCCAACCCCTGCATTAGAAACGCTTAAAAGCATTGTTCTGTTTCGCGAGGAATAAAATGTTGAATTCGGAGTTTTCTAAGACTCCTTTAAAGTTGCGAACTTCCTCATGTGTTGAGGAATCTTAAATGTTTAAAATAACAGAAAATACAAGCAAAATTTGAATTACATTTCCTAATGGTTTCTTGCAGATTGGGGACTTTAACTAAATTCGTGTCAACTGGTTAATTTTCCAGAAAATGGGCTCCTTGATTCAGACTACATTCTCTTTAAACCATAAGCAATCATGTTTTCACTAAAAAAACAAAGCTTGAATCGTCAAATTCTTAACTATATTAAAAACAGATCAGAATGTATGCGGATCTCGTAAACAATATATTTAGTAATAAGGGCCCACCCCGACTTCGCACGGGTAGATATATAATAGGTATTAAAAAAAAATGGCCTACTTTGTACCGGCATTACTATTGCATATTTTAACATGCAAAAGTAGTTATTATGACATATCTGTATTAGTTAGACATATGGTATTACGGACTTTTTTGTAGATATTAATATCTTCTATGAAACCTGTTTTTTTTTGTATATTTTTCACACCTTAGGTTATATTATCGAAGTTTTCATACGGATCCCTACCTTTTTTGAAAATATTCTATCACCTATGCTCATCAAGGATAATGTACGATTCTAATGGTGAAAGAATTTTTCAAATCGGTCTGGTATTTTCGGAGCCTCTTCAATTCAAACAAACAAACAAATCCTTCCTCTTTATAATATTAGTGTATTATCCTATTAATATTGATGTGAGTTCTTATTGACAGTACTAAAACCTACAAGATATATTACAAGCTTCTCAGACATGGTCCGCTTAAATTAAGTGCATGCACATAATTTGCAAAAAATCTTAATTCAGGGGCGTAGAGACTGCATTTTCATATTGCATTTCCCCAACAAAGTAAAATTCAGAAGCATTTCGGCTGTTATGATTATTCATCGACGTTTCGGGACAATAAAACGGTACAATGCACAAATCAGCACTGACAATGTAACGACAGATAGGTATGGTGCTTTATATGCAATTGCGCAACTATTGCGCACTAAAATTGTGCAACAGTATATTTTTATTGCTTTTTGCATGTGAACCGTGAAGTTTATGGAAGCAATTATTGTTGAAACAACAGCGGGAGATTTATAGTGACAATCGCGTTGGTGACGCTCTGATAATGCCGTTCCAGGATATTGTTCGATCATCGTTAAAATTACACTTTATAAAGTTTAACTTTTGCTCGGAATATTATGGACTTTATGGTCAGGTTTATTGAGCTGAGTAGCTCAAATGGACTGGACGAAAAAACATTATTTTTAAATCAAGTTATTTTAACTTCGATTTTATTTTATAATAGCTTTTTAACGTTGCTACAATGTTTAGCTAAATGTACAAATGATATCTTATTAAAAGATTTTTCTAGTTATATAACACAAGTAATTACGAATGCTTTTTTTAGTTTTGCCACTGTCTACTCTTAAGAAGCAAGAGTATATGATTATAAATATAATTCATATAAATGACATGATTTAAGACTTACAATAGGTTTTTTGGTGATTTCAAAATCGTATCATGCGAATAATATATTATTCTATTCAATTGTTCCAATTAATTGCTAGTGTACCGCAAAATGTAGGAAGTATACATTTTCCTGCTGTTTAAATTCACCTACGCTTTTTGTTTCGAATCTACGTTTTCATTCTTCAAAAGTTTTTGTTTCATTAAAGCTAGTCTAGGCCAGAATATAGGTCCTGAGCCATTGTTTTGTCGCATTGTGAAGCGTCAGCCAGTCAACGAGCAATTTTCTCATTCGCCATTATGCAGTATTATTCCCATTGTTTGAGACACATACATATTGTCTTATTAACGGTCTAAAGCATCGGTGTAGAGGGCTTAATGGAAAGCTCATATAATACTTACTAGCTTTCTGTGAGTTGATTTTCATTTGCGTGAATTAGGGGGTATTATCAACACATTGTTATGTTTACGCGGAGATGTGTTGGTTTCATTTGGTTGATATAAGAATACAGGAATAGCTTGTTTGTAAGTAGAATTTAAGCGTGTAACATACTGAAAACATAAACAACAAAGCTTGGAAATCGCACTCCAACTCAGCAGAATTTTAGTGGTCTCCAGGGCAGGTTTTTTGTGGGAAGTATAAATAGTAGTAGGTATATTAGTAGATAACAATTGCCCTGATGACTTTGGAAGAAAGAATGAGTTTAATAATTATTCTTGGAAAAAAGGCTAAAAGTAATTGTGGCATAGGGCTCACCCTATCACGCCTATGTTTTATAAGAAGAAGAAAGAAATTGTGGCGATGGACTCACCTTATCACGTCTATGTTTTATAAGAAAAAGATTGAATGAATGCACGATGTGCTTAATCGCAATTAAGGGAGCATTTTGCTGATTCGCTACAGAGAGCGTGGCCAAGTAGAAAGAGAATGATGACTTTTATTTTGAAGGACACTGGTTCACATCGAAACGTTCACCAATGATAATAATTGTGCATACCACGCGTTCTTGAAGAAATATCGAAGGCATCATACCAAACCGTATTAGACTTTCCAGGTAAATGAAAGTCCATTTACTTATTTTACGTGCGCGTAGGCGTGTCGTTGCAGTGGGTATATTTATTGTATGGTTTATCTTCTATAGGTAATTTCGTCCAATATGGTGGCTAAAATAATAGGTATTATTACTTTATAATAATAATATATTATATTATTTACAAACTTGTACGGTGGATACAGCTATAAGTGTTATTTTTTGAATAATGTCTTGTTGGCAGTCCAAAATAAACAAACAATTATGCTGACCTGCCATCACGCTGTAAATATAAAAGTTCCGTTTGCCGGTAATAATTTCCTGGTGAATTATTTCACCAGTTCCCCCTGACCCGGCATCGTTAGACCCTCAGGTGCCACCTTCATTAATCTTATTCGTTGCGAGGAACTCAAAGAATCTTAATTTGAAGTTTCGACGCTCCTCTTTATCAGAACTATGCGAAAAGAATTCTTCTAAGAGATATTCATTAAACGAGATAAAGGGAACCGTTCCTTTGTTCTATGTTGGATGTTCTTACTGGAAAATAAATGTTTTAAGAATGCTGGTTATTTTTAATTCGTGTAGTATGATGGCCATTAAAATATGACTTTGTCGGCAAATTCTGTGGTTGCGCGCTTTGGACGCCAGGATCGTAAACTCTCTTCCAAGAGACTGATGCCTATCTCTCTCTCGTTAATAGTGATGCTTATACAAATGATATTGGTATGAGCAGCACTATTAGATACGTGCTTTAACTCTCTAGAAACGCTGATTTTAGATATTGTATTTTCTAAAGCTATTTCTTTATTCTGCTGTTTTTTGTCTTTTTTGCCCTGCCCCGTGCCCTTAACAATAATGGTAATAGTTGGTAGATAGAGCCTATCTATCAGCTGTTTCAGTGCTACCAAATGAAATTTTCATTGTAACATATTCGGCTTACTAATCAGAGGATGTGAACGTTGCCATCACGTGTGTGATGGTGATGTTGTAGAATAATCGGCGAAATATAAAGGTTCAATTCTCGCCTCAAGATCGAAATAATTAAAAACATAATCTCATAACTATAATTAATAAATAAATATTCATGGATATTTCATGAAACCTTATAGTAATGAAACTGAACTTTACAATTTTTTTTTTGTATTTATATTATATTTATTTGACAAAACGCCATCTAAACTAAGCATAAGTTGTGCTATGGGAAACAGAAAACTCAGATAAAACTTTTTTCTGTAAATTCATACATATAACACACCCAAGCACAGAATAAACATCTATGTTCGTACTATGAATGTTTGTCCTTGATGGGAATTGAACCCACGACTAGGGCAGAAGGCAGTGCTACTATGAACTGAGCTGTGATGCAAGTTTAGGTCCATAATAATTATGGTAGTATGATTAGTGATAATGATGGTAGTAGTGGGCATGAATGTGTAAATTATATTATTACGTTACAAATTGACTTACATCTATAATAACTCAAACTCACACTCATTTATTCCTTGAGATCTCAAGTATCGTATGGACACGTCAAATTTCACACACAAGTAAACATAACATTACTCGTGAGTACGATTATATTTAGTTGTGTGTGAAATTCCTTACACAGAAGTCACACAAGCTCTTTAGGCACATTACATGCAAACAGATATGTAATACAGTCAGTTTTCATGCTTTTAGCGAGTCAGGGAGTTCCTGTGACACGTTATATGCTCACGAATATGTGTACATGCATGTGTAAAATTTGACGTGTCCAAATGATACTTGAGATCTAAAGGAATAAATGAATTTGACTTTGACTTTGACTTTATGTTTTCATCAGTTCTCTCCACTTGCATACTGTAAGAAGCTAATCAAATAGCAGTTGCACGTAAAAGGCCACACCTAATTGATCATTTATTTTGTTGGTATCATACTCAAAGACGACATTGCATATAACAAATAAAGAGCACAAAGTATGGGCAACATTATCATTAGAGAGGAGTAAATTGGGTACAGTTTGTACAAATGGCTGCTTGACTACGTTAGAAATATTTTATTTACGCTTTAATTCACTTACACTTCAGCATTAATTAAAAAGAGAAACATTAAAACAAACTGGAACTAAGATGAACCGTAGCACAAACTAGAAAAAGCTCTCAGAAGTCAGATTCAATAAGAAAAAGCCAGCCTCGTAATATTAATCCGAAGATCCGCCTCGCTTCCGCAAGAACACTCAAGAGACTCTACACATTACAGTTGCGAAGTAACCAACTTCCTAATGCAAAAGTCTGACCGTCAGATAAAACTTGCTAAGCCGCAGAAATATCTCGGGCGAGGCATCGGATACATCTTTAGTTAGCAACATTAAGACGAGCATCCAAAGGTGCTGAAGCATGTCTGAGAGTCTAACTTTGACCGGTACAGCCGAACCGTAGCGTCTTAATGAAGTTCTGAAGTTCATCTGCGCATCTGCTCTCGATAAACGAACTTATCCCTCGCGATAGTGAGCTGAAAATACCTTGTACCAATTTAGGTTAACGCTAAATTTCGTGGTCAGTACTGTGTTGTAGTTGTTTTAATACAAACTTGACTGAATCAGGTTATCAGGAATACTTAGTTGTTCTGAAGACAATGATGGTGAAACCGTAAAAATTCGGTTTCTAGTTATAATATGGTATAATATAAATAGAAACAATCATCAAAATTCCCATATCGCAATATTTATAATGATTGTTGTGCCCTAAAATTACACTCCTAGGCAAATCCTCGCCATCATGACGTAATATCGTTAAATTTTATTAGCTCCACTTATAGTAATGCGATATTTATGACGTAAGAGAAAAGGTCGGTTTATTGTTTCTGTTTCATGCTTGAGATGAGACGATGAATAAACTCGACGATTTATGTAGGCTGTAAAGTTAACAGTAACCGTAAACTCGAATAACAGTCGCACAAATCTTAAATGTTATTTTAATTGTCAGTTCGGTAGTTATGTCTATAAATGCTTGAATCAATAAAAGTTGCTGATCCAGGCTATATTTTATTAGTTATATCATTAACGCAAGTTGAATTTCTAACGTTTAAATGTATTTTGACATTTATTTTAAAAATATAGTGTGATGATTCTATCCCAACTTGTAGGTATTATATTATATCCTTTACTAGCCTCATAACTCAGTTGGTAGTAGCTCTGCCTTCAGCGCTGTAGGTCGTGGGTTGGATTCCCTCTCATGAAAAACATTTGTGTGATAAACATAAATCTTTGTTCCGTGTCTGGATGTTAATATGTAATTAATTATAAAAATGTATAATTGTAAGAAAGTACTGTATATAAGTATTACTGATAGGATCAGTCATCTAGTTACCATAGGACAATGTATGCTTAGTTTGGGGCTAGATGGCGCTGTATGAAATGTCCATGAATATGAATGAATAGGCAGACCACTTACTATAACCACTTTACATCAGGTGGGCCTTCAGTTCGTCCCGTCAATCAGTAGAATGAAAAATAATTAAATAAATAAAAAAATCCGAACGCAATAAAACAAATAAATAGGAATGCCTGATAAAACATTAATTTCAAAGCGGGCAGATGTTTAAATAAGGTACAAATATTAAGATACTCTCATATGGCAGAGGAGTACAAAACGTTTCTTTTATCATCGTAACTTTTTTTACTTTATAAATAATTGAATCAATCGCTTCTACAAAATTGGTATTGCAATAGCATTACCTGGATCAGAGATTGATTTCTCTGTTTTCCCACTGAATTGAAACCTTCCGTTTTATGGAGATAAAATAGCTTCTTGTTTACGGGTTGAACAATTCATTCTTGTTCTTTTCAAGCAGATAGCTAGCATGAACACGATAATACTACACGGAAAAAAATCTGATACGAATATACCAATTTTTCTCAAAATTTGTAGCCTGAAAAATATGTAAATGCGTTTTACGAGTAAGTGACGCTTAAACACTCATATGGCTCCAATAAAATGGCCTACAAACACAGATACAAAACGCTCCTTCCAAGGCCGGAAAATTAAATCCAATTGCCCCAGCCAGAGAGCCTGAATCACATCACTGAAGGAAGTCTACCAACTACGATATGGAGTTGTTAAAATGACTTTCATTCTATTACAATGTTTACTACAAAACTAAACCTACCGTCATAGCATACATGGTGTATAAAATCAATAACACTGTTATAGCGTCGAGTGACCGCTTGATAAACGACCCATTCATACGTAGTAGTGCATTTTGCAGACCCTTCGTGATGATGGATGGCACCGACATTGGCCTATATCGATTACCTACTGCCTCAAAGCTCTATTTAATTTACTAGAAAACTATCTATCTATATCTATACTTACAATAAAACTGTAACAGGTCCAATTCTGTACATTATAAGGATTCCGATTATCATTATGTAATTACATAATACGCACGAAATTAAGCACGGTTCCCTTAATAGAGGGGATGAAATTTTGACTTTACATTGTAATTTATGACAGTCACAACCTAGCTCTTCGTATTTTTTGTTCTAGAACAGAATAAACATTTGTGTGAAGAATATTGATGTTTGTTTTGTTTTTGGGTTTTAGTATGTACCTGCACCCTGCGGTGTTACCCGCGGTTACCTAGCCATTCTACGAGAACTGTACTTTCCCATAGTACAGGCTAAGCTTAGTTTAGCTAGATGGTGCTGTGGGAATTGTTCATTAATGTTCGTTTATGTATTAGGTAAAGGTTGAATGCAAACCTGTCTAAGTCATTCTTTAAAGACAATAATAGTTCAACGTTATCCAGAGTAGTTAATGGTGTTTAACAAGTACATCAAGTATCACACGGAATCTGTAAGATGAACAGCGGTCCAAACCATAACTCTAACGCATAATTTACACAAACTTATTCATACGGGATTACAATTGCAAATGCTCACGCATTGTCGCCAAGGGGCTGAGCAGAGCAGTATAAACGGACAAATAAGATTACCATTCTAAATCCCTGATTGATGTTAAACCATCCTTACTGCGGTATACACAGAAGTTATATTTCAACGAGACAGAGTCTGAAATAGCTTGAAATGTTTCATTTCGAAATGTAGCATTAGGGTGGGCCACACTGGGGCTTATTGCATTTGCCACTTATGATTAGTATGATAAGCAAATATGTCTACGATCGCTTTTTTTATATTGTGCTGATATTTCGAAATTTCACATTTATATTGTAAACCAAAGCTTTGTGTATTGTTTTTTGAGTTTTTTAACGTTTTAACTTTATGCAATTGTTACTGTTTCCTTAATTTATTTTATTTATTAAATATATTCTGGCGATGATTAGGTGTCAGCTATTAGTAAATAAATTCTAAGGCAATCCCATCCATACCAATGCCAAGCCTTTAATGTTACTACCACTGGGCTTACTCTCAACAAAGGCTTTAATCTACCAAAGAAGCCTAAACCAGATTGGTAGAAATCATAGTTTTGAATTTTGGGTTCTAGGATATATCGGTTTCCACACCATGTTATCTTTCAAGGTTTTGAGAACGTGTTATTGCGCACATAAAATTATCAAGCAAAAATCCCATTGAAAATCCATCTCTGAATCCCAACCAGTTCTTTGGAATGAAAGTTCCATTTTCAGAGCCACAAAGTTATTATTAGAAAAATCTTGTAATTTATTTCCAAGAGCAAGCGTTTGTGATGCGATTTCTACTCATCATGCTCATATCTACCGCACATTCATTACTACTAAAGGCAATCGTATTAACAATCATCTATTTATTATTTACGATAGCCCCACGGCCCCGGTATTATTTATTTAGCGTAGTTCTGGGCGTCAAAACGGGCTTGCGGTTAATATTTCACTATGCCGACGTTAAGTCGACTTGGATTTATGAACGGTATAGCCAATGTTCTACAATTAACCCGCACGAAAGCATGTTTAGGACCTGGACTCAGGTAGGTTAATTATTAAACGGGATCCTGAGTTGAAACTTGTGAAAGATACCAACATTACCAACTTGACCTATGAAAGTTTCTAATGTACCAGCCTCTAATGTTCCCACTGCAGGGACACCGGCCTACTCTCGATAATTGGGAGTGAGGGCTGTGATCTACCACGGCAGCCCAATCCGGATCGGTAGATGTTACATGACTTCGAATTTATGGTTCTAAGACATGCCGGTTTCCTCACGATAGCGCACATAAATTTTTCAAGTAAAAAATCTCATTGGTTCACGTGTGGGTTTGAACCAGCGACCTTCAGATTGAAAGTCGGCGTCTGTGCCCCTGGGCCAACACGCTTTCCGCACCAAGTGCAAACATGTTGGTGAGTAATGAAAAAGAAACATATTTGTAAACAAAAATATTCAGATGCACAAATAAAATAAAAGCGTTTACACACCCATATCCCATACCCATGCCATCTGTGACATGGATTCTGTGTTTGTCCATGTCAGAGATGGCATGGACAAACACAGAAACATAAGACAAACATCCAATACCCGAGAACGAATGCGCTTGACCACCAGCACTGACACACTTCCACTGGGACACCGCAAAGCGAGTACACCACTGCTTGGTGGCAGATTACCAGGTGTGGAGACCGTACTTCTCCGAACTGCTACTTTTACTTTACTTTTGCAATGCTTAAATTCCGTCTACGGATGCAAGTCACCCCCAAATAAAATTAAAATTAAAATTATTAAGTTGTATGTAGTAAGTGCACATTTATGTAAGGTTTTAAATCCGCGTAATGATGCCTAAATATCTCAAATAATGATAGAAGACTTAGAATTTGTTAAAATATACAAAACCTAATGCTGTTTTTTTCCATAAAAATACAAAGCATTTTTATAACAAGACAATACTTTACTTTGTATTCTAGCGAAGCTGCTCTGGGAAATCAAAAGCTGCATAAAAGCATTCTTATGAATATTTTCTATTTTCGAATGCATATTAGTTCTTGCCCGTGCCTTAGCAATACCGGTAAACTTTTCCAAACATTCAAACTAGATCTCCCTTCGGATAAGCCATGAATAAGGTAAGGTCTAAATCAATTTATTTTCCAAAGGTCGATATAGCTATATCGTTAGATTTTTTCTCCTAGAGAATCATGGCGATAACTTTTTAACCCTAGTTGACATGGGGTGAATAACTCGCGCTGACAGTTGTAAGGGGTGCTAGGAAACTTTCAGCCCTCGCTTATTGACCTCGTGCCCCTCGAGAATGCATTGAATGGAGTGATTCCCGTATACATCTCGTAGATACGATGATGTCAAATCTCGTTTAAAACTCTAACCTCGACTTTCTGCGTATAGCAGACCTGGCGTGTGCTACTATGTTGAAAATCAAATAAATTTGTGCCTAATGCATTGTTTTAGTGGTCTAAAACAATGCATTAAACACAAAATATGAAATCTATGATATAATTGCAAAACACAGATGTTAAACATGTTTTTCTTTTTATTGAGTATTGAACGAAGGGGACGAGAAGCCTCTCCGAAAGGTGACGAGACTTTGTACACGAGATTTATCTTAGAATAGAGGACTAAATACTATGATAAAGCCATATATTTGACAGCAAATGGAAATTCCGATGAAATCGTTGAAATAGCATTGATGGTATGCATTCCATCGGGGGTGGATGTTTGCAAAGCTCGCCACTATTTTACGATCAAACAAACAGTATTCACGTCATCTATTTTTGTTTACTTTTTGACATAAATTTTAAGTAGTTACATAATTTTGTATATACCTACGTGAATTTTCACTAAAAATTATGGTCGCAGTTTATATTATTATTTATAAAATAAAACCGCGATCGCCTGCGGGGCGATTATTACATTTTTTATTGGACAATTATTTCATGGCAATTATTGATTCTTATTGACTGTTTGTTACGCTTTTACGACTGAACTACTTAATCGATCATCCTGAAATTTTGCACATACGATATCAAGGGTACATAAAAGTACATAGTACTACTCACATATAAATATATAGCTTAAAAATCTACACTAACGCGAGCGAAACTGTAACCGAAAGCTAGTTTTGCAATATTTTTGTAATTTATAATTTTATTACTTTTATAATAATAAAATTAGTTTATAATAATATTTTGTAATATGTAAAAATACATTACAATTAAATAGCACGATGTCTCAGAGTTCTTGGCTCAGAGCGCAACAAGATACAACTAAAGCAATGATAACCACATAAAATCATATGGGCCGCCACATTGTTTTTAACCGACCCCAACAAAGGATATAATTTAGACATGTATGTTTGTGGCATTATTAAAACTGCAGTATATTCATATGAGTATATAAAAATCTGTTAAGGCTCCTAAACAAACAGGTATACAAAATTGAAAATTTACTAGATGTATGTTTCTTCACGCATTTCTCCGAAACTATTAGTCGGATTGTAGCCATATTTTTATTAGCTTACATTTACTTCAAGTTATGGAACAGTGCAGGTTTCGTCAAAGTCGGTTAAGAGGTTTTCAAGATATGGACTAATACGAGTTAGTATGACGGCCTGGCTAAATTACCTACCTACAGACATCAATCTTCGCCAATTGCATGATTATTTTTTATTTGACAGGGTGTATACCTCGCTAGAATATAGAATTGGTGGTGCCATAGAATTTTTATCTAATAATTTCCCCTTTAAGGATGAAAAATAAGGAAATTAGAATTGAAGTCTCTTGTAGTCACAAGAATATATCATTTCAAAGGTACCCATAGTTCATCTACAGAATTTCATGCAGTTTCCAGTTAACTGAAAATATGTGTTAGGCGAGCACGAACAGTCAAGAGCGAGCTGTACAAATTAATGTGGTGCAACAGCGAATGTGGCCCCTTGACCTATTTCGGGTGCCACATCTCCAGTCTGGGTTCTGGCACGAATTGAAACACTGAATCATGGCTTTGAGGCTAGAGATTTACATACCTATATATATTCAAAGAAATCTTTTCAGTGGAAATTCAAAAATTACAACAATGGAAAAAATAAGTACTTTAAGCATTTATACCACCCCAGTAAATACTTATTTTTCTCAGTATTAAAAAAATTGCATCTTAAAATCATCCGCTAAATGTAAGCTAAGTTTAGGAAGCTGTATTAAATTTTATCCTTTTCCATATCAACCAATCTCAACTACATTTCATTGATGTTTCTAATCATTCATTATCCAGGTGAAAGGTTTTAGGGCATTTCAAGCAATTTGAAATGAGCCCAGTTGCCGGTATCTTCTTAAAACTAAGGTGATGTACAATTCACTATTATATTTTAAGTTTTTATAATACTTTACTGCCTTAGACGTTTTTTGTTAAAGTTAAAGTTTTGGCGATTGCTTAGAGTGCTTATACCTGTAAAAAAAACATATAACCTGTAAAATAAACGTATTTTCCTGTATAATAAACGTATTTTCTGAAACACAGTTACAAATACCCCTTGACCCAACGAAATCATGACCGCTAAGAACTTTGTTTGATTCATTTGTAACAAGCACAAGCCACGCTAATTGTGACCAGATTCGACAATGTTACATCAATTTTCAGAGTCCCTACAATTTAATTTTCGCATTTACTTTTCAATTATACTTTTCAATATCTATCCATAGAGAAGGTACTTTAGATATACCACAAACCGGCATGAATTCACCACAAACTGAATTGGTAAACAGCAAACAGATTATGGTATTCGAAATTACTAATCACGAGTTCACATTTGGCCCGACAAACAAACATTATCGTCTATTTCATTTTAGCAACGAACTACATTTTCTCAATCAACATTATTTCAAATTATTGACTATCCCTATCATTGTGCTGTTTACTATTTAAATTGTGCGATGCAAAACTGTTTATTTCGCACAATAAACCTCTGTGATTAGTTTTGAGATGGAACTGAGATAAAATGTCTGATTTTCCCTGATTTCTTCCACGGTAAACACTCAAGTGAAAACTCGTGATGTTTTCCAAACAAACAAGAAACGCTACGTTTATTTAAAGACGATGTTATTGTCGACGTTTTCCAGAAAATTGGACCCGTTTTTATGTCGGAACAGGAATACCAAATACAAGAGTAACTGGGCTCGACATAAAAATTAGATAACTCGGCTTCGTAGCGTAGGCTAAGGCATGCCAATTTATTTTCGAATGTTCGTCGTCGTTCGCAGGCTACACAACTTTTTCTGAAGCACTATAATATTCATGGAAGCAAAATTAGTTCACGTGAAGAAAATACGCCCGAAATAAATTGAAGGAAAAGGGACAAATCACATTTACTGAACTTTAATAGAATCTCTTAATACCTGCCTTTGTGAACTTTTGCTTTATAAGTCCGTACATAACTTGGGTCATTTCAAAGTTTCCTGTAAATCCGTTATAAGCTCGAGACAGTTGCTTATTTCAAAAGATTTTCTTCGTAACTGCGTTCAAAGCGTTCTGTAACTTGCTAGCTTGCATTCTGAGCTCGTTACTCGGGTTGACGTGTGTCAGGTCTTTGCACGTCCATTACACAGATTCCACACGAGCGACTTATAAAACCTACTTTCACTAAGTCGTCCGACTTTAATACAGTTAGAGCAGTTTCCGAGATACGCGAAATACATATACGAGTATTTACAAGAATTGCTCGTTTGAAGTAATAAAATGAAAGCGAAGTATGTTGTATATATATATTGTATGTGTCTTTGTTTATTACTCCTTTACGCTCAAACGGTTAAACAAATTTCGATGAAATTTGGTACCAGAGTCTTTTGATCTCCGAAAACCGCGGGTAACACTGCGGGGCGCAGCTAGTCTAGTTATATTTCGTAGCGAGTCTCAAGCGCTATGCATCCACTGGAGGCGCTCGGTACCTACAGTAGTTTCTCGTGTGTAATGGCCTTATGGAGTCGCGGTACACTACGGCAAACGAGTGCGCTGTCTCCGCGCTAATGTGGTGGACTGACTCCCGAGATTTATTAACTTACTACGTGTATTTATTGCGTTATTTTTAAATTTCTGATTTCAATTAAAGTACTATTGTTTATATAAACAATGAGCCAATATAAATTAAGTAACAAAGAAACATGTTTATATTGGCCATTGTTTAAATTGTTAAATCATTTAAGTGTCTATTTGTAATGTTATAATAACAGCTTTTTACTAAATTCATTTGAAAGTGTGTATATCTATATCTATAATCCTTTTACTTTAAACGAGCAATTCTTGTATAATATATATATTTATTATTCGCGTATCTAGGAAACGGCTCTAACGATTTGGATGAAATTTTGTTTGGGTTTTGTTGTTTAACTTTACCTGTATAATTGTATTTTTTGATAAAACGTATTTTTTTTTAAATACGCTAATACCAAACACAAAAATTAAAAGAACGAAGCTCGGTCGCCCGGTACATATAGATATAAAATAAAAAAAAAAACCTTTATAAAATATTTGACGGCTCCGTGGCCCTGCTTTCGAAGCGAGGGGTTCCGGGTTTGATTATCCGAATCCGGGAGTTTAATGGGAACATTAAATGTGTCAAAGATGAATAAATTTAATACAAATGTAATTTAAACTAATTGAATAATAACTTATTTTCTGTAAATGAAAATTGTCAAGAATAAGTAATGAGTAATACAAAATAATGTATTTCATGAAAATTTAAAAAATATTTTGTAAGTAGATTGATTTTAAAACATTTGTTTCAGATTCGTTTCAGTGAAATAAAAATCGAAAGTGCTCACTTTAGATTTTCAGTTTAAAGGTAAGAGTTGGCTACGTGCGCTTTATGTGTATGTGTATGTATGTGTTTCAGAAGCGGTGAGCCTAAGCATGGCCTCGCAACAAACACTTACACGCGACATCAGTGGGTGTTTATACTCCCATACACTGCAGATTTATATCCTTTTCGCAAATACTTAGCGTACGAATGCCTCGGCTTTATGCTACAGATAGAATTATTCTGTCTACTATTATAGAAGCCGTTAGAAATCGTATGTTTCTAGGTGCTTTTTTTATTGTATGTAACACCCTATTCGAGATCTCAAAGCATAGGTACCGACAAACCTGTATATAAATCGGTCACCCTTCATCATAAAGTAGATTCTTTCGTAGAATACTTAAAAGCGATATAATTTGCCTCAAATATTTTTATATCTATTTTATTATCATCTCATATTTTCGTTAAGCAATGTTTATCAGAATTTATTCCACCCGCCGTTATGAACATTCCCGAAACCTATAAAAACAAACTTGACCTTAATTAAACCATAAACAATGCTGTTTACCAAATAACTCAGTGAAGTTCGCTCGCTGAATATTTGAACGAAGCGAGCCAAGGCTCAAATTGGAAACTTGGTTGGCGTACTTTCAAAGAAATTACCTTCTGTATTTAATACGGGAGCACTCACGTAAATAAGAACTTGGTGCATTAGATTGGACTTGGGTCTCAATGAAAAGACGCCACGACTGCCACACTTATCAATTTTAAAAAGCTCTTCCCTTGATTGGTTGGTAAGTCAGTAACAACTGGTTGCAAAGTAAACTCAGGTTTTATCTGCGAAGATAAATCAAGGTCGTTTTACTTTACAGCGGCCATTCTGGTAGTACTTCAACTGATGGCTGCGGAGCCGAACCCTGGAGAGTTTTGGCTTACGAGCAGTGAAAATAAAAATAACGTGAACTTACCACTGTATTTTGTTCATCCATCTCCGAATTACATCGTGTCTTCGTAGTTTTATTAGTTTCTTCTTGTCGTGTTGGTAATTTAATTAAAATGTGTGGCGTATCGTTCGTTTTTATCTCTACGTAGTTCTTTTTATTCAGTTTGGTTTAATCTTGGTTTGTGTGGATCTTTTCATTAATACGTAGTAGAATTACCTCATATTAAATAAATTCGAATACTTTTTACATTAAAAAACAAATATACCACGGCATACTGGTAGATAAATTATAGAAACATATATTTTTGTTCATGGAATTGATTCTTGCTTTTTACTTTTGTATATATAAATTATACATACCAACAAGTTCAGTCTCCATTTTGTTCGCGTCCCTTACACGTGTATTCGCAAAAAAAGCAACCTAAAGTAGGAGTAGCACTAGTGTCAAGTTCGTCCGAAGCAGTCATACCTTGGAAAAACCTCACCTGTTAATTTACCGCTAATTAGTGGTACACTCGTATTACTGTGTTCCATTGAAACTACAAGCGCATGAAACATTATATCCCCATTTTGCAGTGGCAGGCGCAGAGCGATGCTACTTGAGTCTTCTTGGATTCATGGATTCTTGGAGTTAAAAATCTTTATTTTCATTATATTCTTAAAAAAGAACTTGACACTGTAATATTTTTTTATTTTTTTAGTTCTACGTTCTTTTTATCTATCTGCGTATTACGATGTTGTATGGGGAAAGTTCATTAGACCGCTAATTTCTTAACAGTAGTTCGTGGCATCATATAAGCAAAATGACGGCTCCGTGGCTTAGTTGGTAGTAGCCCTGCCTTCGAAGCGAGGGGTCCCGGGTTCGATTCCCGGCCGAGGCATACTTTGTGTGGTGAGCATGAAGTTTGTTCTCGGGTCTTGGGTGTTTGTCTTGTGTTTCTGTGTTTGTCCATGCCATCTGCGACACAGGGAATCCTAGTGCAGAGGTATGAGTGTGTAAACGTTTATAACGTTTTATATTGTTACAAACGAAGCAGTTCACTTAAAGGTATAATTACCCGATATTTCAGACAAGGCAAAAATGTTAAACATTGAAATATTAAAAATTGTAAAAAAAATCACAGCAAAAACGTGGAATGATGAAACAGGGGCTCAAAGGGAGGTAGTTGACACATAAATTGTGATAATTTTAATAAATTAGACACATACTCTCATTTGGACGTCGGCCCGAAAGGTATCCGTAGGTAAACATTATATTTCGGTCATAAAACATAACAAGCTTATAAAACCGCAACATAATCGCGAGGGCTCCCCTGGAGAGTCCCATTGGAACCATTCCGCGTGGTTCGCCCCGAAAATTACTCGCCCCACGTAATTTTGAGCTTTTTCTTTTGTTATTCTTTAAGGCCACCCGAGATTTGCGACGTTATGATCTCATTTTGAGTTATGAGAAAAAACTCTTAGTAGGTCCCGCCACGCGAAATTATTGTCCATAGGATTAGGTGCTTGCGGGAATTCGGCCTATTTCAGTGGAGAATTATTCTGTCCCCCGGTCGTAACAATTTCCTTGTTTGAACGAATTTTTCATCCTCTAATTGCGTTGATTTATAAGACTTTTCAACAATGACAATTTGTTGCAGGCTTAAACAGAATAAATAAAAAGTTAATGATAGTCTCTGACTATACTTGTTAAGTGTCATAGTAATAACTCATAGTAAAATGAGATGCGCTATTCAATCTCAATATATTCGCATACATGAATAATTCACCGGTCCTTCACCAGATCTTGTATAATCAATTTCGCTTTACTTTTTTAATACATAGATGTTATAGTTGGGTATATCTGGGTTTTCAAAATGAAGCGATAAATAAAGCGACGTTTCTCAACTTTTCCAAGTTACTCCAACGCCGCATCCCCCAACAGCACCTTTGGGTACCATTTCTTCTAGGCTTTATCTGATCTGTCTTATTTAGTTTATGTTACTACTTTAATTTTCTGTCTCCCTAGTTTGTTCATGAATGTAATAAGACGATTTCTATTCGAGGTGTGGCGATATTTACTCGAAAACTAATTTAATATTATAAATGTGAAAGTGAGTTTATTTGTCTGTTTGTTACGCTTTTACGCCTAATCCGATTTTAAAAATTCTTTCACCAATTACTAACTACATTATGAGCGAGTAGTAGAGTAAAGAATAGCAGAAGTTTCATGTATGAAGCCCGTTTCATGATGAACGTTCTGAAAATATACATATACTTATGATATGATAACAAGTTCGAAAGCTTTTGTTACTCATTCATGGTTTATTATTACGTAATCCACAAGCATTGTACGAATATGCAAATCATGGTAATCAATTAGCTTTATTAGTTTTAAGCTAGACAAATTGACCAATTCCAGAGCTACTAAAATATTGATGCTATCAAAATCCAGTCTAAACTGTGTCAAATATTTGCGGCGATTACCAGTGGATTGAATTTATGTGAAAGAATTAGGTCAGCGGGTTTTTAAAGCTGCATTCGGACGCTGTCGGGGAATATCCGCGCGGTGGATGAAAGCGGCAAATCTGTTGTAACATCAGCTTAACATCCTGCACAGTGTCTGGCGTAAGCAATAAGCTTTGTACGAATGATGATTTGAGATATTGTTGCAATAATATGGTATAAAATTATGTTATATATCTGTAACTTACAATTAAAGCAAACTCCAAACCTTTGAAGAATGTATCACATTGTACTGGAACAGGCGTATTAGCAAATGAATTCTTTGAAACACAATTACCTCTGTGATTTGTGCTCTATACACCCGCGTGTACGACCTTAAAAAAGTATATAACGATGACAATGAAACCATGATTGATAAATTACATTATGTTATTGACAAAGGTATGCTAGACAAATTTAACTTCCTCTGAACTAATTTTAACTTCCACGATAGCCGATCATATTTATCTAATCATTATTATGATTTTTTTTTTATTCATCTAAGTTTACGGGACAATCTCAATCCTATTAATAACTGCAAAACGACTCCGATCCTTCTCTACCGAAGTATGAGAAGACCCGAGTCACATTGTGTTGCGCCCTTCACTCTGAGACGGGGATGTAACGGCTCATGCGCCTTTAATTTCACCGGCACCAGCACCCTTCCACCGGAACACAATGCGAATGCACCACTGCTTGACGAAAGATTTCTAGGTGTGGTGACATTAATTCTCTGGACGAACTTGGCAAAAGTTCTACTGCTACTTTGGGATGTTCTTTTCGCACCACCCAGAGGACACGTGTAAAGACTCTAAGGATACTCATCTACGGATGCTAGGAACATGGTCCAAAAAAAGTGTTTTTAATCTATGACCCGTACATGTATCCTTATGTAATACGTAAGTACGTAACAAAGCTTAATATTTTCTTTGAGTCTACCGTTTATTCTTCGAGCCACAATCGTATAGTAAAAGCACTCTACACTACGGGCCAGAACGTCCACTAAAATTACAGGCCACTCACAACAAAACTTTTGCCAACATCTCGGTTGTTGTAAACTGTTGCTGTTACCGTGTATAAACAATGTGAGTCTTGCCAACCACTATTTCATGCTATTTTTGGCTGTAACGTCTTCGAAATTGTCTTCAGGAAGATTTTTCTTGTCGTAGTTGACCACTTAGCTGAATAAAAAATTAAATGAATGAATGAATGAAAAGTATTTTATTGTAAACCATAAAAAACACTTAAAATAAAAAAAAATATACATAAAACACAGTACAATGGGCGGTCTTATCGGTATGCAGTTATCCAGACAACCTTGGGATGAACATATAAAATTACTATATTGAGAAATTATCTAAGGGTGATTGGTACAGTATAATAATCTATCTTATGTAAAGGCGGTCTAAGATGAAATTCAATTTCATTTTGCGAGTTAAATATCAGTTTTAATTCGATTTAGGTCTAACAGATATTCCTTCGGTACCTGCGGCAATTCGGTCTTAAATTATGAAATTACATTAGTATTCATAGTAACCTTGCTTAGAAGCTTGTATCGAATATTCTAAAAACAGAGCCTTCAAATAATTGTTTTTAAAGGGTCCGAGACTAAAATTCAAAAGCCTTGAGTTGACAACGATTTTACAAAGAATTGTCACAATTTCGCGCATACCTAGATTGTAACAAAAATATATTCAAATTACTTTTTCTTTCCAATTCCATTGTTGTCGTGTCGGTAACTTGCCAATTCCATTAGATTTTTGCATAAAATTTTAACTTAGTTTAAAACTTTTCGATCAGCGTCATTCTTTGTGATTGAAATCCATACAATTTCACAGCGAGTGCGCCCGGATTTCTTGAGATTTCTTTGTGTACCGTTCCACTATCCAGACTTTTATAGTCGGCTAGTGTCGGTAGGAGAGCCTGCCAACACCGAACACGTTATCTTCGGATTTGCGACGAAACGAGACATAAAGCCCGGTTGAACTGAGCTTGAAATAAGGATTTTTGGTGACACAGAGATTCCTTGTATAGATTGCGTATCAACGACAATGTATGTAGCGAGTCTTGAACAGAAATTGCACACTCAAGAAATTGAGGAAAATCTTAACATTTTTCGCGCGGTTAGGGAGCGATTGGCTCTTGATCAAATACGATCCTTAACGGGAACCCGATATATTCTAATAATCGGTTGATACGTATTTTCGAGTACCACGGAAAATAAATTTGTTGAGATCTTCCATTAAACGAATCTGGGTTTGACCTTCTTGCGGAAACGATTAAATGGGGTCTCGAATGTTTTACTTACTTTCCTGTATTTTCAGAGTAAGAACCTATTATATATAGCACGTTGTCTTTTGCTATGTGGCGGAATATATTGCTTTTCGATACTGGCTTTGCAAAAAATAAAGAAAATATTTAATTCACTGTCTCCGGTGGGAAATCTAAGCATGTTCAATTTATATTAAATTTTATTTGAATGGCGCTCTATAATCGATCTTCATCATCAGCCTTTATTGGTCCACTGCTGGACATAGGCCTCTCCTAGTACGCGCCACTGAACCCAATATTCGGCTCTTCACAACCTTCTACAAATCGCTCCACCTGGCCGGGGGCCTACTCGCGATCTTCACTCGAAAACTCGTTTCCCCCAACAGTTATCGGTTCTTCGGCATATGCGTCTATAATCAGTACGCCATTTCATTTTTGTTTGTCTGTTTTGGCCGAAACTACTGTTTGTTTTTGTTTTTTATTCTTTATTCGAACAGTTAGTCTGTAGGGATGGCAATCGCGAACGAAGTCGCGGGTACAGCTAGTAAAGATAATAAAAATATACCTACTACATAAAAATAAAATTGTGATATTTCATCATCATGGAACTTGAATCTCAAACCATAGTTCACGTAAGAAAGGAAGTGTTGTTGCTGATTTTATTTTGTCAGAGGTCACATCATAATCACCATCACGAAGTTGAAAAAAAAATGTTTGTTTCCGCTGTGACTTTTTCAGGCAATCATATATATTGATGCAATCACATAAATTCGACCATTCAGAAGTAGCTGGCACAATTCTCACATGAATATGGAATAACAACGGGCGCAGAGTTAATATGTATGAATGTAACTTGTTAACTCAAACGTAGTCCTGCCAGATGGCACAGAGCACGCCCAAATGTCCCACCTCTCTCGCTTTATAATTCAAAGATTTGCTCGCGTCAAATAAAGAGACGTCTTGGGTAAATTATTCACGCGACACGACGTATGCACTCCAAGGCGTCTTTGAGATTGAAACTAAACTTTGCGCAATTCAAAGTAAATAATCGTGTGTGAGCGCACAAAAGAGCCTGAAAACTTACAGATTGGTGCATACTTACAGGCAAGTCGTAAGGTTTGATTTAACTTATTAACTCCTAATGCAAGTGATTTGTATTTAATTAGACCATTCGACACCGTTCGCCTTTTATTTACAAAGAGGCACTTCGTTTTTGTTTCGGACCGAGTGCGGCATTTTCGAGGTGTTCTTAAATTTATTTTTATTTCGTGTTGTTATTTATTTGACTCGGACAAATCTTGATACACTGGGAAAACAAACCCAGCTAGATAACTGGTCGCCTATGATTGACCTTGGCTTGCATATTGGACACTGATCGTATCTTGTTTGCAGCCTTCGAAAGATGACAGTTTCTGATCACTGTCAATTTGTTTTTGATATCCTACCAACTACAAAGCAGCGCTATCTAGTATCGATGATGGAAACATGGCCGTGAAAAGCCCTCATTAGACTGCGAGGGCAGAGATAAAAAATAAATTGAACAAAAAAATTGCACAAACCACTTCGCTCGTTCTTTCTCAATGGACAATATAATTCACTTTAAATGTGTCCACTGCACACCGAATAAATTTCATCTCGATAAGCGACGTGCGTATGAAATATTATTCACCACAGGAACCCAATTCGTTGAGAAAATACACCTAAGCACCTAATCTTATAACCCACTGATCTAATTCCGAAAGCACTTGAGCAGTAAGGACCAAATCAAAATACGATTTGTCCTCGTTCAACAATATCGTTTAGGTGTTGTGTAGGCGTCGTATTTTTCAAATAAGGAGCTGTGCCGAGCCACGATAAATCAGACTGTATTGTGGAAGAAACTCGCAAATCGTAAGCAAAACCATTGTATATTCTGAGACCTCTCTTTTCGGTGACCCTTTCGCACAAAATACAGCAAATAATATGAAGCGAGGTTTTTTTATCGTTATCGTATTTACATTGGAAAGATTTTTCTTATTTTCAATCATGCAGCATAAGGTACTTACCGTAGAATATCTCTGTAGGTCTGAATAATTATATATTCGGAAAACGTTACCTTTCCGTTGGTTAAATAAAACAAATTACCTACTTCTCGTAAGCTGACATAATACCCATACCGAGGGAGAGCGCTGAGGGTGTATATGTTTAATGATATAGGTTGTCAAACATCAGTGAGACGATCTAAAGACATTTGTGCAGTAAATACACATAATGATATTATTTAACTTCCTGTGACTTCAATACAGTTAAATAATATAATTAAATAGTATAATATAAGAAACCCAAACAAAATCACATTGTATGGTCTTAATTTCTTTTATTTACACGAAAGAATAAGACAACTGAAATTGATTACACTAACATAACACCGTGGCTAACATAACAACATCTAGTTTACTCGGGATCTACATCTTAACGAGCTATTCAAAGCACCGAAGCGCTTTTAACCAAGCGTTATGGTCACCCATCCACGGAAGAACAATTATGTAAGCTTCGCCACGTGATACGATTCTCCACAAGCGAGTGACACAGAGGCGTTAGGATTGAGGAATGTTTTTGGGACATTCTGCAAGGCGAGGCAATATAAAAGATTGACTGCTTAAATTGACGTGATTGCTGCATTTCATTCCACTTCGATGCCTCGGAAAGAGTTGTGCTCACAAAAGTCAATTCAAGTTTCTATGACGCAATCTTAATCTACCTATAGTTTCACGCCTTTATCCCTGAAGCCAGTGTCAGTAATCAATACCATTTTCCGAGATATTATCTAAAATAAATATACAAGAATTGCTCGTTTAAACAAGATAAGATCAATCTGACAATTGACACATGACCGGGCTTGACATTCAATAAATTCAACCGACTTGCTTTGGAACGCTTTATAGGCTAGACTCCCTGATGTTATTTGTTGCAACTCGTACTGTCAAACTGTGAGACTGTGCTATTTACAACCTGCGATCTCGTCACATATTCAATGTATTGTGAAAACTTCCAAGTTTTTGAAATGTGAGTAACATTCTACGTGAGAAGCGGGTGCATTTTATGCTGCTATAAAATTTCAGGCGAAATACGATGAACTCAAGAATGCCAGGTAAGTACTAAATTGTGGATGACTTACTCACTTACTTTACTACAATTTTAGGGCAGAAATTAAAGCCAAACGAACAATTCTCAAAAAACTCCCCTTCCTAAATGATACTTAGAGAGCGGTTAAAAAGAAGATATTGCTTTATTAACTGACTTCAAAAAAGGAGGAAATTCTTAATTCCGCTGATGTTTTTTGTTTGTATAAGTAAGTGAAATCAGTTCATTGAAGTTAGTATATTCGACTTTTAATTTTATTTGTCTGATAGAAAGCGGCTGATGTGGGGCACAATTTTAATTTAAACATCCTCTTTACTATTTTCAGACTATGGTCACTTGACACTAGCTAAGACTTCGTGAATAAATTCAAACAATCTAACCTACTTTTTACGGGTTGAATGAGGTATGAACTCAGTACGTGCGGAGATCCATTTGCCGTAGTAACTATTATTTGCACTGTGGGTTTACTACGCAGGAAATAAAAAATCTAATGAACCCGACTTTATTGCTCATAATAAAACGTAAAGTTGCCGTCCGACTACAAAAAGTTTACTTATCCAACATAGTGAGCCCGATTTTGAAAGAAATAAGATCAAGATAAGATAAGATAATAAGATGTTTAAATAAGATCTACTGTTCAGGTATTATATAATCAAATGTGGTATTGATGAGCAGTTAGTTTCACGATAGAAATGGAAAGTAGGTAAAGGAAAAAAGAAAAAAAAAATCGGTAAACAAGAGACACTCTTCAGGCGTGGAAAAAAGCGATTCGTGACACAATATTTTGTTGCAAAGTTATTGGACATGTCAAGAGCATGGGCTTATTTTTTTATCTTCCTCTACGCCCTACGCGTTCTCGCTGTAGAAGTTGGCAGTTTTAGATTTTCAGGAAAAATATTTTTGTATACAAAAAAGCACAACCATAAACTGTTGTGAATTGTTGCTGTTTTCTGTTGATAATTTTAAATAATAAAATATTCATGAACATATTTTATACAGCGCTTTCTGGCTCTAAACTAAACATAGCTTGTTATATGGGAACTTGATAAATGATAGAATACGTATAGTACTTATATTTATAAATACATACTTATAATATATATTACAGAACAAACATTTATGTTCGTCACACAAATGCTTATCCTGGGTGGGAACCCACGACCTACATCGCAAATGGCAGGGCTACTACCAACTGTGCTATGAGGAGCTATTCTTATATGTAAAGCAAAGGAAAGGTAAATCAGTAATTAATTTATTACTAAACTTTACTCAGTTCCAAAGAAGCTTAGAAATTGATTACCTACCTGCCTTATAAACTTACATACACTACCCTAAACAAACTAGTTAACTCGGAGCAATTTGAAATTCAGAATTATAGTCTTAAACCTGGATATTAATTACGAACAATGGGAGGCATTGAAAGCTACCAATTTAGTAAAACAAAAAGTCTTATAGCGCTATTTTTCTCGGCAAACCCTCTCTAAATAAGGATCGTCTCATTATCCTCAGTGGTGATTTAGGTAACAAGAATTCTCAGGTAAATCTTTTTCAGTAGTGTTAATACAAAGACCACGAAATTTAGAAGCGACTGTGATATATTCGTTATTACTGGCAGAACTAATTAATCAACAAGAGGTAACCAATTTTATCGAAAAAATGTTTAGGGTGTATGTATCTGACTTATCTAGTATCCACTTTGTGGTTCCACTGAAAGTTTCTATCACCAAATTATTCGATCAACTTAAAATAATCACACGAATTACCTGATTAGCAAAGACTAAGATGTTTACAATTCAGTCAAGCTTATTTCTAATGTAAGTTAAAAAACCTCCTTCTAGAAACAAATGCTAGTTTATCAATGTCCAATAAAAAGCCAGAATCTGCAGCCAACCCGGAACAAAGAACCTACACTTTTTCCAAATGAGCTAAGTGAATCAGTGCAAGTCCAGAACAGTAGATCCGGGACCTGCTACCCGTCAATTAGACACGTGGGAGATTTATATGGCTATCTATCTTGTCTTGTACCCGACCGTACGGGATAGAGGAAATTGTTTTTCAAAGGTTTCGGAACAACGGTGAATAAAAATGGGATTTAGCCACGTTAAGCGGGTTTCGGCGAAACAATATGATCCGGCTTAGCCACCAGCTTGATTTATAGCTGATTTTGCGGGCGACGAATAGCATTTATTTATGGGAATGGTGAAAAAGGTCGTTCGATACAACACTGTTTATGAGATTAAAAAATGTTGATACGTTTATGCTACCCAATGTATTGTCCTACCCAAATTCTTTAACTATGGGTTATTTAATGGAAACTTTAATTACCCATAGTGCAAGAATCTGGGCATATCTCATAAACAATGTCGTATTTTAAACAGTAGTATCATTAACGTAGCCAACTTTTGGATAAAAATTATTTGACGGTTTATTTATCCGATAATAATATATCTATATGAACGGTCTTGGTATTCAATGGTATAAAGAAATAATGTTCTTAAGACCCGAATTGAAGGCAGGAAAAGTCTTATGAAATATTTTGCGATACGTCGAATAATGTTGATTAAAATTTTCTCCAAGCATCTTATCAATTTCTCCATTGCCTCATACAAAATCCGAGTACCTATTTAAATTCAAAAGAGGATCAGACAACAAAATTAAAACGCTCATATGAAGGATTAAGTTAATGAGAAAATATAATCCTTGAAGGTAGGACGTGATGAGAATTATTAATGAAACCGGGTTCTGCCCTGGATAGCACATATCCTATTGTATGGGTACTTACTAACAGTTGGCTGCAGGTGTAGCTAAACATAAAAAAAAATCAGTGGTTATCTATTATACTTCTATAACATCTACTGTGGATGGCCTTTGAGTTAAAGAAATCATTTAATCTTTTTTAATTTATAAAATAAAAATGAATGGCTAAATGTGTTGCTAAGCGTAAAATTGAAGAACAGCGGATACAGCAGTTTTTTTGTTTGAACGCGCTAATCTCTGAAAGTACCAGTCAGATTTGAATTATTTTTGTATTATGATAGCCACATTCATGAGGAAGGCTATAGGTTATCTAGCATTACGCTAAATTAATTTATACGCGAGAGAAACCGCACGGCTAGTCTAGAAATAAATATTAAACACAATCCAGTCCCAAAAACGCAAACCAGTCTCCCGAGACCTTTGTTTTCATGTAAGCCCGATACTGAGCTTAATAATATTGGATTTATGGAAATTCATATATCTTTATTTTGGCACGAGTGTGCTACAGAGCTACTTCAACCGTGATCAAAGTGTGATTGAAGAAATACGGATACCTTTGACAGCTGTCGTTGTTTTATTGTATTTAAGGAAAGTCACGGTACGGGCTGACATGCCACATGTTAAGTTGTTCCCGCCGCACATAATAAACGCAAGTCCTCCTCTACCGAAGCATGTGAAGACTCAAGTCGCATCACTTTGCACCCGTCACTTTGAGACGGGAATATAACGTCTCATGTGCCTGTAGCTTCACCGGCACCCCTAATCTTCCACTGGAAGTGCACCGCTATGTAACGGTGGATTACATTATATTCCCGTCTCAAAGTGACGGGGTCGATATATCGATACCGGGATCAAACCTACCAGGTACTTTTGCACCATCCGGGGGACACGTACAGACGAGGGCACTCACCTAAAGACGCGAGAATATGGACATCCCAAGTTTGTAATAAAGTTGTTCAGTTACTTTTGATGGAGACTGTACTCGCATCGTACCTAATCCCAAGCCCTTTTACTTATTTACCATTTGATTGGATTGTTTGAGATAATCCTCAAGGTATGCGAATCATTTATTTATGAAGGATCATAAGCTACACTACTCGCGTGGGTTATAGCACAGGTTTAGCTGCACCAAATGAGAGGATTAACTCAACGCGAGAATCTGACGCCAGGAAAATCGAGAGTCTAATGAGAATACTATCAAGCTTTCTGAATATGATAGTAGACATATTTAGGTATTAGAAGTAAGTATATTACTTTTTATACTTCAAAAGTGACGGGACGAGCTGAAGGCTCCTGATTTTAAGTGGTTGCCTTCGCCCATTACAACATTATTACGTCTCGGGTCCTCCCCGATCAAAGTATGAGAAGACGCCCGTCACCCGAGCCGAGGATGTAACGTCTCATGGGTCTGTGATTTCACCGACACACACACCCTTCCTCCGGAACACACTATTACTTATACGGCAGATTTATATTTACAGCATAATATACTTATTGATTTATCATATTCTCATTATAATATATAATCATCTGAGTTAAGTAACTCTCCGCCCAGTCAGTATTTGGATGGGTGACCGTTTAGTGGCATTTGAACTGAGCGCTTCCGTGCTTCGGAGGGCATGTTAAGATGTCAGTCCTGGTTATACTAGTCGATAAGCCAAGTTGGAGGCCTCCTGGCGGAAAAACGGCGACACCAGAGTAGGGCACCTTGTCACACAAAAGAAGAATTAATATATTGACGTACTGACACAGAAGAACATTTACTCTTGGTTTATGATATCAGAAGCAATTAAGGATATGGTAAAAAAATTAAATAAGCAGGATATATTATATGATTTACAAACAAAACACCGCCGATCAGTAATCACTATAAACTATCAGTATAAACTATTCATCTTGAAACAACACATTTTCAAAAGCAATTTACACATTATTCTATACTCGTATCTCAGGTTTCAGACTGCAAAATTGAATTATATTACTATGAAATCGTATTAATCTCAGACACTCAGACTAAAGTTAGACACGATAGTACCTACAATTTTCTGGTAACTAGACTGCAACCACGTTGCGGCATCATTCTTCCATCAACCTTCATTCATCCAACCTTCTCCTAGGCTCAATCAAACGTCTCCTTTCAAATATCTATCAAGCAAACAATGGTTAGTTAGTTTGACTAGATCCCCGGTGACAGAACGACCCGAGACCACTCTAGATCGATATATTAGCCTCGTCTTATTGTCCTGCCTCATGGCGAGTCCCTTTTTCGAAATAATAAGCCGTGTAATTAGGATTTACTGCCTTTTTCTGATGATTAATAAAGGTTAACCGATCATTATACGTGAGTTATAGCTGCATTCGGAATCTTGTTACGAATGGTGCATTTGTACAATATTAATACCATATATTAACGATGTGCAAGAGATAGAATAGATGATAAGGGCTCAATGATATTTTGTTATATTATTCGAATTTTCAAATCTGACTAGTACTGTATTATTTTTGTACTGTGAAACTAAATTGTAGATTTTTGCTTCAAACTTCCAATATGGCCGTCTATATCGCCATGTTGATTTGCTAGGGCTTCCGTTGTTGGGACCACTAGGTATTGGGACCGCGGTCCCAGTAGACGGAAAACATTTTTGAATACGTTGTGCAGTTGTCGTCAGAAATAAATACGATAATGTTTAGGTAGTTCATATATTTAGATATGGTAGTTAATTTTATGTCTATGCATAAATGTTTAACGTGTTTATTTAAAATAAATATTTGATGAGTTCGATGAAATTGTGATTGTGTAAAACAGTGTCCATGTTGCTAAAACTTCGTTGTTACCAAAATAAATACGATATCAGAATATTTTTAGGATAAATTAAATAAAAACTACATTAAATCAATTAGCGACAATAATATGCGAATATCGCTCGGAATTGCTTATAACAACATATATTGTCCTCCTGAATTTTGGAAAACCCATCATTTCTCAACATTTTTGAGTATTCATTCAAAAATATGCTGTTTCTTGCAAATCGAAGTTATTGCTCTAAAAAGTTCTTATTTCAAAAGGTAATAGAATAAAAGTGGCGGTTTACTACAAAAGCTACCCTTAAAAGGTAACCCTCTAAAGTTACTAAGCCCTCATCTATTAAGTTAAATGTTAAGAAAATGTTATCTAAAATGTCTACTAATTAACAATCCACAGTTATAAGTCTAAGTAGGTACCCAAACAATAATTTCAACCAGACGTTTCTCAAATCATACTTTCGTTGCTCGAGGCAAACTTCCCGCGATTTCGCGTCTCAACAAAGAGACCGCTTCGGAAACGTTCGGATAACTATCCCAAATAAAAATGTCCGCTGGAATTGGGAAGAAACCGCACTGATTGCACAAAGGCCTCTCGCGAGACTGAATTATCGTCACGTACCTACTATCCCTGATGACAGGGTCGCAGTTAGGCACAGCATGCGGGCCTTATACACGATATTATATAATTTAAACGAGCAATTCATGTATATATATATTTATTTCGCGTATCTCTGAAACGGCTCTAACGATTTGTATGAGATTTTGTTTATATAGGCTTCAGCTGTAAAATTTTACAAAAAAAAAACGTTTCACTAAACTCTCGTCAATTTTCGTGGTACTTGATTGTTAATCTACTGTTTCAGAAAAAACACGACTTTACAAAAAAAATACACAGTCGATCTTATCACTATAATGAGCAATTCTTGTATATTTATTTATTTCGCCTATTCCGGAAACGGCTCTAACGATTTACACGAAATTTTATGTTTAAAAATTGTATTTATTGTAAAAGGCTATTTTTTCAAAAAAAAAAATCTTTCACACTTTAATATACCGGGCTAAGCTCGCTAGCGAAAGTACTCCTAATATAATAAGTCATCTAGCTCTAATGTAAGAAGCTAATAGCTTGAAACTATGGGAACGAATATGGTCGCATTCATCAAGATTCTAAATCGTCAAATAATAATTAATTTTACCTACCAGAGTTAGCTACTTATCTTTTTTGTGTAACAGAACAAAAATAAGTATTTTACTGACAAAAAACCGAATTAATACCTTCTGAGGTAGATATTAATTCATTTTGAGCTTCGACCGGGAGGCACTGATCAAAAGAAATTAAATGAGCTTATACTCAGCGGTATTTCATAATTAATTGTTTATTTCCCGTGCCTTCCTTTTATCTCGAGCATCGAATCAATTCAACACTACAATAATATAATTGTGACCGTTAATACTAAATTTAAAATTCATTAGAAGTGGCTCATCATTTATTTATGCTAGAAATTTATCTCTTCTATAATATCGTTCTCATCTATGTTCGCATACATAGATGATCAATGTCAAGGGCTTGAAATGTTGTTGAATGTTATTAGAGAGTTTTGGTACCACATCAAGACCCCTTGGGGCATTGAGGTCATCATATGCACATTCACAAATAGAAAACTTAAGTACATTGATGACTATAAAAACAGGCCCCTTTAATTTGATCCTGGCTACGCTACCAGGAACATATTCACTTCGTTAGAACCACAATGAAGTCACTACCATTATATGTTTAATATTCTAGTCAGCGTCGACAAAGGATAGTGACATTAAAAAACAGATGACTAGTCGTCTTTATTTCTAAAACGCTGGCTAGACCCAATGTTGCCAGACGACAATATAACTTAGTGTAGGGGTGGACGTACTACCACAATTTAAGAAGTCACAATGGATGGTCTGCCTTAGAAGACACTCATCAAAAATGAAAAATTTTGATGCGTCTTCTTTACAACATTCTAAATTTTTAACTGATTTCAAAGAAAGACGTGGGTATCAATAATGCGGCATGTTGTCCTTTGTATCTTTATCAATGTGATAAGTTATTACCTCCATTGTGGTCCCATAGAAATTTCGCGAAGAAATGATATCCTTAAATGCGTAAAATAAGTGATGAAAGTATTAAGATCTCTTTATTCGATTTTTAAATCAGTCTATTAGTGGGCAGTTGCATTAATGAGGTAAATAATGAAAAAGATTAGAATTCCTGGAAGTACCTACCTAAATGTCCAAAACATCAAATTTATTTAGTCTATTAATTTTTCAGTGATCTAATAAAGGTTTAATTTTAATGAGGTTCCATTCGAGAATAGACCGCCTACTGTCGACGTTTTTGCTTGTATGTACATATATATCTGTGGCACGTGGTTAACCCCAACAAGATACTATGGCAGGAATTAGAAACTTTTTAACTGAAATAAAAGCAATTTTAAAAACAAGACGATATTCTTATCACAAGTTTCAAATTTACAACAGTTTACTAACGCGATAATGAAGTATTTTTTCCGCTATTAAACCTCGAACAGTCACAATTGAAGTGATTGTTTCGAACAACCGAAATCAAAGAATATCAATTTTAAGCGGAAATTCCACATTAAAGGTACTTTGAAAATTACTATTAAGCATGACCTTTCTAAATTGCCCGCAACATTTATGATTTAAATTACCAAACAATATTTAATTAACGTCGCAATGCATAAGCTGTTTGGTGCTAATTAAAACAGCTGTAATTAGAAACCCTTTTTGAGAACATAATTACTTATTACAGCCGGCGTAATGTAATAATACGGAAAACTCGTCTGGAGAAATTTCTCCTACCTACGTTATAAAAATGCTCATTTTCAGCCCTCGGTATTATTTTCTTAATTAGAAGGGCGAGTTTTCAACGTTGTCTAGTGGCACAGTGCGACTGAAATTTCATTTTATGGTCTGTTATTAAGAAGTGTGTATAAAGGCGGACAATTGCAACGATAACGAATGAGAGGGGATCGGAAGGAGCTTTGTGCAATCAGTGCGATTTATACGGAGACGTGCTGGGATGGGTCCTGCTCTTCGAAGGTAATTGCGATAACGTGGAATTGCAGATCGCCAAAAACGTGCTTGCAATCGTGATCGCCGGACAGGGGCAGACAGATTTATGACCAGTGACGCCGGACATCCTCTGATCTTTGAGATTTCCAAGCAACTTCAACGCCATAAAACTTCCTACAGCCGGATCCCTAGATCTTAAAGTTTTTTTTTCAAAGTTTTTCATTAAACACTACTTTGAAAGAAAATGGATAATTAAATATCAGCTGGTATGTCACAAGCAATCAAAATATATAGATTGTGAGTATATACAAAGTGGATGAAGAATTGTGAAATAAATAAAGAGCAATTAAAAGTCCTTATAAAATGGTGGAAAAGCCTTTATGGCTAGCTTCCGTAACGAAGCGCAGCTGGCACAAAGAAGAGCAACGGGTTTAGACAGAAGGATTCCGTGTCAGAGACATTAAGACGGATGAATAATTAATTTAACCAGCAATAGTAGAAGTAGTTAAAAACATCGTTAGGCACATTGTCGGGGGCGTTTAAGTCGCTTGAAGTGAAAGTTTTCACGTTAGGAATACTTGAAAAGTCCATTACACGGCTGACGGCGCCTGGGACCTTACCGAGTTGTTTGTAATTACAGACATAGCCCGAGATTTCATTTAAACTGTGTGACACCCGCCCGCTGACAACTTGCAATTGTTAACTTCTTGGAAAAATATTATTCTTCAGATTCCAGTCCAGTGAGTCGTTACGTGGATGCCCCGAGGCAAAGGATGTTGATCCAAGTCTTGGAAACTTTGCAGACATGCAGCAGATTGCGTAGCTACAACTTTTTTTCCTAAAATATCAGTTTTGAACGTGTTCCAAGATCGTGAGTTTGCAGTTTCATGTGATTGAAGTGACCGAGCAGAAAAAAGCAGGTTGTTTTCTTCGCGATATACTCATAGGTATTAGATTAAAAGCAATTTGCTATTTGAAAGTTGTGCGCTCTTTCTACTAAGTAAAGTTTTTAAATTTTCCTTAAATTAACTTGTAATATATCAACTTTGTCGAACCCATCCAATATTGCTTCTAATATTGTTAAGAGAATTTCTCTATACGACATAGTTGTGTAGTGAATTAATAAGTTAGCAGTTCATGCATATTGAGATGAAACCGCGGTTCGCTACATATTCATTCCCGCAAGCCACAGGGTTCGAGACACCTTGGATACATTGAACTGGGGAGCTTATAGGGTTTTAGGACAAATAATACCTATTATAATAAATGAATAATAAATAATATACATACAAATGCAATATGACTAATGTAATGGCTCCACAGTTTAGTTTATAGTAAGTAGTCCTGCCTTTGAAGCTAGTGATCCCGAGTTCGTGCTGAGCATAATGTTTGATTTTGGGTCTTGGATGTTTGTCTTGTATTTTAGTGTGTGGTCACGAACATTTGCGATAACCCGCTACCTGGTAGTGCAGGGATATGGACATTCATATCTCTGCACTAATACGTTCCGTACGTAATTGTACGTACATACACACGTAATTGTAATACAAACATATAACATCCTTTATCGTGGAGATAAAGGATGTTATATGTTTCGTGGTAGTCAACTTAAATCTGTTGATTTATTCGTACCCAGAGCAATTTAATAAAAGACTGCAACGTCTGTCTGTTCTATTTTCAAAAGACATTTTTTTTTCTGAACCATAAGCCCAAGTAGGCTGAAATTGGTACAAAATAATGCTGTTTTTTTTTAAATACATCATTTTATGGCCTATACGTTTCTAATGTTCAACCAAAAAAAAAACATTTGAATTTTTTCTGTTCAGTTTTTGTTTGTTGTTTGTAAACGAAAATCCAGTGAACAGACGAGCTTATATCAACTTTACCTACTTACATTTCAGCACAATGTAACGTGTTACAGTTATTTGTTGCTTAATTTATGGATCCCTTGTATCCCAAAGTTTCCCACACATCGTAACTTTACCTTAGGTAGCACGCAACGTTAACTCCCTTAGAAGTTAGGCACTAAATATATCCGGAGGCCGCAGGTATATTCTTATTAGATTTCTTCTGAACTTGTGAAATTTTTAGGTATTTTTCTACAGGATAAAAAGAGCCGAATGCTGCGCGTCCTGTCGATCAGCAACAGGCTGTTCAAAACGTTAGGATTCTTTACATTGCAATGTATTCCTATAGTACATACATATATAATACGTTCTCTAGATTACCAAATCCGCGCCGGACGTCGCGGTCGTTACGGCGAATAAGATAACTAATGACGTTATCCGCCGTAAACAGCGGGTTGAACAGTCTGTGGGCTGTTATTTTGTCTTACTTCCTTAATGAGTGACGCCATTTTGGTGTTGTAGTAGGCCAACGAGTGTCAAACAAAACCAGTGATGACAATTCGTGCAGTCGTTTGCCCGAGTTAGACGAGTTGTCATATTCATGGTTTTTTTTTGTATTATCTTTATTTTTATAAGAATAGATGTCGCTTTGTTTTACAGTGTTCTAAAAATACTACACTACTATAATATTGTACATATTCAGGAAAATGTTGATGATGATATCTAATTTTAAGGGCATGTTTTACGTAGTCTAACATCGTTTTTGTTACATCAGATTGAGATAAACACAAATTCCATTAGAACAATTTGTATGTTTACAGTATAGTGTTAGAATGGTGGATATCCTAAAGCACAATAAAAAATACAATTTATTTTTCTAACTTTCAGTGAGTTTGCATCACACTGGCCCACTTTGTTCCAACTGCAGACACGCCTGCTCTCTCACCTCAAACCTCCCAATAACTTGGCTGGGTATACAAGTTATCAATCACTCAAAAATTGGTCCCAATTAAAATTTGTACGGCATAAGTGGCAGCGCAGTGCTAGTAGCGCAACGATAAAAGCTAGGATAATTGCTAAGGCCTACTGGCAAATTGAGGCCCTTCACGTGAGTTCCAGGTTTTAGAGGATTTGAGTACCTACGTTTTAATTAATTTTGGGAGATGCTAGAATATTCGCGACTCATTATTTTCGGAGTGGAAGCTCTAATTGATAGACTACGAATTCAGTTTAAACTTTAAAGTACCATCGGATCTACGTATCGAGGCGAGCGACTCGACGTCCCATTTACAATAATCAATAATAAATTGGATTCAATACAATACGTTGCGTTTTTATAGAGTATTTATTATTCTTATATTATGTATAATAAAACACATTAATTGTAATCAATAATAACACTTCTACGAAAATAGCAGTTCAAAAGAAAAGAGAAAGTAAACAGGCAGACGTTGTGAGCATATAATGTTTTATCCATTAGTTTTAATTATTCTATATATTATTCCAAACCCCAAATATACCCTAGTAATAAACAAATAAACCCCGACGTAGCATTGAAAGCAGGTCAGCACAACTTGGCTGGACATATCAGTCCTATGCCAGAAGATGCGAATGCTCTCCGACGCCAGACACCAGAGTTGGCCACATATTCACACGACAAAGAAAAGAAGGGAACCACAGAATATGTTCCAACTAATATGTGATGGTGATAACGACTATGTGGAAGACCCAATGTGGATGAACTCTTTACAAAGGATTGGCCCCATAGCCCATAACAGGGTTGAAAAGAGATAAAGGGGCCTCTGCCAAGCACTTGGAAAATTCAGGCTTGTAATGGTACCTGCGAGTTTATAATCTGATTATATAATGTGATTCATAATCTCGTGTTATCTACACGAAAACATTTGGGACAAACATTCGTATGAGGCATTCCATCTAAACTTTCAAGGTGACGAATAGCGGGACAAATTCGAAAGTTTTTAGAGCTTTTTGTGCGTTCTTCCGGCTGTTTATAACTTAGTCAAGATGATAAATCCAAGTTAACTAACTTTCTAGATATATTGACACATGTTTTCAACCGACTTCCAAAAAAGGTTATCAATTCAGTTGTATTTTTTTATGTTTTTTACCTCAGATCTCATTCATTTATCAATAGATTTGGAAATTCTTTTTTTATTTGAAAGGTTGATCCCGTAGAATTTTTATCAATATCGGTTAAATAGATTGATTAATAGTTTAATAAATCAAAATAACTGGAAAAAAATATGTCATAAAAGTAAACGAAATTGCGTATTTTGCTTTCCTGTGACTTCCTGTGATGTTTCTTTTTGTTTAATGGTAGGGTGTACCCCCTTTGTACGAGAAATAAGGGAGTCTAGACGTTTTTGTTTAAGATAAAATAGTATTTTTGCCATTAATAAATAAACTATAACTATGTTATCAAGAGAAGATAACATGCTCTTAATTTGATACCTTAGTTAGGTTCGAAAGTAAAAAGACATTTTGCTTTGTAATGGTTCTTGTTCTTGCAATGTTCGCAAACACTATTTACAAACGCTTACGACAACAAAGTTTTCTGTGCCCTTGCAAAGTGTGCATAGAAAGGTTGAATGTGACTTTTTAACTGAATTTAAAAAAGTAGTAGGTTTTCAATTCGGCTGTGTATTTTTATGTTTGTAATGCGATGTCGTCACCATTTGTTGGCAGATTTAGATGTTTGCTTTTGTTAAAGGTTATCCAATAAGGATTCAAAGAAATTAGAAATAAAATTTTATTGAACTCCGACCCGTGGCTTAAGCGCTTCCTTCGAAGCGAGAGGTCCTAGGTTCGATTTCCGGACGTTTCAAACTTTGTGTACTTATGATATGATAGTGTATCTCCATGCCACCTGCAACACAGGGAAGCCTAATGAAGAGTTATATACACGTAATCAAAAATAAATCAATGCCTTAAATTTTTTTAATTAACCAATGCATACAGCCCGTAGAGACAGTCTGCCTATGGGCCACACGCCTAGTCAGTTGTACTGCAGTACTGTTGTAAAACGTTCGTTCACTTTATCGCGGTAAACGCGATTGCTTATGCGGATTGCACAGATCATGTTCCGCGCGGGTTCCTCTCTATAATTGTCACCCGGGTGCAGAACTAAGTATTCCTTACAATAAAAGCAAGCTGGAGCTAAATGGACACCAAAACATTTATATTCGCCCGTCCTCGCAACAAACTCGATAAACGTTCGATGAATTAGATTGAATTGCCCCTTTCCCTTTGCCGTTCCAGTTCGAATTCCATTCAAAATGAGATTTTTTAGCGAACTCAGCTGAAGCAGCCCCCCATTACCATGATTGATGGGACAGTGTCCTAATTAGGACAGACGACGTCAATCAACTAAAATCCGCTGGGAATTCAAAATGAGCTCGCTTCTGGATCGGGTCATTTGTCTAATGTCTCGACCTTTATTTACAAGGGAAAATTTCTTATTGGTCCCAATCGCATATATAAATAGAGATTACCATACCTTTGGCGTGATAAACAGTATCTGCACTAGCGATTTTAAAAGAAATAACTAAATAAATAAAATATAGCGTTAAAAACTAAAACCCAACTACGCAAAAGCCGTAAACAAAATTGTAATGAAAACAGCATTCGGAGGCTTATACGAATAAATAATTAGTGTGAACTCGGCCTCCAACTACGCAATGTTCACTACAATCTTGTTTACGTAGTTGGTTTTTGTGTAGTTGTGTTTTAGTATTTATCACTATATTTTACTTACGTATATCATTTTTGTAGAAGAATCAAATTATCGATCTTCAATGTATTTTAAAGACGAATTTTTTTACTTACTTAGAATTCAAGGTCTTTTTTTATAATTGATAGCATTGTTGTAATATTATTTATACTTGATATTTTTTCTATTCGAGTTATTATACTTATTTGCGAACCAAATCAACCATAATGGATAATTTATAAAAATTCATAGTTTATTTATAAACAGCGGACAATCAAGACGCTTCTAAAGATATCTCATAATCGTAGTCAAGTAAAAATATCATCAAACAGTCCCAACAATGCTAAACCCCTTTTTATAAGTATAATATACTGAATAAAATTACTTAATACAATACAAGTCATTATTTCTGACAGCAAAAGCACATAGTTTTCCAGAAAACCAACGCTGGTTTGCGAAAGTGCATAAAATATTAACCATTTCTTTTCATTTAAAGTTATGCGAATGAGTAAATATGAATGAATTACGACCAAACCGGCAAAGTTACGGAATCTTAATATGAAATGTATAATATTCAATTATTTATGAGCAAAAACAGTTAATTTCTTTAAATTAAATAGCGTAAGATGTAGATTCAAAATGTTGTGACTAAAGTCATTTTAGAAAATACATTTACAAAATTTTGTCATCAAAACTATTTTGTTATTTATTTTTTATTACCTACAGACGTCCGATTTTTAGCTTTTATCTCGTAAAAACTCAATATGTCTATAAAATATTTCTTCTTCTTTTTCTTCTTCAGTTCTTTCTGTTTTCTGCTAAATCATTTCAAGCTTATATTTCACACAACTCAACGTTACTTATAGTATGTTTATTAACTTTTAAGTATCATTGGCGATTGCTGGAAGAGGCTAAGCCTAAAGAGCGTTGAACTGATGAGTGATGACAATGAGTTAAATATTCACTCACTCGCAATTATCGAGAGTAGGCCGTTGTCCCTGCAGTGGGGAACATTAGAGGTATGTTGTTCCGATGACAATGTCATAGTACGGGTGAAGTGGTCTAATTATGGAGCCGGAAAGAAAGCATAGACAATATATAAAAAAAATATGAAACTGACGAGTTCGGACTTTTTAATTTGTCTCGCGAAGTATTATCAGTTTAAGCTCGTATTAAATTTTTAATAAAAGCGCGTTTCAAGAAATAATTATATTTAACAAATAACTTATTTTAGAGTTCCGTAAAACTATGTGTAGTTGCCAGTTCCCAACCGGTTCCGACTAGAATAATCGCTTTTCTGCGAAATGCAAACGAATTATGGCCCGTATTGTAAAGGAAACAAGAAAAAGGATTTCTATTTATGGAACACAAAGGAATAGTAAACATTTGAGGTAAATGTAGAAGGAAGTAGGGTCAAGTGGCGTGCAGTGGGTCACTATTATGGATTTATTATCTACTATATTACAAAATAATTTAAGTAATGGGATATTAGATCATAAGTAATAGCTAATATTATTTAGTTAATTACTGTTATGCCGTTGTATTAAAACACTTTTATATAGATACTACCGACAAAAAAAGTTACTCATAATATCTGAATAATGTCCTTTTTTTTATCAAAGTTATATAATATTTATAAGTCGTCGATAAAGTTATGTCGGTTATTATGATGTACAGCGATATTATCATCCACTTTCGTGCGAGTGGCGAACATTGGTTTATAAATAACATATCAAATATCCCGTTTAAGTTATTTGTTTTTAAATAACATTCTCATGTCATTTTAAACGTTCCCTTGACGAGTTAACTTTGCTTATGACTAACAATAGAAAGTGGGTGCATCTTTTCTCATTACCATAAAAGTCATTTTCACTTCATATTCAGTCTTTAATTTTCAGAGCCAGTGGTCCAATGTTGCCCTCTTCACCCTAAGCATCCAGTTGGACTTTCAATACTGTATCTTGCCCGTATTAAAATGGTAGGTGACTACCGTTTTCAATGTTCAAGCATTTGTATTGTCTTTAGAATGTTATCTCTAAAAATACGGATTAGGAGACATCCTTTCCAAACCGTTTACGTCCGAGAAAGTACTTGGAGCAGATTGGAATTCACATTAAGGCAATTGACGTTCATTATTTATATGTTACCTTAACTGCTGCTGACTAATTTCAGCTACGACCCATATCTTTAAAAAAATGCTCGAATTATAAAGGTAGCAGAGGCCTACCTCTGCTACCTTTATAATATGTTCTATAACTAAAATAGGTATGAATAAATAAGCTTTTCTTTTCGCTTTTAAGCTATGATAATTATCTGAGATTTTTTCGGTTTTTAAATTATTACTAAAATTGTGTCGAAGCTGCCTAGATAACTTTTCTTTACGAATTTAAGTTCAGCAGCTCTGATCTTTGCCAGTTGGTGAATGGGTAGCCAGTTGCTTGCGTCCGTGGTGGGTGGTGCTAAAGGAGCAACCAATGTAGTAGTAGAACTTGTGCCAGGTTCGTCCGGAGAGGTACTGACACAACACCTGGAATCTCCCGCCAAGTAGCAGCAGGATGTATACTACTTAGTGTTAGATCCAAATTTTATACTGAGTCGCATTACTGTTGTCATGGGCGGGGGTCATCACTTACCACCAGGTGGGCCCTCAGCACGTTCCGTCACTTAATCACATAAAATAAAGTCTTACACAATAGCTATATTTATTTGCTCACACAATATAACTATATTTATTTAGGGTTTAATCAAGACGTGTTATGCCTAGTTTCACAAATTTAATTACCATTCTGATGTATTTCCTACAAAAGCGATAATTATTTGCAAATCATATAGATCATAACGCAATGAAGGGTCATTCACTAAGGCATTCCATTCATGGCTGCCGCATTGTTTATGCACTCTGTGTTTACCTGATGGATTCCATTTACAGTAAATACGTCCGCATTTCTGTATGAAATAGGGATGGTACCGACTGCTGTACAGGAACCAAGAGCTTTCTGCCTAGTTGAGGGCATAGCAGCAAAGAGGTTGTCCTGTCCAAGATATTGTGAGAAGAAATGCGGCGCATACCTATCTTTTTATCCTTTTTCCATATGTTTTTGATTGGCAACATGGCCATGAATCTGACGTTGCACTATTGATTCGATTCAGGACTGTATTTCCCTGTACAGCTGTAGCGTTCCGTGCCCCATAGGAAAATTGATACAAATCACAACCCTAGCCAGCAAGCCGTTGTCAATACGAATTTGCAATCACAGCAAAATACCAATAAGGTTGATTACAAGCACGCTTTGTACCTGCAAATAGCCTGTATATTATTAGGAACAGACTATTATGTATATGCTTCCCCTTTAGTAATTCATCCATTATTGCGCCGGTGCGTGCTATCCGTCATCGTCAAAGAATTTTATAGTGAATAGAATTGGTAATAAATCAGGTCTTGCAACGATAAATTAAAAAGCCCTCAGATTGTCTCACAACTAACTGTTATTCGTTTTTAAACCGACTTCCAAAGGCGGTTATCAATTCGGCTGCATTGGTTTTTATTGTTTGTTATTATCAACTAACTTGGAAAAATATTTATTTTATTTGAAAGTTTTTTAGAAATTTTATTAAAATCGCCTCAATAGTTTGGTAGTTAAATCAAAATAACTAGAAAAAATATGTGATCCAAGTAAACGAAAATTCATGTTGCTTTCCTGTGTCTTTTTTCTGCGCCCTATGATTGCCAATTTGATTGTTTTTTTGGCGTAGGAAACAAGAGATAAAATAATTTTGAATCGTTTTTTGATTTTTTTGAATCACTCACTTTTTAGTCCGCGTTTTACTCTTGACAGGGTAATCGTAGAATGAGTAGTTATCGGTGAGCGGAACAGTTTTGTTGCACGAACCATTAATTTCCTGGTTCATTCAAAGAGGCTTTTTCATTACATTATAGTTGGTAATGTCGTAAAAACAAATACCCAGAAGGGAAAACCACAAGCCGATGCCTACCTATATACTCGTATTTAGCGTGCTGTCCGTTGCCTATATGAGGCATTCGCTTTGAAACCAATATAGTTGTTTACACACAGGCTTTGTATGTACTTGCGGTAGGCTGCAAACACCCTGTCCCATTATTGCACTATGTACCACCCTCAGCTTGGAAATTTTGTAATTAATACCTCAATGTAAACAGACATGCATGCTGACGTTTAATTGTGTATAACAGCAATTCCCGGAAAATCTATATTAATTATACCAAGATTGGTAATTTAAAACTTAAATTACATTGGTTTAAGATATTTCCAACAAAAAGCTTATTTTTCTCATTTTTAATACTCCTTATAATACAATTTAATATTGTAGTACCCAGACACAAAACAAACACAATGTTCTTCACACAAATGCTTGCCCTGTATAGAAATCTAACTCACAACATGTAACGAAAAAGGCAGGGCCACTACCTACTGAGTTGTGAGGCCATTGTGAGGAATTGACATCATTGCTGATGAAGGCCCACCTGATTTAAGGTTTGGTGGCAATACTACTGTTGAACTTGGTACAAGTTCTATTGCTTTTTTTGAAGCTCTCTTAGCAACCACCCAGGGGGTTCACGTAGGGATTCAAAGGGTACTCAACTATGTACGCGAGCAACTGGAAACCCCAAAATATCATAAGCACAGCCAAAACACCTTCAGAAATAAAGCCAGGAAAATGTAATTTAGTGCAACAGTAAGTCGAACTGATTGGCCTGAGCGAAACCGCGGAGTGGAGGCGCTTGGCCCGAACTTTCTTAATTAACTCGTTATTGTGCAGTTCACAAAATACGCCGTTACGATACAGTTACAGAGCTCAGTAAATACAGCTGAGTTTATTTATTGCTTCGTCGGTTATTCGAAATTTTCGCTGTTTATGTTCCTGAAAGATTTCATAGTGCAGGTTGATGTGTTTGTAACTAACAGAAAAAGTTGGGCTGTTCACTCACACCGCGGAATTTTTATACTAGTCTTTTCATGTACATAACCAACCTTGATCATGATACGAATGTTAGCATCTACCCGTGTTTTAATTTAAACAAAAAGCGGATATTGTGACTTGTATAATAGTTTACATGACGTTGGGTTACATGATTGCAATTTTCGTATGGATCTCTCTTATGAAAATAAAATACTGCCCATGTTTATAGCTGATACTGCATATTTCTGTAAGTGAAAGTGAAATATTTTTTTAAATCGGTGATATTGTTTTTGAGTTTATCCATTACAAACATACACACAACAAAACAAAGACAAATCTTAATATATTATTTATTAGTTTAGATAGATTATATAGGATTACAGAAAATGTAATTATATTATTAATATTATTGTTATAAGTTTAGATAATTACATTTTCAAGAGCTTTTTAGAGTACCTACTTACAGGAAATAAAGATATCTTAGTTTGTGACAAACACTTGCATCAGTACCTATAAAGTTATGGCACTCTTATTTTTGTAGTATTGAAACAGGAACGTAACTAAAAAGTCAACCATAGAAAAAATCTACAAAAAAACATTAATGCTTCTTTCACCTTGAACTGACAACACCGAGCCGTTCTTATGCTCCGTCGTATATGAGACAATTAAAAAAAAACCACGTATTCCCCTAATAATAGAATACAATTATCACATGCCATTTTCGCATTTAGACTCTAATAGACGTAATTTATAGATTCAAAACAAATCTGTTCAAGGCAATCCTACCAAGACCTTGATGCAATGACATTTTGAGTCGGGTTTTTCTAAACTCGCAAAGACGCTGGATCGTCAATCTCGAAGCGCTGTCATGTGTTCCTCTTCATGAGGCCATTAATGACTGCAGTCCCACCACTTCATACCTTATTGAGGACCGGTCACATCCTCGCCATAAAAAATAACTCATGCAAGTCAATTGCTGTTTAAATGAATAAATAAATAGAAACCTACCTAATCTTATACGAAATTGTTGTCTACCTACTTACCTGAACGTTAAAAAAATGCTTAGGTAAGTCTGGTTTAAATAGTTAGATAGATTATAAATACGTTTACAATTCAAAGGGCACGCTAGTAAGTATTGATAATAACAAGAGTTTGACTGTTTTATTTGTTGCGTTTCATATTGTACAAGGCATTTTTATATGGGATAGGCGCGATTCGGCGCAGCGATTCGTTATTTTGAATTAAAAAACAGACCTTATGGCAGCGTCACAACGTAGTATTCAAGAACGAACTGTTAAAAACGTCGGACCGACGATACGGCGCGATGACGGTCTTATGTCTACGGAGCCTTGGACGACAGGGACCGTCTGTCGTAGTACTTACTGCCTAGAACCTGATTATATATCTTGACAATCACTAAACTCATTGGAACAATCCATGCGCCATCCATCCATCCACATCCAAATGTGTATGGTAATTATTAAACATGAATTGAAAATCAAAACTATAAAAATGCGAACTTCAAAGTTTATCAAAATATAAAAAAAATAGGGCCTTATTCATTAACACATGGCGATTATGATTTGCGTTCATGAATACGTATTGGTTATTTAGATAAATGTGTATGTTTAAAATTTAAGAGTAGGCCAAGCCAGCGTTATTGTATGCGTCACGTATTTAAGTGTAAGCCAGCAGCTAGCGTCAATTTACTCGGTCCTTACAAAATAAATACTGGTTCATACCTTACAAAGTGACGTTGTTTCAGTTTAAAACTGTAAATAAAATATTCAGGGCCTTGGAAGCAGGGTCAGGATTTCCACCAAACATGACTAAAAACCATCTTATACCTAAAATTTTTGACCTCTAAACCTCTACAAAATTTATTTTTACAAGATCGTTCTAATCTTGATAAGTTAGTGAGTGTCAAAACTAAAACCCGACTACGCAGATACCTTTGTTAAGATAGCAATCAAAAAACTGAGTAGTCGAAATAAAACGTTTCTCTCGCATTTGATTGTGCTTTGAAAAGTTTTAACTCATATTTTGCAATTGCTGTTGTAGATTTCCACAAGTAAAATAATAAAGATTTATGAATTTTCATGTTTACTATGCCTTGTTTAGAAATTTTTACATTTTATAGCAATGCGTCACCATGCCCAAAAAAGGCCGTCAAAACCCTTAAAAAGACTAAAGTGAGATTGGGATGTTTACGCTGTTACTTATAAACGTCTCTCAAACATCTCTCAAAAGTTGAGAAGCGTTTGAGCAAATGATCAGCAAAATACACAACTATAAACCTGTCTCAAATTTGAGTAACGGCTAAGTAAATGTCAAAACTAAACACCACCGCGACCTAGATAAGCGCTTGATGAGATACAAGATGCGGGTTTTATTTGAATCAGTTGATCGAAACGTCACAAAAAAGTTGTTGTTTATGATTTGTAATATTATTGAAAAATGGATTTCGACAATCTCCTTCGGGATTTCCAAAACGACGTAGAAGAGTTAGGTAATTTTAGGGCGCCTATTTTTATTTTCAATTTCCAATATTCTTCCTCCATTGACATTATCCTCAATCTTCTCTCATGTATCTCTCTTTCATTCTTCATCTTACAATCATGCGCTTCTTTTCTTGATTGGCTAGCGAGGACGAACAACTGGTGCTCATGGCTCTCGCTACAGCATTTGGACTTGGATCTGTAAAAAAAGAAAATAATAATCTTCACGATGGATGATCCTAAGGGTTCACATTTTTTATATAATACTATTTTAGACAACTTATCCACTAACGCAGCGCTAGGAGATATATAAGAATAAATAAATACCTTCTGTTCACTGCAATTGATGGAGCGTGTTCTTTTCATTCCTTGCATGTTTAATCACAACTTCTTCTGTTCTATGGCTTCGAATGGCTAGATCACAACTTTTTTATTCTTTTTTTCACAACTTTTCAGTGATGATTTGATTTTTGAAAACTTTTGATTTTGAAGGATATTGAAATTTGAAAGATATGACACTACCTTGTCACCAAAGATGCAAAAATCTTAGTTTTGACTTCTGTAATCGTTCTATAATCGATTATTTTACTACAAATTTTTCGTCCGTGGCAAACCTTATGGTCGACCGTTCAAATTTAGTTTATCTGTATCTAGCTCAACTGATTAACAGCTAAATAAGGTTTATAGGTAAAGAAAAGTTAAACGGTATTTAACGGGTTGAGAGTGATTCAGTTGAGAGGTGGCTAAGTAATGATTAACGATTTTTTTATAAGTAAGGCTGTAACAGCCTTACTTATAAAAAAATCGTACAACTACTTATAGAATAGTAAAAGGTTTTAATTTAATGGATACCTTTTTTCAGTTGTCGGAAAATGTGGATATTAATATAGTGTAAAGTATGTTGGTAACATTGGACATACTCCAATAATACCAACATATTATTTGTACGGTTACAAGGCACTAATTTTATATTGCTGTACGAGTATGGTCAAAGTAGTTACCTGTGGATCGATTTCATCGCCCACCAACGAAGCCGTGTACGCAGGTTCAAATCAAAAGTCACGAAGAAGGCAGCATCGCGCAAAAAAGCCAGCCATTAAAAACGATAGGTTTTTCAATGAGGGATTTTAGCCATGGCTTGTTTTTTCATTCTATCTGCTCACCCATAAACGAAGTCTGTCAGCCGTCGCCATTGAAATCGGTCTCTTTTAATTTTGAAGCCAATAAATTTCGTAATCCGCCAACGGAATTTATATCGGCCATTTAATGTCAATAAGAGAGAGTCATGACGCCATCGAAGCCGTTTGTGCTTTTTGCTCCACGAGCTAAATTGTCAGGAGCTCATTTTATATGCAAGAGTATATTTTAACCTAAGGCCCACAGTTACCTATTTTGGAAACCCCATAGCCCGGCTATAATAATGTTATTAAGCCCTAATGAATATTTTATTTTTTAGGGTATGGATTAATCATTTTAAAATAATAATATGGGAACACTGTTAGTTCTGCTTCGCAGGCTGCTTCGTTTACTTGAACGAGCACGGTAGCGTACACATTGCCGTGCCGAATCTCTCCTGTATACGTACGTATACGTACCAAAAATATTTTACAGAGACCTTGTCCTGACAATTACGAATACAACAAAATAGCCGAGTTCGAATTCGAGGATTTGCGAGAGTTACGCCCGACACATTTATTTTTTGTTAAATTTTCATTTTATCGGGAAAACTAAACTTGCATATTTTAAAGCAGGAAATCTTATGCAGTTAGTTTCATTTAAAATGATACCTAAATAATAAGCGTATTGTTTTTTTTGCATTTTGTTTATACCATGCTAAGGAAAATCAATAGTATGGAGAGCCTGAGGTCGGCAGAGGGTGTCTTCTTAAGAATTTGGGTTAATCCTAAGGCCAACCTCATTACACAAACTTTGTACACGTTTCGTGTCTTTTTTTAGTGAAACTTTCAGATATTTTTGGACTAAATACTATTACAAAGCACATGGCCGCTTTACCAAATTGAAATTCAAGTAGTCAGGATAATGTCAAAGCCGTTACATCTTAGGTACCAGGTGGATGTGTCAATATTTACCATCTATACAAGGCTTTGGTAAGATTTGATTGTATAATCTTGTATGTAAGCATGGCTTCAATCACGTTCGATTAACGTTCAAAGCTCTACTGAGAGCTTGCCTTGCGTAGGTACAATAATAGTACGTAGTTTGGTGTATAGATACCTACTAACTTAACATACTAGTTCAGACGACTCCGTGGCCTAGTTGGTAGTAAGCCCTGCTTTCAAAGAAAGGAGTCCCGGGTTCGATTCCCGGCCGGGACACACTTTGTGTGGTGTGCATGAAGTTTTTCCTCGGGTGTTGGGTGTTTGTCTTGTGTAGTCCATGGCATCTACGAAACAGGGAATCCTAGTCTGGGAAATGAGTGTATCTCGTTAGAAGCGTTATTATTGAAAATAAATACTTAGAATGTTCTATTAAGTTTATCATTGCAAAAGTGGTGTACCCAGACATTATTTATTCGGTGACCTAGGTACCATTTCATTTTCAACACAGGCATGGAGGAATTATTTAGATATTATCAACACAGACATGGATTGGTGAATTGGTAACTCTGCAAAGTTCACCCGAGGAGAAACTTTTAGACTTTCAGCACTTAGGTTGATGGGATACCGGCGAAATTAGACACATGATACGATTCAGTGTTTTTACGGGCATAGGACAACGTGATGCAACTCGTACTTTTATGAATTAATTCTTCAAAGAATATCTTCTTTGAAGCATCTGTGTCGCTTTTGTTATTATGAAAAAAGATCAAAACGACCGGCCGACTCAAGATACGAAAGATTCTTCCCTTTACCCCATCATGTAAATATATAGAATGTGTATACTTAATGTATGAATTTTGCTTGTAGGTAACTTGCTACATGGAGTTTCCGCTGAGAAAACGGCAGATCCGTTATTTCGGCAATGCTTCGAATTGAAAGGACTGAATTCAATATCAAACCGAACAGCTAACTGCCGATCGCAAATGTACCTATACCTACCACGCCCGCCCGATACAACACGGGAATACTGCGCAAATATTTTACACATGTAGCAAATGAGTAGTTAATTTTGTACGTACTTTTTCAATTCATTCATTCTGTTTTTAAGACCTTATCCGTCACTGTTTTGTGACGGATGTAGGCCTAGGTGATCCTTGATAGACATCTCAACTTCAACAAATTGAATATACTGACATTACAATAGTAGTAACATTATATATGCAAGAGAAGTAAAATTTATTTTGGCAACAAAGTGAAACTTGTCAAAGCTTACACCCCATAATGACTTAAGCCTCCTTGGCACAGATTCTTGCGAAAGGTCACGGGAGCAATCGCAACTTAAATTTTTGCATAATCAATCTACCGATTTTGTATATATTTGAATATTCAGTTTTATTGAAGTTATTATCTACAATTTAATTTACTTTCATACAATAGATGTTAATTACTCTGAGGGTACTGCGGAAGCTCGCAACATGAACTCCTAAAAATGTTTATTACGCGTCAACCAATTATTTCAAATTCACGATGTTTTGTAAAATGTCCATTTGAACATTTCTAAGTAAATTAGTAACTAATTATAAAGAAAAATATTGTCTGCTGATGATTTTTCAACTTTAGTGAGATGTAGAAGATATCTTTTTACTTTCTTTCTCAGAACAAATCGATTGAATACTATCTACTTAATATACTTTTACACTAAGATAATTTTGCCATCGTACCAGAAAAAGTGTTATATCCTCATTGCATTTAAATTATTGTAACACGCACTAGCTCATGTCACAGACATAATTATGTCAACACTCATAATCATGTCAAGACATTTAACCAAAACCAGAATATTTTACGACAAACAACCGCAAAATTTTTAGTTTTATTAATTAGCATGTACCCCAAATTATAGTAATGGTATATGTGCAACGCTTCCGATGTTGCGGAGGGTGTTTCCGGCCAACAAAGAGACGCCTAGCGACGTTGCAATCGAGGGAGGATTACGAGTGCTATGCAGAGAGCTACGTCAAGTGTTTTTGGAACCTCTGTGACCATAAGAGTGCGACCAACTTAGTGCCGAAAGACCGTAGTAAGGGTTAGTTAAGACAATGAGAATTCGGCAAAACGAACTACCAGTCTTCTATTTTTCCTAAAATTAAAATAGAATCTACTTTGCCGTATCGCATGTCTAATAAAAAATAATAATAGAGAAAAACACACAAAAAAAATCTACATGCTACTCTTTTTAAACGACTTCAAGAAAATTGAGGTTATGCTATTTCTTCGCTAAATGTGGACCGATTTCGACGACTAACTTTAAAAGGGATTACAGGATTAATTTTAATTTGATAGGGATTATATTAGAAACTTCATGAAAAATTTAATAATAAGAAATAAATAAATATTCATGTAGGTACATTTCACACAGGGCCATCTAGCTCCAAACTAAAGCCCTACTACGGGAACCAATTTACTGGTAGTCGTTTTTTTGTTTTTATATAACATACATATTGACACAGAATAAACACTGATGTTCGTCACACAAATTCACGTCCTGGGTGGGAGTCGAACCCGCCGTGGGTTCGATTCCCACCCAGACGTACGTTTCTACGGCGTAGAAATCAGAGCAGCTACATCTAGTTGAGGAGAACATCTAATTTTCAAATATGTTAATCACGTAGTCCAAAACAAGTGACTGATTTAAAAATCGGCTAAACTGCCTTCAATACTTTAATCTTTTTTTAATGTGACTGTGGAATAACGGAATGTGCTGGCTGTTATATACCTGGCATACCTGCTGCTAAATGGTTACCACAACCCATACACAACATCACGCAATCCTCCACTACCAAAGTATAAGACCCGAGTCATATTGCGTTCTCTGAAACGGGGATGTAACGTCCCATGTGCTTGTAATTTTACCGGCATCTCCAACGGAATACAGCAACGCGAGTGCGCCATTACCAGGTGATTACCAGGCGGTGCTATCACATGCGCATGAGACGTATCATCCCCGTCTCGGGTGATGGACATAGCAGGATGAATGCGACTCAGCGTAAGATCCAAATCTTATACTCAGTCACATTACTGTTGGCCGGGGGTCAACACTCGCGAAAAATAAGCGTTAAACTGTCCCTATCCCAAACAATTCGGATCATTAATAAAAAAATTTGAAGAGGGTTTTTGTTACTATATAATTTGCTATACATTAATAGAATCAATATTAGTATCGTTAGTCTCGCAAATATCAATAAGCTCCATTTTTTAAGTGGTTGTAATTAAAACACACACATTTCAGTGGAACATTATTTTCAGATAAAAAACGTAATTGAGACTTTTTGTTACTTGTCATTGATATAATTTAAGTCCAGGATCGGATATCGGATTAGCAAGGAGTATTTTTTTACTAATCGAACATATTACAATTGTTAATTGTGGGAAAAGAAAAGCGGTGATTAGCTCACCACTACGTCACGTCACGTCTAGGCTCCCATGGAACTCACAAATGGAATTCACTCATTGAGTCTTTGCGTAACCCATCAGGAAAAAGACAAATTTAATTTTATCATATTTTTTTCAGTGGTAACAACTCAACCCAAGCGGCAAGAAACTCCGTTCAACATCGACGTCCCGAGCAAATATTGAATCAAATTCAATTTTATAAAAATTGCAACATTTATTCATAAAATGTATCATTCAGACTATTTTGTTTATCATATAATACTTGTCTCACATTCATGTTAATTCTAGACTGTGCAATATAATTTTGGAATTTCCGCCACTCAATATTGTCAATGTTTTTATTCATAAGCTTTAAAATATTTTTCTCTGATATGTATTTGAATTTTGGCGGAGGACTGTCAAGTTTTGTAAGCTCTTCATTCCACAGATAATTATTTGATGGTAATATTTTTGGCACTGCATGGTAGCATAGTCTAGCTTCTTTAGACATGATAACTACGTCTCCACTGGTCAGGAGTAATGCTAATGGTTCAATGTTTTTACTCCTGCCTCCAAGCAGAAATATTGCTGACTGACCAAAGCTGGAATCGAAAACAAACAGGTTAGGTTAACAGGTTGCATCACATGAATAATAAAAAAAATATATGTATATGTATATTAAATTCAAAGATGAACCAGCAATCTACAGAATTAATGTGGGCGTCTTTGCCACTGGGAATTTTTCTACTGGTGTTATTATGGTAACTAGACTAGAGAAGTGTGTCTTACCTAAAGGAAAATAGAGGAGCCTCTAAATTCACTTCAGAGTGGTCAGTATGGGCAGACAGTGTAGAGTTCATATGATAGTAGTTTACTATTGCCGCTTCTGCTTTGAACTTGTCATAGCCCAGGCATGATGCCATCACATCGGATAGCTCAGCTAAATCATTTGGAAAATCATTTTTGTTTTCTTCACTGTATTTCTGGAATTTACAATAATCTTACATTTATATTAGGAACAACAAACAATATTTTATAGAGACAAGCATATTGGTTCCAGTCAGCATGACAACAGAGATACAGCAGGACCACATGGGGCAGTGACACCTGACAATTGTCAGATGTCACTGCTGTAGGCAGGATCCTTGTGCTGTGAATAGTAAATTTGTGACATCACTTAATTATCGGCTCCAAGAAAGGGCTAGTGCTGGTTGCCACAGCATATGCTGAATCCGATTTGCAACATCAAGGGTTTCTTTAAGTTTTTATTGTGTATGTACCATATTATTTTTAAATTATTTAATTCTTAATTCTAAATTGATTAGAGACAACCTATCACAGCATAGGGATTATACCTACCTGCTACCACAATGCTAAGAACTAATCATACAAATAATTTGTTAGCTATGAAGACAAAACATAAACAATATTAACATTTTACTTTTGTGTCCCAGTTGTGGTGATATCCTAATGTTATCCAACGCATTTTCTTCTGTAACTGCCAGTTACATACTCCATTTTCAAAACATTCTCTCCACCAGTCTTTACATTCCAGCTCTATGTCAATATTAGACTTGCCAGGCTTCTTAGGGTAATCTTCCAGACATTTCCTTATCCAAAATCTTTGTCCTAATGATGTAAATGGATTCCTGATTAAATATAAACCAGGTTGTTCGGGAAAAGAAAATAGTTCCCAATCTTTCATCCTTCTCAGCCCTAAAACTTCAGTTCTTGGATCATCTATTACTTTCTTGGGTACCACATTAATCTGAAATTATAATTGGCAAAAATGAGTAAATTGTCTTATCTAAACCACATACAAAAGTGCAGTGCTAGTGCATGAGCTTGGGCTTAAGCCATTTATAGATATTTTTACATTTCAAAGGCCACAGCATAAGAGGCCTTGGCATCATTCACATATTTAATGCTCACTCATACGGAATACTTGCATAAACCTATGCAAAACACCCTGCATATATATATAACTTGTATCAAACTAAATAGAATAAAATTTATGAATAGCCATCCCTTAGAGATCTTAAATTAAACTTGATTCTATTCTACTTGTCTATACTCTTTATCTAACATCCGTTTATTGAAGTGAATCAATTGATGGATTATTTGTATATTTTCAAACTAACCTTAGTGGAAGAGGAATCTGGCGTTATAACATTCTCAAAAGATGGTTTAGGTTTGTGACCCTTGTAATACTTAAAGATCTTCATAAAAATATCGTCTCCATTGACCGACAAGTCGCTGTTTTGGTCCATTTTCCATAATAATTAACGAAATAACAAAAATTTGGACTACTACAGAAAAAGATTTATTTTTTTACTTTGAAAACACTGCTGACTAGAAAAAGACTACATACTTCTTCTTAGTTCTTTTGTTTATGGCCTCCGTGGTGAAAAAGAGACTGACATGAGTGATGTTGCCTGACAGCTGACAGTGACATTTCACAAATCACTTTATTTATCTGTTTCTATTTGGGGAACTGTAAAAAAAAATCTCTGTTGATAGTAAAAAAAAAACAACCAAATTTTTCCTTCTCAAAAATAGACCTTAGCTAAGGCTTACTAATATTTAACTAATCAGTTTTAAAACTATAAGTAATTAATCGAATGATATTTGAGATAATTGTCATAGTAGGTCCATTAAAACATTTATTGGAAAGACGAAACGAGTAAAATGTGATTAAAGAAAAAACTTTTACTTTGTTTTGTTGTACCGTACATTATTCGGTTGTACAATCTATGGTAGGACTTGGATATATACTCGTAACATAATCGTAATTAGTTTATTTTACAGTAAAGTTGTTGTTCGTTGTTCTGAACTATATTTAGTCTTCTGGCTTTTCCCCACCTAGCAAATTATGAAAACGAGTAATAGTTCCGATTCAGATAACACGCTTGACGTGACTAAGGTAAAGTATTGGAATTGGAATAATCGTTCAATGTAGTTCACGGGGAAATGAAAAACCCTGAAATATTATTCGGTATCTTGTAATTATATTGTTTTGAATGTAATATGTACATAGTTTTCAGGAGCCCGTGGTGGAAAATGGACAGACAAAATTGAGAAAATGGTTAAACATGAACTTCAGGGTTGAGATGTCCGACGGTAGAATATTGATTGGAGTTTTCCTTTGCACAGATAGAGATGCCAACGTTATATTAGGTGAGTTGAAGAATACCTCAATTGTTTCTAAAGCAACCTTTGTAAAATTGGCTTACCAACAACAATATTCGGTGTATTTTATGCAACTAATTTTGAGTAGCAAACCGCAAGCAATTACAATTTATTGAAGTCAGATATTACTCATCTAACTATGTTGGATGAATTAATTCATCCAACACAGTTAGGCGAATTATCTACTACCCTGTTTGATTTGATGTTATGATGTTCAACCTCTTTTTAGGTGCCTGCTCAGAGTACTGTAAGAACAGTGATGGTGAACCAGAAGAGACTAGAGCTTTGGGTCTAGTGATGGTGCCTGGCCGACATATAGTATCAATCCAACTGGATGATACACTACCTAAATACTATTATGAAGAATGATCTCTGCCATGATTTATGGTATAGTAACCTATTTTATTAACTGTCAAATTTAACCATAAGTATGATTACTAAAATAAAAAATTATCAGAAATTAATCTTTCATTAAACTTTTAAGTTTTCTAACAAACACTTCAAAACATTTACTTCTAGGTAAATGTTTTTAGAATCGTTAGTGAAAGGATTATCCTCATCAATGCTGTGTTGGTTATTTGATATGAAATTAATTATGTCCTCACATAAAACTTGAATCATTTGTGATTCGCTAAATATATCTTCAAGGAATTTTTTCTCTAATATTTTCATCAAACAAATATTAGGTTGGACTGCAACTGCCAACTTTTTGATGTTCACGTAATATTCAACACTCACTTTCCTGACATCTTCATCTTCATCCTGTAGTAGTAATACTGCTGTTTTAATAGAAAGTGCTTTAGTTGCATCTGAGAGCTTATCAAAATTGTTAGCTATTTCATTGTTAGCTAATGCTGATATATATCTCATATAAGAATCAGCTTTTTCATAATCACTCAGTTTGAAAATTATGTTTTGTAGGGCTCCATGTTGCCATTCTTCCACATCAGTATTTAAAATCACTCTTGCTGTAAATGGGATGATGTATCTTAAATTGTAAGTAACTTCCTGTGCATTTAACTTTTGTAAAATATCTTTTATATCCACATTAGCAAGATTTACCTTTAGGGATATGTGATACAGAATTATCCAAATTAGGCTACTGTTATATTTATTCTCGAAATTTAGCAATACATCAGCAATTTCTTCAAGGACTTCTTTTGGAATGCAAGTGTCATTTTGTAGTTTATTAAACAAAAATTCAATATATGTTTCATATTCATTGTGACTTAAAATTAGGCTCATAAGTTTTGGAATGTTTTCCCAGCAGCTGTCCAAGATACAATTTTTGACTGACATTTTAAGCCATATTGATATTCCTATGGCGTTGAAGTTGTGTTCGGCTTCAAAAAATCTTTTTTCTAATTCTAATGTAGTCATTTTACTAGGACATGTGCTTTCATAGACCTCTGTGGTCCAATAGGAGTGCTGTCCAGGTTGTAATAGGTTTCTAAATCTGTATTTTAGATATTTAAATTTTTCATCATAAATATCATAACAATGATAGTATTGATAGCACAATTTAAACAGCATCAAAACTCCATGCAGCAAATTCTCCGAATTGTAATTCAATTTAATAAAACTGTTATAAATCCATTCAAATGGAAAAATATTAAAGATGCATTTAGCAGTGAGCCTTCTGACAGTGTGAATGGGGCTATCCAGTATTCCTTTCAAACCTTCAAATAATTCTTCATCTGAAGACAACTGCCCATTCAAGTCTGACAAGAAGTCATATCTCTTTGCAGTATTTGCCAACATGTTTAATATTGGTATGAGATTTGCATGAGCTTCAATTCTATTGCTATAATCCATATTTTTTAACTGCTCTCTAATATATTCCCACAATTTTGGTGAATGGGTCCTAAGCTCATCACATCCAACAGTTGCAACAGTCTCATCATCTGTTCCACAATCCTTTTTTTGTCCAACCAGCTTCTGAATAAGAGCTCCATAAAGTTGAAGAGCTGCATTTCTGAAAAGTGTTAAAGGATGATGTCAAACTGTTTTCATAGGTACAAAGGCAAAGCAACTTGGATAAATGTTATTGTTTAGAGGCACTGATGTATCTCTCACCAGAAACTTTTAAAACAGTGACATTTTATAAGGAATGTTTAGAAACCATCGAAAATTTAGAATTGCCAGGAATTTTACTAATTTTCAATCTGCATGTTCACAGATTAGTTAAATGACTATTCAGTGAGCTACTTTCTTTAGATTTCTTTAGAAAGAGGACCATGGGTAGCTTGTCTTCAGAAATTAAAAGAAAAAGTGATACAAAATAAGTAAAAATTTGCTCCGTGAATATGTAAGACTGTCTCACCATTTCAAATTTGTTTATTTATGTTACCCGCGATTTCGTCTGCGTGGAAAACTATTGTTACGCGGTACCCTATTTTTTTTTAAAGAAAAGTATCTTAAGTTTCTCTTTATAACATTAACTATCTGCCAGTAAAAGTCCCGTCAAAATCAGTCCAGCTGTTATTACCAGGAACAAAAAGACATATGTCTGTCAACACAACAAAATAAAATTGTTTTAAGCGTCTTATGACATAAAAAGTATACTTTGTTTTAATGCTGTTATAATTCAATTTCATTCTTCAATTTAGTTTAATTTTATGAAATATTAACGTAATTAATTTTACTTCAATTTTATTTATTTGTATATTTTAGTATTGTATTTAGTATAGTATATTATATTGTAGTATATATATATAATACTTGTGTAGTACCGTACCAGCCTCTAATGTTCCCACTGCAGGGACACCGGCCTACTCTCCATAATTGAGAGTGTAGTACTTGTAAAAAAATACTTGTCAGATTTAAAGAAAGTAATTAATGCAATATTAATATTCCCTAAGTAAATAACAGCTAAAATGTTAAATATGATAATTAAATGGAGAATAATAAGGAGGTGTTAACATCAATGGTGAACCCCCAAACACACCTGACACACACTGACGCCATAATTTTTTAGCTGAAAACTAACAAAAGTTTCAAGAGGTGGAAGAACTCGACGATGCATCTTTAAATCACACCTTAAAAACGAAACTTAACAACGAGAAATAAAGCGACGAACTCTATTAGGATTCGGCATTCAATACATACCAATAGTCTAACATCTATTGGTACAAAAATCGAAGACACGTTGCCGTAGGACTGACGGAAAATGGGGCCTAGAACTGGTCGTAGGAATGTCTGTAAACAGCGAACACAGTGGACCAATAATTGTGGTTGTAGTTTAAACAATTTTGTACCATCTATTTATAAACGGTTCTCCAATAAATATTATCGTATGCACGTTTATCTTATTGCTCATATCAAGTCAATATACATTGTACTTGTATCTTCCGATTGTCGTTATACCAACCTTATTTGCCAATGCGGACTTTTCAAATTGCCAAATGCGAGCTCGGCTAATTCAGCTGAATAAAACATCATGTCTGATGCTAAACTGCTATCTGTCACAATTTTTGTCAGAAAGTGAATTAAAATGGCCTTTGGTAAATCCTTTTCATTTTCTATGTCTCTAGCATCCTCAGTGTTGGGAACGTCTGCGGTATTTTTACAGGTATCCAGTATAGTTTTCATAAAATAGTGGAACAAGGGCTGAAAATAAAGTGGTCAATCTTAGTAAGAATGTGTGAAAAAAATTATAAATCATCTTGAGCAATATCATTTACTGGCATTCAAATATTGTCTTCATCATACCTTCCCTTTCCTCATATCACTCGATACAATCCTGTGAACCATTATGGAAAGGCCGGCGCCTCTACGTGTGATTGACGCCATTCTACTGGCCTCTGATATCAGCATGCAGAGTTTAGACTTGAGAAGAGTCTGAGGTAAGTTGGATGCCTCTATGTCTTCTGGTAAATTTGTCAAATATTGAACGGCTCTACCTGTAAAATAATATTCTATGTAGCGAAAGTCGTCTAACTAGAATTTTCGAAATTGATTCCTTCCTCAGTATTTTATTAGTATAATTAGTTTATAGGTCATTTCGCTTCTTCCTTATGGTTTTTGCGTCTAAGCCACACATCTCTGCCAAGATCTGGTATTTGTCTGATGGCTTCGTAAATAATTACTGGGGCAAGTGTACAAAGAATATGGCCAGTAATATATAAAAAAAAACAAACAATTGAATTAGTTAATTATACTGGCATGCAAGTTATATTATTATTTAAAATGTATAAAGGATTATTTACAAATTAAGTCAGTTTTACTGCGCCAATATAATGTTTCAAATCAATAAAGATACTTGATACACACTGACGTAGAGACTGAAGTGCCTTCGCAGTAATATTATATTTAAGCGTACCGACGCTACGCCAGCTAAAAAACTGGCTTTCCAGTAAAGTGATTTGCCGAAATGAGACCCATTGTTTTAAAAAAGTCAAATTTGTTACAAGTACCTATTTTAAAATAGAAATATAATTTACCTAGAGCTACTCCAGCAGCTTCAATGGCACCTTTATGGCGAGAAGTTTCGAGAACATTAGTGATTATCATCAAACTTTTGCTACATTTTTCAGTATCCCTTGTATTATAATAAACTAACAGTGAGGCCAGTTCACATGAAGTCTGAAATAAAGAACATGTTACAAAATACCTATTTCATAAATCAACTTGCCTAAAAATATTACCTACTGTAGGTACACTAATTTGACTGGCCTCAGATCAGTTGGTTGTATCTTTTTTCTGCACAGTAGTTCATGGATTCGATTCCCATTTGAAACTAGCATTTGTGTCACGAACATAAATGTTTGTTCTGTCTGAGTGTTAATATATTCCTATATAATGATTTTACAAAAAAAAAATTACTACTACGGAAGTATTCTATCATTTAACTAGTTCCCGTATTACAAGCATGCTTAGTTTGGTGTTAGATGGCGCTGTAATATGTCCATAAATATTAGTTTCTATTTTAATATTAGTTTATTTATGTAGATACCTTCACATTCAGCCATAGGCAATTTAAAACCATTTGATGTAATCCTGATATTTTAGTCGCATCTTTATGATCACTAGATTTGTGTCCTGACTTCTCGATCATGTCTTCTACTATATCACTCATTTTAGAAAAATCTGATATGGTAGAATGGCTTTGCTCCCAGGAAAACTGATTAGCAATATCTTGTAGCACATCCAACAAGTTATTCATGATTTCATTTGTAAAATCATGTTTCTCAGAATTTGCTTTATATGTTTCAAATACAACTTGTAAGATACTAATAAAGGAATGTAATTGTTTTCCTTCTTCAATGGTTTTCGGAATATCTCTTTTTAACTTGTATTCGCTCAATAGTTCACTATAACCAAAATGGAAAACATCTTGAACTGATTTGAAAATTCCATCATCATGTTTTTCCTTGGCTAATAAATTTACTATCAGGTGAAACATGCTTTGTCCACACATCACATCATAGAAAAACTTACTCTTCATACATTTCAATGCCTCATTAACTATGGTAGAAAAATATTCATTCTCTAATCTGGGCTTTCTTAATTCTGCCTGGTAATTTATAAGTAACAGCTTAGTTACATTATCCCTTATGTCATCTGAAGGATCTTTCAATAAAGATATAAGTTTCATTACAACAGGCTCTTCATATAACTTCCAACAATTCTTATCCCTTAAATAATCTAATAGTGTAAAATTATTTTGTGTTATGTCTTTGTGTCTCTTTTTATTTGGGATATAACTGAGACAACTTATGAAAGTATTGATCAATTTAATGCTTGTAATTTTCCTTTGATAGTTTCCATTACAATTCAAGGAGTTTATCAATAGTTCTTGGATATCTTTACAAAAATCTACTAGACTATCTATTTTATCATTTTGATAGTCTTTCATATTCTTAAATGAAACATGCAATTGATCCATGAAGAAATGGGAAGTTTTCAACATACTTATTCTAAGTACAGTGCAATCAGAATTAATGTTGTTTTTCAAATAGTCTAAAACAAGAATGAATTTCATGTTGCTTGGTATTTTGCTTTGTGAAGAACATACAATATCAAATGATAACATTCTTATATGTGTATTGTAATGCTCTATTCCACATTTAAGAATAGCTTCACTATCAAGGCTTTCTTCCCAACTTTGAGAGGATATATTAAGCTTATACCCTTGTTTCACAAGATAAAGAATGCTATAAAGCTTCTGTTCTGTGTCTGCACATGTTTCCAATGCTGAAATAATAATATCTAACAGAACCGGAAACTTTTTAAATGTAGTCAAAAGCCAATAGTTGTTGACATATTCTATAGCTCTGCTGGATGAACTATTAAATATTTTAATAATATGATGTAGAAATGTATCACACCATATATCAGCAGATTGTATCTTTTCCAAAACGGCAAAATACATGTCACTGACTGCCGATATCAGGCCAGGTTTATTCAAGTTATTAGTAAGTCCTTCCAACCAATTGTTTTCTTCTAACAATATTGAAATATTCTTGGAACTATGTGCTATGACTGCAGTAAGCATTAGATATTTAGCTTTGTTCCAGTAAAATGAATTAATTTCTACTATCATTGATTGTAACATGGCATCATCAAAAACAGTGAGGAGTGTTAAAAATATTCCTCTATTCAAATCTCTTACCCCTGTAATAGGGTTTTCCCAGTTATGGTTTACTAGATTTAGCAAAACAATCTGAGTTTCTTTGTTATAAACTGTGTCATGATACTCAGTAGGAATCAACTTCTTGAATGAGTGTATTATTTTAAATACTATGTAAGTGTATTGTGAATACTCATATGCCATCTGAATTACCAAAATTAATGATGTCTTTATCAATTCTGGAATCAAATAATTTTCTGTGTCCCTGCTTATCAGAAATAATGACTGGAACATTCCGTAAATTAAAGACAAAACTTGTGAAGTATTTAGACCTTCCGTGACACCCTGTGCTCTCATGGATAGTTCCATTTTTATAAGTTCTGTAAATTTCATTTGGTAGTATATTTGTTTGTTTGTTAGTGTGATGGTGTTGAAGAAACAAGTAGCGCAAAGCAGCTGTAGATCCATTTTTGGTAATCCTGTTTCCAAATGTATCCATAGTGTGTCTGATATTTTATTCCACTGCTCAATATTATCTTCAGTATTTTTGACAAGGTACTTTGCGTTTTCCATTAATTTCTGGAATTTAATATGCTACCCATTATTGCACAACAATGAGGGAAAATAATAGGGGTGCCCCTTTTTTTGGCACCCCATAGGAGATTTTGGGATTTACTCAAGTGTTTTTTATTAGTTAAAAAAATTGGTTATCAAAATAAAAATTTTAGTTAGGAAGTTTTTTTTTACTTTCAACTTGCAAAATTAAAAAAATGAAGCAATCATACCTGAATGTGCCGGTGATATATATATTTAGTTTCTATGTTGATATCATTGTATAATTGGCCTAAGTCCTCCATTATTATCTCTCCTGCAATAAAAAAATATCTTTAAATTTGTAAAGCCATCCTAAATCAAAAATATTTTAAGGTCTACATGTCATTATCCAGAATATAGTTTTTGTAGTAGACAAATGAAAGACCAATCCATAATTGAAATAATTTACTACATCAAACTATATTTACAATACAATTTATACTAAGAAAAATATAGTTCACTGTGGTTCTTTTATAGGTTCAAAACCTTCTTTCTGCATTCTCTCTTTAAAAACATTATAGTCGCGTTTTCTATCAAAATGTGTGACCCATTGTGTTGGACAAGATTTCTCAAATATCCTCCTAAGCTCGGCGCAAGCCTTAGGCTTTAGTGAACTGTCTTTAATATTTTGATCGTCAAGGCATGCCCAGTAGCGGTCCCTGGAGTCCCAACAGACTTTCCGCTTTTCTTTATCAGGAAAGGACATCTTTAGATATCAACGCCTTAACAATACCTAAAACGGAAAATCAATTTTAGGAGTTTCAGGCACTAGAGGTACCTTGGGACTTGGTCGAAATGCCTAGGTACTAGGTAATTCATGAGGGATAATGACTTAATACGGTAATAACTACTTACGTAAATGCAGGCAGGATGCTATGCTGTGCGTTTAAACTCAGAACTCTCAATAAAAGATTATAATTATATTGAAAAGTTTACATCAATTATTCAGTGAAATAATAAGGAATTCTAACCTAAAATTTTTCGATCCAATTTGGACTGCCAATGACAGTGACATATGACATATCATTGCGTTTCATGTTATTTTTTATTTTTCTCGGCTTGTATATAAACCACGTCCAATATTATTTTACCAGACTTAAAAATAGAGGTGTTCTATTTTGCTATTGTTTGTTACGCGACATTTTGATTATCTTGATATATCTTGATTTGATACGCGATCAGGAAAAAATCGACACTTTATGGGCGAAACATACGGAATTGCATTAATGAAGATGGTTTAAAAATTTTAAATCAGTCGCTTGTCTTGTTCCGTTACTTTAGTTTCACATAAAAATTGATTAGATATCTATATTACAAGAGGAAGGAAACACGTTTCCTCTACACGTTTATCTAACACTAACGTGTTTATCTATCAAGAGTGAGTCCCAAAATGGTAATGGGTTGCATAGTGTTATTGATGTTACCCATTATAACTTATCTACCTTTAGACGTTAACATTAAAAATATTTCAGTTTAAAAGTGCAAGCTCCTCCAACAAACGATGATTTTACAACGCTTGTGTGCGTGTATCGATTTTAATGTACATTCGGGCTCGTCCGCGCAAAGGCGGGACGCAGTATTTTGCCGCAAAAAGTTGTGAGATGTAATGTTAAACTAAGTCAGTTCATTTATTCTGTACATAAATAAAGAAGCATCTATCCAACAGCTTTCACGGCTCCGTGGCTTAGTCGGTAGTAGCCTTGCCTTCGAAGCGAGGGGTCCCGGGTTCGATTCCCGGCCGGGGCACACTTTATGTGGTGAGCATGAAGTTTGTTCTCGGGTCTTGGGTGTTTGTCTTGTGTTTATGTATTTGTCCATGCCATCTGCGGCACTGGGAATCCTAGTGCAGGGTATGAGTGTGTAAACGTTGTTGTTATTGTTGTTCGTCATAAATTGTTACATATTTAGTTCATTAACAGAATTTTATAAGTCAGAGTCAAAGTCAAAATACTTTATTTCCATTGATTTCTTTAAAAATTATTTGGAAAGTCACTTCTTTTTAATTTTATAGACATATCTACAAGATCATGCGTTCTTATGAATAACTTTGGCACTTGTTCAAACCCTATCCGACCCTCCATGGGGAAGAACAAGCAAGCAATAGTGTCTGTGTGGGTTTAGAATACGGCCCGAGGAGATTGTGCGATGCTTGACACACGCGCGGACATGAAAAACTAAGGATTCTTCTTCAAAAAGAAAACGATCTTCTTTAGCCCGGTAATCTTTAAGGTTTTGCTGTTATAATTAATTGTGCGATTCAGGCTCGCTCACACCATGAGCCACCCAGGGGTTAGGACTCGCAATTTCGTAAAAAAAATAAAACACAGGGAATCGAAATAAACCACTTTTACTTTTGTATATCCTTTATTAAATGAGTAACGTTATTAATCTTATTCAATGTAAAGAAATGAATATGGGCAGCAGGGAATTCTGAAAGAACATTTTTAATTACGTTTTTAATCACTTCAGCGCCCACTAGTTCAGTACCTTCGTTTTTTTTAACATATTCCAAAAGATCATTAGAGACTTTCACTTTACACATATTTGTAAAATTGATAAGTTGTTTGGAATTTTCAAACGGAAAGAGCCCTAACATTATAGGTACTTTTATTCCTGCTTTATTGCATTTATTTACAAAGTTTTTATATACATCTGCATCAAAATACGCCTGTGTAACTATAAAATCCGCACCAGCGTCAATCTTTTCTTTTAAAATTAATATATTTTTATCATCGCATTCGCAAAATCCGGCAACACCGATGCAAAAGAATTGTCCAGAAATCTCGCGAATGTATTTAATTAATTCCAAGGTGCTCTTGAAATCTGATGAGCTCGGGTCGAAACTTTCTAGAACAATGAAATATTTTATGATAATGCGCAGATAAGGTGACGGTAAATGCACACAATCTTAAATCGATGATAATGATTTCAGATAACTATGCAAACATATAGGTTAGGTAGGTATACATTTGAATAGGTTAATGAGTTCATTGATGTAGGTACCTACTTTACTTGTTTGAGAGAAGTTATTACGACATAAATTTTGCATCAGGTATCAGGTAGAGAAGGTTCTCTATTAAAAAAATATGTAATTATTAGAATTGTTTATTTTTGTGTTTAACAAATTATTCACCTTCTCATAGAGCTGTTAGATTACCTATAGTTTGTACCTGTACCTGTAGAAATTCTCTGTTTCGAAACAGAAACATCATAAACATTTATTTTTGCGACTAATGTTTCGATTCGTTTTGCTAACCCACCTGAAAACGACTCTAGTCATACCCTACCCAAGTATGAAAAGACCCAAGTCGCGTTGCGTACTCTGAGATGGGGATATAACGTCTCATGCACTTGTGATTTCACCGGAACCCACACCCTTCCACCGGAACACAGCAATGCAAGTGCACCGCTGCTTGGCGGCGAAGTACCAGGTGTGGAGGCAGTGCTACACTATGAACTTGGCAAATGTTTTATTGATACCAAACTAAATTGTATCGTTTAGATTTTGCAGCTCCGATGCCTGTGACTAATATCGCCGTAATTGAGTTTTCAACATTTCTAAGTAATCGGTCATCAAAATGCCAATCAATTTACTAACTAGTCATTGAGTTACTATAATTTTTTTTAATGTAGATACCAATTACAGAATCAAAAAGAGTATAAAGCTGAAGTAACTTACCTCCTAAAACCAAAAACAGGTTACAAATTCCCTTTTCTTGCAAAAATGCCAATACCTGTTTCAAGTATTCCTTCTTCAGCATATCACAGGAGAGGTGCATCAAAACTTGTTTCTGCTGGGTTCGCAAAAACTCTGCTACTTTTAGAGGTTCTATCGTTAAATCCTTACATTTGTGAGATTTGGCATGCCAGGTCACGGAATAAAACGCTGGATCGGCGTCCAAACTGATTAGATCATCTTTCTTTACATCAGGAGTTATTTCAAAAGAATACGTCAATCCGATTTTATTGATCAAATCAGTAACTTTCCGGGCTTGTGAAGTCATTGTCTTGGATTTACAATTGAATAAGTTAAAAATACACAAAACCACGAAAAAGTAAGAAATGAAATACTTATAAACGTGAGCACTGTAGAACTTGTTAGAGGGGAATGACTTTGATATTATATCACTGAATGTGTACAGCAAGTAGGTAGGTACAACGATAAGCAAAGGCCAATAGCAAAATCATCATTTTATTGACGATTATTTAAATAATTTTATAAGTACTATTAAATGTTGGTAGATAGGGGTATATTCCATATTGTAATTATAGCAGGCAGTTTATGACGACGTTATTTATTTCTGCAATTTATTTTTGTGTAGGTAATAACATTGTAATGGGACTTTAATTAAACTCAGTGTTTAGTTTTTAAATGATTGTAATTTCGTACTATATTGGAATAACAATCAGCCATTTCGGTGTGTATAATCACAACCAAAAAAAAAGATTATTAAATTTATGTCTATAAATACTGTAAAAAATAAAGTTTACAAAGCTGAAACACGTCGTGTATTCTATATAGGTAGTTAGTTATAGATAGTGATAATATTTTTCTACGTCCCCTACTTCTTTTCTTTAATATAAAATTATCTAGATAACTAATTGCGAATAACATATAAATTGCACGATAACTTTGGAATGCATGTATTATGTAACACTATGACATTATACTAAGTGTGTAAAAGCATCCAAACACCTATTACTATATTAACAATATTGTATACTTCATTCCAAAACAATTTAGCAACGAGTATCAGTCAACTATAAATACTGGGGAACAATAAATTATTATGAAGAGGTGCAAATACAAAACAAAAAAAAATAATTACGTTCCTGTTTAGAACATCATACAACACAATGTAGATATTAATATTAAATATTCTCCAAAGCTACTATTCTGTGTCCTCTGAATGGAAATTCTACATTACTTTATGAAATCTAGTTTATATCGTCTTTGTAAATATTGTATTATACAATAGCTCTCCTCTTTCTTCTCTAAATTGAACTGGAATGAAGTTTACTGAAATCTAATTCACCCTACGTTATGCTGTGTAATAATAAACTTACTTAAGTACGTATGTTTATGTTTTCACCAATAAAGCTTCATAGATGGGAGCATTTTATCACTGTTTTTCAATTTCTCAGTTTAGATAATGTTCCGCATAATTGCAAAGGATACTGTTGGTCTCAATTATTGTCTGTTTGGATTTGAGCTATATCGGACTGTAGTAGGTGCAATACCTTATAATCATGAACAACAAAACTGGACAGATATCCTTCCGAATGTTTTGGGATTACGTATTATAATTTATGTCTCTTCATGGAAAACAATGATGAGACTGAATTGATTTCACACTGGCTCAAATTATGCGTAGGTTCTATTCACATCTTGTCCCAAAAGCTTATATAAACGAATGTACTAAGCCACCGTTCTCAATAATTTTACGCTGTGATATGTCTTCATTGCCTACATTATCCTCGCAAATACCACAAGTTTATATGAAAACTTATTGTTTACGTTTTCTGATCGGACATTTGAATGTGGTCGACATAAATTTGGTCTGAATTGACACTGAATTCAGTCTTATTATAAAAATTAATTAAGAGGTAGATTAATACAAAGGGGTAATATTTACTGCTGTTGTATGAATAAAAACATCATAAGATTTTTTTTGTAAAATTCACTTGGATATCATAAAAATTAAGGTAAAGAGTTAATCAACTGTATAGTTCAAGTAATTCAGCGTTTGAACTGATATTTTATCATTTAGGTACCCATAAATACTAATGAACTTAGCCTACTTTGATATTGTCTCTTCGATTATCACCTATAATTTACCTAATTATTATTTAAACTATTTATTGACTTGCAGTGGTGCAAAAATTTGACTAAGTAAATATTTTTTCTACACACTCCTACTAATTGCTTATTGCGGACTTAGACTTAGGTATGTATAACAATGCACATGTTTACTCATGTTTTTGGTTTGATATCGTCAGTGCTCATTTTATTATTCATGTTGTCTTTAAGTTAACTATCTAATGCTAGTATTCTAAATGTACCTTTGAATAGATCAAAAGGATGATTATTCTAGTGAGTTCTCAAGCTTGGACGTTATCAATTTAGTTAGAATATATCGCACTGACGACACAGAACACCTTATATGTCACAATTTGTTGTAATAACTCAGTTATATTGACTCCATTTGTTCCGTTAGCTCCAAGATAGGACTCTCGCTGAGTGGCAGCATCCCAGTAGACGGGGGGAGACTGTGGCCTTGCCAGTTTGACTGAAACATTAATATCGTAATACTTACCACTGGTGAAAGCATACATACGGTATGGTATAACATACTTAATTTTCGCAATCTGCGCTAGCCGCCGCCAAAAAAGTACCGTTTGTTGTTTGTCAAAAGAGAACAATGACACACCCAACAGCAGTACCTTTTAGCAGTAAAAGGAAATTAAAAATAAAAGGAAAAGAAACTTGGAAAAGGAAAACAATCCTACCTACCCTAGAGCCATTAGGACTATTATCTATTATCAGTAGTGCGAGTGAACTACCATTTGGCGGATTTAGATTAAAAATTGAATGACAAACATGTAGCGCTATCTAAGGATATATTGTATACCTATTAGCTGTTCCGTGTGGAGTTAAATTTTTTTCATGTGCAGTCTTTTTTTTCTAAAATAACTTTGGTTAAAAAGTCAACATGAGACGATAGGAAGAAAGAAACTGACGGAGTTATGTTTTTTACAAGTAACAAAAAAAAATACTTCAGTTTTTGGCGACAAAAAGAAGTATATGTGTTAATCCAGGGTTTGTTTTACCTTCATAACAAATTTCATACAAATCCGTTCAGCCGTTGAGACATGAAAGAGTAACAAACATCGTACCCCCAAACTTTCACATTTATAATATTGTTTTGGTTGGTTTGTGTACCTTTTTTATTTTTAAGTGCTGAGTGGTATATTTTTATACTATATTTTTTTCTCATAACATGGGTATGGTGACACCTTGACAGTGAATAACTGAATTATAACATCTTTGGTTATAATGAGATTTTGTACAAATGGCGAAATATTTCAACACAAAAAACACAAGTGGCTAATTTAAAAACATCTAAAAAAACCCACTTCAATGCATTCACCCCTTATTTATCACCTATGGGTAATTTACCTATGTTTCTTTTTTTAATGTTATATTAAATATAACAAAGAAACATCAAAACGGTGGAAGAAAAACTAAACTATTTAACCGATTTTGATAAAAAAATTAAGAGATTCATTTGAAAGCATATCCGTTCAAATATTTTTTTTATCGAAATCAATTCATAAATGACGGAGAACTGAGATAACAAACCGACTTCTAAAGGAGAAGGTTATCAATTCAGCAGATATATATTATTTTTTTACCACTTTTTTATGAATCGATATGAAAAAATATGATTGTATTTAGCAGAATATGCTTTCAGATTGGTCTCACAGATTTTGTTGTTAAATCAAAAAAAGCTTTTTTTAAATAGTAGGGCTTATCCCCTAGTGTGAGAAATAAGGTATGAAAGTAAAGAAGTCGGTTTTTTATTTTTATTTATTCAGACACTTGTTGAGAATTCCCTTTGCTCAATCTAGTACATACAATTGAACCTTATTAGTAGTTCTTTTAATGGTTCTAAATATCAACCGTAATAGGTAGCAATTTTTTTTTACAGAACCGATGCTTTGATTGCAAATCCTTACAAATAATTAAGTATACAATTGATGGAACAGAATCTATGATTTGCGAGATCATAAAGCATTTGGCCAGTGTATTTTGTCTGTGAGTATTTGGGTGGTCTTCAAGGCCTCGTAACTCTAAACTGGATGTTTATAAAATCTGGTGTATGTGTAACATTATTCTTTTCTTCATGTCGCAAGTGTCATCGTACCAATCCTATGTCAAAAATAGTATACTTAACTTAAAATTTGTGCATGCAGACGTGCCTTCTAATCAAGCTAACTGGCAGTGTATAAATAAAACAAATAACTATTAAATTACCATTTACTTGTATTTTAAATAAAACTTGCTTCTAAGTAAAGCTATCACATCTTACATACATTATTTATTAGCAAATAATAATAACAAAACTATACAGACTTCACAATGAACAAAAGTAGGTTCTCGTAAATTATTATATCTAATATAAATAGATACTTATGTACTTAATAATCTAACAACATAATGTATTATGGAGATAAAATGAATAAATATGTAGGAACTAGGAACATTATGTGATGTTTTAGCTTAGTAGATCAAATAAAAATGCAAGATTATAATCTTAAAAATTCTATCAAATAATACAATAGGTACTTGGCAAGTAAGATTAAAAGTAATTTTATCTTATTGTATAATCATAAGTTTCAAAAATTAGGAATGAACGCTTTCTAAATTTTAAGATCAAATATTACTGAGTGATGAGCGTATCTAAATATTTTTACATGTCACACCTAAATAAGTATTGATAGAGACAAAATAATATACAACTGTAAGCAAAAAATGCATAGGTAGTTTCTATGTATGAAAGATTGTAATTAATATTTGTTGTGTTATTCAAGAATCGAATAAAAACAACAGCAACAGCATCGGTCAACAAGACGTGAAACTAATAACGATAAATATAACGGTGTAATACATACAATTTAAAGCACTAGTTATTGTCATGCACTCTACAAAAATTCAATAAGTGAATTTATAACTCTATAAATTCGCCAAGTCCAGCAAACAATGCTTCACGAATACAAACTACATGAGACCTTTTTGATCTTACACTCGCAATTGAAGTCAACGGCTTCAACACCATTGAGCTTCCAAGTGCGTGCTAGCCACTCCAAGAATCTACAATCTACGCTTAGTGTGACTATTACTAATTGATTTGTTGAAATACCTGAAAGCATGGCTGCGGTTGGAAAAGATTAGTGTTCCATTGGACCGGCCAAATCGGTGCGTCCACGCCAGAGTGACCCGATGCCTCTTCCCCCTCCTGAGTTTCTCTCTCTTCCCGTCGACCTGCTAACTCGGAAATTTGACAAGCACTCTGCAAACTTGACGGTAGGTTTGACCAGTTCTCGTTTCCCAATTTCTCTCTATTCATAATGCTGATTTCCATCGACCCTTGATACGCAAACTTTGCCACGTCCTCTTGGCCCTCCTCAGGTTTTGACTTTGCCGCTCTTGGGCCTTCGACGATAGCTTGGAATGCGAGCAAGTCTCTATTCTCTGTTTCAGTTAAAGGCAGCGGTGGCAATATTTGTTGTTGCTGGGCCATTTTATAGCTTTGCTGCCGAAGCATCTGTCTGCGGCTGAGACCGACTTGCAAAGCATGAATGCCCATGTCGTGCGCAGAAACATTTGGAGGTGTCATTTGTTTCTGTAGCAATTGCCTTTTCTGCTGGTAAAGGCGATGTTGCATTAACTGTTGTTGCAATGGTGGTTTCGTCACTTGTGCCACTGTCGCTCCGTGTAAATCTGTCGGCTCTTGCAGTTGAGCCACCATTTTCGGGCTTGCCGGCATCGGTGGTGATGTACTAGAGTAGTTGAAAGTTTCAGGAAGGCTGATACGCTTAGTAGGATTTTTGTTATCAATGTAGTGTGGACTGTAGCTAGCCGCGAACTGATTGTGTTGTATTTGCCGTTGCGTCATTTCTTCAGCTGGAAGTGAAGACTGGTATTGCGTTTTCAATATTTGCGCTTCTTTTTGAACTAGGTGTAATTCTAAAACTCCTTTTGCTTTACAATTTTCATTCAATCTTTGACTATTGAATGCCAAGTTGTTCTTGGTAGGCTCGTTAGACTGCGCAGCTTGCTGGGCTACCAAACCGTCGCTGGCTCGACGGCCTTCTCTGAAGTCAACTGGACTTCGTGTCATTGCTCGAGTACAATTTTTGCCAGCTGACTGGTAATTAATTGGATTATGTCGTGCCATTAACCCCGACGAAGGCGAGTTGCTATTGTAGGAAGATATATAAACGCAAGGATGTATGGGACTGGTATTCACGAGGGAACTATTCTCGTAGGCCAATTTCTCTTCGTTTGATGTGCAGCTGGGAAGACTGCTGGCTAGCTCGCTAGAGCAATCGGATAACTGATAGTCCAGACTTTCAAACGTAGAAAAATTACTTTGTGAGGAATCACAGCTAAGATTCTGACTTAGGCTTTTGTTGTTGAAAAAAGTTACGACTCCACTGCTAGAACTTGAACTTGCGTAGGAACTTAATCTGTTTTGAACGCCGGTCGGCACGCTTGGTACATCTTCCATATCCGTCTCGCATCCTTCGTCTGTTGACGACGAATACTGTTGTTGAAATTTTGATGGCTCCGCGGTGCTTGTTTGAAGACTTGAAGAATATGTCGGTTGGTTTGTTGTATATCTATTCAGGGAAAATTTACTATCTGGTCTGTACAATGGGCTTGGAAATAATTCATTCGCTGTAGTAGTAGTGCCGGAAAAGGAATTTTCAGCTGCGCTTGACAAAGGGGGTATAGCTGTGTTTTGTAAATATGAATAAGCTGGAAGATGGTGATTCATATAGTCTTTGAACGGTGGAGTACTGGTCTGGAGTCTACTCAAATCTTGCTGCTGCGCTTGAGAGACCAGTCTAGCAGATTCTAATGGCTTTGGTTGCTCCAAAACGCAACTCAATTTGGACTCAGCCAACTGTGGTATCGGACTAGCACTTAAATTTACAGTGCCTTTTAAAGGAAGCGGTGACTGTTGTAAAGTATTCATAAGTTTCGCAGCTTCAGAACAAATCGTGAATGTAGTAGAAATTGGTAATTTTACTGGTTCCGCATTAAAATTGGTCGCTGATGCAGAGTTCTGGAGAAAATTGACTATTACACTATGATCGGCCGCAGAAGAACTTCTTCCGCTATCGATTGCACACTTTGAATCGAAGCTGGATGATGTCAAAAGTCTCGTTCCATCATTGGCACTTTTGTTTGTTTCCGGTCCGACGGTCGTCGATTGCTGCAGCAAGCGTCGGCAGTCCTCGCTAGACTGTTTCAGAATGTTCTGCTGCTGTTCGTAAGTTGACGTCAGCAGCCTATGGGTGGGAACAGTGTCGCTAAGTTTGGCTCCGAGTCTTTGGCTTGATTGAGAGACGTCAATGTTTCTCATGGAGAGCAATCGTGTGGATTCGCTCTCGTGGCTTCTTGCATCTAAGTTGCTGACTAAAAAGCTCCGATGCGTATCCGAGGGATCGGAGTTTCGCTGGAGTAGTCTTTGTTCAGTCATGTTGACTCCGGCTAAGGAGAGAAGCCGCTGAGTTTCGGCTGTTGAGGAGTCGGCCGGGACCGGGGGCAATGTCGGAGGCGCTCTGTTGAAGTCTCTCGTCGGATCTCCCGGGTGAAGTAATCTGAAAAAAATAAAAAAACACAGTTGTTATTATAATTGGTTCCCTAAATTCATAACAAATGCACACATAAAAATAACTATATACATATGAATTTATTATATGTTTTGTGTAATGAAAAGAGATATTTTTGTATAAAGACTTCAAACCACATTGGTTTAAGTTTTTATACAAAAAAGTATTTACCTTGCGTGATGTTCGCGTCGCGCTTCTTGAAAAGACGCATCCCTAGCAAGAGCATGGTCGGCTACAGAGGAAGGTCGTCGCGAAGGCCTCCTGGCTTCAACTCCGCCACTGGCCGCCCGCGCTCTCAGTCGTTCCAGAAGCAACAAATATATTGCTGCATGGTGATCATAGCTATTCGATCTTAGGCTCTGAAAAAATAAAAATGAGCGTTAAAACACTGTAATGCATTTGTATATCCTGTCTTCGATTCCAGCTGTCTAGCTTCGATTCGGGATTCGGTTGTCAACAATCACCTTGTTTAAATGCTCAATTTGGCATGCCGGTCATGGTCTATCGTGATGAAGAGGTGGTCGACTTTAAATCTCATCTGCTTTTAATAATACAACGCGGGGTCTTCCTGCACTAAAGAAAACCAAGTCGCATGACATCGCGCCCGTCTCTGTGCTTAGCTTGATGATGGAACCACTTATGTGCCTCTAACTTCACTGGTACCTTCAGCCTTGTGCCCTTAACTACTTGGCGCCAAAAAAATTATATGGTACTACTTTCTGGACAAACTGCACATTAGTTCTGCTGCCACTAAAACCTATTGAAACCACTGCAACATTAGTTACGCGGTAGACGTACGTACCTCTTTGGTTTTAACAGGGTCGATTCCCAAACTCTGCATTAGTCGTAGCACCTGTTCATTAGGCTCGTGGTGAGTCGGTGCGTGAGCGGGGCTCCGAGCCGGATCTGCCGTCACCACCGGCACCGCATAGGGCTCCGCTGCCATCCACCGGTGCTTCTTTATCTGCTCTATCGTATACCGCTTCATTGGTTCAAGGACTAGCATTTTTCGGATCAGGGACTCGCAGTCTGAAACAATTATAAAATTAGTTAAATAACAAGTCTGCAAAAGTGAACGCTGAACTCGAAAAATTGTGAAAAGTCATACAGATCAGGTAGAACTCTATATTTCAATTATTTAGGTTTTACCGTCCCAGCCTTCTAATGCCTCTGTAGGGACATAAACGTAATTTCGATGGGCGAAAATGTAAGTAGGGCCTTAAAACTAATACGGTACGATAAATAATTAATAGCCTAACAGAATAGTTGGTAGTAGTAGTGTCATGGGTTCATGAAGAACATAGATGTTTGGTCTGTGCCGGTGGTTATATTTACAAAATAGATGTCGTCGCGCGACGACAAAAGTCTCGTTCCATCATTGGCACTTTGTTTGTTTCCGGTCCGACGGTCAGCAATTATCGGCAGTCTTCGCTAGACTGTTTCAGAATGTTATGTTGATATTTTACATCTACTAATACTATAAAGTATTCTATCAGTTATCTGGTTTCCATATATCACAAGCTATGCTTAGTTTAGGGCTAATGGCGCTGTGTGAAATGTTCCTGAATATATTTTCTCTTTAATCCAGACCAGGGAGCCTAGAATATGTCGGTTTCTTTCGCCTTTTTGACAAGAACTTAAAAGTAATAGGAGTCACCGAGCTCCTTCAATATACTAATAATATTCAATATTATTATTCAATATTATTCAATAATAGGTGTGTGAATATGACTCCGCCCCTTTTTGTCAAAATAAAACACATTTGTTCGCTTACAAAATTAAAAAAAAAATTATTGAAAGTATGCTCCATCTGCAGCTACAACCTTCGCCCATCGTTCAGGTAGTTTTCGTATTCCTTGCTGGAAGAAGTCCTGGTCTTTTGAGCTTATCCAGTTGTCAATCCAAATTTTGATACTTTCACATGAAGTAAACTTTTCTCCAGTAAGGTCTGTCTGCATCGTCCGGAATAGGTGGTAATCCGAAGGAGCTATGTCTGGTGAATATGCCGGGTGGGGTAACACTTCCCAGTCCTGTCCCTCTAAATATCTTTTTACGACTTCTGCGGTATGCGGTTTGGCATTGTCATGCTGAAGAACTAATTTGTTATGTCTATTCACCCATTCTGGTCGTTTTTCTTCTATGGCTCGCTTCAAACGCATTAGTTGTCGTCGGTAAACTTCTCCATTAATAGTTTCAGAGGGTTTGAGCAACTCATAATATACAATACCTTTCTGATCCCACCAAATACAGAGCATGACCTTGGCACAGTGAATATTTATTTTTGGCTGTGATGGGCCTGGTTCGCCTGGTTTCACCCAAGCTTTTTTGCGTTTAGGATTTTCGTAGTGTATCCATTTTTCGTCTCCTGTGACTATCCGATGCAAAAATCCTTTTCTTTGCTGTCTTTGAAGCAGCATTTCACAAATGGTTTTCCGACGTTCCATGTCTCTTTCTTTTAAATCATGTGGAACCCAGTAACCGGCTTTTTGAATCATTCCCATCATTTGTAAACGCTTTGCAACAGTTGAACGATCAACATTTAATGCTGCAGCTAATTCTGATTGAGTTTGGCAAGAATCTTCCGCCAATAATGCTTCCAATTCAGCATCTTCAAATTTTTTTGGTGGTTTTCCATGTTCTTTATCCTCAGTACTAAAATCGTTATTTTGAAATCGTCGAAACCATTCCTTGCAAGTTGTATTAGACGGAGCATGCTCACCATAAATCTCCACAAGCAAACGATAAGTTTCCGCTGCAGTTTTCTTCGCAATAAAATAATGTAATAACACTTCCCGCAAATGACGTTTATTTGGAATAAAAACCGACATTTTCGAAAAGGTGAAAACAATTGTTGCTTACACTTCAACCAAATATCATAAAATGCGTTAGATAGCTGACATTCAGTACTATCGAATACAAGTATGGTCATTTATTAGTACACGTAAACAATACTAAAAACGACATTTGTTGAGAAAGGGCGGAGTCATATTCACACACCCAATAATAGAGTAAGATAAGTAGGTACTTCTTGTACTTCTAGTCAGTACATATTTATTTTGTAGAAAGTATATATTTATCACGCGTTCTTATTATTAAGTTTAGCACGTGTACAAAAGTAATTTTAGGGTATTCATACTCATTTATCCCATCTATGTCAGTTTACCTTATTTTAAACAAAACGTCGGCGTAATCTTATAAATGTTTAAAAATTTTATCTGTTAAGTCATTAACCTAAATAGTTACAACAACAAACAATTCACATTCCTAATGGAGTTCTTATACTCAGCATCATCAGTTATGATGAATCATTAGGTAGGTAGTAACGCATTTATTGTATTTGACCTCATGACTATAACAAAATGTTACAATATAACATGAAAAAACCACAGAAGATTACTAAGCCCCCAAAAAAAATACTCCAATCCATCAGTTCGTTCCATCACTAAAGATAATAAAATACAAATGCTTTAAGCATCCCAGAAACGTGAATAGGTAAAGGAATTTCGCTAAATGCATTTGATATTGATTGAATTTAGTGTTTCCTGTCACTACGACACGGAAAATAGCCACATTTGTTGAAAACTATGTATTTTTCGAGCCAACTACAACACAATTTAGCTAGACATATTATTATGTAGAAAACGGTAATACTATAGTAGGTAACCATAATCTATATTTATATAAATGAATCCCTATTTCTCTTGGTTACGCCATAACTTGAGAAAGACTTAACTGATTCCCTACATCTTTTTTTATGCTTTCTACCTAATACTTTAAGAAAATTCCGGAAAACCGCGGTTAGCACCGCAGGGCGCAGCTAGTACTTATAGTAAGCATAGAAAATACAAAGTCCTATATCAGTTCGTTGGCGGTAATAGTATTGAGCAGAGAGATTAAATTAATTAGGTTAGCATCCCGTATCGGATTTTCTCGTCACACCTACACCTAGCAAATCCAATCGTGGAGCTGCAAAGGTCGGAGGTTGCACGCTCGACGTAAATGAGAAATGACGTCACCAGCGCACTATCAAATTAGGTAAGGTGCGCTCTAATAAAGTTACGAGGAAAGTGAGTTGTTTTATTAGTTTGTGAAGAAAATTGTGCGAGTAGTAAATTAATGTTCACCGCGCAAGTATCTTAGTAACTGATTTACTGTCACGTGTCGAGCGTAAACCGGTGTATGAACTGGATTGAATATGATAAGAACATATAACTAAATTCAGTCCGCCAACCACTATAACGAAATATAAAAAAATATGTGCAAGTGACATTAATTGGTGCATTTTAACGATGCAGTTAGAAACCTGTAGTTAAGACCAGTTTTACTTGTGCCATACACTCAGCTTACGCGTACTTACTTACATATTAAATTAGTTCAGTATAAACTACCTTAGTCACATTCGTTCATTCGTTAATTAATGCAACATTTCTATAGAAGTTCACGTTTGTTAACATATCTAGTTCTGTTAATTAACCGAGAGCACGTTGTGGTGCCTGATTCAATTATTTACTTATCCAGTTGTTTCTTTATTACGTCATATTTATTAAGGTAAGGTTATGTGCCTGAAATACGGAACCCTTTTTCCGTTGAGATGGAACAGACGGAAATTTAACAAATAAGTCTAACCAAAACATGAAAACTGACTGTAGTTTGACATACGTTTGTGTGTATGTAATGGGCCCATGGAGCTCCTGTGACACGTTATATGCTCGCGAATATGTTTACTTGTGCATGTAAATTTACACGTGATCCAAACAAACAGATCTAAAAGAATAAATGAGTTTGAGTTATATTTTTTCGTTATAGCCATGTGGGCAATTACATAAGATATTCTAACACATGAGCAAATCAAAAAAGGATTCGTCACAAATAAGACGTTAAACGAGGCTCAGCTCACTAGTAAGGCCTATATGCATGACGCAGAGATTTACACAGAGTTCATCTCTGTGTAAAACTTTCAGCGCAAATTCGCTAATTGGACAGACTGATGAAAGATGGCCAAAAACTACTTGACTTGTTGAAACAATATTAAACACGAAATGACGTAGGCGGATAATTTATAAATCTACTCAAAGATCTATTCATATAGACTAATCATTTTCTGGGAAGTCAAATAACTGTTTTTGACGTAAGAATATCGGTTCACAATGAAAAAGAAAATATTTTCTGTGCCTTGTACGCTGTATGGTTTATTTATTCGTTCAAAAATATATTTTGGGGAAAAGTCCTTCGAATTATCATTAGCTATAATAACATTCGGGTCATGCGTCATTCAATCAAAAATACGAATAATTGCTTTCATGTGCCGAAAGAGAGTGACGCCCGTCGAGGAATAAATAAATCACCTACCGAAAATAATCTAAAGTAAATATTCCTCTTTACTTAGCATTAACGAAACATATTTTCATTTGAATGACGAATATATTCGGTTAGGTTCAGGCTTCCTCAGCTTATTATATCACGCGAGTCATAGCATCACGCCTCGCTAGCAAAACACGCATCCACTGGGAGTAATTCCGTATCCACTACTTTATTTACCATGCATCTACTTCACATCTTTCTATAATAAATTCTGTGAGTCGTCTTTTCGCCAGGCGGTTTTAATAATAGATGCCTCGGACGCAAATATCGCATGCTTCGCTTGACCATTGACGCAACCGGATGAAAAATATGCGGCTGTTATTTAATGAAACGATGGAAAGTCGGGTGGGCGACGGCCATGTTCAGCTCCATGAACTTGGCGCTTTTATGAGCTCGAGTGCGTCGGACGCGTCGCGGCGGGAAGCGTCACTTCCCATCCGCCTCTCTTGGCACGGCCGCAGTAGCGCCGGCAATTATGGTCCATAAAAACCATGTAAACATAATACGTTAACGCATACTACGCTGAACATTTTATGACAGTATGCATAGCGCCTTACACGGACTCCAAGCTATATAACCTACGCATCACCATCAACAATGCATCTTTTCCCTTTTTTGGGCTCTAAACTTAACCCACGCATCTTCTTAGCAGATGATGCAATCGATATAAGTTTGAATCACACTAATTCCCACACGTTTTGGTCCAAAAACCAGTGCGGTGCAAGATAATGTAAGATAATGTAATGATACACGAGATACGGAAGGTGCGATAGCAATACTAGTTTGCGAGTTAGAATTTGTATAACCATTACCTATACCAGTGTTTTTCAACGCGTGGGTCGCGATCACCTGGGGGGTCGCGAACCCCCTATAGAAATAGGGGAATTGCAAAAGATTGTGAGAGTTACTGCAGTAAAAAAAAATATTATTATGAAATAAATAAATATAATTATGAAATAATTATGTTGAATTGAATATTTGTCACAAAATAAAATACATGATAATAAAGCAACGGGTAGGGGGGTCGCGAAATATTTCTTCATACTAAAGGGATAGTGTCAGGAAAAAGGTTGAAAAACACTGACCTAAACTATACCAACTACTGAACAAAACAAAGGAAATTGTATAATTAAAAATAAAATTAATTACTTACAATGAGGTATTTCTATTTCAAAAATACCCAGTTAACATTGGGTATTTTTGACACACGACACAAAAACGAATAAGTAAATTTTGCCTAAATGCAAAGTTTACTATGACGTAAATATCTTTATCACTACAATCAACTCGAGGTTGTGATAAGCATCTACACTTTACGTATTCCCTTTGATCGTAAAGTTGAAGTGTGAATTTATATTCAGTTAGGTGGTGAGATTTACCATAAATATAAAGATTTTGCCATGACCTCAATGTCAATTCGTGCGTCACGCCCCAATGTTTTATTTTTTAATGTACCTATTTACTAAGGACGTGTTATGGGACAATGATTTAGGTACTGCGTTTGCGTGTCCACCTTGAAGCATTATGAGCATGCCCGGTAAATATTTCGGTCAACCTCATTTCCGAGCTGCGTAATTTACCCATACCTTGCTACCAACCCAAAAATAAAACTGATCGCCATTACTCTAAATATAAAATTATAATAAATACTAAATATTCATGGACATTTTACATAGAGCCATCGACCTCCAAACAAAGCATAGCTATGGAAACTACAATATATAACTGATAGAATACTTATATAGTACGTTTTTATTTTGAATGACAGACAAAAAACATGTATTACTTACATATTAAAACCCAGACAGAGAAAACATATCTGTTCGTGACACAAATTCTTGTCCAGAGTGAGAATCGAACCAAGACGTGTAAATTTACATGCAAGACTTATAGCTCAGAGCTACTACCAATTGAGATGAGAGGCCTCTCAAAAAGATGACAAGAGCTTTAGATTAATATATAATCGTATCAGGGGATATTGATCCTGCGGGTTTCTCTATTTATTATCTTCCCTATTTAATATCTTAATACATAATTTTCGAACTTCACGCCTCACTTCTCGTAGCACCAAGTTTTATAATTAAAGGAGTCGTACCAACGTTAGAAAGAGATGTATCCTCGTGGTTTCACTCACGTGGAAGCCATACGTACAGTAATAATGAAGGCTGGCCTCACAGCTCAGTTGGTAGTAGCTGTGCTTTCTGCGTTATAGGTCGTGGGTTCGATTCCCATTCAGCACACATTTTGTGTTCACATGTTCTGTGTTTGACTGTTAATATTTTTCATTAACAAAAAAAACTGTAGTAAAATTTTTAATCACTTTTCATTCCCATAAGCTATGCTAAGTCTGGGGCTAGATGTTGCGTGAAATATCTATGAATATTTATTTATTTATAGTGCATGTAAAAACAGTCCTTTCATACTTCAAACAACGGTGCATACAGATTAATTCTGAAGTTTATTTTAGGATTGCAAGTTTACAGGGCACAGAATATGACAGAGACATCTATGTGACACGCCCATTTCGGGACTCATTATTGCTCGCGCACGTTGGTGAGTACTCTCTAGAGTCCCTACACGTGTCCCACGTACGAAAGAAGCAACCCAAATAGCTAAAGTGGAAGGATCTGATTGCCACAGAAATTACAGACTCGTGAGACGTTACATCTCTGTCTCAGAATGACCGTCGCAACGCGATGGGATTTCGTCTATTAACTTTTGTAGAGCAGAACTTGAGTATATTTCTTTTTTATTTTACTATGCTGTTGTTTATGGGTGGCGGAGACCACTTAGGTGTTAGTAGTCCCAAAACAGGGTTCTTTAAAGATTTTTGATTAGTTTTGTTAAGACTGAAAAATTATAAGTTTTTTACAATCCTAGAACTTTTTTGGTTGTTTTCAAAACATTCTTTATAGAAAATATTACAATTTTAAAAAAGTGGCAAAGCTCCACAAATACTTCTTAAATTATCTCTCTAGTACACAACAGACTCTACAGAATAGCGCGCGAGTAATGTGTGCTATTGCTGTCGAGTATGAGCGCGAAGTTCTTCACGACACTGATCTATCTACAAGGAACGTATAAAGTAGGCCGTCACGGGACGCTCGGCATATGTGAAACATGGCTGCATAACGAGCAACATACTGTTTGCCGTCACGTTATACCAATCGGTTTTACTGCCAAGGCGCGTCAATAATGTTTCACATCAAAAAGCATGATAGGAATTTAACGACACCAGTACTCAAACGCAAATTCCGAACTTTGAATAGAGTGAATGCAATAAGGTTAGTTTAGCATATTAATAAACATTATTCCACAGTCTTCGTTTTGATTTGATTACTGGTACTTATTTTCCGCCTAACTTAGGTATTAGGAAGGATTTTAGACAAGATTATTGCTGATGTAATGAGGCATCTTAATTGCTTTATTCACCTCATCATAGTAATTTAATCTGGTTATCACCATTTATTTTGTGCCATTCATAATTATAACTCATGTCATCAAATGCCGTGAGTTTCCATTAGCGCAATCGAGGAACAAATGCTGTCATAGAATATGTATTACATTGTAAGAAACTTGTGAGATTAACTTATATGATTATTACTTAGTTGTAGACATCTTAGAGAAATAAAACATACCTTAGTACCTAAGTGGGACAGTAAGCTATCTAATTAAAAAGTTTTAGACAGTGGTTCATAAAAGAAGTTTTAGCGTGAATCTTGACACATAGAAAGCAGCGCCTCAGCATTGCCTCTGGTATTGCAGATGCCCATGGGCAAAGGCGACGTCTTTTCATCAGGAGGCCCGTAAGCTCGTCTGTCCCATATATCATAAAAAAGACTGAAGTCTTGCTATCGATTATTCTAGAGAGTAACAAGTTTTCCAAGATAATATATGTAGAATTGACAAAAGGGTAGTTATGTAATTTCTATAATCAACAATTAATTTTGTGCATACTCCAATAATAACTTGAATAACTTGAGCATTTACGTTGTTTGCATAACCAGCTCTAACTTACCCAAACTAAGCGTTCCACTCTAGTATGTTAGTGGAATTCACTTTAATTGCACTAGTAACTAAATTAGGCTTTATTTTTTTTCATCCTGTCAGGAAATGTTTCTTTGCGAGTTTTGCAATAGGTACTCTGTGTTGGTTTGATAACTAAAACCGATAAAATTAATGGCCACTGGCCATTTTGCAACGCATAATACCGACGTATACATATACCGTACCAGATTATCTACATCATTATGGGCATGCAAGCAAAGCAATTAATTTCGCAATAGAAAGGAAATAATCCACTTAAATGAGCATGTCGGGTTAAAAAAAAAACACTTTTCACGTACGCATTGCGAAAAAGAAGTAATCGTCATAATTTACACCTAATAAAATAAGTTTATCTACAAAATTTCAACTTATGTATATGAATATGAAATTGCCAAGAGTCATAGGGGGTTCTAGAAAACATCAGGAGATTCCTTTTCGCAGTGTTACTACATCCTACGCACTTGTAAAGTACACTCGTTAACGCCGGCACGCAACGTTTTTATGGATTAATTTAAAAAAAACCTACGCATTATAATGCTTTGCGTGTGAAACGCTATCTGCTTTTGAAGCTGATATCCGGCACAGAATGAAGATTCTCTAATTAATCAGCTTTTCTGTCATATACTAAATACCAACTCGGTGTAATGGCTTCCATTCGAATGTGATGTTTCCATTCGAATAGTTATCTTATTAAAATACGACGTGTTTACTATTTTATTTCATGGCATAATTTATTTAATCAGGAATACTAGCTTCCATCTCCACTTAACTGTGGAAAAGGCTTGTTGTCATCGAAATTCAAATTTACGAAGACAACGCCAAATTTTCCACGCCAAAGTTCAATTTACAAATCTGAATAATTCATAAATAGCCTGAGTCGCTAAAGGTATGTAAATAAAGTTTTTTGAAACAAGTGTCCCCAAAAATGTTTACTGTGTAATATTACGTCAAGAGAGGATGAGTGAAATCCCAGTAACCCTAATCTTATTGTGGTCGGAAGTAATCCCTTCGTTAGCTACCATTGCAAAAAATAAAGAGACTTTTTTGGTTTTTTAATGATCTCGCTCATCTGCTGACACAAGCAGTCCTCAAGTGACGCACGCAGAGCTCGGACGGAGTGCTTCAGTACAAAACTCTCGTAATAGGTACCTACCTAAACGCCCCGAGCAATCTCGGGGGCGGAAAACCGCACGGCTCTCCTTTAAAAGCACTCTGACGCTCCAGTAATTTCACACATTAACTACTGTACTCTTAATTTAATTGAATGAATACCTACGAATTTTCCAATTATCTACGAATTAAGATTTATAGTCTTACTCGTGTCACGTAACATTCGCCCATTACTTGAACAAAATTTAACAATGGGAGTTATTATATCCTAAATATAAAAATATTATCTTATTACAACGAAGAAAGTTACCCCGGGAGGTTATTGGAAGTTATTGACGACACTAATTTATGTTTATTCAACCATCACAGCCCACGGATACACCGTAAATAGCTTCTGAGTAATTCTGCGATTATTATTTATTCATTTTCAGCTTTTGTTCTTTAAGTAACATTATTAAAAAGATCCTCATCAAGTTTGTTTATCAGGGAAGGTTAAAATTCTTGATTATCTTATTACTTTAAACGAGCAATTCTTGTATTTATATTTATTTCGCTTATATCTTAAACGACTCTGACGATTACGATGAAATTTTGTGTTTAGATAGTCTTCTTCTATATCTTGTAAAAACGCATATTTTTACAAAAAAATAAACGTTTTTATAATAAACTATGCTGAAAATTTAATACAGCGTCATCTCGTCAATTTTTGTACTACTTGATTGGTGATACTGTTATCTAAGTACTTTAAGAATTTATAATTACCGACACATAAACGATTTTACAAAAAAAAAAACGTGCTAAGCTCGGTCGCCCAGGTACTTCTTAAATGCGCTTTTCCCTACAAAAATATATTTCCACTGCAGTAAACTATAGCAATGCACGGAAATAGCCTGAAAATTCCCATCGCACTCCCTATTCCACCAATTCATAACGACTTGTTTATATAAAGTCATTAACATTTCTTACGTCAAACCTTCAACGAGAAATGTATCGACGTAAACCATAGCTCACGTCATAAGTACTATTCCTGGACTACGGTCGTCATCATCACCAAGGTGCTTTAAAAAGGACGTGCATCCCGAAAGCCGTCGCCCTTTTAAAAGTGTGTAATGAAGGTGACTTTGGATCGTCATCTAGACAGGTCGCCTTTGTAGGGTGAGTCTTTGATAATTATTTAACGTAGATAACAGATCATACCCACGCATATTCAAACGTGTATCGTTTGAATTAAATAACATGGTTGGGTTAGTAAGGGTCATTGGTAGGGTTGGGAGGGTCATGCTCTATGTATTTTAGTCGATGAAATGTAGAATTAAATGACTAGACTTCATTCTACATTTCATCGAGGAATCATTACGTAGAGTTTAGTTTACCTAAACTATACCTATAATGATATCTTTTCTTTGTCTTAAATATCGATTTGTTAGGGTAAGAGACACATCGCTCGTCTAAATATGTATAATAGAAACAACATTTTGAGATATAATTTTGAGTTATTATCATCATCGCATCTTTCAAAGACGTGTAGATCCCTTGATATATTTGTCAAATATCGATTGAAATGATACACGTAATTTTAAAAGTTGTATAAGTACTGTAATGTTTTTACATTTTGTTGAAATAATGTAGCACTATATTTATTTATTTTCCTTGTGTTAATATTAACCATATTAAAAAATGATGCCAACAAAATTCGAAGATCCAAGAGAATTGCGAACCAAGAATGTTCTTCTGTTGGCCAACTTCAATGGCCTTCATACCCATTATCTGTTAAGTTTTCTACTCGTAAGTATACTGGACAGTGCCGGCCACATGATGCATGATTAAACACGGCTATGACGCAATCAGCTCGCTTATCGATTTCATTATTTTTTATCTCCACGTCCGCGTATCCACAATTCCAACCCAGTGGATAAACGATTCATGAATATCACTCAATTATATTATTAGGTTAAGAGTGGTCAGAGTTAATCTAAATACAGAATACATCTTGCTAAATCTACACTAATCAGTAATTAATAACCCATAACATAATTACATTGATTTTTGTAGAGTTTAGGTTTTGAATTAACAATGCACTACTATTTCTCTCACAACAGTGGTGAAGATAACTATACTAGTTCTGATGATGTTGATGGAAAACTGTAGAACTAGACAAATATTCTTTGACAGCTTGTGTGAGCAAGCTTAGACATATTTAGGGAAATTTTAGTTAATGATTCTAATGATGGGATGCGATAACTCAATTTACAAGTAAATGTGAGTATTTAAAAGTACAATTTACAAGTAGTAAGTAATAAGTCTTAATCTATTTGCAAGTGAGAAATCCGATGAAAGTTGGGAGCTGTCAACGCAATTCGTTCTTATATATAAATCGACTTTCTTAAGACTCATAGCGGTAGAACTATAGATGGCTCTATTTCCGAGCGAATAAAAAAACAATAACTTTCTCATTTGTAACTTAATTAATTGTTATTTTAACAACGTGATCGCCAAATTTCTGTTGTTATAGAAAGAGACCATGATCTTATTAAAGTGAGATTCTGTGCAATTCCTGTAACTAAATATATTTGACTTCACTGAGATCACACGAACTAAAACAAATTAGTGTTATAATATGCCATTCCTTCTATTATATAAAAAAGTCCAGTGTCCTTAGCTTAAAATGAGTATGAAACGAGTATTTGAGATTTTATTCAGTAACAAAGATTTTCAATACTCCAAGAAATATTTAAAGAGCGAGCTTGTGCAACACAATTAATGTCCTTGAGAGGTGATCTTTTTATTGCGTATTTTCTATTTTACGAACGACGAATAAAAACATCTTCAATAGATATTGTCCCTCATTCTCCTTATTGTATTTTTACCTTACGAAAGCAGAAGTTATAGATTCGTTTATAGCTTGCCCACGCAAAGTAGCTATTTTTGTAAAAATTCATCCAAATTCATTACCAGTGAAACAATTTAATGCGGAGGGCAGCAACAAATTAAGTGGTCATGAGCTTAATCTTCTCGATTACTAAGTTAGAAAATTGGGAAAGTTGGTGAGATAGACTCGCACATAATCTCCCTTCAAACTCTTGGGGTAACTGGTTTTCTTTCTTTGTGTTGTAGCGGCATAATTTATCATAAGTCTACTGCTACTAGAACTATTAAATAAAATAAAATAAATTGGGATTAAAATATTATTTTTCATATTTCCAAACTACAGAAGTATTTTCAACGTTTCGTTAATCTTGGTTGGTTTGGTGGGTCCACTTGCTCGCGTCCGTAGGCGAGTACCCTCTGAATCAACAAAAAGTAGCAGTAGCATTTGTGAAAAGTTCGCGTGGAGAAGTACTGCACTTGGTAATCTGCCGCCAAGCAGTGAAGCACTCACATTGCTGTGTTCCGGTGAAAGCATGTGGGTGCCGGTGAAATCAAATGCGTAGAGACGAACATCCCCGTCTCGGATGACGGGTGCGACTTGGGTCTTTTCATACTTTTTATACTTCATACATCCTTGAGTTTTAAGGAAGATTAAGTGATCACTAATCACTGAACATATGCTGCAAGAGCTTTGCCGCGCTTGTTTCATATCAGCTCACTGTGATAGCTTCTTCTCTTAAATTATCGGGAATTATTAAATTATTCGAACCTACGAAATCGTTTTTAGATTATTTTGTCCTCTTTTGCATCGATAGTCATTAATGTAAGTTCAAACAATCATAGATTCTAGTTCTGAGCCACTAGGAATTGTATCGCTTGCGTCACCCTATTTGCAGCTTGCCAAGGTAAATTTCAATTCACAGTTTCAGTGATAGATCGCTTTGTTACGTTTTTGACCTTGAATATTTCTCAGTGTGTCTCGCAGACAGAAAACACGTGTTTTGTTTGTCACAAGCGTTTAGAAAATGCTTTGTTTTATTGAATAGTTCACCTTGGTTCGGATTTCGGATTACAAACAAACAATTCTAGTGTAGGGGCTACTGATTCCCAGTATTGCATTTGGCACGGACATGCGCATAACACAAAAATCTACGAACCGCACACCAATTTTTGCCTCGGCTTTGTACAGAACTCCTTAGAAGGCAAGCAGTTAAGGGAGATTGATTATGTAGAAAAATTAAACCAATTAAAAAAATTCTGCAAAAAGTCACGGTCTTGTTGACCCACACTCATACTTCAACCCATTTTATTTAAGGATATAAATAACAATAACAATAAATATGATGTAAGAAAGTAGAGCGTAGAAGCTAAGTGATTTAGATAAAAAGTTTCTTACCTTCACTCATAAAGTAGGGTATCCTAAATCTTCCAGACAACACTCTATCTCTTAACGACTGTAGTGTAGACCCGTCGAAAGGCAGAGCTCCACATACAAGCACGTATAACACCACTCCGAGACTCTGGAATAAAGGTTTTTGTAAATAAACGAGAATCATTTCACTAACTACGAGTGGCTCCCAGTTCATATTACTGTGCGCATATTAGTTTTCAGCTTGTTAGTGAATTAATTGGGAATCCGCTGAATAAAATGCCCGTAATCCTTCGTTGAAAATATTTCAATGTGGGATTTATTTGGCCACAAATAGTTTTGTTAGTAAATATGTGTAACTAATTACATTTGCTAGTAGGAGAGAAGCTCTTTACTTACAAGCATTAATGCATCCGTTACATTTTAAATCGTATGTACTTATCCTAGGATTTAGAATTTTGAATCGCTAGAAATATATCTGCAGACTATACTCGAAATTAACGTACTTACTCACAGAAATCATGTAAAACGGCTGCCAAAAATATAACCATTTATAGAATATTTTTAGAATCCACCATAGAAGACGTAGAATTTATCTGAAGCCCCAGAAATAGTTAAGAACGCTTACGTAGATTCATAAATACCCTCTAATTTTAGAATTTAACATTATATCTAATACTCTACATAAACCTTCTTAAACTTCAGTAAATTTACTAAGGAAAGATTTGTATTACATTTTAGTCTACCGAAAAAGAGATTCTGAATTTGGCTGTCTGTTAGGTTTTTTTATATGTTAATTTAAACCTATTAATTTTGTATTTTACATAGGATAATGAGTACACAATACCACAATAAGGCATCATGTCTAATTAAAAATAGTCAAAGCTCTACGGCTCCATAGCTTAATCGGTAATAGCCCTGCCTTCAAAGCAAGGAGTCCTGGGTTCGATTCCCGGCCGGACTTTGTATGATGAGCGTAAAGTATGTTCTCGGGTTTTAAGTGTTTGTTCGTGCCACCTGCGACACAGGAAGTCCTAGTGCAGGGATATTAGTGTGTAAACGTAACTTTTACATACCCATATGTCAATTTCGGGACCGGTGTACCTCTTCCCTTCGAAGACTTCTGGAGCGGCGTACGGTGGAGACCCACACCACGTCGCAAGTAATTCCCCCGCCGCGTAGTAATTACTGAATCCAAAATCAGCAATTTTGATATTCATGTTCGCGTCTAGAAGTAGATTCTCCGCCTGTAACAGAGAAGTATTTAAGTATGCTAGAACAACAGTATTTCTGTATTCCTGACAAACGTGTATTCAAAATTTCATAAGGATCGGTTGAGTAGTTGCAGGCGTAACAAACAAATAAAGTAACATACGAAAATACCAACGTATATATAATATTAATCATAAAGTTAGGATATAAGTAATTTTTTATGTGACTAAATTGACGGGACGAGCAGAAACCCCTGTTAAAAACCTGATGTTAAGGTGTTACCGCCGTTCATAGACAATAAAAATACTATTCAACTAAAGTATGAGAAGACCCAAGTCGGATTATGTTGCGCCCGTTACTCTGATACGGGGATGTTACTCATGTGCCTGTAATTTCACCGGCAACCACTCCCTTCTACCGGGCACATCAATGCGAGTACACTACTGCTTGGCGGCGGATTATCAGGTGTGAAAGCAGTACTTTTCCGGATGAAATTGGCATAAGTTCTACTGCTACTTTGGGTTTCACCTTTCGCTCCACCCGGGGGACAGGTGTAGGAACTTTGAGGTTATTAACGTGCGAACGTGAGCATCTGGACCCAAAAATATATAATTATAATAAGGGTTTTAGACACCAAAATATGTTTTTGGAACAACATATCCTGTGATCGTAAAATTGTTCTTCGTTCTTAAATCAACAACGTGGTGTTGATCTGCAAAGGAATTTAATTTTATGTCACACAAATTAAAATTATTAGCTTATAGATAATAAAGAGTGCAAATATATTAAAAGTTTCTTTTTTACCACAATAATCCCACCATTTTTATAATAGTGATTTTTATGTAATTTTATCACAAACGCAGCAGAAGGGGAAGCGCTATCAGATTCCAGCACCGGTTAAAAAAACCGTGAATCCGGAGCCGAATCGAAGTTTCCAGTTCATGCTAATCTGTTTAATTCAATTATATGTAAACAATAACATCCTTTGTTATGCAGCTTTCCCATACAGTACAATAGGCTTTTAACTTGCCTGAATACACAAAAGGTTTCGTACGGTATACTTATATAAACATTTGATGGCGGTATTTACAAAGTTGCTACTTTTAGATGTATATAATACCAAGATTAATGACTAGTGGTGGGTCCCCGCGACTAAGACTTTTTCTTTTTCTAAAATAAAAGTAGCCTACTCCTTATAAAATCAGCTATCTGCCAGTGAAGGTCCCTTCAAAATCGGTCCAACCGTTTCGGAGTTTTGCCGGAACAAACCGGCACGTAGACAGGCAGACCAAAATTGTTTTTTTGCTGTAAGTACATACTTTCAAGTGCATTTAATAAAAAAGTGTTTTCTATTTTTCATTGCCTGAAATCAATCATTTTTATTTATTTGGAAATCTAACTGTACATAATTAAATTAACAACGGGACATATAAAATAAACAAAAACCGGTGAAGTATCACCATTAGTTTTTACAATTTAGAAAGCTTGTGAATACACAGTTTGTAACAAAACAAACACGTAATAAAACCAATTAAAAGTGCATAGAAATTAAGAAATTAAAAAAATACTAGACTATATAAGATTCTAGCTACATAATTTGTTTATATTTTATATATACTTTACATATATATTATATTTAAGTATATTAGTCTATCCCGGTCCCCGGTCTCACATTCACATCACGGTCCAAATCAAATTGTATGTTCCCGAATTACCGTTACGAAATTATAACTAATCCAACGTAGGTCGAACGAGTATATCATTATGGCTGAAACTTTTGTCCCTTTCTTTGGGTCCATTGCTCGCGGTAAGGGTGAATCATCCTATTTCAATTCACACCACAATACACCTACTAAACGAGAAGGCTGGGACCTTTTGTTTGTGGTTTCATCAAGGTTATATATCTTCCTTCTACCGGTACTCAGGTGAACCGTTCGTTTTTGCGATTCTATCCCCGGCCGGGGCAAATCACTTGTGGATAATACTTTTCAAGCGAAGCGAAAATATAATATTATACGTCCGTTTTTACCCTACAAATAACGTAAGAAAACATAGGTTGGTACAATATTTCAGGCACCAGTCGCCAATACTTAATAATGTTTATGTCACATGACGTGGTGGTAACTCATACAATTGAGATAGGTAGAGTTCAATTTATTTTATTATTCATTTATTCATTATATTGCCAAAGAGACAATGCAACGCAAACCACAGCTATGATAACTTTTCCTTCCTAGACGAAAAATTGAGTGTAGAAAATAAACTTTAGCTAGACAACTCCTGGATTTGGTGATTGCAGTACTTAAAATGTATGGAAGTTTCAAGATTATACAAACCTTGAGATCTCTGTGGACTATCCGCCTCTCGTGACAGTACTCCACAGCTGAGAGAATCTGCCAGAACTTGCGTCGCGCCGCTTGCTCTGCCATTCTGCCGAACCTTGCGATATAATCTGCAAAATAATGATTTGTTATCATCATGGACTGACTTCCAATGAATAGACATTATATTCGTGTAACCATCGTATTGATTACGTGCCGAAGGTAAAAATTTACACAGAAATTTGCGATAACATCGCCCTTTTTAATCGTCTTGAGAAAAATATTTTATTATGGTTGTCATTAACATTATCTATTATTATACAGTTAAGAATTATCGTCCTGTGTATACATAATATAGTAATACCTCACGTAAACCCTTTTTCTGAGCCACAGCTACAGAGCTATGGAGATATTAGCAAAATAATCGATTGAAAGTTTCTGTCTGAATGTCGTGTTCAGCTGTCTTCTGAAGCATGAACGCTGACAATAAAATCCTATTGTACCTTGGGATAAACTTTACGTTCCTCGATTTGTTCGTTCACCCAATATAAAGATTATTATAGAGATCGGCCATTTTGCGGCTGCAAAGATGCTGTAGTATCGCATTTTGATGACGACATTCTGGATTTGAAATCACGATACTGTAAAAAACGCGATTCAAAAAACCAGTAGTAGTAAAGTATTTTAGGTATATTAATGTCATTTCAATTAACGAATTTGTACGAATAACGGCTTTTTTAATAAGTTCCTTATTTTTTAAACTAGTTTACGCTACTTGTGTGACGTTTGGAGAAGCGTGACATCTACGAGTAAATACTCGTATACTATATATGTAAATCAATAGCTGTTTCGTTAGTCTCGCTAAAACTAGAAAACGGGCGGACCGATTTGGCTGATTTATATTTCGTTGTGTTTGTAATAGTCAGGACAAAGTTTGTTTAATATATTATTTTTGGAAAATCACGGGAAATACTGAAAGCACATAAGGGGTTTTTTCCCACTACTCGTGTCGTGTGACATCCGATTGTCAAATTCAAGACAAGAAAACATATATCTCGTATAAAAAATCGAATTATTAGGAAGTTCTATTAACTCTTCCAACTAAATTCAAACTTCTTAGTTCGTACATAAAAGGAGCCAAATCTGTGAATTTTGGGTAGAAAAGCTAGACGGGTTATATGAGAGATCACATGAGCGATCCATTCCCGAGGAGGTATAAACAATAACAACCAATCTTTATCTTTCGATACATTAATATATACACTAATATTCCATTGTATTTCTCGAGGTAACTTCCCAAACGCAATTATCATCTCTTAAATACAATACGTCGCAAAAAGCGACTGTGTAATTTTTCATGAAAAGTCTGTTATGAAATGAAAATTGTATTCAACGCGTTTAATAACATTCATCGAAAATTGCTGGGGTCGGAGTCGGGACGCGTAATTCCATTTGCATGTTTAGCAAGCGGCTGTGTCACCCCTAGCCCACGCAATCGCTATATGTGGTATCTCAAGAACGAAACGATGTCCATTGGCTAGAATTCTTTTTGGCGCATCGAGTTTTAAAAGCAATATCATAACGGTACTCTTGCCAAATACGAAACCTGAAATATATTAGTATTAGTAGTTACGAAATTGTATAAAAATTCATCACGTGTTAATTTCAAGTATTTTATGTGAATACGGTTTTTAGAAGCCACACGACAGGCATCGTTTCACTCTGGATAAAAACAAGCGATAGCGATAAGCTAACCATTTGCTACATCCTTAAGCTAACCACTTATATTATAAAATCCAATGAAATATAGTATAATAAACCTAATTTAACTATTCCACTAATTTGCGACTTCACTGCCGTTTTATTAGACATACCTATTCGGAGCAAATTAGTACCATGACAAAAAATTAAATTGATTATATAAGAAACTCGATCTGCATCGATAGGATTGCGAAGTACATTATTATATGATAGGGCTCTAGGCATTGATCAATTTTTTCATTTTTTTATGTAACAAAAATGACGCGACTAGCTAAAAGCCCACTTGATGTTAAGTGGTTACCTTCGCACATAATAGCAGCAATACGACTTAGGTCCTCCCCAACTGAAGTAAGAGAAGATCCAAGTTGCACCCCTTTTGCGCCCATCATCAGAGACAGGGGTGTTACGTCTCATGCGCATGCGATTTCACCGGCATCCACACCCTTCCACCGGAACACAGAAATGCGAGTGCACCATTACTTGGCAGAAAATTACCAGGTGTGGAGGCACTACTTCTCCGGACGAATTTCGCATAAGTTCTACTGCTACAATTTCTACATCTACAGCTACATTCGGAGACGACAGTGAACAAGTAAACGTAATTACGCACCAGAGTCTCGATTTTCTGAACTGTAAGGTATTCTCATTATGTTAATGTAAGAATATTCAAATATCGGTACTCATCTCGAAAAACCCGGCATTAATTATTTTTTCCTATGCATTTGTGTGACGGACATACATGTTTGTTGTGTCTCTGGGTGTTACGTGTTATAAATGTAGATATGTATTTAAAATATACTATAAAACTAATATATCAGTAATCTGGTTCCTATATGTACTTAGAAGTCGGTGTGTGAAACGTCCACGACAAAAAAATGTGTTTCGTTCTCAATTTAGATAACAACAGATCCACGCTAGTGGTGACACAGTTGCCTGCTCGACATGCAAATAGTATTACCGCGTCACCTCACGTCGTTTGTCACGTTTGTCACACCAACACCGCAAGTATAACTCGTCATGTCACATTTACAATAGATACAACTTTTACAAATGACACGCTATACAAAAAATACGACAGAATATATTTTTGAGGGAGTGCGCTCAAGCTGCGTTATTTCTCACAAAATACTCCAATTTCACAGTACGGTACAGATTTTCATCACAGTTTGATTTTGTCGGAATACAGTCAGCTGTGCGCGAAATTGCGCTGCCTCCCTTGCACCACCCCGTGCCTACCCCTAATACCCTGCGCAATGACGTCACAGCGAGCCTGCTTACGTCATACACAGAGCGGTCACGAACTTACGAAACGAGTGCCCTTAATATATTTCGAGGTTGTGGACTAACCCTGTTAATCAATTCTGCGGTTCAATCGGAAACATTTTTGGACATCATCATCATATCAGTCGACAGACGTCCACTGTTGGACATAGGCCTCCCCCATAGATTTACAAATCAAGCGGTCTTGAGCCACCTCCATCCACCGTCTACCCGCGACCTTAATGATGCCATCGGTCCATCGGCTGGGGGTCATCCTACGCCGCGTCGCCGGTTCGTGGTCGCCATTCGAGAAGTCGCCATTGAGAGCCATTCGTGGTCGCCATTCCCCAACGGTTTTTGGACGATGGTCATTATATAAAGGCAACGTGCGCCTTGGACGTGAGAGTCCAAGTACAATGAATTCCGTAACATAGAATGTAGTTTTTAATTTATTAGAATGTATAATAGTTATTAATCTATGTTAGGATATCCGCTATAATTAATACAATTCTGTTAAATTCTGTCCCTCTACGGATTTTGAAGTATGGGCCAAAAGATACAGCCGTTTAAATGAGGGGAAAGGTAGGACTACTCTTTTACGTTTTGGGTACTGAACCGTAAAAAGAAAACTTTTGGTTGCTTTACAGGAGTGTAGATATGAGATTGTTGCTTCAAAAGTATTACAGTAAATAAATGTTTTTATTATCCGACAAAAGACGTAAACAAGATTGTAAAAAAAAAATTAATAGCTGGAATACGGCTCCGTGGCTTAGTTGGTAGTAGCCCTGCCTTCGAAGCGAGGGGTCCCGGGTTCGATTCCCGGCCGGGGCACACTTTGTGTGGTGACCATGAAGTTTGTTCTCGGGTCTTGGGTGTTTGTCTTGTGTTTCTGTGTTTGTCCATGCCATCTGCGACACAGGGAATCCTAGTGCAGAGGTATGAGTGTGTTAACGTTGTTTCCTGTTTCTTCAATTATTATCATATCTTTAATTTATTTGCATTTTTAAGCAGATTAATATTATCCATCTTTAATAGCAGGTACTTAAAAAATAAACTATTTTGGAATGTATAATTTAAGCTGTTTTTATTGCGTTTCGCGTTACTGATTTCCAAACCGAATCCGCCATGTAGGATAATTTTCAAAAATTCATAGACCATCAAGATGTTTCTAACAATAACTCAGTTAACAAATTATGTTAAGTAGTTTAGAAGTTATGCGGGAACAGATGAACACACATACGGACTGAAATCATAATCCTTTTGACTTCGCCGTAGTCGGGTAAATACATATTCTTTTTTTTCATGCCGCATTTCAAGGTCTCTGCGATGGCTCATTGGTAGCCAACATCTTAACGTGCCCTCCAAAGTACTGAAGCGCTCAACTTAAATGTACTTTACATATACGATCACCCATTCGAGGGCGTGGGGGCCCAGGTGTACAGACAACGATATTCAGTTCGAAAGTCAAAGGCCCGAATCACTTATTCACATCACGTTCTCAAATCGGTGAGGAAAAACATGTGAGGAAACCGGCATGTCCTAGAACCAAATATTTTAAGTGACATTTAACAATCCTAATGGTAGGTTAGAAGTCCATCCACCCTTGTTTTATCGATATTTGACCGCTACAGTAGGAACCGTAGAGGTTGATAAGGTCACACCCACTACTAAACTCACCGAGAGTTGCTTCACTTTAATTATTAAAAACTTACTAACACATTGCAAGGATTAAATTTAAAAAAACCATCTACGTATCTTCAACTACACTTACCAAAAATTTCTCCTTTACTTGCATATTCTGACACTATGTAGATCATGTTCTTGGTCTCCATGACCTAAAAAAAAAAACAATATAAAAAAATGCTATACGTAATGCTAAAATATTAATAATATTATACCTACTTAACTATACATATATGAGCACAATGATTAGAATAATATAGGTACGTATGCTGTGCGTCATTATTATAATATAAATGTTGGTTTTGTTCCTTAATTATTCGTGTTATTCCGGTTTTTTTATTTTTCAATATATTATTTATATATATATATATGGCATATGGATATTATCGGATATAAAAATAATTGAACACTAACATTACGTAATTGATTAAGACTGAAAAACGTAGCACAAGAATTATATGAGTCTCTGTATCATGGCATGGTCATGTCATGATGAAATAATGCGTTCATAGGCATGACAAACTTATCACTTATGCAACTCAATTTAATGAATTACTATAAACATATACATAAATAATATTTTTCGTACATATAAAAATAAACAAACATATTCGTCACACAAAATGTCTATCCTGGGTGCGGTGGAAATCAAATCCACGATCTACACAAGACTTGTGTTATGAGGAGTTATAATGAAAAGTTTATAACTTTATACTGACTTAAGTATATTCAGAAATTTAAGAACTTATAAAAACAGCAGTAAAGTAAACGAGGCTCTACCATACTCTTAGCTAAGACTATAATTATGACAAAGACAAACAGATAGAACAAGCAAGCATTAACATTCTAATTCCATTTACACAATCATCATAATTTCACACATCTCTCATACACCACCCAATAACAACGCTCACGTTTATCACAACACCCACATTCTCAGCACATTGCTCACAACAAAAATTTTTTAGATAGATATTTATCCTCCAACTTGACGGCTTCGTACGGCCCATTTATTTACTGTCGTAGTGTCATATCGGCGTGTTGCATCGAGCGCATGTGGGTTGGAATAAAATCTAACTGATGTTCATCCTTCCTAGTTTATTTAGAATGTACTTTATTTCTATGACCGACGCGGCGCATTGGTCGTAACACGCGTATTGCGTAAATACCAAAAACACACTTTAAAATTTTATACTGCAGATTTAAATTTTTTGATAGGGACACTTTTAATCTAGATAAAATACAGAATACGATGAGCTAATTACACTTATTTCGCTACCAAAAAAGGCATTTATTTAAAAATAATTAAACTGAGTTTTTTGCGTAAAATAGCGTACCAAAAACACTTAAAAAAATTAAACTACTAGTGCGTATTTTTTGGATTAAACAGTTTCAATATAAAAACGATGATCAAATTTAATTTTATAAGGATACGTAATTAACAACACTAAGAAAAGCTTAATTTCAAAATTTTCGTTAAGCTTGGAATATAGCATTACTACAATTTAAATGATTTTTTAAAGAGGAATAATTTTGTATTACATTGTTTTCAATCGAGTTCCGAAGGAGGTGTACATCTCGGTCGATAGGTCATTTATCAACTTTTATATAATCATTTCTAACTACATATTATACATATTACATACTACATATTATGTAAATTATTTTTGCAAAACATTTTTGCTTAAGTATTACAAACAGTTTGATTGTATTAATGTGTTATATACAAAAACATAATAATCACATTTAGCCAACTATCGTCATTTAATGAAGTAGGTACGCAGATAATATAAAATGCGTATTTTTCTTTTTACGTCATAGCAATTCTTATCTAAACAGTTTGGAAGTAGATAATTGCAGTAAATAGGTATTTTAGTTAATTAAAATCGTTCTTTGACACCGACATTTATTTTCGTAATGACGATACCGAGAGGATATTAGAATTAACTTGCTAAATTCAACCAAATATAACAAAAGAATTTATATAAAAACCAAGAGATTTTGATTGGGAAGAGGCCTTTTATATATACGGTTTTTTTTCACTGATTTTTCCCGCATCGTAACTTAAAACCGATTATTTGTTTGCTTGTCGCTACTATAGATATTCACCCATACCTATGCATGCCAAAAGTATTTGAGTTTGAATCATGTACATTTTTTTTACGTTCTCGATTATATCAGTAGTTCGTGTCCGTGAACCGCCGATTTAAAACGAAATATTTACGTTCATACATGACTCACTGTTTTCGTTGGTCAGTCTGTATTTTTTATACGAGTGTAGGTACGTTTCCTAAACAATGGTAACAATCAGTCTTTATTTCCGTTCATCCAGTAGGTGTAGCTGAATTTTACAATGTTATTCTTGTACAATGTATTATGTACTTTTTTGTTAACACTTGCATTTTATATAATAGTTACCATTTTTTCCCACAAAACTAGTTTTTTTGGGAGCATTTCACCTATCTATTTTTTCATACTAATGTTATAAATGCGAAAGTTTGTTTGCATGTATGTTTGTTACTCCTTCACGCGTAACTTTGGTTTTTTTATATTAGTAACTCATAACCTGACCTCATAGGCTACTTATTGTATTATCTGTCAGTTCCGTCAGTTTTGACTCATGATGTCATTTTAACCGCGGGCAACACCACGCTGCGCTAGTAGTTTCTAGTAGTTACATATAATGTTAAACGAAGGCACTTTTTCAACCGTCTTCCGGAGAGATTATCAATTCGGCTGTTGTGTTACCTCAGTGTTCTGTCATTTATCAACTGAATTCGAAAATTCCTTTTTCGTTTGAAAAGATATGCTTTCACATTGGCCTCATAGATATTTTATAAAAGTCGGTTCAATAGTTTGGTTGTTAAATCTAAATAACTGGAAAAAATATGTCATCCAAGTAAATGAAACTGCGTAGTTTGCGTTCCTGTGACTTTTTTCCACTCCCGTTGTATACGAATTTGCATTTATCATTTTTAAAATGGTAGGATGTCGCCACTGAGGTCGAGAAATAAGGGATGCAAGTATTGAAGTCTGTTTTTTCGATTTTTTTATAATCCGTCTGTTCTATTTCAATCTACTTAAGCATTCTTGGCAAACTATTGTAATTAATTATAAGTACTTTCCTATTTAGTTCACTGGTCTCAATCCCAAATCATTCCATCTTAATGATTGTGGTAATCAATTTAATTACAAATATAATTACAACATTGTAGCACGAGATGTGTGCATGATATGGCCCAAACCAAATACCTACACAAATGATTATGTAGACAATACAGCTGTTATTGTTGTGGCGAACTAATGACCGCTAGAACGATTAGTTGTGTTGTGCCATTTTTGTAACACAGTAAGTACACCTAATACGTACTTTTTCTTATCGTTGTGTATACTATAGGAACGAACATATATTTTTAAATTGTAAATTTTACTTCTCTACAGGGTATGAAACAAAGTCGCTTTCCGCGCCTGTCTGTTTTATTCGCCAACTCCTAAACCACGCAACGGATTTTTATGCGGTTATCACTATCATTTAGTTGACATTTCTGGAAGGTTTATAATCCATATATATATGTATAATAAATGATATTGAAAACCATCTCATAACAATAATATAAAATAATACCTAATTAGAGTTACTACACCTTATAATCCGATGTTTAATAATCGAGAGTAGGCCGGTGTCCCTGAAGTGGGAACATTAGAGGCTGGTACGGAATTAAACACAATTCATAGTAGATAGTAAGGTAACCTGAGAATATTAATTAAAAGTAAATTACGTCAACAGCTGCAAACATTGCAGATGTAAGTAATTATTGACGCAAACTGACTCACGTGAAAACGATTCGCCTCAGGTAAAATTGACGTCAAAGACCATTGCAAAGACAGTGTCTTACGTATAAGGAACGCGTGCGCCTAATTACAGAATTTAACTACTGCAGACTAGGTATCATCGCATTGCAAAATTTGCTTTGACATTGTTCTCGAAATAGTAGAATTGTGAAAGGAGACCAAGGGCCGAAATCTCGACCATCTCACAAGTTTTTTATTTGTGAATCCAAATTGGCCGAGCTGACGGTCCAGCTAATTAATAGGTTACTTCCGCCTAAGATTCTCCGCTGAAAAGACCCAAGTCGCACCCGTCACCCGAAACGGGGGTTTTACGTCTCATGCACATGTGATTTCAACCGCGCCCACACCCTTCCACCGGAACACAACAATGCGAGTGCACTACTGCTTGGCGGCAAATTACCAAGTGTGGAGGCAGTACATATCCGGGCGAAATTTTCACAAGTCCTACAGCTACCTGTTGTTGCTTTTGTAGCACCACTCAGGGCGTATGTGTAGAGATTCAATTCAAAGGGTACTCACCTAAGGACTCGAGTAACAAGACTCCCAAAAAAGTTACAATAAATTCAATTTCATTAATAATATAATATAAAAAGGTGAAAGTTTGTATTTGTGTACGTGTATTTTTTTTACTCCTTCACGCACACTTCACGCAAATAGACAAATACTAACTCATCTCATCAACAGGTGACAGAATATAGTATAGCATTAACTATAATTCATGTGAAAAGATATTGGTACTATTAGACAGATAACAACGTTGCTATGGTAATCTATCTCCAGTAATCTGTAAATAGATTATAAGCTATAAGACACCAAACGCTCGCTTATAGGCCTTTGTCACATGCCAACGACATTCCTTCAATGCGATGTATCTTGAAATAAATCCATGTCAGAGACGACAAAAACAAAGTCAATGGCACGGCCAGGGCGTACACTATAATCCCACTAAACGTGTCGTCCGTCACGCATTGATAGAACAGTGGTTCCTGACCTTATCAATCTTGTTACCACTATGACTTAGCTAGGGAAACTGAGTTACCAACCAGTACATATAAACACAAATTGACTTCATTAAACATAAAAATAATTGAGTAAGTTTTTGCAATCACACTCTCTTATAGCTCTGTCTGCTAGAATAGGATATCCATTACATATTTTAGCCAAAATGTAAAAAAAAACACATAATTTGGAATCATTCCACTTTTAAACTATCCTCGCGTAGTCTGAGAAATTCTACATTGGCTGACACATCTTCATTATTAAAAATGTGACCATCAAAAGAAAATGTTCTTTGTTATCTATTACCAGCTTTTTACCCCAGGTTAGGAAACAATGAATTAGAATAACGGTACGACAAAACAACGTCTCATTGGTCTCATTTCAGCATGTCATGTCGTTATTGTCACATTCAGAGCAAGACACCTGCTCGTCATCGTCCATCAACACAGTAAATCACTTGGAAACCATGGATTTGTTCTGGTTAGTATCAGTTCTAGCCCACGCAACGGGATTTCAGCTTCAGTGCTGCTAACCCAACTGTCATACTCTCAGCATGTAAGTTAGTTACTTTTCAAGCTAACTATTATAGACTAAAAGTTCACAATTAAAGTCCGTGCAGAAATTACGTGATGCATTTAAGTGTAATGTTGTTTAAGAGTGTATTATGCACATTTTAAGATAAAAAAGAAGTTGGCTATCACGAGACGCCTGGCAGGTGTGAAACATGAAAGGTGGCGTAGACTTGACGGCATAAGAGAGCATCATATGGTTTGCCGTCACGTCACACGAGTCGTTTTTACTGTCCAGGCGCGCCACTAGATGTTTCACTTCAAAATGTTATCAAAATCAGAAGATCCAGAGGTTAGATTTTTAGCGCATATATACATATTCAGTTAAACACACTTAGTAGTCATCCTACTGGCGACCGCTATTGACCCCTATAGAGCGTTCGCCGAGTTTGTTGGCCCAAACTGGCGTCATACCCTTACGAGGTTAAAATAATTTGCGTCTGCACAGCTATTAACAAATAAATATACTAGGATAATGTGAAAACTCACCTGATAAAGCTTAATTATATGAGGATGGTCCAGTCTCTTCATGATATCCACCTCTCTGTAGACTTTCTGAAGATTACTGGCGTCTAATTGTGATTTATCTATTATCTTAATTGCTACCTGTAACAAAAATTATGATATCATTAATAACAATGAAACTATAACTTTAAACAGTAAAAATAGGTTTGAAACTTAATAAAAACAGTTATTGTAAGTCCTAACGAAAAGACAAAATTATAAAAAAATACATTTAAAATACAGCCGTTCAATTTCCTGATGTAGCTTTTCACCAAATTCCAAATAAAGCTCTCTAATTATTTACCAGAGCTAAAGATCTGTTAGCACATAAATTATCCAGTCTAATGTACCTTCTTGTTTGCTGTGTAAACATTCCGAATCCAACAGCTGTTTACTTATACCTACTATCTAAACAAAACACGATCAAGATTTTTCGTAACGGAACAATACCGCTAGGTGGTGCACGCTCCAGACCAAGGGGCCATGAGCTATGACGTCACTCGGACGTCAGCTCACAATGATTGAACCAATTGACGTGATTGTACCGACGACCGTCAGGGTGAAGACCCGTGCTCCTACAAAAAGCCACAGGAGAGAAAGCTAAGCAATTTCCCCAATGCGGCATAACTGACTCAATAAAACAAAGATAAAAAATACATAAATTAGATCGCTGCCTAATGAATATTAACCATTATGTTCCATTTTCTAATCATCGTTGAGTATCCTGCCGAGGCGATAAAGATCAGACGAATATTAATCCAATTAGTAAAGTCTATTCGGGTATTGTGAAAGATCATAAAACTGAGCAAGGTAAAAGGAAAATCATTGGAAATCCAGGACAGGTGCAGCTTAGCAGATGATATTTAAAAATACATCAGATTCAACTGTCTGGAAAACCCATCGTGCAAGGCAAGACTCAAGAGGTGCTGAACTTTAGATATTGTGGCCATCACTCAACTTATCCGAAATTGTTACAGATCATAAATAAAATCTTTTATTACTAATACTCAGGCATAACAACATATTTACAACAAGTGATTTAATATTCTTTGAACCTAAATCGGAGCCAAAGTTTCCAGTTTGTCATAGTGAGGGGGCGATATCTTTATTATTTAAAATAATATATATATACAGGCATTTTGTTGCTCTCACATATTCATCATTTGACCAGATTTAGCTATCTCATTATGTATAATGCGACTACAAATATTTTGTAGTCCGGATTCGCTAGTAATAAGTTAATAATCCAGACTACGTGAGATTGCGAGATTGAGAAGTAGGTATAATCTTAATAAGAAGGATAGGGCAGAAAAGCAATTTAAACGCCAATATGGATGTGGCCGCAGAACTGTTCTGACATTGACCCCATTGTTGAGATAGCAGCGTTACGCAAAGTCTGACGTCATCTACTAAGATACTAAGATGCCCCGCTATCAATGAGGTGCAAATTGTGCAACTTCCTTGTATATTGCCCAATGAGCTACTTTAAATCTGGTATGGCAACCTTCAGGAGACAATGATTGTTTGGGATTTTTTGTCTACATTTTTGAAGCTCTAAATGTTATCTTCAAAGGTCGATGGACAATGATCCTGTCTGGTGTATTTCCCAATTCGGACATAATATTATGTATCTTCTTCTGCTATCTAAAAATATATATTGAGCCTTATCACATTGGCGATTTGAGACCGAGTTCAACGCGAGACGAGATTGCACCGGACTCGCAATACTTTAGTTATTATTTATTTCTTATCTTTTCAAATGGAAGAGAACGGCTACTATGTGCTGTTTTGTAAAAATAATATAAGTTTTCGTTCCTACCTGCGATTACCTACGATTTACGAAATGTATGAATGACACAAAATAACGACACACAATTAAGATTATCAATATCACTTGGAGAAAGGCTCGTATTTATTCGAGGGTATAGCTTTCGTACGAGAATATACTACATAGCGTCCACGGCGTGTTCACCGAGCACAGACGGCATTGTCGAGACCTTCCTTTGTTTTTAACTCGCTCACAAATCGCCAGTGTGATAGGGCTATTAGTCTATCGGGGACTCATTAGCGCTTACTCTAGTAGTGGGTCAAGATATAAAAATAAATGACGAAATCATTTTAAAAATACTTTAAAAACAGTGGTAATTACAACGACAAACGGGAGTCATCCTTGCAGCCACAATAAATTGAATTCGTATAACTAAGTTTTAAATTTATTAACAGATTCATATCGTTGAACGATTTCATAATATTTTCTTTGATAGATATATATAATAATTATAGTTATGTTTAGCTTAAGCCGTACGAAAACCTCTCTGACAGGACAAGGGAAGTCCCTTAGTATGTTGTTAGTTCCTCCGTAGGTTTCAGTCGAGTGTTACTGAGCAGAGGACATATCATAAAGGCTTAAACTTCTTCCGCCATTTCTCTCTACTTTTTTATAAATACATATAGTTATTACCTATACTTATAATCATTTAACATCTAAGAGCGACTGTAAACTACCTAATTAGAACACTAGTGATAATTCCAACGTAGAAATGACGAAACGTGACTACGTGCCTTCGTATGAATTCGCACTTTGTTGTTAATTAACGTAGATTGTTGAATCTACTAGGTAGTTAAAGTTTCTTCATTAGTTTCTATGCTAATTAAGTGACGATACCAGAAGATTACCAGTATTAAGCGGCTTAGCAAACGTCCGTTAAAGCAGCTGGTACTCTAGAAAAACCCTAAATAGGTACTTACTAATTAGGTACCCTAATTAGGTAATAGTATTGTACTTACGTCACAGTAAGGCAATATAAATGTAATAGGTGTGTGAATATGACTCCGCCCCTTTTTGTCAAAATAAAACACATTTGTTCGCTTACAAAATTAAAAAAAAAATTATTGAAAGTATGCTCCATCTGCAGCTACAACTTTCGCCCATCGTTCAGGTAGTTTTCGTATTCCTTGCTGGAAGAAGTCCTGGTCTTTTGAGCTTATCCAGTTGTCAATCCAAATTTTGATACTTTCACATGAAGTAAACTTTTCTCCAGTAAGGTCTGTCTGCATCGTCCGGAATAGGTGGTAATCCGAAGGAGCTATGTCTGGTGAATATGGCGGGTGGGGTAACACTTCCCAGTCCTGTCCCTCTAAATATCTTTTTACGACTTCTGCGGTATGCGGTTTGGCATTGTCATGCTGAAGAACTAATTTGTTATGTCTATTCACCCATTCTGGTCGTTTTTCTTCTATGGCTCGCTTCAAACGCATTAGTTGTCGTCGGTAAACTTCTCCATTAATAGTTTCAGAGGGTTTGAGCAACTCATAATATACAATACCTTTCTGATCCCACCAAATACAGAGCATGACCTTGGCACAGTGAATATTTATTTTTGGCTGTGATGGGCCTGGTTCGCCTGGTTTCACCCAAGCTTTTTTGCGTTTAGGATTTTCGTAGTGTATCCATTTTTCGTCTCCTGTGACTATCCGATGCAAAAATCCTTTTCTTTGCTGTCTTTGAAGCAGCATTTCACAAATGGTTTTCCGACGTTCCATGTCTCTTTCTTTTAAATCATGTGGAACCCAGTCACCGGCTTTTTGAATCATTCCCATCATTTGTAAACGCTTTGCAACAGTTGAACGATCAACATTTAATGCTGCAGCTAATTCTGATTGAGTTTGGCAAGAATCTTCCGCCAATAATGCTTCCAATTCAGCATCTTCAAATTTTTTTGGTGGTTTTCCATGTTCTTTATCCTCAGTACTAAAATCGTTATTTTGAAATCGTCGAAACCATTCCTTGCAAGTTGTATTAGACGGAGCATGCTCACCATAAATCTCCACAAGCAAACGATAAGTTTCCGCTGCAGTTTTCTTCGCAATAAAATAATGTAATAACACTTCCCGCAAATGACGTTTATTTGGAATAAAAACCGACATTTTCGAAAAGGTGAAAACAATTGTTGCTTACACTTCAACCAAATATCATAAAATGCGTTAGATAGCTGACATTCAGTACTATCGAATACAAGTATGGTCATTTATTAGTACACGTAAACAATACTAAAAACGACATCTGTTGAGAAAGGGCGGAGTCATATTCACACACCCAATAGATAAATATATAGTAATATGTAAGTATGACATTCTAATCTAAAACATTTAGTTTTTGTCTTTTCTTAATTCTTTGGGATAGCCCGTAAGTCAAAGAAAGTTCGCAAAACGTCTACTATCTTTATCGCTTATTATCGCTATCGATTAAAATAAATAAATTTCTAAGTATTTGCGTCAAAGACCTCGTGACCACATAAATAATCCGAAACGCGTCAACTCTAACAACTTCCTGTAAACTGACGAGAGAATTAGCAACTTCAGATACATAATAGTATAAATATATACTCTTATCTATAAGTGACATTATACATATAATATATGTACCTAGACCTTGTCATACACATCGTACTCGGGATTTACGTAAAGTGAGAGATATTTTTATTCTTCGAGACTATAAGGATACACTTAATGAATATATATTTATTAAAATTATATTAGCTTACACAATGTGTGTAAATATTTCTATTTGTGTTCTTCATATTCGTCCTTCATATTCTTTACCGCGTTATTTGCCACATTATTAAATTCAATTCTTAATGATTTTCAAAATCCGATTCAGGATTCAACTGAAGGAACTGGAATAAAAAAGTACTCTTACACAAGACTCGTGGTATTTAAAATAAAATTGAAACCGACAAAATGATGTTAATTAATTTTCGGAAAAGTACTCGCCTAAGAATAGGATAATTTAAGAAACAAAGGGCTCTTTTCTTAGCTCTGTTGAAGAAATTCGAATCTTGACAGGTTTAGTAAGTGGATACGATAATGCCAGTGAAATGATAAAATAAGCCTTACAAATTCTATTTAACTAACGGTTCGAAAATAAACCCACGTGAGCCACGTGGAAAAAGATAAGTCACTTGACTTATCATAGCATAGGATAGCAATTTACCTTGCTACGTAATCTGTTAAAGGGAAATCTAGAACGGTTTAGTGTCCTTGTTCGTAATAATTACACAAGTTTTAGCCACTTAGCCTAGCTCCTCACCTTTCCTTATCTGCCCTTAGCATCAAAAGTCCAAAAAATCTGCTCAAAGTCGTAGTAGAACTTGTGACAAGTACGTCCAGAAAAGAGCTGCCACCACACCGCTGCCGGTAATCCACCGCCGAGCAGTGGTGCTCTCACATTGCTGTGTTCCGGTGGAAGTGTGGTGCTGGTGATATTACAAGCGCATAAGAGGTTACATCCCCGTCTCAACGTGATGGGCGCAACGCGATACGACTTGGGTTTTCTCATACTTCAGTACCTACGAGAGGACGGGAATCGTATTGCTGTTGTCTATGGGCGGCAGTAACCTTTTAACATCAGGTTGGCTGTAAGAACGTCTCGTTACTCTAGTCACATAAAAAAACATTTTCAACAAAATTATCAAAATTGGGGCAATTGCGATAATTTGATTGAAAATGTTTTTTTCTATTGTAACACTACATAATAACGCTGGTCAATTTATTATTTACTAACTACATTCCTATTTTATAAGAACCTTTATAGGTAAAATTTAATTCAGATAATACTGTAATTTATTCTACATAAGTTTATGAGACATTGAAGTAGTAATAACATAATAGAAAACCAATTTATCCATCATCACATAATTATTACAAAAAATATGTTTTTTTGTAATTCTATTTTTCATGTAACATGAATTAGCTACTGCTAGTAACATACTATTTTGTTCTTACGTCATACTAAATTGGCGATAATCAGATTATTTCACAAGATTATGACGCAAAATATTATTCCGTATTATTCCGCGAGCGTATTGATTAGTTAAGTATAGGTATTCATTTGGACAGTCCAATAGTGTCCCAAGTAGTGAATAACAGCGATTTATAGCATTTTTTTTTAATTTAATCTCATCGTCCACTTTTTGTGCCAATAGCTATAACCTCTACACAAAAGTTCGATTGGTGGAGGTTATTTAGAATTATGTATTATATTTTGATCCGAGATAGAGTTTATCATTCTTTAATTTAATAATATCTAAATGTTAAGTTAATTACGACCAACACACAACATTGAGTATAAACGTGGCGCGGCCTTTCAATTTGTTTTATTACCGCTGTGCTTACCCGTCCTATTCTTGCAGCTATCATGATTAAACATATATATATATAATGAAGCATTTCAACATTTAATGCAACATTCCGCAGACGACCCCTCATCGGCTTTCTTAATAAATTGTTTGATATGCTGATGATGAGCTTGATGTTCGGCAGGATCTTAGCTAGATTGGTGAAAGGCAATCTGCTCGCGCTTATAGCAGAACTTGACTAGTTCTGTCGCTTGTCAATGGTCGTTTTTCATACAAAATATGGAGCCTCAGTTCAGACAACCTGCACCGACTGCGTGTGCATGTGTGCCTGTAGGTAGGTACCGGTTACATCTATCATACTATATTAAATATATATTGACCATACCTATAAATTGTATAAAGTATACTTAAATACAAAAATCTTTTGATTTATCCGAGTAAATTAAACTATATATTATATATCTAGTAACTAAAATCGAAATATTTATCTTAAACAACACCGATAATGCCGTTTATAAAGGCATTACACTAAACAGCGTTATATACGTGTCGCCGCAAAAGACTCATAAACGTCAGAGTCAAGTTTAGCACCAGTTTAGCCTGGAAGATTTCAGGAACAAGCCTTCGACCCTCGCAGCGATCAACAAGTCCAGACTACGATCAATACGCAGAACGAGAGACTCGGTGGAAGAAGGACGGATGCGCGTCCTCTAGTCCCCTACAAACCCTCGTTTACTTAAAATTTACGGAGTCTGCAAATATACAGTACTAATCCAATAAGTACTTTCAGTGGGTCATGTTAATACATTCACCTTGTCGATTACTAGGCATTGCGCGGCGCGGAGGATTGATTTTACGGCAACGTTGGAAAGGTCAGTTTGGTTACTTAAAATCAAAGATTTGTAGAAAAATTATTCAATATGAATATGAAACCTAGGTACGAGTAAGTTTGTAATAAATGTTCAACACAATAATAAAAAGCTACAAAATAGATTGACGTACGAGTCAGAATGAATAAATCGTATAATATAAATAATATTTATCATATGCCGTTGGTTTCAAGACCTTCGTAAAATAAAAATAAACCTTGTAAAAGAGTATGCATGTATGAAGGCGTGCAACCTGCTTTTGCATAAACGTGCTACTTGATGCAATACAAAAGAACCCCTAGATTCTCCTACCTACGTTTCGCAGACGTAGGTAAAGAGTTCTTGGAAATAGTACGGAGCTACGTAACGTAGTGCCCTCCTTTCTAGTGCTCCCACCCAATCCATTGTCCTTACTGTTGTTCCAGACAGTATTTTTCAAGGATAAAAGCAGCATGTAAAGTCCATTTGTTAAATGTATACACATATGTTTCACTATAGTAGACCTAACACTGTTATCAGAGAGAAACCATGTTACAGATTGTTACTCTAATAACCGCAATATATGTAGTATCAGTAGCTCTAATAACTTGTGCTATTATTATAATTTTATACCCCTATTAATCTTTTGTATAAGGTATTGTCAATGTAATTTCTAAGCCAGCTTAGGTTGGTGATGAGGCCAGTGACATGTAACCAAACAGTAATACTTTCTATATCAAAGTAATGTACCTCACATTAATGTAATCGTAGCAAAACAATATAATTTATACTTGTAAAAGTACACAAAGACGTCAAAGTGCTCAACAAGCAAGGTTAATTACAGTCATATAGAATTCTTTTCATCGTAAAGCATCTTCAATTCAACAGCAGGATTGACGTCATGGCGGGAGATAACGACAGTACTTATCGAGAGCAAACAAACACGCGTGTCTCTACGATATCGTGTTATCTGCTGATAAACACATCCTAGTTCACTTATAGTAGGTTCATCAGTCTATGTTAGCCACGATTATAATGGCTAGCCCGTTTCAGACGTATTATTATGCGGAACAACTGTTTTCAATAAAATGCGTAAAAGAAGAGTCACCAGGTGTGCTACAACACACGTTGTGTGTTGTAGCTAATAGGTCCAAATTGGATAAGACGTCCAGGGTGACCGCCAGACTGCACAGTGTAGATAACAGGCAGTCTCTGACGCAAATCTCCAAAATAGATAACGCATTTGCGTCAAGCATACATTTTTCAAGCAGAGCAAACGAAGCGCGTGCCATACATATATGATTTCCTGGCAAAATATATTCGCCAGACTTACATGTGCCATGTACCAATCACGCATCCCCGAAGTGATTGGACTTTCTATATTATACCAAGCGAAGCGCATTATTCAAGCTGTCAGCTACCTATGCAACAAGATATTTGGATCTAGGCAGTAAGGCGTGAACATACATTTGTATATGCATAATTTATTATACATAAATAATAACTAGAATATAACACTGGACAGTTATCAATGAGTGCTAATTAAGACGTTTTTTGGGTGAATTCACTTACCTTCGTGCGCAATTCCATAACAAGAGATCATACCAAACTGGCCATCACCTTGGGTGTTAACGGCAGCTCGAAAAAAGTTAAATAATAAAAACAACGAGATGCGTGCATTCGGAGGCAAGGTCGATGCCGCGGTATTTCTGGACGCGGTAAGCCGGACTCCGCTCGCAAGCTGAATCATCGATTGATAGAGTTATGTGCCATGGAATATTTAGCTAACGTTCCCACTTTATCTAGCCAAACGAAATATGGTTCAAATGCTAACAGAGATATGTATTTTAACATGTAACGACAGCAAAAATATCCTTTGAAATAGTAAGGAATGTAATCTTAAGAGATGATAAATGGAGTAGTGAGTAATGTGTGCACAAATGCACATAGTTAGCAAGTGAAAACAAGTACGGCAATGCAAGAAAGAGGACATTATGGATAGCAAACAATGGTTCTCATTGATGAAACGTCGATTTCTCTCGACAATTATGTAGATATAATGAACCGGTTTGTTTACTAGACGTTGCTCTATCACATCAAAGAGAACACGCACTCGATAAAACTGTAGCGAAGGCCGAGGGCGGCCGTCCTGTTATTTCGGTGCATTCATTCAGTGGAGCGTCCTCGTTGAAATCCGACATGCATCAACATTGCCGACATTTGCAACGCAGACACAAGCCTCAACTACGTCCCTATTATTAGAAACGTAAGCCCTGAAATCAATGTAATAGCCAGTTAGAAAGTCAACTCATGACTCACTGACGACGACGGTGCCACAGTATTCGGCCAATGACCCACTTTTGTGCCGTAGACTAGCATTAAATAAGTTAGGAAGTCTAGTCTGCTGGCGACGCCTCTTGTTATGGGAATATAAAAAAAAACTATTCCACGAATATAAATAAAATTATTGTAAAATAAGAGCGTGGATTCCATAGTAATCAATATAATTTGATTAAATACCTCGGGTATCATGAAAGACCGAAGGATTATAGCAGAGATATTTGAGAACACGTTTTAATTCCAGTTAGAATTAGATTGCTTAGAATCCTGCTTAGTGTATTAGTTGGTTTGGGAGTCACGGAATTATGTTACCTATCTTCGAAGCGGGCACAATCTGAAATAATACTAACAAATAGAGATAACGGCCCTGTGGCGACATTTGCGTGTCTTCTTTCCATTTATTTAGGATATTTTTGTCGGTATTATCAGTCATTCCGAATTCATTGGACGCGACGCTGATTATTTTATTATTTCCTACTGCTTTAGCTTCATATATATATATTACCTGCGATTCATTTGTTGGTGGGTAAAAATATTGGTGTGTGAATATGACTCCGCCCCTTTTTGTCAAAATAAAACACATTTGTTCGCTTACAAAATTAAAAAAAAAAATTATTGAAAGTATGCTCCATCTGCAGCTACAACCTTCGCCCATCGTTCAGGTAGTTTTCGTATTCCTTGCTGGAAGAAGTCCTGGTCTTTTGAGCTTATCCAGTTGTCAATCCAAATTTTGATACTTTCACATGAAGTAAACTTTTCTCCAGTAAGGTCTGTCTGCATCGTCCGGAATAGGTGGTAATCCGAAGGAGCTATGTCTGGTGAATATGGCGGGTGGGGTAACACTTCCCAGTCCTGTCCCTCTAAATATCTTTTTACGACTTCTGCGGTATGCGGTTTGGCATTGTCATGCTGAAGAACTAATTTGTTATGTCTATTCACCCATTCTGGTCGTTTTTCTTCTATGGCTCGCTTCAAACGCATTAGTTGTCGTCGGTAAACTTCTCCATTAATAGTTTCAGAGGGTTTGAGCAACTCATAATATACAATACCTTTCTGATCCCACCAAATACAGAGCATGACCTTGGCACAGTGAATATTTATTTTTGGCTGTGATGGGCCTGGTTCGCCTGGTTTCACCCAAGCTTTTTTGCGTTTAGGATTTTCGTAGTGTATCCATTTTTCGTCTCCTGTGACTATCCGATGCAAAAATCCTTTTCTTTGCTGTCTTTGAAGCAGCATTTCACAAATGGTTTTCCGACGTTCCATGTCTCTTTCTTTTAAATCATGTGGAACCCAGTAACCGGCTTTTTGAATCATTCCCATCATTTGTAAACGCTTTGCAACAGTTGAACGATCAACATTTAATGCTGCAGCTAATTCTGATTGAGTTTGGCAAGAATCTTCCGCCAATAATGCTTCCAATTCAGCATCTTCAAATTTTTTTGGTGGTTTTCCATGTTCTTTATCCTCAGTACTAAAATCGTTATTTTGAAATCGTCGAAACCATTCCTTGCAAGTTGTATTAGACGGAGCATGCTCACCATAAATCTCCACAAGCAAACGATAAGTTTCCGCTGCAGTTTTCTTCGCAATAAAATAATGTAATAACACTTCCCGCAAATGACGTTTATTTGGAATAAAAACCGACATTTTCGAAAAGGTGAAAACAATTGTTGCTTACACTTCAACCAAATATCATAAAATGCGTTAGATAGCTGACATTCAGTACTATCGAATACAAGTATGGTCATTTATTAGTACACGTAAACAATACTAAAAACGACATCTGTTGAGAAAGGGCGGAGTCATATTCACACACCCAATACCTATCTTTCTATTCTACCTAAGTATAGTATTACGAATCTTGATATTGTGAGCTTAATATTTTCTTTTGTGCTATGGTAACAAATGTACAATAACATAATATAGCAAACAATTCAATGCTTTGAGTAAAAACTTGGTACGTATTCCATAAACTTTCCTTATGAAGTTTTGTAACCAATTGTTATACTCGTTGTTAATTGTTATACTCGTAGGTAAAATGTACGCTATTGTATTATATTACTGAAATTTTGTTCTCCTCAATAGTTTCACTTTAAGACTTTGAAGGATTTCAATTTCGATTCCAATACAATAATATCACAACGATTATGAATGATTTAGATTTCTCTTATGATCCTTCGGTAGCAAGATGTTTGATTCCCGCTGGCGACAAAACTTTGCATATTCTGCAAAGCATATTTTCTGTTGTCTGAATATTCTGATATCAACCCCGATACCCACAGTCGTCATTAGGAGGACTTTCAGTGTGTCGGGTTGTTTTTATTAATAATTAAGTTTTTATTTTAATATTACGTTTCTCCATGTTACGTCATCATCAGCATGTCATTTAGATAGATATACGAGGATATAGATAGAAAACTCTTATTTATTGTACACCACAATGACATGTAAAGTATAATAGGTCGCCTTATTGCTTAAACTAATCTCTTCCAGGCAATCTTTAGATGGACTGGAATAAACAAGAACATCTGGAATCTGCCGCCAAGCAGTAGTGTTTGCATTACTGTGTTCCGGTGGAAGGGTGTGGCTGCCGGTGAAATCACATGCGCATGAGACGTATCATCCCCGTCTCGGGTGATGGACGCAGCAGGATGAATGCGACTCAGTAAAGATTTGGATCTCATACTGAGTCGCGCGCATTACTGTTGTCATGGGCGAGGGTCGCCACTTACCATCAGGTGGGCCCTCAGCTCGTTCCGTCACTCAATCACATAAAAAAAAAAAAAAAAAAAAAAATACTACTGTACTTATAATTATATAGATAACTATGCTATTATATATATCTATATATGATAATATTGTATAATATATAGGTTAAATACGATGTAGGTATATAGGTATATTTATATGCCACTATTATATTTATGTACCAACTGAAATACTGAGTGAGGGCGTTCACATAACGAATCGATGTACTCACAGTTTTGATACTATCATAAGAGTAATGGGTTCCCTACCCATTACTAAGACTTCAGTATAAAATGCGAAATCTTGATTTTATGTTTGACAAACAGTTAAATACGTACTAAAATAGTAATATAACACTTAAGTGGAAAGATAGGGAATATAAACGTGAGTATATAAGTATACCAAATTGAGGAAAATAAAAAAACAAGAAATTTAATGCAGTAGGTATTCTTCTTATTTTCGGGAAGGAGTTTGTACCTACTAATGACGTCAAGTTTGAGAGTCGGTCGGGGCCTATTTACATTGATCCAGTATATCAATCCACCGGGTGGACACTTAATGCTGGACTAGAATAAAAACTGATAACATTACATTTTATTTTTGGGATGAGTATTATCGGCCTATAAATTACATTTGTGTTAATTATCGTAATGGTTTTCATCTTGACTTTTTTGCTATAAAAAACTTAATTGAGTTATATTGCAGTTTATCATTTTCACTCACCTCAGTCTTCGTTATTCGATGTCGTGCTAACTTAACGACGGCAAAATTTCCCTTGCCAATGGTTCTCTCGATGTCATAAAAACCCACCCTAATGGGGGTTTTCGCAGGACGATCGCGCTCCGCCATTGCCGTTTGTAAAATCCTCAGATTTTTAAAGGATTTTGCAGCATTGCACAAAAAAGAAAATGCTTGTTAACTCTGTATTAATCCATAACACTATTGTTTATATCCATCGGATACAATAACCCCGCTCACTTTACAACAATCTGTATATAAACCAGGAATATTTAAGTCCTTTATATTTACACATTTATGTTAGCTATTTACTACGCAATCACGCATAACGCTAGGTATTATTCATACCCTGAAGTAAATAGGCATTATCAAAACTGCATTACGCGAGAGTAGCACCTCTACGGTTCGGGTGAGTCGGATGCGCACTACAATCAGTTTTAGTAAACACGACAGGTTTTGTGTACAAAATTTATTTACAGTGATTAAAAAATCGCGTAGAGGCGGCGTGCGCTTATGAAAGGCTCGGTACACGTCACGCCGCCGCCTCGCCGGCTGTCAACCGGGTACTGAACTCGCCGAGTCGAGTCGATCGAGTTGAACACTCGGCACTCGTGGAGCTACCTGCGGTCGCAACACGCGCGCGCTTTCAGCCGCCCGCCATATTGGTTCTCCTTATGACGTCAGCGGCATGCCTTTAGTGTTCAATCAGTACAGTACAACGAGCAAGCAAATCCACCCATACATCGAAGCAGGCAATCCAGCAATTATGCGACGGGCGGTATACGCTTCTAACGGGTACAATACAAAACGTCTATCGATTTCTAACGACTGGTTCGAGCTCTACTTGTGAACTTTACATGTTACGTGCAGCTGCACGTAGGTCTAGCCTAGGTATAATCCGATAAAAGAAAGACCGCTTGGCAAATCACAATGATAATTCACGCTCCGCAACGACAATCCCTTAATCTTATCAAATCATATGGAAAATACATATTTTGTCCTCAGAGGGAAATGTCGGATAAAATTAGGAATTAATTTCAAATTGAAGTACTACAGTCACATGACATATATAATCTAATCTAACATCCAGAGGAGTTATTTCAGTAGTCCTGGCCTTGCCTGTAATCTATTAAAAAGCAAAGTCAAGTAAAAACAAGGCTGGCGTGTAGATAAAGGTTTAATTTCCTCCCAAATTGGCTCATAATTAGCTCCCGTAACCTATAAAAATAGAGTAATTGCAAGCAATATTTATAGACATATTTCACATAGCGCCATTTAGCCCCAAACTAAGCATAGCTTGTAATATGGGAACTAAATAACTAATAGAATACATAAAGTAGGTACGTTTTTTGTAAATACATACATATAATACAAATGAACACCCAGACACAGAACAAACATTTTTGTTCGACATACAAATGCTTTTATAAATGCTTGGTGGGATCGAACCCACGATTTTCAGAGCAGAAAGCAGAGCTCCTACAAACTAAGCTATGAGACCAGTATATTGATGAACAATCTGCACAAACAATTCTATTACCTACCACCGGTATCACCTTGACCTCTGCGAGTTAGCATCGTTCCGTACTGTACAAAACCTAAGACAAATTTTAAAATCGTTCGTCGTTTAATTGTGTGTCAGGATGAGACCCTAGAATACAAACTGCTGTGTTTGATTGTATTATTATATATGTATATAAGAATAGCGATGACTTAATGCCTAATCGTCGAAACAGTACCTGGAACTGATGAATATGAAAACTGCTACTCCAATTTCCCCTAAACCCACACTACAGGACCGGCCAAATTTGATTCGAACTCGTAACTATCATCAATAATAATTGTTAGCATTTTTATATTTACCACGGTTTGAAAGATGAGGCCCTCCGACGACAGACAGGCAAGCTTAGCAATAAGGTTTTCCTTACTTTGGGTACGGATCTCTAGATAAACCGACACAAGAAACAGGCGCACATACGCAGCCATTTAACATAAGACATCCGTTTTATGGTAAGAAAATTAAGAATAGTATTAAAAGAGCGCTAATACACCGCCGTAGCATTGCTACACTGTACTACTGTAATGTTTCATCCTGCTGATCCCACTTCAAAGTAATATTGTATTATTCTCCGTAACATAAATTGAAGGAAAAGTTGCAAAGTTTTTCTTATAATACTTATAATACCTTTTAATACCTTCTTTAATTTATCTCCTATTATAATAATATTATACGGTTTACGCCTCTTGGTGCCCTTTTTGCATAAATACACTGAATGTATTTTGAAATATCTTAAAATGTTTAAGCTAATTTCGCAGGTAAGTTACGCTTAGCGAAACTTACCTGTTCTTACGTCTACGTTCTTATAATAATGTAATCCACGTGGTGAAAAGGCCTATTGAGGTTCTGCTTAGCTCTTCGGGAAAAACGTAAAACTAATGTATACTTAAAATAACAAAATATATAACGTAGTATCTTGGCCGCGTAGTATCATGGTAGTATCATATCGAAACTACAGAACTTTATTACTGTTATTTTAATGCGAATAGTTAGTCTGCAGGGATCTGCAATCGCATACGACGTTGCGGGCACAGCTGGTACAATATATTAAAATAAAAGTCACCGTAGCTCACCGTAGCACATCGTAGCCAAGCTACCGATCTGTGTTAGCCACGAATTAATACGAAAAGAAAACACGATAAAATTAAGTGATTCTTAATTTATGAATATAAAATAGTATTATACCTTACTTTTTGAGAAAATTGATTGCAATCTTACCTTTTATTTCAAGTTCTAAACCTTCATGCTGACACATAAATCAGTCGCGTCATCAGTGACCTGTGTATATATTTACTAATAAGTGTGCATGAAACTTTAGAATCTTATGGCGCTTATACTTTGTAAAACTTTTGCTATTATTTGTTCTAGGGTGATACGTTGATTCTCTTCGTCAACGACGACAGCTACTTTTCAACCATTACGACTTTGGTCCTCCCCGACCGAAGCATGAGAAGACCCAAGTCACACCTGTTCACCCGAGACGGGGATTGTCTCATGCGTCATGCGCATGTTATTTCACCAGCATCCACACCCTTCATAGCAATGGGAGTGAACCACTGCTTAGCATCAGATAGCCAAATATGGAGGCAACACTTTCCGGGAAAACTTTGCACAAGTTCTACTAATTTGCTTCTGCTACTTTTTGTTGCTCTTTAGCAACACCAGGGTGCACGTGTAGGGGCTCAAAAGGTCTCCCTAAAGATTTATATACCTAAATGTCAACTAGTTGTCTACAATGACGCGCCGTAAAACCAGTCACACAACTTAATGCTCATCAGACAAAGTTTGCCATAGCCAGCCATGGAACCCGGGAACTACTTAAGGAACCATAGAAGGAATTAAAACAAGAAAAAGTGGTCCAAAAAGATGCGATCATCATCCGATACGGGGATGATACGGCACCCACACCCTACCACCGGAAAACAGTAATGCGAACACTACTGCTTGGCGGCAGATTCCAGGTGTGGTGGCAGCACCGCTCCGGACGAACTTGGCACAAGTTCTACTACTACTTTTGGTTGCTCCTTTAGCACCACTCATGGGGTACGTGTAGGGAATCAAAGGGTGTGTACGGATGTGAGCAACTGGACCCCTCAAAATATTCTTACTAATTGGCGTATTTTTAATTGTACTATATATATAACTCACTGGGTTTAACACGCGAAAAAAGGCTTAAAAAAAACACATTTTTAAAAATTTTAATACATTGCACTTGAACTAGACAAGTGTAACGAATACAATATGCCGTTTTTTTAATTTGTCACTTGCAACACTTATGCAATGTTCCATAGTCAAATCAATAACAATTGTGCCTATAGCGTACTCTCTTTCTTATTCACTCATAAAAATAAAGAGATAGGATCATTATGCTCTCAAACTTACGTTCTTATTGGACAGAATTGGAACACTATTTATTGCAATGTGAGTGATTGTACGACTGGATCGCCTCAAACTGAGCAAAAATCTATAAATTTTATACAGTTTTCTCTATTTCCAATTTACTTTTATTGTTAAATAGCCACAACAAACGATAGGAAAGAACTTAATAGGAAATTCGAAATCTTGATGTCAATAAAATAAAATGACATTTATATTCGTACATTACACTTGCCAAGATGTCGGTGATACTCTTCTACATTTTTGACAAGAGAAGCAAGTGTCGCCAAGGCTCTATCAGTCGTAGAGCCAAAAATCTTTTGAATGTGTAAATAGTGTAGATAGAGAAACGCTAGAATTATGAACCAAGTAGCCGACGACAACTTTCAGAATATCCAGTGCAGTAAAATAGGAACGAATATGAAAACTAAAAGTAAAAAGGCCAAAGATCGTTCTGAAGGGAAGGACGAAATAAGTTTATCAAATCAGGAAGACTTGAGTGAAACATTAGCCAATACTCTGCATATAAACAACATCAGCAATAACCTAACAAATGGAACAAGTGATCACTGTTACGACAACAGCCCTGACGAGCCCGACGGTAAGAGGATACCCCAAGGAGATACGCGCGAGCGTCCAATAGATGTAAATAGTGTTCAGTGTAGCGATGCAGCATCCAGTGAAGAGAGTAAAGAAGCTGCTGCCCAGCATGCCATCAACTGTATCATCGACGATGCCCTAGAAAACCTTGAAAATGTTCTCATCAGACAAGAGCAGGTTTCCCAAGATGAAATAGAAATCATTTCATATGAATCTGAATTGCAGATGCCTGAAATAATGAGACTCATTCAGAAAGATCTTTCAGAACCATATTCTATCTATACTTATAGATATTTTATTCATAACTGGCCTAAGCTTTGCTTCCTAGCGACACATGAAGGAAAGTGTATTGGTGCCATTGTATGTAAGTTAGATATGCATCGTAATGTTGTAAAAAGAGGGTACATTGCTATGTTAGCAGTTGATGAAAAATACAGAAGCAGAAAAATTGGATCTCGACTTGCACAAAAAGCAATTAAGGTATATATTTTGGAACATTTAATCTTGTTCTTTTTTTTAAATATTCAAATGTTAATTGATATTTTTGCTTCAGGCTATGATAAATGATAATGCAGATGAAGTTGTTTTAGAAACGGAAATCACAAACAAACCAGCTCTGAAGCTTTACGAGAACCTTGGATTTGTGAGGGACAAGCGCTTATTTCGTTACTATCTAAATGGTGTAGATGCATTGCGATTAAAATTATGGCTAAGGTGAAATATATTTAAAAGAGATATTCTCAATGTTGTGTTTCATAATTCTTCGGCTATCAAGGATGATGCGAATAATTGTTGTAAATACTACATGATTTGTCATCTAAGAACATATATAGCCAAATGTATAGTTTGTTTCAATTATTTTCATGTGATATGTTTTAATATATCTAATTTATGTGTTATTGTTAAAGAAATTGTTTCACCACCTTTTTATCTTGACTAAAAGAATTTAATAGTTTTATATCCTTACTAAAATACACAACTTTGAGGAATAACATGTAGTCACTGTTTATTTGTTTGCCCCTCACAAGACTATGTTTTTAACAATGAAAAACTCAATCTACCTATCAATACAAAGTACATTTTTTATTCTTTCTGTATATTAATAAATCCATCAGAAAATATTTTGTTTTTATGAACATTGGTAGATGTTCTTTTTTTGTATCTTTGGCTCAGATCTCTAAATATCCAAATTGAAAATGTGTCAACAACACAAGGAGGAGGATCAATGCTATTAACCTCTTTCCAGTAAACTACTGATACAAATCCCAAACAGACAATTGATTTACTAGTTGTAACGGAACCTCGACTCCGCGTAAGCTTTTTGCGACGGTTTTATTGGGAGGTTTGTAACGTTACGTCAACGAACGAGCAGTTACGCGTTGCTGTACCTAAAAGAAGTTTTTGCTCCCATTGTTCACACTTACTTTTCGGCGCCGTCAAGTTTGGTACTAGTGAGCAATTATATTGTGGAGCTAGGTTAATTTATGAACCCTTAGGAAATCGATTAGAAGATGACAAAGCCGCAAAACTGTAGTCCGTCAAATTATTAATTTGCCTCATCTTTATTTAAATTATCAGTAAAGATTACTATGTTAGTAATAAAGTACCTGGGTGACCGAGCTTTGGTCGGTATTTTTTTCGTATTAATCGTATTAATTGTAAAAACAATGCGTTTTTACATGAAATACAATTATACAGGTTAACTATGATAGCAAACCCTTCCTAAATACAAAATTTCATCCAAATCCGTAGAGCCGTTTGAGCGTGCCTTCATGTAACAAACATAAACACATACATACAAACTTTCGCCTTTATAATATGTATGATATTGATATAATTATTATTGATCTTTTTCCAACCTCCGCATCCACCTCAGTTTCTACTTAAAACACCTCTGTTACAACTCTACATTTTACAACAATGAAAAGATTTCCTGAATTATATTTACAAACAAAACAAATATGGTCAATTCAAATAATTTATTTAAAAATACGTATACTGGCTTAAAATGTAAACGTTGCTGAGTTTGTTGAAGCTCCATCATAGACAAATGTGTTATTTACAGGTTTGTATTGTCTTGTCACTAGTTTTATAGCTTCATGGGCGACACACCCTCCCAAAAAGGCTGAAATGCTGTGCAGTTCAGCTCCTCCATACCTACAGATCTCCTGGATGTGATCATCTTTTCTCGCCAACTCTTGAGAGCATGATATGTCACTTAAGAGTTTAGTTACACAAGTCTTCAACTTAGCAACATCCCCTTCAGGCTCCCACTCTCCTGGTGCTCGACAATGCTCAGACTCAAACATCTCCACACCTCTAAGCATAATGTAGTGAACCATCATAACATCTGGTTCTTCCAGGTGTCTGGTTATGTATGCACTCACAGAGCTGCTTATTTGATACTCAGCTGCAATGTTGCTACCTTTTATCAAGTACAGATCGTGAGCATGTCTACAAAATAATTTTACATCTACTTCGCTTATACTCTCTGCTTGAAGTTGGGCCACAATTTGTTGTACTTTTCTGTATACTACTTCAGCATCCATAGCAGCTTGTGCTCTGTAGATGTTTTGCAATTTCACGAAGTGGTCTGTTGACGCAGTCATGTCAGGTAGTACTCCTTTGACTGGGAGCTTGCCTTTGCCTTCAGCTTCTACAAATCCTCTTAAAGCTGCACACATGATCCAGAAGGAAGTACTGTCTTTTGTGAGATTAGTAGCAGCACTGCTGTACAATAGCTCCTGGATTTTAATAGGCAAGAATGATGGCACCAGCGATGTATTTACTGCTCTAATGGCCTCCTCAAAGTTTTCTTCTGAAATGGGCACCCCATTCTCATCTTTCCTTATAAAACTCTGAATCACTTCTCTGATTTCACTTTTCTCCTTTCTGCTCATAGGCCAGTTATCTGGGTGTGTTTCCCTCCATTTTTGGATAGCTTTGTACAAAATCACAATCCAAGGTATATGACCATGATCTTTCAAATCAAGACCTTCAATGTCAATAGATTCTAGGTAATCTAATAATGCTTGAAATGGGATGTCTAATCGTAAATCTGTCTGTTCATTGTCTGGATGAGTTTCGACTATTGCATGTTCTTTGATCTGGATCCTAAAAGTTCCCAAGAAGCCCAAAGAGCGACATTGGATAAAAGGTACATTTATATCCCACAAGTGTTGAGCTAAAGTAGGAACAATTTTCTCACTGAGAGCTGTGGCAATGACCAAGTTGAATGATTTGAAGAAGTCGGGGTTTTCTCGTAAAATTTGGTCTGGAGGTTCCTGCACTGCATGACCTTTAACAGCGCAGTTCAATTCCAGGAGAAGCCGCAGTGCTTCCGTTCCTCTGTTTGATCCCTGGCATTCCAAGAAGAAATTGCATCCCATATCCTCTTCAGTAACAGTTTTATCATCAACAATCGTAATGGCTCCAACGCCGGGTAACACAATGGATTTTAATATTTCTGTGCCTAACGCTGTCGCGTTTATGAGACAAATGTGGCCATTTTCAAGTGCAGCCTGTCCATGATCACCCCAAAGACGTAGTTGTCGATCATATTGTTTATTTTTTTCACTTTGTTCAGGAGATTTAGGAGATGGCGATGCCATGTCGTTTCGGGCGATTATTTTGGGAGTCAATAACTATGTAGTCGACTTTCACTAGAAGTAGTATTAATAGTAAAATATAATGTTAGAGATTCCTTTTTCACTTCGCAATACTTTTTTGATATCTCCACCTACAAAGGCAAAACGGAGAATAAAAATCAATGATTTCTTTCCGGCATGGGATAGCTTAGCTTGCTGCTGTACAATGTACATACATATTGACATTGACATTGATTAATGAGCCGTGACGTTGACAATTAGACATGACAATTTGGATCCCTTCCTACGATTATGTCGACACAATGATGGTTAAGAATAAGAATAAGAATATATTTTATTGTTAAACTGTGTATATAATGTTGAAGTAAGAAGGTTGTAACCTCTATACTGGCCCAATAGAATACCAAAGAGTACAGATGGTCAACTGTATCTTGGATACAGTTTTGTTTATATTTTGACATTCCGTATATTAGCTTAGATGACGCGCCAGAGAGCTACAATGAAGCTATAAAAAGAGCAGACAAAATAGAGTGGATCAAAGCCATGAAAAATGAGATAACGTCTTTAAAAGAAAATAAAGTGTGGTACCTATGTGAACTACCGAGAGACAGGGTGGCTCTACCATGTAAATGGGTATATCGCGTTAAGAAAAACCCTGATGGTTCAATAGATAAATACAAGGCGCGCTTAGTTGCCAAAGGTTTCAAACAACAGAAAGGTATTGATTATGAGGAGACATATAGTCCAGTGGCAAGAATGGCAACCATAAGATCTTTATTAAGTGTAGCTGCCACTGAAAATCTCTACCTTACTCAGTTTGATGTGACCACCGCATTCTTATACGGCAAACTAAATGAAGAGATTTATATGAAACAGCCTGAAGGTTTCAATGATGGATCTAAAAGAGTTTGTAAATTGGAGAGAAGTCTCTATGGCCTCAAACAGGCACCTAGATGCTGGAATTATCATTCACCAAGTTTTGAGTGAGCTCAACTTTCAGCAAAGTACAGCAGATCCATGTCTCTATATAAATAAAAAAGGAAACAAGAAGATTCTCCTTACATTGTACGTAGATGATGGATTGATAGCTACCACGGATCAGCAACTTGCTAATGAGTTCCTGAGCAACCTAAGAAGATATTTGAATGTAACAGCAAAGCCTGCTTCCTTTTACTTAGGAATGGAAATAAATAAGCGTAAAGATGGGACGATTTTAATTCATCAAAGTTCTTACGCAAATAGAGTGCTAGAACGTTTTGGGATGTCAGAGTGCAAACCTATCGGAACACCAATTGAAAAAGATAATGAACCAGATAATGATTCAAGTGAGAGTACACAATTTCCATACCGAGAAGCGGTTGGAGCCTTAGCCTACTTGATGGTTGCAACACGACCTGATATTGCTTTTGCAGTCAGCGTTGTATCCAGATCTTTAGCAAATCCAACAAAAGCAGACTGGCTTCGTGTGAAGCGAATATTGCGCTATTTAAAAGGAACAACATCCCTTGGAGTTGTTTATGGACGCACAGCTGATAACAGTCGTATACTTTCATACAGTGATGCAGACCATGGTGGATGTAACAAAACTGGAAGGTCTACAAGTGGAATAGTGTGCTGCTATGGAGGAGGAGCAATATCATGGCAAAGTCAAAGACAAGGCTCAGTTGCAGTATCAACAACTGAAGCTGAAATAGTGGCTGCAAGTGAGGCAACACGAGAAATCGTTTGGCTCAAAAGAGTTTTTGAAAGCCTAACTGACATGAAGAAGACACCCCTGCTACTAGTAGACAATGAAGCAGCAGTAAAACTGGCTCACAACCCAGAGTTTCATAAACGGACGAAACATATACGTTTACGTCACTTCTTTGTTCGGGAGGCCGTCATGAACGAAGAAATATTAGTACAAAGAGTTGGCACAGAGGCACAAGTGGCTGATATAATGACCAAGCCCCTACCTAAGCCAAGATTCCAAATGCTGAGATCTGCACTAGCTTTGTATTAGAGGGAGTGTTGAAGTAAGAAGGTTGTAACCTCTATACTGGCCCAATAGAATACCAAAGAGTACAGATGGTCAACTGTATCTTGGATACAGTTTTGTTTATATTTTGACATTCCGTCACTTGTGAAAATTAAATAATAAAACGTAATTCTGTTTAAATTGTTACCAATGATTTTCTCTATAGAATCTTAGAGTCATAGTCATTCTATTTGAATACGCATAACATTCCACTAACTCTGTTATATAAAGATCTTATAAGTAATGGTTTATGAAACAACAGTTTGTCCTCTCGGACGTACAATAGATCAAACACCAAACAAAAAATTATCTTCGAATGAATACATTATTGGTTTAACTATGTTCAACATTTAATGTTTATTGAATTAATCCTGGGTTCACATGATTAACTGGTTCCTGGATCCAAAGAACTGTCCTTCCATCCCAAAATGAATGACCTGAAACATTCATCGCCAGCTTGATAAACGTAAAAATTAAAGCTGGTGCTGCCAACTTAAGCAAAATATGAATAAAACGAGATTTATAGGCAAGACATACTTCCCAAGCTAGTATAACCACAAGATGAAATGTGGTTTAGCGGAACTCTGCTTAACCTTTCAGGACAAAAGTGTGAATCTGTGTTTGTACATACAGTATCTACTATTATCGTCTATGGCAACGTAATTCTTGAAACCATCATTATAACCGTGAATTTTAGAACGGTCCACATTTCTGTTAGAGTCCCATTTTTTTTTTCTGACTTCTCATCTATGTACATTTTCCATTGTCAGTATTATTCTCTTCAAGTGGTTTAATTCTGAATGGTTATTTCAGGTTCTTTTTGCGTGATGTCAATAAGTTGTATTTTTTTTTCTTGATGGGCTTTTTAGTAAGTATTAAAATAAGTAGTTACTATTCTTTTACCTTCAAAAATGCCTAACTAATCTTCGACAGTTAGAGTTGGCAGCACTTAAATGTGAACAACTGAGTTTTGTTTTGTTTGAAATGTTATTAAATAAATAAAAAGCAGACGAATGTGTATGGAAATGAATTTACAGACGCTTTTTCAGGATTTCAATCCTAGGTAAGCTTAAGATAGAATTCACCGGGAAGATTTTAAAATGTTAATGGAGGAGTTTTATTGACTATACATTTTGTCCACAGCAAATTCATTGTACACAGTTGCCTACTGGTTTTCACGGCACTACTAGCCCTAAAGCTAGATAATTCCCTAACGTGGTCATATTGGGCTGTGTTTGCACCAATATGGGTGTGGAAATTTCTTGTGATTCTTGGTGCCACTGTAGGCACATATGTTTGGTGGCATTACCCCCACTTTAGGTGAGTATAAAAAACATTTCACTAACATAAGTTAAAATTACCGAAACATTAATTAGCTAACCTACATAATTTATTACTTTGCCGTGGGCTACATTTTTATTATTTAGGTCAAGGCCAAAACATTTACCTTGATTATTTTCTTTCCATTTTTTTTTCGTTTTTACCTACTTTTGGTAGTTATCTAACTATTTTCAGCACATTAGATCTGCTATGATATGAATTCACTATAATCTACCTGTGAAATCCAAAATGAATCTCATAAAGGTCAATTTATACTATTACAATTTTTATTATACTATCAGTATGCTCAAAACTTTGTGGCTAAATCTAGAATGAATTGCTTGCTGCGAGCATGGTAGTTTCAGATTGGAAAGTCCTTAAAACTTAGCCTCTTGTCCTAATTTCACACAGCCACATGGATTATGGTTGGGTTACTTATAATTTTGCACCACTAAATTGGTCATTAATTTACTGGCCCAATTAAGTTCCAATTAATTCAATGACTTGTTCTAGATCATATAAATAAAATAAGCTTTCAGTCACAATCAGACTGTAGTTTGTTAGCAAGTCAAGTATAGGTCAAATGTGTAACAGGGACTATTATTGTTATCTTTGCTACAGTTTGCATATATTTTGTTACCTATATATGAAACACAACATCGGACTTATAATGGCATTACATGGTCACATAAATGTGACCATATTTGTCATGAACCAGTCAGTCATGAATTTCTTTTGAAGCCACTCCAAAGTCATGAAATTCTTTATGGATGCCCCATATGGCAACTATTTATTATAAAATGTATTTATTTTAAATTATTACAGATTGGAGGGTGAAGCGTACATACATTACAAAGCAATGCTAATAAGTCTTGCAATACACCTAATCCTACTTATGTTTGAGCTACTGGTTTGTGATCAATTGACAACAGGCCGCCATTTATGGATACTAGCTTTTATTCCACTAATATTTATTAGCATTGTGTCCATTGCCATTTGCATATGGTCCGTGAAACATGACCGGAGTTATGAGGTACGTATGGAATATTAGGTTCAATCAATAGTTAATGTAATCCATATTATTGCTGCAATTAAGTCTTAGAAACACTTAAGGTTAAGTCTATTATTAAACTAAGATTTATTTCACCACTTGGATGAAATCACCCTAGCTGCTAGTATATACAAAATCTTTGGAATATAAAATTATAGCAGGATTACTTATTGCCTTATCTTATCACTAGCAGCCCGTCCCGGCTTCGCACGGGGTAGTGACATAACTACAATAGTTGGACATATGCTACCGCGGAGTTTTTTGTAGACATTATGATGTTCTTCAATATTGTTGTACATTATTTTGTTCTATCGCTAATAGTTTCGTCAGCGCATTCGACGAAAGACATTTTAAGACTCATTTTTCTACACCTTCGGTTACATTGTTCAAATTTTACCAAGGATCCCTAATTTTTTTCAAAATGAAATGTAGCCTATGTCAAATTGGAAGAATGTAGCATTCTATTGGTGAAAGAATTTTTTTAATTGGCCCAGTACTTTTTGAGCCTATTCATTACAAACATACAAACATAGGTACAAATCTTTCCTCTTTATAATATTAGTGTAGATAATAACTGTATCCATTTAATTTTAGTTACTGTTTATTTCTAAGTAAAAAACGCACACACTGTGACTCAATTGTTTTGCGCCTACAGAAATTTTTGGTAGTTCTGAGTGTTGCCAAGTTTATATTCTATTTCAGTTGGAATTGTTTTGTGCCGTAAATATTCTCCAGTTCATATTCTTGGCCCTGAAGCTGGATGAGTTCATCAACTGGTCATGGGAGGTAGTCTTTGTGCCTCTTTGGATACTGATGTGTCTCAGCTTAGTAGGTAAGCTATTATATATTTACTAGCTGTGTGTCTGATGGACAGTCCTAGTGACATCTGAGGAATCTAATATCCATGAAAACTTTCAGCAATTTAGAACATTTAAAATCCTTTCTCAGTGTGCACTAAGTAAATAAGTACCTACATTACATATATAACTAGGGCTACTATGCGGAATTTCACGTAAAAAAGCCCTTAAAGTTTTAATAAGTGATGACTTAGCGCATATTGCAGGCTATACCGGGACCTAAGCAAACTTAGCTCTCTAGTTCAGCTTTGATTACGTAGGCATATATTTTTACTTCAGTTCATACTGTCAGCTACAGAGCTAAGCTGGTAAAGTCGCCATAGCTAGGAGTGTATCGCGGCTTGGTTTACCCTGGTGAGACCCTCAAATGAACACATAAACCTGCACTAGGATTCTCTAGAAAATGTTTGCCCTGAACCTCCAATCGAACCTGATATCCTTACATTGATACCCTTACATTGTAGGCAGAGTTTATACCAGCTGTAAAATATGACGTAATATTTTACAAGATAATCTTCTGGGTGGTCTTAAAACGTAGTTATAAACAGGCTCAACTGCTTTCACTTATCCAATAAGTTTTAATGAATTTAAAATGAGTTAACACTATAATACGTTCAATGCCTCATTTGTTGTGTAACATTTAGGTTACGAAACAAGCCCCGTGTATCAGTGGCTATGTACTAATGTGAATGATCTTATGGAGTATCTTGACTGCACAGCTTAGTTGGTAGGTGCTCTGCGTTCGTGGGTTCGATTCCCACCCGGGAAGGAAAAACATTCAGATGAACATGGATTTTTGTTCCGTATTTGGGTATTAGTACGTTAAAATTTCATGCGAATAAATTAGTCACTATCTTAAGGATAGATAATATAGAGAACGTGGTGGTCCATGGGCACAGACGCCGTCTCTCCATCGCTGGTTCAAATACACAGGTGCACCAATGAGTTTTTCACTTGAAAAAATGATGTACGCAATACCACATTCTTGAAACGGTGAAGGCAAACATTATGAGGAAACTGGCACGTCTTGGGTTCAAAAATTCGATGAGATGTACCAATCCACATTGGGCTCCCGTGGCAGATGAAAGCCCATTCACTTTCAATCATCGAGAGTGGGAACATTAGAGGCTGATACGAATCATAAACCTATTTATTATTTGCACTATAATTCATGTTTTTTGAGAATGTACTCATTATTCGTCTACTTCTATAAAACACCTACAGTCAGTAGGTTCATTTATAAACAGACGTCTAACAGAATTCTGGCAATGAATATAATTATTTTTTTGTTCAGGTGTTCTATACAGTATAATATTCGCGGGGATTCTGCTCCGCACTCCAGATGTCAACGTGCAGCAACGACGTACCAGTTTCAACTCTGCCCTTGCTTATACGTTCACAGTCGTGCCTATACTAGTGTTTCAGGTAAGGAATCTACTTCAATCACAGAATATCTAACACTGCTACGTACAGCACGTGCACTCCATGGCCCTCCCAAGCTTCCAAATACCTCACTGTACATCGTTGTAGAGATTTTGTTTCTGAACTCGTATTGCTGGTGTCTATAGACGGCGGTAACCACTTAAGATCGAGTAGGCCCTCTGCACATTCCGTCTCGTCAGTAAAACAAAGCTGCGACCTATCCAGAACAAGTTTCACTAGATGCTATTAGAAACGAAATTGGTATTGGATCGACTAGTTATCTCTTTCCTTAATTTGGTTGTACATCTTGTCAGAAAGAGAAAGAATAACACAATTTTTCGATTACAATTTCTTCAAAATTAAATTCGGTAGTTCAGGACTAGAGCGGCAAACAGAATGCACAACTATTAGATCTTCTGTGACGATAGGGCAGCCCTGCACATAATTCACTCACACGTTTTGTGTAATAGGTACGGTTGGTACGGTTCCAAATAACTTGGTACGGTTCTATGAAGTGTCAGGGATGTGTTTAAATGTTATTTGATCGCGAAATCTTACCAGCACATCTTAATCGCTACTAAATACTAAAATAAGAAATTTAAATAGTAGCATTGTAGCTACATACTAAGTATCACTAACAATTTCATACTTTCAGGTGCTATTGACAAATAAACTGGATGACGGGTTGGGTCTTAAATACATAGTCGTGGTGAGCCCACTATTCGTCAGTTACGCTACACTTATCATCATGTCGTTTAGTTCAAAAGGAGGGAACAAATGTAAGTTGTTATAATTATTCTATAAAGAGCATAAGAATTCACCTTTAAAGCAAAAATCTGTACTTAGTTTGCAATTATAATAGTAAATACATCGTCATCGCCCATAAAAAAAAAAAAATATTTAGCTTTAGTTGAAAATTTTTTGAGAATTCCAGATTTTTTCTTTAGATTTTTTTGGACCCAGAATATGAAAATTCGAAAAATATCGAGTAGAAATCAAATGCCCTATTAAATTTTCAGGGTGGTTTGGTATCAGGAAAGATTTTTGCCAATTCCTTCTATCCGTTTTTCCATTACTACAAGAATATGCTAATATAGCGTACAATAATAACGTGAATCGTGGTGCGAACGTGGTCCCGACCGAACCGCCCATCAATCAAGAGCCATACAGGGACGAGGAACAAAAGAAAGTGAAAGAGAAAAAATCGCACAAAAATCAAAAGAAAAACGAGGCAATGAAACCCGTTGTGCCTATCACGAGCATAGATATGCCAGATTGAACTTTACCTTTACACGTATAAGTGCTAAAGTGGTGTGATCCATTTAGGTAATGTAAATAGGGCTTATTATACGTATTGGAGCAATATTGGTGTTGTTAAGTTTGAAAGTTTTTAGGAAGTAGATTTTTTGTTGATTGTATTTTGTTGTGCGAATTACAAATCAATCGTCGTCTCACTTTAATTAGGTAATAGATAAATCTTAGAAGTCGGCGCAGAAGGTCTTAACCTACCGAATTATTAGGTAAAAATATCTTTAGATGTGTTATGTTGATAATGATACTCTTACTGTTTGGAGTGCTTATTTCCAACCTTGACATTGGTCTACAAAGAATTTTTCCAACAGTAGCACATTTTTTAATCACTTTTATCAAAAGGTTTTTAAAAAGCTTCAAACATGAAAAAAGGCGTTGCAAATTAGTTTAAAAAAATGGGTATTACTGTTACTTACATGTTTTACCTATACATAGGTAATCCATAGGTATCCAAAATAGTTTTGTTAAATATTTGGCAGGTATTCTGCGATCAAAAGTTGCACATTCTCGAAATCATACAATTTATTTTTCTATCTATTCATTTACATAAAAACTTAATAGTGGTAATAAACAGCTTTTTCGATTTGCTCGGGGTTAAACTCATCGTTCCTTTTTAGTATAATCTGGTGCTAAACTAAGCAATAATTTTACAAGGCCTAAATTTCGATTTCAAACTAATTGTGTTCGAACTAAGCATATCGCTTGATAAAACGATTTTATAGAAGTTATACTTGTTATGGTAAATTCATACAATGTTTTCTTGGAAAAACTGTTCTTTTATGGTTCACGGCGATTTAGTAATCATTTTTTTATTTTTTTTTATTTGATTTTCTGTAACTGGTTCTGTCAGAAATAAAATAATGTGATAACGACAGATTGACGACTTGCAATTAAGAATCCTTGGCTGCCTTTGACAAAATAGATCACAGCAGATAAAGAAGTTATAAGAACAGATAGTTTTCTAAAATTTTGATGTTATGTATTGTCATAAACATATATCTGTGAGCTAATTGACGGATTAATGTAAAGGAAGGAAGATTCACTTTGATGAGATTTAAATAGACTCTCTCTCAATACCGGCCATTTTTGTATAGTCGGTTTACTATACAAAAATGGCCGGTATTCGGTTTGTCATGTGAAATCTTGCCGAACAACGGAAAATACATTAAATTAGGAAAAAACGAACCAAAAAGTAAAAGAAGATGGAATATGATCCGGCTTATTTTTATTTGCGGGTGTATGTGTTATTATCGAAGGCGATACTCGTGTCGATTCTATTGTTGAGTATTTACTCATTTATTAGAAGTATAGCGGTACTAAATATAACCTCTTTTCAGAACTTTTTTTTACGTGACTTGTGAGTCTTGTGACCGTGAAATACATAAATATCGTAAAGTTTTTACCAACCTAATTTTTAGTTTTTAAGATTATACAATTATGTGAACGGTGTCTACTAATGTACCTATTAAATACCAAATACTAATTATGTTACCTTTTTTACTGACATTTTTATAGTTTTGTAATAACATTGTAGGATCCGTATGGCAGATTGTTTAGATGTATTCATGCTAGTTGCAAAACGGTTCTCGGTGCTGCTGCTTTGACGCGATGCCCAAAGCAACTCACCCGTCTCGCTCACGCTAATTATTCGCGCAAAAAGAACGACTGAATAAGAAAACGTCATGAACTAACAGATTTTGCAGTTATTCCCATATCATGTACGAACTATAGAGAATATCAAAAGCTTTAAACGTATAATACCATTTAATAATTGATTTATTAAAATATGATCTGTCTATTAGTATAAGTTACGTTTAATTAAATATCATGAAATTATTTTCTACTTTCAGACGTTTTATTATGGGTTGAACGTTAATTATTTACGAACTTAATCAAAATTAAAAGTTTCGTTATTATAGGTACTATTAAAAGTTTAAATATTCAGTTATTGCAATTCCAACATTTTACTCAGATAACAATTTTATAATACTAACTAAAACAGCATGTTTGCTCGGGGACTTGCGTTAGGGCCATTATTTTACAAATAGTTTACGTTTTCGCAAGTGGAACTAATCAATAAAAAAATTTTTTTTTTTACTTTTCAACCGCTCTGCCATGATCTGCCATGCTGGTACTGGAACGTGAGTTCTGGGCTCGGAACAAGTTTCTCTTTGCAGTTCTGTGTTCAGTGAAAAAAAAAAGAACCTGAAACTCTTTAGGAATATTTTGTATCTATAAAATAAAATATTGTTCCACTTTTTATCCGGTCTGCGAAGTTAGCAGGTTATTTTTTCAATAAAGATGTTCCAAAGTAAAAATGCTAGAACTATTTCCAAAAAGTATCAGGAAATATTGAACTCGGCTGCATGCGAAAATAACTTCCTTTTTTATCTGCTGGACAATGATCTGCTAAGTTCACTCACATCGCTTTCTCCTGGTGTGTAAAAATGTATCCGTGCGAGGGGGTGAGAAAATACAAAGTGTGTGTTTTCCTCAGTCAACGTATGCGTAATTTATTGTAATTATTTAACATTTTCTTATATTCAATGTATTTGGCGGCTTTTTAATATTCATACTTATGTTTAGCTAAATATTTTAAAACGATTCCGCTCTTACTGTCATCACTTCAAGATTCGGTATGATGTTAAGTAGACTAAATGCACGTAAAGGCAATTAAATTTAGCACCCTGATTTTTTAAAATAAATATGTACCTACGAGATCACGCGTTCTTATTAGTAAGTTTAGCGCTGTAAGTTTAGCAAACTATCCGATCCTCTACGGAGAAGAAGGGTTCAAGAAATCCACAAATATCATCGACACGAATATTGTCTTTTTCGTTAAAAAAGAGATACACGCGGCTTTAACAAAATTTTAAATGTTTACTTATATTGAGATACATTTTGGATTGTATGTCACCCATCACATAGGCTACTTGCACACGGACAAAAGACAAACGCCGCTATTATTGGATACACGTACGTTTAACATTTTGCATACTAATGTTACGATTGCATAAACTGCTCAAATCCTAATTGATGAAAATACCTTAGTAGCCTAAGTGTTCATGACATCCTAATGCCTGCTTACTTTAAACTCTTCATATCGTGTTCGCTCGCAGTAAAGTACTGCAAAAATATTTAATAATGGTCTGCGTTCGCGACAAAAATGACCTACTTTAAGCGAATACATACATAAACACGCAACATTATTGATGGTATTTTTGTTTACTCACTATTAATTTGTTACCTGCTTTTGGGAGACGTCAAACATATCACATAATCAAGTTGTCTAATGATAAGCCGTTCAGGCTATAATATAAAAATTGGTACATTCAGATGCAAAAGTATTAGATGGGTTGGTTAGTTTATTTTCATGTTCATAAAATTTAATTCGTTTTATCGAAACTTCGTATATCCAAAATTCTCGCAAATGTTATCTCGAAAATTGCACGAAATAAGTACAAATAAATATCTGTGTTAGCTTTTTTTTTATCCGCTTGTACTTTGTCCATTTATTTTTATTGAAGTGAAAACTTGTTTAGCGGCGTTGAGCACTTTTTCTGTAATGGGTATAAAATCTTAAACTCGCGACAGGACACGTGACCTGATCGAAAAAGCGTAAATTTTCTCAGTCAAATTTTCTCATTCGATTTTGAACTTAACCTTCAACATTTTATGGTTGATTTTTCGGAGAGTTAAACTTTTTAATGTAAAATAATTGTAATAGTTTTAAAGTGTTAAATTTTTAATGTAATATAAATTGTCATGTTTGTGTACGATAGCGCAATAAATGAATATTGTATTCTACCACATAAATGATAGTACTTTTATACTGATAAAGCAATTGGTGCAAAATTATTCCCTAACCATTCCAAAATATCAAACATGCTCAACGTTAATAATCAAGTTTTCACTTCTGCCGGCACTCCCGGAGTGCAACCCGTCTTTTTTTTTATTTATCATTTCCCGCATGTCTACCTAGAATACTGTAACTTCCAACTAAAATTGTTTTTCCTCTTGACTTGTATGGAATTAACCTAAATAGGATAGGTTATATACATATTAATTATTTTGGTATATATATTAATTATTTAACTGTGATAATTTTCTTCCTACGGTGTCGCAAGGTGGTTAAACAAATTAATTTGTTGTTAGTTTAAGTTATTCGGCATTAAACATACTAACTGTAAATATAAATTGTTATTTTATTTTAATACCCAGTACACATGCCAACGCCGTACATATGGCTAAACATTATTCTAAGCTTAAAAATAAGATTACGTTTAACCGTTGACTCGTAAGAAGAATACTTATTTGCCTTCTAATGATCCGGTTTTGAATGATTTTAGTCGTAAATTTTAATATAAATATTAGAATAGAGAATATTTTTTTTCCGTGCAGCTAATAACTAATTTAAGTAATTTTCACAGGGTAGGTAACCTTACAATTTTGCGCTATTTGGCGAGCGAGGCCAAAGTTTATTAGCAATGTTTTCCTTGACCCAGCTCATTATACGGTGGAGTTTTCAGGGCAATCGTGACTTTTATACCCGTGTTTTATCATTGGAAAGCCTCATTTATTATTTTATGTTTAATAAATTTGTACAACACTAGACTAATGTTGAATTGTCATGTTATGAAGATACTGAAAATGTAAAGTCTCAATTGATATGTTATAAGAGTTTCTAACGAAAGACTACTACGACTACTAACGGTACTACGACTAGTATCCAGAAATAAGATTTGAAAAGTTTTTACGCATAAAACCTCTCGAAGCCCTGCTTTTAGGGCACACTTGCTATGGTCGATCTGGAAGTTCTTAAAGCAAATCGGATTTTTTCGTAACCGGCTGCTCTTTGCAAGCAGAACTTGTGTAAGTAATTATTGCATGTCAAACTCCAATAAGGTGGCGAAACTTTATCCCGGCTTTATTAATACAATGACGCGAATTCAACAGAATCTAGTTTCTAATTAGCTGCTAAATAATATTTTATAGAAAAATAAATAATATTTTTTTGCGTGATGGTAGAATTGATCCTAGTCCGTTTAATCTACTTTAATATTTCCGATCACTCTCAAGCAAGTTCACAAACTATAATCACCGCCCATAAAATCAAGGTTGGGGTTACACAGCACTAAAAAGTTTAACGGTAGCAATTGTAAGTTGTTCTACAACGGCTTACGAAGACTGGCACGGACGTCTCCATCGATTTCAGTCAAACAATAACGCCGAAATGCACCTCAGTCGCTAACATGACTCGTACAAGGTAGCACACAGAACAATTTGTATTTTTATAATGATTTCGAGTACGATTGGCAAGAAATGGATCAGCGAGGAAACTGAGGATGAGGAAGAACTCTTCTGTCATTGTAGAGAGATGGAAATGGTTTGTTTCGCGGTGACGAAAGTGATATTGGACGCTGATTATAAGTGGAAGGGGGCAGGTGGGAAGAGCAACACTCATTCGTTGTCCAATCGGAAGTATATTATGGAATTAGTGAATATACAGGTATGTGATTTATATTTTTTTTTTGGCTGTCGTTCGTCTAGCTAGAATCAGTTTTGCGGCAGTGGTTTTACGGAAGTAAAATCAGATATTTTTATATTATTGTTCTCCAACGCGTCTATATATTTACTAACAATCTAACCTATCTCGGTAGAATATATAAAATACTAGCTGTGCTCCGCGGTTTCACCCGCATATAACTTAAAGAAATTAAGCGTAATGCTAGATAGCCTATAGCAAAAATAATTCTTCAAATCCGACTGGTGGTTCCAAAGATTAGCGCGTTCAAACAAACAAACTCTTCAATTTTATTTTATTAGTATAGATAAAGGCTTATATTGTACAATATTTTTTAGGGGAACGTTGACGAAAGATATATATAGTATCCTAAAGTTCTTTTGATGTAGATTGTTTTGAATTGTAAAAATATATTTTGCTATTTTCAGGTATTAGATCAAATAATAGAATATTTATCGAAATTAGTGAAGTCCTTCTACAAATTGAATCCTAAATTGGCAAGATTGAAAAGGGACAACGGTTTGCTTCGGAGCAAGCATGATCACACCTTCGACAAATTATGTAGCAGTAGGTTTATAATGCTGCAAGCGATATACGGACTTATAAAGACAATACTCAATACGTGCCTTCATAGAGAAGATTCCAGGAAAATGATTGAATCTTGTTTAAGGTACGGTAAAACACGGTAAAACATTGTTTGGACTATCATAATATCTTTGTACAATAACTGTAATTTCGTAATTTTATTCGAGACTATCATATTTAAGTAAATGCCGTGATCGTTCTATTACAGTTTAGTGAACATTTACAACCACCTAATAGGATTGAGCTATAAAAAATATGTTGCAAAGTTTAATATAGGAAGCAACACTTACCCGAGCACTATAAGCGAAACGAAGACAATAACACTGACAAAAATTGTACAGGTAAGCAAATATTGCAATTACTTTGTGCTATACAAAAAACAAGAATATACTTTATTCTAAAGCTGACACTTCTTCCACTATACATAATCGTGTTCCTTACGGACATCGTCAAAAAACCATACAAATATGATATGCGGAAACAAAGACTAATGATACTCAACACACGAAGAAAATTGAAATTCAAACTTATTTATACCTTTCGATCTCAAGTATCATTTGGATACGTCAATAATTTACACGCACAGGTAAACGTATTCGTGCGCATATAACGTATCACAGGATCTCCCTTGGCACAACATTTAACTTTGCAGCTGTTGCTTTATCTCTCTATTGTTTATTATTCCGCATTCTATGTAGTTGACCAGATTTCCGCAGAGGCGCTCTTCAGATGGACCTTTATTTAATTAGTTGATAGAGATTTACAAACCAACCGATTGGAAAAACATACCTAGGGCAGATCTAAAAACTAACGTATGTAAAAGTATGTTAAGATAACATACACAACAAGAAAACAAATCTATAGTCTAAACAGTCACATTTAATTTCTAATGTTAGAAAAGAACATAACACTTTTATCGGGCATTCCCTTCGTCCACGTACAATGTTGTATCTATATAGGACATGGCCATCAGGAACGAATTTCATGCCCACGTGTTCACAATATATGGCGACAAGTCACGACAGTTTGTTTGTGAAAACCATGGAAAATTCGTTTCGATATTAATCTACGGGTTTATGGTAAGGCTAATGTTGTATGAGGGAAGGGAAGCGTTTATATGTCTGAAAATTCCTGAGGCCAATGACTTATTAAACATGCGATTATTGTATGTTTATACAGACTATTTTTATTGCCAAGTTTTTTTCATGATTTATTGCTTTCTGGGAAAACAAAGTCGAATGCTTTTACTTTTACTACCTGCGTTAAAAATCCCATAGCAGCTTCTTGTTTTAGTTATTTTAATGAATGATTTTATCAATCACGTACAACGTGGTTGATAAAATCCAATTTATCATGAACCAAATATGTTACCCCTTTCAGAATTTAGCTAAGAGCCGCGTAGAAATCAATTGTCAGCGGCTTATAAACTGTTTAGTGACCGTTTACAGCCCAGAAGATCACTCCGACGGTGAATCCAGCAGTGGCGAAGACCTTGAGATTTATCAGTACGTATATTCGGTTTATATGTTTCTAGCGACCTCCCACGGCTTCGTTTGCGCGGTACCGGGCTCATTTGGCGTCTGTAGATTAGAACCCTCTAGTAACCCTACACGAACCCCTGGGCGGTACTAAAAGAGCAACTAAATTCAACAGTAGAACTTGTGCCAAGTTCGTCCGGAGAAGTACTGCCTCCACACCTGGTAATCTGCCGCCAAGCAGTGATGCACTCGTTTGCTATGTTGCGGTGGAATGGTGTCGGCAGGTGCATGAAGCGTAACATCTCCGTCTCAGGTGATGGGCGCAACGGGATGTGACTTGGCTCCAAGGACCTAGAACCTTGAAGCGGATCCTTCCGTTTTATATTTTTTCTGTTTACAGTACTCTAACAAAGCACATAACTCCACCGGCTTCGTCGACGCTTCGCGAAATGTCTGTTGAGAAGCGTCGCGAAGTATTTATTGAAAACAAGAAGATCAAAATGAAACAAGCTAAGAGCCTCGTAGAAGCAAAGAATCAGAACAACAAGAAGCTTACTGATATTATAAGCGGACAGAATTCTGACGCGGAAGTGCCTTATACATCGCTGTTGACTAACGAATGCATTTTGGAAAATATTATGAATAGCGATGGTAAGAAACTAGAAAAATAAAAGACATTACAAAAAATAAACAGACTGTATAAGATTGTTGGTTTAATCTCACTAGTCCAGCAATCAGTTTTGACTTTAACTTATACTCCGAAAAATAACGCTGTATAAAATCGTCTTGAAACGGAACTTATCCGTTACCAAGCACTGGTGCACTCGCAGTGCTGTACTGGCTGTGGGTGCCTGTAGAGTTACACGCATATGAGACCTTACATCCTCATCTCAAAGTGACAGATGCAGAGCGAGGCGACTTGGGTCTTTTCCGTCGGTGAGCACTTGCAACGGCAACCAATTAATCAGATGGGCCGTCTGCTAGTTTAGTCATATAAAAAGACAGCGAATGAATGATCATCGATAATTAATTAATATTATAGAAAATGACGCACTTATAAATTATTTGAAGCCCTGTTTTATTTGCAGAAAATGTGAATGGAATACTTCAAAGTGAAGAAATGTATATAGAAATTTTATTGGACACTGTGTGTAATATGTCTCCTATTTTAATGGGACCCAGTGGAGTGAAGAAACTAAAAACTGGTAAGATTATGTTTAAATGAGATGGATGACGTTGAATATTTTATCTTTGTCAGTATATTAAGTTTTGGTATTGTTTTTTTCATATAAGCAAACGAATTGATTGAAGGCAATATCTGAATTCGATTCACTTAATACTCACACTCATTACTTCGAAGTAATACCGATTAATAATAATAAATAAAAACAGCTATTTTGCAAAAAATGTTTTTACTCATATCCCTGCAATAGGATTATCTGTGCTACCCACGATCTGACAACAATCATTCTCATCACAAAAATGTTTGCCAGCCAAAGTCCCAGGATCTCCCGCTTTAAAGTCACTGCCAAGTAACTACCAAGACGTTTTAATTTTTATTTGTGTAGGCACAACTTTTAGTAATGATAAAACAGCGAAAAGTGGGATATTAAGACGTGCTTACCCCTTTAAGGAAAAAGACTTAAATTACAATATGTACCTACTTGCGATTGTTTGATGGTGTGTATTGCCATAAAGGGCATTTTAAACCATGCCCAAACGTTAAAGGATATCCTCCAACGCCTGTCTATCTGAATCTAAAAATTGCATAATTTGAAGGTAGGACTTCAAATTATGCAATTTTTACTCTATCGCCAATATCTATATTCTATGTATTGAGAATATCGTAGTGTCAATGTGATGAAATATGTTTTTTGTTACTTGTAATAATTGTATGCCCTTGCAGGCTGGACTAGTGAAACATGCAATACTACTTTTACCACCTTAATTATGTACCTAGTTTCACAAACAATAAATATCTTTATCTTTATGTTTAGGGCTGTATCTTACCAACCATAAGTAAGGGCTTTAAATTTTTACAGAATGTGTGACATATTTTATTGAGCTGTTGTCCTAAAAAATTTAAATATTGGTACAGAACCCTCTGTCCGAGGGTCCCAAACTAAGGTTTTATAATTATAGGTCGTATACAAGCCAGTAAAAGAGCAGCACATAAGGTGACAGAGTACTACCAAAATCTTCTGTGGGGCGATGTTGGAAGCTGCCTCGAACATATCGTTCTATGGTGGTCGTCCTATCCCTTAGCAACTAGGTGAGTCTCCTAGAAGGTGCCATAGATCAGGGCAGAACTTGAAGACACCTACAACTTCGATCCATTTCCCTACTTCGGTAGGGGAATTAAGCGCTTACAGTGGTGACATTACTATGTCTATGCATACGTAGCTCCGGTACAAATGGTTGGCGAGTGAGGGGAAATGGTATGCGCAATTAAGAGTGTAGTTTGAACGTGTGGGTGGTGTGTTTGAGATCTAAAATTTCATAAACCCTTTTGTGTATGAAACGCTTACACGTTTGCATATTGATACGACTTCAAAGCTATGAAAATACCATGACATGAGTTCATTTTTCTTGTTTTTTACATTTACAGATCACCTAATACAAGTCAGAAATTAAGAGAATGGTTATTCCAGACGTTCAGTGTTAATAGTAAGTAGAAAAAATTACTACAATGTTAACTTCAAATACGGGGTTCAGTTGAATTTACAATTAACATTAATTTCATAATTAATTTTATATTTTATTTTCTTATCTATTTTTGATTGGCCTTGAAAGCTCTTGTCGAGTAGGTAAATGAGTATGTATAGTTTAGTGAGAATAAACAAAAATAATAAGTCAATTTAACTGCAGCACGGTGACACAATGACACCTTTTTAAATTTCAATTGATTGACTATTTAAATATTATAACATTAAAGTTAATAAACCAAGGCCAAACCAAGTTAATAAACCAAGGCATTAAAGTTAATAAACCAAACCATCTAACTAACAACTATTAAAAATAATCATAATAAAAATGTATAACATTAAAATAGCATGAAGTAATAATAAAGAGAAAAACTAAAATAACAACAAAACACATTATGGTAGATTTAATTAAAATTTTTCTTCACAATGGGTCGAGCTTATTTCCGCTAGTATTAGTAGAGGTGCGTATAGGTCAATGTTGTCGTGCAGCAGTTACTATGTCGTCAAGAAATTCGCGTAGGAGTAAGGCGAAGTATAAGGCATTTTAGCCTAAGTCTCAGTTCAAGAAGCTTTAAGCAGAATCGTGCAGCTAATTTTTGCTTGTTTGGAAAAAGGTGTGAAAAAATTGGATTTCAGATACCCCCGAGCTGATATTATCAGCGTTACGAGTGTTAGCAGATGCTCTGGGATGTCATGTCACATCTACGTCGTGGGACAAGCATTTCGGGTAAGATTATTAATATACTTTCATATACCTCTATACACAAAAGGAATAAGTTTTGGATTAACACGAATAGAAGACGAGTGATATAATAACAACTTTTTTATGCTACTGATGTTGCTTTTCTATGCTACCTGATGTTAAATGGTTAACGTCGCCCATAAACAACTAAAAGAAAAAGTACCACTTAGGTCCTTACCCTGCTGAAGTATGAGAAGACCCACATCGCGTTGCGACTGTCATTTTGAGACGTTCTCAATTGCCTGTAATTCCACCGAAACACAGCAACGCAACAACTCCGGACGAACTTGGCACAAGTTCTACTGCTACTTTGGGTTACTTCTTTAGCACCACTCGGGGAGCACGTGAGGGTATTCAACATGGTCCCCCAAAAGCTTCCTTTGGTAGAAGTTTTTATCTTTTGTTTTCAGTGCAACACTGACAACTAACCTCAAACCGACGTCTTTGAAACTGCATCCAGACTTATCTGTTTATATCAATGAGGTAAGTCTTTATTTCTAATGTTATCCCTTTCAATATTTTATTTTATTAATTTGGTTCAATACATAGACTGCAGACTAAAAAAAATATTTTAAGAATTAATTTAAGGTGAACTAAACTTTTTTGCCTAAACTTGATTATAAAAATCACCGTATCGGTGATCCTACGAATAACCTTGGCACATATATTATAATATTGTACTATACTAGTATAATCTGCAGGATTACCAAGATTATATAAAATACATAACTTTCGCTGACAATAATTACCAAAATTATGAGCATGGGCGAGAAACGAAAAGCAATGTATGTAAAGAGCAATGGATAAGATGTAACGGATTTAACAAATGCCATTTGGTGTATTGTATCTATTTATTAAACAAACATACAATTTATGGTAATTTAAAATAAATGTAAATAATAATTACTCTGTGAAGAGACTTAATTTTTTTTTCTCATTAAAGAATTTCTGCAAACTAAGATTGACTTTTAAAGCCTTAATCTTAGTAATTTTAAATTTATTGCTATCGCTACTATGACGGTTGTCGTTAAATTTAATTTTAGTTTAATTTGACACTAACAGAATCGCCCGCAATGGCTGAAGCAGTTAGTTTATACTCTTCTTTACGTTTCTTTATTATTTTTATCAGTGCACTATGTCTGGAGCTAACTTTGCGCTGATGCTTCAAGAGTTAGTGACCTTAAACAACCAGTGTGAGGTCACTTGGGACTACATATTGGGGGCGCCCATCGAAGACCTGCCTATTGTTGAACAAATACCCATATTGCATAGACTTGGTAAGCAAAACCCTTTAGACTTTTCTCTTCTATACCATTTTTTATGCTATAAATGTGACGTAACGACCTGAGGGCCCATATGTTAAATGGTTACCGGCAATCCAACGCCAATTAGTGGTGCAGTTTTGTAGTGTTCCGGTGAAACAGTGCCGAGTGAATTTACATGTGCATTTGACGTATACCCGTATCGGAGCAACGTGATGCAACTTGGGTCTTCTCATACTTCGGTATCCTTCGGTGGGAAGGACAGTAACAACTAGCTATAACTTTAGTCACAATTTGATTTATTGGGTGTGTGAATATGACTCCGCCCTTTCTCAACAGATGTCGTTTTTAGTATTGTTTACGTGTACCAATAAATGACCATACTTGTATTCGATAGTACTGAATGTCAGCTATCTAACGCATTTTATGATATTTGGTTGAAGTGTAAGCAACAATTGTTTTCACCTTTTCGAAAATGTCGGTTTTTATTCCAAATAAACGTCATTTGCGGGAAGTGTTATTACATTATTTTATTGCGAAGAAAACTGCAGCGGAAACTTATCGTTTGCTTGTGGAGATTTATGGTGAGCATGCTCCGTCTAATACAACTTGCAAGGAATGGTTTCGACGATTTCAAAATAACGATTTTAGTACTGAGGATAAAGAACATGGAAAACCACCAAAAAAATTTGAAGATGCTGAATTGGAAGCATTATTGGCGGAAGATTCTTGCCAAACTCAATCAGAATTAGCTGCAGCATTAAATGTTGATCGTTCAACTGTTGCAAAGCGTTTACAAATGATGGGAATGATTCAAAAAGCCGGTGACTGGGTTCCACATGATTTAAAAGAAAGAGACATGGAACGTCGGAAAACCATTTGTGAAAATCCACATCGGATAGTCACAGGAGACGAAAAATGGATACACTACGAAAATCCTAAACGCAAAAAAGCTTGGGTGAAACCAGGCGAACCAGGCCCATCACAGCCAAAAATAAATATTCACTGTGCCAAGGTCATGCTCTGTATTTGGTGGGATCAGAAAGGTATTGTATGTTATGAGTTGCTCAAACCCTCTGAAACTATTAATGGAGAAGTTTACCGACGACAACTAATGCGTTTGAAGCGAGCCATAGAAGAAAAACGACCAGAATGGGTGAATAGACATAACAAATTAGTTCTTCAGCATGACAATGCCAAACCGCATACCGCAGAAGTCGTAAAAAGATATTTAGAGGGACAGGACTGGGAAGTGTTACCCCACCCGCCATATTCACCAGACATAGCTCCTTCGGATTACCACCTATTCCGGACGATGCAGACAGACCTTACTGGAGAAAAGTTTACTTCATGTGAAAGTATCAAAATTTGGATTGACAACTGGATAAGCTGAAAAGACCAGGACTTCTTCCAGCAAGGAATACGAAAACTACCTGAACGATGGGCGAAGGTTGTAGCTGCAGATGGAGCATACTTTCAATAATTTTTTTTTTAATTTTGTAAGCGAACAAATGTGTTTTATTTTGACAAAAAGGGGCGGAGTCATATTCACACACCTATTATTTAGAAAGGAATCGCTTTTTTATTTCAGATCATTCGATTCACACGTATAGACTGTGGTGTTTAGCAGAGACCCGGAGGCTAGCTAACCTTTGGGAAATGGACGACTTCTTCCGCATAGCGCATAACGACATGCAAGCATGCATGGAACAACTTTTGAACTTGAGATTCGCTGATCATACTGTTACTATTGAAGCTGGTAAGATTTAAAAAGCTGTATAAGCGTTCTCTTCATTGAATTCTCTGCCTTATCAGAAAATAGCATTGAAGGCATAAGCTTGCCTAGATATTCTTAACAAGGGCTTCTGATTCTGGATATGTCATACATTTTTGCGTGTTCCACGAAATGTGGTATTTATATGCAAGTTATTTATTGCAGGAAAAATTGGCGTGCACGAGAATGTTTGCGCTAAAATGAGAGAGAAATTAGTGTCTGAAGTGAAAGTCAATATTCAAAAGCTTAAGGTGAGTTCAAAATTTTACAGACATGACCGTATGTCCCTGTCTATATCTATAGACTCTATGTAATATTTTAGTTGCACAGACATCGGGATTTTTGCAAAGTGCTACAGTAATATTCTATCAGAATTGATTGGTTCTATGAGAACTGATTGGTTCTATCGGAACTGATTGGTTCAATCAGTATTATTGAATCTTTTTCATATTGATTATGGTTCACAAACGACAAGAAATTAAATTAAATGGCTATAATTTGAAACTCGATAGCACTGAGTGAAATGCCCATGAATCTATTTTTTTTAAATTTGTTTTGAGTTTCCTACAACAGTTAGCAGATATTCTCAATAATACCATTGTTCATAGGAAGCAACGGAAGAGATAATATCGGTTCTATCGTCTGTGTGCGCTACGACCAGCTTGGCACACCTCACTATGATATTCCCGAGCAACGCCGAGTGGAAACGAGTCGTTAACCCGCCCATTGCTGATCACTTAATATACGTACACGAGTTTTTAGGTAAAATATTTATTAAGGCACATACACAAAGTTAGTTATAATCTAGGATTATAGTTTTCATCTGGCTTGAAACATAACCTATTTGCGCTCAGTAAAATCCATTGTGAAACGTATTAAGCAGACAATAATGACGTACGAGAAATAAAAACGAGAATTAAATGAAATGAATCAAAGAAACAGAAAATAAAGAAAAGTAAGAAGATCGTTGGAAAATGTATTTCATGAGTGGCTCCGTGGCTTAGTTGGTAGTAGACCTGCCTTCGAAGCGAGGGGTCCCAGGTTCGATTCCCGGCCGGGGCACACTTTGTGTGGAACGCATGAAGTTCGTTCTCGGGACTTGGGTGTTTGTCTTGTGTTTGTGTTTGACCATGCTATCTGCGACACAGGGAATCCTAGTGCAGAGGTATGAGTGTGTTAACGTTGTTGTTGTTGTTATATTCGAGTAGGTTGCTCACTGTCGTTCTTTTTCTAACAAAGCCATGCTAATTAACACTAACTAACACTGGAAAATGGCAGGAAGATATGATATATAACAATAAATATTTTCTATTTCAGATAAAATGTTGTTGCCAGTGATAAAAGCGACTAATGATGTGAATACTTTGAACATGGTGCTGAAGATAATGTGCGAGTCATGGCTACACCATATTTATGTGTCAAAAGTTAAATTTAGGTAAGGTTAGTTTAAAACCTGGCCTTCAGTGGCCTTACAGCTGTTGGTAGTCTCCTCTGCCTTCTGCAATTTGTTGCGGCGCCTGCTACTGTATGCTAATGCGGTTACGTAGTACCTACGTAATATTTCCCGCCAACCTATTTGACAGCCTTCTACAAAGTATTAGAAAACATAAAAAAGATGAATGGAATCGGTTAAGATGTTCACTAGTTATGGCGTGGCCAAAGGAAATAGGGAATCAATTATTAAAAGTCAATTTATTAAAATTGACTTGAAATAAGAAGCTTTTCGATTCGTCTAATATCTAATGAATGATTGTGGACGAACATTTTTATAACGGGGTTTTCCATATTACATAATAAGTGTGGTTATTTTTTTCAGTAAAGATGCTGCAGTTCAATTATTAGCAGACTTCAATGAAGTTAGAAATTGGCTTAATGAATGCAAATCGCTATCGACGGCTGGAAGGAAACAAGTACTGCAAAATGAAGTTTTGAGGTGAATAATAAACTATTGAAAATATTTAATCGTTTCGACATAAGACTAGCAAGCGACCATGGAGCATTTGGATTTATTTTTCTCTTTTCTGCGGAAATTTGTTATTCTGGCAACATAATTCGTACGTTTCATTGAGATCTATAGGAATAAATATATTATTTGAGTTTGCTTTTGGTTGAATGCCGCGTGTTGGCGGTCTAATTATTGTACATCAAGTCACACCATTGAGCAACACAACATTGAGTTCTGGCAACACCATTGAGTGAATATTGTTTGACATTCTGGTTCGTCTATATTAATTTTATGGTCAATAAAATTAATAACCCACAACTGTAATTCAATTATTATAAAATTACTAGAAAATCGTCAAGTCTATCCAATTACAATACAACAAAACAGTTACAGGTCAGGCTAATCTAGCGCCACTCACATAAAAAATATTTTTAGACGGTGTGAAGGAGTTGGGAGACTGTTGCTTCATGCGCCTGGTGATCTGATATCCATGCAAGACTCCACTATGCAGTCAGCTCAGCAGTTACGGAAAGATGGTAAGCAGAAACGATTCGTGCTTGTCAAGCGAAACTATTTGTACTCATATTCTTCAAATAAATTTCCAAACCAAATAAATGGGTGTGTCGTGCACTCGGCAGCAAAATGGCGGCACTTCGTCCTCCACCGGAAGCGATGCGACACAGTCCTTACTCAACGCCACAAATTATTTGGTCCTTTTTATATAGAGACCTCAATAATTTATGGAATTGACAAATTGTTCTTTAATTTTTTTTACTCACTGGTAGCACATATAGTACCAGTTTTTATTGAAGCAAACCTCTACCTACTATGCTTCAAAGTTGCTACTATTTGACTCTGAAACTGATTTTTCTTTTTTCTTTTCAGAGAACGACGCTCCCGAACAACTAATGCCCGCCGAAATGTACGTTCCAAACCAGAAGCAATGGCTGACCTTACGTGCTAAAAAAATTAAAGGCCCCCTCGCATTTACCTTGTGCTGTGTTGTTTTGAGCTAATATTAAATAAAAAGTCATTTTCTATGGAAATAAGTATATTTATTGCCAATATGCATGTTCATGGTTTGACCTTAATTAATATATTTAGGTATTATATTGTGCACTTTCAAGAGATGCTTATAATAAACCATATATTACTATAAGGTGGGCTAAGCCCCGAAACAGTAGATGGCCGGCTTCATTACAGTACAAAGTGCTGAAGAACGTTCTTAGGGGCCCAGTGAAAATGGAAGACGCGTCCTACAGTGGACAAGAATTTATATTGATGCACACACGGTGCAATGTGCTAAAGCGCGACACTCGCGACAGGCGTTATACCGGCTAAGATCCATTTCCTATAGCAACTAATGGATTACTAGATAGATTACCACAGCAAAAAGATTAATAACAACATTTTTTGTATTTTTTTTTTTTTTTTTGAAGAGATAACATGTTGAGTTACGCAAACATGTTACGCATCTTTTAGATGAACATAGGAACTGGGCTTTCCGATATTATCGTAATTTCGGCGCGCGTGTGTTATTGTTTCATGAAGCCGGCCTTCTGTATTCAAGATTCTAATCGTTTCTAAGCAAATAATGTCTTAATATATTTAATTAATACAATCTGTGGGTAGACATCTTAACTGGACACTTTTTCTTGAGACACCAGGTGACACTGGGCATCCAAAAGCTAATTATTTGCTTTTAGTATTTTTTTTATCTCAAATCCAATGTTACTTCTTTGCGGTACATTATACGCTGAGTAGTAAACTATTGCTCACTATATCATAATAAAGGCTATCAATAATAAAACTATCGAGCAGTGATTGGTCAACATTAAAATTATACCGACGACGATATTAAATGAGCGTTGTAGTAGGTAGAACGCAAATTAACTAATTCCTGATATGATGTTCTGCCTTTTGAAAACCGGGTGCTAGTCACGTAATGAGTCGAGAATCAGTATCCAGCTGCGATTATCAATAACATTGGCTGTGTAAAATTGCGAAAAATATATTTCCTAGAAATATTTAAAGAATATTCTTATTTGGCATAAATATTGGATCGCATTACGTTAAGTTACGAAGGTTTATTGTATCACAGCAAGCAACGCCACTGAGCAGGCTTGCAATACATATGCTGACTGGGTGGACTGGACTATTGGTACTTTACAATTATTTCCATTTTAAATTATTTTCCTGTCGGTTTGTCCTGAGGTAGCAAAGTCACATCATGAAGAGTTCTAGTTCTTCATTGTCGTCAAAATTGTCTTTGTCAAAATCCTAACCCTTGGTACTGGTCAATACTTAAGCTTCAATCACGTAGAAATTTTCAACCATTGCGTATGGAGCAACAGCGCATTTCGTCGCGTTTACGTTCGTCAGTCAAGGGTTACTCCTCACCCGAATCCGATCGCCTGCACTTCTCTTTCAGCTTGTCATACTGGTTCTTCACAATCATTTCCGCTTTTATCTTCTCCATGTCACTGAGCAAGCTGCTGACTTCAATATTGTCCAGTTTCTCTGGAGGAAGCGATGCCGCATCGTCACTATCTAGCCCCGAATCGTCGTCAGACTTGTCTTCGTCGAAATATTCTCCATCGGACGGTGCGTGGACGCTGCTTTCGTCGGAACTCTCGTCCGCTTGGTTGCCGATTCGGTACGCTTTTGGCACCTTATCGTTGTTCAACGGTACGTCGATCTGACGGTTTCGTAATTCACCGCGTTTCCTCTTGCTTGTACTCTTTGCTATCACTCGCTTCTGGTGGTCCAGTTGCGGGAATAATTCTGGGGAACACGAGTAATAATTTAATTACATTTGACTAAGTTGCTTACAGTTTGGTGTCAATGAAACTTCCATTCTAAAATACTCTATAGCTGATGGATCGATCTTGTCAATGACAAGATCTATCCATCCTCCACCTGAATTAGATCTGGGTGTCAACATGATTTTGAAATCACCACTCATTTCAAACAATTTGCTTGAAAACCAACAGTCTTAAAATTTCTACTGCTAAGTAAACTTAAGTATTCATTAAAGGTCAATTAAATAATTTTCTTACCATGAGCGTTATTTAACGCAGTTTCAGCGGCGTGCATTTCAGCCTCCTGTATAGAATGTCCTCTCGCTGAAGCTAACCGCTGCCCCCTAAAGTACACGCCCACGGTGTACACTCGGGTATTAGTCGGCCCCAAGCATTCTATCACCCTGCGAAAGATATATTGCAAGCTTACAAATAACGAGTAAATCGTATGAGATTTCGAAGTGATGCCGGAAGTAGTAGGCTACAGTTTTTTCTTGAAATTGATAATAATGTGGAATACATTATTATTAATTACAAGAAAGTTATTCTTCCGGATATTCTTTAAGAATTCAACGAAATAAATATTTTTTTCTTTGACTTACAATAAGTTTGAGCCGTGAAGGAATCACAGCGTGGAAGCCATAACTACAACCCTCGACTTGGAAATCTGCCACCGATTCCTGGTACCCTATTTTAAGAGCCAGTTTCTAATTTAGGCAGGATCATTCAATAGCAAAATAACTACATTTAAATAAGCAAAATCATTTTTTTTGTGACACGTGACAGGATACATTGCTAATAAGGATTTATATGTGTAGAACGGCACTGAATTAATGTCTTTATTATACATAGGTACACATATATTTGTATATTATACTACAAAATAAAAATAAACAACATAAAAGTATTTTTCTTTATAACATTCTACCGAACCGATTACATCGCTACATAAAAACATGGCGTAAACATAATATACAAAACTAAGTAACAAATCAAAGAAAATCACATTCAAACAAAAGTAAGCTAGATTTGGAATAATCGCCAATATTAATATAATCTGATTCATTAAAACAAGAATCAAAACACACTGTTTTTATAATTTCACAAAACCACACTTGAAGCCTTGAGCGTAGCGAGGATGCGTGGCACGGGCGGATAGGCATTAATCTGATTCTTATTTCTGCAAAATCAATCAAGGAAAAAAGCACAGCACATATAATTAATATCAGATCAAGAGCACCTTTTTAATTTCAATTCTATGTGAAACAACAGCTTTATTCTGTTCAAACCAAACCATGGAATTTTTAACAGCTGTGGTGATCGGGGCATTTGCTCCAGCAGAGATCGAATGAGTTGCATAGGCCAGACAACTCCTGAAGAACATAGTGGTACTCACGCTCATTCGGGTATAGTTTCAAAGTTTCGCGCTCACTGCCAATGCACCATATAATCCCTGGCAGTTGCAAAGTTTTCCAGGTATTTGTGACTGTTAGTAACGAGTTCCCGGCAATTTTTTTTAAAGATTTGGTTCACATGTGACGATTGCTACTATATTAGAAATGTATAATTTAAATGTATTGAGTTAATACATTATAATTACATTTCTCAAAGTAACAACTCGCGCTATAACTCACGTCGATCAAATCAGAATTGAATGCTAATACTGACCTCAACCACCCAGCCAGCTAACACTGATTGGACGATTCGCATGAGGGGTATATATAATCCCTCCGTAGCCGCGACGGTTGCTCGCATGCATCTTCTATCCTGAACCAAAACACATCTCATGTGTCTTCATTCAAATTGATCACTGCATTCATCACAGTCAAATTACTAGACAGTAACAATTTTTAATTGTGATAACCTAGTTTTATGAAGTGCTATAAAACTAGGTCACTTAGAATTAACGCACTTTTTAATGTACATCAAGTCATGTTATATTGACTATCACTAGATCCAACCATAATCTAAAAAGTTCTACCATATAAAACTTACACACACATTCTTGCTGTCATACATTTCAAAGTTACGAATTGCTTGAGCAATATTCAACAACATTACGCCGTAGAAAATTCCAATATTAGTCGCTCCAACACGTGGGGCACCCGCTTCAGATTTTTCAGCATCTTCAAATGTCAAGTTTTTCTTACAGTTATAGTCATGTCAAGAGCAATTAAATCAGTTCAAGACATTAGCAGTTTGATTTTCAGACCATGTTTTTAGTATAACACAGTGGTAACACGAAAATACTGAAAACGAAAGGACTGACTTTTAAACAGTTTTATCAGGTTGACGTTTCAACGCTATCATCGTTTTTTCTTTTCAACTTCAAAATGGTTTGAAGATTTAAAAGGGAGTGTGAGAACAAAGTTTTGTAACAGTTCTTCGAGCAGGTGTAGATTAAGGGAAGATGGCGAATATACATTAGAAGTTCATCCATGACGTCCATCTAATATAGTCGAATAGAGACTGGAGTGAGTATGTTGACTGAGGATGATATCAGGTACTGAAGTATCTCACAGTGGGCAGTCATTTTCATCATTTCTTTTTTCACAATGAAGGAAGCTATCACCATTTCCGCCTTATTTCCATTCCTTTATTGCTCACCAGATTCAAAGGTCACAAAAGTTTTAGCGAACTTAAGTGACGCGATGTCACGGCATTGATTTAAACACAGATATACAAAACACAAACGCACTGAATACTAAAAATTTCTTAACACTCACTGCGAATATTTCCTTCACTCTAAACAGACGTAGAAAAAAGATGAAATGTCAATCAAAATTAATAAAATTGAGTGTAAATTACAATGCTAATTTTTTAATTACTGTGTTTCGTTGCACGGCAGCTGAACTGTCAGGTTTGAAGTGTGCAGTGCATCTTACTAGGAATCTTACATTTATTTCGGTATATCTTTGTTTGAATACACTGCTTATCCCTTATACAGGTTCATTCCAACGTTATGTGCAAAAAGATAAACGTCTAGACCGTAAATTGAGCCAATCTTACCAGCACTAACTCAGTTTATCGTTGTTGGAATAGTGAGTGAAAAAGTATTTCAGAGTGTAAAATAAGTTGACATTATTATGCGTGTCTATACTTTGTACTCTGTAATTTGTTCCATTTTTATGATAATTTACTAACCGTTCACCGTTTATCACCGTATGATCAATTGTCCAAAAACTCTATATCGTAAATGTAAGTTTATCTTCCTTGTATGAATAGCGATTCATTCTTACTTGTACAAGGGTATATCTGGCTCCCCGCCCTCCATAGACCGCAGCGTGAGGCAGCACTGCTGCAGCTTCGACTTAGGATCGTTCCAGTCCTGATTCATGATGAACTCCTGCAGACGGGGGAACAGGCACGCATTGCAGAACACCTGGCAGTATTCTAAACCCTGTAGGCACAGATAAAATAATGTTACAGATACATTTTTAACAATACTTTTTAAAGGACGACTTACATTGCAGACCCTAAACAATACTTACTCTATCAATAAACAAAGCGCCAAGGAACGCTTCCAGTAGATCTGCCTTGTGTTTCTTGGTCGTCGGCTTTGATTTCGGGTTGTTGTAGATCGCGTATTCCGACAGGTTGAGATCGTCACATACCATCGACTGAGTGCGATTGTTAACCAGAGATGAACGCAGTAGCTGGGAAACAAAAATCCTAAGATTTTTAGAACATCAGGAAATACAAAGGAATTACGTTTTCGTCATTTCTATCCGTGTGATCTTGTACTGTGGTGTAACTATTTAACCACCTTCTTCAAAAAAAGAAATACTTCAATCAGCTGTAGAATGGTCTCGAAGAAGTCGTTGAATCGACCTTAAGTGCCAGGTAATTAAACCGAATTTGATCTCTAATCCTGTGTGTATAATGTGGATTATTTCTTGCGAAAAGATGTCCTTGGTAGTACTCCGAAAAGTCGCGATACAAACGGATGACAGACTGATAGAACTCGCTCAAAAACTCAAGTCGTAAGGGAATCTAATTTGGTCACTCAATCAATCATAAAGTGGCTTATTGCTTACAGAGAGATGTCCTTCGTGATGATCCGGAAAGTGGCGATACAGACGGTCAGAGACGACAAGCTGTAGTACCGTATCGCCCAAGAACTCAAGTCGTTGATTCGATCCGAGTGTTAGGTGAGTGAATCCTACTGACCGGTCCGTGAACGCTCGTGCCAATAACCGTATGTGTTTGAACTCCACGTCTGTAAAAAACAACATAATTAAATAAGTACTCAGTCAATAAAATCTAAAATTTCTTCTGCATCTATGCGGTCGCTCGTTGCCTACAAATATTCGGAAGCGATACTGAATCTTTAACCGTTTGCTTTCAGCTGTCACAAAGAGCCAGCATGAATCATCAAGGCCATCTGCGCCCAGCTGCTCGCGTCCGTAAGTGAGATCCCTCTAGTATCCCTACACGTTCCCCCTGGGTGGTACCAAAGTAGCAACTAAGAGTAGCAGTAGAACTTGTGCAAAGTTCATCCGGAGAAGTACTGCCTCCACACCTGGTAATCTGGATGCAGTGATCATATTGCTGTGTTCCGATGGAAGTAGGCGCCAAGGTGCGACTTGGATAGAAGGACCTATGTAGAATTTATGTTGTTATGGGCGGAGGTAACCACTTAACTAAAGGTGGGCATTCAGCTCGTCCTATCACTTCAGTAGAATAAAAAAAGGTATACCTATTTGTGTAATACATCAAATAAATTGTTTTACGTTTGATGTGTGTGTAAAATTAAATTATAAATGCTAATACTTACTTATAGAGGTCTCAAACTCTGTCAATTTCTGTAGAAACTCGAAATCTTTTATGTATTTCCTATCGCCCAACGGCTCTTGTTCTTGTAAGGGGTGTAGCCGTTCCTTCGTCCAGGTGTCGAATAGATCTGGATATTCGTGCCAGAGGGATATGGCGAAAACACGGTCAGCCACCTGGAAGTAACACAAGAACTTAATTTGTATTAAAAACTTTATGGTCCCATAATGTTTAGGTTTCCGTTAAGGGGGAAGAAAACCTATTTGTCTTTAAAGGTACGAGTATCTTTTGAACCATTAGCTGTATCAAGGTGAAATTTTCATAGAATATGTAATATTATTATGGTCGTTTGGATTTGTTAACACTTTATATTATCAATTTTACTAAAAATAGTGTAAGCCGAGTAATGGGTAGGAAAACAATGGCGGCGATGAGCTCACGATTTGTCACGTCTTCGTTCCTCACTCTAGTATGACCTGACAAGGAGAAAGGTGCATTGAGGCTCTGCGTAAAACACCTCAATCTTACTTAAGCGGTGATCAAGTCGATGATGGACGATTAGACAATATAATAATTCTTTATATTACCTCAAGGCCTGCGTCTAGAAAGAGCGCTCCCATTAGAGCTTCGAAGCAGTTTGCCATCGCGTGTTTCATCACCACTTCCCGACATAGATCCGACCCGTGGGCGTACAGCATAAACTTTTCTAATTCAATGTTCTGAAAACCAAACAGAGTATCATTTTATTTTTTATTTATTTAAGATATCAATCCATTTAGTGGCTATAGTCTAATTGCTTGTCCTAAGTAATGCTTATAGTAGAATCAGCACAATTATCCATAACATATTTTAGAAAGAGGTTACTGGATTAAACTGTAAACAATTTAGGTATTGAACAGTTGCTCGCGTCCGTAGGTGGGTACCCTTTGACTCCCTACACGTACCCGCTGTGTGGTGCAAAAGGAGCAACTAAAAGTAGCAGTAGAATTTGTGCCAAGTACGTAATATCAAGATAAGATAATGAAATGTTCACCTACTCTAGCAAGATGTGCCAAATGTTGATTCTGGACTATAGACGCCCTGTACGTAGCCAACCCTCCCTCAGCCAGCGATGGAAACATCCTGAACAGGTGGATTGACGATATAAACTCCACTACCGCATCTCCTAAGAATTCCAAGCGCTCGTTGTGTTTGATTTCTGATTCTGTCTCGTTATTTTTTCCAAAGCGAGACATTATGTTTATAAGAGTCACAATTCCTAAAAAAATTAAATGGTATATTAGTTTGAGAAATCACATTTATTGTATTGGGTGTGTGAATATGACTCCGCCCCTTTTTTTCAAAATAAAACACATTTGTTCGCTTACAAAATTAAAAAAAAAATTATTGAAAGTATGCTCCATCTGCAGCTACAACCTTCGCCCATCGTTCAGGTAGTTTTCGTATTCCTTGCTGGAAGAAGTCCTGGTCTTTTGAGCTTATCCAGTTGTCAATCCAAATTTTGATACTTTCACATGAAGTAAACTTTTCTCCAGTAAGGTCTGTCTGCATCGTCTGGAATAGGTGGTAATCCGAAGGAGCTATGTCTGGTGAATATGGCGGGTGGGGTAACACTTCCCAGTCCTGTCCCTCTAAATATCTTTTTACGACTTCTGCGGTATGCGGTTTGGCATTGTCATGCTGAAGAACTAATTTGTTATGTCTATTCACCCATTCTGGTCGTTTTTCTTCTATGGCTCGCTTCAAACGCATTAGTTGTCGTCGGTAAACTTCTCCATTAATAGTTTCAGAGGGTTTGAGCAACTCATAATATACAATACCTTTCTGATCCCACCAAATACAGAGCATGACCTTGGCACAGTGAATATTTATTTTTGGCTGTGATGGGCCTGGTTCGCCTGGTTTCACCCAAGCTTTTTTGCGTTTAGGATTTTCGTAGTGTATCCATTTTTCGTCTCCTGTGACTATCCGATGCAAAAATCCTTTTCTTTGCTGTCTTTGAAGCAGCATTTCACAAATGGTTTTCCGACGTTCCATGTCTCTTTCTTTTAAATCATGTGGAACCCAGTAACCGGCTTTTTGAATCATTCCCATCATTTGTAAACGCTTTGCAACAGTTGAACAATCAACATTTAATGCTGCAGCTAATTCTGATTGAGTTTGGCAAGAATCTTCCGCCAATAATGCTTTCAATTCAGCATCTTCAAATTTTTTTGGTGGTTTTCCATGTTCTTTATCCTCAGTACTAAAATTTGAACGTTATTTTGAAATCGTCGAAACCATTCCTTGCAAGTTGTATTAGACGGAGCATGCTCACCATAAATCTCCACAAGCAAACGATAAGTTTCCGCTGCAGTTTTCTTCGCAATAAAATAATGTAATAACACTTCCCGCAAATGACGTTTATTTGGAATAAAAACCGACATTTTCGAAAAGGTGAAAACAATTGTTGCTTACACTTCAACCAAATATCATAAAATGCGTTAGATAGCTGACATTCAGTACTATCGAATACAAGTATGGTCATTTATTAGTACACGTAAACAATACTAAAAACGACATCTGTTGAGAAAGGGCGGAGTCATATTCACACACCCAATAATAGATATTTATTGTATATTACTATAAAAGTAAAAAATACCTTTTAAGTGATAAGTACTTTAAAATAAATAACATTCCATTTAAGTTGAGTTTTTGTGTGTTATATCTGTCAATCAGATCATCAGATTTGATGGTCTCTTTTTTAATACACCCACCAGGCATTGAACTACTATAGCTAATAAAAGGATGTTTATTTCTGTATCGCTACACTAGTCCCAAGTTGAGTTCCTAGTTCGCAGACTACGCAAACACACCTATATTTTTAGAACATTGAACTCACCCTTCTTCCTAGTATAATGTATCCTTCTATCCCCATATTCAGGTTGTCTTATCCCGCAGTTCGTAAGACTGTTTCTCGCGTGGTCTGGATTTGTGCCGAAATTCTCACGGTACGACGGATGGGTTAGCGCAGTTTGGAGAAGTGTTCGCTGCTTGAACACGTACCCGATCTTTTGTTCGAGGCTGTCCAGCGATTTGTGGAAACGTAGATGGCGGATTAAGACTGGTATCAACATGGCATGCTGAAATTATGTGAATAATTTGTAACATTTGAACATCAAAGGGCCTATAAATTATAGGCCCTTTGATGTTCAAATGTTATAGGCTATAATAATCTAAGAAGCAGTAGAACTTATGCCCAGTTCATCTGGAGAAGTACTTCTACCACTCCTGGTAATGTTTCACTTCCGATGGAACGGGGTGGGTGCCGGTGAAATTACAGCTAATTTAAATGAACGATTTTACTCGCTTCTGTATTTATTGAAACAAATCAAAGTCAACTGAGAAGTAGTAGTATTGTCACCACATAGTATTCAGATTTCCGTACGAACGTTCACAAAGAGTTTTACGGCATGCCTCTTTACGTCAGATTATATTTACAAACTTACCTGTACAACATCACACATAAGACCAGTCGTATGGAAACCCTCAGATGATATAGCGACGGTGACATCACGTTTCATCTTACTCTGTGTTCGCATTTCCTGCAGTTTCGCCTCTTTTGCAGCGAGCTTCTGCCGGTCTTTGTACGTTGGTTTAGCCATGTTAGCGATCAGGTGACGGTACTTTACGTAGAAACGCCATCGCTTTTGGTATCTAAAAATATTACAGTTTCATGAAAACATTTTTCCCAGCCACTGGGAACAACTTAAAAGAAATTTATAATGAATGTGACTATCATTTAGAAAAATAATTTTCAAATCCAACCGGTACTTCCTGAGATTAGCGCGTTCAACCAAACACACAAACTTTTCAGCTTTATAATATTATTATAGTATAGACAGTATAGATATAAGAGACTAGCTCATAACAACATGTGAGGAAATAACAGGTAAGGAATTAGTACTAACTAACCAATACTTTGGAAACACGAGCCTATATCATGGATCCAATTGCTCCACGCAAAGCGGACGTGCTTTTTATTCTATCCAGTATTCCATTATAACACTGAGACCGACCAGAGTTTCCAGAGTAGCTCAACAACATGTAATTCTAATAACCATTATCGACCAGCGGATAACGGTCCAATTGGTCGGCGGCAACCGATTTACTAAACAGTTTAATAGTAATTAGATTAGTTAATATAAATATAGCCATTGTTACACTTTTAAGGACTTACTCAGGACTTCCAGCGTAGCTCAACTGCGGTGGTCTGATTCCAAAATGCACTATCTCCGGATAGTATTCCGAAGGGTTTGGAAAATCTGCTGGCGGACTCCGATCTAATTGATCGACGCGAACCGAGCACGGCTTCTTGCCGGGGTATGTGACGATCATGCCTGGCGATTAGAATGTTAAGGAACAAATTAAAAAAACCATGTGCAGCGGAAGAACTGTGGGTAAAGTAATTACTGTGATTGACACAGAAATTCGCACACCGGAACTATGTGAGTGGTAGGTATAAATAATACAAGTGTGACAATATTTAGGACATGAAGCAAAACTATCTCAACACGCCCCATCCTCCCCTTATAAAGAATGCCTGCTCGCAACACATAGAATATGTAAAATATACGCCCGTGAAAAAAGTCGACTCTTATCAAACGTGTCGGCCACAAGCGAATCTTTAGGGATGTTCTTCATTACCATGTTCCAAAATATTTCCGCTCCCGGCATATGAAATTTACCTTTTATTCTGTCAACAAACTTCTGCCAGTTATAATGATCCATTTTATGAACATCTGATAATTTATCCGGCGGTATAAGTAAGCCGCTTTCATCAACTAGATATCGCATTACTTCAGACATCGATAAAACCTGAGAACAAGTAAATAATGGATTTTAATAATTTCTCTAGGAACGACTCAGTACTGCACGTCGGAGGTAAATTGTGGCGCTTACGATCGGCTTACTCAAGGTTGCATGTTTAAACTGCTAGTCAGCACTTCGCTTCGAACTGTTGATGAATCTAGTTATATGGATTAATTTCTCAACGTAAGAACTATTATTCTGTACTATACCACCATGATACTATTATGACACCATTCTCAAATAAAGTTCATAACTAAATTTTTATTTGCGTATATTGAGACCGTTTACGAATTTCAGACATCTTTTCCATTCAGAACAGGAACAGGAATCATTTAAGTTTTTAAGATATTTCCCGTTGGTTGTGGTACAAAAATACACATGCCAAATTTCAGTGATGGTAGTGAAAATTTGTTTCAGAAAAAAAGAGATTTCAGTTTTCTGACCTCCTATTATAAGAACTAAGCCACGGATTTATTAGATACATGCCATATAATCAACATACACAATGCCGATGTCAGTTCGTATGTTTGTTGTTCTTTCACGATTACACAACTGAAACGATTATGTCATTTTTTTTAAATACATGTGTTGTGTTCCAGGTAAAACACTGTTTTGATAATACTATACCCTGGAATAACATATATGTAAGCTAGGTCGAAAACGCAGGCCGAAGCTAGACTTAAATAAAAACATACCTCACAACCCCCCTCAGGTAGGAAACGTACGAAACGCGGCATGAAATGGAATTGAGAACAAGCTGTTTCCGTCGCCTTGCCTAGGTCCAAGTCGACAAGCTCAAGTAGCTCCTTGAAGATGAATTCCTCTGTAAACAAAAATTTGCGTTGGTCTATCACATTTTGCTCGTAAACATCACATTTTACAAACAAACACAAATATGATAGGACATATTATTATTTATTATAATAATGTGAATCTAAAAAAGGAGTTTTATTTATTTACCCTAATGATCTTGGTTCTCTAATGATTAATGATCTCCTAGGCACTCCTGTGTCGTGGAGATCTGGTTATACGATTTGTATAATATTGGTGGTTATATATTAATTTCCAGATTGAAGAAGCAGTAAACAAGTTGAGCTGGAAAACTAAAGAACCGCTTAATATGTTTATGTTAACTTTCAGTAACCAGGAAGATATAAGAAAAGTATATGAAATAAAAAATATACTGGGGTGTATGGTAGAAATACAACCGCTTAGAACCACAAAACTCATACCTCAGTGTAAACGTTGTCAGGCTTATGGACACACACAAAAATATTGTGCCAAAGAGCCAAGATGCGTGAAATGCACAGGTAAACATTTAACAATAGACTGCAAAAAAGCAGCCGAAGAGAAGCCAAAATGTGTACACTGTGGAGAAGCTCATCCGGCCAACTACAGGGGATGCATGGTAGCGAAAGAAATCCAGAGGATTAAAAATAAAAATATTAAAAAGCCAGTGAGACCATACCAACCTGCAACAGACAATAAGTCTTCAAACCAGCCGAAAAATTTGGAGAGATCTGCGAAAACATCAGTAAGCAGTAAGACCATTACATATGCCCAAGCTGCTTCTAAAAACATTAGTCGTTTGCAGCCCAACGTGCAACATAATAACACAAAGCTAGATGAAATTCTTAAGCTAATGATATCATTTGACGATCGTTTAAGAAAAATTGAAAATAGCGCCAAAATTGCTATCCCCAAGGCTAAAAAATGATTTATTCTATGAAAATTATGTCATGGAACTGCAATGGACTACAAAAACACGAGAAAGAGTTACAAGTAGTCTTAGATATAGAAAATATCGATGTGTGTCTTATATCAGAAACACATTTTACGAAACAATCATACATTAAACTGAAAGGCTACAAAGTCTACCATGCTCTACACCCTGACAATAAAGCAAGAGGTGGCAGTGCAGTAATTATAAAAGAAAACATCAAACATTATGAAGAAAATAAGTGGGAAGAACCAGATATTCAATTATTAGCCATTTGTATCCAAACTAAGCAGTATCCTCTGACCGTGGCAGCTATCTACTGCCCACCACGGTATACTATACGAAAAGAAAAGTACGTGAGGCTTATCAAATCTTTAGGACATAGATTCATACTAGGCGGCGACTTCAATGCCAAAAATACGTATTGGGGATCTCGTCTAACGAACACAAAAGGAAAAGAACTCTTGAATGCCATTAAAGAAATGGCATGTAATGTTGCATCAACAAGATCTCCTACATACTGGCCAACCGACCCACAGAAAATCCCAGACTTACTAGACTTCTTTATCTACAAAAACTTCTCATCAAACTACATTAGAACAGAACAGAGCTACGACATGAACTCGGACCACTCTGCCATATATTTAGTGATAACTGAAAAAGTATCACATAAAGAAACCTCTCCGGCTCTTGTTAATAAATACACCGACTGGGAGAGTTTTAAAATTGAATTAGATGCAAATGTAAACCTTAAAGTTCCGTTAAAAACACCAGAGCAGCTGAATTTAGACGTAGAAAATTTTATAACGCTTATTCAGCAAGCTGCCTGGAACAATACACCTAATATAAGAAGAAGGGTCACAAGAAACAATTACCCTAAAGAGATCTTAAAACTCATATCTGCAAAGAGAAAACAACGTAAACGATGGCACCTATCAAGGTCACCGAAAGATAAAAGAAAGTTGAACAACATTACCAAAAAGTTAAAAAGGCAAATTCAAACGTTCACCGATGCCTCAACAACCTCTTATCTTCAAAGGCTTACAAATGATCGCAGTACAGACTACTCACTTTGGAAGGCTACAAAGAACTTGAAACGACCAGATACTCAAATTCCCCCTATAAAAGATGATTCTGGAACTTGGGCTGTTAGCAATGAGCAAAAAGCTAAAATGTTTGCAGAACACCTAGAAAACATATTTGCACCTAATAAAGCCAACATTTATTTGGAACATTCAAATGTGGAAGCTTTAGATGAAGAACTAGGCTTAAAACTTGTTTCACCCAGAGAAGTTTTAAGGGAAATCAAGTGTAACATAAACCCAAACAAATCACCTGGATTTGACCTCATATCCGGTGAAGTGCTTCATAATCTTCCAAAAAAAGCCTTAGTTAAGTTGACGCATCTCATCAACGCGGCGCTGAGGCTAAAATATGTGCCAGATTTATGGAAAGTAGCCGAAGTCATAATGATTCCCAAACCAGGAAAACCGCCATGTGACACAACATCATACAGGCCGATTTCCCTGCTTCCTATTATGTCCAAGGTGTTTGAAAAACTACTGTTAAAAAGGCTAAAACCTATCCTGGAAAACAAGAAAATCATACCAGATTATCAGTTTGGATTCAGAGAAAAGCACTCAACAATAGATCAAGTCCACCGAATAACCAACATTATTGAAAAAACTCTCGAAGACGGAAAAGTTTGCTCTACAATTTTCTTAGATGTAGCGCAAGCTTTTGATAAAGTGTGGCATGAAGGCCTTATACTAAAACTAAAAAGACTGCTACCGAAATCATATGCCGATATTCTAGAGTCATATATTTCAAACAGGGTCTTCAGAATCAGACAAGAAGATGCCTACTCCGAAATTAAAGAAATAAAGGCTGGGGTACCACAAGGAAGCGTCTTGGGTCCGATCCTTTATCTTCTGTATACAAGTGATATTCCTGAATTAGAAAACAACACTATTGCGACCTTCGCAGATGATACTGCTATAATGGCTATAGGAAATACTCATGCAGAAGCAGCAGAAAATGTCCAAGAAGCTGTCAACAAAATTCACGATTGGACTAAACGTTGGAAAATTAAGCTCAATGAATCAAAGTCTGTTCATATTAATTTTACAAATAAAAAAGAACAGTACTGCCCAGTATTCATTAACAATAAGGCCATACCATATGCAAATACGGCGAAGTATTTGGGCATGACGCTTGACGCAAAGCTCCGCTGGAAAGCACACGTCAAGAAGAAAAAAGAAGAGCTAGAATTACGCTATAAGAAAATGTACTGGCTACTCGGAAGAAAATCCGACCTGTCAGTACAAAATAAAATAATACTGTATAAACAAGTCCTGATGCCAGTGTGGACATATGGTATTCAGCTCTGGGGCTGTACCAAAAAAACGAACACCCAAATCATACAAAAATTTCAGAACAAAGTTCTCAGGGGTATTGTAAATGCACCCTGGTACATAAGAAATGACGACCTTCATCGGGATCTTAATATACAGGTCGTCAGTGAAATCATTAAAAAGTATGCAGAGGCTCACCAACAAAGACTTCATCATCATATTAATGTTGAGGCTATCCAGCTCCTCGACCACACGGACATAAAAAGAAGACTCAAAAGAACTAAGCCTTTTGAGCTAGTGTAGTGACAAGTGCAGTGAGAGTGATAGTTGTACAATTTACAAACTAACAAAGAACACATGAACAAAGTGTAACCTCTCCTTAATTAGAGACCGTGAGAAAAGTGCCAATGGACACATTCTCGGAATTATTGTACAATATATAGCAAATTAAGTTAGATTTAAATTACTCATTAGCTATAAAATCATTAGGCTAGATTGTAATATTAATAAATTACAGTAAAGTAATTTGCCAAAAAAAAAAAAAAAAAAAAATATATTTAATCTTTCAATGCTTGATAAATTATTTACTAAAGTAAAATAGGAGACACTATTGAAAAATATCATCAAATATACCAAACTAACAAATAGGTTCCGTGTAAGATAGTGACAACAACCACTTTTTAATCCTGAACTTAAGTTCTATGTATGACTTATCTTTAGTTGACTTACCAAACAAGTCCAACTCCTGCACGGTGAAGTTCTGAGGCGCTGGCTCTTCAACATACAGTATCGTGTACTCAATGTTGAACCTTATCACTTTGCACGTGGGTAGTTTCGCCAGCTTATAGTGCGAGAACATTGAGAACCCTGAGAAGAGGAACTCGTGTTCGTCGTGAGCTATGATCGTCGGGGACTTGATCAGGAAGTTTGTTGGCGGCGACACGGTGATCCTGAAAGTATTTCGCTATAGAATTCTATAAATTCCCTACATTTTCATAGCTTTTGATATTGACATTGACATTGTGTAGGTTTCTGTAGATTTTTTTCCTTGGAATCTTGGCGTGACCGGCAGACAGCTTACCGCCTTCCATAATAACATCATAACGACTCCGGTCCTCCCGTATCGAAGTATAAAAAGCAATTGCACTCGCCACTCGACATCGCCATCACTGTCACGATTCCTACGTAAACGAGCAAATTGGACTCCCCAACTTAGTCTCTTGGGCATTCCAGAACACTCTTTTGAGTCAAATCTCAAATACTTACCGGTAGTGATATAATCTGTCGATGTTGCTCTCCGTGGGAACACATTTGGGGAAGTTCTGTTCACCAGCGTAAACTCCGTGGCGCATTCCAAAACGACGCGCGCGAGCGCTGCAGCGGCATAAAGGTCCACTGTTCATCTCGCCGGTATTGTTGAACCTAGGAATATCAATGTTAGAAAAGAAATAAAAGTTGGTGTACTTTGGGAAATACACCGGAGAGAAAAGCATAGCATTCTGGGCCAGGGAATTAAAATTTTATTGCATATTATTCGACTTTAAACTACTATAATTAAAGTTGAATAATATGGGCTGCTATCACTTTTTCAACACAGTTGAATGTGCGCATCATTAGTAATCATAATAATTAGTAATTAAGTCATGAATGCCCGTTTTTTATCTCACAAGCGTTGTTAAGAAACCATGTGATGGACTCTGGCTAATCAAACAACACATCATATTTATAAATGCGAAAGTTTGTCGGTATGTATGTTTGTTACTCCTTCACGCTTCAACGGCTAAATGGATTTGTATGAAATTTGGTATGAAGGTAGCTCATACCCTGGATTAAACTTGTACTATTATTCCGAAAAAGTAAACCCTCAATACTATTTACTTTTCTGTAGTTTTGCTATCCTTACAGATTCTTGCCAGGATCTGTACGTATGTTCATCTCATCTAAATTCAGACCATAGTGACAGTGAAAAGAGAAAGAATTGTTGCTGTCAACTATTTTATTCTTATCAGATTTAACAGATCCTACAAAAAAAAGTACATACCACATCTCAGGATGGAGTCTTCTAGGGTGGTTCTGTTTTCTCTGCAACTCCTGTACAATTCTATCACTTTCTAAGTTATCCTCGTCTAATTCTGAGAGTGCGTCTTCTGAAGATTCATCCGAGCTCGAACTTTTGTCATTATCTGAAATGAATTACAAAAGAAGATTATAATACATATTATGCAATGCCTTAGACACATCTAATGTGGTCTTAATCTTGTCCTATTAATTATTTTTCGGTTGAGCTATACCTCATTATCATTCCAGCCGACAGACGCCCACTTTTGGACATAGGCCTCCCCCCATAGCTTTCCAAATTAAACGGTCTAGATGACGCAATTTCTCGAACGCTGCCCATCGGAATTGGATTCTTCGGCGGACCTCTTTCTCGAAGTTAGTCCTGCCCAATTGGAGCATTTGACACGATTTTTGTTCTCCAATGCAGAGGTGAACAGCTTCGAAGATATAACGTCTTCCTGTCTGACCCCATTGTGCAATGAGATAGGCTTCGTGGTTTGTTCCTGAACTCGGCGTTTCTATACAAACACTTCAAAACTTCGATTGCGTTTTCAATACAATGAGTATTAAAATTACGGAAATCGTGTCGAATCTGTAGAAATCTGTTTGTTGAGCTGCCCGTACTTTGACATGTCGACTGAAGACTGCAGTCTCAATTCGCTCCGTCACCACCTTCTCTCCCTCCCGGTAGTAAAATAAGTTATCAGATTTAAGGATTATCGTGTCCTCCCCCTGTTTTCGGACTTCTGACTATCTCAAAATATCCCAGCGCAACTTTTTTACTGCTTCTTCCAGCTCCAATATCTTCTCATCGGTTCTGAGCGTTCGTGCGTTATAAGTTGCCAGGGCCAGTTGTCGGTCGCCTGGGTTTTCGTAGTTTGAGCTCTTCCAGAGATCCTTCGCTCCACCGTTACCGTGACCGCTACTGTAGCCCGGGATAGCATAGCCGCCGAGGACTGGAGGCCTTATTTACCAACAACACTGCGATCACCACGCTTAGCGGATTGGTGATCGCAGTGTTGATGTCAAATACTCAAGTGGATGCTGTTACCCATCCCCTAACTTAGAAATCCCTTAGTCGCTTCTTACGACATCCATGGGAAAAGTGGGAGTGGTGCTAGTCTTGAGTCACACCACAGGCCACCTGGCTATACCTACTACGTGTTTATTCAAATAATGTACAAAGGTAAATTAAAATGAAATATTTCAAGAATTAAATGACAAACTTACCCTTATGCTTATGTCCACACAATTTTGTTTTCGTTTGCAATGGTGGCATTTCATCAACCTCAGGTCTAGCTTTTCTGCCTCTTTCAATGAGCGATTGAATGAATAATTCAACTAAATTTTCTAGTTTTTTCGTCTGTTGTACACCTGGTCTAGTTTCCAATCTTTTATAATAAAGCTCAGCTGGTGAACTTCTGTACCACATTTTAGTACACTGAAATAAAACACTATAATTAGCTGTTAGAAGAAGAAATATAATAAACTGTGGGTCATACGAACAAACATCCAAAATATTAGTTGTATTAGTTGAGAGAGAAAGAAGAGATGAAATGATCATTACTAATTGCAAGCATCAAAAGTAATATACAGCGAAATTTTTTGATATTGTATATCCAAATCATTTTTATTGTCAATGTTATAAGTACTAGGGTGATATATAGTTGAATAAAAATAAAATATTTGAGTTCCTTCAAAAACTTGTATACAAAATAATACTTTATTTACTACTAGCGACCCGCCCCGGCTTCCCACAGATGCAATGTAGATACCAATATGGGGCAGCGTGGAGTGATTAATAATATTATTATTAGTCTATAAGGATATCTTTAAACAAATATTAGTTTGTTAACCTTCCATATCTAAGTAAAGGGTTGAAATTGTTACGTCTTGTCATTATACGGTAGCAATAGTAGTTCATGCATGACACCGTTTTGCTCCACTACTTGGGTCAACTTCACGTCTTCCGCCTTTCCACGACATAGCATTAATGGATATTGTAGGCTGACATATGATCTGTGTAATTTTGAAACTTTTTTGCAGATTTGTCGTTACGACTACGCAACACAATATCTCTTGTATCAAATTGCTGTCCAGTTATCACGACCGCTACTTCTCTTGTGGATGGCGCATTATATCGTCCTCTCCAACTTTATCTGCATGAATTACGGCACTAAGTCGGGAGTGTCTACTGGAACACTCTGAACGCTGCCAACCGGGACGAAACGTACGGCCCGCCAGCCGCTGTGCTTCCGCTTTTTAAATTTCTGATATTTTCTCAGATATCCATTTTAATGAAATGCTGTTAAGGTCAGTTTTGATCTACATTAAATATACAACGTATGTAATATATTTAATTGGATAAGACATAATACCGTATTGTATAAAATAGCGTGATAAATAACACATATTTTTTTGTAAAATGTTAAAGATAAAAATGGTTACTGTGGGTTATCCTTAGGAGATAAATATATACCATGACATTTAATATGACATTAAATTACAAATCATTAACTTTTCGGCTTTTTTGCACTATAAAATGTATGTTTTATACATATAAACCTTCCTCTTGAATTACTCTATTTCTGAAAACTGTATTAAAATCCGTTGAGTAGTTAAAAAGATCCAAGCGGACACCAGAAGCGACTTCATTTTATACTATGTAAAGAATTGGGCATGAAATGGGCATTGAAAAAAACTCTTACAAGAAAAAGTCACTTACAAGAATTGTTTAGGATTGCTCAGTAATTTCCTGAAAAAAAATCTTACATACGAGGGGAGGTCAATAAGTCCGCGGAACGGAAGGGTTGGGAAAGGGCGGCGATAACTTTTTTTACCTGGCACTCTCCAGGTACTCAATACAAAATTTTATAGAAATCGATACATTTTGTTTGTCACATGAGCAGTTCAATCGAGAAAAAAATCACTAAACAAGGATAACATTGAGTTTAGTGCCGTTATAAAGTTCCTTGACAAGCAAAGAAAAAGACCTAAAATTATTTTGACAGTCAAAATGTGTTTTTCATTGTAATTCATTAACGCGTTGCCCGATTCTATTTACTCTTTTTTTTTTAAAAGGAGGCACTTTAAACATTATCCCGTAAATATTTCAAGGTCATCGTTTTTGAAGTTTAGAAATTATAGACATCACAAACCTAAGTCTTGAAACTATTGAATCAATTCAAATGAAACTTGCCATAAATTGAAGTTATAATATGGGAAAGGACATTGGATACTTTTTATCCTGAAATTCAGCACCATTCCCTCAAGAGAGGGAATTAGTCTCCAATATGGCTGAATCAATTTTGACAGGAGATTCACTGGCAGACAGGTGATGTAATAAAGAGTAAATTAGGACAATTAGGGATCCCACAAAAAAAAAAATATTCCACGCGAAAGAAGGCGCGGGGATCAGCTAGTGGAAAAATAAAGTAAATTCTGCCATGAATTACAATCATACCATGATGATTCTATGGTATCAATAAGTACTATGACAGTAGTATGTGAACATTGCTTGGCATTGGAATTGAAGGACAAATATGTTGAAAAGAAAATTAATAATTTGTTAGTTTAGCCCCCTGTAACTGCAATTCAGTGGACTTTTTGACCTCGCCTTGTAGCTAGCTACTGCTGTATTTATCAAACTAGTGTATCCTTTAACATTTGATTTAATATTAACAAATCCCTAATGGCAGCTAAATTAATAGACTTTTTGAATTTAATTTGAATTGAAATTTAGCTCAACATACCTCTTCCTCGTCTTCAAATTTGTTTTCTTTGGACCATTGCTGCAGTCTTTCAATAAAATCATCTGATGTTCTGCAATAGTTTTTCCTGAAATATAAAATAGCAATTAGCATACTACAATTTACAGCATATTGGGCTCAGTGACGCTTATTGGTAGATGATACCCATGACCATCAGCAGATAAAATGTGAGCCAATGAAGATTGTACCTGAACTCTTCTAGAATTTTTTCACGGTCTGTCATTGGTTTTCTCAAAGATTCACATCTTGATAATTCTCTTGATCGATGTCTACTGCTCATTGAAGATTCCCTGCTTGGTGTCCGTCTGCTTGAACGGTATCTAGACGGACTTCGATGGCTGTGTCTATGTGGACTATGTCTCCTTTCATATCGCCTATCTTCATAATATTTTTCACGATAGTACCTGTCTCTTTCTCGAGATCTATCCATAGACCTATATCTTTCTAAAGATCTAGGTCTTTCCCTTTCTCTAGACCTATACCTATCTCTTTCTCTAGATCTAGATCTTTCTCTTTCTCTTGACCTATATCTCTCTCTAGAACGATCTCTCCTCGGAGATCTTATCCTTTCTGTAGATCTACGTCTTGAATGCTCCTGTTCTCTTGAGTGTCTGTTACTGTTACTTGGACTTCTCTGTCTCAGGCTAGGACTAAGTCTGCTTTCACTCTTTATGTTCCTCAAATATCCTGCTTCCCATTCAGGTTCTACCTTTGGTATTAATAATGGATCATATAATGTTTTTGATACTGGAGCTCTATTGTAAAAGAGAGAATTGTCCTTCCCATAATAATCGATTGAAGAACTGTGACTATCAGGTAATATTTTTTCTTTTTTAATTACTTGATTTACCCAATATGGGTTGTGAGGTTGGTCATAATATGATGGATAGTTGAAGCCCAGCGGGGGGACTCCTGATGGTCCAGGATATGGATAGTTGCTATGCTGTGGTGGCACGCTGGGATAAGTATTGTATATTGATGGCTGACCTCTGTATGGGTCTGACGGATACGGGGATGCATATCCAGGCGATGCCGGGATCGGCGGAGGCCTAGACATGGATGGTATTGGAGGTTGTAAAGCGCGTGGGGGCACCGTCGGTATCCCTGGAGGCAGCATTCGCGCTGGCAATCCTGGCGGCGGCAAACTGTTCGCCGAAACACTAGGTGGAGGCAAATGTGGCGGAGGCAATCGGTAATTTCCAGGCGGAATCGACATCTCGCTTGTTTACGTTTGTGTTTTCAATATTTTCGTAGTTCCAGAGCTCACACTAAAAAGGGTTTTTCGGCTAAAGTAATAAACTGAATACTTTAGCCATCATATCAGACAATTATACAAAATTTGGTAGGTAAGCTTAGACCAAACAAAGAAAATATTGAAACAATTTCGCAAATTGGAACACAAAAACAGATAACATAGAGTAATCACAGATGTAGTTGGATTTTTTGGTTAAATAATTGCACGACAGAAAAATTATGTACAGCCTGATAATTTACCAATATCTGAACCTTCGTCAGGGCGGATCTCCGAAGGCTAGGCTGATTAAAATAAGGCTGTAATTTTACATTATCTGTGTTTTCTGTCGATATGGTGCGAATGAATGATAATGTTCTTGTACACACATGACTAATCCATTGCATTTGATTAGCAATTGTTTTATAAGGTTCAGTGCCTCATAAGTAAAAAACAGAACCTTAGGATTACTTCGTTGTCCATCGGTCTGTCTATCAAGACCGTTTTTCTCAGACTACAGCTAAAACCTATAATCCTATTTTTTGGACACTGGCCCATATCGTGAGTGGATTTGAGTGGATGGGCTTAAATCTACCACGGTGGTCCGATCCGGAATAATAAATTGTCGTCCCATGTCATCGAACTTTTTTTTAGGTCATGTCGGTTTCCGGACGGTTTTTTTTCCATCACCGTTTCGAAAAACATAATTTTAATTAATTGAAAAAACTATAATGATTTTACTAACTCCCGATGGAAAAAGAGGGGTGTTATAAGTTTGTCCGCTATGTGTGTGTCTGGGCACCGGAGCTAATTAACTGGTGAATTGCACCCAAATGTACCAAATACTAACCGGTGAAACTGGAAGCTGATAATTCATAATGATTTTCCTTAGAGATACAGAGTGGTCCGCTCATCGTAAAACCACCTTCACAAAGTAGGTACATATTCTTAAGATATTCACGTCATGAGAATAAAATTTGCTTTTAAGAACTCCCGCGCTTGTCATTGCAGGCTATTCCGTTGGTCGGTTCCTCTTCATGTCTATGGAGCAGACATGAAGAGAAACCGACCTCTGTAGCGTATATCAAGTGTTCTGTTAGTAACTTAGAATGCGAGTCTACACTGTCAATTAAAATCATTTATAATACAAATGATCATTAAAGGAATATCGAATGGATGGAACAGAGGAACGAGGGGAATACAATAACATAAGTTAGTCAGAAAGCTAAACAGTAAAATAAAATGTAGTAAAACGAACAATATTTTAGAAAGGCAGCACCTACTTGGCTTGTGTAAGCACTGGCTCACGTAAGGGAAGCATCCATTTGTTCAGCTTCCAATTCCGGAGCTGTATAATACTGTGTGTATGTACATTACCGCACCGTGTCAATAAAGCGCAGCCAGTAATGTATGGCACGTATTGCACAGCCCCCAACGGAATTTGAAGCCATCGATGTACATGTAATACCAGCCTATAAGGTCTATTGTCAACACGTGACGGTAATGTACGACCACTACTGCGAAGCCAGTAATGTATAGCCCTGGAATCCATGTACATGACGCGGATTCGTAGGCTGATAATACTGTGCTTACTTTATCTGGTCATGCATTATTTTGGTTGTACATCACCGTTTCTTTGGTACGCCTGGTGTAAAATCAGCTGTCAAGTCAGTGAAGACAAGCAAAAAATTTGTTTGTCTTGTCAATAAAAAAAAATATTTTATTCCGTTGCGTTGGTATTTTCGCATTGCATCTTCATCTTCACTTCACTCGCGAAATTTTTTAACGAATGACGTCGTCGGTATCGGACGTCGTTAACGTTTTGCATTGGTATAAATTCGTACCTACTAAAAACACAGCTCAAAAAATGAAAACATTGCCGTAATAATGATTTCTTGATACGTAACCATTTTCCTCGCTCTATTTGTAATTTTTTTTCTATTGGTGTATAAATTCGTTCAATGAATAAAGTGCGTCCGATGTTTATATTGAAATCTTTGCAGATGAGACTTAAGTTTATTAATCGCGGGTTTCGTTTCTCATCGGTACATTTGTCGAAAAAGATGTCTTTCACGGAGTCCCCAGCGAAGGCCTCGCTATGTTGCGAGGAGTCGCTGGAGGGTGCGCCGTCGACTTACGCAATGTACGAAGCTCTGAAGGATTCGTGTCAGAATAATGCAACCTACTTCCAGCCAGATGATAGTGAGAACGGGCAACGGCTGTACCAGGGTTTCATGACGCTCATAGATCATATAGACACTGTGTGGCCGCTGGTGGATCATGTGCGAAAAGTATGTACTTAAGTATTTCAAAGCTAAATGAAAAAAAAGAGTACATTTTTAATTATTGTCCTATAGTTAAAAATGTACTCTTTTTATTTTTCTATGTGTTTATAGGCATTATTTAGGTGTGATTTTTGGAATCATATTCAATCATAAAATAACATATATTTTCTTGCTTATTAACAGCTATAAAAATATTCATTTTGTAGTAGCTTTTAATCATGGCTTTGTTTTTAAAAATCATGTCTTTCTGAGGTAATTAGTAGCATATTTTGCTCTGGCCTATAAACTATCTCATGAGGAAATTAGCAGAGACAAATTAAAGAACCCATATGAATATTCAATAAGCTTTTACAATGATTTCAATACTTAGCTAGCTTTATAGTATACTCAACACAACAAGGGCCTAAATAGTAATTGACATAATTGTTTAAGTATCTTTATAGCTTACACTTTAAGTAACAATTTACAGTTATTTTGAAGTTTCATCATAATTATTTAATAAAATCCTTTCCTCAATTATGTTGTTGTCATAATTTTATTTGTTTTTTCTTTAATGTTATTCAAATAAATAAACTCTTTATTGTGATGTGTTCCCCTAACCTGTCTTTCTCATATTACTAGCTTGTTATTTAAATTACTATAAAAAGTTTTAGTCATACTAACCATTAATACTTATCATAATAAAAATTACAGGTTTATTACTTTTAAACTGACTTAAAAAAAAGAGAGAGGAGGGTCTCAACTTGGATGTATGTTTTTTGCTCATTGTGGATTGACTTGGATGTAACTATTATGATAGATAGAACGATGTTAAATATTATGATAGAGTGTACCTCCAAGGTGGTCTCATTGAAATTCCACCTGTTACAAGCTCTAAAGTAAATGACAGTACTGAAGTTAGTTTATTTAATAATAGTAGAAAACCCTAGTACTCAACAGTAATAGTACAGTAAATAACAAACAACATATGTGATATTTTTTTATATAGGTAGTATATTACCTATACCTATATTATACAATAGTATGTACATAAAAAATTGGTTATCTAGTTTCTTTCATAACATAATAACATTGGTTTATATACATTAAATATTATTATGTACATATTATGCAAAGCAGGATTTACAATTTATAAAGAAGTTAAAGGAACCATTCAAACCCATATTTCAATTTAAGATTCAAGATGATTATGCGCAACTGTCTTGCATTGACGTCATTGCCTTGTCTTGCTCTCTTGTTGCCTATTGTCACTTCTATTCAGAAACTATGACCTCAATTCATTTTCACCCCTTCGCACAAGCAGAGTCCTTGTGAGAATTGTACTACACAATTTACAAAATATGTAAATTTGTAATTTCAACATGCATTATGCATTTAATTAAAACAGTTTTCCTAGAGAAAAATATGTAAATTGTCACAAGAAATATTTATCAAATATATAATATTGTGTGTAATATCATTATTAATATATAATGTTTATGTATTATTTTATTTTCCGCCATGGTTAATTTGTGAGTTGTATTCTTTATTAAACAGAAACTTGTAGATTTGTAACTTATAAAATACAATTACAATTTACAACTTTACAGGAGTATAATACTGTTTCTTTTTACAGGTGGCACCACTGTACGACTTCGACGCCAAATCCCCTGGCAATGGCTATAGATCGTTTGTCTCAGTTGTGGACTCCTGTGTCCTGCATGGACTGAAGTTGAGTCGTCAAGTCTGCACAGGGCGGGATGCCCTGCTGTTTCGCAAAGGGCATTTTGTCAAGTGAGTATTCATGAAGTGAGAGAAGGAAAGCTAAGTGTTCATTAAGGATGGGCCAAGCCGAGTTAAGCTGCCTGGAACAGTAAGCATTTATGCATCCTGCATCACGGTACTGTTCTGTACAGAGTGATTGGCCTACAGATTCCGATTGACACCATTTGAGTGGGTCGGGCACTCTTGAGGCGGATTATTGCATTGAGATGCGACTTCTAAAAGAATATACGATTTGACATGATATTGAGATGATATATAATATGATAAAATATATATCATATTAAGCCGAATATTTCGGATTCGCAATCAAACTTATGATTTATCCTTATTTTAACGCAAGTACATGGACTATGGTACCACTTCAGAATCCTGTGAAAATAATTCCAAACGTCCGATACAGACAACGAACCGCCAAATCTTTGTGTGATGCGATGCGCTGTACAGGAACAGACATTGTTTACAGACGTTCGAATCGATAAGGAACATCTGCGTCAGCGCCCATCAAACGCTAATCCAAGGCCACGCGCGTTAGATTTGAGACTTCTGATATGAGGTAAAAAGGAAACTTAAAAATGGTCAGACTTCGAAATTCATCCGTCCGTCCGCATTTATTATAGTTGTCTCAGGAGATTCGTGCAAGATAATTTTACAACGTATTTTATTTGTAAACGAAACTTGGTATAATCGTAGATTTTACTTATCTATCTGAAAATATTTCGGCAAAACAATTTCGTAGTTTCGTAAGTTAATAAGAAAGAGATACTGAAGTGATATTCCCATTTATGCTACCTTGAGGCAAATTAACTGGCACGTTCATGGTCTCATTCGCGGTCTTATTACAAAAAGTGCACTAAGTTAAGCACTAGGTTTAAACCATGTATGTCCTATTTGCCAGTAATTGAAATCGCCGAAATTTCCTTCAAATCGATTTGGGCAAGGTATTTACTAAAGTTACTCATTAGTTTGGAATGTCTCGATTGAAGTTGTACAAGGTTATTGTTATCAAGAGAGCACGCTCTTAGATTAAATCTTGTGTGGGACATACCAGATACATAATGCGGCCGTAACCTTAACTTACCTAATATATATTTGGATATACCTCGATAGACGACCTAATTGGCAAATAATCAATTTTTTTTAAATGAAATGATGCCACAAGGTCACCTATTTTAATATCAACATTTTTCTCCTTGACAATCGTCATACTTACCGACGTATAAATGTCGCTATTGCCAGGAAATTAAAATATCATGATTTTATAATAGGTATCTATTTTAAAATCATGATAGTAAAACTAGTTGGGCGGATCATATTAAGTTGATTAGAATTTAAGCCCCTTTACATCGGATACTGATTTAAAAATATATGATAAACCTTTACAATGTAAATTAAATTAATACTATTTGAATATAAATAATGTTTAAAATTAATCATAAGAAAATATAATGCAAACTATTTATTTATTTCATGTTTTAAAACTTTTAAGTAATGTGTGAAGAGAGTACGATTAATCGCTTAACATTTTGTTAAATAACTTGGTTACTATTTTAAACGTAATTTTAAATTTCAATTAATAATTCTATTCTACATATTTTGCCGAAAGCAGGTAAATTTAATAATCAAAAATCGAGAGATGCGTCTTGAAATGAATAATAATGGCGATTATTTTTGGCTGATAAATATTGTGATTGAAAACTCTAGAATGGATACCAAATGCTAAAAACATCACGAAGAAACAGCGTGTCCTATGAGTTTGAGAACTCAACATATCAAACTAATGCTGATTGTGTTTTCGTCGTAGAAATTAGCAAATAAAAACTCAGAATAATATTAGGACGAGTTGAATGATTTTTTTTTGTTGTAGGGAAATAGAGTCATGTGGTCAACTGCTAGCGTCACTTGGCACTTGTCTTCACCACTTGCACACCCTCCTCTCCTGGGCGCCGAGCGGTGAGCTGTTCCCGACGGAAAATCACACGCCCGAAGAGCTATTTTCACAAGCCGACATGATCAACCAATACTGTTTCTATGGGAGGTGTCTCGGATTCCAAGTGAGTTGTTTGTCTAGTACCTTTTTATTAGACATCCAGTGTGTGACCGCGATCTCATCTAGTGATAAGTAATAATGCGGCTGTAGGTCATGTATTGACAAACTTTTTATTTATGGCTACACCGAACATCACGACGCTGGCGTTTGGCGCTGGTTCGGTGGATGATGACAAGTCTCCTTCAAAGCGTACAGCCATACCTGCTCTATTAGTACAACTCAGGGGTTACGTGTATAGATTCAATACAGAGAATAACATGCTAGAGTGTCCCAAGCTGATATGCTACTCAACAAGTTTTATTTCTATGGAAAATGTGTCGGGTTCCATTGTTTGTCTAGTAGTGAAATACTATGCATCAACTCCTGTTTAGAGTTTTAGTAACTCTATACAAGAGTTGACGAATAGCAATCAGTACATACGCTCGTATCATGCAGTTCCCCGATAATCATCAATCATATGCCCGAAGAGCTGTTCTCGCAAGCTTGACATAATCAACTATGTTTCGGATTCCAACTGAATTATTCGTCAATTGTTTTAGTGTAATATAATGCGTCAACCCCATAAAGCAGAGATAGCTCCATATCAAATTGTGATGGAACATGTATGCTTTGCCAGGATAAGGATTATAGTTTCCCGGGAATTGGCTGTAGATAATTCTGTCATCGAAATCTTTCTCCTCGGGCTTAGTGTGCTGTATAGTATAGTATGGTATGGTATATGCTGCATTCTGCGCCTGATCGCGACCTTGTTTCTGTCCTTTCTAGCGCGTGTAGAGTTAAAGAGAGCTGCACAGTTGGTTACTAAGTTGAGAAGCGTTCTTCTTATGTTATCAGCGTCAACATTGTTCTTGATCTCTGGTTATTTCCCTGGCTGCCAAAAGAAGCCACAAGGTTTCGGCTTAGCAGGCCGTGGCACTGTTATTGAGTGGTTGACCAAGGTCCGTGTGTTCCGAGGCCGCGTTAAATAAACCGGATCACATATGCTGATAAGCTATCGGATGAAAATTCCAGCCACAAGGTTGGCGAGTTTTAAGAATACTTTATTTTTGTAGACACATACATAAATTCAATTGGGGAAGACCTAATTGACGTCTACATTGACGTTTACGTCAATTTATTTCCATTAGTGACGCTGCTAATACCTTGTTTCAGTCAAATAAATCAATCCTTATAAGTATTATGGAATTGTCGGTAGTTATACTATATGTCGGTAATTCCATAATACTTTATGTTTGTCTGATAATTTATTACAGTATTCTTGACACAGTTAGAGTTACATCACGCAACTTTCCTTGCAGTTTCTTCCGTCCATGCGCGGCATACTAAAAGGCATATCAATATGCATGGCGGGTTTCTCCGAGGCTTATTACTGTCATGGAAACCTAATTAGCTCGATGTGGACCGGGGGACAGTACCTGATAGACCCGGAGATGAGAGCCAGGAGGATCGTCAATATATCGCAGTCTGCGAGTATCGAGTTCTGCAAGGCATTCTGGTTCTTAGCTGAAAGCGGTAAGTTTTATATTAAGTTGTCATGATTTTATTAATTTACTGAAATTCATCATACCATAAACTGTTGTAGACCAAATACTGCTTTTCCTGACCTGATAAATGTTTTTTGCAAAGCATTCTGGGTATTTGCAGAAAGCAGTTGGATTAAATAGTATAATTTGATTGTTAGGTCGACAATACTTTAAAAAATATATTATACTTATTGGTCAGTACACAGGCCAGAATTGCTTATTGGTGTGCGTAAGGATGAGTAGGTATTGCGTGCAGATTAAAATATCGAATTCCGATAGACATGTCCGTTTACTAGATTGATATTTCAATACTGAATTTGTAGGCCCCTTTATTTTATTTAAAGATGCCATTGGATAGATTATAAAGTACAACAAATAAGCAAAAGTAAACAAAAAAACGTAAACAAAAGAAATGATTTGCGTCTAATGAATTTATTAATGATTACACATGTTATACAATATAGAATAGATAGTAGATAGATTACACTTTGTTATTATATTCTCGTAGCAGGCGAGAAAAACATAATGATCCGTATTCCTGTGAAGTAGCGTTCAATTTTCTATCGGGGTTCAATTCTGTCATCGCTGTGCATAAAGATGACGTAAGCATGAGTATTAAGTGCAGATTAAAACATCGGAATTCCAATAGACACGTAGAATAGTTTGATATTCTAATACTGCATTGTTATGCACAATACATTTACCTATTGATTGCACGGCGAACATTGTTTTTCAAAGAATTCTGAGAAATAAGTTGGCCCAAATCTAAATTGATTTAAACCGTCTTGCTGTTGGTCACATTACGCATCTTAACGAGAAAACATCAGTCGACTGAGACAAGACAAGAGTCTTTAATACACACACAGGCGAACTAAATGCTTTAAATCAAATTAAACGCTCTTTTTTTTTCAGAAATAATGAAACGTGTTCCAAGCCTCATGTCAACAAATGTAGCCGTGAACAAAATTATCACAATAGCGCCCGAACCAATCACAGTTCTCAATATTTCCGGAAAAGAAACTACTGTTCTCCCACCGACGATACACATCGGGTTGCAGCCACTTAATTTGAGACTAATAAGCGTAAACAAGCGAGCCGGTATGGTAAGTCCATGTTTTATATACATGTTAACTTAAAAGCATATTTAAAAAAAACCTAAGAACATAAGGTTTACGTTGCGAAACCTAGTTTAATCGTGTTGTAATAGTATATATAAACTCTATAGTATAAAGCATAGCCTCTGTTTTCACTCAACGGATTATGATACGGTTTTCACTGTTTTTTAGAAATTTGAATAGTAGAGAAAAGTCGTGAATTTCAATGATTTGTAATGATGTCGTAATAAATATATTTCTGTTCGCTTATCTGGATCTAGATCAAAGTAATGTACCTACTACGAAATTGTATTGTGACCTGCGTCACACACATTTTAACCTTGCGAAGCCAGGGCGGATCGCTAGTATAGTACTAAAGTTTCAAACGGCATTCATTATTAAAATATCTTCATAAAATGTATTCAATGCCCCTGACCCTGGGAAACGGCGCCACCAATTCAAGCAAAAATGGCTTATAAATAAAATCCGTATACCAGCTTTAATACAAATAAATCAGTTGGGAATTTCTCAAAATAAACAACCGTCAATCTGTGGTAGAATGAAAACTCAACAATCCCAAAATAATCACCGGAAAATAGCTTGGATTTTAGTTTTAGTGGGGATTTCTGTCAGTCGTTAGCTCTATGGTTTGTAAATGTAAAATATACTCTGTCTTAATCTGTGACTGCCTCGTGTCACGCGCGTTTTATGGCTTAATCTGTGACTGTCTAGAGCAGAGGTTCCCAGACTTTATTTCTCATTGACCACTTTCTAAATTTAGCTGGTTCCGGTGGACCCTTGCTTCTTCATTTCTACCATATTCCCAAAACTCGACAAAAATGTGAAGATTAGATTTAACTATGGAAATTTGCGTTGCGCCTGAGTTACGAATTGTAAATGCCCATTTTTTTGTCACTCCAACGTAGCCCCCATCGAGTCTCCCGTGGACCCCTGGGGGTCCAACTATACCACTTTTCGAACTAACTAATTATTGAATCAGAAAAAGTCGTACGATATCGTTCATTGCGGCGGCGCGCGATAGCGTCTCTTCATTATGACTAAGCGATGCTAAGCTATCTATATGATTCCTTACAATTTAGCTTTTTTTTCTTTTAGGCAAGCGAAAGCTCTTCATCCCTTCCCCCAGCTGACGGCGTCCTATTCCACTGTCACGGCGGAGGTTTTGTAGCCCAAAGCTCAAAATCACACGAGACCTACCTCCGGGACTGGGCGGCCAAACTAAATGTTCCCATAGTGTCTGTGGACTACAGTTTAGCCCCTCAAGCGCCTTTCCCGAGGGCTTTAGAGGAAGTGTTCTACGCTTACTGCTGGATGCTGAATAACTTTAAGGAAATCGGCACTACAGGTTAGTTATAATTATCAGAGACAGTAAAGTCAAATTGAGGCGGTATGGTAAGGTTAGAATCTGGAATTTCGTCCGTCTTGCGCCATAAAGTGGAGAACAAAAACCCGATGCTTGTCCATTTTCTTTAGAAACTATTGTAATAAATGTAATCTTTTGAATTTTGACATACTATATGTGCATAAATATTAATACTCTATTGTTTATTGCGTAAATATAAGCGTTAGCGTCACGCTAACCTGGAAATCAGTAACGTATGATAATGTCCTTGACAATGCTCTCGCGTGAGTAGATTTGAACCCATATGGTATCTATATCTTGCTCAATTTCATGTCTAAACTTTTTGAAATACCTTGTAGATCAATTTAAGTATATGCTATAATTAATGTTTATTAATCGATAAACCTTTGTAAATGGGCACACCAGATAAACGGAGAGTATTCTAAACGCGTAGTTAGTGATTCTATTAAATATTTCCCTGTATCCTTTATTTTGTGTGTGAAGGTACGCTAATAGGACGTAAAAGTTAGATTCGTCGTTCAATGCTCAAGAAGTCGTTTCAAGATACTATGATGACATGGACAAACACAGAAACACAAAACAAACACCCAAGACTTCATGCTCACCACACAAAGTGTTTCCTGGCCGGGAATCGAAACCAGGGACCCCTCGCTTCTATTCGAAGGCAGGGCTGCTATCAACTAAGCCACGGAGCTGTCGAAGCCCATGAATCTACTCATATGGCTGTAATTACAGAAACGTTTGTTTACAGGAAAACGCATAGTATTCGCTGGTGACTCAGCTGGGGCCAACCTCGTCGCCGCGTGTACTCTTAAAATTCTCAATATGGGCATCAGAATACCCGAAGGGATGTTCCTGGCTTACGCTCCGCTAAACATTAGTTTTGTACCGAGCCCAGCGAGGATGCTGTGTCTCATGGACCCTATACTGCCTTTTGGGTTCATGATGAGGTGCCTTAAAGGTAATATGTTTTTTTTATTTCTCTCTCTCTCTCTCTTCGGCCACTCATTTAGGTTTTCTGTCCTTACTCGATGCATCGCAAGAAACTATTTTGTATTTGTATATATCGGACGCAATATGCTAAAATGCCACTAATGATTGCCGATTTTATAATAAGTAATAAATACGTATGGGCATTTCACATAACGCCATCTTGGGCCAAACTTAGCACAGCTTGTACTGCGGGAGCCAGATTGCCGCACTGTAATACATACAAATTAACACCATATACATACATATTACAAACATCGTGTGTGCGTCATACAAATGTTTCTAGTAGGTGGGAATCTAACCTACGACCTACAGCGGTACCAACTGACCTGTGAGGCCCGTAAAATATATTGTTATGTTGTTTTCAGCGTATGCTAGTCCTAGTAATAATCGAAAAGGAAAAGGCGATGATAAACAAAAGGAGTTACACAGTAGTACTTCAAATCCAACGACGCCGTTGGACAGCAACGGTTTTCTCAAAGTCAGCCCTTCACAAGGTAATTCTTAGATTTTAATATAAAAAAAATATTCATATGAATAAATCATTTATTTAAAACTAGAACCTTATTTAATAATCCACGGTCTATAATTCCCTCCAACTCTATTTAAAAAAAATATATTTACAACTCTTTCCGCTGACGTTTTACTGATCATCATCCTACCATCCACTTCTGGACATAGGTCAGTAAGCTCTCAATAATTGAGCTCATTAGCGCTTATTAAGCACTGCTAATGAGCTCAATTTTCGCCTGGTGGTCAACAGTGAAATAAAATTTTGAAAAATATAATATATTGTAATATCAATATTCATAGACATTTGACTCAACGTCAGTATCATCAATACTCAGATTTGGATTTTGATGTTTGCAAAAGTTCTAGAAAAGTGTTCAAAGTTACCCTGCTTGACTGTAACATATATGTACTTCAAATATTTTTCTCTTTCTGCATACTGTATAGAGGGCATAAGCGAAGGCCCGTCATCTTTCGAGGAGGTATCGCCTTCAGATCTGGCAGAACTTCAGGCGCATAAGTCGGGCAGTGAGCGACGCAAATCTTCAGACACCACAATCAGCGCAGCTTCACTGCAAAGCGAACACACTGCCACTGGTAATTATACACCAATCATCATCATTAAGTTTATCTGTTTGTATGTATGTTTGTTGCTCACGCCTCAAAGGCTGAACGGATACTTTTTATCCCGAAAAAGTAACCGCGTGTTGCAGCGCAGTTAGTATTCTTTAATTTAAATGTCATTCTTTATACCTAACAGACCAGTCTAACTAGTTTGTCTGTGCCAAACAAACGACTCATGCGTTGGAATAATGTCAAGTACATAAAAGATATGGACGGCTCCGTGGCTTAGTTGCTGGTAGCCCTGGCTCCGAAGCGAGGGGTCCTGGGTTCGATTCCCGGCCGGGGCACACTTTGTGTGGTGAGCATGAAGTTTGTTCTCGGGTCTTGGGTGTTTGTCCATGCCATCTGCGACACAGGGGATCCTAGTGTAAAGGTATGAGTGTGTAATCGTTCGTTCGATATATTATATATAATTAGACAGTTTATGCCAAGTCATTTTATTTTACACGTAATGGTTCCGAAAAAGCTTCTTCTTGCCTGGAAAATAACGGGCCGCAATGACCTTACGCATTAAAACCCATATTTGATAAATAAATAAATTGTCAAGTATTATGCATGATGTACGTAAAATTGATAAAAAATCAAACAATCTTTATTTAACAGGCACAACGCCACCGGAGGACAAATCTCAACAGTTAGTATCGGACTTCCTAGAGCGATACGTACTGGACAGCGATACGGATTCGGAAGGACGCAGAATACCGGTCATTAAGAACAAGAAAACAGGCGACGAATCTCAACGGTTGGTATTATATAAGCACTATATAACGGTTGGTATTATATAGTGACTGATTAACTTCGACGTTGGCACTTTCATCCCTAATTTCTGGCCATTACACAATACCATATAAAAAGAGTCATACATGTCAGTCAGTCAGTCTACAATGGGCGAAAAAAAAAGTCACAGAAAAGAAAAATACGCAATTTCGTGTGCTTGGATGACATATTTGTTTCAATCGTGGTTTGGTTGTTCAATCAAAATGATTTAACAAAGTTTGTTCCCGTGACTTGGACTTTTTGTTCTTCAGTGACACCTGCGACTCGGAGAACTTTGGAGGGGTATGAGTGTGGAAGCTTTATTATTTTATTTATTAAAAATCACCGTTACAATTTTACAGGGAACCCGAATCTGAAAATTCAAGCACATTAGTGGGCGAGCCGCCTCTAATTAATGACAATGATAACGACAAAGAACACAAGAAACGGATAAAAACACGGTTAGTACAAAAAAATATCATAGAAACTGTATATCGTCTGTGCAATAAGAAGGCGTGATATCGTAGGTACATATTTCGAGGTCCGTACCTGCGTGGTGCCTTTGGATCGCTGTTTTATTATCCTACTACTATTATAAAGGCGAAAGTTTGTAAGTATGGATGTATGGATGTTTGTTACTCTTTCACGTAAAAACTACTGAATGGATTTGAATGAAACTTTACCACAATATAGCTTATACATCAGAATAACATATAGGCTACAATTTTTGAGGTTTCTATAAAATCTATATATATAAAAGAAAGTCGTGTTTGTTACAACACTTATAACTCGAGAACGGCTGGACCGATTGCCATGGTTTTTGATTTGTTGGATTTGTTTCCGTCCCGAATAGCAGAATAACTATTAAAACATTGGAAAATTAACGAAAAAAATAAAATCAATTTATCCCCTTATTCTCCACGGGAACGGGAACTATGCGGGTGAAACCGCGGGGCGCAGCTAGTTTGTTTCTAAACCCGTCGAGAGCCTTTCGCTCTCACCAAAAGCCCGCATAAAGTTGTCAAGGCCTACAACGTACAGTCAAAAAAGGACCTTTTTAAAGATTTTATGAAAATAAAAAAAAATCATCTATACTAATATTTTGTTTGGTTATCTCATGAATAACTGGTGGGAATTGAAAAAATCTTTTTGTGTTGGATAGTCCATTTATCGGGGAAAGCTTTCGGCTATATAACATCACGCTACGGCCAATAGGACCGGAACATAAAAATGTTGCAAAAACGGGGAAAATTATTCCTTTTGAGAGCTTCCGTTGCGTGCACTGCGTAAACGATAAAAGTCACGCAAAAGTCATGTATGACACAATTGTTCCCCTTTAAAAGTGCCAAAAAAAAGTCTGCGACAGCATAATATTGTTTAAGGTTGACTCAATATAACTTTATATGGTATTAAACTTTTTTCTAATGCATTAATAATGCATTCTTTCATATTTAGGATAAGCGAAGCAGCTACGGGTATCATGGGGGCGATGTCTTCGAGACTCGCTTACATCACAGGATCCAATACCATTGTCAGACCGACGCAAGAAGAGTGAGTACTTTAAAAAGGTTTTTAAAATATACATATATGTAGTACATGAGCGAACAAGCTTCGCTCTGTTATTTTGTGTGGGCATGAAAGCGGATAGAAGGCTGTAATAAGTTATTTAATATAAAAAGTTTTTTTTTATTAATGCATTGCGTTTTTGACGAAATATACAGTTATAAAGGTAAACAGCGAAACTATCTAAATACAAAATTTTATTCAAATAGTTAATAAATAATGCTGTGATAATTGTGTGTGCATATTTGTTAAAAAAAAAACTAAGCAGAAATGGATACCTGAAAGAATAACTATAAATGGTAAAAAAACTACCATTTATACAGTCTTTAGTTTTCGCATGGTTTATTTAGGGTAAAATTGTTTTAACACCTTGTTAATCATAATTTTGTTTACTTTCCAGTTTGGCAGTAAGAACGAATCTAGACGCTTTGATAGCGCGCAGCCCATCAGATGAGTTCATATTCTCAGTGCCACGAGATCCGCTGTTGTCGCCATACTGGGCCCAGGACCATTTGCTGAAGATGTTCCCACCAGTAAGAATACTGGTAAGTGCTATACAAGATTTAGTAGTCAGCCGAGCTTGTTACATAATTTTCTTGTTTATAGTAGTAGTAACTCTGTAAGTATATTTTTAACCAACTGCGACCTGCTTAACGGTATCTATGTTGGCGACATCGCGAAATTGCTCTGGATACATTTCCATCCTAGTCAATGCCAAGCTTTAAATTGCAAGCGCTTTAAGACAACAATGTTGTAATTTCAGACGGTGCATCTAGACCCTTGTCTGGACGATTGCGTGATGTTCGCCAAGAAACTCAAGGGACTCGGCAATGAAGTCGGCATCGAAGTCCTAGAGGGACTGCCTCATGGATTCCTCAATTTCTCACTGGTAAGTTAGGTATTTAGTCGCTCGGATGCATTCTAGCCACTCAATGCAATCTAGTCAACTGAATGTGACTTGGCTTACAGCCAAGAGGCTACAGTTACTGTAGAAAGCAATATTTGTCAAAAGCAATCTAATTAAATTGAATGCCAACAAAATTGTCATTAGAAAATTAATATAATTATATTAATAAAATCCTTACAGATGGCCAAAGAAGCGAACGAAGGCTCAAAGCTATGCATAGAACGGATCAAACAACTGATGGACTTGGAAAACGCGCCCGCTGAGACTCAGTTATGAATGTGGGGCCTCTGCTGCCGTGCGTAGGCGCATACGATATGCTTTGATCCACAACTGTTCTACAGTAACATGGTTCACCTCTTCAGAACCAAACTGGGTCCGTTTAGCACAGTGCTGTCGAAACATCAAACTGTAGTCTCAGGCTACGCTACAATTGACTAATTTAGTAAATTTTATTATTATCACACACTTTTATTGCAAGGTTCGGAATTACATGACTGCAATCCGTCAGACTGCATGTTTGCATGACTGCAGTCATGCAAGGTCATGACTGCTGTCTTGACCTTGGCTCAGAATTATATACTAGGATGTCTATATTTTTTTTAAATGCTGTTTTTTGGTGTTTAGTGAACACTCGTTTTTAATCGAACTTTGATACGATGCCCTTAATAATCTACAACGTGTCTTCTAGCGCTATATTTTTATCCAATCGAAAATGATGTTGTTTTATTCATTTGTTAGTAATGAATTCACTATTTTAACGTAAAAACAAACAAATAATAATATTTTCTTCTATCACAAGATGAATGAATCGTACAAATACGACAAGCAATGAAGCATACGTGTACAAAATATATACCTGATACTCATGTACCTTGCTAACTAGCAATTATTGTAACTCTTAGAGAGTACCTACACTATTATAAAATTACCCGAGTTATATATATTAATCAAAGCCTCAACACGCACGGCATAGAGGCTAAAATACTAATGTAATTGGATATTTAATGAAGTAATAATTATGTACATCGCTTTATAAATATAGTGTACATTGTATAATAAAATTGTTAACAAATTAGGAGGTTTCAAGGAACAATGCTTATCAGTTAGTTAAGCGTTTACATAGACGGAACTTGCGTTCCTTCAATACATACATCTTGGTCACGGCTATAAAAATGATGATACCTATAAGCGTTTTAGTTGTGGGCAAAACAATAAAAAAAGACATAGTTGAAAAAGATATAAAAAATATATAAAAGAAACAGATATAGTTTGAGCGTAGACACAGCTTAGAATCTTGTGTGCTCTGGCCCAAGGCCCATTCTCTCTCCATTAACTAGGTACGATCAAACAAATGTGTTTTGTTAACACATCACAATCATTGAACTTAGTTTAGATTTATATTTACTTAATTTATTTAATAAACCTACATGGTTAATCGTATTTGTTTTTAAGATTGAAAGCATGTTTGCTTGATACTGTCATCACATTGGCTCAACATGCTATTATTAATACAACGCTGTATATATATAAAAAATACAATTCTTACTTGTACTTTAATTAGTAACCGCCCAAACCTACTAACAGATTACTGGAGATAGATTTACATAGGAATTTTGATATTTATCAAAAACTTCTATTATACTATTTTTTGTAGAAAGCTAAGAAGATTTCCTGTAGAAATTTCATGGAGAAATCTATTCCCAAAAAACTATATCGGAACCGGGGAGTGTGATTGAACCACTGTGAAGGCAACAGTGCTGGATATTAGATTGCTATTTTGTTATTTGGATTGTTTATTATTATTGCATTTTATTATTTGTTGTTAGTTCCTAAGTTTTTGTTGTTATCAAAGTTTATTACCGATGGAATGCTCAATTTATTTGTCATTGTATATTTTTGATAGATTTTATTTTTTTACGAAATTAAAAGTCATTTGAGAATGTGGTTTGAATGAAAGGTTTCGACTCCTACTTGAAAGTGAAAAAATAAACAAAAGAAACATATAAGACATTAAATAGCCAAATAAATAATCATTCCTTCTAATACTTAAAGAATTGTAATCATTTTTATTTATTTCTTAGAAATGCTAGTATGTGTATATATTTTTAATTCACACATTAAGACTGATGTCAGCAGTAAATTATTTTGGTTGATTTTCGTTGATTTGTTTTAAGACAACTTAATTATATTTTGTTGCCATATAATTATTATATTCTTCCTGTTTTTTAAGACTCAAATAATTAAGTAGTTTCAGGAAACATCAAAATATCACTAATTAAATAACAAACAGCTTAATCAAAATTAAACTTCTTGTTATTATGTTAATATTTTTTGTATATTTGCTAAAACTAGAATGTATGAAACTCATAAAAACAGGAAGATATATATGCTAACTGAAAACATGAAAATTGCAAAAAAGAACAGGTTAAAACACCAGGTATACACCAGGTATACACCAAAAAAATATTGTTTGGCCTACCTCAGAGTTGCAAAGCAATTTTTATGCAACTAAATGACAACTGCACACTAAATCAGATTACTAGACACCACTTTACATGTTTCATAATGAAATAAAACTTTGTGACGGCCGAGGTGGCGAAGCGCAATGCATTGCAATTTCATAAGTTCATGAACTGTCATCCGCCCTCTTCCATTGCAAAGATATTGTGGAGAGGAACTCTCACGAGAGGAGTCTTCGTCTTCTGTAGTACCCCGGCAGCAAATCGATCTTCCAAATTTTTCTGGAATGCTTCTGAGACACGTAAATACGTTTTTTGGCCGATATGATAAAATCTATTTTGTCATATCGGCCAAAAAACGTATTTGGGCGTTAACGTAATATATTAGTATCTGGGCTACATCACTGCTGTAGTCCATTTTTTTTTTTTTTTTTTTTTTTTTCATTTATACTCGTAGGGTGGGCGTACCGGTAAACAGCTGAATCCTAAAAAGCTGCCATGATTGTTCATTCAATGTTGCTTTTGTGTTTAAGGCCCAGGTAGTAGGCTAACGTGTTTCAAATTAGGAAAGAAAATTGCACATAATTATATAAGAATTACATGTTTCATCTTAGTTATTCTCCACATTTTATGCCTTGCTTTTTTTTGTCTTGGGATCAATTACATCAAAGTTGGCCGTTAAAAATACCCCCTAATTTTTTTAAGCGATTGATTATGTAGGGACTTTTCCCTACATAATCAATCGCTTATATTATGTTGAGGATGTAATTAATATTCGCGGTATTTAGTTGTGCCTACATACCTTAGTGTTCTAGTTACACAAGCCACTTCTAGGTGTTCATTTTGTATTTTTAAATATTTCTACTAAAAAGAAACCCGTGTAAGACGATGTAACGCAATTTTAAATACGTCTGTGATAGTGATAGTAGCTTTTAAAATCTGTCAGTATTTAAAAATAACTTATTAAATGTACCTTTAATAAAACGAAATGTATTATGTACCTAAATGTGAATTGATGTATCCGTTTCTTGTAAATTATGGAATTGTACCTATCTAAGTAATAAAATATTTTTATAGATTTTATTCATGGACACGAAAATTGTGTGGTATAATGGATCGTATTTTTATTTTTCTTATGTAATAAAGCATAGGCCTTAAATGAAATGGCTGAACTCATAAACGAAAATAAACACATTTAATAATTACTACTATAGGTAATTGCGACCAAAGGTTGTTAAAATTTACCAACTAGTCAGTATGACATTGTACAATGTTTTATTTAATTCAATAAATGTATTCAAATTAAAATTTGTTTTTTATAGAATGACCTTCCGCTTACGTTATTTTTCAAGTTTTGAGCTTATTGTACCTATGTACTTGTTAAATGCTGTATTGGGGGGTAGGGACCGCTCACTTAGTAAGATGACTGGTCGTGCAAGCAATAAGCTACAACAAAATATCAAACTGTAATAGAGAGTTTTAACTAACAATAAAACTTACCTATTATTTTTCCAACGATATCCGGAATCCATCTTGAGTTAAGCACCTATCTTTTAGCGTTTTTGTCCTAGCTACTTCCTCCCTTCTACTTCCGGCGCCACTGTCATCCTGTTTTGTGGCGGGTCTCGTGGTGGCGACCGGGTTGGCGTACAGCTTTTATTTCATTATACTCACGATGTACCAGGTAGGCATTACCTGGATTCCGGATATCGTTGGAAAAATAATAGGTAAGTTTTATTGTTAGTTAAAACTCTCTATTATTTGTTCCGATACGATATCCGGAATCCATCTTGAGTGATGTGTTTGTTATCTCCTGGTAGCCAAAATTCAATAATGATGATGCTATAATGTGTTAGATTATGTAAATATAATATATCTTTAAGTTGAAAATAAATTTATTAAATGAATAATCACAAATATACAATTTCATTGATTACCTTGCTGTTAACGCACTGGTTCAAAGAATCTTGATAATGATAATGAACAGGAAAGGACATCCGAATCATTTTTTACCTCCTTCTGGTAATATGTCCTAAATGTATGCTCTTGTCTCCAATTTCCCGTTTTGAGAATTTGATCAATAGGAAACTTTTCCAACCAGTTGAGCGATGCTACGGCAGAGCGTACTGAGCCTGGTGAAGCTTCGACACCCGCTTCCTTCAACACAGACTTTACCCAGCCTCCGATCACGGTTCTGGATGCTGGCTTAAGATCGCCTCTAGCAGTTATAAAAAGTTCCGAAAGTGCTCCTGTACTTCTACGAACGAGTGAGATCTTAATTAACTGACGTATCCAATAAACACAATCGATGTTTTTGTGCTGATGCTTCTTCAGTCTCCATCCAGATTGCCTGTAGTTACTGTTGTCGGTCTTTGATCCGAAGCTAGGCCAAAGTAAAATTGCATTACCTTCATCTATGCAGTTTTCAGCATCGACCCTCAGCAGCGTGAGGTCATGGACTCGTCGCCCTGAAGCTAATAGGAGTAGTATAGAACAGCGTCTAGATACTTGGTACAAATTGTTCTCATCTGGTGTATTGTTTTGCAAATATTGCAAAACATTTCTTGCATTCCAAATAGGGGGCTTGATCCTCTTGTCCTTAGCAACTGAAATAGCTCTAAGAATATGTTTGATAAAAAAGTTAGACGATAGGTCATAATTATTACCTGTCAAGTTTGTAAAGGTGGCGATTACAGATTTGTGGACTAGTATCGTTCGATAAGCCAGGCCTTCAGTGTTATGTAGATACGCTAAGTATCGAGCAACTTGCTCTGGAATTGGACTCGTGTTCGAAACGTTATTAGATACGCACCATGTTTTCCATTTGGTCCAGGCAGAGCAGTAAGTATTTAAGGTGGATTTGCGCCAACTAGACATTAATAGAGATTTTTCTTCTGCCGACCAATTTTGTACTTCATCTGTCCACCCAAAATCAGCCATGCTTCCAAATGAATATCCCGAATTGCCGGAGGGTGTAACCCGGTTCTTGTGTCTATCAGAACTCGTGGAAGGTCCGGGATTTTGTAAGGATCCCGAATGGCCCGAGTTTGTAGATCCGCTCGCCAAAATACCTTGTTCCACTTGGGAGCTATCAAGATGTACCGACCTCTCGAGGTGTTCAGCTGAGATAGTACCTGGGGTATTAAGTTCGGTGGTGGAAACAGCCACGCTAGTTCGTAATCCCATTGGTGAAGAAACGCGTTGTAGAATAAGGCTTCCTGGTCCTGTACATCTAGTGACGCATATCGCGTTGTCACATGCGCTGTCTGCGACGCGAACAGATCTACTTCCGGCTTGCCCCACATTCTGAATATGATTTCCGTTGCTGCTGGCATCAGGTGCCACTCCGGACAGAGCTTGCCCCGTGATAAAGCATCTACTTCGCAATTGAATCGACCCGGGAAGTATTGTGCCGTGAGAGATATGTTCAATTGGTCCATTACCTCTAACAGTTTGCGTGTCAGATCCAAAAGCTTCTTGGACTTGGTCCCACCTTCCTTGTTGATATACGCAACGACAGTGCGATTGTCCGTCTGTAATAGGATGTGAGCATTGTGCAACTGCCTGCTCTCGTGTTGAATAGCTGCATAGACTGCAAACAGTTCTTTGAGGTTCACATGCCAGGATTGTTGTTGTCGTGTCCACTGACCTGATACCATCGAGTCTCCCAGCTGGGCTCCCCAGCCGAAGTCCGAAGCATCTGTTGTGAGAAGATGTGAGATCGAGTCTGTGTGAATCGGTAGTGATCCCTGGGCTGCTTCGGACCACCATCTCATCTCGGCAAGTACAGGACCCGGTATTGCTACTTGCTGATAAGGATGTTCTTTGGGTAGGTCTCGACTGTGATATTGAAGTGTTCGACAGTGCAACCTCCCTCTGCGTATTACGAACGAGGCGAAGTTGAGTCTCCCCAGGAGGGACTGGGCCTGCCTGAGGGACCAACGACCGCTGGACATCTGACTGAGAAGTGCCCTGCGTAGCGTTAGGCACTTCTGTTCCGATAGAGACCTTGTGTTGACTTTGGTGTCCCATGTAACGCCCAAAAATTCTAGGCGTTGAGTCGGAACCAGAACAGATTTGTCCATATTGATAGTCCATCCGAGTTGTGTCATTAGGTTTACCATGAATGTGATATGTTTGCGTAAAAGATGGCAAGACTGGTTCACCAGTAAGTAGTCGTCCAAGTATACTACGCACCTTATGTTGTGGCTCCTTAAGTATTCGGCTATCCAGTTCGTCAGAGAGGAGAACGTTCGTGGTGCTGACGACAGACCGAACGGGAGACAGCACATCTGGAGGAGTTGGCCGTCGTAGCTGAGCCTCAGGAACCTCCGGTGCTCCTTGGCTATAGGTAGATGGAAATACGCCTGGCTTAGGTCTACCTTCACCATCCAGTCTTCGCTCTGTAAAAAACTCGGTATCCGAAAGTGACTGAAAAGCTGAAACCCTTTTAATTTGACAAAATCGTTTAATCGTTTCAAATTGAATATAGGGCGAAAGGAGCCATCCGTTTTCGGAACTAGAAAAAACTTCGATAGGTAACTGGGACTGATGTTTGCCTTTTCTAGTACTCCTGTGTTGAGCATATTGTTTATTTGTTGAGTCATATGATAAGTTTTCTTTGTTTCGAATTGATTTATTAGAGTCTGATTTGGATATACTAGGGGCGGCTTCATGACGAATGGAATACGTACTCCTCTCAAGAGTTTGCATATGTGTTCGGGAGCACCCAGATTTTTCCATACATCTATATATTGCCTTAGACAACCGCCCCGAAATGAATTCGAGTCATGCGCGAGTATTTCTATGTGGTGAGTATGATCTTGATTTCTTACCTTTTGTATCCAGGCGTTGCTTGTTCTTGGCGTTGGCATTTGCATTGAACGACTTATTATTTCCTGAAGACTTCGGGTGTCCTTTGAAATTGCCCTTGTTAGTATTTCGTCGAAAAAAATTGTTATTCCCCTGCTTACTAGTAGATGGCTTCGGTTTATCATAAACATGCCTCTGGCTAGTGGATGCAGGAGCTGAAGATTGGTGTGTCATCGGCTGAAAAGAAGAGTCCAGTTTTTGGGCCCCCCCAATTTTTTGTAAGTACGCTGCAAGCATGTCGCTATCAAATAAGTCTCCTACACTAGGTGGAATTTTTTGTAGGGCTCCATGATGATATTCCTCGGAAATTTGTTTTAGCAATGATTCTCTGCGCATGCTTATACAATCAGCCCGTCTGCCACAAGATATCTGCAGTATATCCTCGCTTACTTTTGTATAGTTTGAATCTTTACCAAAGCATTGTTCGATTCTCTCAAAAAGAGTTTTGGGTGAAAGCGTTGTGCTACTGTCGTTAGACCAATCTACTATACTCTGCAAGGTTGTACGCAATTCATCTTTCTGTATGAGAATAGCATTTGATAATGCCGCATATGTTCTCTCCAGTAAGTATATTCTATCATCATTTGAGCTACGCGAACAAAATCGCCTCAACTCATCATTCACGTTTAGTTCTACAAAACCGGGGGTAGATAAATATTTTTTCTGCGCTTCGGAAAAACGAATTGCATACCAATCATTGCATTGAAATCTTTGTAGTTGACAAAGCTTTTCTAAACGCTTAATATCGGATTTAGGAAACGGTGGATCCTTTAACGTAGTCGACAACTCTGATAGTTGAAGTTGGTGCGAATCTTCTACGCTTGGCGGTGGACGTAATCCTAAATCATCTGCTACACATGCATTAGGTTTGCTGGCAGATTCGGCCTGAGGGGCTGAGGGGCCTGCTTCGTCTTGGGGCTCGCAATATTTTTGAGAAATCAAATCCGTCAAGAAGGCTACTTGTTGGGATAAGAATTCAAATTGCAAATGACTTACTTGCTTCGATCGTTTCGATTTCCTCCTCTTTGTACAAGTTTCCTCCTCCGACGAAGCACTCCTCGAACTAGGAGAACGAATTCTCTTCCGTGATCCGTGCGAAGTATCACTTTCACTTTGTTCTACGTTATCACAATTTTTATTTTCGTCCTCCATTATGAAGGGAGGAATATACCAAAATTATTATTATATTTGCACTGTTTAGTGGTTGAAATTATATTTGAATAATACTTGCTAAGACGTCTGAACGCTAAGAAAGACGACGCTATAATGAAATAAAAGCTGTACGCCAACCCGGTCGCCACCACGAGACCCGCCACAAAACAGGATGACAGTGGCGCCGGAAGTAGAAGGGAGGAAGTAGCTAGGACAAAAACGCTAAAAGATAGGTGCTTAACTCAAGATGGATTCCGGATATCGTATCGGAACAAATAATAGTTTGTTGTATAGTATAACATTAACCGTTACAATTAACTGAAACATTTCGATGGAATTGCATTATATTTACCGCTAGTGGCATGCATGCTGGATGTTCTAGTGGACTTAGAAAGGTCTGATTGACTTACCTAACTAACCAAAGAGTACGTTTTTTCACAAAATGAACCATCTATAGCAGATATTACGAAAGCTGATGTCATTGGCCATTAAAGCTGGGAATAATATATTGTAAAGTCACTAAAGTTTTAAAATAGTTTATTATTTTAAAACTTTATTATTATTTTTAATACACACCCTTTCACAACACTTTCAATTTATTTTTTCTTTACTTCCTTGCCACTACAGTTAATAATGTGACTACAACTAATGAAAATATTATGAATGGTATGGAATCTTCACTACAATAGTTGTATTATTTTTTAATCAAATTCATGTTAAATAAACACAAAATCCATGTATCATGTCAGGATTAAATATTCCTCTCCTTCCTTACATGTCTCATAACTATTCATATGTATGCACAAAAGACCATATATAAATGAAAAATAATAAAATTGTTTGTTAATCACATTTATTACTAAAATGCTAGTTGCAGTGAACAGTAACTTTTTGGAGTTCAGGGTAGACAATTGAGTTTTTGGTAACAACTATAAAATACTAAATAGATAGGAGCTTCTGAAAATAAAATGTATACCATCAACAGAACAAAAATTTTGATACAACTCAACATTATTATAAAAATAAACCCATATGTAAGCACAAAGTATAAACATCATAATTCCATTCAGTCACACGCCAGTTTGTAAAATAAATTACTGGCTTTCCTCATCCAGTGTGGATACTTAAAATCAACTATGTAATTGGGAGCTATTGACATCCGTTCTACAAAATCTTATCAGCAACTTTGTGGTTGTATTTCTATTTCATGCTATGCTACAATATACAAGTATAGTAAAAAATGGACATCAAGATTATTTCTCCACTGGATATAGTTAAAATAATGCCTAGAGCTAGTTATTATGCCATGGATTTACTTCCTACATAGTTAAAAATGTAATTACAAGAGTATGGGCCTGTTTCACCACTCAGTTAGTTCCAAATAATATCTATCAGATATAAGGGATATGATTTATTTTTGTTTATTTGAACAAGACTGACACAGGTATGCATCAGGAACCTACAGACTGTAACAAGCCCTAAAAGTACATTAACATTAAAACCTGAGTAGGTAATTCAGACACTTATTTATATTTATGCAATTTACATTGTCAACTTATTCCCAGCTAAGACTATTAGTTTATTGGAACATCAGTCATTTAACATAATATGGCCTAAACTCCAGTGTCCACACAAAATAACCCATGTTGGTAAAAAGACAGCCAAACATTGATTCAGTATTCACAGTGGGTTTATTACAATTTTTATGTTATGTTGTATTGTATCACTTATTTCACAATAACAACTGAGTTGATGCTTGAGTTGTTTGGTTTTGCTCAATCATGGCCATTGGTTTTAGAGTGAGGAACTGTCCCATTTACTAACGGAGCTGAAGGAGGCTGCGGTTGTCGGAGGGTTTTCTGCAGTACATGGGCATCCGCTGGTTCTATTCTCTTGTAGTACTGTCGTTTTGTTTCGACAATCTCAAAGCCAAACTTATGATAGAACTCTAATGCACTTTCATTGTTTACTTGCACATGCCTGTAATAAAAATAATTATCTTAAATATTAGGTATCATAAAAACAAAACATTACAGTATATTTTTTTCTCTTACTTTTCTTGATCTTGGTTAGAATTGTTTATGAAACTTAATATTGACCTGACATAAATTATGTATCCATAAAATGCCTGAAGCTGTAAACCCTACATCACATAACCTTCAATATCTCAAAGTAAAAAAATTTTTAATCACTGACTGTACCTAATTTAATGGTTTATTTGTGATACTGTAGAAAAAGGTTTACTTACAAGAAAACACTGTCAAAATTTCCATCTTGTTCAACATATTTGAGCACATGTTCCACCATCAGAGTTCCAATACCCAGTCGCCTGTAGGGGTACAGACAGCCTAGGGTCATTATGTACAGTCTGCGCGAGTTCTCCGACATGTCTATCCTACAGCACACTGCGCCCACCACGATATCATTGTAATATGCCAGCTTCGCCAGCTCCCCAGCCTCCAAAACATCTTTATAAAACTTGTCGTTATATGACACTGGAAACACCACTCTGTTCAATTTCTTCAGCTGTTTTATGTTATGCGGAGTCACGTCACCGAGTTCTATTTTAGCTCTGTAAATGCACAATTTGAGTTTTAGTAAGAAATCCCCGCGATGATGAACACAAGTGCCTGCATTTGGCCTTCAATAAACAATGTTGATAGCGACCCAAAGGCACGTTACGACTACGATTATAGATCACGATTGGATGTCTTGAATAAGGTCTCGCTTACCTAGTCATTGTTTTAGCTAATCTACAAAATATACACTAAAATTTAAAACTAATCTAACACAATTATATCACACGAGATCACTCCCGCCATCTACCATTTGGAAAAACTTTTTCGATTCGCACTCCTTCCTCTTTCTTTTCTCGATATTTTTGCTGTGTACCCTATAGTATGAAGTTGTTTGATTGACAGATGTTCAGTACCAACAACATTGAAAAGAAATATTTTTGAACGTCAACGTCACTCGGCACAAGTAAGCAAGCACAGGCTGGAATAAAAAAATATGGCGTAAAGGGACAAAGAGTGATAAAGCTTCACTGAAAAATAGACAATATTCTCTTGTCAAGTTGGCAAACCGCCAAAATTCAAAAACGATTTTGGATTCCATTCATGGTTGTCATTGAAAATAATTTGTTTGCTAAAAACCGGCTACGAAAACATGATCCTGAATCAACTGCGACTTATTCTATCCCGCAAAAGTTTGGGATTTGCATACAAGCCGAAACGCTTCATATATTATAATAATGCTTTTCTGCAGAACTTCAAAGTGTCATCAAAAGCATCTGTTGGAGTGCCATCAACTAGTGATCGTATTGTTGAAGAAATACTTCATACAGCACGGGTCGTTCCTATGGTGCTTAATAACAAGGAGCCCGTGGTTTTGTCGTTCGATGATGTCCCAGGACCAAAATCTTTGAAATACCTTTCAAATGCTCGAAATTATTTGTCCGGAATAGGCACACAGATCACAGCGAGTATTTTAACACTAGGGTTAAATTTCGGTAAGTTATCCAGCATGTATATAACTGAGCTTTTACGTACTTCGGAAGGTACGTAAAGACCTTGGCTTTACGTACTTTCTTGGTAGGCTTGGAAACTGAACACCAGATATCTTCAATTGAATTAATTTTCAGTGCAGTGATATGATTCTCGAAGGCCTCCCATTGTAAATACTTACAACCTAGTCAACCTCGCTTTTAGGTGACAGTATTCCAGTGCCTCGTTCAGTTTTAAATCAGGCTACATTTTATAAGACGTTACTGATCGATTTCTTAATGAAAACGATAATGATTTGATTTTCCATTGGAAGTCAAATTAAATAGGTACTTATATCAGATTTGGCAAAAGCTTTGTGAAAATAAATGAGGTTGTAATTTAATTTTAATACTAATCATCGGGACATTGTAGAGAAATCGCAAACATCAGAACAGGAAACATGGGGACATGGCTCCTAAAATACTATGGTTCCTAAAATAATCTTCCTGCGTTTTTAAGGAACTTTTCTTAACACCCGGAAACCTTTGAAGAATCTTTCGGTCTTGTTCGACGATTATGGGCCGGTAGTGCGTTTCGTGAGTCCAGTGGGGGGTGACATCGTAATGATAAACCACCCGGACCACATCCAAAAGGTTTACGCCACTGAAGGGGACTTTCCCGTAAGATCAACTCTGGACTGTTTGGAGAAATACAGGACGGAACGCAGAAATCAACTGTATGGAGGGTTGTATTCTTCGTGAGTTGATTTACTTCTGTAACATTATCTACAAAATTTCCTGCAGCTTACTCAAGAGAAGAATAGAATTTCTGACGAACTTGCACAAAGTTCCTAACTAAATAACTAAATAAGATGTATTGGATGGATGATCTGGCCCGCGATATAACGCGACGAGAGAATAAAATGAAGATAAAACATTCCAGTAACTGTAATGTAACGCACGTGGCGAGGCTTGCCTGTTGTTCTTCACTGATCATCTAAGGAAAATTCGCCCGGTCACTCGTTGATGGGTGAAAATTTAGTGATATAGGTACCTATTAATTAAACTGAGCGCTTCCTTAGGAGGACACGTTAAGATATCCGCTCTGGCTACATTAGGAAGTCGATAAGACAGGTCGAAAGCCCTAGACCGGCTTGAAAGCTTAGTCACCGGAGTTGATTCACACGAAAGAAGTTACTAATTCTTTGGCATTTTTTCCCCTATAACCAGAAATGAGTTAATAATAAATTAAAAATATAACTAATGGTTATCTTTTACAATGTTATCTGACCTAACCCACTTCAGTGAGTATGCAATATTGTTTTCAGACACGGCGTTGAATGGAACCGTCAAAGGGCCTTCGTATATACTCCTCTTCAAAATGCCGTCACCAATCACCTCCAAGGAATAAACGATGTGTGTAATATTTTTACGCAGAAGATCTACGGCATTAGGAACCATCAGGATGAAGTGACAACGGATTTGACAAAAGAGATAAACAAGTGGGCTTTTGATTGTATGGGTAAGGAACTTGAAAACCCGGAAGTCAAATATTAAATGATACATGGTTGTAATTTTTTTATGTTTTGTTACTGAAAGATGACAAAGCTTCAGAACAAATATACTTAGGCTGACTTTGTCGGCTACGATTGCTAGCGCCACTCATGAATCATGATTGTCATAACTCCAAATATTGGTCGTAACCATTATCTATTAAAAAGTTACGGCCATTTGTTTCATGTCCTTGTATTTACTTCATCAATTAGGAATTCCGTTATAAATCCTTCTAAATTCCAGGTTTGATTCTGTTCTCCAAACGATTCACCATGTTGAATACTGAGTTAGTCTACAGCCAATGCGATATGTCCTGGCTCTATCATAGCCTGGAGAAGGCAACTGACGCTATCGTCAAGTGTGAGTCTGGTCTCCAGTTCTGGAAGCTGTTTTCTACTCCCGCTTGGAGAAATCTCGTGAAATATTGTGACAGCTTGGATAAGTAAGGAAATGTCTTAAAAATTATCATAATAATTACTTTCCTCTAAATTTGTCATACATTTGACGCCATACGTCTCTCCATGTTTCATCTTTTCTGAATTGCAAATTTGTAATAAAATAATTAGCAACATCAAAAATTAGTAAGAAGTTTCCAATTAGGTAACCCTGACAAATTGTTGCAGTTTGATTGGAAAACATGTTTTGGAAGCAGAAAAAGCTATTACTTTCAAAGCCAGTGACGATAACTCAAGTAAGTTTACCATCAAGGATTCTCATAACAATAGTATAAAGCTGTCCCGAATTGACATTCTTATGATAATCTCATGATCCATAGGTATCCGTACTAGCCTCTAATGTTCCCACTGCAGAGACACCGGCCTACTCTCGATAATTGAGAGTGAATGGGCTTTTGATCTACCACGGGAGCCCAATCCGGATTGGTAGTCGTCACATGTCTTCGAACTTTTTGTTCTAAGACTTGGTACTCGAGAACGTGGTATTGCGCACATAAATTTTTCAAGTGAAAAAACTCATTGGTGCACGTGTGGATTTGAACCAGCGACCTTCAGATTGAAAGTCGGCGTCTATGTCCCTGAGCCACCACGCTCCTTGAAGCTATGTATTACCCAAATCTTTACAGGAAGGGTTAAGTCCATATGCGAGTACCCTTTGGATCCCTACACGAACCCCTGGGTGGTGGTAAAAGAGCAACAAAAAAGCTGTACATCTTGTGCAAAGTTCGCCCGGAGAAGTACTGCTTCCGCATCTAGTTATCTGCCGCCAAGCAGTGATGCACCTACATTGCTGTGTTCCGGTGGAAGGGTATGGGTGCCGGTGAAATAAACAAGCGCATCCCCGTCTCGACCTAAGTCGTATTGCTCTTGTTATGGGCGGAGGCAACCACTTAACATCAGGTGGCTTCAGCTCGTCCCTTTACTTATATTACATAAAAAAAATCACTGTACTAGCATCTGCTGTTGATAAAACGATTCTACAAAAAATGTGTGAATAAGTTGAAAAAATATGTGAAAGTAACGACTGAATAATACAATTTCTGCAGACTTGAATTCTATGATAAACGCAATGCTGTTGGGAGAGGAGCACATGAATCCCGAAGACATTTCCACAGTGATAATGGATATGCTTCTCATTGGAGTAAACACTGTTAGTAATTTTACTGAAACTGGTAAAACAATCTTTATCTCTGTAGAAATGGGAGGTGTTTGCTACACATTGACCACTATTCTGTCGCTTGATTGGTTAGTGCAACTTCGCATCTCAATAGTAACTCCGCATAAAATAACTTATAATAGATCGTTTTTCGTTCTCGCCATGCGAGAGTGAATAGTGAAGGCTCAACAATCAAGCTACAAACAATGTTTTGATTTTTCCCATTTTGTTTGAGCGACGCGGTATCGCGCGGCGGGGAGGCGGTAAAGGGCTTCAAACATTTTGTAAACGTATCCTTTGTATGAATGTAATGTATTATGAGCGACTCGCACTTAGCCGATTTGCGGGTAGACCCGACCACAACCTTTTTTTGAGGGCTAGACGCGCGCTTGTATTCATCCCATGCCTGGAATTTTTGATATTAATGCGTCCACCGCCTCCATCCACTTGGTTGGATTTTGTATAGTCATCCTTTTTATAAAAACCACTTTAGGCGGTTTATGTTACTACAACATTCATCTACTTCACATGCATCGCTCGACCGCCTGAAACGTCAAAAATATCCTACTTGGGGCAATGCTTATACCAGTGCGCGATTTATCAGTACCAATCTGCTTTCGACAAGGAGATAAAAGTATTAGAAAAATTAATAAACTTAGTTACCAATTCATAGCAATAAGACTACTGTCGCTTCAGTGATGCGATCAGCCTTTGTGCGAAGTTCGTCGTAACTAGTATGGCCATGGCCATCAAAATTATGAAATAAATATATTTTCAGATCACTTCAACCATGTCATTCCTTCTCTACCACCTGGCGAAGTATCAGAAAACTCAGAAGATACTATACAAGGAGATCGCGGCAGCCTACCCGGATGGCAAAATAATAGATTTTAAAAATATAGTAAATGAAACTCCATATCTCCAAGCTTGTATCAAAGAGAATTTGAGGCGAGTTTGTTTATATTATATAAAACTTACACACTTACTTAGGTTTTAGAATTTGCTATCGATTTACCTACAGAGATCTTTTGATATCTATTCCGGTCAACATAACTCTAGAAAAATGACCGAGTCTCTCTAGCGCATTGGAATCTCTATGAATAAGAACACTACGAGCTTTTAAACTTACGCCTGACCAGGAAACATAATTTTCAGATTGGTACCGCCGATTCCGGTTCTTACGCGGATCCTACCTAAGAACATAACATTGGACAAATACAAGTAAGCGTAGCCTAAAGAGTAGAGATTTTTTTCTTGTCATAAATCTGTAACTGGAACGACTGTAACGTTTTTTGAAATTATTGTCCTACGATAATCAGTATCGCGAGAACATGAACGTACACGTAGAGATATATATTTTTTTGTAAATTGACAAATAAACTTGTTTATTATTAAACTATATATCTAAACTAATATAATAAGGCTGAAGAGTTTTTTTGAACGCGCTACGCTAATTTCTGGAACTAGCAGTTGGTTTTTTTTTTTGTGTTTGATAGATAGATACTCATTCATGAGGATCTGTCTAGCATTACGCAATTTTTTTTTTAAGTTGACGCAGTTAAGACGCTGATGATGTGCACAGCTGGTAATTTATATTCCTATTTTTTTAGTATACCACGAGGTACACTTATCATAATGTCGACTCAAGATGCGTCGTTGAAAGAAAGCAACTATGAAGATTCCCATACCTTCAACCCAGAGCGGTGGCTACAACCAGAGGGAAACGAGTACCATGCCTTTGCTTCAATACCATTTGGGTTTGGAGCTAGAAAATGCTTGGCTCAAAACATTGCTGAAACAATGATGTCACTAATGATAGTCAGAGTAAGTTGACAAGCTAAATAATTTTGTTGTGTTTTGTAAGTGAATATCCGCTCCCCGTTTGCCATAGAATAAAATGTATTCTACCTACTATTAATAGGTTTGGGGCAGATTGTTGTGGGTAGACTAAATACCAGGCAGGCCACACATACAGGCCTGTACAGATATTTTGTTCTGTGCTTCTGTTTAGGGTAGTAAAAAATATCATATGATATCCCGCTAGGCTAACTTGAACTACCGCCAAACCAGAGAACAATATGTATACAAAAAAAAAAATATAGCAGTAGTAAATATTAAAAAAAAATGAACTAATATTCGGTACCCATAGCTGTAATGATACTAACACTATAAATTACCTATTCTAATTTCACTACCCGCTGTAGCAGCAAATAAGGCCTATATTATATATGGTGTACCTTTGAAATTATTTAATACCAGCCTCTAACATTACTACTGCAGGGCCACCAGCCTACTATCACTAACAAATGAAATTAATCCACTTTTAATCTATCAAGGGAGCCCCAAGCTGGATTCGTAGTAATCTTCTAATTGTTGGTTCTCTGCCATGCGTAGTGGTTTCCTCACAATGTTATTTCAATCTGATGGCCTCTGAGCCACCACACTCTCCAGGTGGAATTAATTCTGTCATAACATGCTGCTTCAATTTTGGATATATAGATATTTTACGTTGTTTCAGATCCTGCAAAAATACAAAGTTGAATACCATTATGGTGACATTGCACCCAAAACAAATTTCATATCAATGCCCAATAGGCCTTTAAAACTAAGGTTCATTGATAGATTTTAGTAAAAATAAATGGTGAATATTAAAACAATAATCTTATTGGAGAATGTATTTAATAAAATACATAACTTAAAATTATATTATAACTAAAATAATTGTTGTTTATGTACTTAAACTGGCAAGGTGTTGTCCATCTCTCCCTGGTATTCAATAAAACTTATTACATATGTTTTTTAGTTTTTCTAGCCCAAACTCTGTAGTACAGAAAACATTATATTTGGCTTAGTCCTATACTTTTAAGCATATATATAGGTTACATGAATATAATTTCACAGACTAGAGCTATTCCTGTTTCATCTGTGCATTTGAATGGTGCCCATTTTAAGTATTTTGATCAAGAATAAAATATCTTTAACTAGAAGTTCAATACAGTACTTTAGAAGTAAAAGTACTGTATTCAAATCATCTTTACATTCACATGCATGTTTGCATTTTTGCATGCAACTCTTTTATTAATATTTACAAGGGTTGATGAAAGTACTGTTACAATAAATTTCTATGCAAGAACTTTAACACTCAGCTTTAGCATACATTTAAATCACAATTTATTTACCTATGGCATGTTGTCTATCTATTCCGCTTAGAAGAAAAAATGTTCAAATACTTTCCCCTAGTCATTTCTTTTGCTTCCTCAAGCCCAAGCTGGTATGCCAAGTCATGTAATTTCTTTACTTCCATTATAAGGCCACTGGCATAAAGTGAGCCTAGTTCTGTAATAATAAAAAAAACAAGGTGTGAACTTTTGTAAACAGACTGCAGTGGCTGCAATATTAGTATAAAAGATTGTGGAGCATGCAATACACAAATCATATTAAAAGCAGAAAATGCATACCATTCTAGTAAAAGATTAATAGAATTCTTATGCTGGAAACTTTAGTGGGGGTTTCAATTATACAACAGTCACGACATAATGATATGATGAAAATTTTAACTGACTCCAAGAATAAGGGTTCTTGTCAGAGTTATAATAAGTGAAAATTGCATTAATTTAACTTACGTTGCATGTAGGCGCAATCCTCTTTCGTCAATCCCTTATTCCATGATGCTGGAGTGTCGTCGGCGCTGGGCAAGGGTGTAAACTCGGAAACACCAGGAACTGAAAAATCAGCAGAACTATTGGATCCTTCTTCGTCTTCTTGTTGTACAGTAACGCTAACTTGCTCTTCACCGTCATTCATTTCAAATAGTTTAAAAACAGATCGTTTTTAACCGAAATATCAACTCGTCGAATCAATGGCGAATTGAAGGGGGGGTGACAGACAAAAAGAGAAATCACGAATCGCGCGCTTTTTGAAAATAGGTTGGACCCATTTCGATTTTAGTTACGTTAATAGTTAAATTATTGGAAAACATACTCTGTTCTGGCCATAGTTCTGGTGAGGCACGGTCCAGTTTCTCTGAACTAAACAAGCTTTCTTCCAAAGACGTCAGAGGAATATCATCAGACTGAACTTGTTCTGCAAATAATTAGTAATAGATTTAGCACTTATCTATGCTTGCCTACTTTAATTTATAACTTCGAGTAATAATCACGATACGGTTTATCGATATTTCATTGCATTTTGAGGAACTTTTAACATGATTTTATCCCAATAAAACACTTTTTACCTTCTTGAACATTGTTATTTTGTTTCGCGGCCATTTTCTAATTTTTGACAACAAGGACCTTATAGACAAAGTAGAAATGATTACTTTTTTATACTAAACCGTATAGACTACCTTTATTAAACACATCGATAGTCTATGGAAATCCACTGTTGATTATTGATACTGCATTGGTGCAGCTGAGAATAACAACTTATTATTTTTTACAGGGTGGTAATAATGTAGTAGCATTACGTAAAGAATATCTTCTATTTTAGTCTATTTGTTAATTTTAATATTTTTTACGCGTATAATATACGTATGAACCCAATAAATGGCGTATTTATTTTTTGTAATGATTCTATTGTCAAGATATTGAAATATATTCTAGCTAGACAGAACATAGATGACATCCCGACAATTTATGGTTACATAGAACCTTGGACAGTCGCGTTGGTATTCACAGGCACGCATTTCGGTGACCCAGCGATTTAAATAATTATGAATAAATGAAGTGGGCCCAAATCTTAATTTCAGTTCTTGCTCTGCGCTACTGTCTACGCATCAACCGAGTAAAGATGATTTAACTTTATTGCTTGAAAATAAAAAATGTACTGAATATAGGCACCACTTTCTACATCTTTTGGGGGGTCCAGTTGCTCGCGTCCGTAGGTGTGTACCCTTTGATTCCCTACACGTACCCCCTGGGTGGTGCTAAAGGAGCAACCAAAAGTAGCAGTAGAACTTGTGCCTAGTTCGTCCGGAGAGGTACTGCCACCACATCTGGAATCTGCCGCCAAGCAGTAGTGTTTGCATTACTGTGTTCCGGTGGAAGGGTGTGGCTGCCGGTGAAATAACATGCGCATGAGACGTATAATCCCCGTCTTGGGTGATGGACGCAGCAGGATGCATGCGACTCAGTAAAGATTTGGACCTTATACTGAGTCGCACGCATTACTGTTGTCATGGGTGAGGGTCACCACTTACCATCAGGTGGGCCCACAGCTCGTTCCGTCACGCATTCACATAAAAAAAAAATCTACTCACACTTATATAAATCCGTTTTGTCAAAACTAGTTCCATCTCAAGATCATATTGGGTTTGCCAAAGAGTGGTAGACCTCACCAGAAACACCTTAATTTGCAAAAATCAAACTAGATTTCGATGATGTCATAGTAATGTACAAAGGAATGTACTAGCATTCAACAGATATTTTAATATATTCGGACCAGCAACGGCCAATCCTTATATATAACTAACAGATGACTAGAGATAGGTTACCCAACATTCAATTATATGCAAAAAAAATGCATTGACTTGTTTTTGATAAATAACAATGTTGCTTCGCAAGTGGCAAAAGACTGACTGTGTGACAGGAGAGTAGTTGATATTAAAAATAGTAGAATTTATTTTTCTCTACTGTCAACTCCAACGACACAATTTCTTTTTCCGGTTGCCAACGTTGGGCACGGTGCTTTTGTCGAAACGCCACATGGTTTTTCATTGAAAATTTGTGTAATTTTGCAAGGGAAGAGTGTTGAATTAACTAATCGACATGGGCAAGGTACGTTTTGTGGGTGTTGGTTTATATAATAGCACATTTCCGAATCAATTTGTCGTGTGAGTGAGCATTCCTGAAGTGGTGATAAATTTGTTAACGTTTCCTGTCATTTATTTAGTGTATGCTGAAGCATACATTCATTGGGGATTTTACGGCGTTCACTGCTTCTACACACAAAGTTTTAAGATAAATATGTTTCGGTATTTATAGAAATAATACAAGAATCGCTGACATAACCTAACTTTTCTCTTTCACCTCATCACCGCTCAAACATGTACCTTCATCTAAACAGTAGGCCTGCCTTCGAAGCAAGGGGTCCTGGGTTTGATTCACATCGGGGCACACTGCGGTGTTCAAGAAGTTTGTTTTCGGGTCTTGGATGTTTGTCTTGTGTTTGTTTATGCCATCTGTGACAAAGGGAATCCTAGTGCTTAGGTATGAGTGGAAATATTTATTATTTATTCAAAATACTAATATATACAAATAAATAAGATTAAAGCATCTGTTTGTAATGCTAAAATTATAGGTTTTGTTAAAATACTAAGCATAATACAGCAACAATAACAAAAATAATTTTCAAATTTTTATCTACTTTACTGTTCTGGCTAAACTAACTGCTGGACCTATTCACTGGCAGATGTTATAAGGAGTAACTTAGGCTACTTTTATTTTTAAAAAAGATGAAAGTATTAGAGCTGGCATGTGCATAAAAATAGTTGTGATAGGTAGCTAAATAGTTCTTATATAATTTTTTACTCCCTCATACTGTATTTCCTATAATGCTGCAATCATTCATGCAATCATTAGCTCCTCTGTGTTTAATCTTATGCTAACAATTTGTACTATAAGAAGCTGCTGAAGGGTTGGTTATGATAGTGTCTAATGTTTATTTATTTTCAGATGAGATCAGTTACTTTGAAGGATGTAGAGCAGGACAAGGTAGTCAAAGCTGTAGCCGCACACTTAAAGAAGTAAGATCATATTGTTAATATTTAATGAGGAGATAGTAGTATTGATTCTGTTATCATTCAAGTTAGGCTAAAATCCAGTTTAACAGCTCTTAAAATATAGCAATCTATTATATGTTATAGAAAGGGACAGATGTTATAAAGATTACTATTAGTTTGCTCCAACACCAACAGAACTATATCAGATATGAAGAACAGCAGATTGGTCTTAGTGGTACATGCTTGCTGGGACTGGCCTTATGTCCAGCACTGGATTGATGGTCTAACCCTGATTCTAGTTCTGTTAAAGGATCAGTCTACTAAGAATATACCCTAACATAATAAGTGAGAAGAATTAGAACTAGAAAAAGATCCTATTTTCAAGTTCGCAATAAATTCTTTCAGGTCTGGCAAAGTCAGGGTTCCTGAACACATGGACCTGGTCAAAACAGCCCGTTTCAAAGAGCTGGCTCCCTATGACCCTGACTGGTTCTATGTGAGGTGTGCTGCCATCCTCCGTCATGTCTACATTCGGGCCCCAGTGGGAGTCAAGACTGTCACCAAAATCTTTGGTGGACGCAAACGCAATGGAGTTACACCTTCTCACTTCTGCAGGTAATAAACAAGTTAATTTTATTATCCTCAAAATACTCATATTACTTGCAATTAGAACAGATTTAGATTGGCAGCAGCAGCAATTTCCATCTAAAATAGATTTGTAAAAAAAAAAAAACAACAATGCTTTAAATAAATAAAAGAAACCTGTCTGTTGCTGGGAAAATGTTGTAAATATCCCAACTGCACTAAGCACGCCTAAGTCAGTCAGTACCATCAGAATTAGAAATAAAACCTCTTATACAGGATTATTTGGTATTCTGAATGGCTCTTCCAGAATTTTGCTCTGTGCTTAATAGATATATCAGTAGTATTTCTTTTTCTTTGTCACTGTTCTCCTCTTTTTCTTAATCAGGATTATAAAAGTGTATAAAATGCTTAAAAAAAGCCAGTTCACTCAGACTTGTTATTAGAATGAAATGTTGCATTTTTAATATTTTGTATGTAAGTACAAACAAGTACAACTGCAAAACTACCAGTGTGTTGGTATGCTGGTGGCAAAGTTTTATTCAATGTGGGAATAGGGCTATACTATTTTTCCTTTAATTGTCTAGTTTTATTCAAATAGCCAACAAATGACACTATTTTGTTTTGACAGATCATCTGGCAGCATTGCCCGCAAAGCCCTGCAGGCTCTTGAAGCCCTCAAACTGATAGAAAAGGTATCCGATGGTGGTCGCGCTGTAACCGTGCAAGGAACCCGGGACCTCGACAGAATCGCCGCGCAAGTCCGCCAGAAGGCGAAGCTTGCCGCTAAGCAGGCGGTCATTGTACTATAAGTTCACAATATAAAGTATAAAAAGTGGTTATTGTTTCTTTTGTGTTATATGATATGGCAGTATCATCCCTAATGGCCTACCTACCTACTAGAGATTAAGGCTGCTTACTGAATTGCAGCTTGGTTGCAGTTGATTTTGTATGGAAATTGCCTTGACGCCTTTTCTTGTAGTTCTAGTATTAAGCCGTTTCAGGCAGTCTGCTGTTTTTGATTCGGCCAAAAGAGTTCTTCCCAAAGTGGTCCAGGTGGACTCCAAGGGTGCACGGGGTCTACGTTGGCGTGACAAAAAAAAGTTGGGATTTACAATTCGTAACTCAGCCGCAACGCTAATCTTCACAATATTTTGTCGAGTTTTAGGAATCTGGAGAAATGTCCAAGGGTCCACCGGACCAGCTAAATTTTGAGAGGTCTGAGAAAAAAGTTTGGGAAAGTTCTAGACCATATTTGATGTGTTGTCACAGTAAACCGTGTAAAACATAATATTCCGGAAAAATAAGGCAGTCTCAATTTCAATAGGTACGGAAAATCATATTCAAATGGCGGGAACAGTATTTCACATGTTCGCGACTTGAAGAGTTTATTTATTATAATTAATGCTCGAATGCTTTGTTGCCAATGTACAATATCGTAAATTTGGATCTAGCTAGACGTTAAAGTTGTGTTACAGCAAATACAATATAGCTCTGTAAAGCTATATTTTTCTTGCGTGGCACAGCTGCCATTGAAAATCCCGTCAAAATCGGTCCAGTCAGGCAGACAAATATAAAAAAATATTTCTCTGTTGTTTATTGGTGCCGTACTGCCGTTTATTAATTAATAAAAATTAAGTCGGTTTTGATAACACGACATAACGGAAAACCCATCTCCGGATATCTAACTCATGTGCGCCTGACAATTCTGACATTAGCCCCTCGTCACGCCGCGCACGCAGTACAGTGGTTTCGATCAAACCATAGCAGCATATTCTGATGCTCACTTCAGTTTGATTTGAAATGGCTTGCGCGCGTTTCTTTCTTCAGTCAGTCAGTCGACTTGAAGCAATTGTCAGGCATCACTCGTTTATTCGCTCTGCATTCGTTCATCGTTATTAGTTTGGGAAAATTCTCGCTTTCGATCGGTCTGCTGTGTTTGGACATGCAGTGATACCAAAATGTTGGTGGCATTTCAGCGTATAGCTTTTATTGTGTTTTTGTTTATATTTACGTGTTCTGCTACCCTGCGTCAATATGGGACACCGGGTAAAACTCTTTACGTGGCAGAGGGCGAGAAGCAAGCCGGAAGAAAAATAACAGTAATCGACAGAACCGCTGCAGACGAAGGCCCTGGTTCCGAGAGAAGAAAACGGCAAGCGACGACTCTAGAATCGCCGGCGGTGCCCAGTAATATCAGTACTTGGGTAAGTGGTTATATCCTTATTGCGAGCAATCACTCCCCCTTTGTTGTTCACTTTGATGAGAGGATGATTTATTGTCTGTCACGTTCGATGCTATTATTTTCTTGCATACTTTCTACTATTATTATCAATGTGACGTCGCATTTTAGAGTTTCCTGAAGGTCGCCCTTCTCTTGTTATGTATTTGTAATTATCTACATTGTATAGTAAAAGTATGAGATGACTTGACATTTCTTTGCTAGACCTGATGTTTTTACGTATTGTTACGAATTGTTTGTGGGTAGGTAAATATAATGATAATCACCTACATTTTCACTCAAAATTATGTTTGTATTGACTGCTGGATAAAAGTGGACAGTCAAAAAATTATTACATATTTCTTATAAGCCATGTGAAAGTTATAAGCTTTAGAAAGCTCCTGCTGTTAGTGGTTAATTATCAAAACTAAATCAACGTGTGGGGTAAAAATAACTATTTTTTAACCAACATAAAAACAACTAAGTCCTTGAATGCCCTCAAAATAGGTAATTATAAATTTTCCATTATTTGTGGATTATTTCTTGAGCTTGTTATACCAGTGACTAGTCAAAATAATTTCACCAGTAAGTATTTTTCTCCTACAGACTACACATCTTAATGACAGCCACCAGCAGCTCATGGTCCACTGGGTGGGAGAAGGCTCCAATGTCATCATATGCCTTGCAAGGGATTCCAGTCCAAGGAACAAAGGTGGAGTCTCACCATCCACTCTATTTATCTCCTATGACTATGGCAAAAATTTTACTAACAAAACTGAGATGTTCAGACTTGGGGATGCCCCTGATAGTGGATATGCACAATTGGACAAGTTCTTCAACCATCCAAAGTACCCAGAGTTTGTAAGTATTTGTTTTTTAATAAGTATTTCTCTTTTGGATTTGTTAATGTGTTTCTTATTAACCTATTTTAAAAAAGGATGAGTTTCTTAATTTGGTTGTATATGCAGCCAAATTGAGAAATGTTTATGTAATTTTCTGCTATTTGTGGACATATATATGATTATTTTATTATTTCAAACCTTAGACCTCAACCTTTGGCTACCTCTATGTCTACTGAAATTACATGAAGAAATAGCACCCCTTAGGGAGTAACATAAACTAATTAAAGTCATTTATTATTATTTTTTATTAGTACAATATCTCTTACTGTGAGTTTCTACTAGCAAAACCTCTACAAGAAAACATGTTAATAAAACTGTTTTCTATTAAAGCATTGAACCCATTTGCAGTGTCCCACAAGCTGAACTAGACAAAGTCTCCATAAGTGTTGCACATTTAATTTCATAAGCTATTTAATGTTTCTCAACAAGAATACAGCCAATAAAAGTTTTTATAGAAATAATTCACAGTTTAATAATTAATTGATTGTCAAAAAATTGAAGAAAAACAATTTAATCCTAATCAGGTTACATGAAACATAAGAATATCGAAATTTTATTTAAATCACATGTTGAATTTTGAATTCCATATGTATTTTTTATATATTGTTTTGCTTTTCCTTGCAAAGATTCCTTAAGATTCTGAGACTGGAAGGGACTACTGCAAATCTATTATTAGTGTGGTGGGAATATATTATATCTACTTATATTTTGATTATCATATTAAACTATGAAGTATTTTATCTCAATAATTACACCTCTGATTAGATAAATAAAATCTAGGTAGATAAAACAAAAGCAGGTACTGGCTATATAGTTCTGGTGTCCTGGTCAGTTGGAAGTCTTGCCAGAAAGAGATAAAGTTCTATTCAATTTCTATGTATAGATAATTTATCAGACACTTTGGAGTACTTTGAGACCATAACTCTTGTACCTGACAAACAATGTAGCCCATTTTTCGTGTTTCATAAATTCCCAATTTATGATAAAATCGGGATATGGTATCTATTAATGTTTTGTACCTTCTTAAGACATGCTTTTTAAGTTATCAAGATAAAAATGTATCTATCTCAATGTTTTGTATAAGGTCAACAACCTGAGTTCAATGTTCTGATAGACACTCGGATATCATGCTCAAAACTTATAGGTCTTAAAGAAAAACATCTAGATAAACAGAACTCAATTATATTCTTTAGCAAGACACCTGATACAACTATTTTGTAAACAAGTAGGTCAATTCTCTGATGATTCATCACAAGTTGATTAACAAAATGATATGTTGCGATTTTACTTGTAAGAAAGTGCAAGCTAGTAAAATATATGCTATGCTAATGCTATATTAACCACTTTTATTATATAGGTTTGATAGTAGCCTACCACTTTCGCACTACCCAGAGGCTACGCGGGGAACTCTTAGGGTCTACGGACGCAAGCAACAAGGGTCGCCCTAAGTCTTCTAATTCTCACGTATAAGCTCACGATTGTGTAAACAACGATAGAAACACACTTTCTCTTTTATGACATTCAGAATAGTTAGTTTCTGTCTAGATTTTGTTGGCTTTTATGCCGAAAGGATAATTCCTTATTGCATACACCACGACCACTGCATAGCAGGCCTCGGCGAAGTTATAGATCCTAGTACAATGGTATATTTTGTTCTCAGTGCGTATTCGTGGATTCGGCGAACCAAAAGTTATTTTACACGAGTGATAATGGCCAGAACATCCATAGATCTGACTTGAACTTCCACCCCAGTGAGTTGGCTTTCGACGAGGAGCTACCAGACAAATACGTCATTTTGGACAAAGTAGACACCAATAGGAAGGTGAGTTTTGATATTTGTTTATGGTTTTCGATTGCATCGTATTTCCACTCGTAAAACTTTCGCTGTCAAAATCTATACGCCACCTAGTTTCAAAAAAGTTTTGGGAGTTTTATAATGGCTGGTTAAACAAAACATGAAATAAAAATAAGACTGACGATGATCTTGAAAATAAGTTCATTAGGATACAAACATCTAGTTCTAGAATTTAAAATAAGCTAGCCATAAAAATCCTGTTTTTGGAAATAATTAATTAATGTTATGATTTCATGAGGCTTTACTTGGTGAGGTGAATACGAAAGAGATGCTTCACCTGTTATGTATCTTTCTTTACTTTATGTGATTTATCTTTACCCCTTCTTCCGTTTGCACACAAAAAGCCCTTAATCGACATTAAGACTACCACATGTTTTCTTTCACAATGTGACCAGTTAAGCGCATCGTTTGCCTAAGTGCTTTGACGACACTTTGAAATGTGATTACGGTTCTTGTTTTTGATGGGTTTTAGGCAAGGGGTATGTTTCTACTTCTGAGCCCTTAGCTAAGAAATGTCAGCGATTTTTTTCCGCAATGGAGAGTTTACCAACCTCATTTCTTAGTCAATAGATTTAAAATTTATTAAGAACGGCTATAAACCACTTACACTAATCAATACAATTATAATACATTCAAATGAAATAAATCGTTAAAATAATAAATTCCGAATGTATTGTATAATAGAAATGTCCGTTAAACATAAATCACCGAATATTTATTATTAGTCAATTAGTCTATCTTTATATGGACTAGGGATACTGCTAAAGAAATACACTCATACAGACGGTTGTCCTTTTGTTGCTCCAACACGAATGATTGATAATATTGTGTAACTTAATGATCATAACACAAAAACAAGACCAAGTCGTAAAGATTAAAGCGCAGATTACTTACTACATTATCTACAGTACATCCCCAACTTATGAGTATTTTTCTTCTAGCTGTACCTCACTCTTGACGGCGGGAAGTCCTTTAAAATGATCCAGAGCTTCGTGAAAACGTTCTTCTGGTCTTCCGGGACCGGTTTCCCTAAAGTTTTCTACGTGGAACGATGGAAGCCGGATGGTACTAGCACAGTGTTCAGCGCTGGCGATCCCACCGACCTAATCAACGCCGATGTTCTGTTCGAAGAAGCCAAAGACTTTCAAATTAAAGGAGATTACATGTTCGCTACGAAACAGTCCAAGGAGGTGAGTTAATGATTATATACTTACTTGAGTAACGAAATTATACCAAAAAATACCAATCGAATTCGATTCGTTTTCATTCACTACACGAAATCTCGATAGATTTACAAAACTGGGATTGGGAAATATTTACCTGTATGAAGGGCTGAATTAAGGTTCAAATGGGGTTGAAAGTCTATATGTAATTGTGTTTGAATTTAAGAGCACACAACAAGGTAAGTTGGATGACATGAACGAAGAAAATGTGTATTAGAGAAATTGGCCAGCTAATTTATGAATGAACTTAATAACTAGCTACAGGAAATTAAAGCAATTATTTGATTGTATTTATGTCATTTTCCTGCATAATTAGTAATTTCATATATTAGCCGCTTAGGGACAAAAAGTTAATTTCAACTGTAATTCTCTTAATACAACAAGTGTAATACGGGAATTAATAATGTTTAATTACCTTAATGATTAGTTATAGTTGGTTAGCGATATAATAGGCAATAAATAAGGCCGATTAGGAAAATAATTTAACGAACACAGTATGACACATTTGTTTATGTTTACCTTGGCATCATATCAGTATGTTTTTAATGTATGAAGTCTGCCAATAAAAACATTGATACAAGTTGGATACATATATATATGTAAACACAAGTCGATTCGCATGTATACGCAAGTCGTTGTTATGAGGTACCTCCGCCTATTCCTTCAAACTGGATATCAGTACAATCTAGACTGTTTCTTTGGAGAGTGCACATCTACTGGTGGTTTTTAGGAATGTATTCTGTATAATAATACAGAGTTTCGGTTACCGAGATATTTGTCATGATTTGTGTGTTTTGTTGACTCCCGATATTTCGACGCAAATATCGAGCCAACAAATCTCACATGATGTGAGAGCGTGATGGCCCAGGGGCATAGACGCCGACTTTCAATCTGAAGGTTGCTGGTTCAAACCCACACGTGCACCAATGAGTTTTTCACTTGAAAAATGTATGTGCGCAATACCACGTTCTCAAAACGGTAACGGAAAACATGGTGAGGAAACCGGGCATGTCTTAGAACCAAAAATTCGACGACATGTGACATCTAACAATCCGGATTGGGCTCCCGTGGTAAATCAGAGCCCATTCACTCTCAATTATCGAGAGTAGGCCGGTGTCCCAGCAGTGGGAACATTAGAGGCTGGTACAGAAATCTCACATTTCGAATACAAAAATAAGGTAGAATCGATTTTGTAGCACTGTTTCCTGTGTTAGTTTAGTACTGCTGTAGTTATCATGATTTATATTTCGGTAACTAAAAAACAATGCTCATAAAAACATGAATTTTGAAATTTGTATTGTGCATCGTCTCCCCTCTTTAATTTACGTCCTGCCAGTCTGTCCGCCCGTATATCATAGCCATTTTACTCAAAGTACTGTATGGCACTATATAGACGAAAATTTCTATAAACTGTCAGCTACCCGAACCCCCTTGGCGACGCCCATGTGGGTTAATGAAAATGTGTTAGTCAACCTGTACAGAATGACTCTGTGTCGTTAGCAGCACTGTTCTAGCGTCTGCTGTGAAGTGAATCTATGTATTTTAAGGTTTGTCTTAGCTCATGTTTTGTCGCCGTGTATTAAATAATGAAATGCGCCAGTGTCGTGCAAAATAAATAATGTAAGCAAACGTTCTTATCATCGATTGCAACATAATATTCGTTCCTAGGAAGTATTGATCTAGGTCAATCGGAATTTGTTACAATGACTACTTCAAAGTAATATGCAAATCGGGTGAATACTTGTTTTCGTTGTATCTATTAAGGAATAATACACTCTCTACCCAGAGATGATACACAGACTAAATGATAGTACGTTGCTGTATCGACTTTGTGCCAATGGAAAATTCGCGTAACCTCCGCGGAGAACTGAATTCATTTTAATACACTGTGTATTACAAACAAGAGTTTCGGACTTTTTTTTTTACTGATCTGTTATTTTATGTCGGTGCCTAATTAATTGATGTAATTTTGGTGCCGTAAACAGTTACGTCTAAGAAACTAAAATTCTCATAGTCTTGTCAGTCTCAGAAAATCCAAAAGTTATATTGACAATATTAGTTCCAGAAACTGGCTGATGTTGAAGGCGGAAGTAGCCACTTAAATAGTTAGGCTTTAAGCTTATTTTGTAAATCTTTACATCAAATATTGTGAGTATCAAGTTACATTATATAAGTTTTTTTTATCCATGGTTAAAGACGAGTTACGAAATCATGTTTATCAATATTATATTATGTTTAACGCTTGTTGTAATTACTTACATAATTCGCATATTTTGGTTCACTGGCTGTAGATAAGAAGCTAGTTTGGTCATTGCTTTATTAACGAAATCTCAACCAGAGTTAAATTTGATTCAACATGATTTGAAAATTCTTTAAGTATAATAATACTAATAATATCCTTATCCTTTAGATACGGTCTCAAAATTAATAAACCTATTAGCTTCGGCAAATAAGGCACCCGTATCATAGACCATTCTCGAACAATAGCTAAAATAATTGTTTGTCATCAAGCGGTAGTATCAGTGTACAAAGTGATACTATACCTCCCTGCCCCTGTCAATCTGTTCAAAGTAGAGGAAGCATCTTGTTAAGTGTACTTGTACATAGGCAATTTGTCCCGGCGTGGTGTCACGAATTGTAAGGATCACCGCGTTGAACGGCTGTTTATTGCACTCTAAACTCGTTCGTTCTTACGAAGGATGTGGTCTGATGAACTGGCCTTTGAATGTTTCGACCGTTTATTCTATGTATTTTGAGACGTTAGTACCTACGTCAATCACCATTGCACCGACCCCGCCGGCGAGGTACTTGTCGGCTCCCCCTGTTTGAATCTTAGTCCAATCCAAACGTCCCGATCAGTAGCAGCGAGCCAAGCCGAGATCCGTACATAAGTCGTGCCCTTCCTTTGCTCTTTGAATATTTAAATTTTAGTTTTTTAATGCGGGCGAGAGCCATCTGCTTTCACCGAAAACCCGGGTAAAGTTATCAAAGCCATCTGCGGCCAAAATAACCTATGCCAATGCGTTTTATTTCTCTACTAGCTGTGCCCCGCGGTTTCGCCTGCGTATAATTTAATGAATTTACCGTGGTGCTAAAGGAGTGTGGTTCTTATTCTTAATACGAATAGTTAGTCTGCAGGGATGGCAGTCGTGAACGATGATGCGGATTCCGCTAGTTTCAAAGATTAATATCCGTGTCGATACACATTTGAAATATTTCCACGAATGAGTTTGTTCCGGTCTGGGTTGGTATCGCCAGCCCACGATACAAACTCTGCTTTCAAATATGACTAATTCTACGGAACACTAGACTATATATTTCTATTCGATATAATTATATTCCAATTCGATATTATAATATAATTAATTCGTCTTAACAATTCTTTAACATTCTATAGTATTCGACGGACTCAATCGATTTTCGCAAACTGAAGAACTATTGTACATAGTATGATTTTCGTTATATATTTTTCTAAGATATATTTATTGAGTCTATAAATTGTAAATGAAATAAATGAAAAACAATTAACAGGTAAAAAATGTAACTTCTTATATTCTAAATGAATTAGTCATACATTTTTATAAAGCTTTTTCTAATTTTGCTGAAAAATTCGTCGAAATACATCCATGCTGGCGAGCGGGGATATTATTACGCTTGATAAGCGAACAGTACACAGTTATGCAAGTATCATTACAGTTGATAATTACATTGTAATAAACAAGTGAGTCATGTAACAAAAATCGAAAAAACAACGGACTTAAATACTCTTATCCAAAGTCAAAAAACATCCAAATCGGTATACAAAGGGCAAAAAATTCATAAGAAAAAAATACGCAATTACATATTATTATTTACCTGTTATTTTGATTTAACAACCAAACTATTCAACAGTTTTGTAAAAAAAATCTATAGTACCAGTCTCAAATATAATCAAAATCAAACCAATAATTTTGATTATTGATTTTAATTACGCTTAAAATAAGAAAAGAATGTTGGCTTTGTTTCTATAAAACTGTTTCCCACTTTTCTGACAGGGCCTTTGTTTTAATTGTGTATGTTCATGTTAACTGCCACTCAGTTTTTAATTTACAGTATATGGTATCAGCAACTTATATGGACAGTATAAGTAAAAGATAATAATTATAAAGCGTTTTGCATATTATTTATGCTATAGTTATATGCATTTTGTGCCTTTGAATGCTACGTCTTCCAGAAATTTAGAAATATCTTGCAACTTAGCCCCCGCACAATGATGTCATTGTTTACGAAATGTCTGGCTAAAGTTGCACTTTGGTGCGTCATGCAATATGAATTTAATACTAATAATATGTGTATAAGTTAACTTGTGTGCTTATAAGTTTTCAAATAAGAGCCATAATGTCAGAATTCAATAAATGTGCCCAAGATCCATTTTACAAATGCAAATAATATGCTACGTTAGTTCGGGAATATAATCTTATGTTACTTAATGTTTATAAGACAAATTAAATTGATAATGCAAGAGACCTGAAACTTGCAGATACAACGTCATTAATTTTTAGAAATATCTGTTGCTATCTCAAACCGATGAATGTGGCGAAATGCATTAATTTTCCTATTTGTGCGAACAAAGTTAAAGAGTTTGATAATTATTTGATGACTCAGAATGATCAATTATACTGTATTGCACTCTGGGTAGGTACTTCCGCCAGTGAATCATTTTGTATCGACAACTGTTTCTAGAAAGAAGTAGATGAGAAATATTAATATTATATTTTACTAGCGACCCGCCCCGGCTTCGCACGATTAGTAATGCATCAGTGTCGTATCACAAACTACCCGTGCGAAACCGGGGAGACTTGCTAGTGTATTATACATATAAACCTTCCTCTTGAATCACTCTATCTATTAAAAAAAACCGCATCAAAATCCGTTGCGAAGTTTTAAAGATACATATAAAGATACATACATAGGGATATAGGAACAGAGAAAGCGACTTTGTTTTATACATCGTAACCTGAAAATGCGTGCGTAAATCTGAAACGGTACGCAGCCAGCTACATTCGAATAACTATAATTGTTTACCTGTTTCATATAAAGTGCAGGCATATAATTGGTAATATTATGTTATAATTCATCCGTTTAATAATAATACTTTATTAAGAAATTGTATAAATATTGTAATTTCGAGCCTTGTCCTTGCCTCGTTTCTGCACAATATAATCAGATAATATTGGTGTGTGAATATGACTCCGCCCTTTCTCAACAGATGTCGTTTTTAGTATTGTTTACGTGTACTAATAAATGACCATACTTGTATTCGATAGTACTGAATGTCAGCTATCTAACGCATTTTATGATATTTGGTTGAAGTGTAAGCAACAATTGTTTTCACCTTTTCGAAAATGTCGGTTTTTATTCCAAATAAACGTCATTTGCGGGAAGTGTTATTACATTATTTTATTGCGAAGAAAACTGCAGCGGAAACTTATCGTTTGCTTGTGGAGATTTATGGTGAGCATGCTCCGTCTAATACAACTTGCAAGGAATGGTTTCGACGATTTCAAAATAACGATTTTAGTACTGAGGATAAAGAACATGGAAAACCACCAAAAAAATTTGAAGATGCTGAATTGGAAGCATTATTGGCGGAAGATTCTTGCCAAACTCAATCAGAATTAGCTGCAGCATTAAATGTTGATCGTTCAACTGTTGCAAAGCGTTTACAAATGATGGGAATGATTCAAAAAGCCGGTTACTGGGTTCCACATGATTTAAAAGAAAGAGACATGGAACGTCGGAAAACCATTTGTGAAATGCTGCTTCAAAGACAGCAAAGAAAAGGATTTTTGCATCGGATAGTCACAGGAGACGAAAAATGGATACACTACGAAAATCCTAAACGCAAAAAAGCTTGGGTGAAACCAGGCGAACCAGGCCCATCACAGCCAAAAATAAATATTCACTGTGCCAAGGTCATGCTCTGTATTTGGTGGGATCAGAAAGGTATTGTATATTATGAGTTGCTCAAACCCTCTGAAACTATTAATGGAGAAGTTTACCGACGACAACTAATGCGTTTGAAGCGAGCCATAGAAGAAAAACGACCAGAATGGGTGAATAGACATAACAAATTAGTTCTTCAGCATGACAATGCCAAACCGCATACCGCAGAAGTCGTAAAAAGATATTTAGAGGGACAGGACTGGGAAGTGTTACCCCACCCGCCATATTCACCAGACATAGCTCCTTCGGATTACCACCTATTCCGGACGATGCAGACAGACCTTACTGGAGAAAAGTTTACTTCATGTGAAAGTATCAAAATTTGGATTGACAACTGGATAAGCTCAAAAGACCAGGACTTCTTCCAGCAAGGAATACGAAAACTACCTGAACGATGGGCGAAGGTTGTAGCTGCAGATGGAGCATACTTTCAATAATTTTTTTTTTAATTTTGTAAGCGAACAAATGTGTTTTATTATGACAAAAAGGGGCGGAGTCATATTCACACACCTATTATTATACTAACATATGCACCGCAACGCAAAACTCATAGCAATAAATACTAGCGCATTAAATACTAAGAATACTTATGATCTTTTTGTATCAATTTATGTCCAATGGAAATAAAACTGTAGAAATCATTATTGCTTATATATAAATTGGTTATACAGTATATATCAGCAATAATGATTCATGCAGAGCGTCCATGCAATAGAAATCATTAGAAGGATGTAGTAGGACAAGAAAAGCAATAACATTAATTGCGTGCACCGTGCTATCAATGAAACCTACAGATTTTGACTCGACTGTTCTACGTGACACATACCGCTTGAGGTTAATCTTATTACAATAGTATGAACAATCTGGGAAACTTGTATGTATCTACTTTGTAGCTTTGTAACCACAGTGCCAGACGTCTCGTTATTGAATTAAGCGCTTTGAAATCGGACCTCGTACAGACCATTGAACCAATTGGCCGCTGCAAAACCAAATTTTAGGCAGTAAAATGCAAAACTCTAGGTTCATTTGAATAAATAAATCAAAACAATAATATGCTTACTTCGGAAAGGATTGTTCATCGTTTTAATGTGATCAGTGTTCAGTTTAGGCTTTAGTTTATTGTATTTTATAATTTATGTCCAAACATTCCTTATTTTAATTTAAAGGATCTCCGTTATAGTATTTACTGTAGAAAATGGAAGAGTATCCTGCTTTTCGTGGGGTTGGCTTTCGGGTATTATGGAAAAATTGTTTTAACTAATACTACAGCAAACATTAAAGAAGTATCATTCTAGTAACCCTTCTATCCGAATATTGAGTGAGATAGTGTAAATCTTGCAACTCATGATACTGAATAGGTGCTCTATATTATTATGTATGCCAAGCATTTATAAATACGTATTTAAATGATTATTATCTTTTCTCAGAGAAATACCTTACACCTATACATTTCGCACCAACGAGGACCGTTCTACAAAGCAGAGTTTCAGACAGAACTGGACCTTCGCAAGTTCCACATCGCGGACGTGACTGACAAACGTATATTTGTCTCTGTCATGCACACTGAAGCCCTTGCAAATCTCTATGTGTCTGAAATAAGCAACAATTTCACAACGTACAACTTTGTGACGAGTTTGGCCCAAATACTCTGCTACTTTCCTGATGGAAATTGGAAAGATAGTTGGCTCGAGTAAGTAAATATCTAATCGTAAGTACCTTAGAACTACTGGGAAGGTAGTTTAAACAACGGAGACTCCTATCAGTTCCTTTATAGAGATTTGGAGGTCGCTGCTGCCGAACTGTTTTTGCGCTCACTCGCCTCGCGCTTTGTATTACTTTATAACTAAATAGCGACTCGCCCCGGTTTCGAAGGGTTGTACACATTGTACATCCCTGTACACTGTATGACGTAGGTCGTAATACAATTTCGTACTACAATACATCATTTTGATCCATCTCGTAAGACTTGGCCAGCATTGCCAATGTAAGCGTCAAGAAATTTGTTTTTACGGCGTTATTATAAATTGAAGTTCGCGGGTGCAGGAAAGAAGCCTCCACACGGCGCATCCAGGAAACAACTAGGCATGGTAACGCAGTGTCCTAGGCTAGCTAATTGTTTCACCTCAATGGTTCTATCTACTACGGCACCTACAACTGCCACCGACATAGTAGGCTCTTTGATACGAAAGAAGAAGAAGAAGAATGGGAATTCGCGGTTTTTCTCTACATTTATATGCATGTATTATACATACAAGGCTTCCGGAAAATCTCTAAATGATAGTGAAAACCTATCAAAATCCGTTCCTTGGTTTAGAAGAAGTTAACGGCGAAACAGAGAGACGGAAAAAGCGACTTTGCTTCATACTATTTGGAGATATAAATTAAAAGGGGCCCATGTTCTTCTTATAACTTGTTCAGAAATTCTGTATTGCAGATCAGATATGAATAATAATAAGACCGGGTTGTAAAGTCTCATTCCCCTGTAGTTTCTAAATATCATTAAAGTAGCTGTTTTTTGGCTGGCAATTGGTAATGTCAGCGCTCTAACCAAAGTGACTTTCATGCGACATCAATTGCTCATGCTCACTTTAGCTGTCAAACGGAGGCCATTGTGATAGGGTACAGGATTGCATTCCCAACAAGGTCACCTGCTTTGTTGTTATCAATAACCTTACATGCACTTCCCTTGCGAAAATTGTGTAGTAAGAAATTACCATAACAGTGCTAATAGAATGTTTATTAACATACGATACTCCTAATGGCGATATAAGTAGTTGAGTATGCGTATCCGTTATCTCTCTTTCGCCAAACATAAATACCAAAGGTTATTATTAATACGTTACAAGAACAATGAACGGACTTGATACTGACACATGTTTTAGAGTGTCGTATCCAAGTGGAACCCTATAACTAATTATACTGTCATGTCTGTCTGTCCTATCTTTAAAGAGATATTTCGAACTGTAATATTAGTAGTTTGATGGTTTAATCGACTAAAAAAAGGATGGTATCAATTCGACTGTATGATTATTGCGCGAGTTCTTCGTTATTCGCCATGCCTTCGAGAACTATGGTCCCACAGAAATTATTAAATCCCGCTAAATAAGTGATTACAAGTCTGTTTACTATGTCTTTTCTCATTTTTCTTATTATGTCAATTGTTACAGAACATTTATATCATGGCATTATGTTTAATTATATTCAAGTAATGAATATAATAAAACATAATTAATAAAATGGTTTGTACTGGAATATCGATGTAGGAGTCCGAATAGTCCGAAATATTTTCATAAAAAGTGACGATAAATGTCTGAGTGATGAGAAACCATACTAAAAATTATATCGCAAATACAGTCTGTTTTTGGATATTTCGGTATCTCCGCATGTTTTTTTTATAGGGACGTTACTGAAGATCCATTCACGGACCTCTACCGAGTTGAAGGACTGAAAGGGATTTACATAGCGTCCAAGGTCGATTCCAAAGCGCCAATCACCAGCATCGGACCTGAACACCTCATATCGGTGATAACCTTCGACCACGGCGTCACTTGGTCCCCAGTCAACCCGCCCAGTGAAGATGAAAATGGTACTTTGTTTTTTTTTTTTTTTTTTTTTTTTCAATCCTTGTTGGACGTCGAAGGGTATTAAAAGTCGCCTGACGCTTGTGTCTGTCCGTCTATTTATACCTGTGAATTCACGGAAAAAAGACGAAAATAAAAGGAAAAAAAAATTTAGATGCATTTGTGTGGCTAGTGATAAAATCGCTGATTTTAAACCGAATGTCGCTGTTTAAAATCTAAGTGCACCACTGAGTAGTCTCTTAAATTTATTTGAATTACTACGTTCTCAAGACGGTCAAGAGAAATATTGTAAAGAAACCGTCATGTCTCTGAACCGAAAGTTCAAATTTATGTTTGCATTGGGGTCATTTGATAGATTAAAGTGCATTCATTTACTATCGCTTGTCTAGAGTAAGCCTGTGTTTCTGTTAAGAAAACTGGATGAAAATCCGGTTTTCAAAAACTGGTTTTAAATTATGCTCTGACATTATTTTTTATAATTCAGAAGTGACGGGACCAGCTGAAGGCCCATCTGATGTCCGTGGCATAGTTGGTAGTAGCCCTGCCTCCGAAGCGAGAGGTCCCGGGTTCGATTCCCGGCCGGGGCACACTGTGTGGTGCGCATGAAGTTTGTTCTCGGGCCTGGGTGTTTGTCTTGTTTTTCTGTGTTAATTCATGCCATTATTCTTATGACATTGGGATAATACTTATTTATTAATTGTGGTAACGCTTTGCAGGCAAACCCTTACACTGCCACACTGAGAACTCGTGCAGTTTGCACTTGTGCCAGAAGTTCAGTCAACTGTATCCAGTCACAAGGTGAGACACACTCATTCACTTATATTCACGAATGCATGACTATATATTCTTTCAGTATAAAACCTCAATTAACTACAATAATTAATTAGAACTTATTTTAGGAAGTAATTCGGCTGTACGTTTCTTATGCGATATATCTATTAATGGTGAACCGATTTTGATGTTTTTTGTATATGATAGTGAGAAAACTTCAAGTTGGTTCCATAGAATTTCAGGAAATATTCGCCCATACGCAAAAAATAGGTGAATTTTAAATCTGTTGCTTGTACAATGTCCTGTGATAGTTAGATGTATAGGAAAAGTTCTTTATAATGCCCTGTCATACATGTTGCTGAACTGATGTTCTTTGACCTTCGTGATGAATTCATGACTTGTATAATATACTGATTGAAAGTCTACGATCTAGTTGTCAACTTAATTTGTCAGTAAGATATGCAACTATTTTAAAATCTTTACTCATGCTCTTTGGTCACATAGATCTAAGAGTATCCTAACACCCAACATTGTAATCAAAATTATATTTCTAACATTATAATTGTTATCTATGCAACATTATGATTGCAAATTGACAGAAATGCTCATAACTGACCTAACAACAGGTCAAGAAACTTATCCTAATAAACAGTTTATTGTACTGAATGTAAATTGTACTGAATGTTATCACGCTGAACTCTAGATAGTGGTGGCCGTTCCATTAGAAATGGTAAAAGTCAATGTCAGAACGTTGTTATAATAAATTCTGGCGACTCTCTGAATAACCAACAATTCATTGCGAGAGTTTCCGAATAAACGAAAAGCATTGAGTTATACAGAGCGTGGTGACACAGTGGTACACTACTTTCATTCCAAAAGTCGCTGCTTCAAATCAAGAACCAATGAGTCTTTTGCTTGAAAAATGTGTGTGCAATATCATGTTTTCATACTGTGAAGGTAATTATCGTGAGGGTCCCGAAACCAAAAATGCTAAGTCTTGTAGCTTCTTCAAATCTGGGGTGGTCCTTCGTTGTAGATCAAAGCCCATCCACTCTTATTTGACGAGAATAGCCTCGTGTCCCAGCTGTGGGAACATTATAGGCTGATGCGAGAATTGACTCTTAGGACTAAACACATTAAAAATTTAAATTTTTACGTTTATTGTTTCATTTATTAAATTTGTAAAATAGCCATTCGTCGTAAACAGGGTTCACAAAAACTTTTTAACGAATTTGGTCAATGTGATATTGAAAAATACTACTTAAGTATTATGCGTAATAAAAACTGTTGTTCATCAACGAATACTGATCATATTTTGCACAAGTATGTATTAACAACTAATGAAGAAAAAGATTGTTTCGTATTTCCAATATTATGACTAGCTTTTGAGTAAATATTTTTATGTGTAAAAATGATTTATTGTTCTTTTTGTATTTCGCGTTGTGCCTCCTATGCGCAAGCGAGACGGGTGTTTTCACGTATTATCTTCCTCTTAAGTAGTTATTGTTAGAAAGCGTAGTTTTTCTATATAGGCTCTCAATTATAGCGGTGTAAGAGAATAAGATAACTAAATTTTACTTATAATATCAATAGCAGTCGAGTACCGGCTATAACTGAATGTTAAAAGCTACATAAAGCTGATTATAATGCTAATGCTATGTAATAACTACAAAAATACAGCTGACAAAAAACTAATTGTTCGCAGTCCACCAGGAAATGTGGTTACGAATGGCTTGAGGTAAAACTACAGACTAATTGTGTGTTTATTTGTTTTTTGTTTTGCATTATTTTGTTAAAAATAACATACAGTTAAAGAATTCCTGGAGAAACTCTGTTTTATAAAGTCTGTTCATGCTTATCGGAGCTAATATTTTATATTTTACGATACTTGAAATAATTAATATTAATTTATTTAGTCTCATACGTTGAGAATGATAAAGGAAAGCTGCGTAATGTACGCTCCTGTACGTCTGAGTTGACATTATTAGATAGAGGTGTTGTTTCCGTCGCTACGCTTTCATTTTACCATTGCATGGTTTTTGCACTTCCAAGTTTTGCACGTTTTTGCAATGTTATTTACTTTCTTTTTAATAATAATTTTATTCTTCCACGTTGTAGGTACTCGCTAAGCCATTGTGAGTGAATATGTAATTAATTCATACATCTCACAACGCAAAAATAGCAAATTATATATATACATATTTAACATCTGATATTAGGAGAATCGCATTAAAATTATTAAATAATTGAACATTAACATAACCCAATGTAAACGTTTCTTTATTATGTTGTGTGTTTGGTAAGGGAAGTTTTAAATGCATCTAAGCTTACTAAGTGGCAATAAGATTAATAACAGTTGTCAGTATTTACACCCTGTTTTTTTCTTATGCAATTCTAATGAAAAATAAATATATTAATGTTTATTTACTGCTCTTTGTTAGCACTAATGAAGTGCTAACGAAAGAGTGTAAGTATCATTTATAATTAACAATTTCATCATCATCACAATGACGAAGTCATCATTAAAACTTTGATGAAGGAAGTATCTTTCCGCAGATCCGCCAGCATAATGAGTTCGAAATCAGCCCCCGGGATCATAATGGCCACTGGCGTTATGGGGAAGTCCCTAAAGGGAATCCCCGGAGTATATATGAGTCGCGACGCTGGTCTGACATGGAAGAGAATACTGAAAGATTACTATTTCTTCAATTATGGAGACCACGGCGGTGTTTTGGTTGCGGTGAAGTACTTCAAGTCGCGAGGTGAAACTAGGAGAATCTTGTATTCTACTAATGAAGGCATCGATTGGAACTCTTATCAGTAAGTGTTTTATCTGTCAAGTTACTTCTAAAATTAGTTTGAATATTTCTAAAAGAATGAGTCATCCTAAGTCTGTAGATAAGGTAGAAATAAACAACAATTTGATGGTAAAATAAAAAATCAATTATAAGTTCAGTAATAACAAGCGTATTTTCCTTTACCTATGTTTGAAAAATATTGTAAACAATTCTATTCTTATTTGTATGTTATTAAAAATCGATAACGGTTTCCAATTAGCAAAATTTTGTGCCAATTAATAAAATATTGATAATATAAAGTATCATAAGAATGTATGCTTTTTCTAGATAGTACATGAAACCTATTCCTACCTACTTCATATTTTAACAGAATAAAAATTTCAGATTTAATTCAGATGACCTCCGCATATACGGTCTGATGACAGAACCAGGTGAAAACACGACTACGTTCACCATGTTTGGTTCAGCTAACGAACAACACCAATGGATTATAATAACCATAGACTTGCGAAACACTTTCGCTAGGAACTGCACGGACAACGATTTCAAATTTTGGTCACCGTCCCCACCAAATTCCTCCGTATCTTGCGTTCTCGGCCTTAGGAATACATTCCAAAGACGCATAGCTCATACAAGCTGTTATCACGGAAAGGATTACGACCGCGCTGTCAATAAAGAGGTTTGCGAATGCAGTCGCCGCGACTTTGAATGCGATTTTGGATTCATGCTGTCCGAAAACGACGAATGTGTACGCAACAAATCCGTTCGGCACAACCCCTATCGCATCCCTCAAAGTTGTCGCCCCGGGAAAACTTACCAGCGCACTAAAGGCTATAGGAAAATCGACGGAGATGTTTGTACCATATCTGGTTACATGTCATTCGCTCCAGACAGGATTCCTTGTCCGATAGAAGAGCCGCAAGAGTTTATGCTCGTTGCTTTGAGAGACAAAATCGCGCGTATAGATCTGTTTGATAATTCTACTCTATACCCAGTGACGGAGCAAAAGAACATTGTAGCTATTGAATTTGATCTTAAGAACAACTGCATCTACTGGGCGGATATAGAAATGGACAAAATCAGTCGGCAGTGTTTCAACAACGGCACTGCTCAAGAAGTTGTAGTCGATACGGATCTAGCTAGCATCGAAGGCATGGCTTTGGATTGGATATCAAACGTCTTATTCTTTGTGGATGGGCTGAGAAAGAAAATCGAAGCCGTCCGAACGGATTTGACCAGCGAAGGCCGAATGCGAGTCACAATTCTAAATTCGAAACAATTGTCAAAACCTAGAGGTATAACCGTTCACCCTAGAGCGGGTTATCTATTTTGGACCGATTGGGACAAAAGCAGTCCTTCAGTTTCGAGATCAAACTTGGACGGGAGTGATGTCAAAAGGCTTTTCGGAAAACCTCTAGTCCAGTGGCCTAATGGTATTACCATCGATCAAATGTCTGAGCGTATCTACTGGGTGGACGCTATGGATGATTACATAGCGAGCTCCGACATAAACGGGAAATACTTCAAGAAAATTTTATGGAATGTCGATAAAGTCTCCCATCCATTTGCGGTTGCCGTTTTGAAAGATAAAATGTACTGGGACGATTGGAAGGAAAAGTCAATTTTCATCGCAGACAAAGACACTGGATCAAATATTATAACAATTAATGATTCTTTCTCCGGACTAATGGATCTGAAGGTCTTCGCACATTTCACACAGTACGGAAGTAATGCGTGTTCTTACAAAAACACAAGTTGTGACACGATGTGTTTGGGTGGTCCAGGGAATACGTTCACATGTTTGTGTCCCGAGGGATTCAAGATGGTCAGTGGTAAATGTATGTGCCCTAACGGAATGGAGCCTGAACCAAATATGACATGCCCGATGAAACCTGGAGGAGCTTGCGATGCTGTAAGTATTCAACGACTTCAAGTCTTCTGATATCTATGCCCGTCTGTATTAAAGTCAAAAAGCTTAGGCATTGACTTTTGGAGTGCACGTTACAGAATTATAAAATAGTTTTCACTAAAGCTTAGCTTTTTTTATTTAGTGCACAAGGGAAGTACTGAGTCTTGTATCTTATCTTTTAGTTTATATAAGTTGTCTGTTTTACCAAAATTGACATTTTTAAGCAATTTTTTCATGATATTTTTATTTTCATTTAAAATTTAAATCGAAAAATCTTTGTGTATAATAGGTATGAGGTATATTTTTTAGGTAATTTTTATTATATCATTCACTTCCAGGACCAATTTACGTGCAAAAACGGGCTATGCATACCAGCAACTTGGCGATGCGATGGCAACAACGACTGCGGCGACTTATCTGACGAAGTTGGGTGTCTTTGCTCGCCTCCTATGATTTCCTGCGACAATACACAATGCTACCTGCCTAGTTGGAAATGCGATGGCGATATGGATTGCGCGGATATGAGCGATGAACAAGGTAACGCTACCTTCTAATGATCTTGTTGTCCCTCTCACACGTAGGCGGCAATTATCTTTGAATGACTGCGACAGGTGTTTGTAATCAGCGTAAGATGTCTAGTGACTCTATGCTGCCTGGCGAGTTGCAAATGTGTTAGCGATATGAATTGCGTCAATACGAACGATAAACAAGGTGTGATCGATTCATCGCTTCTAACGTCATGCTTAATCGTTACATCTAGAAATCTAGTTGTCTCTTTCACGCATTGACTGCAATGAGCTTTGAACGACTGTGACAGGTGTCTGCGCCAATGTCAGATATGAACGCGGTAATTGCATTCTTCCCTGAACACTTTGCCATTGCTTGATCAGGATCTGATGTTGAGAATCGAATTGAATCTAACATTAGTAAGATTTTTAATAACCAAAGCTTGATTAAGTTATTATGAATTGGTAACGTATTCAATGGGCTTAATTGTTACAGATTGTGGTGCGCACAACTGCTCGGACACTCAGTTCCAATGCGCGAACGGTCACTGCATAGACAAGCGATGGGTTTGCGACGGGGACAACGATTGTAAGGACGGCTCCGACGAACGCAACTGCTCTGTAAGTAACAAACAAATGCTCAAAATAATGGTGATAGGTTATTTTGCCGTCAGTACATAGAAATTAATCTGATAACTCCTTATCAGCACATCATCAATCATGAAATTTGAAAGAAGGATCACTGACCGTCCTATCAAACATATTTTTCATATAACATTAGTTCACCTTTGTGACTGACCTGTTGACATATCAATAAGTAAATGCCTTATATTCACAATTGCAATTGACCCCTGACGCTGAACGATTACGTTAGCATAATGGAGCTATTAGTTGAATGCAATATAGTTGATAATGAGATTCAATCAATGGAGTGAACTCTTTGAGCGAAGGTCAGTAACATACTTGAAACATGAAACATGTATTTGAACCGTATGTCAGCGGGTGAAATTACAACCATTAAGATTTCTCATCTTTATTTTTTAAGTGATGAAATATAATACTAGTGGGGGTCCAGTTGCTCGTGTCCGTAGTCCCTACACGTACCCCTTGGGTGGTGCTAGGAGCAACAAAAAGTAGCTGTAGGACTTGTGCAAAGTTCGCCCGGAGAAGTATTGTCTCCATGTCTGGTAATCTGCCGCCAAGCAGTGGTTCATTCGCAATGCTGTGTTCCGGTGGAAGGGTGTGGGTGCGACATAGGTGTTTTTATACTTCGGTCGCGGAGGACCTAACTTAACATCAAATGGACCTTAAGCTATTTCCATCATGCGGGTCACATTAAAATAAATGTTTGATCGACTGAACTTTTATTACATGCTTCCAAATTATTGCAACTGCGTGAAATAATTGCAATAGTTACCAAATTTGAGAAAATTGGTCTACTATAGAACGTTTGTGTGATTGAGCACAAAGCTTCTGTTCTCGTGCCTTGTTTGTTCTGTGTATTAACAATTCACGTTAATATTTCACTAACATTACGAATGTGAAAGTTTAAATGTGTTGCTCAATTACACCAAAACTTCACATTTATATGCCATAAATCTTGTGTAGATGAATCATGGAAATGACATATTAACCCTATTGCTAAACTGAAATCAATGTTTTTCTTTTTTATATAATAGAAATATAAGGAGTTAGAATGGTTAGTGTTTTAAGAACAGCCGTCAAAGTAGATTTTTTAGTAACCTACAGATGCGACACCGTTATAGGTGTTTTATTCTGATGCGGACCTTGCAGAGCTAGTAGAGCTATCTAACTGTTAATAAGCGCCACTTGTCTTCAGATCATCTCAAAGCGTCCAGTAATAAGCTGCCAGAACGGCTTCGCGTGCGGCAACGACAGCGGCATCTGCGTGCCGAACTCTTGGGTGTGCGACGGAGAGCGCGATTGCATCGGCGGCGAAGACGAGAAAGAGGACAGGTGTAGGAATTCCACTTGCGCGCCTTACATGTTCCAGTGTCCGTCTGGAAAGTGCATTTTCAGGTCTTGGGTAAGAATATCACTACATAGTATAAAACAAAGTCGCTTTCTCTGTCCGTATGTCCCTTTGTACGCTTAAATCTTTGAAACTACGCAACGGATTTTGATGCAGTTTCTTTTAATAGATAGAGTGATTCAAGACGAAGGTTTATATGTATAATAGCATCCATTTAATAGTGGAGAAGTACTGTTATTTTTGAGGTTTCTAATGTGATGTCGTAAATAATTACATTTTTTCCGCTTACATTGCAAACGCAGGCTGAACCCTACGAGTTTTATCAAAATAATGTACTAAGTATTGTACACATTAAAAAGGTCTACAGAAAAGTCCGTGATGGTATATGTATATCTTTTATGGATATCCCACAATAACATTTTTTTGTCATTTACTTTTTACGACAAATAATGGTAAATTTTCGAAGCGATTTTAACCAATACAGGATTAATCCTTATCTAATTAAATACCTTAAATACATTGTTGATTTAATATAGATCTATATGGCCCTTTACAGCATATGATTTAAATGAATATTTTCGAAGATATTACATATTTAAAAATTGCGGGACGTAGCGTTTGGGGCGGTTCCGGCCGGCCGGGGCGGTGGGATTTTAACGCGTGCGGGCCACGGGCAGTAATGAATAAATCAAAACATTCAAAACTACTTGATCGATTTTAATAATTTTTCCAGTTAATGACATAGGCTATATATTTATACCCGTGCGAAGCCGGAGCGGGCCGCTAGTGTATTTATATTGGAATATCACTTCATAAATCAAAGTATGCAAGAAATAATAAAATCCAGGGGATTTGTGTGTCGAGCATGAAATTGGTTGTTTATCTTGTGTTTCTGTGCTGCTCCTTGTCATCTGCGATCCTAATGCAGCAATATGAGTGTGATAACATTTAAAACGTTTAATAAAAAAAAAATATTTTGATAGGTCTGTGATGGCGAAAACGACTGCAGCGATCTGGAATCTTCGGACGAGAAAAACTGCACTGAAACAGGCCATTCGAAGCTGATCCCTTACCCAGGCACGGAGAGACCAAACTTCCCTGTGAACGGCTCCTGTTTAGACTGGATGTTCAAGTGCACTAACGGGAACTGCCTTCCCGATTGGTGGCGGTGCGACGGAATCGACGACTGTGGCGATCATTCGGACGAAGTCGGCTGCGGGCTTATGCTGCCGGAAATGAAGACTGTTACTCCGGATCAGACTGTTTCGAAGCCGAAGTGTGGCAAGAGCCAGTTTACTTGTTCACCTGGTAAGACTTTCCCACTATGTATGATTAGGACAAAGGGATTCCCAACTTTTTTTGAGAAATAACATCCGTACCATAAAAAAAGTATTTATTGATTTTTATAAGTGATTTCAGACTTATCAGACTTATAAAAACTTCAATTTTATATAGCAACTTGTATGGTTATATGTTGTTCAAGTCCTTGCCTAGCTTGGGTAGGAATAATCTTAACCGGAGGACCGGTCTCGTTTTGCTCTTGTCTAGGGCGGAAGTAACTACTTATCATCTTTGTACTGTCAGCGCGCCCTGTCGCTTTAGTTACATATCTAGTAGGTGTTCATGTAAATTGCCAGCAAACAGCTAACAAAATTATATTCGATAGGTGTGTGTATTCCTTTGCCTTGGGTGTGCGACGGAATGAAAGATTGCCTGGACGGTGCAGACGAGCGACAATGCCGCCGCCACGCCTCGATGTTGCCGCTTTGCCACGCAGAGGAGTCGCCCTGCGCTGATAGGAAGAATTGCGTGCCGGTAGCCAAGCTTTGTGACGGCGTTGTCGACTGCCCCGACCACAGCGATGAACTTCTGTGCCCTAACAATACTGTGAGTAGTAGATTGATTGGTCAGTGAAAACTATACGTTTAAAAATGTTCGGTTTGTGTACACATTTTTTGAGGCCAAGTGTAATACGATTTACGTCACCAAAGTGACAGATAACCTGTATCCAACCATGATTAGGTTTTTTTATTTATTGGCGTGATGATTCAATTAATCGCAATTATTGTGTCTGTATTTGTTTGTGTTTAGTTTAAAAGTTCAAATTATTGATGTTAAGAAATAACTACTCCCAGCGTCCTTGCGATCGCAACTACTGACTCTACTGAGGAATAGGCATAGAAGCACGGTTTACCGATTGAATGTTATGAATGTGAATTTCTAACTTTTTCGGGGACCTAAGGAAGCAAGAGCAACACAACTCCTAATGCTTCAAATGTCAACCTCACCAGTATGCAGTGCATCCTGTAGTGACTGACGAGGCGGTATAGCTCTTCCTATTCTAAGCACAGTTCTTAATTATCTGGCCGCTAATGCTGAACTGCTGACGCTAATCGTGGAGATCATGTGCATAACCCTCTCGTGTTAAGCGCACATAATGAAATAGCATTCAGTTCCGGCGGCGTCGCAATTCCTGACCAAGGTCGTCGGAGCCGGGGGTGCTAAGACCGCGACAACTTACTTAGGACGGTAGAAAACGGATTAGAAGAACCGATCATAGGGTTCAGTGTTGCTTACTTTGAGAGGCCTTTCCAGTAATAGAGTTAGTATAGGCTGATGATGATGAACTTGATCGTATTTTTCATGTTAGATCCACAAATCAACCGGTGAATGTGAAGGTGGCCTGTTCTCATGCGATGATGGAGCGCTGTGCGTCGCTTCGATCGCGATCTGCGATGGCATACAGAATTGCTACGATGGTTCGGACGAAGCCAACTGTTCTAGTGTCGATAACGACAACCATTTGTATCATGTGAGTATTTATAAATTCAGAATTAAGTCTTTTGATAAATGTATAGTGCAATTTTTGAGCAAAGTTGGCTAGTTGTCTAGGAAATATTTTTACAAACTTTCTTTCAACTGAATGTGAAGTATGGAGCGTTGTCTATTTGGCGGACAAAATGTTCTTCCAATGCAACGACTCCCAATGAAGTTAAAATTTTCTGTATTGCTAGTGACAATACAATCGTATGGTACTGCTGAGTTTTGTGGTAACAAAGCCAATAAGATTAATTAGGAACTCAAAAAAATTATTCCCCGTAGGCGTTTGATTTTTGTCAGAGATTTCCCGCTAGAGAAACAAAAATAAACTTATTGATCTCATAAATGATTTAAGGTCAGGGTCAGCGACTTGTTGTTGTGTGTTTTCACAACTTGTTCTTCAGTTTAGGGTTAAGGGCGTAATATGTTGGGGATTCGTATTTACATTAGAGAGGACCTAAGTCATGTCCGTGTTGTTATGGGCAGTATAGATATGCCAGATTGTCCCGTAAGGCCGTTAAAACCTTACATTATCAGGTTCTGAGCATCGGAGTGGATCAATCTTCTATCAACTCAACGAGTTTCCTTATCTCCTGCTGGATGTCACAACAGAAGATGGTGACTTACAGTTTCCTGCCGTCAATTTCTAAAGTCAGCGATGGAAAGTGGACGAATATGACTTGGACCAATGACAGTATTTTCAGGTAAAAAACTATTGCAATTTATATAAATTTTAATTAATATTCGTTACTCTAGCCTAATTTGATGTGAAATATATAAACAAACAAAACATGGTCAATCTTATGGGGCCATCATTTAATGTTTGTTACTTCAGAACTCCGTTGTTTATCAACCAATTTGGAAAATTATTTTTTATTTGTAAGGATATATCTTTCAAATAAGTTTCATAGAAATTTAATAAAAATCGGTTTATTAAATCAAAATTGCGTTGTTGGCTTTCCTGTGACGTTTGCCTTCGCCAGTTGTAGACAGATTTGTATGTTACTTTTTTAAATGGGAGGGTGTACCCCCTAATGGCAAGAAATATGGGAAAAAAGTATTGAAGTCGGTTGTTAAACTTTGAATCAGTCACTTGTTATTTTCAAGTCAGTTTCAAAATTTCTTATTTTTTACCCCGTCTAAAACAGGGATTTTCCAAAAAAAAATATTCATTACATTACATTTATTTGTCCTAACAATAACTAACATAACGAAAACGCAATTTGCCAAATCGTTCAAGCCATTCCCGAGTGATGCTTCGTCGTACACGTGCCATTGAATTTTATTTAAATACATAAATTTTTATTTCAATTTTAGAATATAAAAAGGTTTTTTATAAAAAAAATCTTATTGCAGATTTACAAACTTGGAACCGTTTACGAATTACAACGTAACGTTCTACATTCGTGATAGCAAGACAAACAAGACGATCGCATCGCACGAATACGTGAACACAACTACCGGGGAAGGAGGTAAGTTGGGTGTCGTGGTTCCATCATATATTATTGAAGCTTATGTCGTATCTGACGGATCAGAAGAAGAAAAATCTCCACGTCTAAAACATTACCGTTGTAATGATAAAAGCACAAGCAGACGTTCTGGCCCAACGGGGGTCGTTTCCTGGACGCCCCGAAGAAGAAAGTACCAAACTAGCGTAGTTTTAATAGTAATAAATATATATATCTTATATGTCTGATTAGATTAGGGTATTATTAAAGTAAGATCTTTGGGGCAATGTACTTGAAATGAATATATATGAAATAAATATATATTTTTATTACTATTATCGTAATCGGAATTCTGAAGGATCTTGAATTTTTGATGTCATTTATTTGAACGTCAGCAGAGTCTATAATGTTTTATTATTTAATTTGAATGAGTACGAATTGTTCCACTGCAGAGCAAAGGCCTCCTAACCATGTTCCACTCATTACAGTCTTGTGCAAATTCTTGTGTCAAAAAGGCGATGTGCTCGGACCCGCCAAATATATACTTATAAAAAATGCGTAATGCCTGCGATTAGCCAGAAATATAATAAAACATCTATTTTTGCTGACATGTAAATTATTAAAATGAAATCGTATTAGAAGGTAGAGTATTGTACTGATATTAATATTTCTTTCATAGTACCGTCACCGCCTCGCAAGCTAACCGTCCGGCAAGCCGTGGGCCGCCGCGTAGAAGTTATATGGGACGCTCCAGAGTTCCCACGTGGTATCATTGACCATTACACCCTGTACCACGCTCCGCCTATACCGCCCATGCAGAGAATCGTACCCGCGACGAACAAAACTGTTATGTCTGTAGTCGTCAATACTCTTTTCAAGCCCAACGTTAACTATTCTTTCTGGGTAAGTTTTGTTTATTTCGCATTGTTTCTTGCTTTTTATTTTTGCACTGCTCAGAGCGGTCACTGGTCTGTTATTTATACCCGATTGTGAGTCCAAAGATTGTAAGTAAGTTGGCACGGCCATCTGAGGCTCAAAGCATGCTGTTCAGTCCGAATAAAGTTTACCCAACCATTGGTGTAGATTCTGTTGTGTTACCATAACCGACATCAATCTCGTTCTGTTTCATACGAAGTAAACGTGAATTACAACAGTTGAACAGCTTTCAAAACACTCATGTTTGCTAGATAATCTAACATAGGCAAATAAGTGATCGCTTAGGGGCAAACTCTTTGCTGCCGTTCTTCGGAAGGCATGTTAAGATGCTGGCCCCGGCTACTCGCCACACAAGTCATGTCGAAGGCCTTTAGGCGGCTTGAAAACTCAAACATCACAGTAATTCTTCTGTTTCTCAGGTTGAAGCATCTAACCACGCGTTTACGTCAACGGAATACCAAGTGGCATACATAACGTTCGATGAAAGCGGCGACGTCGATAATATCGTCAACGTAACCATGTCGCGGCCAAACGATACTACAGTCTATATGCAGTGGCACAAGATACGCGGCGTGGAAGGGTACAAGGTTGAGTTGAGATTGCCCGCTGAGTACGCGAAACGTAAACCTTACATCACAAAAGACTACAATATCACCAGTAAGTGTTATCACATTGCAATTGAAGCTCTTTTATTATTTAAGAGCTGCGCCCCGCGGTGTTACCCGCCGTTGGACTTCCTACGGGAACCGTACATTTTTCCGGCATAAAAAGTTGCCTATGTGCTATTCCAGACTATAATCTATCTCTGTGCCAAATTTCACCCAGGTCCGTTCAGCCGTTCTGGCGTGATTGAGTAACAAACATCCATCCATACTTACAAACTTTCGCGTTTATAATATTAGTAGGACTATGCAATCACAGGTCTCAGTCCTAAAGCGCTCTCAGCGCTTCCAGACAATGGTTTACATCGGAAAACTTACGACATAAACTTAATCGTATTTTCAATTAGTGCATACTATTTTTATTTAATTATTTACAGTTACTGACTTACCACCGGGCGTTGAATTGTCCATCGACCTGAGAGCTTTCAAATCCAATATCTACAGCGAACCATTCACAATGCAATTGAAGACAGGCGGAAAACCCGATGACGTCATCAGGCCTTACGTCACGCTTCTAGCGGGAAGGAACGCAGTGCAACTGAGCTGGGATCCGCCAAAAAGCGACCGCTACAAAGGAAAGGATCTTGTGTATGAAGTGCACTATTCCAATATGATTCATCGGACCAATCCTGGCGAAATGTCTAATGGTAAGTTTTGCATGGATATGTCACTGACTGAGTTGCGTATGTACGATCGTCAATTTGAGCGAGAATACCATATTGCTGTAACAACTAGCCGATGGCAATGGTCTAAAAGCCCTTTGGCGAATCAGTCGACCGATGTACATGGGTTAACGACGGAGAAATGATCTACAAGAGCGTAGCCAGCCTTGGGGAGGGGCAAGATCATACCAAACTTTGAAGTAAACCAGTTAAGAGCTATATGGAATCGCATATCGAGGGTTCCGTACACAAACGGAAAAATGGAACCCTTCAAGTTTCATCCTGCCAGTCTGACTGTTATGTCATAGAAATTTTTGGTGTATTTTATGTATAAATTGTAGATATTTTTTTTCACATATTTCACAGACACTGCGTTATTAACGAACAAGACCGAAGTTACGATTGAGAATTTGCACTCGTGTGAATTTTACTTGTTCTCCGTGGGACTGCTCGGCGGGCCTCTCACCAAAACTCCTCTAATTATAACACGGGCGCGAATAACGTGAGTTCAAATTCATTTTCAAATAATAAATCTGAGTATGAGAAAGCTTAATGTTCCTTGGGCACATATACGCCGTTAAAATGCCGTAAAATTCTGTCTCTCACTCTCACGTCATTGCCATTGTGATTTATGTGCTCTGACAAAATAAGAAGTTGAGAATTTTTGAGTTAAATCCTCACAAACAAACAATCTGTGCCTTAGGCTCCGAGAGATTAGTCTCCAAAGAGATATGGTTCAAAATGAATTTTGGGACTAACCTTAGCTCCAAAGTATCCATAAGTTATTTTCAATGTGATTTTTAAAATAAATTCAATTGCCTATTTGATCTCGCAGGGCAGCTGTAAGGAATCTGCACGTGAACTATGACGAGAAAAAATCACAGATGAAGGTTGTGTGGGATGCTGGATGCACCATTTATCGTGGACCTGTGTCATTCAGAGTGAGTATATTTTCAGTTGCATATATATTTACAGCTACTCTTTGTTATTTGCCTCGAGTTCTACTTCTGGATTTTGATTCTCGGAATTGATAAAAATATTTAAAAAATATGTAAACTAATTTAAAACTCAATAAATAAAATAGTGTGGTCTTATTGGGGTCGTTTTCCAGCCGAGATGAACAAGCATTTGTGTGACGAGCGTAAAGTTTTTTCACAAGGATTGGATTTTTTGGATATTGTTTTATGTCACATGCAATATAGGAATTATAATGCGGTGGCTTGAGTGCAAGCTTCAGTTGTTTACTTACCCGATAATCACTACGTACTTGTATGTTGTTTTCAGTTGGAAATCACAGAGCAAACGCGAAATAAGACCAGCCGTTACGCGCTGGCGCCGACAAAGGAGACGAGTTACACTCACGTTCTCGATAAGGTGCCGGTCGGCGGCAGATATAAAGTTTGCGTGCACGTGAGTATATCGGCATGTACAGTTATTTATTATATCCTATGCCTATGCCCTATGCATTGGCATAACATATACTGGTGTCCTCTCTGTAGGCATCTACTAAACATTTTTATCATGAACATAGATATAATATGTATTGAACTATTTTTGATTAATCAATTATCAATAATTTTTGATCGGAACCTTATTTATTTTTCTTTTTCTAAAATTGAAGTAGCCTAATTTACTCCTTATAACGGCAGTTATTTGGCCTTGAAAGTTTTTGTTATTAGTACCAGATATACTTTGAAATGCATTAAGTAAACAGCGGTTATTTTGATATAACAAACGGACACATCAATTTTATTCATAATTATGTATAGATTATTATGCATTCACAATAAAATCATTAGGTTAGCAGTAGTCTGGTCCCATAGTAAAAGCTTTGCTTAGTTTGAGGCTGTGTGAAATGTCCGTTAATATTTATTTATAATTAAATTTTATGTCTGTTAATATTCTGTTTTTATTTGATATGGGTATCAAATAAAAAGACTTCAATGAAATTCAAAAGAAATTTCAAGATCCACCCCGAAGGGTAAAATAGATGATGTAACAGAAGAATCAGTGATGACGTCTGTCAGTTTTGAGGAGTAGGTTTATTTTCAGCTAATCTTATTCTTACGATTACATCTGTTCCAAACCCAGCTTAAGGGGAAGATTGCTTGAAAACCATGTACATACTTTGTACATCGTCTTGTCATGTGTCATGAAACCGATGATCATTCGTTGTTTATAAACTATTGTATTAACAGGTGGCAGTAGAAGACGCGGAAGTGAGATGCGTGTACTTCCGGAGCCAGGAGTTGGAAGCGCCCAGCAATGTGGTCGCTTGGCTCGCGCCGAACGGACACGTCATGGTCAGTTGGAAGGACGATCCTGCGCGCGCCAACCAGTAAGTATTATGACATAAGTAATTTCCACAAAAAATTTACAAACTGTCAAACTTATAACAGCCTTCTTTTTAGTTGTGTATCCAATGTTATTTTCGCCCGGCCTAGTACTAGCTAATACTGAACTAGCTTATGTCCGCGAGGAAATAAATTGATATTTTTCATAAAAATATTAATTTATACATCATTTGAAAGTTTATACGTGACAGTCATCATTAACTACATTACTTTTTGGATAATTTATTAACTTAACAAGCATTTAGTTGATGTTACATATTATTAGGTTTAGCAGATGTAGTAAATATAATAGTATTCTTATTTTTATTTATATAACGGTTTGAAAAAGGTTTTGTACCAAAATTAACTAAAATACTGTCAAACCGGTTAATTACGGTAGTCTCAAAATGCACATCTCAGCAATCTGCAGCTTTAGAAATCTTTCTTTCAGCAATCTCAAATACGAAGTGATAGTATCCGAGAAGGAGATCCCCGTAGACCTCCTCCACGTGACTGAAGACATGAAGACAATGACGGCGGACTTCTCTCCCGCTCTGCTCACGGCTGAGAGCGGCATTAAGGGACCCTTGTACGTTGGGGTCAGGGTGCGGACCTCTGAGGGATACTACAGTGATCTCAGCGAAGTGCACACTTTGGAAATGGAAGGTAAGGAATTAACTGATATATAGGTCTCTCAGACATTTTTACCCGACTACGGCGATGCCTAAAAAGGGCATTTTATTAACAATTAAGCCTAGCTTAAACAGGCTGTAACACAACATGTTTGTATGTAATGTTCAAAAATATGTGCACTTCTATATGTAAATTGTGACGTGTCCAAACAATACAAAAAATCAGTGTGAGGTTATTTTTGCAGCCCGTATGTATGTATGACCATATGTTCCCGCATAAATTCTAAACTATATATCATATTTTGATTCATGAGGTATCGTTAGTAACATCATGATCTTAAATTGGATCTGGAAATTATCCTAAATGGCGGATTTGGATCGCAAATTAGTAACTCGATTAATTAAAATAATTATCAAATAGTCGAGTATCATAACTTTTTGATCTTTTTATTGATGGTAAAATAGTTTTTAATTGATAAAATCTTAGCAGTAAAAACATAAACTATTTAGGATCAGAAGCCGAACCGGTCTCAGCAGTTTCTGCGCTCTGGTGGGGCGCAGGCGCAGCTATAGTGCTGGCCGTAGCGTTAGGCGGAGCCCTACTTCATATGGCGATGAGACACCGGCGGCTAACTCGGTCCTTCCTGAGATTCACAGCCCACACGCCCAGATATGACAACCGACGGGGCCAGGCCACAATTGGCGAACACGGTGAGTACATACGTCGCTAGATGGCGTTGAATTATATTTTTCCCGGTTAAAAGGTTTGTAGTAGCGATAGAATTAGCAGATACCTAATTGTGACTGGCTGTCTTTATAGAGCGAGTTGGTGAAGCAAAAGAAGAGAATGTACTTAACTAAATTGTCGTATGAGTTTTTTTTTATTTGGTTTTTCAGGGAAAGGTAATTCATACTATATTCTTTATAAAAGAGATTCCTCATTAATAGTGCATTTAGAGTGATCTAAAATCTCATAGCTATATCCAATTGTAAAAAATCGTTTAATAACTAAACACTTTTAAAAACTTTGCTATTGTACAACACTTAATTCACAATATTGCGGTTGCAGATGATGATGACGTGCCGCCGATCCATGGCTTCTCGGACGACGAGCCCCTGGTGATCGCGTGAGCTGTGAAAATCAAAGATCCATAGGTTCAGAATGTCCATTATCAAGCGATAACAGGTGCATCCACACAGCCACCACACAACGTACGGTCGTACGTTGGACTGCGCGTTTTGAGCATTTAATCGTCTACATGTGTGCGTGCGCTTGTTATCGTTCTATGTACCGAGGCAGCCTTCTGTACCTGTGTTTTGTGTTATTACGGTGCCGCCCAGTTGGTTGGTATCGGATCGTACGGAGCGTCTATTTCCGACTTGCCAATGAGGTGCAATTTCGTATTTAAGTAGTGATTGACTAATTGCACTCGCTTATGAAATGATCGTGATACTGGTCACTGCGGTGATCATCGGCAGGACTCAATAGAAAAGGAAATAATCCTTACGATCCGATGTCGATCAATTGGACGAGGAAAATTATACAACCCGGCACGGATATTGAGCAATGTTCTTACCATGCCAAGTGTATCCTAGTATATTTTTGTTATACTTGTAACGTAGAATTTATCTAAATTATTTTTATAGGTTTTTGCTTTTTGTTCGCTTTCTTAGACACCAATAGTCTTAGGTGGCTCGGAAAAAAATACTCGTCATTTATTTTGAAATTTGCGATTTTTGGTTGGTCGCTCCTATGCAATCTGCATGTCAATGCTATTTCCGTTTCAAAACTTTTTGCCATCTTCTAGAATTAGCAATTGACAGTATTAAACTACACAGCTCTGATGTTTAGCGGTCTGTTTCGTTCGATATTATTCGTGAACGAACATGCTCAATATTCCTGCCGTGCTTTGTACCCTGATCTTGTCATAAAATATAGTATTCTATTAAAATCTATTCTTATAAATGTTTAGTTATCGTGCTATTGTTGTTGGAATACCAATGGAACAAACTCAGACCAAAAATAAAAAAAAAATAAAAATATCATTACGAACAATCTAGTGAAGCCGTAAAACCATGTCCAACGATCGTCAGTAGGTGACGAGACGCGATCAAGTTACACACGTCATTGATGTGAGCAAATATGAGAACTGTGGTTTCCTGCTTTGTTAAAACAACAGCAGATCAACGAAGTATTGAAATAAAACCTTAAAAATTTTAGTAAACTCAAAAATTTATAAATCTTAAAAGTTATTTCAAATTCGAGGTTCATTATTTATGATCATATATTTTTAAAGAAATTGGCATTATTTTTTTCTTGGTCTGAGGGAACAAATAGATAAAAAGGTATTACAAGAAATTTGGTCTTAAAAATAATTTGAGTTTGAAAATGTTACATTAAATTCTATTGTCTAAAGTGTGTGTCTATTTAGGTATTTCATTTATTTCAATTTGCAGCTAATTCCTTTTTTTCATTTTCGCTTAATGTCGTTCACCAACAACCACAAATTCGTAGACAACTATTTTATATTTTTGTAGCTGCCCTCTGAGTATTATTATGTTTGAAGGCAAATATATTTAGTTATAAAGTTATTGTTGACATTTCACTATTAGAAGAATATTTACAGTATTTATTTTTACCATTAAAGACAATTTTACCAATATATGAATTATTCAGCGATATATTTTCTCTCTAACATTTTTTTCGAATTATGCAGCTTGCCTCTTTGTTAGATTTTATTGATATATCTGCTACATTTTGTCTCCTCCGTCCGTACCCAATCGACGGGCAGATACGGGTGCGAACGCATGCTATTCTCATTACTTTTATATTTTTTATCGGTGTTTCCAAGCCATCTAAGGCCGGCAGCATGGCTACTCGTATAATAATAATAATAAATTTAAAATGACTTGACTCAAAGAATATTAATTGAAATTGACACACTGGACGATAATTTATTTAGAATAATCCTATACTTTAACAGTTTTAGCCAAAACTTAAACAATTGGTATTAATTAAAAAATGTGACAGTACTTTGTTCTAAGAAGTTCCATTCACCTAAATTAAATAGTGAAATGTAAACAATATAAACGGGCTGTAAATCTAAGACTTGTTAATATATCTATTGTTACATAACATTTATAAGTTTATCGCTCATTACTGAATTTATGTAGATTAAATGTGTAACCACACCTATCTCATTGTATCGAGTTCGACACCAAAGATCGCTATAAGTACAATTAATTTATGTTTACTGTGTTGAACTTTGTATTGTAAATTCATGTAAGATCTCGACATTCCCAATGTATTGTGGATAGGTTTTTATTGTTTAGTTCCTAGTAGATATCTTATGTCGCGTTCAGTAGCGAGTCATTGTTTCAAATTATTATGGTTGTAGAGTATTGACTTCATAATATGTAAGCAAATAAGAAAACAATAAAATATATAAAAATGTTAATTAGTTTAGTATTTTTACTGCCTCTTAGTTTATTTTAACATAGTGCCAAACTAACCTTAATAGTTAAACGTAAAATGTTAATTGTAACATTTTAGTATTTTCAGTTACAATTAATTTATTTTTATTTGGCAAAGCTTACTATCAAACTACGAAAACAAGAATAGTTATGTTGGGTTCCTATATTATATTATAGTTCTGGATTCATTAGTTAGTATCTATATCACTATAACAATTTTGTTTATGTCAGAAAGAGACCCTGAAAAATGCTGATGTAACTATTATATTAGGAACCCATCATAAATTGTACTTACTCAATCACCGCTCAGCAACTCTGTGGACATCATCGCGAATTCTCGAATGGGCATCAGAACATAATCGTTGTCTTGTGCAACCACTATTCCAACTGCAGAGTTGTGCCCGTCAATGTCACAAATTAACGGACCTCCTAGACTTGTCTGGATCACAAAATTAATAAGATTAATAACTTTGTCTAGAAGTCTACCTAGAGAAATATTGATTACAGGCTGAAATTCCATTTTCGTTTCTCCCATACGGTTTAGATTCTAAGGTAGAATATATGTAATGTAGTTCGTGAAATGGGTGATTTGTGAACATTAAAAATATCGTATTGCGGTTGGTTAATTGGTACTGGTACCAATTAAAATGTGGGCCATTGGATCGTTTGTACAACTAGTAACATAAATATACAGTAGTTGCGCCCTGCGGTGTTACTCGCGGTGGGCCATTCTATGGGAACCGTACATAATTCAGGGATAAAAAGTAGCCTAGTAGTAGTAAGATGTACTTACTACAGAACCACGAGGAACAGTCGTGCAGAACGTTTCACTCGGTTTCGCTCGCTTGTTTCCCCGTGTCTCGCATAATCGTATCGAAGCTCGCTGCCATTTGGATCGTGGTCGTATTCCTTGAATAATAGCTTAAAGTTAACAATATACGTACTGCAATTTACAATGGATGATTAGCGTCCATTATATTTATCTTTGGCATCCATCATGATCCATATGTTTAATAATGAAAATGTTAATTAATTATCAGCAATGCTACTTCATTCATAATTTCAAGAGCATATCCAAAATATTAAATTATATTTGCAATTCAAATATACCTGGGATATTAGGATGCCGATTGCAAGTAGTGACACAACCATCTACGAGTATCATCACTACATATTGTAGTATAAAACAAAGTCGCTTTCTCTGTCCCTATATACATACATAGGGATGTATGCTTAAATTTAAGCATACATAGGGATGTATGCTTAAATCTTTAAAACTACGCGACGGATTTTCATGCGGTTTTTTTTAATTGATAGAGTAATTCAAGAGGAAGGTTTAAAAAAAACCGCATCAAAATCCGTTGCGTAGTTTTAAAGGTTTAAGCATACATAGGGATATAGGGACAGAGAAAGCGACTTTGTTTTATACTATTATATGTAGTGATACACTAGCAAGTCACCCCGGCTTCGCACGGGTAGTTTCTCATACGACACTGATGCTTTACTAACGGGGCGGGTCGCTAGTATATAAATATAAAAAATAATGTCATATGTATGATGGAGTATCACTTGAACGGTTCGACCGATTGGATCGTGGGATATGTCGGAAGTTTGGATGGTATTTTTGGGCTAGCTCTAGTAAATATAAAAAAGAAACAGTTGTGGTGCATATGTTTTTTAACCTTCATTCAGATTGCCCCATCCGAAAAATCTGCAGTCGTCGCCAACGTGTGGTTCGCCCATGCAAGCAGGTTGTATATTTGCTCCGAGCTCGAGAGGACGCATCCAGTACTGAAATTATAGGGAAACAATATGAATATATCTACATTTTCTTTACGTTTGTCGTACATATCTTTATCAATTTTAATTTAAAAATAAATAACATACAAATATGCTTTCAAAAGTTCCGCGAGTACCCTATATTTTTTTTTAAATATTTTTAGTTTTAGTGACGAATTGCAACACCTATCCAACTATTTATTAATTGTATTTTCTATATCTTTATTTATTAGTGTATTATTTTCATATATTATTATTTGTGTAGGTATATTGGTACGGATTTACACCAAATGTAATATTTTATCTTTAGCGCCCTATCAACTGTTTTTAACCACCAGGTTAGCTGCTTGAAAATGGCCAAGCATTAACATCTCATAGCATGTAGTTTCTTGTTGTACTGTAGTATTCAATAAAAACCTTATCTTTTTCATGTAACCTGATATTCTAATGAAAGTATTACTAATTAGTAGTAGAACTAATTCAGAAATAATGTACTATAGATAATACTTACCAATATAGCTAAATTGTTATTGGACTCGCCGGGCTTGTATCGTGGATGGACCTGAATGCTGACTACGCGGTTCCTCAAGCGAGACTTGTCATTCAGGTTCCAAGCTCCAAAAATTGCGGTTATGTCCCGTGGAGAAGTTCTGCTAAACAAATGGTGTCAAGTTTATTATGTTTCTGAATTTGAATTACATATATCTTAGTATTCCTCTGAATATGCGTACAACTTTGGGTTACGCTAATACATAAACGTAACATAATAGATCACCCATTAAATAGCTTTGAGCAACGCGAAAATTAATAAGGGAATTGTATAAATTGTAAATTGTATAATATGTAATTGTATAAATGGCGTGAGTGTGGTGGCTAAGTGGCACGACTGCTCATTCTCGATCCGACGGTCGCTAGAAATATTCGACCTGCAAAAAATGTGTGCTACCTATTATTGGGTGTGTGAATATGACTCCGCCCTTTCTCAACAGATGTCGTTTTTAGTATTGTTTACGTGTACTAATAAATGACCATACTTGTATTCGATAGTACTGAATGTCAGCTATCTAACGCATTTTATGATATTTGGTTGAAGTGTAAGCAACAATTGTTTTCACCTTTTCGAAAATGTCGGTTTTTATTCCAAATAAACGTCATTTGCGGGAAGTGTTATTACATTATTTTATTGCGAAGAAAACTGCAGCGGAAACTTATCGTTTGCTTGTGGAGATTTATGGTGAGCATGCTCCGTCTAATACAACTTGCAAGGAATGGTTTCGACGATTTCAAAATAACGATTTTAGTACTGAGGATAAAGAACATGGAAAACCACCAAAAAAATTTGAAGATGCTGAATTGGAAGCATTATTGGCGGAAGATTCTTGCCAAACTCAATCAGAATTAGCTGCAGCATTAAATGTTGATCGTTCAACTGTTGCAAAGCGTTTACAAATGATGGGAATGATTCAAAAAGCCGGTTACTGGGTTCCACATGATTTAAAAGAAAGAGACATGGAACGTCGGAAAACCATTTGTGAAATGCTGCTTCAAAGACAGCAAAGAAAAGGATTTTTGCATCGGATAGTCACAGGAGACGAAAAATGGATACACTACGAAAATCCTAAACGCAAAAAAGCTTGGGTGAAACCAGGCGAACCAGGCCCATCACAGCCAAAAATAAATATTCACTGTGCCAAGGTCATGCTCTGTATTTGGTGGGATCAGAAAGGTATTGTATATTATGAGTTGCTCAAACCCTCTGAAACTATTAATGGAGAAGTTTACCGACGACAACTAATGCGTTTGAAGCGAGCCATAGAAGAAAAACGACCAGAATGGGTGAATAGACATAACAAATTAGTTCTTCAGCATGACAATGCCAAACCGCATACCGCAGAAGTCGTAAAAAGATATTTAGAGGGACAGGACTGGGAAGTGTTACCCCACCCGCCATATTCACCAGACATAGCTCCTTCGGATTACCACCTATTCCGGACGATGCAGACAGACCTTACTGGAGAAAAGTTTACTTCATGTGAAAGTATCAAAATTTGGATTGACAACTGGATAAGCTCAAAAGACCAGGACTTCTTCCAGCAAGGAATACGAAAACTACCTGAACGATGGGCGAAGGTTGTAGCTGCAGATGGAGCATACTTTCAATAATTTTTTTTTTAAATTTTGTAAGCGAACAAATGTGTTTTATTTTGACAAAAAGGGGCGGAGTCATATTCACATATATTTATATAAATATAATAATATATTTTTTTTTTTACCTTCCTTTTTAAGCCGCCTCCGACCCTATCTTTGAAATAATTTGAAGATAGAAAATTACTTTAGTAGGTACCCGTAAAAAATTTCTAAAATTTCCTTTGCTTTTTCGGGCCCAATGACGCAGGCATGCAACGTGGTTAGGACCTGCTAACCCAACATTTAATACTAACATTAAATTGACGACTCTAAATACCGCTAATAAACTTACCCATGAACACAATCAGCAACAGTAATAGCTGCACGTGGGTGAATGAGAGTGGCATAGCAGAGGACATTTTGTCGTCTTTTCGACAACACCACTAATGCCATCCAAGGGTGAGAACCATTTGCCGCAACTCCAACTTGAGTATCTGGTTAGCATTCAAGTATTACTATAAATACTGATTTAAAAAAATCTAAACAAGAAGTTATTGATAAAAACAAAAAACCGTCTGCGTGAAGAAATCCAAATTACCTACATTTAAACATATATTATAATTGAAATATATGTTTGTGAGCCATTTATAAAACCCTGTATTTTGATACCGCACTCGATAAATTTTGAGTTAAAAAAATTTTTTTATTGTCATTTTCACAATTAAGACGAATCTGACGACACCTCTAAGGCAAAAGCCATCAAGCCGTTTAGGCTTTAGAGAGTGACTTAAATATACTCGAAAAACATAATCCTCCTTCTGGTGCAGTCGGGTAAAAACTGACTTCAATACTTTCCTCGATCAATCCCTTATTTCACGCCCTTAGGGGGTCAATAAAGACATCCAAATCTGTCTACAATAGGCGAAGAGTAAGGTCACAGGAAAGGAAAATACGCAATTTCGTTCACTTTAATTTTAACGAAATTCTGAGGAACCAAACATAAAAAAAACACAACTGAATTGATAACTTCGGAAGTCGGATGATAAAAAATGGCGCAACAAGTCAACGGCACATCAGCATGAATTGTTTAAATTTTCCAAACAATTTATATTGTTTGGGAAATTTTATCATAAGTTTTATTATATATCAGTAATTGATTGTGTTTACTTTGCCTTTGTTCTCACCTGTGTCTTTAGGCTTTATTGACGCTTTGCCACATCCACCGAACAATTGATCTTCCTCGAAGAATTCATCGCCAATTTCGGAACTCTCAGTGGGTCTCGCACCTAAAAATTCTTTTTTATCATCAAATCTTTCCGTTGTAGTCTTTCTAGATTTTTTTTTGTAAACTCTACTTCGATTTTTAAATAAGTTAAGAAGTTTGAAACCTTGCAATACTTGAAAATCAGGATTAGATTGAAAATTTATTGTGTGACTTTCCGCTCCTATCGTAACATCTTCTGAAACGGTCGTTTTAACTGGTTTTATTTTCATATTTTTATCACCTGCAATCAAATTTTAATTAACATCTAATGAATAAAGAGTGAAATAACTATTTTTACAAATATATAATAAACATTACTTTTCCGAGGATCAATAGTAGCATAACCAATATTAACGAATTCTTCGTCATCATCTTCATAATCAATAGGATCAGCATCGAAATCAGAATACCCCGTATTACTCGAACTGGTATAGGACCAGCTTGAAGGTGATTTTACGTGATCTGAATACAACCCTATCAACCCCGGTGCAGGCAGTTCAGATACATAGCCCTCATAGTCATCATTGTTGTATGCTGGTGTTTGTATCTTCTGATTCATATCAGTTTGAAATTTAGAGTTCTTTATATTCCAATATGGATCTGAATATTCTTCATCTGTCGGTGTTACAATTTTTGGTGTCGGCGCAGGTGTAAGAGGATTTTTGTGATGTTGTGATGTGAATTTATGAATAAGAAGGTAATTTCTTTGATTTAGCCCTCCTTTTTCCATCGTCCCCTCATTGGATCTTTTGTGCCGGAGCTTTTTATTGCTTTTGCCGGGAAAATAAATGAAATGTTCATTGAATTTGGGCATTGGTTGTATTGGGAGTATACAACAAACTATCTGTTGGTATTCGGGGTCCTTTTGGTGCCTGAAATTCATGTTAGTTTTATTTTTTGTTTACCATGGATGTATTTACTTTTATATATTAATCATACCAACTTAATATTACAGTTTTGCCTTACCAATCTTTGTAGATTATTCCTTTATACTCAAAACATTCATTTTTTTTAATGTAACTACAAATATGTTGAGCTTCTTTATCACCAGTTAAGATTTTATCATCATTATGCAGTATCTCGCCATTCATTTCATCAATCTTGGCAGTAGTAGCCTGTGACATATCTTTGGGTGAGTCCTTTTTAGTGTTTAAACTTGCATACGTTTCAGTGCCAGGAAAGGTAAAGACCAGCTCATCTTTCTCAGCATTATTTGATACATTTAACTTTACCACTTCAATGTTTTCTTTTTCATTATTATGAACATTAAAAATATTCGCTTCGTGTGTTGGCCATACGATTTTACCACTTGTATAATCGTACCTTTTTTGGTCTTCACTGAAAGGCTTCGCAAGAAAATCATGGTCCCTAAAAACAATTTTCGCATTCTCATCAGTATCAAAATCACTTAAAACTTCGAATTGCGGTGGTTCTGGCTGCACATTCCTATAGTCGACGAGTTTCTTATTCAGCCACCAAAACTCGCCGTTTAGCTGAGCACTCACTGAATTTACGATTAAAATAATGAACAACGTAGTACGCATTTTTACATGCGTGCCTTCACGAGTTATGCGTTTGTATAGAGATTGCAGGATATTGCACGGGTTGCGATAATTGTCATATGATTTCGCTAAAACCGGACTATTATTCGCGGACAATTGTGATGATTTGTGACGATCAGGCACAATGGACTCCTATACGTCCTATGACAGTAATTTGTGGTCGAGCACTGAACACTACAGCTATGGTTAGTTTTTAATACTTATGAGTTGCGAGAACTTAGTTTTTAGGTCAATCTGGTAGAGTTAGATGATTCAATTATTTCAACTGATATTTACAAATTTTAATTTCAGTTGAATACATTTTGCCTCTGTTGGGTATTTAGAAAACGAGAGTTTGTATAACTTTTAAGTTGTATAATTGTCTCATATTTCCCAATTTAATTAAACTTGTTTGCTTAATTCTATTTCTTTTAAGCTCACAATTCTGGCGAAGTTAATTGCTCATGAAATAATTTCGGAACATCTGCTTTTAGTATAACTCAACACAAATAAAATTCAAAGGATAAAAAGAACCCTTAAAAAATATTGTGTAGAATTCAGTGTTTTCAGGATAAAGAAAAAGTCTCTGAATTATTACTTTGTTTGAAAAGTTACATATCCATGTAATTTTCAATTCAACGGAAATAAAGTATTTTGACTTTCCCACGTTGCGAGCCCTTTACAGCCGGGGAGTATAATTTATTTGCAGTCAGTACTCAATATGGGTATTCCACACGTAGCTCGATTTAGTCATTAAATACTTGGAGATCGCAAGATTTGGCCATGACCTGATTAAATGAATGACTACGTATATACAATATTCAAGTCCTTTTCCTTACTGAGTTGCGCAGCTAGATTCCCTGTGCCATTATACTACAATAACTAGATATATAAGTATCTAGGTGTAATCATATATAATATAGTATAAAATTATTATTTTTTTTTTAAATATTGAACATAAATAATCAAGTTAATTTTATAAAAAATGATAACCCCGTCCCTAGTTTATTTTTTGCAAGCTCTAGGTTAGTACGTCTTGTTGAAAGTGTACTTATACTTATTAAACGTTTCAAATGGAAAATATTCAGAGCTAATGACCCTGGAAATGGCTCCACGAATTTACACCTATCGCTGTATTTCATTTATATAGGTATCTGGTATACATACCTAATCTGGTATACATACATAGGAATTGATCGCAACATCTGAAATGCCCTGAAAACTTTTTTGGATATGAATACTTAATGAAAACTTAAGTTTTTACTAGTAAAAATCAAAAAGATGAAACAATAATTGGAAGAAAAAATAAAGACACCATCTTTATTTTTTTGTAAAATTACCACCGTTATTTTCGAGCAAAAATGAAATTTTGTAAATGTAATCTGGCCCAAGCGACCCAAATCTTGCCAGAAGCTTGACATCAGGTGGGCCGTCTGCCCGTATTTTAACGTTTATCACATATAATATCTAACGATAAAAAATTAGAATTTATGTACCTATCTATTCATAAGTATACTCTTAAGAATATAAGGATTTTAATAATGTCAAGTTGATGCTAAACATTCTGGGAAACATGCCAACAGCCTTTGGATATCTCAACAAAGAGAACAAAGAGTAAGATTTTAAGAAGCAGTAGAACTTGTGTCAAATTCGTCTGGAGAAGTGTTGCCGTAGTTGGTTATTCGCCGCCTAGCAGTGTTGTTGATGCGTCCGGTGAAAAAGTGACATTCCCGTCTCAGAATGACGGGCTCAACGCAACACAATTTGGGTCTTCTCATAATTAAAATTACCAACGTAATTTTAAAAGTCCAGGGCAAAGAAATTGATATGTCTGTAACGTCTGTCTCTCTGGCCTTTATAGATATCGTACCTTTAGAACTTTGCTAGGTAGTCGTTAAATGTTCACACATCCTTACAATATGGTGATGGTAATGGTATAAAACAAAGTCGCTCCCGTTTTTTACCCTTAGATCTTTTAAACTACGCAACGTATTTTAATGCAGTTTTCAGCAATAGATAAAGTAATAGGAAGGTTTATATGTAGTACTAGCAACTCACGCCGGCTTCGCACGGGTAGTTTCTGATACGACACTGACTTATTATTTTACTGTGTATTATTATATAAAGATATTATAAATATTTCTAAGGACAAATAATAAAAAAATACATAGGGGTGTAGGATGGGTACGTAACTCTCCTTGCGAGTCCGAATCACACATAGCCGGTTTATTTTGATTGATGTCCCATCTCTGTTAGGTACGTCCAATCTATCAAATTTTCAATACAACTAACTTCAGGAAATGAAATTACCTGCAAGGATCCTCGGGGGCACAACTTGGATAAGAGTTGCCTCCTTTAAAAACTTCTTGCAGTTCCCAAATTGATTTCGATCCAAACTGGGAAGTTTGCTGAACATCGGTAAACTTTGTTAACAACGCAGCACAAGGAATAAGCTGGTAGGTATTTCATCAGAAAAGAAAAAAAAAAATCGGTTGCCTGTAAAGTCGGTTTACGGACGATAATTTTAAGTGAAAACTCCATTAGAAAAGATTGATGAAAAACAATGGGTACCACATTAACTTTCCACTTCACTTTATAAACAGTTGACAAAACAGTTCACGTGTAGGTTGTGTGTTGCCGTGGTCTCTCTTCTACTCGGACGCATCGGCCGAAGGAGTGGATAATAGAGTGAAAAATAGTAAGAGAGATAGATGCGTCACAAGCCGAATGCTTAGGCCTCTCTTTCGCTTGTGCCGCGCTCTCGCTTGCACGCTCGGCTCAGGTGGAACGTGACTATGAGTCATGCTTTTTCGTGCGTGCAGCCAGAGTTCGTCGATTTATAAGACGTTATCACGTCAACATCGTATATTATAAAATAACATTGTCTCCATGAAGGTTTCGTCGCTGTCTCCCCGGAACCCTGTTGTATCTTGTCAGGGGCAAAAGTTGTGAAATGGCATATAGTCAAAATAAATAAAATACTTACATGAATGAAAATTATCACTATAGCTAGGCTATTCAATATACTACAAACAAGAAATAGTCTAAAAAAGAGCAGTCCTTAAATAATGATTACCTACTCGATTACCATATTTCAACACGAACGCTAAATAAAAATAATCGATTTACAACAACGAGTTCCGAAGAGGACAAAAAGAATCATTATTTGTTTACGTTCATTCTCCAAGCAATTAGAATGCAAAGCTACGATGCCGATGGTTCGATTTACTTTTTCAGGTCGGGAATGGAAATTGCAATTGAAAAACATCCTTTTTTCATTCAGTATTCTTGGGCTACTGTTTATTTGCTTTGCTGGGAAAGCGCTGAGTTGGTAGAGGTAAAGCTATGTACAGATTGGTTAGGTAATGATCCGTCTAACAAAATTGTATACTATTAATTTCGTTTTACTGAAAAATCGGTTTACTTCTTAAGTTGATCTGAAAAGAGGATAATATTTAGTACGACTCCTGTTTCACCTCTCCACGAGGCATCTTCAGGAGCGTTAACTCGAGATGTTTAATAGAACCTGAACGTTTTTCCATAGTGAGAAATGACTGATACATGTTTTTTTTTCGGAGGTAACGAGTATAATGCATATTAAGCGGTAACAAATGACAGATATGACTTGACTTCTTCGTTATGGCTTTTATTATCTTTAGCCACACAAATTCTAACAGTGTCCGTTTCAAATAAGTGCGAGAGAATTCGGCCGGTATAAGAAATAATAAATATACAAAATGATTCCTCTTAATGACACTTAAAGAATACATAAATGGGAGAATAGATATATGAAAGTTTACAGCTATTTGAAATTCGGAAATTAACTATTTGAAAGGTAGCTAATGTGTCAATGTAACAGCCATAATCATAGCTTGATTATACTTACCACATCACTATCGGTAGGATATTTTTATTAGATTAGATTTGCCATCTTTGCATATCCACGTTCCGATATTTGGTTCAGATCTTATTCAAAGAGCTAAGAATGCTGTTGAGGAAAATATCCATTAAATTTATCAGATTCGTTATAAGTAATGAGTGATAGGGGCGGGTAAAGTAAATCCGACAAGAAAATTCGGCCATACTCATTGTTTGTTATCATCATTCATATTTTTAGAATGATGACTAACGATGTTTATAACATGTTCTGTTCATAGCTAACTTATTTGCTGCTGGTTTTTATCCCAAATACATGAGATTTGTAAAATAAATCGCATAAAACCAAGAACCGCAAGCTCGTGTGCATCAAAATATTGAGACCTAAAAGCTTTCTAATATGAATTTTATAGCCGAAACAATATTTTATTCATTCCTTTAAACTTTGCAGCAAGCGAAAATTCGTTTGGAACGGAAACAATGCTTTGAGAGGCTCTCGAATACGAAACAGAGCGTCGAAGTGAGAGAGATTTGTGCTGGCGTCGTGAGAATGGCCCAGGAATGGTCGTACTCTGGGTAGTTTTGCCCCAGAGTAAATTTTAAATAGCAGTGCATCTGCACAACACCACTCTAAAACTATAGCTTAAGGATCAAAAAATTCGTGGTGTTGAGTGAGGACGGTGACGCATCGCTTGCGGTGGAGGAAGAAGCACCGTCAATTTGAGGTTGTTTCGCTGCGTCACATAATGTCCATTTATATACACGTATTCACGTAAAACACGTGGCTGTATCCACAGCCACACCCCATTTTTATCTAATTAGTACTATTATCGTAAAATGAAGAAAATTATAGTTTACTAGAGAAATATTTACAATTTTCATGTCTTCACTGTTACATTAAACTTTCTAATTTGGTGTAAATTTAATTTAATGTATTATCTCACATCGGGAGAAGAATAGCCTTCGTAGTGGAGCTGTATGAAGTAGTTTGAGTTTCGACACTGCTGTAGTGTTGATACTATGGCATAGGTGTAGGAAGGATACTTTATAGCCGATAGCCATCGGGCAAGGTTCCAGAATCAACGGCTTGAGAGTAGCACGTTATCGCGTTGCGCTTTTTTGAATAATTTCGTCGCCATGATTGATTTTTGCCGGACTGTGCCTATGAGATGTCCTTCTCTACCAAATCCAGGCAACCACTTGATAATTTCACTATGTCTTCTGAAACGCGCGTTTGGCCATCCCACGGAAATAGCCTATATGAAAATCCAGGGTATGAGTTACCTAATATAGGTAACAAATTTCATTCAAATCAATTCAGCGTGAAGAAGTGATTTTGGTTTAATTTTTAATATATACGCTATGTCTAAATTTTTTTCCGAATACATAACCTACACGCAACGTAATGTGCCTAAATGTTAAACCCGTCTCAAACATATTGGTAGCAAAAACCATTGCTTATTTACGATTAGCTCAAAGGTTGTGTAGGTTGTGCTGTGTATGATAACGCTTAATAACAAATTTGAAGTTAACCGTGAGGACCTACAATATAGATTCCATGAGTCCAGTCCAGTTCCATAGAAGGATCCAGGTGCTGGCATTCGTAGCTGTTGGTCTTCCAAATATATACAAAGAAATCAGAGTTTAATTTCATAACGATCTTATTAACAGTAAACATTGAATATTTCTTCCACTATTCCTAGGTAAGTATTTAAATTCAGTGCAGGCGCTTCTCTAAAGTAGGTATACATAAAAATATGCTTATGCGTCGTTGGGCTCCACGTCGGGCAACAGTTCATTCGTATTTTCAAGGATTTTAAATTGTGGGTGGTCAAAAATAAAGCTGAGAATCGTCTGGGTATTGAACTTGTTGAGGCTTTTCGGCAAATCCCTTGGATGTGAGGCACTAAAGGGAACGCTTTATAGCGTCCGCGGTATGCCTGAACGTTTGCGGGCTATTTAACATTCAACGGAAGGCGTTCACGACTTCTTGACAAACGGTGCTGGTGTAATTTGTAAATAATAGCGCAGATCTGAGGTGTAAAAGGAAAGGTAATAAATAAATAATTATGGACATTTTATACAGCGCCATCTAGCCCAAACTAAAAATAGCTTAAAATACTTATGTGTGTACTATTATTTTTGTTAATACATACATATAATACAACCACAAATCCCAAAATCTTAAAATCGAACCCAGCGACTTACAGGGCAGAAGGCAGGGTTACTACGAACTGAGCTGTGGGACCAGTCAAGACACAATAATTAAAAATTGACAATGACACAATAATAGTCATATCAAAGTGAAGTTAATCTCGGTAAATCTCGAAAGATTTACCGCGAATTCTCGGACTTCGCTATGCGTACAAAATATATGTAAAATTTTCAGCGAAATTAAGGCTTCCTTATACCCTGAACGAGGTGCCAAACGAGTCTGTTAAAGAGCTTTGTTGGGTCAGTAATTAATTAATACTCAATGCTCGCGTCAATGGCAACTGATGGCACAGAGTCGCTCGCTGCATCTAGGGTTTGTTTCAAACAAAATAAACGATCTGAAAACCTTAGTCATTTAAATTTTGTAAAAATTTTATACCGTATAAGCCTCTAATGTTCCCACTGCAGGGACACCGGCCTACTCTTGATAATTGAGAGTGAATGGGAATCTACCACGGGAGCCCAATCCGGATTGATAGATGTCACATGGCTTCGAATTTTTGGTTCTAAGACATGCCGGTTTCCTCACGATGTTTTCCTTCACCGTTTCGAGAACGTGGTATTGCGCACATAATTGTTTCAAGTGAAAAAACTCATTGGTGCCCGTGGTGGTGTGTGGGTTTGAACCAGCGACCTTCAGATTGAAAGTCGGCGGCTATGTCCCTGGGCCACCACGCTCTTATTAAAAATTGTATAATTTGATATTTTTTTATATTTTACGAGCAGAAAGAAAAGTCGCTGCTATATTTTTGTGCCTATTACGTACAGCTTTATACCATCATCAGTTTTGAGTTTCAATGGAAGCGAAATGGAATGTAAACATCAGCCTTGTACGCAAATGTAGATGGAGTACGCTCGACGATGACCATTCATCATTGTCACAGCAAAATACACTCAACGTTGCATAATATTGATGTAAATTCAATTTATGAGGTCATAACTGGAGCAGAATACAATAGCTAGACTAGGGATATTTCAATCTTTATATATTATGTAAGTCGTTATTTTTACGTTGTATTAGTGATTTTTAGTATGTTTTGTCATAATGACAATTTGTGCCTTGTATATATTTCTAACTACTCTATACTTATTCACAGTATCTAATTTAATGACCCATAGAATGAATGCACAGGCTTTACGTGTCAATTTTAAGTCTTACAATTTGAAATAATATCTATAAGTTGACATTATTGCATATCAAGTTTTCAACTAGGTACTAATTTTGTTTCCTTAGACACTCGTATCTGTTGACAGATGGTTAACCGTCAACAGTTAATATTGTGTTACTTAATGATGCTATTTTTGAAGTTCGAGTTTCGAAAGTGTTTTAATTCTTATTAATGTTTATATTTTCCCTCTAAAACATTTCTACCATAATCAGGCGATATTTTACCGTACTACCAGCTACAGAGATCATAGGTGGACCGCAGAGGTATGCCCAAGGTGGCACATGGGACCCATTCGCGTAAAATACATTCATTGGGAGGGTTCCTAACTTCGACCTCTAATTAAACTACACGAAGTGATATTTATTCGAATTAACCCGTCATTACAGGGGGATAATTTCTGCTTTGTGGTGTCAAAACTTTGTGCGAACCAGCTGTTGTTGTTGTTACATTAAGTTATTTACGCCATTTTTAAGCAATAGTGGGTATTACTCATAAAAATGGACTTGAATCGGTCCTAGCGTTTTAATTTTTTGACTTTCCGGCTTATACATTCCTCCAGTAAAATACATGTAAATCCTTCGTAATAACTCACAACAACTATTAAGCGACATAACTAACAAGTATTACAGAAGATAGTAGGCGTTTTAAAATGAGACACAAGCTGAATTGATAAGTCTATTAATGAGCAGAGGTTCACCGTTTACAAAAGTCTAGCGTGGACCCACGTTTCTCACGCTTTTATAGGATCAGTAGAAGTACCTACTATTCACATTAATTTAGAAGTTCCGGTATATTATTTATACAGATATTCAGTTTGAAGCTATATGAAAATTCATTATATTATCACATTATATTATTTGTCGACATCACAGAAGACCGAAGAGCTGGCAGCTACCTCGGACAAAGAATAAGTTTAGCTATTCAAAGGGGGAACGCTGCCAGTATCTTCGGAACCTTGCCTAAAGGGACTCCTTTTAATAATATATGTTAGTTCTTATATACAATAATATTATAGTATATTTTTAAGATTTAAGATTTTAGATCGTTAAGTTTTAGATTTGTTATTATACATCTTGAAGAAATATACATTTATATTAAATATTATATTAGATCTTGTGCAAAGTTCGCCCGGAGAAATACTGCTTCCACAGATGAAAAACTGTCGCCAAGCAAACTGCTGCTTGGCGACAGATTTAACCGACAGAAACACTTGCCTTGCTGTGTTTCGGTGAAAGGGTGTGGGTGCCGGTGAAACCACATGAGTATGAGACGTTACATCCCAGTCTCGAGAGGCAGGCGCCCCGGAGTGCGACTTGGGTCTTCTTAAACTTCGGTCGGGGAGAACCTAATTCGTTTTGCTATTGTTATAGGATGAGGTAACCACTTAACATCAGGTTGGCCTTTAGCTCGTTCCGTCACATCAGTAACGTATTAGTAAAGGCGCAGTTTAGCAAACTAGAACCGATAATTATGAAATATTGACAATAATTAAATGTTTTCCCTCGAGCATGAGATCACACGTAGTGCGTCAATAGAATGACTCTCACGAGTCATGTAGCTTACCTAAATACATTGATATGCCTACGCTGACTTATATGGTGGAACTATATATGTAATGTAGTTAGATTTCACACAATGCCATCTCGCCACTAACTAAGCATCACATAATTCAGGATATGAGCTATCCTTGTAACAAACCTACACACAGAGAGAGACACAACTTTAGAGGCGAAAGTTTGTATGCATTACATTATGTAGGTTCTATGAAATATAATTTTATACAGGTTTATTTTCATAGATCATCATATTTTTATCAGAATTCTGATGGTACACATATAACAAGGGTACAAATAGGAATATTTCTACATTTCCTCACAATTTCATAAGTTATATATAAAACTAGGAAAGCTTTTAATCAATACCACATATTTTGTCAGGTGGTAAAACTATCTTTTCTTCAAACAACCGAACATATTCCTATAGGCTTGTCTATATTCTTTGGACATGACAACATAAATGACTGGGTTGCTACATGTAGTTACATACAACAGCATAAAACTGGTTATGTTTCCTATTGGATAGCATAAGAAATCTCTGTCCACCATGTCAGCAATCAGGGGCGGCATGTGGCAAGTAAAAAATGATATCATAACTGCTATGATCATTGTTTGCAGCTTCTTATCTCGCTTTGTAGGCTTTCTAACACTCGGTTTTCTTCTTCGGAATGTAACTTGTAAGCCCTTCCTTAATTTTGTTAAAACATTACTCTTGTCTGAATTACTTTCGCAAGTAGGCAGCCTTGGAGAAGAGTCTGAAAAACTGAGTTGTCTGGTGGAAATTTTTGGTTGTTCTGGTTGTGGCTCTGATCTGCTTACATTGTCACTTCTTATGTTCTGTCCTGAGGATTTGGTCGATTTCTTTACAAAGTAAAATATTCTACTGTAACATGTGACGATGAAGAAGGATGGGAAAACAAATCCAGCGACTATGAGTGAATTTCGCGGACAGTTGTAATTTTTATCTGGGATGATAGTGCAGAACCCTACCTCTGCGTTCATCCCGAAACGTCCCCAAACCTCCAGAATAATGGGAAGTAACATTATGATGGCACTGGCCCATATCGCTATTATCATCATAACAAGGTTCTTTTTTCGATACAACCTGTAAAACAAAAATAACATTTTAAAATGAGTTAGTACTTAGTTGACGGAACAACAAGCAGCCGGCGCGCATCTGATGATAACAAGGACTATTCTTGAGAAACTCACTTGTGGTAGTGGAAAGGATGGCACACCATTATGTATCTGTTGAGTGTGATTGCAACCAAAGTGAACGCTGAAACGCCATTCAGCCCAAAGTTGACTGCAGGGAACAGACGACACATCAATATCCCAGTAGTCCAAGAATGGTTTAGGAACACTCCAATTGATATCGGAAAGACGATAGCGGAGTACAGAATATCTGATATGGATAAGTTGATTATAAAGATTGCCGTTGCGTTACGAACCTGGAATTGAAACGGAAACATGATATTATATTATAGTTCTCAATTTAGCTGCATTTTTGCCACATGATATCTTAGGTATATTTTTTTTATTATATAATTTATTTATTTAAAACATCGTTCAAAATGGTTTCATACGTATTTGATACATTTCTTTCCAAGGTAAAATATTCTACTGTAACATTTGACGATGAAGAAGGACGGGAAAATAAATCTAGCGACTATGAGTAACATACAGGACTAAAAGTGGTGAGTTTTAAATCAGTCATGGGCATAGGGCTAAATTAGCTGATTAATTAATCTGGGAAGTTTCAGCGAAATCTTGCTGGATTTATTTAAAGTGTTAGTGACTATCCGGTTATATGATGAGGAAACAAAAACTAGCTGTACCTTCGCAATTAGTTACTCAAACATCAAACATCGGAGTATCTATTTAATGAAAAACTGAATTCAAAGGTTTAATTTTTGGTCACAGTCCTATTTCAATGAAAATCTGACAGATAACAATCGGGACTCATACACCCTGCACTATAATATACTATACTCATACATCTATACGCACATCACTTGCAGTGCAAAATTGGAATTGCTGGCACTAAAAATCTCAGAGAAGATCGCCAAGCTCATGATCCACAGCGGCACTTTAATATATCAAAAAAGCATTGTATTGACCGAGAAACGCAGGTTTTCATGTAACTAGAACATATTCTACTGTTACTTTTTGTCGCTCCTTTAGCACCACCCAGGGGTCCAGAGTCCCTACAACTACGCGACGTGAGCAATTAGACCGCCCCAAACTGGATTGAAATATAATTGTTAATCGATATTACAGTACCTTTTTGTATCTTGAAAGTGATATAACAGTTATTATGTTTCCAGGAATCCCAATTATCATGAAGATAACAGAACATGCCGCAGCAAATATTAACAGTGAATCGTCGTACCCGACGAACAGACGAACTTCAGCCAATTCTTCGTCTGAACTGTATTCGTCCAAGCCACGGTAGCACTGATTATAACGATATAATTCAAACTGAGATACATGTTCTAACACTTTACTTGAAATGTTCGAACTTTTATTAAAATAATTACAGTGCATTATAAACCGTCAGTGAGCTGCTAAATCAACGATACTAATACAGATATTGCGTGAATTTGTGAAACTTTTTCCCTAATGATTCAAAGACCGATTTTGACGTAAGGGATAATAAAGTACATGTGATTTACGGTGTGGCTTGTGGTGGTTGTCTCGCTTCAAAATAAACACATTACTTTTTAAAAAGCTCGGTTACTATTAGGTAATTTTCTATTTAAATCTGGGCTATTTCAGTTGTATTTTTAGGAATGAAAATGTTAATGACTCTTTATAAATTTATTCAATGCTTAATATTATATTTTATAATTGATATGTGGCTGCTGAAAAATGTCTTCTGTAGAAGTCGGATCTTAAATATCAAAAAATAATAATTCTCTTTCCCCAACCCTTTAACGCTGGTATTTAGTGTTTTCTATCCCTAATCTGGGTTTTTATGAAAGTAACAAAATTTCTAGAAACATTAATTTAATATATAAAATGTATGTAAGGTTCCTCTATCGTTCGTATTATTACTTACCATCACTGATTCTTTAGTCCCCGTGTAAGTGATGCTTGTCTAGAAAATCAACCTTTAAACTAATTTTCTATTAAGCGACTATTGCACAGTGTGAAGAAACGACACTCGCACACGGCCTAGCGACTACCCTTAGTCTTAGTGAACAAGTTATGAACAAGACACTGTTAAAAAGAAGATTAAAGAATGACAAAAGATAAAAACTACTTTTACAGTACATTACGCTTGTAAGTATTTGTTTGGCTTCAGCCGCATTGCCTCGGGCGCGTATAATCCCTCAGACCCGGCCTTTGGTCGACTTAATACAACTTTTACAAAGGAAATGGAACATGCAACTGGAAAAGTGGATGTCTTGTATCTAGGTACGCATAACCATTGAGTCTTTTTAAATGAAATGTTTCGATACTGCATTGCTCTGAGCTCTTTTATGAAAGTAAAAATTGTATATTAATCGTGGTATAAATTAAAATAAATATATTACTTTTTTATTAAATATATGCGAAGAATGTTTGAGTAGTTACTTGACAAGTAGATTCAGCTATAGCTCTGGGAATAAATTTCACCCTCACATCATTGACATAATTATAATATTTTCTTTAACACCTCAAGTTGTCTTTGCAGGTCCGATCTGTGAGACCGCAGTTCCGTCTGTTTCATAAAACTATGAAAACCATATCCCATACCATGTATGGGCAGCAATTATTCTGTTGGTAAATCTTAAAATGCAGTTTTTCAACCAACGTTCGGAGTAGGTTATCAATTCGGTTTTATGTTCTTTTTCTGTTTTTTTATGTTTGTTACCTCAGTGATCGCTTATCAACCGATTTGGAATTTGAAATGATGCTTTCAGATCGAAATCGGTTTAAAAGTTTGGTTGTTTATTCAAATTAACTGGAAAAAAATATGTCATCCAAGTAAACGAATACACTGGGCGTGAAATAAGGGATGAAAGTGTTGACGTCGGTTTTTTTTCGATCTTTAAATCACGCAATTCTTTTTAACAGTTCGTTTTTTGCCTTGATGACTTTGACTAATTGCGCGGGCTGAGAAGTGTGGTCATATATTTGCGAAATCCCTGCACAGTCACATCTTTCACTGATAAATATCGCCCACCTACTTATTGTTACACAAACCCCATAAAGTGACCTAGTTATTTTCCAGACAAAATATTCCTTTGTTTCTATGCTAAATCCTCAACATAGCTTGAAAGCGCGCCCACTCTAATGGGTTTATGGGCTGGGCTGATAGATTTGTTGTGAGGAGCAAAAAGGAACGCATGCGAGTCCGAAGTCCATTCGGATGTATTCGACCAGCTAGGATTACTGCGGTGTGTAAGTCGATTTGAGCGCTTGTTGTGGTTGGTACATTCAATCTTGTAGACAAATAATAGAAAATATTCAAGGATATTTCACACATCGCCCTCTAACTCCAGACTAATCATAACTATGGGACGCAGATTACAGATGACGCAGAAAAAACATCTATGTTTGTCACTTAGATGTTTATCTTGGGTGGTCCCGTAACCACAACGTACCAACAGCGCTAAGGATAGAGCTACTGAAGTGTGAGGACAGTCAAAAGATAAAAAAATCTTAAAATTCCATATGGCTATTCCACATTCTTTATATCCCAACTGCGTCTAAAGCGATTCAAATTGCATATTGCAGACATGCAATATTCATCCCGAGTACTGCTGACTTTTTACTGAGCTTTTAAGTACTTCGAACGACAGTTTTGTTATAATATATTATCTGGATTGCGCTCCTGAGGTAGTAGATCAGATCGTTATCTCTAGCTCGCGGAGAGTATGCCGGTGATCACGCAGTGGACATTAAAGGCTGATACGAACCCAAGACAGACACCGAAAGACCTGTTTTCAAAAAACAGAATTCATAAAATTCACAAAACATCCTGTATAACCAAATCGATAAAAAAAGTAATTATTATAAATTTATCAGTATATACTTAAGTACATGTAAAGGTACTTTCTACCTAAAGTGATCTAGAAGGTAATTTTCAATATTAGTAGGCTTTACATAATTGCAGCTTGGCATTAAATAGAATCAGAAATATAAAGTGGATGGATAGAGATTAGAATTTAACTTGAGGAAGCGCTGTAGGTCGTGCGTTTGATTTCCAATTCAGGATATTTGTGTGATAGTTAGCCATTTACAAAAATTAAGAAGTACAATATATTATAAGTATAGTATCAGTAATCGGGTAGGAGCTAAAATTTTTGTTCATGAATATGAATTTATTATTTTGGTTCTTTTTAAAGTATCAAATCTCTAGACTTTAACGAGAAAACGTTGCTAGAGTTTACGGTGCATCGGTACATTGAGTGCATTGGAGGATTCTACAGGGATTATGTAAACGAACCAGCGTCGCTCTGAGCCGGTTAGTGGCTCTTTACCTTGCCACAGGGGCCCGCAACTTGTTACCGATTAGTGGTAAACCGATTACAGTGAACTTAAACCCGAACGGTGGCTATAAAAGTATCCGTTCATTAATTGAAACGGTGAAATATATAAATTAGACAACAAGCAAAGATGGCACCCACGCCTTTCCACCGGACAAAGCAATGCGAGTGCACCACTTTTTGGCAGCCGATTACCAGGTGTGGAGGCAGTACTTCTCCGGGAGAACTTTGCACAAGTTTTACTGCTACTTTTTATTGCTCCTTTAGCGCCACCCAGGGGGTACGTGTAGGGCTTCAAAGGGTACTAACCTACTATAGTTTTATAATGAAATAAAATATCAATTATGTTTCATGGATTAATATTAGACATTTTATATGAAGTATTTTTAATTTTATTATTATAAACAGGAAACTTCCCGTTCTATCTTTTTCCTGGTCTTCAAACTATTTTGATAATAACTTTCCTTGACAATTATAACTTGACAACTTGACAACCATTATATTGGTTATTATTGAAAAACAAAATTGTCAGTACGCAAAAGGTTGACCTTGAGAGAGTAGATATTATATATCAACATAAAAAACTGCGATTTATTCCTATAATCTAAATCTAAACCCTAAATAATTTCTAACTTTTGCAGGTATTTAGTATTTAACTTTGATTCTAATTTGGAACACTTTTTTCATGGCTTCATACCATAAAAACCAAATATGATTCCCATTTCAACTTCCTTCTGTTGATGCTATCAATATAGCATTTAGCTCAAGTCTATTCAAGGTTCATATCGTAATAAACCGTCCTTATTTCGTATTCATAATCATTACTACCAAAGGAAAGGTTGGCCATAAAACCTTAATAAACCGTACCTATTTTTTAATAGTACTTATCAAATATTTAAATAGTACTTATAATGGAAATACGTATATACTAGTATTTGGTATTTGTTCAAAACCAGCATGAAAATCAGTGGGTTTACGTTAAAGGTTCTACAAGCAATCTTTGGCAGTACAAACTCAAAAATAAAGCTTTTTTATTCTAAGAACTCAAGAATCGTTTGGTCATGTATAAATTTACACAGGAAAGTAAACTTATTAGTGGTTTGATTGACTCAACTTATTAGGTACTAGTGAGTAAATAGTATGTCAAGATAAGTATTTATATTATTATACTTATTTAGTTGATAATGACTTTTGGTGAACTAAGGCCTGTACTAAGCAGTGGCTCAGGCATGTCTCTTGCTGCAAAAATACCCGTGTTCGTAAATTATATAATATTTCGAAAGATTAAGGGGGGTATTACTAAGCACATGTGCCCCAACGTCTGTATACCTATAACTTTTAAAGCAATTTGTTTATTTAAAATCAAACATTCTGTTATTTTCATATAAATTCTAGATATCCTAAGAAATAGTTGGTAACACGGGCTTGACCTTGAGTCTATGAAATATAGTATGCCTATTTATTATTCATACCTCACAGTCATTATGCGAAAGGCCTCCCATAAAATACGCATAAATCAAACTGGCACTATTACTGTTTACAGCAATACATCAGCTAAATCCGGGGTTTGTTGGAAATCCGGTGGATATCCTTATACGAGTATTGGCAAAAATTTATAGAGTGTGAAAATTGTGTCTCTACAGATCGGTGTGAAATGACAAACGTGACTTGGGTTCGGGATCCACTATTTGGAGAACAATGTTGCCAATTCTGTCCCATCAATTTTTTATTTGATTTCCACTTACCCATTTGAAATTATACGAACTTTGCCTAAAAAGATACCATTCAATTATGCTAACATATTATTGTACAAGGCGAAGTAATGAGAAATAATAATAATTTAGGCATAAGTTTATACTTATGCCTATATTTTTTGAACTTAGTAACATCAAGAGAATTGTGATATTTTATGGTCAAGCCTAAGCCAGTCACTTTGGTAGTATTCTGCTCCATAGCATTCAAGAAAGCTAGCCAGCTGATTCACTTACAAACAACAAGTTGAATTCAACAACAAGGTTTGCACTCAGGACATCTTCAGTGTTATGCAACATAGTATAGTAAACATTTATACGCCTAAGAAGTATTGCGGGTACCGCGCACCCAAGTTGATGCCGCGTGTGTGAGACCATCCGCATTATATCAAGATCGCCATTAGTGAGAGAAATTAATTGATTTGAGTAACCTTGTAAGTTTTTTAACAACAGATAATGTTTGTTTAGGATTAGAGGAACTGTCTGGTGGTGAGTTAACATTATTTTTGTTACGCATACTAAAACTTGCCGGCAACTTTTAGTACAAAAAGTATTTTGATATTCACTGAATTTTCTTTTAACTTCTACTCACGAATTCCTTTACATTAAAACCCTATTAGACCAGTTGATAAACCGCAAACAACAAACACCGACAAATAACAGAGGGCCCGCATTACCGCCGCGTTATTGTGGCCCATAAAAGGGTCTAAGGGTGTGGTGTCCTAACTTGTCCCAAGAGGGGCATAATTTATGCTGGCGGCACATATTCGTCGCAATGTCCTGAGATGCGCTTGAAATATGGAGTCCGGAGCCGCCCTTGTCCTAAACTAGGAGAATAATGCCTGACCCGCTTTGTGGCAGCTAAGACTTTATAATGGACTGAGATTTCTTTTTGGAGTAGGGCAATGAAAACACAATGCAGAAAATTTTACAAATCTTATTACTTGACATTGGATCTGATGATCTGATTCTGCTCAAGACACCTTGTGGCAGAATTTGAATCGCATAGTACTCGTTATTTTGAGACAAGGTTTCATAAGTCAGTTCACCGGCACCCTTTAAACAAGGCCACTACTCGAATACTTTCAACGCCTTGTCATGCAAATTGAACCATATAATGGGGCTGAAATTCATTTGAATGATGTCATATGGTACAATATTTTCGTTTCCAACTTTAATAACAAATGTGCAATCAAAATAACTCGTGACTTATTTTTGAAAACAAAATGTATTAATCTTATCGTACTCCGTGAATGTAGCTTCCGAAAACTTTTAAAAAATAATATCGGATTGCTCCGGGCATCCGAAGTAAACCGGATGAAACTCGCACTATAAAGCTTTTTAAAAAGCTGAAGTTATTACTAAAGCAATGTGCAGACGATCGACTTCTAAATAAATTCAGAAAGTGCACGGATATTTAGTATTTCTCTGATTTTTTTTTATAAGTTTCTTAACTCAAATGATTCGCTCGAAGTACGCATACCGCGAAATTTCTTCACCATACGCACTTACATCGTTGGGAAGCAAATCACGTGCTGAATTATGCTTTCGTGTATTTGTATCCTGAATCCTGATGTGATGCGATTCCTTTTTTACTACTCTATTTTAGAAAACTTAGAAGCTGTAGCGCGTGTAGCGCGCAGACGGAGAATGAGACGGAGGTTTAGAAAATGACGCTAGAATAAGCAGATTCCCTAATTAATTTAATTGATGTGGTAAACCCCAATCACACTGACATTATAAAAGCGAAAGTTGCATGTGTGAATGTATGTTTGTAACTCCTTCACGCTCAAACGGCCCAACGGATTTGGATGAAAATTGCTACCAGGATAGCGTATAGGTATCCTGGATTATCATAGGCTAATTTGAATCCTGGAAAACTTCCTAGATGGCATATGATACTTCATATTGCGGTGTGAAGTCCTATCAATGTAATTTGACATTTAAATTGATAGGAATTTCAATCAAAAGTTTTGTAAGCGCTCCCCAGAATATTTAGATATCCGTCGACTAAGTCAAGCCTTATACGAGTGTTTGCCAAGTCTGTTCCGGTACCACATTCCACGTGGTTTTCATCTGGATTTTTGTGTCCAGAAATTCTATTCAAACAACCCGCAATTCTTTTTCGAAATTTATTGCAAAAATTATATTGTAACTAGATGTTTGTTTAAATAATTTTATTTAGCTTCTTGTGCTGTCTATAGTCATATAATAGAACTAGTAATAACTTTTTTTATTTTGTAAACTTTTTTAGGATACGTAGAATCAAACAAGCTTTATATTGGGATCTGTGAGTCGCGTATTTTGAGTAACGACAATTACGCTGCTTTCCGTATTAATAAAACCAACGCAAAATGAGTCTCTAGTTTTATTAAAACAGAAAGCAGCGTAAATATTGCTACTTACAAAATTACACTTATTTGCCCCATCCAAATCGCTTCGAGGCACCACAAGTGAAAAAGACGAGCAAAAAGTCGTCGCGCTTTCCTCGTCGAAAGCAATTCATCGTGTCGCCGCGATAATATCGTAGTGCGGAAATACTTTGTATAGCTTCTATTGAATTTCATGACTTAACGTAACTATCACTGCGATACACTCGTTGGAAATTTTAAGTGCAAAAACTTCAGCGCTCCTTACGGACGCCATGAAACTAAAGTTAGAGAGTTATCAGATTTTTGTATTATGGTTTAAAAGATAATAATAATAAATATTCATAAACATTTCACAGGCACCCCAAACTAAGCATAGCAAGGAAATGCATATAGAGTTGTAGAATTAGTAATATGGTCCCCTTTACGTTTTGAGTTCAGAACCCTAAAACAGTTTTCCATATTCCAGTACCATTTATTACTAAAAGTAAGTTTTAATGTGCTTCACATTTCGGATACGCCGGCAAACCGGAGCGTTTTGCATTTTATTGTGACACATGCTCGGTTCTACCGGTAGGTACCCGGTACAAACTAATTTGTATGGAAATATATTGTGGGGAATTAATGTTATTGCATCATTGTAGAATACTTTATTTTTTGTGAGTGATACAGTGACTTTCGTACAGCCAAAGTAGCTGAATTACTGTTTCTGTGAATATTTATGAGCGATCCACTTTATCACAAGGACCAAGTACAATAATAATTAAGGGCATAGGTGTATAGTATTCAGTGTTTTCGAAACTCAATTATAATTTCCTTTACCATAACACGCAGATGTTTGTCTGTTTATGTTTACTCTGGTTAATTGATAATCAATAATTGTTATAACAAGCACATGATTAATAATTTTACAAAATCGTTTAGCAGATACGTATTGTTATAAAAACAAAAACTAAATCAATATTAGAATTTGGCTTTAGTACAGTTGGTCTCCTGCGCTGTTTTGCTACAGTTGGTCGTGGTTTCGATTTCCACTAAAGACAAGCAGTTGTGTGATGAACAAACATTTACTACATTAGCATTCTATAGTTATCTAGTTCCCATAGTTAAAACCGTGCTTAATTTTGAGGTAAATGATGCTGTGTGAAATGTCCGTGAATATTTATTATTTAGTAAATCTTCTTTTTCTTCTTAGTTGTGGATTTCATCGTCATCTCTAGCATAGTTATCGCGTTAACCGATTTCCACGTTATCTGTCATGCTCTCTGGCTGTTTTGATGGCCTCAGAAAACAACATATCTATATTTTCAACCGATTTCCGGAGAAAGTTATCAATTCGATAGTATTTCTTTTTCTTTTTCTATGTTTGTTAGCTCAATTCTCGTTATTTATAAACCGTTTTGGAAAATTCTTGTTTTATTTGAAATGATATAGTTTCAGATTGGTCCCATAGAATTTTTTATCAAAATCGGTGGAATAGTTTAGTTGTTAAATTAAAATAACCGGAAAAAATATGTCATTCAACTAAAAGAAATTGCGTATTTTGCTGTCCTGTGACTTTTTCCTTGGCCCGTTGGAAGCTACCGACACCGATTTGCATGTTTCTTTTTTAAAATAGTATGCTATAGTAGTATGCCCCTAAGGACGAGAAATACGGGATGAAAGTATTGAAGTCAATTTTAATCGATTTTAAAGTCACTTGTTACATCAACAAATTCACGTTGACTATATTTATTTTCATGTGTCGGTCAAAATTAAGGTTCAAGTCCTGTAGAGTTAGCAAAACAATGTGAATCACATGACCGGATCGCCAGCAATCACGCACCTACATTCGGAGCTGGCTGTTCAAGTCAAAGTGAACTCCCGGCGGGTCCTATGGAAGGTAATTACTCAACCGAATTACTGGTCAGCGCTGGCTGCGGGCTATAGAGTGAGCTATTCAGGCATAGCTTGATGAATTCAATGCTCACGGCAGAAAAAAGGGTAGAAACACTTTAACGTTTACACACTCATACCTCTGCACTAGGATTTCCTGTGTCGCAGATGGCATGGACAAACACAGAAACATAAGACAAATGTCCAAGACCCGAAAAAAAACTTCATGCTCGCCACAGATAGTGTGCCCCGGCCGGGAATCGAACCCGGGACCCGTCACTTCGAAAGCAGGGCTACTACTAAGCTAAGGACCCGACTATCCACTTAGAAAAATAATGTTCTCTAAGATAGGTCTTAATGAAAATAAACATGCCATTGAAGCCTCTAAAATATAAATTAAAAAATATATTGTATACTAACAGCCTTATCCTTTAATCCATTAACAGATAACTGGGGCTAGATTATCGGAGCAAATTTGTTACTTGTCAAAAGGTACATATTTTTTATATTTATAACAATGTTGCTATTGTAATCTATCTGTAGTCATCTGCTTGTTGATTATAGGCTTTGGCTGTTAATTAGATTGTGGGTTCGTACGGTTGATCCGTAAAATAACCTTCAGAAGACTGCATTTATGGTGAAAATGTTTTTCTTATAAAAAGCATGGTTATAACCGATAGGTACTTGGACCAAGTGTCAAGCAATATTAAGCTCCAAAGATATTTATTATAAATCGCCTTCGAAGCGAGGGGTTTCGGGTTGGTGTCCCGGCCGAAGCAGACTGTGTGTGATGAGCGTAAGGTTTGTACTCGGTTTTCATGGGTGTTTGTCTTTTGTTTCTGTCTTTGTCCACGTCACTTGTGACACAGGGAATCCTAGTGCAGGAGTATGAATCATTACTAGTAAAAAGAAAAGGCGAAGCTACTTGATTTCAATAATATGTTTAGTATATATGTATAATGCGCGGATAAATAATGTATTTAGACTTCTTATCGCTCGACTAGTAGCCAGTGATATGCTTGGAAGCGGTTAAACCGTACAGCAGGCACATTACAGTATCTAATCATATAGTTCGGATTGATGTACAATATCAGGAATCGGAACGGTTCGGATGGACACTAATGTAATTGTTTGTGTTATGTGTTACAATCAGTAACATCGAGCAATGTTGACTGCCCGTGAAAAGGCATGCTAATTTACTGTTAACATTTACTGTAGGAATACTATTAGGATTCCCTGTTCCCTGTGGCATGGACAAACTCTCAAGAAACCCAAAACAAAGTTTACGCTGTCATCGTTTGCCCCGGTCGCAAATCGAACCCGGGACTCGTTGCTTCGAATGCTGGGTTACTTCTGGTGACGTCAGATTTATACATATTATGTACACAAAATATAATATGTAATTTCTTACAAGACAAGACACAGGCAGAAATAACTAAAATGCTAAACACGATAGATTAAAAAAAAAATATAATAATATTTGAATGTATCGGCTGTTAAGGGGAAAAGTGAAGAATATAAAAAGTAATAACAATAATGGCAGCACTGGAAAACATTCGTGAGACGTTATGAAAATGTAATTTTTTGGTGGCAACAGGGATCTACGATTCCACGTCACCATGCGCCACCATCTCGGAGAGGATATAGTCATGGGGGACATTGTTACTCGAGTCCGTAGGTAAATAACCTCAAAGATCCTACACGTATCCTCCGGGTGGTGCAAAAGGAGCAGCCACCACAGAAATTGACGAGATGGCGCAGTATTAAAATATCAGTTCAATTAAACCTTACCTTAGTAAGGTTAGAAAATGGTATAAGCATAACATAATTCGTTTTGTGGAACTATGTGGCTTTAAGTCATAGATTTAATTCAGTTCAGTTTCTTTTCTATGACTTTTTGTGTCTTTTAGCCACACAAATTCTGCCAGTGTCTGGTGTTTGGTTGCTGTCATAGATTCTCTTAGGAATTCAACTACTGTCGTAAAAACCCGGCTAAGGAAAATTACCGTTACACAAATCAGTGATATGTGTCACCTTCATTCAAAAACCATTGTTGTGACAATAATTATATATTGACACGAAAAAAATTATTATCGTCTATGGTTTTGTTGTTTACATGAAGATTTTGATAAATGTTATAAGCTGGTTCAATAAATATTACCCACATGTTTACCTACAGTTTTTATAAGTTTTTTACAGATTTATTTTGATCATGATCTCTGAATGTAAATGCTGCGAGATTTCCACAATGTGCGGCTACAGTCTACATCACGGTGTTAAAATCGTTGGCACCGTTTCTGCAGTGGGTATTTGATTCGTAGACCCTGCGTAGAATTTTTTGTAGCAAGCCGTTCGTAGAATCTTTGTAGCAATAAGCTCTACGTAAGAAGTTATAGATATACATAAGAACGGCAATAATAACTAAACTTGTTTCTCTCACATTTTTACTTCGATATTCCTAGAACCGTAACTGTCGAAAAGATAGATATTGTGGTTAAATTAATAAAAAAAATAATTGTTTTAGTGTTTGAACCCCGTCCGGATCCTTTTGAGACTATAGCGATGCTATATTGCGTTTTGGGTCAAAATCACGTGATGTAGCCATTGCAATGCTGCATCACGTTTCGATGATTTTTAATTTTCTTCATGTTTATTCCGGGGCAGCGTTCAATCGATGTATTGAGCTTCGGAAAAATGATGTCGCTGATGCCAAGCTGATAGCGCATGCCACCGAATCGCCCTTAAAACAATCACTCATTCCATCACTTATTAATATTAAAAAATAATATTTATTTTCAGCTAATTTCAATAATATGTCTTGCTGAAGGGGCGGCTTATGTTGTGACAGGCTCAGAAGAAGAGTATAACAATAAACCCGTGAGGGCCATCAATTTGATATTTGGACTATATATGATGAGCGTATCACTATATCAGATTGCAATATCTTTGTTGCTGGTTTGGCAAGCAGTACGGGTGAGTAATTACACTTATACTCCTTACGCTGAGGGACTATTGGTGATTGCTGTTCGTTTGTCCCGCTAAAATTCGAGAACGCTGGGACCGAATTGGCTGATTTTATTTTATTTTGCTGTGTTCGTAATAGTCAGGGCAAGGTTTGTATCATATAATTTATTTGGGAAATTCACGGGAAAAGTCGGAAATCGGGAAGAACTGAAAGTACAATACATTTTTTGGATTTTTGTTATCGTTTGACGGTTGACTGTCAAATTGTAAATCAATCGGGTCAGCTGGTAAATAAATAAACACTTGGACATTCCGCACATCACATTCACCATCTAGCACCCAGCTAAACTTAACTTGTACTAATGGGACTAGATAACTGATAGAACACCTCTATAGTACTTTTTTTTGTAAATAAATAATACCAATTAATTCTTGTCCTGAGTGGGAAGTCGAACCCAAGACAGTGCAGAAGGTAGAGCTACTGCCAACCGAACTGTGAGGACAGTCTAATGTGTATATAGTATCTGGATGGACCATAATTGGGTATTGAAAATGGCAAACAACCCTGCTAAAGATATTTGCTCCAAATACTAAAACTCACAGCGTTTTATATTTTGGCGAGAAGGCGACCACACCTTTATCGCTTTGCAACATATTGTATGGGTACCACCCACACTTATACAATATGTTGGTGAGCTTCTACGAAACCACGGTAGTAGAATATCCGCCAGAGCAAGGCTTAACATTCCCTGCGTAAACCAATATAAATCCGTGTGACCCAATATAAAAAAGTAATAAATGATCTTTTCTCGCCTTTATATCTCAGACGGCAAAAGGTGACAAATTCATCTGTACGCTGTGGTATGTGTCCCACCTATCTGTTCTGACGCTGTACACCTTCCTCTTCACTGCAAAAGTTGTCGTCTGCTTTGTGGCAAAACAATACTTTTTAGGTGTGGTTACAGCTGTGTTCGGTGCGCTATACCTCAGTAAGTTAAGGAATATTGATTGTTTCCTATAGTTACGCCCTGATTTATTGCAATAAGATGCGCTTAGACGGGCAATTTATAAAATTGCTCACCATACTAATATTATAAATGCGAAAGTATTATTGTATGTATGTTTGTAATCCTTCACGCTTCAACGGCTGCACAGATTTGTATGAAATTTGTTATAAAGGTAGCTCCTACCCTGAAGGTACTCATATCTTGAAATTGAATTTAATTAATTTTTTTAGTGACTTACGAACTTAAAAACAAAACTTATGTCACTTTTTTCCTATTGTCTCATGTTGACATTTGACCGCGGGTGACACCGCGGAGCACAGCTAGTTTAGGATGTATTGACAATTAACATTAGCAATCAAGTGTAATGCTAAATTCTAATGAGCCGAAACAAATTAAACTGCTTGAAAGTTTTTAATTATATGATTCTCGTCTATGCGCATCTTTAACTAATATGCCTAATCTATAATAATATAACTTGAAAATAATAATGGTCCACTTAATGTAAAGAGGCAGTACATACACGACAGTAATACGACTCAGATCCTCCACTATTGCAGTATGAATCCTTTAAATTTTCTGACGAACTTGTAGGGCACAAGTTGTATGAAGGGTTGCTCCTTTCGCACCTAAGGTCTCCGTCTTTAACCTAAGGTCGCGAACAACAATTGCCACCCCTATTTAATTTTAGATCCTTATATTTTACTCGATAAATAAATATGCTTGTATCATATCATTTGAAGCACAATTTTGCATTGCAATATGATATAGAGAGCGTGGTGGCCCAGGGGCAGAGACACCGACTTTCAATCTAAAGGTCACTGGTTCAATCCCTCATATGCATCAATGACATTGCACTTGAATAATTAATGCGCTCAGTTTCACGTTCTCGAAACGGTGGAGGAAAACATCGTGAGGAAACCGGCATGTCTTACAACCATAAATTTAAGCCATGTGATCTTCCGAATCCGAATTGGGCTCCCGTGGTAGATCAAAGCCAATTCACTCTCAATTATCGAGAATCGAGACAGAGGTCGGTGTCCCTACAGTGGGACCATTAGAGGCCGATACAGGAAATAAAGGGATAATAATTGTGGAAACGCTTTTCTTTTATTTCCAGTCGTCTTCATTTACTTCTCAATCGTTGTCAACAGTTTCTCCTCCAAAATGGACGAACAAATTTATTACTAAGCATACTACTATGCGGACCAGACTACCGATGGAAAATTTACACAAATATTAAGGAATCCGTGAACGTATTATTAGGTATTAGATTCGATTCTATTTATGTAATCCTTTTAATCACTGAACGATGACTAGTAGCCGTGAACAGTTCAGTGGTTAAGATAACAAGTAAAAAACACGCTGAATCAAATTAAATAAATATAATGAAGAAATGCGGGGCTTTGTGGGCGGCCCGCGTCTGTGTCTCGGGATAGCAACGACATAAGCTCAAGATCGTTACGTTAGAGAGCGTGGTGGCCCAGAGGCACAGACGCATTAAGAAAAATATTAAAGAATTAGGGTTCTGCCTAAAAAAGTTGTTAAACTCCACGCTCTTCATGCTCTTTATACGAATGTTTGCCTCGGCTGGGGATCGAACCAGGGGTCCCTCGTTTCGAATGTAGAATTACCAAATTAGCTACGGACCGTTTTTCCAGAGATATAAGAGATAAGTACCAAAAAACGGATTTTATTTCGTTTTGATACTTAAGCATCAAACAGTCGAATCTAATTATAAAATGCAGTATTGATAAACTAACGAAGGGAGTCCAAACATTTTAGTGCAATAAACTTACTTATTTGAATGAAAATAAGTTGGTGTTTGCAATGACAGGATTTCTCTCCGTTTTTGGTTTCATCTCCGTTAATCCTGTTACTGGATGAGCCTCTTGATTAATGAAATTAAACACACTTAAAACTCTTCTGAGGGAACTGAGACTGGCTTTAGTAGCTACTTAGCTTATACAAACAAAGACTACAGTATTTATCAAGGGCGCTTCTTTATGCCACTAGCTTCTTTATAAAAGTAAAAATCAATATTTTGATACAAAAAAAAATACAGCTCAAATCCTCTTTTACCATTTCTTCAATTGCTATCGAACCTTGTTTAGTTATATTTCTCTCTCCGCCCAGTCAGTAGTAAGATGGGTGACCGTTTAGTGGCCATGATCAGAGCCCTTCCGTGCTTCGGAGCATGCATTGATTAGTTTAGTTCGTTTAAGTTATACTAGTTACTCCGACCCTAGATTCGGCAACTTACTCCCACGAAATAGCAAGAAGACTTGGTTAAAAGCTAGCCCGATTCCGATGAGGGTTCTCGCCGACTTGACAGTCACGATGGAAGGCCATGGTACCTACTGATGAGTTGACCTGATGATGGATTCAGAACTACAGGAAATCTACAATTCATAAAGCATTTTGACTGGAGCGGAAGCATTTTGTTTTTTCCACGTAGGAAGGTGTCGGAGAGACCGAAGTTAGCGCAACTGATGCGAAAATTGCGCAGATAATAATATAATGGATAAACAAAATACTTTGAGTCGCCTCATTGCCTTATCCCGCATTTTCTCTCTGTTACACCAAATGTTATACCGAGATAAGGAGAATCGTTTAGCGGTATAACTTTTGTTCGGTGGAGAAACTCTACCATTAGCACCACCCATGGGTGATCCACAGGGAAACATGTCGGAATTCAAACGGATTCCACCTACGAACGTGGTAGGTGGCACGTTCGTAGGCCCCTCAAAATTAGGGTAACCCCTCAAACTTGTTCGCCCAAGCTCACTGTAATAATAAACTTACAGAATACTGCACAGTTGTGTTCCATTTGGTTAAAATTCATTTTACCTTAGGTATTCATCATAACTTACAAGGAAATAGAACCGAATTAGTTCATCAAATCAGGAACAATATAGTGGGTTTCGATTTATATTGGATCAGATTTTTTTTTTATGTACACTTTTTACAATATTTAATCGATACCTAATACAGAGAAGTCTGAAATTAGAACACGATCCAAAATCTATATATATGTAGTCTAGACTAGAGTAACTTAAAATTGGGGCTTTGTTAAAAAGTACCTATTATGATTTAACTTTTAGTTATCGTGCATTGGTAATGCGTCCAGGAAGTATCACGGACTATCGCTTATTTTTATTTCGTGTACAGAGTTCTAGAGTTGGTCGAGGTTAAAGAAACAGGCTGCCCCGCAACTTGGGTATCGTGCTAATTAGGAAAGTTTTACTTGGCTCCAAAGAAATACACAGCATTTGCGTATAAAATGTCGCTATCATTTCACGGTACATATAGAAGCGGGTTCCCGGTGCAGACAAGTCGGTACATGTCGGTACTGATCGGTGCAGGTATGATAGTATCATATGCGGCTACACTTAAATCATCCAGGCTTTTGCCAGTGAGGATTTTGCAAGAACAAAATGTTGTGTAGTTTTGGTATCTATTTGTAAGACAAAATATATAAATTTTGGCACTAACACTCGTTTATACTGGCTAACACTTGCATTATGATTCCCCGCTGTACGTGGCATTGACAAATACAATCTCACTACACCAAAATCAATAACCCGATTAACTACAGCCGACAGCAAAAAGAGATCAGCACAAACTCTATGCCTTTGTGCTTCTAGAGGTTGAGCTCAACATGAAATTTGCCTCGGCGGGATTGGAAACCGGGACCGATCACTGCGAAGGAGCTACAAACCGAGCATGTTAGATGTACATAACAGATAAACACTTTCCAGAACAAAATCGTAACCCGAAGAATTTGAAGACATGATGGTCACTATTGACCTTACCTGATTCTATATAGCCGGCGTGCACTGGCAAGTCGGAACCGAAAAATCGGCTTCGTTATGCAAGCAGCCTAACAAACGACACAAAATAAAACGTAAAACCGAATCTCTCAGTAAAACTCTAAAGAGCTCTAAAGTGACACATATTTCTTGACGGGATGAGCGGATAGCCCACTTGATTTTAAGTGGTTACTGCCGCCCATAGACAACAGCGATACGACTCCGGTCCTCTTGTACTGAAGTATGAAAGGCCAGAGTTGTTTTGCGTTGCGCTCATCACGTTGAGACAGGGATGTAACGCCTCATGCGCTTGTAATTACACTAACACCAACACTTTACCACCGAAACACAGGAATGTGAGTGCACGACTGGTCACCGCCGCCTATAAACAACAAAGTCTTCTCCTACTAAAGTATAAGAAGACCCAACTCACATCACGCCGTCACTTTGAGACAAGGATGTTACTCCTTATATATCTGTAATTCTACCGGCACCCAAACTCTTCTGCCAGATTACAGCAAGGCGAGTGCAGCACTGCTTGATGGTGGATTACCAGTGGCAGTAATTCTCTGAACGAACCCAGCAGAAGTTCTACTGCTTTGGTTTGCTCCTTTCGCGCCAACCGGGGGACACGTGTAGGGACTCTGAGACCACCTTTGGACGCGAGAAAAAGGTACAGAAGTAGGTTTACTCAATTTTTAAAACAGTCACTTGTTTCTACTTATACTTGTCTAAAGCATAAATCAGCAAACAGAGTTTAAAGCATGAGTCATGAAATTTATTTACTAAAAGAGAGTTGAAATATGATATGAGAGCTTTATGAGTTATGCATTCCAAAGCGAGCTTTTTGTCAGTACTCTGTGATAAAGTTTCTGAATAGCAGATTTTCGGTGCCCAAATTGCGTGGCCATTGCCTTATAATTGCCATTTAATTTAAATGTTTTGAGTTTCCGTACTCAATATTAAAAGATCTATTACTTACCTAGTAACCTGATATTTTTCCCATAATATGTGTTTACATGGGCAAAAATAATGCTCTAGTATTCCCTGTATATTATTGCAGGTAGCATGGGAATTGAGCACCTAAGAACTGAGATCAAACTATACGCTTATCATACAAATTCTGTCCCGGCCGGGAATAGACTCCTGGGACTCCTCGATTCGAAGGCAGTGCCTAATAAGCTACGGAGCCGTATCGGCCGTAGCTCCGGGCACGGCGAAATAATAGTCATTTCACATAGCACCATCTAGCCTCACACTAAGCATAGCTTGTACTTATGGGAACAGATAAAGTAATAATAATACGACGTATAACATACATATAACAAAAATTCGTCATACAAATACTTGTCCTGGGTGGGAATCAAAACCACGACATATAGCGCAGAAGGCAGCGCTACTACCAACTAAGCTATGAAGCCATTTAACAAGTATCTTGAATTTACTTTTATATATATATATACTGGCCTGGACTTTTATATATATTCTCAAGCGTAGACTCATGCCTACGCTTGAGAACTCAACCTATGCCATGCCTACGACCTATATTACTCAAACTGTGGAGCCATCTGTCCGAACTTGATAATTAATGAAGTTGTAAGTTTAAGGTCTTGTATATTAGCTTGCGTAAGCTTACTTAGGATCTCCATCATAACGATTTATGGGTAATGAAATAAGTTATTGCTGTAGTTTACACAGCAATATAATTTGATTTGTACTGAATTTTGTACTGCAACTAGCTTGGCCCCGCGGTCATACCCGCGGTTGGCCATTCTAAGAGAATACTGCACTTTTCCGAGATCAAACGTAGCCTATGGGTTAATCCAGGATTTAAGTTATCCTGGTATCAAATTTCATCCGGATCCGTTAAGGCGCTTGAGTGTGACGGAATAACAGACATACACACACACATTTATAGAAACTTTCGCCTTTATAATTTAGTTTGATCGCATAAGTTGTTTTAGAGTTTGATACAAATAATAACGAATACTAAATAAACACTTACTCAATCACTTTTGCCTCAGAATATCTTGCATAATATTCAACAAGGCCACACGAAACAAAAGAATTCCTCGAGACAAACACTACGTACATTTTATAAATATTACCGGTTGGGATAAAATACAAACGTTCAATATTTGTTATTTTGGATGCTTACCATAAAATAATTTTCGGTCATTATACAGAAGTATGCCCCCACATTGTAAAACCGAATCCTCGAAATTTCGTTGCATGTGGATTTTAATGTGCCAGTTTGGGAGTTTTTCATTTAATTTCTACCATAATGACGTCATAAATTACGGAACACCGTTATCTTTTCCCCACATTTTTAAATTAAACTCTGTTTTAAAATGTCCGTTGCTCCACAAAGTTCGGAGTATTATGGGTTTTTTTCGTCGTTTTGTTTAGAGGAATCGCAACGAGAGTTTCTCTAAAGCTCTACAAAAAAACTACAACAAGCTGCTATATTCATAAAAACTATGCGAATGAAGTTTTACGTTAGTCATAAATAAAATAAATAAATGTTAGGTCAAATTACGTAAGTATTTTATTTATCATGGTAACTTTCGTTGACTCCCGACATTGCAACGCAGTGACATGCGTCATGTTCAGAGGTGAACTTAGTTTATCAATTAGTTATAAATCCTAAAAATACATTCTTTGATAAGTAAAACCCAATAAAGTAAATAATATTGCAACATCTCCTACACAAATCTTAATAAACTAAGCGTGACGGTGATTTGGGGACTACCCACTCAATTTATTTATATCTTATTTGCTATTGGACTCCCCTCTGCAGATGAAATTACATGCAATAGTGCCTATCACTTATCTTCATGTTATTATTTTGTAAGGCACTATAAAAGATAAGATGAAATTGGATTATTTATTGGTAAATGAAATATGTCTGAACAACATAAATTTTATGTAGATTATTTATTGCGACAGGACAGGCTTAACTGATGGAATGTGGTTACCGCTGCCCATAAACAACAAAAATATAACTTAGGTCTTCTCTTACTAAAGTATGACAAGACCCAAGTTGCATCGCATTGCGCCCGTCACTCTGAGACGGGGATGTTGCCTCAAGTGCCTGTAATTCACCACTGTTGCCAATAACTATAATGTGAAAATAATTTATAATAAAATTTGCCGCATACTTATCTTTATAATTTTAAGAATGTGTTCATTGCCTATTATCGTGATGGTATAATGCCGTTACAAAAACTTCACAATGAGATCAATTACAGAAACTTTCATGTCATATTTTCATTTGATTTTTCAAAAAAAGAAAGCAAGTTGTTTACGGAAATACAACTTAAATTATAAGTACCTCAATTGGCAATCCGCCAAGCATCTAACGGTACGTTCCGGCATTCTCACTTGAGATTGAGAGCTATATCCCAAATATAACACACCGTATACTATCGGAAGTCACATAATAAAAACCCTGTCAATAGTGAAAAAAGACCTCCAATAAAAACAAAATAAAATTGCAGAAACCATCAATGTAAATGGCCGTCGTAGCTATAAAACTCACACAACTCACTGCCATAAGCCGGTGATGTTCATTAAACCACTCGGAACGAACGCATCGTGAACAATGAAAATAATGGAACATTCATCAAACAAGCCTACTACATAACAATTGTTGGACTCAGTGGTAAACTGATAGTGAAACTGGCAGCTAAAACAATATTCGCAAAAAATATTATTTGACTAGCTGACCGGGCCACGCGTTGCTGTGGCTAACGTTTTTGTGATACGATATTATAATTTGCAATAAAATAATATTGCGATCATAAATTGAGATGTGAGCTATCCTATCTTTCAAGTTGGATTAAACTGCACACGGTCTACCTACGTCTTTTGGTATGAATGTACCTATACCACGATTTTCAGCCTCATTTTAGCCCACGCTACTTGGCGTCAGCTCTGCCGACCTGACACACGAAAATGAGGCAATTTTAAAAACTCGTGAAAAGAAAATCCCTTTTGTGGGGCCACACTCGCATTATGAGTGTCATTTAAAAATTCTTTTAGGGATAATGCTGGCAACTTTTGTTATCTTTATTTGACTGAAATTATAAGCAACTCTTATTTGTGGTCGAGGCTGGACATAGAAAATGTATTTTATTATGGCTGACAAAAGATTGGTTATTAGATATCAGTTCCCCCTTACTCATATGAAAAAAGAAGTAGAATTTCTATCAAGTTCGTCCGGAATAATGCTAGGCGAACAAAATACGACAAGAAGTTGACATAGAACATTTGAATACGGGTTACTTCAGTAAAACTGGCTGCAGATGGCCTCGGCGACTTAACGCGGGCTTTTGGCGAGAGCGGAAGGCTATCAATGGAGTACCAAATGTGTTGGCCCGAAGTAGTCACGCCGTAAGTATATGGACGCACCTTTTGTTATTCCGTACGCTTGCTTACCACAGCTAAAGCACTTTTGGATGGCGTGCCCATTAAACACTTAGCAATTATAAAGGCTTATCTCTATTAAGGATTAAAGTACCTTTGCTCTGTTGTTTTTCGAGTGTAATGATTTTTTTTCGTAAAACACCCATTTTTGCTAGATATCCAATTATACTGGTAACCTTAAACAGCAGAACCCTATCTAAACACCAACTTTTACCAAATCGTTACAGCCGTCTGCGAGATACGCAACAAACAAAAATTGCTTGTTTAAAGTGTAAAGTTTTTAAATTACTTCTAAGTTGTGAACTGTTGAGTAAGTTGGAACGGTATTGGTTATGTAGATATTAATAGTAGCTTTCCTAATTCCTGATTGTTATTTCCTTTTTAATGTGTGTTTCTTACCCCTATGAAATAAATAAATGAATAAGAATCACTAAGCGTCCGGCAGTAACGAGCGCTGCCGCAATGCAAGCAATTCGTAGATGCGCCTTTCCCGACCGTTACGACCGCAGCTGTGCAGTGTGAGTTCTCCGATGCTGTCTGTTAGCTACATAAGGTCAGTTTTATAATGCGAGCGAAACTTTTGCTTGTGTCAGTAATAAAGCGGAATCTCATGTAGTGAATCTTTAAAGATCGTAATGCTCTAATTTATCCTTCAACCTATTGCAATAATGAAAAGTTTTAAAGCAACTATATTTTTTAATCATATCATTTTTAATTTTATCTCAGATAAGGTTTCTAGCCATGCGTATCAGTCTGTAATGTTTCCACTGTAGGTACACCGGCTCAATAATTGAGAGTGAACTCTGGTATCCCTTCAACACGTACAAATCTTTCGCCTTTTCTAGCCATATGTACTCTTAATGTTGATTAGTTTTGTGAGTGCCTGGTACCTGAGATAGATTTATTAAACTTGGTATTATAGGTCAGTGCCCCGGTCCATGGATTGAACATAATAGGAACAAGATAGTAAAGTAAGATAAGATATTTATGGATGTTTCACACAGCGCCATCGAACCCCAAACTAAGCACAGTTTGTACTATAGAAACTAGGTTACTGATAGAAAACTAATTTACTTTATCCTGGGAATCGAACCCATGACTTACAACGCAGAAGGAATGCTTTTACCAACTGAACTGTGTGCCCAATCAAACTACTTTGAAATTCGTTAAAATTAAAAAATGGCTCTGAGCAACATTATTGTCTTAGTGATTAATTTTACGTGCTTGTAATTATAGAAAGGATTTTTTTCCGCAACTGAACCGCCGGCCCTTTGGTGACGAGTGAAAATCTGCTATTCCACCAGTATTCCTTGACGTAGAACAAAATGATTAAAAGACCTGTTCCACCGAACAAGTCCCAGAACGATTCATTATAGTTTATCTTTGATTCCATCTGTTTCAAGAGAAAGAAACCGGGTTAGCGCGACGAAAATGTAACAGTAAGATTTACATGCCCCGATAGAACCAAATTGGGAAATATTCGACACTTATCTTTCAGCAGTTAAGCAGTTAATTTATGGATGGACTTTTTTCTCTCTTATATTTTATATATAAGAGAAAAATAAAATATCGTGACATTAAAATCCTTATTACTTGGCGGTATCTATCCCACATCACGAGGTATCAAAATGTATATTGATGTTGGTTGTAGGTGCAGTATGTATGCATCCAGCCAACCTATCAACATTTATGCGAGTGACTGATTTAAAAACCTAAATAAAAAAGGGACTTCAAAACTTTCATCTTTTATTTAGCGCCATTACAAGCTTTTTAAATGGATTAAAAAAAAATATCCAAATCGGTTTGCAACGGGTGAAGAAAAAAGTCACAGGAAAGCAAACTATGCAATTTCGTCTACTTGGATGACATGTTTCACAAACTATTGAACTGATTTTGTTAAAATTTCTATGGAGCCAACCTGAAAACATATCCTTTGAAATAATTTTTCCAAATTGATTAATAAATGACGGAGCACCAAGGTAACAAACACACTAAAAAACGAATTCATAACAATAATGATTATATCAGATCAGTAAAATATCCTCCAAAAGTCGGTTGAAAACAAATCCCCTCAAAGTCAAAGTCAAACTCATTTATTCCTTTAGATCTCAAGTATCATTTGGAGACGTCAAATTTTACACATACATATACATATATTCGTGAACATATAACGTGTCACAAGATATACTCTAGGATATGCTCACGATGTTTATATGTGTATATATATTGATAGATTTAAGTCGCAACTCTTCCAGTGGAGGTGGTTCTCAGCGATCCGGTCTGTTCTTCCATAATGGACGCCCGCCGCGGGTGTTCACAATTGTCTTACGGGAGATCATCCCAATCTTAATAGGGAAGGAGGTACAGAGCAGTCAGAGATGTTATATTAGGTTAATTATCTCAGGAGGATGATAATTTGATGTTTTTTTGTCTGTTATTACTTTAAACGAGCAATTTTTGTATACATATTTGTTTATATATTTCCCGTATCTCGGAAATGATTCCAACGATTTGGATGAAATTTTGTGAATAGATAGGATTTTGCTGTTTAAATTTACCTGGATAATTGTATTTCTTGTAAAAACACAATATTTTATAAGAAAAGCAAAACAAATCGAGCGAAGTTACTATCTATTATATTATGTGCATAGATATTAACAAAAAAAAAAAAACTACAATGTTCATATAATTCACAATTCATATAAATATAATTCATTTTGTTACAATAATCAATAGTATTGACACGTGTCTGGGAGGTAGGTGATAGGCATATAAATGATTTCTTTGAAATTGCCGTCACAGAATATGTGATAAAGTTTGGAGTAAAATTGTGTAGAGATACGGAAGCACTTGTTCCGCGCTCCGATTCCATGTTATTGAGCAATTGGGTTAAGTGTTTCTTAAGTGTAACTTCTTAGGAACGCTGCCTTGCTCGCGTCAGCTGTGTATTTAAATAAATTTTGTAGCACCGACTGCTGTTTTTGTTTCCTCAAGAGTTTTAAATTATTAAATGATGTTACTAAGTAGTCTACTCTCGTTGGTATGTGTCCATTTATCGGAAAATAAATCAAAATTATGAGAATTGGGATATTGCAGACAATATAGTGGTTAAAACAAATGCTAAACTGAATAAACTATAAAAAGTTTTGACTCATACTTAATTATTGTATCCATTTCTCATTTAATTTGTTAAGAAAAACATCATAATCATAGAGGCTACTCATAAAGAACAAAAATGTAACAATTACTACAGAAAATTTTGATCGTGGGGTGCCAGACAAAATTACAAAATCTTCATGAAATACTTTAGTTTCTTAAGATTTTTTAGTCTGTTCCAACGACAGTCAATAAAAAATAGTTTTCTTCTTATGTTACGGGGACCATACAGAGCCGTAGATGAGAAAAGAAAAGAATAGAAAATTTTGGTTGAATAAAAATTAAGAAGTGAGCTTTTTGACAATGAAATCACATGCGCATGAGAGGTAACATTCCCATCGAGGGTACCGGGGATCTTCTCGTACTTTGAGATGTAGGTCGTATTACTTGTTTATTTTTTGTTATGGGTGGAGCTAAGCACTGAACATTAGGTGGGTGTCCAGCTCGTCTCGTCACATATTGTCTATTGTTAAAAAAAGTGTGCAAATTGCGATTTGAGACATTTAAAAAACACAGCAAATCATTGGAGGATACATACATCCAGCATTAATGCAATACCGAGTGCATCTACAGTATAAACCGTGAGCTAGACAAAAACATCTACGGAATGTAAAAGAATTATTATTCCATGATGTGAATAATGTAAAAGTAAAAATGCCTGCGAACATCCGATGCGAGCTAAACCAGAGAAATGGAAATGTTCAGACAAACTTTATTTATAACAATGCCTGAACCGAGCTACTGGGAGACTAGAACGTGGAACGATTCAACATCTAGACGTGACATGATTCATAAAAATATCTATGTGATGATACTAGATGAGCCCCGCGGTGTTACCCGCGGATAAACAGTTAATATGTACTTATTAAATTTCATCTCAATCCGTTCAGTCGTTAAGTTGTGAGTATTATTATTATTATGTAAGTAACACACATACACACAAACTTTCGCATTTATATTATAATATTAATATTATTGTATATTGTATTGTTTGTGTTCACGTGAAGGTATGATTTGTTCAACTGTTTTTAAATCATGATGACTGAGAATCATTTTAAATTTCTGGACATTATGAAAGTAAAGATTTCAATCACACAACCGATGTAGTGTGATTGAAATGTTTAAGACGTCATACTTTTAAACTCATACGGTCGTATTGCAAACTAACTTTAGACTAGGTTTAAACCACCAATATTACATGGATATAAAACTAGTACTAAAGTTAGTCCGCGTTTTGCAATAAGACCGATAGGAAATTTGATCGGAACTTTTAACACACTTATTCAGGCTTCTGAAACACAGTTTTACTAGTTTGGGAGCCTATGGATTCATATTTTATATCTTACATTTTAAACCAAAATAAACATGTTTGTATTTTTTGTTATTTGCAATTATTTGATGTTTATTCTTATACTGAGGATAAGTAAGAGAATGATATTTCCGCACCTTTAGAATGAAAGTAACCTAATTCAAAATTTCTGTGAATTCAGATTTTGCTATAAACTAACCTTAAAAGGCCTTACCTTATAACCTTAAAATATCAGAATATAAATCCGCACTAATTCATTTCCACGGAAATACGGGAGAGATACATTTCAATTTATTCAACTATATATATTATTACATATATAATATATTAACTATATATATTATTATATTATATATATTATACTATATATATTTATTGAACTATATATTTTTTTTACAGTTTATTGTTGATTTCCCACAAATTGCATTTTTTGACTTAGGTCACTTTCATTCTAAGGGTGCGTTTTGTAAATTTTCATCCAGTGGTACATCGTCCGAGATCCTGAGCACTGCCGGGATGGTGGCGGTTATTTATTTTAGGAACACACTTTATGGTGAACTTTATCGCAGCTTTCGTTATGTGTTTGGGATTAGAGTGCGCTATCAATTTATACTTCAGAGGGTTTACGGGAACTTATCTCCTTAAGGTCCTTTTATCTTTCATACAACATTACTGCTTGTGCCTAAAGTTGTAAATTTTCAACAACCTCTGAAGATTGATACCTAGAGAATATTTGTCAGGATTTTATAGCTATATTTTAATGGTACACGTAGCACAACCAAACAACGGAACCGATTTTGATAAAAATTCTATGGGAACAATCTGAAAGCATATCCTTTCAAATAAAAAAAGAATTTTCCAAATCGTTTGATAAATGGCGGAGAAGTCGGTGAACACACGTAAAAATATATAATATATATAAATCATCCGAATTGATAGCTTCCTTAAAGTCTGTTCCTTAAAGTTTTGTATTGTAAATGTTTAGTCAGATTAACAATTACATAGGCGTAGGTCGACATCTAAGATAGCTCGCCGCGATGTGTAAGATAGATTTGAATAACGTATCTGCTAGATAATATTATTTACTATTATTACTATTTAGTATTATTTACCCCAAATTTACACGGTAACATATAAACTTTCGATATAATAAAACCAAGTAAATACAAGACACGTGAAGAATTCCGAAAAAGCAGAATGTCACTTTCCCCCTGTTTACGCAAGATATTGACGAAAAGTAATCGGGGAGGGAAGGTTTGGCTATTGACAAAACGTGCCTCTAGCCTCGGGGAAATATTAAAAATAATCCACCTTGAAGACTACCCGGTATTGAGTTCAAAAAGATTGGAAAAGTGAAGTGCTCAACAAATGAGAAAGAAAATTGTTTTTGCAGGAGTCTAATAAACATTTTTTTTTAGACTTTCTTGTTTGCCGGCTTTCTATCTAAGTTGGTAGGTATCCTTTTTTCGCTCCCATTATGGGGAGCTATGGACTACCCATGGTAGCTATTCTTTTTTCAAACATTCGTACAACCTCCTATTTTTGTATTGTGTGATTGTGTGTGCATACACAACCTATCTTGGGGGGTCCAGTTGCTCGCGTCCGTAGGTGTGTACCCTTTGATTCCCTACACGTACCCCCTGGGTGGTGCTAAAGGAGCAACCAAAAGTAGCAGTAGAACTTGCGCCAAGTTCGTCCGGAGAGGTACTGCCACCACATCTGGAATCTGCCGCCAAGCAGTAGTGGTTGCATTACTGTGTTCCAGTGGAAGGGTGTGGCTGCCGGTGGAATCACATGCGCATGAGACGTATCATCCCCGTCCCGGGTGATGGACGCAGCAGGATGAATGCGACTCAGGAAAGATTTGGATCTCATACTGAGTCGCACGCATTACTGTTGTCATGGGCGAGGGTCACCACTTACCATCAGGTGGGCCCTCAGTTCGTTCCGTCATTAATTAACATAAAAAAAATCTCCTATCAGTAAATCTGAGCTCTTTTGCTGTTGTTTATGGGTGGCATACCGAGAAAATGTTTTCGTTCGTGGTAGTTCAAACATATTGGTGGCGTTATTAATAGTATTAGTAACGACATATTTGGTCCACTATACGACGGCAGGTACATTCGTGTGTATCTACGCTCTGTCTGTAAAATTACATACTCAAAGTAAGTTAGTCATATTTTCACATTTTATTTACAACGACATTAAATCATCACATTACACTTTATTATCTATGCATCATGGGTATACTGGTATTCCCTAATACGTAAACTAGGCTTGTATCATAAGCATTAGTCCCTTTCTTGTGTTACAATACAATTAATGTAAATTGAGTCTAAGAAGGTAAGTATTTAACCCAATATAATCTAGAAACAGTACTAATATTAAAATTAATTAAATGCAAAGATATTTCGCAAAACAAAAGATAGCAACCCATCTATGATCAATTGATAACAGTAGCCAAGTTGTCACAAAAATAAGTAAGTAAGTAAAGCTAAGTAAGTTCATCAAAATCTCTAGAGGTCCGTAGTTATTTCAATTAGTTTTTTCAACAAGCAAGATGTATCCTTCGCATAAGGGTTAGACCGTTTGCAAATGGCTACATTTCTGAAATGATGACTAAGCCAAGTCTAGCGTATTATCCAGGCACTGGGAGGAGAGCAAGCGGGGCGCGACGGAGCGGCGCCAGAGCTCCGTAATGACGAGAGCAACGCCCTGCGATGTATTTAATAACTTGTTTACGCCATTACCGGATTTACACCTTCAAAGCGAAGTTTTCCATCTCCAGCCAGGATTAGCTTAGGTGTCAAGAGTCTCGTCCGGGTATACAAGTCGATAAGCAATATCGGAGGCCTTTAGGCGGCTTAAAACTCCGACACAAAAGTTGGCCATTGACTTGAACGAAATGTAAGATAAATGGCTTGATATTGTGTCCAATAATATGAATGAAACTTATAATTTTGGACAGAATGTGTGGAATGTTCTGAATCATATTTTTTATTCTACTGAAGTGTCGGCACGAGTTGAGAACCCATCTGATATTAAGTGATTACCTCCACTAACAACAACCACAACACAACTGTTCCTCCCTGATCTAAGTATGATCCCGTTTCACCCGAGACGGGATGTTACTTCTCATGCATGTGTTTATTAAATATTATACAAAAATATACTGATATTATGTCGTGTTTTATGCGGAAATTCTAACAGATAACAGGATATTACCATTTTTTATGTTATGTACAAATAAAATGTTACATTTCTGTCTGATAGGCAGTCATTTTTAATAGCTCTTGCTGTGTCACCGTTCGCTTAGTAATCATGATCGACGTTATTTACTGCTTGCCCTAATAATAGTTGCTCTCGAATGACGGACGATCCACTGACCTTATTAATTTTAAATTAATATCCAAACATATCCGTACCTTCGCATTAATAATATTAGTTAGAAATGGGATAGCTTGCAAGTAAATGTGGGTTGTTTTGAGTGACCCGTACCTAAGGTAAGATATCCTATTACGAAGGCTACGTCTTTCTGTTTATACTGAAGTTGTATTTGTTAAATCATAGTTAATTAAAGTTGTTTATCGTATCGATAATAATTCAGTTCTTTCTGAAACTCTTTAGAATTTTAACATTAGCTTATCACGATCCCGGGTCGTTACATATAATGCATTAATAATTACTAGTCTCACAACTCCGTTGGTAGTAGCTCTGTCTTCTGCACTGTAGGTCTTGGGTTCGATTCCCAAAAGGCGAAGTATTTGTGTGACGAACACAGATGTTTGTTCTGTGTCTGAATGTTAATATGTATTATTAGTACGTATTTACAAAAACAAACTACTATATAAGAATTCTGTCAGTTATCTAGTTCTCGTATGATTAGTTTGGGACAAGATGGGACTGTGTGAGAAGATAATAAAGATTATTTATTTCTTTATTTAGTTAACATGTTTCCAACTATTGCTTCCTGTAAATATTTGTAGATACATCCTTCTATAACTGTTCCAGCAATTCATAATAGTAAGGCTAGTTGTATGAACGGGCTTACTGATAAAGCTATGACATTGGCTCACCTGGTTCCTTCCGCAGTGATGTATGGCGCCATCGGTTATAATTTGAGACCCACAGTGTAGTGGAAGATAGAAGAAGAAAAATTAATTGGTTAACAGTGTTGCACTAATAAACAATTACTATGGCTGGTTCAGTCGGTAGTAGGTTTGCCGTCTGCCGGGTAGGTCCTGGGTTCGCTTCCCATTTAGGTTGTCCTAAAGGTCCTTAGTTTGTATTTGTGTGGCATATATATTCTATCAGTTATCAAGTTTCCATAATACAAGCTATGCTTAGTTTGGGACTGTATGGCGCTAAATGTTCATGCATTATTTATTTACTATGACTGTTGTGGTAATTTTCTGGTCTAGATTTGATGGCTTTAAGACCCAGATTCGAACGAGTCTAGGGTAGCAGATTTGGTTTCCGCGTTTGTAAATATTTGTAAATGTGTGATATTTGATGTGTGTGAAAATGAATCGATATGGTTCAGGCGATTCCAATTTTAGAGTCTACGTGTCTATTGGATATAAATATAATAATTAATTAGTAAAAGTAATTTTTAAGTTAATTTTGTCATACGAAAAGGTATCTCACACTCTGTTCAATAGACATCATATTAGATCTTTGGTGAGATTGAAGACTGGCTGCAGGCAGTCACAGTAATTTTTTTTTTTAAGTGAGCGTATGACAATTGTTTGCCTTTGGTTCCGCCGATTTCCGGTTTGAATTGTTTCTCTGCTGGTACATTTTCTGTGTCTTATTTAAGCTTAAACTTGCTGGCTGCACTTCGAGCAATTTATTGTAATCTCTTTGCGGCAACGCGCTTACATTGATTTTCAATGAATTCAAAACTACCTTCAATGAAACTTCACTGGTGGCATAATGAAGGACAAAGGCTTCGCGATCCAAATGTCAATTAATAGTTCTGAACAAAGTTAAAGTAACTACTTACTACGGAAAGTTTTCAATGAACCGTCGCTAGTATTCGACTGTGTAGGTATATTCTATTATATGTTTACAAATGACTAATTTAAAATTCAAATAAACCGATTTCCGCCTTAAGCCCTAAAATTTTTTAATGAAATTTCTATTTAACTTCCTTAAATTTAACCTCCTTAAAGGTAAATCATACAAATTGGTCCTTAATTGGAGAAAATAACGCATAACAAACATTAAAAAAATACGCAGAAATCATTTAAAACCTCCATGTATAGCAGTTTCTCAAACACTAAAACGTGATTCAGTTGCCCCAAGCCGCAGTCGAATGCAGCCCATCACTATTTGCTGGCGCAGTCGACCGTACTCGGAGGCAGCAACCAGCTGCAAACACTGCGTTTGTATGCAGCCTGAATACGGCAACTGCCAGAGTACGATGCCGACAAAGAGCTGCCGAGTTACAACAGTAGCTTGTGTGTTTATGCCCCTCATAATAGGTGTCCGCGTCCGTAGGTCCGCACCCTCAGATTCCCTACAAGTCTTCTCCGGGTGCTGCGAAGAATCAAACGAAAGTAGCTGTGAAACCTGTGCTCGGTTGGTCCGGAGAAGTACTGCGACGAAACATCCCGGTCTCAGTGATGGACGTAATGCGATGCGACTTGGATTTTCTCATACTGCGGTAAGGGAAGGTCTTAGTCGTATTGCTGTTGATGTATCTTGCAATAACGTGCAAAACAAAAAAATGGTTCTGGGCTACACGACATGTGGCCGCGTAGAGGGATCCTATGTATCATCTTATCTTATCACACCCAACTAATAAAAACGCAAGGATTAGGTGAGTAAACGTGTGACTGCGTTTCTTCTATCATTGCTTATCATGAAAAGAAAATGTTTATGTTACTAAACCTTACAGGTGCCATGGACTTACGAAACAAGTACAATACTGAAATGCATATGATATCCAAATGTATAATTATCACATGGAAAGATATTGAACCCGGTAACCCTCGCTTTGCAGACAGGGTTACAGACAATGTATTGCACAATAAAATCCTTATAAAGTTATAAAAAATAGTGTGGCACAAAATAGATTAGATTGCAAGTGAAGTGGAGTCGATTCGATTTATTGAACTTATACACTTTTTCCACCAACACATAAAGTCAAGTTTTATTGCGCATTGTATAATCTTCTTTACATCATCAGTGAGCACAAACAAAGCTGAACCAATAGGCCATGGAAATCGAAATCTACAAAAAACCCATTCTGTTTGAAAAATAAACTGATAGAAAAATGCTACCTGAAGTTAAAGGCAAATAGTTTCCAATCGCGAACGTAAACACTGTAACCCGGGTTCTCACGTAATATAATTTCAATATAATGCTTGCATAAAACCTGCTTGTTTGTGTTGTGAAACTACAAATGTATTGAAACATCTAAATCGGTCATCAATTGGCGACGATATTGTGTAACAAACAAAACTTACTGCAGAATTAAAAACCTTGTATGTTGGTAAAAAAGCACAAGATTTTTTGTTGATACATAAGTAGATACTATTGTAAATAACACTACGTAAATCCCGAATTAAAATTTTCGTTTCTATCAAATCATATTTGCAGAAAAGTAGTCTACACCGTCCAACTGCTTGTTTTCGAAAACTAAATCTCATTTTTCCTGATAGATTCAACTGCCACCAACTGTTCCCGAACATCGCTGACAAGAAAACTTGCCGCCCATATTTATCCGTATCATAGTTTTTGTGGGGGAGATGCGGGTAATATGTGACTTCCGGAACATTAAGCTGAATTGTATCGAGTGCCGGCAAAAAGTCTACACAGATTTCCACTCTATACTACCAAGATGAAGCTTTGCTTGGGGGTACTGAGAATAGTGAATAAATATATCCACATTTAGAATGGCACGCAAGTTTTAAATCCGTAATAATTATTTTGGATTATCCCTATTGGAGTGAATAACAATAATTAATTATCGCAGGTATGAAATTAGATATTTTTCATATCTCTGAGGTTATCTGATTATCTCATCCCATAATGCCTTCTCTAAACTTTATAAAATGTAATAATTAAAATATTTTAGCACATTTAAACAGTAACGATAACTTTGCTGATATTTTTGAAATCAGTCGACACACATAAAATACCAATACCAATTGTTATCTGTTTAAAGGGTTCTTTTAATTAAATGGCTGATATTTCGTCCATAACCATGCATGCAATTACAATGCAGCATCATTTCATTCAGCTCCCGACTGCCATGCATGTCACATGTCAGACTGACAGCCGTTGACGTAGAGCACGTGGTGTTGTCATACGGAATTTATTTATTAAAAAAGCGTATTAGCGGCATTGCGAGTCGGTTCACAAAATTACGATTTGTGAGAGGGGCGATTATCTGTTTGAAATCTGTTGTTCGAATTATTATGATATTTATTTACGTATGTATTAATAAACATGTTAAATATAAGTATTCTATTAGCTATTTAGTTCATAAAGTACAAGTTATGCTTAGTTTAGGACTAAATGGCGCTTTGTGGAATATCCAAGAATATTTATTTATTAAATCCAGAGTTTATTATACTAGACAGGCAATTATTATAATAATATTATCTTTATAATAATATCACAATAGTACGATTAATCATGGCGCGTATACATGCTTAGTAATTATTTTACTTTTAATTTTCTTCTCGGCCTGATCTCTCATATTACCATAAAATATATTTTTTTCCTTATTAGCTTTTCCTATTTATACTAATAATTTATTAGAAGAAACTTTACATTATTTAATGTCCTCACTGTTACAGGAAACTTTCTGAGTTGGCGTATATTGAAATGAATGAATTTTATACGTCTGTCGGCTTAGCTTTTAAACCAAAAGTCTAAAAAGACAAAAAGACCTTTCCAGTTGAAATAGACGTTAGGAGATTTTACAGGCAAAATTATTTAAACGGCAGTTGTAGAATTTTGAAAGGTAGCCGATATGGAACACAGGAACTCGTTTAAAAAGCTGGCGATTCTAAAAACGAACATTTAAAATTGAAGCTTCGAATTGATGTATCCGGTTCCAAAAATATAATGAATTTAAAAAATGAGTTATCGTATCTTTTATTTTACATTATGATATATTTATAAAATAGCGATATTAACAAATTAGCTAGCAAATTTTATTATTGGATTTTATAGTTAGTCAAATACAAACAAAGGCGTTGTTTCGCGGTTAAAAACATTTTTTTGTGATACACATTTACATTTGTCTTCGATCGCATCTATATTTTTATAATTTTAACTTAGAAAATACCGATAAAAAGGCATATATCTATTGCTGTCGTTATGAAGCTTAATACTTGAAATTTGCGTGCTATCACAATACTAAATGAAACCTTCCTCTCAACAAGCGCCAAAATAGTTTTATCTGTATTTGATTGCAATTGTTAAAATGTCTCCCCTAAACGACGGGAACAATGGCAGTTAAGTCAAACGATAAACACGTGTCAACTATCGCGACGTCACTGTGACGAATAAACGAGACTCGTAATATTATAAGTTCGATATGAAATCACAATAGGGGTCGGAATCATACAAAAGTTCGACAATGCCGAAGGCTGAAAGGGCGTATTGAAGCAATTCAATGGAAATAACTTTACCATTTCTTTTTTCATATTGAATATCGATGTGAACACGAAATGTCAAACCTAACAAGAGTAGGTATTAGGTCCGACTTCTTCGTATCAAATGTTATGTAGGTACATGGTAGAATAATATTACCACAGATATAATACTATGCTAGTAATATTACTTACAAAGCATACCTATTACATATAAAAATATCATTACAAAAAATGGATTTAGCTTTCGCATTTTTTGTATCACATGTTCGAAACGCAAAATATTACAATGTAAGGATAGATACATTTTTGTGAGCGATTTGTGTCGCGCTATTTTCATTCAACATTTTTTTTCTGTTTGGGCTTCCTTATCCAATTGCTGCTGCGTGTATCAATGTTTGTCTGCTTTAGCTTTATATACTCCCCCGCGACTTAACAATATTTTTGCTCAGACCCCCATTTATTTTTCTTTTTCTAAGATAAAAGTAGCCTTAGTTATTCTTTATAACATCAGCTATCTGCCAATATAGCAAATGAAAGTCCCGTCAAAGTCGGTATATCTGTCGCCGTATTAAAGAGAGAGAGAGAGAGATGGAGAGAGAGAGAGAGACAGAGAGACAGACAAAAATTAAATAATAGATATTTTTTTATAAATACCGTACATCATTTAAAATGTATTGAGTAATAAGCTGTTGTTTTGACATTACAAACAGACACTTCAATTTTATTTATTTGTTTATATTTAATGCGATAATAAATTTAATTGGGCTGTTATGTATGATTATTTATCTACTTGCTATAGATATAATTTGAACCCTAAGCCGAAGCGTGCAACATAGTGAAAGTTTTATCGCTGTTTCATGGAAGTTATGTCAGATTTCTAACAAATAATATTATAACTATCTATTGCTGTTCGAATTTTTCAAGATTCTGAATAAGCATTAAACTATATTTCAAACCTTTAAAATAAAATATTGAACAAACTTTCTTTCTCTCTATGAAGCGAAACAATGGCCGTTGCCCGAATGCGATATCCGTGACGAAACCGCGCACCCTGTAGATACATCATGGGGCACAATGACATATCTACAGGGTGCAATCGTGGAAAAAATGGAATTAAAGCGAAGTTACTGTAGCGTGGAATATTCGAATATTGTTATTGTCTCGCTGCTTTGTGATCGGATGATGTTTGTGTCAGTACTTTACAAAGCCGATGCGATTCGGATTAAGGAAATGTAATGCATGAAATATGAACGTATACTTTGATAACATTTTGCGGGGTTAAGTAACTATAGTGAATAAATGATATAGAATTTATGAGTAAGAACAATATTCAAGGTTTTTGAAGATAGTGGGACGTGTCTTTGCGATAAGTAGGTATATCAAATTGTTTTAAAATAACAAAACTAAACTTACAAGGAAATATGCCTATTAGTTTAGACCGGACAGTGCCAGTTTTAACTTTATTAATTTACCTTAGCACAAATTTACTAGAAGTGTAATTTAATTATTAAATTATGCGTGTAAAATATTAAATTTCACTTTAATTTTAAGCAGCACTATAATAGAGCATCAGTACTATTGAAGTTCCTCCTAGCATTAGTGCACAAGTATTGCTGTGATACATTTGAAAGGCGTTAGTGTTGTTGAAATTGCAGGCTTATGAGACGGTTCATTCTCTTATTTCAGACAGGCGTAACCGTGTTATTCAGGTCTTCCCATACCCAGGTAGGAGAGGACCTCAGTCCTATTACTGTTAGAGTACGATATGAACATCGGGTGGATCCTTAGCTTAGAACGAACAAGACATTTCAATCATTATAAAAAAAGTACAGTAACATCTATCAGAATGCAGGTAAAATTATAATTCGATGTGCAGAACTTTACCTTTGTGATTGCAGTGCAACAACATTTGCAGCAGTCTATTCCATCAAAATTTCAGGCTGCCCTTCCTTGTTTGTTGCATGTAATACATAGACTATAATACAATTACGCTGTGTCGTGCCCAAAGCTTACTCGCTTGCAAGCTGTAAAGTAGAGTCGTAATTGGTCTATCTCACGACGAGACCGAGATTCTGATTACTTTATCTGAATTGGGGTTGGAATGTTGAGCACAACTGACGCTATGTAACTTTACATAGTAATATTACAACAGCCTATCTTCCTCATAAACACACAAGTGACAGCTTACAATCGAAAAATAAACGACTTCTATACCTTCATCCCTCATTTCATATCCTGCCATTTTAAAAAAGATACAACGGGCGAAGAAAAAAGTTACAAGAAAGCAAGGTAGGCAATTTTGTTTACTTGTATGCCAGTTATTTTTATTTAACAACCAAGCTTGATTAAATTTCTATGGGACCATTTAGTTTATTTGAAGGGATATTATATATCCTTTCTTATATATTATTCTTTAATATTATTTCTTCTTTAAAATATTTTTTAAATTGACTGTGTTTGGAGGTAAGAAACATAAAAAAGATAAAAAAAGGAACAACCGTATTGATTACCTCCTCCTTCGGATGTCGTTTAAAAACAATATCTATTTTTTATGAGGTTGCTTTTGTATTTGGCAGCGGACCACCTGGTGGAAACAGAAAAAAATTGCTTGAACTATGCACTCTGTGGCCTTGCCGTGAAAACAACTGTAGAAAATACGAGCTGAAGAAACTGTAGAATTAATTTAAATTATCTTGTCTTAAAACACAATTAAATGCTCACCCAACACGAAACATGGAGTCGAAGTTCAAACTCATGAATATGCAGACGGCAATACCGGACTTGGTCGTAAACTTATATTGAATGCGACGTCAGGGACCGCGTTTGTTGGCTCGTACCGTCAAACGTTGTCAACTGATGAAGGATTCATCGAGATGTATGCAAATCCGACTTGAGCCTTTGCCTACAGAGAACTGAATGCTTACATGGTGATCCTTCAGATATGGGTTTTTATTACATAAACTAGCGAATACTACGCTACTATGTACGTGTGCTACTATGCTGTGCTACATTTTGTGCCTAATGCATTGTTTGAGTGGTCTAAAATTTTTTTTGCATTATTGCCTTTCTAATGAAACTGGTTTGGGACACATCGGTTGGATAGTTTGATACAACTTTAGTGTTTTATACATAAGGATTAATTAGTACGGATATATTTTTCTGAAGAACGTGAAGGTTAAATGATACTTGGGCCTCAAAGTGGTTGCCTGGAGGATTTGTTTTAAAAAATGTCCTCTTTGGACAAAGTTTGGGATTAAAGTGAAGACGTTAAAACAGGCATTACTCTCAACACAGAGTAATCCCGCTGATTGATGAGTTAGCGACGGCCAAAGGCGAAGGCAACCTTTTACTACAAATATGAACAGTCATGCAAATATTTGTCCCGAACAGAATATAACCCTCAAGGTCAAAACTAATAAATAGAGTCAATAGAGTTTCCCATTGTTCAAACTAAACTGCTGGCATGGAAGGAATTCGCTTAAAGCCGTGTGTATACTAGGCAAAAAGGTATGAAAACATTTTTGTAATCAAAATTTGATAATAATTTTTGTTTGTTTTTTTGATACTGATACATAGTTTGAATTTGTTAGTGGTAAAAACCATGTCTTCATAATGTCGGGTTTAATTTGCTTATTTGGTCGAAATTTGTTTTTAGTTCTAAATGTTTGTGTTCAGTTCCATATGTCATGCTACTTGCAACACAGAAAGTGCTATTTTCTATTTATTAATTGCTTTTTTAATATGTAAGAATTAAAAATAGCATTTAAATAGCTAATAAATACAGTTTTAATAAAGTTAAAGACAATGCTAATCTAAAACTTAACCGTTGTATGTATACAGATAGCAGACGCGAGATAGGTAAGGACGTTTATAAATATTCAATAATAAGATAATTATAGGCAAAATATTGGTTAGGTACAGTCTTGAACAAGGTAATAATAAAATGGCTATAGCTTTATATACATATGATCTAAAAATATGATTTAAGTTTATGCTTAAGGTTTATTTGCGTAATGTCGTTAAGTAACTCACGTAATGCATTTAACAATCTAGCCTACCTATCTGCATTTAATAGGGTATTAGAGTATAAGCTGGTTGTGAAAGTATTACATTTAATTCTAGAAACGCAAATAAAAACGAGTTAACAAAGATTGTGTATACCATAAAAGTTTTAGTCACGAACCGGTAAGTTAACCGCTTCGACATTGTTTATACCGGTTAACGAAACTACAAAATGATTTGCGCCGCGTGTCTACAGCTAATAGGACGTGGAGAACTACTAGATTGCTGTTCTTGTCATGGTACGTACCATTATGAATGCCTGAATATGACAGTAGAAGACAAAAATAAACTCAAAAAATCTTGGCTATGTCTACACTGTGAGAACATTACTAAACGCAGTAAAAATGACGACACACCAGTACGTAAACCTTCCCAGGCCCCGATTAATGACTCCACTATGTCAGTAGATGACTATGTAGCAGATACAAGTTTACTCGAAAACACGCAGAGCACAAGTACTCATGATATTATAGAGACAGAAAATACACAGAATAACATTACACTAGAAACATTCAGACAACTCCTAAATTCAACGCTAGAAGATAAACTTGAAAGACATAGACATTGTATAATTTCTCAAATAAGGAACGCATTTCAACTAGAAATCAATAACGCGATACAAAATCTAAAAGAAGAGCTAACACAAAATACCAACGCTTTACATATAGAACAGACAAGTATTAAAGAAGACATAAAAAGCATGCAGATACGAATTGAAAAACTAGAAAAAGAGCGAAATATGTTACAAGAAGAAATTAAAAGTTTCAGTTCAAGTCAGTCTACACGCACACCACAAAAAGACTTGGAAGACAGTAAAAAAATTGTTATTTATGGGCTAAACGAATACCCCAATGAACAAGAATTTGACCAAGAACGAAGGATCATAGAAGCGTTTATGACGGTGATGAACATAGATCTAACAGGGTACATAGAAGAAATAACGCGTTTAGGCAAGCGAGGCAACCGGAGACCGATCCAAGTAGAATTAATTAGCAAGCGAATGGCAAAATATATTATATATAACGCGAGATGGTTTAAGTCGACGGGCTTATACGTGTCGCCGTATTTAGATAAAGAATCTCTTCAAGAAAAAAAAACTCAATATAAAAAGCGATATTCATTAACACGCCAAGAAGAACCGGGACTAGATAACAAACCAAGAAAGTCGATGACACAGACCAGCATAAATAGAGACAATACAGATAAAGGAAATCGACCGTCAACTCAACACCAAACAACTAAGACGTCGATGGAAGGAAGAAATACCGGAGGGACCTTTCGAACAAGTCTACATAGCTCCTTTCGAAACTAACAGCTACCTCAAATTACTTTTCCAAAACATGCAGAGCTTGTTTAACAAACAACACCTACTACAAGCATTCCTGGAGCAAGAAGCTGAGAAATACCACATCATATGTGTTACTGAATCTTGGTTAACAGAGGATAAACAGGCTATAACACAAATAAGTAACTACAGAATAATAACCTCATTTTGCCGGAAAAGCCACAGAGGAGGAGGAGTATGTATAATTGCACATGAAGGAATAACCTGCAAGGAAATTGAATACATAAAAAAATGTTCAGTAGAATATGTGATTGAAGCTTGCGCTGTGGAAGTGACTGGATTTAATACTTTGCTGTTAGTTGTATACTGGAACGGGAGAGAGGCCAATGTTTTCTACGAAAAATTAAAATTAATTTTAAATTATATATCACAAAAATTCAAAAAATATAAAACAATTATTGGTGGAGATTTTAACATTAATATACTAGAAAAGTCAAATGAAACGAATATGCTTCTGAATACAATGCATGAGTATAATTTTGCACAAATTATAAACAAACCGACTCGAGAAACAACTCATAGCTCGAGCTGCTTAGACCATGTTTACATAAATATATCGACTCAACAAATTAAATCAAATGTGCAGGACTTCGGCTTTTCCGATCATAAATGCATTACACTAAACCTAGATTTATGTGTAAAGACACAAAAAATTCCATGGAAGCTCGAAAAACGTATTTACAATAAAACTAACATGACTAATTTTAAATTGGAATTGAATAATTTAAATTGGAATAATATAATTAACCTAAACATTGACATAAATAAAAATTATAACATATTTAATGAAACTTTGTTAAAAATACTAGACAAATGCATACCAAAAAAAATATTTAAAATAAAGTGTACTCAAAAAAATTATTGGTTGACTAATGGGCTAAAAATATCGTGTAAAAATAAACGTCTATTAAAGATTCATGTTAACAATAGTAATAATAAAATACTGAAAAAATTCTACAAAATGTACAGTAAAACTTTAAAACAAACAGTGTTCAGAGCGAAAAAGTTACACTATATACAACGCATGAGAAATTCGGAAAATGTAATTAAATGTATGTGGAGAATTATAAAAGAACGTACGAACAAAACTATAAGAAAAGAAAAAGAAAATATAGTGTTAAATATGAATCAAACGCTAATTAATGATCCTAAAATAATAGCAAATCAATTTAATACTTTTTTTTCAGAAGTAGGTAAATCGTGTGCTTGTGAAACTTTGAATAATTTACCAACATTTACCCGAACACCCAATAGTCTTTACCTGGGTACAATACCACAAAAAGAAATTTACGATATCATTCGAAATTTAAAAAATAAACTAAGTTATGGAATTGACGAATTACCTCCTAAACTAATAAAATTTTGCGCTAGTGAATTATCCCAACCATATACCCTTTTAGTAAATCAATCTCTCACACAAGGAATTTTCCCGGATCTCTTAAAAATCTCAATAATTAAACCAATCTATAAAAAAAAAGATTCAAAAACCGACCCGAATAATTACCGACCAATATCGATGCTCCCCACATCATCCAAAATATTTGAAAAAGTTATGTGCAAACGTGTTTATTCCTTTTGTGAAAAATACCAATTATTTGACGAAGCCCAATGTGGATTTAGACAGAACCATTCGACTACACTTGCTGTTTATAAATATATTGACAAAATTTTAAATATTATAGATAAAAAACAATACGCTGTTGGTTTGCTCCTAGATATGTCGAAAGCATATGATAAAGTACAATATAAAATTCTTTTAAAAAAATTATATGATATAGGAATACGAGGTACAGCGCATAAGTGGTTTCAATCATACTTACAAAACCGGTTACAATACGTTGAAGTGGAGCATTTTGACCACGACACGGGAACAATACGTAACATAAGATCCGATGTCCATATCATGGAAAGTTCCATACCACAGGGCAGTGTCCTAGGTTGCCTATTGTTCTTGGTCTATATAAATGATCTGCCGAAACATGTAAAATCACAATGTGTTTTATTCGCGGACGATATTTCACTGTTATTGCCATGCAGCCGCACTGATAACATAGCCGACAACATTAAACAGGTAATGAGTCATGTTGAAAGCTGGATGACAAATCACTGCTTAGAAATTAACTACACCAAAACCAAAGTGATGGAATTTAGACCTCGACAAAAACGTACTTTAGACATACACGCGACATACAATAGCATAACATTGGAACAAGTAAATAGCTTTTCATTGCTAGGAATTATTATTGACACAAACATTAACTTCAAAGACCACGTTCAAAAAATTAAAACAAAGCTATCATCTTTCACGTACGCACTAAGACAGCTAAAACAAACAACTGACTTGGCAACAGCTGTATCTGCTTACTATGCGTATATTAATTCTTTTTTAGTGTACGGAATTGTTTTATATGGCAGTACTACTGATGCTCAAGACCTGTTTATTCTGCAGAAGAAATGTATACGCATTTTAGCAAATATTAAACGACCAGATAGTTGTAGGGGCCACTTCAAAAATTTGAAAATTCTGACATTGCCCTGTATATATATTTTAGAGATAAGCAAATTTGTGAGGAAATATCCCCAATTTTATCAAAAATTAGACGATGTTCCAAGGCGATATAAATTAAGACCGGGAAGAAATAAACTAGTACAACCAAATTGCACACTAAAAATGCTTAGTGACGGCCCGTACATTATGTCCATCAAGATATATAATAAGTTGCCCATAGACATAAAGGAAACTAGCAAATATCCACATTTTGTAACAAAATTAAAATCTTTTCTCGTGGAAAAATGCTACTATGACATAAAAGAATACTTAGAAGAAAAAAACTAATGCTTGACAATAATACATAATAATAAATAAATTGACTAGAAAACAAATAAATAAATAATAATTTGACTAGAAAACATTCATAGTTTATTTAATATTATATTAAGTATAAAATTGACAATAGCGCGTAGGTAGTTTAGACCTACCTACATGCTATCTAGAAAACCTCGGACTGCCTCCATTAATATTGTAATACCCGAACAAGGGTCCATAATGTGAAACTCAGAATGTAAACCAATAATATTACCTTGTACCATTATGAGAAGCAATAAATGTATTGAGTATTGAGTATTGAGTTACTTTGTCACACTGAAAGTTTTTGTTTTTGTTACAGCTCTGGAACTTGCGGACTAGAAACTTATTCGATCGCAACAAAGATAAATGTTTGGGTTCTTGCTTTGTGTGTGCTTTAAGAGGCAGCGCAGATGACCGCTTTTAGTCGGCCTGATATTAGTATAGTAGCCCCCCACAAATAACTTTATCAACTATTTTCGATTTTTGTCGGTAGGAGTGAGAACATACAAGACGATGGCCAATTGAGTCGGCGTAAAATTGGACACCATTTTGTATGAGTAGGTGCCAACTCTCTTGTCAGACTTTTAAAGCTGTCCGAAGGAGAAAACTCTGCGGTCGGAGATTTGAAGGCCTTTGATATGGCTTAGAGACTAAAATAGTCGAGACTAATATCTTATCGTGCTCTCCGAATTACAGAAACGCTTAGGTCATATGCCACTAAACGGTCACCTATCTAACTACTTGCCGCGCGGAAAGTTGCTTAACTCAAATGATCTGCAAAGAACATCTAGCCAACCTTTGCCACGAGCGCTTAGATTCGTGAAACGTATATCTTCAACCCAAAGCTCGACTCGTAACACCGCAATCACGGTGCAGATTACCTAGACATATCTAATTGTAATTTCCCAGCTAAATGTTGGTTTGACCCCCGCCCACCAAATAAGCCACGTGTTACTCCTGTCTGTACGTTGAATTAAACATGAGCCACTAGGCTTACCCCCCTCCCTACTGACTGGATGGAGGTAGGCAAATCAGTCTAAGCTATCAAGAATAAACCAAAAAACATAGTTAAAACGCTTGAATAAAATTATGTATTTCACAAAACTATAGTAATAGTCGTGAAGTAGAAAAATAATTTCCTCAAAAGTATGGCAATAAATTTTTTAAGTAGCTAAAAATAAAATTTATCATATTTTTGACATCCCTAGCTGAAATTGTAAAAAAAAAGAAAACGAGTCAGTTTCGGCGTTTTCTGAGCAAAGTTTAAAAGTAAATCGGACTCTATTAGCTTGCTATAGAGATTAAATTGGTCTAATGGGATCGCTTTAGACTTTGTCGAAGGAAGTGTACCTACTTCTCATCCTCTTTGCGTGCCTAGTGCCGGCAAGCGAAGTTACAGAACAACGACCTAACTTTACCTATCAACTTTAAGTAAATTTTGTAAGCTCTTTATTAGCTCTAAATGTATAATTTAATAATTTTAATGTAAAAAGACAAGAAAAAATCATTAAGAAATCTTGTTTCTGGTTTATTTAAGTTTGGCTCAAGATAGGAATTATGGTCCCTAAACTAAGCGAAGTAAAGAAGTTTTATGGTTTTGTTTAAGCGTTAAAAGTATGTGAATATTACGTAACCAAGTATTCAATAATGTCCCTAAAATATATGGGGGTCCATGATGCGCGCGTCCGTTTGTAAGTACCCTCAGTGTCCCTACACGAGTCACCCGGGTGATGTAAAAGGAGAGAATCTGTAGAATCTGTGCGTCCGTCCAGAGAGGTATTGCCACCACACCTGGTAATCCACCGCCAAGCAGTGGCGCTCTCGCGCAGCTATATTCCTCTAGGAGAGTGTGGGTACCGATGAAATTACAGGCGCTTGAGAATTATATCCCCGTCTCAAAACGACGGGCGGAACGCGATGAAACTCTTGTCATCTCATACTTCGCTAGGGGTAGAACTGAGTCGTATTGCTCTTGTTTATAGGCTGCGGTAACCACTAGTCACGTCATTTAATAAAAATAGTAAATTAACGATTAAAGAAATGCTGCAAATGGAGCAATTCAGTTAATTTAACTTTGCTGAGTCTGTTTAATTTTATTCCACTTGTGTGAATGAGCATAATGGAGCTTTATTTAGAAGCATTAGCGTAGTTTGAAGGTTATTGCTAACTTTGATATTAGTTCAAATCAGTACCATTAGTTCAAACCTCTAGGGAAAACAAGGGAATCTAGTTTCACATATTACTATTTAGCTAACTAATTGCATATCTACCTATTTATTAATATGGTATAATTAAAAATGAATTAAAAAATCCAGTCAAGTGCGAGTCGGGTTCCGCACGAACTTGTAGAGAAACGTGTATTTTTTTTTGTGATGTCTCTACAAATTAACGTCCTTTTTCTCTCTACTTGTGTAGACGGTCAAAATATGCTGCATAAACGGAGCATAAACGGCCGTATCTTTTGATTGCGTTGACTTAGAAGTTTATTTTTTTCACTGCTCCTAGGGATTGCAGACTTGAGTATTTGGTATTAATTTCAACTTGATACCTCCTTACGTTTCTGAGAATAAGAGAGAATATAACAGTTCCCAACTAGGTAACTTAAAAGTAACTTAAGCAAAGATAAAAAAACACGAGTAACTAGTAAATAATCGTTAAAAATGTGCTATGTTATTACAATCTCTTGATAGGAAATACTCAATTCTCTTTAGTAACTAAAGTGTTCGAATCACTCGGGAATGATTCGATTTCATGCATCTATTCGAATTAGCGCAATCCATTAGCAGATAGAGTGCGGACGGCATGCAGGAAGATTTAATTTGACGACAATAATGGTTACAAATGTTCTACTTCGTCCCCTTTTCAAAGGAATGTTGATTTACCAAGGCTCCAAAATTACTGACAACAATGCGAAAATTCTATGCGAAATTTTAGTTTCCCATCCATTTATGGGAAGAAGATTTGTTAAACATACTTGCCTTATTTGCCATACGGATGCCTTATTTTGGAGATTCTAAAAGTTGTTATAAGAGTGGAGCTATTCATACGTTTTCTTTGTTAATAAACTAGTAGGTGTGTAGTGCCTAAGAGTTGCGCTTTCAACTCCACGTACGTTCTAGTGCAATTGTTTTTGATTTTCCTAATAGCTACACTACAGGCTATTAATATAAATAAAAATTTATGTAAATGTCACACCCAGACAAAGAACATTTATGTTAGTCACACAATTGAGTGGGAATCGAACCTCCAACTTACTGCACAGAAAAGCTACTACTAATTGAGCTATGAGGACAGTTATTGTCAGACTATTTAGACTCGTTTTCAACTCAAGGATATGACATTAATATTATTTAGTCTGTGGTATGGACACTAAGCTCCTTTACGGGCAATCTCCAGTAATGCAGGGGAACTTTGAGGAATTCAAAATTCAGAGTATTCTTTCCCAGGTAAGGCGATTTGGTTTAATATTTCACTATGTGAGCCACGGTAGCTGAGATTTGCATAATATTGAAGGAGGAACAAGACTCAATCTAAGTGAAAAGAAGTTATAAGTTACAATATATCGTCGATTTAAATACTTGGAATGAAACTAAAATGGTTTGGAATGAAGCTAAAAATGTGGTCACTCCAAATATTTGATGAATTATTTTTTAATTGATATTTGGAATTCCTACGCAGCTTTTGTTTAAAAATAACTATAGCTACATATTCAATTACAAATAATCTTCTACATCAAATTACCATAAACCGCCTAAATGGATCGAAGTTATCACGAAAATATTGGAATTATCATGTACCTTTGATAATTTCTTGTTAGCTTCAAATTTGAAGTTTTAATTTTGATTATTTAATGTCTTGAATACTTGAAAATCAACCTATATTAAATAGAAAAAAATCGGATCTTCTCATCATCTTAAGTTGATGTCAGGTTGTGACCCAGCTTACGAGTATCTTATCTTATTTACTACTGTAAACGAGCAATTCTTGTTTATATATAATATTATATTGTATATTTTTTGCGTAACTCGGAAACGGCTCTTACTCCATTTGGATTAAATTTTGGGGTTAGATAGGGTTTTGTTTTTTAAGCATGCTGAAAAATTGTATTTCTTGTAAAAATGCAGTTTTAATTTTACAACTAATACCGAGCGATGCTCAATCTTAGAAAGATAACAATATTTAAAATTATATTGTTTTTTTATATTATAAAATAAGAAAAACCGCAAATCTATAAAACCATGAAATTTTTTGATTACGTTCTATGGCATTAAGCGAGACAGGTAATTTCTCGGCGTGACGACCTAATGACCACACTTATAAGTAGACATGTATTTTTCGTAAACAATTTTTCTTTTTTAGACCAATACTCAAACGTTAAGAGTATACCTAATCTCTTTTGTTTCTCTTTCAATCAAGTCAACTAAGTAAATAATTCCATTAATCAGATATTATTTGCGTACAACAGTCACGTTTCTAATAAAAATGCAAATAAACAGGCGGAATATTATCTCGTCATGGCGAGGATATGGTGTCATCACCCTCGCTTTATGAACTCATAAGTACTTTATACAGAGTTTTATCGTACTAAACATAAATTTGTATGAAATGAACGAGCAGTGAGAAAAGAACTCACATTTTATTAATGCTTCGCTTAGAATCTGTCTATGAAACAAATGAACCGACTGTGGCATCCTGTTGGGACGCTTATTACCCAACTATGTAAAGGGATTTTCGTGTATTTTTTTCATTAAACGGTTTCACCATCTTTTATGCCTTTTTCTTACAGTTGTTTCGTGAAGTTTGGTTTTAGTTCATGGCGAAGGTTAGTTAGATGTTCTCTACAAATTAGCTAACTCAGTTAAAACTCTCCGACCGGTAAGAATTTGGATGGATGATCACTGTGATTTAGTAACACGGGTGAATTAATGACATTTGAACCGAGCTCGTCCGTGTTTCGGAGGTTACGTTAACAAGGACCTGGCTATACTAGTTGATAAGCTCTATTGGAGGCCTTAAAACTTAAACTCAATTTCATTTATTCCTTTAGATCTCAATTATCATTTGGACACGTGGAATTTTACACATCAAGTAAACATATAACGTGTATATGTCAAATTACTGTCTTGGGAACTTGAAGCCGATACGGAAGCTGACATTATTGTAGAAACTATTAAATTTATAAAGCAGTCGTAGCTTACTAATGCCCTACACGATAGAACAAGACCACAAATATCCCGAGAACTTATTGAAACATCGCCAAATCCACTTAGGTATACGGCGCGGAAAATGCGATATGCCGGAGGGGGCGGATTGCTGCTTTCTCATTAGCCGACACACTGCATGTTGTGGAATCTTCAGACATGAAGTGTAAGTCTATTCATTGTCTACTGCCAGAATATTTGCTGAACAAAGCTTTTTGCACAAATCACAAAACATCTTGTAGCATGCTCTTTTCTCTCGGTCCTTCGAAATAGATGAAATTGGCTTAGAACCCTATCGGAGTATAAATAAATTTAGTTCGTCGTGAATCGCTGCCGGCTTGGCTCGATCAAATCAGAAAGTCGAAATAGTAATTCAAAAATTATTAAAATTAGGTAAAGAATATTAGTTGCGTATTACCTATGCAACTATTTCGTTGGTCAAATAACATGAATTTTGGTGGGTCAGTTTTAGCAATAGCTTATTTTGTCTACTCTGTGTGACCAAAGTCTGGTTTTGTGCTTCGTAGCATTCCACATAACGATTTTATATGAAGTATTAAGCATGAACTTGACTATAAGTTCATGCTTAATACTTCATATAAAATCAAAGCAGCTTTGCAGCACTTCTCTTAAATGCAGTAAAACGCTAAGTACAAATTTCAGTACACAGTTTGATAATTTAGCGAACAGTTCCACAGAAAGAGTAGTTAAGTTGATTTGCGACCTCTGAAGTTAATTGCGAGCGGAAGCATTGCCAAAGTGCTGTGCTGTGGCTTTTTAGATTACAGATATAATTAGGATTCAGTTTTTAGGATTTTTCAAGTCATATTGTACCAGTTTTAACGGGTACAACGTGAGATGAGTTTGCAATGTTTAATTTTAGGGTTTATTCTACACCTGATCATTAAATTAATGTCCCACCAACTCGGTTCTTTTTAAGACAAAACGAAAAGCGGTAAATCTTTCTCTAGTATTATATTAAATCATTCTGATTTAGTATAAAAAGGATTTTACAAAACGTGTGAGTTTAGGCGCAGTACCCAGGCCTGTTTTGTCACGACACATCGTGATTTTTTTGTCTTGATTTTATTACCCAATTCTAAAAGAGGAGGGGGTTCTCAATTTCTTTTTTTATGGTTTGATATTTTTTATATGTTTGTTAAGCGATTTGTTTGCTTATTATGGACAGATTTATTTGATCCTTTTTTGTGTTTACGAGATTTCTTCGGGACTACCGAAGAAATTTAAGAAAATTCTATCTCTTAAGGCATAACAGCAGTAAATTAAAGTACTGAAGTCTGTTTGTTCCATTTTTTAATAAGTAAATAATTGGAATGGGCATAAAGATGTATTATAGATGAACAGTCAGCGACCAGCGAAGTTTTTACACAGAAATTTATTATTCCATTTCCCTGGAATTTCTAAGTACATTCGGCCACCATGTGAAAGATAAATGAAAAATTAAATTGACGTCAAAGCTATTGCGATCGAAATGCACTAGCTGTATCTTAATTAATATTTGAGTTTGTGTTCCATTTATCATTTCTAGCTACATTGCGTGGATGCCGAGAGAAATGTTCAATACAGCACACATGAACGCACCAATGGACGCGCCTATATTCAATTAAGTAGGTCGCTCCTGTGTGAGTTTTCAATGAACACGCTATGGACTTGCAAGTTTACACAACTAACTACTACAGACTAGGTATGAACGGTAAATCATCTTAAAATGGATTTAACCATAGTGTAAGCAGTTTAGTGTAGTATTTTTGGTGGAATCGAAATAAATTCGCAAGCAGTGTCTGTCTACTTAAATTTTTATTAGTTATTTATCCATGTGGCAGGATTTTGACTTAGCCCCAAATTAAGATGATTGATAAATAAAGTATTGTACATTTTTGTTAATACATACTTATAATACAATTTTACTCCTAGAAACAGAATAATCATCTATATTCTTCAAAGAAATATTTGTCTTGGGTGGGATTCGAATCTACAGCGCAGAACGCAAAGATACTACTCTGAACTGTGGGGCCAGTCAAATATAATCCAGTTAAACCAATGAAAACCTGTCTGAAACTATGTTGAATACTTCAGTTAAATTACATTGGGAGATGAGTCAGATACGTATAATTTTAACAGCCTCTAAATACTACGAGGTACTACACACAACATCGAACCATTGTCAAAAGGAGAATTAGCACTACGCCATAACCATGGAGGTTGACAGAACTACTAAACTAACATTCATGCCCATTGTATATTCCGGGCAACTTAATAGAAGACAAACAATCTAATACAGTGCGCACTATACACGCTCAAGGCCTGTTCAGACATGTCTTTACCTCACTGATATGTTCGAACCAGATCTGGATCTGTTGATACCAGATAGAGTTACGTAAATAGAATAGTAGCGTCACCGTGATAATTATTGTGTCGTAATTTAATAATCTCTTCATACATTCTATATGAAGTTGTGTCAGTGTCAGTGCTGCCACCGTGCTTTCTGTAGGTAGGTATGCTTGCAGAATGTACGAAACAATAATTTTCACGGTGACGTGCGGAGCTGTAGCGTTCATGAAATGCCTGAATTGACCTTCAGATTCACAATATACAGACATGCAGGTGTTTTCGCTGTTTGAAACGGTGTTTGGAACAGTCTATTGGACCACGTTCTCAAACGTGTAAACTGTTATTATGAGCTTGTATACTTATAATTGTAATCATAATTTATTTAAAGTCTGTAATGTTTGTCTTGTTATAGCGTAGGAAATTTGATGACTTGGAAAATGAAGTATTTTTTGAACATGGTGTTAAATAGGTTTTCATGTCGTAAATATTGGCATTTTGTGACGTCCTTTTGCCTTGACTGTCACTTGGCGTTTAAACCAATCAACCCACTTAGCGATTTTTCGTTGTGAGCTGTAATACATGGCAAAACAGGGCGCTCTGACAATATATTCGTGCGGATATATATATCCATAATTGCCATTAAAAATACTGTCTACTCAAAAAAGCTCTATGCAATTACTTAATATCTATATTCCCATGTCAATTGGTCAGTAGGTAAGCTATAAATGCATGACCTGCATATCGATCGCTTGAGGTAGGTCATTCGTGAACTTTTCGTGTAGATGGCGTCGCGTGACTGCCTGCCGTAAATGATCAGCCTATCAGTTTGTGTAGCACTGGGTCGATCCAAGTATATATATTTAGGGAGCATCAAAATTTCATTGGTACATACTTACTAAATAATAATAAGAGTTGGATAGCGACACATTTTTATAATTATTTTTATAATCTAGCTTTCTCCGTTTCAAACATCATTAAAGGTGAAATTCTTGGACATCAATTGTGCGTCCCATTTTATCAATATCGTTTGCTAGACTACTTTATCCCTTTATTTGTAGTCTAAGGATTACGAGTCCTTCTAGAGTTTCACATAAACAACGAGTTAAAAATAAAAGCTTTCTTGCTTTGTTATCTAAGGGGCTTAGTGGTTTTATCTTCGTTATTTATTTAATATTTGCGCATACTGTAAGTCGTAATTCTAAGTCAAAATGTTACTTTAATTCGCGTTTTTATCACTAATTGTGGCGCTTGTAGATTGCACTAGTTGGTACTGCAGTCAGTAGCAGTAAATGTTAATATTAATATTGGAACGCCTACAATTTTATTGACAGCAACACGTAGCGAGACTGGCTATTGTAAAGGCGCGCTTTTGAATAAAAATTAGCTTTGAAAATGCACTTTAATTTTTTGCAATCACTTTGAATTATACTGAATGCAAAGTTTTCAGTTGTCTGGTTGTTTGTTTTTTTTAGCTTTATCCACGGCTTTGTTAGCATGCACCGAAGTTCCGTATCATCAACTGTACTATAACAGAATATATTAGATTTAGTCCAAAAAGAAGGTAAGAGAAACAGGGTTAGATAGAGTTCCCCTTCCGGTACGGAACCGGAAAAAGTTGCTTTTGATATGTTATATGTTACTAAATGTATTAAAAATTTCATCCAAATTGGTATACCTAATAATCAACTGCGGGCAAAGTAAATGTACAATGACTCAGCTCCTCTACTAAATTGTGATTTCAATATTTCATACCTCTATTGATAAGTCAGCTGTTACAGCTTTCATACTTGTCACGGAATGAAACGTGAACAGTGAACTGCAAAACGCACCGGGAATTGAAAATCATGCAAACGACATCTGCAAACACGTTTCGATGGATTTGAAACGGTTGGATGTTTGACTTCTATTGTAGCAAGGTTATAAGTTATAACCATCGCGTCACCTAAACTTAGATATGTTATAAGAAATGTTTTGTTATTTTGACTGAGGGCAATTGGTACCTATTAACCTTCTGCGTTGTACGTCATGGTTTCGATTCCCACACAGGGTAAACATTTTTATGATGAACATAAATGGTTTTTCTGTGTCAGGGTGTTAATTTAAACTTTATACAACTCTTACAATAACTCTTTTATCAGTAATTTGGTTTTCATTTAGTAAACTAAGCTTAGTTTGGCGTTAGATAGCGCTGTGTAAAATGTTTTTGAATATTTATTTATCCGAAAAAGTGAAGTCAGTTTATGCCTATCGTCTCATGCTGACTTTTTAAATCACCGCTGTGCGATGCTAGTAGATAATTTTACAACTGTAAAAAATCAGTTTTCGTTTGGTTTGACAACTGATTATAACTCATCTTCTTATTCTTCTTCTTCTTCTTTCTTTTCGACTTCTTTATTTTCGACTACAATACACTAAACTACTACAAAAATCTGCCAATACAATACCTAAACGCGAAACAATCATAACAATTTAGTAATTTTAGAAAACAGAACACTATTTTTGTGACGTAAAACGGATACATACATCTCGACTACTTTACACAAAACTCTTCGGCAAGTTAACAGTTGGGGAGTCTAGAGATCAATCACAATAAATTGGCAAACGAAAGGCTTTTTGGGTCACACCGACCTTTCCATTATCACAAAACCAAAAGTCATTCTGAACTAAGTATGTGCTCATTCATTCGCTTCGCCCTAGCTAACTGATTTTGTTTTTTAGTATGGTACCAGCATTTACTGTAGTTTCTGGTTTTTAGTACTGTAATAGCGTAACCATACGCTAAGCCATAATGTTTGTCGGACACTGTTGTTTCGCAAGATGTCTCACAACATGTCTCGCAACATGTTGCGCAACTGGTCCCAAACATGTATTTTAATTTAACCTGTATTTTATTTGATAAAGTCCAACCTACTCGACTAATTTAGAAAACTCAAAACACCACCAGAACGGATTTTCTTAATCACAAAGCCAAATCAATCCTGTGCGTACATTATTAGAATATACGACTTCCGAACTTAATTGAGCTCGTTGAATTCCAAATACGCCATAACAGAATACCGCGAACAACATTAGGAACTTTCTATGAGTCGGAAAATGCGACACTTCTTACCCTTAGAGGGAGAAATGGTATTTATGACATGGTCTTGATTTATTGTGCAGCCACCCTAACGTTTTGTTATTCTTTGTCGGGGCGACGAACTCTGAGTCAGTCTGTCTGAGTACCGTTTGATGCCAGTTACAAATATGACATTCATCAGGAAGTTAATGGAATTGATATTACCTTCTAATGTACTTGGTGCGAGTTCAAATTCAGGTTTATAAATCAAATACAGAACATTTATGTGAAAGTATTTGCGATCCGTCACATACCGTTGAAGGAAGCCTCCGAACAATCCTTCATAACTGAAGATCGCGGTCACCATGTATAGTCAATGTGTTTGTAAGTCGTTTCCATCGGTTTCTGCCTGTGGCCCTCCGCACTAGTGTCTCAAACTTGTCCAGTCTCTTTGAGCTGCTCTGACCACCGCAATGGAGATCTTCCCCGTCACCGCTTATTAGCTTTTCTATCTTCCTTGACATCCTGATTTTTCCTTCATGTGACAGTCTTTTTCTTCATTCATTATTTCGGTCAAAAACGCATAGAAATACTGAAATAGCTTTCGAAGATAGAATACATTCTAAAATAGCGTCTAAAAATTCGAGGCCTACACCCTTTTTCGCTCATTGTGTTTAAACTCCTGTTTGGAATAAAGAACATGATACTGTAAGAATTAAAAATTGAAACGTCAACGTGAAAATATGTTCAGGCATTCAGATAATACTATAAATATTCTATCAGTTGTCTAATTCCCATATTACAAACTATGCTTAGTTTCAGGGTAGATGGCGCTGTGTGAAATGTCCATGAATATTATAATTATAGGCTTTCGAACTTGTGATTCGGGTTCACAACAGCTGCTTAAGGGTAAAAATTAAAATAAATATATCAGTTGTTCTAACTGTACTTACTTCTGGTGACGATTAGCTTTTAAGCTACGGTAATATTAGGAAATCATAATAAAATGCAAGCGTAAATTCAATTCAATGTTGATATTACAAACTTCTGACGTGACAAATGTCTTCTGCAGAGTTCTAAAGTTTCTTTACGTGCGAAACTACTGCGCCAAATCGAACGGGGTTTCCACACCTAGGTACTTACCTTAAAGGCTCTTAATTTGTTCCCAATTCGATTTCTCTACAGCTTCCTGCAACTGCCTTAACGTGATGGTTTTGCTCTGAACTAATTTCACATGTGAGCTAGTTTCACATATGTATGCCCAATCTTTTTCACGTGAACTTACCGTGAATGGCAAAGTTCGACACTTTGCTCTCCGAGATTTCGTGTCATCCCTTCATTTCACGCATGATCGCAGCTCCGTATTGCTATATTTAGAAATTCGCTATAATATTTCACGTAACCTTAACGATATTGGTGGTTCGAGATAAAGCCAGTGGACCGTTAGTAATCCACCGGGACGGGGATCTACTGAGAAACAAAGGTTATACTAGAATAAGTGTGTCGATCGTATTTGCTCTGATTTAATCGCTGCCTTATTTGGGAAGCAGAAGGCAGCCATTTCGATTGCTAAAAAAATGTTATATCCATTGCAGTGCATAATAAATTGTAATAACAATCTTCGTCCGATCTTTTTTGCTTACCACCCAAATATACTAGTCCGGCGAAATATTGGTCTAATTGGATTGGGTAGCACCACATCGACTAGACAGAAGAAGATGCATTTTGCTTTATACATAATTGTCGTTCCCATAAGTCAATATCTAATAAGGATGCTCGTATTTCTATTGTTAGATAAAATGTTTATATAACATAATCAAATGTATTCACGCTTTAAGCTATATCAACTAACTTTTGGTCTTTGTTATGTTGCGAGAATGGTTTCAAAAGTTTCAGGGTAGCTCCCAATGTTGCTACTTGCCGACCCCCGCTGTCGCAAAAGCTGTCATAGAGACCGCACGAGGTGTTGTCAGGTGCTTTCCAAATCGTGGGGGTTGCTCGCAAAATATCCGGATTTATTCTGATAATATTACTCAGACAGTATTTTTTTAAATCATCAATTTTCTTAAACAGGGCTTTTTCTAAAATAAAATGTCACTTATAACTACGTTGATTAAATGATTAAACCTAAAACAAATAAAAAGAAAAAAAAGACATAATTCTGAATGACTTATTTCATTAAAGCGTTGCTTAACAACAAAAAATACAAATCATTTATGTTTCTAGCATCCTCTGATTCCAGATAATAATTGTCAGATATTTCACACAATTGCCTGTCAATTAGTATAACCGGGATCGTCATCTTTACGTGAAAGAAAATGAATATAGTTTTTACTCATGAGCATACAAAATATTTGATATATGCGTATTTGCGTAATATCACATTACAGTAATTAGATTGTATGTACAATTTTGTTTAGGAACATGTTTTTCCATATAACCAATTAATTTACATTGGGTAATGAAGGTAAATGGATAATGAATCATGTCATTTTATTATTTATGTTTTAGTCCATGCTGAATTTTAATGTTTTAAGTGAGTTTTTAAGTATAAAATATTTGCCACAGTATGACAGCACTAAGAAGTGCTAAGAATTTTGATCGTTCTAAAACGGATTTTGTTTATCATTGAACTTGAGCCCTTGTTGCTACAAATAATAGATAGAACGTTTAAAATTTCATCAACTAGTTTTTAATACCTACTATTTATAATTTCTTTTATATTTATAATATAATTTCTTTTTATCTTTTGAGTAGATTAAAATTATAGAACTTTAACTGAGGTAGTTTAAACTACTAACTTTATATTGGGTGTGTGAATATGACTCCGCCCTTTCTCAACAGATGTCGTTTTTAGTATTGTTTACGTGTACTAATAAATGACCATACTTGTATTCGATAGTACTGAATGTCAGCTATCTAACGCATTTTATGATATTTGGTTGAAGTGTAAGCAACAATTGTTTTCACCTTTTCGAAAATGTCGGTTTTTATTCCAAATAAACGTCATTTGCGGGAAGTGTTATTACATTATTTTATTGCGAAGAAAACTGCAGCGGAAACTTATCGTTTGCTTGTGGAGATTTATGGTGAGCATGCTCCGTCTAATACAACTTGCAAGGAATGGTTTCGACGATTTCAAAATAACGATTTTAGTACTGAGGATAAAGAACATGGAAAACCACCAAAAAAATTTGAAGATGCTGAATTGGAAGCATTATTGGCGGAAGATTCTTGCCAAACTCAATCAGAATTAGCTGCAGCATTAAATGTTGATCGTTCAACTGTTGCAAAGCGTTTACAAATGATGGGAATGATTCAAAAAGCCGGTGACTGGGTTCCACATGATTTAAAAGAAAGAGACATGGAACGTCGGAAAACCATTTGTGAAATGCTGCTTCAAAGACAGCAAAGAAAAGGATTTTTGCATCGGATAGTCACAGGAGACGAAAAATGGATACACTACGAAAATCCTAAACGCAAAAAAGCTTGGGTGAAACCAGGCGAACCAGGCCCATCACAGCCAAAAATAAATATTCACTGTGCCAAGGTCATGCTCTGTATTTGGTGGGATCAGAAAGGTATTGTATATTATGAGTTGCTCAAACCCTCTGAAACTATTAATGGAGAAGTTTACCGACGACAACTAATGCGTTTGAAGCGAGCCATAGAAGAAAAACGACCAGAATGGGTGAATAGACATAACAAATTAGTTCTTCAGCATGACAATGCCAAACCGCATACCGCAGAAGTCGTAAAAAGATATTTAGAGGGACAGGACTGGGAAGTGTTACCCCACCCGCCATATTCACCAGACATAGCTCCTTCGGATTACCACCTATTCCGGACGATGCAGACAGACCTTACTGGAGAAAAGTTTACTTCATGTGAAAGTATCAAAATTTGGATTGACAACTGGATAAGCTCAAAAGACCAGGACTTCTTCCAGCAAGGAATACGAAAACTACCTGAACGATGGGCGAAGGTTGTAGCTGCAGATGGAGCATACTTTCAATATTTTTTTTTTTTAATTTTGTAAGCGAACAAATGTTTTATTTTGACAAAAAGGGGCGGAGTCATATTCACACACCTATTAAATAAATCTAAAATCTGTCTTAGAATATATCAAGCCCTATTATGATACCCTACTTGATATATCTCATAATATTTTTTACTTTTCGGATGGTTTCCAAAATGAATTGCATCGATCAAGACGCTTCGAACGATAACGATACCGAACATTTATCAAATTTTGATGACATACCTGCAGGCTGAAATCATAACCCTCCTTTTAATCGCCGCTTCGCCGTAGTCGGGTTATAAAAATTACACGTTTTAAAAACCTTTCGACCCTTAAATATTATTTAATTATTACTCCTATTCCTATATTATTTTGTAAAAAACTCACGCACTCTGTAAATATTTGCTTGATTGAAAATCAACCTAATGGATGAAATGTACATAAACACGATACGGCTCTCGTTTTAACAACAGAGGTCCATTGTTTTTTATAACGATACGATAATTTATAAATTACAAAGAGACGTTTAAATCAATTAAAAACGAGAAACAGTATCATTCAAGATGATATCATATAGTGTAGTATGATTTTTTTTGTAGGCAGAAGGACCTTACTTTTTAGGTGGTAGGTGGGATATACGAGCAGTTTGTCTATTTTTACTTTGACACATAACATATAATCGTGACGTAACGGACTAATAAATCTTTATTTGGCACATCAGAACTTAATGATAGATTTTTTCTTGTTTGCTAAATTTGTTTTACTCTTATTACTAATACAATCTTTCTTGTATTCAGGAAAACGTGGTCATACTTTCTCTTATAAAAACTCAATATTAACAATATTAGCTTTAATAAAAATAGCACATACAAACGAAGATACGTAATGCGATATTGAATTTTATTTGTACACAGCTCGCTTAATAGACCGATTGATATCAGTACATGGGGAGTATTTTAATTCTATTTGCACAGTCAAAACAAGGGTTGGTCTTGATCCCTTTCAATTAATTTATCCTTGCCTATCCCGGGGCTTTGCACTCTATTTTCATGTTGAGCTCAATCGCTAACTCGATTGTTTTCGTTGAAAAAGCAGACATTGAAATCTCAATTTTGGTAAAACGTTACACAATTATTTTTACTTTGCTGCAATTACCGCTTTGAGTCGCAACTAGAATCAAATAAATTTACGTGAAACGAGCATTAGAAAACATTTTGGGGTTGTTTTTTACTTATGAATAAAATGAATAAGTGGATAATCGAATATCTCGATGGGGCAACTTTGCTAATAGTTACAATACATATGTCAAAAAGATGTGGGCTTGTGACTAAAAAAGTGCTGTTAGTGTGTATTATTGACTGAGCGTTTATAAATGCGTCTTTAATGAAACGACTTCAAAGAAGAAAGATTCCAATATGGCTGTATGATTGTTTAATCCGATTTCTTAGCCAATTCTGGCCAAACGATGTTTCTTTTTAAATTTGATTATTTTATGACGATGTACTTCCAAGGTTGTTCCATAGAAATTTCATGAAGAAATTCCACCCCTAAGGCCATAAAATAAGTAATTAAAGTCAGTTTATTCGATTTTTAAATCGAATAAAATCGTAACCAAAACGTACGGCGTCCTATCCTAAAATTAAAGGTAAATTATATATTTTTATTAACACCTGCCACTTGGCATAGACATGGGTAATTTTCATTTTAATTGTTTTCTCCCTCATTAATATCTGGAAGCCACATAGCTTCTCTGTAATTAATATGAGTATAGACCACTATTGTAATCCGATATTATTGAGGTCACACAAATGATTCATTGACGACAAATACATTACGTTGACATCAAACCCTTAATAAAATGGAACATTAGGGTGATAGGTAAATATTTTATTTGGATTATCGATTTTTGTAATCATCTAGGTAATACCGGGTTTAATTCGTAATAAATAATAAATATTCACAGCACCATCTAGAACTAAAAGAAATTGGTCCTCCAGGTACTTTCTTATTGGTTAAGATTATTTAGATCTTTACTTGGGTTGGATCGGATATAATCTTAATAACAAAATGACTAGCTAAAATATGAAGTCTGTCAGAAATTTGACATATTTTAATAAATAAGTCAGAATAATACGCAACATAAGTCATTCTATAATAATATAATCTAACGCCTAGGATAAAGCTTTTACCAAGGAAATTATCAAATGTCGGCAACCCTACTAAAAGCTGCCTTTGCTATACGGGTGATCCATAGTGCTTTCTCTACAAATAGGAAATTGTCACTCCGTTCGATACGTTTGCCCCTAGGGGATGAAAAGTAGGTCTTGTCACTATAGGAAACATACTAGAATTCAGTCATTTGGTACATTCGGTAGCTCTGCCTTCGAGGCGAGTTGTTTCAGGCTCAATCCAGCCGAAGCAAACGTTATGAGAACACAAAGCTGGTTCTCAGGTATTGGGCGTGTGAACGTGTCAATCCATACCTCCATTTTATGTGACTATAGTGGCGAGAGGAGTTGACAGCCCACCTGATCTTAAACGGGCACTGCCGCTCATAAACCATTATTTCGATAGGAGAGTGCCGAAGTATGAGAAAATCTGAGTTGCATCGCGTCTCTCCAAGACGAGAGACACCACAAGGGGTGTTGTGCCGGTGCACAAATTCGAGTTCACCAATGCAATGCGATTGTACCACCGCTTGGCGTGTTGTATTTCTGGGCGTGGTGGTATGCTTAGGTCATTTGTGCTAGCGGAACGAGCATGATGGGGTCATAAAAGTGAGTAGTTACCACTTGTCACGTCTAAGGTCTCAGGATAGCGCTGATTGTTTTCCCACAAATAATACTCTTCTCCGGCTCAGCTTGATAGCCACACAAAGCCCTTTCAACCATCAATTAGAATGAGATTAGACCAAGCTCTTAATCTAAAACATCTAAGCATATGCTATTGTGACGGCGGGACGGTAATCTCCATCAATTTATCTACAGTGCCTTGCGACAGGCCGTGCGAACGGCGCGGCGTACCTAGACGATGCCAAGATGGTACTGTAGATGATACAGGCGCATGTACAGTCACCTGCAAACTAAACTCAGTTCATGATTATATTACCTGCGCCCCGCGGTGTTACCCGAGACTAAAAAGTTAACACGAGGCGTTGGAGGGCCAGTTGCATCTTTAGCAACAGACTAAAAAAAATTGAGAGAAAATGTTTGCTCACCAACTTTAAATTGTCATACGATTTTAAATATACGTATTTAATGATACCCGACTTAAAATAGTTTGCTGACTTGAATTTTTTTCTTTTTTCGCAATATTTGATAACTGTCATGTCTTTATTGATACTTGCAAGATGAACATAAATCGATTGAAGTTAGAATGAAATCAGCCCACGCGTTTGATCGCCGCAAACACAAATTACATACATATACAAGGCTGGTAAAATAATTGTCTCCAGCATCTCTATCTAGCCTTTCTAGTTCCAGGAATAAAAATCCCCTGGGGTATTTACCTATAAAAGTCTGTATAAAGATTCAAAGATGGAAGGATTTGACTCATACAGAAGTTTTTGTAAAAAGTTATAATAGGTCGACTGGATTGTAGGTGTGTCAGGTATTAATTTATTTTAGAATGAGTTATTCTCTCTAAGGAACAACCGGATATTATTACTCAGAAAATATTGAACTAGTTATCAATAAGTGTGAGACTACTTGTGACAGATCCTTCTTGACACAAGTAAAGGAGCTTTTATTATACTAAACAATTTATAACATTAGTGATTTTCAAAATTATGAGTACAGAAAAATCAAATCGAATTGGTCATTTAAAATAATGTCAAGTTTTATGAATTATTTAAAATTATACTGTGTGTATGTACAATATATGAGTCGTATAGATGTTGTCTATGGGCGGCGTTAATCACTTAATGTTGGGTGGCCCGTCAATTCGTCCCGTAAGTTACATAAAAAATGTGCTCTATTTAAATATACCAGATTTAATCGATTTAGGTATTTGACATAATTATTTAATGACTGTTGGCAGACAAATTTCTATTATTTTATCTTAATACGCCCCTTTACAGCGACAAATTCAATGTATTGTAGAATAATAATACTACTTTTGTGTATTGAATTAACTACAATATTTAACTATGACTTAGGTTATTAGTTGATGTACTATAACCATGTAATTAAAGACCCAAAAGTGTTTAGTATATATTTAGTATAGCAGTTAATTTTAATTATTCAATTCTATACCTACCTAATTGCTAATTAGGTAGGTATAGAAAAAGTTAAATTGGATATCTTCATAAATGATAAATCGTTTCATTTCATATTACCCAAAACAATATGAAATAAAATTGAACTCTACACTATTCTATTCAGATTTAGATTTTAAATTCAGTGTGACCGTTTTCGTTAGTAATTCATAGACCAGTATCAGGTGCCTATATTTCGGTCTGAAATAAAATGCCGGCAAAATTTGGTATTCATAAGTCACTGGGTTATTGATGGATTGGTCAGTCGTAACTTTCCGGACTCCAAATTCGGCATGGCAAAACTTCTATGCATATTTGATTAAGTAAAAAAAACATCAATACCGTTTTTCAATAAAACCCTTGCGACCAAGTAAAATACAGGAATATTTCCAAATTTAAAAAGTAAATAGAGAAGGTTTTGTTTAAATATCGGAACCACACGATTATTATCTGTGAGACGTCAGATATATTTTAATAGAAGCGTCATATAATATTTTACTGTAACTTTTTTATAATTACAAAGAAAAACGCTTAACTTTCATAGTTACTATTGTTTACACCCATATACGAGTACGTGCAATAGGATTCAGGACGTATGGGCGAACATATCACAATAACACATAACATCCAATACTTGAAAAGTACCTACATAAAAAAAAGTTTTTGCACAATGGCCACCCTCCAATTCATTAATTGGTTGGCAGTTTTCATTTAACTCCTTGGATACTGTGCTGTATCGTTCTTTGGTAACTGCTGGAGTGCAGGGGTTTTGAATGTTTAACAACGGTCAAGCCTTTGACTACTTGATATTTTGAATGGAATGTAGTCACAGAATAAAGTAGTATTAGCAAAGCAAGCACTGCATTGCTAGGCTAATAACCTAATAAACGGCGCGCAACTAGTCTCGATCCTTGCACGCGCGCTGCTACCTTACGCCTACAAACTCTTGTTTAATCCATGACTTCTGCAACGCTTCGTTTAGTTTCAACCGCTTGCCGTCGCAGCGCCGTGGCGCCCCGGACGCGAGACAGTACTGCCGAGCGCTCACGGAGGAAGGACGTACGCTTCGTTCTCCCGCTCCCTCGAACACTCATCGAAACAAGTTTTGCAACCCGATTCCCAGGGTTCCTACCCTAACCCAGCCATCTCATTCAAACATCACAATGGACTTTAGTGCTCGCTCGAAAAGAAAAGTTTTCACACTTTTCAACTAACTCTACACAGTTTTCTTGTGCAATTGTGCTCTATCTCGATCAAAAGATACAATACGCGGTGTGACAAAAACGCGAGTGAAATTGTTTTGTTAATTCAGAGGACAAATTCCGTTAAAATCCACGTTTGAATATTCTGTTGTTTTTTGTTTATGAGGCCGCAAACGAATAGCGTGTTGGAAAGAGACAAGATGAAGTCTAAGCGTGCAGGAGCGACAGGTGTGGTGGTGCTGGCGGTTCTACTGGCAACTATATCAGGTAAAAAACTTATTGGATTATTTTCCTTCAAAATCCTTACTTGTTTCTTTTATTTTCATATTAGCGCTTATCGTGAAACGTGAGTTAAATTTATAATTTAAACAATTCTTGCGTCTTTTGGTTATGCATGATTCATTCTTCTAACATTTAAGGTTATGTTATGATTATAAATAAATATTGAGTAGGTATGTGAATTTACGTATACTCAAGGATGTGTACCTGGTTGCTAGGTATTGAGGGGTGTGAAAATAAATATTCCTCTTAAAACCTAAAAGTTTGGCCAAGAGTTTATTAATTTACTATAATTTTTTTCGATAGGTACTTTTTCATCTCAGTCAGACTTCTATTTCATCTTAGTCCTCAGGAAATAACAACATAATAAGGAATCTATTGGTGTTGTTATTTCAAATGTCATTAATCTAATAATTATGTATAATCTGTGGCTCTACGTACTACGAAGTTCAAAGTCGCCTACTTTTTTTCATCTGTGCACCTTATCTTACTACAACCGGTACGCTAATTCTATGAGTCACCGAGCAAGCGAGGTTACACTCCATTGATGAAACGTAACAACCGATACAGTTACCGTTCAGCCATTGCACTTCAGCAATTAGAAACTTCAAAATTTACTTGACCACGGCAAACCAAGGCCTAGTTGTGCAAAAACCGTTGTCGCTCGTTACGCACTGAGTAATCTCTCGTGGCGAAGCTTGCTTAGCAATTCTTTACAGATCATCTACCTAGTTAAGCGACTCTCGGTCCGGGCAGAAGTTGGATGGGTGACCGTTTACTGGCATTTGAACTAAGCTCTTCCGTTCTTCGGAGCGCACGTTAAGATATACTAGTCGGATAGTCGGAGGTTTCCAGGCTTAAAAACTACGACACCAGGCTTACACGAAAGAAGAAAAATACTTCAAAAGAACGCAGAAAAGCCATTTGTTCTCTACGCATTCGCAACCATACAGAAATCTTTGGTTATTGTTGAAAATTTCGCTTGAAGACGGATGATCTTACAAAATTTTTTTGAAGAATGGCTTTTAAACAAAGCTCTTAATGATAAAAAAACACTTACTCGCTCTTACATCTGCACTAGGATTCCCTGTGCCGCAGATGGCATGGACAAACTCAGAAACACAAGGCAAACACCCATGACCCGAAAAAAAACTTCATGCCCACCACACAGTGTGTCCCGGCCAGGAATCGAACCCGGGATCCGGTTCCGTAGGTGTGGGTGCAATTACAGGCACTTGAGGCACCTGAAGTTAAAAAGTAAAAGGTTACAGGTGAGGTCAGGACAGGTCGGGACAGGTCCCGACACGTCAGTCTCATAAAAAAAAAATACCGCTCGCCAGTAAGTTCGGCCAATGCTAATACAAAGCACGACTGCAAATGGAATTGACAGCAAAACTAATCCCAGCTCAATATCAACGAGAATTGCTGCACAAAACGTGATCACACTCTCAAGAGAATCTTAATCGAGAAAAGATAATTTGCATGCAATTGGAAATTGAAGTTATGCTGATAAGTCATTCGGAAAGTAGCACCATCTGCGTTCATGTGCCTGTCGAGGCATGATGATGACGGATTACAATTGATGAGGGCGAAAATCTATTATAATAGTTTTTCTTTATGTTCAGACAAAATAAAAAGTGAGTCTTCCTACTGTTTCCTCTAGATAAAAACAGTAACTCTTCAACATTAACATACATGTACATTACACAGCGCCTCTAGCACAGAACTAAACATAGCTTAACTATGGGAACCCGATTACTGGCAGAATACGTAGACAGTAGGTACTTTTTTCTACATACACTTCACACTTATAAAAAAATGGCGGAAGTTTGTATAGTATATATGTTTGTGTGTGTGTGTTTTTTTTTGACTCCTTGACGCTCAACGTATTTGGAAATTGAAATTCACCAGGATACCTTAATTCTTTATTAACGCATAACTACTTTTGTCCTGGAAATTTGTGGGTAACACCGCGGGGCGCAGCTAGTAATAGACATTAAGGCGGGAATTATTTGATAATCGTGAGTGAGAAATCACAATCACGTACCTGATAAAGCCACATAATTAAGTTTTCTTATGTTCACATAACTAATTTCCTATCTTTGATGAAATGTTTTACTAAACTAGGTATCTGTTTCTCAACATGAATATCGTAATTAACTCTACATCAAGATTAACATGCAGCGATTATTGAGCTAAACACGCTATCAGTGATATTAGATACATGCTTACTGCTCTGCCTAACGGAAATGAAGCATAGGATACAGATAACACATCCTATGTTGTCAACATGTTAAACTTGATACCATAATGGCTAAGACTTTTTGGAACTATCCTTGGCAGATATTGTTATTCCACTCTGATGAATTCGCCAAATGTGAAACAAATTTTGCCAAAGTTACTCAAGTAATTTCAATTAGGCGAAATCCGTGTAACTTATTTTGGATGGCCTTTGCTTGGAACATCGAGTTGTAATGGTATGAAAGATTGCGAAAATAATATTACGAAGTTTGAGATCACCATTGTATCAACTTGTGCCAAGTTGCTCCGGAGAAATACCTCCTAAACGCTTAGTAATCTGCCGCCGAGCAGTGATGCGCTCGTATTGTGTTCGGGTGGAAGGGTGTGGGAGTCGATGAAATCACACGCGAATGAAACGTTAAATCCCCGTCGCAACGGGATCCGACTTGATTTTTTTCCTACTGCGGTAGGGGAGGACCTTAGTTGTATTGCTGTTGTTTATGGGCTGCAGTGACCTTTTAACATCAGAGGTGCGGTCAGCTAGTACCGTCACATTATAAATATAAAAAAGGAATTACAAATAATAAGTGTTGGAAAAGACGTAAATTTAACAAATAAGAATAACTAAAACATGAAAACTGACTGTAATATAACATATCTGTGTGCATGTAATGTGTCTGGGGAGTTCCTGAGACACGTTGTATATAAACTCACGAATATGCTTACATTTATGTGTAAAATTTGACATGTTCAAATTATACTCGTGGTCTAAAGGAATAAATGAGTTTGACTTTGAATACTCACATTTTTATAATGATATCCATTATGCTGATCTCATAACACCCTAAATATCTATTAAGACGGTTATGTAACAACCTTACACACTTACAAGATACAATTTATACAAATTCGAGGCATCTGCCGAGTCATTACCCTCGCATTTGAGCTAGTTAACATTGCGAGACCGCTTTAATGGTATGTCAACGGTTTCCCCGGTCATGACCGTTTGTGATTATGACCAGTAATTAGGAGGTTCATGGTGAATCAAGATATGAATCTCACAAAATGAGACTGAACAAATTCCAAAAACGTAAACTGATCACCATCCTAGATAGATCCTAGCGCAGATACTTCAAAATATGAAGTTTCAAGTGGAAACAACATCCAAATTCAAAAAAACAAAAAGCATGGCTGCGCTGCACTGTTTTTCAGTGGTAATCTCAAAACACTTAAGATTATCAAAGAGAATTCCCAAGAGAAATTATTAGCGATCGTGAAACAGATCCGTCATCCTAGTATACTGAATTCTTTTACGAGACTCCGCGTCCGAGTTCATGACGTAATTTTATGTACCCATTTTCTTATTATACATCTGATAGTAAATTACCCTTTGCAAGTAGTTTACATTGTAGATACTATTATGTCGATGTCGATTTTTCACTAGTATTGTATCTCGAAACTTGTAGAACTCTTTCAATAAGTTGTGCTTTCGATTGATACTGCGCTTCCTAGTTATATTCCAGTAGTTACTTCCTAAAGCAACATTGAAAACGAATCACCAGTTTGCTGAATTGAAACTGAATATGCACTCAAATTACTATATTCTAAAAAAACTTTAACTTTGACTGGTCTTGCAGTTGGTAGTAACTTTGTGTTCTGTGATGTATGTAAGGTCGTGTGTTTGATTGCCACCCAGAACAAACATTTATGTGATGAACATAGATGTTTTTTCTGTATCTGGGTGTTAATATATAAATATTCTATTAATAATCTGGTTCCTTTAGTACAAGCTATTATAGACTAGATGGCGCTAATTAATGTTATGCCATCGATGAGTTTTTTTTTATAAAATACCGTTGTATATATGTTGTTGGAGGTGGACACCTCCACTATGAACCAGATAGTTGAAAATATAAGGATAACTCGAAAAGAGCCTGATTAAAAAACATAATAAACCAACTTCAATATCATTACCTTATTTTCTCCCTTAGGAATGAAATTTTGATACATTTCTATAAAATTCTCAAATATATTTTGTTAATAGCCATATGTTGAGATCGTTGATTAATGAGAATATCGCGTAATAAACATTAAAAAAACATAATGCTTTATGAGAACCTCCTCCTTTTTTGAAATCGGTTAAGAAAGGGCTCTAGGTTCATGTCAGACAAATGTTGTCTGACATGACCTAGAAGCCTTTGCAAGCAAAACGTCAGAACGCTACATGGTTGAGCCAGACAAAAGGTACACACGCAAGTGAAACAAAGTATGCTCTGGTAAATTAGATACCCATATCAAAAGGGAGTGGGTAAATAAGTGTCACTAATTTTGCTTTAACAGTAAAGGAAGGCGTGATGTGGGTCAGAGTGATGAATCTCACGTGAACTCTACGGGAACACGTAATGTGGCTATATGGTACGTGACTTCGTAATCTCTACTAACGGAGATAGACATTTCTTGGATTTAGTTGATGATGTACTTAAATTGTTTATTTCTCAGAATAAAAGTCGTGGGAAATAATAGAAGGATTACTCTCTGATATTTACTTTGTGATCAACAGACAATTACCTTGTTCAAACTGCTAAAATTAATTTGAAGGGTACAAATTAATGTATCTATTACTAATTAAGCTATCCTTCTACAACAATAAATATTGGATCAGGAAGTAAAATACAGTCAATCTATTCCTATATTTAAATACCGCTTTTATGTTTCTCTTTTATCTGGTCCATCCAAAGGTTGTCTGGAAAAGATTACGTTTAGCGATAAGGCCGCCCATTATATTACCTTATTGTTAATAGCTAGCCATTACTTTATCGTTTAGCAATTTTTATTATTGTTAATCAATAAAGTGTTATCTTTCTATAATATATTTTTAAATAACAAAAGGTTGTTTTAAAATGCAGCAACTGTGGTTTACACAAAATGCAGCAGATGTAAAAAAACGAACCAATTTCAATGAACAATAATCCATTCAATCAAGAATTTATTTGCATTCAAATAGAACAACATGTTTCTGAATTTCAAACGGAGATTGTGCGAGCGAGTAACCAAACAAACAAACGCATGTTGATTTTCAACCTGACCACGTTGAGCAGAATGGGGCTATGTCATCAGCTGATACCATTAATCTAATCTGATGGTACTCTGATATGAGAAACTACCGATCGACGTAAAGCAATTGGCGCGATAGTACATATCAAAGTGTAGAAGTGATGGATTGTTCGCAAGCAACTGAAAATAATACAAGCTCATAAAGGTTAATATTGTGCAAAGGTTATCTTAAAGTTATATTTAAAATATGTATTTTTTATTGAAAGATATGATATGAGAATTAGTGTTACATTCTGAACTCTTAAACTTTATCTGTAGAATTCTGTTAAAGAAGAATTTAATGATGTATTTGGTGATTTTTGCAATGACAAAACAGCTGTTTAAAGATATAAAATGTAATTAGTATCGATATATTTACTATTATTAAAAGTAATGAGTCGTTTATTGATGACTTAATTATTGAATAATTTGTTCTCGGTCAATTTTAGTTAGAAAGTTGATCATTAACAAGTAAATGTGACACATATTTTCTTGTATTCCTAAAGTGTAGGATGTTGTGTAAGTTGTATGCCTAAGTTAAATACAAACGATAATAAAAAAACCGGCCAAGTTCGAGTCGGACTCGCACTATCCATAAAATCGAGCAAAAATAACAAAAAAAAAAAACATGTTTTTGTATGAAAAACATAATATTTATTTTATTCTGTTTTTTAGTATTTGTTGTTACAGCGGCAACCGAAATACATCATCTGTGAAAATTTCAACTCTCTAACTATCACGGTTCACAGTCGGACAGACAGACAGACAGACAGACGGACAGCGGAGTCTTAGTAATAGGTTCCCGTTTTACCCTTTAGTTACGGAACCCTAAAAATATAAAGTCACTTTGTCGGTTCAACTTTATCTCTCGACTTGTTTCAAATGAATAGAAATACCACATCTTCATTTCCCAGGAAGCTGATTTCCGCTTTCCTAAGAATTGCGTAGATCACTCTCTGTTCGATGAAGACCGGTCGGCGCGGTATAATGTCGGTGACAAAACTGTCAACCGGATTGTACGACTCCGGTCTTGAAGACTCCGGAAGTAAAACTTTTCTTCCACATTTCAATATCACCATAGTAATTGATTCTCCATCAGTTTGATGGAAAGCAATTATACATGTAGAATTTTATACTTTTCTATTATAGAGCAAGAAAAAATTAGGCATATTAAATAAAATAAATTAATACGTGTCTTGATTTCGTACTTTTGAAATCAGTGTTACTACCATCAGAACCAAATAACAACAATAAAAATAAAAATTAAATACATTATATACGTTCAAATGCATTTAGTAAAAAACTGTTATTTTGATATTACAATTAGACACTTCCATATAACTTATTTATATAGATTCTAAAAATGGCTGATTTAAAATTGTTTCACTTAAGTGAGAATATTGTTTTCATTTATTATTATTTTATATTGCTTTACTGTTATTCTTATTAATTCTTTACTATTCAAAATCTTCAGTCCATATTATAAATCAGTGTTAAGTTAGATCATGCATCGTCATGCAATTATACAAGGCTGGTCATACTCGCTGATGTCGTCAAAGGGAAGCCACTGTACCGTGTCACCTCGCCGGTTAATCAAAAAGAGAAAAATACCCTGCTAACCCAACGCGAGGAAATTAGAAAGCATTCCTACGGGTATTTAAATTGAGCCATGAGAAACCATAACAATTCGAATTATGTAAGTGAAACGGAATTGAAAAGTTCGTGAGCAAACCGCAGAACTAATTGTTGGGTTCGTAACTCTTACGTGCTGAAAGAATTGTTCTCCACTGGACAGTCTGTAGATATAATATCACTATATATGTATCGAATAATGAGTGGGGTTGAATTTTCAGAATCACTCACTTTTCGATACTATATATATCATTTTCGCACTCCATATTTCACATAATATTCAATTACAATATAATTCTTAATATGCAATATTTACATTGTGTAATACTATTGTATTACACAATGTAAAACACAGGTGTTACAGTATAATAGGTACAGATCGTCACGGACCCTGTTGGGCACAAAAATAATAATCAATTATGGATGAATCGATTAGTAAAGATTCCTAGATACTCCAAAAACACACTTTAAGTGAGATTAGAACAGAGTCAGTAGTTCCGTTGCATGTTAGGTAAAAGTTCAAGTCGAAATTTCTATCCGAAATCAGATCACGAGAAATAAAATAAACCGAGCACGTATCGCATTGTGTCGGTCGTTCATAATGTATAAAACTTTGTCATCGTTTCCTATCGTTTCCTTCGAAACACTGTGGTATGCAGTTCAACTCGCAAAGTAACAAGAACAATACAAAATGCCACTCAATAAATTCTTATTAATCTTAGTAGATTCCTACCTCATTGAAAAGCTACTCACTGTCATAAATATGCCACGAACGTTCCTTGCAACGACTTCGTAAATTGTCTGAAATGATATCACGAGCTTATGAAATGAAAGTACGTGCATTAAAACAATCGGTTTGAAAAATAACCCTCCGCTCCGCAGCGCACACTCTTCAATTTAATAGTACGGTCTGGCTGAATGAATAATGGTTTATTGGGCAATTGAAATTCGAATTTTGAAACATGTTTTGGCGGTTTTAGTTCAAATTGATAACATTTTGCGGAATATTGGTGGTTCGTATTTTATCTTCGTAATTAAAATATTAAAAATATATCTATAGAAGCAGTATGTGCAAATTAAGTACTTTTGTCGTAAGATTTAGTACAATATAAACGTGGCCTAAATTACATCATTATATTTAAATTATCATAAATAGCAGCAAAACAACTCTTCTCCTTTACCGAAGTGTGAGAAAACCTCAAGATATGCGTTTTGCTCGTCACTGAGATGGCGATGCAATGCATGTGCCTGTAATTTCTCCGGCGCCCACACCGTAACGCAGCAATGTGAGTGCACCACCAGGCGTAGTGGCAGTACTGCCCTGGACGAACTTGGCACAAGTTCTACTGCTACTTTCGATTGCTCTGTTCGCACCACGTCAGAACTGAGGGTACGCACATACAAACTCGAGCAACAAGAACCCCCAAAGAATTTAATCCAAAAGCAATTTTGATCTAAATAATAGAGTCCAAACGCATTTTATCAAATACGCAGGTAGTCTATGACGTGAGTCACGGGTAGGATAACGTTGAATCGCAAGACCTCTAAAAGTAAGCGTAAACTATACACACATTGTTTTAAAATCACCGAGACAACGGGTTTGCGTAGGGGCAGTGCCAAACAGACTGTGTCCGGACCGGAATGATGACCGCGCGCGCGGACCTTGACGGGGTTGCATTATACTGTCCGGTGCCCACACTTATACATCGGGAACGGTTAGCTTGATACTTAAATGGCAATTCTGATCGAAATTGTTTTTATTTTTGGGCCGGCGATGCCTTTGCGTATCCTGTATGGTTGAAAATGAGGTTTTTACTTAAATGTCGTTGTTAATTTGTTGGTATATGGATATAAGTGATCTATTGGAACACTGGTTCAATTTATCGTGGATGTTTTTCAATATCCAGTGTCTTTGCGTGCCTTCTTGTTTTATTTTGGGAGTTTTCATTATAGAGTTATGTGAATAACATAGATACGAGTATCAGTAATCGTAATACCTATATAACCCACGACATTATCCATACAATTGTATAAAGATATTCTTAAACACTTTACATAATAATTACTCTCGTTATGAGGCACTTTGTAATTGGATTTCTGTTATATTGTTTTTCTTAAAGATGCTTATTTCAAACACTGCTGGGTTTGTCCAAAGAACTTGTATAAGAGTTTGAAATGAATTAAAGTTTTTCTCGTGACACGACAGACAGGTTTCTTTAGCATTTAACTAGACTTTGCCGAGGAAAGTTTCAAGACAAACTTCTTGTTTCAATTACCATCTCTTTGTACTTGGATGTAAGTAATTCAGATTGAAGAAGCTTTTTAACTACTGGATCTAGCTAACTAAGCAGCCACTTACCGTTTCCCTAATAATCGTGCCTTTCCAAAGTTGAATCTTATCGTATAATCAAATCAACTCATTGCAAGTAGAGTTTTAAGTAAATTTATCGATGAACGTCGAGACAACGCTATTGTTCTTCACATTGGCTGGAAAAACGAGACGGTGTGAAGCGAATAAATGTGTTTCTGTCACTACACCAAACGGTGACAAATGGTATATGTAAAGTAGTTTGGAATAATTTTCTCACTTTGAAAACATCGGTTGGAAGAGTCTTCAGTAAAACAATAGTGGTATATGTAGAAATACTTATAAATCAAAATTGGGAAACAGACATAAATATTTTTTAAACGACTCAAATTCATGTGACATTCAATGCGTATTCGGTTAGCTTGAACGGCGTCATGGGGAATATAAAATGGTGACGAATGATACAGAATATTCTTGTATTCTATACAGGCCTTGGTTCAGACTCCTTTTGTCACATAGATATAGTATTTCATGGAATTTTATGTTCAAAAACATATACCTTCACGCCTTTAATTATGAATGCTTGCCCAACGACGTTGCTACTCATTAGTAATCAGTTTCTATTTCGATACAAAGTGATTTAACATCAGCACATGTGAATGATATGAGTGAAATGTACAGACATTGTTTCAAAAAGATGTTTGCAGAAAAAGTTGATTCCAACAACTGTAATGCAATTATTTGCGTTGTTTTTCCCACGCGAGTGTAAATTTTCATTCTAAGTTGATTCCCAGTATTGTTTCGGTGTAATAATTGTAGAATGTTAATGAATTCGTGCGATCACTATCTAAAGATTGATGTCTTTTTTACGGCCTATCTTCAGTTGAGATTTTTTGATGAAAATATTATTGACGTAGAAAAAATTTGAGGGGACGTAATTATTGTACTTCAACAAAGCCTTAGTTGCATCAGCAAACGAAGGACAAATCATCACCGTTGTGATGAAAATATAGTGACTTAATTTATCTATCTATCTATAATCATACATATCTAATATATGGATAGGTGCCTGAATTTTTACTGATTACTCAATTAAATCTGAGACTAAAATATTTGGTTATGTACGTAGCTATGGAATAGAAGTGAATATATCACATAGCTTGCTTTCATAGGATTTTTTTTTCAAAAATTCTAATAATATACACTCTACTACATCTAACATCTATAAATAATCAGGGACTAAACTTTCACATCGTATCTCACTCAGAATGCGGGTGTAGTCCATTTTAGGAGACAGCTACCTCCACTAAAATAGTGCTGATAGTGTGAAATAGAAAGTTTTTAACAGCTCTAAAAGGTGTTAAAAGCCCCAGTTTTGGTAACAAAACTATATCGTTTACGTTCACATGAGTATTGTCTGTGAAATTCACATTAAACTAATTTTATGACCAGTATCATCTCCAATACGGAGCATGGCTGTTAATTTGAAGAATTATTTCAACACAGTTACGGTCATATAAAGTCCAAATTTCTTGAGACGGTGTTCTATTCATGTGTCTGTGTCAATTACCTTACATACCTAATCCATTATCCTGACAGCAGTTGTATTCGAAATACCGAGCCGAAATAACGTACCTAAACTAAATGATGTGTATGATAACGATAACATAACTCAAAAGAATTTATGTTACATTTAGTCCAAATAAACAAGAGCAATTTGCAAATAAGCTCAACAAGAAATTAATTCATCAGAACGATCCTCTCGTGTAATCTCCCAATAATGACTTTCGTATCTTAATCGTAGTTATTTCTGAACATAAGTGGTTAGATAAATTGAACGATTACCATCACTCTTGTGTATCTGGCTTTAGGTTTAGATATAGAAAATAATTCTAACAACTATGTTTCCAAAATAGATGGGTGCTAGCATAGATAGCACCCATCTATTTTGGAAACATAGTTGTTAGAATAGTAGAGATGGTGAAATTGGCGGCGACACCAAAATTTAGAAACTTTTACACATTTGACTGTCCTCATAGCTCAATTGGTAGTAATCGAACGGAGGACAAACATATATGTTTTTTCTGTGTCTATAAATTATATTAGTAATCTGGTTCCAATAATACAAAATATGCTTAGTAAAAAATGTATTTTAATTATCATGTTAGATTTTAGACATAAACACGGGCAGTTTAATGCGATGAAGTACGCAGGTCGGGGGGAGACAGCGCAAATGTTCAGGTTCATGCTTGAGGCTTTATGTTCATCACACCGGCCCCGACCGGCGATCAAACCCGGGATTAAACTCACTTCACTACTAACCACAAAATTCAAGATCCTGGATTTTGACGCAAAAATTTCCTCATTTCATTTAATTCTACCAAATATCCCATAAAAGTTGTTCATCTAAAAACATACACGCCTTCATACCTGCCAACGTCCCTTAAGTAAATGGTGTCACATCAAAATGTATGGAGTAAGAAATGTTTCAACGTTTCACGGAACATGAAGTTTAATAGACTACCTATTCGAAGTTTCTCGAGACGGAAAAAGGTTCAAGGATACAATTTTTATAAGTTACATGCGTTATTAAATTAGACCTTTGACTGATTTGCTCTTACTGTGATTTAGTTTTCTTTATCTTGGTCAATATTTTGGGATTAAATTATCTATTAAAATTATGGGTTAAGAATTACCATTCTCAAGTGACTCTGCCTTGTCGAAGGCACCATAAAATTTCTTCCTTTCAGATCTTTTTGACCAATTCTAATAGTTCTAATTTACGGTGACTACGATAATGGATCATATCCACGATAGTTTAGGATTCCGTCCAGTATTTGAGCACTCGGGTTTGATTGCCTGCCGCTGTGGTCTCCACCTCGGTGGCGCAGCTTTATGACTGTGACGTCACCGAATAAAAGCTACTTTGGCGGAAAGCCAGCTGATAACCACTCGACCCAGCTTACTCGGTTTATGCCTGGTTAATGACCTATAACTTTCCAAATTATATATTTCGTCAGATAACCATTTTAGAATTAAACATCGCATTCTCCATCGCATCGCATGTGTCATTTGTTTTTGCAAATGCATTCATTTTGTTTTTATTATTTAATTTATCTATCTATTAAATCAATCCAATACAAACTACTTTATATCTTCAAGTATCTTCAAGTATTTTATATTATGATATAACTGTGCTAGAAGACCTCACCATATATGTATATACTCAAACTTAACTCAAACTCATTTATTCCTTTACCATCATCATTACATTTACCCATCACCCATTTAGATATAAGCACGGTGAAAAATGTGACAAGAAAATTAAGCCATAAATTAAATATTATATGATAAGTTTATTCGATACCTGCGTCGTCCTATACATCATTAAAGCATTCTTTATTTTATGTTCCATTATAACAAATGCTTCGTCATAAGAGAGATTTAATGAAGGTAAATTTGAGTATAGCCAGATCTTCAATAAAATACTCGTCTTGAGTAAATTCGGCTATTTAATTAAACATTATACAGTGCAAACTTTGAACAGAGTATTAGCCGGTTTTTTTAATAAATACTTTGCTGATAGGCTTTCAAGGCAACCAAGTCCAAAATGGCTTAGTACGTTTCATAAACATCTGTAGAAGGGAATATTTGGCTTCATCTGACGAATTACGGACGAAAGGTCCAGTCCAAAGAGGTCAACAGCATCCGGCGCTGGGTCAGAGATGACTCAGCCGAGTTTGTACATTATTTGCATTTCTGCTTAGCTTGTCACGGCGGTTCTGCAGTTGTCTTTTATTTATCAGTGACTAATTCATTGATAAAGGTTATAGATTACGAGGTTGGCAAGATTATTTCACGTGGGGCTTATTTGGAAACCACGCAATTTTCAGACCTTGTACAAACTGATCAGTCTGCCGTCACATTTAGCAAGATTTTGCGATACATTTCAAAGCACATCTAGTAAAGTTTAAATTACGTTGACACATTCCTACCCCTGTATGAGGATTCCATGCGTTGCAGGCATGGAATCCGCAGACAAACACAGAAATGTGTTTCTGTGTTTGTCCATGCCCACAACACCCAAGACAAACACCCAAGACCCAATAACAAATTTTACGATTATCACCCAAAGCCTGCCCCGGCCGGTAATCGAACCTGGGTATAAAGTAGATAGAATTCAATATTGACGACTCCATAGCTTAGCCTAACAACTATTTTGGTATTAATATGGTTTTCACTAATCGCTCATTTCCTTGTCAATTACGCTATGTATTCCGTTCGAAGAAGATTTATATCATATATTTTCTCAGTCATTCGTCACATCAGCTATATTCAAACTTACCTACACCGTATCCAATTCAAATTTATTGTTATTTTTGTTGCTGCACTAACTACCATTTTATTGCAAGGGGTGCCTCGAACGAGTTGTGCCGAGCAATTGAACACATTAATTTTAATAACAAAGACAAGTGTCCCATTAATATTTATGGTGGTTAAACAATTACAAGTCACCTTATCGTGGTATCTCTACAATTTAAACTGGGCTTATTGGTTTCCGAGAATTCTTAGTGGATTGCGATTCGTTGGTAATCGACTTCTAAAAAAGGAGCAGGTTTTAATTTCACTCTGTTTTTTTATTGTATTTTTGTTATACGATTTTATAGATGGTAAAAGCCAATTCGATTTTTAAATTTTATTATTATGGTAGTCCCTTAATAATAAAATGAATAACCCCCTAGGGCGAAAAATTAGGGGAAAGTATTGAAGTCGATAAATTTGATTTTTCAATTTCTCAATATACCTTCGCAATATTATTCAAATTGAGTAGAGCTATAAAAACCGAATTGCTCGGTAGAATTCCATTAACTTTCATAGTCATGGTAATCTTAGCCCGGAGTCACCAACTGGGTATAACTGGACATCTCTGCGCCAGTCTCATCCAGGTTTCAGCAATTTGGACAATGTCATCTACCCAAAATTCCTTTGGATTCCTTTCTCTTATATCGGCCGTAGAATGGTACCGATATCAAACTCACGGTTCACTACAAGATCTCTGATAGCCGAGAGAACAACAACGTACAACGTATTTAAATGCCTATGTACAACGGTACATATGCATTTAAATATGCAAACTGGTTTATTGCCGAAGGTATCCTACTTGTCAAAATGGTTTTTTCTAACTCACAATGAAAATAAAAAGCTAAGAGGTTTCCGTTCTATCGATTTAATTTCTTATTATTTGACGCGTCGTACATACTCGTATTCTGTGAAAATTTAATGCTCGACTTAGTGGTTAAAAGATAATGACCCTTAAAATGTATGATACCTTTGGGCACGGAACTTTTGTTTTTTACGTGGAGAAGTGGACACACATGCCGCCCTATCCCGGGTAGCCAGAGATGTTAATTACCCACTAAAATTCCACGGTTTCATCTGCCGCTTAGTGGCGGGAGCACGGGTACGTTTGCATATACTTCCGCAAACCATCGGCGTAGGCACGGAACCTTAAACTATTGAATGGTAAAAACCGTAGAAGTGTTGTCAGTATAAGCTAAGTTTAATTGAATTTTTATTATAATCCTCAGCTAATAAATTGTGATAAAAACAACGTAGAATGGACCATTAATCTTAAACAATTGAGTGTTAAAATCACTCGGTGGAGGCATAGGTAATTTCTGACTCCCTATTGGGGTAAGCTCTCGTATCATTGTATTTCTTTTAACGACACATTCGAAGAGTAGCGACCAATAAAAACTTATTTATTCCCATTACTACCCATAAACGCTAATACGTTTTAAGTAAAACAGAGACGTATTTAATGTGTCATCAAGTATTTACGATGTTTCAACAAGCGGCCGCAATTAGACACATCCTGGAAGGAGGGAGAGGAGTGTGAAAGTTCATCAATGATGATGATGTTATTGAGAAACGTAAACAATGTAATTGGGTGGATGCAATCCAAAGTTTTTGGATGGCTATATCCGTGGAGCCCGGTCCGTAGTTTGATGGGTGGCCAAGTTGCATTGGGACCGAGCGTTCTCGTATTGGTGCACTTTCTGATATTTTTCTGAGGCCTGTAGGTCTTTTTCTTTCAGCTATGACTGAGGCCTTCAGGCGGCTTGAAATCGACACCAGAGTTGACCACTTACTTACACGAAGAAGAAGACTCACACAAAGAAATTAGACATGGCTTATCGACAATAGTAAAATCGGAAAGACCTCCAAAAAAAGAAAACACGCGGTTGCTCAATTTACTAAATTTATTTCACGAAATTAATTTTCAATCTATTAATTTATGTATACCTATATAGATTATGTATACCTATATTACATTATATCTACTAGGGTAGCTAATTATTGAAGAAGTTAGAATAAGAGTTTAATTTTTTTTTTATTAATAGTTTTTACCTTTCAAATAAATACTAGAATTGGGCTTTTGATAGTTTCTGCAGCATCTGCTACAAGATGCCTAAGGTATTGTATTATAAATACTGTAAGTGTTCATGGTACTACGACAGTATCAATGGTGACGAATTAATCCAAACCGCCTCCGTCTATCGATACCGTTAATCTAGTCACGGTGAAAATCATTTTTATGAACCAATAAGAAAATAAGCATTGTAAAACGGTTGTAAAATAATCATAGATTTCGACTTCCCGTTCGGTTATGATGCAAATAATGAACTCAAAAAGGTGTGAAAAGTCTCAAGTGTTAACCGCATTAGCGACTACCGTGGCTTTTACCAGGTGGGCAGTGTTTGTACTGGATTGTATAAAAACACAGGTAGATGACTCAATGTTTCCTCCTTCCCGGACGAAAAAAAAGGTTCGCCGGATGGTAACCGCAACATTTTTCAACCGACTTTCAAAGGAGGTGGTTATCAATTCCGTTGTATTTAATTATTTTTTTTATATCTCACATTCTCTGTCATTTATCAACTAATTTGTTTTTTTTTTATATGCTGTTTTAATTTTATAATTTTGTGCCTAAAAGATAAAAGAACTGGCGTCACAGTTCAGGTAGTAGGTCTGCCTGTTGGTTGTTGGTTCGTTTCCCACTTATGTGGCGATGTTTCTTCTCTTCTGGGTGTTTAATATGTATGCATTTACAAAATAAATGTATTATAGTATGTAGTATATATATAAGTATTCTATCAATAACAATTTATGCTAGGTTTGAGGTTAGTAGTTTAATTTAAATATTTATTTATGTAGTTGTATTTTGCCTGATTACGGATCATGGAATACGTGTTATGATGGTGTGTATGGTAACAAAATAAACAATACATTTGCTAGTACGGAATCCTTTGTGTGCGAGTTCGAATATATCCTATATACAATATATTTCATATACTCCGTGGCTTAGTTGGTAGTAGCCTTTCGGAGCGAGGGGTCCCGGGTTCGATTCCCGGCCGGGGCACACTTTGTGTGGTGAGCATGAAGCTTGTTCTCGGGTCTTGGGTGTTTGTCTTGTGTTTCTGTGTTCGTTCATCATCCCTGCCATCTGCGACACAGGATACCCTGTGTCGCAGATGGCAGGGGTGTAAAAGTTTTATTATATCTGAACATATCACTATAGGCCGATCTCCTCCGTTGGGCGGTTTATTTTTGCATATGACAATAGGAGATGCCACTAGAACAACATATCAGTAATGTATCGCATTCCAAACATCGTGACTACATTCTTCACACTTTCCAAGTGTGGTCTGACTCAGCTGTTAATAAGTGTCGTCTGGTTTGGGCAACACTTTATTGACATTAACGAGTAATGCATCCGGGGGCACACTGAGTGACATATCACGTTGCTTTGAATAAACAAAGGGGACCAATTAGGGTTCACAATTTGGGAAAGGAAATAATTAAAGTAGGGATATGATGAAAGCCACTTGTGGAGTTGGTTTTATTCGTATCATGGGCAGCAGACTGCTGAATGATCTTTCATAAAATTTGATTCACCAATAATTCTGAACTACAAAATTATTTATATGTTAAATCTGCATCAGCACATACTGATGCTGATTTTATGTCAGAACGAGATTTATTTTTGAGTATAACTTTGTATCTTGCGCTAGATCTGTGGTTGAGCCAATTACTTGAATAAGGTTAAACTTTACTTGGTTTCTATCTAGCTAGTAAAGTACAAGTAATTAATTTCTAAATGGCTCAGTAGGTGGTGCCCCTGCCTTCGAAAAGATGGTCCCGGATTCGATTCCCGTCCGGAGTTAGCGTTGGTTGTGTAAAATTGGTTTTCGGGCCTCGGGTGTTTGTAATGTTTTTCTGTGTTTGTCCAAGCCACCTGCGACAAAGAGAATGTAGTGCAGTGGTTTGAGTGTGTAAACGTTAATTTATTACATTACATATTATTAATTATTTCTAGGAATCAGCTCACATTAATTTGATTAATTATATTTTGTAGTCCATTTTGGCTAGTTATCACTTGTTATCTGTCATTGTTAGTGATATTTAGGCTACTTGCATTTCAAATCCATTGTCAATCTACTGCGTCTATTTCAATTTTGATTTCATATCGTCATTCTTTTTAACTTGGACCAATATTATAACACTAATTTGAGGGTTCACCCTCGCGTTGCGTTGGGTAGTAATCAAGGTTTCTATGGCTTACGGTCAAAGGCACCATCTGTTCCCAGTGGCCAGCTGACCGTGCAATGATTGTAGTCAGACAGCTATGTTTTTATGATTCACGTTTATGCAACTGCTAACGATTCGATGTTACTGTTAGAACATAACTTGCAGATAAAATTTTATCACATTTCATCTAATAATTATTCTCTATCGAAGACTTAAAATTTAATAAATTTGTTATCGTTTATCTAGAAGCATGCTTGTAGTGAGAACCTGATTAGTAAGAAATCCGCAAAAGTTATTATATTATAAGTCCCAAATACTTTATTGGCCTTTTCATTAACGCATTCTATGAATTAATTGACCCCCTTAGTATAAAGAAATATTTCGCGACCCCTGTACCCGATGCTTTTTTTTTTTATGTATTTTGTTTTGTGACAAATATATTTATCCAATCATCCAATATATATATCAATTCAATATATTTATTCATTTTCATAATTATTTATTTCATAATAATTATTGTTATTTTTACTGCTGTAGCTTTCAACCTTTTGCAACTCCCCTATAGAAGCTTCGGGACCCCCTTTAAAGAGGCTCACACGTTGAAAAACACTGTTTTTGGAAATGCTCTAGCCATTTGTAGTTTTGCTGATTGTCTAGTTCGCTAATTTAGTAGTGCATGAGAACTTCATTGTAAAGTTAAGCTCATGGTAGTGTTCGAGATCTGCCGGTTAGTATGAAAGTTTGGTTCGTTTCAGCATTTAATTATGTTAGTCCACTGTACTTGGCTGTTGATATAATGTTACAAAATACGCATCGTTGATCGCATGGTTTCAGTATGATTGCTAACTTTATTCACTCAATACTTTTTATGTCGACTAGTTTTGTCGAAAATATTTTTGAAAGTTCGTGTTTTAGTTGTGAATAACCATATTTTCATGTTTTAGGTGAAAAAAAGCTGATTGTACTTTTTTATGTGATTAAAATGACGGGACGACCAGACGGCCCTCCTGCTGTTAAGTGGTTACCACCGCCCAATAAATGACTAAAATACAAGTCAAGTCAGTACACCACCGCCACCAGCTAGCTTACTGACAGTTCAGTCCGTAATTATTAGAAAAGAGATTCAAATCGCAGTTAATTATTCCTAACCCTAAATATCGCATCAGTCTTGCATCTTGCCTTCAATTCGGCATGCAATAATAATACGAGTGAATTATTTGACAGCGGAAATAAAAGTGTACCGCTTTGGGCGAACACAAGGAAAAAAAAAGTGGTGACAATTGCTTTGATATGAGTTAATACTCATGGCAGATAAAATTCAAACAGAACTCAACTCTGTTATGACATAAAAGCTGTTGAAAAAATAAGCAAACATGTATTTTGACACCTTCAAACTTATCTACAAGAGAGATCTAGTTACCAGTAAACATTTTGTTGACGAGAATCTCACGGTAATCTTTGCGTGTGTGAATGAGAGCGTGGCAGCTGAGTGGTGCTTTTGACTTTCAATCCAAAAGTCGCTTGATCTAATCCGAAACACCAACAAATTTTGACTGTTCTTTACATGATCTGAAAAAAGGGGTAATATTTAGTACACCTCCTAACTGTTTTTTTTAATGATGAGCTGACCAGCCTTCTTATGTTAAGTGGTTACCTACGCCCATAACAAGAGCAATACGACTTAGGTCTTCCCCGACCGAAGTATGAGAAAACCCAAGTCGCACCCCGTTGCGCCCGTCACCAGAGACGGGAATGTTACGGCTCATGCTCATGTTATTTCACCGGCACCCAGACCCTTCCACCGGAACATAGCAATGCAGGTGCACCACTGCTTGTCAGCAGGTAACCAGTGCGGAGGCAGTACTTCTCCGGGCGAACTTTTCACAAGTTCTACTGATACCTACTAACTTCTAATGAATAGATTTCCTGATTTAGAACTTTAGCAGAGTTGTACCTCCTATTTAGATCATCTTACATGGACTTCTACTAAATAACACCTGAATCCACTAATGTTCATGCTATGATTTTCAACATAGCCTACTCCAATAATTGTAAGTACTGAGAAAGCAGATGAATCGATACACTCTTGTGTGTCGAGAGTGATCAGGTGTGGGAACATAGGGCGGCCAGAACGACGTGTGAATGAATGAAAAGATTGATGAGTGTGAACGGCTCAAAGGAAAAGCAGAAAAGAGTAATGAACAACCCTTATCTTGCGTCACGTTTTCCTTAGCATGAAATACTTTTTTCGAAGCTGTGGAATGTGGAAATAACCTCGCCCTTTCCTATTTTTTGGACACTACTAAAATGTGAAATTGACAAGAGGCTATTCAAAACAGACGACATTTTTGTTTTTTTATTATTTCGCATATTTGTTTTTCTAATATATTAAAGCTTATTTGATATGAATTCATTGCCTATATAATCTGACAAGATAATTTGAATTTGAAGCTATACTATGGTGCTTGATGGTATTTACTAACGCAAAGGGAATCATATATCATAGTAACCACGTTTTACGAGTGTGAGTCATTTCAGAATAACTTCATCATAAAATCGGACCAAACAAAAGAAGGCTAATTTATGAATGTAAAACGTCCATCCATTTTGAAATTTAATAGGGGCATATAAATTAAGGTGACGTTTCTTTAATTGGTGTAATTACGGTCGCGAGACGTGCACATTCCCAGCTTAGCTTTGTTATTAAAAGATGTTATTATAAGCGTTATAGCTCATTGCCTACTCATACTCTCATGCCCTATTATGGAGATGTGCATTACCCTAAGGGATATTTCTTTTTGGTCAATCTTATATAGGGCCAATTTGGAAGTACCTACTCTTAATTAAATAAAAAGTAAACATTAAAATCGGTTCATAATTCCGCGAGATTACGCGTAATAATCATTCAAAACAAAAACATGCATCTGAATAAAGAAAGCCCTGCTTTTTTTAAGTCGGTTAATGAACCACAATGCCTTGGATACGTATTACCAATTGTATTTCGATATTTTTTTTTTTTTTTTACAATTATCACACTATTTTACACGCCAAAGTTTATCGATATCTCTGTAACTCCTTCGCGACACAACAGCTGAAAAGATTAGGATAAAATTTGTTACGAAGGTAGCTGAATTAAGACATAGCGTACTTTTTATCCCGAAAAAGTGAATTCAGTTTTTCCCATACTCTCATGTTGATCTTTTGACCGCGGGTATCACGCGGTGTTACCATAAAATTTCACCATAAAAAACCAAATGTCGTATAGACATTTAATTGTAGGTCAGAAAACTGTTTCATAGCGCTAAGACAGGCACACGTTTTAGGATTTAGGCATTGAACAATTCAATTCATTAATGATTCAGAAGCTTTGATATGACCAATGCTTTATCCGCTAACATGGTTAGTTACAAAAGAGTACTCGAGTGATTTCACTTTATCATAAAATTGGCGAACGACGTCATAGCGCACCATCAGGCTGCGACTTGAGGCGATTCGTGTCGGGCGATTCGGAGCGAGTGAGCTAAGTAGTAAGGATGTGCTAGTTAGCGGGTGGAGTGGTGACAAAATCGCATGTGAAAGAATGCTTTTTAAATTGAATTATGATATGTTATATGATCGTATGAAAATTATTTGAATGTAGCAATTACTTCTATACCTAATACGGAACCTTGAACATACATAATTTCCATAATTACATTATAATTTTCAATGAATTTGGAATCCATCCAGGATTTTTCTGATTCCGATTGGTGTAAGTACAATAATGTTTTTGGACCTTAAATGATTGCAATTTTGTGTAATATTTCATCTATAACGGTATTTTATTCAACTACAGACAGGATTGTCACTTGCTATACAGACCATAAATTCGTTTTTGTCTCGTTTTGTTCATCGTTTAAACGAGTTAGCGGTTAATCCAACGGTTACACAATCTAACAATGAAGCGCGCTCGTAATTAAAGCAAAAATGTTTTAATTTTATTACGAACGGTTTTTGGAAACTAAAATATTTTTTAATATTTTTGCAAAATGGACATGAAGTTTTTTTGGTTTGCGTTTTAAAGTTTTCAGAAGTAAACTTAAGAACAAGCCAGATTTGTATTGGTAATGTCCACTAAATCCAAGAATTATGATGATCGAGTCAATTGACTACCTAACAGTATTTCCCGCGTTATCGGAGCGAAACAAAACTAAGATAGAAAATAACAGAGCGGTAAGTGGCCTGATCACGGTATTTTTCATTCATTTTGGTTCGACTTAACCACTTTTATGCGACAGATGAAGCCCGTCATCTATTCAGAAACAGTTATCATTTTTTATTCTTAGATTTACTAATGCATGGGAGGAATCACAACGTGAAGTACCCTTTACTCTGAGATACATTCTTTATACAATATAATATACTACACGGTTTTTAATTTTCCACGGGAGCCCAACCTGAATGTTTTCGATATTTTCGTTCTTTGGGCAAGCCGGTTTTCTCGCAATGTTTTCCTTCGCCGTTTTGAAAACTATCCAGATACAGTTTACATTTATTGGTCATTATTACAGCGAATGATACACAAGACAAGTAATTTATACAGTAGTAATAATACTCATGTATAGAGACAATGCAGGGATATAAGTGATGAATCGTAATTCTAGGTTAATGATTTTTTTTAACTAAACATTTTGATTGCAAAGCAGGTAACCAAACCACAAAAACGATTCAGGTCCATGTTGCAAGTGCAAGCATTTTGGTAAACATTGTCAACTACCGAAATACGAAACATATTCCCGGTTTTCGAGGTAGAAACCGCGTAACAATGTTTACGTTTGGTATACATGCTCGGAAATGCAACCTGGAATGGTTTAGTTCAAGACGAAACACCGGAATTTGGCATTCAATGGTAACCAAGCTTTAAATGCTTTAGGAAAGGAAGTAGTGCGCTACATGTACCTCAGCCTTACTGAATTTATCGTAGAAGAGGACAACTAGAGAACGTCATAACCAAGTCATTTTGGACATCGACAAACTTTTATTATAGTATTGTTTCTGTCTGGATTTTTTTATGTCTGATAAGTTTTTTTTTTTAAATACATACTTAAAATACATATTATATTTTAAGTATGTATTTAAAAAAAACTGTGTAAGTATTCCATCAGTTATCTTTTTTCCACAGTAAATTTCAAAAATTATATGGTTGTTTAAAATTACAAATTATATTAAGTGTAATATAATCTACACCTGGTATTCCGCCACCAACCAGCGCTGTACTCGCGTTGCTATGTTCCGGCGGAAGGGTGTGGTGAGCCATCCCCGTTTCAGAGGGACGAGCTCAACGCAATAGGACTACGATCTTTCCATACTTTAATAATACATAATTCGTATATTTGTTGTTTACGGGCGGCGGTATTAACATCCTATCACTTAGTCGCATAAAAAAAACCTCTTGTTAGTGATTGTCCAATAACTGGATGGCTCTTGCCTAACCTCGCGTTGTGTTGTGGTGACATCCGCCTGCGGTGGCGGGAGGTCTGCGCGTGCATTTGCTACTTATGAACCAAAACTAGAAACTACATTTTATTTGGTTAACATCGCTGGAACAGCTTTGTGGTTTAGTTTCGCTTGTACGGAAAATAAATAAGATTAAGGTTGCAAAGTACTACAATGTCAAACCTTTTACGAAATTGCTATCCATTTGCATAAAGAAATAATGTTGATAATGAAAATACGACGGCTCCGTAGCTCAGTTAGTAGTAACCCTGCCTTCGATGCGAGTGGTCCCTTGTTCAATTTCCGGCTAGGGCAAGCTTTACGTCATGCACTTAAAGTTTGTTTACAGGTCTTGGATGTTTGTGTCCGTGCTACCTGCGACTCGGAGAATAGTAATGCGCATAATTGTATAAACATTAAAAATAAACGTAATGTGAATCGATAAAAATAAATATTAAAAATAATAATCATAATGAAATATTCGCCTGCAGTTTTAAAACTTTCCAAAGCATTAAATGCGGCTTGTTAACTCGCACCAATTTTACGCCTAATCAGATAGCCTCCCGCCAAATTGCACCACAATAGAGAAAAAAAACAAAAGAGTCTCGAACAAAAGCGCGCGTGATGTTAGGGCTGCCTCAGATAAAATCGACTTCTATTGTGCCACCCTATCACTCCCGGGAAGAAGAAGCCATTGCCCTTTAAACCGAAAACATTTAGCCCACCTCCGAGTGCATCATGAATTATGTGCATCGATTTTGACAGCCCTTTGTCTTCTAATGTTAATTCAATTGGCCAAATACATATTCAATCGTGATCGAGATCGAGAACCTTCCATTAAGCGCTGAACTTGAGAGCTTTAAATATAGGTATCTAAAGTGATCGAATTTCAAGTGCATCTTGAGAACTGTAATCGGATCTATAACATCGTTGCAGCGTATCATCTCACAGAACCGTTACAGAACGCGATTGTTCCTTTTCTTGCTCATTTATCCACTTAATTAACTTTAACACGGTCAACATACTCTTTGGGGCGATAACTCATTGTGAGAGTTTAAATCTTGCAAAACAATGAATGAATAATCTGGACTATGAAACGTTGAGCACTATATCCCGCGGCAGATTTCTATTTTAAGCGCAGGTATCTCGCAGGACCAGCCCGATTCTACCTCGGCTCCGCAGGCTCTAAATAAAATTAAAAGCTCTATGAAATTCCTTGCGTAAGTCTCGCTAAATTTGTGAATAAATTCAAGCTAAAATGACGGTCGGAAAATGGATTCGTTTTAATCATAAAAGTTGGTCGCGGATTATTTCGACGAGATAAAGGATAAATCAAAAGTCGAGATGAAAAGAATGCCAATCGGTCGTCGGATTGAAAACGTAAAGGCGCTATTTTTCAAATAAAGGAATGTCGCGAAAGATTCGTTGTCAGTGAAGGAATCCGTGGGGTCGTGCGACCCGTCGACCTTAAAACTAACCAATAATCCGAACGCAATGCGGAAACCGCACAGATAAAGAATTCAAGAGATTGTTTATTGGTTGTGACGTTTCGGCGCTACGATGTTCGACAGATCTTTTTGATGGCGAAGTTCTCATTGTTTTCTTCTTACTTCTATTTACGAAGCGAAGTTTTGAGCATTGTTGAATGAATAAAAAAGACAACAGAGTTGGCTTTCTTCATTTCATTTTGAATAAACACATCAGTCTTAATTAAATTGTTTTCGGTTGAATCAGCTCGGGTTTAAAAGGAAATTTAATGGTTTCATGAAATTAGCAAAAGTGCTCGTTGGGCTTCAAATATTGGTTTTCAATGAGGTTGAAATAAGGGTTGGGTTGGCAACGGTCCGAGTGAAATGCTTTGTTTCTTAGACTTGAGGGTTCCAATTCAATGTGAGATCCCTTTAGTTTTGAAATCCGTATTTGAACTTTATAGTTTAATTTTGGCGACTATTATTTTTGCTGTCGATAAACACGCAAACAAGCAACTTTTAATAATCTCATTGAATTTGATTCAATGAGATTGCTACATGATACTACAGTCAGATAAACAACAAAAAAACTATTTTTCTTATTTTTGAAAGTGGCCAACTCTGGTGTCGGAGAAATTTAAACCGCCCGAAATCTTAACGTGCCCTCCGAAGCGCTCAGTTCAGATGCTAATAAACGATCACTTATCCAATTACTGAGTGAGCGGAGAGCAGGCTAACCAAAATGATCTATGTAAAGGACATCCAAGCAAATTTCGCCACGAGTGTGCCAAACCGAACGCTAAAGTTGAAACAATACATGCTCGTTTTATGATACTTTGGGATACGAGTAAATGTTGCATAGGTCTCTGTGGTATAAAAGTTCAATTCAGATTGCATTTTCAAGAGACATCTACTTCCCCGCATTGGAACCACTTCAATCTCTATCGGATATTCTATTAAGTTGAATTTTTCAAGGGGTTCAAGTAATGCACTTGGGTAATCCTTGAAGTTCAGATACCTGTCGTAAACTACATTTGGAGCAAGAGCTAATAAATTTTAAGTACCTACGTTTTATGGGTACTTGAGTGTAGCTGTTACGATTTTATATTTGATTATCGATAGAGAAAATATCTTCAGGAGTCTGCATGAAGCTGTAGAGAAGATGGGTAGGTATAGTAAGTTTATCGATGGAGGAAATATCTTTAGGGTTCTGTATTTTAGGTTATTGATGTAACGGAACATGATGTTAAGTGGTTACTGCGTCCACCAATACAACTCAGATCCTTCTCTACCGAAATATGAGAAGATACAAGGCGGATTACGTTCCGCCCGTCACTAAAGACAGGAATGAAACACCTGTAATTTCACCGGCACCCACACCCTTCCATCGGAACACAGCAACGCGAGTGCGCCACTGCTTGGCGTCGAATTACAAGATATGGTGGCAGTACTTCTCCGGTGTAACTGGGCACAAGTTCTACTGCTAGTTCACTCCTTTCGCACCACCCGAGTAGTATCTATAGGACTCTAACTCCTACGGACGCGAGCAAGATTGTCCTCCTCCCTTGAAGCGGCTTAGGGAAGATATACCCAAGTTTCGTCCTATCGTTTTAAAAGGCGCTATTTAAGTGTTTTCCGTGTGGGAAATAGCGTTGGAAATGCGATCAAAGCGGTTCCAGTGATAGTAGTAGATAGTACCTACGAAGCGTAAAATGTAAAGGTCTTTCTGAAGCTAAATCGTATCATAACACTGACAATTTGCTGTATTCGATCGATGTAGATGACTATGTAAAAAGCATAGTTTCCTTTTATATACAAGTTTACCTTAATTTGGGGCTATATGCCGCTATGTGAAATATCCATGAATAGTTTCCATGTTAATATCCATGAATGAATAGTTTGTCACATATATATGATTATAATTTATAGGCAACCTGAGCGCATTAAAACACCAAGAAAAATATAAAAAGCAAAAATTTGCGTTATCTAAAATCGAAAATATATTTAGCAAGCAAATAAATTACTGAAATGTACCGTCATCATTCGCTTATTCATACAAACAAAAACTACCTCAAAGTTCCCTCAAATCCGAACCCTTGCTACATGAATCATGGTAATACTCAGGTCTTTACACAATCAGTATTTACGATGCTCGTTTATTTCACTAACTTTTAGGAACCCGCAAAAAGTTGGTCTATCTTAAACCTTACTTATATAACGACGCAATAACAGTTTATATTTAGCCTCGTAAACCTTCCGGGTAGTGAAAATATTTCTGGGTCGTTTCGTTGAAATGAGTGTACTACTGGCGTCAAAGTTATAATCATAACATAAAACTGACTAACCACTTGACAACAAGTGTGGATTCACGATAGTTTAGTAAGATGTAGGATAAGACAAAACAAGTACTAGTAATTACTTTTGTTATGAATGGTGCAATTTTAAATATTTCAATACACGTTTCGTTACATCCCTGTTTCGAGTAACGGACGCAACGGGATGTGAGTTGGGTTTTGTCATACTACGGTTGGGGAGGACCTAAGTGGTACTGCTGTTATTAAGGGCGAAAGTACTTAATCACATACCCTCAGGTAGGCCTTCAGCTCGTCCCGTAACTTTAGCAATCCACGAGGTGAAGTGGTCTTCCCTTGTAGTTCTGCTTCACTCTTCGGAGAATAGGCATGACTTTGTGTAGGCATTTGTGTTAGACTGCCTAACCTAAGCTTAAGAGAACTGAGTAATACAATCAAATGTTTTATTGATAGCATGGCTTGGAATGTGCAACTAAATTAGTACCATCTATTTTAAGGAATGGTTAACAGGCAATTGTCTGCCACCCGCCGCATCCATAAATTAATGCAGTTACCATCTCGCTGAGAGTAAACTATCGCCTTATCAACGTACTGTCATAAACTTTAAGTACAGACCTATTAGAATAGAATGTTCATTGCTTGACTAATATTTATAAATGGGAAAATTTAAAATTTCAATTCACGACCCTTACTACGATTAAAGATTATGTCACACGTGGTGTGCTGTGCTTTTATTATAAACCAGAAAATATGGGATAATATGAAGTATGAAAAATAAAACATTTACAATGGACGCCGCTAATAGAAAAATAAAGGTTACATAAAATTTCACTTTGCTTAATTGAGCTTATCAAAGCTTAATACAAAATTTGTTGAAGCCTTCAGTTGCGTCCTTGTTCTATTTTACTCCGTAAAAATGTAGTCTTAAGAGTGATTAGAACATTAGAAAGAGAAAGTACACCAATATATTTTGATTGATAAGTATGATACATTATATGATTGATAAGTACCTAATACTAATAACCCGAGTTAGGTTTAATATAATACCAAAGCTTCAGAATATAATCAAAAATTATATATCAGGATGTCTGATAGTAAAATGATCTAGCTGTGTTCGTTGAGCTCTGTCTAGACTAAACTATCTTAAACGTAATGTAGTCATATATATTTTTTTATCCTCTTTAGTCATTCGTTTCATAGTCTCAATTAATGTAAGTGGTGGTATGAATATATTGCCTAATTTAAAAAAGTTTATTGTGGTATTGTATGTTGGGCATTGTATACTTTTAACAAGCCTTTGGAATAAAAGAGTTGTTTGAAACTAACTAATGTACGAGAAGGTACAAAAGGTTATTCGTGACTTTTATTTAAATGTGAAAGCAAAACCATCACGTATAAATTTTTAGGAATCCGTAGCGAAATGACGGGACCCTTGTGGATTTGTCCTGAGCGCGTCTTCATATGTCAAATATTACTTGGAGATAAGATAAACGCAAAAATGTAAGGTTGCCAGAATATACCTTCAATGAACCGATATTAGTGCAATGAATAAAAATAAAATAATAATATATTTTTTTAAATTATTTGATGTTATTCTCGCTTCTAAAGTTATAAAAAATATGTCCTCCCTCTTTAACTCTTGTACTGTATGGGACTGAAATTTTTAGAAGTGATGTAGGTAGTAGAAGTAAAAAAGGATTTATAGAGAAAATTGGTTTGAAATATTTTTTTACAGTTATTGAAATATGAGTTTATTAATTAGAAAAATACAATCAGTGCTCCGCTTAGCCAGTTTCTAGTTGTTACATACACCTTCAGATTTACCAGGACATTTTAACTGCCATGAAAAGGAAACTTGAGATAAAGAAACTGCTGGGCTGTAAGAAATTAGTTTCATTTAACGGATCTCAAAATCAATTTAACGGGGTGATTAATGTAACGGGACGAGCAGACGGTCTACCTAATTTTAAGTGGTTACTGCCGCAAACAACAAATATAATACTCAGGTCTTCCACTACTTAAGTATGAGAAATACCAAGTAGCATCGCATTATTTGGCATTCTTAATACTTTTCGAATATTTTCCTAACCTACCGTTTCAAAATAACCCTCTACCTTAGTTAGAAAAGAATTATTTTAAGTATCGTTCGTGCCTTCGAACCTAGCTACGAGATTTTGTTTAGAATTCGAAATAATTATGTTTGTCTTTTGTTTCAGGTAAGCTGGATATTCGGATGGTCGCTAAATGGTAGAATTTGTATTCAGAGGACGCTTTGTATTAAAATAATCTTTGCTTGCCTTGATTATGCAAGCAAAGATTTTGGTATAGTTGCTTAGAATGAAAAGACGGCGTCGTTAAGGTAAATTCTGAAAAACACTGTGACTAAGAAATTTTCAACGTTCATTACCAAATTATATTTTTTATTCAGATTTATGTTTGAATAATATGGCGGTTTAATTAAATATATTTAACGATCAGAAGTAATATGCCGCACGAAGTAATTATTATTAATAGATCTTCGTTTAGGTTAAGCACGATTCGTGAGACAAGAATTTTTGATAAACAACCTTGATCACAACTCTCTCTAAATGTCCAAAAATTGCTAAATACTACCAAAAAAGCTATTCATATCAACATTTTTTCGCTCAATAAGGGACCTGACTTCAGTCAGGGTATAACTTTTTTTATATGTATTGTACTTTTTGTACAGGCCAGCAAAAGCAATAAAGAGGATGATTACGGCATAGTATTTGGTTTTCTAATATATTTTTTTCTTAATATCGGACAAAAATTGCTCGAGATACTAATAAAACTTGTAGTGTTCTGTTTGTCTAATACCTTTTATTTTCAAGATAGCCTTTTATTTATTTGTTTATTTATATTGATGTCATAAATTGTGACCATCTTTTGGGCACCAGAAATTCTTCTGTAATTCATGAATCATGCCTAACCCTTTTAAAACACCAATATTTTTATATTTCTCTGCATTTTGCTTAATTTTGATAATATTAACGAAGAGTTGTTTGAACACCGAAGAACGAACCATATTTAAAGACAAAGTGACATAATTGTATGTAACTGATAATAATGATATGACCACCTGGTTATTATGACAGTGTACAATTAAGACCTCAATTTTACCTGATGTTTAGGTCGAAAATGGGTCACTACGGTATCTAAATGCCACCTAATTAATTAATGCTTAACTTTTAGGCGCCTTATCTAATCATATCTAAGTTCACGTAGTGGGGTTTTCTTTAAAAAAAATTTAACAACATCGACAAAAAGAGAAAATACGTATTCTAAAATAAATAATGATGTGTGATGTTGAAGTTGTATTTGCGTAATCTTATGAAAAAAGTTGTAAAGAAAAAACAAGCAACGCTCGGTATCTATAAAGAATGATGACAATAAATGTTCAAAACAATTCGCATTTTAAAACTCATTCATGGTTTTCTTAGTGCCTGAGCTTTCTATCAGATAATATAATTGATAAATGATCTGTGGTTCTTGTTCGCGTCAAGAAATGAGAATAAAAACGAGTGGAATCGATTTAGATAACGTAGCTCGTCACTGTTAACATTTTAATACTTCAAAGAGCTTCTCTTTTCAATCTTATGATTAAATCGCTTATAGTTTGGAAATTATCTTAACAATGTTTTGCCATTAAACACTTTCACTTTTCAATTTTATATAACAACAGTAATTGAACGGTTTTATAATGGCTGTATTTAGATAATTAAATGAAAATTCTCGCGGTTTTTTCAATGGATTTCATAAGTTCTGTTGTTATAGTTTAATTACTTATGTAATAAAATAATACAAACCTAATTTTTATTAATAGCTTATTGCAAAAACATTTGTGTTATTTTTTTATGATCTCATTTTTATTCAAGATTCTTTCCTTTTGAGTGGTATTTTGTACATTAAAAAAATTCAATAAGCAATAAATACATTTCATTACAATTTTTTCAACAGTCCATATTTGTAATTGACTGCAAAAAAGATCCTGTATGTTTTTTTTGTTACGCTAGTTAATCATGAAATGTGAACCAATTTGGATTCCTTTTTATTTAATGTGAATAGATATAAATAAATCAATGAATTTTTAAATTTTTTAAATCAAACATTTTTACATCCGTAAATATTTAGCGATTTAAGCCAGACATACTCTAGAACCTCTTGACATTTAGAATGTCGAATAAACGAACTAGCAGAAGGTACTTAAATTACAACAGCCTTTCGTTCAGGTGAATGCGTGTCGAATGTTTGAATTTAATGAGCCAAGTCGGATTTATCGATGGCGCTCCGAGTGGGTGGGATCCCACTTGTAGGGTCTCCTGGGTGGCTTTGATCAAGGGCCCTCTGTTCTTATCTATATTTGAACTAAACTTAAGTTCGGATTCGGTTTGGTTCACTTTCATTTTGGCAGGAGAAAGACACGAAGTGCTCGTGGCGCGGTTTGCCTTTTCTTGACAAATCATTTAAGTCCGGTCCACCCGGTCAGTAGCATATGTGACCGTTTTGTAGCATATAAACGAGCGCTTCCGTGCTTTGGCGGGAACGTTCAGATGGTGATCCCGGCTTTAATAGTTGGTAAGCCATGTCATTCGAGAAGTCCAAAGAATACTTGAAATGCAGAGCAATAAATAAATACAAGTTGGAGGCGAAATTTCCGGCAACGGTGTTGGCCCCCAACACGAAAGAAGAAGTAGAAAGAAAGTTAGTTGTCTTGTATGTGTAAGAAATTACAGATTAAAATACAACGAGTTCATCAATTGATCATCAAAGTTCACCGTAGTTGTGGAGATCACAGGAAACAGTTTGTTGCGGTTTTCAAGAATCATAAAAACCCGTTAACCATATTTTTTTTTATTTGTGATCCTTGAACTGATCCGCCTAAGCAAAATGTTTTAAAATTTTTAGGTATTGTTTTTGCTTCAATCCGTTTCGACCCTTCATTCTCGATAACATAACAGTGTATGTTTTTGCTTAGACCGTGATATTGTACAATATTACATAGTCTTACAATAACGGTGCAAAATAATATACACCTATTGAACTAATCGGGAAACTAATTAACTGAGAAAAAGTTTCTATATGCCCTCTCAGGTGTGGAAGTAATGAGGAAAAGTTCCATGCAAGCCTTAATTGGAATCTTAACAAGGGATGAGCCTAAGGGAGAATGAGATTTTATGAAAAGATTATTATAGATATCATTTTTCTACCACCGGCGGCACCAAATCTAGAACCAATCAAAAAAACATCTTTTTACTGAAATCAGCTTTTAATCTGATCACTTGTGTTCCAGTGTTAACTTAAAATTCTATGTTATTATTTGGTTTCCGAATTTCAAATGTTGCTTTTTGTGGGTGTTAGTTTCGGTGAAATTGTAGGCTCATGAGATTTTACATCCCCGTCTCAGAGTGACAAGTGCAACGCAGTGTGACTTGTGTGTCACCGGATTTTTTTGCTTTTGTTTTTAAGCATCAGAAAGACCGATAGCCCATCCAACATCGTAAAATAAATAGCCCTTTCGTCTAGTTCTTAGCATTTCAAGGTCTTATTTGGTACCTTTTTGTTTGATGTGCTGAAAGGGTGTGGTTGCCAATGAAATCGCAAAAGACTTTCACTTTGTGTGGTGAGTGTGAAGTTTGTTCACGGGTTTTAGGTGTTTGTCTTGTGTTTTTGTGTTTGTCCATTTGCGACACAGGGAATCCTAGTGCAGAGGTATGAGTTGTTGTTTTCTGTAACTGGTGCAACGATGCGATTTGGATTTTCTCATACCTGATTGCACTTACCATCAGAGGTGCCGTCAGATAGTTTTGAAACATTAGTACAAATAAAAAAAGATTTCGCGACATTTTTACGCGAAACAGTTAGTTTGGAAAGTGTAACGGTACGCTCTCAATTTTTTAATACCAATATTGCACATGACAACGAAATCGAAAAGTGCTCATTTGCATGTATATCGAAATGATGCTGATATTTTTAATGGGTTCGATGATTGTGTTTCTGTGAATTTTTAAAAAACTTACTTTAATGCACTGGTTTCGATTTTATGTTGGCTACTAACAATTTTAACATCACTAAAAATATTGTTGTCTGTTCGTAAATGAAACAGTGAAAGTTGGATGATAAAATTAAAATTATTTTTGACGATTCCATCAAAATGCAGGTGTGCATTATTGTTTATCATTAGATGACGTCAAACAAAAGTAAATCCACATGAAAAAAATTGTTAGAGTAACCGTCCAAGACTCCAAGACCTGGTTTAAGTATTCGTGAGCTGCTTATAAATGCAATGTCTTTGACACATTTGTGATTTTAATACTCGATATTCTACTCATTTGCATTGTGAAGATACAAATATTTTGTTTTATATTCGTTTGTTGGTGAAACTGTAAATGTTTATTGGACGTTTCACACAGCGTCATCTAGCCCAGATTAAGCATAGCTTGTAACCAGATTACTGATAGACTTTATTTCTTTGTATCATCATCATATGCAGAACAAACATGTTTGTTCGTCACACAAATGTTTGTTCTGGGAATCAAAACCACAACCTACAGACGAACACATCACTAAGTTGATAGCTATTACCAAATGACCTGTAAAATTCTGAATGGATGTATAAATTAAAAAAAACTTGGCCCCAAACGATTCCGGAATCAATATACATTTTTTTGTGGCATGTGTTAGAATATTAGTAAGGGTTTATCATCACCGCTCATCACTCATGTTGAACGCAATCCCTTTGAATTCATGGGACAGTAACGGCCGAAGACAATGGGTTACGCTGTTATTCTCTTTGATGTAAGCCGCTATAACTTGCTGGGGGTTTATAGCTAAATCTACACGCACACTTGGAATATTACACAGAGATTATTATGCACCTGTTACTACTCGTAGTACCTTACTACCTAGTGTATCTGCTTTGTTTTGGAAATAACGGATTTTTGTTGTGATTCTTTTGGTATTTCACGATTTAGTGACCGTAAATGAAACGGACATGTTTCATCTTTTCAGAAGTGAGATGGAGTTCTGATTATAGATTCAGTAGCCAGCGTTATGTCAAACAATAGCCAATAAACTTTACTTAGGCCGTTTATATTTCAATCAGTGCAGATGATTTTTCCACTATTTTTTATTTATTTACATTATTGTATTAAAGAAATTGTCATTTATTATGCTATCCAACTAATCACGCCACTCAATCAAAATGAAAATAAAACTTTATTTTATTTATATTCCAAATAAAAGTTGATAACTCACTTATTAAAAATAGATATGCACCTGGTTACGCGTTTTTATTACTATTTTGATTTATTTTATTACTCATTTTTTTTTAATTACTTCAATCCCTACCATTCCTTTTCTTTCTTTCACAATGTCTCATAATGTTCGAACCTGAATATTGATAAAGCTTCCGGAGTTGGTAGTGTTACAAACGTTTGAGACGTTTTTATACATGCTTATCTAGACTTGAAATATTACGCTGTCTTCTTCTGTGTCGAATTGTTCAAAATATAGTAAATAATGCTTTCATGCCACGCCAAGTAAAGGTTGAAGGCCGGTTATCAAATACTATTCCATCCACAAACAGGTTATCGGCAAGCTTCTTATCGAATGCCAAGGTTGCAGAGCAGATCTGCAGAATTGATATGCAATATTTGACTCTCAAGTTAAGCACTTAGGATCATATCTAAGTAAAATAGTTTTCTTCTTTGATATCGGCACAGAGTAAGCATATGTAATAAGGTTAATTAGAGCTACTGGTAAAATTTATTTCGTACATTATAATCGACACCAATCTTATTGGCCCGGTTTCTACCAGTGTCTCCATTTTGTATTGCGAACTGTAATAAGAATTAGTATCAGTTTAACTTAATTTTTAGGGTCCGCTGGTGGAGAAACAATGTTTTATCAATAACCAATCAGATATCATTATTTCCACATCTCCCTCAGCGTTTCGTCCGTGGAAATGATTAGATTAAATTCATCTGATTCCAGAAGAAAGTGACCCTTTCTTAGAAACGCATCATCTTCCACTATTTATAGCGAGCGAATCCGCAATAATCCCTTTAAATTCTCCAGCGCTCTGTGGCCAGTGGGGAAATGTAAGGCATTTCTATATGAGCGCCTTCAGAGGACATGAATAATGCACGGGGTGATAAATAGTGTGGTCATACTAGTTTGCAGGTCACTGAACTTTGTACCCAAAGATAGAACTATCTACAAAAATATTGGACTAGGTTTCAGGTTGCAAGATAGGGTTTTGTACAATACACAAAAAAATGTGATGAAGGTTATTTATATGGCTAGTATTGTGTTTCCATTCATAATTCCACGCTCATATTTGATATTATTGTAGGAGACTAAGATTTACTGTTTCTCATGTGGTTTACATATGTCATCTGAGAGTAACCTTCATGCGCATTCCCAAATTATCGATCCAGTATTCAAATATCTCGCTTCGAAGTTATGTTACTACAAACATTGCAAAGAGCATACCTACATAACAATGCATGGTACTACTGGGCCGTGGTTTAAAGTTATAATCTAGTTAATGTATGTAAAATAAGTAGTACACACTCACAAAAGAATAAAAAGTTTCGAGGCACTGCTTTTGAACTAGTCAATGCAAGAGCAAAGTAAATGAAGAATTTGCTCTTCGAAGTCATGAGCCGATTAGCCACGCTTTCCCGTCACTTGAACCACAGCATAATACATATTTGTAACTGTAATGTAGTACGCAAGGTTAGGACGCATTAACATCTCTACCAGCCTCTCATGTTTTCACTGCAGAAACAGCCCTACTCTTTACAAGCGAGAGTCTGTATAATTTAATCTACCACAGAAGCCAATCCAGATTAGCATATAAATAATCATTAAAATTTCCCATTATGCACATCATTTTAGTTTGACTTACCAGGTAATCAATTTGTCGTGGCCGGTGTAAAATCCTTACACTAGCTCCGAACACAGGTTGGACGCTGCAGGGCCATTTTTGTAAATGGGGATTCAGGGAACCTGATATTTTGACATGCAATTGTGATGCTCCTTCACAATCCACGTCGTATTGACCACCTGCACCAGAGATGACCTTATCGCTGCCACTGATAAAACGATGGCAGCGGCCAAGTTTATGTCTAAACAGACATAGGTAGATCATTGATACGAAGGAAGACCTCCTGATGTAACGTAATGTCTTCAAGATATAAAACATGACCCGCACTAACCTAAATAAAGAAATACTAATGCAATACTGCTAAAAGGCGTCAGTAGCTCAGCAGATAAGACTGGAGATATTTCTAAGACCCCGGTGTGACAAATTGCTCTCGTATCGGTTTTCATTCGACACTTTTTATTCGCTGAGTATTTCGCTTGAGAATATCGGACGTCTGAATGATAAACGACGGTTTAAAAAACTGGAAAAGGTCGCATGTTTCTGTGACTGCGTCTTACCAGGATAGGTCTATAGGAGGTCTGTATGAAATAATTGGTTCCCAGTTAGTTATCTTACCACAATGTTCGCGAAGCTAGATTCACGAATTATGGATTCATTCATCTTTTTTGTATAGTTTGAGTTACAGAGTTGGGTTTTGGTTGACGGTGGTCAAAAGAGCCTGCCTAAGCGGTGGTTTACTTATTATTATTAACGGCTTTCTGTGGCTCTGGTGCGTTGCCTTATCGCAGCGTGTAGCCTACCTGACTTTTAGGCAATAATAACGCCTACACAATCATACCCCTGCTTTTGTTTTCATGTATCACAGTTGGTTTACACCATACACCATACAAAGCCGTAGTGGCAATATCTTCCAAAACCTGGGAAGATATTTAATGAACATCACACGAAATATTGTTCCCAGGCGGCTTTCGAACTCGGACTTTCTTTGTAATAGGTGTGTGAATATGACTCCGCCCCTTTTTGTCAAAATAAAACACATTTGTTCGCTTACAAAATTAAAAAAAAAAATATTGAAAGTATGCTCCATCTGCAGCTACAACCTTCGCCCATCGTTCAGGTAGTTTTCGTATTCCTTGCTGGAAGAAGTCCTGGTCTTTTGAGCTTATCCAGTTGTCAATCCAAATTTTGATACTTTCACATGAAGTAAACTTTTCTCCAGTAAGGTCTGTCTGCATCGTCCGGAATAGGTGGTAATCCGAAGGAGCTATGTCTGGTGAATATGGCGGGTGGGGTAACACTTCCCAGTCCTGTCCCTCTAAATATCTTTTTACGACTTCTGCGGTATGCGGTTTGGCATTGTCATGCTGAAGAACTAATTTGTTATGTCTATTCACCCATTCTGGTCGTTTTTCTTCTATGGCTCGCTTCAAACGCATTAGTTGTCGTCGGTAAACTTCTCCATTAATAGTTTCAGAGGGTTTGAGCAACTCATAATATACAATACCTTTCTGATCCCACCAAATACAGAGCATGACCTTGGCACAGTGAATATTTATTTTTGGCTGTGATGGGCCTGGTTCGCCTGGTTTCACCCAAGCTTTTTTGCGTTTAGGATTTTCGTAGTGTATCCATTTTTCGTCTCCTGTGACTATCCGATGCAAAAATCCTTTTCTTTGCTGTCTTTGAAGCAGCATTTCACAAATGGTTTTCCGACGTTCCATGTCTCTTTCTTTTAAATCATGTGGAACCCAGTCACCGGCTTTTTGAATCATTCCCATCATTTGTAAACGCTTTGCAACAGTTGAACGATCAACATTTAATGCTGCAGCTAATTCTGATTGAGTTTGGCAAGAATCTTCCGCCAATAATGCTTCCAATTCAGCATCTTCAAATTTTTTTGGTGGTTTTCCATGTTCTTTATCCTCAGTACTAAAATCGTTATTTTGAAATCGTCGAAACCATTCCTTGCAAGTTGTATTAGACGGAGCATGCTCACCATAAATCTCCACAAGCAAACGATAAGTTTCCGCTGCAGTTTTCTTCGCAATAAAATAATGTAATAACACTTCCCGCAAATGACGTTTATTTGGAATAAAAACCGACATTTTCGAAAAGGTGAAAACAATTGTTGCTTACACTTCAACCAAATATCATAAAATGCGTTAGATAGCTGACATTCAGTACTATCGAATACAAGTATGGTCATTTATTAGTACACGTAAACAATACTAAAAACGACATCTGTTGAGAAAGGGCGGAGTCATATTCACACACCCAATAAGTAATGTTACTACCAACTAAGCTAGGGATCATCAAGAAATGCTCAAATTGTACCCTGTTGTTCAACTTCTGCGCCCCAGCATCCAATTGTGATTTCTGTTTCTACTTAATGTATGTCAGAAACTGAATCATTGGAACATTTACATAAACTTTAGGAGTTTCGACAGTTATAAACTGCATCGGGGCAGGTCGTATAAACCGTACGGTAAGGTCGTTTCGTATTTGGGCAATATTTACGACTTTGTGGAAACATTCGGTTCCTAAACACGATATAGTAAAAGTTTTATTGTTTCCCTTTAGAATGTACAATTTTACGATTTAGACTAGATCATTTCAGATCCACGAAAAATGATTAACTTTTATGGTCCTCCTTAAATTTGATACTTCGGCTTCCACTGAAATTTTCGGCTTCAAAGAGTGTTTGCCAGTCAAGTGAAATTATACTTCCAGGAAGCACTCTTAAGGTATGGATTGCGTACATCTTAGCAGACAGTCCTAACAGGTAAAGCAACATTTACAGCGCTCATCGCATAAGTGGGTGAAATTTACAATGGAACCCTTCTGCGCTTCTACTACACGTTAAATTGTCTATCAAAGTTAACCATATTGGAGCAACTCAGGCCCAAGTGCCATCTTAAGCTTATATCTTAAATCTAGATATGAGAAAATATTATTTTATTCGATTATTCAAACGTTAAAATGGGTTCTGTATCCGTAAAGGTTATGCAAACATAATCGATTAACCAGGGAGATAAACGTATTCATGACACAAAAAATCAATTAGGAAATGCATAAACGCCCCGAGGAGTTCCAACACCCTTCTGTAACCCTCGTGATCTTCTCCGTCCGCTTAAGTGTTTCATGTAACACAAAGCCATAACACGCCGGAGGCTTTTAGCATTTCGCACCCGCAACTCTAATCCAATCCAAGTACTGACCACGTCATTAATTCTCAACAATATCGCACCCTCAAAAAGCCTCAGCGTCAATATTTCAACGAACTATTTATATTTCTCGAACGAAGTAACAAAGGCGCGGGTCATAAATAAAGGGCCCTACCCTTGGGGATACCGCCTTACTGCCTTTGATACGATCCCTTTTCTTATTTTGATGCGGTCTAATGTTACTGACTCCGCTTGTATCACTTGCCTGTACGCACTTCATAAATCATTACCTGTTACGAGGCTGGGAAGGTGTCAGGTTGTCTTTTGTGTTTGATATAGGGTCATCCTCTTTAGAATATGATTTTACTTTTCTGCGATAACATGGCAATGTTTCAGTAAAAACCTTTCTCATTCCTACTACTTCCACTTCGTTTACATTTCCTTCGCTATCTAGATTACCTATATTGTTCGCAAATACATTTTATACTTTGTACGTTCAGCAGAAAATTCTTGCATTCATATGGTAATAGCGACATCGGTAACACTCTGGGGTGAATCAGCATAACAAATTTTGGAGGTGCCTAAGTCTCCATTTGTGATTCACAAGACGTCGAACTAACAAGTCGAGTCTATTGTGATTACTAATGCAATTGTAATGAAAGCGCGAGTTGTTGTTCAACCCATCCACTTAATCACATCAAGTTTGGATGAGTTGCTCAATCCACCTTTAGTGGTCAACTCGTCCAAAACTTTTTCATAACAATTTTTTACCAGTGTTTTCAACAAGTAACATCAACTAAAAAAGTGTTTCGTAAATTAAAAATATTTTGTACTAGCTGCCGCGCCGCGGTTTCACCTGCGTAGTTCCCGTTCCCGTGCGAATACGGTGATAAAATATATTTAACCTATGTTACTCGCTGCATTGGTGAAGTTTTTAAAATCGGTTCTATGCGTAACAAACAAAAAAATCAAACAAAGTCACTTCGCATTTATTATATCAGAGTTAGGATTGTGGATTGTTTTTAAGTGCTTAGTATTTCATGGAGTTACTCCCATATAAGCGCGGCATCATAATATGATATCTAAAGAAACACATATATCCACTTATAAATTATCGTGTGTATGGCAGGTACACTGAAAGTTCCAAATTCGTTCGAGTGTGTAACAGCCGACAGATGCCTCGTTTGATCCTGCGTAATATTTGGTTCACTTAGTTCAGGAGCCGAAGCATTCAGATAAAGTAGGTTAAAAATAACCTGCCTCAAGTATGTCTAATTTTGTTCCATTTACTTTCAAATGCAAGACGGTAAATGCTATATATCTTTGAACTAAAATGAATAAATCTCGCTTAGAACTTGGCACCGATAAAGTTAAAGGTTAGAAAATATACAATACTTAAAGTTAAATTCTGATTGGTATTGTCACACGCCATCCAGTTAGTTGTCAATTAATAGGTAGTTTACACAAAAAGTGCCACAGATAAAATCATTAACAATAATGCTCATATCATCAATGGTGTCAATACAAATTATTTAATTTATCAACCGACTATAACAATTAAATTCATCCGGTTGTTTCGGATTATTAACATAATATGATAATTCGTTTCAGAGGTATGAAATAATGCATAGTTTACATGTGAAATGTGTGTTTTAACAATGTGGATGTTAATAAATAGTTTCAACTACTTCTTGCATAAAGCCCGCCCTGGATTATGAATAAGCTCAGCTGAAAGTGCGCGAGATACAATACATTTCGCCGACTTGTCTGCACAGAAAGGAAGCCGGTATTTTTTATATCCACGAATACTTAAATTCACGCCTGTATCCTCGAAAGGTTGGACAGAGCCACAGTTAAAAAAACACTTTTTGTATTAGGTTACTCTATTGTGGGATCGTATACGTGGCAAGTGGTGAGCACATCGCTGCTATTGTTTTCCCACTAATAACTTTGCAAATACTTTCTTTAAGTAAAATAAAATTATCTCTTATAATCCGATAGTCAGGACAAAAGATCTCTAACTATCCTTCTTAATCTACCAGGCTTGTAAATTAATTCAATTGTTTTTTTTATGGTTGTATGAAGATTATGATACGTTTCTGGATAGCTTTATAAATGAGCAAAATATTAATCTTCATTTGATATTCAATGCCAGACAGAGAGCGACACAAAGCAGCGACGTTATAATAAGCTCAGTAATTAATCAAAATGCTTGTGTATCCCGTGAATTTTCCATACTTGACAGTAAATGGTCAGTTTCTTCGTTTAAAATGCATTAGATATTGTGTTTATGAGGAGGGATGAAAACATGTAACCAAAAGAGTGATGAATATGAATGTTAGATAGATATATGTTGTTGAATGGAAGGGAGGAGGAAGCCCAAAGAAAAAGTGGATGGATTGATATGACAGATACGAGTGGGGAGTATCCCCAAATAAATTAGGAAATGGGCAAGCTGATGGTGAGACATTTATGAATTATAACAATTATAACAATCGATTAATCGATGCCTATTTGAGTCCTACCATACTAAGAAATGAAAACCATGACATTGCGCCCGTCACTAAAACCAAAAGATGGAACTTCTCATGTCCCTGTAATTTAATCGGCATTTACTCTTCAAACCCGAACACGTCAATAGGAGTAGGTACTGTGGCAAACACTGCTAAACATATTGATTCAGTGATGACAATCGACAAGAAACCCTCAAAACACCAGTATTATAGGCATGGAAAAGAAATAAATTTCCACGTATCGAACTTTTCCACCTGCTTGTTATTTCTATGTCATCCAAGGAAATGAAAACGAAATGAATGTTTGAGTAGCAAACGTGAATAATATTTGTCAGATAAAATTCACATGAAATGAATGAAAATTATTCAGGCTGCTTCCCTCAGACGCTTTTCTGTTTGAATATTTATACACGTATTAGGAAATGTTTATGTATGAGTATGTATGAAGTTGTCATTCCGTTTATTCTGATTAAGTTGGTATTTTTTGATAAACTCTTAGTGTTTTCGCCTTTTCGACTGACAAGGACATGAATATACAAAAATGGCGGATGAAAAGTAAAAAAAAAGTTCGTGCGGTGCCGGAGTACTGATGCCCCGACGTCAAAATATTTGGGAGTTTTACATTTTTATTTAATTCTTGCAAACTGCTCCGGCTTCGAACGGGTAGCAGAGCAAGATGTGTCTGCATTTTTTTTTTGTCAGAGTGTTTTATCAATTTGGCGCGTCGAGTATCTGGGTTAGATTAAAATGTAACTGATGTTTCTGGGTGGCGCGGCGTTCGCGTTACGCGTGTCGCGTCGGTGGGCGACCGCTTGCTCTGAGTTTTATCTGCGAAAAATTGCATTACAACAACATTGTAGTAAATATTTAACTACTCATCCGAAATGTTTGGGATAGGAACAATTTTTATCTAGATAAAATACAGAAAAGGATGATCTAATTTATTTTATTAGTGCTTCTATTTTGATACCCAAAAAAAAAAAAAATTGAAAGATTGCTGTGATCGCTGAGTTTTTCTGCGCAAAACAGCATACCAAAACTCCTGTAAAAATCAAACTAATAGTCCTAATTGTTTATCTAGATAAGATGAGGAAAATGATGGTGTCATTTAATTTAACTAATTTTAAGATATGTTTAAAAGCGTCTTTTTGGCAATATTTTTCTTATTGCTACAGTTTAATAGATTTTAAGAGGTTTTAGAGGTAGTCCGTAATACATTGTTTTCATATCTCTATTGGTTCACGCAGCCCACGCAATCGTAAGTAAAGCTTCCAGTCGACAATAATTTTAGTTACCTATTATATTATTTATTGAACCTAAATCAACATTTACAAACTTATTGACTAATATTGATTGAAACCTACTATTTGAGTGCTACGAAATAATCGTGATAAAAATAATTCTTCTTAATTTCATTACATTTGGTTTCAATGCTGACTGGCACTGATCCATTATGACGTGTACTTTCCATGTCCAGCTTAAATCGGATTCCCCAGAACTACATCGATAATGTTTGTAACGGCTAAGCTTTCTAAGATGTACCGACAGACAGGCGTCTAAATCACTCGTGTATCAACAATCTGTTTAATTAAAAACACAGTATATTAGCGTATGTAACTCAGTTAATGCATGCTGACGTCATTGCTGTATTGCAATATATTTTACCCATGATTTATAGGCTGTGCCTCAAGGGGTAATAAACTCAGTGAACCATTATTGTAATAATTCAAATTTATATTTGGTGATATTCACTCTATTGTTAACGTGTATTATGATAATCGTTTGCCAAAATACTATAATTGTAGTGATTATCAAAATTACATAATTATTCGCACACAAGTGTATCATAAGTTCCGTTGTATATTCTCTAAAGTGAAGTCTGGATATATCAGCGGATAACTTGGAGTTCTAGTTCTTGTTTATGCGGCGTCTCGAACCAAATTACGGCACACGTTTTAATTTTTTATTACGTGACTAAAGTGACAGGACTAGCTCACGGTCCACCCGAAGTTAAATGGTTACCGCCGCCCATAGGCAACATCAGTACAACATGAATCAAGTATGAGATGATCCAAGTCGCATTGCGTTGTGCTCTAAGACGGGGATAAAAACGCCTCATGTGCCTGTAATTTCACCCGCCCCCACACCGTATCACTAGAATGCGAGTGCTTCACAGCTTAGATTACTAGATGTGATGGCAGTACGAACCTGGGACAATTTCTACTTCTATTTCGGGTTGCGAGCACCATGGTTGCCTTAAGATGATAAACGGTCAAAATTATACCGATTAAAACCCAAATCCGTTAGTAAATTAATGTTGGAATTCCCTAGTAATTCAACTTAATTCCTAGCTAGGAGTGTATGCTAAGTTAAAGCTTATGGTTAGTTGTTATTAGCGATAGCGGTAACTTGGAGTAAAATTTAGTTACTTTCAGACTTTCAGACTAGCAAGGGACTTTCAAACGTTAAAAACAAAAACATTTTGTGATTTTTGTCTGGTCTCCTTTTTGCTAGAATCACATTCAAAGGTAAATATTGCTTCTTCACCGTTGTAATACAGCGTCTTAGATATTTTTTAGGCTAAAATATTTTTGGTCTTGGCTCTAGGTTAGCTAGTTTTAACATATTGCTGTGAGAAAATACGCCATGTATAGTTTTATTCCTGGTACGTTTTTGTAGGAAAAATACGTGATCCTCCCACTGCCCCGTTAGAAAACACACGTTTCTTATTAAAATATAGTGCGGGCTATATAGCGTAACACTAAAATGCAAAACATCAGTCTTGACGCTTCTTACATCGCGGCTGTGTTGAAGGCTTTTTCCGCTTGATGCAAATCCGAAAGCAATGCTAAGATATTTCCAATTCCATAGTAGTTAGAACAAACAAATTATCTTGGAGCGTTAAGTCGAGTTCGATGCTCGTTGTGGTACCCTGGGAATAGCCAGGAACTATTCACAACGAGACTAGAATAATTCCAAAAAGCCATTCTAACTTAACTGAGCATCTTCTACGACAATGTGCGGAAAAACTTTTGATTTCGTATTAATTCTGGAACTGTTATGTTCCAGTTTTATAATCCACTTTCTGGAAAGTTTTTTCAGTCAGATGGCAAATGAAGTAAACTAAAATAACTAATCTTGACCTAATAATTTCTTTCTTATATCTGAAATTGCAAACGAAGGGCGGTGATGGGCTCCTAAAAATCGATTAAATTTTTTATGCCAACCTTTGGGTTTTCACCGGTATCGTCTAGTATCTAGTAGCTCAATCTTTCTCGTTCATTAAATTAGTTGACGAGTTCCAGTCTAACGGCAGCCGCTCGATAGTCACGCTTAATTTGACAATTCCATCTCAAAATATTTGTCTCAAAACTATAATAACAACTTGAAATTGAACGAATCTTTCTTGAAATAACCATTACTCCGCTCCGAATAGCTATAAAATCTATCAAACTTTCGCACCTGCATTCGTTATGAGCTTAAACTAGTCTCTATAGGGGTTTAAACGGGAATAGTAAATATTTACGGCATATTTATGAAAATATCGAAATATTTAGACACCTAGAGAATACCAATTTTGCACCGCGAAAATATAATTGACTTGCCTCGCAGCTCAGTTTGTAGTAGCGCTGTAGTTCGTGAGTTAATTCTCACTCAGGACAAGCATTTGTGTAACGAACATACGTATCCGTATATGTATGTATTTGCAAAAAAAGTACTATATAGGTATTCTACTAAAAGTACTAAATACTATCATCGTTATGATACAGTACAAGATATGCTTAGTTTGGGGCTAGATGACGCTGTATATATATATTAATTAGTATTTTTTTATAAGGCTAATAAGTTGCATTTTTCTACATTCGGGTAAGTGGTCTACCCTGATAGCGGAGTTGTCAGGTCATCCGTAGGTCCGTATGACTTATCGATAAGTCAAACGGGATCAACATCAAGACGTAACATTATGTGATTGCCTTTAGACGTTTTTCTGACGATATTTTGTTGGAATTGCGACGTAAGGCATGGCTGAATTAAGAATTAGCTCTCAAGTAAAGCTTTCGTAAGGCTAAGTAACCTTTAAATTAACTTAACCATAATTTGTTGGTGGGTAAAAAAATTAGTGGCTGGCAGAAAGTAGATGCGGAGAGCTGATCATACATTTAAGGTATTTTTTGAGTCACAAGTGAAATAAGCAACTGAAATAAAGTTGCGTAGGTAATAATGTTGTTTATAATGTGAAAATCGTCACAATCGACTTTTAAATTTACGCAGGGCATTTCAATTTATTATTTAAATCGCCTCTTTGAGCATCATTGATTTAGTCAGTTCTTTTACTACGGGCTGCAGCATTCAAAGGTTTCGTCATAATTTATTCAGTAAACTTAATTTGCAAGGAGGGACTACTAAAAGCGCCATGTTCCGTAAATGGCCCGTGCAACACTTTGAATTATGTTTATATAACTTTGAATTAAAACGTAAAGGAGTGGTACTCTTATAGAGTAATTTAGCGTACGTAAATTTACCTCCAACTTTTCGTATTTCAATGGACTTAAAAACAGTTCCATTAATTCAGAGCGTGGTGGCCCAGGGGCACAGTTTCCGACTTTCAATCTGAAGGTCTGAAGGTTCAAACTCGCACGTGCACCGATTAGTTTTTCACTTGAAAACTTAATGTCATATTTCACGATATTTTTTTGAAACGGTGAAGGAAAATATCGTGGGGAACGCGCCATGTCTTAGAACCAAAACTTCGAAAACATGCTTCCATGAAAATAGTTTTTCCCATAGAGGGTCGTATAGGGTTTGAACAACGCATGATCTTGTAGGTACAATAAAAAAAGTGACATTACTCATTATATTTTTAAGAATTCAACGGTATTAAAGTATTTTGACTTTGACGACATCTACGTATCGAGAGTAAGCCGCTGTCTCTGCATTGGGATAATTAGAGGCGGATACAAAAAAAAAACAGTCACAGTGTCTCTTCTAAAATGATTACAGGTCTCAACGAATGAAAACATCATTCAGTATAATACTTGTACAACTTATGTTCAGGCAACGAAATGATTGAATTTAATACAAAACCTATTCGCACGAAAAAGGTGTTGACGACAACCATATCCTGGTATTGGCTATTAAATAAATTGACACGCGACACGCCTATCATAACTACCTGGCATTCCCGTATCGCAATCATATGAGAATAATAAATGCCTAGATAGAATTTAATTGCCTCCTTTGTGTGATTAAAAACGTCGTATCGCCACTTTAGTGACACTACAAAAGCTAATAATAGCACCGTAGAAATTACGATTTATTTAACTGTCTTTGACAAGCTAACAAGGAAATAGAATTTGCTTTACCATTAAAGGCTTTGAAATTAAGGTATTAAAGTAGACGAGTCACACTTGTGATAGTAGTTTTGAATAGCCTCAAACATTTTTAATAATTGTTTGCTAGTAATATAAGATATTTTATTAAATTTAGGTATACCAGCTAAGCGTAGTAGGCAACCAAATAGAAACTATGAACTTATAATGCATACATAACTATTTTATAATGTTTTATCATAAACATACTCATTAACAAAGAGTACCTGTACAGCCTAAATTACAAATAAAAAACCTAGTTTTACTGAATCTTAAACAGGTTCAAGTAGATATTCGAAAAAACTTTGCATGGGGTATATCTGTCAACATTTTAATTTATAAGTTCCACGTTTGTGTTCCCAACCGCACTTGAAACGGGTCTTTGCACATGTTAAAAACCCACAGGACAACTCGACCGCAAAATCGCTCCCACATGTCGAGACTGTTTAAAATTCGCAAAAAACTTTACCTGCGATTCAAGTAGGGCAATAGAGGGCAAGGAATTTAAAACAAGAGAGACAGAGTAATTGTTTTGCATTTTTTGTATTCACGGATAAAATTTTAAAAAGTGAAGTTATTTTATACTATACTGGTGGAGGTCGACAATGAGAGTGTAGATAGCCACTTTGTGCTAATTTTTTGGTTCAGTGTTAGTTTCTATGTTAGACCCAAAGGCCGCGACTGAGATCGTGAAAGCTCGTTTCCTTTAATAATAACTTATCTAATAATAATAGGATTTGTTTTCACAAACGATAACAAAAGATTAACCAATTTCAACAGACAATTTATGGAGCCAATTACTTCCTTTAGGATAAAACTAGCCATTTTGACCTGTAGTGTTTGCACAATTACCTTCCCCTAGCTATCAGACGAGCTCGGAAATATTGCTTTGTCAGCAAAATGTCATTCGGAATCAAAATGCTTCGTACCCTTGTTTGCTTAGTTTTGTTGGGAAATTGCTGCAAATAAGTCAGTGACGTGTGAGGGGGAAATTTTGCTCTAATTGGACGTTTTCACAAAATATCATTGTTTTGTTAGTCGGAAGATACAAGATAAATAAATGCTTATGGGGCAGATGTGACAGACAGGGGGTCTAAACTTTCAATCCAAGAATGGCGGATATCTTTTCAAAGGTGAAAAAGCGGAATTTTTTTATTTGAAAAGTTGACCAAATGACATTTTTAAAATATTTAAACTTTCTGTTAAATTAAATATTATCTTAAAGATATCTTGAAAAATGCACCTAACGAAAGGAACATGTGGAGTTATTTGTACGCGAGATGAAACTTTAAACTTTAGAATGAGATCCAACATTTGCATTCGCATCGTGTCTCCTGCATGATTCAAATTAATGCATTTGTAATGCAATATCTTTAATCTACGGAAGTTTGTTTTCTTAAGTGAAAGTCTCGTTTACGTTATGATAATTTATTTGCATTATACTCTTACGATATGATCTCGCACAAATATGCCCGTTATCTATTGTCTAATAAAACTCGAGTCCACAAATTGATTGAGTCCACAAGATATGGAAAGTGTTAAAATATTTATTTATTCTTGTTCACTTAAGTTTTCTGCTTCATTTGAGTCGCTGCCCATGCCATATACATGTAACTGCGTTTGCAAATTGCACTGAATCACGGCACCATTCGCGAAGTGAAACAAATCGTTATAAATCAAGCGTCCGTAATGTTGCGAACAACAGGTAAATTCCTGGAACTCTCCCACAATAAGCTCATAAGCCCTATCCACAGGAACCTGACACGTCGGACCGATCACACAGATTTTATTTCCAATTCGCCCCGATTAGGCACGTTTTTGCCCATTATGTAGGTCTGGCGTTTTGCCCCAATGTTTGTTATTGTAACAAATGCTTAAACACCTCGTTTGTTTTGGCTGCATGAGAACAAAGACCTCAGTTTTTTCCTGCAGTTTCGTTTCGCTTGAAGTTTTTAGTGCACGCTTGATCGTTTATTAGTGTTGCACAACTGTTTTATTGAAGTATTTCCATGTAAGGGTTTCTTTCATATTTCAGTGTAGATGTTGTTACGATGATGGCGTGGCGGCGTTATAACGCTTGTTCCTCAAAAGTTGTTTATGAAAGATTACCTTGTCCTTTATTTTGCTCGCGTCCGTAGGTAAATACCCTCAGACGCCATATACATGGCCCCTGGGTGGTGCGAAAGGAGCAACCCAAGGTAGCAGTAGAATTTGTGGTAACTTCGTCCGTCATTATTTTTGTTGTTTATAGGGTCGCTAACCATTTAACATGTGGGTCGTCGGCTCGTGCTGTCAGGTTAGTCGCATACCAAATAAAAGCATAATATTTTTTATGCGACTATGTGAAGTTATATGATATTTTCCGTATATTAATTTGTTAGATTATTAACCTCTAATGTTAAGTTATAATTTTGTTTCGAAACATGTTGTGTTTGTAAATATCTTTTTCTTCTATTCCCATAAATGTATCTCTTCCCAAATGTGAACAGCACTTGGCTTGCCCTCAGTTTAAAAATGTCTTTGCTCGACAGAATTAGATGTTTCAATTTCATTTTAGTGCACAAATGTCGACTTTGCCAGTATCTCTTGATGCGGGTCACAGAGTACTATCTGAAGACGAGTTAATCCTTCGTTATCAGAGCTCACCCGCAATCAGGTTTCGCAAACGTTTCTTCAACACTGATTTCAGTAAAATGTTCTAGCTGAAACCAGATTTACATTAATTCAGTTTGGAGCTTCCAACTTGAAATTACAAACCATAAAATAAGATAATAGAAGTAAATCAAGTCTAATTTCACACCAAACTTTGCTTACACATAGACATTTCAAAACTAAAACTGGCGAAAATACCGGATACGAAATTTGAAAGCACAAACTCCGTCTGATAAAATTTTATGGACACAACCTAGCTTAATACTTGGCTGACTATCAAAAACAGTTCTGTAGTTATAATTTAGTATTCCATGGCGTTGGAGAGATGCATGTGCGTTTTATTGTGCCATTTTCGGAGTAACCGCCCAAATTCGTCAGAAATTTTAAATGTTGTCAGCAAAAAGATTACCTGCCCGCCAGGACATTGACAGGCGTTCAACGAGACGCATAACAATTTTTCGCCATCAATAAACTGAGCAAAAACTTGAACAAGTTTGGGAGATGTTTCGGAAAGGGGGATCGTAAGCACACCACAGATATCAGTAAGAAACAAGTTTTTGCCTCAGGGATACAATTTGTTCGGATTTTACTTACTGTTGGCAGTTGAATTTAAATTTTGAAAATTCTTCAGGTTCGTCCCGAAACATTAGTAGCATAAAATAAATGGCATTTAACAACCAAAACATTATCTGTTGCAGTTTTTTTTGTTGTTTTTATTACTTCGTTAGCTACTTTTTCTAACAGACACCACTGCCTGTCAAAAGTTTTGATTTATGCGCATTTTGATGGATCTGCTGAAATTTCTAGAGGTGAACCAAGGATCTGTTAGCACTTTTTAATCTACTTCAGACAGGATAAGTACTGTTCGGATTTGGCAATTCTTCAATGGATACACCCACTCTGTATCTTCCTTGAGATTTTATTTCAATTTGGATCTATAATTAACTTAATTGTAGACTGTGATTTTTACTTTACATATATTTACATTACAATTCCTGCAATAGTATAAAATTACAGTTAACTGAACGCTCTAAGAATTGGCTATGATTACAACTTGAATAAGTATGCATTCCGAGAAAAAATAGAATTAATTCATGCATTTCCGTGAAAGGCTATGAAGCCCTAGAAAATTGAGATTGAGTAGGGCTTCTCGCAGTGGAAATCACTGTGCTTTGATCTATATGTTTTATTTTTATTCCATAACTTCATGTGATTTTCCAAATGGCTGGAGTCAAGTAAGAAATGATCAATTTACATAAAATATTATGATAAATTTTGTTGTGGCCTATACCCATAAAAAAAAGTCGGCAATAAGCTCACCAATTGTCTCGTATATCTTTACGATACTGTAATAAGGAGAATGGCTAATTTAGGCCGCCGACCCCTCGGCGGAAAAACATGTTAGCATGTAAACCAATTGTCCAACTTATTACATTTAATTTTACGACTACTTATATGCATTAAAGTACCGTATCAATAAATGGTGCCTTACTTTATAATACTAGTGATGACCGAACCTTTCACTAAAAGACATTACAGTACTTTCTAGAAAATCAATTTGTTCTCTAAAATGGATAGTGGGACAATGAAAGGGTATTAACGCCAAAGCTGCACTACGATAGAGCACCACTGGATGCGAACCACTGGGTTCGATCCTCGGCCGAGGTAAATCTTGTTTGGAAAACATTTAGTTAATTCTTAAGTTTCGGGTGTTTTTATTTATGTAGGTGACACAGGAAACTCTTTTATTCACCAAGAAAAAAAAATTCAATAAAGGAATAAAAACGATAAAGTTATTATTATTATAATATTATAGATACACAAGCACTGATACGCTATAACTTGGAAACTGCTAGTTGTCTTTTAGATTAAATTACTTGTGTTTTTCCTTGACCTTTAATTAAGACATTTGCAATGTTATAGGGACGCTGAAAAGCAATATTAAGCGTCCAATCTCGATAAAACTCCTTTACCCAGTGCGAGCTTTCACTTGATCACGTTCTGAGCTTCTCGTGGCGTCGACTCCATCACGATAAGGGAATTTATTGAACTTCGAAAGTAAACTCTTTGTTTTCGCGAGATTGATAAAATTGATTACATTACCGCTTTGTTTTGTTTCAGTAATTACAATGGTTTGACAGACTTTCATTAGTTGCGTTGCAAACTTCATGGATTACAAAGTTGTTTGCGAACTTTCGAGATAAATGAGACCTTACAGCGTTGAAGACTTGAAAGACGTGGAAGACTTGGTTGAAAGTTGGTTTTCGTGTGTTGTTCAAAAGCGCCTTCAATATTGGGATTATAATGGAAGTACTTTAAAATATTTTGCTTTCTAATCTTTGTACTAGCTAATCTTTGACGGAGTTGTATCAGTTGATAATAGATCTGCCTTCTGCGCTTTAGGTGGTGGGTTTGATTTCATCTCAAGTTAAGCATTTTGTTAACATAGATTTTTTGTGTCTAAGCGTATTACCATAATGTTACATACATTATGGTTACAAATGAAGACTATAAGTATTCTATCAGTTATCTGTATGTAGTTTCCATATTACAAGCTATGCTTAATCTAAGGCTAGATGACGTTGTGTAAAATGTCTATACGCAGTAAATTTCCACCATTTCAACGATTGCTTAGATGATGAGCATCCAGGGTTCGTTGATGTAGATGTCTAAATTCTAACTTCATTGAGCTTATATTTTATTATTTTAGGTTCTTTGTAGGTATCGTTTTTTACTTGAAACTTTGAACTTTCCTTTTCTATTTTTTGTTACTTTGGTTAATTACATTTATTATCTTTTCGTTTCTCGGACATCATTAATGTCACCTTAATAATACTTTTCGAAATGGATTTTACTGAGCGCACATAGGTTATGTTTCAAGCCAGAACAAAAGTGTATATAATAATTTTTGTGCTTCTAATGTATGCCTTGTTAAAATAAATAAATAAAAATTGATTCGTTACCGAATTCTATCTATAAAATCTAAATTCATGTGTTGAATACACACATACACTAGTATGTAATGACTGTTCATAGTTCCTAGTTGTAACAACTTTACTAACAATCTACAATGAATACACCCACTACTAAATAATCCGATTCCACGTACAATATTCGAACAATTTCGGATTCAACCCAAAGGTAATCTAGTCAATCACTGCGTTGTTCCTGTACACTGTCAAAGCAGTGGTGGGTACGTGCGTCGAGTGACAAGCCTACAACAAAGGCCGCTATTGGGGGCTCCAGGAAATTGCATCTCGTAAACCGTATTCGAAGTTTAGCAAGTTCTCTGCGTAAACTCTTGCACCGTTTGACATACGATCGATACTTTTATAAGATCATTCGCGTATCAAATCAAAAGTAGCCTATGTGTTAATCCAGGATAAAAGCTATTTCGCTACCAAATTACACCCAAAACCGTCAAGCCGTTTGAGCGTGAGAAGGAGTAACACACACACATACAAACTTTCGCCTTTATAATATTAGTGTGATAATTGCAGTCTATAGGTATATATATGTATGTATATGTTCGTATGTATGTGTGTTACTCCTTCTCACGCTCAAACGGTTTAACGGTTTTAGGTGTAATTTGGTAGCGGAATATATATATGTGAGTTCTTGTAACTAAAGTAACATGTACTATTTTAACCTAATAACAATATTTTCTGTCGAAAATAATCATAAAATAACGAAAATATTTTTGTGAGATTATCAAACTTCACGCTACATCAAATAATTTCGGATATCCATTCGCTACACCGTTAATATTAATGTTTATTTTATTACATCAATTGATATCTTTCGTCAACATTATGTTATGATATTTTATTGAATGCATCGTTTTGCCATTACAAAAAAAACACTCCGTCGCAAGCACTGTCGCAGTTATTCAACACAAACACACAAAACCAAACTTCATGCTCGTTACACAAAGTTGGCCCTAGCCGGTAATCGAACCCAGGACTTGTCGTTTCGATGGCAAGGCTTCAATCAACTTTCTTTCTACCAACTTAGCTATAGATTTGTAAGCAGACAGTCGTATGCTTAGTAATTGGGTTCTATTTATACTTTAGGTACGGAATCCTTATTAAATAAGAATTGTTAAAAGTTTAATTATTTTTTCTCAGAATTCAATGGAAATAAAGAATTTTGATTTGACTTAATGAAAATTAGATGCTATTAAGGTGACTAAACTATTCTCGAGAGTTTCCTTAAAGTTGAATTTCAGCTCATTTTATGACTATATAACATTTTAATAGCGTTTTTGATACTGAATTATATAAAATATATGAATTTGTTTAATATTTTGGGGTTTGATTCATAATATTTCTTTATAATTGCAAAAGCTTGGCACGAAATGCTTTAAAATAACAATGTTTATAACTTCAACTTGGGTGGCGTATCAAAGCGAATGCAGATCTGTTTTCCATAGCAGGTCTTCTTCCTGTCTCCTATCTCCCCCCTTTGCCAGTCAGCCCCCCGGTTACACTTGTGGAATTTTGATAAAGCAGACAAATGAAGTACGAACAAAGTTACTTATAGGTTGACGGATAAAGCGTCTCACTCTATGAATAATGATTGCTGAAATAAATGATACTTTTGTTTATGATATTTGTTGAGATATGAACTCGTCTGGTCTCTAGAGGCAAAACAAAAGCCTTACTGGTGTTCTCTTCACGAAAGTAGTTTGTGAAAATATTTTCATTATCTCTATCGTTTTGAATGAAAAAAGCCTCCATATTGAGTGGAACACGAAATTAAATATTTGTGATTGAAAAATTGGGTTAAATAGTTATTTTGACATCAGAACTCTGCGGTCAAAATACAATGGCATCAACATATATGAATAAAGTCATCAATTTTACACCTAGATACTTTATGCGCAATGAATCCATTTATGTGGATGAAAAGTTTAATTTCGTAAGATTAAACAACTAATTGGAAATAAATTGGAATAAATTTTACTTAAAAATCAACAGGAATAAATTATAATAGTTAGGAACATGTGTTTGGCTTGTTCCCTGCAAAGAAAACGCCATAAATTCTTTTCATAAAGTAGGCCAAGAATTTTTATCCGATGTGCGAAAAGCTGGATAAAAGTGAGGATTATCCATTTCATCCCCGGATTACTCTGACAAATATCTCGGATATGTCGGGAATTTTCGAATATCATATTAAAAAGACTTTTTTATAGGGTTGCTATATAATTGTAAGAGTATATTAATATTTGAGCTGAGATTACACATAAGCCTGGAAACATTTTGCATCATTGATTATGTAACTACCTACTTACTTTATTTTGTTCAATTTCGATATTCTGAAAATCAAGATAGTGTTCCTTATATAAACGCTGCGCCAGTATCCGTACTAGCCTCTAATGTTCACACTGCAGGGACACCGGCCTACTCTCGATAATTGACAGTGAATGCTGAGCAATTTGGTTAATTTATATTTATAAAAATCAATTGCCGTGCTTTAGCCTCGTAAAATCTCAAAAAATCTCAAATATTTATAATAGCTATACGGATTTCTATGTCATTGTCATCGTAATTGTCAGTATAAGGTATATGAAAAACATGTTTGGTAAATTCGGAAATTGAGAATTAACTTAAAATGCATTTTTCTATGAGATTTATGCCATATGCCCTTTGACAGCTAATTGAAGAAATCATCTGTCGGGTCAGCTAGTAGGCGACATTTTTGGATACATAAATACTTTTCATTCAAGTATAAAAATAATAATTTACATTATGCTATTACAAACAGCCACAACATAAATTGTTTATGAATAATGTAAAGCAAACAACACACACAAATTAAAACCCGACAACGTCTTTAATTACTTTAGCAAATATGCAAAACGCAAATCCAGCAAATAACGCATGTGAGAACCCCGTTTTATTTACGAGCACTCCATAAGAATTGTATGAATTTGGGTGTAAATAACAATATAGACACCGCAAGGGTTCCGGACAAGGTGATCTATATGCAAATTTTACAACACGCTTATTATATTTTCCGGGGAAAACTGTAGGCCGTGAAAATGTAACAGCGATACTCCATCATAATTTATAGGCGTCTGTGTGTGCGTGGCTTTATAAGTTGTTTTTCGGGGCTTTATGAAAAACATGTTTTCAAATTTTGACTGCTGCATCAAAGGTACGTAATTGATTGATGGTAAATTGGATTCAACCGTTTAACGCAGGTAAATGGTTGAACCGTAGACTGTATTACTGTTTCACATTCTGAAAGACGTTATTAGTCGAATCAAACTGCTGATAGACATTTAAAAACTATATACTAGTTATATATAATATAAAATAGTAGCAGTAGAAGTTTTGCCAAGTTCGTCCGGAAATGTACTACCTCTACGCCTGGAAATCCGTCGCCAAGCAGTGGCGTATTCGTGTTGCTGTGTTCCGGTGGAAGGATGTGGGTGCCGGTGACATTACAGGCGAAACATCCCCGTCTTAGTGACGAGTGCAATGCAATGCGATTCGGGCCTTCTTATGCTTTAGTCGGGGAAGACCTGAGTCGTATTTTTGTTGTTTATGTTCAGCGGTAACCACTTAACATCGATGGGCGCCCCGTTACTTGTATAACAAGTGTATGTAACATAATATTATGCCACGTAATTGTTGGTATTGCTCTCAAATAATATAAGTACAACAAGATTTCGGACCTATTAAGTATACAAAAGAACTACATACACAATTTACTACAATTATCGAAAGTTTGATGGCTATTTCGATCAATTTCGATGGGTATCAGCTAAATCGACCGCAAAATTTGAATGTCGATAACAATTGGTTATTACACGAACGTCGATCGGTGAAAGCAAGATTACTTCGGATGCACAAAAGCGATTATTGCGCAGTCCATTCTTATAAATAATAAAGGCATGTTACACTAGACTTGCGACTTGCGGAAACATAAACTGGTATAAAATATACGAATGTAGGCTTTTGCACATGATTACAAACTTTACACTTCAGAACTATTATGAACTGGTATGAAAGTCTTCCGTTGCATTTCTTTCGTTATTTTAAGCACACGTTATAACGAGGTTACGCCCGAATCGTGTTGACAATACCTCGTAACACGCTAACACGCTAAGTATAGTTGGATGCTGATTAATGCCGTCTGTTGAGCCGATACCGTCTTGAGCTGTAATGTTACATTTAATCGCATTTGAGTATCCACAACCCCGTAAACAACTTTCTAGTGTAGTAAGTATATGTAGTCCTTACCAGTATGAGCTGCGATCAGAACTAAAGGTGGTTAACATGGCGGCTAGCGTTATAGCGTGCAGCGCTAAAGCGTTATAGCGTGCTCTAGCAGCGTACATGGCTTCTTATAGCAAGCTAGCGGACCTTGCACCGCGCTATAAATAAAGGCAAACGGGGTGATTATTGATGCTCAAATGCGATGTAAATGTAACATTAAATCTCGACACGCTATCTGTTGGACAGATAGTGTATCAACCAGCATCCAACGACACTTAGCGTGTTACGAGGTTATTCCAACACGCTTCGCGCGACCGCTATATAACTAAGCTAAAGTAAAATAAAAATATTTTTATCATTACTTATTATTCGAAATTTTATTAAATTAATAGGCATGTGTAATTTTTTTATTAATTCAACTTAGTAAGAGGATAGCATGATCTGGTAGGTACATATTTATTTTATAAAAGTGACGTCTCCAAGTAAACTTTTAAGAATTCAACGGAAATAAAGTATTTTGACTTTGACTATTAACGTAGCGTCTAAATTAGCACGCTATTAATAGTTCATATTATCTAAAGCGCTATTGTCAAATAGCGGAATTCAACCTCATTTATCAGAACTAGTGCTGAGAATGAGATCTCGATGTCTACAGCCATATTACCACGTCATGCGATACTGGAAATGACTCGCATCAACAAATTAATCTACTCGCGTCCGCTCAGAGTTTTGCCCGCTTCCGGTATTGCCGGGTACGGCTCACCCTATAATCGGGGAAATTTCCCCTAAAGAATTTGTTATTCATTTGTGGCATTATATTGTCGTATTCAACCGAAACGGGCTGAAAGAAAATACAAATGGCTGGGTTTATGAAGCTCTTAAATTCGATGTTATATGATATTTCCTTCCTTCTCATTTTATCCAATAATTGTATACAGCATTTAAATTTTTCTGCTTTCTAATGATAAGTATTAACTGAGTAAAATCCTCTATTTTCGCCCATAGAGGCGAAATTTAATCATTCAACTTGTGTAGTAACAGTTTAAAGATACAACCTACCTATAACCTCATATAATTTAAACTCACTAACTCAACCTATATCAAAAATAGGTCGCACGATTAAAAACTCAATTAAAACACCTAATTGAACCATAGACGTTTGATCGCGGGGTGGCGTACAAAAATCGTGCGGCTTTGCGTGGTCGCATTGTATTATTAATATTAGATATTCATTAAGAAAGTTATTTTTAATTTAAATCAAAATTAACCCACAGCCACGCGCATTTCCAGTATTAGTTCTGGTACAGTTTCTTTTGATGAAAGTCGATCCTGAAAAAATATTTGTAATTATGTATTTATTAGTTTCTGCAACAAACTCAGTCTAATAGCTAAAAGTACTTTTGAAACGATCACATTGGTTTAGAAATTTCTAAGTGATTTTTTAACAGATATGAATTTAAAACACTATTTTCATTATGGAGTAATCAAAGCTCACAGAACGTAGCCTTTGGGTAGGATTTTCTTTTGTAGCACTATCTGTCAGCCCCTGCCACCGCATCGCCTTGGCTTTATTAAAACGCGGAGTGAGCCATTTTTGTTAAAGTTCTTGAATTTAATACTTGCTGGACTCGCGAAGTTTTTTTAATAAATGTCATTTTAATGGAATGACGCTTTAAAGAAGCGGTAATAACAGAATTGTAGACATTTAAAAGGATAAATGTGCCTAGTTCCATAAATGTTACTTTCAATAAATGTTCAAAATTCGTGCGAAAACAAGAATAACTTACTTACTTTATGCACAATAAAGTTTTGAAGGCTGTATTTCATATTAAATTACAGTTTTTTGTTTAAATAAGTAAATTAAAACAGGCGTAAAATCGAAAGATGATGAAAATCGTATCATGATAAAACCCCACAAAATAATTTCATATGTTATTATAAGATAAAATTTCAATCTAAGTTGCAGTCGGTAGTCGTTCTATATTCCTAGAACCTGAGCGACCGAGAAACATTTTTAGTATTATATATTAAAATATTGCGTTTTTACAAGGAGTACAATTATACAGGTAAACTTAAACAGCAAAACCCTATCTAAATACAAAATTCAAGCCAAATCGTTAGAGCCGTTCCGAGATACGCGAAATAAATAAATATTTTATACAGGAATGGTTTTAAAGTAAGAAGATATTTTTACGCAATTTTCTTTAGATCCCATGTTCTCTCAATTTATCTGAGCTCCGATAGAAAACACTCCATTTTAAATAGATTGCACAAGAACCGAATTTGCATGACACGGAATGGTCCTGACCGTAAGTCCCCTACATGTTCTCCGATTAAATGAACTCGAATAAATCAACTGGAAAATTGAAATTCTACGTCCGACTCGCGTTCGACACGATACGAAAACTAACTTTGATTAACCGAATCTGTTCGTTTGATTTGAATTTCGATGTTTTATTGTATTGTAAATTCCTACTTTTCAATTTACATCCTCTTGAAGATTATATATTCTCTGAGATTTCCCATTGAAGATTGATCGACTTTGTGAGAAATTTCATTCCATTCATAAATTGCGTCACACTAATTTCATGATATAAGGCCTCCTCCAGCCGAAGAATCCAACTCGGATGGGCAGCGTTCGGGAAACTGCGTCATATCTTCTCGTCAAACATACCGCAGAGCCTCAAGACGAAAGTCTTTAATCAGTGTGTGTTGCCAGTGATGACTTATGGCTCTGAAACGTGGTCGCTAACTATTGGCCTCGTACAGAAGCTCAAAGTCACTCAGAGAGCTATGGAAAGAGCTATGCTCGGAGTTTCACTACGCGATAGAATCAGGAATGAGGAAATCCGTAGAAGAACCAGGGTCACCGACATAGCTCTTAGAATTAGCAAACTGAAGTGGCAATGGGCAGGCCATATAGCTCGAAGAACCGACAACCGCTGGGGAATAAAGGTTCTCGAGTGGCGACCACGAACCGGCAGACGCAGTGTAGGACGGCCTCCCACCCGATGGACCGATGACATCACCAAGGTCGCGGGTAGACGGTGGATGGAGGTGGCTCAGGACCGTCTAACCTGGAAAGCTATGGGGGAGGCCTATGTCCAACAGTGGACGTCTGTCGGCTGAAATGATGATGATGATGATGAGGCCTCCCCGTCCGTGTCACACGTCGTCACATTATTCGGTCCTCTGGTGTGCCGTCACATAAGATCAAAATTTTAAATTTAGAAAATATTAAGTCCAAACAACACTTTATAAATGATTTGTATATTTCTTTTTGAACTGAACTTTTTGTATTCTTTTTTACTGTATATTCATTCACCAAATAATCAAACATATTAGAAGTGGAAACTAAAATGTCATACAACAATTTACTATAAATAAATATTCATGGAAATTTCATAAAATACAATACAAAAATACTTAATTGTACACCAAACTTATTATTATGAAAAATAAAATACAGATTGGACTTACAATATCAAAGTTAATGTACAATGGGCGGCCTTATCGCTAAGAAGCGATCTCTTCCAGGCAACCTTTGTATATAAATAACGTCACAAAGTCAGAGTTAAAGAACAATAGTTTCTATTAAAACCACATAAACTTAAGACATATCTTTAATTATATTTCTATTTATCGACTCTTTCAGATGGGAAACATAAATCAACGTTTGTTGTGGAGCTCAACAATAGATATTCCATTTCCATTGAACATACACTTCATAAATGTATATGTTTCCTATTGAAAGTCAGCACAATGGAAGATAGCATCCCCTATCGGTTATCTTGTTTATAAGTGTCGATATAAAATGGAATGGCTAGAAGACCTTTAGATGGAGTAAAGATAGTAATAAACTTAGGGCTGCGCGAGGTTTTAAGACAGAAAAAAACTATAAATACGCAGTAAAATAACACGTAAATGCCATCTATGAATTTGAAAACCATAAACAAATTATAATTTCATTATGAATTATATAAGCAAATAGAACTTTTAAAACTATCCTGGTTATTAACATTATTTCGACCACTTTACCCGGCATCATATTTTATGAAACTGCGTCAAATATCCGGAGCCATCAAAAGTCACAAATCATGGTAAATATCCCAGTAAAACGAAAATAATATACATATAACAATTCTAAGCACTTTTGCATACTCGTATAACTCTGAACTATAACTGATGTCCTGTCTTTTATCACCTCACAGGTAATGTGGTAGTGATTCTGGCTTCTGCGGTGTACATAGTCGGTGCAATTCCTATCCAGAACTAACGTTTGTGTGATTTGTTCCCATTGTACATTAATTCATGCTTATATTCGGGTTCGATGGCACCCGATGGCATGTTTTAATTGTTCATGGCTATTAATTACTGAATCGTAATAAGTAGCGGCTTAAGAGCTTGTGTCGGTCCGGGCTATACTAGTTGATAAGCCATGTTGAAGCCTTCAGGCGGCTTTTAAACTCCGACATCTGAGTTGGCTTTTTACACAAAAAGCAGAAAAATATTTTAAGGAGTTTTCCTTGTGTGAACGCGGGAAGTTAACATAACCCTAAAGACGTAAAATTCGATAGACAGACACATAGATTTAACTGAAGATGAAGATTGAGATAGGACGTGCACACGCATCGATGTTGTAAGTAATTGGATGGGAGTGCAGAGGGTCCATATCGGTCGTCAATCGAAATAAAACTGTGCTTAACTGCCTTTGATAGCATCTTCGCAAAGTTGGATGAGGAAGAAATGTTTGTAATATTGTCGGAGAATATTAGAAAACTTTCTATCTTCGTGCTTAGCTTGATTAAAGTTCGAAATCTGTACTTATTTTATGTTAGTGTAACGTATAATGTAATTAATGTTTTGATGAGAATCTGTTATGAATTTTGATTAATTTTTTATTTAATTTTGTTTTCTATTTGTTGCAGGTATACATCGAGCAGTGTAACTAGATTTTAAATTAATTTTAGTCATCATCATGGTAACGGTTTTCTACAATCATACTAATTGAAATCGAAACTAAATTCCAGAAAATAACGGTTAGGTATAATTTCATTAATATCTGCTCTAATTTGATTAATAAATGTTAATAGATATTACTTTTGATGGTTGAAAGAAAAATGTAATGCTTAGACACGAGATATGAATTACAAAAAAAAAAGCAGTGACAATGTATGACATAGGAAAGGAAAAAGGTATGAAGGAAAATTATAAATAACCTTATTAAGTACTTACTTATACAACACTTGAATACAATACTACAATACTTACAATACTTGAAATTGTGTTTTACATAACATTATTTCTGAATTTGGCATGATTAAAAAAAAAAGGCAAAATAATCATTGCCAACAGGTTTTTACGTAGTGAATATTATTCAAGTATAAATATGTATGTATATATAATATATGCCCTGTTGTATCAAAAATGGTGTAAAAAAAAAACGATTTTCTAAATTAAAAAGAATGTTAAAATATTTAAAGTCTGTTTTGTTTGACGGCTCCGTCGCTTCGTTGGTAGTAGCCCTGCCTTCGAAGCGAACGGTGCCGGGCTCAATTCCCGGCCGGAGCATACTTGAGCATAAAGTTTCTTGAGTTTTGGCCTTGTGTTTCTGTTTGTCATAGCAAATCCCAGCTCAGGGGTATGAGTGTAAGCGTGTAAGCGTTGTAATTGTTTTCATTTTGGAAAATGTGATGTTATCTGAAAACTATTAAGATAAAGCTCACACTTAATGGCATTTAAAATGAAACCCAAACAATCGTAAAGTTCACCACACACCCAAGATAACCTTACATGTAAGTGTCTAAAAATAAATAACCAGTAATAATTACATCGTTACTCGTTCAAGAGTTACAGGATATTATTGATCGATTTATTTTGATGAGACTCGTCTGGTGTTTCACACACTCTAATTTGAAATGCTCAAACTGTTCTTACTGATTATTTCCTAGTGGGTATCGGTAAGTGCTTACATTGATTTCATGATTTACGGAAATGACTTGTTAAATTTATAGCCAAATAAGATGAGAACCGGAAATCAAAGCTGTGTATAAAATCGCCTACGACGGAATAGGAGCAAAATTTCACATTACGGAAATCAAATAAAGACATTAAAAAGATTGATTATATGTTAATATATTTAATTAAACATATAAACAACGTTCAATCAAAAAATTAACTAAAAGTCGTAGTAGTGTAATTTGCATAGAAATACTTTTTAGGGTTCCGTATCAAAATAAGGCATTTTAAGTTTACTAAGCCAACATCTGTCGGCCTGGTGGTATCTTTTGAATTATAAGTCGTAGAGGGCTGTTTCCTAGTGTCTTGTGATTTTCCACAATAGCGGGTATCCATTAATTACGCAAGGAAATTTTGACGATTTTTTTGAACACTCCACGCCGCCATTGTTGGGAGATGATGTGAGATTTGGCTTTTTTTTATATATGTTTTACAACGCATTTACACGAAAAATTGGAGGGCGCTTATAACACAGTCAAAATTGAACAACAAAAGTTTAATTTAAACCAATTTCCTCACAATTTTACTGAAATGCCAAAACCCCCCCTGGACACCTCATGTAATTAATATCCGTACATATCCTGACTTGCGGCTGGATACATGTCCAACATATTTTAAAATACAATCCGTAGTTCGAGTCCGAATCACACTTAGCCGGATTTTCTTGCATTATAATATTTTTACTTACGGTCGCACCTCGGATCCCATTTCAAATCCCAGTGAACCATAAACAAAAGCGAACAAAGAGCTTTTGTTTTCCATCTGTCAATAAAATAAATCCCTAAAATTACTAGCTACAAACATTTAACCATACAACAATCGTCAATTATTCACTATGCAATAGGAGAAGGAATGTGTAAAAGGAAGTCATTTAACGGTTTTTTTTCGAACAAGGAATTCTATTTTTGAATTAGGTTACGTCACAGGGACAATGCTTTTTGTTTGTTGTAAACAAATGTGCGTATTGAATGAAATACAAGCACACATGTTTATGTTACAAATACAGGATGTATGAGAAATGTTTGCGTTGACAGATTCATTACGGTGTACAATGTGAATGTATTAAATTGCAAGCTGACATAATATGATGATGTGTTTTTTATATGTGAAATTATTGAATTTGATTTGAGTGCTTCGTCAAATTATTTAGTCGGGTTAGATCAATATTTTTTAATACAATTTTGCAATCCTAAAGCTTAATTATAAATGTAACCAATGATAAGTCTTGTGGTTATTATCTGAAGTTAAATATCTAAGCCGATTAGACCCGTTTATTTGAATTGATTTACATATTTAAATGTTAGCTGGCCAATTGTCCCAGAGGTTTATTAATGACACCAAACACAATGTGACACTTTGAAATAAATTTTACAACTATTTTTAATTTATATACAACAAACACAGTCGAACCAAATATCTATGTAAAAATATGATTATAAGTACCTATAAGATTTATAAAATTAAAAAGCCCCCTTATTTCTCGCCCTGAGGGCATCCATAATTAAACATTGAAAACATCCAAAACGGTCTACAAAAGTCAAAATTCAAAAAAAGCTAAATACGCAATTTCGTTTACTTGGATGACATATTTTATCCAGTTGTTTTTATTTAAAAACCATATCTTGTAATCGATTTTATGATTTGACGATGGGACCAATCTAAAAGTATAAAAAAGATATATTAAATTAATTGATTGATGACGGAGCTCAGTACAAAAAGTACTGTAAAAATGAACTAACAAAAATGAAAGAAAACTGAATTTTATATTGATTGATGAACCTTCAGAAGTCAGTTGAAAAGTACGTAAAATTTTTCCGAGTGGATCCTATCTATACCTATTTGAAAGCTATAAAAATTATGCCATGACGTCATAGCTCATAAACATTAAGAATGTACGAGCGAGTTTATGACCATCTCATGTTATGAACTTCGAAGAATAAGTCACATAATTCGAAATGAGCACGAATTACGGCCCCCATTAAAGTTATTTTATTGTTTTTCTACACATGTAGTAGAGGCTACAGGCGTTCCATTGTATTCATTTATTTACGTACTAGCGTTTGCCCGCGGCTCCAAGTAATAATCGCACAGTATTATTAGTGTACTGTAAGATATTTGAACTTAGAAGCTCAGTTTCTCATAAACGTCATTTCGTCTGCTTTTCATGCATCGTCCAAATTAGTTTGCGTTTAGCTTAGCGTTTGTCCACGGTTCCACACTCTTAGCATCGCAGAAATTGCAGTCATTGTTTGCATTATATTATTATAATATTGGTAACATCGTCGTCTCTAGTTGACGGGCGCCACACGATGCGACTTGGGTTTTCTTATACTCAGTAGTATTATTATTGTTCAGGGGCGGCGTCAACCACTTAACATAAGGTGGCCTGCCCGTCGTGAATTTGGATATATTTTCAAATTTTTTTCCTAGATAGACCTTGCAGCCATGAGTTTAACACGGCATCCGATAGTGTAACGTATGTATGTACGCGATGTTGTCGCTATCTCTGAAGCGAATGATTTTTTTAATATTTCTTCTTTTCTCCATAGTGGCTGTAATTTGGAGGTTTGGAGAATCTCAAAGAAAAAGTCATAGAAATCTTAAGAAATAATTCCCTTAAGGGTGAAAAATTCCCTACTTAATTTAAAAACATATAAAATTGTAAATCGATTAGCTTTATAGAAATCTGAAGAAAAAATCCAACCTCAGGTCCAAGATTCAGTATAAAAATAAAGAAGACAGATTTTAAAAATCGTACATACGTTGTCTACTCGCACTATGTACTGTGCGAGTAGACAACATACAGAGTGAATTAGTTTCTGCAGAAATTCACTCACTTGGTATCTTCAAGAGGCCTAATACTCGCAGTACCGTACCAGCCTCTTATGTTCCCACTGCAGCGACACCGGCCTACTCTCGATAATTGAGAGTGAATGGACTCTGATCTACCAGGGGAGCCCAATCCGGATTGGTAGATGTCACATGTCTTCGAATTTTTGGTTCTAAGTCATGCCGGTTTCCTCACGATGTTTTCCGTCACCGTTTCGAGAACGTGATATAATACTCGCAGTACAGACAGACAAAATGTACTTAATCTTTTGTATTCCGACATTCCATTTCATGGTTGCGTAACTTAGCGGCGCAGATGTAAGATTTCATAATATCGGATTAAGTGTTTAGTGGGGATTGCTAACGGTCTCGTGAACACGTGTAAGGATTGTTATTAATATTGTGCGAACGAGACAAAATTAGACAAACAAAAGTTCATTGACTCATAGGTTTTTCAGAGCATATTTATAGAGCAAAATTCTTTGGATTAATCTGAACTAAGAGTACAAAAAATCATCGATTCAATATGAAGGATTCAGCGGAATACACATTTGACAAGAAGGTTAACCAAACATCATTAAATTATCAAACAAAAATACAATTAAAAGTAGCCTATGTGTTAATCCAGGATATCCACGGTTTTCCGGGATCAAAAGTAGCCTAGGATATAAGCTATCCTGGTACCAAATTTTATCGTAATTCGTTGAGCTGTTGTTCCTCGATGCGCAGTTTCAACGAGGTACCTGAGGTTGAAACTTTTAGAAGTGAAACATATTATATGACAATCTTTCTAGAGATTACATGTTTGAGGCTTTTTGGGTTCAGTTCCTCGGGGAAGGTAGACATGGAGAATAGCAGCCCCTCGCGCTACCAAAATTCTTTCAGAACGCCTGGTCGAAGCGACCCGAAAGGACCCAATTACATCTGAGTAGTAAGTTCGCTCAGTTGAGCTATCTATGTACATGCTTTGCGGTTGAATTCGAAAGAGACCCCGTGACTCTGTCAAGCGCTAATGTGTCGCTTCACTCGTCCGAAGATGAGTGGTTTGACGACGCATTGCCGCTAAGGTAAGGGAAGGAATGTCAATGGGTTTTTAGCCGGTAAAGTTGCCGGAGAGTCCGACATACCCCTCCTGCGCTCCCCGAACAGGGGGGGAGGCGCAAAGTCTTTGCCCATAGCTAAAAAAAAGTATGTACATGCTATATAGCTATCGTTAGATCGATCAAGCACTTCCTGCAAAGGAACCAATTGAGCTATCTAAAGACTTTTTGTAAGTATCTAGGTATATATTTGTATTTAAGTTTTGTAAATAAAGTCAGCAAAGAGGATTTTGTAAAAGCAGGAACGATAACATTATACTCAACTCTTTCACATTTGTGGGCAATTCGTCTTCCGTAATGCGTGAGAATTGCGGTAATCTTTCGACGATTTATTCTAATGTGCGGTGAACTTAGCATTTATCAAGTGGTGTTGGCACCATTTTCTAGATAAATATTATTTGCTAGAAATTTGTGCGTCAGGTAGCGTGGGGAGTGACTCGGGTACACGTCGACTTGCAATTCGATGGTCGCTCTTTCAATTACAAACCAATAAGTTTTAGCAAAATACTTCAACGCGCAATATCACCCTCTTAAAAAGGTGAAGGAAAACATCGTAAGGAAACAGGCACGTCGTAGAATCAAAAAAATACTATCTGGGACTTCTAAGACACTGGGCACACGTGGCAGATAAAGAAAAATAAACTCTCATTTGAGAGGCGTATGCTAGTGTCCTTGCATTGGGAAAATTAAGAGATTGATACAAAATAATAACAATTGTATTATAGTATGTAACAACAAAATGTAGTATTAGTCATATAAAAAAGCAATCAAAAAGAAGATTAAACGTATAAAGAATGGCCGCATAATATTTTCGGGACTATGTTGGCAACATTCGGTATTAATAACGTCTCTATTTTTCATATAGAACTCAACATCACCAGGCGTCTAACTTAATAACCGTAATATATCTATTAAAGTCACAGAATACAAACTCTCGTATACTTATTCGCTTCTATGTATTCATCTACAGAAAAGAGTCTATATTTAGGTGATTATACCTGCGCGTGAAAGTAAATCATTTTCAATCTAATCTCAAAACGTCAAAAGACATTTCACCTTGAAGCCCAGACTCGAGTGAAGCAGGGCTTGCTTTACTTAATGTACTTTCACATCGAAGAGATCATTGAAATAATGATTAGGTATTTACTTCACGGTTGATGATCGAATGCGATTCCATTTCGATGATACTTTTAAAACTTTTTGCAGAAAACCTTTTCATAAATCATCAATCATTCAACGCATGATTTTAAAACTTCCATTAAGATTTTTTACCCGATTCCATTAGGAAAATACTCTGAGGTTTTTAAGTATAATAGGTATATGCTATCACTTTAAGTACAGTGAGCTTTCATTACCCTTATAATAGTTCCCTAATTGTTTTATCAATTAAGTGAAGGTAGAACTTTTTGTTTTAAATAATAATACTTTATAAGATTCGACTCATATTTTATGCGTTTCCCGTGGAGATAAGTGTTTCCATCCGGTAGTAATAAAACTAAATTATGATTGCTTTATCCCGAAAGCCACTATCCGGGCTGGTCTTGCAAACCAGCAGGAGATAGCAACGGGGGGCTTTGTCATGGAGAAGAGAATTGAGCAGCAAGTCCTTAAAAAAAAACTTGTGTTTGGTCGCCGATTCATACTTAGTGTTTAGTGGGGATTCCAACCCACGACCTTCAGCGGAGAAGGCAGAACTTGTAGTAATTGAGCTGTAAAGCCAATAACCTAACAAGGGCCCATAATGTAAACCCTAGTATGAAAACGAACAATATTACCGTGTTCCTATGGATCCACTATGAGAAGCAATAAATGTATTGAGTATTAAAAACAAATCATTTTTTTTTACGCATTACAAGTGGTAGCTCAGCACTGATATTTTTTTTCACGGCTCACGTATGCCAACGAACTGTCACAAATCTGGGAGAACCTAATGATTTTATTGCGAAAATGTTGGGTTTGCTTAAACCAATATTGGTCTTATCTGGTTAGCTAGCTTGAAGATTGAATCTCATCCAAAACCAGATCCTTTTCAAAACACGCATATTCACCACACCCTGGTGCTGAAGAGTTCTTTGAATTGCAAATAGCTGGGCCCTTGGGCGGATCCATTGAAATGTCAATTTGTTTTCTATTGGGGTTGGCTGTTCGGCAATCCTGAGACATATCGCTTCGGCTTCATTCTCACAAAAATAAGAAGGGTTTAAGACGTCCAACGTTAATTTCGTGATATTAGCAAAATACTGTTAGCTGATTTATATTATTAGTACGTGGGTGTCCGAGCTCACTCGGGTTTTTTTTTGTAAAATCGTGTTTTATCTGAAATTAGAAATCTTTGAAATTACAGATTACCAATCAAGTACCACAAAAGTTGACGCTATAAAAAATTTTCAGCATAGTTTAATATTTGTTAAATATGTGTTTTTACAAGAAATACTATACAGGTAAACTTAATACAGGTAGGTAAAGCAAAACCTCTAAAAACAATAATTCCATCCAAATCGTTAGAGCCGTTTCCGAATACGCGAAAAAAATAAATATAATTTAACTTCTAAGAATTGCACGTTTAAAGTAATAAGATTAAAGTGAAATTTTGTGTGATATCAAATGCCACGGATCAGCATTATATCATTCTTGAAAAAACAATAAATTCATTTTTTATACCTGTTCCTTTTTGCTTCTCAATCACTCATCTTTCTCTCGTATATGAGTAGGTGGCCAACTTTGGCGTTTAAAAGACAACCTAACAAATCTAAACTCAATTTAAATTTTCTGTATTTAACTTAGAACAATGATTCTGTTAAGTTTCGAATAATGTCATCGGCAAGATTTTTTCGAGAATTACCCCTGAGCTCGTCCTCTCACTATCAGCCCCTTCCCTTTCGGAGTCTGTCAATGTTTGGCATTCGTGGTTTCAATATTGATTTGCCCACTTAAGTCTACTCAATAGGTAAACTACCTCGAAACTTACCCCTATCTTTGCATCAAAAAATAGTGGTTTTATATATCCATACCCAATCTACAGTGTAGCTTTAAATCTCCGAACTGTAATAGGTAAAAAGTGTAATTTACTATTGAAACAATCTTCGTAAACAAACCGGCTTATTGTGATTCCAACGCAACTATTATGATTAAAAAGATAGCCCTTTAGACTGATACGGATAGATAGTCTTTGTAGGCTTAGTGCTAAGGTACTCGTTTGAGTATAGAAGCAAGAAATAATAGCGCGTGTCGTTTAAAAAACCGAAAATTAAATTTGTTGAAGTACTCTTCACAAATTTGGGGGTTTCTTTATTAAAAAGAAGAGCTTAGTGCGGTGATCGTATCCGGGTACCACATCCGGCTTTCATTGGGGCGGATATCGAGAGGCTTCCGGTATTGTTCGGTATTGTGCGGCCTTGTGCCATTCGAAAATCGAACGCGCCCATTGTAAGCACATTTTGAATATCGAACGCTTCTATTGTAAGCACATTGTAAGCGAGATGTCGCCTGCTCCACGACAAATGGGTTTACGAACGGTTTTGTGAGGTTATCAGCACTTGAGACTTACACAAAAACTTTGGGGATTTTTAGTAATAACCTACTCGAATATGTATTTCTGGTAAAAAATGTGGATGGTTTTATGACAAGAGCAAACGTTAAAACCCTTTATTTGTTTTTTTATGTGAATATAAAGTCACAAAACAAGCTGAAGCTATTTTATTCTAATTAATATTAATACTCAGAGATTAACAAACACCTAAGATGATCAGACAAATGCTTGTCACGCATGGGAATCGAACCCACGACCTCCAGCGCAGAAAGCAGAGCTACAATCAAGAGCTGTGAGTACAGTTAAAGTTTCACTCATGATGGGTTATTTGTATTTAACTAATATTGACTTAAGTTAGTGTGCTTTAAAATCTAACTACATAATATAATTAAGATCCGACTATCTTCTTAAAAGTTTGCGGCGATGGAACTTTTTAAGCCTACTTTAAACTAAATTCATCCATTATTACTTACATAAGTTAATCTTAATTTAAAGTTTGTTTAAATTTATGTTATGAAAGCACATAGTTGTTAAACGTTTTCTGTCGAGATTAGTCGAATCTATTGAAATTCAGATTAGAGCATTAAGGTTTCATGCACTGGCCAGTAGGAAAGTGTTTTTGATTAGAAGGTCTCTTTGCACTGGTGTAGTATTAGAAAGGAACGGGAAGACATTTACTATCACTTTCGTTAAGAATTATTTACAAAAAGTGGTAGCAAATTCTTAAATCCTATTAAAGTTTGGTAGCAAATCAGCGTCCATATTTCGATGACTACGAAATGGCTATCATTTTATTTTTTCTGATAATTCTCAGTCTAAGAAGTTTTCAAAATAACGACAATGCCGACGAGCTATGGTTTTATACCTACAAGTATAAAACCATAGCAACATTACTCATTAGTTGAATATAGGACTTATCCGCCGAAGTCGACCACTGGAGGGGTTTAGTTTGGGTAAAAGCTAATTCCCTGGGCAACCGGTGTACCGGTTATAATAAGCTTCTGTAGTAGATTTTCCTTCGTCACCAAACAAATAAGGCAGACAAGTGAATAGTGATGAAAATTGGAATCATGCGTCTGTTTTTCATTTAGTGTTACCAAATGGTTGACGTTTAACTTATTTACTCTCTTATTTCACTCTCTTTCTTTAATCCACTGGCGTGATGTGAAGTGTGCTTGTGACTCCTTCGATAGCGGCGGGCAGCTACATGTTTTTGTTGTAGCAAGAATTAATGGCTCGCCTTTGTGAGCCTCGATTACAGCGATTACGATCGCTTTTCAGAACACGGACAGAATCGTAACAGGTAATGGATAAAGATAGATAATATATTTACAATTTGCATTGATTCAAGTAAATCTTACTGAAGTAAGATAAAGGGCAGCTAAATGGAAACAATAGCTCTGTTTTTAGAGGCAATTTAACATCTAAAATATGCTCTTTATCAGAATAATGATTTATAAAATACTAGCTTGTGCTCGCGGCTTTGCGTGGACAAAAAGTAACCAGGCATTTACCTGTGTTGAAAACGTTGAAAAGCTTAACGAAATCGGTTGTGGTATTAAATAGTAACAAACATACATACATACATCTAAATATATTATTGTTTTTCTCTCCGACTTTTAGTTTTAGTGGAATATTGACGTTTCATTACTTATTTAATAAAGTACAAAGTGAATAAATAAATTGAATTGCAGAACTCCTTTCTTCTTTCGCCTAGGTCCGTAGAGGACTCACCTTTAAAATTCAAGTTGGATCTCAACCGCGTGGATGTTGCTGCTGCGTCATTAATTAACGACAAATTCTTTTATAATATGTAACTATTGGTATTATTTAAGTAAGGAAGCGAATATCTTTCTAGAAATTACCTTAACAATAAAACCGAGGCCTTAGCAAGTAACCACACTCTTACTAATCACTGGCGCGCTACGCTCGAAAGTTGACCGTTGACCTTGAGAAGATTTCGGTCGCAATGATCGACTCGCAAAACCCATTAACTCGAAAAACCCACTTCGAACGGCAATCATGGCAAGAAGAGAGATGAGGCAGGCTCTTAGTGCGTGACCCAGTCGATTGTTCGGAGCGTTATATTTTTTTTTATTGTTTGGACCATACATTGTTGGCCGCAGATGGCCATGATAACTTAACGCGGACTTTCAGAGTGGCGTGTGTTAACTCAATTATAGTAAGTGAACATAGAAGTAATTGATCAACCTTTTAAAACCTTTTAAAACTTCCTATGTACACAGATAACACAAGTTCTCGCCTCCTTAAAAATTATCAGTTAAAGAAAACATAAGTTAATGTGAATTAATAACTAAAAAGATTTGCATTGGACTAAAGAAACACTGTTTATATTTATGCTGAATCACGAGAAAATAGATCGGAAAATCTAAGCTTCATTATCTTGCGATTTGATGTCAAAACTATTTTGACTGCTACATGTTCACAATCATAGCGAGTCAACGAACTCTCTTCAGAATAAGATTGTTTACATTACCAATGGAATTTGATGGGAATAGCTAGTTATTTTTGCGTGCCATTTTCACGAGAGTATTTCCGAAATAGATTACTGTAATCTATCGAGAATATTTTCATGCAAAAGTATTTGTAATGTTTCTTATTAGGAGATGGTTAACTTTTTAATAATACAATACAGTTTATAGTGATAATTAGATATCCGATTTTGGTATTAGGAGTACAAATAAGTTTCCGCCGTTTTTAACACAAATTAAATATTTATTGTAGAAGAACGGTAATATAAATTTAATCAAAATATTGCCCATCACTTGCAACCACTTTTTCCCATCTCTCAGGCAGCATTCGAATCCCACGTCTGAAGAACTCCTTGTCTTTTGAGGTTATCCACGAATCAACCCAACTTTTGGTATCCTCATAAGATGTGAACCGCTGCGCCGTCAGAGCCTGTGCTACGGACCGGAACAGGTGATAATCGGACGGTGCAATGTCTGGTGAATACGGCGGGTGGGGTAACACTTCCCAATCAAGTGTTTCCAAGTACTTTTTCACGGGAGCCGCAACATGTGGACGAGCATTGTCATGCAGAAGAATAATTTTTTCGTGTCTAGAATAGTATTGAGGGCGTTTTTCCTTCAGAGCTCGGCTCAATCTCATCAATTGTGTTCGATAGAGGGCTCCAGTAATTGTTTCGCTCGGATTAAGCAACTCATAATACACTACACCTAGCTGATCCCACCAAATACACAGCATATCGTAAATTTTTGGCCTTCCACTGCGATCTTTGTCTTCTACGTCGAAATCACCGTTTTTAAACTTTTGAAACCACTCTCGACACGTTCTCTCACTCAAAGCAACCTCACCATATGCTTCTACGAGCAATCGATGCGCCTCAGCAGCAGATTTCTTTAAATTAAAGAAGTAAACTAATATTTCCCGGAAATGACGCTTACTTGGCTCAAATTTTGACATTTTCAACTTATAAAAATTATATTTTACCAATATAAAATCAATGATATTAATAGGTTATGTTGTTCTTGAATGTCCAAACTATTTTTTAAGCCGGTTATCATCTGCGAAAGCTAACCGAAACTCCGTGCCGCGCCATCTATTGTACAATAAAACGGAAACTTATTTGTACTCCTAATAATATCTGTAATAAGAAGTTTTATAATTGGTTAAAAAAGATAAAACACAAATTTATAACTTCTTGACAACTACGGCCACATTTCATCAATAATATTTCATCCTTCTCGTATCAAGAGTCACAAAGTATTGTAAACCAAGAGTAAGGGTATCCTTCCACATCACCATATTCCGATATGCATTAAACCTCTTAGTTAAGAAACAATATATCGGTATACTGGATTGTTTGTGCCATTTAGCTGAACCAATCCAATTTCAGTTCAACAGTTTATATCCACAAAGCAATTGTAGAACAAAGCAGCCGTTTAGTTGAAACGGGTTCAGTGCTTGATATTTTAGCTGATCTGGCTACTTGGAAACTCGCAACTGTTTGTGACGTCATCAAAGCAAAACTTACTCAGATGGCATAAAGCGATGGTCGCTCGCAATGGAGAAATTATTGAAGTATTCATTAATATTGTGATGCATTTGTGCTAATAAAAGGACTGGGGGATTTAACTAATAAAAAAATCGAATAAAACGATTTCGATTCTTTCACCTTATGGAATTCTTATGGAATTACTTTATTAAATTAAAAAAGAATCATCGAAATCAGTGCATAACTAGCGAAGAAATGGCGTAACAAATACAGCAAAAAAGAAGAAAAAAACATTCATCTAAATTGAGTACCTCGTGTTTTGAAGTCTTAAAATATTCCACATTGGTATAAGTACATATATTTTCATCATTCATAAGATAAAAATAAAGTAAAATGCAAGTGTATTTACTTCGTAAGCTCAACGCTCGACTCGTTTGATACACTCCCAAGATGCGAATTCAAGGAATACGGAGCAATGTTTGTGGAAGCTGACGTTGTTTACATTCGCACATTGAAGCTGGTGTTGTGCTTATTTTAGGACATTGGGCTTTAAGGTTATTTATTAGAGAGAAAATATCAACACGGTTTATTTATAACTTTCCCCATGCAGTAACTGTTGGGATAACTATTAATACAACAAAAGCAATTGAGCTTACTACGAGATAGTTTGTATAACTAAGTAAATGCAATGTTATTGAATTTAAAAAGTCTTATACACTTTGTTAATTTCTGAATTTCCGAAGAGGAATTGAAGTGAATATATTAAGGTGTTGAAATGTGTATAAGGTAATGTAACACAATAAACACTAATACCTTTGCACTTCTTTTCGTGTGAGTAAATGGCCAACTAGGGTGGCGGAGTTTTCAATCCGCCCGAAGGCCTCCGCCTTGCTTACCAACGTCTTAATGCGGTCACCCATCCAACCAACGGCCGGGCGGAGAGTTGCTCAACTAAGATGATCACTAATCAATCACGAACGGGCAAAATAAAGAGGTCGAGGAAAAATAAAAAAATGTTTTATCCTAAACATATTGTTTTAGATAAAACAATTAGCTTAGTTATACTACACTCATTATACTTAAAAAATATATTACGATTGATATGTAATTCCATAAATTCATCTTTCCGACTTATATTTTCATTCCTTCATTTCATTCATTCAAGTCAGTCCACATTCGACGAATTTATATAACAAACATAAAAAAAATACGGCCGAATTAAAAACCTCCTTTTTATCGGTTAATAAAAAGTGAAATGCAATGCCTGCTTTTAGTAAACTTTTTGATATGCTTATTCTGTGTACAACCTAATGAGATAAGTTTCTATTATTAATTTTCTCAGGGTCTTCACTCACGATTACCCTCTTTCTCGGAACAAAATTAATCACGTGTGTTTATTAACGTCTGATTGTCAATCATCGACCTATCCGCCATTAATTAATGATGATGAAGGTGAGATCAAGCCATTAGGTATTTTTGGTCAAGCAAGTAGGTTACCATTTGTAAAGTAATTTATAAAATATTCATGGCCATTTCACACCGCGTATTTAACCCCAAAACAAGCATAGCTTGTCCTATCGGCTCAATAACACTCAGGCGAAAGTTCTGGTAACAAATAAAAAAAAATACTGTCGAATTGAGAACTGACAAACTTTTTGAAGTCGGTTAAAAAGCCCTCTCGTTTCCTGCCTCTCTGTACCTTGTCACATCCTAATGGACATTCAGGGTGGGTCTAAATCAGTGGGGCTGCTAAATTAGTTTCAGTTTGATGTCTGTAACTGCTTTAGATTAAGATTGATGGGTTCGTTTCGTGTTCGTGTCCGTTTCGCTAATTTCGGACGTTTGTTTTACAGAATAGTGAAATACCGATAGATTACATTTTACTTTGATATCCTAAAATATATTTACTGTAAATCAAGTGATCATGATTAGATGTCCACATGATGTCCACTTGACCGCATAATTTATTTTTTGTATTTTTATGGGTTAACCGGACCCACATTCGAACTTAATAAAAGCATCTATTGTTTAAAACTACCAACGAATACAGTCGAGTGCAAAATTGGTTAGTCAAATATAATTAAACGCAATTCAATTAGTGTTAATTTTTATTTGTCTAAATATCTAATTGAATAATGTTGCTATATTTTAAGTCATAAAAATAAAACTAAAAGGTTCGGTTTTACTTCGTGACTGTACCAATAATTACTGTACATGAGACGGGGATATAACGTCTCATTTCACTGGCACCCACACCCTTCCACTTCTTACAGTATCTTCACAATAGAAAGGTCATTTACTCTCCTTTGGATGTAAAGCGGTGAACTTTGGATTGCCAGCTCGCGCCTGGGACACCATGCTTGTGTGTTATTTATTCATTGACTCAAAATTAAGCTCTTCAACTGAATATATTATTCAAAATATACATGATTATATTCATTTTAAGTTATACAATTTCACCATTTCACAAAGCTTCAGTTAGCGTGTCAAATTCAGATAGCGGGCAGCAGTCAATGTAGATCGGCTGCATCATGGTTTATGTAAGCTTAGTTGGTAGTAGCGCTGCCTTCGAAGCGAGGGGTCGAGGAGCATGAAGGTCTAGGGCTTTGGGTGTTTTTCTTGTGTTTCTGTGATTGTTGAATCCTTGAAAATAGAAGCTTTATTAAGGACGGTAGCCTAGGGATAAAGACTCCCACTTTTAATCCGATGGTCACAAGTCCAAATCCTGACTTGAGCTAATTTATTGTTCACTTGTAAATGTCTGCTGCGAAGAAAATCGGCGTATCATGGAACCAAAAATTCTCAGACATGGGACATCATTTTTTTTTTAATTTATAAGCCACCTTTGGTCTTCTGATGGTAAGTGATTGGATCAATTCAGATTGGGCTCCCGTGCTCGAGAGTGTACCTATTATTATGACTGAGACTTGAAAATGTTCGTATCGCCTCAAACGAATTATTTGGCGGAATAAAGAAGAGAGAGATGAAAAATTATTAACTGTATGCTGTGTGTAAGCTAAATTTAGTATACAAGCGGAATATGTAATGTAGTTTTGTCATTTATACGAAGGTTTTCCCATGTGGGTTTGGAATGGGTTGGAAGCGCCAAACTTGGCAATAAGAATGTATGATCTTGTAGGTACGTTAGATTTATAATAAGAAATACTATTCAAGATATTTCTTTCTTATTAAGAAGGTAACTAAAATGCCCGGAGGAGCTGAAGGCCGTAATATTAAGTGGTTAACTCGATCCATAAAACATCAATACGAGTATAATCCTCTTCTAAATTGAATCCTAATTGGGTCCCGTCAAAAAATGGCGTTGACAATGGCTTTTTTGTGAAGAAACCCAAGGAAATTAAGATTTTGGTATATATAGAGGACAGTTCTATATATCTTATTACTTTAAACGAGCAATTCTTCTATGTTTATTTATTTATTTTGTGTATCTCGGCGGCTCTAATGATTTGGATGAAATTATGTGGTCAAATAAGGTTTTGCTGTATAATTATATATCTTGTAAAACATATACTTATTTAAAAAAATATGCGATATACTAATAAAAAAATAAAAAACAAACTTTTTGTTATAAAAATATTCTGAAAATTAAATACAACGCCATCTCGTTAAGTTTTGTGGTACTTGATTGGTAATCTACTGGTTCAGAAAAAAAAAAACAATTTAATAAAAAAAAATGGATTCTATTTCTGTTGGCCAAGTACCTCTATCTAAATATGGTCGTATAGAAGCGATGACCGTTAATGAAAATCTCATTTAATAACAAAGTAAACAGGCTGTTCTCTTTATAACCTGTGTTCATCCACCGTGAACTAACATCAGCACATGTCCAGAACATGCCATATGTACGTGATTCAATGTAGGTTAATAATATTAATGACGTGAGCGGAATACGTTATGGGAATTTGAAAAGAGGAGTGACGTCACATCAACAATTCATGTTTACATACAACTCATGTGATACTTTTAAAGAGCACTTTCTAGAATTCGTTTCCCAAGTGGTATGGAACTGGGTTAAAGCTTTATCTTCTGAACCTTAGCCGTAGCGTGTTGAAGTTAGTAATAACTTCTGTATGTCGTTCGATTCCCACACAGAACAAACATTTGGGTGACGAACATAGATTTGTTCTGTCTGGGTGTCATAAGTTACAAATGCGTGGTCTTACAAAAAATATACACACGAAAGAAGAACAGATTGTTGACAATAATTTAATTAACAATCCAGATAACACCAAATCTCAGAACATACGTACAAAATAATCACTCATACTTTATCACATGTTTGAGCCTCTGCATACTAAAGATCATGTCTTAGCGAATGAAGTCTCTCAAGCAAAATATGTTTGTATAAAACACATCGCAAATAAAATTCTCCTTTACATCCGAGTGTCTGAGAATTTTAAAATGCCAGCGAAATAGCTTATGCCGTTGCATTCGTATGAATATCGTATGTTAGAGACATCTGTCGTACTGGTAGCCTCAGATTTAGCTGTTTTTTTATTTATAACATCTTTTTAATTCAAGGTAAAACTTATTTTTATGTACTGTAAAAATATAACTATTTGATTGCAACTAAAAAAAGAAAGTATTAAAGTTGACCCTTCGTTGGATACGTTCCTTGGATTCCTAATATAAAAACAGCTAAGTTCGATTTGGACTCGCATACCGAGGGTTCTGTACTACCTATTGTGTTAATTACTTGCAGGGATATCCGCCATCTCAATAAATAAAAATGAATAAATAAACGTTAACACACTCATAATTCCGTGAGTTGCAGCTGGCATGTACAAACACAGAAATACAAGACATACACTCAACAGACAAGAGCGCGAACAAAGAGAACAAAGTTTATGCTCACCACACAAAATGTCCTTCCAGCCGGGAATTGACCCCAGGGGAATCGCTTCAAAGGGCTACTAACAACTAAGCCACGAAGCCAAAATATTCTATAAATCTAATGCAAAATTTTAACCAGCTACGTTTCCAACATTTAATTGGGTTTTCTATACCACAATAATAATACGTAACCTTAAAAACTTTGATTTTGCTTATGTTATGACTAAAACCTCTATGGCTGAATGTACGTCGTGTTCAAGCATGCCGGAAGTTTCAATTGCTTTATTAAACCTCTTTGCATTGCTCAAATTGTTCATTTATTTACTGTCTTTGTTTGAGGCTCGTGTTTACATCCGGTGACGACCGCCGCTGTTTTTGCAAAGGCTGGCTCGTTTTTATAAGTATCGGAACGAGCGGAGAGCCCACCTGGTGGTAAGTGGTGACCCCCGTCCATGACAACAGTAATGCGACACAGATAAGATTTGGATCTTACACTGAGTCGCACTCATCCTACTGCGTCCATCACCCGAGACGGGGATGATACGTCTCATCCAGGGGGTACGTGTACCCTAAATTGTAACAGAAATTCGGTGTGGTTGTTAGTGAACGTGACAGATACCCATTTAGATTTCACTAGCTGCGCCCTGCGGTGTTACCCACAGTTGCCCATCCTACGGGAACCGCACATATTCTGGGAAATAAAGTAGCCTAGGTGAGAATTCATGATCAATTGAGCGGTGAGACCACCAGTAAGGAATTCGTCGTAGCAATGTTAAAGGTCATTCATTCACTTTATATTAAAAATTCCGCCATCGCCCACATACACCGACATTCAAATGAGTTGTTAACAGTTACAATGCCCTCCCCTACATTGACTCATTCAACTAATGGTGTGGAGCAAAAATGGTGAGTGCTTTTTGCAAAGCTCTGTTCCTCCCCTGAAAATTTGGTAATAAAATGCTGTGACGAATAGGATAATTCGTATACATACAGTATTTTTTTGATTGCACATCATCTAGACTAGTAAATTTGGCAAAATTTTAAAATCCTTGGGTTTTATGTTTTGCTATATCTATTACAGTTTTAATATAAGATAAGTTTAGAGTTTTCAGTGGCAAAAATACTGTCAAAACTTCTAAGAAGCTTTGAGACCACAAAGGAATCGACCATACATAGGTCTCAAAGATAAACAGACAGACATACCCAGCCGTATAACTAATAACCTGTCTGTTTAATCTGGGGTTAATAACCATTTTCATTCGGAAACTGAACCGATACAGCCAATTAGTACTGTATATTGCAAGTAAATAAATGCATCCTCCATACATAACTCCAATTAGTGAAGGTAGACATTTATAATTGTGATACCGACCTCATATGCAAAATACTTTGTTGCGCAATACCATTGAATTTTATATAAAATTTAAATACCATGTTACACAATGTACAATGTAATAAACTGCATTATATTTTGTGAAAATCTCCCATGTGGTTAAAGGTCCGATAAATAAGTTTACCTACGATTTAAAAAAAAAAATCAAATATGTTAATTAATTTGAACGTTAAGATGTCGAAATTCAGACATTTCATGAGCTTGACATTTCGCCATTTTAATATTTTGCTACTAAACATAGTTTGATATTTCACTTTATTCACTGTTGTCGGTTAGGTCGGTCGGATATTACCACCAAAAATATTAACGTTGTTATGGGATTTTTAAATATTTACAATAATGTCAGTTAAAAATATCCCGCACTTAATCCTAATGATGATCACGATACGAAATAAGAGACCTAGTCTCAGTTAATCAGTCTTAATTAATCTTAATAGCTATCGAAACTACAGAACTATGAGAAAACCACGTCTTAAATCCCACTATTTATTCATAATAGGGTCTAGTAACATAATCCCTGAAGATTTTGACACTAATCGTAAAGGTGAATAAATAACGTCCCCCGAGATATGGCATGGTTAATCTTGTAATAATCGCATCAACATTATGTGAAACCAACAATTGGTAATGACTTCATAAGGATTTTGATTTAAATGAGAACACTTTGGATATAAATCTCCCAAATAATAAAAAAAATCATAATCGGTTTGCAATTATTGTCGGACGCGTAAAGAATATACAAAAAATAATACAGACAAATTGAGAACCAGAAAAAATAATGAAAAATGAACTGCTACAGCTATCTAAAGACCGGCCATCATTTATTTGCTTAGATAATAAATGTTATGAAATAATAAATTTTATGTTTAAAATTCACACACTCATGTCGATTCTTCAAAAATAAATTCTTAAATCAAATAAGTTGTCGCTCTTCCGTAAATCGGGTCTGAAATCGGTGATTGCGTTTGAGATATTTAAAATTTCGAATATATCCAGTTTTGTTTATATTGTATACGAAGTGTGACGTCATCTCGATATAAACGATAATACGGGCCCAGCATCACTAAAGGGAAATGGATTACATTTTTGATCGTTTCCATACCACTGCGCTCATTGTTTAGGGCGGAATGTGAATGATGGCGTCATAGCGCCGATGTATTCCGAGATTAAACCCACCATTTCTCCGACAATTTGCAAATGAATTGCTTTTGGAGAATATGAAGAAGAATGATAAAAATGCATTATGTTAACGCATTACTATTCATATTACTTTCTCTTTCTGATTTCTTATTACATAGGAATTCATGGGGATCCTATAGAGTTAGAACAATCGCTAAACTTATATCACCAATAATCGCCAAATAAGAATGCGAAATCTTGTATATAATATCTGATTTATCAGGTTCATATTTATTAAAAAAACTGACGATTCCAGTATTTTATCAAGAATTAAATGAAAAAAAAAAAAAAAAAACCATTTCGTAAAATGTAAAATGTCGACTAAATGTTACGCCCGGGCCGTATGTAGCCTAGGGCGGTAAAGAGGAATCTTCTCACAATGCATGCCGTATATATAGCATGCAATAACTAGTAGGTACCAACTTCTGCATAAGACCCTTATATACTTTCTCGCCATAACAAAAGGCATAACAGGTTCTTTTATAGTCCCAGTACTCAGAATTACTACTAAGAACTGCCATTTTACCTGTTAGTACCATCAAGCAGGCTGTGATTCATTAAAAATATAATAAAAAGAGATAAATATTCATAGATATTTCAATGAGGGCAGTCATAGTATTAATATGATATTCTAATAATAAAATCTATACTTAGATTCATGCCGAAATTATTAATATGAAAATATCCAAAAGAGAAATTACCAGGATAAAATGCGAGTTTCGTTATCCAATTATGAAATAAATTCTCAGAAAACCTTTTTACTTAATATTATATCAATACATGGGATAGTTTGGATAGACTGACTACAACAAAAATAACTATTTATAGCGCTTTGTAATGTCTCACTTGTCTGTATGTTCATATATGACAATTTTTTTTCGCTTTTACCAGTCACCTGGTATGAATTTTTTCCTTGGACTCTTTGAGTAAGTCATGAAAGTAATTGTAAATCCCAATCAATCTTGTATTTTTTATATTTTTTAAGTTTGATTTGTATAATATCCTAAGTATATCACTACATAGTATAAAACAAAGTCGCTTTCTCTGTCCCTATATCCCTATGTATGCTTAAATCTTTAAAACTACGCAACGGATTTAGATGCGGTTTTTTTTTAATAGATAGAGTGCTTCAATAGAAAGGTTTAATATGTATAATACACAAGCAAGTCTCCCCGGCTTCGCACGGGTAGTTTCTGATACGACACTGATGCTTTACTAACCGTGCGAAGCCGGGGCGGGTCGCTAGTACGTAATATTTGTAAGTGCAACATTTTTATTAATGTTATTAGCAAGTAACTTTTGCTTTTTTGTGCACCTCCTACCAGATTGTTGGTTGTTATTTCATTCCTGGAAGAGATCGCTATTAAGGTGTACAATAGAGATAATTAATTAATTCAAAGTCCAATTATTACTATCCACTGACTTTGAATTGTATACCAGTTAATACGTAAGAAGCAGTCGAGTAAAAATACTAATTTTGTACCAATTTTGTAATTTTCTGTTTCCCAATAAACAATTTTTATTACTAGAAGCAATATCCAAATTTATTGCCCTAACAAAATCCCCTCGAATCATCTTATACCCAAAAAAATGGCAATCATCTCTCAAGAACTTATGCCATTAAAAGATTACTTGTACAATTGCCGGGGGGTAAGAATCACCCCAGACGCAGGAAGATTTATCTCATTAGTTAAATGACGCGTCAGGCTAGGCTCTGGAGAAATAAGCTAGCTTGAGAATTTACGTAAAATGGATTCTGACATGGGTTTGAGTGAAGAAGATTTTATAACTTTGACTGGTATTGAGACACATCAATTTTATATGAGAGAAATGTATTTACGTGTACGTAATATGTGCAACTTATGAATAAAATTTACCATCATTTTTTTAAGTATTCGCTTAGTTACTATGAATTCTTTTTGGCGGTTCATGTTGCTGCATCCGTACGTGAAAGGCTCTTTAATTTTGTTCCCCTAAAGGTACCTCCGGGGTGGTACGAAAGGAGTAGATAATCCAAAATATCAGTGACCTTGCGCTAAGTTCGTTCGGAGAAATATTGCCACCACACCTGGCAATCTGCCGCCAAGCAGTAGTGCACTTGCTTTAATCTTTTTTGGAAGAGTGTGACGCATGAGACGTTAAATTCCCGTTCGGGTGACGGGCGCAACACGATGCGAGTGCACAATTTCACCCACACCCTGCCACAGGTACACCCAAAGTGTGGTGGCAGTACTTCTCTGGACCAACTTAGCGCAAGTTCTACTTTGTGTTGGTCCTTTCGCACCACCCGAGAGATATGTGTTGGGACTTTGAGAGTATTCGATTATGAAAGCGAATATGAACTCGACTTGGACTTTGTTCATGTTTCATTCTACCTTATACTATCTTGAAATCTTTTCTCTCGCTCAGACTGTAGTCTTCAGTACATACTGCAATTGTGTTGGAGAGCTCTTAAAAACAGCGTTCTGTCTAGACGAGTGAAGAGCACGATCATTTTTTTCAATCAAACTTGATTAATCCTTGAACGAGATCTGGGGAATTTAATATATCTGATAACAAAAGGAACAATAGGTCACAGGTTTCATTCAGATGAGGGCTTAACAGATATTGCGTAGGTATATTTGGAGTTGAACTTAAGTATATATATTTCTACAATATAATTTTTTTATTTATTCTTTCAACGTGTAATTTGGACGGTTTCGTAGCTTAGTTGGTAGTAGCTCTGATTTTGAAGCGAGGGGTCCCAGATTCGATTCCCGTCCGGTCACTTTTTGGTGGGGATTTGTCTTGTGTGTGGATTTAGGTATATTTTTTTAAGTTATATTTTATCTTTAAAACTAAATTGGTATCAATACAGAAGGTTAACAACGAATAATGTAATAAATGCACATGGACACCGAATAAAAAAACAAATCTTATGCTCAAGACCCATCTTTATGCTCATCATCATATAAACGTCGGGAATTTAAAATGGACCTAACGTTTCACTGCTGGGGATTCAACCATTTTAGTAAAAGCGTCAAATAAAACATGTCACCCCTCAAGATGTTGGATTTTTCACTAGATTAGAACGTTTTGCGAGATCGCATGCATTCTTGCATCCCCAGGGGTGGATTATTGGGAAAGTTTTAACTAGATTACATTTGATTAGGCCTTACTTTTCGAGATGAGTTCGTGATGGGTAAAGGCCACTGTTTACTGAAGCGTTGGTGCGCAGATTTATAATCATCTTTAACAAATATGGTAATAGAGCAAAAAATTGCGAAGGCGACGGCGTTTAACGCTGATACGATAATAAATTAAGAATATTAAAACAAAATGTTAATATATATTATAATAACATTATCACCTACCGAGAGTGGCAGGTGTATGACACCGATAATGTTTCCTTTGTCGAATATCCATCAAGGATGAATGTTTGTTAGAAAAAGTATATTAATGTATAGAAATCGTGTTTCAGAACGTAGCGTTCGTCCTGACAAGAAGTTTTGCAAGATGAAAACCCTCGTCTAGATTTTTTCGTGGTTTACTCTCGTTTAATCTTATTCACATGTATGTAAAGTAATATTAGTTTTTATTGGCTATTTCGTGCTCAACTTTAGAGTTGTTTTTCCAAAGTTTTCAGCATATTTATGTTAGACTTATTTCTACTTGTTTCTTATTTCACCAAACATACCTAAGTAATATCAACCATAGCCAGTACCCAGCGTTAATTAGGGGTGGGTAACTAACTTTTTCTGGGACTATGCCGTGATATTTTTTTAACCAACGCTTCAGTAGACTGGTGGCTTGAGAATGTCGAGTGGTTTATGGATCGTGAGTAAGTTGTTACGCAGCAATTTGCGAGTTTGATGACATTTTTGTTAGTCACGTCGGGTTAATAAAATGTGCGGGAGTTTTATTGGTATCATAATAACTTAGTATTACACTGTGTTAAGCGAAAAAAAGTTTTCAAACGCTGTCTTTATGAGTGGAGATAGAATCGTAGACAATATTCTGAAGCTACTTGTTTGTAAAATGATTGGGGACAGAGTAGATGCCTCATCTGTTTCACCAATGTAAAGTGTGATCACACGTTATGGAATCTAAGTATACCATACAACTTCTTTGATTTGATTGTCTAAGTTTTGATTAATCACTTTTCAATAAGCATCTAATGAATTTAAATAACAGGCAACCTATTTGTTATTTGTCAGCAAAATTATACGATCATTGTTCTTATCAAACACGAACCAGTATCGCGATTAGGGGTCAAAGTTCTTACAAAATAAACAAAAGAAAAGTGTAGTCTCAGTTAATTACCAAGACAATAGAATTTCATCGAGTGATTTGTGCATAAATCGATCAATGATAATTTCTATTCGGAAGACACCAATTACGATGAATACAATAGATGGATTGAACGTTGCTACCGCCAGCTGTACAACGTAATGATAGGTGAGGGGTTCCTTAGAAAAAAGTAATGACACTGCCTTAATTAATAAATTGCATTCATTATATGTATAATATTCCGAAAACATTAAAAAATATATGAAGTATTAATAGTAAATATGCTATTAATCAGCAAGAGAATTTGGACTTGCGTACACCGGGTTCTGTACCACGGAATGTATTTGAATATTTTTTTGAATTATCTGCTACTTCGGAATTCTTCGAGTTTCGTTGATATAAGACTTCGTGGCTGTTCGATTATAAAGTATTGGTTTACCGTAAGAAGGTGTTAGATGAGTTTTTTATAGGAGAACAATAGCGATAAGTTCACCACTCGTAACGTCTACGTTTCCACGATAGTGTAACTCACAAGGAGATTCGTGGCCTGTTGAAGGTCTATTTTCAGGGATCAAGCTGTAAAAGTGACGAAAAGCGGTGACGTTAAGTGGTCACCGCCGCTTATAGACAACCAAAATACGACACAGGTTATCCCCAACCGAAGTATGAGGAAACCTAATTGCATTGCATTGCGCCCATCGCTCTGAAGTGCTTTAACGCCCATTAAGTGCCTGTAATTTCATCGGCACCCACATCCTTCCACGGGAACACAGCAACGCGATTGCACCAATGCCTGGCGGCGGATTACTGGGTGTGGTCGGTACTACTCCGTACGAACTTAGCCCAGTGTTACTGCTACTTTGGGTTGCACCTTTCGCACAACCCGGAGGCAGGTGTAGGCCCCTTACCCATTACCTTTAGGCCCCTTACCCTTTTGGGTTCTTAAAACAACTATGTGTTTGCCAAATTCAAGAAGAATCTAGAACTCTACCAATAACAATAACTGTTATTCTGTTATTGTTATTTGTAGGTCGTAAATAAGAATATCATTTTCTCTGGAGAAATTTTTGATTCTATGATAGCTTTAGTTTAAAAATAAGCGCCATATTATACACAATATTAAAGCAATGAATAAAACAATAAAAAGGTATATTAATAAAGCACTCGGTGTTATTAACTTTGTTATTTCTGTTATTCATTTTGATTAAGTAAACAACAAAGCTTTCTAGCTTTCTTTTTTATTTACCTATGGTTAAAGTTAAACTTGAAAACTTCTCGTCGTTAGGAATGTCTTCCTTTTGCTTTTATTCTTTGTCTCGTTTGGAATGAATATTTGATTTTACACAAAAGTACTCCACTACAAAATATTTGTATTGTCTTTGTGGCTTATGCTACGGCGTGTCACTGGGTTACGATGTCAGAAGTGATCTTAAATTCGAAATGTTATTACAAATCACACTTATCTTATGAAGGCGTACAATACATGCATGTGCGTGTATGTAACAAACTCCTTCACGCTCAAACTGCTCTTCGGATTTGAATAAAATTTGGTACAAAATTGGTATATTCTGCATTAACACATATCCCGGAAGTGCAGAGCTCCCTTAGGATAGCCAACCGCAGGTAGCTAGCTAGTTAGAAATATATTGGATAGTTGTTGCCTCAAAGTGGACCACAGAGCTTTCAAAATATTCCCAGGCTTCAAATTTTGTGCGTACCCTCAAACTCCTGGTACCGAAAACCATTTACAAGTTTAGAGCCAAACTTTCCGGGCGCAAAATCGCGCCACGTTCTTTGAAAGTAGCTAAAAAAGACGATAAGAAGTTAATTACCGTTTACATTAAGATTTCTGTTGATTCGCTTTGTCTTTACAAAGTAAAGCTGTTGACTGAAGTTAGCTGGGCCACCAGTTCCGTTTCTTTGCCAACTTACGAAAATTGGAACGAACTCGGCATTAGTGTGGATAAGCTACAACAATCCAATTTATTTTTTCAATGAAATGAGTTCGAGAGCTTATTGTTGTGGACAGGGGGTCTTGTGTAAAAATCTCTGGTTTTAGCGCCAAAACACAAAACTGTGATCCGAACTCGCTACTCAAAAAACTGCAGAAAAATATCAAATTTTTGCTTTTTTTTTGGTATTTGGACCCTAAACTCGGAATCCATTCGAAGGTTAGCTCTTGTCCTTACGGTTAGAAAGATGAAAAATGATGAAAACTCCAGTAAGATTAAGTCTAATTCTTTTTACACTATTTGTTGGAAATTTTGTCAAGTAGACAAGGGTTAATCAGCGCCGTAAGTAGATTAAAACTTTGCTTTCATAGACTCATTATCTCTTAAGAAGCTCACCTAGATAACTTTGTTTCTTAGTCTTTGATGCAGATTTTTAAAGCAGGTGAATCCATTTTCTTCCTCCCTATCTTCGTCTGTTACTAATAAACCTGTCTCCAAAGCTTACGATTAGTCTCAAACTCATTTGTTTGGGTAAACTTCGTCATGAACAAAAAGCGTCATGAACATAAAGATTACGGGCTCTTAGGTGTCTGTCTGTTGTACGTGTACATACCATGTGATGACGTTTCAGTGTGTAAAGGTTTGTTTATATGTAAACTTGTTTAAAAAAAATTAAATATAAAAGTATTATATTTTTTAATATAATACCTTGATTCAAAGAATCAACCAAAGAGTATAGTGGGTTTCCGTTGATATAATAATCATAACACCAAAGGTCACAGATATTCTGTTTCTGTCTTTGAATCGTAAGACGAGACAATGCAATGCGGTTTGTACTTCGATACCCACACGATGCGTTCAAAGAAACATATTATTATTATTCACAAGCACAATTTATATACCTATACATTATTTCTTACAAGACGCAGCTTTGCCTTGTTTTGAATGTTTCAAAGCAGTCAGAAAAAAATGCATATATTACAATACATCAAAAATTACAATTCATTGTACAGAACCGTCAGGATTTGAGTTGGAATCGCACTTAGCCGATTTTGATGTGAATACGTCTTCAAATTAGCTTTCATAGTGGAAAGCATTTCAGAAAACTGATAATAATAAAATTGGGGATACTTACAGGTTGATGCTGTTACATATCTATCGTCTACATCTAGCATTTAATTACACCACTCGATAGCTAAAAGATTCCTTCAATTTCTGTCGTTAAGTGAGTATTGTGACGCATCGCTTGCGGTAGAGGGGGAAGCACCGCCATTTTGAGGTCCTTTCGCTGAGTTACATAATGTCCGTTTACGTACACGTGTCCACGTAAAACACACGCCCGTTTCCACACAGCCACAGCCTCCTTTTTTTCACGTTATTATAGTCAAATATTTGGCCACCATCTCTCATGATGAAAAGTAAACGACGTACGAGCATAATAGAACAGGTATCCCAGGTAAGCAATAAGGTTATTGCTTATCTAGGATACCTGTTCTATTTAGAAATCTGACAAATAGTTGCCAGTCCAAAGTTCGCAGACTAATTAACTTGTGAAATTAAATTAAGTTCCATGTAGCAACCACATATCACCAAATCCACGTGAACTTTATTCAATCAAAAAATCAACGTCCATATTTACCTACAAATAAATACTACTAATTTCCCAAAATGTTTGGGCAAAAACTAATTTTGCGCTTCAGTAAATAAAGGTAAAATTAATGAAATTTAATATCCTCCAACATTTTGCTTTCATTTTCTAGTACCAAAGTAATTCCCCGTCATTTCATTACCCAAGGCAATATTTTTGGCCAAATAACCAGCAGGTGTGTAGGTTATCATTACGACCAGAAGAGATCCCCTTATTTTTCATCTCTTTCCCACTCGTAGCTTCTTAGTCCTCCAGATGCTCGCTGGCAAATAACTGTACCAACCGTATAATGTGCGACTGCTTTTTTATTGGGAAGCCATGTAAGTTTTAATACGGTTGGGTAACATTCTACCCTTTTCCATTGTGGTTGGAGGGATAAGATTCATTACAGGTTATTTCAATTAAAAAAATATATATAACTCACGCAGTTATGCGAAAGGGTCTGCAACTAAATAAGCGTAAATTATTAAAACCACGCATAAATGTATAAAGAGGTCTGTGTTTCTGCAGTGGGAATATCAGAGGTTGATTCAAAAATGGCCAGTTTTGGATGTCAGAAGATATGATTATACACACTCAACCTGGACCCTTGGATTATTTCGCGCCCGAATACCCAGTGTTACCCAGATCGTCATCATTTGTTTTTATTGTATGACATGCATTTTTTAAGAACTGGAATTTTTTTACGAGTTTCTGGATACGTGGTTCCCTTATCCAATAGAGATATTTTATAAACAATAGATCGTGTTTAATTATCTGAATGATCTTAAATGGTTACCGCCACCCGTAAATAAAAATATGAATCAGGTACTGATGTCCTTACCAATCCCTCCCTAACGGTGTATGAGAAGGCCCAAGTCACTCGCGTTGCTCCGTTCAATCTGAGAGGGAATGTAACGTCTCATACGTCAGTAATTTCACCGGCATCCTCACTTTTCCAAAACTGATACGCAGCACGAATCCACTGCTTAGTAGCAACAAAGTGTGGTGGCGGTTCTACTCCGGACGAGTTTGACACAAGTTATTGAGATCTTATTTAATTATTTCATTAATTACGTTGATCATTGTAATACTTTCTCTCGCTCTCAGTGATAAATTTTATTTATTTGCTTTGTAAGTATTGGCTAGCTCAACAAGTCGTGACTAGGAAAATACGGTTTAGTCACGTAGAAATGGCCCTTATCTTACTTTATTTCCGCAAATGCGGACGTCTGACGGTTAGCGTTTTAATTTGGGGGGTTGAACAGTTTGATACAACTTAATTAAGATGAATTAAATTTATATTGCAACGTGGTTACGCGTTATCTCGTTACGATAATGAGATAGTTGAAAAATGAGTAAATTATTTATGATATTTTAAATAAATTAATCGCTTCTCCCTTTTATAATTATAATCAAAGTAAAGTTAATTATAATTTGTAGGTAAACTAAACGATACTTTATCTGCTAAGAACTATAATTTATCCAATGTCTCTCGCCCTCTTATTAAAATAAAAAAAAATTTAAATGTCAAATAAGATGTCAATAATGAAATGAGTTTTGTAATAAGATATTGACTTATCATATTTTATGACAGTTAAAGCAAGAATAACTCTTTATTTTAAACTCTCAGGAACTACGTAGAGATATTATTACGCTAGCTTAAACAAAGATAAATCCCTAAATATTTTCAGCAGCTCATCTTAAAGTAGAACCCTGAGAACGCGTGCAGAATGCAAAATGCTGGTCAAATAATAGGGTTGTCAGCGATAACAAACGGGCAGGACCACGGCACTAGCACTGACTAATGTGGGTCTTTCAGCGCCAGTCCTGAATTATTTGGCGTAATGTACCTGAGAACTTACTGCAGCACCTTTTTACAGCTTGTTTGCTGTTATATCGACGAACACGGTGCTTTGATCAACGTTTTTATGTAGGGCTGTCACTATATATACTATTTTTTAGAGTTCAATACCCAAAAACAAAGAATTTTATACTAAATTTTAAGTCCTTCAAAATTATACATTTGAAACATGCGCTGAGCGGACTGAATTTGGACCCACATTATTAGATTATCGTAGATGACACTACAGTGACGATCTATTATGTGTAAATATTTATTTTTTATTTATTATATCATAACAATATGCAAATCATTATTTTGTCCCCAACTAAACACTTTTAAACTAAGTTTTGGTTACCTGCACCAATAACATAATTTAATTTTTATTTATTGCTTTTCAGGTAAATACGTAATAGGATAATATCGTCTTGCTGAGTAAAAGCCAAAGAATCAACGAAAGAACAGGTAACCCGCAATTTCATTTTCGTGTCTTGATAGAGGGAATGAATGTATTAATGAGTGAAAACTCATTCATTAAAATTAAATTAACAAAACACACACGAAACGATGGTGACAATGATAGGCGGCAGTTGGTTCCCTGCTACCTTGCCTGAAGTAAATTCCCGGCCAGTGCATACTTTGTGTAACGAGCATAAATTTTGTCCTCGGGTTTTGGGTTTTTGTCCATACCACTTACGTCACAGAGAATCCTAGTGCAGGTGCAATGTATTAAAGTTAATTATTTATAGTACAATGGATTTGTCAAGCATTAACGCTATATTGATGGTTGTAGCTTAGTTGGTATTAGCCCTGCTATCGAAGAGACGGGTCCCGGGTTTGATTCCCGGCTGGGGCACACTTTGTGTGGTCTCGGGTCTTGGATATTTGTCTTGTATTCCTGTGTTTTTGTCCATGCCTAGGATGCCACATAGGGTATCCTAGTGTAGGGTGCATGTAAACATTATTTATTTGTGATATTTCTAATCGTTATCCGCTGTTTTATAGTTTGGTTGTTTTAGTGTTGATTTTAGATTTAATTTAGTGAAATTGTACTCTGAGCATCGTTGTTATGTTTTGATCGAGAACTCAACAAATTGATTCGTTTCATACCAATGAAAGCTTTGTAAACACAAGTACGAATCTAGTTTGTAATGAGCAAATAATTATTGAAATTCCCCTCTATTTCATTTGATTTCACGATCGACTGTTGGTAGGAATTTCAGAATTATTAGATCAGTAATTAACATTAAATTTCGAAGGATTAGGATTCCTTGTGTTGGACAAGCACAAGACTAACTTTTTAAAACTAAAGCCTAAAACAAAACAATAAGCTATTGGGTGTGTGAATATGACTCCGCCCTTTCTCAACAGATGTCGTTTTAAGTATTGTTTACGTGTACTAATAAATGACCATACTTGTATTCGATAGTACTGAATGTCAGCTATCTAACGCATTTTATGATATTTGGTTGAAGTGTAAGCAACAATTGTTTTCACCTTTTCGAAAATGTCGGTTTTTATTCCAAATAAACGTCATTTGCGGGAAGTGTTATTACATTATTTTATTGCGAAGAAAACTGCAGCGGAAACTTATCGTTTGCTTGTGGAGATTTATGGTGAGCATGCTCCGTCTAATACAACTTGCAAGGAATGGTTTCGACGATTTCAAAATAACGATTTTAGTACTGAGGATAAAGAACATGGAAAACCACCAAAAAAATTTGAAGATGCTGAATTGGAAGCATTATTGGCGGAAGATTCTTGCCAAACTCAATCAGAATTAGCTGCAGCATTAAATGTTGATCGTTCAACTGTTGCAAAGCGTTTACAAATGATGGGAATGATTCAAAAAGCCGGTGACTGGGTTCCACATGATTTAAAAGAAAGAGACATGGAACGTCGGAAAACCATTTGTGAAATGCTGCTTCAAAGACAGCAAAGAAAAGGATTTTTGCATCGGATAGTCACAGGAGACGAAAAATGGATACACTACGAAAATCCTAAACGCAAAAAAGCTTGGGTGAAACCAGGCGAACCAGGCCCATCACAGCCAAAAATAAATATTCACTGTGCCAAGGTCATGCTCTGTATTTGGTGGGATCAGAAAGGTATTGTATATTATGAGTTGCTCAAACCCTCTGAAACTATTAATGGAGAAGTTTACCGACGACAACTAATGCGTTTGAAGCGAGCCATAGAAGAAAAACGACCAGAATGGGTGAATAGACATAACAAATTAGTTCTTCAGCATGACAATGCCAAACCGCATACCGCAGAAGTCGTAAAAAGATATTTAGAGGGACAGGACTGGGAAGTGTTACCCCACCCGCCATATTCACCAGACATAGCTCCTTCGGATTACCACCTATTCCGGACGATGCAGACAGACCTTACTGGAGAAAAGTTTACTTCATGTGAAAGTATCAAAATTTGGATTGACAACTGGATAAGCTCAAAAGACCAGGACTTCTTCCAGCAAGGAATACGAAAACTACCTGAACGATGGGCGAAGGTTGTAGCTGCAGATGGAGCATACTTTCAATAATTTTTTTTTTAATTTTGTAAGCGAACAAATGTGTTTTATTTTGACAAAAAGGGGCGGAGTCATATTCACACACCTATTACGTCTTATTGATACAACTCTCTTGAAAGTAGTAAATTGACCGGGGAAAAGTCCACCTAGATATATATATATATATATATATATTTCTTAATTACCGTTGCTTGCTTTTTTTCTTTCCTTATTTAAATTTTCTATTGGATTCTAAGCAGACTGACTCACAGCGAGTGGTGAGCGGATCTCTCTTTTACTTTAGTAATGTAATGTATACGTCTTGTAGAAACATCTGTTGTGCAAAAGCTGAGATATTGCAGCTCGTGAATGTCTCAGAAATAAATCGAAGGCAACTTCGTGAAGGAAAACCTATGAATACAAAACGTGCTCACATTTTTCGCTAGGAAACAGTACCATAAAACTGTAAGGGGTAACAGTAACAATGGACTTGTCCGCCAAACTCTTACTTAAAACCGCGCTCTCAGCGAGTCCTGGTACTCGCTCCAATGCCCGCGCTTGCTGCATCAGGCCAGCAATCCTCAGTCCGCCGCTCACAAAGTCGAAAGTTTTAAAAACGTCGATGGAAATCATAAACATAATTGGTGTAGGTAATACAAAGAAATATTTCATTCGAGTATTCTGGAACTACGGCTGTTTATCCAACATGTCGCCATGCGGATAATATGTATAAGCATGTTATACGCTAGGCGATAACATGTTATTTTGTAAAAAAGAAAATTTTCTTGGCGCTATTCTTGGACTCGGCGCTCGGCACGTGGAATTTGCAAAAATACGTTTCTCCAGAAGTTTCATTATTTTTATTGCTAAAACGTTAGCAACATTGTTTCTTGCCTACAAGAACATGACGAATAGAATTCTTGTACGATTATAATTTCGTTGCTTTTTCGGAAACTAATTCTCTTAATTGACATTTTTTCCGAATTCTTAGAGACGTTTCGCGGCTACCAAGGTTGTTTTTATTTAATTTAGATGTAGAGACTGTCTACTCGCTGTGTAATCATAGATACCAAACCTAAAACCTCAATAAACCATGATAATTTTGAGTTTTATTTCATCTACTTTAGCTTAGTCAATTTAAATTTGAATTTTCACTAATTACCTCATGAAAGTGGATACGACATTTTGTTAAAAATAGTAAAATGCTCTTTATTTTGCCGTAGGCAAGTGACGTCCCTCAGTCATTATAAGAGCATGATAGCTTTAATGTCCAACGTGCAGTCGATAATTTTCCTTCGCTACCGTATAATTTGCCAACAGCGATCATCCGCAATCTTCTATTACCATCTCAACGTGCGTCATCACATTTAATTACACCAAGAAAGTGTTCTACGTTGACTTCTAAATAAACACAATGGACTCTGATGGAGCCTAATCACTATCATTGGGCCCAATCTCAAGAAATTCGCTCTCATTGGCCGGAGAAAATTGGACGTCTATAGATAATGACGGCCGAATGTATTGAAATTATCTGTCCGGAAAGGAAGGTCGTTTGAGAAAATATCCGAAAAGGAGATCAGTAATTCACGGTATTGGAGATTATTAACATATAGGTACGTACATGTTTTTTTACCTGAAGGGCAAGACAGGGACGCAATAGAAAAGTTTTCACCATGTAATAAATTGTCTTGGAAAAATATTAACCGTCCATTTAAATATAATTATTAGAAATAGACTCGACTAATAATTTTTGAAGAAATATAATTAATAACACACAGAATTTGTAATGAATTTTATCAGTTTTAATAATTTTAATTCTTGAAAATGCTTAACAAACAAATCAAACTCTGTTTTGTCTCAAAAGCCCTAAAGCAAATTTTTTTAATTGTCATCGATATTCATGACAAAGCTCTTCTCAAGAGTTCCGTAAAATGTACTCCTCAGTCCTTGATTAGAACACAATAAAAAAGTCACTCATTAGAGATTCCCGGTCGTCGTCTCCAATAAATTCTAATAAAGTTAATCGCAAAGGAGGCAGCCCTCTTTTAATTTGAAAAAATCCGAATAAAAAGTAAATTTGCCTTTATTGGCTACGAAGTAGGTCGCTCTTTCTTTACTATTGTCGTTCTTTGTTTTGTGAGTAGGGTTTTATTTTTAGAAAGAGGCTTGTGAATAAATGAAATGTTCAATCTACGGTAAAAATTTGAAAACATTTTTCTGATTGCTGGGCTGTGATTTGTGGTTTTATTTTAGGCGGATTTTATAGAACTCGTTGAATCATAATATGTACATACAATATTAGTATTTTACTTTGAGTTTCAATAATACAATATACAAGGGCCTACATATTCTTGGAATGGTACGGGTAGGGAATCAAAGGGTACACACCTACGGGCGCGAGCAACTGGACCCCCAAAATATTAGAAGAAAATAAAGTCTTGTGCAGGATGAAATAAGTTTAGAATTAAAGGGTAAAATAAAACGTGAGGCTCCACCCATTAATTTGTATGGTGCTGCATCTAGTACGAAATAAAGGCACGCATCCACTATTCAGCAGCCATGTCACGTATTTCGTAACGAACCGGGCGGCGCGGCGGTAGCGCCGCACGCGTGCAACGGCGAGAAATGGCAACGTAATTGTTCCGTTGTAAAAATGGGGGGAGGCGTTTTCCCAACAGTGGGACCCGGATGACTTGTAACAAGTAACAATGTATTTTCAAATGCAAATTTGATGGTAGACAATGTCTTACATTTTGTCGAAATATATTAGTCAAAGAAAAACCAGTACAATGTAGTACATTTTATATTTTCTACTTACTTTACTTACAAATGTTAGTACGTTTGACAATCGATGAGCTCGTTGCGTAGTTGTTCGAGCAATTATATGAGATCTAAGAGGGCCGGGTTCGCTGGCCCCCTTGGCTGGTCGAGTTCAATTTCCACCAGTAAAAAGTTTGCACGATCAGCGATTTTATTTGGATTAATACTACGTCAGAAAGACCCCTTGGAAATTAAATCTGCACCTCAATGAGTGACTAATGAGATATTCACTATAAAACTAATGTGCAAAACGTTTTCAAAATGTGTGAGGAAACCGACATAGTTTGAGTTCTAAAGGTTAGTTCTATGATCAATTCAATATCTCGAATCTAGAGTATGTCAATGTCTCTGCAGCAAAATTTGTCACAAATTATTCGATTGTATTGTTAGACAATGCCAAATCATTTGCTGATCGCGAATATTTAATGTGTCAACGAAGCTGCAAGGTTAGTTTCAATTCGTAATTTCCAATTTGGCCTCATTTGCCAATTGCAATTTTGATTTGATGGAATTGATTGGTGATCGCAAGCACACAAACATAGAGTGGGTATCCGAGCTCATAGATACAAGTTCTAATAAACAGTATTTAATGTGTATGTGTCTGTCGAAATGAGGTAAAAACCCCCAGGATGTATCTGCGAAGAGCACTTCACACGCTAACACTTAACACGCGTTAGAGTATGTTCATTCCGAATTGATCAAATAGGGCGTTTTATTAGTCCATAAAGGTGACCTATTCTTACTTGTACATTAGATGTATAAATTGTAATTGAAGTTTATTTATGACGAGATACACACTCATACCCTTACACCCAAGGTCTCGGTAGCGTGGGCTTATACAATCACATCACACAACACAGATATCCAAGATCCGAGAACAAACTATTTAATCGCACAAAGTTTTGTACCACCGGCGATCATACCCGAGACCCCTCACTTCAAAGGTAGAAATTCCTAGAATGATTGCTACGGAGCAGTTGAAATAGTAATTACTACTTTAGTTCTTGAAATATTGTTTAATAATTAAAATTAATTTATTAAATGTCTATGAATGGAATAGAACGCTCCAACAAGTATTTAAATAGCCAATCAGGACTGCATTTGCTAATTACGGCTGCAGCAAATGCAAATTTAAATTTAATGAACCGCTTAATCAGTAGTTGTTATGGGTGGAGTTCTACGTTCTCATTAATAAAATGTTTCACTTGCATAGTTGCAATAGTTTAGTTTTAAATAATTATGTTCTCATGACACATAATAACGGCGCCGGTTACTAATGGTTATAAAAAATATTTTAATTTATTTCAAGTTTTACTCTATGACCAAAACTTCTGACACATCACATATATTTTTGACGTATTTGTATAAATTTGTATTTGTTAAAACCCTATAAACAAAATGTTATCCAAATAGTAGGAGCCGTTTCCAAGATCTGCGAAATAAATATATATAAATAAAAGGTTTTTTTTTTTAAATAACGTAGTTTTCATGCTTTTTATTTGTATTCTAGGCCGATTACCTCACTGTATTTTGAGACAGGGCATTTAAAATATGAAAAAACAAATCAATGAGGAGGCTTAGGTTTTTAAAAGAGCGAAATCTGACAATCTGACAAATACCAAGTTGCCTTGGAAGTAAAACACTACGCTGACTTGTTCGTTAAGTTCTAATGAAATAATAAAAACAGAACAAGCGTAGCGCTGGTAGCCAACTTAAAACGAAGCCTAACTTTATAACTGTTTGTCCGTAACATAACTAAATTATGCAAACGAACACCACAGCTTTAAACTACCCGTTAGACTGTAGAGCCTCCGGCCAAATCGTCTCTCCGTAGATGGAGACATATTCTCAATGATTCCGATGACGAGATCACCTCCATCTACCCGGAGGTATTCTTGTCATCCAGTCAGGTCAAAGAATCCATCATAGCATCGACTCCGCTGGCGGGGTCGAAGAATGCCTTTATTCACTCGCCCTGGGCGTGTTTTAGTCCAAACGTCCCGATCATTAGCAGCGAGCTAAGTCGAGGTCCTAAGTGGTACCCTTGGTTTGCTGCTATATTAAAATTTCCTTTTTATGTCGGTCGAGAGCCATCTGCTCTCAACAAATGCCCGGGTAAAGTTGTCAAAGCCATAAGGGGTCAACAACATTCCATCATAAAAAAAATCACCTCTAAACTCATCAATCACAACTCATGCGCAGTACAGCACACAGGTGAAACATTGCATATTAGATTTAGGAGACTCTGTTTGCAAATGTTTATTTACCAAGAGTCAGACCGAGAATTCTGTTCAGCTTAGTATGGGCGATTATATCCCCGTCTCAAAGTAATGGGCATAACACCAGACGGCTCCGTGGCTTTGTTGGTAGTAGTCCTGCCTTCGAAGCGAGGGATCCCAGGTTCGATACCCGGCCGGGGCACACTTTGTGTGGAGAGCATGAAGTTTTTTCTCGAGTATTGAGTGTTTGTCTTGTGTTCCTGTGTTTGTCCATGCTATCTGCGACACGGGGAATCCTAGTGCAGAGGTATGAGTGCGTAAACCATTTATACTTCAGTAGAGGAAGACTAAACTGGTATGCGACTCAAGCAGTCCGTTAGAATGTTCCATCATTTTAGTCAAAAAAAAAGATTAAGGATTTTAGCTATTCACTACCAGCAATATCATTGACATATGCCATGAATCAGGAATATAGCTACATACAAGTTTTTTCTATCCGTAAGTAACAAACAAGATTACCTTTTACATAAAATGTCAAAATATGTAAGGGCTTTACCGTCAAACAACATATGGTAATCCTGTAGTCTAAGCATGTATGCATCCATATAAGTATATTGGATAATACTAGCATTACGTTTCAGTTCTCGCAAAGCTATTCATTTATTTTACTTTGGTTTGGCCGACAATTTTTTCTATTAAGATTGTTTCAGTACTAGAATTTATACATTATATTACAAATGCGCCCCGTGGTGTTACCAGAGGTTGCCATCCTTCGGGCATACTACACTTTTTTCCAGATAAAAAGTAGCCTGTGTTAAAAATAGTTCATATTTAGTATGAGCTATTTTCATAACAAATTTCATTTAGCCGTTTAGCCATTAACATTAGTGCGATAGCTCAGAAACATTGAAGCTAGGTTTATGGACCACAAAATTGGAGCTATTAGTAATCCCTTAACGGATTAATGCGGGTGCTACGTAGACGTGTGCAATGCTGTCGTACGAGCGCAACAGTCCCTGAAGCGTCCCATATGTCCTGACTGGCTCAGGTGCCCTTATATCTCACGTCACTTTCCTACCATAGCCTACGTTTACAAATTAACTGACTCACAGAACTTCAACGTTAGTTAAAGCCACTCATTGTCCGGTCACTCCTAACAGATAGATTTGGTTTAGTAACGTTATCGGCTATTACCACTTGGATAGGCGATCATTTGTATTGACAATACTACAAAAGCCTGTAATGTGCCAGCCTGTAATGTCCAGTACAGTGACACCGGCTGTCAAAATTATAAAAATTAAAATGGCCGATTGTTGACATTTATTATTTGATTTCAAAAATTATTTTCCTCAAAACATACCGAATGTGTTATCAAAAAACAGGTCTTACAAAATATAAACAACTTATTTGTTTAATATTTTTCACACAGTCGGGTTTCATTCTTTTCAATAATCTCTTGTTTACAAACTATTTTCACTAACTATCGCTTTATTAATCACTGTACCTAAATTTCTTTCAATAAATAAATCTGTCATAATGTCTGCATTATGTCACGGACTGTCATATTTGTGCGTCACTTTTTGCCACCGTTTCCGTTCACAAGTCTGGTGACAGGTGCTAGTGGGGGAGACCGGGGAGCGTTTGCGAACGGAAGACTTTGAAATCATAATGAATTTGATGGGAACAGATGGTGGACGTAAACCTTATGGACGGGATTTAGTTATTTGATAAGATTCAATCGACATTCTTCTAAAAACATAACTCATGTTTTTATCGTTTAATCGAGGGCAAACATATAATGAATTTTAATGACGGTTCCGTAGCTTAGTAGATAGTAGCCCTGCTTTCAAACGAGGGCGGACTTTGTTTGATGAGCGTAAATTTTGTCTTGGGTGCTTGTCTTGTGTTTCTGTGTTGGTCCATGCCACCTGCAACACAGGGAATCTTAAAGCAGGGGAAGGAGAGAAACAAAAATGTTTAAATTTTCATAAGACCCTTAGACGGCTTTATGGCTTAGTTAGTAGTGCCGTTTCGATGCGATGTGTTCGGGTTCAATTCCTGGCCGGGGTTAACTTTGCGTGGTAATTGATTTATATATATACTCATCTTTCTTCGCAATTACCACTTTAAAAACCTTCAATCATCAGTAATTACAGCTAATATATCCATGAATTTAGTTCTTTGAGATACGACGTACTAACATATGTTTAAGCCAGTAAATATAAATTAGACTTTATTTGCATCTTAATGATTCTCTCATAAGATGAATAGCTAAATGCAAAGCGTTAATTTCATTATAGCTACAAGATAAATTGTGAATTTTGGCTCGCTATCACCGCAAGCATGGCGCTTACGTGTTTAGGGTAGAATAATATAGTAGCATTCTAAATTGTGCTGTATAATTTTTTAGCCTATTTCTAAATATTTTTTTTTATGTTTGGTACGATTTTTATTTGATAGGTTGTACCTCCGAGGTAGTTACATTAAAATTTCATCCCTATATATAAGGGTTGAAACTATCGAAGTCGGTTTTTTCATATTTTTGTAATGAGTCACTTATTTTTACTATTTTATATTCCTGTACAGGAAATTTCTTTTATATTCTGTAATTAGTGACACGCAAAGCCATTATTATATAATAACTCCAATTTAATTGTTAGTTAATCTCTTAGCTTTACAAAATATAAACAAACTCTGATTGTATTACATACTCGCGTCGGTTATGCCTTACATCATTACTAACGATTCACCGAAAATCTGAACAATAGACACAATACAATTCATAGTATCAAAACTTGGAACTCTGTAACGAGTTCTGAATTTACCAAATTTCTAAATTCTGCAAACGTTTTCCTTGGAACAGACTGTCTTTGTTCTTCTTTGAAGCACCTTCATTTTAACTTTGAAATTAATTCCCAAGTATATGTACCTATGGGTAATAAATCATCTATCTGACAAACCAATATTTCTCTCCTGTTTCTTCCTCGTTTCCGTTGAGGAAAAACTGGAGAATGGATGAAATGTGCAAGATGCAGACAGTTGGTGAAACATAAATAACATGAAATACGTGTTTACAAAATGCGCGAGAAATCCGTAGTTGCCAATTCGCGTGTGGAGAGTCCGAGAGAGCATGGTAGTAAGGTACAGCTTGTTTCTATCCGAAGGTTCAAATCCAGACGCGAATTCTTGTACGTTGAAGTCCAACTATTATAAATGCGAATGAGACTGTTTGTTATGCTTTCGCGCCTTAACTGCTCAACCGGTCATTATGACATTTTGCATAAACGTTGTCAGGGTTACAAAAGACAGGGCCTTTCATCCAGAAAGAATTGATACAATCTTCACTAACGGGAGCGCCAAACTAGTGTATGATAAACGTATGTGCAATTACACGTTCTCAAAACAGTGAAAAAAAAAAACATGAGGAAGTCTGCATGTCCTAAAACGGAAATTTCCAAACCATGTGGATTTAGCTGTGTAGGCTTGCGTCCCTGGTTCAATTAATGTTTAGACAATGCTCAATACATTTGTAGTTGCCAATTCGTGCGTGTGACGTTACGTTAACATATTGTCGATGGTGCAGAATGGCGTGATGTGTTCACTGTGCGTTAAGGCACATTATTTTAATAATAACAACGCAACTTTGACAAAATGAAACGTGAATTTTGAATAAAATATATGAATAAAATTATATTGTAAAGTTAGTTACGGTTTCTTTGGTTTCTCACGTAACTTGGGGGTGCGGATACACATCCCTACAAGATAGATACTCACGTTAAATAATATGCTGTATTTTACCTAATATAACAACGAATTAACTATAATATTTAATAAATTTCGTTTTTATTCTATATCTTAACTATTCAATCGACACCAATTTAGCGGCAGCTATGTCATCACTAGTCACGAGACATATCCAGTGATATCTGATTAATTGAGGATCTTTCCACCATCAAAGATCAATTGATGTATTGTATATACATTATACCTTTCTCGTTAGATACGTTCGGTTCAGTCTATTGTAGAATTCCATATCCACTTACAGAGTTTTATAAATTTACTAAGTGTCAAGTTAGGTGCGTTATATTTGAATTCGCTTCAGTACGCTTCGTTTCAGTTTAAATTTCCATTAAAATATCCACTTACGGATTAATAAATTTACTAAGTGTACCCCAAACTCATTTGCAAAATATTTTACGTTCTGCCAGCTAACATTGAATAAGGCTTTTAACCACGTACTGGAAAATCCATTCAACCGGCAACACCACGCCTGTTGCTCGAAAACTATTGAAAACCATCAAAAACCCGATAATTGGTACTCGTTTGTTTTTCCGTTGGTTTTCAGGTATGTTTCACCTAGTTTTAGGCGTAAATAAAAGTTAAATATTGGCTGTACGAAACTCGTAATGAACGAGAAATTACTCGTACTTCGAAATTTACTAATAAACTATTTAGTAGTTCATTTTCCATGTAATCTTGAACATTCTTGAAAGCGAATTCATAATACGACCACTGTATTGTATCAGCTTTTTGTTGGATAAAGATGAAACAATAGTATTTTCTATATAACTTTTGGACTAATCGGCATCGAAATCTGATAGTTACCCTAACGAATCGAGGGGTCCGAGATTAGATCCCCGGTTGAGGCAGACATATGTGATAATTATCATGTTTTATAATTGTTCTTGGATGTGTTGTGTGATTGTGTGCTAATTGCGCAGGGAATCTTAGTGTATAAGTATGTAATTGTCGTTTTAATCAGCTATTAAAGCTATTGTAATCCACTGCTAGTCATGGATCTCTCATATTGTCCGCCATTCGTCTTAACTTTTGACTTTCCGCATCAACTTTCTCATCCTTTTGCTCCACGTTAGCTACGGGAGCGCCTTACATTTACGTTATGTACATGTCCTCGTTAACGAACATATATTAATACCCACTTTCGAATATTGTTAGTATTTTGCGATAATTTTAACACGGTATACTCAACGAAAATGATACGCGTACTGTAACGGTACGTTGAACCGGCCCCTAAGCCTATCCGGCGTGTGCGTTTGACGAGGGCCCAGAGCGACACCTCGGAAAATTGGACGGGAAATATAATTGGAAATTATAAGGGATCCCCAGTTAGTGCATCTGTGGGTGAAATGCCGGATGCCCGTAGCGAATTGTATTCTGCTCTTTCAAACTTTTAGATTAGAAATATTATCCAATTTTTGTTGCGAAAGTAGTTTTAAAACAGCCGGTGTTTTTATTTGTGTTAAAAATTTTAAGTATTTTATATTTGGAAATATTGACGGTCTCTGGACTTCAATGGTTCAGAAAAAGAAAAATAAAACAGAATTTGTGTAGAGGAACAAAACAAATTAACTAGTAAAAGTCCTAGGCATAGCTTGCAATCATAATTAGGCCAGGCCTATCATAATTAATTCTAGAAATGGAATTCTATTTTTATACCAGAACAAATGCATTGTTTTCACGCATTTAATTCTACACCATAACCATAACTGGAACTTAAACATATGTTTTGTAGTTAGCTGTATTTATTATTATATATCGTTTTATCTGAAATTATAAATTTTTCAAATAACAATAGATTACCAATCAAGTACCACAAAAATTGACGAGATGGCGCTGTAAACATTTTTTTGCGTTTTTACAAGAAATAGAATTAAACAGGTAAACTTGTACAAGAGAACCCTAACTAAACACAAAATTTCATACAAATCGTTTTAGCCGTTTAGAGATACACGAAATATAATACAAGAATTGCTTGTTAAAAGGTATTCGATTTTTCATAAACCATCTTTAATAAAACATCCGATGAGATTCAATTATTACACGTTACAAAATTACTCTTAACTAGTTTATTAGAACGTGATATCCTATTATATCAAATAGGATAAAGTGCTCACTAACTGATTCTCTGCAAACTTCCATTGACAAATAGATTTCCTTAAGTGCGGTCCCATTAGTTCGGAAGTATCAGTTAGTAGTGTCCGCACTGCGAAATTGAAGCAAGCTCATCTCCTGTAATACTCATATATTCTTCTTGGATTATCCCACTCGTTTAATACCATATTGTAAAATTAGTGACAGATTTAAAAATCGAATAAACCGTCATCAATACTTTCATTAGGGCATGAAAGTATTGAATTTCTTGAATTTACTTGGGGTGAATTTTTACCGACTATTTCTATTCGTCTACCTATAAAGCACATCCTGTCAAATAAAAGAAAGAATCATTCACAATAGGCGAATCCCAATTGCGAACCTTCTCTTTTTTTAATTTTTAGAGTCTAATTGACTTGTTGGGCGTCATTGCTGCTTACTCCCTAAAGTTTAATGAAATATTAAATCTAAATCTGTCATCTGGGTGGTGGCAACAGATCAGCTGCGATGTGCCAAATGAATTGTTCTGGAATTATGTTCGTTGTGCGGCTCAACAAATCTCGTGCTACCGCGCTCTTACCTTATATAGACCACATAGATAGAGAAGTGTTCTACATCTTCGTCACTTACTTACCACTCTGTTTGTTCTTTTCATGTAAGTGGCCAACTCTAGCGTCGGCAGTTTTCAAGCCGCCTGAAGGCACATTTCAAGCCATGTCGCTTATCGACCATAATAGCCGGGAACGCTATCTTAACGTGCACTCCGAAACATGGAAGCACTTATTTTAAATGCGACTAAACGGTTACCCATCCAACTACTGCCCGGGAGGAGAGTTGCTTAACTTAAATTATCTGTAAAAAACTTCCAGGCAAGCTTGAAAGTTGGTGACAGAAACAAATAAGACGTTAAAATGAGGTTACGACAATCTGCTCCACCAATACAAAAAAAAAACTCATTCATGCATGTAATTTACACAGTGCGGTGTTCCTAAGAAGTAGGTAAACACATCAGACTTCTAAATGATGAAGAAGTCTGCTCTTGAAGTTGATTAATTTTGCTTCATTATTTGGCTCGTCCGATACGTAGTGTAACTTTGAATTGGGAATAACCAAAATAAAAGTTGGCCATTTTCGATGGCTTTCTTTCTCGTTTTTAATGAATACAGCTAACCTTTATAAAGTTTGTATATATCTCAAGCGAAACATTTAAAGGGATGTTGCATCTTTCGAACTGTATTAAAAAGCTGGTTAATTTTTTACTGAATAACAAATCAAAAATATGATTGGTGGTACAAAACCCACAGTTTATTATGCTGAATCGCTTTTTGTCAATTTATATAAATGAAAGCTTTACCTGCGATACCATAGAGAGCTTTTAACAAATTTTAAATGCTCAACATTCACATGTGGTTCGGTATGCATTATTATTTTCAACCCCCGACCGCCCCTAACCTACCTTTGACATTAAAGTAAATGGGCGTGTTTACATTTACCGTCAATAAAACCGTGTGTTAGTAGAGTCGGCACGTATCGATTCGAGCAGGCCGTTTTGTTCGAACATCATCAATGAACCGGCTCGGTATAATTGGGCTCGCACACTGGCGATTCCGTACAACTGCTTGTATTTTTAATTGGTTAAGATAACCGTTATAGTATGAAATAGTTCAAAAGATACAGTCAGCAATAAAGAAAAGGTATGGAAAGGATAGATATACAGTGGTGTGCTTTGTTTTAAGGCTCAATCTATCGTTAACTCGTAAACTCTCGTAACTCGTAACCTTATGAAAAAGAAAATAGAACAGTGCAATACCGGTTACGGAATACTATTATCGTTACCTTTTGCTATTTTACATGCGTACAGTGTTAGTAACCGCACCAACACGGTAAATTTATTATATTGTTGTGTGGCTTTCAGCAATTGGAAAAGGGTACGTAATAACCGCATAATATTCAAACTACAGAAATACCGTCCTACTCCCGGCAAGCAAGAGTCAAACGGGCGATAATTTGAATATATTAATTTAAAATTACGATTTAAACGTTCATCCCCTGCATTAGGATTCCCTGAGACACAGGTGCCATAAAAAAAAAAAAAAACAGAAACATAAGACAAACCTAAAACTTTACGCTCATCACATAAAATCTGCACCGGCCGGGATCCCTCTAAGCTAGAACTAAGCTATGCAGTTGGTTTTTGGTTCTTGTGTTCGGTTATCCTGGAACCAGTCGTAATTTTATGTAACGACTGCAAGGTCGGATCGTAAGAACATCGACCTATAAAAAAACGCCAAGTGTCGTCAAATGTATTGCCATTTTCACCACGTCACAATTTTCAATTTCCTACGAGGAGTGGTGTTGTCACAACTATAGGGAGTTTCATAATAAACTAGCGAATAAATGGTTCGGCGGTTGACTGCAATTGACTCGAGAATTTTCACTCCGCTACGTTATTCCCGTTTTCGTATTTTTCTCTCTTGCTGATTTTATTTTTGTATTTCATTGTGTTGCTGAGTGCACTTTGCAACTGAGAACGAATGTGGTTGATCTAATTTATGGGGAAAATAGAAGGTTTAAAACAACGCTACGTTTTTTAACTAATTGATTTACATGAGCACTAATTTGTATGGTTTTTATACGACAAAAGTGACGGGAATAGCTGAAAGCTCATCTGATGTTTAGTGGTCATCTTTGCCACATGTAATTTCACCGGCACCCACACCGTTCCACCGGAACACGCACCACTGCTTGGCGGCAGAATACTAGGCGTGGAGAAGCATATCTCTGGACGAACTTGACACAAGTTCTACTGCTACTTTTGGTGGCTCCTTTAGCACTACCAAGGTGGTACGTGTAGGATTCAATGGGTGCACACACCTACGGAGGCGAGCAACTTGCCCCCCCAAACTGGCCTGACCATAATGGGTGTTAAGCGTTGCCGTTAAACTATTGAGCTGTTCCGAGGCAATTTTGTTTAGGCTAGAAGCGCTGTCAAACCTGAAAACATCTCCAAAACAAACCATGAAATAATATTTCATACTCCAAATTCACACAAAAATAATATTTCGTGTGAATTTAGAGTACGCAATAAACAATAATTAGGCATCTAAACTGCCGATTAGCTCTGTTGACAGATGGTTTCAGTTTTTCTGTCATGTTAACAGACAGATTATGTTCAATTAACGTTTACTTTCGGTGCACGGGCCTTAATAATACTTTGCCTTTTTAGATTTTTTTTCTGGTAAGACAACACCTGTCTTTATTTCCCCATTTTCATTGGCAATTTGTGGTCATTATTTGAAGTTTAAAAGCTATTTCAAAACCTATTAACAGTCTAGTTAACGAAATTATAAGTTTTACGTAATTTTTTTCTACTTTTATTTTGGTAGGCAGGTACATTATTTTAATTTATATTCTCATATTTGTAATATAAATTTGACCTAAAATATCTAAAGAAAGACGCAAAAAATTGACAAAGGGCATTGGGTTTTAAGGTGCAGCGAAACGAGGAAGTAAACCTGAGGTTAAATGATTTTGTGAGTCCAATAACTACAAGAGAGAGAGCCTTAAGTTGTATAGCTCAGCGTCAGACACGAAGATGGAAATTCTCAGGTGTCCCTAATTACACAAGGTCCCATACCCTCGAAACCGGAATACAGTAACACGAGTGTCGAGAAGTAATCATCTTGGTGCCAGAAATGGTTTGCATTTTCTGGGCTAAAACAAAGATCTACTACTACCTTCCGTAAAAACTTGAGAATAAAACAATACAGACGATAATAGATCTTATTTATTACCACATAATATACATTAATTTACGATTTTATGGTATGTGGTATATTTTTTTTATAAGCTTCTAACTTTAAAGCTTTTAGCTGCGGCTTTGCCCGCGTTATTTCTGATTTTGTCAACCAATTCCGGTTCTTTCATACAAAGTTTACCCCTCCCCTCACCCCATCCCCTATACATTTTTAGTCCCATCTATCAAGGAAACAAAATCATAGTTTAGGCGTGAAAGCATAACCAATAAACAAACTCACTTTCGCATTTAAAATGTCAGTTAGGATATTCTAGCTTTGTTTATGTTACTATGTAATAAGTAAGTTATATCTAAATCTTTTTTTACAAAAAAAAGTAGTATAATAAGTATTCCATCAGTTATCTAGTTCCCAAAGTACAAAATAGGCATAGTTTGGAGCTGGATGATGTTGTGTAAAATGTCAATGAATATTTATTATTATTATTTATCTTTAGCCTGAACTAAAATCCTGCTAATCGTCCAAGTTCAGGTGTGCTTAATATGTTAATTAAAAGTGACAAGTTAAACTGTATTTTACAGGGCGTCTGCTTCGTATCTCAATAGTTTAAACCTTTCAGCAAATAAGCGACGTGATTGTGGTTCAGATTCGTACACATTTCGGTCTAAAACGCTCACGGGTAAACTCCTTAATTTAATTCCATTACAACAAAATCCAACTTCACGGGTCGTTGATGGTTGCTAAATTTAGATGTAAGAGCTTTCAAGACTTACAGGTTGCGTGAGTGCCGTCTTAGAGTCGAGTGGCGTAGTCGCTGGTTCGAATCCCGAGACAATTGATGCTATGATATCAAGTGTCATATTATCAAAAAGGACGTTAATTGTTAAATGCCTTTCACGTACAAAGTTTTCTGGAGTCAGATTAACATTTACATATACATAGATGTTCCTACTGTATGTACAATGAAAAATTTAATAGAATACTATTTATTTGACTCGCAAAACACACAATGCAATAAACGAATAAATACATTAAAAAACTTATAGGTAGCTCGTCCGGCCAAAACGGTCTCCGTCTCAGCATTATACTCTTAAGCATTATAAATAGCTGGCCATCTATCCAGCCGGACGAAGCGCTGGTTTTAAGATTACTGCAATTATAATATATATTTAATACAAATTTTGCGAGAACTATGCAAAAACTAAACTTGAAACATAATATCGAATATCAAACGTCTCCAAGAGTAAGTAGTCATAAAGCCTTTCCCATTGTTTGCGGAAGATAGTGCGCAGAGAGGGATTATGAAGACAAATTGATGCTTTCAACGCCCTGCGCTGACATACAGCAAACAAACAATAATTTACAGGCAACATTGTAAGATGTTCAAGTAGAATACAAAGCTTCTCAAAACAACGCCAGTTGTGAACACACTTGGTGTTGAGATCTTGAATTAACTTCAGAGTAATGCGGGACAGGTTCAATGAATTGTAGGCCGCACTCAGATGAATCATCGCAATCATCACCAAATAATAATAACTCTTTTGGTCTTGCAATATTTGTTAGAAATGAAATAAAATATCTTATTAGTCTTGAAGATTTTCGCTTGCATTGCTATGCCGGGTTGCATTTAATTTATAAGCAAAAATGTAAAGGTTATGCTTCTTCACGCTCTCGCGCTCTCACCCTATTTATTATTAGGGTAGATAATAAACTAATATGACTTTTTAGTGCGATACACTCCATTTTCCACCAGAAATATAATATTATTCCCGAATTTTTCTAGTTCGCTATCTAAGCTAAAAAAATAAAATACAAAGTTATGTAAAAGTTCATAATAAACAAATAGTTTTTGCATCTATTAAGGCACTTCCCCCTCTCTGGTTAATTTAACCAATCAATCCATCATTGTCAGATCACAGAATGTTCCCCAAAACTTAAATCCCAAAACATAGGCTGATAGAAGATACGTTTCGCAAACAGTACGTGCTGAAGAGCATTGCCGTGGGATTTTAACCGACTTTACGTAGCTGTAAGAAGTAGTAAGTACTTGGTGTGTGAATTGCATAGAGTATAAGTTGGTAAGCCTTTGGATTAGGCAGTTTTGCGCTTCAAGCTAGACATGACAATAATTCTTACGATAATTTGTTGTTGGCTGCAAAAGACATTGTGGATTTAAGTTATTCAAAAATCCAGATTAGATTTAGATTTAATCTTTAATTTGATTTGACGTACCACCCACGTAGACTTTGATTAGTATATTGCTAGAAGTAAAGACGTGAAAAGGAGTTAAATGTCATCATTAACTATCCCAGGTAGGGGATATAAATTTTAATACAATAGTTTCTCATATGGACATAATAAATCGGGTTAAAGGCATGATTGATTCTATTCTATTCTATATCGTTTCATTAAACAACATAGGGCTGAAAAATTGATACGAAAGATGTAAAATTTACCGAGAATAATACGTGCACACTCAAATCGCTCATCAAAGATGCTAAAAACATATTAAACATTTTGCAGAAAATTGTGATTATCAAAGTTTTGATTGCCGTTACCCAAGCTGCTTACGTGGGTTCATAATCTTGTGAAATTTGTACAGTACAAATTGATGTCAGAGATTTATACTGAAAAGTTAGCTGGCTTCGGCAAACATGGAGGGTCGGTTGATAATTAATCTGGCCAGACGGATGGTGAGCACAGGAGTGGAATACAAATCGTGAGGCGTCGACGGTACGTGGCAACCTGATCGATGTTTTTTTATCTGATAAATTGCAAAGCAAAAGTTGGAATATATTGGAATCAAATACCAAATTGGAAAGAATGTCAGGAATACTAATTTTAAGATTCCGTCTAGTCTTGGACCTGAAAGCTAAGATTAGTAATTGCATCGTTTGATAAATAGTCTTCGCGATAGAGGTGAGAATTTAAAACTTCACAGTTCAGGTATAATTTACTGAATTTGTTTATTTATAAAGTTTAACCTTAATATGCAATGTTAAACCCTAAAAGTATCTGTAAACCGAGTTGAAACCATTAAAACATCCACGATAAAGTACTTATATATATTATTCAATGTTTATTTATATTTAGTTATTTCCAAGTTGGAAGTATTTTTAAGAGAATATGGTTAAATATACAGTGAAATCGCAGAAAAATAGACGAAAAACAAAAACGTGTTTAGCTGATATGAAAAAAGGAATAACGGTCCTAAATACTCATATACCATTGATTTGAATTTAGAATAATCTATCAATTCAGCCATTTAAATTCAGAATACCATTTAAATTCAGGTTGAAAGCAGCCAGTCCAATAAAACAGCAATTTCATAGGTTTTGACGCGAATGCTACAGATAATAATTAACGAAAACCGTGCACATTGGTAATAAATCTAATCAATTATTGGCTTGGTTGCTATACTTCCTAAAATTACTATTTGGAAACCTAAATAATGCTCGCAAATAGATTCCGACAAAACTATTCAAAATCCAATACCGCGAACGAATTAACGTTCCCGAAAGGTAAATGCAGACCGACGCAAATACAATTAATTTTGTTCCGGGTGCGTTTCGGATGAAATTGACATTCCTTCAGAGAACGCTTTGAAAAGTTTAAGGATTGAATCCGAGCGCCTAATCTTTGGAAAATCTCGCACACGAGATGACATTATCTGGGAAAACATCATTTCGACGAGATTTATCATAATACATAGCTATCGTATTATGAAAAAATTATGTCCTGAAAACAACAGGAATGAGCTCGCCACTCGTTACATCTACTATCTAAGCTTAAGTCTGCTGTGGGCAGCAGACTTAACTGGAAAAGTGTTAAATCAAGCCTTATTATTAAATTTCGATTCTTTAATATGATAGAATTATAATAATGTAGTTACGTACATTACGTTACGTTTACGTCTGGCCCCATTTCGACATCCGAAATTGACGTCATCCCAAATTCAAATGAAACTATATCGATTGGTACATTTATTGTAACAGAAAGGTAAATTCAAACTGACGAAAATTCGATGTGAATCTGTTCAGGAGAGTTTGAAACGAAATTGGCATTCCTTCAGAAAATGCTTTGAAAAGTTTATAAAAGGTTTGAGGTTCACTCGGCATCAGTAAGTGAACCTACGGAAGAGTTTGTTTCGATATGCTTGAAATAGGAACGAAAACTAAACTGATATTACAGTTCGATATATTAGGATGTTAGACTCTTTTCCATGGCTTTGTCACGTTTTATCGCTTATCTGGATAAATTCTTTCACCACTTTTCGGAATTTATTCATGAACTTTTCCTTCACTTCAAAATGTTCAAATAAAAAAAAATTCTATAACGGTCCACAATTGTAAAAAAAGCCTCCTCCTTTTTTGAAGTCAGTTAGGTAGTCCTTAAGTTAGCCCTTGTGAAAATACCTTACAAATCGTTTAATATGAGTAATTGAGAGGTAACGGCGCCTTAAGGTAAAATATTAAATTTAAAGCAATTTCGCCAACAGGGCAACCGCTTCGGTCCACAACATGAACTCCCGCTTTATATAAAGGAGTTCGTCTTCTGCCACTCGTTATTATACTCTATGTCAACTTTGAAAGATTATTTTTGCGTTGAGAGGGAGATTAGTGTGCCTCATTTCGAGTAGATGTTTTGTGACGTTTTGGATTTAATCTTACCAATATTATAAATACAAAAGTTTGTAAGTTTGTTTCTTACTGCTTCGCGACTCAGCGGCATAGACTCATACATAGGCTACATTTTATCCCGATATAGTGAAGTAATTTTTTAAGTGACTTGCATAAATCACAAAATCTGTCAGTTTTTTCCCATCGTCTCATGTTTAATTATTAAAGACGGGCAACACCGATGGACGCAGCTGGTTTTACACAAAAGTGACTATGTAAATATGTCGGTACAAAGCGTCCAGTTCTCGTTACGGAGCGCCAGAAAAGGTTTAACTTCAGCTATTTTCACTGTCATCTGATGCGTAAAATTGTGCAGAACGCTACGTAGTCAAAGATTTAAATGAATACGTTTTTAATTAATAGTCGAAAGGTATTTTATTTTTGATAAAATTTTACCGTGTTTTATTAATACAAATGAGAACCAGATATTCTTTTACTAAATAACAGTTTCCTTGTGATAGTTGTGATTATAAAATGGCGAAGAGAATCTTTAAAAAGCTGACAGTAAAAGTAGTTATGTATCGGCATTATTGGATCCAAGATTCCAATAATGACGATAATTTAGAAGGAAATTTACTCGTATAATAATAATACTCGTAAGGATACGCCAATCCTTCTTTCATGTTAGTGGTTAACTAATGTAGGAGTTTTCAAGCCGGCTAAAGGCCTTGATTAACGTGCCCTGTAAAGCACGGAAGCGCTCGCTTCAAATGCCACTAAACTGTCACCCATCCAGCTACTGATCTAGCGGAGAGTTGCATCTCAAGTGATTTCTATAGAATATACAGGCAAGGTTCGCCACGACCGCTTCACTAACTAAATACCAGTCTTTGCTAGATACACCTCGTGTGTGACAAATGTTACATACACAAATTGGAAGGTTATGGAAAGTTTCACCATGCTCAAGGTTTGCCCTTGCCCTTCGATTGTGACCGTAGGCGTATTGATCGGTTATATAACAAAGCAGAGTTCATTGGCAAGTGACTGGTAGAACCGGTTTCGGCACCACGCTCAATTGAATGTAATAACTGCGTAGGTGACGTTCATTGTTAAACGCCTGACATAACGAATTTAGTTCAACCGTATTGCATAATCTTACCGTAACCTATTTGAAATGATGTTTTGTAATAGTGACATCTTTTTCTTTCATGTCTTGTTTATATGAATTTACATCGCAGAAATAAAAGTAACGTTTACACTTTCATACCCCTGTACTAAGATTCCCTGTGTCGCAGGTGTCCTAGACAAACAGAAGCACAAGACAAACACCCAAGACCCGAGAACAAACTTAACGTTCATGACACGTCTACCCCGGCCAGGAATCGAACTCGAGATCCCTTGCTTCGAAGGCAGGGCTAACAAAAGGTGTCATACGATGAGGTGTGTTTACAAAAAAAAACTAGCAGTGATCCAGATGTGATTTCCCATAGGGAACGTCTCAGGTATCAATTTGCAACTTCCCCTACTTAAACCTCTTAAGAGATTTTGAAAACCCTTTTTTAGTGTTCACATACTTGGCATAAGAGAATTCCTACTGCTGGTTTAACCTGTGCGAGTACTGACGGCTCTATAGCTTAGTTGGTTAGTAATGTTCCCTTATAGCGAGAGATCGTGTGTTGAATCTCTGGCCAGGGCAAACATTGTGTGATGAGCTCATAATTTCTTTTCGGGTCGGTTTGCTTCGGCTTACATACCTATTATACTTATATTATATGTAAGTGTTTATTTTGTATATACTTATCATATTCATTTTGTTATTATATTAATAATATGTTTTTGCGTACGATATTATAGTAAGTTATTTCGTTTATTTAATAAAAACTAAAACAAAATAGCATGAACTAAAGTTTGTGCACGTGTTCTAGTTTATCAATACGAATGAATACTCGGAGGAGCAAGCACGCTGGAACGCAAGAGCGCTCTACACAGCTGTAAATGCGATGCAATGTTTAAATAAAACTTGCAGAAGTAGAACCACCAGTATACAGTATATAATATGCTGGTGAATATCTTTGGTTAAGCATGAATGTACTTACATGTATACTCACATTGTTGTGTTCCGGTTCAAATGATGCAAGTGGGATTACAAGATGTTATATCATTCCTGAGACTGTATCCATTTTGTAACTGTGGTCTTTCCTTAGTTTATAATAGGATTATATGTTGTTTTTTCAGGAAATGCTTCTTGAAATCAGGCAGTGCAACAGACCATATTATAGTTGTATTGCAAATACTATTATACGTTGAGTGAAGTGCGAAAATTATTGTGCACTTTATTGCTATGTTTACGTTAATGTCGCGGATATTTAGATAGTTCAAAATCAAACTTCTTGAAAGCGAAAAATGAAACAAATGTTTCAGAACCCTTGCGATAAAAGTTTACGAACAATTAACTAAGCTTTTGACACGCAATCTTGATTCCCTGGTGACTTGAATCGCCTCGTCACAGCTCGCGCTCTCTTCAAAGTATTTTAAACTTTCCGGCGAAGTCAATTTGAGATGAAAAGTCCAAGGGAGGCAATAAACAAATGTAGGGTTGAAATGATCGGTTTGTTTGCGGGCTGTAAACTGAAGAATAGGGAGAATAGGGCCCTGTAGGTAGTAATTAATGGTCTGCCGTCGGTACGGGGGGTGAAATTGGATCAATTTGCAAGCTATTCTTAGCTTTTGTGGGATAAGTAAACTCGCTGATGAAACAAAACCGGCAACTTTTTCTAAGAGCCAAATTCCTGAGAGGAGGGTCCATATGAGATGAGCTTCGTCGGATTGTACTGTATTCTACCTACTGCTCTCAAACGTGATGAAAAATTCATGCATGTAGCATGAATTTACCTAGGCGGTACCTAGGTAGGTATAAGTCAGCCGTAGCCAACCTGAAAGTTGCCATTTTATATCACACCCCCCAAATATCCGTCGCCATTCGCCGAAGTTCCATTTTCATTTCAATTGAATTCTCCACACTGTTGTGGGTGTCCTAACATTTTAAATTTCAACCCAAATTTATAGGTCCCTCCGGACGCCGTAAATATACACAGCAATGAACGACCAAAATGCACCCCATAATTATTTTTTTCGAATTCAGCACATATTGAGTGGTCTTAAAGTTAAGTATGGGATGTTCGGTGAAGGCAAAGCACCCCGTATTTGGCTATTGTTTTAAGTGGGCTTCACTTCGTTACACCCCTGCCCTCAGAATTTGAGTCTTTTGTGCTTTTTCGCGAACTTTTTTTGCAAGGGCCCTTGCTAAACTGATAATGACAGGGTCGGGACCGGGAAGTAAGCTCTGGATAATTTATTGTAACGGTTGTAATGCGTTTCTTAACTGGTAATAGAACCGTTAACGGTAATCCTGAGTTCGCGAACACCTGACTCAGCATGCTCGAGAAGGTTCCACTTGAATTTTATAGTGTTGTTATATTCTTATCTTATCGATCGAAATGTCTGGCTTGTCTGTAACATCGCAATCTCACGGGATGGAGGCGCTTTATCATAATGCACGAGATATTTCAAGACCTCTAAAATAGTTTGCGGAACATAGTTTGCTTCGTCAGTCACGATAAACTTGGCAGCCTTTTAGCAGACAGCCACCTCCATCCCCCTCTTCGCTTTCGATACTAATTCTAGTTGTTCGTGTGCACCTCTCGTCGCTTTCGATATAAACTGTAGTTTACTAACTAGTCTGTAGCTCTTAATTTAGTGGTTTTTACTTACTCCGTACCAGCTGCTATAATGTTTACGTGAAAGTAGACAATTATTATACTGAATAAGTTTTTATTACTCTTTTTAGGGACCCGTACTCTAACTGCATTCTGATATTCCCACTCGGACCAAGCATTTGTGTGACGAACATAGATGATTGCTGTGTGCAAGATGTGTTATGTATATATGTTACAAGATGTGTATATATGTTTTCAATGAAAAAAGTATTGTATGTTTTCGTTGATAACATAAAATTATTGTACTTGTAGTACAAACTATGCCTTACTTGGGGCTAGATGGGCTGTGTATAATGTCAATGAATATTTATTATAACTTAGTAGAAAACCTTAAAACATAAAGGAACATTTACAATAAGAACATCTATTATTTTAAAAAAAAAAATACGTTTCCATGATAATACTAAGAGTTCAACTGAAACAAAGATGTCAACTTTGACTTTTTATAAATGTGCGTATAAACGCATGACTCACTTTGAAATGATCAACCTGAGTAATGGCGAGAGTCCTAGACCGTGAATACCCGAGAGCCTAAACAGAAGAGCTACGTTCCCCACACTGATTTAGCAGACCAGACAACAGTAATTTATCTAATTTCCCGCAATTACCGCTTTTCGAAGGGTCACATATCAAATGGGGTGAAATACAAAACAAATTAAGTTTCTAGTCAATGCAGTTCTAGTCATGTTTGTACGACTAACCATGTATTATAATTTCTAGGATGAAAATTGGTTTTGAGTGGATGTTTTCCGCAGAATGTTGTAGATGACAGAAACTGCACAATTTATATAATTACCAAATTATGGCTTTTGGTAGGAGTCGCATATCAAAGGGGAGGAACCATGAATGCCGTCAGATTGTGGTTTGACTCATATTTTATGCGAGCGATGAAAGTAATCGAGTTTATGGATGTTCATACTCGGTAATTGCCTGTTCATACATGTTTCTAATTTAATCACGGCTTGTTTGTCGGTAACTCCATTTTGGTAAGATGGAAACCCATAGGTTTATTTATAAGCAATTTGTTTAACTGGCCTCACAGCTCAGTTGGTTATTCTGCCTTCTGCGCTGTAGGTCGTGGGTTCGATTCCCACTCAGTTGTTGTGTGACAATCATAGATGTTTTTTTTTTTGTGACTTTTGCTTAATCTTACAAAATGTGTTACGATGTACGGCTGGCCATCCTATGAGAACCGTACATTTTTCCAGGATAGAAAGTAGAAAGTGCTATTCCAGACTATAATCCATCTCTGTGCCAAATTTTATCCAGATGGGTTCATCCAAACTTTCGCATTACTATGCTTGTACGATCAGTTAAATACTCCACGGAGTTCCGAATCCACACATCCCTTGTGCTTCACACAAAATTACCTCATATAATTTGTGTTCGCTAATTCAACAGATTTTCCGATTTTCTCCATTCCGACTGGCATCTATTCGCATTCGTTTCAGCTCCCTCGAGCTTCGCATCCGAAAGGGGAAGGTGGGCTTAATTAGGAAGTAATGCTTAAGCGATTAATCACAAGCTCCCGAGCCCTCATGCCTTAGGCGTTACGGACAGTCTTTTGGATTAACATGCCTGCTTCTATTGCTCTTATAAGTGCGTGTCCAAATCTGCGGTGAAGTTTTTCAGCAGCCCGAAGCTTCGTTTTGTGGATTTTCCTGAAAGCTTCTATCATTGTTTGTTATCTTGTGTAGTATGGACCGACATTTAAACGTCGAAGCACAGAAGCGCTCAATCCAAATGCTGTGTAATTACGTAAATTAAATAAAAGGGTTTTGTTTGCGATACCGAGACGAATTGTCACTTAGGCAATAATTCCCACACTCCATATAAACTATTAAGTTTTTCCATTTCAGTTCTAGTTCGTGCCTGCGATGTTATATTACTGGTGACGGTGTACAGAGCTGTGGTTATTAAATAGCTATTGAAATAATGTCACAGCTAATCTTAGATAGTTTAGTGATGGTAATCTTAAATTTTTAAGTTGTTGCAGTTTGCACGGCACGTTTCATATTAAGATTATTTAAAATTGTTCACAAATATTACCATCTGTTTGAGCGCAACGCAAATAAATTCAATCAGGGTCACATAACCTGATCGAATTAGTTAATCGAAAGTTCTAAGAACCATCTTTTTTCATTATAATTCTTGGATACTTAGTTTTATTAACTATGACGGAAAAATGTTGCTCTGACAATGTAATTATTAATGTAATTTGGCTCAATATAGCCGATTATTTTTTATAAAAACTACTAAATTTTGGTTTACATTTTATATAAATGACAATAAAAATAGAATTAAGCTTGTAATTTAAATTACATATATATCGCAATTTGCATATATGACTTAGTGGAGTGATTTCATTTCATAAGTCAATCGAAAAACGATTAATAGTGTAAGCGGTGGATATTCACCACAACACGCGATGCATTTCCAAACTTATATGCGTCACATATGGAATTGTCGAGACGTGTCGACACACCAAATTACCAAACCAGTGGTCTTGAACTTGATTTCCAATGGGAAACGAGAGTCGTCTCCAGCCGACCTGAAACTGCTTCGGTTCGTTTCACACCGCCCAGTGTTATTTGCGTCCGAGTCAAAGGCTAAGCCCAATCGATTTTAGGGTACTGAAAATTGAACTGTTCTAAATTTAAAATTATTGACGGCTACCTCAGAAGCTATTCTGATACCATCATCAACCATAGAATTGTCATAGACATTTCTAAGATTCTCGCCATCATTTAATCATAAAAAATAATGGAATATCTTAGTTGTAATTACAACAACAAATTATTATTTTTGTAATATGAATTGGAAATACTATAATAAACTAAGCATTGCTAAGGAATCCAAATAACGGAAATTTTAATAAAACTACTTTATTAAAATTTGTATGTATCATACACATGATACATATGAACACCCAGACAGAAAACAAACATCTAATCGTCAATATTTTTTTAAATCTTGGGTATAGAACCCTTGACCTGCATGGCGCAGAAGTCAGAGCTTTTACCGATTGATCTATGACATCAGTGTAATAGCTAATCTGAATATAATATTAAAATCAGATCGGTAACATATTGCTTAAACAATTAACTTATAATTAGGTACGAGTGGGACAATTAGAGTTTAATTAAACTCCATAGTTTGTCATGTCCATACAGCATAAACAAGATCCTATCACGGCAATAACTCGGTATTACAAATTAGCGTATCAAAATTTGGTACTCAGGTGTAAGACTAGACTTGCCACAGCTGTGTCCCCGCAAACTTATACAAGATACGCGACAATATTAATGAATCCAACCTAACAGCTTGTTACGTATTAAATACGTAATTGGTAATACTAAACCGCCCGGGTAGCTCGCCTGTTATGAAGCAAACAAATTTTCCACAAAACCCTTTAATCTGCTGTCTCGCTTATTTCACTTGTCCCCTCGTTGTTCTCCCCAAACTCCCTGCAGTTGATGAAATTTCGGTAATGCGGTAGTAAGGTATACTGTAAAATTCATAGTAATCTTTTGATGCGGCCGGAGAAGAGACTAGGCGTGGAGTTAAAAGCTTTACCTCCATTAGAATTGAGATGATATATTCCCGGCTTGACTTATGATTACGGTTTACCATTACAAGTTTAAGTATTATATATCCTTATTATTTTTCACAATAAATATTGTGATTAACTTAAGTACCAATTTCTCTTTTTGTAACTTCTAAATTTTTTTGTATTTGTCTGATGCAGTATCTTCATATTATTTTATGCGATAAATATCGGCTGGTGTTAAACGCTGCTTTGCTTATTTACACAAACTAAAAATTACTAATTATTTTCATCAAACATGTTTTATGATAAAAACGAATAGCTTTTTATAAAATATGCTGTTCGTTAGTTTCGCTAAAACTCGAAAACGATTTGGCTAGTTTCTGTTTAGTAATAATCTAATATACAAAACCATATTATTAACAAAAAAGTGCACAAAATATAATAAATTAAGCTCATAACTCACTATTTGCGTCGCGTTAATTTACCTTCTCTCTTCCATTCTGAATTCCATGTAAGCTTTTGATGCTTATTTGTTACTTCTCAGGTGCAGTTCTCTGAATTAGGTACTTGGGGATCAGGTGTAATGGAGCCATTGATATTTAAATGCATTTGTGGGGAATCAGTAGCTGTCACGAAATTGATATGCATTGGAGTAATGAACATAAAATATAATGAGGGTTTCTGGTTGAAGCCTTTATGTACCTGCTGAGCGGGCCTCGGTAGCAATATTCAAGGGCGTAGGTCCATTCCTGACGTGTTTATAATGACATTTCTTCTTCTTTTTGAGTGGGAAGTGGCCAATTCTAGTGTCGAAGTTTTGACAAATCTCCGACATGTCTTACCTATCGACTAGGATACGACATTTCAAATAGTCTAACTACTGCTGCTTTAGAAGCTATTAAAAATCATTGAATATATTGATATTTATATTAATAAGCATCTCTAAGACACCGAATAGGACCTGAGGGTCTAAAAAAAGGCAGGACCAAATTTAAAACATGTAGTAATTATAATATCAAATTCCAATAATGCAGCACGACAACACGTATAATGCGAACAAATTAGAATTGTATAGCTTTAAAAAATACAGATCTTAATAGCTTAGAACATAGTAACTCGAGAATATCGTAAATGCAAATGAGAGTTTATTGGTAACGCTTCGCCTTACTTAAGTAACCGATCAACGTTAAATTTTAAAAACACTGTCATTGGTACGGAAATTGAACTTTTATCCAGAAATAATAGACAAAATCTACAAAAACGCGAGCGAAGCCGCCGAAAAAAGCTAGTGAAAAATAAATCTTCCTACAGAATACTATTTCTACCAAATAAAAAAGTACGAGTAAAATAACATTTTACTCGTACTTTGAGATTTCAATATTCCCTCAGCTAGTATACGACGAAGGTCATACTTATATTTTATATGAAAATTGAAGTTCCGATTCAAATATTCAGTACAAGATGAGTAATATTTATTTTAAATTATTTTGTTTCTGTTATAGTTTAGATAGATTAAATTATTTTGTTTCTGTTATACTTTGATCGTAATTAGGAATGAGTTTTAACGAATAAAATATTGTATTTCCCAAAAGATAATTGCTGAATTTTAAGTTGTATTTATAATTGGGTAATTTTCGTTATGTTTTTATTAAAAATTAAATGTTTTTAATAAAACTAACTAAAAAATAAATAAAAACATAAAGACATTTGTATGCTTATAAGAATACAAATGTCAAAGTAGGTTGTGGGTATTTAAAGCCTAGATCATAATTGTAATAAATTTAATATTACCCAGTCCGCAATTTAATCGTCGTTCTTACATAAACATTGCTGATTTTATAAAAAAAGAAAAGGAAGATTCCCTTCAAAAAATTCCAAGCCATGTTCGTCTCGTTCATTCACCCCAAACTAACCACATTACTTAAAATCAAAGCTTTATCCGTTTTCGGGGAGAAATTGTAATAAAGCCGAAAATTCGGGGATATAACATAAAAAAGTTCTGTTGCCCATACTTTCATACAACATCGTAAGAATGCAGCCAACGCAGTTTGTTGGAAAACTCGAGGATAAGCGAAGGGTCCGAAAACGTGCCTTGCATACTTAAAAAAATGTGAAAAATTCCACGCGTCTGCTACATTATACCCACCTACGCACGTTTAGTATGTAGGATTTCATTTTATTATATTGAAGTGATCACAACACTTGCCAACAGCTTTAATACTGGTGTCTTCTGTTTCTATCTAACAATATTTTTCTGTAACACATCCTTATCCGTGTTTGTGGCACATTGGTATCAATCCAAACTAAATGACATCTATCTCTTTATATTACAAACAAACTAAAAATATTATATTGATACATTGATAAAAAATTACCATTTTGCCCATTGACTGCTTACCAATAATGGGCAACTTGACATTATTCTTATCGTTATTACTAAGCCTATTATCATCTCTCTGCCTCACTATTCTGTCATTGCTTGCTTCATCTTGATCATGTTAATATTGAAACCCAGATGTTCGTAAGTTTAAATCATATATTCATCATAATAATTATATCTTCCCTCTATCTAGATTAATGACTGCTTCATCAATCAACACTTATCATATTTCATGATACAATACATAATCAGTGGTCACACCCTTTGGTAATGTAAAGTTTGACATGATTATGAGTTGCAGATGTATCCAATTACAAAATGAAGTTCTGTCAACTGTAACTTAAAAGTAACTTCGTTAATAAGTATCTTGTCCGGTGCCTGCGAATAAAATGTGGCGAACTTAAATACTGAATTGTCGGGTCTGGCATCGGATACGTTTTTTTCGAGGTATTTACGTTTGTTGAAGGCATTTTTAATTTGTCACTGTGTAGCGTGACTATAAATTTTGTGTAAACTCAATGCCCTTATATATTTTAAGTTTACTAATTGTAGTCTCAGCTATTTTTCACAGACTACTTAGGTATTTGTGTTAGCTTGGTGAAGCGTGGCAGTTACAATTCTCCTTTGGGCAAACAGGCATAAATACTATTGTGATGTAATAAAGCATTTTAAACCGACATTAATTAGGCGATTCGCTTGTATGTGTAACGCGATTTCTTTTATTGTTGTGGACTAATTTGGATATTTGTTATTTTAAAATAGTAGGGTGTAGGTACCTCCGAATTTAACCGGGCAAAAAATGAGGAGGGATAAAAGTATTGAAGTCTTTTTTTATATTATATTTATAAATCACGCTGTAATTTTTTTCACAGGATGTGCAGCCCAGAACCTGCGGATATTCCCCAAGCCAAAACAGCAGACGGTTGCTATCGGCAAGTCGGTGGTGCTGACTTGCCAGGCAGATGCTCCTGACCCATCACTGGTGACGCAGCCACAGTGGAAGGATCCAAAAGGACAAGTCATCAACGAAGCCTCGTAAGTTTAACCATTTTCATTCTCATTGAATAGTAAGACATTAGAAGTAGAAGAATAATAAAATATTTTGCGACCATCGATTGTCCTAGAAGTTCAATATTATCGATATAATTTAATCGAGCTCAAAAGACTAAATAATAAATAGGTTGATATGATGAAATTTTCATTCAGAGTTACCTTCTATCTAGTTCCGCTGACCGGAAAGAAAGCCTACGCATCATTACTAAAATTTATACTCTCAAAGAAATATAAATTTGAACTTTAGGATCGTACTAAAAACATATATTACGCAGTTCTCATCAACCGACGCACTCGTAAAGTAAGTTTATGCCAGACATTATTCAAATAGAGTACAGATTTGTTATTTTTCTCGACAGCGCCGGCACCCGGCCCGAGATCTACACGGAGTCAATGCCTGCGAAGCAGTTGCAGCTTCTCTACATATCTTCGATCACCCCGGCTATGGCCGGCAACTACACCTGCGTCGCCACATACACCAACCAGCCACTAAGCGCCAGCGTAGTTCTGGATACATTTAGTAAGCAATTTATGTCTAAATTTATTTCAAGTTATCTCGGGTAGGAGGATTTTTTTAATTATGATTAGATTACTTATATTATTTTATACGCATTAATATTGTACAATAGGTGTTACGGAACTCTTGATATGCTTACCCGATTTGAACTATCCGGTTTTTTTGGTTATTATGCAATATTTTGTTGCAGTTGCTATCACGTGGACGAATGCCAATGAAAATCAATACGCGACGAAAGGAAAAGAATTTAAGGTTATGTGTGAAGTAACTGCTGAACCAGCACCTACCGTCAACTGGTTCAAAGATGGGACTAATGTAAGAATTCCTACTACTGTGATTATGCTCATAAATGTAAAAAGTTATATGGAAAAGTCTGAATTGGATTGTATGTTTTAGATTGAAACTGGAGATAGATACGTGATTCATAGCAATGGCCTATTAATCAAGAATGTAGAAGAAAGTGACGACGGAACATACACCTGCCGTGCAGTCGTTTACCAAACTGGTGAACTCGCTGAAAGAAATATTAAACTTGAGGTAAAGGATTTTCTCAAATATTAAAATCAATGAAAAATACATGTAATCTTTATTTGCACCCTTGTATTTTATTATAACAGTCACAAATAATAAAATATCGTCAGCGTAGCCACATATATAAACTTAGCAGTGGAATTTTTATTAACTGCTGATTTTTTATCTTTATGTTATTTCTTTCATAGTGTGACAATTTTTTATTTTTTTTTAAATTCATAGATTTTTTGTTTATTTAAGGTCTACACTGCACCAGAAATGGAAGAGCGTGAAACGAGAGTCGTTATAAAAGAGGGAGAATCAGCCGCAATTACTTGCAAAGCCAGAGGCAAGCCACCACCGACTTATACTTGGATTAAAGCGTCGACCCGCGAGGTACTTAATCCCTTACAAGACTTCTGTGGCCCCGTAAAGCACAAGATTGGTTTTACAAACATTTCTAATTCTTTCACAGAACTTAGCTACAACGTCTCGCTACAGTGTTAATGATCTTACTGGACTTCTCACCTTTGATCGCGTAGAAGCAGGTGACTACGGCAAATACATTTGTAATGCGCTAAATCAAGCAGGTCAGAACGAGACCGAAATCGAAGTAGAAGTTCTGGTCAAGCCTAAAATATTCGAATTATTCAATACGACTGCTCCTGAGGGCCAAGAAGGAAAGTTGGAATGCAAAGCTTCAGGAAGACCTGCGCCAAGGATAAGCTTTCGTAGATTCCCCAATGGAGAAAGATTTTTGAATGGACCTAACAATGGAAGGTAGGGTATCAACCGCAAGTTTTAAACTTACGCAGATAAAAACTTAAGTATGTTATTTTTAAACACGATTGTAATTATTTTCAGTATCACAGTCGAGACCACCACTCGTCAAACTGGAGACACTATGCAAACTACAGGAATGATAATAATTTCAAAATTGAACAGAACTGACGATGGGCTATATGAATGCATTGCTGAAAATGATGGTAAAATTAATAAAAATAAGTACTTGATCTATAAAATTGAGTAGGTTCCAACGTGCCCGGTGATCCCGCCCCGGTAACGGCCATCGAGCCCGGTATTGCCGACCCCGACGTTTAACGGGCCGGATGGCACAGATTAAGGCGCATAGACCCGGTGGTGTTTAAAGCGGAGAGAATATAGTATTACTTTATATACAAAAAATTACGACTCATAAATAAAATAACGCGAAATTTTTTTCAATATCATTTCGTGTGCAGAGTTTCCTCTTGCTTTTAAGGAAGAAGTGTTATGTCTAAGTAGAAAAATATACAATTATCAACTTGATAATGATATATTTTTCTCAGTCGCTTTAGCGCTTATAGGGATATAGATAAAAAATATCCGTGAAAGTCTTCTTCTTGAATTGTACAATATAAAAATTTAACTTATTTTAAAGGTGGTGAAGCCAGAAAGAATGGACTGCTAACAGTACAATTCCGGCCTACATTTGAAAAGATGCCTACAATCCCGGTTTGGAGCTGGAACGCTCAAACCGTTAACCTTACATGTGTTGCTGAGAGTATTCCTAATGCCACCATCAAATGGAAGTAAGTCGACGCATGGCCTATATTTCTAACCAAGCACTATCTTTAATTTCACCATGTTTGATGAATACTTATTTGCTTTTTGTTAATTACACTTTTGTATCCAAATCTTTGATTTCTAGGTTCCGTGATTTGGACTTGGTAGAAACCCCACGCATCAAGATTTATGGCTCTGGACCAATTAGCGTTGCTCAGATCACTCCATCGGATAGAAGCCTCTACGGGATGTATAAATGCATTGCCACAAATCTACTTGGAGAAGCCGAACACACCATAGACTTTAGAGAAGCTTATCCTCCTGGTCCCGTTATTCAAGTAAGCAAAACTTTTGTCATTTTCGCCAATCACTCATAAACTTTTATGAAATGTTAGACAACTATAGTTAACTGTTTATTATTTATTTTTCATTAGGCAAAACAAGAAACAATCACGGCAACATCAGTATCATTCAATATCGTCGGCCCTGCCGAAGAAATGGGTCCACCAATCCTGGCTTACACGGCACAATACAAAGAAAATGGAAATTATGACTGGAACCTTGCAAAGGAAAGAACATGGTCGGCAAATTCTCCTTACATCGTTGAAGATCTGAAACCTATGTTTACTTACGACTTTAGATTCGCTGCGGTCAACCAAGTTGGTCCTGGGACATGGGGTGGACCTCTCACCGTAATTATGCCGAGAAGGTCTGCAGAAAAATCTGTAACAAATATATATTACTTTTGGTTGGATATTTTAATTATACATACATTTATTTTCAGATCACCACCCGAACAACCTAAATGGAGAGATAGTACCAGCTCCGAATCACTTGTTCACGGCAAATATGCTGATAGATTTGAACTGAAATGGAGAGTGCCTGCCCATAACGGAGAACCAATTGATATGTATGACATCACCTACTGCCCCGTAAGTAATTTCAAGTATCATTCAACCTTCTTGAGCAATATCTTCTGAACTAGGAAAAACAGAAGAATCAACTAACTAGCTAAATCAACTATCTTGTGTGTTTCAGGTCTTGAAAGTTAGTGGTGAGTGGCGAGTAGCATCTGAAGCTCAATGTATAAAAGAAGAGTTGAAATCATTTGAAGCGATCAACTACGAAATCCGAAGCCTACACCCAGATACTAGATACCGTATCCACCTCAGAGCGCACAATATCCTCGGCTTCTCGCAACCAGCTCAGCTTTACATTCAAACCGCCCTCGGTGAGTACAACCAAGAAAGTAATGAAGTCCCACTTCAGGCGGGGTTCTATGACGTTTACACTGCGTCACAGCCGCCCACCGATTCATCGATCGCCATAACCTCTTGTGTTCAAATTCTCTTCGCAACATCAGTTTTGTGTTTGTTTTTGTGACTGTGACTTTGAGTGATTTCAATAGTGCTCTTGTGTTCAATTATGTTTCTTTCTATTAGTTCCAGTGACTTGGTTTTGCTTATTTTTAAGTACATAGAGTGCTTTTAATCCGTTCAATCGTGTAACTTATTGTCTTCTTTATTTTTATTTTAAGTTTATTGTACTTTGTTTCTTTTTAATGCTTTCATCATAGTCCAGTCTTGCCCTAATATTGTAACACATTAAACCATACCCGTACAAAATACCATGAACATAAACTAACTATGCAACATATTGATTGTGATTTATTAATTTCGTGTGGCATGTTTTTTTTATTATTTTGTAACCAAAAATATAATTCTTTCGTTTCGTATTTTAAGTACAATTTACAATTGGCATTTTATAGTTTTAAAATTAACGGATTTATATTATGTTGGTGTTAATTTTATTAATGGTAAGTTTTATTACTTTTGTGATTTATTTGTTACTTACAGTGTTTTGATAGCTTTTCCTGCTGTTTAATTCATAAACTGTAATTTTTTAGGTAACCCAAACGGAAGTCCAAGTCTATACGCATGGTCTAAAATGGAAGTTATATCTACAGCCCTAATTATTTATTATAATTTAAACTAAGGAAATCTCAGTAGATAGTAATCTTTTTGACTAAACCACGTCCAAGAGATGACTGTTGTTATTAAAAAGGTCTCGTTGTGATAAATAATTTGTTACTATGTAAATAACCTATGAATATTATTTTGGTTATTTTCATTCAAATTTTTGATCTAACCGTATAAAGTATGCAAACGTTTTACGTAGGAATTTAAGACTATAGCTTTCAATACTATCATATCCATTTTAACAGCGCAATGTAATATCAACTTCGTTCTCATTCCTAGGTAGTAAATCATATAATAAATTAACACTGCCAAAATATAAATTGTAGTATTTTAATGTGACGCCAAAAATTATGGCAAGAAAAATTAGAATATGTTTAAAATGTAAGATATTGTCTACGAATTTTTGATGACTGTTTTGTCTTTTAATTTAGAGTATTTATAGTCTAACCTATAAGAAAAGAGAGGATAATGTCGTCTATCTCATTAATCATTATAGTAAGATACGTAACGCGGGATAATCAATATTGAGTACATATTAATTATTATTACCAACCACCTTGTTAAGTAAGGAGCAAGATAGTGTAGTAAGTTTAAAATTTATTCGTCAAACATAATAGATAAATTGTGATCTGTTTAGAATGAAAAAAAAAAAACGACCAATGTGGAAGGAAATAAATGTTTTAAAAACATTTGTTGTTATTTTGATAATTTAACTAATCAAAGTATTAAATTTCTGGAATCAATACTTATTTTGCTGTAAAAATAAGCCTCGAGGTGAAATTCAAACAAAGAGTTTTATTAAATAGATTAATGCTCTTTTACCCCTGTAATGCTATTAGTTAACCCTTTTAAGATCTCCTGAATTTAATTAACATAATAATGACCTAAAGAAAGCTGTCAAGATGCTTGCCAGACACCAAAAATCCATTGTATTTTTGATCGTTCAAGTGTTTGTGTCGCCCTGACTGAAATATGGGTAAATATATTTTACTTAACTACATTAATATAATTTTGTCAATAATCCTGCTAGCTAGATTCCTATGGAATGTACTAATTTTATTATGCATGCTCTGTGTCCACCTTTTATATAAAGAGCTATTCACGTTGTTCCACTAGCATGGTTTCCCAAAGAAAATCTCCTTACTACCAATGTGTGACATTGCATTTAATTTGATTCCATAGATACCTAGATTTTAGATGATCATAGAAAGTTCAAAATTAGTTTCGAAATCATAGTTGTTACTCGTTATTTATTTTTATTTTTTCCAAGCATGACTTAACTCAGTCTAAATTTAATATAAGAAATATTAAATTAAGCGATGGCTATGTTTGAAAATATCCATTTTATTAACTTACCTGATTTAGTTTTCACATGTATTACGTTAGTATAATCTATGAAAATACAATAAAATTTTAACAGTAGTTTCATACACATAATATCTATTTTCAGGTGATGGTTTCTCCAAAGTTTACCTTAAATAAAAATAGCTGTAGACTGTTAGCCGTTATTTAAATAATTTAAAACAATGCTTAATAGATTCAAATCTTTTGTCATGGGGTTTGAAAATTTATTTTGCTACAAATTGAATCATTTGGAATGTCTGCATCTTGACAACTTTACTTTCTTTTAAATTATCCTTAAGTTAAGATTTTTATTTATGCATCGTTTCAATATCAATAGTTTTAACATTATTATCGTCATGTCATGTTTATTCAAACCCCATTTCATCTTAGTAAGAGCTATGACCTATTAAACTTCTTGTACTTTTATTAGACTAGAGGAAGTGTTTTGGTGATTGGGTGCACGTTTTTATCCCCTTTCCAACTGAATCAGTTGCAACGAATACTGGTCGGCTAATATATTTTCTCAGATATTATTCCCACTATGCTCACCCACTGCGTTTGTTACGATCACATATACTCGTCATTTAACATTTTCAGCTTGATATTTTTGATGCATTAAACTAACAATAGAGAGAAAGCAGTAGATCAGAGAATACCATTTCCTATCATATGAAGGTATTTTGCTTCTACTGCCTTGTTACCATTGAGCGTAAAATGACACGTTTGTATTCCGGCAGGCGTTGAACGTTCTGGATATGCCCCTCCGCAATTGCTAACAAGTGGAGCTATCATTGGAATAGCTTTGGCCGGTGTGTTCATCTGCCTCATCATCGTGGACTTATTGCTCCTCTGCTTCCGGCGACAAGGTGTCATTGCCACCATTTGCGGCAGACGCGGCAAGAAGCACGAAGAAGATGAAGCTAAGCTTGGAAGGTAATTTCAGTTTTGTTAACCTATTGTGTTAATCATGTCATGTTAATCAAGTTCATATAGCACTTTATATTACTTACCTGTGTCTTACTCCCCTGTGTCCATATATGTGTCGATTAGAGATGTTTCTGCCCGCTAGTCTGTACGGTTGGCGCTTCCCGCTCCCTTATTGCAGTACGAAGCCGCGAGCGCCGCCCTCCCCCGCGCCCCTGCCACCACCAGTCAAGCTCGTGTCCACTCCGACGTAAGGCACCATACAGACTGCCATAGTTTGCCTGCATGCTTTGATTATGCGGATGTGGTTTGACTCCTGGTCTGTGCCCAAAGATTTGTATCCACCAAATTGTAAATATGTACAGGTGGTAATGTTCAGAGCTTGGCGTTGTGCGTGTAAATACGGCTGTAGTTTAAGCTTTGATATTTTGATTTGTAAATTGTAGAGTTTAAGTATGGCCTGGTGTTTAATGGTATTGTTAAAATACTAGGTATATACTCTACATTAATTTGTACGGGTGAAATTTGCACAAATGTATTATTTAGCATCTGGAACATCTCTACGACCAATTTTATCATAAATGTTGACTTGCGTGTTTAATATTTCATCTCCCCTTTCCTCTACTGATATATTTGCTATGGTGTACCAGTGAAATAATTCTTCTCTATGTTTTACTAATATTTGAAGCACAATTCACTAATTGAGTATATTTATTGTCTTTCCCCACGCTGCTCAACCATGTGTAGTTATGTCCCGACCACGCCAGTGTAAGATATCTATATTTCATCAGTTTTTTTCTTTACTCTCTTTTATTTGTCTGTGTATGTTTTGTGTGTTTATCGAGCTTATCAACTAAATAAAAAAAGCAACGCATGAAGCATTTGTGCCAAAGATATTGATCATATCACTGTGAACAGGAGAATGGGCAAGTTTTATTGAGCGTTGGTTAACCCTTCACCCAGCAAGACTTACTAATCAGTAAGTATCAAAATATTATAAAAAAGAAAGAAAAATTAAATATGTCATCGCCCTACGATTGATAAATTGTTTTAAACTTCATTTGTTTAAAATAATACCCGTTGATAAATAATCTTGTTTGTCATAAACAGACATACAATTTCCAATTTGGAACAAAAATTTGCCATTAAAATGCGGTATTATAGTCAAGTGACAACGTGTTTGCCACCATAGGCATCATACCATAACCATATAAATCATTGACGCTCTTTTAAAATCATATCCAATACCATTTTAATCCGGCTATTACCACACTTATAATAATTATAGAGGTAGAGTAAGTTTTTAGGGCGCCGCATCCAGGAATTCTACTACTAACAACGTCTGGCTGTTTATCCTACATTGAAAGAGCTGTAACTTTTGATTTGTAATGGGTACGAGTAGCCACTTTACGTAATGTTTTTGTGCTATTAACGCGGATTAACAAAAAAAAAGGAAATGAGTTGTACGAAACCCTCGATAAGCGAGTTTAAAGCTAAGTAGTTGTACAGTTATCACAAAAAATCTAAAAACTTATTTACCGATGACGTCACGTTTTCTGATTAGCGTTTCACATCGCGCGAAATCAAAATCTTATTTAGAGAAAGTTTAATAATGTTATTAGTTCTATGTTAGATTTTTACCAGAACAATAAAACTTTTTTTGGCCCATTGTCACAATTAGCTACACGAATGTGCCAAATTTTGGGGTCTCGTAAGTAAGAAAATTTTTATGATGGAATGAATTACAAAACTCCAAAACATGCTCATATTATATAGTTGCATTTTGGCAGTTAGACTATAATATTTGAGCTATTTGTATATTATCTGTGCTAGTTGAGGGGTAGACCATACGCTTATTGTCCCTTTGCCAAGAACTTTAAGTTGTCTTTGTGAGTATTAATAATAACTGTAATATTAGAAATGTTTTTAAGAAATGTAAAAATGTGTCGTTTGAAGATATTTGTAAATTATGTATGGAAATCATATTTATCATCATGGCCAAGAAATAATTGTCTTCTGGTGTTACAGAGATGAAAAGGAGCCACTGAAGGATACGGACGACGCTATCAAGAGAAATTCTTCAGTTGAATTTGATGGCCACAGAGTATACGCAACAAGCGGAGGACCAATCATCGGAAAGAACTCGGCGGTTTAAATTCACATCCTCAATAGGTCGGATAAATATGTGAAGTTCAGATTTGGATTGATTGAAACTGACGCTTGTGTCTTGTGAGGAGTGCAACCAGTATTCTAAACTGCCAAAACGTTAATATTTTTACACCTATACTTAATCTGCTTTATATATTCCACACATCACATTTACTACTTTTATATTTTGATACAACACTTTTATCAATATTGTGGGTATTATTTTGAGATATTACTGTTTCAGTTACACTGCTTGAAAGGTACAAAGTGTGCCTTCTAGTGATTATATGATTCTACTTTATTATAATGAGGGTATTTAGGTAAGGCCTTGTATATAATAGTTATTTTACTATATTATATCATAGCGAGAGTTTCTCAGATATTATTTGCGTAAAGTAACAGAGTCACAATTATTAAAAATTCAAATTAATAAGTATCTGAATATTTTTGATACAATATAGGTAAGTTCTTTTGTCTCTGCAGACGGCTTTATTAATAAGATAAGTTTTATGTTTGTTATGTCTGATATTGCCTACTGAATATTATCACTATTTGTATAAGCTTTAAAAAAAAATACAGCCCATAACTCGTTTTAATGTCACCCAAAATCATGAATGTTTAAGTTAAGTTAGTTTTAAGTTAACTGTACATAAATATTTAAGAATATTGTAAATACACATAACTTGAATCGTGATCTGTCTCATATGTTTGTTCGATAAAATCTCATCATTCCGATACTACATATTTTTGTAACATTATCAAATTAGGTACTTGAATAACAAAAATATGAGACACAACATTAATGCTACGTTTTGCTTTTTATAATGCCGTGATGAGCTCTACATTTGTTTAATTTTATAAACAATTTTTATTATAGGTTACTTTCATATTAGATAGGTATTTACACTTTAGAATATAACTACGTATGGCTATATATAAATTGATAAGTTTTAAAAATATTACTACCACCTCATCTCATTTAGATTTAATTACACACGTAAGTTTAAAAGAGCCAATCTGAGTTATGGTGAAACTAAGACATTGAAAATACCTTAAACCGTATTTAAACTTACATTCTATATATTTTAAAACATTTAATACAATGTCATTATTTGAATAATCCCCTATTCTATTCATGGATAATTGTTTAAAATACACTTAATTTTTAATATAAGCTATTTTTGTAGTCCTGCTAACCTCAACGCAGTTAGTACTTATTAAGCCTCAGCATAGCAAAAATATTGTCTATTGTAAAGCTTGAATGTTTGTATGAATGTATGGCTTATGTACGTTGTTGATCACAAATTGATACTGAAAAGCATTTTTTATTAAAATAAAAAGTAAAAGTATTGATTCTTTCATTTGAGTACACGCCTTACCCTTTCTTCTTGCCCTTTTCCCAGTTAATATGCCGTCTATGGGCCGTAATTATAGGATGAAACTCTGAGACAACAAGTTTTTTAGCGTTATAAAACTGTATAGGATATATAAAAATTTGTAATAGGAAATTTAAAATTGCTGAAAGTTTTATCTTTGACTTGTGGGTCCATGTCGCTCGCGACCGTAGCTCAATTCCCTTTGAGTTCCTACACGTACCCCCTGGGTACAAAGTAACAGTAGGTAAATAGATATATAGTAAAGTAAACCTATAATATGTGGCAAATTAGTCATAAGAAGTACTGCCACCACATCTGGTAATCTGACGTCGAACAGTGATGCACTCGCAATACCTAGACACTTTGTACCGGTGGAACGGTACCGGAGAAATCACAGGCGCATAGACGTTACATCCCCGTCTCGAGTGACGGGCGTAATCCGATGCGGCCTTGCCCGTTCTATAAAAAAAACAACACTTTCGAATTGCCAGTCTACGTGCTTTTCATATACGTGCTGATGGTGAACAGTATAACATATCAAATCATGACTACGGGTAAAGTTAAAACATCGTAGCTATCTGCTTCGACGAGTATTTTCGGCTGGGTATGCTGCTCAGGCAGAGAAAAAGGTCATCTATAAAAATATGGACTTACCTACCTTCAAATAAGAACGTTAAATATGTAACAATCAATTTTGACAGCTTAGTTGTCATTGATTCTCGTTGTGAATGCTTTGTGACGCTTTTTAATCGATGTTCTCATTACATTGTAATCTTTTACGAGGGGTTGAATAAATTGCACATGGGGCCCACATCTCTGACAATAGGCCAAATGTTTTGTAACAACACTCGATAAGGTATTAAGAAAAGTGATGAGTGAACATCGATATCTTTGCATCGATAGTACTGATGACAGATAGTAGAATATTATGCAGAAGGTATTACGAGTATAATTATGAAATTGGTTATTATTATCGGTATAGAAAAAGTACGAATATAAAACTCTTGGTACACTTAGCCGTTTTATACATTTATATAATAAGATTAACGAAACTTTGTCGGAACGGGTGACCCGCTTGGTGCTAAGTGGTTGCTGGCGCCCGTAATGTCAAAGTTTACCGCAGCAAAGTGTGAGAAGACTAGTCGCTGAAACGCCTCTAAGCTCGCCAATGATCAAATGCCTCTCAATTTACTGGCATCCACACCTTACAACTGATAGAAAACAATACAAGAGCACAATCATTATAAATGGTACCTTAGTGTAGATAGATAAATTAGATATAGAGAAAAACGTAATGGTATACAAAAATAATGCAAATAAAGTGACGGGACAAGCTAATGTTAAGTGGTTACTTCCACCTATGAACAACAGCTAAACCATTCCGGTCCACCCCTACATCGACTACCCTACAACGACTCATGCCTGTAATTTCAGCGGCACCCACACCCTTCCACCGCGTTTCAACACAGCAACGCGCCACTGTTTCGAGGCGGATTACCAGAAACGATGATAGTTCTACGGATCAGCTACTTTGGGTTGAACCACCCCGGCGTGGGTCAAAAGGAGATCATATCGATAATCTAGTCACAACACTACTTCTGCAGAAACTATGCATCACGCTTGATCCGTGGACGTAGTCAATCGCTGTGGTTTAGTATATCTCGGAAAATGGGCAAAGTAGAGTGACACACCCTGTATTATAATTTATGTTCCTTTAGTAGGGGGACCAAACATATTTGACACTTCGGAAATGTAAAGTTCTTGATTGTAGATACTTATGTTACGAATATGTAATTTTATTCCTTAAAAACATTGTGGCCCCTAATTAAAGGAAGGAATGAAAATATATAAAAAAGGTATTAAGGTAGAACGCTATAGAACTATCGCGACTGGGATCTTCAGAAAGTTGCGCGAAACATTAGAAAAAGTATTGAAGGTGGTTTTTTTTTTCGATTTTTATATCATTTACTTTTATTGGTAGTTTAGTTTTATAAACTGGTGTTGTGGTATTAAGTTATTCGCGATCGATGTAAACATTTTATTTTAAGTTTAAGCTAGCTATTCGTTTTATTCGGCGTTAGCTTCGCTATTTTATATAATAGTAATCCTTTTTTTTTCGTAAAATCAGTTTTTCATCCCTGTAGTCATCCCTGTAATAAAATCCTTCTTAAAACTACATTCATGGTCATTCTATCCTAAGCCGTATTGGTGATTGGACGCAAAATTAGGGCGCGCCACGCGTTGAAGCTTACGTGTGGTTCATAATAGTTCCCTTTAAATAATTACCCCGGTAGCAGATGATACGGATTAACTAGAACGCCCTATATAACAACCCTTAGTAAAAATGTCTCTTTTGATACACCCCAGCTCATTGACTACCGACTGCCCTTTTTAATCAGTGCTCGTTAGAAAGTTTAATATTGGTCACGCGAAATTATGACTAATTACTTTTATTATTAATGCTGGTATTAGTCAAAGTGAAGGTTTTCCTTTGAAAAATTATCATCTGAATTTTCCACAGTTAATCTTAATTTTGTTGTTAAGGTTTTTGTAATATAGTTTGGAGACAATTCTTTACAATATAATAGTAACGTGATCGTTATCTCCGCCCATAACAATAACATGACTTAGGTCCTGCCTTACCCAAGTATGAGAATACCCAAGCCGTAACCCGTTAGGCCCGTGACTGAGGGGATGTACCGTCTCGCCATCTGTTGGAAACTCGTAATATAGACCTCTATATTACTTAAGCAACTACTGTCGCGCTGTCTTGTTGAGAGATAGACTACCATAGCAACTTTGTTTATTCAAAACAATATGTATAAAAGTTTTGACTTATGAAAATTTTGGATAATTATAAAAACACATAATTTGTGAGATACCAACTCACTGCGTCATAAATTTTAAAAAAATACAGCCGTTTCAATGTTCTATGTTTTATAATGAAGGCGAAAAACATTGTGAGAAAACCAGCGTGCCCTAAAACCAAATAAAGTCATGTGACAACTACCGGTTTATTCTGGTTAGGAATTGAGTGTTACATTAAAGTCAATTTACTCTCACTTGTCGAGAGTAAGCCGGTGTCCCTGCAGCGGGAACGTTAGGGTAAGCCTCACGTTTTAATATATCATACCAGTCAGGAGCAATGCCACTGAACAAACGCCGCACTACAAGTATGTGAAAATCTAGACGATAATAGGGTTGCTACACAATGTTCCCTGAGCAGCGGCAAGCGCGGGTATAAAATTGAGTATCATTATTCCTGGATGTTAGATGGTCTCATTCCCACGCTATAAATTACATAGATAATACGAGCTTACGGCTACCTTCATACAAGAACTGGGTTAGTTTTTATTTTGTGTGCTTGCTACAGTCTGTTGGAAAATGCGACAAAACAGAATACTTTTTTTTATGTACCTACTCTCCAGATAGGGGTCCGTTATAAATATATTTTTCATGGACATTGCACTCTGCGCTTTCTAGCCCAAAACTAAGTAACGCTATGGGAACTAGATTACTTTTTTTTTATCCATTATAGACCATCGTTAACTGTTAATCGTTATCATTCACTGATATTTATATGATCTATGTGATATAAGTGGAATTTGAAATGAGCACTGATTCACTTAGGGCACTGATTCTGATATCGCTCCTGTCTATAATAGTCGATAAGCCATGTTGCAGGCCTTTGAGTGAGAACTCCGACGCCAGAGTTGGTCAGTTACTCACACGAAAGAAGAAAAAGACATTCCGTGAAGCCGTCCATCTGGAAATTATAGTCTGGAAAAAAATATACTGTACTTACTATTCTCCGGTAGGTAATCTATTCATTTTAAATTTAGCAAATTGTTGTTGTAAACGATACACCGAGAATGTGAGTTTGTTCGTTATGTTTTCAAGACTTAACTACTTAAACAAACATCATAAAAATTGGCGTAAAAGTACTCATTGTTACAGAAAACCTTCTATCCAGACATAATTGATCAAATCTACATTAACACGGGCGAAGCGGGCAAAAGCTGGTAGAAAAGAAATAAGCTGCCTTACCAGGCTGCGTGAAATCGAAAAGGGTATTTTTTATTTTTGTCTTTAATCCGACGAACACACTCCCATCCGTCAAAACAGCCGGCGCACTCATCGCTCAGACGAGATTAAAGTTTTTCTCAACTTGCATCTTTCAATAATTGGCAAGCTGGGGTCTGTGCGTCTAGAAAATGAGTATTAAAAGTGTTGCAATATAGTACGACTTCAAGTGTTGCAATATAGTATAGTAACGACTTCAAGATTATTATTCGTGTTACCGAGATATTTACCAGGATTTGTGAGTTTTGTTGAATCCCGATATTTCGACGCAGTTACATGAGTCATGGTCGCGGGCAAACAAGATGAAAAAAAAAAAGACTTCAAGATTCACAACAAAAACAAATAATTTACGTCACATTGGACGTCTGAACCGATTAAGCCATAAGCCAAGGTTAGAAACTAGTAGAGTAGTTTTGGTTAAATAACTGAGACTCAATTCAATCGCACAGTTGTATTGAATTAGAAACGTAGCTCCCAGTTTAAAATCACTTATTGCTTTACTACTCCGTAGTTCGACTATGTTAAGGCTTCCGCGTCTAGACGACCCTCCATAAATAAACCAACTTGGAAACACGTTTCATAAAGTTTACCATTGATTTGTGCATTCGGACAGGCATCCGAGAGTTCTGGAAAACCTTGTTAAATTTTCACGGGCGCTGGAGCGAAAGAAACTTTTCGATAAATTGTTAATATATTTTCGCCGCTAAATAATTTCCATTTGTTTATTTTACACACGTTACCCAGACAATATTCAATAGAAGTTTAAGGTTTCTTGTTTAGAGTATAATTAAAATTTTGTTCATGTTACATAATCTGCATTCTATTAGCTTTTTTTGTATCATTCACATTGATTAGGCCGTTAATCAGCACTTTATGTCGTTAATTACTCGTAATTACTTATTTGATCTACTATTTCATTCAATAACATACCGGGGAAACTAGATTAACTCTTATTATTAAAACGACAGTACCATTATAAGAGTAACCTTTTTCACAATAAAAAGTGAGTAATGTAATTTTAAGGAATTGTTTTGATAGGCCGCTTATACAAAATCTCATATTTGTGATGCATGTGAAGCCAATTTCAATATGCGAAAATATCCCGCATTTAGCAAATCCTACAAAAACACATGTTTAAAAAAAACGTCATTCAATTTAAACCCTGCGTAATAATGTCTACAATAACATCATACCCTGTTTGTTCGAGAGATATGATTATGAAATGCGAAATTGCATACTCTATAATCCAACAAAGGATTACCAAATTCTAATCAGCATGCATCATCACGAACGGGGCTCGTGCTCAGGTTTTCAACCCGAAACCATGTCAATTAGTGTAACGTCATAATCCCGTACTACCCTATTTGGTCAGGGGTTGGACTATACAAACAAACAGTACGATTAGAATAATATGTGCGGTGTTCATTACCAGGCGTATAGGAAAAGTGAAGCTGGTTTACTCGATACAAGTACGTATTTGACGGCTCCGTGGCTTAGTTGGTAGTAGCCCTGCCTTCGAAGCGAGGGGTCCCCGGTTCGATTCCCGGCCGGGGCACACTTTGTGTGGTGAACATGAAGTTTGTTCTCGGGTCTTGGGTGTTTGTCTTGTGTTTCTGTGTTTGTCCATGCCATCTGCGACACAGGGAGTTCTAGTGCAGAGGTATGAGTATGTAAACGTTTATTATTTATTTATTGCTTACTCACTTTGCCTCGATTCACCTTGAAATACATAGGTTCTTGTTTGTGATTCCTAAATAATTAGTGTTGTTTGGCGTGTATTTGATTGTCAAATATTTATTTTATGCAGGACACATATACAATGCGTTCTTACATCACACTAATAATATAAAAGCGAAAGTTTGTATGTATGTTTGTTACTCCTTCACGCTCAAACGGCTCAAAGGATTTCGATGAAATTTGGTACCAGGTTAGCTTATCTTGGAATAACATAAAGGCTAGTTTTGACCCCGGTAAACCGCAGGACGCAGCTAGTAATTATTATTTTTGACCGTTATTTTTCAGTGTTCAAACGGTATACTATTGTATGGTTAATGTTATTATATGATTGTTATTGGAATGTTAAGTCGCATTGACGACTAACTGGGTCGGAGATGAGCTGTGCAACCATCTGGGTATATTGTGTGCGTAAACTGTTATATTTATTGCGGTGCGCAAAAATTTTGCCCCTCACTTTATAAAATTTAAAATAAATGTACAATAAAAATGCGTTGAATTACCCACTTTGAGAAAAGTTCTCCATATTTGCTATTTGGCACAGTAATCAACATATTTCAGTCATTTCACTAATTTGACAATGTTTATTTTTTATTATAGTGCTACTAAAGTGACGGTACAAGCTGGAGGCAGGTGCTGTTGAGTGGTTACCTCCGCCTATAATAACAGCAATACCACTAAGGACCTCACCGACTAAAGTATGAGAAGACCTAAATTGCATCCCGTTGCACCCGTCACCCGAGACGGGGATGACGAAGTAACGTCTCAAGTACGTACAATTTCACCGGCACCCACAACTTTCCACCGGATCACAGTAATGCAATTGCGTCACTGCTTTGTGGAGGAGATACCACTCCGGACGAACTTGGCACAAGTTCTACTGCTACTTTGGGTTGCTCTTTTCGTACTACCAGGATACGTAGTGCTCTGAAGGCACTCAACTACGGACGCAAGCAACAATGATCCCCATTGATTAGGTACCGTCATAAACCTAATGAAAAATCTAAATAATCAAATCTATATACAGATATATAAGCAGTCAGGAAACAGTATGATACGTACAAAAAATGTTGTCAATTCAACTGTATGTTTGTTAATAAAGTATCTCTCCAAAGTACACAAATTTCATTAAAGTTATACAAAAAAATATATGAGAAGAAAGATATTATGTCTGTTTTGTTAGGTTTATGGTCAATCAATCACTTGTTAGTCTATGTTAACCGATTCTTTTTGCGAAATTTCTTTCAATTAAGTTTGTTTGCAGTCTTATAAACCTTTTCACATATACTTCTATGTACGCATTACTATCAATATTTAATTAAAAAGTTTAGTTTACTCAGGTTAAAGTTGTGTCGTTAATGTATTATAATAATGAACTTGTTAGGTTAATTCTACTATACTTTTGGAAAAGGGATAGGTAATGTGAGTAGTATTACAATAGAATTATATTAATTACTTTATTACGGTAAAATTGTATTACAGGGCCATACTGTGGTGAACCGAAACGGATTCGACGGTACAAATACGATATTCGTCAACAAATAAATTATATAGAAAACATATTTAATTAGCGAATCTTATTTCCTTGAACGTGTCTGCCCTACCTTTAAAGACTTTTACATTATAAATTAAATAGGTAGCTATTTACATTTTTTGCAGTACATGTATGTATGGCGGGTATTTTAACTACTAAGAACATTGATTGGTATTCAAATAGAATAGATTCCGGTGAATTTGAATTTCACTTGACGAGCACCTAAACACAATACAATTAAAGATCATAAATAGATATTATATACATTTACAAAAAATACGTCCACGATCTCGTAGAATTATATTCGTTTGGGCTTACAATCCAACCACGTAATCCTAAATCCCAATTTCATCCACAAATTCACAATACACGAAAATCATCGTGACCAAACGTTTATCAAAATCGTGACCCTTCGTCGCAGATGGTCAACCAATTGACCGAACGCTATATAAAATCTCACCTAATGCACGAATACCGTAGCAATCGACAGATGTCGTAAAACGGTTGGGTATACCCGAAAACTGTGTTAGTTTTACGGATCACAGACATTTAGGATCGGAATTGAAATTTGGGTTTGTATAAAATAATTTGTAGGGTACTCTCATGTTTGTAGGTACTCTTAATGGAAGGAATTTGCACAGTTGCGGTTGTGCCTAAAATAACATAATATTTGGTTACAAAGATGACACCTTGGCTTAGTTGGTAGTAGCCATGCCTTCGAAGCGAGGGGTCTCGGGTTCGATTCCCGGCCGAGGGCCGGGGTCATGTTTTTGTCTTGTGTTTTTGTGTATGTTCATGCCATCTGCGACACAGGGAATCCTAGAGCAGAGGTATGAAGTAAACGTTTAAAAAAAAATGATATTTTAGGTAAATTGAATTTGAAACTGATTATTAAATTATAATCTGTATAGGTAGAGTCATCAAATTCAAATATCTTTATATAAGTTGATAAAAAATAATGTAATTTAATTTTTTAAATTAATTTGTACTTATATCACGTGTTCTTATCACAAAGTTAAGAGCTTGTTCAAACCTTATCCTACAACAACAACCGACAAGTGTATGTGTGCTCTCTTACACAAATTTATACATTTCACACATTAATAGTCCAAAAATAACTTTTAACACTATTAAATCAGCAGACAAAGTTCCATTTCTGTGTTAAATTTAGTTTCCACTGAAGTACAGCTTATTATAATATACAAGAAATCAACATGTACACCTCTATGCGTATTGCTCTAGATTTCCCGGAGATTCGTATCTATAGAGACAAACTTTGCGTGATGTTATAAAGTTAGTTTGTGTATTTTGAGTGATTATCTTGTATGATTGCATTCTTGCAGGCCATCTGCGATAAAAGGAATTCAACACACAAACAAAAACATTCAACACACGTATATCTCAACATGTCCTTACCGCAATATGTATATGTATAATAACAATAATTGTCAACATCAGCTTTGTCCTAAGATATTGGAAATAGTAGTTTGTACACAAACTATGCATAATTTATACTCTCGACAGATCTACCTACGGTTTGCTGCGATTATAACTAAAATCTGAGTTTGAGATGATTATTGTTTTCGAAATGACAGTAATGATATGGAAATTAATGAGATAATGTTTCGAAGACATATTTTATGGCGCCAAAAATCGGTTATTTTAGTCAGTCACTCTCACAATTAAGACGAATCTGACGATACCTCTCAAGCCAAACCCTATCAAGCCGTTTACAGAGCTACAGCGCGTACTAAAGAAATATACATACATATATACTCGTACACTCGAAAATCATTATCCTACTTAATCAAATGAGAAAAACATAATTAATAAATAATTGACAGATTTCAAAACCTGCTTTAAAAGAACATAAATTTAGTAGGTTTTGGTGAATTGTATGATGACGATGAGATAGGTGACGCAGAAGCTGAGTACGATTCCGAAGAGGTCGCAGTTCAGGGGAACCAGCTTGTACAAGCGGAACTTACACGGACGCGCTTCCACGTAGCGGATGAACCTCTCAATATCCTGAATTTGGGCCCGTCCTGGAATAAAACTCTAAAACATGAACTCTTAATAATAATAAAAATCTGTTTACAACAACTTAAAATTTGGGTTTTTTTAAACATAAGTATAGGAACAATAATTTAGTTAATACAATAGGCGATCTTATAGCTAGCGGCGATTTCTTCCAGACTGCCCGTTATAACATGTGAAGGGGAAAATTCTGAATAACTGTATGAGGTAGATGATTTAGAACTACATCACCCATTGAACTATTATGAACTTTGTCCAGTGAGCTTTGAATTACTGCCTCACCCAACCCCACACACAGACCCAGGCCCCCTATACATCTGGACTGTGGAGATCGATCGTACTTAGATATAACGTACCAACTGACGGACATAACACGTTGAGACCCTGAATGTTCGGTACGACGTATTGCTATTTATATGTTCGTCAGATACGGAAAACCTTTTAACGACAGGTGCATCAGCTCATTAAATTAAACATACAAAAACGATTTGGGGAGTCCAGTTGGCCATAGTCCGTAGTATACCTACAGTATGCCTTCCCTTTCCTTTCAGTATAGCAGTAGTATGGATAAGTGTATGGTAGGCATACAAGTCAAAAGACAACTAAAAGAAGCAGTAGTATGAACCAAGTACGTTCAAAGCAGAACTGCCTTCACACCTAGTAATCAGCCGTCAAGTAGTGATGCACTTATATTGCAATATTCCGGTCTGCTCATACTTGGGAGGTAACCACTTTTCATCAGTTCGGCCTTCAGCTTGTCCCGTTACTTAAATAGTATAAAAAAACCACATACCGGTTGAAGTATGGTCCAGCTGTAGTAGTGTATCATGCAGTTTGCACTTTAGTCTCTCTGCTTCTGCACTAAGCATGTCGGCGTAAAAAGCTGGCAGAAATGTGATAAGAATTAGTTCCGAAACAAAAACGTACTGACTTATCAAGTCTATCGACAGCTCCTGGAAAAAACACCTTAACATAAAATACTTATATTCCGTTGATGGGGTTCATTTTTTATAGATTTTTATACTATTTCCTCGCTGTCCTGTTGAACTATATCAAGAAAGGTCGGTCATTTAGGATATCTTTTGAATAATTAAAATATTGATATTGTGAAATTTTATTATCGGCTAGTCACACTTACTTTTGTGTGTAGTTCTCCTACCGTAAAGAAGATGCAAACCATAACTTCTGGAATATTGAATAACAGTGCGGCTAACATCTGAAACGTAGTTAACAATAAAACAATCATTAACTGATAAGAGGAATTTTGTTAATTATATATATATTAACAAATTCATTTAGGTTACGCACAATAACTCAATAAAATATATTCTTATATATTTCTATAAATAAAAATCAATTGCCATGCGTTAGTCTCACAAAAACTCGAAAATGGCTTGACCGATTTAAATACATTTGTTTTGTTTAGCGTAAACTCCAATAGTTCTTATGAAACAGTGCAGTGAGATTATGCAAAAGTAAAATAAAAGAAAGTTCTTTATAACTCACTAAATTATACTTACTAAAGGATCAAAAGCATTGTTGTATTTTTCTATAATATCGACGAGGTTTTTGTATAAAAATTGCATCGACAATATATCATTATTGCTTGCATCCAAAAGCGAAGTCAATGTCTGTAGCCGACAATTGACAGCGTAAAACATAAAAGCGTATGTCAGTATAGTTATATCCATCGCCCACAATATCATTTGATACAGAATTGCGTACATTTTGTTTTTTACGCACCAATGTAGGTAATAACAGAACACTAATATAATGATAAATCTGTACAAAGCACTTGCAAATATCGTTAAAATTAATATCTTTTCAAATTTAAAAGATGCATGTTTAATTTTCATTTTTATATCGATAGTACGCAAATAGCTAACAAGATGGCACAAGGACGTATCATCTTTTACAGAAAAACAAAGTATTAACAGGTATACAATATATTGAATGAGAGACATCACATACCACACAATGGTCACGAAATCTAGCGAGTCTTGATATACATTTTGGAACGAAACAGCACACAAAAACATGCATTGGATAAGAGCTACTATTTTGTGAATACATTTGATTCTGATAAAGTTGAAACGGACGTATCCGAATTCTAATCCAAGAATAATTTGAAAAGCTTTATAAAGAAATATAAAACATTTCTCAACTATATTTGACTGTGAATGCGTTTGCGATGGATAAACCAAAGACATGACGAAATAATTAATTAATTATGAAGCTTTTTTAGAAATGTGGCCTACATATAAGTAGGTTTCGCAGAGTGAAGTAAAACTGACTAGTGACATTTACTATTTTCAAATTAATTCCATTATTTAGTTCAATAATATTTGTTTTGTGGTACCTACACTAAAAGCTGTAAATTCATTTGCTTAATTCAATATCTTAATTTGATGAGGTCGATTTGGATATTGATAAACTAGACAAAATAATACATCAAGTTTTAAAATAAAGAAAACTAGAAAAAAGACTCATAGTCCGAATCCTAACTCCTAACTATCCTAAGGAATTAATAATACAAAACAAAACAGGGGTACAGAAAAGGACATACCTTCCATCCAGCAATAATTGGCATTATCTACATTAATACGAGCAAAGTCGCAGGCAAAAGACAGTAATATTTAATTGCAAATGTAAGTTTGTTCGTTACGCCTTAACTATTTATCTGATTATCGTAAAATTTTGGGTACAGAAAAGGGCATATACCATTCATAAATACATAAGTTATATATTAAAAGGCTACAGCTAACGTATGTGAAGCCATGAACAAGAGATTGTGTATAATATTATAATTCAGAATATTTTTTATAGCCATGTCTAAGAGTAAATTTATATAAATTTGGTAAATTACAATATATATATATGGGTATATTTTATTACCCGAATGGTACGGTGCAGAGAAAACTAGACAGACTGAGACAAAACTTAGCACTTATACACAAAAAAAATACGATTAACTACAAATACCTACTTTGTTCTCTATAAATTATACACATGTAAGTCTTTTTCACGAAAGTTTAGGCTGTCTCAATGGCCTTGTGGGTTACACTATCATACATCTCTAGTAATTGAAATCCCTTCACGAAACTGGAAACATTTGGTACAGAATTTGAGTAGAAATAAAACACAACAGCCTACGGGACGCAGCTGATGGGGTCACGTAGAGAAACTTTCTCAGTATTTAGTTAAAGGGCAGTTTTCCTTGAATTTTTCGCAATTGAATTACGTGGATACTCAAAAGGTTGTTGACTTGACGTTGCTACTGTGGAAAACTATATTTGGGAATGCAATTTTCGTAATGGATTTTATGTGGGTATTTTCCTGAATCTTAGCTTGATAATGTTGTTCTTTTTTTTATGTGAAGGAGTGACGGAACGAGCTGAGGGCCCACCTGATGGTAAGTGGTGACTCTCGCCCATGACAACAGTAATGTTCTTATCTGACTTGCGATTTCTTATTTTGGATCGTTACATAATACTTTTACCTACTAATCTATATCATAAGAAATTATCCGTTGTTACGTATAAATTTATAGCTTATGAAAATTCTTAAGGTATCATTAAGTTTTAATACAGAATCGCAAATGAGTACACGGTCCATCAGTTCTTCCATTTATCGAGATTTTTTGTATAACCAGACCTTTTCAAATAAGTGATAACTGTTTTGTGATGATCGTCCAGTTTGTACATCTAAATAAATATTCATGGACTTGTCTTATAATTCAAAATATTGTTTCATATTGTATTTCAACCAGCGATATTTGAATTAAAAGTCTGTATCATTAAACTGAGCTATCACGCTATCAAGCTCATTCATAAAACGCAAATTAAGAATTACATAGGCAAGTGCAGAAAATATTAGTACAGTTAGAATTTGAATTCCAAGTACAATGGTTGTTCTTTTCTACATTTACCTGTAGTAACAATCTTGATGTCAAATAAAACAAAATGTTCAAAGCCGACCCCTTTTATTTGGCACGTTGTAAACTTTTATCATATGCTATTTCGATTGATGCGCATTGTGAAAAGGCATGTGTTTTTGGGGGTCCAGTTGCTCGCGTCCTTAGGTGAGTACCCTTTGAGTTTACCCTACATGCAGGTGCTAAAGGAGCAACAAAAAAAAGCTGTAGAACTTGTGGTAAATTCGCCCGGAGAAGAACCGCCGAAATAAAGATTTTCTACCGCCAAGCAGTGGTGCACTCGCAATTCTGTTTTCCGGTGAAAGGGTGTGGGTGCCGGTGAAATCACATGCGTATGAGACGTACGTCTCGAATGACCGGTGCAACGGGGTGTACGGGCAAAAATGTACTTTTAATTTTTCACGATTTCCGTCTATTCAAAATACAGCCTAATCCGTTCAGCCGAGTTCAATTTCGAGTTTTAGCGAAACTAATGCACAACAATTAATTTTTATACTTAAACTGGTAACTAATACATAATCTCTTAAATAAGGTATATTAACAACTATTGTATTAAGACTTTTGCCAAAACGTCAAACATCTGTAGAAAATTTATGTTTTTGGTTTTATTGGGGATTTCTATCAATCGTTAGGTCTGTCTCGTGAATGTTAATGTTCTCTATTTTAATCTGTGACTACCTCGATCCACGCGCGTATTATGTCTTAATCTGTGACCGCCTAGAAGTAGGTATATGGAATTAAGAAGATTAGAACTGCTAGTTTGTTTATGTATGTGAGAAAAAGTTGTCAGTCTAGATGAACCAAAGTCGCCGTTAACAGGTTTTATGTTAGTTACCTTGTGCAGATAAAAGGGTAGGACAATTAAAACACACAAGTTATTGCAAGATGTCATATATGTAGCGATGCAAAATGAAATTTGAGTAAAGTTGTTTGTATTCCTGAGTTGTCATAGTTACGTATAGCTATGTTAATTGGAAACCATCATTGTAATAAGTTGAAGCTTTTACAGTAACAAATCATTAAATGAATTAACATCCTATTAAATTAATAAGTCTTATCGAAATAATGCTATTTGAAAACTTACCACGGATATCATTTGCCAGTCTTGTATCATTTGGATAGGAATAATTTAATAATCAAAAATTATTAAGTCGCTATGACTTTAATATATGTCTCAGAAACAAGTTCACCGTACAATAGGACTCACAAAACTTTTGTATTTTTCTATAAAGTATTACAGATAACATTTGGATTGGAATTTGGGTTTGTCCGTTACAAGTTTGTCTCATTAAAATATACACACAAATTTTTTGCTGTTATCCAATGTATGTTTATCTGTGGCATATCATTACAATATCTGTACAGAGTCCCCCAAGGGCCAAGTTACATGGTTAATTTGTGTTATGTGGTGTCTCTCATTCAATACATTGTGTATGTTTTAATATTGTGTCACTGTGTAAGAGATGACACAAGTTTAACCAATCTTTTACAATATTTACAAACTGTTGATATACAAATGAAAGTGAATCATGCGTCGTATAGATTTGAGATGAAATTGATGTTAACGATAATTGCAGGCTTTTTGTATAGATCAATAACAGTGTTAGTGTTTTGTTTTTATTTATATTGGTGTCTTAAAAATAATTTGTACGCTTTACTTTATCACCTGACATTGTGGGCGTTGGAAATAACTATTATCACATACGCCTTTATGTTTTATGCCGTACACTGTAGATTGAAAGTATTAACTTCACTATTGAATTTGGGGAATACTGACATTTTGTCAATGCAACTAACGTACAAAAAGCTAGTTGATATCATTGAAAAATACAAAGCAGCTTTTGATCCTTTGGTAAGTATGTAAAAAGATTGGATTGGACGGCTCCGTGGCTAAGTTGATAGTAGCTCTGCCTTCGAAGCGAGGGGATCCAGGTTCGATTCCCGGCCGGGGCACACTTTGCGTGGCGAGCATGAAGATTGTTCTCAGCTCTTGGGTGTTTTTCTTGTGTTTCTGTGTGTGTCCATGCCATCTCCGACACAGGGAAACCTGGTGCAGATAAACGAGTGTGTTAACGTTTATTTATTTTATTTATGTATAACTTAACAGGTCTATAAAAATATTATTTACAATGATTTCATACATTCAATTATTTCAGATGTTAGCTGCACTTTTGTTCAACGTACCAGAAGTAATGGCTTGCATTTTTTTAACGGTGAAAGTAATACCCCACTCTAAGGTAATAAGGAACTCATTTCATTTCTAGTAAATGAAGTTGAGTAGGTTAATTTATAAAAACTCACTCGAGAATTCCCTTTATCGTGCGTATTCAAAATTAGAAGTGAACCGCCAATTTCAAATACGCATAATCATAAATCTATGCAACACCAATACTGAAAAGTAAGAAATCTGGCATTTTAAAATTGGAAGACATGTAACATTTAAGCTCTCGTTAGGATATCTTGTTACTTATTAGCTTAAGAGTGTTATTGGTAATGTTAACTATTTTATTACGTTTCAGGAATACTTACTAGGCTTGTTTGCTGAATACTTTTTTGTTTTGGAAATGATGCTTATCACATTCTTGCCAGCCTACTTTGCCGACATGCTAAATACACAAGCAGAAAAAATTAAATGCGCTCTTCACGATATGCTTCTTCGGTCTAAGGGTGCGTTTACAATAATTAGCAAAATAATACGGCTAGGATAAATTAATAACTAGATTTTCTCTAACAGCTAACGTTTGTTTACAGTAGCGGAGAATAATGAGTCAGGTGAGGAACTCATTGACAAATATTATATAATAGAAGAAATGTTATTACATTTCTTCTATTATATAATAGGAAGATTAAATATACAAGCATGTCTCGAAGTGACAACTTATCCCCAAGCACAGGTTTTCAGCACGAGACATCCTTATATTTTTAAGGTTTAAATAGAAACAAGATAAATATCAAATGTTTTATAATATGAGTGTATGTTGAGTCGGTTTAATTTTATATCCTGTTGCAGGAGAAGGACATTTTCGTGACATTGAAAGGTTTATCCGCTATGTGGACGCGCGACCGTGTCGATTCCGCTTGTACAAGCTAATTCCTCTTGACCACGATTTATTCAAGATGGTGCTCAACTTCTGCGTGACCTACCTTATCGTCATCATACAGTTCACCCAAAAAACATTTTAAAGAAAGTATTCTGTTTTATGTTTTCGTTTTCAATTTGTTTAAAGACTTCGTTCAAATATAATTATATATTTTAACTTTTACACTCGTTATACCGAATAGATATTATCAGTACGTAGGTAACTATCGGTAAAACATACTAATTTGATCTGTAACAAAATTATTAAAATGGTGTTTTGACCATCAATCAATATAATGTATTGACAAATTTTTTTTCGTCTTTGTCTTTTTACTATCGGTATTTATTATTATTCTGTTTTACTTTAATAAAATTTGACAGTTTTTAATACAAAGTGCAATAAAAAAATATGTTGTTTCTTTTTCGCATTGCGCCCAGCAAATTGACCCTCCTACAGAGCCCCAGGAACAGAACTTTATAATTTAATTACAGCACCCTTTGGGGTCGTTATCTGGAGATCCTAACCTGGACTTGGAACTTAAAGGCTTCATAGAAAATATCAGATTCATAGAGCTGGGAGCAAGCATGTAACTATTTTTAACAATTTGAAATGTCATCGTATATGTTGAAACTGGTAAAAGAGAAAAGCTTTGTTTTTAATGTTTGTTGCCTCCGTCATTTATCAACCGATTTGGAAAAATATTTTTTTCCTTTGAAAGGATATGCTTTCAAATTGGTCCCATTGAAATTTTATTAAAATCGATCCAATAGTTTGGTAGTTAAATCAAAATAACTATAAAAAATGTGTGATCGAAGTAAACGAAATGGCATATTTTACTTTCCTGTGACTTTTTTCCCGGGTAGTGTGTATCTCCTACGGCCAGAAATAAGGGATGGAATAACTAAAGTCGCTTTTTTTATTTTTTAAATCAGTCACTTGTTTTCATTCGCAACTGAAATGCTAAAAGTTTTATACGGTTAACTATTATAAATTAAAGCTTAAGATTCCTGTATATATTACTCCACGCAGTCATAGCACTCTTGTACCTAGGTTGTTCCGAAAATATACTCGCGAGCTATAAACTAGAATTTATTCTTCACGCAATAAATCGGTCAACTCTCATCACAGTGCATCACTGTCCTCCATATCCTGGTCTCCGGACTAAGTTTCCAGTCTCCCTAAATCTCTTGTATACCAGACACAATACTGGCTCAGATGAAACTGTCGAGCCATAGTACGCTGACACAACCCTTGCTGGTTTAGGATAACGACTTGAGCGGCTTCTATAGGTGTGGTTTCCATTGTCCATCCATGGTTGTCTTCAGTGTTCCCAGTGACGTGAAACGTTGGACTGATGGCCTATTTTCATAATCGCTCATTTTTTATGTTTTCAGGACTCCCACTATATAGTGCTTTTTTTTAATTGATGTATTTTATCTTTAAAAATTATTCAAATGTATTACATAAAAATAAGGGGAGTCAACTTTTTGAGAAAAACATTTCTTGTACATTTTAGAAAGGTTTTAGAAAATGATTAATTTTTTGTAGGTTTTACTAAAGAGTTGATTAATAAATGCATTTCAAGGAATAAAATACTTTGGACTTTACGAGTACACCACTCGTTAAGTCCAAAGTATTTTATTATTTCAAGTATTTCAAAATTTCGATTTTTATGTAAGTAACTCTTGGCCTATTCACTTTTATTAAACTAATGTTATATCGTTAACCAATCAATAACCCTGTATTCACCTAAAATTAACTTTGAACTTTGAAGACAAAAATAATGATTCATAAACATTATTGCATTACTACCTTTATCTAACATCAATTATTGTTATTGCCATTAACACTCACCATTTTCCAATAGGTGCCGAGTGTACTTAAAATAATTATGGTATGAATGTAAAACAACATCGGTGTCATTTGTCAGTCTTGCACGACCTCGTTAGGAGTTTTATCTCGATGTGACATTTTACTTTCGTAAATTAATTACCGTATCAGATTTCGTCGTCATGGTTTTGTTTTCACCATCACAAATGAATTCGCTATGCAATATATTTTCCAAATGTTTTGTAATTGTTTATAAAGTATTTCAGATTATTATGGGGATACCCTTCGGTTTCTTAACTTTTAAATCAGTAAAAATGAAATATATTGAAAACAAATTAGCTATTGTCCAATGCTTATTTATTTGTGGATTATCGTTTAAATATTTGTATACATTCGAAGATCATAACCAGATGGACTTTTGGTGGTATTGTGTGTTTATGATCCAATATATTACTTACGTTTTAATACTATGTAGTGGTGTAAAAGATGATACATCATTATGTCATCTTATCCGTTATTTGCGAAATATTGACATAAAAATGAACAAACATACTTCATATATTTTTGAAGTAAAATTAATATTGACTATATTTGCATGCCTTTTATATAGAGTAATAACGACCGTAGTATTCTGCATTAATCTGGATTCGTGTTTGGGAAATAATTGGTTCACAAGTCTGTACCAAGTGTTATTGTGGTCGTTGGATATTATTATAGCAACATACGCTTTCATGTTTTACGCCGTCAACTGTCGATTAGAGACACTGAACTCAACTTTAAAAGAGAGAAATACTGATATTTTGTCAATGCAAGTTTTGTACAAAAAGCTAGTTGATATCATTGAAAAATATAAAACTGCATTTGATCCCTTAGTAAGTATGCAGGTTTGTTAAAATAACTTAATATTTCACTGTTCTAAACAGACGATACTTAAGCTTTTTTTTAAACAGTGTTGTCGTGGGTTTCCTTAGACCTTTAAATAAGTAGATAGATTGTTTCACAACTTGTTGATCTACTTGCACGTTTTCATCATTTGCTGCACATTCAATAAAATCGATATTTATACAATAACGATTTTTGATTTACTGATCGAATATCTATTAAAACATTTTTAACTTTTTCAGATGTTAGCTGCATTGTTATTTAATATTCCTGAAGTAATGACGGCAATTTTCTTAACGGTAGTAGAAATTCGGAATGCAAAGGTAAGTGTCGATAAATCGATAAATGTATATAAAAGTATTTGAACGAAAATGACCATCGAAGGACTAGGACATGTTAAAAAAAAGACATCTCTTATGCAGGGCTGGTATAAAATTGAAGACCAATAGTATAAGGAAATAAATACAAACCGTTTATTGTTAATAATATACAAGCAACTGTAGAATTGAAGAAGTTAAAAGTTTTCATTTTTACCTGAACAGAGGGAGTCTTCGGGAGCAAAAACAATAATGATTGGCCCGGTCGGGAATTATCAAATCGGTAAAAATTTGTGTTAGGATCATAAAGTTTCATCTCGGGTCTTGATTTTATGTTTTGTATGAGATTGCTTGAAGTAGTATGGCCTCCCTTTGCTTTTTATGTAAATTATGTTTTTATATATAAGGAGTAAAAATACAATAATACAATGTACAATTTATTGTACAAATACAAATAGGTATTTTGTATTTAAATTGTATTGTTGTATTGTATTTTACCTATTTGTATTTTGTACAATGTCAAAATACAAATAGGTAAAGTACAATATAAAAATTGTTTTTCAGGAATATTTATTAGACCTATTGGCTGATTATGTCTTCGTTTCGCAAGCGATGCTAGTGACATTCTTGCCTGCCTACTACGCCGGCATGCTGAGTACAGAAGCAGAGATTATAAAACAGACACTACATGATATCCTTCTTCAGTCACAAGGTATGTATTCATTTGTATTATATACTTGCTTTTATACTAGTTTGCTTGCAGTTTCGTTGGTCGTTGGAATTTGTATGGAAAATTTCATGATGATCGGTTTAGCTAAGGCCTTAACTAAGGCCTGAAAGCGTAACAAACAAATTCACATTCACATACATGCATATTATTAGTCTATGAGTTTATAAGTAACGCTCTGGCTTTTTTCTTCGTACAGATTAAATAGAGATTTAGTTGTTCTAATAAGAGCAAATAATTAGATTTTTGGTAGTTAATAATAATTAATAAGATTTAACATGGAAACCTCATACCTCTGTACTAGGATTCCCTGTGTCGCAGATGGCATGGACACAGAAATACAAGACAAACATCCAGGCCATATTCGTGAAAAGGGAATAACAGTTTCGGTCATATATGAGCAAAACATAATTTTTTAACATAAAGGTGCAAACAATGTGTCATGAATATTTTGGAAGCCCTGAAAGTTTCAACCGAGGTTAGTCAATTACCTATACCTACGAAACAGTTAAAGACCCTAATTAATATATCGTTTCAGGTCGGGGCCAATGTCGAGAAATTGAGAGGTTCATCCGTTACGTGGAAGCGCGTCCGTGTAAGTTCCGCTTGTACAAGCTGGTTCCCCTGGACTGCGACCTCTTCGGAATTGTACTCAGCTTCTGTGTCACCTATCTCATCGTTATCATACAATTCACCAAAACTTTATAGACTAACTGTTAATCTTAAGTGTTCATAAAATATATATTTTTTTATGTAGTTTGAGTTATTTGTAATTGCAAACTATGTATAAATTTATTGGAAAATTGTGTACTTGAATTTTTTCATAGTGCTTAAAGATTTTACTTTTTTGGAATCTCTACAATAATCTACAAATTACCGATGTAAAACATATTTCATTGTCCGGCACATTGATCATTGCCGACTTCGATGTTTCAGAGGAAGCTAAGGACCACATTAGCAGATAAATATTATTGCACAATAAATGATTTCATGAAACATAATATTTTGACGATTATTAACCCTTGTGCCTACAAAAGGGACAAAAGGGTCATACGCACAACGAAGTGAGCCTTCACTTCGTTGTGCGTATGTCCCTTTTATTCCGGATCTCATGGGGGTATTTGATTAAAATCAAATACTAAGATCTGCAATCCCTAGGAGCAGGGAAAATAAATTTCTGAGTCAACTTGATCAAAAGATGTTTATGCTCAGTTTATGCCGCATTTTTTGTCTCTCTCACGGGAATTAAAACCTGCAGGGTACTTCCCGTTGATTTAAAACCATGAAATTTGGCCAGAAGCAATGTCATGTAAATATAGCCATAATATCCTGTGTATATAATATACAAGCTATCCTGGTACCAAATTTCACCAGAATCTTTTTAACCGTTTGAGCGCGAAGGGGGAACAAACATACATACACACACACACACTCATTCAATTACGTACAAACTTTGCCTTTAAAAAATAGTGTGAATAAAAAAAACATAAAGATTCATAAATCAGCGGTATAAAGTTAAATGGTGATATTTTAAAATGTTCATTCAATTTAAATAACTCTGATTCCTCTTCATATTCATTAAAGTAATTTATGTAAATCAAAACCTATATAACACCTGGATGTCCTATACCAATCAATCATCTTATATCTGTACCAGCCTCTAATGTTCCCACTTCAGGGACACCGGCCTACTCTCGATAATTGAGAGTGAATGGGCTTTGATCTACCACGGGAGCCCAATCCGGATTGGTAAATGTCACATGTCTTCGAATTTATGGTTGTTTCCTCACGATGTTTTCCGTCACCGATTCGAGAACGTGGTATTGCGCACATAAATTTTTCAAGTGAAAAACTCATTGGTGCCCTAGTGGGTTTGAACCAGCGAACTTCAGATTGAATGTCGGCGTCTATGCCCCTGGGCCACCACGCTCTTCATCCTATATCACTTTGAACAAATTAACTTTAAACTTTGAAAACAAAAAGTGTGAATAGTGACCCATAAACATAATTATATAAAGACAATTATTAGGCCGTTCAATTCGAGACTACGTTTCAATATTTTTAATGATGATGAATGCTGTGGGACATAATTATTTTAAGTATACTCGGTACATATTGGAACAATTATATTAGTTTAATACAACATCGCTGTCATTTGTCAGTCTTGCACGACTTCGTTAGGGGTTTTACCTCTATGTAACATTTACTTTAATAAATTACTAAATACCCATTTTGTCGTCATGGTTTTGTTTTTACGATCAGCAAATAATTCAATGTGCAATGTGTATTCCAAATGTTTTGTAATAATTTATAAAGCATTTCAGATTACTATGGGGATACCATTCGGTTTCATCACTTTTAAATCAATAAAAATTAAATACATTGAAAACAAATTAGCTCTTATCCAAAGCATATTTATCTCTGGATTATCGTTTCAATATTTGTATAGATTTCCCCAAAGTCGTAACCAGATAGACTTTACCTGGTATTGTTTGTTCAAGATCCAATATATTACTTACGTTTTAATACTATGTTGTGGAGTAAAAGATGATACATCATTATGTCATCTTACCCGATATTTACGCAATATTGACACAAAAATGATCAGTCATGCTTCATATATTTTTGAAGTAAAATTAATGTTGACTATATTTGCATGCCTTTTATATAGAATTATATCGACCGTTGTATATTGTATTTACATAGATTGGTGTTTGGAAAGCAATTGGTTCACAGGCCTGTACCAATTAATATTTTGGTCGTTGGATATTATTATAGCAACATACGCTTTCATGTTTTATGCGGTCAGCTGTCGATTAGAGACACTGAACTCAGTTTTAAAAGAGAGAAACACTGATATTTTGTCAATGCAATTTCTTTACAAGAAGCTCGTCGATATCATTGAAAAATACAAAGCAACATTTGATCCCTTGGTAAGTATGCAAACTTGCAGGTTTGTTAAAAGTACCTAATACCTGCGTTTTTACAAGAAATACAATTATACAGGTAAACTTAAATAGCAAAGTACTATCAAACACAAAATTTCATACAAATCGTTAGATTCATTTTCGAGATACGCGAAATAAATAAATAAGTATACAAGGATTGCTCGTATTAAGAAATAAGATAACTTAATATTTCACAGTTCTAAACAGACTTCATTAATATATTTTTTCTATAAATTATTAGATATGAGATTGTTTCGCAATTTGTTTTCTATTTTTGAACCGTCTGCATTCGTAAATGTAGGAAATTTTTGATTTTTTGAACATAATTTATATATTTTAATTTCACTGGTACCGTACCGAAAGGTATTAATTACAATAGATTGAATAGGAAATTTGCCCATGGTTTTTTGGACGGTTTTCTAGTCACTTACGTGATAAATAGTCATGATAAATCTTTTAAACTATATTATACTCAATTTATACGTAAATCTCACATTCAATAAAAAAGAAATCGTATTTATTTAAATAATACGATTTCTGATTAGCCGATCGAAAACCTATTAAAATATTTATAAATTTTTCAGATGTTAGCTGCGTTGTTATTTAATATTCCTGAAGTAATGATGACAATTTTCTTAACGGTATTAGACATTCGAAATTCCAAGGTAAGTGTGGATAAATCGATAAAATAATTATTTGAATGAAAATGAATATCAGGACATTAAACTTATCAACAGATATATTTAAACAAAAAACAAGTGATAAATATCTGATCGATCGTCTGTTTTAACTATTCATAGGAATGATGAACTCTTGGTAAAAAATTACAGCACTTATGCAAGGATGATCTTAAATTGAAGATCTGTTATTAGAGAAAATTGATATTTGTAGAATCAGCTAAATAATTGACGGAGTAATTTTTATATTTTAACTGTATAAAGGGAGTTAATGAGATCATGAAATAGTATCACAAGAATGATTGGCCTGGTGGGGAATATTCAAATCGGTGAACATTTGTGTTATAATCATCTGCAGTCTTGAAATGAGATTGGTTTTAGAAATATGGCGTCCCTTTGTATTTTTAGGTTTTAATCTATCTATTTAATGAATATGTAGTTATATTGCAATTACCAAAATTATTTTATTTGTGTTTTCAACGTTAACTAGCTTAGGACATATAACATACTTTAATGCAGTTGAATTGTTAAACAAAATTACTTCGCGGAAAGCACGAAATATGTCTTCAAGCATTGGTATGGCGCGCTTTTAACCAATGATATTATATATTTAACCGTTCAACAAAACGGGTATAGGTAAAGATACAATATAGTAAATAATTGTTTCAGGAATCTTTCTTAGACCTGTTGGCTGATTATGTCTTCGTTTCGCAAGCGATGCTAGTAACATTCTTGCCTGCCTACTACGCCGGGATGCTGAGTACACAAGCAGAGATTATAAAACAGACACTACATGATATCCTTCTTCAGCCACAAGGTATGTATTCATTTAGATGTATTTTAAACTTGCTTATATACTATTTTGTCTGCAGTTTCGTTGATGAAAGTTAAATATGTCAGTCCTTTTCTGCTACCTTGACAACTTGCATGCTTTCATGATGATCGCGTAACAAATAAACTCACATTCACTTTAATAATATTATTATACTTACAAAAATTGTAACTGTGACAAAATAATTAGTATATTATTAAAAGTAACCCTAATCAGGCTTTTTGTTTTAATAGATTGAATAGAATTAAATATTGAAATTTAATATATATTGTTGCAGAGACTACCAAAAATTGAATTGTTTGCTCTACAATTAGATTTTTGGTAGTTTTTAGTAATTAATGAGATTTCACATGGAAAGCATTGACTTTTTAGCAACCGTACCCACTGGGTAAACTGAACCCAACTACTAAGCCTTTTATTTTTACGTTTTTTCTCCCTTTGAAGAGCTGTATCTCATCGCACACAAACTTAAATGATGAAATGTAGCGTAGCGTTCTAAATAATAAACATTTCAGTTTGCGAGTATTTTTCATAAGATTACTAATATGTTACAGTTTATAACCATATTCATGAAAATGGAAAGTAATAAACAGTTTTGGTCATATCTAAGTCAAACATAATTTTTTAACATCGTGGTGTTAAATTCGAATCGTGTCGGAATTTTTTGGGAGGCTTGAAAGTTTTAACCGGGGTTAGCAAATTACCTATACGAAAAAGATAGACACCCTAATTAATATATCGCTTCAGGTCGGAGTCAATGTCAAGAAATTGAGAGGTTCATCCGCTACGTGGAAGCGCGTCCGTGTAAGTTCCGCTTGTACAAGCTGGTTCCCCTGGATTGCGACCTCTTCGGAATCGTACTCAGCTTCTGCGTCACTTATCTCATCGTCATCATACAACTAACTAAAACTTATTAGACTAGTTAATCTTAAGTGTTCCTCAAATTATTTGATATTTTTGTGGTTTGAGTTAATTGTAATTGAAAAATAAGAATACATTTATTGTAAAAGTGCATAATATAATAGCTTTTTTTTAATCTGACTTTTTCTCTTTTCGGGCGTACAATAATACATTCTGTTGGAATCTTAGGTAATATCTACCTTATTTTTAAGGACAGTATTCCAAAATATAAAATACACACGCTCTGTTTTTTTTTTAGCAAATATTATAATGATATTATTGATAGTCTTAGTTTATTGCTAAGACTCAAAAATAGAACGTATAGAACGTATTCAAAGTTTCCTTTGAAACGGTTCTACAGATTTACACCAAACATGATTGAGAACAGACTTCTGTAGAGCAGCGTTAATGAATAAAGAAAACGAATGATCCCTTTGGTAGCTATGAGATCATGTTGATTGCTACGAGATACGAATATGCACATAGAGAGACAATTTAGTCAAATATATTTTGGGTTAAAAGTCTTTATAATTATAGTTTGCTTTGTAGTAAGGTTTTACAAGTTTATATTATAATATAATATAAGGCAAAATTATGGAGCCTTCAGCTCCACGAAAGGCATCACCTTCAAAAGGAAATTTGAGAGAAACTTGATATGTACGCAGTGAGTTTTAATTGATCATTGTAGTTTTGTTACTTGGTCATACTTCATGATTGTCAGTTTTCTTATCTAACTAAAATACAAACATATTGCTTTAGACCGTTTACATAATATAACATAAGTGAATCATTTAACAAGCGCTCAACTTTGCACCGTACTAAGTGACTTGAGCATGATCGGCAGTCGGTACTTAAGTGTATACGCGCCTAATGGAAAATGCTGCGCGATGCACATGCTAACATGTTGCTAATAATTAAATTTCAGGCTTCATTTACGAAAGTGGCACTGGATGCAATGGATAATCTTCTTATTCATAACCTTGTATATTATACAAGAAGTAGTGAAGTTTGATACGTCTCATTCTATCATTTTGCTAACAAATATCACTTCATATAGAGTAAACCCCTACACAGTTTGATGAATACCTACAAATAAATACAGATCTGTGAATTATGTAATATAATACGGCTCAATAAAACTCATAAATCATGGTAAATACCTGAACTAGAAAACGAGTTCTTAATAAAAATATTTCAAGTTAGTCAATCTTATATTTGATTTGTCTCACAAACTCCAGTCCAAATGGGACTTAAGACAAATGTGTGCGTGCACCTAATTTAAGCGAAAAAAGCGAAAGGAAGAGAAGTAACTAAATTAGCTTGTAAAATAATATCTAGAAGTAGTTGGTTACGCTTTAAAATAATATTAGCCCGTGGAGCAGATTTACTCGTAGGTATAATACGTATAATAAACAAAATTAGTAAACGATGGTAAAAAAAAAAACAATAAAATAACACATTGTACATTTGTGTTTTATTCTTAAATTAATTAAAATATATATATATATTTTACCTATAACCATAAAAAGTAGATTAAATGTTTTTTTGCGCATAATAAAAAAAAAACATCCGCTGACAGTCCCGGCACATTTATTTAATTCAGATACTTATAATAATAAAACATTCATCCAAAACAAAAAAAGAGCTCGCAATAATAAAATTATTCCTTTCTCCGCCTCCATATTTAATTTTATGGTGTGGAAAAGATACTTCTTTAGGAGGGTTCGTAGGACAATGGTATGATTTGTAGCCAGGATCTTCTCAACGAAATTACCATTTAAGAAAACGGTGTTTAAGGAAATATTCGTAGATTCGCGAATTTTGCTTTGAGTTTCGAATCTGTTTAAGATTGGTAAATTCATTTGTGTTCGAATAACAAAAAAGTTCGTTAATCAGGTAGAAACCTATTTATTGTAACCACAGTTATATAAATTGGATAAGGCAAATTTTTAACAATAATGTGAAGCGCAATGGGCAGCCTTATTGATAAAAACAATCTCTTCCAGGCAAAAGTTGTTTGTGGATGAAAGTAAGATAATTATGTAAGTACTTTCTGACTTCACCGTAAATATTGTTATTTGTAACAATTTTTTAAGACTATTGACGTCAATTGACGTCGCAAAACTGTGGTGGCTGGGATTTAATCAGAAGCAACATTTTTTATTATTTTGTTATCCTCCAAATTCGATTCTGATTTACCACTACGGTACATTATGTATTTGTACAAATAGGACAACTAGGAATGTTATAACGTAGATATCGTGTTTGCTATAAACAGTAATAATACAATTTTACAGTGTGACCGAGTCACAGTGTAACAATGGCATATGATTTCCTAAGGCTCTTTACAATGGTCTGTGAAATGGAAAACCTCTCGCGTTCCCACTTCCAAAGTACACCGTTCGGCGATGTCTTATTAAAGTCAAAGATCAAGAAAAACACCTTATTTTTTTCTGCATGCAAAAAAGGAAACTATAAGTATACTCGTACATGTATTTAATGTGGGACTAAAACCGTTTACCGATATGAATGTTTTGCATGTTCCTCCAAGAAAAAAATGGATTTTGACTGTCATGAACATGATGATAAGACAAATTAAATTTAAAACTTTTAATCACATTAGCTTCAGAAACCATAAATTAAAACTTTCAACAATACTAAAAGCGTCATGTACCAATTGGCCACGCAAAATAAACAGTTGGCAAGGGTCAGTATGAAATGGTCGAGGGTTGGTCGAATGGGGAGCATATCCAACTCAGAGTAGTAAACTTTATCCCAATGGTCCTACAATAAATAGATGTCGCTCGACTTACACGTTGATAAGCCGTGTTGGAGACTTCGGGCGGTTTGAAAACTGAGACAACAGAGTTGGCCACTTACTCAAACGAAAGCAGAAGAACAATAAATAGAAGTGCTCCTGGCAAATCTTGCCTAGTTGATCTTTACAGATCATGTGAGTTATTCTATTAATTTGCTTTGAAATCCGTTAAACCGTTTGAGCGTGAAGGTGGAACAAACGTACACACACATACATAAATACATATAAAGCTTCGCCTTTATATGTAAAATATACAAATTAAAATGCATGCATGTGAGCTTGTTTCAATGCCTCGTGATATAGCTTATCAATATCCCTCCTCGGTCACTCCCGTAGGGTCAGCCCTATTGTATTGTCAATTAATTAATTATCTTCGGCTGATAGTCCGCCGGATTTCAGTCGTGCACAGCCCAAATTCATTAAGGGGACAGGAGATGACGAAATAATCATAGCCGGAATATTAATTGAATATCACAGATTGTCCGGCCAGTTCAATGGTTTGTGTAATACATGTTTTCATATCTCAGTCTGATCCAAAATCTTTCTTATAAAGAAGGCTCATTAGAAAATAAAGAACCGGCTAAGTACGATTCAAAAAGAGGATCACACAGAGTACTCTGTATCGCAGTAAAGATACATATTCTGTGAAATTGACAAATTATTTTGATCTCAGAATACTCTAGCACCCTAAAGTTAAGACAGGACTATTTTGAATAGATTTTCCTTTACCCTCGGATATTACAGATCTCTACAGATATTATTATACTATTTTGGGTACTGAACGACCAAGTGAGTTTTAAAAAAAGTGTTAACAGTGATATATATATAAATATAATATATAATATAATTTATAAAAACGCAATAAATTGATAATGAGAGAGTACAAGCTGCTATTATTGTGGTGTATAACGCTATTTTTGTACCTAAGAGCAAACATAGATAGACTTATTTTATTACTGGAGTTTCCGTGTACCTGTTTTTTGACATGCACGCTGCATAAAAATAGATCAATTTATATAAATTAGTTGTGTTACTAAAATATCAAGAAATTAAACCAATGCAACCCAAATTACTAAGTAGATTTAAATATAAAGTACCCACAGAGAAAAAAAGTTGCAATTTTGCTGCCAATATTGTTTCGTAAGATATAGACTGTTAAAGTAGGATTAACTGATAGACAAACAAACGTTGGATGCTTAACTCTTTTATTATTTGTGTACCAAACCCTAAACTAAGAACAAAAAGCCGGTACAAATCAAGTTGGGTAGCAAGCAATAGCCGGATAGATGACCTATCTACGATCCAAATTCATTATCGAAATTGATGATTGCTGTGAAGACCGGACTTTCATTATGGGTATAATATCACAGAAATGAAACATGATGAAATTTCATATCTTGTAATAGGATTTCCTTTCTATTTTGTGTGAATCAATATTGGTCTGTCCATATTGAAATTTGAGGCCATTACCGTAATACTTGGGAAATGTTTTTTAGTATTATATATTAAAGTGAGTTGAACTTGAGTAATGAGCTAATCTTTTGTCTTTCCAAATTGGATTATGAACATAAAGAAAAATTTTCGTTTAGAAAACTAAAACTTTTTCTTCATGCGTCAGCTTAGTTAATTTTTGTCTTAATTAACTTAGCTGTCTAATTAATTTTTGTCTTTTTCTGTATTTAGACAACTTTTCATAAAAACATCTGTCACTATCTAAATTATCTTATCTCGCACTAAAACTAATAACACTTGATAATAATTAAGCATTAATATACAGTATACTAGCTGTTCCCTTCGACTTCGTCCGCGTGGGATTTAACAATTTTGTTGCGCGTAACCTTAGTACTTTTTCTTAAATAACAGCTGCCTAAATTACTCCATATAACATCTGCTACCTGACAATGAAAGTCGACTCAAAATCGGAAAATTAGCCGGAATAACCGTAAAGAATAAATGTTTTTTTTCTAAAAAAATATTTTTTAATTATAATAACCGTTTATAATTTTAAATGCTTATAGTAAAAAGCTGTTATTTTGAAATTACATGTAGACATGACAACAGTTCCTTCTGCGCTTCCCACCCAAAGCAAATATTTTTGTTACGAACTTATGTACCTACTCTATTAAATATTCTATCAGTAATTAGGTCCCATAGCTATGCTTAGTTTGAGGCTAGATAGAGTTGTGTAAAATTCCCATAAATATTTATTTAGTTAATGTTCACAACTTAGACTTTCTGAATAGAATATAAAATAGAAAATTGATTGTTTAGTTTCAGATACAAAAGACGTATTAAGGGTCACGAACAGTCCCCAGGATGACCCTGTATATACCTACTGTATTTGAGCGTTGTCCCTCAGATGTCCCGTGGCGTCTCAAGGGAGAAAAGCTTACGCTTTGTTTTACGGTATAAATGAGTTGAATTTTATTAGGGTGGAAATACGAATGTCTCCTCACGTTATTTTTTGAAACCCAGGTGAGACCATTTTCTTTATTTGACAGAAGAATGACAATAATTGTCTTCTTCAGTTCAAACATCTTCAGTGATAAAGCCATTTAAAAAACTTATAGACTAGACCTAGAATGTTTTCGTTACTGCAAGCTATTTTCCATGAAACAAATAACTCTAATCCGCCAGGGAGATTATTTCAAGTTGGGCTTGAAATGGTAGGGGTTGGAATGAACTATTTTTCTTAATGAATTTGAAATCATGAAAAAGCTTAATAAATAAATTCTAGCAAAATTGTGATTTCTGTAATTATTACCATTTTGTGTAAGTAATACAAAATTACTATTATTAATATAGAATTAGCCAATAATAATGCACTGTCCAATAATATTAATTATAATAATAACGAATAATAATGAGTAATTTTATAAAAGGTTTTTTTTAAACAACTTATGACCTAACCTATGACGTAATTTATGTCATTCCAATAATGCTCTTTTACAGTAGCACAACGTGATATGGTATTTATTCTGTATATCAATATATTAACTAACGACCACCCAGTGTCGTATCAGACATTACCTATGCGAAGCCGAAATGATTTGCTGGAGCTACACAATAAACTTTCATCTTGAATCACTCTATTTATTTCTGAAAACTGCGTAGTTGCGTAGTTTAAAAGATCTAAAGGTACAAACAGCAGGAGCGACTTTTTTTTATAGTTTGTAAGGATATCAATTGCTGTTAATTTCGCTAGAACTCGAAAATAGCTCGACCGATTTGAGTGATTCTACTTGTATTCTCGTTGTAGCCGTAATTGTCAGGACAAGGTTTGTAAAATAGAAAAATTTGCAAAAGTCAGGTAGAATGTCGTTTGACAACCGATTGCCAAATTGTGAATTTAGACATAAAAACATCTGTCGGATCAACTAGTTTTGTATAAATAATTAGTTAAGACAATATAGCATTATTGTATTATTATAAATATATCTTGCTTTTTTCTAGGGTCACAACAATGTATTAATTGTATTTTTTTTTGTTTTCGTTATAAAAGTGTAAATTAAAAATTCCTTAGTTTACCTATGGCAGAATTAATGAGTACTTATTGTGTAGGTAAAACGATCTAACTCGCAGTATCAAATTTATTGTTGACTTCCCCTCAAAAAGGTGAAACATATTACGCCAAATATCCAGTTTCATCGAAATGACGGCATCAACGAAACTGACAGTAAAATCCTCTCAGTGCAGCCATAACTTTTGTTCAGCCCTAACCACTGCCCCTAATAAAGAGGATGTGAGTTACAGGGTACCAAGGATACGGACAAAATAACGCTGTAAACTAAATTAGGTACTTTCAGAGAGCACGCTGATTCCATTCGAATATTTACACACTGCAACTACAAACAAAATCAAACAGACTTTATTGCATTCTTAATGTACATAAAAAGACGTCTCCATCGCTTAATTGTTAGTAGCCCTGCCTTCGGACCTAGAGGTCCCGGGTTCGATTCCGAGACGCACATGTGTGGTGAGCATGAAGTTTGTTCTCGGGTTCGTTTATTGCACAATTATAATGTTTCAAAAATTCTTATAAAATAATAAGATATGGAATATATATAAACCACGCTAGGGTTTGGAGCAAGTACTACGGCATGCCTCGCATAATTAAAAGTCGTTTCAAAACTGCGTGTTTGTTCAAACTTATTCCGAACCAAGACGTAGCCATCAAAGCTACGGGCTATAAAAGTAAGGGCTCGGAAAAATTAAAATAAAAAAGATTGTAGGCAAAGAAATTTTTTCTATCTTGGTACTTGTGATTAAAGTCCTAACTACACGTCCTTACTAAACCAGTTTGGTTGAATCTATTCAACACATCTTAAGGTACAGCCAGACTTGCAAGGCTTGCAGGGTAACGACCCCGCCCCGCGGGACACCTACTGATGTTATTGACAACATGCGGAGTCCCTTTTTATTTCCCACTGGCACTTGGGGTTGAGTGTAATAATTCGAATTCACGGTGATACAGGGGTTTGTTTTTGATTATTATTGTGGGTTTAATTCGGGTCTACCCTTCTTTTCCTGGTCCGAAAAGAAGGATTGTTTCTTTACGACTTTTTATGTGGTAAAGGTAAACTTGATGTTTGAGCTTGATGTATTTTTGTAATGATAATATAAAAAAAGTTATGTTGGTTTGTTCGTATTTTATGGAGTGCCGTTCTGTTCATTCCATTGCCATGAAACTTGGTCAACTTATAGGGTAAGCAATAAGTTGTAAGTTCTTCGTCGTTACACTTTTGACAGAGCGGTTGTAATTGTCATGTAGTACAATTATTCTTACCATTTAGAACGTTGTTTTTTTTTTTGTGTTTTTAACTTGTTGTGTTCTTTTACGTTTTTTTGTATTTGTGTGAGTAACGTGTATTAGATACTCAGGAATGGTGTATACAATTTAAACAATATCACAGTTAGATGAAGTTAGGTTTTTTAACTGAAGTGTCAGCACTGAAGAAACGCGTTAAAAATATCGCCAGGTTCTTTATCCCTAGTCGAGAGTAGAATAGCGTATCCTCACTGAATAAAATAAATAAATGACGATCACGTAATTACAACTATAATCAATATAAATAAAAATCAATTGTGCGAAGATTATCACTTGATAACGATTTGGCTGTATTTTTGCGTCTGGACAAGGTTTTTATAAAACAAAAAACTTTTTTACAAAGCTCACTACTCATTTTATTCATTAGTAGATCGAACCTGCCCGAAGCCGGGACAGGTGGATAATTTTATAGTAAAATATAAAATTGGGATTAGTTACCTAAAAGCTTCACAAAAAAGGCTTGTCAAATTTTTCGAACTAAAATCAAAGTCACCGCGATCCATTACGCACCCACCGTCAACAACGGTTGGATGATATAAAAAGAATATCACTAATACCCTCAAGAGATTTGCAATTCGTAAAATACATGCCTTTCACAGAGATAAAAATCTAACAAAACGAGTGTGTTTTCGTCAAAAATTCTCTTTGGTATGAATTCTTTATATTCTAAAGGCAGGTTAAGTATTACGTGTGGTGAGGCTTTACTGTTCCCTATCCAGCCGTTTCGAAGGTATACACGAGATGAACATAAAATGAAATGGGAGCATTTGTACTGGTGCATTACTAACTTAGATTCGAGTTTTCAAACGTATACCACGTTTAAATAACACACGGGATATTGTTTAGTGCTTTTTATTTATATGTAAGTAGAATAGACGTTTTAGCTAAGCGATTAATAATGCATAGTAGGCAATCGCTTGATAATTAATTAGTCATTAGGGCTTAGACACACGATGCGTTGCGACGCTCCACTGTATCGAGTTCCGCTCAGTGCGGTCTTAACTCTTACCTTTAATAATACTACGTTAGGCACCTCGAATGATAGAGTGCCTTAGACGTAACAAGTGATTTATTTAAATAAATGGAATAAACGGACTTCAATATTTAAATCCTTTATTTTTAGGCGTAAACTGGAAATTGGACCACTTCGATAGTACACTCTGTTAAGTAAAAAAGCAACCCGAATCGGTTCACAATTGACTATCGCGTGAAAACATAAAAAAATAATAAACGACTGTCTTAAAAATCAATTAAAACGACTTCAATACTTTCTTTTACTTATGTTACGCTTTTAGGGTTGAAATTTCTATGAGACCACAGAGATCAAATTAAAAGATAATGATCCAAATAGGTAGACAACTGGCAAAGCATCTCATGTAGATCTTTTGACTATAAAGTTCAGAGGCCAAGGTATTTTCTTTTTGTTATATATATGTTTTCGTGTTTCAGTCCCCAAAAAGGTTAAGTTGAGACGATAGACCACTTTTCACCTTATGGGTTTCAGTATCATGGAAATGTATTACTTTTTGTCTTATAGTAACAGAAGGTAGCCTTATGTAACTACATTCACCAAACAAGAAAATACAAATAAAAGAAAAAACACTTTGCAGAGATAGTGATTTTTTTAACGGTACAAATCAACCTATTCGAGCTCAATTGCACACGAATTGCTCTCTCATCAAGCATAATAATTCCAAAATATGCATCGCAACTTAAATGGATTTATAGTGAAATAAAAATATGTCAAGATGCCGCGTGAGCCGAAGCGTAAAATCGGAAATGGCGGACCGCCCCAGAATCGTTTGCCACTAAATCATAGTCACTATAAAAGTCCCGATAGTAGTAAATATCCCTTATGCATTTTATTGTGTTTGTGTAATATTCACAAATCTTCGTGATCGCTTTACAATATTGCGACAATGCAATATGACTTTGTTGAATTCGGAATGCTGGATGCAAGTTAGGGCGTGACGTTATATTTTTGTTTTATACTTCCCGTAAATACTTTTAACTATTTACATTTAGTAAAAAGCTGTTATTTTTAAATTACAAACAAACACTTTTTTATTTTTTTCTATACATAAATATTCATGGACATTTCACACCGTGTCATCTAACTAAGCCTAGTTTGAACTATAGGAACAAGATAACAGATACTTATGTAGTTTATTATTTGCAAATACATACATATAACATGAAATATAAAATGTAATCTTATTTGTCATCGCTAAATACATCAATTCCTTCTTAGCTGTGTACAATCCCCCGCGATGCGTAATTCAAGGGTACGTATGTCATATAGACTGAGTCATCTTCCGGTCTTCTCAAGTTCGCCAGATAATAGGAAAATTGCTTTATTCTCTGAGTAATCTCTCGGATTAGGTGTATGACGCGGTGAGGTAATGTTGATATACCTATGACATACTGCCAATCTTGTTTAATAAGTTTCACAATATACTGACAATTATGAAGATTTTAATAATTTTGAAATCAGTACTCTCTTTTTGTGGTGCGTAAAGTAACAAGCTTTGCCATAACATATATATTAGATTGTTTGAGAACATGATCATGTTCTCGAAAAGAAAATAATCATTCCATTTCAAGTAAAGTATTCCCCTACTATTTAAAGTAGGAAATCAAGTCGCATGGTATGGCGCCCATCACCTTGAGACGGAAATGCCTATAATTTTACAGCCACTCACACCCTTCCACCAGAACCAGCGTTGACCAGACGGCGAATTATCAATTGTGGAGGCAGTACTTCTCCGGATGAGTTTGGCACAAGTTCTACTATAATATAACAGCTGGCTAAACCCATAACATATGCAATACCACGTGAAGTGTGAGGAACGTACTGTCCTATCTAAAAAGGACTTTAATAACTAAGGAACATCCAAGCAATTAATCACAAAACTAAGGCGGTAGGTGTTAAATTCCCAACAAGACTCAAACATCCCGCTACCCAAAATTTACGAGCGATTCGTTTCTCACTAATTAATTTCAACTCTTATCAGATACGTTTAATTGGAGTTCAGAGTTTGTTCCATAATTCGTCTTAAAATTTAATACTAAGCATTGAGTTTTACAGCGAAAATTAAATCATTAGTCGGAATTTAGATGTTTCAGATTGAGCTCTTGTTTCAGATCTTTGTAAAAGGAAAACATTCCAATAGTCTCTTTTTCCTAAAAGAAATTACATTTTCTCAGGCATTATTACGCTTTTCGGAGAAAATACTTATCTTTGTGTAATTTCATTTAAGTATTTTAATAATATATCAAAGTACGAAATAAACAATTGTGCTCCATTGACATCTATTGTGCTCTTGATTCAGAGCCACTTTTTGATAATCCAAAATATAAAACCTGATATAAAATATTCAGTTTTTTTCGTAGAATTTAGAAAAGTACCGTGCAAATATCGGTGCCCGAGAAAAATGATTGTAAAACATGTGACAATGTGGCATCTTTACTGCGTATGGGCTCCAGTGCTAGATCAATCACTCTCGCTTGCCGTAAGTAGTTCTGTGTTCATGTATTTACAAGGCTGGAATGATTTGGATTACGTATTTTGATATGTAGCGAATGGAAGTATCTAACCATAGTACATGTAAATAATAAATGTAATAAAACAGATTTATGGACATTTCCCACAGTGCCACCTAGCTCCTAATTAACCGTAGTTTGAACTATTGGAACCATATTACTGATATAATACTTATATCATTTTCTTGTTAATACAATATAAGTAATGTGTTATATATAACATATGCAGTCACCGAACCGATATCTATGTTCGTCACACAAATGTTAGTGGGTGGGAATCGAACTCAGGACCTACAGCGGTGATCAAATCACTCTCGCTTGAGTGATTGACATGTGCCCATGTACATACACGGCTAGAACGAAATGGTTTGCCAACAAAATTGTAGTTGTATATGTAGCAAGCGCCAATATGATTTCTTAGTTTAAGACCTTTAAGTAATTGGCTAGTTAATGTGATTAAAGTTTGCAATTTCTAGTAAATGCTCATCAGTGGGATGAGAGTATAAATTTAACAGCCATCTATTACTTTTACGGCAACAAAAGTCTATAAAGTATATTTAACACGGTTTTCCCATTATTTCACAGATGTTAGACGAAGATAAAACATATTATTAAAACGCCAACCCACATCATGTAACTATGAAAGTGGGCTTTTATTATGACAGCTTCTTGTACGTAGTTGTTTCGTATGTTATAAGGAAAATACGTTGTGAGTGTGAAAAGTGAGTTGAAATAAGTCAGTGGGCATACCTGTTTCTGTACACAATTTTATATAATCTTAAAATAAATAGTATTAGATTTACCCGCACTGTCGCAGTTGTGCATCAAATCGGGTTTGGTTTTAATGTTAAAATAATGAGAACTCTGAAAATAATTTTCGATCCGTTCCGTTCCGCTTAGTCTGTGGAATTTGAAGTAATTTCTGATCTTTTCTAACACTTAACTTCAGCAGCTTCATTGCAAAGCATTCCTTGAAACATCTTGCAATGTTATTCACGACGAACAGTTATTTTAACTGGAAACTGTAACAGTACAATTTTTCATTTGTTCTTTATTTTCAGTAGCAGCTTCAGCTGACAGACGTGCGTGAGTGGATTCCGGTTTGTTCATTTACGAGCTGTACTTTTGGTGTCAGAGGGTTGAAATTTGAGCGTTTATTTGATATGCCATGCGTTGCTATCAATATTCCGTAGACGTATGGAGGGGGAAGAGCATCAGCATTTCATTACTGCATCCCCATCCATGTCTGATGCCATGAGACTTTTTCACAAATAAACCAAAAGCCTATGCGTGCGTCTCTGTTCCTTTTCGCTGACAGTATTATCAGAATTTCCTATTTCCGGTTTATTATGTTGAATGTGTGCTGTAATTTATCTGTAGGGTTCTTTTTAGGATATTTAAATAGGTATGACGTGGCAACAGTAGGGTTATTAGGCTTACGGGTGAGTATAGCCCAATAAATTCATGGTAAAAAAACTTTTTAATATCAAGCTTTTTTCGTGTTCTCCACAGCCCTTTCATTTGATAACCATACTGTGGTAGTGCAGAAAAAAATAACCTGTCCGCCATCTTGGATGATCCGCCATATTGGAATTAGAATGACGTCACATATCTAACCATGCATTGTCATCCAAAATAAGCGTGTATACAAAATTTCAGGTCAATTAGTTAAAGATAACTGATTTAAAATTCAGTTGCAAGATTCCACCCGGACAAACATGTACAAGTAATCTTATATCAAGTCATTAAACATGTCATCATCAAATCCCCTTCCATCCTACCCGTATAACCTATGTCGAGATTGCGGTAACCCCTTTAAAGATATAGTTCGAAAACCAGCCGAGAAATGCGGATCCAGATGAATGAAAACTGTATTAAACACCAAGAAAGGTATATATAGTAGTCGATTAAATAAATCTACTTAGATCTAGTACAATGGGCGGTCTTAACCCTAAAAGCTATTTCTTCAAGCCTTTAGATGGAGTTTTTTTTAAGGATAGCGGTATAAGGCGGTTGTACTGTTAGTTGGAGTTCATTTCCACTATCAATACTATATACGAGTATTGATAGTGAAAATGAACACAACCTATCTTAAAAAAAACACCACACACAACCATTTACTTTTAACCTGCACAAAATCTTTACCTAGCTTATACTGATTCATATCACGTTTCAAGTTTTATCGGAATTAAGCTATACGAAACCCTTTAGCTTCGTTGACGTTTTGCCAGCATTGGGATTCTACAAGCGGAGAGAGTAGCAAGCAACTGAATTGCAACAATTGGAAAAGTTATTATTAAATCACTGCAGTTATGGGCAAAGAAATTTTAAATTGGCGGTTTGTCTATGCCTTTTACTTTGTTGGCCTACGATGTAACGAACATAACAATATCTTGGCTAATAAGAAAAATGATAAGCGGTATCCCCCGATTATAATTAATAAATAAATGTTGAGTGGTTCTGCACTAAAGCAGCAAGACTCAAATCAAATTACCGTCTCAAGTCACGAAGACTTTTGTGGATGTGCCAGATGGACTCAGGCTACAGTCTCTATTTCGTATAAGTAAGCCATGTCGGAGTTTCAAAACCACTTGAGGGCCTATCGACGTGCCTTACCGATTTGTGTAGCTTGGACCGACACCAGAACGTGGCCTCTGAATCACGGAAGCCCAAATGCCAGGGTCGGCAAACAGGCTTAATATTAACATTAAAGCTAGTTTTGAAATTTGACTGTAATTTGTCATATCTGTGTACATGTACTTAAGAAGCTCCTGTGATAAGTTGCGCATGTAACAAGTATGTTTAATTGTGTATGTAAAAATTGAATTGTTTAACAGATTGATTGATTGACCTACTTGAGTTGTAATGGAATAAATTACATTGAGTTTGAGTTTTACTACTAAACAGTCACCAATACAATAAATGAGGGTGGAGGAGTCAGTTAGCTTAGATGATCAATAAAAAACAACTACGCAGTTTTGAAGCGCTTGTAGTCAACCACCCATTGCTACCCTTCACGCTTCCCAAGGCATTACCCGGGATTACTCACTGAAGGGTGTGAACCAAAACAATGTAAAATGTTATTTTCTACGAATTTAGGAGACAAATAGCTAATCCGTGTTTGGTTTGAAAAGTCCACAACAGCAAGATACGAGTTGTAAAGTTGTTTACACCTACATAGTGAACGTTTCGGATGTTGCCAAAGAATATTTCTGATCACTGTTTTTTTCTTATACCTAACTATATTGACTAGATGACCTGAAGGCTCACCTGATGTTAAGTGGTTACCTCCACCCAAAACAACAATAATACGACTAAGTCCTCCCCGACGCAAGTATGCGAAGACATAAGTCGCATCACGTTGCGCCCGTCACCCGAAACGGGGATGTTACGTACCATGCCTGTGATATTATTTTATACCGTAACCGTAAATTTTATTATTAAAAACGTGGGGGGGTCCAGTTGCTCGCGTCCGTAGGTGTGTACCCTTTGATTCCCTACACGTACCCCCTGGGTGGTGCTAAAGGAGCAACCAAAAGTAGCAGTAGAACTTGTGCCAAGTTCGTCCGGAGAGGTACTGCCACCACATCTGGAATCTGCCGCCAAGCAGTAGTGCATTACTGTGTTCCGGTGGAAGGGTGTGGCTGCCGGTGAAATCACATGCGCATGAGATGTATCATCCCCGTCTCAGGTGATGGACGCAGCAGGATGAATGCGACTCAGTAAAGATTTCGATCTCGTATTGAGTCGCGCGCATTACTGTTGTCATGGGCGAGGGTCACCACTTACCATCAGGTGGGCCCTCAGCTCGTTCCGCCACTTATTCCCATAAAAAAAAAAAAAAAAAAAAAAAAAAAAAAAACGTGAATATGGTTTTGATAAGAAAATGTAATGGTTCTTCGCTTTTTGCTGAAAGAAGAATTTTATTTCACTTAGCTATAATCTTTTTGTTGAAGAAAACGTTTTTTGCTGATGCTATTATTTAAATACGAGTGATGAAACGAAAAATTCAGAGTCTGTGAGTCTCAAACGACCACGTTCAAATATTTTGGGTCATATAAATTAACCTCAATGAACGCACTTGTTAAGCTGCCATGTACAAATTCGTTTATCTAGGTATTTCATACTATTCAGTGAGTATCTTATTACTCACTATCGTTTACCCCAGGCTTCGCTCGCGTTAATGTAGATTTTGTATAGGTATTATATCTAGATAAAAGATACCCTATGTCCATTTTTGTACCCTTGTCAATGTGTATTCAAAATTTCATGGTGTTCTGTTAAGTAATTAAGGCGGGAAAGCGTAACAAACAAATTCACATCCATATTTATCATTTTAAATTAGAATTTTACGTCTCTCATGAATTAATCCCTCTGATTAATTAATAAGAGAAGTAAAAAGGAATAACCATACCAGGAATTATATTAAAATATATTTTAATCTATATTGAAGATATTTCGAAGGAATTGAAAATAATAGAAACTATTTACGTCGTATGTAGGGTAGGTACTGACACCCTAACGTACATGGGTACTTACTTTGTAGGGTAGTCATAAAAATCGAAGTACTCGTAAACTATTGTGCGTTTTTATGATTCATCTCCAATGTTTGCGAACGCCCTTATAAAGGTACAGTCGCGTGCCACGAGCATACCGTTAAAATTATATTGGGCTCTGTGATATAGAAACTTTGAAAGCCTCACTATTTTGTAGCTTTTATGACGGTGACATCAATGTTAAAAATATTCTTGAAAGTGTATCCTACAACATTTTCTGAAGTTTCGTTATTTCATCGCTATTTGAGGGCAGTTTTTCAATGGACCAAGTAGTTCATTGTATGTACACTTTTAACACGATTTGTATTTTAATTGACGACTTCTCTTGTGTTATTTTTGATATTCTTCTAAAAAACTTTTTGATAAAGTAAGCACAAGTCAATGATTTGTAAGTTTTGTTGACTCCCGATATTTCGACGCAGTTATATGCGTTATGGTCACGAATAATAATGTTTATAACCATGATAGTTTTAAAATTTATATACAAGTCAATGAGTTTATATAATAGTTTTCTAGTTTTCATCTTAAATATAAGGGCATACATAAAAATGCATAGCGCAATCATTCTACAAGTAAGTATTTAAAGTAAGGATTTTAATTTTTTTTACTTTTCATATAAAAAAAAGTGTTACTCATTCTACTTTGCATAATTACATGGGTTTAGTAACGATTCGAGCATTGTATAAATAAGTGGATTTCTTGAATTTTAAATGTTGGTCTTTCACTTCTTGATTAATTATTAAGATACAGTCTCAAGTTTCAAGAGCGGGAATTAAACTAGATTATTTTCTTCTTCCAACCTGGCTTACTGAATAACGGACATCTTAACATGCCCTCCGGAGTACGAAAGCGCTTGATTCAAAGCGGTCAACATCTAAGCAGATATATAAACAACATCTAGACAACAAATTATCTATACAATTTTAAAACTAAACTAACAGAAGAATATTTTACCGCGTGACATTACAAAAGAGCGAAACTTTGCAGGGCTTGTGTCTAAGTAAATTTGGTCATCTCGTCCAATCCGTGTTTACGAGGGGCCAGAGCTACGTGCCATTGAGATTTCTGTACTAACGATGATTCATGGTGTTGGCGGAGACATTTTCTTATTTAATTTGGCCCTTTGTTTTTTCTAGTGCTAAAATAAAATATTTACGTCTTCATTTCCACGAGTCACCGGCCTTCTGAACAGGTGGTATAGCAAATTAACCATTATAACTAAGAAAAAGTCGTATTGAGATTGTCCATGTCACCATCATGTGAAAGGTAGGAGCTTGTAAACATTATTAATAATAAATTCAATTCAAGAATAAAATATATCCAGAATTTATAGGCTAGCTAGAATTTATAGTACTAGCTGCCCCGTGACTTCGTCCGAGTTTTTGTACGGAATTCTAATTATTTTGCTTTCTAAAATAAAGGTAGCCTTAGTTACTCCTAGGTCCTCCTATATCAAGTAACTGCCAGTGAAAGTTCTTTCAAAATTGGTGCAGACGTTTCGGAGATCAGCCTGAACAAACAGACAGATAGAAACAACAAATTAAAAAAAAAGGATTTTCATTGACTTTTTTTTATATACCTACTTTCAAAAATACAATAGCATTTTAAGTAAAAAGCTCCTATTATGACATTACAAACACTTACTTCAATTTTATTTATTTGTATAGAAAAATAGGCACCGTCACTTGACGCATGTCAGGCACGTGTCAACTGAAGTGAAATGCGAATCCTTGAGCAGACGATGAGGAAATAACAATTTTTTAAAAAGCAATTTCTACAATGTAGTGAACTTTTTTCGTGATACTTTTTACAAATATAAGGTTGTTTGGAAAGCAATATTGTTTTTGCCCAACAGAGTTATTAATTGTATATTTTCAGGCTAAGTTCACAGTCCTAAAATATATTTTGATAGCAAGGCTCGTTTGTGAAATCAATATGTTACGCAGTGGTTTCTGGTTGGTCATTTTCTCTCTTTCTCTCAATCATGGCATTTACACTTTTACTATAAATGTGAAAAGGCTCAAGCATAATCAAGGCAAAAAAATCAAGAAAAAAAAAATTCAATGTGTATGAAAAAGTTGTATTGACAGAACGCCAGTGCCAAAACGTATAAGCAACTTCGATCCAGCGACTTTGATGAAGATGCACCAGGATCTGAAACAGTTGAAGCATATGAAGATATAATAAAAGAAACCGGCGATTTGACAGCTCGTGACATCACTGGAAGATTAAACTAATCGAAATCAATCTGTTGAAGGTTTGTTCTGAATCTGTTTGGTCCTAGCTGGATTATCATAGTATAATTTATTTTTCTTGAGGAAACTGTAAGCGGGTTATCCGCAGAAAACAGTGGTGGCAATGAATTCACCACTTGTAACTCTACGTTTCTATGATATTGTGCCCACTGAGGCTCTGCCTAATCCATCCAGTATAAAGGCATGGATCAATGTACGCATGTATGAAACGCACATAAATAAAACACTATGTTTTGCGGGAAGGGTTCAACTTGATGACATAACAGAAATGTGACAAGTGAGAAATGATTTTAGAGCTAGCTTTTAGGAATAAGATATAAGCACTTAACTCCTTTTTGTTCTACTGAAGTGACAGGACTAGCTGTAGAACCACCTGATGGTAAGTGGTCATCTTTTGTTTAGGGTTCCGTACACTAAGGGTAAAACGGGACCCTATTACTAAGACTCCACTGTCCGTCTGTCTCTTTTTAATGAAAATAATACCTATATAGGTACCTATATATAAGCGAGTAGTTATTGAAAATAAGAAGTTGTTACCTCATCAGGCCATAAAATTAATGTTTCCACAGCGTCGACTTTACTTCCTGAGTAGCTCACAAAATCTACCATAATATTGTAGTTTGTAAAAGTCATTTCATATTAGTGGTAATTATGACTTGGAATATATTTTAAAAACTTTTCTAACACTTCCACACAATTTCAACATGGATTAGGTTACGAGCATGATCTAGCAAGGAAACGTACCTATATACGTACTAGAAAGTCCCTTATCAAAAAGCAAAGTACCTTAGCCATCAATAGTACAAGATAATGAGTATGCGTTATAGTTTTTATTCAGCGCATTATATATTCCCAAAACTAAGATCACAGGTCAGTTAGCGTAAATCACTTATTTTGGAGATTAGCAATTTTGCTGCCTGTATTGTTTTTAATATTGATTGATTGATTGTTTTCTATCGCGACACTTACTCCCGATACAGAACCTTTACATGTGATTTTTCTAAAATATGTAAATAATACCTATATATTATTTTTATTAATTAACCTTAATTTTCAAATAAAGTCATTATATATACAAATTGTATGCATGTCGCTACTGTCTTTTTGCAAATTTTTGGTCTTCTAGCATTTTAGCTGTCCACTGGCGATTGTGTTCTATTCAAATTTATTTCTGAGGCCAACCCTTTGACCGACGACCTTTATAATCGAAAAATCGTCTGGCTGGCACCCAACAGAGCATCGCTGTTTTTCGACGAGATGGTGACTTTTGTTATTTTTCACTATCAATTATGATGGCTGCTAACCAATTTTGGCAGGGCATTGTAAAAGTTAATTGAAATGAATTTTGGAAAAAGTACGCCGGTGCATTTTGTTACATATGCTCGTTTGAATATTGGGCCGTCTGTACAACTGGAAAGCCATTGTTACAAAAATGGCTTTCCAGTTGATCCAGATGATTAAAATTTTGGATTTTAATTCAGTTTGAAAGCTTTGTGGTATTTTTATACTCCTTTCTCAACTGAAAGCAGTTACAGTGTTAAACACAGATTGGATTGCTTAGCATGGTGTGCTGTCTGCATCTTAATTTTATCTGGAAGAGATTATTATAGCAGTAAGATCATTTATAATTTTAAACTTCTTTCTGGTTGATAACAGACAATATTTTTGTTGATTGCTCAGTTGGAGACGAACTAGAAACTTTGTTATGTATAATCTTATTATTCCGTAAGCATATACTTTACTTTCATAGATCTTCTGCCACATTTTATTCTTGAGAAGCGAGAATTTATAGATTAAATTTTAGCTGAAATATATGTCACGTGCTTTTGATTTTTTATTGGTAGGATATGCCGGTTTACTCACGATGCTTTCATTCCCTGTAGTGAGAACATGGTATTGTATTTTTATTTCAAGCACACTCACTGACGTACGTCTTGATTTTAACCAGTTATCTTTAGATTGAAGCTCTTATGGCTATGACGCTCTCTGCCCTGCTAAACATAGTCAAAAAGAGCTCTCTCTCTTTATAAGTACCTTTTAATACCATTTTCCTAGTTTTTATTGATTCTATATTACGTTCGCACGGAGGGGTTAAAATCACAACTCTGCCAAGAAATGAACTGAAAAGCGAAAGGGTTGGGGCGTGGGCAGAATACATAACGCTCATCGCATGTTGATTTGTCAAACCGTACCCCGCATACTAATATAGCCAACTTAAAATTAAATTTTCATTTTAAAACATTGTGCAGTTGCGCAAAGGAAATTTTCCGAGAATTTTGCTATCTACGCTTGGTGAAACTTTCAGTTCTTTTTAATAAAGCTGTTTCCAATGAAAGAGTACTATTGAATACCGCGTACTTTTAACTGTTAACTTTTTGCTCAACATTTATATACGTAGTTAGGTAGAAATAGCAATTTTAGTAAAAAATTGGTATATTTCTTTAATTTATAATATGATTTGTATTTGAAACGGCGATATGTATTGTCTAGGTTTGGAACAAGTTAAAACAACTGAAAATTTAAAAATTTGATTCAAAATGTATCTCTACTTGTAATTCGGTAATCATACGGAATGTACGTATACCAGTACAAATGTTTTAAATGAATACAGCTTAAAAACCTACAGATAACTTTCACAAAGAATTCAATAGTGAAAAAAGGTTATAGTAAACCATTAAAAAAGGTCTACGCGACAATTGTCTTTTGGTGGCTAAATCGTAACGAACACAAAATAATTTTTCCACGACTTATGGTATCACAGTTTTATCTGTAAAACCATTTCCTAAGGAGTTCCTGTGACACGTTATATGCTCATGAATATGTTTACTTGTGTATGTAAAATTTGACGTGTCCAAACGATACTTGAGATCTAAAGGAATAAATGAGTTTGAGTTTTAGTTTGAGTTTTATGACTGACCTTTAGCAATAGCTTTCTTGTAGTACCTATTCAGCTTTCTCTTGTATGTAACGTTGTATGAGCACATCTATATATAGATAATGTTGGCTTCTCGTTATACTTTGTGGAACTTTCTGTCTGTGGGGATCCACACTAGGGAGCACAATCACGAAATGCTTTTTATTTTTTCAGTGTTTCTCGTTCATTGCCTCATCAGGATGGTATAGTGCGTTTGCTATACGGCGATTTGTTCAGGTATTTATTGCGCGTTGCTCACGTAGGTACTTATTGCGTGTTGGTATTTTTTTATCGTGTATGTTTGTAATTCCATATTACAGGTAGACAACTCAGTGAATGTTAGTTTTATCTTTAATTAATAATCTATCTCGAAAATTTATCATGAAAACTTTTCGTTTTGTTTATATATTTTTTATGTAACTGTCTCGGTACAATCTGGCAGCCTACCTAATTAAATGGGTACTGACGCCTATAGACAACAGCGATACGACACCAGTCCTCTCGTACTGAAGCACGAGAAAACCCAAGTCGTATCGCGTTGCGCCCATCACGTTAAAACGGGAATGTAAAGTCTCATGCGTTTTCAATTTCAGCAGCACCCACATCTTTCCACCGGAACATAACAATGTGAGTGTACCACTGCTTAGCGGTGGATTACCAGGTGTAGTGACAGTACTTCTCTGGACGAACTTGGCACAAGTTGTACTGCTACTAATTGTAGATACCTTCTTCATAATTTTTGATAACTTGTTACTCGGTTTGCATAAATTTGATTGTTAAATTGGTCACGCAGAAAATTCAAACAGATAACAAGAAAAAGGCAAAGAAAATCATGCAAATGTAAGCACCATTGGTCACATTTCCCGGTTAACTTTTTCCTATATAGAGTACCCCAAATCAAGTTCTATTGAAGCTCTTCGTATATCATAAGGAACTAAGGGAAACATGTATGTATCTATGCAAGCAATAAAATTAAGTCCTAACCGTAAATCATCACGTAGGTAAGCCAGCTAACATACCTATTACATACATTCGTAGTGGACAATACATTAGTAGCCATGTTTGATTTTGGCATGTAATTATTAACGTTGATTAAATGGTACGATTATGGCAGAGCTCATTATAGAATCAGCTGGTCTCAAAACACATAACTTTAAGTTTTAAACAAATCAATAATTAGCAATTTAAAATGCATTTTACTACAAAGTTTGCTAGAGTAAACTCGCCAATTACATCTTTAAAATGATCCCTAACTTATTTAACTTTAGTAATGTACCTAATCTTGGCATACCGAACAATATAATTATATAAAAATCAGATATGTTATCTCCAACTCAAGATCTCAAACCCCTTAGCATCATTTAAGGCGAAGACTTACCCAAAATCATCATCAATCTTAACATTATTGGTAAAATATAACAAAATTGAACTATTGTTTAGCAAAATATGACTCATATAATACAAAGAAGGGTCTCATATATTTCCTCGAAGCATAAAAATGCATCTTTAGACTGATCTAAAGTAAACTTCACTTCGTAGCAAATAAGCAGCTATCTAGGTTGAGCTACGACTGTCACGTAGCGTTTTACTAATGAGAATGTTTGCAACGGCATCCTAACGGTCGTTAGAATTAAGTTTAATTTCTGTGGTATTGAATAATGAGTGAGTAAATTACTATAATTATAATAAAATTATTATATAGTTATCGTAAAGAACACTTGGATATTAGCTGGCTTAAAAAAACGGAGGTTTAAATTTTTTTTATGTAAGAACCTTTTTTTATATTTCCACCAATTGTAAAAGCATTTCCATGTTTATTTTTTATTTCATAGATTTTTCCTCCAAGTAAACCTTGGAGGTAAGCCCTATTGAATAAATAAAACAATATCACACAGGTATTGAAGTCGGTTTATTAGATTTTTTATGTAACAAATGATATTTTAGTGATTAACATTATTTTCTTTCCTTCGTGCGACCTATAAAATGAGAAATACCCCAAATTTTATCAATTTATGATTTTTTTAGTATACTTGCTTTAGCTACGGCCTATTAATTTAATCGTGGTGGTTGACAATCTGTTGGAAATGTGTGCTTAACGTCATGCATTACCAGCATATAATATGCCCGCATCGAAATCCGCAGAACAAAACGGCATCACTCCAACTCTGTGGGTTCAGACTGCAGCTAAACCCGCAGTATGACATGACAACGATTGTCAATTTTCACTCTATATCAATTGACACAACTTACAGAATAAATTCTGAGTACAATTAAACAATTATTACAATCCATCTACATGGAACCAACAATAGAGCTGGTGCGGCTTGTGAAGCAGCTGAAAAAGCTAAAGCATGCAAATACAGGGGTCTAGGTGCCGAATATGATTTTGTCCCATTCGGTGTCGAGACCCTTGGTCCGTGGGGTCCTAGCGCTATAAGACTTTTTAAAGAAATAGCAAATAGGTTAGTCGACGTCACAGGAGACCGAAGAGCTGGCAGTTACCTCGGACAAAGAATAAGTTTAGCTATTCAAAGGGGGAACGCTGCCAGTATCTTCGGAACCTTGCCTAAAGGGACTCCTTTTAATAATATATGTTATTATAGTTCTCATAGTATATTTTTAAGATTTTAGTTTTAGATTTTATAAATACAACATATCAGATACAGAAAAAAAAAGAAAAAAAATTAACAATTTATATCTTATTAAACGTATTTTTTTCTGTTTTATGAAATAGTCCTGTACCAGTTGAAGGAACTAGCATAAAGCCAAACTAGAATAAAGCTACGAAGAATCTAACGCCAGGTCTAGGAAAGTTATGTCATGAAACTTCTCCATTTGATATTGAAATTAATAGCAATTGTTTTAATTAAAAGTTTGGTAATCAGAAAATTGTTTAAAACTTTTTACAGTTAAGTTAATATAAGCTTCCAAAGTTCGGAGAACCGATTTACTTAGGTCAACTTTAGTCGCATGCAAACTGGGACGATCATTGTGTTTAACCCTCCGTTACACAGCTTCCGGTTCTCTTGCTGCCAACTTGACAATACTAACGCGCCGAAAACCACTTCCGGTGTGAAAGTTGGCGCGTTATCATCAGTATTTTGGTTCAACGCCGGATGTTGTGGAGGCAAATGTATTGTGGTGTGGATGCTCATTAAAGGAGATGTCAGGCACAGTATAAATGATTATTCCGTAGCCTTTTCTAGTCCATTGCTTAAGACTGTTAAGTGTACTTAGTACCCACTTGATATAAAGTGGGTACTGCCACCCTTACAACAGAAAAACGTTTCCGATTCCTCTTACTGAAGTATGAGAAGACTCAAGTCGCATTGTGTTGAGCTCGTTGTTTTTCACCGGCAACCACTACCACCAGACCAGAGTAATGTGAGTGCACCTTTGCTTGGCGTTGAAATACTACATGCAATGGCAGTACTTCTTACGCCTTTATACGGCAGATTAAAAGTTACTGAAGCAATAATTTCTTACTAACTCCCGACGCGAAAAGAGGGGTGTTATAAGTTTGACGGCTATGTGTCTGTGGCACCGTAGTTCCTTAACGTGTGAACCGATTTAGGTGTGGCTTGTTTTTTAATTTAAAAGCAGATTTTATAAAAATCGTTTTAATATCACCATCTCATTACCATCACACCAAGACAAGGATTTAAAATTTTTCTTAAAATAAGCTTTTACATTGATTTATTATTATTTGTAAAGTTGTAGATGTTACAACAAACATATTTTTTAAATCAAAGAAAGTAAAATTGGTAGTAACGGTACCTTCGATGCTTGTTGTCTCGGGATCGATTCCCGTCCGGAGCAAACATGAGCATGAACTACTATTTCAGAACTTGGTATTTGAGTATTTTGATTGTGTGTAGAGCAAGATTTACTTCACTTATATTGTACATAAAATTATAATTGTGTCACCGTGCTTGTTTTACATATTTATGAGACCCTTTAATTTAATCAAAATGCAACTGACAATGTTGTCAAGAACACCCAAGGGTAGACACGGTGTTGTGTTACAAAAGGGTAGGTACAGACAAAAGATATCAAAAACGTTTTTTGGGTTATCCATTTATTACATTTATTTGAATTATAAGTCACTAAATAAATATTCATGGTCATTTCACACAGTGCCATCCAGCCCCAAACTAAACATAGTTTATACTATGGGAACTAGATAACTGATATATACTTAAAATAGTTTTTTTTTTTTTGTAAATATATATGAGCGCCTAGATACAGAATAAACATCTATGTTCACATAAATGCTTTTGTGTGTGAATCGTGGGAATCGAACCCGCGACCTACAGCGCAGAAGGCAAAGGCTTGATTCAACTTAACTTGCAAGGATGAGTTTTCTTGGTAACATCATGGAATGTGCTGGTAATGGGTTCACAACTTGTCAAACTCCCAAAATTCATTGAAAAAAAGTATCTGGGCGTAACGCGTAACGGTAGATTACCAATCAAGTACCACAAAAATTGACGAGATGGCGCTGTATTAAATTTCCAGCATAGTTTATTATAAGTATTCTATCAGTTATATTGTTCCGATAATACAAGCTATGCTTAAGTTGGGCTAGATTGCGCTGTCTGACATTATTTATTTATTTGTACACACGCGTGGACTGTTATTTCTAAAATAGGTTGTATCATTATTTTCCCCTATTTTTTTCCAATCCATCGATATGCATCGATCGTATATTTTATTTCGGGGTCCAGTTGCTCGCATCCGTAGGTGAATACCCTCAGAGTCCCTACACGTATATCCGCTAAAGGAGCAACAAAAAGTAGCAGTAGAACTCGTGGAAAGTTTGCTCGAAGAAGTGAGAATTTAAATATATAAATAAGTTATCAAATATTTGTGTCGTGTTCAATAAACAATTATATATGATAAACAGTAAATTTAAAATTTTTCTGCGGAGCTATTTGTTTTGATAAATCGGAAATTGTCCACTTAAATATATAAGCAGACCATGACTCACTTAAACAAGTAACGGTTCAAGATGTTAAATTTTCTTTCTTGAACAAAGATTTTCCCTTTCAATGCCCGTAGCCATGGATGCAGGGATGCGTCACGCGTCGCGACGCCAAGTCGCGCCGTCTCGTCGCTTGGCAACCACCTCCGGTTGCTGACCTCCTGGTACTTTGGAAGATGGATGGCTGTTAATCAGTTGGAATATATTGATTTCCGCACAGCACCACAACGCACTCGAGTGCGTAGGTGTTGTTATTGATGCCGGGTATGTTCGCACATAATTGAGTCATAAAATAAATTAGATTTTCAAGTACATTTTCTGTTTATTGTCTTATGGCGAATTGTTATATGGCGCTTGGATAAATTATTGCCACGATGACACATTTAAAAAAACGAAGACAAAATCTAAATGTTTGATTCATTATTTCTAATTCTCTCTTCTCTCTAGATCTCTGCTAGTGATAAGTGACGGTGTGGTTGTAAAATGAGTGCAATCAGATAGGAGAATATAAGTATCCTTATATTATATTCTCCAAATAAAATCAGAAAGAGAACTACCTGAATAGACTTGAAAGTTTGGACGGTAGTATATAAAGATAGTGCCATCTACGAAGGTGCGCCCTAATCGCTTATACAGTACAAGTGTGCAACACTCCGCTAGTGTTTAGTACTGTCGATACAATAAAATTTTAGTATAGATGTATATATTGAATAATACCATGGATTCACGGATCGGGCAAGACTTTTTTAACATGTTTTATATGTCGAGATTCGTGCTCGTATCTCTCTCTCTCTGTGACTCTATTAATCAATTCTTTATCTTGACATATTAGTTATCAAATATCAAAACGTGATAAATGTGTTCAGAACTTAAAACATATTAAGCACTAGTTTTATTTGCTTTCACAATATGTTTAATTATTTTCATTGTCCAATAAAGAGCGTAAACATTTTATCCCTCATAAATCTTCTTATCAGTACTTAAACACGCACAATGTGACCCGTGAAACAAAACAAAACGTGGCTAGGTGTGGATGTATTTAGGATGATACAAAAAGGGTAGTCCATTACGTTCGTGCTCTTTTTTGCCTCACGATAAAAAAATGCAACAAAAGCGTTCACATTCTGAATAGGTCTGTTGTTACAATGTATTAGTTGTGACCTAATATTACAATATATTATTATAGTTATCGTATATAGTCAAACACATAAAAAAAAGATAATCTAAAGTTTTACTTGACTGGTTCGATACGGGAACCTAATTTTAGAAGGTTCTGTTACTTGGTAGTAGCCTATTTCCGCCTGTGTGTTCGATTCCGCCCTCACTTTATGTGGTGAGCATGAAGTTTGTTCTCGGGTCTGGGGTGTTTGTCTTGTGTTTCTGCAACACAGCCATGCCATCTGGGTGGTGGTCACGTAGACCATCTGGTCAGCTCAGCATTTCCCTCACATGCACAGAAATCTATAGATATTATTGCAGAGTTGCATTTATCATAGACACTACTCTTGTTGTTTGGATGTTTATTTTTTGGGTGTAAATGCGGCAATGTTCAGAGAGATATTTTTTTTTGGAACATACTACCTGTATTTTGAAGTGTAATATCACTCGCTGATAATAAGGGTGAACCTGCAAAGGCTGAATGTTTTATTATTTGTTTGTTTTTAATAATATTCATTACTCATGCTAAAATCATACCCCATTTAAAATCCTAAATCCGTTCCTATGGTAGGGTCAGGTAATCCCGGTCCGAATCGTTAGGGTTTTCCGTTCATTTAGATGTCGTCTGTTTACAAGGATTAGTGGACAAACAAATTTAAAAGGGGATTTGATATCTTTGTATGTATAATACCTATTTTATGTGGATAGTATCAAGGCAAAAGAGCTTGGCTACAAATACTCGCGAATAATGCTACTTTGGGTAGCAACCCATAGTAGCATTATTATCTCCACCTCAGAGTATCTGTAAAGAACATCCTCTGCATTAGGATTCACTGTGTCGCAGATGGAATGGACAAACAGAAAAATAAGACAAATACCCAAAACAGAGTGTTTCTAAGTTCTTAGACCTATTGAACTTATAATCATTGTCCATAATTAATGATATTGTGCCATGCATAATCCTTTATGATGTTATGGGCCATTAGGGCGTTATCATGTTCTGACCGGGATTATAAGCTTACTAACTTTTGAAAGCTAAACGACGTGGCTAAATATTTATGTTTTGAACAAAATAATTGTTTTGAATTTAATCGGCATCATCTATGCATAATTTGTACTATAGGAACCAGATACAATATATAATACTTTTTTTTTCATAAATAGATACATATAATACATATTAGTATTATATTATATGTACATAATAGTATTATATGTTGTTATATGTACTGTCAATTGAACTGACAATTGAACTGTCAAAAAATTTCAACATACAGTTTATAAATTTGTTTCAAAAATCTTCGAAACATGCTTTCTTCGAGACAAACCTTGTTAAATTAATCTTACACTAAAGATTAATTTAACAAGGACTACAATAAACTAAAGATACTATCAATGCAAGAGCTATGCTCTTGACAAATAGTGGTAGACGAATCACGTATTAGCACTCAGACACCGTACCAGCCTCTAATGTTCCCACTGCATGGACACCGGCCTACTCTCGATAATTGAGAGTGAATGGGCTCTGATCTACCACGGGAGCCCAATCCGGATTGGTAGATGTCACATGTCGTCGAATTTTTGGTTCTAACACATGCCGGTTTCCACACGATGTTTTCCTTCACCGTTTCGAGAACGTGGTATTGCGCACATAATTTTTTTCTAGTGAAAAAACTCATTGAACTCAGACAGAGAATAAAAATTTATTTTCATCACACAAATGCTCGTCCTAGGTGGGAATCGAACCCATCGTAGGTAGGCAGGTGAACCTACGAAGACAGAGCTACTGCCATCTGTGAGTGCAGAGCTGTGATGTAAAACCACCAAATAATATCAGTAGCCTGAAACCTGTAAGTTTTCAGTATGGTGATGCAGTTGGCTCAGTTTTTTGCAACTTCAGAGCCAGTGCACGATACGTTGCGGTGCTGCACTGCGGCAAAATTGGTACAAGTATCTATGAGAAATCTAGACATTAATGTACTTTGTGTGATAGACAATATAAATATCAGTATAACTGCTAATAAAAATACGCTATTCTCCCACCAGTTAAGCACGCATATTCATACTGTATTACGTTTTATTTTATAGGCAATCTTTTACTTTCGTCTGACTCTTGTATCGAAATTTCCAGCCGCCCAAAGGCATCCGATTATCGAATAGTAAAGCCGGAACCGACATCTTAACGTGCCCGAGCACGGAAGCGCTCGGTTCAAATGCAAGTAAATGGTCACTTATCCAAATAACTGAATGCGCGAAAAACTGGTAGCCAAGAACAGTTAGGTAAGCATCGCCAGCACATCTTAGACGGGCATATGAACAGCTATGATATTCGCAATTCATATTGATATTTTTATTGGTAGTTTTTTATTGAGAAAGCAAATAGTGTTGGTTTCTCAATATTTTGCTGCATTGAGTATACCTAAGAATAATATTACCTTGAATGTGGTACATGAATTATAAAATTGACAAGGCTAATGAATTGTGTAAAGGACGAAACTAAGAGTTCATAAGAAACAATTAAGGAAAATAAATTATATGAATATGAATGTGGATTGTTGATTTTTTAACTACAGCCGTTTCGCTAAATTGCTTTTCATTTTATGACGATATTTGTATTTATTAAGTTCCCGGAAGATTCAATTTTATTTCGGAAATGGAATAAGGAAAATTGAGGAAAGTAAACAAAATACTAAAAGCTCTTTTGAATTAAGTAGCTCTATTGAATTTTGTTTTTATTTAAGATTATCGCAATTGTAATTTAGTTTCATTGTATTAAAACTGATTGACGTTTCTTAACAATGCCAATAATGGTAAAAACTGATCTTCATATCTAACACTAATGAAATTTTCAAACAATTTACAGTATTTTATTTGTTTCGTAAAAAGGACATATGTTAAGATATGATTCTCCGGGGTATGATCTGGGTTCAGGTCAACCCTTCTACAAAGCCAGGAGTCCCGGGATAAATTCCTAGCCAATAAATGTGTGGTGTGTATTAACTTTGTTTACGGGTCTTAATCTTATGCGTTTGATGCCACCTGCAACGTAGGGTGCAAGAGTATGAGTTGTAATAGTTTGTTGATAACTAAAACGTGAAATAAGGATTTTGGACATTATTCAGAAGGAAAATGGTTTCCTACGTCGTAAATGCGGACGCACGAATGGTTATTTCAGTTCCTTAGTCTCTCTCAAGACAGCTATTGAAGCTAAATGTACGAAACATGAATCTCTCACCTCCGCAATCCTATTCCTTAACTCAAGTAGGTATTTATTAGGGTACAGCTCGAACTGAAAGTAATTGGGACACTGCCTCGACAGACGAACTCTATGTTTACATCAGAGAGGAGTAATTACCATCGTGGAGTGTGGATTTTGGACGGCGCCAATGTTGTTGGTAGTAATAGAAATTATACATTTAGCTAATGAACACTGCGACGTAATTAGCAATCGTTTGTGATCATCAATCATAAGGGTAAATAACGAATTTGTTCCTAATTATTGTACTCAATCCATGGGAATCGTAACTCTTTTATTCATAACTTGTTAACCCGATATATTATGTTTTATTGTCTTGATTCGCTATTTCACAATCGGCTGTCAAAGGCTACAGTGGCAATAATCTCATAAAAAATCACTTCCAGTTTTACTCCAAATGTTTTCCTAAATTTTTCCAAAAAAATCTTGTTTACGAACCTTTTTCAGACAATTATGAACACAACGAAATAGAAATCACCTAATAGGACGAGCCGTTTTTGAGTTTTAACGAGACTAACGAACAGCAGTTGATCCTGAATTTATAGTTCACATTATTTGATTGTAGAAATAGGAATTCATATAAATTGCTCTTCGATTCGTCTTACACAAGACCGGTAGTAGTGGCAGTAAAAAGAGGCTTGTATTCAGCAGTGGGTGTTACCAGCTGATTAAATAGATATATAATTTATCTGTCAGATAGATAGATAAATTACTCTTAAGCTTTAATACTCGTGAAATCGGTTAGACACGTTTATTCCCAGAAGTTCCTAATATCTATCAATAATTATGTTCCCACAATACAAGTTATAGTTTGGGGCTAGATGGCGCTTGTGTATGATTTTTATTTTTTATTGGTTATAGATTAAAGAATCAAAGGACTAAAATATAATTCGTATTAAAAGGCACAATAACGCTTTGACCAGGTACTTACCAACTAAGTTGTCCAGATCATTCTGCTTGAATAAAGATGGGAACATAATCTGACTACAAAATGTACAATGAAACAAGAATTAAATCATACCTACTTAGATGGGAGTATTTCACAAAGGGAGCTCATTGCTTTTAAAACGATTTCATCCGGACATCTACGGATGGGTAGCGACAATAATAAGATTTAATATGATAAAGGAAAGATTGTGTTATCATTTGTAGCATCAAGTTGTCTATTATTCTTTGAACTGATCGGTTCCATGCTTCGGAGAGCATGACAAAGTGTCGGTCTCGGCTATTAAATTAAACTTTTTACTTTACACTCATACACCTTCACTAGGATTTCCTGTGTTGTAGATGGCATGTAAAACACAGAAACTCCCTATACCCGAGAACAAACTTCATGCTCGATAAGCACAAAAAGTGTTTTCCGGCCGGGAATCAAACCCCATCGCTTCGAAGGTAGGGCTCCCGACTAATCCATCAATAACCCATGTTGGAGGCCTTCAATTGGCTTAAAACCTCCAACAGAGTTGGCCACTCACTCATACGAAGAAAAGAAGAATAAGACTTTAATTACAGTTTACTATAGATATGACAGAAATGCATTGTCTAATTATTAAGGTTCTTCTATGCACTTTAGGCGCGGAACTCTAAATCATAGATCACCCTACAGTCCCTTATCTAGAGAACCAATTTCAATTTAGTACGTAGGTACTGAAACCACAGAGCATACAGCAGTAACTATTGAAAGTATCATCAAGGGAAATTCATTATCAAGAATCATGGCGGAAATAGTCGATAAATCTTGTCAAACTCACAGATTAATGATTACTTTGTAATGATAATCTGTAGGTAATGATTCGGGGAAGTCTCTTTGTAGTGTAATGATTAATATACAATCTTTATGACATTTTGATGTATATTTCTATTAATATGTTATTGAATTTTACGTCTTATACTTGCAAAACCTTACGAAATCCAGTGAGATTTTCACTTCTTTCTACAAGGCAATTACGGTTGTTTTAACTCTTAGTTAATCGTGCATGTCTCTACTCGGACCGTTAAAATATCATCATGTTGTCATAAAAATATCATAATGTCATGTTTCAATATTGAAATGTAATAACCTCAGGTGAATTAATTTCAGTGGTTTTTTTTTTATGTGGCAAAAGTGACACGACGATCTGATAGCCCACCCCGTGTCTGTGGTTACTGTCGCCCATAAACATCAGCAAAACGACTCTGGTCCTCCTCTCCAAAGTACCTATGAGAAGACCCAAGTCGCATCACGTTGCCTGCAATTTCACCGACACCATACCGTTCCACCGGAACACAGCAATGAGACAGTACTGCTTGGCCGCGGCTTACCAGGTGTGGCAGTACCTCTCCAGATGAAATTGGCACAAGTTCTACTGCTCCTGCGTACCACCTGGGAGACACGTTTGGGGACTGAAGGTACTCACCTACGCAAGAGACATGGATCTAAACACCAAATCGTTTTGAAATCGTAAACACATAACAAAATCTGTACCTTTTTAGGCTTGTACTTTCTTAGATTCCACATTCTCATTCAGTTCTTTATCCAATCAGCTTAGGATCTTAAGGAGATAACGAAGGCTTATGCCGTCATGCCTCCGCCAGCTACATTAAAAGATAAAGGATCAAAGCAGGTTTGTACCGAGTTATACCTACCCACAATGCATAATTGCGTAATCGACGTAAATCTTTATGCTCGGTCATCCTTTTTTATCGATATAATCTCAATCTAACTATTATGAAAAACTGACTTAGAAAAAGTTGAGCATTAATACAAGAACATAGTTACAAAAACGTATATATTTTTAAGGACAAAGTATTCATAATGATCGAAAGAAAATTGAATATAAAATATTGAAGCAAAATAAAATTTCTACAACTTAGTTCAGAGAAATTTATTTCCATGTCTGTCGAAACTTCAGGCTTATACGATAGAACACGAAAGCTTACAGACACGGCTAGGCAGTTTGGGAACAGCTGTGTGCACAACTTCGAGCTAACAAGTGAAACTATCTCATAAATATTACTTCTATTACTCTACTAAATACTACGTTCATATTGGAACTTATATGTTTACAGATTTTAAAGGAACCACTTCTGAACAACGATCAAACCATAAAATATGTTGCTCTAGTAATCTATCTATTCATTTATTTAAAACTAGCGGTCGCCCGCGGCTCCGCCCGCGTGGATGTCGGTTACCGCTGCAAAAAGCCTACCCAGGAAAGACACGGTCAGCAAAATGATTCCCAGGTCAATTCACAGACACCGACAGTAACATTGACGACGCAGTCATTATCCGCAGGCTGCACAGATTGTCTTTCTGTGTATGTTAAGTTGTTAATGATGAAAATATTTAAATGTAATAGATCTAAACTCCCCTCCCGCACGCGCACCCCCGCCTTGGTGACGCCCACTTCGCAACGGGCCGTGCAGCAGAAATCGTAATATTTTAATTTCGCCATAACTTCAAAACCAAACGTCCAATTTTAATCATTCAAAGACCAAATATTATCTCCATAAACTGTTCTTAGTGATGAAATCATTTATTTTGATAAGGATTAATAGCATGAGTAAAATAAACGCGTTTAAATGTAGTCCAAAAAAAATTCAAGATTTTTAAATAAAAAAATGGTTGCTGTGCCTCACTCGACATAGATAGGTATAGTGTGTCGCGGACTTTTTTGTAGATATTTATAAGATCTACAATTAATTAGAACATTTTATGGTTCTATCTTTTATAGTTTAGGCAGCGTACGCAAAATAAGTAACTTTTCTGGTTGATTTTTTACACCTTGTGTCCGAAAAACCCAAATATCTTACAAAACCCTATTTTTTTCCAAAATAAAATATAGCCTATGTTACTCGTGGATAATGTAGCTTTCGAATGGTGAAAGAATTTTTAAAATCGGTCCAGTAGTTTTTGAGCCTATTCAGTACAACCAAACAAACATACAAACAAAGTTTTCCTCTTTATAATATTAGTGTAGATTTTGCATTGTCTCGCTGGAAAGTAATGCTAAATATCTCTTGAGCTGGCTCAAGATGCCAGTTCTCAGGTCTGGCACCACTTCGACCAGCCTTTTAAAAGAAAAAACTGTGTTTTATACCTTTTAAAGTAAACGGCTTACGTTATATTAAGCGGAATCTTTTGCCTATAGTAACACTACCAATACAACATAGGTGTTCTACTTAAGCATGGGAAGATCCAAGGGTATAAGCACGGCAACGCTTCATATTAACTGAATTATTTAAACATGTTTTAGGAGGTCAAGTTGCTCGCGTCCCTTGGCGAATACCCTTTGAGTCTCTGCACGTACCCAACAAAAAGTAACAGTAGAATTTGTGCCAAGCTCGTCTGAAGAGGTACTGCCTCCACACCTGGTAATCTGTGGCCAAGCAGTGGTTCACCCGCATTGCTGTTCCGGTGACGAACGCAAAGGGATGCGACTATAGTCGTCTCATACTTCAGTCAGGGAGGACCTATGTCATATTGCTCGGATAGTATGGGCGCAGGTAACCACTTAACAGGTGGGCCTCTAAATCCTCCCATCCGGTGTTAACCGCGGTTTTATCGGGATCAGAGGTACTATGATAACTATGTATTAAACCAGGATATAAGCTACCCTGGTACCAAGTTTCATTCAAATCAGTTGACCCATTTGAGGGTGAAGGAATAACAAACACACACATATTCATAAAACTTTCGCCTTTATAATATTATTGTGATATCTATTTATTTATGCAAACTTGTTATGTTATTATGTTCCGGATAAAACTGGAGAAGGTTGTTCACATTTTGAAATCTCGATCCCAGACAACACTTTTTTATTATTGTACCAAGTATATCAAAAGATACCAACTTTAGTTACTTAATTCACAGTTTCGATGTGTTAACAGCAGAGATGTAATAAAGGTTACCCCGGTGATATTGATTACCGATTTACTCAAAGTTCCCCTGTTTAGGTGGTAATAATAGTAGACCAGCTGTGCCGACTGTCCCCTTAGGGGATGCGCGTATATGCGATGCGTACATCTTTGGTTAAATAAATACACGATAGACTAAGGAAAGTCAACTTTAAATATAAATTATCTGTACAATGCCTATACAAAGCTAGTATTTTCATAAATAAATGTTCATGGACATTTCACAAGCAACACATAACCGTAAACTAAGCAAAACTTGTACTATGGGAACTAGATAACTGATATAAAACTTGTAGTAAAAATAGTACTTTTATGTACATACAGATAATACATATTATTAGACAGACACAGACCAAACATCTATGTTCATCGCCCAAATTCTCATTCTGGGTGGAAATCGAATCCATGACCTAAAACCCAGAATGCAGAGCTACTACCAGCCGATCTGTGAGACCATTATACTATTATTTAATGTGGTATTATAATTCAATTAGTATTGGTTTGACTCTGATTATTATGCTTGTCTATCGCAATTGCCATTGCATGTGCCATGACTTTATTATTATTAATAAATACTATACATCATATTTTCATAAAAGTAATGTCAATGTAAACTTTCCATAATCAAGTGTTGACGAATGTCCTACGAGTAAACAATTGAGTATCCGTACAAATTACTTTTTTTTGTTTTTCATTTATATTTGTTTTCGGGCTTTCGAATTTATAATAAACTTCTTACATGAAGATTTTTATTGAACTCTTTATTTGTCACCCTTACATTTATAGGATAAAACGTAAAGTATCTTGAAATTCTTTTCCTGCGTCAAAAAAGAAGGTTATTTTACGTAGCAAAAGTGACGGGACGGGCTAAAGATACACCTGATGTTAAATGCTGATTTAGCACTACCCAGGAGGTACGTGTAGGGCACAAAATGTTTTCACATGAATTCTATGTTGTAAAAAGTGACGCAGTGATAACAAAACCTCCGTTAATAACGCGTAACTATATCAAAAAAATTGCTACTCGTATTTGTCTACACTAAAACATTATTTTATAGCTTTGACCTAATACAGATATTAATTAATATAATTACTGTAATTAATATTTTAACATTTGGTTAATTAACAGTCATGTACAGGACACACGTTTTGTTTGCATGTAACAATAATTTCATATTACAATTTTAATCAAATTAAACAAATTAATTTAACACAGCGCCATTTTCCCGAAGCTAAGTTATAGGCACCAGATTATTTATGTCTAAATTGACCAACGAATTGACAGCCCACCTGATGTTAAGTGGGTACTGCCGCCCATATAAACCAGCGATACGACTCCGGTCCTCTCGTACTAAAGTATCACGTTGAGACGGGGATATAATGTCTCATGCGCTTGAAATTTCACCAACACCCACACCCTTCCATCAGACACAGCAATGCGAGTGCTGTAAAGCTACCAACTTAGCTGTGAGACAAGTCAATATTGTGTATAACTTGTTCCAAGTGCTTATCAGTATATTCAGAGCGTTGAAGCCAATTCACAGCTAAAACGTTTCGGTTATACCCAAATCAAATTATACCATGAATGTAGAAAATCAAATGCCATCCCTCGTGGGAGAAAGTATGACAATCTGATTTTGGGACACAAACAATGGCATCATCTGGCCAGCTTTTAATCTAAAAGCTATTTTATGTAACCACAAGCTAAAGCACTGGAGGTGATTGGGCCACAGTATGGATTTGCAGTAGGAAAACTACGGTTAATATTCTGATATAATGATACAATGTAATGAAAGACGCTGGTAAAATTGCTCTTTTATTAGACATGAATTAATTATAGGCTTTTTTAATTATTCGATTCCACCCTTGTTTGAACTTAATCGTTTGAACAAAATCTTAACTATAATAGTTAGGTATATACCATCGCGGACTTTTATGTGGGTGTATTTATGCACTATACACATATATAATATTTTATGTATCGTCAATAGTTTTCGCAGTGAACACAATATAATAACTATATAGGCAACATTATGATACTCTAGGTTGCATTGTTATCCCCCCCGTGGGTTCCCGCCTTGCCGGGGCGGGGGGGCTTAGTAACCGTGGCCTGGTCACCCACGGTGAAGCTAAGAGGAACCCGGGAGGGGCTGCTCCTTTAGGCTTTGGCTCCAAGCCGAATAGGAGCGGCACAGTAGGTGGCGGTGCCTTATGGGGGGCACCGCAACTGAGGCGGGCTGCGGTGCTGTATGGGCAGCACTGCAGCTGAAGGTTAGGGGCCGCGGCGGGAGAGGACTGCCGGTATTACGGTGCGCCGCTCTCCCTACCTTCCGCGGCCACGGCGGGGTCGCCACCGCTGGATGGCGGACGCGGTGGGGCCGCAGGGGAAGAGGAGTGTCGGTATTGCGAGGCGCCGCTCTCCCTATCCTCTGCGGCCGTAGTGGCAGGCGACGGGGCCACAGATCTGACCCGTCGCATGGGGACCTAGGGCGTCTAGATACGGGGTCGTCTGACGCCCTTTCGCTGACCTGGTCCCCGAGGAGGTTGCGACACGCCACGTGTCCTGGCGTGTCGCAAATAGAGGAGTGGCACTAGATGCCTAAGAGTAGATGCCGCGGCGGGTTCGCGGATGTGTGTGCTAACGTTCCCGTGTTCCCGCCACCAAGCGGCAGAGGAGGACACCGTGGGGTTTTAGTGGGTCTAGTCCCACATAACCGCTCTGTCTCCCCGTAGCAGGGCGGTATGCGAGTGCATTTCCCCACGAAAAAAAAAAAAAAAAAAAGGTTGCATTGTTATGATTTAAGTAGGAATCTATTTTTTTTTTTATAATATATTACTTATATTACTCATTGATAAATATAGCTTACTAATAAATCCTTACAAAACAAATAAACAAGTCTTTCTTCTTTATAATATTAGTAAAAAAAAAAATTATATGTCAGATATTGGAATGCTGTTATAACTTTTACTATGCGATGAACAACGGGACCACGCCGTAGGGAAATGAATAGCTCGCCTCATTTTTCTGACGCACTTACTACGAAATCAATCATTGCAAGTGAAGGGCAAACAATAGATCCGTTTGGGAGGTACCTAACTGGAAACATTTTTGTTGCTTTTAAATTTCAACTTGAGTTTGTTGTTTTAAGGTAAAGCTTACGAGTTTTATTATGTAAGCGTTCTATTGTTACATTACTTTTATTTTTTTTATTCACCACGTAATTATTATAAGTATTATATTATTCCCCACTACTTCGTTCCCATGTTATATGAGACGAGACTGTCAATCAGGTCTGATCAGGTCTACCGTGCCAGCCTCTAATGTTCCCACTACAGGGACACCGGCCTATTCTCGATAACTGAGATTGAATGGGCTTTGATATACCACGGGAGCCCAATCCGTATTGCTAGACGTCACATGTCTTCGAATATTTGGTTCTAAGACATGCCGGTCTCCTCTCGATGTTTTCCTTCACCGTTGATTAGGTCTGGTCTTTCAAAATTTACCTTCAGGATTAATTCGCTTAATTAACCAAATTGTTTGAATGATGACGTTTTAAAGTTAAGATGTTTGACAGTTTCAAAATGTCAAGTCAAAGATTTTGGACACTCTGTTGGAGGCATCCAAGATAGGGCAAAATCGAAATACATAACTCAATATTTAAGAAAATCATACCAATGCCTGGAGCCGATACGCGACAACCGTATTTCAACGGGGAAACGAAAATATTTTACATTTCAATTTTTCCTTTACCAAGCGAATTCCATTTATACTTACCTTTTCAAGAAGTAAGTTAGAGCTACCAGACGCTGGTTTTCTTTATTTAGTAAGTCTTATCTATAATTCAAACGAAAATGATAGATCTCAAACGATAAAACATGTTATGAAGATTAACTTAGGCTATTATAATTATTTTAAAATATAAATAATAATTTGTAATTTACAATATAATTATAACATTTAAAAAAATGTTATAATAAATCTCACGCGGACGAAGCCGCGAAGAGCATAACATTTTCTTAATAATTAAATTAAATTAGTCAAACGTAAAACTATCACACTATGCAAATCGATTTCTAGACATTAACATAATGTCCTAATTAATTTTGACGGCTCCTTAGCTTAATTGGTAGTGTCTTCAGAGCGGGGTCCGGTGTTGAGCATGAAGTTTGTTCTCGGGTCATGGGGGTTTGTCTGAGGTTTCTGTTATAAAATTTTCGACGTTTTAAATCATTTAAAACAATCACAAAAAATATTAATATAAAATTAGGCACACATCGAATCAGATGGCAAAAGTCCAAGTATTTGGCAGTTATATTGCAAATAAACAATTCTACTAGAAGTTTCAGACTTGAGTTAGGTAGCGAGGAATTGCAACACTCCAAATATATTTATTGCTCTTTACAAGTAGGGAGTGGCACCGCCAAGAACTTGCAAAGGAGCAAAACACTTTTTGGAGAAAACAAGTTGGAGCAGGTTTATGATGTAGAGGAAATAAGGGGCCATGTTGCTCGCGTCCGTAGGTAAGTACCCCCAGTCTACCGGACGGGTGAAAAGAACAACTCAAAGTAGCAGTAGGACCCTGTACCAAGCTCGTCGGGTGTATTACTATCTCACAACGCCACACCTGGTAGTTTACTGCCAAGCAGTGGAGCATTTGCATTACCGTATTCAGGTGGTACTGTTCAAATTGCAGTCACATGAGACGTCAAATCCCCGTCTCAAAGTAACGGGTTCAACAAATTTTTGTTTGTCTATCTTTTTGTCTGTCTGTCTGTCTGCTAATCCAGCTAAATCGAATGACGGGACTTTCACTGGAAATAGCTGATGTTAAAAATAGTAACTAAGGCTACTTACATAAAAAAAAGAAAAAAAAAATATTATTATTCCGCGCAAAAACATCATATGTAATGATGTTTTTGCAGGTCCAATTGCCAAAGACGACGAGAAAAAATGTATATATATATAATCATATATGCTGTATAATTTTAATAATAATTTTACTACTCCGGCTTTTGAATTGGAATATCCACTGTCATCCACTGAGGTCTATGGACAAGTTAGGCAACATATGACTAACTATGACGTGTTAATTATATCAACAGTGATTTGCGAATTTGCATCTACAATCGCGTTTTTGCTAGGTTACAGAGCGTTCACACGGAAGGTCCGTATTTAAAAGATCAGTATTTACAGAATATTGTATAATATGTATTTTATGAGTAGACTCGTATATTCAATCAGCAATACTACACACATCTAACACGCTCGTACGATGTCGACTAAAAACGCGTACGATAAAACGGACCTGTTAAACGGACCGCTGTGTGAACGTCCACTTACCGAGCCTTTTTTTCACTTTGCTGATAGCTGATACGCTTTTTGTTACACAAAGACTGTGACATGCTGATACAGACTACAGTGTACACTCACTTTATTGTTTATTTAGTTCAAATTTGAGACGGGTACTGAACTTCTCAACTGTTCTCAAGTTCTGTACACCTAAAAAGGAAATCCTTATACAAATTGTTTTAAATAAATGTGACGATTGAGAGGTATCCACTATATAAATATAAATTAATATTCATGGACATTTCATGTAGCGTCATCTAGGCATCCCCAAACTAAGCATAGCTAAGGGGAGCAGATTACTGGTGTAATATTTTTTATTCTAAATATACATATAAAAAAATATCAACACCCAGTCACAGGACAAACATCTATGTTCAACAAAAGGCTTCTCCGGAGCAGGAATCGAACCCACAACCTACAGCGCTAAACAGAGCTACCAACTGAGCTGTGAGGCTAGTTAGATTAAGTCAACAGTAAGTGAGATATGCGATATGTAAGACCCCTAACTAATGAGCGGTAAATAACATTGAACCTGGGCGCCCGAGCTATGCTCGGTTTTTTTTATAAGAAATTGCATTTTTAACAGAGATACAATTATACGAGTAGAATTAAACAGAAAAATCCTATCGAAACACAAAATTTCATCTAAATCGTTAGAGCCATTTCCCAGATTGGCGAAATAAATATATATACAATAATTACTCGTTTAAAGTAAGTAGTAGATAAAGTAATAAGATATTGCGTGAAAATTTCATCTCGCTACGTCTTGTGGTTCGTACAGTAGAAAGCCTTAAAAATCAAGTCTGATAGTTACGATTAATTAAATTGGTGTAACTCTAATAATAATGAAGGGTAGCATTGTTTCCTGAGCAGTGGTTGCAGAGTAAACGGCCGACCGTTCACCGGTTCACCCTGCCACAGATGTCAACTATAGGATATTAGTTTGGTAATTGGTCAGTCAGCCGATTTGAAATTTAATCAAACACAAACGGTGAAGCGGTTAGGAGCAACATCTTGATGTTTAATTATGTAAATGTAGTTATTCATAGTTTGAATTTTTACTGCGTCGATGTCAAAGTTATTTGGTTGCATTCAATTACTAAGACTTATTAGTGAGCGAACACTTTTAGAATGCAAAGCTATATAAAAATACCTGTTTGTATTATATATTTTATGTTATTATAGTGACTAGAATATTGAGTCTTTAAAATTATACCCCACTCGAGATTTTCAGATTTAAGATCTATACTGACCCAATAGCCCTTAGAATGATATCACTCCAAATTATAAAGTAAACATTTATAAAATAAGCGGCACAAGTTTGTTTACTTTATTTTATTAGAAGTCTTCGGTGATATTTCATCATCTCTAAAATCTAATTTGCACATAATTTTTTCAATGACACAATAAATGAGGTTTTATTCTTCGAAAATGAGTCTATTCAAGAAAAAACGATTTCGAAAACATTAAATTTTCACCTTGGGCATTTTAAAAACACCGCACTCGACATAATCAGTTTTGCAATCAAATTTTGAACCTCAAATCCTTAAATGTCCAAACCAATTACCATTTAAAAACCAAAGACGTAGGTAGTTCTTTTAATCAATTAATTTTTGTTTAAAATTTCACGGCTTCCCTCCCAACGGTAACAGAAAAGCAACTTTTTTTTTGTTTCATACTAAAAATTGTTGAAATTCCAAAATTTCTTTCTTGGCGTTAATTATGGCCATTTGAGTAACACATACATAAAACTTTAAGTTATGATGTCCGTCGGTTTAGGCTGTACGTTTTCTGACAGTTATGTTATCAGTCAGTCCATTCATTCAGCCAGTCTTCCTGACTGAATCTGACTGACATCTTTTGTTTCGTGTCATCGACCCCGAAGGCATGCTTGTACCAAAACACAACATTGTAATCCCGAACAGACAACAAACAACAAAAGAAAAGGTAATATTTACAGATCGCTCCAAGCATTTACCCAAAATTAGGGGAAAGTGGTCAAAATGGTCCTCCGAACGGGAAAATTGTTTTCCCGGCGAAAGGTTGTTGCAATACGACCGCCATTATCGTGTCTACCCTACGTTATTACTTTTAGCTTTTATTTTAAGAGATTAATGTAAATTAATCCTTTCATTTCAGTTTAATCCTCCCAGTTGTGAAATTGCAATTATTTTAAGAGAAGTTATTTTAGAATTATCACTTGCATACCTATATAGCGAAAGCTTGTAATATTACTCGTATATATTAATAACTCTTCCCCGCGTGGAATTAAACAATTCCTTCTCTAAAAACGACGATTAAGCTCAATCACAATTTTTTTTTTTTTCAATTTTTCCGTACTTTATCCTTTGGTAAGCCCATAAACAGACTGCAGTATGCATTCACTTGATTCTTATGAACATTAGCGACAGGTACGGAACGGTCTCATTTGAACAAAATATCAACAATTTATCTTGCTATTATAATGTTTTCTTTAACAATAGCGTTCTTCACAATAATGCACTTACCGTCAAAAGCAAATGATTAGGAAAAGTTGCCATATTCAACCCTTTATTTATAAGCCCCCTTTTTTGTAACAAGATGCGATTTGTGTAAGTGGGGAGAGAAAATCCTTTGCTTGTTCATTTACCCTGGTAATAAGATCCGCGAAAAAGGGGGATAGCTATACAAAAAAGTAAAACATCATCTCGTTAGGAAGATAACGATTAAATTGATGGATGTTTTGATAAAAACACAATTTCGCTGGGTTTACGTAGTGGAAGACGGTAAAACAAAATTAATGTTTGGAATAAGGCACACGAAAAAATGATCGTGAATTTTTATGTTTCATTTCTGTGAAAATGAATGAAAATATGTTTAAGAGAATTTTTATTTAAATTCACGTTCAATAAAATGTTTATTCTAACCAGTTTTTAAAATAGACTCCTATTCCATACCATTTATAATTTTGTGTAAATCAATGTAATTTTCATTAATATTATGCTAAGGCTTTGCTTAGACGTAGTCTTATTACCACAATATGTTATTAATATTAGTTATATTCTACATAGCTAAATTCAATCTATTTACCACGCGCATTGGAATCCTACTGGCATAGTCATGGAATTAATATAGACGGAGAAGGAGAATCCCTAAAAAAATTTTGCTCTATGGTGAAGCCGAAACATAAAAAATGCGCTCGCGCATGGTAACTGTCGCCTCGGAAACGTTACACATTATTTCACCAAACACCACCACAAGTTGCGAAAATGAAATAGTTTTGCGTTAGACACAGATAACAGAATGTTCAATGTTCATTATACATGTTCAATGTTCATCATACAAATACTTGTCGCGACGTAAAGCTAGTATTGTTATAAATTATATCTATAATTCAATTTAAATTATATTTTTTATATTCAATTGATTTAAATACTTAGTGAGAATTAATCTTCAGTAAGAAGAATAACTTTATAGGCTAATTATTCCATTCCATTCCATTGATTCTATTATTTGATTCTATTATTAGCATTTTAATAAAGCTAGTACCTAACTGAAAGCAATTTCGACTTTTGATTTTGATCAAAGTATATGGAGAATTTAGTACATCGTAAATGACATTCCATACGACAACAATTCGAGCGCTCTAAAAATAAGCATGATGTTTATATGCTTCAATATTACGTCCCATTTCCGAGCGTAGTGTCAGCAAAAGAGGCACAAGTTAAACGTTAGTTCAGTCTAACCTCGGTCGAACGAACACGCACAAAACAATAAATTTCTTGTATTGGAACGTAAGAACGTAACTCGGAATTTTGAAAATAGAACGCGGGAAATTAGGATGTGTCAACCTTGACATTGTATTTAGTGTTTGAAAAAAATAAAAGGTTGAAAAAATGTTGCGACCAAGGAGAAATATTTTTCATGTCATTTTCTTTACGGTGCTACTGAATGGTGAGCATTTTTGTTTTGTTATGTATTATTTATTGTTCACTGATATTATTTTTTGTGACAGCAGATAACAAAACAGACAAGGTATGTAGAGATTTGTGAATAAATTGTTAGTGCTAGTAATATAAAATAAATTAATGTAATATATTTGTCTAACAATAAAATTATGATGCATGTATGTGCCTGACATGAGTATGCATTAGTTTTGATTGAATTGGTAATTTAACATTATTATCTGAAATAAGTTAGTAAATATACAATATTATAAATTTATAACTATAAGATTCTTAGTATTACTAGTTGTTGGTATGCTTTGATAATCCTACTATACTAGTAGGTACATATTATACAAAACACACAGCAAAACGATGGGAATAAAGAATTTTACGTTTTATATATTATAAATTTTTTCTTTATAGTTTTATTTATTGAAATTAAAATAATGGCATATTTTGATGGTCAGCTGGTTCGAATACACGAAAAAGAAAACTATAACCGAAATATTATTGTTTTGACTTGCTTCAATGCCGCTCGCATTGATAGTGGCTCTGCCTTCTGCGCTGTAGGTCGTGAGTTCGATTTCCACTCTGGAAATTTGTGTGACGAATATATGTAGATGTTTGTTCTGTGTCTGAGTGTTAATATGTCTTATGATTGTGTATGTTACAAAAAAAAGTGACTGACTTAAAAATAAAAAATAAAATACTTCAATGCTTTCCCTATTTCTTGCCTTTTAAAAAAGAAATCCATATACATCGGGCGAAGAAAAAAGTCACAGGAAAGTAAAACATGAGATGTCGTTTATATGGATATACAATAGTAGATATGATTTTAATAAAATTCGAATATTTTAATTTCTATTCCAATCTGAAAACATATCTTTTCAAATAAAAAATATTTTTTTTAAGTCGTTTCATAAATGATGGCCTACTTCTAATTATGTATGATGGGTACTTGACGTGAATTAAATGCAATATCAATCTTTATTCTTCAGAGTAACAATTGAATAAATTATTTATCAAGGTCGAAATAATTTGTTCATAAACTTATTGTAATGTCACTTTAAAATAAACATTAATAGAATTGTTACCGTTTCACGCTTTGAACTCATTGGAACATTTAAAAACGGCGAATCAGACTCGTTTACTTTGGCTTCCGTAACACAGATTATATTGTATTAATGATATTATGATATCCGCCATACTTATAACGGTTCAAAGATAGAAGACTAGATTGACAGATACGCAAACAAACGAATAGACAAACATTATTTGATCAGTAATGTTTCCTTTTCAAGCAAACTCAAGCTCAAACTCAATTATTTCTTTAGATCTCAAGTACCATTTGGACACGTCAAATTTCACACATCGTACACATTGAAAGAATTGCTAACCTTAGCGCCTAGTAGTGTGCATAACGAGTTTATTTTTATGCCTAGTGTTTACATTATGATTATCAGTTTTTTATGAAAATGCTTATATATTTACGAGCGAACATCAAATTATCGTACTGACATGTAACCGTAAGTATATTTAAGTCCTTAAATCTTTTACGCAATGACTCTTGGGGACCCAGATTGTAAATTGCACGAACAGCCCTTTTCTGCAACACTAATATGGTGTTGATATCTGCAGCATGCCCCCACATAAATATGCCATATCACATAATGGTGTGAAAGTAGCTGCCAATACCAGTCTAGCGGTTTCAACGTGTGTGAGCAGACAGAACTTTTTGGCGGCATATGCTGCAGAATTAAGCGCTTTGAAAAGGCATAGGAAAAGGCGTTTCTATGCAAAGGCATAGGACTTCCTGTGTCACAGGCGGAATATACAAATACAGAAATACAAGACAACATCAAATACCCAAGAACAAACTTTATGATCATCGCTCAATATCCGCCCGGACGGGAATTGAACCCGGGACTCCGATTCCGCTTGTAGTGTAGCTGCCAATTAAGCCACAGAGCTGTCTGAAGTAATACATCTTAAGGTTGTTGCAATGGACATAGTAAGTCAGGCTTTTCACAAAACTAATATTTACAAAAACTCAATGTAACTCAACGCAATGTTTTGATGTTATGTGCCAAAGGGATGAAAATATTCAAGTCGGTTTATTCGATTTTGAAACCAGTCACTTGTTTCGACTCGAAATGCGTCTAGCTAACTGCTAGTTAGATTGCAACAATTCGGCCAGTTTCCTGTTTGATGAACATTGGACACTGGAAAATTGAGTTGCGCAAACTTTGAAGCCTCCTCCTAGTATGGCACGAGCACTTTGACAGTATTGTTCCACCGTTGTTCGGTTCTGGCAAAATTGATTATGTGACAGAATAGGAGTATAGATTACTTGAGTCCAAAGTTTGTATTTAAAAGTTGTACTTAAATAATGAACAGCAGGGTACTTAGCGGCCGAGATGACCATCAAAAGTGACCTTCAATCAAATCCTTCATTTCGCCCGTACTGGTATAAACCTCAGAGGTTTTAAACAAAATGCTGATTTTAATTTTCCTGAATCTGAATCTGAATTAGTTTAAAAACAAAAACGGCTTCAACCAACTTGACATAATAAGTACAGATAAAAAAATAAAATTACAAATCAAACCTCCAAATTAATGAGTATTTAATGTTAATATTATTTATGAAACAAAGTTCACTTTCTATTTATATATTAAAATATAGGTTTTATTTGCGAACCTCTTTTCGAGTACAATACAAAAAGTAACTTACTTGACTCTCTCACCTTGTATAAACACGGTCTCTAGCATTCGTGATTAGATCGTGATGACATTGATATGGGTTCACTGCGGGTGTGGGTCTTCAGCTACTTGTGTCTACGCTAGCTATTTCAACCGCATACAAGAGTATTTTTATACCAGTCTATTGTGTTTCAATCCTAGATAGAGGGTATACTTGTAAACGTGTGTTTAGTTACTCGTATTATTAAATTACTTCCATTCTATTATTTCATAGTATAGGGGTTTATGTTGTTTGCGTCTAAGACACGTCCCTACACGTGACTCCTGGGTGGTGAGAAAGGAGTAACCGAAAGTAGCAGTAGACTTTTGGGACCGGAAAAGTTCTGCCTCCACATTTGGTCCGCCGCCAAGCAGTGGTGCACTCGCATTGCTCTGTTTCGGTGGTGTGGGTGTCAGGGAAATTACAGGCGTATGCAACATTACATCCTCGTCTTAGATTGACGGGCGCAATATACTGATAATTGGACCTTCTTATATTTTGGTACCTGAGTAATTTTGTTGTTTTTTTTTTTACCAGTTGATATTAGTTGGGTCGTCATCTCGTCGCGTCAACTTAGTGAAATAAATTAAATTTCGACCTAACTGCCAGATTAAGGAATTATTTCAGTCAAACTTTGCTGATATAGGTATATAAAGTTGAGTAATTACTGATACCTAAATCTGTGGTATCTCAACTTCATTAAATTTTGTAATTTATTTATTTACCGAAATTATCCAATTCGCTGTATGTTTTTTACACAATTATCACTATATGTAAAAGACCGATTTGCAAGTTTATTTATTACGGTTTATTCGATTATGTCAGTTTAAATTAGTTCCTAAAATATACGGTAATGTTATTTATGTGTAATTTACATTTGACATGTGTTTAACCTTGAGGAAACTGGCTCTTGGACTTGTCGATGCAATCTTGTATGCATCTACTATATTTACCGAGTAATGTAGAAAAATTATGCAAGCCCGTTTACTTGCTCGATACATATTAATTTAATAGCGCGCTTAACTTGGAATCTGGCTAGTTTCATTTAAGATTACGGTACCGGTTTTGGTGACATGGGTACAAAATAAAATTTTGTAATATAGGTTAATTATAGTCAAAATATAAATCTATTAAAGTTTAGTTATGACTCAGACATTTCTTCGAGTTTTAGTATAAACCTTTTAGTCAATAATTGCTTGTTTCCTCACAATAAGCTTCTATACCGTATTAAGAACGTGGTATTGTACACATATTTTCAAATGATAAACTTTAAAGTATGTACGTATTAAAAGTATTCGTACCACCAGACCTTGACACCTTTTGACTTTGTGACACCACTTACGCAAAATGTTAACGCAAGAAAATGTGTGCAAAAAAAACATATTTCATTAGTCAAGGATGACAAGTAATTATAATAAAAAACGTTATAATTGACTAGGGCATTAGGATGGGTACTTACAACACCCATGTCCCGGCCAGAAAACTAGCCTGAGGGTTCCAGCGCACTACTAGGACATAATCACGGGGTCATCATCAATAGCTCCAACAGTATTCATCAATGATTCAAGCTCATAAATATTTTAAAACCGTAGCCAAAGAGAAGCGTGCACCAAACGAGAATTTGATGCGTTCGGTCACCGGCTTATTGAGCTCGTTAAACAACGTGACTATACCAATTCCTAAAATTATGTCCCATTGGCGTCATGGCGTCCCATATACTGGCAATATGGGACGCGTTTTGTTCACTCAATTAATGTCACGTTGTGGTGATAATGATGCCGATTCTATTGATGTGTCTGACATCAGTAGAATCAACTAACTACCACTTAAACTACTTTTTTTATGTAAAGAAAGTTATATGAGCTGAAGGCACACCACCATCATCATCATCAAACGGCCCTATATTTGTTTTAATGTGACTGTGGTGATGGGACGAGCATACAGCCTCCACACCTGGTAATCCGCCGCCAAGCAGTGGTAAACTCGTGCTGCTGTGTGTTCCATTGGAAGGGCGTAGGTGCCGGTGAAATTACAAACCCGTCAGGCGTACCATCCCCGTTGCAGAGAGACATTCGTAACGCGCTGTGACTTAGATCTTCTCATTCTTTAGAAGGGGAGAACCTGAGTCGTTTTGCTATTATTTAAAGTTAGCAGTAAACACTTAACATCAGGTGGGCCCTCAGTTCATTACTATAGTTACATAAAAGAAACAAGCAATTACCTTTGATCTACCAGTTGTTAAGCATCGCCATAAAGTAATTTAAATCGAATGTTGGATTGTGCAATATAATTGCAAATTGGAATTCTTTGGTTTATTAGTACTAATGTGTTCATCTTCATGTTTACCGCGTGATTACCTCTTTTTTGTATTTTTTGCCATTCCTTGCGTCAAGAGTTAGTACTAATGCCATTTAGAAGCGCAAGATACAATACAGTCATTAAATTCATAGTGGAAAACCCAGTTCAAATTTTATTATTTTATTTATACATAACCAACGTGCGATTTGGTCCGCGTAAAAACTAACAGACTTAAGTTTTTGTACATTATTATGAATGTTCCGAAAATAGGGTCTGAAATTAAGGTGTTGCTGAAATTTACAACATCATCTTAAGTTCGTTAAGCCTTCGACAAGTCAACGAGGGTGTATTGTGGAGAAGCAAAATACGTGTTGATTCTATTTTTGAGTATTTCAATTTCAATTCTGATTCCAAGCTGTTTTTGGAAGCTCATTTCTAAGAAGTTTATTCAAGGTGTACTAAATATTACCCATTCCAGATCACTGTGATTTTAGACAACAAGTGTAGAACAAAACCACTCAGTCCTGATTTAACCTTATTATGAAACGAGACGAAGATACCGTTTACCAAATTTATTTAAGTGGATAATGAGGAACAATGCTTAGGAAGACGTATCTGCGTATCGTGAAGTGAAAGATAAAAGAAGATATCATAGCGAATGCTGAGTTCCTATATAGAACAGACGGACGTTCGTAGGTAGATTACCATACCAACATTTATTAATTATAAAAAAGCTAAACACATACAAAATCATTAGTATCCGTGCTAGGTCGAATCTATGGTATACTATTATAATAGTTGTAGCTATATTTAGATTTGTCAGATTTTTTTATCACGTAGCAAGCTTGCTAAGGTTATACCTACGGATAATTAGTTACATTATAATGATTGGGATTAAGGTAATGCAAGTAATTTTTATTTTAGGAAGCGACGTTTTTTATCAATTTAATGTATGAGTCAAAACAATGATTGATCTTAATAACTATTGGGCGTGTTGATGTGACTCCACACATTCCGGTTATGTGTATTACTACAGTATAAATTATTGTGGTCAACATCTTTAATTGGTTTTGGTAGATGTAGAATAAACAAGTAGTAAAATTTGCAGTTATGGTAGGCTACAAATGTTCCAATATTCAGCAGGCAGATACATCAAAGTAGTAGTAAGAAAAAATATACATATGTTTAAAAAGCATCGGTTCCGAATTTTCTTAAACAGGTTAATAAATATTGTCTCCGAGATTTCGTCAGTATGAACTATATTTGTAAAATTATGCCATATGCTCTCTCATCGGTTTAAAATCTCTGATAATCGTTTGCTCGAACTTGCTTACTTCCAGATTTTCCCATTGCATACCAACGGGTTATTCCAGTTTAGGTACCTCCTATCTTTGAATGGGCTTAAATGGTACGATGGTGTCTACTAAGTATCGTGTGAATGGTGTTGTGATAATGTGCAAGCTATTATTTCATTGTTTTCATTACTATTTCAATCGGGGGAGAATAGTTTTCTGTAATAAAGACGCGAAAATTATAGCATATTTCTTACAAATCATAGAGATTTAATGTTTTCTTCTCATTTTAAAATATTGCAGTAATTCTACTGAAAAAATGTTGTGGACTTAAAATTATACATAGAATAAATATTATATAAATGCGTAACTTGTGGCACTGCTAGCGTTTCTTATGCTACTTTGTGGTCTAATATTCTTTTATACCCACTAATGTTGACCATAATTAGCTTAGTAGCACCCGGAACCAATCAGCAGATTATTAAAACCATGCAGTTGAGTTTTCTTTCTAATTTAAAGACTAAAAATATCGCTAGTGAATGACATAACCAATTTAGGACTATGTGTTTCATATTTAAATTAATCTTTTCTGATATTTTGAACTATTCACTATTATTACTATTCATATTTGTGACATGACGCTATTCTTGTTTCATTTAGATTGACACCGATTAACACGGTTTTGCACTCAATGTCACTGTGTTAATTATACAAAACACATCCACAATTCAAATCGTTCGCCAGTTTCGTGATGCGATGCCAAGTATAGACTCCAGTATGCTTTACAGCCTTGACATGACGGCTTCATCCAGCTACTTGTGACAGACAGCTGCACGCAACTATCACGTTTCTTAACCGCATACCCCACCGCCAACTAAACTAACTTATCAGTGCTTTTTTTTGTTGACGATCTGAATTCTGCATCAGATGCACCGGTTGTCCTAGTGAAGACAACCGAAATATGTTGGAATTTTACCCGAACTAAATCCTTCCGGTGGCTGACCTCTGCGTATCCAAAATTCTCTGGGCTCTCCAAAAGGAACTTCACCGGAGGTCCTCTAGTACGTTGCCGTGACGCCTGTTCCCGGAGGAGGGTGTAAAGAGCTGGATTGAACCTCGCGTTATCCCGCTCCGCGGTCTCTTGACCATAATGGTATCGCAGTAGGAAACCACCAGAATTTCGTATTCTAGCATAGCTGCAACTGACCATGGCTTAACTGAAGTAGGAGCAGCATCTGTACGTACGTCAGAAAAGTAAAAAATAATTTTCGTTTAATTCGAAAAATATACTTGAAACGTCACTTTGTTTAAAATAAACATATATCTTCAAGACTACGCGTTCATGTTACTTAGTTTGGTGCCAACTAGACAGCTAAGTGAGACGTGCTAAGTGAATTAAGAGTTCACCTGGCAAGCCAGTACCTAACAGCCCCGTCACATTGTTGATTTTAGGTTGCTATGGACATATCGCACAGCGCTATGTAGCACCAAACTAAGCATAGCTTGTATTATGGGAACCAGGTCACTGATATAATACTTATATGGTATGTCCATTTGTAAATATACTTTTTAAATAACAGAACAAACATCTATGTTCATCACACAAATGCTTGTCCTGAGTGGGAATTGAACCGACGTATTAAACCGCAGGCGCATCGGGATAAGCCAAGCTAAGTTATTCGCCTACAGCTAATCCACATCTGAGAAAGACTTGTTGACTCAAGCTTGCGGAATCGTATCAGTGGCCAATCATCAAACTCGACAGGTCTTCCCTTTCATCGAACAATTGACGATGTTGCTATGTCATTCTATCCCCAATCATCTGCTACTTGATTATAGGGTTTGGCAGTAGGACATTGAATTATATAGCATTGCTTTGCCCAACTATGTAAACGATCAAATCAGAACGAAATATTTACAAACAAGTTTTTTGCGAGGTTCAAAATTGGTAATTTTCTTTCCTAACATAATTGTAGTAAAAACAGCATACAGAACGTTTAATAAACAAGCTTAATGGCGACCTAATAGAAGTTAATTGAACGTGTGTCGGTACACGCGACGTGGCTTTAACAAGTGTACGAGTAGAATATCCGTGTTCCTACAATACTAAGTGTTACATCAACTGTGGGTTAACTACAGATTGCAGGCAATGGTTTAACTATGTAGTCATTTAGCCATTTAACTTTGATATGAAGACGTTACTCGGAATTGGTATTGTTTATTTTGTAAACACGTTTTACGTTCTCTTAGACATAAACAACTCCGATAATACGTATACGCTTTTACGATATCAAAATTTTATAACCTTACCTAAGTACCTACTGAACTATTTGAGTAGGTACTAAATTAACTAACTTATTATTAGCCTTTCGTAGATTATTCAAATTTTAATCAAAAATTCACTAAAATATCTGTGGTTTTCCCACTACTAGGGCAATGACCTCCTCTTCACAAGATTGAGTGCAAGAACTTTGATCTACCACGGAAGCACAATACGAATTGGTACCTAGATTTTATATGAACCATATATTTAGCATTTTTCCACATCTGGAATTTAACCAGCTACCTTCGGATTGAAAGTCAGCCTTTTTACCACAAGACACACTTCTGCCCAGTAATATTTTCTAACATTGGAATTCCGTTATAATTATTTACCAGGGATCTCCTTCAAGAACGCAAAGTAAAAAATTCTTATTTCATGGTCCCGTGATTTTGGGGTCGCCTTCATAAATCACCTTCGACACGACACTGTACCAGACTATTTTGTTCAGCACAGATATATACGGTAATGGTAACTCACCACGAGGTTTGCTGCTGAAAAGCTAAAAAAAAAAACAACAAAACTGTGTTTTCAAGACATTGTCGTTGAAGTCTACTACATAGATTTTATTACAGCCAGTATCTGTATCCAACGAACGTGTCACAGAGTGCCATACTTATTGTATGGCACTGATGCTATCCTAATTATCTCATGTTATTTGTTAATTTAATATAGAATCTGGATGTTAATAATTAGTACAGTGTATTAATAGTCACTTTAGTACATGCGTTTACATTACAACGGTAGCATTTGCGAAGTACAAGGCATACTACACGCATAATTTGTAGTCTTCACACAAACTTTTCTAATCACTGAGTAAAGAAGCAGGTAAATAATCCTTCTGTTACCATTTCGCAAACAGCAACATCTCCGAAGTTTTATTTATATCCATCACAATAATTAGAGGTTCGTGACTTGGTTTCATGCCTATTTGCAATGATATAGATTAATCAGTCCAATGGCTTCTGATGAAAGACTGCGTCAGTATGGATGGGATGATACGAGTCTGTTGAAATGCTTCTTATTTCGTCGAATTTTATTTATATTTTGTTTGAAAGAAGCGGAGCAGAGTTCAACGACGGATTGGCCTGATTCGATTTCAATGTGTACCAACCTGTGTCAGGAAATATCACAACGTTGCCTGTAAGGTGCATTGTTATTCTTTCCAAAATAGCTGATGAATAACCGAACCGAATACCGAATGATAGTTTTCATCGCAAATATTGTAGTAGAGTTTTCCTCCTATTCCTAACCTAACCTATTCCTAACAAATATAATTTAATTCTCGATAAATATATATACAAGAATTGCTAATTTAAAGTAATAATATTTTACTACTACTTATAAGGGTATCCATCATAACATTTTACATTGTATGAAAATTTCTGCCCGCTCTTACATACTTATGGATATTCATTGTAGACTGAGTAAAAGGATTACATTCAGTTTCGAATTTAGAAAAAAATCTCTGGAATCCTCAACAAGCCAAATTAAACTAAATAGTAGCTACTCTAACCCCAAAAACATTCTGCGTGTAATATAGCCTGTGCATAATAAAATAGAACGGAAAGCATCCCCTCCGAATGTTTTCCACGTGCTAATTTCCACACTTGGGAGAAATAACATTAAATCGTGGATATCCTTTCGATACTGCGCTAACGAACCAATCATTTAGGGGGATGTCTGACGGATTTACGAGGTGCCTTTACAAAGCTAACAGTTGCTATCTCGAGCCGTATTTTAGTTGAACTAGTTGCTAAAGCTTGGTATTCAAAACAAGGTCATTAGTTCGAATACAGAGCAGGTACGTACTAACCATTTCTTCGATTCATCAACTGACGTGCGCAATATCATTTTTTTAGAACAGTGTAGAAAAATATCAGGAATTAATGATTGTATTACATATGAGATTATTCTACTACAGTTATTTATTTTTATAATAGTTTATAATAAGAGTTTAAATCTACTGAAACTCAAACACATTTTTTTCATTTTGATGTCAAGTAAGTATCGTTTAGACACATCAAATTGTACGCATTTACATTATTCGTGCGCTTATACCGTGTCACATGAGCTCCTTGGGTACATTACATGATATATCATATTATCAGTTTTCATGTATTATTTGTTCAGATTACGTCTATTTAAACACCGTTTTACGCCATAATGTGTCTAGTAACTAGATACTAGCCAAATAGTTATAAATTTTTAGAAGAATTTTATGTTTTTTCAACGTCTGTGACGCTATGTTGCGTAGAAAAATATTCATGATTTAAACCTGGTCTGTGAACTGAGAATAATCAAATATTTCAAAAATATTATACATACACTTATTCATATAACATTATGAGATAGGTTTAGCTTCTCTTTTTTACTGTAGAATGAGTACTAGATAGCAACAAAAGAAACAAAAACAGGACAACACGAATTTGCATGGAAAGTGGATTTTGGGTGTAGGGTTTAGCTTCCCGATTAGATCATTTTAGATCCACTTTATCTGACTAAGATAAAGTATTCAGGGAGCTGTGGGTCCCTTTAATGCGTTCCTTAATATGATTAGAGAATATGATATGATATGATTAGGTTTTTTTTTCGACTTTTGAAGAGTGCCCTTCATGAGGTGACCAATGGCGTCGATTGTCCAAAAAAAATGTGTATCACATCGTGTTTCACATCTGCCTCATTCCCCAAATATTTCATTTCAACCACAAGCCAGTCTAAACAAATTTCTTAATGAACTCGACCTCCGCATTCCATTTCAACAGTCACCAGAGTTAGATACTTCTTCCCCATGAGTTATATTGTGAACAAAGGACCGCTCCAGTTTATTTGTCGTAAAAATGGCTATCATTCCTTAAAATAGACAATGATGTAAGATCTGAACAGATTGTTTGCATGTGCAGTAGCGGTTACAGTGAGTCAAACTTAATACATAGAATAGTTATTGATAGGGTTAGTTTCAGCGCATGTAAGGTGTATAATTTTAATTACAGAAAGTAATTAAGTAGCAATTGATGTTACCAGAACTAAAACTGGTTTACGTATTTTTAATGACCTAAACTATCTGCCTCATATATTATTATTATATATATACTGAGATAATATGTATAATATTGTATATCTAAAACGTTTATTTATATTTATTTATTATTTATATTTTGATGTCTGACGAATTAGTAGTAATTATTAATTTACGGTGTAATAAAGCTCAAATTTCCTGGTCTCAAAGCTAACTAACGAACGAAACAAACAACTACTAAACTACAGTTTGATTTGAAAATAAACAGCAGTGGCTCAAAAAACTTTGAGGTATATCTGTGCAATCTGTGGTGGCAAGTTTCGGGTCGAGCTCACGGAAATGTAAATTGGATGACTCGGCGGATGTATGAGATTTTAAGATTAGCAGGGATAAGTTTGAAGCGACAAATTAAGAAAGCTGTCTGACAGAATGCATAAAAAGAGCCGAATAATAGGCTTCAGATCCAGTAGACTATGATAGGTGATATAGATGATGAGCTACGATGGAACCCACGATTTAGGTACAAGATATAAAAAGATGACCTTCAAGGGATGCCTGCCACATGTGAAACATGACGGCATAAGAGAGCGTCATATCGTTTGCCGTCTCGTCATATGAGTTTAACTGCCAAATATACGAGTAATGCGCCAAAATTTGTTTCACATCAAAAGTGTTCGCAAAGTAGCAGTAAAATGGTAACTGGGATAAATATATTCTAGTATATACGCATCACCTAATATCAGCATTGGTTGGCATTAAATTAGTTATGGTATCTCGATCCCATCAGATCATTGTCTAGCTTGGAAATAAGCTCTCGCCCCCTTTAGTTTAAGTCTTACGATAACAAATAAAACAAATAGTAACTACAAATAAACGTAAGATGAGAATCTGGATGAGTAACTTAAAGACTATAGAGACTATAGACTAAATATCATGTATTTGTTAATAGTGTACAATAATGATAGTTTTCTAACTATCCATATAACTGGGTAATTCATGTTAATTAATAATAGATCAAATTTAATCTGAATAAATTTAAGCCAAAGTTAAAACGTGCTAAGTAGCTCTTTATTTGTCTTTAGAATGCTACGCGTGCTTCCGGACTAATGAGGACCAAAGAATCAGTCTGACTACAGGCAGTTCGTTTTACCAAGAATGCCAGTGCACAGAGCCTGGATACACGATAGAGGACCTCATATGGCTAGATGTGAATGATCGACCGATTGAGGGGTAAGTAACAAGACATCTTTAACCCCTTAAAAATGCACATTATTATTCAAGTCAGGTAAAATTCTGAGCGGAGATCGCAGCACAAAAAAAGGTACATTACTCAATAATGTACCTTTAATGTTAGTTTTGTAGAAAGTATTTATGATATCCTTTGTAATGAATGTCTATGTAATGGAAAATCTGAGCAGTATTGTTTTTTTATTGCAATTTTGTAGATCCGTATCTAAGTTAGAAGTAACTCTGCCTTCGAACTCCTCTCGGTTTTGGGTTATTCATGCTCAACAGAATAGGTTGTGTGGTGCGCGTGTACTACACAATTTTGTTCTTAGGTTTTGTTTGTTTGTATTTTGTGATTATACGTGTCCATGCTACCTGCTACACAAGGAAACCTAGAAGCAGGAGTATGTGAGTTTTTTTTTGTGTTGCTGTATTGACGCATCGGTAACCAATAAAAATCAGATGTACTAAAGTTACGTCACAAAAAATGTATGACGTCACAGTTCATACCATGTATACTAAAACTGTCTCCACACTCCTAAAGTAAATTGTTTTCACAAGACCAGGTACAGATACAATGGCTTACACAGAGGAACAAGGTGATAGCATCAACCTACACATACCCAGCATTAGCAAATCAATGTCGGGAGTTTACAAATGCGTCACGAAAATCAACGGGGTCAAATATACCCATTCATACAATGTAGACGCATATGGTAAATATAAAACGAGGCCTCGTTTCATACACGGCTCTGCATCTCTGCACCTGCTCTTTAATGATATTTTTTTTATTATAAAACTATACACAGTTTAAATAATATATTAATAAGTGTATTTAAAGATAATTATTCCCAAGACAGTTTTTCTCATTAGTTTTAATTGAACAAGCTTGATTGGAAGCAAATTATACAATAATTTTTATTCCATTTAGGATTTCTTTTAATAAACCTGACGTCAATTCGCTTTAGCAAAAGATCTTCTACTACATGTCTAAGGATATTATGTTAAACGTTCGTTGAAATATAAAAAATACTTATTTAAATTTACTATTATTTGTCTGAAATATTATTATAAAGTACAGGCTTCACGCAGAGCTGCAGAACCGTACATGAAACGATCCCATGACCTTAATAATTACGTAAACAATGACTTCTAACTTTGTTTGATTACTGCGACCCAAATATATGAAATGATTAAATTTCAGAACCGTTATATTTTTTCAAAACGCCTATTGACCAACATTTGGTGTTTGAACAAGATTCAATGATCTATTGCGAGGCAAGAGGCGAATCTCTCCCAATGATAAGTTGGCAGAAGGAAATACAAGATGAATACTATGTTGATGTAAGTAAAATGTGTATGTTAGTATGTGCTTCTCATAATATTGTATGATTTGTGTTAAGGGATGCAGGGATGGCAGTCGCAAACGAAGTTGCGGGTACAGCTAGTCAAGAATAAGCCAGTTTCAGTGGAAACATTATTGGCTCATTAGATTATTTAATCGCAAGTCTTTGTGTTTATTCTGTATGGAGATTTTATAGGAACCAAAATATCTTCAACTATACAAACAAACCATTTCTATAGGCATTAAACAATACCACTATTATTCTAGTAACGAGAATCTCATACAATATCATATATATTGTCAGTACAAGAACGAATAAATGTTATTTATTTTAGATACCATCAAGGGATGACAAGTATGAAATCAAACCTGAAGGACTGTTGATAAAGAATGTGACGAGAGAAGATGCTGGGAAGTACAAATGCACAGCCCTAGTGATAACCACCGGTGAAGAAGTAGACAAGTTTATTCAAGTTAATGTAAGTAGTTTTAACAAGGAGGAATAAATAAATAATAGATATTCATATACATTTCACAGTGTCCCAGCCCCAAACTATGCATACCTATACTTATATAGCTTTTTTTTTGTGAATCCTACTACTATTATAAAGGCGAAAGTTTGTAAGTATGGATGTATGGATGTATGGATGTTTGTTACTCTTTCACGTAAAAACTACTGAATGGATTTGAATGAAACTTTACCACAATATAGCTTATACATCAGAATAACATATAGGCTACAATTTTTGAGGTTTCTATAAAATCTATATATATAAAAGAAAGTCGTGTTTGTTACAACACTTATAACTCGAGAACGGCTGGACCGATTGCCATGGTTTTTGATTTGTTGGATTTGTTTCCGTCCCGAATAGCAGAATAACTATTAAAACATTGGAAAATTAACGAAAAAAATAAAATCAATTTATCCCCGTATTCTCCACGGGAACGGGAACTATGCGGGTGAAACCGCGGGGCGCAGCTAGTACATACATATAGACACACAGACACAGAAAAAAAAATGTTTGTCACACAAATACTTGTCCTGATGTGGTGATGTGGTGAATCGAACCCACGAGCTGCGCAGAAGGCAGACCTACTGGGACTGGCCTAATGGGGGCCAGTCAAAATTAATTAATATATTAATTATCGATACAATATTTGATTAACGTTTATTCACAGTGATATCCACAGTTGGGTAGTTTAGTTATATAGTTCAGTGGTAGTAGCTCTGCTTTCTGGGCTGCAGATCAGGGGTTCGATTCCGACTCAAGACAAGCATTGTGACGAAAATAGATGTTAGAACAAACTATTTTGTAAATGCATACATATATTTGTGTTTTTATTTACAAAAACAGTAACTTCTATATAATAAGTATTACATTAGTTATCTAGTTCCCATAATACAAGCTATGCTTAGTTTGGGGGTAGACGATTTTGTTTGATATATCCAATTTATTAATATTTATTAAAGCAAAATGCATATTACTTTTTTCATGCATGATAGAAAAAATATCATTAATCATCGTCAAATCTGAATTTAGGTAATTGTTTAATAGACAAAATACAGACTTTCTTAAAATGTCTAGGTGTGGAAGGCCTCGTGAAAAACAGGTTTAATTTTAAAACAAAACTTCAATGACGGTTGTTTGTTGAAACTTACAGAATTGGCTCTCGACGTAGGAATATTTAATATTCCCTCACCTTCAAACGAGCTTATTTATAATAGTTTAGCCACACTTCCCGAAACATGACCTTTAAAAAAATGTGACATTAAAACTGAAAAATATTAGTTTGTTCGTTAATATATGCCAATCGCCACAACATTCATAGAAATAAATACATCCGCCTATGACTAAGCCGATTTTAGGGACAATTTTTTTTTTTTTATGTGACTCACAAAGTACAAGAAGACTCAAATTTTAATGGACATTTTACATAGCGCTATCTGGCCGCAGACTAACCAAAACATGTACTATAGGAACCAAATCACTGATACAATACATACCAACTGTATTTTTTTTGTAAATGTATACTTATACATATTAACACCCAGATACAGAACAAACATTTATGTTCATGACACAAATCATCTTGTCTTAGGTGGGAATCGAATCCAGGAACTACAGCGCCGAAGGCAGTTACTGGGCTATGGGACCACTGTTTGAACGTCGACAAATAGATATATTTTACCTAATTATACAATAATATGTTTGTTGCTTATAGGTTCAAACTGTTCCAATCATCGAACAGTTACAGGCTAATCCAAGCTCAATAATTAAGCTGGGTGATCCTCTTTCCATCGACTGTATAGCAGAAGGCAAACCACTTCCTCAGTATTCTTGGAAAAAGATCGGGAGAAAAGTTAGTATTTATTATATAAGCGAAATTTTATTAAAACCGCAGCAGGAAAACTGATACGGGATGATATGGGAACAGTGATGTGTGAATAAAAATGCGGATTAACATTTTGGATGCTATTTGTGTGACAGCAGTTTTTCTACTACTATTTTTTCTACTGTAAGTTAGCTATTTTATATTGAGTCGCATTACTGTTGTCATGGGCGGGGGTCGCCACTTACCATCAGGTGGGCCCTTAACTTGTTCCGTCACATTTTCAAATAAAAAAACTCATTTTATCTATCATCAAGTTTGATTCGATTTTGAACTTAAATAATTCTTACTTTTAATAAACTCATATTTATTGGAATCGGACATTCGTTTAGAAGTTACGTCTATGCTACACAAAGAAATTCTTTAATAAATTAATGAATTATTGAATAATAAAACTTTGACAGGGACAACAAAAAATACTAATTTTTGTTATATGTGCAAGTCGGGGACTTGAACTATTTTTCACGATAAAATTACTCATCTAATTTGCACCTGTGCAAAGCTAGGGTCGATAGCAGGTGTTAATATTTTTATTACAATATGATGCTATGTTGCATCTCATTGTTATTTTACAGGATGGCACGCCCACAGTATGGAGTCAAAATTTCAACACGATCAGCTTTGAAAGAGTAAATCCTGAAGATCAGGGAATGTATGAATGTAAGGCTTACAACGACGCCGGAGCATCCAAAAAATTTATAAACATAGAGGTATGTCACCTTTTCCTAGGATCAATATAAAATGCATTCTTAAACATCGAAATAAGAACATTTCGGAAAATAAAAGCTTCTCTTTTGCGCAGGTTTTAGTGCCACCAGTAATAACATACTTTCCTAATATAACGGAAGTGGAAGGCACTACTATACAATTAACTTGCAACGCAACAGGAAGATCTGACCCCAATATAACTATTACCTATGAAGGATGGGATGTCACTAGTGAATGGTGAGTTTATTTGTGTTTTTTCAGTTGTTTGTATGTATGTTTGTTACGCCTTCACGCTCAAACGGCTCAACGGATTTGGATGAAATTTGCCACTTATAGCTATCCTGGATTAATAGGCTACTTTTGATCCCGGATTAATAGGCTACTTTTGATCGTTTTTAGTATTGTTTACGTGTACTAATAAATGACCATACTTGTATTCGATAGTACTGAATGTCAGCTATCTAACGCATTTTATGATATTTGGTTGAAGTGTAAGCAACAATTGTTTTCACCTTTTCGAAAATGTCGGTTTTTATTCCAAATAAACGTCATTTGCGGGAAGTGTTATTACATTATTTTATTGCGAAGAAAACTGCAGCGGAAACTTATCGTTTGCTTGTGGAGATTTATGGTGAGCATGCTCCGTCTAATACAACTTGCAAGGAATGGTTTCGACGATTTCAAAATAACGATTTTAGTACTGAGGATAAAGAACATGGAAAACCACCAAAAAAATTTGAAGATGCTGAATTGGAAGCATTATTGGCGGAAGATTCTTGCCAAACTCAATCAGAATTAGCTGCAGCATTAAATGTTGATCGTTCAACTGTTGCAAAGCGTTTACAAATGATGGGAATGATTCAAAAAGCCGGTGACTGGGTTCCACATGATTTAAAAGAAAGAGACATGGAACGTCGGAAAACCATTTGTGAAATGCTGCTTCAAAGACAGCAAAGAAAAGGATTTTTGCATCGGATAGTCACAGGAGACGAAAAATGGATACACTACGAAAATCCTAAACGCAAAAAAGCTTGGGTGAAACCAGGCGAACCAGGCCCATCACAGCCAAAAATAAATATTCACTGTGCCAAGGTCATGCTCTGTATTTGGTGGGATCAGAAAGGTATTGTATATTATGAGTTGCTCAAACCCTCTGAAACTATTAATGGAGAAGTTTACCGACGACAACTAATGCGTTTGAAGCGAGCCATAGAAGAAAAACGACCAGAATGGGTGAATAGACATAACAAATTAGTTCTTCAGCATGACAATGCCAAACCGCATACCGCAGAAGTCGTAAAAAGATATTTAGAGGGACAGGACTGGGAAGTGTTACCCCACCCGCCATATTCACCAGACATAGCTCCTTCGGATTACCACCTATTCCGGACGATGCAGACAGACCTTACTGGAGAAAAGTTTACTTCATGTGAAAGTATCAAAATTTGGATTGACAACTGGATAAGCTCAAAAGACCAGGACTTCTTCCAGCAAGGAATACGAAAACTACCTGAACGATGGGCGAAGGTTGTAGCTGCAGATGGAGCATACTTTCAATAATTTTTTTTTTAATTTTGTAAGCGAACAAATGTGTTTTATTTTGACAAAAAGGGGCGGAGTCATATTCACACACCCAATATGTTTGTTACTCCTACACGTTTTAACGGCTGAACGGATTTGGTTGAAATTTACTAAGAAGGCAGCTTCTTGGTAAACAGTCTACTTTTTATCCCGTAAAAGTGAATCCTTTTAGTGATTTGCAAAAAACACAGCTTTTGACAGTTTTTCAACCATTTTGTGTTGACTTTTCAACCGCGTTTAGTTCTCTATAATTTATAAATAGATATAACCTAAACAATGAGGTAATTTGATTGACAGCTCAAGCCTCAAAAAACTGTGTAACATTTGGGTTTTACGAATAACAATGAAAAAGTGGTTAGCCTTGTCTCGTTAAAATTTATTCTTTCGCTTTATTCGTACGAGCAAATGATCATAGTTTGTTTCAACTAAAATAAATAAATGCATGATAAACTAGCTGCGCCTTCCGGTACTTTTGATCCCGGAAAACCCGCGGTTTGCCGGGATCAAAAGTAGCCCTTATGTCAATCCAGGAGATTAGCTATTCTGGTACTAAATTTCATCCAAATCCGTTGAGCCTTTTGAGCGTGAAGGATTAACAAACATACACACAGACACATACAAACTTTCGCCTTAGTGTGATACATATTCGTGGACATCTCACACAACCCGTCTAGCTCCAAACTAAGCATGTACTAAAACTAGATAACTGATAGAATACTTGTATAGTACTTTGCATATACTTTTCATATTGACACCGAGAAACTGAACAAACATGTTCACACAAATGCTTGTCCTAAACAGGAATCGAACTCACGACCTACAGAGCAACAGGTAGAACTACTACCAACTGAGCTATGAGGCCAGTTAAAACTATTTAATATTCATGGTATGAAATTCTTATATCATGATACATGATTCATCATTTCATTCATTTTATTTATTAACCTTAGGACACATTTTGTACACTTGGTTTCGTTGCTTACAGGTATATAGCGACTGCACATATGCCTTGTCAATTGTACAAAACAACATAAATTTTACAACAAAAAAAACATCGAATAAATCATGATAAACAATATAATATTTAGTATACATTTTAAAATTAAATAACAATAAAGTCAATGTATTATTACATAATGTCTAAGCATTTTGATCAAATGGATTCTTGAAAGCTTTCATATAAAGTGCTTGTTTGTGTTTCAGGGAAGAATCAAATTATGAAACAATACCAAATATGGCGTTTGTAAATCTCGATAGGGCCCATGAAGGAATTTATGTTTGTAACGCAAGTAACGAAGGTAAGTTACTCCAATAACGAGTTGAAAACGATACTCCTTTGACGATATTGCAATAACAACTATAAATAAACATAATAATAAACGTTTACACATACCTCTGCACTAGGATTCCCTGTGTCGGAGATGGCTAACACCCAAGACCCAGAAAAAACTTCATGCTCACCACACAAAGTGTGCCCCAGCCGGAAATCGAACCCGGAACCCCTCGCTCCGAAGGCAGGGTTACCACCAACTAAGCCACGGAGGCCATAAAGTCGGCTATAGAACTGATTTAAATTGATTGATTATAAATTTGAACAATTTCCTTGAAATTCAAAGTAATTTGACTACTAAAGCATCGCGCTATGTGGGTAAACTTACTTAAACTTTCAAGAATACTGACAAGATGGCTTCAATTTATATTCCCTACTTAAAAAGGGAGGGAGTTATCGATTCGATTACGGTCTTTTTTTTATATTTGTTAATTCGATTTTCGATTGGATGATTTTCTTTAATCTACCTCCAAGGCACCAAAGAAATTTCATGAAAAATCCACTCCAATCCACTCCTCAAAGCGTCAAATAAGTGTTAAAAATATTAACGATTTTAATATTACATTATATTATAATATTAAAGTTATTCGATTTGTGAATCTCGATTGTCAAATATTATTTTCAGTTAATTCTACAGCTGTAGCTATGTTTTTGACGGTTCTGCATCGACCGTACTTCAAGGATGATATCCATCGCGAAACAATATGGGGCTACGAGGGCAAGACAGTCAAACTGAACTGCGCTCATGATAGTAATCCTCCTTCAAACGTTACTTGGAGGTAATACTAGATATAAGACTATTGTGTGACTGTTTAGACTCATTCATATTCAATACATATAATACCTATTATATAATAAAATGTTATAATAAAAACTTGCCGTGTCCTGTACATTAAAGATTTTTGCAAAATCATAACTGGGAGACGTCAGGAATAAGTAATAGAACGTAATATTTAATATTTTTGTATTTCATGTTACTTCCAAATGCACCTAGGTGGTGCGAAAGTGGTGAGAAAGATATTGTCACCAAATGGCAATAAAAACAATATTTTTTATTTATTTATTTAATTTAACATATTTTTATTGCTATCTGGTTTTTTTTTATTGTTTTGATGGTAACTTTTGTACGATTTGACAAAGATACTGGTAAAAAACTGACGGAAGTTGTGTCTATATAAGTCGTTAAAAATGTTTCATCTTGTTTCATAAACCTATGTGTTAATCCAGGGTATGAGGGTATTCTTCGCGACTCAACATCCAAACCTGTTCAGCCGTAGAGTCGCGAAGGATACTCAGACAAGAGTAACATTCAGACATACATACATTCAGAAAACCTTTATTTATAATATTAGGAGTACAAATAAGTTTCCGCCGTTTTATTGTAGATGGCGCGGCACGGAGTTTCGGTTAGCTTTCGCAGATGATAACCGGCTTAAAAAATAGTTAGGACATTCAAGAACAACATAACCTATTAATATCATTGATTTTATATTGGTAAAATATAATTTTTATAAGTTGAAAATGTCAAAATTTGAGCCAAGTAAGCGTCATTTGCGGGAAATATTAGTTTACTTCTTTAATTTAAAGAAATCTGCTGCTGAGGCGCATCGATTGCTCGTAGAAGCATATGGTGAGGTTGCTTTGAGTGAGAGAACGTGTCGAGAGTGGTTTCAAAAGTTTAAAAACGGTGATTTCGACGTAGAAGACAAAGATCGCAGTGGAAGGCCAAAAATTTACGATATGCTGTGTATTTGGTGGGATCAGCTAGGTGTAGTGTATTATGAGTTGCTTAATCCGAGCGAAACAATTACTGGAGCCCTCTATCGAACACAATTGATGAGATTGAGCCGAGCTCTGAAGGAAAAACGCCCTCAATACTATTCTAGACACGAAAAAATTATTCTTCTGCATGACAATGCTCGTCCACATGTTGCGGCTCCCGTGAAAAAGTACTTGGAAACACTTGATTGGGAAGTGTTACCCCACCCGCCGTATTCACCAGACATTGCACCGTCCGATTATCACCTGTTCCGGTCCGTAGCACATGCTCTGACGGCGCAGCGGTTCACATCTTATGAGGATACCAAAAATTGGGTTGATTCGTGGATAACCTCAAAAGACAAGGAGTTCTTCAGACGTGGGATTCGAATGCTGCCTGAGAGATGGGAAAAAGTGGTTGCAAGTGATGGGCAATATTTTGAATAAATTTATATTACCGTTCTTCTACAATAAATATTTAATTTGTGTTAAAAAACGGCGGAAACTTATTTGTACTCCTAATATTAATTAATAATATGACTGCTGCTGCAAGACAAACTATACCCAAACTCAATTTCGTTCCAATAGATTTGAAAGCAACGACATACCAACTCAAGAGCAAAGAGAAATAAATAAATCACTTATTGATCATCTGAACGGTATGCCTGAACATTACATAACCCTGAACGTCGACAAGAACACATCGTACGGAATGTACACTTGCACTGTCAAAAACAGTCTCGGTGAAGCCACCAAGGTCATCACTTTGAAAGAAGGATTCAGGCCACCGGCTATTCAGAACGTAAGTAAATAATAATAAATAATAGTAAATAAATTAAAAAAACTCCTTTTTGTGCAACAAATTTATCTTAGGTAAGTAAAATATAAAAAAGAACAGAACAGATATACACAGAATTAAGAATTAGGTTGGTATAAGAGGCGGTCCCGTTTTAGTCGCTTGTGATTTCTACCGATTTCTACCGATGTGATTCTACCGGGTAGTATACCCGTTATTTGAATAATTTACATACTGTCACTATTTAAAATTAAAAAAACATTAAAATAAGGTTGAAATTTTCCGAGTTAATGTAATAAGGCGGTCTATTGATTGATCTATTAATTGTTGGTTCTGTCAATTTGTATACCTATGTATATCAAAAATGTCTACAATGTTTCTTAAAATAGTGAAAGAAAACATAGTGAGGAAATTCGCATGTCTTAGAATAAAAATTTGGAGACATGTTATATCTGCTCCCGTTTTGAATAAAGCCCGTTCGCTCCGCTTGCTTAGAGTTGGCATGTGAGATTATTAGATACTAATACGATGTATGCAAGCTAATGTAGATCTGTGATACTTTTTTCATTTGATTGGCTTTACAGCTCAGGTTAGTAACTCTGCGCAAATGGTCATGGGTTTGATTCTACAATATATCAGTCACTTGTTAAATAAACCGACTTTTTGTTACAAAAAGTGGATGATATTTATAGTTTGATGTGATAATAATAATAGTTATGGATTGTATGATCTGATATAAAATAAATAATAATAAGTTACCTTGCTTTACAGGCAACTGTCACAGACTTAACCGCAACCACGGTGACGTTTGAAATCGAGGGCCCAACGAAAGAAGACATCCCAGAAGTTCTAGGATACACAGCCCAGTATGACGAGGAAAAGAACTATGAAATTACAGACATACACGTGAACAGGACTTGGTCTATAGACAGGCCATACAAAATAGAGAAACTCAGGCCAAATACGACGTACTACGTTACTTTTGCGGCGGTGAATGAAGTGGGGGCGGGGGAGATGAGTGATCAGCTCGTGTTTACCACACTTGAAAAGTAAGTATACAAACTTTCCGTACCAGCCTCTAATGTTCACACTGCAGGGACACCGGCCTACTCTCGATAATTGAGAGCGAATGGGCTTTGATCTACCACTGGAGCCCAATCCGGATTGGTAGATGTCACATGTCTTCGAATTTATGGTTCTAAGACATGCCGGTTTTCTCACGTTTCTCACGTTCCATCACCGTTTCGAGAACGTGGTATTGCGCAGATAAATTTTTCAAGTGAAAAAACTCATTGGTGTACCAGTGGGTTTGAACCAGCAACCTTCAGATTGAAAATCGGCGTCTATGCCCCTGGGCCACCACGCTATACATACTTTATAGTATGACATTTCTTTCAGTTTTAGTCAGTCTAAATAATCAGCTATCAATTGATTGATGTTTTGTTTGTCTAATCAAATGATTTATGACATCCGTCATTAGGTGAAGAACTTTAAGTGATAAGTGGTTGTGCTAATCATTTAATCATCAATCATCAATTTAATTTCATTTAATTATTTTGACATTTAAAATTATATCATTGTAAACTTATTGTTAAAGCATGTGATTTGTCTTGTCTGTTTCTAGTTTCTTATTTCTTGTTATTTTTTAGGCTATGTAAGCCATCAATTTTGACAAAACCAAGTGTTCCGTTCTGTTCCTAAGGCCGAATAAATGAGTATGAGTATGAGTATTAAAATTAAAGCTGTTTAATTTTATTCAGGTCATACCCTGAATCGCCGATTTTAGAAGAAACCCTGCACCGGTCTTCCGGTGGACATCTCCTCAAGTGGAAAGAGTCGGATGACAATGGAGAACCAATAGATTACTATTTGTTGAAATGCTGCCCGGTAAGTACTATTGGCTGTTATTTACAGATCATCTGAGTTAAGCAACTTTCGGCCCGGTCAGAAGTTGGATGGAACTTTAGTGGCATTTGAACTGATCGTCTTGTGCTTCGGACAGCACGTTAAGATTTTAGTCCCGGCTATATTAGTCGTTAAACCATGTCGGATGCCTCCGACACCAGAGTTGGCTACTCACGCGAAAGAAGAAGTTCTATTAGTGATGTAAATAAATATATAAAAAACCACACAAAAATATTAAATATAAATGTCCCTTTAATATAATATTACCGTCATAATCATATTTTTGTGCCTTTCCGTACAGTTTGTACACTACATAATTAAATCGTCGACACATTTCATTCATTCTATAAAATCTAACATAACATTGTTTAGAAAATTCTAACTAAAATACCCTTCACGGACTACAAAATAGAAAAACTTACACCCTGAATTAAAATTTCCGCTTCGCTCAGTTAACTATGAGAATGTACGTTAATTAAAGCCTTGCTTTTACTACAGGTTAGCAACTAAAATTAAATATTATATTGTTTATTTTGCATCGCAGTTTTCCAGGGTATTGTTTTCCGTTGTTATAAATAATGAAGCGAATGGCTTGCTATGAAACTTTGGCGGAGAATTTATAAATGAGGATTATTTTCAAAGTTCTTTAAGTATTGTTATTTTAAAAGGCAATCTTAGCAAATGAGTACGGAAAACTAAAGAATGAAAACTGATTATTGATTGACAAATCATAACGGATATTTTTGATAGACACTTAAATAATATTACTACGTAGACATGTTACGATATTTTTTGTACAAACTTGGTTAAGTCAATTTAAATAAAAATTTTTAATATCTTTTAATTAAATTCAACATGTTTTTTAAATAAATATTTTCCTACTAGACCACGCTTACTTATTATAATATTGTACTAAGCCATATCGGAGGCCTTTGGGTGTCCTGAAAACTTCTATAACAGTTTGCCCACATACGCACATAAAAGATTCCTCTTTTGAAGTAGGTTTCTAAATTTGGCGATTGTTCAAACGACAAAAAGTCCTAATGAAAATAGATGATGCCTCCAGCCTGTACTAAATAGCCTGTAATAATAATGTCTTCTTACTGCGTAAATCGCGGCTGCGATGTTATCTCAAAATAATATTGGAAAAGATTATATTATTATGTAAAATGTTGTATTCTGCATCCGAATTGTTTATTTACTGCAAATCTTAAATTAACCAAATTATGTATATCTCATATAGTAAAATGTAATTTCTTTTGAGAATAAAGATCTTTAACCACAAAAGAAATGCTATGATTTTGTATGTACGACGAAAAATCATTATAAATGTCGAATTCAAACATAATTGAATAAAATAAGGGGCAAACATCAGCTATCGTAATGCTTCTAAAATAAAAATTTCAGCTTGTTTTAATCAATATGCAACATGGCAATAAATATTGTAAAGAAGAAAAATTATCTTCTTAGAAAATCATTTTAGGAAACTTTTTTTGGTCACTGTTGAACTGACTTTCCTTTTCAATATCATCGCGTAAATTATCCTACTAATTTAATTAACGCGAAAGTTTATATATACGGATGTTTGTTACTCAATCACGCCTGAACGGCTGAACGGACCTGGATGAAATTTGGCACAGAGATAGATTATAGTCTTTTTATCCCGGAAAAATGTACGGTTCCCGTAGGAAGTCCAACTGCTGGTAACACCGTGGGGCGCAGCTAGTTTGTCTAATAATTCTGACTATGAAAAAAATTACCTTATCAAGATAACTTATCTTATAATTAAAGAATCGATGAAATAAAGGTATATAGTCTTAATTTATAAGTTCACAAAGATTTATGTTCGTTACGCCGTAAGTAAACATACATCCGAATTTTAGGTGTTCGACAAAGTGAACGAGGAGTTATGTGAAGTTCACCAAGTTGCGGCCACGGAGTTCGAACTAACGTATTTAGAATCCAACGCCACCTACTTCTTGGAACTTATCGCTCACAATGCCGAGGGAAATTCTACGCCCGCCAACGTTTCTATCACAATTCCCGGTAAATATTTGGTCTCATTCAATGTTAATGTTATAACAATATTAGGTAATATATGAATACTTGCTAAGTATTGTTTGTATTTCATTTGTGAAGGCATTACAATTAATCATTGTCAATAAAGGAGACATTAATCGTATTTTTTTTTGGTAGTACAATAAATAATTTGTGTCTAGGGCCAATACAACAATTGAAACCGGCTAAGTGCGCTTCGTACTCGCACATCGAGGATTCTGTACAAACTTTTTTTTATTTCATATATGTTTGGGTATCTGCTCTAATAACACACATTATTTTGTGAAAATTTAAGGATTTGACAGACAGATATGTTGTCTTAATAGGATTCCCCTTACCCTTTGGTTAAGTAAAATCGAAACAGAGGTTATATTAATCATTGCTACTACTCTCTCTCTATATTACTTTGTCTTTTTACCTAATGATTGACATAGTTTTGCCACTTTAAACCATCTCTAAACAGATACTAAATCTGGTGATGGTACTTAAAAACTTGAGCAGTAATTTGCATAATTACTTCCAGAGACAGGTGGAGGACAAAATAGTATCACAAATAAATTTTTACCTGTAATTTTTATAATGTCAACCTGTTTATTATAAAACTCACTGCGTCATTGCAATCAAAGTAACTTAGGACATGATTTCAGATATTAACTGTGTCTTATTTGTTACTTTTTTTTTTCTATCACCTGTTACTGTCCTACCTATTTCTGTCACCTACTTTTGTCCACTGAATGTACCTACTTATGTCGTGTCAAAATAAATGTGTTTCTATTCTATTCTATTCTAGCTATGGAAGACGACATTGAATATACGCCTCTGCTATCCGGTGGCGCAATAATCGGAATTTCAGTAGTGATAGTGATACTATGTCTAGTGCTTTTGGACTTACTGCTGCTAGTGTGGAGGCGGCAAGGCATTGTGGCTACATGCTGCATAAATAACGACAAGAAGAGAAAACAGGACGCATTGAATTCACGGTGAGTTTCAAAATTTGCGCTCGGACATAAAATCTTTTGTCTTTTGTTCAGATGTACTTAACAACTTATGTGAATTAGCAGCTACTTTGTACAGTTAAAAGCATCCGACTTACCACTGCTAGTGCGGGGGTGATAAAACCTTATCAGCAACGGTTTGCAAAGTATACAATTTTATTTAAACATTTCAGTTGGTAAAATCATGAAAAACTGGACTGTCATTAAAATGAATTCTTGTTAAATATATTCATATTCATAGATATGTTAGGTCATGTTCAAATTTGGTACAGACCATCTGAATTAATCAGTCTATTGAAAATTTTCAAATGGATTTCGTCAGCAATTCCTAATATAGAATTAAGGTACTCTAAGTATTTTTAAGAAAAAATATATTTTGAACTAGCTGCGCCTCACGGAGTTACCCGCGGTTTTCCGAGATCAAAAGTAGTTTATGTATTAATCCAATACTATAAATCGTATATAAGCTATCTTGGTACCAAATATCATATAAATCGGTTGAGGCTTTTGAGCGTGAAGGAGTCACAAACACACACACGCGCACACATAAAAGTGTACATATCAGAATGACACTTTTGTATATCATTAAAAGAGCGATTCTGAGAACAGTACCAAAGGCACAAAAGTGTACATATCAGAATATATCATTCTGATATTGTACACTTTGTCACAAATAAATATTTACCTGTAAATTATTTGCCTTTGATACTGTTCTCAGAATCGCTCTTTTAATGATAAATAACAAGACTGGTTCAGAGAAAATAGCAAATAAAACATTTACAAAGAAACCGCATTCAATGTAAACTGGCTTCTCTTAACGTTGGATAGAAGATTTCGTCGTGTGTTAAGTCTGTGGAATAACGGTTATTAAAAAAAATAAAAAACGTTTACACACTCATACCTCTGCACTAGGATTCCCTGTGTCGCAGATGGCATAGACAAACACAGAAACACAAGACAAACACCCAAGACCCGAGAACAAACTTCATGCTCACCGCACAAAGTGTGCCCCGGCCGGGAATCGAACCCGGGGCCGCTCGCTTCGAAGGTAGGGCTACTACCAACTAAGCCACGCCGCCGTTATTGTAACAAATACATATTGTTTACAGTGACAAGAAAGGTCTACTCGGCGAGCCAGTTGACACGAGAACAGACAATGGTCATAGAGAATACGAATACAATAAAAATACTGGCGTCGTCACCGGGAAACATTCCGCTGTATAAATTAGCATATGCGCATGCGCAGCCAATAACAAAATTGATATTTTTGCTATATTATAGGTGCTTCGAGTCACAAATTATATTATATTTAAATTAAATAAACTATTAGATAGCCTTAAAATATTACGCTAAAAGAGGACTTTTTCTTTGTGTATGTCGAGGCTACCCATGATTTTAATTAGTCGTTACTATATCATATAAGGTTATTTTCTAAAGTAAATACATGACTATCTCACCTAGCTATAGGCAATTAGTTTTGTATTTTCTGCTTAGCACAGGATGGGCCATAAAGATGCGGAGATTTAAAAAAATCACCCAACTAATACTCGACAAAAAACAAATAGAAAATTGACTTTTTCAAAATGATAATATCAAGGTAACTTGTAACTGTAACTCTTACATTGCTCTTAGAATGACAGCCATTTTTTGGTTTATAATTTCATTCGATTAGGCAATTTATGTTAGTTTCCCTTATGAAAAAAGTCAAAGGGAATTCAGGGGGGTTAAGACTGGACGTCTAGAAATCCCCTCGGTGCGATATCACTTTTCCTGCAAACATCTCGTTCACAACTGCCATTGACTCGTTAGAAGTACGGCACGTCGCGCCATCTTATTGAAACCATGTTAGCTGTGAATAAAAAAAATGTGGTTTAAAGAATTTCAAGAAATAGGTTTTCAAAGAAATACTTGTAATGATAATTCCATGCGGTGAAATTGCTGTCCTAGCTGTAACTTTTGGCAAATAAAAGGCCTTTCTATTAATGTTTTGAATTGGAGGTTAACTATACAACTACTTGGAGCTTAGCTTGTAACTATACAAAATTGTAGTTACTTAATAGGTTTCGTTCAAAAGCGACTGAATTTCCGTGAAACGAACTAATCCCCCACCCATGACCAAACTAATGGTTTTAAATTGGTACATATTTATGGCCCGCCCTATGCATTTATCATAACAGTATTATAAAAAAAAAACTAGATTGTAAATAAGTTATTTTAGCTGCAGTTTTCATAATAAACCTCTCAGTGTTTTCAGTATACAATTTTATAACTTAAATTTTCGATCCTTTGATTTTTAATGATCCTAGAGTTTTACAACAAGTAAGTATATATTAATGTTAAAATATACAATTTATTTCAATTATAATATTAATTTTGTAATCAAATTTTCTTGGACGTTTTGGCAAGTAACCTGAAGTAAACTGCTTTTTTAATCGTCAATATGAAGATTACAATATGATTTGATGTAACGATAGTAATAGGTAAATTAAAAACCAACGAGACAGGTCGATTATTAAATTATATTAATTATAGCTTCTATTGCCAAAGAATAATATTTTTGTAAATAAATGTATTTCTATTGGTCCTACTGGTGTTTCATTATGCATAAGTCACTAATTTTCTATACTTTTCAGCATTTATTAGTATATGCAGGAGCATTGGGACAGTTCAGAACTCTTTGATACCTATCAAAATCAAAAATTTTGATCTTTTTTTCCTTACAAAATTTACATAAATATGTACTTAGAACGTACGTGTTAGTAAACATACAAACAAAAAAATAATAAGTTAAAACAAAAAAACAAAAACTACTTTTCTATTGACGAGAATGACGAATTTGAAAGTCAAATGAATCATGAAATAAATCTATGGTAAAATCTTTCACTAATAACTTTAATAGTCTACAAATATAATACAATACTTATATTGTACAAACTTCTATTATATATTCATCACATAATGAAACCCACGAACTACAGCGCCAGTCGCAGTCAATAAATTTTAGGAACACAGTTTCGAAATATGGGTCTAACTACTCTATATTATGGAAAATGTTAGTCCTAGCACAAGAGAGCCCTCAACCACGCGTGCCGGTGCAATGTGGTTGCCGCATTAGTCCGTGATGGAGTTTACCATAATCATTTTAGTAAGCATAATTCTATACTCCGACAAATTGTGTAGATATATACATAGTTGACTGTTATTTTACGCCCTTAAATGGAATTTCTTCATGGAATTAGATATTTATGGGAACACCTCGAAAGTACGTCCTATCAAATTAAAAAAGAAGCATCCGTATTGGTTCACAATAGTCGAAGAAATCTCGTAACAAACATACAAAGAAAACATCCAACCGAATTGAGTACCTTAAATTGGGATCTTCCTTTTTTGATGAGTCTCAGAGTCCGTCTCAGTGAGTTTCTTAGTCTCTCTTAGTTTTTCTCATAGTTGGGTAGGTATGAAATACCGAAAAATCTACATATAATTGAATAAAACAATGCTCAATTTGAACAATTTATTGTTCCGTATTACCAAAGTTGAAATGACTATGTTGAACTCGTAATGAATTCAATCAGATCCACCTGTTATCGAAAATTAATATACGATAGGGATCGGTAATGGTAAAGTTCTCAAAGTCATAAGCGACACTTAAAATTTTCTGAACACATTTTGTTTCAACAAAGTAATTAAACTTAACCTTTTGCAATAAGGAAGCAGGAAGCGTATTTTGCTTGTTTTTCTTTGAGCATTTAAAAATATGGTTAGTTAAACGACAACGTTTTTTCGAATGGATAATCTGTTGGTTGTAAGCATTTCTCACAACGGTGATTAAAAGACAACACAAAAAACCTGCTAAATAATGCTTATTACAAAGTAATTGCTTAGACTATAACTTGCATTCAAAGTTCTCGTTTTGTTCTCCGAGTTATCCATCGTGGTTTTAAGTGAAACGACCGAACCGAAAGTTAGCCTAACAGGCGAGAGAAATACCTAATTTGTACATTTAAAACTTAATGTTTAACTGTGTTAACTCCCCACAGTATCATTTTGCTATTCCATAACTTTTGAATTCAGTAACGTGATAGGTTGTCAATTCAGCAATACAAAAACCCTTCATTAACCCGCTCATTCTCCCGCTGCAAGATTATGCGCCTAACAAAGAAGTTGCGTAGTGTTGATTGATTTGATTTTCGACAGACTGCTTATCATTGACGCATCCCGCATTGCGTGTAACGTTACACGTCTCTGCACCGCATTTATACAAACCTGCAAATTGCCAAGGTATAAAAATAATAATTATGACCGGAAAACCTGTGTACCACGAAATAACTTACTACCACAGTATTTATATCTAGGAATATTATCGCCCAATATTGTCACCAAATCTGGAGCAGGTAATTCGCTCATGACTTGGATGACTATGCAATCACACCTGCAGTGATATTAAAATGTTTAAAAAACGGCCAGTCAGTCAGATATTGAAAATATGTGATAGTTTAGTGAAAAGTCATTGCGTAGAGCAGTTTTAACTAATACTTATTAGCCCTTCTTAACTGGTATATTGATTTACATTTATAACATTATTTGAAGACATCTTAACATGCCCTCAAAAGTGCAGATAGGCTCTGTTTAAATGCCATATAAAGTGGTATAACTAAACGTAAACATAACGTAAATAATTTTTTTACTATTTACACTTAACTGTGTTGACTCAAAAAAGTAATGTTTAAGCGTATCTCCCTAAAAAATCGGTAAATTACTTGTTTACTTTTAAAAGAACAAAAGTAAGAAGTAACATAAAACAAAACTTCGATAGTCTATAAACACGAAACCCATTAAGTAAACATACCTACATCATAATTCTGGCCAATAAACTTAGATTGCTCATAAAATAAGCGATTACCGCAAAAATCCATTAGGTAATTACGGTAAGCAGGAAACACCGAAATCTGTAAAAACGATTGCACGTCTCACAACTGGCGTTTCTCAGGTAGGGTATTGTAGATAGGGATGTTCAATATGAGAAAAAAACTAGAATCGTCTGCGTGGAGAAAAACAGTTATTCGAAAGGAAATAACTAATATTCATGGACAATTTATACTGTGTTATCTAATCCCAAATGAAGCATAGCTAAAGAGGTATAGATTATTTTTTATGCGATGTAAATGACGGAATGAAATTTATTATGAAAGTATTTGGATTAACACATTATTAATAGGCATTTTTTTTACAAAAAAGGGAAGTATTCCTGTAGGACGGCCTAACTGTTTGATGAAAAGCCATACACATAAAATCAATATAAAAATTGTTAGCGGCGCACAGCTTTAAAAGCAAAATGGCCGATATTCATCGAATACCATCCCTAGTGCATGTGTCTATTTGCGAAATTTATAGGCCTTCTAACTGAATGGCCGCGCAGCGCAGGTGTCAATAATGGCTTTTGAAGGCACATTTCCGGACTGAGCCGGTAAATTAAAAGTTTACTTGTTTGCAAACGGACTTTGGTCCAGTCGAATACTGGAAACTAGATCTAGTCGAATACTAAAGGGCTGCTTATTGTATATTACCCTCTACGCTAGGAAATTAGTATTTAGACTTTAGTGCCAAAGGAACAACTAAAGTAGCAGTAGAACTTGTGCGAAGTTCGTCCGGAAAAGTACTGCCTCCACACCTGGTAATCTGCCGCCAAGCCTTGTTGTATTGCTGTATTCCGGTGGAAGGGTGTGGGTGCCGGTGAAATCACAGGAGTATAAGATGAGACTTAAGACGGAGGACCTAGGTCGTTTTGTTTTTGTTACCTATAATACTTTAATGTGGGCCTTAATATATTTTATTTTCCTACATACAAACTGTTAAATAAAATATCTAGTTAATGCAAAGCTGTTTTCCGTTTTTCCCATTACGTGCTTGATTATTCTCGGTATTTTGATCGCAAGACAGCGTCGCTCTAATTACGTTGCGACTAGAGATGTGCCGATGTGTCCGAAATCGAAAACAAAAAATATCTTTTCGGAGTAGCAATTGTGTCACCTATCCTTTGTAAATGTGGTCTTATTATACAATCAGCACATTTTTACAATGTCAAATGTTTACACCGGGAAGCATCTATTTAAACTTGATGGAGCATGTAGTTCATGATTTTAAACTATTCAACTACAAGTAAAGTTACGTTTTTTTGTTTATCTAGTATAATAAGTTTACACTAAACTAGTTTACGACCTAATATTGGCACCGTATTTTATTCCTATTTGCCCAAACACAAGAAAACATATTATTAGGTGTGTGAATATGACTCCGCCCCTTTTTGTCAAAATAAAACACATTTGTTCGCTTACAAAATTAAAAAAAAAAATATTGAAAGTATGCTCCATCTGCAGCTACAACCTTCGCCCATCGTTCAGGTAGTTTTCGTATTCCTTGCTGGAAGAAGTCCTGGTCTTTTGAGCTTATCCAGTTGTCAATCCAAATTTTGATACTTTCACATGAAGTAAACTTTTCTCCAGTAAGGTCTGTCTGCATCGTCCGGAATAGGTGGTAATCCGAAGGAGCTATGTCTGGTGAATATGGCGGGTGGGGTAACACTTCCCAGTCCTGTCCCTCTAAATATCTTTTTACGACTTCTGCGGTATGCGGTTTGGCACTGTCATGCTGAAGAACTAATTAGTTATGTCTATTCACCCATTCTGGTCGTTTTTCTTCTATGGCTCGCTTCAAACGCATTAGTTGTCGTCGGTAAACTTCTCCATTAATAGTTTCAGAGGGTTTGAGCAACTCATAATATACAATACCTTTCTGATCCCACCAAATACAGAGCATGACCTTGGCACAGTGAATATTTATTTTTGGCTGTGATGGGCCTGGTTCGCCTGGTTTCACCCAAGCTTTTTTGCGTTTAGGATTTTCGTAGTGTATCCATTTTTCGTCTCCTGTGACTATCCGATGCAAAAATCCTTTTCTTTGCTGTCTTTGAAGCAGCATTTCACAAATGGTTTTCCGACGTTCCATGTCTCTTTCTTTTAAATCATGTGGAACCCAGTCACCGGCTTTTTGAATCATTCCCATCATTTGTAAACGCTTTGCAACAGTTGAACGATCAACATTTAATGCTGCAGCTAATTCTGATTGAGTTTGGCAAGAATCTTCCGCCAATAATGCTTCCAATTCAGCATCTTCAAATTTTTTTGGTGGTTTTCCATGTTCTTTATCCTCAGTACTAAAATCGTTATTTTGAAATCGTCGAAACCATTCCTTGCAAGTTGTATTAGACGGAGCATGCTCACCATAAATCTCCACAAGCAAACGATAAGTTTCCGCTGCAGTTTTCTTCGCAATAAAATAATGTAATAACACTTCCCGCAAATGACGTTTATTTGGAATAAAAACCGACATTTTCGAAAAGGTGAAAACAATTGTTGCTTACACTTCAACCAAATATCATAAAATGCGTTAGATAGCTGACATTCAGTACTATCGAATACAAGTATGGTCATTTATTAGTACACGTAAACAATACTAAAAACGACATCTGTTGAGAAAGGGCGGAGTCATATTCACACACCCAATATTAGTGCCTAAAAATTTGCTACGTAGCTTATTATATATAATACCTTATTATACAGATAATGCCATCCACGAAGATAGGCCCACTCTTCTTCCTAATCACTTACACTACAAGTGTATAACATTCCGCAAGTTTTATCGATAAACTAATTACTTGTTTATACTTACTACATTTGTATAGACAAAACTAAAACACTAGCGGAATGTTGCACAAATAAACCCTTTTACTGTTTGCGATTAGGAAGAAGATTGGGGCGCGTCTTCGTGGCCCTAGATATACCTAACTACTTTTTTGTTGTTACAGCAGATGGTGTCCATAAAACACAACACTTCGAAATAGTATTAATGACATCTCTACTGTTAGCTCTATAAACTATTCCCGCACCTACAGTTTAATTAAAAATGACTGATTTATTTACGCCACCTCTCCTTTCATCTTGATACGAATGAAATAAATAAAAATTATCGCTTCTGCTATGTTTATTGTTTGTTTGATTGCATCAGGGTGTTTATTTAAACTAATGGACGTTTATGGGGAAACTGCTTTAAGTTCTAATTGTTTCTAAAATAGTAAGACGCTAAAATTGTGTTAAACATTGATGTATTAAAAATAGGAAAATCGTTAACTTGCTAATATTCCATAGATAAATCCAGCATTGTAGGTACCAGTACTTTGATTTCCACTACAAAGACAACGGCTTAGGCTACGACCAAGATAATGAGCTTTTACAGGCTTTTACAAGCTTTTATTTTACTTTTGAAGACGTTTCATGACATGTGAAAGTCATACAACGGCTGGTTAATCCTCTTTATTTTATATCAAGTTATGCCTGTTGTTAAGCCTCGTTGTTAACGTTAGTGTTCTCTAAGCAGTCGATACAGTTTAAGGAACAAAATTGAGCAGCGTGTATTTATTTTTGTGTAGTTAAAAGTAGGCACATATTTTCATATATATTTATATTGCATTATTAATAATATTTATGCAAGCAGAAATAAAGCATATTTGTTAGGGACGAAAATTTTAGTTTGCCGTAAACACAGTTCATAACTAAAACGGGAGGTAATGATTTTTAAAATTGTTTAAGTAGGTTTGCTTTTGTTTATGGTTAATATTTATGACTATATGTAAATACATAATTCATTTGTTTAGTATTAAAATTTGTAACTATCTGTAAGTACGTAATTCATTTGATGTACCAACAAACCACAATTAAAGTAATTGTATATTTTGTACCCTAAACAAAAGTTTTGTTTTAATTTTATAAGCTATATACTACCATCACTCCATGCTAAACAAATGTTAGATGGATGAAAATAGCATAAAATTCGCTTATGTACATATTTTTCTTATGTAATATATCTATCGTCCACGCAGACGATAGCGCTGACTGGATGATGATAATGAAAACTGCAACTTTGCAACGCTTACAATTGCAACTCGACTTCAAACCAAGGAGAAAGCTAAGGTAACTCGTAGTGAGTTACGTTAGCGTTGAAGATTCTACTTTCTGAGTTTTAATAAGTTTATAATATTACAGCAAACAAGCATCTAAAACATTCTAAACATGTTTTAAGTAACCACACACTAATACGGAGTCATACTATAAGACCATGGATATAAAGAGGCACTACTAGAAGAGAAAATCCGCTTGCCTACGATTACTATGCCTACGTAGGCATAGTCATCAGAATAATTGGCCTACGTAATTGGCCTTTGTTACAGTACCTTGTATAGGTTTACGCGGGAAAAGTTGCGGGTAAACATTTGTAAATTAATAAACCTCTAGAACCTGTTTGCTCACGACAGAAAGTCATGAAATATTAAATAGTTTGATGGAAAACAATGATTTGTTAATACCACATTCAAATTAAACTCAAAGTCAAAATACTTTATTTCCGTTGAATTCTTAAAAAAAATATTTGTAAACGCATGTTTTTAGATATATCCTACAAAATCTTAACCCAAATTAAGTCCTCAAGTTCTGCGCTTACTTCGTTAAACAAAGTATTCGTATCCAGTTACCGAACCTCTTTATCCTCGTCCACATGATGTCAAACTACAGCGCTTGGATCGCCGCAAGCCAACGAGGAATGAACACTTCAAAACTTGCTCTACCCTCGACCGCTCTGAACTTTGCTTTCTTTTTCTTCTTGTTTGGACATTACGTTTACCAGACTAGAAATTCATTCTTCATTTTCTTGGCAATAAAAGTAAAAAGTATTTATGTCAAGTATTACAGCTCATATTACAAAAACACTCAAAGAAACCTTAAACAGTAACAGGATTGCTTAGAAGGTGGCGTTCACAGCAGTGCCTGTACAAGCAGACCACCCTCCCAGCTATAATTGCCAGAACGGTGTTGGAGCTACTTGCCACTTGCAACTTGCGCACTACGGAGGTTTACCACCACAACTTGCAAAGGTTGTTTTCTAAGTCTGTGCGTACTAAAACTTAGGAAATTAAAATTCTGTGAAAATATAGCGTTAGTGACTTTAGTCATATGGTGGTTCAGGGTAAAATTCACGAATCCATGTATGTATAAATAAATTAATAGACATTACTCCCATTACATTATTCCCATAGTACAAGTTGTGCTCAACTTGTACTATGGGAACTAGATAATGGACAGAATATCTATTTTTATTCTTAAATTCTTATAATTCATATTAAACACCCAGACACAGAACAAACACTTATGTTCGTCACACAAATGCTTATTCTGAATCGAACCCACTATCGATGCAGAAGGCAGAGCTACTATCAACTGAACTGTCAATCAAATGAAGGAATGTCGACTCCTGCCTTTTATGAAATCGTATCACCGTCTAACTCAGAGAATATTCTTAAAATCTGGCGCACTCAGACCGGATATTGCAAGTCACGTAACGCGGATATTGCTTCAGACTTATTTCTCAACTTTGCAAGATTCTTAGAGAATCTGTTATTCCGCAGTCAATTTGTAAGAACTGAATCCATGCTGCTTTCTTTGCAGGTCTACTTTCATGGGCGATGTGATCACCAAATTTTCACTTTGTACATTAACTTCAAATCTCAGTTTGAAAAATTCGAACTAAGAAGTTTTGCATTCCCTGACATAAAATATATTTTATGCAATTCTTCATACCCACATAAGCCAATAACGCCACGATACCGACATAGAAACTACTTTCTGGGATGATATGCAACAAGTTAATTACACATTAATAAATCTACCCACCGCACACTTACGCAACGGATTGAACTGGTAATAAAATAAAAGGTGTTGTTTATTGTTCACTTTTTAGCCTTCATGTTCAATGACTTAGAGTGAGGTTCCTGTAACTTTAAATAATCATGAATAGCAGGTTATTGCTCATGTAGCACAGCCTATGGGTAACTTGTAGCTTGCGGAAATTACTAGTGATCAACGATTACCCCCTAAATCCTGTTGGAATTGAATTGAAATTTGAATAATCCTTTCATGTTGCAATAACTAGTTGATAACATATGTTGCAAAAACATGTATCATATTCCACGTTACTTTTTCGTAACGTTCCCGTTAGCTTCTCAGATGCAAACTGGTTATGTGTCTAAGGCATTCATCATTCATAAAGGATGATGGATGAGTGACTGGAAACTTCAGTTTGTCGAACGCTATTCATACAAGACGCTCCTAACGATACTTCATTTGTCAAATTGTGAGTAGTTTAGAAGTTATGCGGTAACTGAAAAACATAGATACGGGCTGAAATCATAATCCTTCCTTTGGCTTTGCCATAATCGGGTAAAAATGTGGCATCGTAGCCTACTTTTTCTCCGAGTGTAGTAAAGAAATCGAGCGTTCCCAAGAAATCGAGCATGAATTATTAATCGTTTAATTAAAACATCAGAACAATGAAAGAGCAATTTTGTGATAACATTTCAATTCATCCCAACTCGAGGTAAATGATCCAGCGGTAATGCAGTCAGCTTTTCGGTCGAATTCAATCGTGTCCTCTCAAATGGAACTTTGATAAATATAAAGAGACCATTTCACTTAATTAAAACGTTATACGAGTATGTAGCACATTTATTCATACACCTTGACATTAAACTGACTAAATAAATTAATGTTCTTTATAACTATAAACCGCCCTGGGTTCGCACGAGTACATATGCCTACACTTATGTCCTACTTGGCGTATTTTCAATGTATTTTGCCCTTGATTGGGGGGCGCGCTAATCGAATCGAAAGCATAATGCTTTCAATTGTTTTTCGATTATTCCTAGAATATTACAGGAATATTTTTTCCTTATTGTGAACATAGAACAGACATTCCGTACTACATCGCACTTATATTAAAAAGGGTTTAGTTTGTATGTATGTGTGTCTGTGTGTGTGTGTTCCTTCATGCTCCTTCGTACTCAAAGGCTAAAATTTTTTGTGATCGGATAACATTAACTCCTTAAACGAAATAAGAAGAAAATATCAGACTTAGATTCTATCTTAGGTAATCGAACAGCAATATATCTTAAACTTTCGCTATCAATACACATTTCACCCTTTTTTGTATTTACGGAGCTTTATTCCATTATTACTTTATTGTTTTATCAGATGATACGCAAACGTGTTGCAACACGTTTCAAAACGTTTGTGACTACATACAAAAAATATTAGAACAGCAGTTGTGCAGAAACAATATTTGAAAAGTGAAGTGAAAATATTTAAAAATACAGCGAATCCTGTACAATTGTAATTTGCCCAAAGGCTAACTCACGTCTGCAACATTAGTCCTTGGCTGTGCGGCGCCAACTCACTAATAGCTTCTGGTGTACGTGCTTGATCACCCCAGCTCCATGTTCGATTTTATGCAGTTCTACGTTTTCAAAACATGTTTTTCTAGTTCATAGCCATCACGTGACATTTAGATATGTTTCGACTAGTCAAACGCAAGCATATGACTGATTAAAAAAACAATGAAAACCGAGTTCAATTCATCCGTTATTCCTAGGCCTTACGGTCACATCCTATTATTTAAAAAAAATTAAACAAAATACGCAATTTCGTGTTTGAATCACATATTTTTTTATATAAAAAAAAAATATGGATTCTCCTCCGGAAGTCAGTTAAAAAGTATCAGAAATAAATGGCCATTTTAACCACCTTATCAATCTTTCTTTTTTCTGAGAGCGTGGTGGCCAAGGGACACAGACGCCGACTATCAATCTGAAGGTCGCTGGTTCAAACCCAAACGTGCACCAATGAGTTTTTTCACTTGAAAAATGTATGTGCGCAATACTACGTTCTCGAACCGGTGTCGGAAAACATCAACCTCAATTATCGAGGCCGGTGTCCCAGCAGTGGGAACATTAGAGGCTGGTACGGTATCAATTTCTACCGCCAAGCAAAATTTATTTTTTTGTTTTCAATATTACCAAATGAATGGGCCGATCCGAAGGCCCTGATGTGTGATCTGTAAGTGGTTATTAACGATACTTGAAATATAAAGGAATAAATGAGTTTGAGGTTATCTAGACGACTGAACTACAACTAATAGTTAGATTAATACACAAACTGAAACTCAAATTTCACTATTATGTTCTTCAATTCTTTCATTTCCAAAGCATTCAAAACCTCTGGTACATGTTGCAAAAATTCTAAACTTGCATAAAGAACTTTTGCCGTAAGGACTAGCATGAAATATTCAGGCGCGAAAAGGGTAGAGACTCGAGGGAGCTGTAATTTAAACAAATATTTCACTACATATTTTATGTACGATGCAAACTTGTCTAGGGTAATGTTGCTACGCCGTAGCATAATGTAGCTACCAACACAGCATGGATACGGCCCGCGATTGGTCACTTACTCATACTAATACGGTGTCGGGGGTTTCAAGCCGTCCAAAGGCTTATAAACTATAGCCGATATCTTAAGGTACCCGAGGAAGCGTGGCAGCGTGGCGCTTGTTTAAGCTGCTGGTGATTGATCACCCATCTAATGCTAACCATCTATGAATTGTAAAGAAGAACTATTCAACCTTCTTCGAGCTTACAGGTAGGTTGTCGCAAGTGTGGTGGCTAAGGTGTGATGCATACATAGACTCGCGTTTTCCCCAAAGGGTAAGGCAGAGCGGCGGTGGGCACATTTTATATGTGAATAAAATGTTGGATCGAGCTGACAGCCCATGTCGCGATGTTTTTCTTCAGAGTTTTAAGAACTTGGAGATTAAATCGAAAGCCTATACACATAAATAGAGAAGCAGCCCATATTAGCCCGAAACAAGCAACTTCCAGTATGATAATATCAAAGTTTATTTCAACAATTAAAGCACACCTGAGGGTCTTGAAATTTCTACGCTAATGCGACTCAGAACTGTAAATGTTCTGTAAATGTACCAAAACTTTGGGGAACCTGGACTCACGAAAATTTTAATGACAGATAAGTTTTGAGAACATGAATGTTACCTAGCTGGTAATTGAAATAAATAAATAACAATTAAATATTAATGAACATTTCACACAGCGGGGTCTAGCCCCAAACTAAGAATAACTTACTACTACGGGAACCTTTATGGCTCACCAAATAAAGATAACAAACACCAAATCGTTTAAATATAATAAAAAGGTGACACAATGGGCGGTCTTAGCACTATAAAGCGATCTCTTACAGACAACCTTTGGTTGAACAAGATGTATTAGAAATGAGAAGGGGCATTGGTGCATCAGGTATATCATTTATTAAGTCTTACTCAAATTTAAACATAAGTTCAAATAATATACTTACTTAAATAATCTAAAATGGATTAACATAAATATATATGATATATTTATATATATAGGTACATATAATAACTACTTATATATGATACAAATATGTACATAGATACTATGGCAACAAGTTACAGCAAGACAAATAATATTCCCCTAGCATTGATTTAAAAATTAGCTGGAACATGGCGCGTCTAATGTCTATTAACTCCCAGACACAGAACAAACATTCTATATTCTTTAAACAAATGATTGTCCTCCGCCATCTAAATAGTTCTACAATCCCAAAAGAAGAAGAGAAAAAAAAAATTAATAATTATGATATAGTACAATTGGTAGGTATACTGAACTCTCAGTTAGCTTAACCGTCAGAATCGTACCTCGAATTCTCATACGTAATCAAACTCACAGAAAGGATCATAGATTCCAGGTTTAGTATATTATAAGAGTCTTAGACTAATTCTGGGGGGAGCCATCAAAAAAATAATAAAAATGAATCTAATTTTCTTAAGTATCTGACTTTATTGTGCAGTGGATAAATTATAAACGCTAGTATGGTACTTTACTATAAGGATTGACTTAAAAACGTCTTTTCAATTTTATTTCTTCGAAAGTCTCAAAAGAACCCCCTCAAACCTTACAATAGGTTTCTTGCATCCCGCTTGGTGGGTCCATTTGATTGATTAACCAAACTTCCGTCTTGACAGACCCCTGACATGTTGACCCAAGATTGAATTAAATGTGAAAATTGATCGGGATTGCCTAAGATAAGTGCAGTGGCTTACCGCAACCTTATTGGTTAGACTTTTCGCCCACTAGGTAAACAAACAAACGATGCGATTTAAAAAAATAAACGTTTACAAACCCTGTACTAGGATTACCTATGTCGCAGATAGCATGGACAAACAAAGAAATATAAGACACCGAGACATCTTTTTCTCTTTTACTCCTAATGAAATTTTTTGACCATTTAATTTAGTTTTAGTTTAATGAATTAGCATCATTACTAGTAAATTGGTGAGATATGCGCTAAAGTCATAAAAAAGTGAACCTCCCCTTTACCATTCTAACTACGGAGTCAATAAACACTTCCAAAGAATATTGGTTTCAATCGTATTCATGAGTAATAACAACTGATTAAAAAAAATGGTAAAAAGCGACTTCAATACTTTCATAAATTATTTTTTGCACTTATGGGCAAACATTTAAAAAAATAAACATCCAAATCGATCTGCTACGGATGAAAAAAAGTCAAGGAAAGCAAAATACGCAATTTCATTTACTTGGATAACATATTTTTTCAAGTTATTTTGATTTGACAATCAATTTCGTTAAAAAAAATTGTAGGACTGTATCTGTAGCAATCTGAACGTAAATCTGCCGATAAATGACTGAGTACTGAGATAAACCAAAAAATAACCGAATTCATAACCTTCTCATGAAAGTCAGTTTAAAACACAATTGTTACGAACCCCTACAAAATCAGTTTTTGCTTAGGTACACAGAATGTACCTAAGTAAAATTTGCATTTGGTCCGTTTTTTTCGGAAAGTGTGTTAAGTTTCCCCTTCAAAATTAAATTAAGATCAAGGCCCATTGCGAAGCCAGAATTACTATTGTAATTACCGTGCTTTGACATTTCCCCCTAATTATAAATCATGCAATACCACGTTTTCAATCAGTCTAACGAATGAATTGTGTTCATATTGGCGGGACAAGAGGGATGATCAAGGGGCGGCCACACGCCACAATCTGGCTACCGGAGTTATGTGAGCCGCATACTAAGTGCATTTCATATCGAATTTCGATATGACATTTAAATTATGTTCGTGACGAGTTGTGGCTTGGGTTACTATTTGCTATTGTGATGTATCCCACGTCACTATACGTCACTGTAGCATAATCATTAATTACGAAAGTAACTACAAAGAGGTTGTTAGCATTACCAATGTCAATCTATACTTAATATTATAAAGCTGCAGTGTTTGTTTGTTTGAACGCGCTAATCTCTGGAATTACTGGTCCGATTTGAATGATTCTTTCAGTGTTGGGTAGTCCATTTAGCGAGGAAGGCTATTTTTTTTTTTTCATAATTAGGGATCCGTAATAAAATTGCTATTTTGTAACACAAGGTTTAAAATCGAAAACCTATTTTTGGGTGCGCTGCAAAAACTATTTTTGACAAAAACGTTAGCCACAGCAACGCGAGGCCCGGTCAGCTAGTGTATAGATAATGTTATAGATATTAATTTAACCTCCCAGTTATAAAGAGGGATTTGTGAGTTCACAGATGTAATAACCTCATTACCACACAAGAGAAGGGCAGATTAAAAAAATAGGTTTATAATAAACCTATTTTTTTATTTCTCTTGTTGGTATCGTTGGTTTCGGAAGTAAGAAAGGGCCGTTTCTCACCAAAACAACCCCATTGGCTCTAAATAGTTTTTAAAGGGATTGTATTGATTATTGCAGCTTAAAGCCTAAACCTTATTTAGTCTTTCCTCTTAATTGTATAATTTTGTCAAATGAATATGTATAAGTTTATAATTATGTAGATAATTAAAAATATTTAATGAGTTTGCTTATTTATGTTAATGATTTTTGATATTTTCTCTCTAATGACCAAAAGGCATTATTCCCTTTGCAGTAACTTAGTCTAGTCTTGACAAACGAGAGCAAATGATCTCGCTGCTCTTTTCATATTTACTTCACGGCTTATATCACGTCCAGATTAACGGCTAACATAATTAACCTCCAACTAGATGTCGATCGTAATTCAATTAAAACATTAATGACCCCCGGTATCCATCACGCAAATAAACCGAATCCTCATTCACGATACAATTTGGGAGGCAATTCTCGTCTATTAGACATTTATCCAGACTTACTTTATTGTTCATAATTAATATCTATCTCATGTCTTCATACTAAAGGACAGAATATTATAATACTATGCATAGTAGAACTATTCTAAAAATACGAAGAGTAAATTTTCTTGGCCAAACGATACTTGTGATCTAAAGGAATAAATGAGTTTAAGTTTTACTGTTCGCATGATAGAATTAGCGACGTAGCGTGTCGTACGAATGTTTGATTGGCAGGAAGATTTCGACGAAGTAACGATGATAGGTAGGTACCAATGGTCGAATTCTACGCCCGATGCAACCTTTCATATAACAGGATTCATGAAAAAAATACGACACAAACAATTTACTTCTAGTATTTTTTATTCGATATTTTTGACGGGACGAGCTTAGGTCCTCCCCCACCGAAGTATAAAAAGACCCAAGCCCAAGATGGACGACTCGTTTGGCACGACACTTGGAGAGTAGGTACTACAGACAGACCATCTGTGTTGAATTACAGCTCGTGTCGGTAGCATACCTTGCTTAGATGTGCTTTACAGATCATCTATGTTAAGCAATACTGTGCCCGGTCAGTATATGGATAGGTGACCATTAGGTTACATATGAACTAAGTGCTTCCGTGCTTCGGATAAGATGTTGTCCCGGCTACTTTTTGACAAGCCATGTCAGAAGCCTTCGGTTTTTGATATGTCATTTAATGTGTGTTCGTTATAAAGAAGTTAGTGATATCACTGATAAAATAAGAAATTTTATTAGTATCTAAGTAAATTTTATTAGTAGTACATTTAAGTGGTTGTATTTAATATTTGACATGTCAGAGTGCATAAATTAGGTCGAAAGATCAATAAATTCCAATAATTTGAACACGTAAATGTATGTAGGTCTATCTACAGATAGGTCCGTTTTGTCGCAGCGAGAATACACCCTGATGTCTAATAACAGACCATGTTTTGGAATAAATGATTAGAAACCGCCAAACTGATTAATTTATGTTGCAATCTGCTAATTGTTTACAGTATACGTCAAGCCAACCTGTTAATTTATTTATTACTATTAAAATATAGGTACATTTGCTTTGTTCTTCTTTTACTGTAGGCCTTTGTCATATATAGCCGGGACCAAAATCAAAACGTCCAGTCCGAAGCACTCGTAAATATTTCGAGTTCCATAACACTAAACTTGTAGGTAGTCGGATTGAAAATCTTTTCCTTGATGTCAGTTTAAAATATGCATTCACTTAACGAAAATTGGGCGTCAGAGTTTAGAGCTAGAAAACGAATCGCATCTAGCTGGTTTATTATTTGTTTTGTTTTCTCAATTCAGTTAATAATTTTAGATGTATTTGGTATTCATAAAAACAAATTGGAGAGACTTAAGTTGGCAGGTTAGGCTGTTAATTTTTAAAACATATAAAGAAAGTGACGAATAAAAATGTCAACCCGACTGTAGATACTATCGGCGCACAGTTGTCTATTGTAAAATCACAAACGAATCTAATCACAACGATATCTAACCTATCCAAGCATTTTCTATCCGAAGCACGCGATCAGGTAGATAATTGAATCTATGCGATACATTACCAATTTATATACCTATATCCAAACAGGATATTTTCAACTGAGTTGCAATATGCGCTAAAACTTCTTGCTAAGCATAGGTACCTCAAAGCTATTTATTATAAGCAACATAACGGATGACGTCCATATTTCAAAGCGTATGCAGAAAGGCTATATTTTAGCTCGTAGCGAGAATCTAGTTTCATAATTTGTCTGTGTTTCAGGAAATCTAAGCGCAGAAACGTCTTATGCACGTGGATAAAATTATGGCTTCTTATTAATACGTGTACTTTTCATGCTAAATAATATAACATTAATTAAAGTAAAGATAAACTTGGCTAACACAGTTTTTTATCTCCTCGATTTATTTACAGCTGAACAGACAGTGAAGGAGTCGACGGATGCTTTGTCTGGCAAAACGACACCGCTTAATATGAAATGCGAACGGTATACAGCAAGATGAACCATAATCCATTCCATTAGTGAACCAGGCTAAGTTAATCAGTAGTTTAGCGTAGATTAAATGGATGTAGCTATCATCGCGTCGGGCCGATTAAACGCTCGTCTCGGGGAAACTTTGGAAAGCTAATTATCCGCCATCTTCGGTGGCACAGTTTCGGAAGCGCGAGGTAAGAGGTAAGTAGTAGACAGGCTTATGTAGTGCAATCTCAGTGTATCTTACTTACTTACAGGGCGCTTGGTTCAGCTATTTGAAGAAGTTAATTTGTTGTATTAAGATAGTAGGTACCAACGCAAGTTTTAGGATGGAGCGAGATCGATTTATTGGGTGTGTGAATATGACTCCGCCCCTTTTTGTCAAAATAAAACACATTTGTTCGCTTACAAAATTAAAAAAAAAAATTATTGAAATTATGCTCCATCTGCAGCTACAACCTTCGCCCATCGTTCAGGTAGTTTTCGTATTCCTTGCTGGAAGAAGTCCTGGTCTTTTGAGCTTATCCAGTTGTCAATCCAAATTTTGATACTTTCACATGAAGTAAACTTTTCTCCAGTAAGGTCTGTCTGCATCGTCCGGAATAGGTGGTAATCCGAAGGAGCTATGTCTGGTGAATATGGCGGGTGGGGTAACACTTCCCAGTCCTGTCCCTCTAAATATCTTTTTACGACTTCTGCGGTATGCGGTTTGGCATTGTCATGCTGAAGAACTAATTTGTTATGTCTATTCACCCATTCTGGTCGTTTTTCTTCTATGGCTCGCTTCAAACGCATTAGTTGTCGTCGGTAAACTTCTCCATTAATAGTTTCAGAGGGTTTGAGCAACTCATAATATACAATACCTTTCTAATCCCACCAAATACAGAGCATGACCTTGGCACAGTGAATATTTATTTTTGGCTGTGATGGGCCTGGTTCGCCTGGTTTCACCCAAGCTTTTTTGCGTTTAGGATTTTCGTAGTGTATCCATTTTTCGTCTCCTGTGACTATCCGATGCAAAAATCCTTTTCTTTGCTGTCTTTGAAGCAGCATTTCACAAATGGTTTTCCGACGTTCCATGTCTCTTTCTTTTAAATCATGTGGAACCCAGTCACCGGCTTTTTGAATCATTCCCATCATTTGTAAACGCTTTGCAACAGTTGAACGATCAACATTTAATGCTGCAGCTAATTCTGATTGAGTTTGGCAAGAATCTTCCGCCAATAATGCTTCCAATTCAGCATCTTCAAATTTTTTTGGTGGTTTTCCATGTTCTTTATCCTCAGTACTAAAATCGTTATTTTGAAATCGTCGAAACCATTCCTTGCAAGTTGTATTAGACGGAGCATGCTCACCATAAATCTCCACAAGCAAACGATAAGTTTCCGCTGCAGTTTTCTTCGCAATAAAATAATGTAATAACACTTCCCGCAAATGACGTTTATTTGGAATAAAAACCGACATTTTCGAAAAGGTGAAAACAATTGTTGCTTATACTTCAACCAAATATCATTAAATGCGTTAGATAGCTGACATTCAGTACTATCGAATACAAGTATGGTCATTTATTAGTACACGTAAACAATACTAAAAACGACATCTGTTGAGAAAGGGCGGAGTCATATTCACACACCCAATATAACGCCCCTAATATATATATACCTACCATTTATGCAAGCCTGGAACTTGAAAGATCTTAAGAATATCCTTATCTTCATGGAACTTTTTTGGATTCTTCATATTTATACCACTTTAAACGCCCCCCCAACTTGTTGCCTAGGCAACACATAGGCTACTTTTGATCCCAGAAAACTACGGGTAGCACCGCGGGGTGCAACTATAAATCTTTAGAAAGATTGAATGGTCAATTCATTGCTGCATTGAAGCGCTCGTGGTGAAGCTTGCCTGGAGGGTCTTTAGAGATCATTTGAATTATTAAACAACTATCCACCAGGTCAGTAGCTGGATGGGTGACCGTTTAGTGACATTTGAACTGGGCGCTTGCGAGCTTTGAAGGACAAGTTAAGATGTCGGTCCCAGCTATTCTAGTCGATAAGCTGTGTCGGAGGCCTTCAGGCGGCTCTAGAACTCCGACAACAGAGTTGGCCACTTGCCCACACGAAAAGTATAAGACGAAGACTCGCCGGAACCAATACTCTACTCAATCGGAAAATTCAAGAATCGCGAACGTAATGAATGCTTGTTGCATTCAATTTATATGAATATTTATCTTTAAAACCATTTGAAAAAAAGGATAGATATTATGTGCCTATTCAAATAACGTGACTTTGACATTCTACTAACCGGAAACAGATCAAAGCTAGTAGGTACTTTTTACGTGAACACCGAGCTTAGTTTATAATGACTGTACTAGAAAGCCACTTCGACCATAAATAAAGCTCAGATTTTAATGTCATGTTTGAATTATTTGAGGCTTTTCAGCAAATTAATATTTGTTTTTTAAAATCACTTAAATGATTAATGCATACTTCTTACTTGCAGATTACTTACCAACATTATGTACATACTTCACGCATTGACTATCGAAATGAAATTTATCCTACTTTTAGGCAGGTAGGTACTCATAGTTACCCTTAAAATTATTCAAATTCACCCCACGAACACTTCATTGCACACTCAACTGAATATAAAACCTATCACTCAAAAACTTTTGCGGTCGTACAAAGAAAACAGAATTTTGCATAACAAGAGGTTTTGACGAAAACGAAATTGGATTTGAAACTTTGAAATACAAGAAACGTGGCGATGTCGGGTTCGCGTGAAGAACTTATATCCTACTACTATTATAAAGGCGAAAGTTTGTAAGTATGGATGTATGGATGTATGGATGTTTGTTACTCTTTCACGTAAAAACTACTGAATGGATTTGAATGAAACTTTACCACAATATAGCTTATACATCAGAATAACATATAGGCTACAATTTTTGAGGTTTCTATAAAATCTATATATATAAAAGAAAGTCGTGTTTGTTACAACACTTATAACTCGAGAACGGCTGGACCGATTGCCATGGTTTTCGATTTGTTGGATTTGTTTCCGTCCCGAATAGCAGAATAACTATTAAAACATTGGAAAATTAACGAAAAAAATTAAATCAATTTATCCCCGTATTCTCCACGGGAACGGGAACTATGCGGGTGAAACCGCGGGGCGCAGCTAGTATAACTATACAATACACATACCTACTTTATTAAACCGGTCGGGGATTAGAACCTAGGACCCAATTTGTAAACAGAATCAAACTATGAAGTATGTACCTATGTACTTTACTAAGTGATCTTATAGCTTAGTTGGTAGTAGCTCTGCCTTCTGCGCTGTAAGTCGTGGACTTGATTATCAACCAGGACAAACATTTGTATGACGTACAGTGATGTTTGTTGTGTTCGTGTACGTATTATATTGTATATATTTCGTAATAAAATGTTCTGGAATAAAATTTTAAATATTTTTTTTTTACTATAATTTGAACATACCATATTTAAAACCAACTATATTTTAGTTGCTGGTCAATTCTGTATTTTTGGTGGATGATAGGAATTCAGAGTGAGAGAAATAACCTCAAATCTCAAAAAAGCGAACTAATAAACACTTACAGACTCAGGACTGCTGCGACGTAGATCCGAGAACAAACTTCATGCTTATCACAGTTTGTTTTTGCCATTATACGAACCCAGGACTGTTAGATACGCATATAAGGTTACATAGCAACAAGGCGCAATCGTCAAAAACCAGCGTGATATGACACACGTGTGGACTTACAGCAAGGGGGCAGGAGATATTTTACGTAATAAAAAACTGGATGATAAACCAAATAAATTATTAAAATATAATCTCGATAAATAATAATTGATCTAAGCCGCTTACAATGTATGATTAGAATAATAAAGTTATTGCATTTTATATTCAATGAAGCACAATATTTCGTAGCCGCGGCCATTTGCAAATCGCGCCGAAAAACTAAATGACACTGCTAGATAAGCATCGATGTTGCGTAATTATGAAATAGAAAAGGATATAAATTGCAAATTTTTTAATTCTGGAAAATACAAAAGGTTTTTTTAAATTGAAATTCTGGTAATTCGAGATAAGGTACTAAGTACTAAGCAGGTAATAAGCAAGAATCCTTATCTCGATCTTGAAACTCAAATTTTGAAGTCAATCAAATGTTCCTGTGTAATTGTAATTGAACGTGTTTACGAAATATGTTTGAATTTAGAGAATGGCAGTATACATGGACCTCATGTTTAGTTTCTGAAGGGAAAACGATATGCGCAGTAAAATCGCAAAATTGTGATCGCTACCAAACATCCGAGGATTAAAATTAATTACGCAATGACTTAATATTGTGCTTCATTAAACGAAAACTATAGCTATAATGATAAAATTATCTCTAAACATAAATAAATGTTCATTAAATAAACAATAGTAAATGAGTAAGTACAAATAATTTCAGCATAACACTAGAAGGAATCATGATTAGACCGATATGAAGAATTGAGCATTAAAATTACAACTAAATTATTATGCTTACGGCAGTGAGAGCAGAGCATTCAGTATGAAAGGATTTTTTTTAATTTATCTTTATCTGGAATTGAAACTTCACAAGCGAAAATATAGTTAGTGGCGCCGTGAACCACCTTATATGGAAAGTAGTTATTTATCAAGGCTACCTTATCAGCGTTAAAATACGGATTATCTTTATCTCAAAGGCCGTCGCGTAGGTGACCAGATTCCATTAGACGACCCGTAAGATCTCTCATCGCGTATTTCAGGATTGAAAACGAACATACGACGCACAGATCGCAAGCCAACGCAAGCAACCACTATCATCGCATCAAATAACATTTTTAATTAATATTTTTGTATAACCAAGTCAATCTCAATTGCATATTAGAAATAATCGCTAAAAATATTATATTTATCAAAAACCAGTCTAAGATCGAAGCTGATCACGGAAGATGTTGGTTAACCTCATCATCGTCGGTGCTCGACTCGCTTAGTGACTAATTAGTCTAGCAGCGCTGCTCCAAGTATCAGAGTGACACTCACAACTGCAAAACCTTGGTTTTTGTGACGAATCGATTCTTCAAACATTTAAAGGAATATATTGACTGCTTCTTACAATCACTGCCAGTTACTAGAACTAAAACTATAATACGATATAATTAAGTGGAGAGCTCATACACTGAGTACGCGTAATACGATATCTTAATCTTAACTTATAAAAAAATTACTTTATAGAAAAATCGTAATACATTTACTACTCAAACAGGGAAATGATTGGAATTGAGTGTATCTTTCGTAATTATATAATATACTATACTGTACCATAACAATTTTATGTGTCAAATAGTGCCATACATTTTTGGCAGATATCAATGTTGCTATGGTAATCTAGAAGATGGGTTTCGCTGTTCAAATGAAATGGCACTTGTAATATTTTGTCATTTTCCGTAGCTAAAAGCCGATCCCGGTATTAAAATTCCATATTAAAAGCTGTTTCTCGACTTTTTTATCAAAACAAATAATGATGGCCAACATCGCATACTATAGTTTCATCTGTCGTAAATTTGTAATGAAAATGACAAAAATGACAGGTGCCACCTAACCTTAAAGTTGTACGTAATAATTGCTATTGAAAATGAATTTATGTCTACTTTTTTGGTTATACGTCATAAGAAAAATTCGACGCCACGATTTACAATTTTCAGACTCGCTATTATTATTAAATTATCTACAAAGAGCCAAGTTTGTGTCCTTTAGGTTTTACTCATAATTATGGCTTTACATATATGTATTTCATTTTAGAGAAAATGCACAGTAAATACAATGAGTATTTTTTCAACAGGCCTAATTTTTTTTTTCACTTGAAATATTGTTGTTTTCTGATATCATTAAGATGCATTTATACAAGACATAACTAGTTATGTGTAAGCTTATGACCACAGCATAATGGTATTTACGATCTAACATAGACGAATAATGTACTGAAGTACTAGACGAGCAATTCAGTACTGAGCATAGAGTTGCAGCTCCTGAACTGTAACTTGTTCATTCAGCAGTGATTCAGCGACCATCGTGTTAACGCAGTAGACATAATGTGTACTACGGCGTTCTCAGAATGATAAATAAATATTATATTCATGGACATACACATTGGTAGGTGGCGCTACCTAGCCTCAAATTAAGTATATAATTACTAATTTTCTAAATATTATACATACATGTAATAGGTCACTCACCACTGAACAAACATCTGTTCCTCAGAAATGGGAATTTAACGTCTTGGGAATTGAAATCTAGCGCCGAAAGCAGAGCTACAACCAATTAAGCTGTGAGGCTTGTCAAATAAAACCTCTAGCCTCTTAACGAATTGCAGCTCAGTTTCTGTACTAAAATTCTATTTAAATATCGCGTCTAGTTCTTTACTACATAATTTGTCTATCCATTCTAAAGGAAAAAGGCTACATTCATTTGTTCTAGTTACGCTTTTAAGTCTATTAATCCATACAAAATTTGGTACCTATAAAATGTATACATAGACTAGAACAATACACTATATAATTTATTTAAAGATTGTAAAAATCTAGCTTTTTGTTGTTAGCAATAATATAACAGAGCCCAATGCAGAGAAAACCTGGTAATATCCACCACTATCGAATGAACCTTGACTTTGTTTATGGTTTTTGTGGTAAATTTTTTATAATGTTATTGGTTAAAAGCTGACATTAACACTAAATATCAAAAAAATATGATTAAAACCAATGGCGTTGTTGCGGTTCATTCGACAGTGTGGCCATCTTCTTTATTATTACATCCTTATTAGGGAATGCACTGTGTTTGAAAGAGAATAACATATTTACAACAGAATCCGGCAATTATATGATACGAAACATATTTCTTTTATACGCTTTCTTGTATATTTATAATTAATTTTCCTTTGCTGTTACGTATTCAACAATAGTAAAAAACGGTATTTAATGATTTATATTAAAATCATAAAAAAAACTTTTTTTTACATAAATAGAATAGAATATATTTATAGAATATTATACACAAAGAAAAATAATGTCAAAAAAATATCGGACAATCATGAAATCAAAGCATAATACAATGCATGCGCGTGAGTTCCATGTAATTAATTACAACGCACGCGTACGAATTAAGTTCAATAGAAATTACACCAAATAAGAAAACAAAAAAAAATCTTAGGTCTCCAAAGGCATAACTGTACTAATAACAGTCGCCCGTTCAATTAGGTCAGCATAGACACAGGGCATTTATTGTAGATATCATCAAATACTTCATTGGGTTAAATGAGGTAGAAAACATTGGCGAAAACTCCAGTCTTCCGAATATATTTCTGCACAGAAAACGCAATATAGCTCCTAGACTAAAAATCGTAAGGCATAGCGGATAATATTCAAAGAAGGTTAATTAAAAGAAAAAAACTGTGATTCGGGACATCAATTGCCGGATACTGTACTATCATATCTTCAAGTAACTGGATGACATTTCATTGAACTTAGCTTAATTAACTTACGTAAAATTTAACATCATAATACTGAGTTCGATATAAGTTTTGGAAATATATGGATAAATTATGCTTAGAATTTTTAGAATTATTTGCTATCAGAATAATTTACAATTTAAAAATACGCTCGAATACAAAATCTATCCAAATATATAAATTAACCTACACTGGGTATATAAATAGTAGAAACTAAGTGTAGTTGCTTAGTAAATGTCAATTAGTAGTTTTCAATATTATTTTTTTAAAACGAAGAGCACAAATTGACATTTACTATAACAATATAATTCTACACTCCCTATAATTATATAAAACGTGATGTTTGTATACACAACTATGGGTCCCAAAGAACTAAAAATTTGTTAATTTGAGTATTTATAATTGAGAAATCTTGGGTTTTCATTTAATAATTATTGTACATTATTGTACAGTTGTCATTATTGCTTTTTCGGTTACACGTTTACAAGTGTGATATCGGCACATAGAGCTTGCTCCTGACGTCACACAAGTGCCTTACAAGAAAATTACAGGCATACACGTTATTTGATGTTTTAAACTAAACTGATCTATAAAATTTAAATCCTTGATTTGGCCGTCTGTTTAAAATTTAAGTAAACTCTGTCAGTTCTAAGAGAGTGGAATTTGATAGTAAAAAATTATATTAAAAAAAATTGAGTATAGATGATACTGCATTTTTCATCTTTAAGTATATCAGTGGGAAATTGTTCTTAGACTTTCGTCTACGAACGTAGTCAGATTTGCGTCTCTAGCGGATGCGCAAATGGCATAGTTCTCGTCTAAACTCAAATGCGTCAGTTTGAACTATGATAGTGACAGTTTCCTCAGAAATAATGACGTTATACATTACCCAAATCGTAGCAAAAGATGACAGCAGACGAAAATAAAAAGATGTTAAATCTCACAATTAAAATCTCATTTTACGCTTAGTAAATTGCTCTTCACACTTATGACGTATGTCATTAGTGCAAAATCTGTTGCTGTCAAAACACAATAATAGTAAACCATCCATCTCTTTCTTCCCCATGGAAAGCAACGGTGACAGCAACAATTTTAAAGATGTCACAGTAAGAGTTGCCAACAGAGTCGACACCATCGTGTGATTATTGCTACGTCGTACATAATATTGAGATTATAAGAATTTTACGTAACGTCGCTTAAGTAAAAAAACGCCTAAACCGGCAGGTTCACGTTAGCACGATATCATCATTTAGCTTGTATTATAAATACCGGTGTAGTATGTCAAGTTGTTATTAGAATAGTACCTTCGCGGAGTTCAATATCTTTTTAGTAATTTCCTTCATACTTCGATGTGGTCGTCGGGCAGCGGCGGGTGCTTCAGTTTCTTGGGGTTGAGTATCGAAGGTTTTTGGGTGCGAGTGTGCCACACGTAGACTTTGGTACAATTGTCAGCCAACGGCTCCAGTTCTCCCGTTTTCGTTAGATAGTTGAGTATTTCGCTTTCCTGTAAAATGTGAGAAGAAGATTTTTTGTAATAAACTGTTTTATGAATAATGCCTTAGTTGGGGGTAGGTGAGTAGCCTCTGCGTCCCTACACGTAACCCCCAATGCTAAAGGAACAAGAAGCAGCTATACGACTATATATAGAACTAGCGACCCGCCCCGACTTCGCACGGTTAGTAAAGCATCAGCGTCGTATCAGAAACTACCCGTGTGAAGCCGGGTTGACTTGCTAGTGTATTATACATAAAAACCCTCCTCTTTAATCACTCTATCTATTAAAAAAAACCGCATCAAAATCCGTTTTATAGTTTTAAAGATTTAAGCAAACATAGGGATATAGGGACAGAGAAAGCGACTTTGTTTTATACTATTGTAGTGATAAAACAAAGTCGCTTTCCGCGTCAAATGACTGATTATCCGCTAATTCCTACTAAACCACGAAATGGATTTTGATCCGGTTTCCACCATCTTTTAGGTAGTTTTTCATGTAAGGTTTATATGTATAATACATGCGTATTATAGTAATGGAAAAAGGCTATATATATATGAAACAACTAAGCATATTTTTGGGCGCTTACATTGTTAATGCTGGCTAACGTTACGAGATAAGTACATTGAAATGATGTACTACGGAATTTTATCACGATCTGCATCACACACAGTAACAACCGTGCAAAGCCGGGGCGGGTCGCTAGTAGGTATATAAGTATACATGAGTTGAAATCGCTTGCAAGATAACAATTGAAGGTCAATGTAAATACAGTAATTGTATGTACTTATAATAACTGTTTCATTATATTACACGGTATTTATTCTGATAATATAATAAGTCCTAACTGTCGCTTTATAAGGAAAATAAATTTTACTGAGGGTGAAGTGTCAGCAGTGTTTCGTGGAAAAACAATGGCGGCCATGAGCCTACCACCTCTCACGTCTTCGTTCCCACGATGATGTGACCGCCGCGTGAAAACCAACCCACTGAGCCTCTGCCTAACCCTTCGAGAGCAAAAGCGCGAATCTATTAGTGATCCTATTTAGTACGTTATATATGAAGTAGCGTTATCAGTAATGCTTGAAATGTGACAGAATTAATAACGCATTATCAAAGTCACAAAATAATATTGGAAAAAGTTGGTCATGTGATACACGACGGCATAAGAGACGGCATAAGAGGCACCATGCCGTCTGCCGTCACGATATACTCGGTTTTGCTGTCAAGGCGCGCGAATAGATGAATTAGCTATTCATATTCATAGAACGTAAAATATTACTAAAACACAAAATGTGACGTCACATCAAAAGTTGAATATTACTATTTAAATTAAAAATCAAACTTACAAGAAAAACTACTAAAATAAACGGCAAAAGGCACAACAAATAGAATAAATCGTCATATTGTACAGTAGCGTGCGTTTGCCGATCATGAGACGCCATGATAATAGGGATGAGAAATCGATTATTGCTGGAATCGAGAAATATCGAAACGCTTTTAATCAAGCGAGTGCATGAGGAAATGGACTTTGAAAAATTCAACAAAACATGAATGAGCTAGACAACAATTATGGTCAATGCTCTATGTCTATATCATTCAGTTCAGAAAATAAAGATTCCCAACGACAAAAGCCAATTATTGAGTGCGAGCAAACGATTACTCAGCGGACACAACAATGTTGAAAGCTGAATTATTACGATTGGCAGAAAACAATAAACCGACCGACCCAATTTACATCATGAAATGGCCAAAGAAGTAGAACACAGTTATTAGACTGCCATCCTATCATTGCCAATATAATGCAATACATGAATTGGGCACAGATACTAAAAATAATAGTGAGACTTGACAACCGACTTCCCGAGCATTTCATTTCGGCTGTATTTTTTTAATGATTTTGACATTTTTGACCTCATTTCCGTTTATTAACCGCCATTTATCAACCGATTTGGAAAATTATTTTTATTTGATAGGATATGCTTTCATATCGGTCCTATAGAAGTTTTATTAAAATCTGTTCAATAGTTTGGTAATTAAATCAGATCTAGAAAAAATATGTCAAGTAAACGGAACTGCATGTTTTGCTTTTCTGTGACATTTTTTCTTCGCCCGTTGTTTACCAATTTATATATATTTTTTGAAATGATAGGGTGTACCCTCTAAAGGCGAGAAATTTGAATTTTAAATCAGTCACTTGTTTATTAAGTACGATCGACCGACTGACCGATGTTGTTCACAACAAATTTTATCCAAATCCGCTGATGCGTGAGACAAACAAACATCCCAAAAATCTTTCACCTATATAATATTAGTATGATTTATTCATACCTGGAATCCAGACTGCACTTTCCTCGAAAACTTTGCCTCAGGATGGTCGAGAAATAGCGTGGCGTTGATAGCGAATCCGGCCATGTCAATGGGGAACGGTCGAAATGGTTTCCACACTGCATTGTAGCCGGTGACCTTACCGTCGGTGACAAGGGGCATTTCCACTCGCATGCCACCGACTATGCCGACCGGCCACACGCCCACTTTATTTATTTTTCGCATCTGAAACGTGAGAATAATAAAAATAATAATAATTTCTTTATTGCTATAACATATTCGTACAATTTCATAGAGGTTCTTTAAACTTTGGAACCTTCTTTTAAGCATAAAAATAATTTTGTCAGAAGGTCACGCTCTTACATAGCCAACGTATTCATAGTTACAGATAGGTATTTATAGTAAAATGTTTTATAAAATTTATGTAGACTAAAAATCTTATATTACTTAATTCCTTTGGAACAGACGTAAACTTAACAAGCAAAAAAATAAAAAAAAACCGACTTCAATACTTTCATTCCTTATTTTTCGCCCCTAACATTTAAAAAAAGATAGGTACGTACGTACATCAAAATCGAAGAAAAGTCACAGGAAAGTAAAATACGCAATTTGGTTTACTTGTATGACATGATATATTTTTTGCAGTTATTTTGATTTAACATCCAAACGATTGACAAAAAATATATGGAACGAAACTGAAAGCAGGATATGCTTTCAGTTTCGTTCCATATATTTTTGGAATAAAAAAATAATTTTCCATATTCATTTTGTAAATGAAGGAGATCTGAGGTACAAACATAATCTTTGGATGTCGTTTGACAAAAACAAGAAAACTTGAAAATCGACTGTAATTTTACATACCTGTGTGCATGTAATGTACCTAAGGAGCTTCTGTAATACGTTATATGCTCTCGAATATGAGCATATAACGTATCACAGAAGCTCCTTCGACTACTTGTGTGTCTACAATTTGAAATGTCCTAATGATACTTGAGATCTAAAGTAATAAATAAGTTTGGATTTGAGCCCGATCTTATTTTGGTAGAGTAGTGTCAGAAAGTTCAACCCTTAATTGCGTATAACGTGATGTTTCATAGCCTAAGTCTTAGTTTTTATCTATCAACGATATTATTGTAGTTTCGTCGAAATCTGTTGTATATTTTTGCTGTCAATCAAAACAGACCGAAAGCTTTCGATCTCGATATATCCCATTGGATATATCGAGATCGGACTTGGCGGATCATTATCCGCCAAGTGTTCGAGGTTAGTACCTACAAAATTTTTGGGTTTAGTGTAGGTACTTATGATTACTATATATCTATATATATATATATATATATATATATGTATATTAATATGTTTATAAAAAGATAGATAGATAGATAATACTTTATTGCTCAGAAACAAAATAACAATAATCATAAAAATAAAAATTACACATTAATGTAAAACAATGGGTGGTCTTATCGCTTTAGAGCGACATGCGTAATATGCGTAACGAATATCGAATAGATCGTTATTTTTATAATCTAAGTCACTAAAGTATAAGCAGTAAAACGAAAAGTAGTACCGCTTGGAAACATCCAGAACTACTATTATTAGAAACTCGATATTCAAGAAAGGAAACTAGCATGCGTGCTTATGATAAATTAGCACAACCGTCTTTCAATAAATTATAGCACAATATCAAGAAATTACCCGTAATACAGATAACGAAATAATATGCCCGTGCAAACGGGTTAAAAAAAATCGTATCGTAATCGTAGAGGAAAAATAAAACTGGTTCTTTATATGTATAATAAATCGCTTCTTGCCGATCAAATCCATTAAAATAATAAATTAGATCACAAAAAAAAAATATTTTGTGATTGTAATTTAAAACGTTAATACCGATGTCGTCATTTAAATTATATAACGTCAATCCGCTGGATATTTTTAACTTTTTATTTATTGATAAAAGCTCGATAAAGGCTGAAAGTGCTGGAATATGATGGTTATCAAGCTTACCAAAGATCACGCTGTATAGCGGTAAAAACTAAGTTGAAATTTGATATTAAATACAATATTCGTATAAACTGGTCAATAGCACATATTATAATAATAAAAAAAATAGCATATGTAATTTAATTTAGAGGGTGTGTAGCTATATCCGATACCAGTATCTATTTGTCAATTGTCTACAGTTTGATAATAACCGCGAGCCAGGTCACTGGGCTAAGATAAGATAAGGTCGACGATCCCGGCATTCAAGTCGCTCCAAGCCGTGCCATGAATCAAGACTTCCAAAGGCCTATGAATCGTTATAAAAGTACCAGCGCTCACTTTGTCAACTTGTTCAATATAAAAGAAATGGCGTTTGATTAATTTATGGAACAATACAAGCTGTATAAATAGACAAATAAAAATAGTGTCTTCGTTTTACGATTAATCTCTGTCGTCGAGGCGAAAATAGATAGATATATTATATAGATATAATGATTTATAAAATATGTTCTAAATTACCGAACGAGTTGCCGTGGTGGCATATGAGCATGATTACTTTTCTACCCGCCAATCAGGTTGCGAAATCGTTTATCAGATGGTTTTGCCGGGGGCGACAATTTAATCTTCTGAAGCACTGAAACTTCGTTGTAAAATGGTATTGGTTTGCATAGCGGCCCTGTACGTTTCCGATAAAAAAAGGTCTTTGCCACTCGACTGTCCCGTTGTTATTAATATTAGTACCTAATTAATTAGTTTATACCTGAGGGCTCGCCGTTTTCAAACTCTCCTAAGCCAAGACTATAATATTATAACCATATTCAATCCTATTAAAAATACAAATACAAAAAAACAAATACCAATTAGTTATTTCGAACTAAAGGGTCTGATTTTAAATAAATTTCCGTATTACTACTTATCTGAAGAGAAATTATCAGTGTTATCGGTGAGTGAGTCCGGGTCAGTGTTGAACTGCCTGCAAAGTTCGTCTGAGGAGAGAGTACTTACTGCCCACTCCAACAAGCAGTTCAATAGCATTGCTAAATTCTAGTTAGAAGCTTGAAATTATTGAACATACGCGGTGGAAAGCAGGTTAAATTACAAGCACATGAAACATTTTAAGTTTATGAATTTGAAATGTTTCATGTGCTTGTCACTACTGCTGCATAAAAAAAAAACCATTTGTGGAACGTATTGGATGATTATTTTTTATTACCTAAGTAGGGTGTATTTCTAAGTTAAAATTATAAGCAATTAAAGTATTGAAGTTTATTATATGCGGTTTTTAAATAAGTAATTTATATTTTATATTATTGTTGTTTCATATTTAAGATTAGACCTTATCTTGAAATTCCAATGCATTACCCCACCGTAACCGTGTGCGGTATGCAGTTTGTTTACTTATCACCAAAACAATTTGCAATGTTTAAAACGTACATCCACATTTATAAATAACATCCTCGAACATCAGAGATGTGTCACACAATTCATACAATAACAATGAAATGTATAAACTTACCTCGGCACTGCAAATGGAATAGAAATTAAAGTCAATTATTTATCACTTAGGTCAGGAGTTAGATAAATACATTACACAATGTCATTAACAGTTAGTATTAACTTATTTATAATGACATTCGTCATTAAATCACGCGTCTTTCTTAATTGGTTAAGATTAAGAAAGATTAAGTTATGAAAAAGATTTTACAATTAAACTACATACGACATACAGACGTAAATAGGTAGACGTACCTATTTAACGAAAAATTACAGGTCAGATTCACTTGAATATTCTTTTGACAATTCTGTTCGGGTGAATATTTCTAAATAGTATAAAACAAAGTCGCTTTTCGTGTCTGTCGAACACTGTTCACACTGTTAAACTGCAGGGGGAGTCAGTACACAGTAAGATCATAAAAGCCATATACACTTGCTAGAAATAACTAGGAAGATTGACAATAATTTCTACCGAATAATGTATGTGCTTATTTTTATTTCCCTGTTTTATCATCACAGTACATACATACCTACCTAACCAGACGTTTTCTTCGCCAATATGAAAATTCAAATTGAGAATGACTATCATAAACTCAAAAATTCGTCTTACCTCATCGAAAATTTTCAGTGAATACGTGTTGTCATCGTCCATGAAATAGACTACTCCTCGCTTATCCTCAGCATTTTTTAAGTGCGTCCGCAACCAATTGAGTGCTTCGTTCCTCTGCTCCACACCGCTGGCCTAAAACATTGGATCTTTTTAAATACCAGGTAAACACTGGTCGGTATCGGAATCGAAATGGATTTGGATCTACTTTATATCAGCTCTCTGCTTTCTGCGTTTGATGTTCTTGGCGGAAACTGATAAAGATCGACCAGTCCCAATTCGACAAAACTGGATTCGGAATTACCCTCCGTAACGATGGAAAGATATTTCGCAACTCCGCGAAGTCATGAACTCATCTTTTATTGTCTGTCTATTAATTGTTATTATTTATTAGTCCTACCAAACTTAAACCAAAAACAGAAGGTACAAATCTGTCTAGAAGTAAAAGTTCAAGCTTTGAAGTCATCCTATCCATTTGAGCTTGAAATCATTTTACAGCGTCACTCCGCGATAACTCTGTACATAGACTTTTTCTGTGTTAGTTACTTGGGAGTACAATGAAGTTGTTTCTTACAAGCGAAAGCAAGAAAACTGTGGATAACCTTCGCCGCTGCTCTGAGCATCATTAAAAGCGATTGGTCGGCAAATTAACCCCCAAAATACAGCACAGCCAAGCAGCGAATAGATTTATCTCCAAATTGTCTCAATCATGTTGATTCCGATCGTTTAATAATACATCTAAGAAATAATAACCATAAGACCAAATAAGAACCACTCGTATTTGGTCAATACCCAACCAAGTGTTACCTATTATTAACAGACTTCAAAAAGGAGGAAGTTCTCAATTAGGGAGAATTTTTTAGGGTTTTGAAAAAGTTGAAGATATTTCAAATAAGATAGAAGAAGATAGTCCTTGCCTACTGAAAATCACACAATGTCGGACGAAATATTACATTAAACAGTGTTGCTAGAAGTCATTATCATCATTGGAGAAATGAAGAACAGACAGAAGAATTATTCATAGATCTTTCGCATATCTGATGTTTGAATTATTTTACATTGATGGTAGTATATTGTGAGATATGTTTAATATACAATAAAAAATAGATTTGGTTGGTTGTAGCTACAATATTAATTGAAGGTAGACTAATCTTTGACGGAGGAAATTAGATTAACAGCCAAACCTTATTAATCAAGTAACAGATGACTGATAAATAGATTACTTTATGAACATTGTTATCCATCAAAATATATTATGACAGATAACAATTTTGCTATGGTAATCTATTGTCAGTAATCTGTTAGTTAATTATAGGGCTTGGTTTTATGAGTAGTTGGGATTATAAAATGTAAGAGAAACACTTCACACACTCTATATGACTCAAATAATAATTATTAACACCCAGACTAATAAAGAAAAGATATTGTTTAACAAACAGAACCCAGTTACAATACACTTGAAAACTGAAACAACACACTTGAAATGTTTCACATACACAATACCAGGTGGTGTTGTACTTCCCAGTTCTGAACATGCAAATATTGACATCCATAACCTGAAAATTTTATATATAAATATATTTTTTGACCTATACCCATATTGCCCTTAAGTAATAGAACTTTCAACTAAATTGTAGCTATAAATTTTTTAATAACTTTTTTTAGGTCAATATCGAAAGCATGCCCCACCTCCCAAAATATCATTAATCTCAAGATTTCACGTTTGCCCTGCAGTGGGACAACGCAGGATATTTCAACTGTTTTCAAAAAGAAGGAAGGTAGTTTGACTGTTTTTTATGTTTGTTACTTGATTTCTACGCCAAATGTGGACCGATTTGGATGTTTTTTTTTTATGTGATAGGGTGTTGAACAAAGCTATGGAACATATAACATATATACCTACTATACTATCAGAAAAGCCTTTTCAAATAACAAATAAAAAAATACAAAATTGTCTATGTTAAAGTTGGTTAATTTGAGACATTCTCCTTATTGAGACTTTTACTATGTGGGAAAACATTTCTCTTATTGTAAGTAGAGAAATGGAAAAGTCAGTTTCTATAATCAGTTCACATTCTGAAGATAGTTTAACTCATTCATATTTTAAAAGTCTACAATTATGTAGAAGTATAGATAATCTTCACTCTCAATTATCGAGTTTAGGCCGGTGTCCCTGCAGTGGGAACATAAGAGGCTGGTACCTTATAGATAATCTTACAATGTAATCCACCTCATGTCATGTGTTAGTTGAATTTAGTGTTACTAAATCTTTTTTATGGCTTTTAATCTAGTCATACTTACAGTAGAATGTTTGGCCTTGCGAGTTTTGACATTTAAATGAGTATAGTTGAGCATAGACTCCTTTAGGAGGTTTTCAACCAGCTTTGTCTTTGACTCGGAGTCCTCGATTATTATCCAATGGAAGTTCTTCACAAGCATCAGGGTTTGTGATAACCTGCGTATAGGAAACAAATATTTATTTTAGTAGTTACCAAACACTGCACCGACAATTCACACTAAACTTGAAAATGTTTAACTTATACATGTTTCTTTTGAATTTCATGAGTTAAAGTATTCTCTCCCTCTTTTTCAATATTTCAGAAGTGAGTGGTAGTCTTTGGATGGCTAAGGGTTAGCCCTTTAAAGACCTTGACTGACCCCCTCAGCTCAGTTGGTAGTAGCTCTGTCTTATGCACTGCAGGTTGTGGGTTCGATTCAGAATTATCAGTGTGCAAATATATTTAATTTATAAGTAAGCATTTACAAAAAACTGTACTATATAAATATTATATCAGTAATGTACTTCCCATAGAACAAGCTTTACTTAGTTCTGTGGCTAGATGGCACTGTGTGAAATGTCCATTAATATTTATTTTATGAAGTATTGGCAATTATTCAAACTCTTTCAGCAATCCAATGGAATCAAACTCTGACATTGAAAGCAATCAACTTAGCTAGGGAGCCATCATTGTCATCAGAGAATTTGTATTTAGTTGTAATTATAGATAGTTATTCATTTGTTTTGAATAAAATATTATATAAGTTTTGAAAGTTGCAGTATCCGATTAAAGCCTCTCACAAGACCTGTAACTTTTAATTTAGAACCCAGCATTGACTGTTGGTCTGAGTATGTATTGAGAATAATTTTTTTTTGTCCAGATTGAATCTTTTAAATTAGAATTGATATGATTATATACTAACAATGTTAATATAAATTACAATAAACCATGCTTTAAAAAAAATTATTAAAGCTTGTATACTCATTCTAAAGTATAAGACGGATATTATTTATGTAACCCAAAAAGTTGATGGCGTGTATACACGGAACCTTGGAAAATAATTCTCTCAAGCAGCAAACAAAATTACACACTTGTGCAATCCATCAATTTGAATAGACATGACAGACGAAACCTATTATTTAATTGCCAAATCATTGGCCAAACAGTACTGTTATTACATTAATCAAGGGCAAGAATAACACGATCATATAAACAAAATTTACCTGGTTAAATCTGCCTTCTGTGCTAGTCTTTTATATGTTGGAGTAATCCCATAAATAGTAGGAAGATACGAATTTACCTCTTGAGTAAACTGGCACTGAATTGCTGGCCTAGTATTAAATAAAAACAGCACAACAAAAACCAACATGCCGATCGCTAAATATTGCTTTTTGATGTTCAAAAAAGGCATGTTATTATCGGTAGATCGTTGTGTACGGCTAGACAACGCTCTGCCACGCACACCCGTATTCACCACATTGGTTATCGCATTATTTTATTAAAGATTTTTCACATTTAATTAACAAAACAAATTTGTGGTGATGATGCGGCGTTGATAATACAATGCGACGTGACGCGATGAACAAAGCGAATGAAGTGAGTGATGTGACATGACATGCGTAACGTGACAATGACATTCACTAACTCCAACACATTATGACAAAGAAAAACTGAGCTGAGCAACACATTTTAGTGAAGCCATGAGAAGAGAAAAAAATAGCAATAAATAATGAATAATTGTATAAACTGACTTTAACACGTTCAACCCTTGTTATTCGGTCTAAGAGATTAAATTCATTAATACAAATTTTATGACACCATCGAATATAAAAAGAAAAAACCAAAGCGGGCCTCAGCACGTAAAAAAAAATACGGACGATAATTTTACGTGATAATGATAATAAAACATTGATGAAAAATTGCATTCTTTTATGAATTGAATTGAATTATTATCACTGAATTATCACCGAACGCATACCGATCGTGCATCTCTATCGCTTGTTCCGCGATCTCGCTTGCACGCGCGGCTTAGGCGGAACGTGATAATGAGTCATGCTTTTTCGTGCATGCAGCCGAGCTTTCATCGCTTTTTATGACGTTATCACATTGACAGTGACATCTGTCCCTATCAATGTGACTGAGTATGAGTGATACTTTGAATTAATTGACCTGCTTTATAATGTGCAAAACCTAAAATAATTTATCAATGAACTAGCTAAGTGGGTTTGCAAACAAAGGACTATAAAATTTTGAAATTAAATATTACTTTTTATATTATTTCAATCAAATGAAGAAAGTGGTCAATTTTTTTTTTCTAATTATATATTTTAAATGTAAAGAATCGGATTTGTTACAGTTTTAAAGAATAGATTACTTACGTATGACTCCAGTGGTGGATCATAGCCCATTCACTCTCAATTATCAAAAGTAGGCCGGTGACCCTGCAGTGGGAACATTAGAGGCTGGTACGGCGGATGTTTTAGACTTGCAATAGTGCCATCTGGGGAAAACAATTTGTACCAAGTTTAACGAATCACGGGGCCTAAAAATGGCTTTAGACAGATGGCGCTTTATTGAAAATGGACAGGCGGCAACTTCTTATCTAAAGAGATTTTATAACATTTTTCAGGTTTTTCGTTGGCAGGAATGGCAATCGCGAAAGAAGTCGTGGGCAAAGCTCGTTATTTAAATAAAATATTTCAGAGTTTGTCAGATAATTATTAATACCAAAACTCTACATAGTACGCTCTACTAACCAGCTGCAAGATTAATACGTTCATCGAGTTTTTAATCGAAATCAATGTTTTCGGTATAAAAATTTTATAAGTGGAGGAACATCTTACTTATATTATATTTTATAAGTAAAGAACTTACATATAATCGGTATCTTAGCCTACTGCATTTTCCAAACATAAGAACTTAGGTAGAGTTTTAATTGGAGTTGAAACTCAAATTAATTTATTCCTTTAGATCTCAAGTATCGTTTTGGCACGTCATATTTTACACACACAAGTAAAGTGAGCATGTGATGTTGAAATCGGATCGACTTACTGTAATTCCCTGATTTTGTTGGACTTGTCAGAAAGTGATTTATAAATTCTATCGCCCGGACGACATACTTATAGCAACAAGCCCCGGAAACCGGGGTAACAACAGCCCTCCGTACCGCCTCAGTAATTAATTTTGGCAGTATGTATATCGTATTATGTTTGAAGTATCAAAGTATGTATCGAATTCATACGGTAACAAAGTAGCGTGTTTGGGTTTCTTCCGTTCTGAAGCAACATTATTGTGGAATAAAGAAAAGTATTTTTTCGGGTAATTATCCATGGTAGGTTTAACCTACCTTGGATAATTACCATGATGACGTTTGCCAAACAAAGAGTCCATGGAACTATTATGTGCCGTTGTACTGTTGTTGAGATATTACCTCCATGGCTATTTCCATACAAATACAAAGTCTCCATGATAATAAAAATATGTCCTTATACCAGTGTTGCGAAAATAGGTAGGTAACACCTAAATGACCTGCGGAAAAATACGATCTAAAATAAAGATGTCTCATACAAACCTTCGATATTAAAAATAACGATTCAAATCAAATATCTATGTAATGAATAGGTAAAACTAAATATCTGTTCTTATGCTACGTGGCATCGTAGACTTGCTACGAACTCGGTGTTTCATTTCGTAACGTACATTACTTGCTTCTACGACGTAGTGCCACGTAGCGGTATAATATTACCTTTACCTACGTCGATGGCCTTTTGTATGTTTAAGTTTAGATAGTCTTAGTACAAGTTAAAAACTCTTGTTTTTTAGTCTTTTGTAGTCTGTTTCTAGTGCTGGCTTAATAACTCAACTAAGAACAGCAGAAAAAAATCAAACAGTAATGTAGCTTCTTGAATTCTTTGAACAAAAATGTAATAGCGGACGGTATCAAAAGATAACGGGTGCAAGTTCGTGATAGTCGGTGGAGTCTCCTCTAAATACACAATCGTACTAGACAGTGCGATGATCTGCCCCGACCGTGCCATTAAATTAGCGAGCGATACAGAGACAACAATTCTGAAGCAGTCTGAGCAAAAGAGGCTCTCGCGCGGAGTGATACGATAGAAACTGTCAGGATAATTACTGTACTGTCTAGCTAGATGTTTAAATAATAAGATTTTTGTTTTTACTGTTAGTCTGATACCTAGCTTAATGCTGAAATTTTATAGTAAACAGTTCACAAGAATGAAATAAATGCAATTATCTTTTTCATTCGTTATTCTGTTCAGAATATACTATTTTATTCAGTTGTTTGGATTCAAGTTTCAAAACAATCCTGTTGTGAGTAATCCTATAGCCTCACTGGAAGCCCTGTAAAATTGAAGCAGCTTAGCTTAGAGGAAATGCTCCTTTGTTGCGTCTGAATATTCCTGTAAAGCTAGAAAATTTAATTACGTAAAATGTTTTTACTTACTTTTAAATATATATATTTAAGGCTTAAATATATATATTTACTCCCTTTGTTCAATCATAAAATGATAAACAAAAATTACCTAGTTTATTAATTAATCCTCACTTAGTGAAAACCAAAATCCTTCAAATACCGCAGCACAAACAACAATGTAGTTAATGCGTCTGCTATAATTACAATACAAGTTAAATTAATACAGAATTGTTCACTACAATACATAGAAAATGCAAAGAATTTGTAGCGAAAGCATTGATGTAAAATTTTTTGATAGGGCAATATATTGGTTCGCGGATGTGTGTGTAACGTTCCCGTGTTCCCGCCACTAAGCGGCAGAGGAGGACACCGTGGAGTTTTAGTGGGTAGTCCCACATAACCGCTCTGTTTCCCCGTGGCAGGGCGGTATGCTAAGACATTTGTCCACGAAAAAAAAAAAAAAAAAGCGCAATATATTGGTTGTAAATTATTTGGAATTTATCATGTGCTTCATATATGCCAATTTCAACTTTTTATTTGGACCATTTTATACAATTATTTTCCAAACTTGAGACGTTTTGGTATTGAGACGTAAACGCGGCTTGGTCAGCTATGGGGAATTTTGCAAATAAACAAAGTGTTGTACAAAATTAAGGATTTTCTTGAAAAAATATAGTCCGAGGGCTCGTTCACGGGAGATTTCACTATCATACAAGGCAAAGTAAATTGTTCCTACGACCTTTACAGATTTCAGCCCCTCAACAGGTTTCTAAAATCGCTGAATGAGACTGTTATTATAACTAAAAGGAGCCGAGACTAGCTATGCCGAGCCGAGTAATGCTGATACTAAAAAATGAGTTGGATCTTAAACTTTTAAGGATTTCTAATTTCTTGATCATGAATTAGTAGCATACTGAAGCTAACAACAGAAGAGACGCTGAGAAAAACCGTGAAATTAAAATTAATTATGCCATATCTATTTTCCTTATTACTTGCGCTGTTTCAGTCGTTTGGGCCACTGAATAAATATGTACTAACTCGACGAAGCATGCGAAAGTTTTGGAGTACTCTGTAAGTGTTGGCATGACGACCCATAAGGGTGAACCACACCAGAGCCCCCGATTGTATTTTGCTGTATAACAATACCTGCCGTAGCACCACTTTTTTTTACAAAATGGCGTAGTGAACCTTTGGTACCTTTTTAACCGTTTTGGGAAAACAGAAAGTTATCAGGGAAAACAGGTTGTTTTTTTATGTTTTTTACCTCAGAAATCCGTCATATATCAACCGATTTGGTATATTATTTTTTATTTGAAATTTAAGAACTACAGAGACATAAGAATGGCTCCGGAATGGCTAGTTGAAAGGCACCCTGCCTTTGATATCAGGTCCCAGTGATTCTCGGCCTTGGCAAACTTTATGTTAACTTTCACCTTTTTAATATAAGTGTGTTGTCAGTCTTGAACCTCGGTCGCGGGAGCAGCCGCTAAACATTCAATTTTCTCTCGATTGATGCTTAAAACACATAAATGACTTATCGGGCTAGATATGACCAGAATGTCACTTGAATTGATCTCGGACTTCCCTACACTAACCATGGGAGAAATAGTCAATCCTGTCATACCATAGAATACCGTAAGAATCTAAAAAGCTACATACTATGTTCCAGGAGGTAGGACAAATCGTAATTTTCTCGCTCAAAATCAGAGCATCTCGTCTGGGGTTCGCCATAATTTGTGTAGAATTATGTTATAGTGGGTAACCTGGATGGCTGGGTTTGTATAAAATCGTGTTTAATCTGAAATTATAAAATGTTTGATGTAACAGTGGATTACCAATGAAGTCCCACAAAAAATTACGAGGTGCTAGAGCAAATAGCTAGAGCCGTTTCCGAGACGCGAAATAAATAAAGTAATAAGATTCCTGTGCTGAATTATGTTTCCAAAGCTCTATCTAATGGGATGCTGTGGTCATGATTACAATATTAGTTGCCATGATGTCAATGCATTGAATTCATATCCTCTTCGTTGGTTTTTGGGTTATAACTAAAGAGTTAACTCGCAATTGGTATCTGTTGTGATAAAATACTAATATTGTATTATCAACCAACCATAAGTAAAGGCTAATCGCAAATTTTCAAAAATGTAAACAAATAAATACTATAACGTACATATATTATTATATTATTAAGTACTACTTTACCAACGCTAGCAGTCCGCACAGCCCTTTATTTTATGAAGGGCATTTACATGTCAAAGATATATTATTTATAAATATTAAGGTAACATGGTGTGGCCGTAAATATATTTTATAATCATTACATCATTAAATCAAAGCCAAAATAGAAGTTTTCCTGTTAACGTTAAATTATAAGTGTGAGATGAGCGTGGTATGCCCAAAAGCTTTATATTTTGCCATACATAGTTAGATCTCACGTTAAATTTGGAATTGGGGTAGTAAAAAAGAGAAACTTCGTGAGAAGGCTGTTAGTATAGAGTAAAAATATAACCTTGGGCATGTCATTGAATTTTAAGCAATTTAGAAGTGCGAGCATGGGTCATCAGTCAATAATAATATCAATAAAAGTGACAGATTGTAAGATTATGAAAGCAACTAGCGTCAAAGCTGTCAATATATGCCGTGTTCATGGAGAAGCATACATTATTTTACAAATAATCTAATACACTAAGAAATTTTTTGTTTTATTTTTTTTACTGAAGGTAAAAACAAAAAACTTTTATACACCTCTGCACTAGGATTCCGTGTGTCGCAGATGGCATGGCAAAACATAGAAACACAAGACCCAAGACCCGAGAGCAAACTTCATGCTCACCACACAAAGTGTGTCCCGGCAGGGAATCGAACCCTGGACCCCTGGTTACCAAGTATTTTTTTAAGAATTCAACGGAAATAAAGTATTCTTACTTAATCTTTAACTCTCAGTAGGATTGGTGAACGTTTGGTGAGATTTTAACCGAAATGTGAAACCGTTCTCAGAATCAGAAGGTACTTTGTCGGCCCCAGCTTTACACTATCTAGTCGATAAGTCTCTGGTCTTGGAACCTCCAAGATCAGAGTTGACCGCTAACAGTAATAGGAAACAAAACATATTGTGAACATGAAAAATAATCGAGACATACGCAGATTTATTTTAGATAAACGTATTCTCATCATAAAAGAAGATCCAAAGTAAATGCATGTTTCAAAAGTATTTCCCACTGGGAGAGCCAGGGATTTGAATACAACTTTCGTTACAGATGCGAGTATATTTCCTCTCTTGTTTTAGAATACACTAGCGGATACTCGGCGTGTACTAATACGCTAAAAAAAGAAATACATTTTGTGCCTAATGCATTGTTTTAGTGGTCTGAAATCATTTTCGTATTGCCTTTCTAATGAAACGGTTTGAGGTTTAAGTAGCAGTAGAAATTGTGTAAAGCTCACCCGGAGAAGTATTTTGGTTTACAACGAAACTATTAAACCGATTTTGATAAAAATTCTATGAAACCAATCTGAAAGCATATCCTTTCAAATAAAAAAAGAACTTTCCAAATTGATTAAAAATCCAAGTTGATAACTTCCTCCTTTTAGAAATTGGTAAAAAACAGTCTATAACGGACATAGGTAGAAACAATTTTTGTTTTTTATATTCTAGGATATCAGCAATATATGGCAACATCGAACCTGTGATCTTTATCTAGGTTGCTCAAACTACTACGCAACGAAGGCCACGACCGTATTTTATGTCCTATTCATTAGAAACGAACTAATTGCAAAACAAGATTCCTCATAAAAACGGCTGTTTGATGTTTTCTCAGAGCTTCTGATTACTCATCGGAATTTTTAATTAATATAGGTACTTTGCGCTTATGTCTGCATTTTTCTGCAAAAACTGAAAGCGGAATAATCCGCTTTCAGTTTTTGCAGAAAAATGCAGACAATCGAATCGAATCGAATTTGAATAATCAAAGGCCTGTTTTTTTAACAGATTCATATCCACTGCGTTGTCTTGATTAGGTTATAGAATATTTTTGGCATAATCATACACATTAATGAATCACTCTAAGACGTACGCTGTGTTATGTTTGAAAAAGAGAAAATCCTTCTCATACATCCAACTTTTTGTTAAATTCATAATTATGATTGGATGATAGGTAAAAAATTTAAATGCATAAAGATACTCTTTAATTTGTATTCTTTAAATACAGAACTCCAGACAATGCATGCAAAATTCTATTATAACCAGAGGAGGTACGCGTCCGCTAATGTAGCACGCAGGTAGTTGGTGCTTACCGAAGCATTTCACTGTAAAAGCGGTATAGATAGGACGGGGACGAGCTGGGCTCCCGGGGCTCGGTCTCACCTGTACAGACCCGTAGGCACGTCATTACCCACACAGGCGCATCAATACGGACAAAGGCAGCTCAGCACGCACACAGGGATGGGGCACAATGAAGGCTGTGGCGCACACACGCGCAACTCCGCGGGCGCCCAGCTCGGGACTCGGAACACTGGCGGGCCAGCCTTCGCGTCGCGAGGTCGCATTCGGCCCGCGTCGCCTGCCTCGCGATCCACTTGTTGAATCTCCAAATCGCTCAACCCGCGCGTGTATCACGACCTACCCGCGTTTTCTCCCAATTTTCTCAACCTGTGATGCCTACTCTTCGCTTCCTCCCTGCCTTCGGTCTCCGTTCGGTCTTCCTCTCCATGTTATTATTGTTACGGACATATCGTGCCGTTCACTTGTTGTAAATTTTGAAATATTTAACTGTTGTTGATTACTCATATCTGTGTTAACTGTTGAATACTTACTTAGATATTTGTATCTTATTCCGATAAAAATAATATTATTCGCCGCGTAAAATATTAATCGCGCCACTGAGAGCTGAGAAGCGTTCCCGACCTTAGGTAAGTGAATAATTAATGACTTTACTTCGGAAATTAAAACAACTTTTAATAACCAGCAAACATATTTCCTTCAGATGTTTTATCCTTTGTTAATTTTCAGAAAATTCTACTTTCATAAGGAAATCTAATCTAATTGGAATATTTTTTGTTTCAAATCTAGGTGCACTGTTTCATGAAACATTGATTCAAGATTTTTAGTACTTAAGTGAACTTCGGGAGCCAAAATATACCCACGAAATTTCAGCAGGTTTACATACATACCTATTAAAAATTATGGTTTTAAAGAGCTAGCTATAAAACTAGCGATAGCTAGTTCAACAGGTAAAAGTAAAATCTAAGGAGCGACTTTTAGTATTGTTCCTGGCAATATAGGACCTTGGGGTAATGGAAACGACGTAGTTACATTACACGACCGATTTGCATAATAGGGAAACTTTTTTATCGTGCCTACTTTCGAATTCCTCGGAATCGTCTTAATTTCAAAAGCAGCCGTTTCGAGCCTTATTATGTATAGTCACGCACAATTTTATTTTAATATTTTTACTATTATTGTTAACACATATTTTCCATAACGTTTTCTTGGTACCTAAACGAAATTTTAAATCATAGTTACAAACATCATACTGAAAAAGCAACTATTTATTAATTTAAAAACCGTTATTCATACACAAAATTATAATATAATATAGTTTTTGTCACCCTTTTTAATTAAATATAAACGTATTATGTTATAATAGGTTTATATTATATTATAATAGGTCTAGTATAAAGTGGTCTGCTTATCATACCACCATTATACCATTTCTCTATAAAAATCCGCTATCAAAACCTGCTAATTGACTAAATTCAAGGGAAATAGTCAGGAAATTGCTGAGATATCGTATGCAAATCAGCAATGAGAAGGTAATCCCAGGATTATCAAATTAATTTAGGCATATCTCAGCCTCATTATGTTATGTATGGAGTTCATTAATGAAATTACGCTTATACACTTCTGATCCAGGACTCTGTGTCGCAGGTTACATATACACTCACTTACACGACCAAATATCACTTTGTAAGCCGTTTAGTCATACACATTGATACAATCACATGTTTCGTCCAAAATACAAATCAGCTCACTTAGTACCCAACTATTGACAGATCATGACAAAATTTCCCACGCGGTAATTGATACTTTTGTACTACATATATGTGTCGTTTGTTCACACTATGCCACTGAAAAATGCTTGTTTTGGCCTCGTGGTATCGACAAAAATAGCTTACCAGACATTCCCGGTCATCACTTCTCTTGAAAATTTCAGCGAAGTTGACTTTTCAGGCGTCTAAGCAGTTGTTAAAATATTAGTAATTTTGGGGCGTGGGTACAATGTTTCACCTATTTCAAGTATTGCGACAAAAAGAAGAATTTTTATTTAAGTCACGTTTTTAGATCAAGTCCGGGTTGATTCAATAATATTAAGGTTCCCCTCACGTCAGACAGTCTCTTAACCAACTCTCAATAGAGTTGTTCAAAAGATTACCCATCGCGTTGATCTTCATCTATTCAGAGTACTCAAAAGGTATATAGTGGGTATCATTTTGAATAAAGCAATCTGAATTTCTGAGATTTGTTTGAATAGCTGTAACACGTCAGCTGCTCCCTTGTTGGGAAATGAATTCAATGACTGTTGCTAATAAACTTAATAATCCAATCACGATTGAGAACATTTCACAGAATATAAATTCAAATGGTTAATATCAATGATAGACTCTGACGCGATGAAGAACACGATATTTCGCAGAATTTGTGTTGCTTAAGACACATAAAGCCAAAAAAGAAGAAAATACATAAAAATATATTAAAAGCCTATGTATAAATCCAAATGTTTCTAATTTAGACACACATTTATTGAATAGCGACTGAGCTAGCTGAGTCCAAATCAAATAAATATTACACGACTTAATTTTTTTGTGTGAAAGACATCCTTTCCGATTAAATTTCACAATTTCCTCGTTTTTTATAATATTTTGTTGTTTTGAGAATGTATTGCGTACAATAAGTTTTCTGATCCTGGGAGAGAAAACTCAGTGTATTTTCCGGATATGAAACATATTTTAAAATCTCATCAGGAGCTGCACTACTCCACAGAACCATACCATACTTATCTGTGGATGCGTATAATTTAAGGTTTGAAAAAGTATATGGCACTACAGCTACTTCTCAGAAGCAAATATCTTACGAGTATATCAATTTCCTTCCATTTCTACAATGAAATTAGCTTGGAATATAAACTCAATAAAAGTTCACTGAATATAAGTTCACTGATTCACAGACAATATTTATGGTAAGATAAATCTATCTTACTTGTAATTTCAGTAAGGGTTCAGGATTATGTGCCAAGTTGGAAGTTTTGTCACAGCGTGAGGTATTATGGCAGATAACAAAGAAATCCAATGCATGAATACAAAAATTAATGTAAAAATTACAAGTGTCCTCGCTTGCAAATGCTTCTGCTTCTGGGATTCGAACCAACGAAAGAACACTTCCATTCATCTACTATCTCAATCATGCAATTTCATTGCCACACAGCAATCAAACTTTTCATATTGGTTAAAAATATCATGAAACAGAAATAGCTGGTTTACAGAACTAGAAATGGCACGGATATTAGTTTTCTCGTCACCTCCCTCTGCCACGGATGCATATTTGCTATCTATTTACGATTACGATGCATTTTATTTGAATTGCCATTCGATTCCTATATCAGAAATGGTTTTCATAAAATTGGTAACTACAATTTTGCTTTTAAATTGGACCGTCATTTTCATTTTGTACTTTTAAAGCTTGATTGACAGGGCAAAAGAGCAGGCGCTTGGGTTTCAAAACTCGTACGTTAGGTTGTCGATAATGGTTTTCATTTTAGGTGCAGTTTTTGCAGGCATACTCAAATATTAGCTGTTGGGAACAAAGGCTTTTAAAAGTTAACAGTAGAAGAACAATGAACATGAGTCCAGCAATGAACCAGAATATTGATTGATTGAAAATTGTTTGCTGCCTAAACAAAAAATAACATAACACTACAAATATATAGTGAATATGTTTAGACAGTTCACATAGGCCCATGTAAGCTTAGCGCGTACTATGGGAACCAGATAACACAAAGAATCCATATAAAGATAAAAAAAGTATAATAAATATATATATATATTTATTTATAAATGAGATGCAATGATTTTTTTTGTTTTCAATGTTGTAATTAATTGGATATTCGCGGATGCGTCGCTTCGCCCGTCATTATTGAAACAAAATTAGGTCACACGCTCAATATTCGATCATGAACTCCGACATTTGAGTAACATATGGACATTTGGTAATAATAATTCAGAAAGCTACATCCTACATATAATGCATTCAATTAGAGCTTTATTCAGGATTCCGCACGTCGAAACTTCTGACTGCAAACTATGGCAAAGTTGGTTCAAGGAGAAATATGTGAATGTCGTTTAGAGGATGTCTTATAAGATAATGTTAGTGTCAGGTCCTTTTATAGTAATTACGTCAAACTTCAAATATTAAGAACATTAAAATGAGTTTATTTTTTTGCAATAATTACTCGTGCGAGCCCTTTTACTTTGAGGGCCATATAAGACAGGCGATTTGCGAGCGATTAAAAACGAGACAAGACCGTAGGAAAGTCGCCGCGGCTGTGTCATGATTTCGCCACCTGTACACAAAGCGATACGACAAACGACAAAGAAATACATCTGTTAGCTTTTTACTTCGAAGATGCAGAAAGCGAAATATACGAACAGATAGAAATATTATACAATAATATAATATACGACGAATTTATGAGGTTCCATGTTCTAATTTTATCGAGTGATATAAACTCCCTATGAACTGTTTTGCAAACGAGTAAATTTTTTATTGAAATTATAATTAACTATATATATCTAAATTGTATCTACGTTTCAATCTCTCATGAACCACTTGATGCTCGACTGACACTTGTATTTTTAATACGACTTAAGTGGGATTGGTGAGATAAAATAAAAGAAAAGTTTGCACACTCATACCTCTTCATTAGGATTCCCTGTGTCGCACATGGCAGGGACCAACACAGAAACACAATACAAACACCTAAGACCCGAGAAAAAACTTCATGCACACAACACAAAGTATTCCCCGGCCGAGAATAGAACCCGGGGGCCCTCGCTTTGAAGGCAAGGCTACTACTAACCCACGGAGACGAGAGCCCGTTGCGCTCTCACCTAGCTCGTAAATCGACAGTGTGATAAGGCCCTGACTTATTCAGTCATTTGCTTCCACGAATATTTCAAAACAGTTGAAAATAAGTCATAAAAATATAATTTAGTCAAAACTGCGTACCTAAATTTATTAGGAACTCCGATATTTAGTGGATATTTATGTTCGTTTTAAATGAAACATTACATCATAAGATTGCAAAATGTTTGAGTTAAAATAACAATTAGCAGTGATGGGTAAAGCCACAATAAAATATTCCACATATTAAGGAAGGACTGAGCACAGTTCCCCAGAAGTTCCTACCTAACCACATGTCCGGTGCAAACGGGTCCCAAAATCGTCAAACTATTAATTGTTTCGTGAGCAGTTGGTATGAATAATTTAAGTTTCCAAAAACAAGGTTCCGATAGTCATTTAACTTTTGGATTTCGTGCACTAATTTATTTTATAGAACAATAATTTAGTAGGTCCTTTGAATTTAGCTGCAATTTAACTTTTTAAGGTTCCGTACTCAAAGGGTAAAACGGGACCCTATTACTAAGACTTTGCTGTCCGTCTGTCACCAGGCTGTATCTCATGAACCGTGATAGCTAGAGAGTTGAAATTTTCACAGATATTTCTGTTGCCGCTATAACAACAAATACTGAAAACAGAATAAAATAAATATTTAAGGGGGCTCTCATACAAAAACGTGATTATTATTTTTAATAACGATAACAGAAATATTCGCAGAATATTTAGTGAAATTTTTACTTTAAAAATAAATAATTAAATTAAAATTAAACAAATATTTGAGGGGGGCTCCCATACAACAGACATGCCGTTATTATCCGTAGTGTTCCGTATTATTATTCGTATTATATAGATAATAATACGGAACCCTTCGTGCGTGAGTCCGATTCGCACTTGGCCGGTTTTCTTAACAGTTTTCTAGACGACAAAAGGTAAAGAGCAGACCAGTTGAAGTTTTTTACAGCTTCAGATCCCAACAATTTTTAACCGATATTAAAAACACTTGAAGCATAACTAGTGGTTTGCCCAACATTAGAACTTGCGAAATAATCTATACTATTTAATATAACAAAGCTGAAGAGTTTGTTTGAACACGCTAATCTCTGGAACTACCTGTCGGATTTGAAAAATTATTTTTGTATATGGTAGCCACATTCTAGGCTATATGCTATCTCTTAATTATAACGCAATTGGGTCTTGGGTCAACGTCTTGGGTATTTGTCTTGTGTTTGTCCATGCCATTTGCAGAGGAAATTCTGGTCCCTGTACTAGGATCGGACCTTGGTCTTCGAAGGCAGGGCTCCTACCAACTAAGCTACAGAGTAGTCAAACAGTACTTACTCGTATGTGTGACGCCCATATACGAGTAAGTCGATACAATTATTGATAATAATATAGTCTACTACTTCAAGTAGTACTAACCGTAGGTGCCCGATACTTACCGTTAGCAATAAAAGGTAGATTTTGGTTACAAGGACAAGCACGTCAAGATTTGTAATCCCCTCAATCGACCGTCTTCCTGGGATTTAGATAATACCATATCGGTCTATCGCGCAATCCCATGTTTGTGTAAGTTAGCTACATATAAGTTACTAAAAAATGTATGCTCACATATCTATCTATGTTTCAAAACAGAGAAGAAAGTTTTGTGAGGATAATAATAATCTGGATTGACCTCTTGTGGATTATTTATGGAGCATATTTATTCATACTTGTCAAGAGTAGGTTACAGATACATCTTCCATGGTGTATAAATATTCTGGTATAATAATATTTTGTTGACTCATTAAAATAAAAAAAATAAAAACTGTTTAATATTCATTGGTTATCGTACTTTTAAAACTCCGTGTAAATGACAGAACGGTCAACAAAGATCCGCCATCAATTCCTCATCTACGTCTGTTTCTATCAAGATATTATTAATATCATGCACACCTAATAGTATTGTCGTTGCTTTGATCACTCACGTAGACAATTACGTTTTTGGGTTATAGATAATCCCTTCCAACCTCCGGAACCAATTTTCTCAATACAAATACAAATACTCAATGCAAATACCTAGAAGTGCTAATATTATCTGGGTATGAGAGCCTTTTAGCCGGAATGCGACGGTATCATGGCTGGGCTTGATTGACCCACCCGCCCTTCGAGGGTTAATTTTATACCCAGTGTCCCAGATTCTCCTTGTGGTTTTAGACAGGGTAAAACAGTCTATTAATAATAATATTTGTGGACCTGTTATAATGTAACTGAAGACTGACACGCGTAGTATGTACCCCACCCCGTAGGTGAATCCTTAATGAAGATTTGGAAATCTTTGTGATCAATAGCACTGCCAATTTCAAGTGATTTGATAGAAGATTTAAAACAAGTTAATGTAATGCAAATACTCTTATTTAATACGATTTATTTATGATTATTAGTGACTATAAACGGTATTTGTGACCATTGTACATGGTCTTTATATAAATTGTTCTGTGTGATCAGACTTCTAAATATTGAAATCACTGAGAAAGCCATAATATACTACAAAATATAAAAAAAACTAGACTTTTTGATTATCCGTTACAAAGATCGCTTTCAACAGCTTTCAATTATATATAAGGCAGAACATAAACCATTTTTCTATATGTTCTGCCTTATTAGCTGTTGAAAGCTTTCAATTATAAATAAGGCAGAACATATAGAAAAATGCGTCCCACCAAAATATTTTAAATAATTACCTGATATTAATATTAATTATTTTTAAGGTAAAACGCGATTCGTGCCACTAAATTTTCTGTAAGCATTTGATTGCAAACCGTATCACTTCCAACTGCCGATAAAAATATCCAAACTTTTGATATACCTGTCAATATTTTTTCAATTTTCATACCTTTCATAAAATTATGTTGATACAACGAGAATCTAGCCAGATCGGTAATAATTTATAGTAATAAATAGTTTTATTGTATCCAATTGTAATTGACTAACTTAGTAATTTGTAAACACAATTTTTAAATGCACGCAGAATACTCTAAAACGCAAACGAAATAATTTCAAACAAGCTCAAAGGATTCCACAACAAACATTTGTCTAAAGTTAAACAGGTATCTAAAGAAGCTTTGTAACAACTTTCTAAGCCCATTTCGATATTATTTCTGATTATTTGCATAAAGTTTTAGTAAGTAGCTTTATTTTAAACAAACGTCTAAATTTATATTTTTTTCTTGTGAGGTTCACACACCTGTACTTTGAATGTTCAGAAAGAAAAAGACTTTATTGACAACAAAAAAGTAAGTACAAAAAACAAACATCAAACTATAAAACCCAAGTGAAAAAAGATAAAATAAATGAAAAAGAAAAAATATATATAATAATACATTAAATATTGCAGTAGACCTACTTTCCGGAGTAAAAAGGCACCTAACTCAGTATGTGTTGCACTGACGGGCAGTGCAACGCTTGTATTCTGCTATTAGATTAGAGGGTGTTTGCTTTAAAACTCTGCAAAAAATCATTTATAAATATCGCCCGGACAAAATAATTATAATACAGATTCCTTACTTGAGTTATAGGATCACTTTTGAGTTCGTGTGTCTATCAAAGACGTATTTCTCGAAAATTACGAGACGGATATTAACTTGTAATTGAGCCTTCCCAAATTAGCCAGTTTTTGTATAACTTGAAAGTTAGATCGAAATCGAGATTGGTATTAAGTTTGATATAAATGTATTGGAATATTGATGGAAACTTTCATCTTGATTACGGTAATGTAAGAGTTTAGCTTTTCTAATAATCGCTAAATCAAAGTTGTGTTCAACGATATTTGTTCTTAACTGGATCACCGAACTCTATATCTAATACCAATTTACACTCAACATTTGCATTCATCACTCAAATGTTTATACTGGGCGAGAATCGAATCCGCAACCTACAGCGCTACTACCTATAGAGCTATGAGCGCCACAGTTAGGCAGGACCGAGATTGCCTCCGGTAAGATGGCAACGTTTTTATGAAAGAGCTCATCACTGATACACTCTAGGTGTATCAGTGCAACCACAACATTAATTTAGCATTTAATCTACAGCAGTCTACTACTACTACGAGTACATCTACACTCTTCAACCACGTTTTTTTTTTAGATTGATTGTTATAAGACCACAAAAGCCTGCGTATTTTCAACTTCATATTGTAACCATGTCACAAATATGAACTTGAAAATGAACAAGCGAGGCATTGTTTCCAAAAATCCTGTCACAGGCATGAAAAGTATGCATGCTGAAAGTAACGCAAACAAAATAAAATAAACATGCAAATATTTATAAAATTCGAGCCTCATGGCGCTCAGCAAACTCAGACAGAATTTAATTACTCTCGTAGGTCCCATATGAGGACTGGCATTTGATATGGAATTTTATTGAGATCGAGATTTTACTGGTATAGCATTACATACAAAAAAAAATATTCTTGGACATTTCATACATCAACATCTAGCACCGAACTAAGCATAGCTTGTACAATATGGAGACTAAATCTTCTTTTCGTGTCGATGCTCTAACTCAATTTTTTTAGACCAATACGGAGTGACATCCAGAACTGTGTCTGAAACTTAATGAGCAAAACCCCTATCGAAACACAAAATTTCATCCAAGTCAAGAAAGATCCAGATCGGTATACAACGGGCGAATAAAAAAATCACCAGAAAGCAAAATATTATACCTTATTTCATTTACTTAGATGACACACTTTTCCTTTGATTTAACAACCAAACTGTCGAACCGATTTTGATAAAATTTCTATGGACCAATTTGAAAACAAATCCTTTTAAACAAAATAATAGTTTATCAAAAAAGTTGATAAATGACTGATAACTGTGGTGACAAAACCGGATTTCAGTTGAAAAACCATGTTGTGCACCAAGTGAAAATTCTTAGAGTGTGTACACATTTGGCGAATGTGTTTTTTTGAAAAGCTTACGAGCTGCATGTAAAGATTACGTAGGGAATGCGACCTATTTGCGTGCTGCTTCTGCGCCGCATGTGCGCAATCAACGCGCCGCGCTTATACTGCGCTAGCGTTGTCTGCATGCAGCCAGGTTAAGTGGTTACCGTCGGTCATTAACAAAAAAACGCAGAACGTGCTTACTATGCGACCTTCCAGGAGTTGTACTTAAAGAGATGCACCAAGCAGTTGTTGAAAACGCGTGGAGCACAATCGTAAAAGCAAATCTATAGAAACCTTTATAGCCTTACAGATTTTAAATATTTATTCATTTGTCTTTCTACTTGACTCATTACCGTAATGTTCCGCCTTCCGCTTTATTTCATTATTAACTTGATAAATTATGACAGTAAAGTTTGGTAAAATAAGCATGAAAATTCCAAAGAAGTCAAATGCGACGGATGTCATTATCCTTATAGAAATTTGTCAATTTCTCTTCGTGGATATGTGAACCCTTCTTTTGTTACACATATAATAAGTACGCATGAAAAAAGGTCGTTCTATGTAATGTGCTACATTTGGCTGGAACACCACTCCCTGAAACATTACGCTACGAGACCGAATTGGGGAAATGTGCCTACCCATTTTATATTCGATAATAACAGCGGGCGTGAAATCCTCACGTTAGTGAATGTAAAAATCCAGATTTTAGATATAGTCTTGAACATTTTTCTTTTTCTTAAAATACGGTACAAAGGCAAGCTAAATTATTAAAGGTTATCCACGAAAATACGCAAACTCCACTCTTGTTAAAAATGTTAAACAGAATTTATAGTGTCCAAACTCTATCTTTTTATTCTAATACAAGTCATAATCAAGTAATACATCGTTTGAAAGAATTTAAATTAAGACGTAATTCGTGCGCGTTAAACATTTCCGAAGAGATCTTTAATAATGCACGCAGATAAGTCAAATTACAGTTAGTTGTCCGTGTTTTCTTAGGTACTATTATTTGCTAGGTATACGCCCGTTCCTACTTTTTTATACTTGGGGAGTCCTCATGGATCTTCTATACGGTTCAACGAGTTATGAGTTATGAACTCCTTCTATCTAAACCCCAACCGTGTTTCCCTATTTTGCCTTTTGCTTCAGGTACGTAAATCATACTATAGCGACTCCGGTGACGTTGGCCGTTCTCAGCGCCCAATGTCTGACAATGCTCAAAAATTGCTAGATTTAAAAGCTTATGCTTTACATATGACAGAAGCACGGAACCCACCGTGTGCACCTCCACCTCAAGGTTATTTTTGACAATGATGGCCACCGTGTGATCGTCGTCTAGACTTCTGTTATAACAACCGTAGTAGAGTTTTGTGTGTAGCCAAATACGTTTTTCACACACGCAACACACCTAAGAAAGTAAATTAAATTATCGCACACAATTTCTTTTTTCAACAAAAACTTCGTCGACGTTTCTCCTATTAAGGCCTATTTCAATGTGTTAAAATATTCAGTTCCACGATGAAAGAAACGGGTAAAACTCTAAATAATCAAACCTCTTCCACGTACAAAGTGTTTAGCGGAACGAAGTGATTATTGTTTATTTTTGTGGAAAAGTACAGACAATTTCTCTTCCTGAGATTAAATATTTTATCCACGCACTTTCGTACTTTGGGGGCTCGTTAGCTGCAAATTTAAGGAGCGTACCTTCAATTGAAGGGGATTGCTACTTACCAATTTTAACTCTCAATTTGTTGCGTCTTAACGTTATTCGAAAAACGTCAAGATCATAACTTTTGGCAATTTAAGCGCAGATTAATTTTAGCTGCACATTGATGATTGATGATAATGTAGCGATAAGGTATGTTATTAGGTTTATGCTACACTTTGAATTTTACCAAATAATATGATGACGCTGACGTGTTAATGTTAATAATATAATACATATAATAAATTATACATATGTATAATCCAAAAAAACAGAATGTTATTACTGGATTTTAGGGACATTGTTAAAAGCTTGAAGACCGAATCTGATGAAATACAACTTCAAAATAGAACCTAAGTGGGTGCCATGTAAAATTAGTTATTAGTTTTAAAACTTCTTAGTTTTGTGTGAAAAGTTCTGTTAATTCTGGCGTTGAAGTTATTAAACCGTACCGCACAGTGTCAACTTCTAATGTACCCACTGCAGGGAGACTGCCTACTCTCAACAACTGAGAGTGACTGAGAGTTATGAAATGCGACCCATCAGATGTGATATAATTGAAAGGTCAGGACGGTGAGACCTATACGTTATTGTAGGCGGCTATTAACCTTAAATATGACAAAGTACTGGCAGGTGTATTTTTATTATATTTTCATACTGAAAAATTTATAATATAATATTGTAATTATTTTTGGGATGTTATGCTCGACACAAAGGAAACATTATTTCGTACTCTGTGTGCGCCGTCACGTCATGACAATATTCGCATATACGTCAGTCTTTGTTAGAATAATTACAATCATGTCAACAGAGTGGCTCATAAATAAGCTGCTCCCACACCAATGTTTAGTAAGTATATAACATATTACTCAGTAACATTGTATTCTAAGAAATTCGTGTGAAATAAGGGATGACCCTTATTTCACACGAATTTCTGAGCCGTTATCTCTTTAAAAGATGACTTTTAAAGAGATAACGTTATCTCTTTAAAAGATGACTTTTAAAGAGATAACGGCTCAGGTGGTAGTGACGTCACCGTAATATCTGTAAGTTGTGTATTCAAATTCTATCATCTTACGTCAGTGACGTTTCCAAATATTTTATAATACTTTTTTTTAAGAATTCATCGTAATTCAGGATTTTCGACTTTGATTACTTTGAACTGGAATTTCTGGTGAAAGAAAACAAACCACAACATGGTGGTAAGTATTCTGTAGCTTTACTTGAGGACCACGTTGAACTCTCAGCGTTAGGTGGCGCCACTGTCGCTCGGTGTAGAATAGGGGCCCCAGTATAATTTAATGATGAATATAGCTCAAAAATATATTCTTTTAAACTGATTGATATACATTTCAGAATGAAGCAATCAGGCACTTCGTTCTACAGTATGATTCGTCATCATCCATCAAAATATTCGATTGCCAAACAACACGAACGGAAAATACATTTTGTGTTAAAATTTTTCATACCAAGGCATTTTACCTTTACCTATTCGGACACATAATAATTACCTTTTCAAGTTTTAGAGTTCCCTGTGTATATTTGTTACTCCTTCATGCTCAAACGGCTCAACAGTACCTGGACAGGTTATATCCTGGCAACTTTTGATAGTGGAATATCGTAGCATACAGCGCACAGCTCAGTTCTATGTTTTTTGTTTTTTATACTTGTTACGCGATTTATTCGCCAACTGTAGACCAATTTGGATGGTTTTTTATTTGATTTATACCCAATCAAATAAAAAAAGGACCACCCATAGAAATTCAATGAAGAAATTCCCCCCGAAGGACGTAACATAGTGAATAAAACATTGAAGTCGGTTGTTTCGACTTTTAAATCAGGCAATTATTTTGATTACTGCCAAAATCTGAATAATCAAATAATGAACCAAATAACAAATAACCACCATAAAATGCCTCCAGCATCACAAATGGAAAGCTATTAAGACGACGCCTAATAACCCAATAACCTCGTGATTCATTTTAAACAAATACCCACCTGCGATCTCTAACACGTAATCTTATTACAGTTTAATTAAATTTAACTGTCTATTTAGAAGACATACCGTGAAAATTTTCAAAGGGAACGTTTGTTGCTACTTATTTACCAGGTCGAGTGAGTTTACATTAGTTTGTCTTATGTTGCGAGACTATTTCATTTGACTAAGTAACTAGTTTGTGATAGGTTTTCAAAGGGAATACTTGTTTACTGGGTTTTCTCTCTTGGATAGCAGAGTTTACTCACCACTTTGGTATTTCTCCATTTCTAGTTGTTATTGAAATGTTATCTAAAACATTTTAGGTACTTTACATGCGCGGATTCAGTTGCATGGAATCTATACAATTTTTTTATACATAAAATAAGTATGTATGTATACTTATTTTATTATAATATTACCTTAGAAAGATTAACAAATTGATTAAAACAATATATTGGGTGTGTGAATATGACTCCGCCCTTTCTCAACAGATGTCGTTTTTAGTATTGTTTACGTGTACTAATAAATGACCATACTTGTATTCGATAGTACTGAATGTCAGCTATCTAACGCATTTTATGATATTTGGTTGAAGTGTAAGCAACAATTGTTTTCACCTTTTCGAAAATGTCGGTTTTTATTCCAAATAAACGTCATTTGCGGGAAGTGTTATTACATTATTTTATTGCGAAGAAAACTGCAGCGGAAACTTATCGTTTGCTTGTGGAGATTTATGGTGAGCATGCTCCGTCTAATACAACTTGCAAGGAATGGTTTCGACGATTTCAAAATAACGATTTTAGTACTGAGGATAAAGAACATGGAAAACCACCAAAAAAATTTGAAGATGCTGAATTGGAAGCATTATTGGCGGAAGATTCTTGCCAAACTCAATCAGAATTAGCTGCAGCATTAAATGTTGATCGTTCAACTGTTGCAAAGCGTTTACAAATGATGGGAATGATTCAAAAAGCCGGTGACTGGGTTCCACATGATTTAAAAGAAAGAGACATGGAACGTCGGAAAACCATTTGTGAAATGCTGCTTCAAAGACAGCAAAGAAAAGGATTTTTGCATCGGATAGTCACAGGAGACGAAAAATGGATACACTACGAAAATCCTAAACGCAAAAAAGCTTGGGTGAAACCAGGCGAACCAGGCCCATCACAGCCAAAAATAAATATTCACTGTGCCAAGGTCATGCTCTGTATTTGGTGGGATCAGAAAGGTATTGTATATTATGAGTTGCTCAAACCCTCTGAAACTATTAATGGAGAAGTTTACCGACGACAACTAATGCGTTTGAAGCGAGCCATAGAAGAAAAACGACCAGAATGGGTGAATAGACATAACAAATTAGTTCTTCAGCATGACAATGCCAAACCGCATACCGCAGAAGTCGTAAAAAGATATTTAGAGGGACAGGACTGGGAAGTGTTACCCCACCCGCCATATTCACCAGACATAGCTCCTTCGGATTACCACCTATTCCGGACGATGCAGACAGACCTTACTGGAGAAAAGTTTACTTCATGTGAAAGTATCAAAATTTGGATTGACAACTGGATAAGCTCAAAAGACCAGGACTTCTTCCAGCAAGGAATACGAAAACTACCTGAACGATGGGCGAAGGTTGTAGCTGCAGATGGAGCATACTTTCAATAATTTTTTTTTTAATTTTGTAAGCGAACAAATGTGTTTTATTTTGACAAAAAGGGGCGGAGTCATATTAGATACATGCTTACCTATAGTAAACATAAAAGTAACTTTTAGGCATTGATCGGATTTTGGTGTGGAATTGAATATTTCGTTAACGACCTGAAACATTATATTCATTCCGCGGCATATCTCCCGAATATGCCGTGGGATTGCGAAAAATTTCCATGTATTAATTAATACATTTACTCAATTAATACATAACTCAAATGATGATATGATAATCCTTACATAGTATAAAAAAGTCACTCCCGCTCTTTGTGCGCTTAGATTTTTTAAACTACGAAACGTCTTTTAGTGCAGTTTTTAGCAATAGATAGAGTGATTCAAGAAGAAGGTTTATTATGTAGTATACATGCATATTATAGTAGAAAAACTGCCCCACATTAGTATCTATATTGCACCCTTGCGAAGCCTGGGTCGGTCGCTAGTTAATAACTAAAAGGATAATGTGTGTCCGATATTTTCCAATGGTGTAAAGTTTCGCTAAAGTTAAACTAATATAATATATTTTTAAGAGGAAATAATTTACAATGCTTTCTTATAAGTACCTCTATTGGTTACATATATATGAAAGCAATCCACTACGCGGCGCACGCCACTAAAACTTGCAGACATCATGATCGGTTTCGATATTTTCAACAATATTTGTTATAAGGCATCAATTTACACAAAACCATAATTAATTCTACATCTAAACTTGGAGATGGCTCCATATCAAATTCAATTCCCCATGAATCAATCCGTTGAATAGTAAAAACTAAATTGGTTTAATTATGTGCTCTGCCTAAGGAATGATTTATGTCATTGAGGGAAAGTGTTAGCTAAGTTACCAATGAAGCCGTGAGCACACCACTCGACACGTGTACATTTCGACATTGGCGAAAGTTTTTGACGTCCTGCCTAACCGTTAAGAGACACTGACGTAAATGTATTTATGAGTCTACTTTAGTTAAAATTGGTTTTCTAAAGCTACATAAATAAAAATGTATTTGTGAATGTGAGACTTTTGAATGGAATTAATTCGTCGAAAAACATCTTTATGATGAGTTTTCGACGAATTGTTCATCAAGGTATCCAATTTCCGGGTATATTCTGATCTCAAATATGCCTCGTTTGTTTTGCAAATATTCACCTGGCTAGCTACTATACTAAGTTGAAATTTTGCCTCGTTGAAAAAATGGTGTGGTAAGTTGACAGTTCCAGTTTTGAATTCTGAATACATAATCAAAACTCAATGTTGGATAATCAAAATGTGTATGTTACAAAGTTTAAATCATTGCAATTATGCCTCAAACTAATTATTTAAGTCTAAAACTAAACACTTAGTACACCTTCGCTAAACTACCTCATACTAATAGCATACTCCTTGCTCGAACTTAATGTAATATATTACCACAGCAAACCAAGGGAACCACTTAGGTACGGACGCCGGCTTAGCTCACTGATATTCCGGACTTTTGGGCGTATATTGGCCAAGAGTGGGGGGCTGAAGAGACTCTTCGACCCCGCCGACGTTGTCGAGTACAAAGGTACAGTGTTTGCTCTGTCCTGTCTGGATGACGGGAACACCTTCGTATATGCAGTGGTAATCTTATGTCACCGTGAATATGTCCCGGTCTACGGAGAGAAGAGACAATTGTACTGTGCTGGTTTGTAGAACTGTACTGTGCTGGTTTGTAGAACTGTACTGTGCTGGTTTGTAGAACTGTACTGTGCTGGTTTGTACAACTGTACTTGTGCTAGTTGTATAATTGTACAACTTGTACTGGTTTAGTGGTCGAGTTAACGGGGAGCTTAGAAAGCTCTCTGAAAACTGCGTGATAATGTTTAAATATAGCAATAACCAATTAAGGAAAAGGGTTAGGTACGCTATTATAGCGTTATAGTTTCGTTATAGCTGTTACATCCCAGCGTTGGTTGATACCAACATAACGATTATTTATTACTAGTTTTTAGAGTTAGAGAGTGTTAGAGAATGTTTATCTGTTAATCCTACGTTTGAAGAACTGAATCATGGATTGATGATGAATTTTTTGTCAAAATATGTGAAACAGTTTAAAATAAATAAAACACGTTTTAAAAAAAACGATTTTATAAAAAAAGGAACATCTAAATAACGGGAGAAGAAAAAAGTCACAGGAGAGCAAAATATGCAATTTAAAATGGTAGGGGGTACCCCTTGAGGGCGAGAAATAGGGAACAAAAATATTGAAATCAATTTTTTCGATTTTTATATCAGTCATTTAGTCTTATTTCTAAACAAAAAGATACAAACTTTCGCTAAAAGCTCATTTAATTGGCATGGGAATATTCAATAATAATCAAGTTGCCCTTAGGTTACCTAGGAAATACAATTGATAAAGCCTCCGCTCCTCCATTAGAAAAATGTGGGGCAAATAAAATATTATATTATTGGCTCATCGTATCGAGAAAGCGTTATAAGAATAGGGCCGGTGCGCAGAGTAATATTGTACAATAGTTAGAGGAAGGATGAATAATATAAATAAAGAAAAATCATCGTCTTTTTGGGAATGAAATTTGCCTAATTGGAACAATGAAAGGTATTTCGTACTATGATGTAGATTTATAGAGGATTCATTTTATACCTACTGTGGATTCCGGGCAAGAGAAAACATGTGTGAGATGATATTTTTCAACGGATAGTGGTTAAGTTGTAGTAGCTCTTCGCCACACTTTTTTGTGGTGAGCATGAAGCATAATTTTCGTGAATAACACCTGTGACACAGGGAATCCTATAGGCGTGTAAGGGTTCACTTTTTTTTTTTTTTTTTGACATAAAATCCATGTACTTGGCTCATGTCCAAAATGCAGAGGTGGTACAAGAATAGGTTTGCGCTTTAAGGTATTTGAATGTCAGAGCTCAAAGAGCAGTCCATAAGATTCAAAGAGCAAAAGGACACAATCATTGATTTTCATGCAGAAGAATATCGTTCTAATACTTTCAATCCATCTCTGAATCTGATCTACGCACTGCGCGTATTTTTATATGGAAACAAAAAAGAAAACAATATTTTCATGGCATGTTTATATCTTCGTGCATGCATTCGTGTTACAATGGCCGACCGTAGCTATATACGGTGAAAAAAATTGCTGCCGGGAAATTTTGTGATACGTGATGCGTGGAGGAAAAAGAGGAGGCCTTTGTCTCCTCTTTTTTTCTCCACGCGCCTGTAATTTTACCGGTACCCACAACCTTCTACGGGACAACGGATGTGACTCTCCTGGCAACGGATTACCAGGAGAGGTCGCAATACTTCTTTGGACCAACCTGGCACAAGTTCTACTTCTTTTTTGGGTTGCTCTCTTTACACCAACTAGGAGACACGTGTAGGGACTCTTATGGGCTCTCCAGACGCGAGTAACATGATGTGAATTCTTAATTTGAACTCTTATTGGATTATGTTGGCTTTATCATTATAGTATTGTAATGTACATCAGACACATGTCTGAGTGAAACACGCAATTTTGGCACTTTCGATCGTAAAGTGTAATCGCCAGACAAACCTTATTTAACTAGCACTCACACACGAAACGTGTAACGTGCCTAATATTTTATTGCGGCTACAGATAAAAGAAAGAGGAATTCTTAGAAAATTTCTCGAAAATTAATAGATATAGTTTTTATTCTATAATATTTTGTAGGAATTTTACCACAGAGTGTCATGACATAAGACACATAAAAACACTTACATTCAAAAGAATAGTTTTATTTGAGTATTTTTGATTGAATCCTAAGTTTATATGCGAAACATATTGTATATCAGAGTTAATAAAAAAATGGTTTATATTTTAAAATAGACTAGCTTTAGTAATTTAATGCCCAGTTCTCATACAGAGGTCCCATACGGAGATAAGATATCCATAGCAACATTGTTATCTATCAAAAAGTATTATAAATTTTTTGGCATATACACAGCGTTGTAGTAATTTACGTACGGACGTCCATTAGTTCCATAAAGAACCGAACATCTGTTGTCCCTTTTGTACTGACAGGGTTTTTTACGACTAAATGTCGCCTAGGCGATGTCGTGGCAGCACAGAATGCCTAGACCATCTAGGCATTCTGTGTTAGGTCCAACGTCTAGGCTAGACGTTGGGCCTAGTTTAGCTAATCTAGATTTTGAACTATCTGGAAAACTAAATAACATTGTTATCCCCCTCACGCCCCGCTGTGGGGGATTGTTTAGGCTCCATTGTCACTAGAAGATACGAATATATTTCGGATCGAAGGTATATATATCCTATTCTTAATCTACATAAATGATCTTCCCTATATTGTAAAGGACGATCATGAGATTGTATTGTTTGCAGATGACACTTCGCTTTTATTTAAATTGAAACGGCAACAAGTCGTTATTGACGATGTAAACAATGCTCTCTCTAAAGTAGTAAATTGGTTCAATGTAAACAATTTGCTACTTAATGGAAAGAAAACAAAGTGTTTAAAATTTGTTTTACCCAACGTTAAAAAAGTAGATATTAATGTTAAAATAAAAGATGAACAGTTAGATCTCGTAGATACCACAACGTTCTTAGGAATAACTTTAGATAATAAGCTTCAGTGGGGCCCACATATTGAAAGATTGTCGAAGAGACTTAGTTCTGCAGCATATGCCGTCAAAAAGATCCGCCTGCTCACAGACGTAGATACCGCTAGGCTTGTATATTTCGGCTACTTTCACAGCATTATGTCATATGGCATACTGCTGTGGGGGCATGCTGCAGATATCAACACCATATTTGTGTTGCAGAAGAGGGCTGTTCGCGCAGTTTACAATATGGGTCCCCAAGAATCATTACGGAAAAAATTTAAGGATATAAATATACTAACGGTTACATGTCAGTACATATATGAGAATGTGATGTACACTCGTAAACATATGAGCTCGTTCACAAAGAAAAGTGACAATCATAGTGTAAACACTAGGCATAAAAATAAACTCGCTGTGCCCACTACTAGGCTCCATAAGGTTAGCAATTCTTTTAAAGGTCAATGTGTACGCTTTTTTCCCGAGCGAAATTCAATTACTGTCAATAAATAAATTTAAAACTGTCATCAAACGTAAACTTGTCGCAAAAGCTTACTATTAAATATCAGATTACCTAGATGACAAAAAGGCTTGGGAATGAATTTGCTCCACTCTAGACGCAGGACCATATTCGCGAATATGTAGTACTGTCTCCGAGGGGTTTCTTGTCTGTTTCTTCCCCTCGGGTTGGTCGGTTAGGGTTGGAACAGACGTAAACTTAACAAATAAGATAAGCTTAAACATGAAAACTGACTGTAATTTGACATATCTGTGTGCATGTAATGTGCCTGGGGGTTCCTGTGACACGTTATATGCTCACGAATATGTGTACATGCATGTGTAAAATTTGACGTGTCCAAATGATACTTGAGATCTAAAGGAATAAATGAATTTGACTTTGACTTTGACTTTGACTTTAAGGTACAGGCATAGGAGAAAATCTTATATTCTTCATTTCATGATAGTGGCCATCTCTAGTGTCGGTGTTCACGCCGCTTGAAGGTCTCCGACTTGGCATATCAGACTAGAATTGCCGAGACTGAATTTAAGTACCCTCAGTTTTATCTAAAAGGTCATCCATCCAACTACTGACCGGACGGAGAGTTGCTTAACTCAAACGATCTGTAAAGATCATCTAGTCTTGAAATGAATGGATTTGGATGAAATTTGTTACGAAGCTTTTTCGAACGTAGCCTGTGTGGTAATCCAGGGTTTATCACACAGGCTACGTTCGAAAAAGTGACTTTTTTCCCATCGTCTGATATTGAATTTATAACCGTTGGCAACACCGCGGGTGCATCTAGTAATAAAATTAATGAACTGACATTGCACCATTTAAGAGATGCCCGTACAATATCATTAAATGTCCGGTTATCCGATTACATAAGCGAAATGCAACTGAGTTTATTTTTATCTAAGCTGTTATGCGCTAAATATTTTGTATGACAATGTTTTGTTTATTTGATGTTTAGCACACATATACAATACAATAAAAAGAAAGGAAAAATTACCTAATGATGACCTAATAAATTTAATTTGTCACTATATTAACAAGAATTATACTTAAATAGCAAAAATACGAGCCTTTGGCCCTAAATATGACTGAAAACCACCCCGTATATGACTTAAATAAAATTTTATCTAAATCATAAAAAATATGTACTTTAGGTATTTCCGCAAGATTTTGCTTGTTAATTAGCTAAAGTTCCCTTGAGGTAATGAAGAACAGAAGTTCAAAACAATTTCGATAGAATTAAAATAATAGTTACATCAAAGAGGTCTCGTATGAGGTCTCGCGGTATTAAACCCAGAGGACATGAATTGATATACTAGTTTTAAAGATATTATAGCTTTTCCGTAAAAATGATGTATGTGCACACCGTTTTCCTAGTGGTTAAAGAAACCTGCCCTAAACCCGAAATTCCAATGCATTTGTCTAGAACTAGTTTAATAAATTTAGGTTTCTTTTAATATTGACCAACCCTCAATCCTTGTAATTAATCACAACAATTGAACAGTAATAACATAATTAATCAGTCTTAATTATGACTGGATGCTTCGTTCTAATTACATAAACATAAACGCCTATACTCTCATACTCCTACACTAGGATTTTCTGAGTCGCAGGTGGCATGGATAAATACACAAGACAAACGCCCAAGACCCGAGAATATCATGCTCACTACACAAAGTGTACCCCGATTGGGAATCGAACCCGGGACCCCTCGCTTCAAACGTATGAAATACTACCAAATAAGCTATAGAACAATCAACGGTCAATATCCAAATCGTTTTGTTGCTATAATCATCAACATAAGAAGTACGTTTAAAATAAAATAAAAATAAAGAAACAAATGCGGACCAATCATTAGCATACTAATATTATAAATGCGTAAGATTGTCTGTATGTATGTTTGCTACTCCTTCACGCTTCAATGTCTGAACGGATTTCGATCAAATTTGTTATGAAGGTACCTCATACCCTGGATTAACCACATAGGCAACGATTTATCCCGAAAAAGTGAAGTATATTATTAACTACATTGACTTGGAAAAAACACAAATTCTGACAGTTTTTGTATTTAGTCTGCAGCTAGTACCTCAAATATAGCTTTTACTGAATAATGTGAATATTAGATTCTCTTCGTCCTTCACAATTATGCGCGAATCAATCGATTGGAAATAATTTTTACTAAATACGATAAACTTCCTCGATTGAAATACGATTTTCCGAAGCTACGACGGCGATGTTTACATTACCGAGTAAGAAATCCGGTGTGATCAGCCCTAATCCGGTTTGGTGGATCCTGCGTAAATGTTGCCTATAAAATTATTTTGTATCTCCCGCCGTGGTTGAAAATCAATAAGGGCGAGAGGGCAAATATAGGTTGTCATGTAAATATCGGTTATAGTGAAACGTGTACAGGTTAGAAGAGTATAAGGTGGATCGCTGACGGTCAAAACAGAGCCCTTTGGTTTAGATAAAAAGTAATTTACTACACGGAGTGTAATCAAACTTTCAAACGCTCGTGGCGAAGCTTGCTTTGCTGTTCTTGACAGTTCCTCTAAGTAAACTCTCGGCCCGGACAGAATTTGAATGGGTGGCGGTTTAGTGGCATTTGATCAGAGCGCTTCCATGCTTCGGAGGACACGCTAAGATGTCCGTCATGGGTTTACTAGTCGAAAAGCTATGTCGAAGGCCTCCGATAGAGCTAGCAACTTATTCAAACGAAAAAAGAAGAAGAATCATAAAACTTTCGCGACCATACTTAATACTTAATATTATTGTTTAATTAATTAACATTGGCTTTTTTCTGTAAATCAGGAATAGTATTCAGTTATAATTATATTCTTGGATTAATTACATTTCATAAAACGTCCGTTGAACGAGAACTGTTTGTTAAAATACAAGTTCATACCTAGTTTGGGTTTCTTTTGGGTCATATTAACAAAACCAATGCCTTTTTTCAAAGCAAATCATGAATCATGTTTGTGTATTATTGTTAAATGACTAAATAAACAATTATTATTATCAAAAGAGATAGTTGGGACTTCAACTTTCAGCAGCGGTAGGTTGGTTCGGCGAAATACGTGAAACATGCCTAATATTCTGACGCCAAGTACACTGCACTGTGTAGTACTGCTCTCACTTGTACTGCTGTTCCAGTATGTACTGGTGAAATTACAACTCTGAGAGACACAAACGATGTGACTTGGGTCTATTTTTACTTCTGTAGGACCTAAGATTGTATGTCTCTTGATCCGTAAGGTCACAAAAAAAATCACACTGATTTTATCTGTTTGTAACAGGTAATTCATATCAAAATCATACAATTTTCAACACCATATATATATACAATTTGGTAAGGTGTAGAAAAGCTGAAATTGGTATAAAAGTCGTAATATTAGTATTAAAAATAACGACATGTAAAAATAAAATTCAGTCAAAACAATTATTAAGCATCATAATTATTAAGTACTTAGTTCAATGAGTTTGCCTGTTTGAACAGTGCAACTTAAAACGGTGTAAAATTCTCCACCAATCTACACAAAAACAGGTAAAAATATAAAATAGCGACATAGCTAATGGAATTATAACAATTTCTTTTAAGAAGCTCCTTGGCGTATAGTAAATTTATTACTAAGAAAAATATTATTTTACATAATAATTCTCGTGATTTTGTAACTGCCCCAGTGACACACTAAGCTTTCAGAGAAAGTTGACACGGCGTCGGCACAATATGCTTGTTCACGTTTGTGTATTATGTGAATTCATATACCTATGAAGGTATTTCATACACAAACGTGATAATTGCCTTGTAATTGTTTTTACTCGACTAAAATAACAAGCTGACATCCCAACTAATGTTACTTGGTTGCCCTTCTGCTGAAACAAAGTAATTACAAATAAAATTATAAACAAAATTAGGGAGATTGCACGTTCGCTGGCATGGAAATTAAAACGAACTTAACTGAGTATGATACGATACAAGTATGTTTACATCACCGACTTAAACTCGGAAAATCTCGCACACATCAAAAGAAACCAAACTTTATTGCGCCATTCTCGGATTTACGCGACCTAAATAATTTTAGCAAGTCGTGCGTGAAAACGTACATTTACACCTTCGTTCACATACGGGCTTTACCTCAACGGTTATACTTACTTTTATCCACGTCCACGTAGTGTGAGTATGGGACGAACTCAGGATATAACTTGCCCTGGGTAGTTTGCTACAGGTAGGAGCAACGCCCAGGTAAAATTTGAATTCTAGAAAAATCATACCAAAAGTTTAGCTTAACCACTGCTATTTGTTCAATAAAAGTCGTTTCCATTAACTGACTTCCAAAGAGGAGGTTAGAATTTATGTAAAATTTTTATCCTCAAAAATCCGTCGTTTATCAATCGACATGAAAAAATATTTTCTATTTGTAAGGTTGAAGTTTCTTGCATGACATATTATAAATATGCCAAATACGATCCCTAGGGTAAGAAATAAGAAATGAAAGGATTGAATTGGGTGTTTTCCTTTTTTTATCATTCAATTATAATAAAAATATATGGTTAAAAAATATTTTTGACTTTGACGTTATTTTAGAAAGAAAGAAAGAAGACATTTATTCACACAATCTGTACACAACAATGAAAAACACATTAAAACACAAAAGGAAAAAAAAAAATAATAACAACTAATAAAAAATTAAAAGAAATTAATAATGTGTGGAACGCTGTCACATACAGGATAGTGTGAAAATGTACACGGCGTCTTGAGACTTCGATATTTCATTGTTTACCTGTAAAGAGGGATATATTTGTAGGTACACTGAATAAATGTATATTTGAACGTTAAAGAAAAAATGCGAATACAACTAAGTTGACTTTGCTAGCTATTTCGTGCCCGATCAATGAATCAAATATTTTTATTGTGCGTTCAGTTGAGCGTGAGTTGTGATGGATTCAGGATATAGCCAGCATTGGGTAGCTTAAGGTAAGTACAATATATCACACGTGTATCATCTAAAATTATTCCTGGAAATCTGCGTGGGTTGGTCTTTAGCCCACCTTGCATGAATTCAATAGCGGTTCTATGCCCGTTTTAGCCACAAGGATTAAGAGCAATCGCGTAGTTTTTGGAAATATTATTTTCAAAAACTACGCTATATTCATTAACAGATTAGATATATTGTATTGTTGTAGTTAATTATTGACATGGTGAGATTCGAAACTATTGTTTTTTCTAACTAAAGGGACGGGACTAGCAGAAGGCTCGACTGATGTTAAGTGGTTTCCTCCGCCCATAACAACAGCAATACGACTTAGGTCCTCCCAAACCGAAGTATGAGAAAAATCAAGTCAAACCCCGTTGCGCCTGTCACCTGAAACGGAGATGTTATGTCTCATGCGCATCTCATTTCATCGGCAACCAAACTCTTCCACCGGAACACAGCAATACGATTGCACTGCTGCAGGCGGCACATTCCCTTGTGTGGAGGCAGTACTACTCCGGGGGAACTTTGCGCAAGTTCTACTGCTACTTTTTGTTACTGCTTTAATACCACCCAAGGGGTACATGTAGGGATGTTTAAATTTTATATGTGACCATAAGTAAGATCTAAAGAATTAGATCAAATGTATTAATTTTAATTATTCTCGCGAAAAGAATGGACTGCCTCAGTTATGGGTTTTGATTGTTGTTCCCCACGGAGGGTTGGAAAGGGTTTCAACAATCGCCAATTAATAAATACGTCTGAGTGACCCTTTCAAATTCTTATTTTTTTATTTTATAATGATTTTACTTATTCAGTTCAGTCCTGGGTTTGATCCCCAGCCGGCCGTTGTACATCTGTATTTGTCCATGTCACCTGTGGTACAGGGCATCCTGGTGCAGGGGTATGAATGAGTAAGAGTTTGTAAAATACAAGCCTTTTTTAAATAAAAAAAATCATCCAACAGTTATGTAATGGAAACGGAAGTGAGCCTTTAATACAATATTTACGTTTTTCCTTTTAACTGGTCTATTCTACATTCCAAATTCTCCATCTTTAGATATCCTCAATCCACGCTCTATTTTCTCACGTGTAAAAGTGTGTGCACAAGTACCGGTGCCTTCAACAGGTAAAAGGATATGCTTACCTCATCATCATATTAGCCTCTAATGTTCCCATAGCAGTGACACCGGCCCACTCTCGATAACTGAGAGTGAAATGAGCTTTGATCTACCACGGGAGCTCAATATGAATTGGTAGATGATACATGTCTTCGAATTTACGGTTTTCAGAGATACCGGCTTCCTCACGATATTTTCCTTCACCGTTTCGAGAACGTAGTATTACGCATATCAATTTTTTATAAGCTATACTGGTGCTAAATTTCGTCCAAATCCGTTGACCCGTTTGAGCGTTTAAGTTACAATGTGAGGGGCATACTTTGTTTATTGAAGTTTTGATTTCCTGTGTCGCAGATGGCATGGACAAACACAGAAAAAAAAAGCCGGGCTGTCACCGGGCTGTTAGGATGCCCTTAGGGCAAGAAATAAAGGATGAAAGTATTGAAGTCGCTTTTTCAAGTTTTTTTATTAAATCATTCACTTGTTCTTTAGCTGTTACCAAACATATGCGCAAATGTCGTTTGACATATGATTATCAAATTATAAATTACGACAGGACAAAGTCTGACGCGTCACACAGTAAAATTCACTGTCCGTGCTTTGCCGTTATCAATTTAATTTTGCAGAGTAATCCTTTTACGGCTCGAATCAATGGAGCTTACGTTGTCAGAGGTTTTGGGTACTTAGAATGCTATTTACTTAGAATTGTGCTCGTAGGTAGCTTAGCTAATGAAACGTGCCAAATTGGTATTAAGGAATCGTAAATGAGCAGCGATTGTTTTGGACATGGAATTGCAAAGTTAGAAAAGAAAATAGAGTGGTTTCTTGATTGTTCTTTCCGATGGAAATTCAGATAGGGTTTGAACAATTACCAAATCTAGTAATAAGAACCTTGTAGGTGTGTTGTAGGTTACCAAATCTAGTAATAAGTAAGTAGTAATAGTAGGTGCATGCATATTTATCATACTAATATTATAAATGTAAAGGTTCGTCGTTTGTTACTCCTTCACGCATCAAGGGCTTGATGGATTTTATTGAAATTTATTATGAAGGTTGTTCATACTTTTTATCCCGAATAGTTTAAGGTTTTTTAAGAAAGCAGTAAATATTAATATTTTTGAGTTTTAACAATGACAAAGTTTTAAGTTACAAAAAAGATCTGTATGATAAAACATATGCCTTCTTTGTTAGATTCTTCCCCTGCTCGAGCGAACATTCCGGAATGTGTAACTGAAAACTGATATATTTGTTTTTTTTTTATACCCTTCATATGTGATAACATGATCTCAAGCACTACCTGAAATTTCGCCCATAACAAAAGACAATACAACTTGACCGTGAATAATAATACCAAAGTCGCGTCCAGTTGCGCCCATCACCCGAGACGGGGATGATACGTCTCATTGATTTTGTGATTTTACCGGCACCCAAACCTTCCACCAGAACACAGCATACATCGCTGCATGGCGGCAGATAACCAGATGTGGAGACGAACGAACCTGGCACCAATTCTACTGTTACTTTTAGTTGCTCCTTCCGCACCACTCAGGGGCTACGGAAAGTAGGGACTCTAAAAATGTTCTCACATATGGAAGCGAGCAACTCGACGCCCCAAAATGATATTATTTATACACATAGTTAGAGTTTTAGCCTTTGTTACATACTTAAGTTTAGTTTTTCTAAATATCTACAATCCAAAAATCATTATTTTAAAGAAACTCATTTATTTATATAGGTCCTCATTTATTTATATAAGACACATGATATTACGTTTTAATTTGAGGTATGTCCTTAATTGGCACTATATCAACTAAATGAACAAATGAAAGTACCTGAAGCGGTAAGAGCTCTACAAAGTCTTGACAAATAGACCATCTCGGTCTGTCATTTACATTACATTTCCGCTGAAAAACCGTCTACGGCGAATACAATGGTACGTTTGGGATCAATATTCATCAAATAAATGAGAGGCAGTCGTGTGTTTACTATTTTTGCTGATGGGATGGAAAGAATATTGGCGTATTTTACGTGCCTCCAACAAATCCAATGGATTTTTCGCTTTGAAAATGTTGAAATGAAAATGAATTTTACAATTCTCAGCAACAGTATTTTAATCTTTTTTATAGTTTTAGTGAAAATATGGGGTCGGAGCTTAGTTGGTAGGTACCATATCTTGGAAACGGAGTCCCGGGTTCACGTCCCGGGGTACACTTGGTGTGTTGAACATGAAGTTTGTGCTCGGGCGTTGGTGTCTGTCCGTACCACCTATGATATCGAAGATCATATTGTCAATATCGAGTTTATAAGCGCTTGTTTACTTGTTACCTTATTAGTACATAATAATTACTGATCCAGCTGCAAGATTAATAGGTTTATCGAGATTTTAATCGAAATCTATGTATGTTTTTTAAGTAACTAGCTGCGCCCCGCGATGTTACCCGCGGTTGGACTTCCTACGGGAACCGTACATTTTTCCGGAATAAAAAGTAGCCTATGTGCTATTCCAGACTATAATCAATCTCTGTGCCAAATTTTATTCAGGTCCGTTCATCCGTTCTGGCGTGATTGAGTAACAAACATCCATCCATACTTACAAACTTTTGCGTTTATAATATTAGTCGGATTTTTTGCATTTGAAAATTAGTGATTCATCATATAATTCTCCCACCGAAAGTGCCTACCTTTATTATTACAATTATTTATCAAGAAAACTAGAGGTAAAAGAATTCAACGAGCAAAGGAAGCATTATTTTCTAATGGCGAAGTAGCTAAATCCCAACGGAATGTCGCAAATAAACTCGTTGTTTGTCCCTAATGAGCGATATTTATCCTTTCTAATTGATTGTTTTATTGTTTTCCTTGGAAATATATACAGATACTTCGTTTCTGAACGCGGAACTTGATAATGTTATGATACAAACGTACTTTTGCAGGTTATTTAGTTACCGATGTTTGGAATAAACATCATTATTGAATATATTTTTGCGTTGGATAGTAAACATGCTATTTATTTTAAACAATATGAGGCCTTGTCATATCGAGACATGTTGTATTTATATCCAAGGGATATAACAAAATTTCAATTAAAAAAAAAACTATTTTTCAAATCAATCATTTCTTATTCTAATTCTGGGTGGGGGTGACTAGCCCTGCACTGACGTCCCGCATCGGGGTGTTTTGTGCATTGTCCCCCGTCGTTAACTAAAACACCACCCCAGTTCGCCCAACTCCGTAAATACCGGAGGACTCTGGGTTGTTGGCAGCACTGTTCAAGTTGCTGTGGTGCCTTAGAGTTTATTAACTCTTGTGAGTCTGTCTTGATTCTGGTTTCTTTAGTGGCTATGCAATGTATGGTTACATGTTCCACCGTTTCCTCGTTCAACAAGCATCCTCTGCACAAACCAATGTTGCCCTCACTTTGAATAAATGGTGTTTTATCACTTGATTTAAATATATTAATCTGTATGTAAGGGTGGAATAGGGTGGAAATTATTCTAATAAATCATGAAACATTATCTGCAATATTGAAATTTGAAATACTACAAAAACCACAACTAATTAAAGTTACAATATATTATCAAAATAATATTTTATTTCGATAATATATTATGACAAAGATATTTCTATATATAGAGATACTAGAATTGTATGTATTGACAGATATCACGGGTAGGTACCCAATTAACGCAAATATCCAACATACTAAAGTTTTATGATCTGCACATTGATGTTATATCATACATATAGTACAGGGCTACTTGAAGTGTAGGCAGGCTAGTATACAGGCTACGGTCCCGACAAAAATATCTCCCTTTTAACTTGTTCGATATGATGGACATACGGTATAAAGCATCCTGATAAAAATTTAAGATTATTATTTTTATTTCCCGACGACCGTATCGTGCTACCGTAAATAGCGGAGATTAAGTTATTTTTAAATGTTATAATGAACTTCTTAATACCGCGCGGGTACTGCTTCAGACAGATATTTCCTCACTTTAAGTGGACTTGAGAGAAAAGTAGCGTTGGATGTTTCTATAGCAGTAAGGAATACCTTGAATATTTTTTATGGAGAGTTGATTCTTAGAACCCTGGGCTAAGCTTCATTTAATTTTGAAGAGCTATTTAAGTGTTTATGAAAAAATATAACTTATGCGGAAGTTATACACATTTCTGCCGCTAAGCAGTAGTTCTATCTTTTCATTTTGTTTTTGGCTTCAAAAGGAGGCCTTGAAAATTGATTTGAAATTGACTTGATTTTTTTTGATGTCAAATCTCGATAAGATATGACATAAAAAAAACTAAATGAAATCCTAACATATAATGTTATAAATGCGAAAGTGAGTTTGTTTGTTTATTTGTTACGCTTTCACGCCTAAACAGCTGAATCGGTTATGATAAATTTTGATATAGAGAAAGATGGGACCCTGGAAACGGTTATAGGCTACTTTTCTTGATAAAATCTTATAGGAGGGGTAAACTTTGTATGAAACAACCGGAAACGGTTGACAAAATCAACATTAACGCCAGCGATAGCGCTGGTAAAAACTAGTACAATATAAAAATGCCGGTATTGACAAGCAGTAGTTAACTCGTATCATGAGATGTCCCATCTCCATATGCCAACGTGACAAAACTTATTTTGCGTTAGCTTTTATTAAGAAGATGAAGTGGGCAGAAAATATAGCAAAAGGTCTCAAAGCTCAAAGAACCTGGGAAATTTTCATTGTTGGCTTAATCTAAATCCATTGTAGTTTATACGCTTCTTGGCATGAAATGACTTTCTGAGTTTTCAAGAATCAAATGTACAATAATATACATTCAATTCCCTAAAACAGAGGGTTTTATCAGACACATCAAACAAAAACTCATTTTACTCCATGTAAAAAATAAAACATGCACATTGCTACGACTACATATTTTTCAAAAACTTGTTAATAAAATATAGTACCTAATGAAATTGTAATAAATAATTGTTGACCCTCAGGCTTGAGGGCACAAATACAGAATAAATAAAATACGTCGCTGGCCTAATGACCTCGGGCGGAGCAAGAAAAGTAGGCGAGTAAAATTGCCGTCAAATCATTGAAATGGACCTTGAGGGCGGCTTTCGGAAAATATAACGCGAATAGGTATTATTGTGTGTTATTTTACCATATGCAGAATGAAGACAAATACTCAAAACGCAAAATGCTTTATATAAGACCTGGATCTTAGACTTGTATTTATCCGACTTCGTCCATCACTTGAGACGGGGATGTGATATCTCATGCATTTTAATTTTCACCAGCACTCGCACTGGAACACAGTACTGCGAGCAATTGCATATTCTAGGCAGTACCTCTCCGAACGAATTTAACAAAAGTTTTACTTTTTGTTGTCCCTTTCGCACTACCCAGGGGACATGTAGGAATTTTACCGTACCGTACCAACCTCTAATGTTCCCACTGCAGGGACACCAGCATACTCTCGTACAGCATAGTTATGCAACAACTACTGCTTGGCGGCAGATTTCAGATGTGGTGGCAGTACCTATCCGGCGAACTTGACACAAATTCTACTGCTACTTTTGGTTGCTCTTTTAGCACCACACAGGGGGTACGTGTAGGGAATCAAAGGGTACACACCTACGGACGCGAGCAACTGGACCCTCCAAATTGGCGAGCAAATCGCATAAAAACAAACAAAAAAAGAACATACAGTTAAATAGAGAAACTCTTATTTCGGTAAAAAGTTATTTTCTCATTAATAAGCAAGATTTGCGCTGGCATACGCCATTTAAATCTATCTTAATAAAACAAAAACCAAATAAAAACATTTTTAATTAAATTTTATAATATTAACCGTATTTTATAATACGCGATTTAATTAATTCTGAAGCATTTATGATTGAATATTTAGCTTCATTTTGTGATACTTGTCAAAAGATCACCTTGAGGTGTATCCAAAGTGATCCCACTTGACTTTCACCAACTCCGCAAGGTATTAACCACGAAGGAGCTAAGTGCCCACGCACACAGGTTCATCGCCACTAGAATAAACATTAATTTATAAAGTAATCGTTATTTTATAAAGTGTCGCAAGTAATAATACTCACTAACACTAGAAATAAAAATAAATTGAGAATCCCAAGATTTAGATTACAAAACGATATTTTACGGATATTTTATTGGCAATTGTGTACGTTTCTATAATAAACTTCAGGAAAGTGCTACCAAGCTTCCAATCCAGAGATTTAAATCATATATAAAAAATATTCAATGATTGTAGTAATGATATAACGCCATGGTCTGTTATTGCTCTGCTCCACGACATGCAAAAAAAATTGTATTATCCATTCAATATTCAATAACAAGATGTATAAGTACGTAGACATAAGGAACATTATATTGTTTGTGAACAGGATTATGCTCGCGAAAAGAAAATAATCCTTCCATTAGAGGTTTGTTGCTTATTCTTCCCTTGGAGGGTCGGATAGGGTTTAAACAAGTGCTAAAGTTAGTAATAAGTACATAAATAAGAAGCTATACAAATTTACTAATTAATTTACGTTTCCAAGTAAGTTTAAAAGAATTTTGACTTTGAGTTTGACATTGAATATCTTTCTCTGCACCCGTCTCTTGTGATGGTCGCGAGTGTTTCGTGTGCGGTTACACTAAAGCATAAAGTCAGTGAACTCAACAAGTTACCTACCTGAATAATATTGTATTTCGTGATTTTGATTAATTATACTTTAATTATAAAAGCATTTTTTTTATTAAACCTGGTTAAGTGGCCTAAAGATAAGAAGGATAATTTTGTGAAAATAATGACTTTCATCATCTAGTAAGGGTTTTATTGAATTAAAATATGTATATAACAAAGGTTTTCAATAAAAAAAACTGTTCACTGCTTTGACTGTGTGCGTTCTGTGCTATATAGGTCCATGCTAGCTACAATACAGGGAATTCTAGGTGTATGTGTCCGTTTGTTTTTTTTTTAGCGTACATATTTTTTGTAGTCTTATCTATTTTTCCGCATGAGCCTCATACTCTACAATGATCATAACATACTTAATGTTGTTATTTATATAATAATTAATAGTAAATATAAATACTAATTATCACACTAACATTATAAAGGCGAAAGTTTGTATGTATGTATGAGTGTGTGTTCACGTTTTCGAATGAAAATAAATCAGTATTCAATGAACAAGCCTTGTTTCAATATATAATGACAGCCATCTCTATATATATAGTGACAGCAGGTACCTAGGTACCTGCCTGACACATGCTGTCACACATGCTGAGCTGAAGCCATTTTTGACTGGACTACTATCCGAGATAGTGGACACGGAATTGAAATATGTGGGATTAACATGTCTTGTTCTTAATTTTCTGTACATTAACTGTGTCTTATTTGTTACTATTTTTTTTTTCGGTCACCTGTTACTGTCCTACCTATTTCTGTCACTTACTATTGTCCACTGAATGTACCTACATATGTAGGGTCAAAATTTTTTTTTTCTATTCTTTTCTATTTTATGTCACCTGCGATACAGACAATCCCAATGACAGTGTATAATACCATCAGAATAGATTTATATACCTACAGTTCTTTCAGAATCGGACGAGCTGATAGCGAAATATCTTTGAAACCACAAATAAATAAATCTTCAAAATAGGTTTTGACAGTGAACTGATTGGTACGTGCACGAAAAAGCACTTAAAACATTAATTATGGACGACGGGTCTGACTGTTCATATCGGAAGCCCAAATATTAATGGTCTCTGTGGTTTGAAATCGCCCCTTTTTAGGGCTGATCTTTCCCTTAGCAAGTTTTGCATTAATATAGCCGATAAAACCTCTTTTAGGGTTCCGTATCTAAAGGGTAAGGAAAACCCCATTTCTAAGCCTACAACGTCTGTCTGTTATACCTTAAAGGTGTGTTCATCTAAAGAATCATCAAATTCATAGCGGGCAGAAATTTTAACTTACCTTAAGCACGTTTTTCAGAGCGGATATCTTAACAAATAACTTTTTTTTATGTGACAGAAGTGACAGGAAGAACTGGAGGCCCAACTGATGTTAAATAGTTACCTCCGTCCATAACAACAGAAATGCAACTTAGGTCCTCCCTAACCGAAGTATGAGAAGACCCAAGTCGCACCCCGCTGCGCCCGTCACCCGAGACGGGGATATTACGTCTCATGTGCCTGTAATTTCACCGGCAACCACACTCTTCCACCGGAAAACAACAATGCGAGCGTTACTGCTTGGCGGCAGATCTAAAAACATATCTGAATTGCACTTGTCGGATTTATTATATCACGATACGTTTCTTCAAGTGATGAAAGTGACAGATCGATCTGCCAGCCTATATTATGCTAAGTATCACACTATCATCATGTCAAATCAAATAATTTTTATCTACGGTAATGTCAACAACAATAATTATAGTTAAATGTCAATTATAAAATAGGATGCTTTATATTCTGCCTTTTCAGGCGTGCAAAAACATTTATAAAATTGAATAGTTTTACATATAATGTTTTAGAGTAATCAATTTGGTTTTCGATGTTATTTAAATTAATAACACACCTGTTTCACACTGGTCATATTCTTATGTTCTCTCGCCCCAGCAATTTACGAATCTATTAGCTAAAGCACCAGACACTGGCAGAATTTGTGTGGCTAAAGACAAAAAAAGCCATATAGAAGAAGAAGATAAAATAAAATATGGTAACATTGAATCAAATGAAAAGTTAATAACTAAACAGACAACAAATTCAAATGTCTAATAAAATAGCATGTCAACATTAATTCTCATAATCTAAATTTCGGGCTAACAAGAGCCGATCATTAAAATTATATTTAGGTTATACTAAATATTATTTTAATGATCGGGCCTTGTAACATCTATAAAACCCTATTAAAGTAGCGTTAGGAATTGGGTAGCCATTTGCGGTCCTGGCTAAATAGGAATTACTTCACCCACAACAACAGCAATATGCCTAACTTATTAATTTGTGATAAGAATTATGTCCTCAATAGTCTGGTCGCTTCCAAATAAAGAGTCGGCAACAATGATACTTCTGATATTGCAAGCAATATTGCTGATGTAACCGCATATCTTCGGGTATGCTTGTCAGCTTGAGATTTAACTAAATAATATCTTTAGCATTATGTTAAATTTATTTTGTCTTAAAGAATATAATAACATACGTCAAAAAGGAGTAGGTGCTAAATTAGCTGCATATTATTTGTTGCTTCTATTGTATTTTTTATGAATTTGCGATCTGATGTGGGTGATAAAAATTTATATTCATAGAAAAATATACCCCTTTGGGGCGAAAATGGGGATGAAAATATTGATGTCTGAAAAAAAATTTAATTTTGTGACAGATGTTATCTATCCAGAAGTTAACTATCCAGAATGTTAGAATGTTAACTATCCAGAGGGTTATCAGCATGTACCCTGACCTTGTATATTTGGTTAACGTGTCTCGTTTTTTACATACAAATGCGTAGGTATAAGTTCAGGAGCCGGATTACAGAGAAACGCACTTTCATACTTGATAGAGGTGTGACGAGTATTTTCTTCTAGTACATTTAGAAAGTGTGCCTCGCCTGGTCTTGTATGTATTAAGCTTATATATAAGCCTTGTATTGGGTGTGTGAATATGACTCCCCCCTTTCTCAACAGATGTCGTTTTTAGTATTGTTTACGTGTACTAATAAATGACCATACTTGTATTCGATAGTACTGAATGTCAGCTATCTAACGCATTTTATGATATTTGGTTGAAGTGTAAGCAACAATTGTTTTCACCTTTTCGAAAATGTCGGTTTTTATTCCAAATAAACGTCATTTGCGGGAAGTGTTATTACATTATTTTATTGCGAAGAAAACTGCAGCGGAAACTTATCGTTTGCTTGTGGAGATTTATGGTGAGCATGCTCCGTCTAATACAACTTGCAAGGAATGGTTTCGACGATTTCAAAATAACGATTTTAGTACTGAGGATAAAGAACATGGAAAACCACCAAAAAAATTTGAAGATGCTGAATTGGAAGCATTATTGGCGGAAGATTCTTGCCAAACTCAATCAGAATTAGCTGCAGCATTAAATGTTGATCGTTCAACTGTTGCAAAGCGTTTACAAATGATGGGAATGATTCAAAAAGCCGGTGACTGGGTTCCACATGATTTAAAAGAAAGAGACATGGAACGTCGGAAAACCATTTGTGAAATGCTGCTTCAAAGACAGCAAAGAAAAGGATTTTTGCATCGGATAGTCACAGGAGACGAAAAATGGATACACTACGAAAATCCTAAACGCAAAAAAGCTTGGGTGAAACCAGGCGAACCAGGCCCATCACAGCCAAAAATAAATATTCACTGTGCCAAGGTCATGCTCTGTATTTGGTGGGATCAGAAAGGTATTGTATATTATGAGTTGCTCAAACCCTCTGAAACTATTAATGGAGAAGTTTACCGACGACAACTAATGCGTTTGAAGCGAGCCATAGAAGAAAAACGACCAGAATGGGTGAATAGACATAACAAATTAGTTCTTCAGCATGACAATGCCAAACCGCATACCGCAGAAGTCGTAAAAAGATATTTAGAGGGACAGGACTGGGAAGTGTTACCCCACCCGCCATATTCACCAGACATAGCTCCTTCGGATTACCACCTATTCCGGACGATGCAGACAGACCTTACTGGAGAAAAGTTTACTTCATGTGAAAGTATCAAAATTTGGATTGACAACTGGATAAGCTCAAAAGACCAGGACTTCTTCCAGCAAGGAATACGAAAACTACCTGAACGATGGGCGAAGGTTGTAGCTGCAGATGGAGCATACTTTCAATAATTTTTTTTTTAATTTTGTAAGCGAACAAATGTGTTTTATTTTGACAAAAAGGGGCGGAGTCATATTCACATACCCAATACATGCGCTTTCTAAAAGGCTTAAAAACTCTGACAACAGTTTTGACCACTTACATGAAATATGATAAAAAATCTTTTTTTATTTTGACTCTGAAAAGAATCTGACTTTAAAAGAAACTGACTACAGAACGACTTCAGGGATATTTCTCCACTAATTGTCCACTAAGATGTCGGTCCGAGCTATATTAGCAAATGAAACATGTCAGTGGCCTTCGGGCGGTTAAAAACTCCAACACCAGAGTTGACCACATACACGAAAGAAGACTAACAAAAGAATTTTTAACTTATAAATCCTACAAACATATTAAGTATTAAATTGTCGTATTTTGTGAGTACTTTACTGTAACTCACGCTATATCGACCTTATGAGAAGCCTTGTAAGGTGTATGTAAATTTCACACAATAGATTTCATTATTATGGAATAATAACAAGACCTTGAGAACAAACTAATGTTATTCTACGTATTTAATTACCCAACTTACGGTTGAAATATTTAAGGTGAGGGAGTGTTTCTTCTTCTTTTTTACAAATAAACGATTTCTTTTCAAAATTTTGTTATATTGTATAAATATACTAATCTACTTATAGACTTCTGAAGAGATCAACACAAGTAGAAATGTAAAGGTAAAGGTCTGGCGTTATAATAAATGATGAAACAGCTATTGAACTCTCTATTTGTAGATACATTCTGACAGTAATTTTTTGCTTTAGATCACTATTATATTGTAATCGAATGAAACAGTAGCAGATTAAACTTCCTAACCACGCCACTTATTTTCTAACTGCCCGTTGATGGGCAGACAGTGTTTTTATTCCGAATAAGCTCCATAGCTTAGTTAATCTTAATAAAGGTAGTAGCCAGCCAAGGGTCTGATTCCCGGCCAGGGCATACCTGGTGTGCATGAAGTTTGTTCTCTGCTCTTGGATTTTTGTCTTGTTTCTTTATTTGGCCGTGCTACATAGGGAATTCTAGTGGTATGAATGTCAAGCGTTTATGTTTTTAAGTTTGTTACTATAAATAATAGTCACACAATTATAAATTATAGCTCGACTATGTTTATAAAAAGCATTTATTACAAGACAAAAGACTATTACAAGTATTTAAATGACGCAGAATATTATCCTTCAGACAATGAAAAATTTAAGTCTTGTTATTATTTTACACCGCGATGGTTAAAATTTTACCTAAACGAAGTTTTCAGACCGCTGCACGGTTTGAATAATTTGTTACTTTAACTTATTTACTCAAGTTAGCTAACTGCTAGTTGTACCATAGATGCAAGGTACTGAACATTTAATTTAAATTCGTGCAACGAGTCACGTTATTTGAATAAACTTTACAGCAATACGATCAGGTCCTCCACAACCACAGAAAAAATAATGAGGCTGTTAGTTGTGGAGCATCTGTGTCAATAAATAAATTGCATCCTATTCAAACCCTTCATTCAAAGCGAGGGGTCCCGGGTTCGATTCCCGGCCGGTACATGAAGTTTGTGCTCGGGTCTTGGGTGTTTGTCTTGTGTTTCTGCGTTTGTCCATGCCATCTTCGACACAGGGTACCCGAGTGCAAAGGTATGAGTGTGTAAACGTTTAAAAAAAATAAAAAATAAAAACGTGTCCGAAAGGTAACGTAACAGTAGAACTTGTGCCAAGTTCGTCCAGAGAAGTACTGCCCCCACACCTGGTGCACTCTCGCTGCTGTGTTCCAGTGGAAGGGTGTGGGTGCTGAAGAAATTACAGGCACTTGAGTCATACCATCCACGCCTTAGAGCGACGGGCGATCGGAACGTTACATCGGAAAGCGATGTGACTTGGGCCTTTTCATGCTTTAGTGAGGGATATACTAAGTTTTTGTTATTTACCATTTAAAAAAAGTTACTATCGTGACGGGACATTAAACTTTAGTCATATAAAACAAAAAATGGGGTTATAACGTCGTTGGCACAAGTTCTACTGCTACTTTAGTTTGCTCTAGGATGCTCCAGCATATGTGTAGCGACTCCTAGAGAATCCTGTGGTATCTTACAAGCTACATGAATCCCCTACTATTATTAATTCTTCTTCTTCTTTCTAACTCTGGGGTCACAGTTTTCAAGCCGCCCAAAGTCCCTAACATGGGTTAACAACTCGTATAGCCGGGACATAACGTGCCATCCGAAGCAAGGAAGCGCTCAGTGCAAATATCATTACATGGTCACTGGTCCAAGTACTGACCAAGCGGAAAATTAATTTAGATGATAGAACATCTAAGCAAGCTTCGCGGTGGGCAACATAGATTATTGAAATAAGCAGAATTTCCGTTTTTATTGCTTCCCTTTCATTTTGCATGAATGCGGTGCGCTCTATTTAAAACTGAATATTATTGAAACTTTTCATTGTTACCGAAGTATTTGCATTTGTAAGGTTTGTAAGTTTATCAAACGCGAAGGTTAATCTTTGTCGAGTGAAAAATTTATCTCATTTAACTTTTTAAATAAGAAATTTTAGTCAACACAGTTTACAAAAGTAACGGCTGCTTCTACTTATTTAGTTGATCTTGGTTAGTTCGTTAAAAGGAACACAAGGAATTGTAGCAGTATTTATTAGCATTTTTAGTCAACATTTACATTTTCTTACGAGCAGAAACATTAGACTTTAGATCAAAGATCACATGAAGACGGAATAAAGGTAATTGACCCCACAGTTCAGTTGGTGATGGCAGAGCTACTGCGCTGTATATCCAAGGTTCATTTTATACCAGGACAAACATTAATTTGAAAAAAAATAAAAGTTTATGCTTTTTTCGGTCGTCAAGATGTCTTACTATATCACATTATACACAAGAAAAGGAATATTCTCTCAGTAATTTGTTTGCCATATTTGGTTGGTGATGTTGGGGCTAGATGGCGCTGTGTAAAATATCCATGAACATTAAAAAAAGCATAGAATATATAATTTAAGAATATATAGTATTGTATGCTTCACTTTTTCACGGTCTGTAAGGCATCATTGTTGTGTTCGTGGTATCTTAACAGAAACTACCAGATATTCCGAAATAATGCGTGTTACTAAAAGAACAGAGGCCAGGAGGCAGAGGAGCAGCCTAAAGAAGCAGTAGAACTTGTGTCATTGTCGTTTAGAGAAGTACTGCCACCACATCTAGTAATTTGGGTGGGTGCCCGTTAAACCACAAACGCATGAGACGTTACATAACCGTATGAATGAAACAAAAAAGAGGTATAATAATGATTTACATTGAATATCGGATTTTAATACTTCTGATTAATATCAAATGCCTATCAAACAAACTTCAGCACTGTCACATAACAAACTTCTGCGACATGTCTACACGTCGCCCAATTTATTGTCAAACACAAAGTGACAGCACATTAACTAAATGTACAACTGCTTTGTATCACCTTCCCTGAGAGGGTGCAAAACTACGTCACCCCTACAATTTATAACAACCATTTAGAATATAAAGACTCACGTTTCGCGTTTGATGTCGTTTTGCCACCATTGTTGTCAGAATTCTAGTCACGATTTTTAATCTTCCTCTATCGATTTTATGCGGTGAGAAACATGTTCAAATAAGAAAATATAAAAGGGTTTAATCTTCGATAGTGTCTTTGATTTCCTGTGATTCTAGTGTGAGTCTAATCACATGTAATCGATTTTTTGTTTCAGGGCGACGTGGAATATGGTTCCGATATTGTCATGTAATTTTTTTTAAAGTACGCGAGTACTAGAACTTTGATATTACGCATATAACAGTTTAAGCCATAATTTGATTGGAACACGTCCGGATTTGCACTTGAGATTGAAAATAAGTTCATGCCACTGGACCACGATTTCAGATTCAATCTAGGTATAGAAAAAAGAAAAACAGATATCGAAAAAACAATACTTTTTGAATAGGGTTTGGTTCACGTTTCGCGTGTACAGTTGTTTTCCCGCCAATGGTTGTTAGTATTCTAGTCACGGCTCCGACGTAGGCTCGTCTGATCCCACAATCCATGTTGGAATGTGCGATTCAAATGGAGATTGAATCTTTTCCTATCGATTTTACGGGCAAAAACAATTCAAATCTTTTTTTGTGGAACACGATCCAGATACGAATTAGGTGTAAGAAGGCCATATATTGTATATCCAATCCACCACCAAGCAGTGGTGCACTCGCGTTGTTGTATTCCGGTGGAAGGGTGTGGGTAGCTGAAATGACAGGCGCATGAGAGTGACAGAGTGTCAGAGTGACGGGCGCAACGCGTTGTGACTTGGGTTTTCTCATACATAGGTAAGGAGGTTATATTGTCGTTGTTACGGGCGCAGGTATACACTTAACATCAGCTGGGCTTTCAGTGCCTTATAAAATAAAACTTAGATAAAAACTGTTAGAGCCGTCTCTTGAGTTGTATATATATTTATTTCCACATTTCGCCCAGTTTATGATTAATGTTGAAATAACCTAGCCCTCTGCGAGACATTAAGTAAATGGATAAAAATGTTTCCCTCTAAGGTCAAAGGAAAGACAGAATAACAGAAAAGGAATAACAGAATTATTTGCGTGATTTTTTCATACTCAAGAAATTGCTAATCAATTACATTTACATACAATTAACATCCAGGCAAAACTCTGAACTAATTCTTAATTGTACACCGTGATTAACCCTGAGAAGATTTCTTCCATCAAACCTGAGATGCTAGAAAAGGAACTTAAAAGGGCGTTTGTCTTGTGTTTCTGTGTTTGTCCATGCCATCTGCTACACAGGGAATCCTGGTGCAGAGGTATAATTGTGTAAACGTTTAAAAAAAAGTCAGTTTAGTGTAAGTCAAAGTGGAAAATCTTTATTTACGTTGAAATCTTAAAAAATACTTAGAAACGTCACTTACTTTTTTTAAATAAATAAGTACCTGCGAGAGCATGCGTTCTTAAAACTAATTTTAACGCTTGTTCAAACCCTATCTGACCTTCCATGGGGAAGAACAAGCAAGAAACCCCTAATGGAAGGATTACTTTCTTTTCGCGAGCATGATCCCTTTAACAAAGTAAGTAATTAAATCTAAATAACATAAATAACATAATGCACATGAAATGAAACACAGAGGTACTGTTTTAAATTGATAAAAACTGTTACAGCCGTCTGTTTAGTAGTATGTAATAGGTGTGTGAATATGACTCCGCCCCTTTTTGTCAAAATAAAACACATTTGTTCGCTTACAAAATTAAAAAAAAATTATTGAAAGTATGCTCCATCTGCAGCTACAACCTTCGCCCATCGTTCAGGTAGTTTTCGTATTCCTTGCTGGAAGAAGTCCTGGTCTTTTGAGCTTATCCAGTTGTCAATCCAAATTTTGATACTTTCACATGAAGTAAACTTTTCTCCAGTAAGGTCTGTCTGCATCGTCCGGAATAGGTGGTAATCCGAAGGAGCTATGTCTGGTGAATATGGCGGGTGGGGTAACACTTCCCAGTCCTGTCCCTCTAAATATCTTTTTACGACTTCTGCGGTATGCGGTTTGGCATTGTCATGCTGAAGAACTAATTTGTTATGTCTATTCACCCATTCTGGTCGTTTTTCTTCTATGGCTCGCTTCAAACGCATTAGTTGTCGTCGGTAAACTTCTCCATTAATAGTTTCAGAGGGTTTGAGCAACTCATAATATACAATACCTTTCTGATCCCACCAAATACAGAGCATGACCTTGGCACAGTGAATATTTATTTTTGACTGTGATGGGCCTGGTTCGCCTGGTTTCACCCAAGCTTTTTTGCGTTTAGGATTTTCGTACTGTATCCATTTTTCGTCTCCTGTGACTATCCGATGCAAAAATCCTTTTCTTTGCTGTCTTTAAAGCAGCATTTCACAAATGGTTTTCCGACGTTCCATGTCTGTTTCTTTTAAATCATGTGGAACCCAGTCACCGGCTTTTTGAATCATTCCCATCATTTGTAAACGCTTTGCAACAGTTGAACGATCAACATTTAATGCTGCAGCTAATTCTGATTGAGTTTGGCAAGAATCTTCCGCCAATAATGCTTCCAATTCAGCATCTTCAAATTTTTTTGGTGGTTTTCCATGTTCTTTATCCTCAGTACTAAAATCGTTATTTTGAAATCGTCGAAACCATTCCTTGCAAGTTGTATTAGACGGAGCATGCTCACCATAAATCTCCACAAGCAAACGATAAGTTTCCGCTGCAGTTTTCTTCGCAATAAAATAATGTAATAACACTTCCCGCAAATGACGTTTATTTGGAATAAAAACCGACATTTTCGAAAAGGTGAAAACAATTGTTGCTTACACTTCAACCAAATATCATAAAATGCGTTAGATAGCTGACATTCAGTACTATCGAATACAAGTATGGTCATTTATTAGTACACGTAAACAATACTAAAAACGACATCTGTTGAGAAAGGGCGGAGTCATATGCACACACCCAATATATATATATATTGTGGCAGTAATAACAGCCACATTTCGCCCGGTTTATGATTAATGTTGAAATAACCTAGCCCTCCGCGAGACATTGACTAAATGGATAAAAATGTTTCTCTCCAAGGTTGAAAGAAAGACATTGAATAACAGAAAATTATTTGCGTGGTTTTTTTCTCACTCAGACATTGCTAATCGTTGATTAGATTTTAGATTGATTTAAATATAATTGCCCTGTCCAGAACACAAGCCGTTTATTCACAATCTGGCAGAATAAAGTTTATTTAACGTTTAGCTTTGTTCTAGTTATTTGAACTGAAATGGTTTATTTTATATCATCCTCCATTTTATGGAACTTATCTTGGATATGGATGGCAGTAACCAGGCGATATTTGGTGGAATATGGATAGAATTTTAAGGTACCTACGAGTATATCAAGACGTGACTCGAACCCCATAAAGTGCCTTACCCTACATAAATGTTTCAGAGTATTCTAAGTTGAAACGATATTCATAATATATTTGAATATTCGGCTCTGTAGTAGGTAATAGCCCTTCCTTCGAAGTGAGGGTACCCTGGTTCGATTTCCGGCCGGGGCCCACTTTGTATGATGACCGTCAAGTTTATTCCCGGGTCTTGGGTGTTTGTCTTGTGTTTCTGCATTCCATGCTAACTGCAACATAGTTTCTAGTGCAGGGGTTCTTACCCCTGCACTAGAAAGTATGTGTAAACGTAATTTCGTTATTTATAATCAGTGGAGTAATTAGTTTAATATTATAATTATTAAAATATATTATTCCACTGTATATTTTAATAGTCATCTGGAAGAGGGTCTGTTTTTTTTTATGCGATGCGAGTGGGTCCACGAACTAGAGTTCCAAAATGATACGATAGATAGATATACATATACACCTCTATGCAAAGGCTATGTATCTTTATAACTTTAAAGACAGAAAAAGATATACGAATATTGAAGCGTGAATGAGATAAAGAGATAATAAGTATTTTCCATGTATTAGAAAATACTTATTATAATCACACTAGACACTGATTTATTTAATGTTTAGCACACATAACACAATATTAAAAAATATATTATTATATATATATATTCATCTCTTGTTTCCATATTCATCTCTTGTTTTATCTTTTCGCACTGCTGAGTCTTATTTTTTAAACAATACACAAAGGTTAGCTGATAGAGAAAGATTCTTAGCATTAAGTTTGCCTTTCTATATCTGTGTTGCTGCAATAAAACATTAACTTATATTTTGGCTGGGTATAACAACCTATTCTAACGTTTTAAACAAGCTAAACAAAGCGAAGCTTCAAATATATAGGAAACTGACTAACGATTATTGGTTGAAGGGCCTTGCTTGGTTGTGGTTATCGACACAAGATGGTTTTGTGGCTGTTCATAGATTCAATAATAGTCACAATGCTTAGACGGGGAATCTCACAAATACCATAAATGAGAGAGTTTGTATGAAGGATAAACCATAAATACAAGCTTCTTATTCAAGGGTAAACAAAATTTATAATAACGGAGTACAATTTCCATCTACAGATCTCAGTGCAGATAAATTAGAAATAAATTTATATTAATTAGTATAATAATTCAGCCACATTGACCGACTGATTGTAATAAAATCTCAAAGGAAAATCGATTACTCTTGAACAACAGTGTACTTACGGAGTAAAACTTTATAGATGAATACTTTTATGCCTCTTGTAAAAAACGTAGGTACTCCCTGGGTGATGCTAAAAGAGCAACATACAGTAGCTGTATAACTTCTGCGGCAGAAATACTGCCTCCACATATGGCAATCTGCCGCCAAGCAGTGATGCATTCGCATTCGTTTTTTCCAACCAACCAATCAACCAACGCTACTTACCATTTTGACAGACCCGGGCACTTGAGTTACATTTAAAAGTGCAGATGAATTTTGTATAATTAAAATTTCTGAGTAATTTACTAAAATTTAAAAACCCCCAACTTATTAAATGTTAATTTACTGATAAACTTCAAAGGCCTGAACAGATCCTCATAAATTATAGCTAAGAGCTATCTCGACTACAAACTAAAGAAATCACATCAAAATAGGTATCCAAATCGTTTGGAAGCCTCGTAGCTTCCGAACGAATGGCCACAGACAATCACACTGATCCTCATACTAAAAACTTATAACACCCCTCTTTTTGACGGAGGTTAAAATGTATTAAGCTTGTCATAGTACAGTTAGTTTAAATATGTACTGATACGAATCCACAGTTAAGACGTGAACAACTACAATGATGAATATTTGTTATGGAAAATTCTATTAAGAAGAATACCTGTTACAATACTTGTTGATTATAAATACCCTACAATATTGGACCACCTACTGTCCAAACTAATGCTAACAGTACACTCGTACGTGCGTCCTCACTTTAGAAGTGGCTAAACTGAAATTCATGAATATTAAATCATAGATATATACATTTGGTGCTGAAGTTACAAGGTTTAGGTTCAAAAAGTCAATTATTATTTTATGGGAAATTGTATACACCTCTATAACAAGCTTCTTGAGAATGCTACAAAGCTTACAAGATTTAATTAATAGATTTAAATCATACTCGTACTTAAGTAATAATAGAATAAAGAAAGTGTATTACTCAGTAAATGATTATTTATATGATAAAACTTCATGGCGTGATATCGCTCTGCTCCACGACAAACTATATTGTAATATCTCTTTACATAGTAGTAAGAAAAACATTATTGAGATTAAACATACTTACTTTGTAAAGGGAATCATGCTCGCGAAAAGAAAGTTATCCTTCCATTAGGAGTTTCTTGCCCATGGAGGGTCGGATAGGTTTTGAACAAACGCTAAACTTAGTTTTAAGAACGCATGTTCTCGTACATATTTATTTTTACAATTGACTTTTCCAATAATTTTTAAAGAATTCACTTCAAGATTAGATTCAAGATTAATCAAATATTATAAAGTTTTTGATTTTGACTTTGTTGTTTTAAGGCGTCATAATTGTCTGTTCACATTCTACTAACCCCGTAACCCCTTTCAAAACATTTAATTTGATTTGCCTCACAGCTCAGTTGGTAGCAGCTCGGTCTAATCTTCTGCGCTGTAGGTCGTAGGCGCCATTCCCAACCAAGATAAACAATTATGTGATTTACATACATATGTTTGTTCTGTGTCTGGGTTTTAATATAATACGTATTACAAGTATGTTTTTACAAAAAATATATCTTAATATATCTAAATTACGTTTCACGATGTTTGTCCGCGATGGACTCCTAAACTACTTAACCGATTTTAATCAAATTTGTATACCGTGTGCAGTTTGATCCAACTTGAAAGATAGGATAGCTCACATCTCAATTTATGATCGCAATATTATTTTATTGCAAATTATTTGTCTATTTTTTGACAGTCACAATTACAAAAACGTTAGCTACAGCAACGCGTGGCCGGGTCAGCTAGAATAATATATATATATTCTAGCGCTGTGTTAAACGTTCATGAAAATATTTTCTTTTATTTTTGTGCTCAAAAAAGTTTTTAATATTATATTTTCAAACCGTTAAGGAAATTTAAAAATTCTATGGAAATGCATTATACCGATAGTTTTGCCAATACTCATCAATCAAGTGCTATATTCTGAAAACGAGACACTGAAAATTTCCCGCTGTCATTTCATCAGTCATTTCATCAAGAACATAATGGAGTCTTCAAATACAACAACGCTACAGCGTTGTACACTCGATGAAACAATATTTGAGTATACACTATTATATTGAAAGCTTTAATAATATGGAATCCTTAAAATTATAGCATTTTCGCTCGAAGCGAATCTTGCTTTGACGTTCTTTACAGATAATCTAAGTAGCCCGGTCCAAAATTGGATGAGTATCTGCTTAGTGGCATTTTAACTGAACACTTTATTATTCGGATGGCACGTTAAGGTGTCCATTCCAACAGAACTAGTCGATAAGCCATGTTGGTGGCTTTTAAATGGTTTGACAAATCAGAGAATCTGTAATTATTTCGTTCCAGCTTTTAAGCAATCACTGCAGGGCGTTCATGATTAAAACGTCAAACTTTTGTATACAAATCTTCTTTTGAATTATGAACCAACGGATCTTAGATTTAAAGTTCAGAGTCCGTGACACTCGGTTTTCAATCTATTCAGATATAACTAGAGAAGGTACAATTTATAACAGTAGCGTGAATATTATTGTAAGCTACAATATTACAAACGTACAGTCAACGATAATATAGCATATACGAGCAATTCTTTACATATTTATTGATTTTGTGTATTTTAGAAACGGCTCTTACTATTTGGATGAAATTTTGTGTTTAGTTGATTAAGTTTACCTGTATAATTATATTTTTTACAAACTGTTAACAAAAAAAAAATATGACCGAAGTTTTTTTTATTATTTTCAGCTTTATTATTAAAACAAAACTTTTTGATTTTTTTAGAATATCGCATGTAATACCACGGCTAGTGTTCTATATATGTACGGTTTTGCATGTTTGATTTGGCTTGTTTGTCCAGCAAGAAAATTAATACAGAATATCGAAAATTGTATTGCATAAATAAACTATTCTACCCAATATAATATAAATATTTACATTTTTATTTCGCAATTGGATATTCTACTTATTAAAATAATATATTCGAATAATGTAATCTAAGTCAAATCCGCATTAATAAATTTTATAAAATTTGTTTGAAATATAATAACATATAATATTATATTATATTTTGCATTGAACTTCCGCAGCAATTTAATAAAACTTTAAACGTACAATAATTTACATTTACAGCAGGATTTTACAGTAAAATAACTTAATATCGCTGCATAGTTAATCTGGTATCCTCCCATAATATCTATGCAGCAACATACGAGTATGTATATGCAAAAACGCAGTATGACCGTATTACGGGAAAATAATAGACATGAGAGTACATCTTCATATCTCAGGGCGAGACAGGAGATAAAATCACCTTTTTGTAGTTATTATTCGTGTTACCATGATTTGTGAGTTTTGTCGACTCCCGATATTTCGACGCAGTTACATGCGTCATGGTCCCGGGCAAACTGAAGTCTGCGAGGTGGGGTGAGCAAATCATTGGCAGAATAATAATGTTCATAACTATAATAGTTTTAATATATTTACCTTTTTGTAGTGTTTCACATACGCGTGAATTAAGACATATTCTACGTTTTATCCCAAAAAATTGCAGTACTCCTGTAGGATGACCAACCGCACACAAACCTTGGGGCGATCTTGGAACCATCTAGTGATTACACAAAATAAGACCGGGCGTTATGAATTTGTGTAGCTCGAACATTGAATGTCATTGACTCAGCTAGGTTAGCAGCAATCTGCAAACTAAATTTCACTTTATTACAGAGTCGCAAGAGTCTATATTTATGTCATTGTAGCTAGCTACCCTTCTGTACCCTGCATTTGTTTGTGACGCGAACTGTACCAACTGTTCCATTAGCATTGGCGTACCTTAAAAGCAAGTAAAGGTTGAATTATGGATATGATGGATTCGAATTTACATGTAAACGAACGTAGTGATTGTGTTAAGGCCCACATTCTGATCTAATTTACTGCGTTTTATTGATAGAGTGAACAGAAATTATGTGTTACCCGAATACTATATACTGCCGAAATTCATATAAAACGATATCTGTGGTGTATGTAGCTAATTCCTTTGTGGGATAAAATACAATATAATACAATGCGAGTCCACCAATGTAGTTAAAAATCCCCCCTTTGCCCCTTTCTCACTACCCAGGAGACACGTGTAGGGACCTACGGACGTGAGTAACATGGTCCCCCGAGCATTGACACGAAAAGAAGAATAAAAAAATAAAACTCGCTGCGTACCAACCGTCAAAAGTGAAATAGGCTGCGACACTGAAGCGTTTATCGCGGAATTGTTTTGTGATGTAGTGGACCATTTAAATAGGCTTTCCCCAAAGCGTGCAATTAAAGTGAAGGGCGAGCTGTCGATGCGGCGCGGCGAATTTGCATGTAAACGAGCGTAGTGATTGCGTTACGGTACGATGCGGTCGCGATCTAATAACACTCATCGGGTTAAAGGGCGAAATCAGTTTACCAGATCAATATATCATATAACAGATGGTTTATCTTCTACCTACAAATAATAACGGAGATAGCGGAGGCTAGGACCATGATCATTTGAATCTTTGAACTAAATCAGTTAATTTGATATTGTCTCGCACATTTCTAGCGGGTCCAGTTGCTCTGTTCCAGTACTATTGCCAAGCCAAACTTTGAGCGGAGTATTTGCCCATCTATAACAACAACTATATGAGAAAACCAAGTCGGATGCATTAAGCTCTTCAACTAAGATAGAACTTCTCAAATGCTTGTTATTTTACAGACACTTACCTCCTCAAATGATAAATAACAATGGAAACTAAAAAAACATCTTATAATTCCGCAGAGCTACTATTAACTGGCTCGTGAGCATTCAATTATGTATTGCTAATATTTCAATAGGAATATAAGGTTTTAGAGTTACTTATTAAATATCAATAAAAACGTTAGTTACAATGTGAGTGGGTCTCAATAATCTGGATCCAATTCCCGGTAACGGAACCCAAAAAAGTGTAACAATCCCATTTACCTTCTATTCTATCGATATAACATTCGAGAGTATTATGTTAGCCTCCGTTGTAGATAACATATTTAGCATATAACAAGATAACATATTTATTAAACCTGAGGTTGTAGACTATATATACCATGTGTATGGGTAGTTTTTAAGGCTTCGTCTTTTTCGCCACTTGATTCGATTCTTTTCGGTGTAACCTTCCGGTTACACGAAAGAAAGTTCCGGTTCCGGTTACAAGGAAGCAAGGAATCGTTCCGTTCAAATGCCATAAAACTGTCACCCATCCAACTACTGACCGAGCTATTTGACACAGTTAAGCAACTCTCAGTTGCTTAATTGTGTCAAGAATAGAAAAGTGGAAACGTAAAAAGAACTCTCGAAAAGCATTCCAAATGTCAATCGAGTGAGCGAGGTTTCCGTAAAGGGCAAATAATAAGAGAGGCCTCGCAATACAAAACCATGTTATTTAAAAGTATGCTTTGGTGACAATGATACTACAATTGGTTATGAGCATAGAATATTCGGAAATTTAAATTTATCAAAGTCAAAAATGTGTATATCCGTTGAATTCTTAGAAATACTTGGGAACGTCACTTTTTTAAATAAGTATGTATATATTATACGAGATCACGCATTCTTATAACTAAGTTTAGCGCTTGTTGAACAAGCTTCTATCCGATCTTAAAGATCAGAATAAGCAATACCCCTAACGGAAAGATTGTTTTTTTATGTAAGAACATGTACATTTTTATACCTTTTTAGGTGCTTCACTACACAGTGTATAAAATGTTTTAAGTTTTCTTCGTAGCATCTTCTTAGCTACAAATTTTATGAGACAATACATACAAAGAGATTTGATATATATGAGTGAATAACTTCAACGATTGCGCATTTTTTTTTTGCATTTATTGTAATCAATAATTTAATATTTATTTGTAATATGTAATGTGCAATAAAGAGTATATCTATCTATCAACAGAGTAGTTTGATATAAGGTGAGTTTTAATAAAACATTACTCTCCCAGTAATAATCTAGGGCTCACCAATAGCGCATATAAGCTTACTTGTCCAATGATAGATCACAGATCTTATTTATGTCTACGACGGGATAAAAAACTCATACATACTAAAGGAAGAATCACCCTCTTAACTTTAATGTTATCCGAATAGGGATCCCTAAAGTAAAGCTGATGGCAGTGACACTTCCACTGTATACCAATATATCCACTTGGTTGAGCAATATGTGCATTCCATTTTTACACAGCCAACATTGGAGCCAAAGGTGCTAAAGCAAGTCATAAGTGCTGGAATGCAAACATTTTTTATCTTCTATATAAATATATAATAAATGCCGTTCATTGGTAAGCCCGTCACATGAGAACTGAATCGATTTGGCTATTTTATTTTTAAATGATTGTAATGATCCAAATAAAGATTTTATCAAACGATAAATAAAATAATTTGTCCGGAACATTTGATATATAGGGAATAACTGTAAACTAATTTCTAGGGTATTTTATCATTAATTATCAAATTATGAACAAGACAGTACAAAATCGGTCTGGTAAAAACAAAGTCCCGCTTTTTGTACGCTTAGACGTAAACTACGCAACGTTTTTTAATGCAGTTTTCAGCAATAGATAGAATTATTCACGAGGAAGGTTTTTAAGTAGTATACATGTATATTATAGAAGAGAAAACCCGAGAAATTCAAAGATCTCTGATTCCTCTAATACCGTGTGGATATAATAATGCGGGAAGAAAACTTTAAATTTTAAATTTGATTTAATCAGACGACTTATTATAAATACAAACACAACAAACTTTAGTCGATGAGTGTTGATGTCCTATTTATACCGAGTCACATGCCTCTTGCTGTAGTGCGTCTTGATATGCCTCGCTCACACCACCGTCACCACAAATCGAAGAGCGTCCATCATAATTGTTCCCATTTTTGTAAGGAAGACTATTTTGTGGACACTTTTGTAACATCATGTATACGAAAGTGTTCTTTAATATCCAGACTACTGCCCAGCCAAGCGATTAGAAGCGGTTATTATTATTGGGTTTGGTTCAAATAATTTTTAAAACATCCAGTTAATACTCCTATAATTGCGGAATGGTTGATAAAATACTGTTATTGTAGCGATAAGTAATACATAGCATTCTATCGTTACAATAATACTATACGACTACACAATTAATTTATCGCTCGCAACGGAAATTATTGTGTAATTTTATGGGCTTCAAGAAGCCCTTGAAATTTCCCTAATCTTATTGCTTGGACATTATGGTGGTTATTCCAGTCATTTTAGGGTCCTTTTTTCCAAAATCCAGCCAAACATATATACGAACTTAAAGTAAAGAATAAACGTAAATTGCTGCACAACTTGATCGTATTTTAAGGTCGGCAAAATTTTAGTTTTTAATGATAGCTAAACAATCTTAATGATAGCCTGCGATCTCATCTGGTGATAAATTACGATGCAGTCGAATATGTACGAGTAGTTTGGCTGACGCTTGGTCTATAGATCAGGTAAGAGTGTGGCAGTAGCACATATCTTGACTTCCAGTATCTCTCAGTGTCCAATCACTTTTTCTATAAGAATAGCAGGAGTGAATGCTGCAAAGCAATTTTTAAATAGTAGAACAGGCAAGTACTCTTTTAGCCGATAAATTCAACACAAGCGACAGATCATAAGATTTTGTAAGAAACTAGCGACAAATGCCTTTTTTATCAACAATAATAAAACATTTTTATCTATAACTTTTATGTATCCTGCAAAGTTGTTGAATTTATTGATACATCAAAGTGTTTCTTATCGATTTTTATTGAACTATTATATATGAAATGTTAAATCTATTGTCACGCCAGAAGAGCTCCAGACAGAAACAAACATTGTTTGTGGGTCTGTCCTTTTTCACATTAACAGCGATCCTAAAATAAAAGAGGAAATAACCAAAGAACTAAAGTCATGGGAAAAAACTATAATAGTAATCGATAAAAGCTCTCAGAGGGTAACGTGACGGCCTGAGTAGTATTTCTGTTGTGGTACCATTTAAAATCAGTCTGCACGTCCCGTCAACATAAATTAAAAAGCTATTTCAGAAAAATCCACGTATATTTCCAATTCGGGCCCACGTAATTTAAATACACATGAATAAACCTTTAGAATAATTTTATTAATAACCCGGCCACCATTTAGGACTTCCACGTTGCGAGTTTCACCATATATTTTTACACATTTGTATAAACAAGTTTTAGGATATCCGTTATAGTAACATATCTTGAAAATGAAATCTTCATCAATCTATTAGGTTCATTAGATACACATATATTCATAGTTACACAGATAAGTGACTAAATCTGGTGTCGATGTTTCCAAGCTGGCCGAAGGTCACCAACACGGCTCATCGACTAGTACAGCCAGGACCGACACCCTAACGTGCTCACCGAAACACGGAAGCTGGGGTATATTCAAAATTCTGACATAGCAGAGCATCATCTTCAGTAGATAAATTACGTAAGCCATGACTATATTTTTTTCCACCTGAATCGTTTAATTTTTTTTATATTGAATATATTTACCAAACCAATTCACTGAGTAAATATAATATCAGCTTCTGTTTACAGATCATGTATGTATCAGGAATATTTGCGTTGGTTGAAATTAGTTTTGATATCGAAAAAGTCAATTAGGCGAGTCAGCGGGCAAAGATATCTATGTAAATTTTAATTGATACTTTTTACTTTCAATCGATTTACTAAGAACAATTAAAAAGTTCAAGTAGGAAGTATACATACTACATTTAACTGACTTCCAAGAAAGAAAAAGGTTCTCAAATGCATATATATTGGGTGTGTGAATATGACTCCGCCCTTTCTCAACAGATGTCGTTTTTAGTATTGTTTACGTGTACTAATAAATGACCATACTTGTATTCGATAGTACTGAATGTCAGCTATCTAACGCATTTTATGATATTTGGTTGAAGTGTAAGCAACAATTGTTTTCACCTTTTCGAAAATGTCGGTTTTTATTCCAAATAAACGTCATTTGCGGGAAGTGTTATTACATTATTTTATTGCGAAGAAAACTGCAGCGGAAACTTATCGTTTGCTTGTGGAGATTTATGGTGAGCATGCTCCGTCTAATACAACTTGCAAGGAATGGTTTCGACGATTTCAAAATAACGATTTTAGTACTGAGGATAAAGAACATGGAAAACCACCAAAAAAATTTGAAGATGCTGAATTGGAAGCATTATTGGCGGAAGATTCTTGCCAAACTCAATCAGAATTAGCTGCAGCATTAAATGTTGATCGTTCAACTGTTGCAAAGCGTTTACAAATGATGGGAATGATTCAAAAAGCCGGTTACTGGGTTCCACATGATTTAAAAGAAAGAGACATGGAACGTCGGAAAACCATTTGTGAAATGCTGCTTCAAAGACAGCAAAGAAAAGGATTTTTGCATCGGATAGTCACAGGAGACGAAAAATGGATACACTACGAAAATCCTAAACGCAAAAAAGCTTGGGTGAAACCAGGCGAACCAGGCCCATCACAGCCAAAAATAAATATTCACTGTGCCAAGGTCATGCTCTGTATTTGGTGGGATCAGAAAGGTATTGTATATTATGAGTTGCTCAAACCCTCTGAAACTATTAATGGAGAAGTTTACCGACGACAACTAATGCGTTTGAAGCGAGCCATAGAAGAAAAACGACCAGAATGGGTGAATAGACATAACAAATTAGTTCTTCAGCATGACAATGCCAAACCGCATACCGCAGAAGTCGTAAAAAGATATTTAGAGGGACAGGACTGGGAAGTGTTACCCCACCCGCCATATTCACCAGACATAGCTCCTTCGGATTACCACCTATTCCGGACGATGCAGACAGACCTTACTGGAGAAAAGTTTACTTCATGTGAAAGTATCAAAATTTGGATTGACAACTGGATAAGCTCAAAAGACCAGGACTTCTTCCAGCAAGGAATACGAAAACTACCTGAACGATGGGCGAAGGTTGTAGCTGCAGATGGAGCATACTTTCAATAATTTTTTTTTTTAATTTTGTAAGCGAACAAATGTGTTTTATTTTGACAAGAAGGGGCGGTATAAATAACATATGCATTTGAGAATAGGGTATGTTTTTTTTTTAATGCAAGATGCGCCAATTATCAGTCAATTGTAGAACAACTCGGTGATTCTTTTCCTAATTTAATAGGATTAATAGGACCTCCAAGGTTCCACTAGTCATTCCAGGCGTAAAGTAAGTTATGAAAATATATAAATCGGTTTAAACAATTTTTAGATTAATAATTAATTCCAATACATTTTGCTTCGTTATTCAACAGTGAAGAATAAAAAATGGAGAAGGTATTACAATATATTTCTAGTCTCCAACGTATACAACGAGACTCAACATCAATATTTGCACGACAAATTGGTTTTAATCACATCCAAATACTTCACTCCAATGCCAATACGCTGTCCAATTACCTCCAGCCCTTTAAAAAAAGGCTGACTCTTCACACATCGCTTCGTTCGGAAAAGAAAGCTAAAGTCACGTCTGACATTTGAAAAACGAATTTAGTATATACATGCCTTATTGAAGGTTGAAGTATTGGTGCGTAATTTCCGTGAATTTCTGTAAAAGAAATAGGTAACTAATAAAATTCAAGAAGCAAGAAGTATACTCACTTTTATGAAATGCATACAATAAATCCAAGAAAAACACTAACTACTAATAATAAAATTGCAATACAATAAATAGATTATTATTCACATTACTACACAGCGGCTTTTAACATCAAACTAAGAATAAAAGGTACTGTGGGAACTAGATAAGGGATAGAATACTTATATATTAAAGTAATATTTTTAAATACATATATACAGAATAACACCCAGATATAGAACAAACATCTATGTCTATTCTGGGATCGAACACACGACCTACAGAAGGCCTGCGCAGAAGGCAAAGCTACTACAAACTGAGCTGTGAGGCCAGTGAATTCAAATGGACTTGGTATATAAGAGTTAATAAGGATTTAAAAAGAAATAAACATACAAACTGATATATTTCAAACTAGCTGCGCCCCGCGGTGTCAACCGTATGGACTTCCTACAGGAACCGTACAATTTTCCGGGATATAAAAAGTAGCCTGTGTGCTATTCCAGACTATAATCTATCTCTGTGCCAAATTTCATCTAGGTCCGTTCAGCCGTTCTGGCGTTATTGAGTAACAAACATCCATCCATACTTACAAACTTTCACGTTTATAGTATTAGTAGGATTAAATCATTTAGAACCCAAATACCCGGACTACCATTCCGAGTTCTGTTTAATTTGATAGACCATTGTTTTCAAAAGCAATCATAATCAAACCGCACTTCAAATCTAATATAACTAAGAGTTGAATCAACATTTTTTTCTACAAAGTTGTCCCTCGGAGGCAGGCAAACAATTCAATAAGCGTTCCAATAAAACAAATAGAATCGTACTGTGGAAATAAAATACGAAAATGCCCGTAACTGTCTCAATAACGGGGAGCAACAGATTGCGACATCGGTCCGCGGTGGATACTGAGTAAATAGAGCTCTCGCCCCCATTCAATATCGGCAAGGAGGCCGGAACAAATAACTGTAAATAATATTAAGCAAAAAAATAATTAATTTAGAATCAAGAGTAGTTTTATGTACATGAAGTGGTTGAATGATCAAACGGCCTAAGCCACTCGAGCTATGCGTGGTGCCGGAGAAATGTAACTCGTGCATAGGTAACGGAGTAACTTTGCTGAACAATGTGCTAAGCAATATGTTGCGCAATGTGTCTACTCGGACACTAGCTATGCAACTAATTAGTCATGCAGCGGCCACGTTGGTTCGCTCAAACTTGGCACTTCGCATGTGTAGTTTTGAATCAAAATCATAAGTCAAATTTATTCGTTCGTTTTTCTAATTCGGAAAATGGGATGGATATGCACCATGTTGTTTTGGAATTCGAAGAAGAAAATTGAATAACATTAAAAAAGTGACGGCCGAGCTAAAGGCATTCCTGATGTTAAGTGTTACCTCCGCCCATAAGTAAGTAAGTAAATAAGTACGACTTAGGTCCTCCCTGACGCAAGTATGAGAAGACTAAAGTCGCATCGCTTTGCCAATTATCCGAGGCGGTGATCTATACTCTTCCACTACAACACAGTCACGACTGCTTGGCGGCAGAAAACCACGTGTGGTGGTAGGGTTTCTTCGGACCAACTTGGCACAATATCCACTGCTACTTTAGGTTGCTCCTTTATAGGATGAACGTGTAGGAACTCAATGGTCAAGAAATATAGATTGGAAATCTGTACATTCATATAGGTACTAATAGAGTTAAATTTTTTTTAAAGGTAATAATTCTCAACAGAAGCTCGAACTATCATTCCATAAGTATACGATAATACGGCACTAAAACTGGATCCGGTCGTCCATCTCAACCCCGATTTTATGGACACTCGTTTATCTCGAGACGATCTGACTGGAACGACCTATGTTTTATGAAGTATGTTTATAGTACGGGGTGGGTGCTGCTCAAAACTGGGCAGGTTTGGATCTGTTGACTGACGCGTGAGGTCGAAGGATAACTACTTTGTTTTATGAACTAAGTTTATGAATAAGGTTCGTCTCACAACGTCATGGCATAAATGTAAGTCCGCGAACTTACTCGCACTATCCAACGAGAGATTCAAGCTAAACTGAAGATTGGATCACAAGCATTTTCCATCATCCTGATTGAAGTTAGCAAAAATCCAGTCGTATTGATTGTTGCAAATTTATGATAGAAAAGTTTAAAGAAGGAACTACGCAAAGCGTATCCTCCATCTTTACAACTGACAAATCCTGGATCTACAACTAAACGCAAAGGGTATTTGAAGAGAACGAGTTGCCCATAAAAAAATGATAGTGGTTTTTTTCGACGTAGTGAACCAGTAGCAGTGATTCCGCTAGAAGATCGTAGAACAGTTACAAGTGAATGGTATTGCGAAGTTTGTTTGCCTCATGTATTCGGGAGTTGAAGGAGCGTCGTCCGTGGTATTCTTTTTCACCAAGATAACGCGCCCGCTTAAACAGCTGCTAAAACTAAGGATTATTTGAGTACCCGATTCGTATAGCCCAGATTTAACGCCATGGGATTTATTTTAACATCCCATTTTTTTAATTTCGGCGGTTATTTTTTCGACCTTTCGCAAGATACATTTTTTAAATGTTTTGAAAGTTGGTTCAACTAAATACATAAGTGCATTAAGATTGGAGGGGGATATTTTGTAAGTTTCAAAGCTGTAAATAATTTTTTTTTCATATTTTTTCATTTCAGGTACAATTTTTGAAACACGAATTCAATGGTGTAAATAATTTTATATTCTTTAACGTTAGTCGACTTCTGACGGAAGGCAGTCTTGATAACAACCAACCCCATAGTGATCTCGCATTCAGAATCACTAAACAGATAAATTTAGCTCTTATTAGTGCCTAATATAAAATCATTGCCTTATTAAAAAAAAATGTGTACATTTCATTGAATTCAAAACCGTTATAGAGAATATATAAGATCATTTTATTAGGATATTAATAAAAAGTAAGATAGTTGGGTATGATGATGACAATTTGATTATTTTTACGTGAAGAGATATTTTCTCATATTTGACAAGGCTTATGTACAGCTGCTACAAAAACTGTTATATTAACGAAACCAAGTGTCCATTGTGTCCTATAGTGAATAAATGAATGATGATGATGATGAGTGGGAAGTGCCACAGAAACCAAACTGGGCTGGCCGCATGCCACATATGCCGAAAAACCAATAATAGTTGGGCCAGAGGAGTTCTCGAGTGGAGAGTGTAGGCGTTCTGTATATTATTCTGATAGTAATTTATTTGACAACAAAAATTTGGTTATATGCATATGCTTTCTAGCATCTAATCCTATTACATTTTTCTCTTGAAACACAATAACAGGCGATTTGAAGAGAATTTTGAGCAAATTATACACTTTGTAGATAAAATTTCATGGAATTTCACACAGGGCTATCTTGCCCCCGTTTTTGCAAGATTATGGCTTAACTTGATGATCAATTAAGAATTTTTATAACCACTAATATACTAGGAAGAATATAATCAAACACCAATATTTTGATTGCGTGTGAAGCTTTTAAATAGTTCTGGTAATGTAAAGGCTAAGTCTACTCAGTTCATTCATTACGTAACTAATCCTATTTCCCAAGTTGTACATAGAAGCATTTGTGCCTGTCTTGCGTTGATAGAATACAGGTACAAAGCACATCAATTAGGAGCGTGCTCCTCTGCCATTAGTGTTCTCAGAATAGCATCAATATGATCTTGAAGCTATTCGGTTTGAGATGAATGTTCGCCTTGCGCATAATATGTGTGATATTTCAATTAGTAAAGTTAGTTTATATCTTAATTGTACACATAAAAGCACTTTATTTATAAGCAGGCTGCATCCCACGGTTAAAAAGTCAACATTCGACGATGAAAAAAAACTGACAAGATTTTTTTTATATTTTGTACAAAAAGTGGCCCAACTGATGTTATTACCACTACCCATAACAACTACAATACGACTTAGGTCCTAGGAAGTATGAGAAGATACAAGTCACGCATTGCTGTGCACGTCACCCGAGACGGAGACGTTACGTCTCATACGCATGACATTTCACCAGCACCCACACTCTTCCATAGGAACATAGCACCACTGGTTGGCGGCAGATTACTATTACTTTTTGTTGCTTTTGTTGAACAGATACGAAAGTACTTACTTTTGGAAAACATTAAGGTTCTATATTGAATTCCACGGATATTAAGGTGATTCATTTTATCAGACGGGAGTTTTAACATTTTCGTAATTATAACTTAGTTAAGCGCTTGTTCAAACCCTATCTGACCCTGGGGAGCGACAAGGAAGAAACCCCAAATGGCAGGATTACATTATTTGAGTAAGTCTGATCACATTTATTGTATAGATACCTTAATCTTATTTCTAAAATCGAATAGAATTTTGAACTGACTTTTTTTCTTTATCTTCGCCTTTTGATGACCGATTTTGATGTTTTTTTTTTTATTGAGTTGATGATCAATATGGATAGATATATTTCACCAAGAGGGCAAAACTAGGAGCAATAAGGAAATATTGAAGTCGGTTAATTAGGATTTAAATCAGTACTTTGTTAAATTAACTTATTATAGAGGTAATGAAAATATGTAATCCGGGAAAGCGTTGTATTTTAATCAGTTTAAAACACCGACACTTAGCTCAAACATTATGCGGCTCTGTAGTTCATGCTAGTACGTTATGGAGAGGATAAAGTAATTACGGAAAGTGATGCGGCATTCCTTTGTGATATGTATCTGCTGGGCACCTATCAAAGTACAAAGGTGCTACGGCGTAGCTACGTAGCGATGTAGCACAATGCAATGTTCGGTCTCGCATTGTAATCTTATGCACGGTTACGAGTTGAGAGTGATCCTGTCGTTGAATAGTATTTGATTCGCTGCTACTATAAAGCTACCAATCCGGATTGGGCTCCCGTGGTAGATCAGAGCCCGTTCACTCTCAATTATCGAGAGTAGGCCGGTGTCCCTGCAGTGGGAACATTAGATGCTGGTACGGCTACTTGTTACTGTACTGTACTGTACTGGCTACTTGTCTACAAGAAAATTTTAAATAAATTTAAATTTGAAACAGGAGCTACTTAGATACATTCAATGCCTCTGAGCATTGAATGTATATGTCAAACTACAGTCAGTTTTCATGGCCTATTGTAAATATTTTGCAAAGATTTGTAAAGATTATGCCTGGTCCAACCCAACTCAAATCGTCCTCATTGAACTATGAGAAGTGACTTCTAGAACATAAGATTTCGAAGCTATTCGGAGCGTAATAAAAAATATTAATTGCAATCAGTTCAACTTACGTGACCACCAATTTTTGAACTCACACTTTCAAAAGAGTTCGAGCCAGCCTCTAATTGACCTTAATTTATTATGGATAACTTTAGGTAATTGGTATACATTAAGTTTTAGCTTGCTTTGATAATTTAGAAAAGAATGTCAGTTTTTAAACACACTGGTCAAGCGTGGTTGAGGCTCGCAAATTGATGGTACTCTGCATATATTATTTGTTGAGGCCTCCACCATTTTATTTGCATCATATTGCATAAACATATGTCATAATTTCAGCTTGGTTTTACCCTTTAAGCAAGGAACCATAAAAATGACAAAGTCCATACTATCAAACTAATATCATAAAAGTTTGGATGTATATTTGTGTGATCGGGTCTATGTTTGTTACTTCTTCACGCTCGAACGTCTCAACGAATTTGGATGAAATTTTGGTACCAATACTTATAGCTTATATTCTGGATATGTAGTCATAGACTGCTTTTAATCTCGGAAAACCTTGGGGAACTCCACGGGTGCAACTAGTAATTTATAAATATGAACAGACAGTTTAATGAAAAGAACAAACAATTCCCTTTACCATGTTTATAAAACGATTTTCACTGTCTACTTTTCTTACAAAAGATGCAACAGCCCCCGGCGTTTCAAACACAAAATGATAAAAAGTGGAAAACAATTCTTTGAAAATAGCAAAATACAATAGAAAATGTTACATTTCACAATTCATATTCAACCATCTTTTGTGCAGAAATTAGATTATTCTTGGTAGAAATAAACCAAGAATCTTTAATGTATACGCGTCTATTTTTACGTAGGAATACATTCCCTTTCTGCTGAAATATGAAGATAATGTCCATTTGAGTAATAGCTGTTATGAATCTTTCTTGTGAATAATTGAACTTTGAAAAACTGCAATCATAAGGGAGTTTGAGAGGTTTACTTCCTTGTAGATTTTATATTGCTGACTTGATATGACGACAAAAAGTCCATCAACTATAAAAAAACATGACCATCAAAAAATATACCTAAAGAGAAACAGACATAAATGTTATGTTGGTTGATTTTAAAAATGCGAGTCAATGCCATTTTGTCGCAAGCAATCAGTGAACGCAAAAAAGATTACGGGGCGAATTCTTTTGATGGCTCGACGTTTGATGACATTTTTCAGGGGCACGTCTGTTGAATCTGAATGAAAGCAAGCTCCGGAACACGAAATCTTATTAAATGTACACTTTGTAATATACTACCAGCGGTTTGGAATTCTGTGGCATTCTGGTCGACGGAACTGATTGGAGTGGTATTTGTGTATAGGAGCTTCACATGTAGGCACTTACAAATTACATAGCTATGTCTTGTGATTGAATATAGGATATCCTTTTGGGAAGTATATGAAGCTTTTCACTTTGATTTGTTATTTCGACGTAATATTAAAATATTGATGTTCTACTCAACTATTGAGCATATAAAAATTAAAACGCTATATTTAGATACAAGTATCAATAGTTTTGCAAATATATTGGATAACCCTAGATTCTGAGGAAATGATATATTTCTTGTTAATTTTTTTTTTATTATATTGTCTAATGTAGTAAAATAGATAAAAATTAATTCATCTAAACAAAACATAAGTAGGACGAGGTCTATGTAAGTTCTCGTCAATATTCCTATGCCAGGAAACTACGAGTAAAAGTCAATTTTGGATACCCATCAAATATTTGCCTCAGCCGGCTATGAACCTGTCACCCATAAATCATATTTTATAAAAAACGGGCTAGTTTAGGTTTTCTCTTTACAAGACTTTTATTTTTATTACTTAGCCTTTTATGCTATGACTGCAACACTCCATTCAGATTAAAAGGAAAGTGTTTTACAAGAAATTGTAACGATGTAATTATATTTTTAATTCAAAGGTCACAAAATCATTTTTTCCTCATCGTTCAAACGACATCTCTGTCCAAAAAAAATTTATAACCAGTATCGAAACAACCACGTAAGCGAAAGTTAATGTTCCGAAAATAACACATCGTTTCATGAAATTTCGCTTACATAGTCAGGTCAAATTACCATTTATAGAAAGTTTGGAGATAGATTTACGTATTGGATTACATAAGACTTTATATAATTAAAATATATAATATAATTTTTTCGGGTAGGTTTTAGAAGTAATTGCTGCTTTCTTGCAAAACAGTTCCCCTTGTATCGTCTTATTTTGACAAAAAAATATAAATATTTGTAAATATTTTCACATTTAATGTAACATACTATAATATATTAAAATACATGCTTCGAGTTATTGATAATTTCGTAAGTAAAAGGTTTATTATTTAAAATATACATGCTTTCGTTGCATAATACAGTCTTTTATGCAGTTAGAATTGCGTAATTTACTTTTCGGGTGACGGGCGGAACAGGGTGCGACTTGGGTCTTATCACACTTCGGTCGGGGAGGACCTAAGTTGCATAGCTATTGTTTTGGGCGGAGGTAACCACTTAGCATCAAGTGGGCCTCCAGCTTGTCCCGTCACTTCTGTTACATAAAAGAAATATTAGCAATTTTATTTAATTACTCAAATAAACATTATATAATAAATAGCCTTTCATGTATATACATCAAAATTAGAGCAATTGAGAACAGATAGATAAATCTGGCAACTTTCGTAATTATCTGCATAAGGTTTTAGAGAAACAAAAATTACAAATGTTAGTCGGCAAAATTAAAATTCGGTATTAACTTAAAAGTGCTTTTCACGATGACGCTCCTGTTAACTACGAGTGCAAATATCGTTTGACAGGTATTGTCACACTGAGAGTCAAGACGCAATAACATCTGTCAGGTTAGTTTCATAAATCATTTTTATTTTAATACCTATAATTTTTTGTTCAACTTTTTAGCATAAATTTTGTGGTTTATTTTTTTATTTTCTTTTGTCCACAATGAATACGCGTTGCCATATTTTTTCTACAATATTATCAATGAATAATCACTTGAAAGATTTAGTATTTTTCTGTATCTGACTGTCTACAAATAAGAATGAATTGACTATAATCGTCAACGGATTAATATAATAAATTATCACATAAATTCAAGAGCACTAAGATATTATAATATGACGATTGGAGAAAATACATAATTATTTCCAGGGTTATGGGTCACGTACCTAAGGGTAAATGGAACTTCAGCAGTAGGCTTTCAACGTCTGTCTTTTGAACCATGGGATAAACATAATTGGGGCATCTTTTAATAGACCTATATTCACAGAACATTGTGTAAATATTAATGTCTATTTTTTATTATGGCGGTATCCAATCAAATATTAATAAAAAACAACTAGAGAAGTAGTAACAAAACGTGTCATTCGTGAGGTTAAGATTTCTTTATATCATAAAGCAATTACAATAAACTTCGGTTATAAAGTCCCACCAACAGGATTTCCTAGATAGGGTAAATATTGTACATATTATCAGAAACTTATTTACCTTTTATCCTTTGTTAGATACAAGTATAATATATATTATAATACTTGGAAGTTACTTAATGTTAGCCTCCAAAAGCCCAACAATCTTTATTAATTATGATTTTCGTAATTCATCCCGTACGCTTCATTATTAACTTGCCGGTTATTGGGTGGGTTAGTCTTATTTCTCGCAATGCCTACTCGTTCATTAGTGGTAGGTTTTTGTGTGCTCACTCTACGTAGATTAGTTCGTAATTTAGAAGCTTCGTTCCGAAAAGGGGTAGATTAGGCATTGTCGTGCGAATTTATAATGACTCTGAATAAAATATCGCACCTTCCAACACAATTGATAAAACCTGGAGCTCTGTAGGATACTGAAGCGTATTTTGGTGACATATTATATTATTATGTATAACCATTCAATTCTCAATTATGGTTATTGATCTGTACGGGATTAACACCGAAGACACCCGATCAAAAAAACATCCAAATCGGTCTGCAATTGGCGAAAATATCCACACTCGTTGCTATTATCAATACACGTGCATATCTTGAAAATTACAGAACCAATTTTGATGAAACTTGTGTTAAGTAGAAGTAATTTGAAGCCAATAAAAAAGGATAGTCACAATTGTTGTATATTTGTTTGGAAGCCCTAACAGTGAATGTATTGCAGATCCAATAATATTAACTTTCTTTTTTGAAGTCGGTTAAAAAGTAGCAGAAACAGAGAGGACTTCATCGGAGTCAAAATCTATAACGCTATTATGTAAAATTTAGGGCTTTTTATTAAAAACTAGCTGTAAAGTCGTATTGATCTTGATATGGGCGGAAGTAACCATACATACACCTTAACATCAGGTGGGCGTTCCGTCACCTTAGCTGCATAAAAAAGACACCCTACCATTTTAAAAAAGAAACATCCAGATAAAGGTCAAGACAGGTCTTCGTAAATCTTTGACATAAAAAGGTCTACTTAAGAATGTTGCAAAGACCTTTCTTGACAACCACCCTAATAGATATCTTTATTTAATAATGCCAAAGAGCGGTATATTCAATTCAAACCAATAGAGTTACGTTCAACATAGTGTAAGATTTTTTTGATTGACTTATAATTTTTACTTACGTTTTTTTGTTTTACCCGAGTGGTTTCACTCACGTGGAGTCCACAGGTACTATGGTGTAAGTAAAGTGTGTGCGTTCAAAAGGCAAACATCAGGTGCAACGGTATATTTTTTTAAAAATTGGTTGTCTTTAATATCGGTTTACGGACTATAATTTTACGTGATAACGTCATAAGAAAAGTAACAAAATCGTATCTTAAACTTTAAAATCATGCCTCTCTATCGTTTGTTCCGCGCTCTTTCAGCTTGCACGCTCGGCTGAGGTTGAACATGACAGTGAGTCATGCGTTTCATGTAAAAAATTGTAACGTAGTTGAGATGTTTTAACGTTTAACATTAACATAAAGTACTAATAAAATTGTCGTGCAGAAGATAGGTCTTCTGCAGTTTGTATCACGACAATTAATCAAGGCCAAATAAGCTTTCCCTTGATTGTAGAAGAAGGAAGGTTACTCGTATTTTTATGAATGTAACACACATAGCTTTTCAGTGGATCAGACAGTCTTGCAATTGGATTCAAGCGAAACTTTTCAACCGAATAGCACAGAATCTAGGAAATTTTCATAATCTTTTTATCTTTTGTATTGTTATATTGCTTCATTTGTAGTCTGATTGTCTATAAATGTTGTGCCGTAATACGCCATTTTATTCGAAAAAAATAAACTTAATTGATGAGGTCCCTCATAATTTATATGCAAATTAAATATGAGCGATTGTTCCGAAAAAAGCGGCCGACAGATGAGAAACATGACGTAATAAGAGAGCGCTATGCCGTTTGCGGTCACAACATCCGAGTCGGTATAACTGCCAAGCCGCGCTTTCACATCAAAAAAGATTTTTGCATTTCCTTTAGTTCTCTGAAATAAATAAAAAAAAATATTAATTTTTTGGATTCAATATTAACGCGAAGTGATATTCACTTTATTTATTCAAATGTTACTAAACTTTCAAAATGTACTGCTTGTATGTATTTAACGTGGCCGTCTTATATCAAGGGTCTGGTCTTATATACCCTTTTGTTAGAATAGACACAAGTTCATAATTAACGCATGAGCGTTTAAGTCACAAAAAAGCAGCAAATACCTCACAAAAAATTTAATTCAGCAGTCCAAACTCTGCCTAAAAAAACTTTTCAATAGGCACTTATATTTCATAAGTCTTCGCAATATCTCACTCGCAATCCAATCGCCAGATATAAACGTAATCCAGCATCGGTATGAGATAAAATCCGCAGAGAGAAAAATATTTGTCGTATTTGGTCTCGATCCCGCTTGTGTAAATCTTTTTATTTGAATCGCATCGCCGCGCTTCTTCCTGATCTTGATGTTTGTATGGTGTCACGCATAAATATAAGATATCACGCCTCGTTCTTGAAAGGGTGGGCAGATATTGCTTTTAACTTGCTATGTTCCAACATGCCTCTTTTACCTCAAACTCAAAGATCTCAAGAAGTGTTTGGACACGTCAAATTTTAAACGCACGCGTAAGCATATTCGTGCGTATATAACATATCACGGCAGTTCTTTATGATCTTTAGAAAAAGAGAAGAAAAGAAAAAAAAGAGCAGCGGATCTATGCTTACCTGTGTATCACGGATCCACATAAATACAATCTTCAAACAATCTAGAACTTTAAACTTTAATATTATGCCAATCAGACGAATTCCTGATGACCGGAATTTGATCTTAGGCGCTGGAGAGTAAATGTAAATACCCTTTATTTTAATTCTTTTAACTTGTGTTTGCTGTTGGATTAATTATAGAAGGATATATTTTAACGGGATTTTAACTGAGTCTCGTGGGAAAACAAAGGCGGAAAAAAGCTTACCATTTTTTTTATTTCCAACCCATTTTCAAAATTGCTGAAGGTCTCATTTCGGCTGTATATTTTTTTTTATTGCTTTATCCGATTTCTTGGCCAAATGTGGAACGATTTGAAAGTTTATTTTTAAATTTCATAGGGTACCTGCAAGGTGATGTGTTTTTGATTTTTGAATCAGCCATATATTTTCACGTCTACTTTTCCTCTAGATATAGTATCACCCACATAGAAGAAAGTAACCCATTGAAGCTCCATATAACTTTTAATAAAGGATAAAACCGTGTATTTTTTATGTATTAGGTGTATTTGAAAACAAATAATAAACATCTTACAGGTATATATTGCTTTAAGTTTATACGCAACTAAATGACAAATTAATTTTCATCTGAACACTTCCAAACTAAAATCCCTTACCCTTTCATCAGTTTCAGCAAAGGAATAGTTTGCCTTCGCGTCATAATTATAATCAGTTTGACTTAATTAAACACACGCTAGTTCATCTACGCGCGTAACTTTTAGTTTAATGGCCCATTACTTAAGTATTATGAATTCATAACTTTATACCAACTAATGAAGACAGAATAGGATAAAACGGGGTGAAAGATGATTTTACATTACAGGATAGATAACTATTACTATAATAATATGAATGCTCGGACATCAAGAATTACAGGAAACGTGGTTGGGGAGATTAGGTACCGCGATAACTAATAAACACTATGTGGTCTGCTCATCCCGTCACTTAGTCGCATATAAAATAAATACCAGCCTAATAATATTTATTTATTTATTATGTTTACCGTGCGAACTCAATTCGATTTTTGAGTTTGGTACATGCTCAAGTTTCTGCTCAATGTTGTCATTCACGCTTTTACAAACGTGAACTCGGAAATTTTGCATGTTAAGACTAAATGGATCCGTGTTTTTTTAGATAAATACATTTACGTAAATTTTGATGCACTATTATGGTTAGAAATAGTATAAATGGAAACTGAAAATGCATGTTCATAAAATATATTGATGGATCAATTCTCTAAAAGATAAATCAAAACGAGACGTGGCTATAAAAAAAAAGAAACTTTACGAATATAATTCAAAATATCCATATAAAATAGCACAATAGAAACATCCTAAAGATCTTTTCAATGTTAAATTCCTTTACACTTTGACGATAAAATTAAAAAGTTTCATATTCTTTTCCAAATTCATTACAGGTCATGTCTGTCCCTTTCTTTAATGTTTTAAATAACGGTCTGACGAAGAAACGGTCTAGGTAATCGACCCTCTCGTTGAACTCTCACATGAACTAATGTATTTCATTTATTATTTTGAGATGAGCATACTAGTGTCTGAGATTCCACTGGGATCAGTACCTTGTATTGTGTGGATTATCTTAATATTCATGACAACGATCTTTCTAGATGAAGTCTCTAGAATAGAATCAATGTTGATATCAGTTTGAGACAAACTCAGTTCGTAAATTCACTACTGATTAAATCCTATTAAATAAATATATTGTATTTATGATGATTTCATAAATGTAACAACAATGCCATTCTTAGTTGATATAAAAGATCATCCCGAAGTACTTATTTTTTTGTCAATAACGAGATATATCGAAGGCATCAAATTATTTTGGCAAATTTTATAAGCCACAACACAAAATTATCTCAACTAATAATAATAAAATAAAATGCAAAAAAAAACATATTTTTGGTTGACATTTAATGTAAATGCGAAATTTATAAAATAATGTACACATTGTTATATTTCACAATACTTTATTTCGATGATAGTATGACCATATGAAGAAAATATATTCTGAATTGGATGTTTAAACAAATTTACATAGGAAAGAAATATTTTGCTAATAAATAAAGTTTTATTGGAAATCTCTGTAATAAAGTTGGACAACTTTTGCTTCCACTTTTCCCCTTCTTTATTTCTTAAAAGTAGCAAAAACTGGATACTGCCTGGAAATGATGCCCTCGATATTATGGTTCGAAAGGAGCTTATATCGATTTTTTCTTAGACCCTTGTTTATTCTAATGTACAACAAAGCGCAAGGGTGAAAGGTGTTTTTCAAAGTGAACGACCCGCCCGACTCCGACACGATAATTCAGGGATGAATCACACAAAACAAACATTTCATTATCTGTTCCAGGACTAATTATGTTTAACAATTTATGACCTCTCATAACAATTACCAATAAATGACTATTATGACTATTACTATTATGATTAAAATAATTATTTTAAATATTTTTTTTTTAATGAATAAGTGAATGTAAATTGAATCTTTGGAATTAGTCGTCCATTGAGGTCGTTCATTTACCACAACAAACTTTAGATAAAAAAAAAAAAACAAACGAGATTTATGTGATATTATGAATGTATTATCGTATGGACACTCCGATTGCTTTTTTTTGTGCTTATTAAGTGAGCCGCCGGCTCGTGACTTACTTACTTTACTTATAAAAAAAAACATACACCTACGAAGCAAACTAACTCTGCTACTAGAATCGGTTAATGTGAAAACAAGCAACCTCAGCCATTGTTACATCTCAATCATCTTTATGAATATTTCTCTTGTTATTTTGCATTATTCCTATTACTTTCTCACGTACTTACTTAATGCTGCCATACCAAACGAAATAAGAACTAGCGGTCATGCCGAACTTATGAAAACTGTTTTTAATTTTTTGAATAAATATATCTAGGTATATTTACCTAACGGTAACGTTAATATCTAACGGAAACAACATATGAGATAAGGTAAAACGGCACTACGATTTTCAATATATTTCCAAAATCCGCCAGTGTCCTCAATGCCTTGCCAAATAGTCTATATCATTCCTAACATCAACAAACATACGAGATGATCACAAACAACGTATTAAAATATCCTTTTTTTTATTATGCTGAACCTTTTCAAAATAAAGAAAACCTGACGTAGCATACATTAAAATAATTTTAACATTTAAATACAGCAATCATACCGTCATATCGTCCTCCGGGGGATTGGTATCGATCCAGATATTCATAGTCTGGCTATACCTGAGTTCCTTCCCGTTTAAAGCCGCGATTAAACAACAACGGAGTTCGTCTGGTAATTAGTTATTTCCAAATAGATAGAGGAATGTTTATTGAATAAACTATTTCATACGGATTATGATACCCAGACAGACCGTAAGTTTCTTTCATCAGTAATACCTTGAGATCAATAATGATGTATTCGGACAATAATGTTTGAATTTCTTAAATACCAAGTTCTGAAATTACAAAACGATTTGAATCATTTTGTCGTTTTATATGGAAAATAAAAATATTTTTAGGTTAGGCGAATCAATCGTCCACTCCATCTTAAGATCGCGAAGTCCATCTTATGACGTTAAGAAAAGGGTAATGTTTGATACACCTAGTTTAGCGGAGGTATACGAATTCCGAATTTACGAGATCTTTTGGTAATTTGTATACCTATAATAGTTTTGACATTACATCAATACTGGTCTTATGGTAGTATTACATATTTGTAATAGAATAACATTTTTACCAAATTTTTAGTTCTAGTTTTTTCATCGCATCTTCAAAAGCTCTAAGATCAAAGTTGAAATATTTTACCCCGTGAGAAAACAAGTAATTGATTAAAAAAATCGAAAATACTGACTTCAATACTTTCTTCCTTTATTTCTTGCCGACAGGGGTCGGATTCTTGTCGGCAAGAAATAAGGGAAGAAGAAAGGAAATGTCGGTAGTACGGGGTGTACTACCGACACTTCCTTTCTTCTTCCATTACAAACCACACCACCATTATAATAAAATATTATATAAATATTATATTCACCATTATAAAAAAGATATGGAAAAATCTACGGAAAATCTGGCAGAAGTTATGTTTTTTGCAAATCACAAAAAAGTTACTTAATTTTTAGGATTCAAAATCTTTTTATTTGATGTTTTAAACCCAAATTTGTCAATTTTCACAATAGCTTTCCAAATTTGACAATTACAACAAAAGTCAAATAGATGCAGCCGTTCTATAGTGATAGACTTACATACGCTTACATTCGGATATAAATTTTTATTTATATAGGTTTAATATTCACTGAGAAATTAACTTAACAAGACACAAAGCTAAAAGTTATTAATTACATACGTCATTAACATCTGAGCAATCTCAACCTGATCCGAATCGTTTGAAAACCCATAACATCAGCTATGCGGCTCGCAAAATAGGTTATCAATAATTAATTCACTTTGCATACGCGCCTGGATTTATTCATGATCGTAAATGGGGATTAGCACGCCATATTCGATGGACTGGAAAATTAACGCACCATGTGTAGAAAATTAGCGATAAAGTGTCTGCCAGCGATGGGTCGATAGGGTAATTTAGTTTAGGGTAGATTTGCGACAAGCTATAATATCATTTTCAGGGTTTCGTATCCAAAAGATGTAGGCAACCTTGTAATAACGTACAACTTCTCTTTGAGTATCTTTAGCCTACGTTTAAATGTTAAATGGGTAACTACTTATTATTTAAACTTAGTGAATAAATAAATAACGTTATGCGACTAGGTGTCTCATACTTCGGTAGGTAAGGTGGTTCTTCGGTCTACTGTTTTCTTGTTATCTGTTAAAGACAAGAAACAACAGCAAAACAAAGAACTTTTACTTAACATCAGATAGGTCGACAGCTTGATCCGTCATTTAAGTCACATCAAAATAAACGTGAACCAAACAGCAAGCCAGCACTGTACTGTATAAATGTACTGATAATGAATGTAATTAATGCACTCGACCAGATATGACTTGACAATAAAATTAATTAAATTAATTAAATTACAAATTTGCCACACACCAGCTGCCTTCTAGGCACACACGTTCTCACCCCCATTTAACCATATGCATCTTTTGAGTTCGCATACCAGCCGCCTCCTAGGCACTCGCGTATTCACCAACCATTTCTAGACTTCCGTACCTCAAAAGCAAAAACGGGAACTTCACTTCGTTGTCCGTCTGTCTTTCAATAATCTTTTTCTCAGAATATATCCGAAAACTTTTTTTTGTTTGTAGTCAGTAGTTGTCCGTTTTTTTTGTTTGTAGTCGCACCCAAAAAAATACACGAAAAAACCTACAACTTTCATGCGAAACTCAGTGCGCGAGTCCAGCTCGCTCTTGGCCGCTTTTCATATACTTATGCAGTACAGTTTTTTATTAGCAATACTTGTCTATCTATTTTCAATATACTTTTCCCAAAAACCTTAGCGTCTTTCTTTATTGGTTCAAGTACAAGTTTATGTAACATAAAGTGGCTAAAAACCGTTATCAGCTAGTATGTAAATACAGCCGACGTGCCATTCAATGAAAAGACTAATCTTGCGTGAGACCCTTAATCGTAAAAACGTTTCGCTCCCAATAAAACTGTATTTCTTTTAGCAACAAATGTATCCAGCTCATTCTAGAGAATCCCCGCTGACAACCACTTAGAGGATTTGTGGTAACATACCCCGCTGAGATTCGATGGCTAGGAGTGGATTGGTGGTCACTCGATAATAATCCCGGCCAGAATGGAGAAGCAATAAAATAAGACATTGGGGTACTTAGGGTCCACTTCACCATTTTATTTGTTCTTGATTACTGTGAAAGCATCACCTAATCTTTAGATATCTACAATATCTTTATCGGGAATCAGACGCGACTAAAGATGTTTAAGATTACTGTGATATAATAAACTTCTACTTTTGGAGGTCCATTGCACGCGTCTGTAGGTAAAGACTCTTTTAATCCTTCCACATAAGCCCTAGATGGTGCAAAATGAGTTACTAAAAGTAGCAGTAAACCTTGTACTAAGTCCTTAAAAGTTTTTTCACCTCACTTGGTAATCGCCAAGCAGTGGTTAACTGTCATTAGCTGTGCACTGGTGGAAGCATACTGGTGTAGCGGAAATCACATGAGATGTTACATCTAAGGACGCAATAGCATGAAACTTGCATCTCCTCATACTTCGGCCGGAGAGACCACTTACCAAGCTGATATAACCACTTAACCATCAAGTGAACCTCAAGCATTTTTTTTATATAGGGAATGTCACAAGACCAGCTCTCGGCTCAACTGATGTTAAATCGTTACTTCAACCCATAACAATAGAAAAAAACTTCATTGGACTTGTCATGTTTGTGTGAATTATGTCCTTTTACTCTCCTCTCACCCGCTTAAATTCAGTGGATGAGCCTAAAAAGTTAACCAATATTCCAAAAGTCCGTATAACACCCTAAAGTACTGTTACTAGAAGATGATGTCTTTATTCATAGCCTAAGTGAAATATTGTAATAACTTTACCCCATTTATTCGAGTCACAAAAGTATAAAAGAAAAACAAACATCCTTTATTTGAGACAACTCTCGACCCACACACATACTAAACATTTCTTATTATAACTTGCCAGAACAAAATAGAACTTTAAGAAAGTCTTTCTTCAGGATTACATGTTCGTTTTATTTATTTTTTTATTCAAATTGGAATGTGATGTAGATTTGAAAACGATTATAAGTTTTCTAATAAATTCTGTTAATGTTCTTCTAATGAGTTCTGCATTGATCACATTACCCTATTTATATATTCATTCGAATGGGGTTTTGCTCAAGATTATTCGTTTCAACGATATATTTACATTCATAATTAATATAAGCCATTTTTAAGCCGAAAAGCAATGAAATTTATTGTTATTTTAAAAAGAAGTAGAACTTGAGCCAAGTTCGTCAGGAGAAGTACTATCACCACACCTGGTAATCCGCGACTTCGACATGTCATTAAAGAAAAAAAAATCTAATCTCTAATTTGAGATCGAAATTCAAGATACAGATATTTGAATCTTGAAATTAATCTTAGCTTAGCTCACAGTGTTTTAACTATATGTATACAGATAATAATGGCCGTGATTTTCACAGTTCAAGTAATGTTTATTAGTTGTTTATACTAGACTTTATTAGATGTTTACACCGTAATAATTGGCTACCGCTATAAAGCGAGAGTTCATTGCGTACTGAAGGGTTTCAAAGGGTGTCTTAATGTTTATCGCACCTTTGTAAGCATTTTGGTGATGCCAGACTCATGTGATAGTAGCTTGTTCACTTTAAACAAGCTACTAGCACTTATATACTACTTAAAACGAGTTATAGCTTTATAATTTTTTTTGTAGCTCTAGTACTTTTGCCAACTTCGCCCGGAGAGGTACTACCACCACACCTGGAATCTGCCGCCTAGCAATAGTGCTCGCATTATTGTGTTCCGGTGGAAGGGTGTGGGTGCCGGTGAAATCACATGCGCATGAGACGTATCATCCCCTTCTCATGCGCATGTGATTTTTCAAATAAAAATAAAAAATATACTTTGCTTTATAGTAATGTCAACGAACGAGTTTTTGTAACACTTATTTTTTTTATTTTACGGATCCTAGCTGGACTGGTAGCTCTAGCTTTGCTCTGAACTGTAGGTTATGGATTTGGAATTCCCGTTTAAGACGTCTTAGACAGTTGTGTACCGAACCTGGAAGTTTGTTTTATGTCTGGGTGTTATTAAATATTAAATGATTACAAACAATCTGTACATGTATTTATCACCTAGATTATTGTCATAGTACGAGTACAAGCTTTGCTTTTTTGGGGCTAGCTGGCGCTGTGTGACAAAACCAATAAAATAAACCTTTTTTTAGATAACTAAAAAATTATTAGGGTTTTGAAGGAATAATTATAATCAGATATTATATCATTATAATCAGATTCATCTTCATCGGAGTTTACATAGAACCTCTAGAAACACGCGGCTAAACCTGAACGTTTTCTGGGTATTAGGAAGTTGAATTGAATCAGTTCAAATAGTCTACAATTTTCCGATGAACTTGACTATCACAGTGCACAAGCAATTTCTATAGATCTATGACTAGTTTCAATTTTGTTCATGTCATAACATACAAACCCACATAAGTGAAAGTGAACTATAGGGCAAAGGTATAGAGATTACATTTCAATGCTGGGTTTCGTATGATCTAACCAATAGCATGTATCACCGTGTATTTGTGTTTGTTGTGCGACGGAAGTTCAAATTGTTTGCGAAACGGAGACGCTAACGGCAAGGACGGGAATTAGTGGCTGAAACTCAAATATTATTGAAGCTTGTTTGGCGTACTACAAGTTATTTTAGACTTTATTAGTCCAAACTAAGGTTCTAAATAGAAATGCGATAACTTACACTTTGTGTTATCTTGCTACACATCACGGGATAAAATTATGAACTCTTTTCGAGGTTAGCATTGGTGGTCGTATCAAGCCCCAAGTATAAGACTCATATCTAGTTTTTTTTTCAGATGGTTTATCAAATAGTAATAATAAAAATATGTATTCACAAAACGTTCAAAAGTACATGTAATACTTTCTAACTAAGATAATACGTAGATGGTACAAAATAAAAAAGGGCCTTCAAGCTAAGATTTATAATAAACTACACAAAATTAGATTATTTTTTTTTTAAATAATTTTGATATTTTATACCTACTTATTGAAATAAATAATTATTTGATCAAGATTATTCGGATCAAAGAATTGTTGACTTACTCATTATATTTTGTAATATTTGTAAATATGATCGTATAAAATCTCGATCTACCTGTAACCTCCTTATGTTAGGGGTCATTTGTAATACCTAAAGCACCATGAGACAACAATAAATATAAATATTTATAGTGGATGTAATCATAAACTGAGAATGGCTTTAGGTACTTTGCTTCAAACCTATGCACAATCAGTAAGCTGACTTCTCGCTCTTACCCTAGTATTAATCTACCCTTAGTAGTAATATTACCCTAGTATTACCCTAGTACTTGCATTGTATTATATTTAATTATTACCCGATATAACTATTACCAACAGGGCGAATAAGGAACAATTCATAAATATTGAAAGTCAATTATGAACAACATAAATGCTGAAATATTTGGATGAAATTTTGTGTTTTGCTGTTTAAATTTACCTGTATGAAATTGTATTTCTTGTAAAAACAAAAACTCGGTCGCCCAGGTACTTTCCACTTATAATACCAGTAATGAAAAATTTAAGCTTAAGAGCTCAACCTAAACTGGATGTTATGAATTTTCCACACATGCACACAATGCCGATTCCAGGTGGATATCATAGACTACTAGGATTATATTATAGGTAAAAATTCTAAAAAAGTTATATTTGCCGTCGTATAACTTTGACCTGTGTATATTTTTTCTCTCCATAAAATTACTCGACATCAAAGTAATTCTGAATTGAGCAAAAACTTTAATCATTTATAAAGTTTACTGGGCAGCGGGGGTGTTTCAAAGACGCATTCCTGTTTTCTTGTTCACTTAAATACAAGTGTTTGAGGAGAATAGACTGCTTGCTTTGTTCCTTACGATTGCAAAGATTTTTAATGTTGAGGAAATGTCAAGGTTCATTGTTTATTTTTTGATTGTGTGGACTGTGAGAAAAATCTAAAGTAAGAGGTTGGGTACACCATTTTTCAATTTCAGATAGACGTTTTTAAATACACGAAGAAATAGTAACGTAAGCAAAATATCATTATCATTTTGGCTTTTCAAAAACGATTTAGGCGTTCATGAGTAAAACGAAATGAATTGGACAGTATTGTTTATTAACCGATATATAAAATTGGTTAAAAAAACGGCAGAAATTAGTTATATCTAAAAGATATCGGTGGACGGCTTGGCGTGGCTTAGTTAATTGTAGCCCGGCCTTTGAAGCGAGTGATCCCGGGTTCGATTCCCAACCGGCGCACGTTTTGTGTGGTGAGCATGAAGTTTGTTCTCGGATCTTAGATGTTTGTCTTGTGTTTTTGTGTTTGTCCATGCCATCTGCGACACATAGAATCCTAGTGCAAAAGTATGAGTGTGTCAACGTTTATTATTTGTTTATTATTAATGTATCGTCCCTGAAATATGACGCAAGAGAAGCAACCGATATATTCCGAATGTCCTCGACCCTCCGACCACGCCTTGAAAGGTCTTTGAATAATACGGTGTCTTTGAATATGGGCATTAGTCAAATCGTTTACCTGCTTGTTATTTAATTCTCGAAACAAATTATCACCGGAGAATATATTCTTTCGTATTAGTTTCTCGAAACATATATATGTATCTCATCTGTTGTATAAATTTGCTAATTGAGTATCCTTGATTAAGATGTTAAAAGTGATAAAAAAGATGATGCAAATTTTCCGTCCCAATCTTCATGTTTCGAGTAATCGATTAACACTCATTATTTCAGAGGCGTGAAAAATTATTTTACGTATCATAAATCATAAATTCAGCCGCCTTCCACCATAATGGTCTATAAAAGTTCTGAGCTCAGGTGGTAGATATTAAAACCACGAAATAAATCAGAGACCACGAGCTGATCACGTTTATTAAGCCGTCTTATTTTCTTGGCCCTTATAATAACAATGACACAAAGATTCGCTTAATAATTTGAGATCACAATAAACATGTCTGCTCCCTCAGTTAATAAATCGACCTAGCTTAGTTAATTCAAAATTTAGAACCCAAATTGGTAAACATTATTATAACCCTCGTTGTCAATAAAGCCTATAGATTAATTCGGCGAGAGGCGATACTATTACGAGTACGTTCTTTATAGGTATAAAGCCAGCAGATGGCTTTTAATCCAATAGTCTACAAAGACGTTCTGATAAATGAAGAAGGCAAACGTCAAAGGAAAATTCGGCCATACAGAAATAGGAGCCGGTATGTCCGACTATATCCCATTTGGTCAGTTGTATACCGTACGTCTTTACTTATGTACGAGATAAGGTGCACTTACTCAGATGGCTAAAACAACATGTCTTTCTTTTTTTTATATGATTAAATTGACGTGGCTTAATCAGGTCCTATTTCTCGTGTCCGTAGGTGGATACCCTCAGAGTCCCTACACGTACCCACTGGGTGGTGCTAAAGGAGCAACAAACAGAAACAGAAGAACTTGTGCAAAGTTCGCCCTGAGCTTCCACCACGCCTGGTAGTCTACCGCCAAGCAGTGGTACACTTGCACTGCTGTGTTGCGGTAGAAAGGTGACGGTGCTGGTGGAATCACGCGGCTTTTTAGACGTAACATTGGGTTATGACAGCACCGCTAACATATTTAAATTTTATTGAATCTATTGAGTATCCCTATTATTAGTAACACTACGTATGCAGGTGTTACTAATAGAGATCAGTGTAGTGAACCAAGATAATCTGCCTGAAATGGAACGATATGCTATATATTCCAATAAATCTATTGACAAGCATTTAATCCTTTCGTACAATATTGTATAGCTCCCGTTACCTCAAGCTCCACCAATACAATAAAATACTATACATACATAACATGCATAATGGAATGGGGTTATTGCATTGAAATATGCAATAACAAACGCTTACATACGCTCAATCATTCCCCAGCACCGGGGTTCCGACTGTAGTGATGGAATGTATGTTATTCAACTGGAATGTAGTAATATCCTGGTAAAACAATATTGTTATTCAAACTACAAAATTCTGAAAAAATCTCTTTAATTAAATAATAATAATATAATACCATGACGACTAGATAACTGGTAGAATACTTATTAAGCACTTTTTTTTTAATATATGTAACAAATAATCAACACCCAGACATAAAACAAACATCAATGTTCGCTACACAAATGCTTGGCCTTAGTGGGAATCGAACCCTATAGCGCAGAAAGCATAGCTACTACCAACTGGCCTGTGAGGCCAATTAGAAATAGGTACGGAATTTTAGTTGTACAAAACAAATATATTAAATGAATATTATTGTTTTGAATTTGGCGTAATTGTTGAGAGTATTTTCTTTTAATCCAATAACATTGCCAATACAAAATGTAGATTACTAATAGAAAGGGTTCAGTTTCTTAAAAAGGTTTTATAGCGTACTTATCGTGAAGGTTGAAGATATCAAATTATTTTTACAGAATAAAAGTTTAGGTTATACATTGAAGACTGGTATTCTGTTTTTTGCGAAATATAAAGATATATGTGAGATCAAAGACTAAAGAAGAAGTCAAATAAGACGAACAGTCTTATATGACTTTTTTGTGACTGAAATGACGGAACCATTTGACGTCTCACCGATACCCCTCCACTAGTATCCCTCCACTTGAGTATGACAAAGCGCATCGCGTTACACCTTTCACTCTGAGAAAGGGATATAATGTCTCATGTGCCAGTAATTTTACTGGACTGAAAAAATGGTGAAAGATAGCCCAAAAAAGCTTAAGTTAAACATTTCCCTACAACCAAATAATTGAAAGGCCTGTGTTAAGATGATCCAGATGGGCATTAATGAATGTTTATATTACACGACAAATGAAATTTAAAACATATAATTGATCGTCCTTTTTAAGAACCTTCTTAAGAGATATACTTTTTATTTTAAACACTAGACTAAACTAATAGTTAATTTTTTGTTTGTTTTGTTATATTAGTTTTTTGTTTCTCTGGTACCACTAAAATGTTTGCATGAATATTGAAACACTGAGTTAAATTATGTACCTAATGGGAATCTCGTGGAATCAGGTCGTTGTTTAGCCGATAATTGATTTTACCGAGAATTCGGTTTTGAGTCGAATACTGGGCATCTATTCAGAACGTAATAATATTATTGCAGCGTTTAGAACCTTTCCCTAATTGCAAAAGTTATTATAAAAGTTTTTAAACCTGCGTTTTATGGTTAAAGATAAGTTTCTAGTTAAACCTAGCAACTATAGAACCATCAAAAAGCAGTTTTTTTTTTGTTAATTTAGGCGGCAAGATTCTGGTAAATAAGAGAGTACTACCTAACCAACTCACTTTTTAACGAATAACATCATTCAAGTTTCCTACCAATGTTTATGTTAGAACCTGATTATAATTAACGGCTTAGTTAAAATATATTAAAACGTATACAAAATAACGTAACTAATTTAACTGTATATGTTCTACGACGTCTTATTCCACATTTTCTAAGATTTTGGGGCACAATATCAAAAACTATTAAAACATTTAAAAGAGAAACTGAATGATACATCAGGACCATTGTTCTGTATTTCAATTATGAGATTATTATTTATTTAGATAAGACACAACAAAAAGATATTTTAATCGTTATTATTATGAGAAGACACAATTTTGCAAGTAATTTAATTGGTAAATATGGCCACTTTGCCGCAATAACCTTGAACTTAGAAGACAAGAAGTTTTGAAATATGTATGAAGTTTAAGTTTGAATAAAAAAGTATGTTATGCTAAATATTTAAGTTAGTTGTATGTACTGTAAGTTAGATGTTCAGAACTTACTTGTTCGATAATGTCTTTTGTTTCAAGTCCTTTCATGTTCAATGCCATTTATAAATTAAAATATTTCTCGAGTTATTCACATAACTATGTGATAATATGTATTTTGCAGAAAGGTTAGCGAATAACAAAACACATAATTAGGGTTTGTGGGTTTGTCCAGGCACTCCATATATGTACTTTGCACCCTAATAAAGGCTTTTCATTTCTGATTCTTAAAATTATTTTCATTTCGTGTTGTTATTTCATTGAAGTTTGATTGCTTAATTAAAATTTGATCTATTTAATGTAATTATGTTTCAATCGAATGTTGACATTGATATTCAATGTGCTTTTGACATCCTACCTACTACAAAGCAGCGTATCGATGAAAACATGGCCGCGAAAGGCCCTCATTACCTACAAGTGGTTGAACTGACAGCGATTCAGGTGATGGTACTGCCAGTTTATTACCCTGACTCATACTCCGGTAGTAGTAAAATACAATTAGCAATACGACTTGGTTGTTTTTATATTTCTGTAGAAAGAGATCCTAGTCGTTTAATTTATGGCAGTCGTAAACCACTTAAAATCTGGTAGGCTACCAGATCCACCTGGTGTTTTTGATTTGCATTACTTTAGTCTCGACATTTTTTTAAAGTGAAAACTTCTTTTGGCGCGTTGGGCAGATTTGAGATGTGAAAAAAACATTGAATTCGCGGCACTGTTACCGTTACCGATACCTCTGTATATAAATATCTGTAGTGTAGTATACTTTTTTCACTTCTGTTGCCACTCCCGGAGCGCCAATGTTTTTTTTTCCTATGCCTATGGCCAGCAATGGATTAAGATGATACCTATAAATACCTACTCGTATCTGTGTTAATCAATACCAACAGTTAATGTAGTAGGGTAACATTTTTTGATTGTGATTCATATGGCGTATAAACTATCATCTTAAATACAAAATACACACTTTCCACTGTCCCACTGATGTCAAACAAATAATGAATTACTATCAATTTAGAGGGAGAATTAAATTCATACTATTTCACTAATATTATAAATGCGAAAGTAGGTTTCTTGGTTTGTCCTTCCATAACTCAGTGGGACAACGAAACGTGTGATCTTTTTTACCATTTTCTCACTGCAAAGATAACGTAGCTGTCGTTTACAAAGCTTTGTAGAGATGACGGTTCCCGCAACAGAGAATCCGTTCTTTGAATAACTCGCCAAGATCTCTCTACGGAGATAGATTACCTTCAAGCTCAAGGATTGCTTCTATTTTCTATTTAGCCCTTGAAATAATACTATGCAATGCTTGGAAATTTAGTTTTATCAAGAAAACCAACTGCAATATTGTTTATTATACCTGTTTACAAAAAGAAGTTAATTTGCACTGTAAATTACTCAAGGAATATACTCCAAGATCTATCCAAAGCGGAATATTCGACGAAGTTTCGTTTGCTACAGAAGTTAGTCGTTTGCATAGCGTACCCAAACAGAGTTGGTCAAACGATCTGCCAGTTTTCAATATTTCGCTTTAGGAAATTCTGTTTCAATATTTGATTTCTGGCTTTGACCATATATTCTATGAATTCTGGTCTGTGCCAATAGGAAGCTTTGAAACTTTGTTACGCAGTGCGTCTCTAAACAAAGGTTATCCATCCTAGCCATTCCGATTTTCATGTTGCCGAAACAAGAACAAGCGCCCTTCGCAGTGTTTCGCAACAAAAAGAGGTTCCCGCCAAAAGATCAATGGAAGTTTGCTGAGGGATATTGAATTTTCTCTTAAAAGGCCACTAACAATACCCCTGACGTGGGTCTGAACACTGAATGGACAACGGCCCGAGTGGTTCAGTAATGGTCCTGCGGAGACGGAGCGAAATCAATGCGAGCTGATGTTTTCTGTCGACTATATTTTACTTGATGATGCATATAAAATAATATACCAAAATAAACGTAATAAAATTGATTTCACCGTAAAGTCAACATATTAATATAATAAATGCGAAAATTTGTCTGTATGTACTTGTTACTTTTTGAATGGATTTGGATGAAATTTAATGAAGCGGATCGTTTTAATTAATTTATTTTTTGATGTAATAATTTAATTAATGATTAAGGCTGATCCAAATATTATAATTTGATTTTAGAACCTGTTTTATGACTTTTAAACACTTAATTTTATTTTTTGGCTTACTTTTTCTTCAATTTAGGGAACTTAAAGAACAGCTCAAGTTTTATTAAAATCGGTTCAGTAGTATTCAAGATACAGACCAACACGTACCGGCAGATGTGAAACATGTAACAACTCAAACAGAGAAGCAATAAAGTGTCTAGTATACACACACACACACAAGGCACATGACATAACATGAGGGGCATGACTGCATAAGAGAGCGTTTACCATCACGGTATACGAATCGCTTTTACCGTTAAGACACACCAACAGACTTTTATAAAAAAAAATGTTCTAACGGCTCTGTAGCGTAAGTTGTAACACGGCCTTCAAAGCAAAAGATTCCCCAAGTTTGATCCCCAGCTGGGGTAAACTTTGTGGGTTGAGCGTAAAGTTTTTTTTCGGGCCTTGGATGTGTGAATATGCGTGTATAAATGGAGCAAAAACTGAACTGCTATAGTAACTTGCTACCACGCAACATATCGCCATTTTGGTTTAATTACTTTTGCAATTCAATTACCCTGATCCGCGTACGCGTTTCGAAACTTAATTAGAGGACTCTAGCAATATTCAGGAACAAAAATCACAGTAGTTAGTCATGCGATGTTTGTTATTAAGAATGCGAATACACATGTGACACACAAATTGTAAATATGGGCGATATATATCGATTCCATAATATGCGTATAAAGTATATAAGTAACCCGGGCGAACTTTGTACAAATACTACTGGTACTTTTAGTTGCTCCTTCACCACGCAGGGTGTACCTGTAGGATATTTATATACGGACGCAACCGGATCACTCAAAAATTCTAAGAAACAATGGCTTCGATATTTTATCCTGTTAACTACATTGTCGTATAGTTGTTGTCGTTGGAACGTAGGAAATAATATAGGTTCTACATTTAGATATGATTTTCATTAAGGAATGTCTTACCATAAATATTGTTACATTTTTAATCCAATATTCCAAGTCAAATCACAACACACAGTTCAAAGTGACTATAAAAATACGGCATTTTTAACAAGTACAAAGAAAAATTATGTTGTCCTTTGTATTCACTGATACTTATACAGTGTTTGACACCAAAATGTCATCAATTAATCATAATATTTGTTTTTATGTAACAAAAGTGATGGGACTAACTGTAGACCCACATGATGTAAAGTGGTTACCTCCGCCCATAAGAACTGCAATACGACTTAGGTCCTCCCCGACCGAAGTATAAGAAGACCCAAGTCGCAAGTCCTTCCATCGGAACACAGCAATGCGAGTGCACCATTGCAGGTTATACTTTTTCGGGAAAACTTTGCACTAGTTCTACTGCTAATTTTTGTTGCTACTTTAGCACCACCCAAGGGATACGCGTAGGGATTTAACACGTATCATAAACGCACGTATCGTTTTTGTTAACTAAAATTATAATCACTGCTATGAAACATTAAATTTGTTTGACAACACTAATCACTTCGCTTTCCCTACGTTGATCTACTGTTACAAATAAATCACCCTGTCTGTTTCACCCTAGTTGAAAAACAGATGTTTTAAGCCGAGCCTTATACTCACGCCTTTAGAATTAACAATTTATGCCCGCAACATGTTTGATAAAATAATCGTACGCTATGAAATACAATGAATGCTAAATGGCGGTACGCGTTGATTGTTTAACTTTCTGATTGTGATATTTTTGTTTCAGATGTTCAACTGTGTGTCAATGTACTGGTAAGCGATTTTGTTGTTATGATTTCTTCGATTATATTGCCCATTAGATACTAGGGTTTCCATAAGAGTGGGTGGGTTTTAAGGGATCCGTGACCAAAAGGTGAAGTAAACACTGTTACCAACCATACAGGGACCGTTAGGTAAATATATATATCCATATAATATGTTTTTATGTCATTAAACAAACAAAACAGCAAATAAGCATTCTATCAATTAAAAATAAGCAACAGTTCAAAAGAAACAGTTACAAAAGAAAAAATTTAAGTCTATAGACTTAAATTTTTTCTTTTAGCCAAATAATTAAAAACAGAAAATTTGAACGACATGCTAGAACTGGGTCTACAGCATCTACAGCGTAGCACGTTTCCGTAATACAAAGAACTCGGCGTAGAATCACGAGTAAATATCAGATTTCCACTCGCAATATCTAAAAGCTTTCAAAGGTAATCAATCTTTAAAATGTTCAAAGCAACTGTGGAATACTATAGACCAGTCGATCTCATAATTTTATACCCGTTTTTGACGTCAATCCTTGTAAAATCGATCAATAGGAGTAAGACGGCTGCTGACTATCGAAAAATTGGAAGTTAATCTGAACTCGATATTTTATTCATGGTCGGAAAAGAGATTCAGATTCAAGGCACTTCAGGAAAAATTGGTTTTTGCCACAAAGTTACCGCGTAGCGTTAAACTTTGATTAAGTACAAGATTAAGTATTTACCAAAGTCATTTCAATTTTAGTTCAATATAGATGCTCTAAAATATTCAACGTAATAATTAGTTATTTTTTTTGGTTTATTATGTACCTACTTTTTGTTTATCTACCTATTAGTCAAAGTTAAGTTAAGTTGTACCTACGAGATCTCGTGTTTTTGTTACTATGAGTAAGGTCCGGTGATTGTTTAATCCCTATCCATTATAATTTTGGTAGAATATAAGTATCTTTTTCACTTATAAAAAAGAGAAGGATTTTTTTACTTGATGGATAACCTCAGATGGATTAGAATAGGGAATATTTATGAGCTTATAAAATTTTTATAGCTTTTAAAATTTTTCATTGACGTAACTGATATAATTCAAAAATATATCGAATACACGTATATATTATTTATTTTTAGTAATAAAAAAATAGAATTAAATAAAAATAAAATTTTGGGAGCACTAAAGTTGAGGTCATAATATACAATATTGAAGGAAATAATTTATTTCCTAAGTATATGAAAAATCTCGAAAAGTTTTTATAAGATTCAAAATTAAAAACTGTTGCAAAAATTTGACATATTTTATAAACATTTAATATTACCAAAGATGAGATCATAATAGAAAATATGAAATTAAATATTACAGATACAGAACAAACATCTATGTTCAACACATAAATACTTTTTCTATTGAATCGAACTCACGTATTCAGCGGAGAAGAGAAAGCTATAAGCAACTAAGCTGTAACATTGCATAACATAGCTGTAACTGAGCTGTAACGAGCTGTAACATTGCTCGGCACTAGATGTTTTGGGATATTTCGCTAAATTATGTTATGAATGTATAGAAAATAAAATGTGACTTTTTATCAGGATTTTAGCAGGGTAACAAGCCCTGTGATTGATATGTGAGTTTTGTTGTCTCCTGATATTCCGACGCAATGTCATTTATCATGATCCTGGGTAAACTGAAGTCTTTGTAAGGTATGCACGTCATTGTTCACTCATGTTAAATATCTTGGTAACTCGAAAAATAATGTACATAATGATGTAAATTTTTAAATTAAAAAAGTTAAAATCTCAAACGTTATTTGCAAACTACATGTCTGTTTGTCTAAACTGAACTTAAAAAAACTTGGCGCACATTTCCAAGTATCATGTACATACTTTGAACTTTGCATCTCATTAATTAATGTAACATCTTTTATACTGACTCTCGCTGGCTTTACTTAAACACGAATACACCCACTCCTTTTAAACTTCAAGGTGAGCCAGCCCTGAACCTGACACTGCTATCGGAAGAGTAATTAAATTGTTGGAACGCCTGGGGCGGTTGGAAAACCTAATTTGCAGCAAAAATCTAGTTTATAAGCAGCCAACCCCATAAATGATAACGTTGACGGGATTTGATGTAGTCAAGTGATGTTATTGACATGGCAAAGTTCGTAGCTCTTTACCTTCGAAGTCAGAGCCCTGGCTTCGATACCTAGCCTGGTGATTGTGTTGTAAATATGTCATTATCCGTGCTGTGTCCGTCCTGTATGTACCTGTAAAAATTATATAGTAAAAAGAGTATGTACACGTTATGAGCATGACGTTTGTTCTCGGATTATAGGTATGTGTCTAGGCCAACTGCGATACTACTAGTACAAGGACATGAATGTGTAAGCATTTAAATAAGTGGCTTGTGATACGGCAAAAATCGAACATTCAAATAGTTTTTTTTAAAATCACACAGCTAACATAGAGATGAAGTGATAATCAAAATTCAATATTTGAACTTGAAAATATATATTAAAACTAGCTGGGATTCGTTTGCGATTGCCTGCCTATTTGCTTAAATAATAAAAAACAATGGCGTTTGTTAAATTTATTTGGACTTATGGTTTGTGATGTCTGTATCCCAAAATCACAGCTCCAAGTACCGTTATACTACCTGTATTAAAGCTTAGCGGAATTGTACTAAATATTATCAGATCACCTCTAGCCAAATTAGCTAAGAAAACACCCTTATCCAACTAACCATCATTTATTATAATTCCTGCTAAACAGGGATTTCTAACCATGGCATATTACTTGAAATCGAAGCCTTTAGCAGCGTATTGAAAATTTTCCGAACGGCAACTGAAAGCCTACCAATAAACCGAACGTCCAATATTTGCTTCAAAGTCGTGTAGGAATAGGATAACGTTGTTTGCGAAGCACCGATGTCAATTATCTAGGATGGAGGTTCTCAAACATTTATCATAACGCGTTATGTACTCAATGATTATTCACACAGAGATATTTCACAGAGTGCAATCAATCATTGACTGACCTCTCAGCTGGGTTGGTAGCTCTGCCTTTTGCGCTATAGGTTGTGGGTTCGACGCTCACCTATGACTTACATTTATGTGACTAACAAATATGTTTGTCCACGTGGATTTATGAAAGTTTTAAGGGAGCAGTCATGTATTTTTTGTTTATTGATCAGGCGGCACACTGTGTGAATTCAAATACCTCGTGCTCAGTTTATATTATTATTTTAAAATAGTATTTTAGATTATTTAAACAAAACTTCCAATAAAAAATACTAGTACAACTCTTCTACTCAAAATATAAGACCTGTAAGATAGGTCATACAGACGTTTTATGCTTTTTTTATTTCTTATTAAATTCAATATAAAATTTAAGTACCTTAAAAAAACCAGTAATTTTAACCTCATTGAGTAACAAATATTCAAATGTTATTTAAATTCTTAATATAAATAAAAAGTTGTATTTCAAAAACTGATTCATAAAAAAATACTGCAACAAACTCCATCAAGAGGGTGCTTAGTCTTAAATATTTGTGTTGTATATTCATTTTCATACAACCTGCACCATAGGAAATCCTAGTAAGTAGGTATCAATTTATTTACTTATAAATAGACCTAGTTCCTAGATTTTCCCATATTCCAGCTTGTAACCGGGACAAGGGCATCGGGTCAGGGTTTTACTTAAACTAGTTATCGGGAGCTAACTGCAGGTCAAGTGTATTGCAGCTGCCTGTTTGCTCTTACATATAATTTGGTTACTTGAGCGAGCTAAAATAACTTTACTGCTCACGGTTCAGAAATTGATCATACCTTGCGTTATTACAGCCAATTCTTCAATTAATATTTTTCATTATACTTATTCTTTCATTGCAATATTCATAAGTGAAAATATAAATTTATTGTTCGCATAATACCACATAGGTAATGAATAATATAATAATAATGTTATTCATAATAGTTTATGTCATGCATAAATTTATCAATAAAACATACGAGTAATTAAATTCTTTTTTCAATAATTAATTAATTATTTTATGCTAGCATTATATTTGTAATTTGTTTAGTGTTTTTCCATCTTATTTGTGTGTTTAATAAAACATTATATTCTATGCATAATATAAATAGTATGTTACTTACACTATGCGGTAAATAAACTGAGTCATCTTGTATTCGAAGAAGTTCGTACAGAACCGGTTCGTATCAGCTTCCCATGTTTCCAATGCAGGCACATCGACCAATTCTCGTTAAGAAAGATCAATTGGGCTTTGATCTACCACGGGTGGCTAATTAGCATACAATCACAAATGTTACAAGTTCCAAGTTGCGGAAGTTGATTTTAAGACATGCTAGTTTACTCACGATGCTTTCCATCGCTGTTTTAACGACGTGATTTTGAAGAATACATTTTTTTTTAATCTAATTTTTCACACCTGGATTTAAACTAAACGTGCTCTCAAAACAACTAGTAATCTATATCAAACGAATGTTTGAAAGGAGAGTTATGTTTTGATCCTTACGAGTATGTTCTAAGGCAAATTTTTCCCTCACATATTTCAAAAACCGTGACATCATGCATGTTTGCCTAAACATTTGCAAAGCAAAATATTGTGAATCCTTCTGAGTCCTGAGATTTACCGTGATTCAAAACGATTTCCGGAAAGACGTGGAGGATGATTTTTCAATAATGTCATCTCAGGTACGTTCTCTCGTAAGAGGTGTCGATTGATATTGTTAACTGAGTTTTTGGTGTCATGCGCATTTGCCCACGCACTTGGAATATGTGTGCGATTTAAACATAGTTGTAGTTGTAGCCAATTGTGGTTAGAAAACAATTTTAGTGAAAATTACGAATCTGAATCATCTTGATACTTTTGTTGACGTTTCGGAGGCATTTATAGGTCAATCTTAGAGGATCGCCGTATACAGTGTTATTATGGCGAACATCCTAACAGATATATAAGTAAATATATGATCATTGTCATTTCACTCAACGCCATCTAGCCCCAATCTAAGCATAGTTTGTGTTATGATAATACTTTTTTTTGTAAATACATGCATTTAATATATATTAACACCCAGACAGCAAGCAGCAAGCGTTTGTGGACGCCGCAGGCTTTGAGTGATAAGCATACAGTTGTTTTCAAGCCTTTAATGTTTGTGATGTGTACCTCCATTATTATCTTAATAACAAAATTATATACGTCAAATATAATACTTTATTATGTATGTTGGTTTATTCAATTAACTCAAAAGGTTTAGCTGAAAAGCTCTCTGCAAACATCATAAATGAAATAGCGCCCGGTGGAGCGTTTCAGATATTTTCATTAACTGCTAGCTTTCCTTAACAAGGTGGCTTTAAACAATACGACAACGACATCATCGACCCGACACTTAACATATTTTATGTATTATTCATAGTTGAGACACGTGATAAATATATTATTACGAGGCCAAGCTTCTCTGCGTATTCTGACGTTTTGATCCCACAAAACTTTCAAATGTTGCCATATATCATTACGTTATTTCATATCATTATCTATTTAGCTTATAGTAATACCTATACCTAGAGCTGAGGGGTTCAACACTTTGACTCCCTAGGGCCTAAAAAAATTTACTGAATGAGGCTGGTAACACTTACTGTTGGTATTAAATTTATATACACAATACCTACAGGCGACGCCCATAAAAAGTAATCTAAGGATTGTTTTTGTATAAAATAATTACAACATTTGAAAAATACTACTCATACTAATCTTAAATTAATGCGTTGAAGCATTTCATCGAAAATTTCTGTGTGGTTTTAGATGTATTGCACTTAAGGAGGATTGTAAATATCGTTTCAGTGAATGTAAAAGCACCCGCCCTGTAGCGATGTTTCTGTGTAAATTCGTTACATACCAATTAGTTATTGGAAATAGTATTCAGCTCTGAAATGTAGTGTTGCATTTCGATAGATACAGGTTGATAATTAATACATTATTTGGCTTTAATCTTTGAATAAACTAAGAAGATAATATTGGATAACATTTTCAGCTTTACTTGGTATTGGTTGGTAAAAGATTTATCCTGCCTGTTGGGTTATTATGAAATGATTTATTTTACTAAATGACAGTTTAGCGGTCAAAGCTCAACGCTGGTTAAATCTACGTGCCCATGACACTGACTGTAACTGTAATGTTCGGGTAACTGAAAAATAAATGAAAAAATGGTGCAAACCCTTCGTGAATTTCTTTTAGGGGTCCGTAAATAGTATGGCAATAATGAAACTGCCACATGAATACTGGAAGGTGTTTCATTCTGTAAACTATACTACGAGTATATAGTGAATTTACAAAATATCCTTCGGGTAGCAGAGTAATGAAAATATTCGGCCCACGTAGCTGTGTGGATTTATTGGATAGATCTTTGAAAACAAATTGAAGTATTCGTTTTCTGATAAAATCTCTAAAAAGCGGACTCTTCTGAAGACAATCAGTGTATATTTTTATTGACTTGCGTGTCACAAATAATCGTATTCTTTAACCTGTTAAGATATCAAAAGTTAAGTGACTTTTCGATTATTTAGCTACGCCCCGCTGTGGTAACCACGGTTGGCCATCCTGACGGACCACTGGTACCAAATTTCATCTAAATCCGTAGAGCCGTTTGATCGTGAAGGACTAACAAACATACACACAAACACATAAATACGCGTATAACACACACACACTTTCTATAATATTAGTTTATACATGTTTATATAATATCCTTTTATATATATAAATATCTTATCTTTATCTTTCGTAAACAATGTTGCTTCTAAAAAGTCGTATTTTATGTTTCGTCCAAAGTTGCTGGAGTTTTATCATGATCATGATAAAAATATAGTAAGTTATGTTATTTAGCATTTTTATACAATAAAAGCAACCTTTTTGAACCGACTTAAAAAAGGAGAAAAAATACATACTATTAATACTTGTTAACATCCAGACACAGAACAAACCAAATGCGTCTCCAGGGTGGGAACCAAACCCACGACGTACAACGCAGAAGGCAGAGCTACTGAGCTATGAGGCCAGTGTCGGACGAGTGCCGCTAAACGATCACTCATGCAACTACTGACTAGACAAAGAGTTGCCTAAGTTAAATGATCTGTATAGAACATTAAGGCAAGCTTTGCCATGTGTGCTTCCCCTTTGAGTAGTGTGAGGTAAGTATGTACAGTATCAGGCTCAGTAGGTACAGGTGGGTACGAAACGCATAATTAACAGAGACTCAGTAGCACTGACCAAAGCCGACCAGCCTCCTTAAATATTCCTTATGGGCGGTCTGCATGTAAGGTCAAATACAAAAGTGGTTCTTACTTTGAGTTAATTAATGCTAAGGAGAATTCTATTTATTTTAAACTGGCTGAAACGGAGGTTATTCTGAAGGTTATGAATTATTCACGTTACTCTCATTATTTTTGAGAAGTTTTATGTGATTCATTGTTTGATTTTGATGATTTTAGAGGGTTAATTTACGTTGAAACCAAATTTTATTTTAAACCATAAAGTTTTTAACGATTTGGATGTTTGTATAAGATCGGGATTCTTACACAAACATCCAAAGACTAATACTGACATTCAACACAATTTAATAATAAATTGTAAGACGGCTTAAATATATAAACTGACAGGGACACGATATTTTCCATCTTCATGTCTCAGGGTGACTCGCGCTGTGCAATATGGCTGAGGTCTTTGTTATGGGCATAACATAGCTTTTAATATGAAGAGAGAAATATTTTTTGAAACACCCACTCTCTAAAACAAATTAAAAAATTGTGTATGTGACGACTGTGTGTTTCTACGCAAAGAAAAGTGTCTAAAGTTGAGGTTTTGATTTTTACCTCAAAAAGAAACTTGAAGTTTGTATAAATATAAATCAGCCATGAGATATCAAAACCAAAAATGGAATGAATTATTTGGATGTACAAATCAAGCTAAGAGTATCTATTTGATAGATTTGAGATTGGTTCGTGCTTGAGTTGGTCTTGTGGTTGTACTACAGAAAAAAAATTCTTTAAAAAAAAAATACAACATACAACAAATACAAACATACAATTTGTAGGAATGTAGGCAATCTTATCACTATGATCTTATCCAAACAACCTGTATATTGAAATAATCTGCTTGATTTGTTTTGCATGGATGTTAAAACAGTTCAGATTTACACGAATAATTCCAAAGTACCCAATTAATTACGAATAATTAAGATACGAATAATCAGTAATTATTACCTACATTGGTAAATTATGTTGGGAAGTATTATACTCGTATTAATTTTGAAACGATAACGGAATCTAACGTCAACTGTCCAAGATTCAGAGTGCGAGTCACACTTGTCTCTTTATAAATGAATGGAGCTAATATTATTTTGTCGCTGGCTGTATTTAAAAGATTTCTATGACGAGGGTCCCGTAATTATTTACGAGCGGCGCATTAAATTATTTTGGTTTTTGGTACCTATTTTAATAATGTATTTGGGCAAGAGTCCATTGTTAACGGAAAACTTGTGTTTTAGGGCTACTTTGTTGTTTTTGAAAAAGTCCAGTTTCGTATATAACTTGTAAGGACAAGTTATTCAACTGCTGTTGGTTTTGTGAATGTGAACTTGAAGAAAGTGATGATGAAGATGAGTTATTCATTAATTACACTATTGGAAACTGTTTTAATGACTGAATTAATAAATCCCGCATTTTTTAATACTGACATTGATTGATTGATTTATTTAATGCGTAAATGAATACTAATTTATCTTATTAGTTGACTAAATATTATTATATATCGATATAATTATTTGCACACCATATCGGTGGTAGAGCATATTGCCCGTGGGCCGTGGTAAACACTTAACATAAGGTAGGCACTAGCTCAATCCACCTCAGCAATCAAAAGAAACATGTAAGAAATCCCCTTGTAAAAGTGGAGAGAAAAAATTATATAGTATCAGAATTAGACTTATTCTGGCAATTAAATAAAATTTTATGAATTTGATAAATATAGTATGAAAAAGAAAGTGAAATGGTTAGCTCTTTGTGTCTAGTGTAGAGTTTGTTTAAGAAAGTATTACTAACATAATACACCTATTTCGGCGGTAAAGAATGTGCGAAATATAATAACGAATTCTCATGTAATATGACTTGAAGGATACATGTACGTGTCAGTATGATTTACAAGGAATTGAGACAATATACGAGTAATAATTCCTTGAGATACAGCTGTCTCAGCTAAAGTTAGACAACGACTTTGGAATATCATCATTAAGATCAAAAATATCATCAAGATTAATGATATTTTTCATACAAAACTGTCATATCCTCCTCCTAGTCAGTCTCCTAAGTCAGCGCCTTTCGTGAAACAGGCATAAATCTTACTACTATAATTGCAAACGTTTGGATGGGTGGATGTTTGTCACATTGTTGAAATATGACACAAAGATAGATATAGATATAGTCTGGTATAGCACATAGGCTATTCAAGATTTGATTTCGGAAAATGTACGGTTTCCGTAGGATGGCTAACCGCGGGTAACACCGCGGGGCGCAGCTAGTGTTATGTTTATATTTAAAAATCTACTTCAAACATAAAACATAAATTAAAGAAAAAATATTAGACAGCCTATCGAGTTAAGCTTTAGAAACGGAGATGTAAAGTACCCTTGAATTATTCATTACCTACTCGAGACATGAGCCAGTGAAGTCAGGTCAGATCTATAAAAAGATTTTTTAACTCGAGTATGACTCAAAAAATTTCCTATTTATTAAATTTTTGAGCATATTTATACAAAAACGAAACTTTTTTCGGGTATCTGTGCTTAATATTAGATTATTGCCCAATAGCAATACAACTCAAGTCCTCTACCGAAGTATGAGACGGCCAAAGTCGCATACGCTGCGCCCATCACTCTTGAGATAGAGATATAACGTCTCATTGTTAGGCCAATTAATGAAGCTCTCTCTCATTAGAACAAATATCCACTTAAATGCCGTAAGCTGAGAATCAAACAATATTGTCCAACAAAGTCGTCCATATCTCAAAACCCTCATGTATCATGGTTCAATTAATTATCTGCCCAATCACAATATTTAAACCCAATGTGATATATACTATTTGTACCAAAATAGCGTTACTACTTAATTTTTGATTAATAAACACAATATAATACTAAGTTTTCACCTTCTTAAAAAGTAGTCTTTTTATTTGTAAATCTCTTTGTTGGAACCAAATAATATTTTGCCGCTGTAAATCATCTATATAAAGGGGTCAGGCTTGACTCGTGTTTAAAAATCTCAAAATACGGTGACCCCACGTAACATTTAGTTTTCAGTCTGATCTCTTATTATTGTTATAAAAGTAATGCGAGAAAGAATACGGCTTTTTTAAAGGTCAGTGCAAGGTAAGTCTCAAGTTAGAATTTAATCTATTCTCTCCAATTACTCTCGAGAATTGAAGGTTAAAGCAAATCATAGTCCCATAGGTCTTCAATAAAGGCAAAATCCCTTTATACCTAAGGATGTTCAGCTTATGTTTTAGCAGAGAACCCGTTGTTCTAAATCTAAAGGAGCTAGACATTGTCTCCAGTTATCTAATAATAAGGAAATAAATAAACGTTTACACACTCATACCTCTGCACTAGGATCCCTATGTCGCAGATGGCATTGACAAACACTGAAACACAAGACAAACGCCCAAGACCCGAGAACAAACTTCATGCTAACCACACAAAGTGTGCCCCGGCCGGGAATCAAACCCGGGACCCCTCGCTTCGAAGGCAGGGCTACTACTAACTCAGCCACAGAGCCGGCCACGGAATAGTCTTCATTTAACGGAGAATGTAATAGCTAACAATTTTATATTCATGTTTTACCATCAAACTACCTATTTTGTGGTAATCGATTAGAAGAGCAAGAATGTTTATAATTTAATGTTTTTTAAATGTTAGCATAATCGAATAGGTTATATTACTTTTATTGAAATTAAAATTACACGAGTCCTCATACAACGCTGAAGGAATCTTACATGTGATTCAGAAAATGTAATCTTGAGTATTTTTATGAAGATTCTCGCCTGAGCTTTGGAATTCCTACAGCATACTTGCAAGCTTTAAATTATCTATTTTAAAATTCAGGTGCTTATAATATGCTTATAAATTTTTAAAAATACAGTTAAAATTTGAGATATTTTTATTTAACTTTCAAGTGACTACTAATATCTATGGATAGATATCACACGCTTTTTTAATTTTCTAGTAGATGCCGATTTCTATTTTATTGACTATGTAGAGAATGTCGTATCGTGGAAATTCAAAATACTTCAAAATTATTAAGAAACTACCGGTGGTATTTTTCCTAAATTCAGACCTTGACTTTCTGATTTTTAAACCCAATTTAGATCCAAAATTCCGAATTTATAGAATCCAGCTTTAAAGGATAAGTGTCACATCCGAAAATATTGGTATTGGTTGCAATTCACCATAACATTGCTTTTTGTTAAGAAATTTATGAAACTTTTTGGTCTATAACAATATTGCTATGGTTTACTACCCACAGACGTTTGTAATAGGAACTGGTATTCAAATCGGTCATTTTATATACACTGCTCTGTACCCAGTTATATAGCCATAGCTTTCATAAGCTTTTTAGGTCCATGTTGCTCATGTCCGTAGGTGAGCTCTCAAATTTTTTACACGTGTCCCCCGGGTGATGCTAATGCTAAACTCAGCTAATGCCATCCTTCAGTAAAAATAAAATTACTTAATAATGTATAGTACAAACAAGTCTGGGCTTGTGTATGTACAACATAAAACAAAATACAAAATAAGACAAGAATATAGCACGACGTCTTAAGAATATTTTTCTTCGAGAAAGACGCTCTCATTGCTTCACAGTAATCCTAACTTATATTATAAATGTGAAAGTGACTTTCTTTCGTTTGTTTGTTACGCTTTCACGCCTAATCCACTAAATTTTTAAATTTCCGATGGAAAGCTACATTATCAGCGAGTAACAGTGGCTATATTTTATCCCCGTATTCCCACGGCAACGGGAACTGCGCGGGTGAAACCGCGGGGCACATCTACTATTTATGTATGCCAATTATAAACTCACCTGATATATAAACCGTAATAGTACGATAGTGGCATTATGTCACAAGTCATGACGTAATCATAAGATATACGATAAAGCGAAGGTTTGAACGAATCAGAATAAAATAAAAAATCTTGGTCATTTCTTTTAGCATCTTTTAAATTTTCTAAGGCGTAAACGTGACCATCGGACATTAAAATATCTATACTAAAATAAAAAAGCTGAGAGACATCTAATGTTATAAAGAGTAACTTAGACTACTTTTATTTCAAAAGCAGAAAAAAGAATTAGAGTTCCGCGCAAAAAAGGTTCAATTCCACCTGGACGAATTCGTGGGGAAAAACTAGTATATAATAAATGAAAAACCGGAACCATACAGTTTGTCAACAATGACTTTTCCCAGAACTGCGCGTGTACGGCACACGAGTCACTTTGATGTCCCGTCATGTAGCCCTGCGAGCCTGTTTCAAAGTTGGAATACCGTGAAATCGGGAATGACAGGTCAGTGCGTCCTGCACCCATTATTCTCGAGCTGAATAACCTAGATATTTAATATATTATCTGCTGTTGTGAGTTTAACAATTTTTTGCGCAGATTCCTTGGCGGAAAGAATACAATCGGTTGCATTAGGCAAATCAACTGGTTCTAATTTTTGGTGAACTGCAAATCACATCAACACTAATTAATGAAAATCACGCATCGCTTGATGACCTAATCGAAATTGCAATTTTGTGGTAATCGACGACATAGCTAATGTTTGAGTTTAATAATATGTTGTATGTTGAAGGCAGATCAACAAAAATACATTATACATTATATATAACGACTGCCCTCACAGTTGGTAGGAGCTCTGCCTTCTGCGCTGTAGGTCGTAGGATCGATTCCCACACAGGACAAGCATTTATGTTGTTTATACAATGTAGAAGATAATGAATATACAACAAACTGAAAAGTACTGTATAAGTATTATCTAGTTCCCATAGTACAAGCTATGTTTAGTTCGGGGCTAGATGGCGCTGTATGAAATGACCGGGACATTGATTCTTCACTACTCAATAATTTCTGTGACGCCTGGAAATCCTAATGCTCCCCTAATGTCCTAATGCAGACGAATATTTAAATGTTTGTTTGTATTTGAATGGTTTAACCGGAGTGGTTAAATCATTTTCTGTCAATATTTTTAAATGCTAATCGAATAGAATTCTTCAATCAGCGTGCCTACATTACTAGGTACATATTCACTTTGCGCCCTTATAATCTCAGTAGAGTGTCCAAGTAGGATCCGGCCCAGCAAACGGAAATTCAATTTCCCTGGGACCCCGCAAAGTGCTCGATTATGCACAGATATTTGTATCCCAACCCCTTGTAAGCTGCCCTTTATTATTCAAATTCATCACTGGGCTAGACTTTGTTTTACCGTGTATTCGCCCGATTTATTGCTATATCTCAAATGATGTTTTATGTTGATGGAAAAGTTTTCTTGTCTGTAACTTTTAATGTTATTTTGTGCCGTATTACTAAAAAACATTAGCCCATTCACATAATTCATACGTATTACTATATCCTAAACTACAATAAAAGAGGTGTTTAATTCTCTGGCTGCTTCTGTTATCCCATCAGATCAAAATCTGGGATCAACAATCACGTATATCTGACGTAGAACTTCAAATTATTAGCCCCACTAGACTCCAGTATTTGCAAGTGCATTCGAAAACGAACTCTCGATTCGATTCAGCTGAGTATAAATTCGAGCATATTGGTACGGAGCAACCGCTTGGTCCAGCGATATGATCTCGAGTTATATGCGGTTCCTTAGCAGATTTTATGGGCCACTTATTTTAGATGTGGCTATGTACAGTGTACGTATGTCCGACCAAAACTCGCACACCTCATCCATCCTAAAAACATGAAGGTTGTATAATATGTACGTAACGCTGTCTCATTTTGGATTGATTTTTAAAACAAATTAGTGTTCTTCCATTTTTTATTTTATCTTTCAATAGTCGGATTTTTGGTTTCAAGTTAACACTAAAAATACATAGCAATGGCGTTATATTGACTCCTGCATTGCTGCTTAGCTCCGCTAACTCTATGATAGAAAATGTTACTTCATAAATAACACATCTAAAGATCAACTCAATTTTCCACATTTGGTACGAACAGATACGGTTCTCCTTTCAGTTTGTTTTCGACTTCAAACAAGCCCGACTGTTTGTTTCCGGCGCTATCTCCAAAGAATTGCTAGATAAGGGCCGCTTCTCGTGACTTCACCGCACGCTCTACTGAACGAGGGTGATAGCGTTTTTCAAAAGCTTACCCACATAGAGATTCCGGACAGGTATATAAAGTTACCGCCAGATATTTGTACAAAAGAAATTATGTCAACGAAATTCCAGATAATGCTTTACGATATATTGTGGGTTACCTACATTATTGGGCACATTTTATTGGCCACGATAATGGATTGGATGCAAATGGTAGGTACATTTATAAATAGTGATTGGACGCAAAGTGACGTTTCTGATAAAATACCTAGATGGAAACAGATATTTTCAGCCCGTTACGGTTTATACGAATAGTACAAAAGATCTTGCCCTTTGAAGTCAGGACAGACAAACAAACAGAAGTTGTAAGCTTAATGATAGGGTTCCCTTTCACAAGTGGGTACGAAACTCTAAAAAAAGATAAATTAATTTATAGGTACTTTAAAACCTCGAATCCGTTACTTGCATCTCAGAAATATTTCTATGCTCTTGTGGTTTGCTCATTGCACCAATAGCATACACTGTCTTTCTGCTTTCAAATGAAAAAGTATGTCAATGTGAGAAAAATAAAACCATGTCATTAGCGTTGAAGCGGTTATTCAAATTCCGAGATGTGGTCTGAATGGAGCGTAATTCACTAAGTCGGAAATATTCAGTTACGCTGAAGGGAATCCCTTTAGTTTCTACCTGACCGTCTGTCTTTATATAATAGTCAGATACTTAACTAGCACATAAAAATTAAAAAGCAGGTCAATGAAACGCTACACTTAGGATGAGTTTACAAAAAGGAATATGGACACTACATAATGCAATAAAAATATATATGAAACAAGAGATTTTTAAATATTATATTTAATTAAGAGAATAATTGGTGACGTTTGTGCTTTTAAGGTAAAAATGAGACTGGAGTGGGGGCATCCATGGAACAAAAAAATGAGAGTGGTGAAAATTGGTTTAATGCTTATATTTTTTTTGATGTTATGGAGCCCTTTGATTACAGTTTCAGATACGAATCGTATGTAGCCAGCCAAATACGATTCGTATCTACATGCATGAAACTAAAATTAAATGTTTCAGTTTGATATAAATAGTCCGAACTTTTTCTATTAAATTGAAACATTTAATTTTTTTACTGAAATATAAAACTGTTAGCCTTATCTTAGATCTTGTCCATCGCTGTGTTTGACACAGTTTCATAATTGGTTGTGAGATCCCATATGTACACAACCTAAAATATATTTAGTAGTTTCGTTAGGCAAGTTTATGAATAAGCTACGATACAGCTCTTTCATAAACTTGCCGGGAACTTATCCCAGGCAAAACTCATGACTAAAATTGGCAACTTCTATTTTATATATGGCATTGTGTGCTATTACGTGAAGCCAAACTCGGAAAAAGTGTTGACAGTTGCTGTAGGCTTTAACGCCCAGCGTATTATATGTATATATATAAATCAAATCCAATTTTTTAGGAATTTTACACAAATGATTAATATTATTGACTTTAATATTAAAGCTTTTGGGATTAAATTTGATGGCCTGATCCCATTCACATCGTTATAATGAATGGTTACGATCTCAGTGAGATGTTCATTCAACCGAACCAACTAATTAGCCGAAGTGAACCGCACAAGCACAAAGCTAATGGCCGCCCATTTGATACGATATCGGTTTGTATGATGTATTGATTGTGTAAAGCATCAGAGCTGGTATTAATACTGCTGTATTGAATGTAATCTATGTACCTTTGAATGCAACTGTATTGCTGATTAATGCAAAAGATTAGCGTTATTGAATTGTTTGGCACGTGTTTGAATTATATAATTATACACTGTTATGGACTTTGTGCGTGGTTTAGCGTTTTAGTGTGGTGGCCCAGGGGCACAGACGTCGACTTTCAATCTGAAGGTCGCTGGTTCAAACCCATACGTGCACCAATGAGTTTTTTCACTTGAAAAAGATCAGAGCCCATTCACTCTAAATTATCGAGAGTAGGCCGGTGTCCCTGCAGTGGAACATTAGAGACTGGTACGGTATGGACTTTGTACATTCCAGCCTGAGTACTCTTTTCAGGTTTCGTAAAAGTCTCAGACGAAAGGCTTAAGTCCGTGGGGCCATGTACTCTCTCGCGTAGCGCAGTTGCACTTATCAACTCAATGTATTCGTTTACCGAGGAGATAAACGAATACATTGAACAAGCTGCTGATCTATGAGCTATCTGTGAAAAGGTAGCTACACATTGTGAATACAAAATAAAAAATACTCTCAATATTTCATGACATTTCCCCGAACTGATCATACCCAACTTTGAAAGAGTAGGTATACAGCATATAAATGCACTCGCATCGAACGAGAGATATTTTCAACAGCGCGCATAAAAGCAAAACAAAAACGGCACAGGACAGAGCGAGAGAGGAATTCAGCTCTTCTCGATGTGTGTCAGTGCAAGCGTATTTTAATTTTCAATGTTTCCAAAAACTCATGTTTTCTAGGCCTTCAAAATTATTTTTTGTCTTTAAAGTGATGGTACTCGTCCCGTCACATCACTGGGCCATTTTATGTTAAGTGGTTACCTCCACCCATAACAAAATTAATACGACTCAGGTCATCTCCGGCCGAAATATGAGAAGACCCAAGTCATATCTCGTTGCGCCCGTCACCCGAGACGGGAATGCGCCTGTGATTTCACCGGCACACCCTTCCACCGGAACACAGCAATGCGAGTGCACTACTGTTTGGTGGCAAAAACCTTTTTATTTGGCGGACTTCCAATACTACGTAGATATTTTATATTGTATTTAAAAACTTTGAAATCAGAACACGCTCTGAAATCTAAATAATTCTAATTAAATCGAAATAACTGTTATGGTTTTGCTTTTGTTTATGATCTGGAACTTCAGTAAAAACAAAAGTTACTAAATTTCTCATTTTTAAATGATGAGCAGTATATTACTCAAAATATTAACTAGATAGCGCTGGTAAATAAAATCATTAATCTAAATTAACTTTTCCAAGTTCTTAATCTTAAGTCGTAAAATCAATGATTTTTTTATACAAATTCCTTAATACAATCACAGAGTTAGCTTATTAGAGGCAGAAAATGAGGAAATTCCGTGTTTATTACTTACTGGTACTTAACTGGTTTGGAACTATCAAAACTGATCAAATTAATTACTTTTAAATTAAAATCACAATTAATTCTGTTGAAACAAACTATACAACAAATAAAAATAATTATTATATTCTGCTTAAAATCTATTACAAAATAAACCGGCTTAATGCCATTCGGACTCGTACACCGAAGGTTCTTTGCCAATTATTGTGTTTTTATTTATTTGTTACTTTTTTAACATAATAACTGAAAATTTTAGCCCACTAACTATCACCTTCCTAGCTACCCGACTATGCAAACCAGTAGATTAGATGTAAATTAGAAATCCCAACCTTTCCACTGATACGGCTCAAAAGCTACATCCCATCAAAGGTAGCACAGACCGGCAAACTGACGTTGTAGGCTTATTTTTAGAGTTCTTTTAAGCTTTTTTGTACCCCAGTGTGTTTCCAGTCTATTATTGTTCAAAGTTTAAAAGCTAAAACAGAATCCCTCTGAACAATTCTTTCCGTCGTCCATAATATGCTTAGCTGCCAACAATATGCGCCCAACAGAGCATTTCCAAAGGCAACTGACACACACTCAAAATAATTGCCAGAACAAAACATTTCTAATAAACGAATTTTCTTATTCCAACTATTTAATATAGATTAATGGTTACTGAATTATGAACCCTGACATAATTATATTAATTATAATAGTAAAAATTTATAAAATAAGCGCCATTGACATCGTTTCCTTATTATGGATAAAGCAATTTTAAATGAAAGTGGATACCTGGCGCTGACACCTTATTAATTAAGGTAATGGAGGCATAAAAATGTTTATTGTCTGTGAAACGAAGAGACATTTCATAATCCATTGATTTTATTTTATTTTCAAAAGTTTTTCTGTTCTACTAAAAGTGTGGACTGTAGTAGTAACATTTGTTGATCTATTTTTAACCGTATATATGTTTTTTTATTATTGGTATACTAGTATTCCATTTTAACTCTTCCATGAAAGATAATGTTGACTATGATCGGGTAGCTATGCTATTGTTAAGGATTTATATCTAAGAAGACGTTGTATGTAAGTTTTCTGAAAAAAAATCTTACACTCCATTTTTGTTACAGATAAAAATCATCGTTGGAAAATAAAAATATTTGTAAGTATTCTAGCGTTTTCACTATTTAATATAAATTTTTGTTGTCAATTTTCAATTATTTTTCATGTTTTGAGATGTCACTGAAATCCTACTGAATCTTACTATCAATCACGAGGACTCAGGTGTGTTTACAATACAAATCTCCTCCGAGATGAGAAACTCGGAATATCATCTGCTCGTCATAATTATCGTCTTTTTCAAGTTGATTAATGGTTGGGATCATTTCACAAGATACTTTTTGCCAAAATAACAGATGTTCAGGGTTGCCACACTATTGCCAAGCCTTCCTATCCATAACGTTTTGAATCATAAATAAGGTACACCTAAAAACTATAAAATTTTTGTATGTTTGTTCCGAAACCATTGATCAGATTGTGATGATACTTTAGAAGAGTATCGTGGCGAGGCCCGCGAGGGTTTCTAGCTCAAAAAATCTATATATAGATAAATTATTTAATTACGAGGCATTGCATCGCATGTCGGATACAGCTAGTTTGTTATATGTTTAAGATGATTATCAATATAATTTATAAAGGGGTAAAATTTTTAGTACTCTGTTAAATATCTAACAAATGAACAAATATTCAACAGTAAAATTGACGTGTATTTCATCTTCAGTAACGAGGCAGTTTAGTGTTTCGAGGCATCTTATGAGAGAAAATAATGCGAGTAAAACTGTTTTCTATAATAATATTACATGGAGTTGACATCGTGGTTATGTATGTAAGTGGGTTTTTTCCCCACCCCCAGACCATTTATTAATTTTCCCTAAAACTTATTGTATAATTAGGATAGGCAAACAAGCATGATTTAATTAGGATGAAAATTGTTAAATCAGCTGAGAATAAGCGTCTTATCACGAGAGGAGGGCTTTTTTCACTATTTAAATATTTTTTTATCCATTCATTCTGAGGTACAACAATTTTACTGTATTTACCCCAATTAAAAATGTGTAAAGTACATGCAAGACTATTACTACAATGCAATTTGGTATACGGAAAAGTCTGAAAACTAGCATTTTAAATAATTTATAAAAAAAAATCACTTAGTATGGCAAAATATAATAGCAACTCTAATAAAGGTTTGTACACTTTCTTAACAAATACAATTGCGGTCAATAAAAACATTTTATTTTATATATCTTTCAAATAAATTTGCACTTAACGCAAAAACAAATTGAGAATATAATATATTGTCTATGAGAGGTTTTTTGCCTATATCTTGGCCTCGGGTTGATCTGTTAGTAATAGAACAGATATAATTTTTACTAATGAATAATGAGTTATTTATTTAGACAGCTTTTTACTAAACTAAATTCATTTGACATTACATAGACTACCTATAGCGAAAAAAACTATTTTTTTTTGTCTGTGTGTCTACCTGTCTGTTGGTTTCAGCTAATCTCTGAAACGGCTGGGCCGATTTTAATGGAACTTTCTATGGCAGTTAGCTAATGATTAAGTTATAATAATAATAAGAGTTAAAATAAATATTAATAAGGTATTCGCGCAAAAAAAATGTTAAATTCCACAAAAAAAATGTGAAATCGGGGGAAACAGCTGGTTCAATAGTAAAAACGGTTTGTAACTAGAGATATACATGTTCAAATTATATTTGTAATCTAAAAGAATAAATTAAGAAAATATGAAAAACTGAAAGTTCCATAACTTATTTTATCAAACTGTCAAAATAAGTTACGACTCATTTTATTTTTTGTGTGCATTATTACCTTCTGAGTTTTTTTTGCCAAAGAAAATATAAATCCTTTTTGAGTGACTATAATTATTGCTCTTCTCCATAGGTGATAAATATTAGAACACTATTTCCCAGATTTGCATTATGGCTAGCGTTCTGATAAAGATTAAAGCCAAGAACGGAGACTCCCCAGAGTGCTTTAAGTTATGCCGCATAATTACTGTACTCCTTTAGGTCTTTGTAACTTAGGATTTTAGCGCATAAATGGAACAAGATAAAGCAAGAGATCACATATACGATTTTACCTATATTTTACGTTCTAGACGAGTAAAACAACGCAGGTAGAGAAATAATTTATAATTTAGCATTAAACAACTCCGCAATGACGTTGATAACCTTTTGTGTGATGAGCATGAAGTGCGCGTATCAGTCTTGGGTATTTTTTAAGATACTATCGAAATCAAATATTTCTGGGCGAATTTTGCACAAGTTCTACTGCTACATTTTGTTGCTGATTTAGCACCACTCCTTTAAATCCCTACACGGGTGGCAGCACCACCCGTTCTTACCTGCGGACGCTACTGGACCTCCCTAAATAAAAGTAGCTACAAAGTTCCTATTACTAAGAACCATCAAATTTTGAGAACCATCAAAATGTGTTTTACTATGATTATGAGTATGTAAGCGTTGAATTTGTTATGTTGATATTGTTTACGTGCTACAGTAACTCGTAGAGCTAACGCTTGCCGTAGAGGTTCTACAAACAGCTGAATTTCGGTTTCTTTCAAAAACTAGCAATGATTTCTTTCAGATTGATTAAATTGCAAGAGTAAGTTGAAACTAGGTCGAAAAAGACACTTCTCAGTAAACTTTGCCACTTAAAGAGATTACACAAACGTAATCCGTGATCGGAACTTCGTTTGATAAGTTTAGTTACCTACTTGATGCAAATCAATAGTTAAGAGGCTATATTAAAAAAAAAAAAACGTTTTTAAGTATTCAAAGCACTCCAGTGATTAACGAATAAACGAGTAAATAATTTGTTCAAGATAACTTTACCCTCGAAAGTTATTAAAAGAAAATAACATTAACGCCTGCAAATTCCCTTGGTATCTCCTGTCACATAATTTAACTTCGAAATTTACTTTTACTTGTAATGAAGTCGAACGCTTCGAATATCAAACGTAAGCTTTTCAATAAAACTTTATGTTTGTGTTTGAAAATATCATGAGATTTGCATAGAGTCTTCGAATCACCTGTTGTACACGTATAGTGTCACATTGCATTATGCCATGATAATTGAATCACTTGGGTACTTTAAATACTTTAGGGCATAGGTGCAACAGGATTGCTAGATATATGCCTAATAATTTTTGATTCTAAGACATGGTAGTATGTCAGGTCTCGATGTTTTCTGTCGCCTAAAATTTTTCAAGTGTTTTTTTTTTTTTTTTAATTTAACCATTGAGCTTCTGATGTAATGTTGACGTTCATTTTTTTTTATGTGAAGGAGTGACGGAACGAGCTGAGGGCCCACCTGATGGTAAGTGGTGACCCTCGCCCATGACAACAGTAATGCGCGCTACGACGATTCATCAGTCATTCTAGTACTGTGCACTAAACACACAAGTATTAGTCATTATTCAAAGATATAATTATCACCGGTCGGGTGGGTTGGTTCGGCTCAGAATCAATATTAATCAACATTAATAAACTTCTGCCCTGTTCGTTGGAGCGAGAAGTTACCCAAATTCACGAGCCAGACAAATTAAAACTGAAGACTTTTGTACTGGTTTCTGTTTTCATCCAACAAACGATTAGCCTTGATTTTCTTTTGCTTCTAAACTTTCAGCAGTGCCGTCTAGCCTCAGACTAAGCATAACTTGTACTATAAGAACTATATTATTGACACAATACTTACAAAATAATTACAATTAACACCTAGATACAAAACACACATCTATGTTCGTCACAAATGCTTTTCCTTAGTTAGAATCGAGCCCATGACCTACATTGCTGAAGGCAGAGCTACCAAGTGGCCGGATTGTATTTATTGCCACTTTCAGTACTTGAAAGTATTATCTGGGAGTTATATTTTAAATTTAAAGCGTTTTCAGAACTATTATTATTTTATAGTTATTCCATTTTTTCCATTTTGATTATGCAAGCGAAAACTTCTTTTCGATATTCATCAAAACGGGAAAAATATTAAATCATATATAAATTGTCAAATGAAAAGAGCAAACAAAATTTTAAAAATTGTTTATTTCAATCAGCTAATGTATCATATGACAGGGCATTTTTTTAGTATGTCAGGAGCATTTTTTATGATTTTATTCCGAGAAATTTTATGAGATACAGCGCTGTCAAAACTAAAGGGAAAAGTGTATAAACTGGGGCACATTTTTGCTAGCGAGGAGAGCGAAACGAAAACTGATCAAAAACAATTTCCTGCTAGCACGCAAGCGACCCAAAACAGGTACCAAAAGTCAATTAGTGTGGCAGTGTGTCCAGCATCTTATTGGACGGAATCTTTCCTTATAGACGTCAACTCCGAGAGTGGAAAATAATTGTGTTGTGATTGGTTGATGGGAACGTGTGCCTTGCAAATACTATTACTAAACTATGTAATTGTGGTTTGTGACGCGAATTGTTATCTTAACTTTTATAACAAAGTAGGTAAGTTGCGAACGTGACGGATGTGGATAAACAGAAAGTTCTCGATCCTATTCTATGTATTGGTACACTCTTATTTAAACAAACACTGAAGATACTTATACAATATAGGGATTCCTAGGTTTGTATCGCAAGTGACAAATTGACAAATATAGATTTTAATGAAAATACTTTAGAATTAATACATAGGTTACAAGACTAACATTTGGTATAAAAAGAGATCTAAATAATTTTTGGCATCTGATTTGTTATGAATCAAAGTATTAAAAGAAAGGTTTTTTTTAATTATTTTAAAATAAAACTGAAGATAAACTATGTATTTATCAAACAATTTCGTTCGACTTAAAGTACGCGTATCAGCTACTGATGTTGTTACTGAAAGGACACATTACAATGGAAAAACAGTTCCTTCAGTGGTACACTTTTTACGGATATAATACTGTCTTTGAAATAAAGAACCCACAGCCATTAATAACATGTTAAAAATACCGTTCAGTTCTTTTAAACTCAAAACTCATTTTAGTTAATCAGTCAAACTTCTAATAAACTAATTGAAATGTCACTGAATTTAAAAATTTAAGAGTTCCTCAAAAATTCCCGCATTTGCCATACAACAAAAACTAAACTATGATATCTACATATAGTAACAAAATACAACTAGACATTCATAACAGACATTCTTGACGAATGCGGCATTTTGTTCACATTCATATGAACTATGAGAAAGTTATAATGAGGAAACAGTCAATTAAGTTAGATTTAGTTTTAAGAAAGACAAATATATACCGAGTATAGTATTATCAGATAATAAAATGTTTTATCGCTTCTCAAAAACAGAATTAATAAATTCACGTGAGCTCAACCCCGACATTAACGTGAGTACTGTTGACATTTAACCCATGTTATCGAATTAAGGATTGTGACTGAATGCCAGTTTCCTCACGATGTTTTTCTTCACCGTTTGGAGAACGTTGTACACATGAGTGCAAGCGACTACAAGTTAAAACATTTACTAATATTTAAAAAACGCTTACAGCATTTATCTTGTTGGTACATGTAAACATTACATATTTGAGCTAAAAGTATGAAACTATAAACAAAAACTATGACATAAACAATAGATACATACAAAAAGCGAGCGTTTGGTAAAATGTTCATTTAAATTGCTTAAACGAAATGAAAATACTCAAAAACACATTTTCCAAATTGAAATTCTAAACAAGTCTGCCAGACAATTTCAGCTCTAAGATAAACTGTTGTTCACAGACACTACTAAACACTACAAATTATAATCAAAGATGCGTTCAAAACCGGAGCGAACATTTTGAATTTCTCGGGTCTAACTTTATCTTTTGTTAACTGTACATTCCACCTTCGATTATGTAATTCTAGGTAAAGGTATGAGTGTGATAAAGTTTTTTTTTCACACGCCACCTACCGTAGCCAGGAGCCATATTCAACGTGAATTTATACAAAAAAATAGCTTTGAAATCGGTCCATAGCTGTTGCTTCAAAAGTATTAGCCACAAGACTTCGGATAGCCAAACCCAGCTGTCAAACTTCTAACTCTTTTTATAAAATCACCTGGGGGTAAGAAACATAGTAGTTTTATGTAACGCTTTTTTCCACGATTGGTTAGCTTGAATCAGCCACTATTCATTATGTGGGTTACATTCATATTTATTCAGCCAAAGAACTCTTCGGATCACTTGGTTTGGTCAAAAGGTTACTATTACTTCATAACATTATTAAATTGTGATTAGAAAGAAATACTTGATAGAAAATCACCGAGCTAAAACAGACAGAATAGTAGAATATTATAAATATAAATACGAGTAAATATGACTCAAATTAAAATAATATAATACTCAACATTATGTAAAAGTCGCTGCAAAACTGACATTGACATGTAGATGCTGTAAAGAGACATCAGTCAACAATTAGCTTAATATTAGGAAATACTATCATTGGACTGTAGACTTGACAAGTTGTATCCACAAATGTATCCACAATAAATGTTAAACTAAATCATTCCATTACAAATCGACAGCTAGGAAAATATTTTTATAAACGAAAGTACCAATACATGTAGTATCAATTAATTCTAATAGATGGCGCGTATTATTTACGTGTATCCTCCTAAATATCATTGCTGAAAACACATCTGAAAAGGTTCTATTTCCGTGAGAACCTGTCGCAGGAAATTGGAAAGTCTATTTCAATTGTTCCGGGGAAAGGAAGTGTCGCCGGTCGTTCCCGACAATAAGTAGAGTGCTCTAATTTTGCCAATGACGAGGCCTCTGGCACATTTTTAGAGTTTGTTATTGGCATTCGTTAAATACACATAATGACTACTATTTTAAAATACTATTTTTTAACACTTTTTGTTCAAGCACAGTTAATTACAGTATTGTCTTACCCAATGGCCCTGTTTAATTAATTTAACTTATTTGGAAAAACGCTGTCATATTTTTTTTTTAAATATATATCGCACGGCGCTATCTAGCCCCAAACTAATCATAGCGTGTACTACGAGAACCAGATTACTGATTACTTTTTTCTATGAATACATACATATAATACATATTAACATTCAGACAGAACAAATATTTATGTTTATCGCAAACAAAAAACACAAATGTTTGTCCTAGGTGGGAATCGAACTCACGCTTTATAGCGCAGCCTGGTACCAAGCGAACAGAGATGTGAGGCCAGTCCTTACTTAAAAATACTTCTGATCGAAATTGTTTGTATTTTTTATCTCTATGTATATCTAGTAATGACCGTATAACATTAATAATGTAGGCCCTGAAGAAAACAGCTCCTCGATGCCAATCTAATGAAAGAACGAGGCTAGATGGATATCTAGCCTCGTTCTTTCTAACGAAACTGTACTCTAAGATGACGCTATTATTGATACAAACCGATGTTCATTACTTTCGTTAACTGTACCGTAATAACAAGCTGATGTACTGAAGTTTTCGTAAGTTTGCTCTTGAGGTATAAAGATTATTCTCCGGAGCCGGTAGCTGAGGAATGGGAATCGGTAATAATATTATATTGTGTTTTTGATGTTTGGTTCGTCCGTACATAGCAGAATCACCATGAGCAACCTTGTTATTCGTCAAACGTTTTCTTTATCTCAGGTGTGCCTGAGTTGAGATCTTGACTCACATATTTCCATACGAAAAGTTCATCTTTTTTGTTTTTATCGCATATGGTTATGATACGCGAACGACGACAAATATAATTTGTGTAATAAAAATTATTTTGAGTTTATTTAATCGTTTTTCGTAATCGTAAGTTTTTAAAACACGGTCTTTAGATGAAAAATTGATGCCTGTAGAAGTAATTTATATGCTACAGGCATCATTATAATATTATTAAATATACACGTCATTTAAATTACTAACATGCATGATAAATGTTTATTCCAAAATATTCAGACTGAAAATAGCAATAACAAAATACTAAAATTTTGCAAGCATCCGTCACAATGTAATGTGAATTTTAATTAACTGAAAACAAAAATTCGATGCAGGGTTGATGTTTATTCGAGTATTGAAAATATTCATGTTCCAGGTTCAGGTATTTCATTATGGAGGTATTCCAGTGGAAACACTGCAACCCTCTCGTCGATATTCAGACATTTTATTATTTTGTATTTTCATATTGAATTCCAGATAAAGTATTATGTTTGAGCTTTTATTTTTATTCAGCCAGAGTTTCAATAAAACATTACGTTATTGTTCAGTCCTTATAACGGAGTCACTGCAAAAGTTTCAGAACATACATAACGGTCTAGCTAATTCTTCTAAACGGATTGGTCTTCGGATGAACATGGATAAAATCATGTAAATAAAAAATAAGTTATCGAATGATCAAGGATATGTCAACCTTGGACAGTTCGGTAGAAATAACTTCACAAAGGAAGCCAAGCGGAGAGTTAAGTTGGGCTGCGTTTGGGAAATTTCATCGAATCTTTTCGTCGCGTGCATCACACAATGTGTGATGTCTGCTAGATAGAGGACTTCAATTTGGCTGATAACGATGATTGCGTTATTGTGACTTTTTTCAGTTTCTTTTTTAAGCATGTCAGTTTTATTTCACTATATATTTATATCTTTACATTTCATATCGAAGGCAAAAGATTTTTGTAACTCACGTTCCACTCGTCGTTGTTATTTCACCAGCTCTCAGAAAACAGCAGCGCGAGTGCGGCACTGGTTGGTAATGGATTACCACATGATGTGTATTACTTCTCAGTACAACTCTATAAGGAGTTGTTCCTTTTCAATCACTGGTACTTTTGATACTCACCTATGGACGCGAGCAACTCTGTTCGAGTTGCTCGCGTCCATAGCATCCACCACAATGATTCGTTTCTAAATATATCATACTAATTACCTTATAACTACAAATGACAACTAGGAGGCCAACTGGGTCTTTTTAAAACAATCCTGAACATGACAAAGTCACTGTAAAATGAGATTTTAATCTTGAATCTTGGGCCTGTTATTACGCTTCGTAGGCACTACAATTAGAGCGGGTTCAGTCTACTTTGTTAGTCAACACCCACTTCAAAAATGGCTACCGTGATGGGCAACTTGACCGTCGAAACACGAAATCTGTTTTCAAGTAGTCTCAGTTTCATGTTATACTAAAGTAGGTCGCTAACCACCGTGATAAATTTACTTATTACATCAATTCTTAAACGCATTCTATAAATACATAGAATATTATTAAAATAATTGGTGATACTTTGAATAAATAGGACCCTGATTGCAAATTATGAATGTACTTTTAATAAGGTTTGCGCTCAGTTTACTCAATAACCCTATTAGAGGGTGAACATACGTCCGTATTATACGTTGAATTATTTGAGTTTATTCCTTTGGTGGTGTGTATTAAAAGAAACGGTGCCATGGTGTCATGAGCATAATGTCAACACGAATCTCAAATTACTACGCCGCTCAGGTTTGAATAACGTAAAAATACAACCCCGCACTTCTTATATTGTTACAGGTACTCGTAAATATCCGACAACATTATTTTTTTAAGTTGCATGACGACTGCATAACTAAATTGGTATGTTATTGGCACAGCCATTTGGCCAATTGTCGGAAAATAGTTAGCTAATAATTTTTTTGGAAACTTGGAACAAGTTAAGTCCTAAGAGACCAAATTCAACTCGCGAGTGAATAAATGAAAACACTTTATTGTACACGTATAGTGGGTGATCTTATTGCTAAGAAGAGATTTCTTCCGGATGGAGACCTTTGGATGGCGAGGATAGTAGAAAGCGGTACAGCCAGCTAGGCATTTGCCCTTCTTTCACGTAATGGATGCTTCACGATATTTTGCCTTTATCGGAAGCTCACGCTCATTGTTTGATAAAAATAAACTTTCTACGCGGGTGTTGCATATTAGTATATGAGGTGCGTCGATGTAACTTGCAACGCCGAGAATGCTTGTACCCCTTTACTAGTATACGATTGCTAGTTATCTTACTAGAGCAGTAGGTATTTATTCTTGATACGCTGTTTTGCAATTAAATAATTAAGCTCTTCGTTCTTTGTTACAGATGCTGTTAGACAATACATTTGAAGGAGGAAGGGAAATCTATTGGTGATATTTTTAAGAAATATTATGTGAGTATTATTTAATTTTCAAAGAAATTACTGAACGTTCCGAATGTTCTAAGAGGCTTCTCCTATAGATAATAATTAAGCTTAACTAAAGATTTAAAAAAAAATATTGTGTTCTCTAATTTACCAAAATAAGCTTTAACAATCCCATCATTATTTTACGTATCAATGTTACAGTTATGTGTATTTCATTTATTATTAAAATTCAGTAATTACTGATAAGTAACACGCATAATTGTCATGTCTTTTTAAAAAAAGCTATAAAAATATTTAGTATTCCTATTCAATATTCCTATATCCACATAACTGTAGAGCATATTCCTTTGCATAAACCTTAATAAACCAGCGCCCCAAATTAAATGTATTGTTTAGTGCGTCCCAGTTACAATAAAACTCGCCTACTGGAATGACTTGCGTACTGTACTCATACCCCGGGAGCATTTCATGTTATACCTACACCATAACATCTTATCATAGGTACACACAGAGTTTTAGAAGTAGGACTTCATAAAAGATAAAAATACTCAATACTCATTTATTCAGCCTTAGGAACACTACGGAACACAAACAAGAAGTAAGAAACTATAGAAACTAAAAATAAATGCGAGTTACATTTGATACATTTGACTAACCTCACAACTTAATTGAAAGACAATGATAAATTTGTGAATTCGATTCCAAAAGACAAACATTTGTGTATTTAACACAAATGTTTGTTCTGTGTCTGGGTCTTAATATGCATTACAAGTATGTAAGTTTGATCAGTACGATTTCACAAAAAATCAATACTCTTACATCGATATATTCTACATATAAATATGTAAATATGTTGTATGAATTGAATAAGCAAGTAATTCCGTAAAAAATAAATATAGTTATAGTTAGTACAAATGAAAACCACTTAAATGCATCAGTTATCTAGTTTCCATATGTACTATAAATGCCTATTTGGGCCTAAATGGCGCTGCGCTGAAAGTTCCATAAATATTTACTTTATTTTATCTGTAAAAACTATTACGATACATAAAGCCATTGTGACGTACTATCTGGCAACACATAACTACTTCAAAAGCCATTTACGTTACAAAGTATCCAATTAACATCAATGTTAAAGTATCTAAATTTCTCCTCGTATCTTTTTATTGTTTTTTCTCACATTGAAGTCGGTTTTTAGTACCCTCGCCAATCAGATACATCTAGCTCTGTATTGAAAACGTATTTTTATCAAAACTCTTAATAGGCGCTAGAATTATTGATACCTTTTGTCAAAATTTAGAAAGTTTGACTAGCAATTGTTCTTTGACTACAGGTTCAAATTGAATGTAATTTTGGAATATAAGTACTTAGTATTATAATATTATTGGTTATTAAAAATTCGGGCTCCTAATCTTTTACACGACAAATTCACAGCGAGGTCAAAAATGTCCTGAATTGATTTGGGAAACACATGGTACGGCTGTGTTTGTTTATTTTTCTGCGACTGCCGAGTCCCCAGATATTAATTTGATTGGTATAGTAAAGGACAGCACAGCTTAATCAATATTTGCATAATATATGACAAACGGTTGGTCATCTTCTAATCATGACTTCTCTCACAGCTCGGGTAGGCTCTGCGCTGTAGGCTTCTATTGCCACGGCAAACATTTGTATGATAAACATACAGTTTGTTCTGAATATGTATTAAATGTATGTACGATAAATTTATTGAATTATATTATTAGTGATCTGGATCCCAGCATAACTTGTACTAAAACTTAGTTTGGGGCTGAATGGCGTTGTGTGATATGTTCCTGAATTTATTTATTAGCCGGCGAGTTTCAGGTCTAAATCTAAAAAATTCAATAATCATCTGTACTGAAAAATATAAAAAAATACCATCTCCTAGACTACAGTTACGCGTATCCGCACCAGTCATTAGCTCAGTATAATTTGCATAAAATTCAATTAACGTAGTACTTAGTGCAAAACAGTTTAAGAGAATTCTACGAAGCACAATAAAACTAAGATATTAAATAGGTGGCTGCTAATTAGGCCTTTAGAGTTGCTTATTAAGTGGTTACCCCTCATGTATGTGGTTTCTAATTACTTGCTGGAATATGAGCTTGTTCTCACTTTGCGTATTGTGTTATACATAATCTCCGTAACTCTAGGAAGACTACAAAGTCTGTCTGTCTAACATTTCAAGAGCTGTATCAAATGAAAACTATAATTCATGAATTAAAGTTATGAATACTCAAATGATCACAGAATATGTTAATACAGAATAGCGGCTACCTTGTAAAATATAACTATAGCCTGTGCACAGAAAAAAAGCACTTTTCAGTGATAATTTTTAGCACAAGCTGTACACAAAAGTTAGCTTACTGACTGTACATTTTTATAGGCATTATTTTGCTGTTCATTTTTTGTTTGTTTTTTTTTTACATTTATATGATTGTGTCGTGTGTATGTACGTACGTTTTTTTCTATTTATCTATCTAATCAGCCGGTAACACCCACTGCTGAGTATAGGCCTCTTCTAGCACACCACTGTTGCCGGTCTTGTGTAAAACGAATCCATTTTATTCCTACTGATAGTTATCATTTACTCGTACGTGGTACCTTTACGAGAGTTCGAATCGCACTTAGGCTATTCATTTTTTGAATCTTTTCCATAATATTTAACATTCTATTCATTATTTCTGTTCATAAAACGTTTGGCGTCGTAACACTTGCAACGACAGGTCACACATTAAACTAGTTATGTCCAATAAAATTGTTACGACCTTCGCTGGGCAAGGATGTTGTTTTAATTGATTCATAGTTGTGGGCCAACAACATTTACTCGTCTCTGTGAGAGTAATAACTGTAATGGATTCCTACGACAATATAGCAAATGAGTTAGATTGAGCTACTGACCGACAATTAATTAGGGGTCCATGTCGCTCGCGATCGTAGGTAAATACTATCGGAGTCCCCACACATGTCTCCCGGGTGGTGCGAAACGAGCAACCCAAAGTAGCAATAGAAATTGTGCCAAGTTTTTCCAGAGTTGTTGTCCATCTCGTACAATATCAACTCTATTATTGGTATCTCTATTATTAAATAGTTGACAAAAGCAACGCTATTATTAAATTAAAAAATCTCGTGGTCGCAATAATAAGCACATATAAGTAAGTTTAATATTTAATAAGTCATTTAGTCACTGCGTGGCTTAGGGGCACACTTTGTATGGTGAGCATGAAGTTTGTTCTCGGGTCTTGGGTATTTCTGTATTTGTCCATGCCATCTGCGACACAGGGAATTCCAGTGCAGATGTATAAGTGTGTAAACGTTCACGTACACGTTCATATATATTAACTGAAGAAACTTACAGATTAAGCAGATGTTAAAGCCAATACAAAATGACTTAATTTTCCCATTATAATTCTATAGGGTGTAAGATGAATTAAATTTTCCCAAACAATAGCCAACCCCATTTTCGATAAATGATGTTTCATAGTTAATTATTTACTCAGCTACTGGCTACAAACAATTTTAAAAACCACTTTTCTACCACGAATTAGTCAATGCCATACGGCAGGAAGCTATTAAAGTTACCTGTGTAGAAATATTTTAAAAATCTATCTTAAAAATTCAAATATTATTTGTAATAATTATGTATATTCACTTTGTTGCATCTTAAATCCGGTGAGTAATTATTTACTGATTGTTTTTCAAATGTTACTGGATTTTTTGTGGTAAATTACTGCGATTTTTACTTTCATCATCTTTAACAAAGTTCTCTCCCAATTAACGAGGTTTATTTATCATTCACTGAGCAATCCTCACGGTATCTTTTTCTTTTTCGTTCGAATTAGATATTCAAATCACTCCATTGAAATTTGATTTCAACCCTCGGAAAACGGAAGAGAGTAAAGCTTTATTTTGCAATGCTTAACCTTTTTTGAATTGCTACGGTCGGTACTCAGACAAAATTTGAACGTTAATACCGCTTAACGAAGATTGTAGCCGCAAAATTAGACAATTAATGTAAGCTTAGTTCGTTAAACTCGATAAAATTATAAGCTTTTCTTGGGAAAGTTGTCTCTATGTCGAGGGTGTTTCTTCGCAGTTGAAGGGCATAAAATTTGTAAGAGTTTAGGTTCTTTCCCGAAAGTCTACTAAATATTGCCTACTGGACAACTTCACTTTTATTTCTCGGAAGCCCGTTAGTCAAGCTACCACGTCCCTGAGTTTTCTATCATTACACACAAAAAAAAATTACATGAAACTACGTATAAAATGTATAATAATAAAATTATTATAATATACTTGCAGACGTGTTTTTGTAATAATATATAAAAGTATTTTTAATCATTCGTAAGATTAATCATTTATGTATTAACTCTAATAAGGTATAATTGAAAACTAATTTGAAAAAAAAAAATGTGTAGTAAAAAATACCATTGTTTTATTGATATTAATATTAATTAATTTCCACAACTCGTATTTTTATGTGAATGTCATGTTCGTGATTTAATCAGGACACTAAATAAAAATGATAAAATAAGCTCTTAAATTTAAAAATCCTAGTTTTTTTGATCCAAATCTACACTTATAATAAATTTTAATATAATAAAAACATTAAATTAAACCCATTAATATAATACTAGGTATATATGAACGAAAGCTACTACTTTTATAATACTTACAATACAATTTTCAAATCATAAATATTTCAATAAAGAAATATTGTTATATCAGGATGTCGTATTAGTTGTTAATAGAAACATATTAAACTGATGAACGGTTAAATTAAATGTTGGCATGAATTCAAAGTTTTAGGTAAAATAAACTACATGTGAAACCCAATTAAACAAACAGTCTGTTGTTTTATGTCTGAAACATATTAAATTATTACAAAATGTTATTACAGGAAATATTATTACAAAATGCATTTCAAACAAATACATAGCCCGCACTCTCATTAGTTCAAAATACTGTATAATACTTGGAATGAAACCAGATTTATATCCAAACTTTTGATACATTTTCACTGTACAAATGAAAGGCACCGGCGAAACGTCAATTTTAGCAGAACATATATGAAACGCCCAATTAGAGGTGAATGGCTCATACAAACAGAGTAGTTTCATTATATACATTATAACTTCATAAACTTGCGGTCTGAGTTGTTTGTTGCGAATTTCAATACAATTATTCCAGTTTAATAAATTTGAGTAATAAATCATATATTTTATTATATATCATATATTATTTTATAAATAACACCATTGTTTTATGAAAAACCGATCGAATTCTCTTTAAAAAGTATTCAGAGCTGGACCCTGGAAATTACTCCAATTTCCATCAAACATGATTTCCATCATATTGATTGTTCTTACTATCATACAGATATTATAAATGAAAAAAATGTCTGTATGTATGTTTGTTACTCCTTCTCGCCTCAACGGCTAAATTGATTGGGATGAATTTGGGAAAATTGGATGGGACTTCACTTTTTTTTCCCAAAAAGTGAAGTGAGTTTTTTCCATCGTCTCATGTTGATTTTTAACAGCGTGTAAAAACGCTTTATAATAAAAAAAGCGTAATTCAATCGGATTATTTCTTTTCGAGATTGGTTGCCTCAATGGAAACAGACATTTAATCATACTATTTAAAGACAACGAATTTCAATACGAAAATAAATTTAAACCCAAAACCAACGATATTTTGTTACTCTCATTTACTGAGAGTAAAGTCAAAGTCAAAGTCAAAGTCAAAGTCAAACTCATTTATTCCTTTAGATCTCAAGTATCATTTGGACACGTCAAATTTTACACATGCATGTACACATATTCGTGAGCATATAACGTGTCACAGGAACTCCCCAGGCACATTACATGCACACAGATATGTCAAATTACAGTCAATTTTCATGTTTAAGCTTATCTTATTTGTTAAGTTTACGTCTGTTCCAACCCTAACCGACCAACCCGAGGGGAAGAAGCAGACAAGAAACCCCTCGGAGACAGTATTACATATTCGCGAATATGGTCCTGCGTCTAGAGTGGAGCAAATTCATTCCCAAGCCTTTTTGTCATCTAGGTAATCTGATATTTTATAGTAAGCTTTTGCGACAAGTTTACGTTTGATGACAGTTTTAAATTTATTTATTGACAGTAAGTAGGCCATTGTCACTGCAAAGAAACAAATTGAAAGATATATAATAGTAAAGAACAATATATATAATATAATGTACAGCTACCGGTAGGTACAAATTTTTACGCTGTTGTACCAATCAAATTATACAGCTGACTTCATTCAAAGACAAATAAAAGAAATTTCAACGTAAAATCCTATTCAGTACCATCAATCAATTAGTCAAAATAAACGAACAGCCAGCGATATTGAAGAATGGGATATTTAACCATTTTCCGAGTTATTAAGATCGCATTTCAAGGTTTTCTGGGATTTTTCGAGGCTTCGCGTCTACGTTGGCAATGGAGATGAATTGAACGATGATGCTTGAAGCCTTCCCTGAAGTAAGCATATTTATTTTGCAAAATAATTCCTCTGAATGCAAATAATATAATACCTTTGAACCCCACTCTCTTGTTCGATCTTTAACTGTTTTGTTTATATTTTATCAATATACACAATAGATATAATATTATACAATCGTGGGTTTGATTCCATCTCAGGACAAGCATTTATGTGACGAGCATAATGGTTTGTTATGTTTTTGAGTGTTAATATGTGTTATATGTAGGTAGTTACAAAATAACAGTAATTTAAAACTACTGTTATTTTTACTATAATACTATTAGTTACTAGTTCAAAAAGTAGCCTGTGTTTCGTTTATGGTTATATGGTGCTGCGTGAAACGTCCATGAATATTTATTATAAAAAAAACATTGGCTGGATGACGTACCGAAACGTTTTATCATTCTGATTAAATTATTAATTTTAAAAGTTCAGACTATCGATATTTTTTATGTAATTTCATTGACAGGACGAGCTGCAAAACCCACCTCATATTTAAAGAGGTATATGGATTGTATTACATACCTCTTTAAATATGGTTGGATTGCATTTGAACAGGCGAAATGCTTCGCAATTAGAAAATTAATTCAACGCAGGTTCTTCCCTACCGAAGTTGTGGATGTAACGTCTCGTGCCCCTGCAATCACACCGGCACACCCTTCTAACGGGACACAGCAACACGAATGCACTGCTGCATTGCGGTGTATTAATTGGCTATGGCGAATTGGATCTTCTCATACTTGGGTCCGAAAGGATCTAAGTCGTATTGTTATGGAGGGAAGAAATTACTAAAGAATTTGACATCAGCTCTTTCCCTTACATTTGGTATTAAAAAAAACCGGTAAAGCTATGATATCACGGCTCCTTAGTTTAGTTGGTAGTAGGGTTGCCGGTTTCAATTCCCAGCCGATACACATTTTGTGTGGTAAACATGAAGTTTGTTCTCGGGTCAAGACCCGAGGGTCTTTGTGTTGGGTTTCTGTGTTTGTGCATGCCATCTGCGACACAGGGAATCCAAGAGCAGAGGTAGGAGTGTGTAAACGTTAAAAAAATGTTACATATCAAAACAATAGGTCCTTGAAATTGCACGGGAAGATAATTCGAGCTGCGGTATAGTTTATCGGCTTAATAACTGGTTCGAGTTGCGGCCAGTTTCAAGCTGCCAGCCGATAGCCTTGTTAAAACTAGACTGCACTTTAGTTGAAAGCACCAACGGCACGTCTGTTAGTTTAGTTCTAATTTCACTGAAACTGTTTTTCGTTTGCTTTTGGATAAAGTTACCCATAATAGTTTAACGGCCACAACAGGATATTTGGTTGGTAGCTTTATAAGTTGGCAGAGCTGTTTTATAGGAGATAGACTGCATAATTAGAGGAGCCTTGTCATGCAACTATCAGAGTTCTCGCAACAGCCCGTATCGGATTTACACCAATCAAGTAGCTTCCTGAAATATCGGAGCGTAGTAACAATGAGCCATCAAATTGGTAACTGAAATCCCGACGGCAAGATAACAAGGCACATGGAGGATGGATTAAACTCGAGTAGAGTAGGTACTGTCCAATTTCCTTGATTTAATTAAGTTATTGAAACTTTTGGTTAATAAGAGTGATTTGAAAGTTGATTTATGGTGTGCGAGTGACAACTAACTATTATTTTTTATTTTTGAAATTATATCTCGTGTTAAGGTATCGCAACAAATTTTGAGGGTGGGCGCTAGTACCTATCTGACAGGATATTACGTTATCTTAGTTTAGGTATTAGCTGTCTTTAGCTAAAATTGTGGATTTATCTTACCTTTAAGCCTTATTGTATAACTATGGACTGAGGTTAAAGATTTGCTTGTTTGATTTCCATACGAGACTTCTTTTGGTTTTGCTTTGAGACTTGTTTCTGGACATCAAACATTCTGGGTGTTGTTGTGGTACATTTTGACTTTAGTCTTTCTTTTATATGAATGAAATGACGGGGTAATCTGACGATCAACATACGTCTCAGATCAACAGTATGCGTATCAGATTCGACATTGTTTCTGAATCGGTAGAGAAAAATTGGTAGTACTTATCCGGATGAGCTTTACAGATTTATTACTGTATGCTCATGGTTTAGTTACTTAATTAAAACCAATGACAGCGATGGCTCAGCACTTTTGACGTCTAAGGTACCATGATATTTACCCTTAGAAAAGTGGATGGCTTTTGGGAAAATATGTGTCCATAATTATGTACAACTGCGCCCCGCGGTATTACCCGTGGTTAAAATGTCAACATGAGACTATGGAAAAAAACTGACAAAGGTTGCAAGTTTTGCAAGTCATCAAAATAATTACACTTTTTCGAGTTAAAATGTAGCTTATGTGTTAATCCAGGGTATGAGCTACCTTCATAACAAATTTCATTCAAATCCGTTGAGCCGTTGAAGCGTGAAGGAGTAACAAACACATACTAATAGAGACAAAACTTTCGCATTTATAATAGGTAGTTGTATGACGGACAAGTAGGCAAACTTTTGCCATAGTGCGACAAACCGGCAATTCTCTCGTATTCAATACTACGATTTTCTTTGAAAAAAAGACATTATAAAATTGTTGGGACTACATGCGATGATATTTCACGACGATGATATTTCAATTAGGTTTGAAACATGCTTGCCATCGCCCTGGGGCGTTACATTCTCATGACATTTTGTCTCGCAAAATGAATTAAGATTTAGTTGGAGTTTTGTCCCAAACTTCCACCAACATCCACCAAAAATTGACGAGAGACCATTGTGGAGTGTTTTTTTTTATCAAACTGTTTTTCTTTTGCCAGATACAAAATATTTTGAGTACCAATTTTACATAAACATCTGTTTATGAAAAATGGAATCAAAGTTCCTGGATTATTTATATACATATTATTGCCCAAAAATTATCATAGGATCATTCGACTTTCTGGCAAACTATGTTTGTATTCACTTTGTCAAATCGAGTCTACCTAGTCGTCGAAATATCTTCTCATTTGTTGAGAATACGGCTTGTTTTCCCATGCCCGCCAGACATATACCCTAGCTCTATAAGGAGTTGTAGCAAGCTTTGAAAAGATATTTTTTGTTCACGTTGGTACAACGTGCCATACCTTTTCACGAGATTTAATTTTCGTTTATTAATGACCAGCTTTAAGTGAGTGGAGATTTCGAATATTTTATTTAGTTTGCTTTGACTGTGTTGTCTGTTGTCTCTCCTGCTACTAATTACTCTTAATTAATTTAAATAGATATAGCTACGTTCGCGAGGCTTAATAATTATTACATCGATCTAATTTAATTTAATGTAGGTATTCTTAGTTTTTTTTTATGTGATGAATGTGACTAAGGGCCGACCTGATATTAAGTGGTTACCTCCGCCCATAACAACAGCAATACGATTTAGGTCCTCCGCCACCGAAGTATTTGAAGACACAAATCGCACTCCATTGCACCCGTCACCCGAGCCGGGGATGCTACGTCTCATGCGCATGTGATTTTACCGGCACCCACACCCTTCCACCAGAACACAGCAATAAGAGTGCACAACTGCTTGGAGGCAGATTACTAGATGTTGAGGTAGTACCTACTTGTCCAGACGAACTTTGCACAAGTTCTACTACAAATTTTTGTTGCTCCTTTAGCACCACCCAGGAGGTACGTGTAGGGACCTACAGAGGCTAGCAACTGGACCCCCCTTTTTTTTTTTTTTTTTTTTTTTTTCGTGGGGAAATGCACTCGCATACCGCCCTGCCACGGGGAGACAGAGCGGTTATATGTGGGACTAGACCCACTAAAACCCCACGATGTCCTCCTCTGCCGCTTAGTGGCGGGAACACGGGAACGTTAAAACACACATCCGCGAACCCGCCGCGGCTGTCCGTTTCCGGACCCCCCTGTGTTGGCATCGGGTGCCACTCCTCTGTTTGCGACACGCCAGGACATATGGCGTGTCGCAACCACCTCGGGGACCAGGTCAGCGAAAGGGCGTCAGACGACCCCGTGTCTAGACGCCCTAGGTCCCCATGCGACGGGTCAGATATGTGGCCCCGTCGCCTGCCACTACGGCCGCAGAGGATAGGGAGAGCGGCGCCTCGCAATACCGACACTCCTCTTCCCCTGCGGCCCCACCGCGTCCGCCATCGAACGGTGGCGACCCCGTCGTGGCCGCGGTAGGTAGGGAGAGCGGCGCACCGTTATACCGGCACTCCTCTCCCACCGCGGCCCCTATCCCTCAGCTGCGATGCCTCCCATTCGACATCGCAGCCCGCCTCAGTTGCGGTGCCCCCCATAAGGCACCGCCACCTACAATGCCGCTCCTAGACGGCTTGGAGGCAAAGCCTAAAGGAGCGGCCCTTCCGGGTTCCTCTTAGCTTCACCGTGGGTGACCAGGCCACGGTTACTAAGCCCCCCCGCCCCGACAAGGCGGGAACCCACGGGGGGAACTGGACCCCCCTAGCAGGACCCCTTCTGCTAAGCGTCCGCCACCCACATTTTTATTCGCATTACGACCGAAATATGAGAATATCTCGTTCGCTTTATGTTGCGCCCGAGTAAGTGCAAATTAAGTGTCCTCCAAATGGGCATTATATTATGATAGAGAGTGTTGGAACAAGTAAACTGCAAAAGTTTGATACATCAATAAATATTACCACGTCCATACAATACGAGCATGTAAAAAAAACGGATATTCACTTAACGTGCCCTCCGAAGAACTCAGTTCAAAAGCTACTAAATGGTCACCTCATCCACCCATAAACTTCTGACTGGGCCGAAAGATGCTTAACTTAGACGATCTGTAAAGAACAGCTAAGCAAGCTACGCCTTGAGCGCTTCGTATTGTACCTACGTTACGCATAGTTTGCCAACGCTTTTACTAACTAATACACCAACTTTCTGTGATAATTTTACGCAGACTCTCGTATAAAGTCAGTTTATGTAATCTTACAAATATTACACTTTGTGAAAGAACCAACCTGAAGTAGCAATACGTGTGCCAAGTTTGTCCACCGCCGATTAGTGGTGTCTACCACAGAGCTGTGAGGCAAATCCAAATTTCTTTCCAAATGTTTGTTAATATTTCAAACTTAGACTACTGATAAAAAATTTAAAACTATCATGGGTATGAATATCAGTTTTCGAGTTACCGAGATATTTACCATAATTCGTGAAAAATTATTATTTTTAAACTACTGAGCCTAGAAACTAGTTACACATAGGCTAGACTTCTTATCCAAATATCACGCGGGCAAAGAAAGCTAGTATAAATAATATTTTCATTACTTATATTCAAAACAAAACGTACAAAAGATAACAAATAAAAGAAACGAGATAAGCATTTCTTTGAAATCTTGGTTTTAGGTGAATCATTATTACCGAAGCGAAGGATTACATGTACGTTATATATTATTTACTCTGAGATAATGTGCTAACTTAGTGCTGTATTCTAATCCTGTCGTGACAATTTTACGAATACAAATCGATTCCCAAAAAAAATATAACATGAAATAATGTAATTTTCTTTTATTAATTCACTTCTTTTTGTCATTTATTTACCACATCCTTCATTTTAATATAAATCCTACTGATTTGGTAGACATTCATTTTATGTTTTTAACCTCATAAGATTATACCTAAATCAAAATATGAAGATGCCTGAATTATTCCTTATCTCACGTGCTCAAAATACATCCTATTTCACCCTAACCTCAAAGACGTTAGGGTGTTTGAGGTTTGGGTGAAATAGAACGAAAATAAAAGAACTGTTGATTCTTGAGCATCTGTCTATATCTATACTTATAATAAAACTGTAACGGATCCAATTCTGTAAATGAAACTTGGCACGATTTGAGGTCATACTCCGAGGTAACATATAGGATACTTTTTATTCTGAATTTCAGCACGGTTCTCGTGGAAGAGGTGAAAAAGTCAAAATATGTTTTTCATTGTAATATTATTAACGCGTTGCCCGATTCTATTTATTCTTTTTTTGTTTGAAAGGAGGCACTTTAGACATTATCCTGAAATATTTCAAGGTCATCGGTTTCGTAATTCAGAAATTACAGACATTACAACCATCAGTATTAGGTCCAAATAACTTAAATTTTCAAAGGAATTACACTGGCAGATTGGTGATTTTATAAGGAGTAACTTAAGATACTTCAATTTCCAAAAAAAAAAAAAAAAAAGTCCGCGCAAATAAAAGTCGCGGGGCACAGCTAGTACTTACTATGATACACATGTCTCTAAGCAATTGCACACTAATGGCATACTTTCTTGTGCACACCACTAAGTGTGACAATCTCACAAGTCTAACACATCTCATGTTTCACACTTATTAATAAAGCGCCCTCTAGTAGTGGCCTGAAGCAACAGAACGCTTTGGAAAATTCTCGTTAGTGCCGCCATCTGTCCGTGGGTGGGTAGAATCATTACATTTCACGTAGGTGAAAACTGGAAGAAACATTAACCTTTTTTCTGAACGTGGTTCGGAAAAATGACACATGATGGCGTTTGCTGTCACAAAATGTAAACAATTCCCCGTTTTGAGTAACATTATAAATTTTGATAAAATATTTATCTTTTAATGATTATTAAAGAAGCTTTAAGCTTGTTCTACACATAACCAATGTTTAAATTAAATAAAAGAATATTGAACAACAAATTAATTTAGCAAAATTTATTTTCTGATGCGAAATATCTTTTTTTACTTTTAAATATTATATAAAATCATAAATAGTTTTCAATAACTCGTATTACTAACAAGATAAACTGGAAGTTTATTAATACTGGGTGAATTTTTTTTTACAAACTTCCCAAATTGTCACATTTCGTTTTACAGTCATGCTTTTAACAATGTGGTGTAGATAAATAAACAAATTGAATAATTCAAGCTTACTCCAATTTTATTTGCGTTCAGAGCTTTAGTAACATGCATACATGTGTATTTAATTTTCAAAAACTAACATTATTATTGTTGTTTCAGATATACAAAGTGTTTGATGTGATATTATATGTGGGCATTTACCTCTGTTAGCGCCCTGTACCCCAATGACCTGGCTTCCGACATGCCTCAGTCCCCTTCACCTCGGCTGCGCCATTACAGGTCCCAAAACATCTCCTAGCATGACATAAAAACTACGTATTCATATTGTGTTATACAGGAGTGTCCGTTTTAGTGAATCGCGCTCATGAGTTCGGTTCCATTCGAAGACTCTGATCGGGTTATATCCTGGAGGCTCGCTACGACGCAGTATGCACTTGGGAACGTGATAACTCTGTATAGCCATTATGAAACATGACAGTTCTGCATGAGCTACTTATCCGCATGATATTTAAACTATTTAACACACTATTTTCAAAGTATTAATTGTGAATAATTCATATTCAATAAATTTTGGAATAGAATTAAATTCTGTAGCTAGCAAGCGCAAAATATCCACATTTTCTTAAAAAATAACACAAAAGATTTCTAAGAATTTATATCGTATAATTCATATTAGACGTAAACTTAAAAGTTGATTTAATATTACTCTTTCTATGTTCAATATAAGCGAAAGAATTTTTAGAAAATATATGTTTTAGAACATGAAGATCAAAAATTAGAATTAAAAAATCGGAGACATGTGACATCTACCAATTCGGATTGGGCTTCCGTGTTAGATCAAAGCCCATTCACTCTCAATTATCGAGAGTACCTGCAGTGGGAACATGAGAGGCTGATATGGTGGAGGTTTAAAACCTGCTTTTGCTTTGATATTGCTTGCATGATCAACATGAACGCGAGACTTACTGCATGCTTTCTAGATTTGCATCATCACTCCTTTTATTTCATAGCATATGATTTGAAACCATGAAAAAGGATCAACAAAATCGTTTAGTCATTAAAATTTTCACCACTGAGAATCAGTTTTCTTACTACGCACAATAGACAAAACTTCAAATACAAAAACAGAAGTCCACTTATCATTGTTTATTAGGCACAAAATCAACCTAGTTCGAAACTCATTTTAACTAAAAGTAGTATAGCACAATAGCACAGAAAATTAACACCAGAACACCACGTAGATGTAGTGTAGGTCAACGAAGCAACGAATAAGTAAACCAACACACTAACTCAATATAATGTTGAACATAATATAATGACTTGACGGCTCCGTGGCTTAGTTGGTAGTAGCCCTGCCTTCGAAGCGAGGGGTACCGGGTTCGATTCCCGGCTGGAGCATACTTTGTGTGGTAAGCATGAAGTTTGTTCTCGGGTCTTGGGTGTTTGTCTTATGTTTCTGTTTGTCCATGCCAACTGCGACACAGGGAATCCTAGTGCAGAGGTATGAGTGTGTAAACGTTTAAAAAAAACTAGTTTTAGATTAGAAACTGAGTCACATTACGTCGGACTCAGTTACGCTGGGACGATAAATGTGTCGGATTTATATTGAGAATTTGATATACACCCTAATATGCATCCGACATATTTATCATGGGAACCCGCTCTAAGATATGCAAATACCAAACGTCAAACGAATGTTTCACACGCTTATCTCAAAATGTTCATTCTATTGTGATGGTTCGGTACCTATGACAAGTAAATTGGCCCCTACCGAACACATGATTACAAACGAATGAACACATTCCAAGTTTCCACTTCGCCACCTAACAGGACTGAAGTATAGATACGTCCTTGTGTATCAAGGGTGCGCTATCCGCTCATCCGAACTGCCTGCAGATAGGCTATATCATCACGCATCACAAACACCGTCATATAATAACAATCATAAACGTATCGAATGATAAATGTATTACACACAGTAGCTGACAATGTGTCAAAGGCTCGAGCCGCTACTAATAAAATTTATAGCGGAAATTTGTCCGCAATTGCCATTGATCTGTTTACATTAGCAGTGCCATTAAATCTATCAATAGTCGACCAATAAGAAATAAAATATTGGGCGAGGAAATGGCTTTTAGCGTCAATTGTTACAGTGTAATATTGTTGATGTTTATGGGAGCGGTTATTACTAAATATTGGTAGTTCGTTTATCAGGCCAGTGTAGTGAGTGCGATATGATGCTTCACGCTTATTCACTTCGCGTATCAAGGCTACCCAACAACATGTATTGCGACAAAAAATTTCGTAATAATAAGGCGTGAGTTCCCTTTTCCTAAATTAACATTTCTCTTACACAAGTTTTAACTTTTTCTTGTTTTTAACAGGACTATGACGGCAATATGTTTCGTTTGCAACCTCCCGATATTGTCGCATCAAGTGGGCCTGATCTGGGCGGGCGGCAACGGCTGGGACGAGCTCACCAGATCTACGCTCGAAGAGAATACCCTTCGCCAGAGGCTCGGCAGTCGCAGAGACTCCGCGGCGCAGGTCTCTTGCCTGTCACCCCCGGAGCCCGACGTTTCAGACCAACAAAGAGGTTTGTGATTATATTTTCTCATAGATCATCTTTCATTATTAGTAGCTACTGTCGTGTGCTTATTACGGTTTAATTCTTAGGAGGACCTCGGCGTCGACGCTCTTCACTTGCTCAGCTGACCGACATACTCCGCGAGTGGGGTGGCGGTGGAAGCCAACCGCGGCGACAACGAGCACAACTCTCCCGAAGAGAAACCCTGGCAGATTTAGCTCGCTCTCTGCCTTGGGCTCGTCACGAACCACCTCCACGACGCAGACGCGATTCTTCGGCCGATTCAGGAATCAAATCTATGGCTTCCAAACGTCGGGATTCCAAAGTGCCGCAAGACTTTCGAGCGGAATTTCAAAGTTGGGATCGAAAAGACTCCGTAACTGTTATGTCATCTTCGAAGGAACGTCGCATCAAACGACGGGGCTCCGGAGATGAAGAGAAAAATAAAGAACGTAGAGATTCCGTAGACGGCCATCGACGTCGTGATTCAGTAGCGGCACCGCCACCCAGAATAGTCGCGACACACAGAAAACGACGCACGTCACCTCCTACACCAGGTCCACCTTCGTTTGCTGATGCGGGATCAGATCCTGGGCCATCTATGCACCATAATATGCCATCAGTTACGATAGTGGCAATTAATGAACCAAGCCGATCTGATGGAGAATGTCAAATAAGTCAGCCTATGACCATGCCGACTATCATAACTTCTGCGGTGACTCCTTCTCCAACATCTCCAACTACACCAGCTGGGAGTGCTACTCAGACTGTGCAAACATCCTCGCAATCAGCACAGGCAACTCAAGCTACACCCGGAGGCCGGTCTCCGCCAAATCTAGGAGGAAGACGAGACTCAACTACTCAGTGTGGTGTAAGAGCAAGGAGAGACTCTCGAGCTGCCGCTAGCCCTGAACGCAGGCTCGGGCGATTACAACGTCAGGCGACAGCATTCGATGATCCAAATGGTCCCCCTGGCCCAAAGCGCAGAGATTCCGGTCCATCTTTGGGACCAGACGACGAAGGTAGAGCGCGAAGAGATTCCTTGAGCCCAGATTCAGCTGCAAGACCGCGACGAGATAGATCTCAGTTGAGTCCAGACCGAGCTGGAGGCGTAGAACTGAGTCCATCTGCTGCAAGGCGTCGTGGTCGACTTCGTAGACAAGCTTCATGTGCTAGAATGGGCCGAGCGAGGAGTCCCGAGTCAAGTTCATGCTCAAGTAGGGATCCTAGTCCGGGATCACGTCCACCTGAGAGGTCAATGATTAGACGACAATCAACCACGGAAGAAATATTGATAGCTCGTGGCTTTCGAAGGCAATCGACTACTGAAGAAATGATAAGATGCCGGAATTTCAGGCGACAGAGTTCACAAAGCGATGACGCATGTATGCGGGCTCGTGGACGACGTGACTCATCTACGCAAATTTTGGATGGTACCATAGGAACCATGACAGTTGAAACGACGAGCACATTCTTCGATTCAAGTACACAGACCGGTAAGTTTCTGACTTAATACGATTATATTGAAATTCCTAGTTATGCGTAATCCGAAGATTCCATTTTCTATCTATCATCTAATTTAATTTATGAAAGTTCAATATTGTATCACACAATCCACACATTAACGAAGTCATTAGTCAGCCTAAAATTGAAATAGAAAATATTTTTTCTTTACTAAACACTTTTTAACACTTATGAAGAAACATGCGCTGAATTCAAACGTGCGAATAACTATCGTCTCGGCTGAACCAACGCCAAAAAGCTTTCACGAAACGTGAAGTGAATTCCAACAGCAACTAAAAAGACATACGTTTTCTTACGGTGTGCTCACCACTAACAACTCACAACTCCACGTGCTCGCATCCCCACCCCCCCTCTCATGAACCAATCGATTGGCACAGAGATTTGCTATCTCTGTTCCTCCGTACTGCTTTATCGACGGGAGCCGGCGGGAAATACAGGGAATCTGGGAGGTTCGGGGTCAGTGAGGGAGAGGGCTCTGTTCGGAGGCGCGGGCCTCTGAAAAGTACCTTACCCGCGAAGCCGCACTTTAATTTGGCAGCGCGATCGCGTAGACCATGCCGGGATGAGATGAACCGAGCTCTCGGCGCAGGCTCGCTCGCCAGCGCCCTGTCATCTGTTGCGGATCGCTGCCATGTTTACTAGAACGAAAGTGACGTGCCGTACACAACGAATAACCTCAACAACAATACCTTGACTCCACCGATATCGCACCAAATAATTCCTAAAATATACCAGCCAATTTAGACATTACAACGAATAATAGTTTCTAAATAAAAAACCAAAATATTAGATTAAATTGCCATAATAAATTAAAAATTGTGTTTTTGCATTTTTGTAAAATATATCGTTTTTAAAAGTGAAAATATTTTCTAATGTGTTTACAACAGTGAAGCGCAAAATAGATAATCGCGAGAATTCCTCTAAATGGACAGTGAAAGGGTGTGACATTCAAGGCCAGCAATATTTACCCACATCAAGACGATTCTAACCTTAGTGAGAGTTAGTTAAAAATAAGAAATATTCTAAATTATATATTAAAGTATTCGTAAATTTAGAAATATACTGTTTAGGAGTTAGTGAATAGATCGCGGATAGATTTTTTAGGAATAGTAATTTTAGGACTACTTTAAAATTTGCACAGCAAAGTGTTTTGTTAAAAATTCAAACTGGAACATAATGGTAAGTCTTTGCTCAAAATTTTATAAATTTAAAATACTACTAGTGACCAAAGATTTTCATTGCGTGATATATGCCATTTGAAGTGAGTTAATTTTTCCACATTGATTTATATGGCGATTTTACCTAATAATGGCGTGTGAATAAAATATGACCGACGAAATTCCATACCTGTAATTTTGTAAAGTCAGTAATTGATAAATAATTAAATAAATTCATTTTTCGCTAACTAACCCGAGAGATGTTAGCTTGATTTATAATTTGACAATCAGCTGTCAAACGAAAATGTTGTGAAGTAAAAATCGAAAAAAGAACACTCTTCCCTTTTTTCCGAGTATTTTTGTTTCTCCAGTAAATTCATACACTTCAAATAAAAGGATGGTAGAGCCATTTACCATTTTTAACACATAACTACTTTTTATCCAGAAAAGTAAAGTATTTTTTTTAGTGATTTTAATGACTTTTTTAGTGACAAACAACTTCTGTCATGTTTTTCCCATTGTCTCATGTGGACTTCTTAACGGTGGAGCGCAGCTAGCCGTTAACAAATTTACAAGGACTTCAATACTGCTTCATTCATATTTTTTCGTTATTTTAAGTTAATTTATGTTATTATTATATATATAAGATAATTTATTAGAAACATTAATTTGCATATCTATAAACTTTAATTCCAAAACATAAATTAAAAAAGAAATTTATTAACTATTTTTGATTTACAAATCCACACGTATTTTTTTCATTCTGTTTTTTTTTTATATTCCTTAGCTTTAAAGGAAGTGATTTTTGATGACACTGTTCACCTACTTATAACGCTAACTGTAAGAAGAGCGAAATATTATTGTAAGGCGTTTGTTTCCTATACATAAAATTCTGAAAACCTAACAAATCATCAAAAGACCTTATGAATCATGCGAAGAATAAAAGTTTCAAAACCAACGCAAACGACCGATTTTAAGTACCTACTACCGCCGGCGGATCGGTGCTTGTCGGTGTTCTAAATCTACCAGGAAAGAGCAAAAAATTAAATTAATAGCAGTCTACTAGACCTCTTGCACTTCATCATTGTTTGAGGTGAAACGTAGATGTTAGATACTCGTAAATAAGTAAATTAAGTAAAATCATTTACCTTTTTTGAATAATAAATTAGCCTAAATCAATCACAAGTACATAATATAAAAGAACCAGACAAAATCTTACAGTAAAATAATTTCTCAATATTGGCCAAAGTAGACATTATCGTAAAAAAGTATCGTATCTTGTTACGCGCTCAGTGTCCATAAACGAAAAGAATATTGAAACAATATTATTTCCATGGCCCATAACATTATATTACCTCTGAAATATACTTTATCGCTATAAAATCGTGAAAGTACTTATTTACCGCCCACTTTATGAAGTCTTGTTCGAGCACATTAATTACGGCGTGTTTCTTAAGGCTACATTTATTGCTTCAATATCAATTCAACGGTTTCTCATTAAATTAGTCTTTTCCTGAGGTTTATTGTTGAACCTTTGAGACAATTTTCTCTTGCTATTGCCTCTTGTATTATAACAAATTATATTTTTCTATTAAAGTTAAATCTATCAAGTAAAGATAACTTCTGAAAGTGAAAGTATAATTTAAATGGATAATGAAATATATATTGTATTAGCCTCGATATCGAATTAATCGCTGGAAAGACAAAATAATTCACCACAATGTTAAACCGCGAAGTTCCACCAACCAAAATGATAAACACAAAACCAACATCGTTTAATCATCACAAAATTTGTTGGTTGAAATGATAATCAATATTGTGTACCTAGTTGCGTAGTTTGAAAAGTTCTGTCTGGGCTCATTTTCCAAACTCAGGATAAAAAATTCAACAGTCTGATTTACTCTTTTGTCTGATTTTACTTTTTTATTCAAAAAAATTAAACTATCTTGATATGCGTACCGGAGTTTTGTGTAATATACCTTGTAAATGACTATCCAAAAATTATACGCGAAGGCGGAAAAATTTAAACCATTTGTATACTAGTAGTATGCCATTTGGATCAGGTGCGTAGCAGTCTACTAACCGGGGTCATTTTCGAGTGAACTTTTTAAGCTGTTGCATATAAAGGGAGTAGGCACGTAACTAAGACTTTTATCTGGATAGGTACAGCTGTACTTGAAATTAGAAACTTAGATTGTTGGCACGCTTCCTAAATGCTGCCCTTTGGCAAATAGCCCAAGGCTAGCTTTCGATTTTTGTCTATGATTTCGTTTTAGACTTCTGCCTATTCATTAGAGTGAAATATCCCACATATGCTCTATAAAACCTTGAAAAACAGACGTATTTGGATATATTAATGCCAGAAAACTAAGCAGCTCAACACTATAAACACAATAACTTTCACATATTTTATATATAGTTAAGTCGTAAAAAGTTTTTCAAAATAAGATTGTCATAAAAAAGCATCAACTGTCCTGTGTTTCACTAAAATTTCAACTAAAATTTCACTAACAGAGTGGTATCATTAGATGAAAAGAGGTATAATTGATACAATAGTGTTTAAAATTCTACACATTACATCAACCGTGCTGTTAAAATATAACGATGTTTATGTAATTTTCATAATATATACTTTGTCACATAATCGAACAATGAACTTATCTTTAGTTAACTTAAGGTTTGTTTATTCTAATGAAAATAAAAAAAAACTTAAAACACCCAGATGAAGTAAAAGATTAAATAATACTATTCAGACTAACAATGACAAATCGAAAAGATTCAACAGTATGTTAACAAGGTAACATTGAAAATACCAATTTTCGGCGAAAAAGTAAAACAGATCTGGGGTCAAAAGAGGTGTAAAGAGGTCAGCCGAGCCAATTGCTTTGATTTCGACCGATTTATGTATTCAAATTCAGGTCTTTAGAAACTGACCCTACATAAAAGGCATTGAGAATTTCGCAGAATATTGAAAAACAGTTTGCCCTGTAACTTTTAGAAGTCAAATAACAAAAGATTTTTGGAATTTTATTCTTCAGCGCATAATTTTTAACATTCTCTGTCATTTTCGTAGAAACGTTTCGTTGGGGACGACTTCGAGTAGTCTTTCAAAGTAATAAATTGGAATCCGGTAAATCGGGACAGTCTCCAAGTTTCGAAGAACGTACCCTTTTTTATGAGAATATAGTGACGTGACGAGCAGACGGCCCACCTAATGTTAAGTGATTACCGCCGTCTATAAACAACAAAAATATGATTCAGGTCTTCCGCTACTAATTTCACCGGTGATTCAGGGTTCGAATCCCGGGCGCAGCACACTGCGATGAACGTAAAGTTTGTTCTCGGATCTTAGATGTTCTTGTGTTTCTGTTATTTTTCCATGGAACCTGCGACAGTATGTCGCAAAGTGTGGTATTTTTTTTTTTTCAATAAATTTCCCTACTTTCAAGGTATACAGCAGAGTCCGACAGTAAGCAGTATTCTCCCATCACCATTAATTAACATCCACTTCCTTCTAATGAACAATAGGAAAACCTTACTCCATCCATACTCTATCAACATCATACGTAAAAAAGAAATATCTCACTAGACTGTATTTTCGCCATAGTAAGTTTCAAAAAAACAATTAAAGAACTCGCTCAGGTATAGAATGGAATTCCACGATATAGTTTTATTTACTATTTTTCTATGTTCTAGAACCATCTCCGCTCTACGACAACAACCACTATCACGAGGAATGTCTCCGCTGCAACTCATGCGGGCTGAATCTGACTGGACCCAACCAGGTGAGTCTTTGTTTCCGTATCCGTATCAGCTTTTTATGTTCCCATTGCAGCTATTTTCAACAAGTGAGAGTAAATGGTCTGATCTACCATGGGAGCCTAATTTGGATTGATATATGTCTTTTAAATGTTTGGTTCTAGGTCATTCTGATTTTCACAGGATATTTTCGTTCACCACTTTTTATGTTTTGATAGATCTCGAAAAAATGTGATTAAAGTGATACAATAGGTAAGCAGGTAGGCTTAATAGCGCATTTATTGCCCATCAAAACTGCAATGTTAGGTTGTTGTTCCCAATTGCAGCTAGAAGACACGTAAACTGTTTAAGTGCCTGTACTTTCACAGTACTGGGGGTGCTTCCCACACCACAAACTTGAATTAAAGGAGGAAAAGGATAACAAAATATAAACGTTTGTAAATGCAATCTAGACTTGGCTAGACAAAATGTAAATAACATATAAGACATGCACATCATCTAAACTATTATTCTTATTCCGATTTTCGTTCATGTGAACGTTCAAAATTCACAATGCGAAGCAGACCCTACTCCAAACTATGATTTACTGATGTCATGCTTCGTGGATACAACGGGAATATATTTCTCGTATTCATAATAGAAGATGCACAGATTGTAACAAAAGTAATGTAGTATGATGGCCTACAGATAAAATATGTTGAATAAGGAAGATGCCACTTTAATTCAATTAAAACATTGTTTATAAACATGACAACACACTTTTTTGAAAACCCTTAAAATAACTATGATACATTAATAATTCCTATGTTACCCTGAAGGTTAATAATTCTTTTTCCAAAACGAATTCTTAATAAGATACCTTTGTCCTAAAAATATTACATGTAATCAAACATAAGTTTGTTAAATATAAATTTGGTATATTGTAACATTCCTTTACCGTCCTAAATTAGAACGAACTCATTTAAAATGATTATAATGGAACCGTTAATTTACACTGTACTTAAACCACTATTAAAATAAAGTAATAATCTACTTAACAAAACTCCTAGCCTAAGCTAGTGGATCTAAAAGCATATAATTTTGCATCGGAGTTCCATACAAAACATAATTGCAAGTAAAAAAATTCATCCCCTATTAAAATAAAGTAATAATCTACTTAACAAAACTCCTAGCCTAAGCTAGTGGATCTAAAAGCATATAATTTTGCATCGGAGTTCCATACAAAACATAATTGCAAGTAAAAAAATTCATCCCCTACGGGCGGGTGAAATAGAGTAGTTTGAAGGTACGTATTGAAGTTGTTGGCGGATTACGGGTACTTCTAAATTAAACATACTTCCTCTCAATATAAACTCAATATGTTACATTATGTAGATACATACCATACCTGTAAGATATGAAGCCATGTAGTATACATTGGATACCAACTACAAAATTAATTTCCTGTACCACTTACCAGAAATTATACACTACTCAGGTTTCACCAATCCCAATCTCACCCTCGTAGCAATCTAACTCTCTATGTGGTATAAACAAATACAAATTTTATTTATTGCCAAAGAAAGATACTCGTATTACAAATATAAAACAAAGTCTACAAAGTAATATTACATACATATTACTTTGTAGACTTTGTTTTACATTGAGTTTAGTTATTTTTAACCGTGGGGCCCAAACTAGGCACTGTCTACTCGTGCGTTACGTAGCTAAGGTTATTAATAACTAACTATAATTCAAAAATATAACAAAGCAATTTAATTTTTTTTCTCTCTTTTGGGTATTTAATTTTATTTATTCCTTATAGTTTTAGATACAACGGCATCTATTAATTAGGTACAAGATTTAAAACTACACATCGTTGAATATATCACCGTGTATAATTATGGATTTCATGTTCTAAATAGTCATTACGACTTGTTTAGAACATGAAATCCCTGCAAATGAAAACTTTCATTTTCAGGGATTGCATTTAGTTTTTAAATTACTATATCAAAACTAAATCAAAGATTTCACGAAGCACTCAGCAACTCTACTTTTCCTTTTAAAGCAAATGTAATACAAGTTTAGTTTTTTCCTTTTTAACTAGAGTTGCCATAGGTTTGAGTGTATTACAATCGTGGTTTCACTCGTAATACTCTCAACTGAAGCCCCCTGTACAACTGAGGATGCCCACTAACGTTTCCATCAAAGATTTCCTGAAACTCACGAATATGTGTACATGCATGTGTAAAATTTGACGTGTCCAAATGATACTTGAGATCTAAAGGAATAAATGAGTTTGACTTTGACTTTGACTTTGAAGGAAAAATACCGACTTCAATACTTTCAAAATAGCAAAATACGCAATTTCGTTTGCTTAGATGATATATTCCAGTTATTTTGATTACCAAAACTATTACATCGATTACGATAAAAATTAAAAAACAAAATTGAATTGAAAGTGTACTTTCAAATAAAAATAAACCCTAATCGCTTCATAAATGGCGGAGAAATCGGTGAACATACAATACATAAAAAAATATATATTATTATATATATGAACATCCGAACTGATAACCTTCTCCTTTTTGAAATCGGTTAACAAAAAAAATATTTTGCTCCCTTAAGTATTTAACTATTATATCTTTTATAATAGAGTAAGATCAAATTATTTATGAAATAATATTATACTTGTTTTATACAGTAAACTATATGTAATTAAAAAGAAAACACAGCTAAGTGCCACATTTCAAACTGTCAAAAATCATAATCAAAATTTATGAATGTTCTTATTACATTTAACTTTACCAACAAATACCTTTATATCGGAAGAATGACAATCAAAATAATTGTCTTACGAAACTAAGAGACAAAACAACTCTCAATACGCTGCGTAATAGAACGAACCGGGACAAGGTTATGCAATTGATCGAAATTAATCAAATACTAGGTAGGAAGATCGTAGCGAACTTATTACCCATCAAAGGAAAGAAATCAATCACGCCGATGGGAAACATACCCAAGAATATATTCACATGTTTAATAGGTACATAATGAGGTAGGTATACGCACATACATACGTAATGAGATATTTATAATAACTTTAGTACCAAGAATTGAAATATAAGAATATGTATTATATTATAATAAAAAACCAGACGACATCAAAAAGAGAAAACCAAAGAAAAAGAGTATTGTCGTGCAGTCCCTGTGCAAATCTGTGACACATGTTATATGAAAACAGATATAATTTTCACATTCAGAAAATACTATTTGCTTTACTTGTATTATCGATTTCATCAAAAATACTTTCAACATATAGATTTTAGCCATTTTCCACTGCGTTACAATTATTAGCAACCAGATATTTATTTAATGTTTCATAAATCTATAAGATTAGTTCATGATTGAAAAGATTTGTGCCTCGCGGTTAAAAAGCCAAAATGAGATGATGATGGAAAAAAAATTACTTCACTTTTTCGGGGTGAAAAGTAGCTTACGTGTTAATCCAGAGTGCGAGCTACCTTCGTAACAAATTTTATCCAAATCTGTTAAGGCGTGAAGTAATAACAAACGTACATACCGACAGACTTTCGCATTATTAGCAAGCATTAGCAATTAGCAAGTGCTATTTACGGGTACATTTGAAGTAAGTATTTAACTTACTAAGAGTTGTTTTCACCAACAGGAACCATTCTTGAAACCGGGAACCTTAAGGACCATCATAATTTACTGGTATATTAAATGGAACAGACGCGTGCATGGCTAAACATTGCTCATTTCAGGCACTTAATGTTTCCGATAAAAAAATGTCGGTGAAAATACCTGGCTTAATATCCGGGGAATAACGGCTTTCAGCACAATGTGATATACTAAAAAATCGTATAAAAATTGTATCTGTGCGAGGATGAGAATAATGTTTTCGGTGCAGAATTTATGGGTCGAATAAAACAACTAATAGAACACCTTTAAATAACCAGTTGAAACTAATACTCAGGTCGGTTATGCTACACACGATATTTGATCAGTCTGAAACAACACACTAGGCTTGCTACTTATCTATACTTGTTGTTAATTGTACTGTACCTGTAGTTGTAAACAAGATCATGCTTGCCAAATATTGAAATCTGTCAGTTCTTCTCCATAGAGAGTTGGGTAGGGTCTGATTTTTGCTAAGATTGTCCCAAATCAGACAACTAAGTTTTTAATACGGGTGAGTTATATTTTAGAAATTGTGGTTACCTCATTATTTTAACCTTCTCATATTGCAGTAATGGAGGACCTAAGTCGTTTTGACCACCGACCATTTATAATCCTGATGCAACCAATACCAACAGAGATATCAATATAATTCCAATGAAATGTTGGCAACATTGTTCAATAGAGGTTTGGAACGGACTGACACACAAAGGCAGTCACAAAGCTAATCGTAAATCCGAAATAGCAACCCTGGGGGGGTATTCAGTATTCAGTGCATTTGATCAACGAGTGAAGTAACGAAAAGCGACACGTAGACACAAATAGATTCAAACCTACCCGTATGAATATGTCAGAACTCTTTGTGTAGAACTCTACATCTATCCAGGCGCTGTCTTACTGCCTAGCGATGGACGGACTTACAAAAAAATATTCAATTCAATCATTAATAATAAAAGCCAAATATAATGATGGTACTAAAGGTTTCACGCATAACTTTTTTACAGTTAAAATTAATATGAACTTCGAAAATGACATAATATTTTTTTTACTCTTAAAAATATTTTTCTTTCACAGATGACTCACGTATATTTACAAATTTATATTTACAATTATACCAGTTAGCGAAGGCAAGGTGCCATAAATTTCTTAAATTGTCGTTATTTAAATTTATTTCAGACATTTAATACAATTTAGTAAGTTATATTTGCCGATTAGCGTAATACATTGGCACCCATAAGCTTTTATGAACAGTAACATAATAAGTAAAGGTAATCGAGGAAGAGCTTTTTCGTACTTTCTCAACCATTTTTATGAGGAAACCGTATCAAAGGATGCCAATGGTGAGTTTGTCTCTTGTCCGTCAAGGCCAATAATAAAAATGTATAAGCAATCAAAAAATCACAAACAGCCTACAAAAACTCGAGTCACAAAACTCAGTCTCGATGCTAATCTCATCAATTACGAAACTTATTTAGAACTCGATAGGTACTCGCAAGTTTCTCTCCCAACTCGGATTTATCTTACATCTAAATGAAAATTTGTCTACTCGAGATTGTGAAGATTTCCTAAAGCTTATCACGGCGGATGAGTAGCAACAATGCGGTCCACTCTGACGACTCTTGTCAGGTTACTTAACATAGGATAAGTCGAAATTTAAATACACCCCGACGAAAGTAGTTATTTCATAGATAATTTTTAAAATAAAAACCATTCTAAAACTTATACTCCAGAAAAAGATTTTTCTCACATGGATGGATGATAAAACTTATAGTATATGACAACTTCCTGATTCCTGAAACTTTACACATGAGTGTCGTCTTATCCAATATCCTCACTTATACTTGATACTTGACACTAATTTTAAAGAGGACAAAGGCGGAAAAGGTCTGCCTCTGGCTTATGATTCCTTCTACTAATCAAAATTTAAACTCAAATAAAACATCTTGAATTATTTTTGAATCTTGAACGTATATTAGAGATGTGTAGAATTTATATTAGTACAACATCTCTAGTCTTACTCAATGGAGATCTAAAATAGAGATTCAGCTTACAAAGAGCTAGTAGCTATCACATTTATCAAACCCAATGATCTCACGGTCTGGCAAAGTAACTTAAAAGGATTTTGTTGCGAACTTCTAGCTTTATTTCATTAATACGACCTACTTTCTAGCTCATTACGGAAAAGATGAACAGTGGTCCTATTCCTTTAGCAAATAATGAAAAAAAAAATTACTTACCTGAAGTTGGTACACAGTGCAGTTACATGATAACTAAAACTTTGAAATATTCTTATTTCTTCAGAGATTTTCTACAGCAATATTTAACACTGGAAACTAGGTAATAGTTCTTTATAATTATTTCCATAATTTTATTAATATTACAAGTTACACAAGATATTTTAATATACTCAAGAAAACGCTATGGTTTTCACCGTCGATATTACCATTGGAATAATTGGAATAATTCAGTACCGATACAGTAGGTATTCTGCAGTTTTTCTTATCGTGACCTAGGCGTAAAGCTAAAGTAAAACAGTTTAATATTGCGGAGTTTACCTGCCCGCATAAAACACCGAATCCCCTGAGGCAATGCATAAATACCCTCGTTGTGTAAACAAAAGATTTATTCTCAACACATTTTCCGCCTTAAAATGTCGGCTTTAAAAAGTGTATTGACATAATAGAGTTTAACAAGGTGTGCGAGAGATTGACTTAGCGTAACTTTAGAACGAGACGAGGCAATGAAAATTTCATTTTAAAAATAGCGGCGAAAACATTGACGTCAAAATGTTCTAGCTTTAGCTTGTAGAAACATGTAGGTAGAATTAATGCAATGCAATCACATTTCGGATGTGTGTAAGCTTTTATAAGAATATTAGGTATCTATTACGGATAAACTGTAATGGTACTAGTTTGATAACTTCGTGCCAGTTTAAGCATCAATTGTAGATACATGTATGGCAGGTAAGGCAATTAAACCAGATTGGGCTTTCGTAGTAAATCGTGGCTCTCATTTGCCGAGAATTGGCCAGTGGCTCAGCAGCGCGGAATATTAAAGTATGATACGGAGAGAGATAATACAAATGCAAAAATAATACTTATCAGGAGTTTAATCGTCTGATTGACTTACTTATGGACTATAGTCACATACTAAACTTCTTATTCAATGGCATCTTAGAGACTTTAGAATGTGTTTTAATGGGGAGTAAGCGCGAGTGTTCATAGGGCATATCTACAGAAGATTTAAAACAACATAATGGAAATCACGGTCGAACGTTGGAAGTAGGTTCGTCGATAGTCAGTAGTGAAAGAATGAGAAAATTGTACATACACAAACTACATAGATCTACTTGATCTCCACTGCATAATATTATCTAGTTCTCGTCATGTCGGATAGCTCAATTCCCTTTGTCCGGAAATGCAATACCATGTTGTAGTAAACAATGATGGCACACCAATCACAACAGTTTGGTTGGAACAGTCAAGAACAAGAGTTAGGAAGAGGTTTTCAATTTGTCTGACTTTTTTCATGTACGTTACGCAATATCTTCGAAAACTATGGACTGATTTGGGTTTTTTTATACATTATATTATACTTGAATTGATCTCACAGAAATTAAAGAAAAATATTTACTCTTAAGTGTAAAAAATGGGGGTAGAATGGAAAGTATTGAAATCGATCATTTCGATTTTTAAAATCGAATCACTTGTTTGCTCGCTACGTCATCCTCATCATCGCATCCCATCCACTAGTGGACATTGACTGGTTTTGTAACTATATATCTAAACGTATGTGCTGAGTTAAATCAGTGAAGTACTGCCGCCATACTTATTTTTGCAGCAAGCAGTTGACTATGGCATTCTAATGTTTGGTTTAAAGAGTGTGGTTGCCGGTGATGTTACAGACATATCAGACGTTCTAAATTTCAACCTTGTTAACTCACGGTGACGAGAGACGCTTTGTTATGGGGAAACCAGGATGCCCAACAGGCATGAGGCAGTAATTTCTTTCACAATAAAAAAACATAATAGAATACGTTTACAATTATCTCTAATAGAAAAAGCCAATTGATAGCGAGAACGGTAGGGACAAAGCGAGCGTAGTTTTCAAAAGATTTTTGACATCTGAAAACATTTTGTGCTGTGCTGAATGAATTCAAGTCTCATTCGGTATATCACAATGACTCCTTACTTTTTTGTTTTAATGGGTGGAATAGAAAAGTCAGTATGTAGGTGTTTATTAAAATATGTCTACAATCTGCCGAAAACAGCATTAAAGGAAAAAAAGGAATAGGAATGTATTATAATTTCTTTGGACAAAAAATATTCTCTTAAGAGCAAAAAGTTTGGTCCTATTCAAGGAAATCCTTGCAGGAATGAAAGGATGCATTGCAGGTATTTGGATAAAATAATAGACACGCATATATTATTTTATAAAACTACAATACCCTTGAAACGATAAAGTTACACGTGTATATAATCGGAATCTGAGTATATGGGGCTTCAAATTTATTTTGCTTTATATTATATTTTTATCAATACCAAGCGTCCAGCCCGGATTTGTCAATCACGTCACTGCAGTTTCATAAAATGAGTACAATGCAAAAATTGTAACGTTTTGTTTGTAAAGGATAAATTTGGAACAATGCACAAAAATACACTATTTGTTTTTTCACAAAGCCTTCTGAAGCTTTCATACAAATCAATGCTATTGGATAGAACAGGAAGGCAATAAAGTAGAATAATGGAGCACGTCCACTGGATGCTCGGGAATACTTCAAGGTATATATCCCGTTACTATAGCCCCTTTATTTTTATCACTGAATACGTAAATCCGACACTGAAAAGTGTCGCTGTAAAAGTAAAGTAGTATTTTTATCAGAGCTTTGCCTGACAGAACTATTTCAGGTGCAGGTTTTTTTGCCACAATTATATTTTACAAACCATAACAAATATAATTCATTAAACTGAATGAAATATTACTCACTTATTTTAAATTGTTGATGATAAATCCCAGTTGAAGACATTCACGTTCGACAGAAATTTAAACTACACTTATTTTCTATTTATCTAAGTAGAAAATAATAGTAATATTTCTACTTTTTAAACAACTAAACTGACTCAAATAATAAATGCCATTTATAATACTATTTCAATCAAAACTAGGATTCTCAATTTTATGCGTAAGTTTCATCTTCCAGAGTTATAGGTCAATAAATTCTTGGAAGGTAGATATTATTACATGCCTGTGTAATTTGCCTTAAGTCTATCAAAGAGTAAGCAACTAATATCAGGTATTTGAATATCAGAGCTACTCTAACAATCTAATAAAAAGACTGCTTTGTCCGTAAAACTAATCAAATAAGGATAACCGAAGGCGAAGCGTGATGTAATTTAATAAGAAACCGGACTTGCTTCTTGGCGTTGTGATAATAGGTATCTGTGATAGGAATAATGTGATGAAATACATTAGTAGACCAAGACGTAACTTTTTAGACAACCTTCATTGGTTTCAATGTCATGCACACGAAGCATGTTAATGTTGCGAGTAATTAATTAATCTTGATTTTCTTAACATCCACCATCCATTCTTCACCATTAGCTTCAGGGATTATGCTCGGCGTTGATTAATCAGTCAGTTGGTAGATATGGGTATGTTCCTTAATTATTATTTGTTGTTTTTTTTATTACGCTACTAAGATCACAAATTTTTTTTTATTGTGAAATTTTGAATCCTCTACGTTTGTATTAACCAAAAGACACAATAAATACATTTAACAAAAAACATTGTGTTTTTTCAACAGAAACGCGCACGTCGGTTCAAGAACCAAATCCTGTGCGATTTGCACTTCGCGGACGTTGCGCTCATGGAGTGCAGTGACTTCATGCAGCAACTGCGCAGCTTCAAACCCCAGTCGCTGGGCTGCGCCGTCGCCAGACGCAAGTCCTCCACCACGCTCATATTCCCGCTGCCCCCACAGGCGTGCTCAGGTAAATACTGTTGAATATAATGTCTTTATGCAGCACCTGTGCAGCTACAAACCCCAGTCACTGGGTTGCGACGTCGCCAGGCACAATACCACGCCTATGCCCCCACAGGTTTGCTCAGGTAATTTACTGTAGAATCTAAAGTCTTCATGCAGCAAATTTACAGCATCAAACCCCAGTCAGTGGGCTACGACGAAGCCAGGCACAAGTCCTACCACACATATATTCCCGCTGTCTCCACGGACTTGCTCATATGAATTACTGTAGAGTGTTATGTGAAGCTTCACAGATGGTGCATAGGGTCTCCGCTACGCTGCTATTCTTGCTACCCCCACAGGCTTGCTCCGATAACTCTTATTGTAAAAAGCAGTGTCCATTTGCAATAACTGTGCAGTTTGAAACCTCAAGTAAGAGTTTACCAAGTATATTGTAAGGTACCACAAATAAATCTACAAGTACCAAGCATTCAACGATTCGGTTCAGAAGTCATGTTTGATTTATGAGTAATAAATATTCTTTACCATTATCTTCTTTGACCTACGACAATCAAAAGTTGCACCCTCTCTATTTTTCTATTTGTATAAGAATGTGGTACATACTCATGAATATCTCATTATAATTCAGAAAGCTAGTCTGATTTTCAAATAGCAATATTCTTTGGCATTTTATTGAATATATTATTTGAAACGAACTGTTATACCGAATTCAAATTTACATGACATTTTACTTGGAAAACTGCATTTCTATTGGTTCAATGACTTGGGAAAAGCTCATTTTTATGAAAATTAAATACTTTATCGTACTGAATACAAGAATAAAGAGACATGGTAAACTTGTCTCAGCGCTGTGGAAATACTACGAGTAGAGTGCAATGAGCGCCTCGTTCGTTCTTAGTATGCAATGACTTAAGCGTTCTTGTACAATATATCTAAATTCTAATTCGGTAGACACCCTATTTAGAATTCAATTGTTTTATGTGATAGTAATGATGGAAATGGCCTTTCATATGATGTTAAATGATGGTGTGGTTATCGCCGCGTATAGACGAGAGCAATACGACTCTGGTCCTCTCCAACTCTACCAAAGTATGAGAATATCCAAAATAACCCAAAGTATGTTACGCTTTGAGACACTCTGAGACGTGAATATAACACCACATGTGTCTATAATTTCACCGGCACCCACACCCTTCTACCGGAACACGGCAACGCGAGTACACCACTGCTTTGCGACGGACTATCAGATGTGGGTGCAGTACTTCCCCGGATGAACTTAGCACTACTTCTACTGTTACATTGGGTTGCTCCTTTCGCACCAACCGGGGGACACGTGTAGGGAACCTAAGGGTATTCACCTAAGACACTAGCAACAGGGTCTCTTAAATGATGTACCATCAAGTTTTCAAGTCAAGCATAGAACTTCTAAGACGGGAAGAAACCTAAAGTCTAGCTAAAGTTCACCATTGTTATGCTTATAAATCTGGCAATCGGCATATCGCAGCCCCGCTGCTAGATTCAAGAAATTGAGATTAAACTCAGGAACCTTTCGCTACTCCTTTTAACTGTTCTGAAACTCAAAGAATACGGAATAATTGCTTACGTTAATTTTTACTTTCGTCCGAGTGAAGATTTCCAACTTTCTACGAAATTGAAGTTAATTTTGTAACTCACTTGGTGTTATTATCAAACAGCGTTGAAAGCTTCTACGTTCGCGAATGTACCTAGAATTCATCGTAAAGCGAAAGCTTCACTTCATAAACACGTCAGATATTCTTTCACCTCGTACGTATCGGAACCCGATAAATGAATCAGAAATTCATTCAGTGCGAAGGTTTATTTTCAAAACCCGATGAAAAAAAAGTTTTTTTGGATCGGATATGTATATGCCTATGTATGTGTGGTCCTTTGTGATCGCATAGCTCCAAAAGGACTCCTCTTCCTCGTAGGTCTGATTTCAAAGCTTTGTTCTGTATGGAGTAAGATTAACTATGTTTGGTAGAACAAATTTTAAGGCCTTAAGTGCAGATCATTTTTTATGACTCCATACTTAAAAGGTAAGGGGAACCCTATTACAAACCTATATTACCTATCTGTCTGCTTACCACAAACAATACGCCGTAGCAGATTAAATTTTACATAAAGTAATAGTTTTTTACTTGAGAATAAACCTACATTTTAAATGGATTTATATTTGTTTAGTAAAATTATTATTCTCCCATATTCGAATATCCACATTTGAAAACCCAATGTCGTTGGTGCCAACTAGCAGCCCTCGCCCAGTCAATAACTGTCCGCCAGAAATGGAGAATGCATGTTACGTGCCGGGTACCTGGTTGCTCTTATCCAAGAGCGCTACATTTGCATTCACTCAATACTTTGAATTTTACATGGAAATGTTATGAGTATGATTAAATTATGTCAGTCTACTACTGAGTATTTCCGCACGGTCGGCTGAAGTGGGAGTATAAAATTCAAAAATAAAACCGGCGTCTGTTGTATTTTTTTATTTAACAAGCGTATTTTCTCAATCTTCAATTTCTCTTGTATATACAATATATAAACGTTTACACACTCATACCTCTGCACTAGGATTCCCTGTGTCGCAGATGGCATGGACAAACACAGAAACACAAGACAAACACCCAAGACCCGAGAACAAACTTCATGCTCACCACACAAAGTGTGCCCCGGCCGGGAATCGAACCCGGGACCCCTCGCTTCGAAGGCAGGGCTGCTACCAACTAAGCCACGGAGCCGTCGATATATTGTATATAATTTAATAATGAGGATGAATGCCTATCAGATTGTCAGATGTTGTAAGTAGGTAAAATGATTATACAAACGTTTCTATACTGTTCAAAATTAGACAAAGTCTTTTGTGTATTTGTTTACCTCCAACATATTCCCATAGAATTTGAAGATTATTTAAATAAAGTGATGTATTCGAGTATTTTTAAAAAATTCATCAGAAATAAAGGCTTTACATTTTGCCTTTGAAAAAAAAACTGCTACCTCTTAGGGCAAAGCATCGGGCATAAACGAATTGAAACATATATTCGATTTTTAAATGTCTCTGATTCTATAATTAGAGATGGATCATTAGAGAATGTTCTCATTATAATCGTCTTTTGAAACCAAACACTGTACTAAGTTGAAGTTGTTACTGATAGTCATTACGCGAATTCTCGCTCAGAGTGAATTGAAATTATCTAGCAGGTAAAGGAAGTTTTTTTGTTAGTCAGGTAACAACAATTTTATTTATTTCTCTCTCTATTTGTAAATGAAATAGATGTAAATACAATTTTTAGGAAGAACTAGTTTTCCTGCTGCTTAATTTAAGTTGTCAATATTGACCCTAAACTTGGCAAACACCTGCCTGATATTGACTTTAGTGTAATCATGTTGCAATATCGTGTTGACTTGAAATGGTCCTAGCCAGGGAGAAAGGCGTAAATCTATGTTTATTTATGTAGCAAACATGTCTTTTTTTTTTTATTTTAACTTTTGGCGTACCGGTTTTTGCCTAATTAAGTCTAACGCACAGATAGTAATGGATCATTATAAATATACATATCTATATATATACAGATATGTGCTTATATGTGTGTGTGTATATATATATATATATATATATATATATATATATATATATATATATATATATATATATATATATATATATATATATATATTGCTTGTCAGCCGAAAACACGCAGGACATTTATGCTGTCTCCTTTAAACACAATTATTTGGATGGTAAATTTTGAGCTAAATTATTGGCATGTTAGAAACGGACTCCCAAAAGGGGTGAGAGAAACTCAAACTGAATCCATTTAATCACAATGTTTTTGTGGTTAATTTCATCTCATTATTCGTATTTTTGAAATTATATCATAAAATGAAACCATTATTCTACCAGTAATGCTACCAAGCTGAAATTCAGCATAATTGTATAGTTAATAATAATAATGTACATATAAAACTGCCACATATGTTGAAGAAAAAAATCAAACAAAACTGGTACTATGGAATAGGTACTATCCTATTTAACCTTGGCTTGCTCAATATACAGCTTTCATTGAAGGTTTCTCAACTTCACACAGTTTTTGTATGAAAACCACAAAAGGGCTGAAACTGGGGATGATTAAGTAAATATTTATTATACCATAATTTTTAATGAAACGACACTTTGTTCCTTTTATGGGAAAAAGCTAATATTTTGAAAACGATAAGCCTTCTTTTGATTGTGACTACTAAACGTCACAGATAGAGCAACACAGAAGCACAAACTTCATGCTCCCCATTGTGTCCGGCCGAGAATCGAACCCACGCTTCGTAACAACACCGTCTCGAGTGACGGGCGTAACGGGATGCGATTTGGATTTTCTCATGCTTCGGTCGGGGAGGACCTAAGTCGTATTGCAATTGTTATGGGCGGACGTAACCACTTAACATCAGGTGGGCCTTCAGTTCGTCCCGTCATTTTCCGTACCAGCCTCTAATGTTTCCACTTCAGGGACACCGGCCTACTCTCGATAATTAAGAGTGGATGGGCTCTGATCTACGGATTGGTAGATAGCACATGTTGTCGAATTTTTGGTTCTAAGACATGCCGGTTTCCTCACGATGTTTTCCGTCACCGTTTCGAGAACGTGGTATTGCGCACATAAATTTTTCAAGTGAAAAAACTCATTGGTGCACGTTTGGATTTGAACCAGCGATCTTCAGATTGAAAGTCGGCGTCTGTGCCGTCACTTTAAGTACATTAAAAAAAAAATGGTATATCCATGGCATATCTAACGTTTTGACAATAGTGTCCCGATTCTCCATCCGTGAAATGAAATGGAAGGAAACTCAATTTCCGGAGCCCGCACTCTATTTATACATAAGAAAGACGAACTCGGAAAAAGGTAAAAACTTTCCTAATAATAACGCGCCGTGGTTGCCCACAAACCCACACAGGAAGGGCTCGCCTAAACATCTGCCTGTAAGATATGTAAGCATCGTTTTTCGTGATGTAAGGGTTAATGGGAAAAAGCTAATTCCAATGACAGTAGAAAACTTTTGGGATTGCTTTATTTGAAATTCACAGTCAATTAGAATGGCGCTTCTAATGCTTATATTTCGACCCTCGTTTCTGATTTCGAGATTTACATGCCGAAATTTATGTTAACAAAGGCATTTTTACCGTTCTTTAGAGAGTCTCCCAAGAGGGAATTCAGTACATCTTACAAATTCATGATAATAACGTAATACAAACATGTTTTTTTTTATGGATGCCGCTGCCCAAGACAGCTTGAGTAATTTTTTTTTATTGATTATACCCTAGACTACCCTAGACTAGGATACTTACTTACATAGGCACTTTTTATCTCTAAAAAGTGAAACATTCTTTTAAGTGACTTGCAAAAAGCATATTTACTTATTGAACTATAGATTACCATTGAGTATATCGTAATATCACTAGCTTCACTCAATAATTCAATAAGAAAGAAATTTCCCACAAGGCCAAAGCCTCCTATATAATTAACTTTATCTACGTACATACATAGAGGGCAAAGAAAATGTATTGTATTTTGGCTTTAATAGGCATTCTATAAGCGTTCCTAAGCCCAAATTGATCAGGTTAATTTTAGAGATGAGTGGTTTTTAATCAGTTTGCAGACGGTCTGATGTGTTTCCAACTACATCGGCTTACCCCAAGAGTTATCTAAAGTACAGTAAAGTAAGTATCTCGTATATTAAAAAGTAGAGGAAACTTTTCGCTCAAAAACATTTAGTTTAAAATTTTCGTCTCTTGATATTCACGTTCTGTTCTCTTTCTGTCTGAATTAAGATGTGACGGCTCCGTGGCTTAGTTTGTAGTAGCCCTGCCTTTAAAGCGAGGGGTCCCGGGTTCGATTCCCGGTCGGGGCACAGTTTGTGTGGTGAGCATGAACACAGGGGATCCTAGTGCAGAGGTATGAGTGTTTAAACGTTTAAAAAGTTTTATATAAAACATGTTTTGTAAAGATGTAATGTTGGAGGCCTTCTGGTAGCTTGAAAACTACGACATTAGAGTTGTACGAAAATAAACAGATTATATAGTATCGTCAGACCTCGGTGCAGTGGAGCTATGTGGTCGCAGGTTCCCTCATAGGAAAAACGTTTTCATGGTCCACGTAGTAGATATTTTATTTGCTTTAATGAAATGTTTAATATGTTGTTCAAATTGAAAATTGAAAATATATAACACAAGCCCAACGAACATGCTTCAGAGGCCCTTACAGGCCTCTCAGATTTAAGTGATCATCTGTAAATGTAAAATATTATTGTATAACGTTATAGATCAGTCAGTAAGAAGAGTCTCACAAAGGACCTTTCTCATCCATAGATATATCAATATTATAATGTAGGCATCTGTAACTCCACAAACCCATTTCTTGCTAACTATTGATAATAAAAGTTTTACTACGGTTAGGAAACACATAGGCTACTTTGAATCCCGGAAAATGTAATGTTCCCTTAGGCCAGCTCAGCGCAGGATGCAGCTAGTGTCAAGAGTATTAAATGAATTAATTTGCCTTATGGATATGTCCATAATTATTTTTACGTAAATTAATCTCTTCACAGCCGAAATTGCAAAATATGTCATCAAAATTATTAGGCCCAATTATTAAGTATTGGTTAGTAGTTTCAGTAACGAGAAAAAAGGTAAAAGATAAATATTTTAATTATTTTAGTAGAGGATAATATAATATATTAGATATATGTTATTGTTACAATTATTATAATTGCAGAAAATGTAAGGGAAGTTTGCCTTTTATTTTTTTCATATTTCTCTAAATATGGAAAATAGAAATTTTTAGCATTTTTTTATAATTTGCTTTCATATTTTCCATGCCAGAATATATAAAAGCAAATGGCAGCTATAAGTAAAGTAACAATAATTATGATGATGACACTGAATCGAACATACCTACGGTCTCCTTACTCATAAAGAGATCGAACGCTGGCAATATATAATATTATATAAACCTGCCTTTCGCTGAAAAGGTAAAACAAACAAACTCTGTCGAGCGCACTGTCACAACACAATACAAAATTAAACCTCCAAAAAAGATTACTTTGTAAATCTCTGTGTCTGCCGAAAGCCAGTACAAACAGTGAAATATTAATTAAACCTGAAACCACACAGTGATAAAGCACGCGTTTCATGAAAAACCCACACTCACCTACCAAAATGTGTATACTTACTATTAAAACTAGGGAGGTTTTAACTTATTTGACGAGTTCGTAGCATATTTAATAATAACCTTGCCTTTAAAGCGAGAAGCGCAGAGTTCAATGTCCTTGTTAGTATCTGTGTTTATAAGCGTTATACTTTTCTTCGTATGAGTAAGTGGCCAATTCTTGGAGTGTCGGAATTTTTAAGCCGTCCGAAGGCCTCTGACATGGTTCATCGACTAGAATCGCCAGAAATGAAATCTTAACCTCGGAGGTTGCTTAACTTAAATGATCTGTAAAGAACATCCAGGCAAGCCTCGAAAATATCGCTTCAGCGTTATTATTACCCTAGCTGGTATATACTGTCGGTTGTTCGGTCGGTTCGGTTCTTATTATAATATTTATTATAATTTTCAGCACAACCAAAGAGATTGGTCTACAACTACATATGTACAAAATAAAGTACAAATTATTTCCATTTTCATATTAAAATACTCATTAGAATCCAAGATTTCTACATTTATGTAGAAATTTAGCCAAACGGATGGCTGAAAGTTAATGAAATCATATAGTGCGACATCTCTTTTGGCCATTTAATTTCACAAATGTTTGTATTTCGCTAAATAAATATATATTTTTGCTTCTTTTGCGGCATTTCAAATAGATTGGGTCAATTTAAGAATATTTTGTGATAACAAATATTAGACATATTTGTTAAAAAGCAAAAATATTTAAGCTAAATCTTTTTAAAAACTTATCAAATCTTAAATCTAATAATAAATAATCTTATTAAATCTTTACAAACCATGTTATTTTTTTGATTAATTTTGATAAATTAGTAATTTATTATAATTAGGAATTATTAAAGACATCATTCAATTATTACATAAGCCTTTTCAATTTCGCATGTCGAGAACATGCATCGTGTCAAGATTGCAATGAATTCATCGTACTGACGTGAGAGGGCCGTGTAACGGCTGCATATGATATCAACCAGCATTATTACACTGGATGATATAATTTGCAAGTAGTATATTACTAGCACTTACATATTATTCATATTCTACATAATGTATTTGAGTGGGGCAAGCTACAAAACGAAACGGCAAGTCGGGGATGCCGACACATCTCACTTTGTTTGCCCAACTAAGGGATCTGACGTAAGTAAACAAACATCCTTTGTTGGCATGTAACGTATGAGTGGCAGTTTAAAAACTAAGTCTATTTAGAATTATCATAATAAATAAGTTAGTTACATTATTATTTTAGATACTTATTGTAAATTGGTGTAAATAATATCTGAATTATCATCTTTTGTAAGCTTTGTTCTGAGAATAATAGAATTGTATTATAATGATTTTATAGTTACATGCATATATATATTATACATGCTACTAAAAGTGTAATATCAGTTTTTTTTTCGCTTCCAAAGCACGAAGTTAAATAAATTATTTATGAGCGTCTGTCGACTTAAATAATTTGTGCACAAAGATTGCTTTAAAGTCAAAATTATAAGTTATCCGTGACCGTGACAATGCATTCTTATAAATTCTACAACCACGCAAAATCTTCGACGTTATGTGAGATTACGGAACGACATCATCCCTTACACAAACAGAAAAGGCACTTTGCATGGTGAAGATAGAGGAAGATTATCTTTCTTGCCTTACCCTCACAATTGTGATGTGCAGAGATAACAAAATGTTACCAGCGCTACAGGAAACATAACTTTTTTAATATCACGCGTCTTATAACACGTTCGCTGCTAGCTACTTTTTACTGCATTTATTTACGGCAGCATATAAACGCGTGAACAACGACAGGTCTGTGGATTGTATTATATAAGCTTGCGGCCGAAAAGGATTTCTTTTACTTTGGCATTTAGATTAAATTAAAAAATCTAGATTTAAAATTGAAATGAATATACTTGGTGGTACAGATGCGCTGCGTTAGTAAGCTCCACAGAGCCGTAAAGAATGCTACTTAAACCCGGTTTCTTAACGGTGCCTTTTTTTAATCTCCTTAGGCAACCACGCCATCTAATTTCCGAAGGCAACGTTTCAGGGACATACAGCGGTTGCAAACTGATGGCATTGCTGGTTTATGAAATTCGATGTATAAAACAAAATAGTGTGGCCATTGAGCCACACACTATAATAAAGCAGGATCAATAATCTTCGAGACGAAAGTAGAAGCAAAAATTATTATTATATTTATTTATATGATTAAATATTTTAGTCTAACCCAGAAAAAAATCGAGAGCTTTGCGCTCTTGTCATGGTCCGCGTATAGTTGTCAGTTGTCAAAGCCATCAGCGGCAAATAACATATTGTCCAGTCAAAAAACCATAGCTTCTCTTTGTTAAGTTATAGATAACCAAATATAGGATCATGTTCGCGAAAAGAACATAATCCTTCCATTATTTTAGGGGTATTTTGCTTGTTCTTCCCCATGGAGGATAGAGTATGAACAAATGCTAAAGTTAGTAATAAGAACGCATGATCTTGTAGGTATACATATATAATTAAAAAAGTGACGTTTTCAAGTAATTTTTAAAGAATTCAATCGAAACAAAGTATTTTTGACTTTGACTTTGAATTAACAAATGTATTATTTACTTTTAATATAATATAAGGAAACTGCTAGTCATAAAATCTCAATGTTTTAATTAAGAATATGTAGATATATTTATTAATTAATTGCAAATTTGTATATTGCATGTAAATCGATGTTACTTTTTCACAAATTGTTATTATAATTATTTTATGTTTTGTATTCAAATTAATATGTTTGATAAATTGGCCATCTTTGTGCAAGCAAAGTCACAGAAATTTCGCTAGTAAAATATAAATTTCCAAGCATCCAAGCATAGTGAGAAAATTGAAGAAAACAGAAGAAGAAACGAAGGAAGAAACCTTGTGAGACCTCGGCTCACTCTAAGTATGAACGCCAAGCGGTGGTTTATCAAGTTTGGTGTTCTACCTTACAGTGAAATGAGGCTCATATTTGCATCGCTGGATTAATCAAGACTGAAGAGAATAGATATAATATAATACTTAAGCAATTGTACTTTTTACCAACAGTCCCATAATGGCAACTGGTATTTATTGGTACAGAGCACATTGGTACATTGAAAAGAAAATTATCTGCTATTATAGCAACAGTTTCAGTTACGTGATCGTCGGTAATTATCAAAACTTATTTTTGTACAGAAACGTACGTTTGGTGTAATAGACCAATAGAGGTCAGCGCAGATATAGTCGATCAATTATCCTTTTTTTTGCAATTTCTTGTTATACAAACATTTAAACAAAAATCATTTTTCGTTAGTCTCATTGTATGATAAAATATTTTTAAAGATCGAAGCCAAATGTTTTTTTTATCAAAGTTAATCGCCCTACTGCGCTTTTTTATCTTTCTACTTATATAAAAATGAGATTTTTAAATACTTGTACTTTATTATTTTAGAAAAACGAAATAAAATTATAAATAATTTTATGTTTTGGATGCGTTTTTTGGGAGATCTAATTACGAGTATCACTTGGATATTTCACATTAATTTTACGGCATTTAGGGAAGTTACCAGAATGTCTGCTTTGATGTCATTTCATATGTTATATGCCTATCATTCATGGTTATGCAATAAATATCTTATAAATATCTTGAATCATAACAGGCCCCTAAAATTAAACTATCAGCGAAAACTACTTCTTAGGATCGGTATATTTCATTTGAATTCTTTATTGCTTTGTTCTAAAAGTCTTTCACTGCTTGTATCAATTCTTATCTCTAAAATACTCCAAGAGCGTATTCAAGCTTCTAAATTAGGTACCGTAATTTAGACCTGAATGACAAGGGAATTTGATTTGGTTTGTTTGACATTCAATTAGGAGTTGGTAAAAAAAACGAAGAAACTCGTAACAAGATATTCGGCCAAAGTCCATTCAATCCGCTCTTATCCCCCGTAATAACGTCCACGAAAATGTATTAGGTGTGGGTTATCCCTTTTTTTTTGCCTAATAGGTATTCTGCTATAATTATAAGTAGGTACGCATTGGATATTTTTAAACCGCCGTAAAGAAAAGGTCAGTGAATTTACTCTTTACCCATAAATCCGGGTTTTTATTAATATACCAATGAACAGAGATAAAACAGGCTTTGGAGGCAGTTTCTTTGCTTGTTTAACTTAATGTTATTTAGGTAGGTACGGCTACAGTTTCCACGGTTCGCAACTTTGACTCAAGGTAAAATCATTAATACACACTCGTACAAGTATTAATAATCCTGCGGTGAAGATCCGTCTGCTAGAAACTCCTATATGGTAATATCATCGAGAGTTATCTTACCATGTTCTATTGAACACTAAATCGTCATGAAATAAATCAATTGATTTCAATTAATGAATGCTCCGTGGTATCGACACAGTAATAAGAGTGTTCGAAAGCAAAAGAGATCACATTGGTACTTATCTGAAAGAACTCTTCATATTGATATCTTGAGAGTTAAGAACATGTTGTTAAAATATATTACTATCACGGCAAAAGACGGCAAATTTTTGCCTCGCCAACCGCTTTCCCTCGCTTCTTCTTTACGCGTAGATTGCAAAATTATATTTTCGTATACTTGAAGCACACGTAAATCATAGAGATTTCAATCAAATCGCACTTAAGCGGTTTGTTTTGCGAAAAATAAGGAACAAAAGTATTGAAGTCGATATTTTTTTTAATACATATGTAATGGGACATTCTGAACGCTCACCTGATGTTAACTAATTACCTCCACCCATAACAACAGTAATACGACGCAGGCCCTCCCCAGCCGAAGTAAGAGAGAAACTAGATGCCCCAAAAAAAAATATCGTAATATGTTATCTTCTATTTCCTAATGTATCGATTATTTCCAGATGAATTTTGCGAAGAATACCCGCACAGTCTGATCCCGACTCCCGGCTACTGGATCGAGTGCTCGCGCCAGAAGATAGCCACCGACACGATATGGGACGAGTCGGAATCGGAACACGACAGCGGACCGGACCGAGACAACGGCGACAATGGTAAGTTGTAGTGACAACTTACTATAGATAAATTGGGCTAAATTATTATTATAGCCTACAGTGTTAGCCCAACCCTCAGCTACTGGATTCACAGCTGTCGTCAGAACACAGTCGACACGACAGTGGACTGGACAGGGCAACGGTGGTAATGGTAACTTGTAGTGACAACTTACCGTTTATAAATTAGGTAAATTATGGAAGGAGTCGCCCACAGTCTCATACCAACTGAGAGAAATGGCGTGTGATCGCGCCAAAAGATACGAGTATTGGGTCACACTTTGAATGACATTAATTATTCATTAGTTTTAATATAAAAAATAGGTACTATCAGATACTAATTTAAAAATATTTAAATCCGTAACGAATACTGGAATAAAAATATCCACACCATTTTACAATTACCGAAAAGATTGTTTATTTCTGTAAATAGATATTTACAGAAATAAACAACCGAATTAAGAACCTACTTTTACTACTTACATTTGAAGTTGATCCAAAATTATATTTGGCCTAGACTTGCGTTGGGCTGTCACAATAATATACGAGCTTCACACTCACGTGAATTTATCACATTATGAATTTGGAAGGTAAAAAGAGGGTACCTCCTTCAGACAGAGTTTCATTGTCACAAATGTCTCGTGCTTTCCCCCGAATGCGCTGTTCATCCGGTAATGGGATTGGATTTGAAGGAAAGTGTAAAATTAAATTTTCGTCTTATTTCATGACATGACAAGAGAAGAATCACCGTAACATAAGGGAGAATATGTTATTAGATTATGAATTCGAATTCTATATCCAATGTACGTATGTACCTATACTATATAAAAATATAATAAAGCTGAAGATATACGCGCTAATCTCTGGAACTACTGGTAGAACAGTAAGACGTACAATAGTTATGCTCTGAAAAGACTGATCTTTGCATCCGTTTAGCAACGAACAAACGTACAAACCAGCTACAAGTACGTTCTCACAGACAACGCTGTGTCTGCATCTCCAATTCAGTTCGGGTTTTATCCAATGTCTAAGATACTTATACTTTTTCCTAACCATATTTTTTTTACCAAGTTTTAGGAAACTTAGCTTAACTTAACTTAATAAAGAGTAGGCTCTTTCCTCAAAAATTTGTAGTATTTTTTTTTTCTAAATATTTATAAATGCTTTAAGGCAAAGTCTGTCGTGTATTGTCAATCTAAAAATTCAAAAACCTCAATATATAATATATATCAATAATAATAGAACCCATTATTCGGTATCGTCGTTTTTTAATTGCTCTACTAACTTCTTAATTGCGCGCTCGGAGCTAATTTACCTACCTAATTCGTGTTATGAATCACAAATAAGTGTCTATTTCGGACTAAATTTAATATTATTGCATATGCTTGAAATTGGCTACAAACATTATGAAATACATTCATGCGCTACTCTAATATGAGTTCAGTAAAGTTTAAATGACGTCCACTGAATGAGTACCCGATGAGTCCTGAAACTTTTAATTGGCATTGAGGTATAGCTTTTCTAAAACCTTAAACTAGCTGATTTTCATCCCTAATTCCTTTATAAAAGAAGCCTAAGTTACTCCTTATATCATCAGCTATCAGCCAATGTAATTCCCGTTAAAATCGATTTAGCCGTTTCAAAGATTAGCCGGACCAAACAGACCAAAATAGTTATTTTATTTGTTAAATACTTCCAAATGCATTTAGGAAAATTTCTATTAAAAATTCTATTATTTTGATATTACGAAAAGACATTTCATATTTATTTATAAATGATATATAACCTGACTTTTATGTAAAACTTATTTTTATTAATAATATTGTATATTTTTAATAATATGTGGCCTTGATGAAGGCACCGTGGACCATATTTTTTTCAACTGTCCGAGGTTACGTAACTCTCTTTATGATTTTCTACCCAAAAATGTCCGTCGCCCTATTTCCCTCAAATGTATTCTTTCTCTTACGCCCCCCAATATAATCAAAATTTTATGTAAATTTATTAAAGTTAATAAAGTAAAATTATAACTACTCTATAATTTGATATATATTATAACATTTTCAGTAGTATTCATTTTTACTATAATACTTACTCACTTCAAACCTACTAAACCCGTTTTGTTGTGTCATTGTGACTTATCTATGGATTAGGTTATGTACGAGGAAAAAGCCGAGTATTATTTATGTCAAGATAGGTAATCTTTTGTCACAGTGACCTACGACATCTTCATTCCCTATAACTTCATACGATTTTAACATTAGACACAACACAACTGAAATACAACTAACTGCTTAAAATCTTTTCTAAAATTTGTTTTCTGAATAATTTATACCTACTGATATCAAGTTGATGGATTTTTTGTCCCAAAGACCCTCGGGTATGTGTCTCGTATGAATGATACGAGGTACAGGTAATAAGGAACTAGATTAATTAATTATAGATTCAAAAAGGCGGGTTAATCATTATTTGATAGGCCGACAGCGCATCAGCATTGTCTCTGGTATAGCAAGTGTCCATGGGCAGCGGTAAACGCTTTCCATCAGATGTATCGCCAGCTCCTCTGCCCCCAACATAAATAAAAACTCACTCAGATCTCTATACCAAATTACACAACTTAAATCTCGTTATGTTTGTATTTATAAAATATTCGTCACTGCATTTTGAATGGATTCCCATTTATGAAGAACATAATGTGTGTGCAACAATCTTTATGTACAAAATTTCTGAACGAATTCAACTGTGTAATAGGCACATAATATTATCAAAGCATACGCTACCAAATGATCCGATCGATTATTCCATGCTCCGTAAATTTTGCTGATATTTATCACAATTTAATTTCCGGACATAGCGGCCCTTATCAAATCATTTATTCAATACATCGAAAGCAATTTAGAAAATAAAAATCCATGTTACTTTTTGTTACTACTTTGTTACGTAACCAATTAGTCAAGATGCGTAACGGAATGGGTATGGGTAAGGTTATTTCATTAAAAGTGTCCCTATTGTTTTACGATTTAGATTATTTTGGATATAATCCAGCTAAAGCTGTGCAAATTGATAAGTCTGTAACTAAGTTGGCCGGGGAAAATTTTATTTTGCTGTAAACAAATTTTGTTCTCCGGTTTTGACTATTTGTGTTTTGTGTGTCCCAACCAACTGTAACAAGATTAATTCTAGTGTACAGTATGATAATAAAAAAAACAGTATGATAATAAAAAAAAACGCTTAAACGTTTTTAATACTTATTTTTATGAAATCATTCCAAAAGTATATACAAAATACAGTACAAATTTTTCGTCTGGCGCTAGGTATGAGTATAACCCCCCCCGCGGGTTCCCGCCTTGTCGGGGCGGGGGGGCTTAGTAACCGTGGTTGGGCTGCCCACGGTGAAGCCAAGAGGAACCCGGGAGGGGCTGCTCCTTTAGGCTTTGCCTCCAAGCCGACTAGGAGCGGCCACAGTAGGTGGCGGTGCCTTATGGGGGGCACCGCAACTGAGGCGGGCTGCGGTGCTGTATGGGCAGCACCGCAGCTGAAGGTTAGGGGCCGCGGCGGGAGAGGAGTGCCGGTATTACGGTGCGCCGCTCTCCCTACCTTCCGCGGCCACGGCGGGGTCGCCACCGCTGGATGGCGGACGCGGTGGGGCCGCAGGGGAAGAGGAGTGTCGGTATGGCGAGGCGCCGCTCTCCCTATCCTCTGCGGCCGTAGTGGCAGGCGACGGGGCCACATATCTGACCCGTCGCATGGGGACCTAGGGCGTTTAGATACGGGGTCATCTAACGCCCTTTCGCTGGCCAGGTCCCCGAGGTGGTTGCGACACGCTATGTGTTCTGGCGTGTCGCTAACTAAGGCGTGGCACTCGGTGCCAAAAAGAGAGGGGTCCGGAGACGGACAGCCGTGGCGGGTTCGCGGATGTGTGTGTTAACGTTCCCGTGTTCCCGCCACTAAGCGGCAGAGGAGGACACCGTGGGGTTTTAGTGGGTCTAGTCCCACATAACCGCTCTGTCTCCCCGTGGCAGGGCGGTATGCGAGTGCATTTCCCCACGAAAAAAAAAAAAAAAAAAAAAAAAAAAAGGTATGAGTATAACAGCTATCATTATATCATACTATTTTAAGCAATGAAAGTATCGTTTCCCGAAAAAATATTACCTACTATTTAGTTCCATAACATCCATTAATACTATATTTCAATAGTGTATTTTTATAACGTAGTAAATTTCTATTTTTTTTTTCTTGTTATACTGTTGTGAATTACCTGTTTGATTATCTTATAATAGTATATTTTTCATTATCATTATTTTTGTCTATTCTAAGATGTAACGATTTGGAATAAAGTATGTAATGTTGCACTTATAATTAAAATAAATAAGTACTTTTATTTTATCTCATAAAATAAAATATTTTACTTGAAACGCAAAGCAAACCAGTACGTCTCCTGTAACAATATATTTATGCCACCTATATCCTGAAACAATATTATAGATATTCATGTAACTAATATAATTAATTAATGGTATCTAATATAAAGTTACTTCTCCGTTACAAGCTGCTATTGAATACCTTCTATTGAACACAATTAGAACAATGCAGAAAAACACAACATGAAGAAACACACAGATCTTTAAAAATATATAATACTTATTAGCGATAACCACGTTCCGGTAACAATAGGAATCCATGTTATAACGCCCTCACTTTTTTCATGGCTCATCTATCATGACGCCTTCAGACACTTGTAGTGAAAAGCAAATCTGGGACCTTTTCAAGATACACACTGTTTCGTATACAGATCATTTGTAACCGCTTCACAAATCCCGAGGTCCGGTATGTCTCTGATTTTCTGCGAGGAACTTGGAATGTGACGCACAATTTAGAGACAAAATTGAAGCCTTTGAACAATCTATATTTTATTTTTCATTTTTTGCTTTAAAAATATAGAATCGAAGACTACAGTTTGTTTCAGAAGATTATGAGTTCATGTTACTCTATGATCGCATGCTAATGAGCTCAAATATCGTTAGTCGTCATTTGACAATCCCACAACAAGACTAAGATACAGATACATTATGGTAAATGCAAAAAACAATAGGTTTGCGAAACAAAATACCTACTTTCGCAGAATACATTGTATAGACGAATTAGAACCTTCAAACCAGAATCAATGTCAATTATCTCAATGCCGTAAAGAATTTTGGAGGAAAGTCGCAAAGATTGAGGGAGGTTTTATTTTACTGACTCAGAAGTGAGGTGGGATTTCCGGTCACAATTAAACGTTCCCTTATAAGGTTATCGACAATCACAGTCTTGTCCACAGACCACTATTACTCCTTTGTCTTGTCTGTTCACAAAGGTAATAAATAATCTAATAACTCAAAGGTCGCTGTGAAACCAAAAACACCAAAGAGTCCTTCGCTTAAATGTATCCGCGCAATACCCCGTTCTCAAAACGTTGAAGGAAAACATCATGAGGAAACCGGCATTTCCTAAATAAAAAAATAGAATGCATATTTGATATCTACCCATTTATATTTGGCTCATCTGGTAGATTAAAGCCATTCACCATTAGAGAAGACCGGTGCCACAGCAAATAAATATAGCTTGTAATGAGGCTAGATATATCGGCAATTTGCAAAGTGCACTATTCTATGATTACCTCCATTAAGAATGAAAAAATAAATCTTTTTACTATATTCAGTGTTATACATTACTAAAAACAATTTACTGGCGGAAAATCTTGCGTACCTAATTAATTTACAAATATAATATTATAATTCTAGAAGTATGGTTAGTTGGTTGAATCTAGCTTGTACTATGGGGGCCAAATTACTGATAGAGTACTTATTTATCTATCGATCTAGTTGATAGTTTAATAGAACAAACTTAGATAGTCGTCACAGAAATATTTGTCCTGGGTGGAAACAAAACCCACTGCAGCGCAGAAGGCAGAGCTACTACGAACTGAGCTATGAGGCAGAAAAATAACATGAATCATGAAGCAAGAACTACAAAATTTTCTCCATATTCTAAGATGATACATGCATAACAAATTCTCGTAACTACTCTAAAATGTTTGAAGACGAAACCTGAACTGCAAACAAGCGACAAAGTTTCGAACGCATTGGTTATGCAAAGAGCTTTGCTCGAAGTACTCCTCACACGGGACAAACCCGCAAACGTGGGTCACTAGACAACTTGCGAGTTCAGTCGACTTGAATCTTTCAAAATGCACAAGAAGACAACTTTGTCGTGATCTTAAAATTAGTTACGTATTTCTATCAAAACTCATATTCAAGTCTACCTCTGAAAAGGTTTTCAGTCTTAATACTACTTACTAAGTAAGGTAGGTACTCATATAAAGGTAGGCTAGTAAGAAGACTCAAAACAGGCACAAACTTTTTCGTTACTCAGACATAAGTAGAAGTGGAAGTGATATAGGTTTGTATTTATTTTCTCGTCTGGTCCCGAAGGATTCTGAGTAACTGGAAAACTTTTACGCCTATAAATCTACACAAATTTACCAAAACGGCTCGTTCAGATGAAGAGTAGAAGGACGTCTTATAAATGCGTTATAACACAAAGAACGTTAGAAAAACATAATATTGAACTACTTTATAGCAATTTATAGTTATAGCAACATTTTAAGCGGATGTCGACGCAATGCCATTTTTTATCCCTTCTAATGTGAATTGTATTGTTTGTAGCACAAGAAGACTAAAATATCCATTCCTATAAGTAAGATTACAAACCAATTTCCAAATTTTTTATCCAAAATAGTTAACTTTTTATTCTTAACAATATTCCACTCAAAACAGCTAGTTCCGATTAGTCTGTCGCAAACAAGATAGGGAAAATGAAGCAGTGTTTATCGGCTATTACTCATTCACCACACGTTTCAATTTACTGTTCTCTCATAGTCTGGGATCGGTGACGTATTCGGGCGCCCGCCATGGCGTCTCCGCTTATCGTCAGCCCTATTCAAAAGTCACGTCGTGTGTAAGTGCCCGATACCACGATACTTTAGTTCTGTGACCTAATCGCTCCGACTCACACTAACACGTTCTACCAACTCCAAAACACAGAATTGCCTTACATATACATCATCTGCCTGTCACTCCAAGTCTGAAACACACCTGGTGGTAAGTGGTGACCCCCGCCCACGACAACAGTAATGCGATTCAGTATAAGATTTGGATTTTACACTGAGTCGCATTCATCCTGCTGCGTCCATCACCCGAGACGGGGATGATACGTCTCATGCGCATGTGACTTCAATTAAAGATTATATACAATATACTGCATTCAGTTGTAGGTCTCTTAAAAATCAAGTAAACAATTATATTCTAGTGTAAAGATACGTGTACCATGTGATGTAAAGTCGTCATTTTTTTGCTGTCTTTTGTATTATATTATTGTAATTCCAAATGTATTTGAAAGTTCCCAAAATTTAATGATTTTGCATGATTGTTATTATGATTTATCTTTGCTGGCTTCCAAGATGGCACACCAAATAGAATTGTAAATAAGCTGTTATAATTAAATCGAAATCGCTCTGTTCCCCAAATCAATTGTTTTAAATAATATAACTTATCTTTCGCTTATTCATACAGAAATAACTTTAAATTTTTCTACATTTTCTTGCTTGTTTGTTTGAGAAGAGGGAAAAATATTTTATATTTATGGATAAAAATTCAACACAACACTTCAACACTTTCATCATGTATTTTTTCCGTCGGTATGATTTATCTTCAAATTACTATGCCACCTCAAAAGCAAAGTCTATCGAGCAAAAAAATATCAAGGTCGGTTTGCAATTGGCAATATCACAACAAAACATACGAATTCGAATACGAATTGAGAACCTCTTAATTTCAATAGGTACCTACTATCGAAATATTAATAGCAATTATCATACTGTTTGCCAACTCTACTCGGGTAGAGAATACTTGAGTGTAAACTAATAGATAGGGTCTTTGGCGACTGAATAGACGCCAAAACTTAGCAATAACTTAGCTGTTTTGATATCAAGACTTGGGTGTTTGTGTCGTGTATCTATATGTTTTCATGACATCTCCATCACAGGCATTCCGCGTTCATCCCCCAAGGATATGGGCGGGTTAACTATATTGATATTTATTAAAGTTTTGTTTAAAAAGCTTTTGTAGTAAATATTGTATTAAATCGGTCCTTTAGACGGCGGCGGTTGATGAAAAAAGCCATAATTACAAATACTTAATGACAGTGAAATACAGATTGGAAACACTAGTGTTGGCTTTATATCAATGGAACAGGATGTCATGGCGTTGAAAGCATTAATCAATCTACAGCCCATTCAATGAAAACAAAGACTGGGTGTAGAGACGACTGAATTGTACTTACTTAGGGAATAGAGCCTTAGATGAATTTCAACATTTCTTATAATAAAAGTTTGAATTACTTCAATATAAATATAATTTATTTTAAATACTAAATAGCCGTTTAGTATGTACTACAATAATTGACATAATTCATATCGATAACAGACTTGAAGGTCAATATTTCATCGGTATCTTTCTATTCGTTTGTTTCTTTATTGCTATTTTTCATTACACAGAGGCGCTTTAATTAAACAAGTACAAACCCCAAACTACTTGGCTTCCAAATCGATCGCGCCCTATTGTGGTATATACACATTAATGTTCTGTGCGGGAGATTGGGCCGAACGTGATACGCCTTGCGACGACTCGCAATGACCGCTTCTCATGCTGTGGTACGGACGAGTTATTTCGCAACCGTTTACAACTCATTATACTATGGCGTGGAGCTGTGGGGCCGGGCTGCAGACACCCAGAGAGCGTTTCTCATGCAAAAGCGTACCGTTCGTTCCATCGTCGAAGTTTCTGATGATATCTCATGTAGAGACATTTTTAAGGAGCTCAAAATACTTTCACTGCCATGGAGCTTTTATTTCAAATAACCCTTTATACTCATACGCATTCAAATATGTTTCAGCGGAAAGGCGCCAATCCGCTAAGAGCTTTACGGAGCAACAAATTTAAAGACCACCTTGCCATAGCTTGTCACAAACTAACAAAGTCTGAAAGGTCTGTCTTGAACGGCAGGCATACAATCAACTGCCTGACAATGAGCGTATAGCGCAATCACTTTATTAAAAAAGTAGTTATTCGTAAACGTTTTTATGGTATCTGAGATGTTTAGATAATGCTGGGTATACGGGATTTCACATTAAAAAAACAGGAACGTACAGTGCACTCAACCGTTTATTCGGACAGCCGCGATGAAAGAGAAAACTACCCTACTTAATCTTTTTAATGATTGGTAGATTGGTCTACCTACATACATTACACCCTACCACTTATATAATACTATAGGTATTACCATTAATTCACCAAAATTATACAAACATAACTCCGGTCTCAGTGGGCTCAATATTTACATAGTTAATACTTTAATTAAACTTAAATAATAATTTTAACAATTTAATGTCTAACGGGATCACCATAGCGCTGCACGGGATAGCGTATCCGACGGGCTCGGTCCGGCATTACCGGCGGTGGCGTCATCGTTGATCGTGGTGTCCGTATCGTGGGATACGCCAAGATGCCTATCGGGGAATTTGAGCGACGTCTTATTTGATCTATGTGCCTTTTACATGAAGGTGAACCATCTTCCCTGCTTATTCTAAAATTCCGATTCCCTAAAACTTCCTCTACTCTTCCCTTCCCCCACTTATTTCCTGTTCCATATTCTCTGAGCCATACCTTCTCCCCCTTATCAATTTCTCTGATCGTCCCGCCTGTGTTTTCGACCTGTCGTTGCTGTTTTGCCAGAACTCTATCCTCTACCCCCCTTTGCGAACGTAATATATCTAAACGGGATCTTAAACTTCGTCTCTGCAATATCATGGCCGGTGACACTCCCGTGGTACAATGAGTCGTATTCCTATACGCCATTAAATACGCTTGCAGTGCAGTATCTAAATCATATTTATCCCTGAATGCTTTCCTAATTGCTCTTTTACAGAGCTTGACTGCTCCCTCTGCTGCTCCATTGGAAGCTGGGTGGTACGGTGGTGTGAAAGTTTGTGTCACACCATTCATTTCCATAAAGTTCTTCAATTCCACACTTGTGAAAGGGGGTCCATTGTCCGACACCACCACTCTGGGCAGACCAAAACGGGCAAATAACTCTCTCAAAACTTTTATCACCGCTGAGGCTGTGGTGTTGGTCATGTGAAATGCTTCTATCCACTTGGATGTGGCATCTATAACAACAAAAAAAGTTTTACCACTGTAAGGCCCCAAAAAATCCATATGTAGCCTACTCCATGGTTCAGCTGGGTACGGCCACGGTTGGGGTGGTGCTTGTGGTGGCGCAGATGCTTCCACGGCGCACGTGTGGCAGTCTCTTCCTAGCTGCTCTATGTCTCCATCTATGCCCGGCCACCATACATAGCTCCTAGCAATAGACTTCATTTTAACTATGCCCATATGACCTACATGTAGTTCCTGCAAAATCTGTTTTTTGAACTCATTGGGAATAAGTATTCTATAACCCCACATGATGCAACCATCCTCCAAGTAAAGCTCATTCTTCCTTTTATAAAAGGGTTGTATCTCCGGTTCTTTACCATTGGCTGGCCATCCAGATTGCAAGTATAATGCAACTTTACATAAAAGAGGGTCTTTTGTAATTGCTTGCTCTATTTGAGTGTGACTGATTGGCAAAAATTGATTAACAAAGTTAATATATGTTGTCTCTGTTTTAACCTTCTTCTCCCTTTCCCCTGCTGGTAACCGAGAGAGAGCATCTGCTCCATTTTTACTAGTAACTACATATTCTATATCAAAGTCATACCCTGCAAGTATCACCGCCCATCTTTGCATTCTTGACGCCGCCATTGTCGGTATTCCTATTTTAGGTCCAAATATAGAGACCAATGGCTTGTGATCAGTCTTTAATTTAAATTTGCGACCATATAAATATTGGTGAAATTTTTTAACACCATAAATTATAGCCAATGCCTCTCGATCGATCTGAGAATAACCCCTCTCAGCCACGTTCAACACCCGCGATGCGTACGCGATAGGGCGTTCAGTGCCATCGGCCATGATGTGTGATATTACCGCGCCTATCCCTACTCCACTTGCATCTGTGGTCAACACTAGTGGTAACTCTGGGCTATAATGAGCTAAAACCTCACTCGAAGATAAAAGCTTTTTTATATGCTCAAATGATTCTATACATTCCTGGGACCATACAAACTTTGCCTCTTTTTTAAGTAATGCATATAATGGAGATAAAACCATACTAATATTTTTGACAAATTTACCATAATACATGACCATGCCTATAAATGCTCTCACCTCTGTGACATTCCTAGGTGCCTCAATCTTTTGAATAGCCTCCAACTTACTTGGGTCAGTATGAATTCCTTGTTTATCAATGACAAACCCCAGGTAAGTAACTGATTTAGCCATAAAACTACATTTTGCTGTTTTTACCTTCAACCCAAAACGCTGTAATCTTTCTAAAACTTTCTGAAGGGTCTCACAATGTTCTCTGTCATCCCTACCACTCAAAATCACGTCATCTAAGAATACCCCCACTCTCGGAATGTCTGCAAACATTTGTTCTAGTTTCCGTTGGAAAATACCTGGACTTGATGACACCCCATAGATTAAACGCTTATATTTATAAAGTCCTCGATGGGTATTGATGACACAGTACTTCTGGGACTCCTCATCTAGCACGAACTGAGCGTACGCTTGTGATAAATCAATTTTTGTAAATTTATCCCCTCCTTCAAGCTTCGCTAACAAGTCTTCTATTCTAGGCAAAGGAAAACGATCCACCTCCAGGCACTTATTGAGAGTCAACTTAAAATCACCACATACCCGAATAGTCCCGTCACTCTTTACTACCGGCACAATTGGCGTAGCCCAGTCAGATGTTTCCACTGGTTCTATGACACCATCTACTACCAATTGGTCCAGTGCTCGCTCCACCGGTTCCCGCAGCGCGTACGCCAGTGGGCGCGCCCGCATGTACACTGGCCGTGCATCTGGCCTTACTCGGAGCCTTATTTCACCACCATTGTACCGACCGAGCCCCTCAGAGAACACCTCACTGTATCTGGAACTAAGGGATTCTACACTCAATGGCATCCTACATTTCACATCATTGCAATTGACCTCTTTAAGCATTATTCCAAACTCATGTAACCAGCGCCGGCCCACCAAAGGTTTTCTTCCATTATCAATTACATATAAATCAAGTGGTTTACATATTTTAGTTTTGAATCTAACAACAGGCGATATTTTTCCTTTTGGCCTCACTGTTTCACCGGTATAATAACTCATAACAAGGTTATGTTTACCCAAGGGTAAATGAGAAAACAATTTGGTATAAAGTTCGTAGCTAATACACGAAATAAGACAACCTGTATCAGCCTCCATCCTAATAACGTGGCCTTCGATGCAAACATCCAATTCTATTGGCCCACAATTCCTATCTACACTGTCGAAATTAAATAAATCTAAATTTACCTCGTCGCCACTAGAGTCCGTATCTGAATGCATCTTAGACGACGACTCGCGTACCTCACTGTGATATGAACGGATTTGTGTATTTCCACTCATTCTGGGGCACATTTTCTTTAGATGTCCGGGTGTGTTACATACTCTGCATACATAGTTTTTAAACTTGCAAAACTTTTCCTCGTGCATACGGCCACAAACTCCACATTGTTGATCAACTGACAACCTCGACATTGACGCCCCCGCTCTCGATGGATTGACATTGACGTTGACATTCGCCCGTGTTGCCCCGTAGCTCCGACGTTTTGTCGAGTCACTATGATCACGTGATACCGGTGGTATGAACCTGCTACTTCCGGCCGCCGCGCCGCCGCCCGAACTCATGACGGTTGCCGATTTCCGCGATGCTGTTCCCTGTCTGCTGCTATGTCCCGCCACACTGTAGTTTACTGAGACCTCTGACACATTGCCCTTGTAACTATGTTCCGCGCGTCCTTCCACTATCGCTGCATTTGATTCCGCCGCCTCGATTGAAACCGCTAATCTGAGTGCTTTGTCAAACGGTAAATCTTCCTCCGAGAACAAACGCTGCCTTATGCCGTCATTTAACAACCCGCAGACTAACTGGTCTCTCAGACTTTCTTGCAAGCATTCACCAAACCCACAGCCTTTTGACAATCGCCTCAGGTCCGCCACGTATTCCGCTATTGTTTCTCCCTGCGCCTGCTTCCTTCGCCGAAACTTGTATCTTTCTGCTAAAATACTCGGCCTCGGTTGTAAATGATTGCGCATAATTTTCACGAGTTCACTGAATTTTTTACTGGATGGTCTATCCGGGGTACACAACGTAACTAATAGTTCATAACTTGATCCTCCCATGACCGTTATTAGTGTGGCCACTTTATGATCCTCCTTCACATTGTTCACCACGAAGTACTGTTCTAACCTCTCCACGTACAAAGTCCAATTATCGGATTCCAATTGAAACGCTTCGATCTTTCCCACCGACATGATTCCAGCACTCGTAACACGCGTAGATACTGACTCGTCGCCAATGAGATGTTTAGATAATGCTGGGTATACGGGATTTCACATTAAAAAAACAGGAACGTACAGTGCACTCAACCGTTTATTCGGACAGCCGCGATGAAAGAGAAAACTACCCTACTTAATCTTTTTAATGATTGGTAGATTGGTCTACCTACATACATTACAGTATCGAAGAGTAATTGAAACTACCACAATTGCATTGATTATTCAATTGGTATTGTATTACTAAATCACTATTATTATATTTAATCATGATTCTACCTGTAATTATGGAGTTAAATAAATTATTGGTATTTGTATCCCAACCATCAAAACAGTTTACGATTTACGAAAAGATCGTATAACATAATATTCATGCATTCTTACAGCCAAGTTAAGATACTCTTATTATGAAGTCCGTTAAAAAACAGTACTTATCGACGTACAAAAGATATATCCACCACTAAATTGAATTGTAATCTCTAAAAGCAACTCTCCTTTTGATGGGGGAGACCACTGCGAAGCTATTTCTAAATTGGAAGGTATCGAGTCACTGGGTGTCCCTATCACAGACTCATCAATCACGGGCGCACATAGATTTTTTCCACGGACACATTTTGATATATGGCAGGCATCGTGAAGACAGAGCTGATTGTACGAATGGAAACGTTCTACTTAATCTGTGGGTACTTTCTTTTGTTTCTTTATTAGGGTTCCGTACCGTAAGGCGAATGAGTTTCAAGATGAAATTACAGGCAATTGAGGCGTAACATTCCGGTTTCAGAGTGATAGGCTCAACGCGATGCGATTTGAGTCTTCTAAGTAAGGGAAGACTGAAGTCGTATTTTTGTGTTGATGTTAATGACCACCTGATGTTTTTATTATAATAATCGGTAAAAAGAAGAAATAAATTTTGTCCCTAATGTTTTAGTGATCTAAAACGATCTTCATATTATTTTCTTTCTAATGAAACCGGTTTGGAGCACATCGGTTGGATGGTTTTTAATGTCTATAACGGATTTCAAACAATAGACACTGTAAAACCGAGTTATGTTTGTCCCAGTACCTTCTGACATTCGAGCTGTTACACAGTATTTAACAATACATAGTCCTAAATGAAACTGTTATTTTGATATAATTTCCATGAAATGGGGAAATGTTGATCTACAACAATAAATAAGTAAAATACTCAACAATAAAATCGACACGTGTTTCATCTCCACGAGGCATCTTCAGAAGCTTTTACTCAGATGTGGCCTTGTACAAATTCCCTACAATATTGAAAATAAAAATTTACATGACTTACACAGTAATACGCACAGTGGTTTTTACAAAATACATCCTAAATAAATAGTAAATATTATCATTATTGAATTGATAAATAATCGTAATTCAATATTTATCGATTCAGTAATTGATAAGTAATTAATTACGATTATTAAAATAATATTTGTACAAACAAATTGGGTTATTCAGGGCAGGTATTGGGTAAACAGTGGCGGACATAAGATCATTTGCCACGTCTATGTTGCAATGGTGTTATTCACCCACAAAGTGCAAAGTAGCGCATTGAAGATTTGCCTAACCCTTCGGCGAAAAGGCGTGATTATAAAACAATGGAGCTGTAATATAATATTAGGAGTACAAATAAGTTTCCGCCGTTTTTTAACACAAATTAAATATTTATTGTAGAAGAACGGTAATATAAATTTAATCAAAATATTGCCCATCACTTGCAACCACTTTTTCCCATCTCTCAGGCAGCATTCGAATCCCACGTCTGAAGAACTCCTTGTCTTTTGAGGTTATCCACGAATCAACCCAATTTTTGGTATCCTCATAAGATGTGAACCGCTGCGCCGTCAGAGCATGTGCTACGGACCGGAACAGGTGATAATCGGACGGTGCAATGTCTGGTTAATACGGCGGGTGGGGTAACACTTCCCAATCAAGTGTTTCCAAGTACTTTTTCACGGGAGCCGCAACATGTGGACGAGCATTGTCATGCAGAAGAATAATTTTTTCGTGTCTAGAATAGTATTGAGGGCGTTTTTCCTTCAGAGCTCGGCTCAATCTCATCAATTGTGTTCGATAGAGGGCTCCAGTAATTGTTTCGCTCGGATTAAGCAACTCATAATACACTACACCTAGCTGATCCCACCAAATACACAGCATATCGTAAATTTTTGGCCTTCCACTGCGATCTTTGTCTTCTACGTCGAAATCACCGTTTTTAAACTTTTGAAACCACTCTCGACACGTTCTCTCACTCAAAGCAACCTCACCATATGCTTCTACGAGCAATCGATGCGCCTCAGCAGCAGATTTCTTTAAATTAAAGAAGTAAACTAATATTTCCCGCAAATGACGCTTACTTGGCTCAAATTTTGACATTTTCAACTTATAAAAATTATATTTTACCAATATAAAATCAATGATATTAATAGGTTATGTTGTTCTTGAATGTCCAAACTATTTTTTAAGCCGGTTATCATCTGCGAAAGCTAACCGAAACTCCGTGCCGCGCCATCTACAATAAAACGGCGGAAACTTATTTGTACTCCTAATACAATCCACATAAAACTGTTTTTTATTCATTAAACAAAACTAATTATTCTATTGATTTAAACAGAACAAATAATAGGCCTAAAGGTTTTTATTTTATTTTACTTCAACAGTAAAATTCACGAAAACCGCATACAAATATTTTTGTTTCATATTAACTGAGACCACAAATTTCAGAGTAGTTAAAGTCTAGTATAGTCTAGTATTTAAATATAGTTTGTGGCTAATTTGGCACAATTATACCACAACAATCCCTAAATTCAAACTACAGTTGCTTAATGCTATGTATCCAAATAATTTTTCACCGCAATTTAGCTTAATAAACCGACATATTCATAATAACTAACCTATATATTATATCATCGTAGACGATGGGAATATTAGGGGCACACAGGTATTCTTGACAAGCGATAATGAATGAGAGTTAATCTACCACAGGAGCTCAATCCGGATTGGTAAATAACACTTTTCTTTGAACGTTTAGTTCTACGACTCGTGACGTTTTCTTTTAAGGCTTTGAGAACGTGGTATTGCGCACATATCTACCATTTTGAAGCGAAATACTTATTGGTGCATGTATGAATTTAAATTAGATACTTACAGATAAAAAACTTCAACTCCTATTGTACTACTTTTCCACCCTTTTTATAGGCTTGTACAAAATAATGTACAAAATAATGTTTATTAAATTTCCTTGCCATATTGGGAAGTAATTGGTTAATTGGTAGCTATAATAACTTTAATAAAACACATCTCTCAGGAAAAGTTTTTGAGTTTTATAAATTAGACTGAGAAACGCGGTTGTGTAAAATATATTTAGCCAAATTCTTAGAGAAAGTGCTAAACAATGTAAAAAATATCATTATTCATAATTTACTCTGACATCCGTCGCTTCTCAATTGCACGCCAGGCTTGAAAAATTTTCGGCGTCAGTATTTTAGTACTTTTAACATAAATTATATTTACAATATATGGGTACTGCGTCATAAATCTATATTCACCGATACTCTACAATATGCCACATCACCCTGGTGTAATGACAATGTTTGAATGTTTTATCGCTAAGAAATCTGCAAAAAGGTACATTTCACAGTGCTTTTAAAGGTAAGCCAGTACATGCATATGAATCATATTCGTCTAATAATGGCTAAGCGCTCAGTCAGGTGCATGGTACCTTAGCGCGATTATTTAAGATATATTATCTACTGCTACGGAGGCCTACCACTGTGGATGAAGGATTAAGTGTTTCTCACTGATTATGAATTTAATAACGGACTGAAATGAAGCCATGATTAAAAGCTTAGAATTTGTACACAAACAGCTACTAAAGATTTCTCCGGAAAATGAACTCTCCTCCAATATTACAACTGTCATTTTGCCTTTTTATGGATTATTAATTTAATATCGGATAATTTAATTGACTCGGCGTTTCATAAAAAGGATCCTTATTATTTTAATATCTCAAAGAAACAAAGTATGCTTCGGGACAATATTATAACGGTCTTGTAACTTACTAAAGTATTCAGGTAACTTAGGCAGAGTTTAATTTAATTAACAGTTTGCGGATTCAATTAACAAGCTGTCTCCCAAATGGAAGAGAATTTCAGCACTAATATCAGCTCTCTTTTTACAGAGTATCTTTAATTTCAGTAAAGTGCTTAGACTGAATTGCATTTAGGTATAAGTATCTTAACCCTCTATATCGTGGCAGCTTTCGTTTACGTATAATTCAATACCATTTGAGGTAAATACAATATTTAAACAATGTTTCGTAGACCATTCTACGAGTGCTACGATCCTTGTAGACATCTACAAAGGAAACTGGATAATAATATAAAAGTGTAAGTCAAAATTTAATTGTTATTAAGTTATTAAATTAAGCGTGAACACACAAAATTAATCACGACCCACTAATTTCTGAAAGCAATAGTCGCGTCTCCCACAAAGTCTAATCTTGAATTAAATTTAATCCTGTTCAGAGCGCGATACCTGTCAGAGCATATTATTAAACGTGTAGATATGTATGATACGAAGCTGTCATTCCCGCCTATTAGAGGGGTAATAAATAGGCAGAATACCCATTACCTCAATGCTCTGTTTGGTTGGGATTGTGTTTCATAGCAATTTGGCGCGGCGCTGTCGCCTTACACTCGTGTGATGGAAGGCTCGTATACAGGCTTTTTGTTTTGTTTGCAATCACATTGCTTTAATAGCAATACCGCTGTGTTCTTGATAACTTTTAATTAGGGCAAATGTTTTTTTTATGTAACAACATTTGCCCCAACCGTTTGGAATTATGTAACATCAGAATTTGTTATGCACATACAAAAAGTTGTTTGAAAATAGGCCAACGTAGGCGTATTTGAGTACACTGCAGCTTTCCCGGCGATAGTATGTGTTTATAAAGAAAATACAACGTTACAAAACTGAACTTCGGAGCTCAGCGTATCAACAACAGTTATTTATCTTCGAAATTGAATTTAGCCTGCAAGCGAGATGTCAACAAAATCACACGTGACTTAAATCCTTGCTTGTGAGTGGGGATGAAAAAGGCTTCTGTGTGGAACAAAGGTGTCTCATACAGACTAAATTAATTTTCTTTGTAACTTGTTCACTCATGCAGGAACGAGACGTTAAGCTCGAGCTTAGGATAGACAGGCGACAGGGAAAGCAGGCTTATGTGAGGCAAGTGATAACAGCTCAGGTTCTTGATATTCTACAGCTGCGCTATTTGTTATCCTGTGCTGAATTTTAAGTGCTCATTTTGCACTGTTACATTGGTTTGTTGAAATGTATAGGGACTTTTAGAAATAAAAGTTGTAAGCGAGGGGTTCAATTCCCGGTCGGGACAAACTTTGTGTGGTGAGCATTCAGTTTTTTCTCGACTCTTGGGTAATTGGCATGTGTTTCTGTGTTTCTCCATGCAACCTGCCACTGTCCTTAACCAGCGTGAATTATTTTTTATGTTCCTCGTACGGTAATAGAAACTGATCTAAAACGCCAAAGAAGAAAGGTCTCACGTGAATCTATTAATGGGTTTCTTTGAATTTTATTTTCAACACAATGTTTGTATTTCCACGTTAAGTTTGATACAAACATTAGCAAGCTTGAAGACTTATTGGATTGTACGTTTCAAGTAGCAAACTAAGAATTTTTTTCAGTAATAATTTGGCCTAGTGATAAATAATGGCTTTAAAGAATAAAAAACCAACATAAAGAACAACAATAAAAAGCTTACATGAAGCATAAAATACCTATACCGCTGAACAAACAAAAGAAAAACTATAACGTTCACGAAACTAATAATTTTCCGAATGTGCTCAAAAAACCATTCATACACGTATATTTTCCGTCGTTTAGCTACACAACTCGATTCCATTGAAAATGTAATGGAAAACTGCTTTCGTGTACTAAATTATGTACGACATTGTCTCAAAGCGGCGCTGACGTGCACATGAATTATTTGAGGTGTTATAAAACTTTATTTTCTTTTGCACTTCAAATGCAGACAATAAAAAGAAGTTTTTACGGGACCTTTCTGTTTTGATATTTTTACGATGCGGCCGCATTAATACGTGCGTGACTATTTCATTCGGTGGTGCGTTGTGTGTTGTCGAATATTGGGTAAACGTAGGCTTGGGTGTGGTTAAGCGCCACATACTTCTGTGTGGTATTTTCAGGATATTCGATTTGTGGAGTATATTTCACATTAAATCGTTTTATGAGGTACTTCAAATACTTTCAGGCTTCAGTCCAGCTATAAATAGTGTCACTATTTATGATACCAATGACGATAAAACATTCGAAAATGTTCTTGACTTACTATGTAGTTGTTTTAGAAACCATAACCCTTTATTAAGATAACTAAACTATAAAGATTTTTTTTTTTATATATTTACCTTACTTTTAGTGACTGTACTTTTTCATATCAACAGACCGGAATAGATCTGGCTCCCTCGATGAAGCCGAGGAAGACAGCAGCGACAACGGAGGCAGCACACCTAAGAAAAAAACAGCGATCGAAGAACAATGGGAGAGGTCCGGCGGCTTCGAACTCACGTCGGTCGAACAGGAAACCTACGAGAGATATTTCTACGGGTCAGAACACTGGAATTACTTCACGAATGATGAGGATCTTGGCCCGGTTATACTGTCTATCAAGCAAGAAACGCTAAACGGCAGAGATCAGTTCAGGTAATACTTTTACTGTGTATATTATTGTCAACCCCCGGTTAAAACTAGGGTAGGTTGTTATAAAATTGGGACTGTGTTTATATGATCATAATCATAATCCTTTATTATTTATCAAAGGGTCTGTCTTTAGTCAATTCTATTGGGTTCTATTCTGTGGTCAATTCTATTGGGGCATCTAATCTACAAACTCAAATATTCTTAAAAAAAATCTCTCTGCTTATGGTTCAAAAGATACAGCCTTTTAAAGGACAGATACAGCCAAAGAGACACACGCTGTAGGCTTAAAATCCAACAAATTAGCGAAGGTATCTCGATACTTACCCTACGACTACGGGAGAGGGGGTTTAGAAATATGCAATTCTACACCTTGGCAGCTTTACATACCGGAAACCATAAAACCGATCAGAACATAAAAATATTTTATTAAAGGGAATATAAAACTGAAATACTTCTCACCGGGTTTACAAAAAGTCGAAAGAATTTTCGCATTAACGCCAAGTCTAATCGCTTCGACGTTCGATTTTGTTAAAAGCTCCTTCCGTAGCAATCATTTAAATGGCCACGGAATAAAATACTAAAAAGCCTTTGTGGCCAAATGTAAATAAATGTCTTTAAAATCACTAAGCGACGTCTAAATTGAAAATAGAAAAAAATCTGTCAGACGGACGGAAAGACAGCGGAGTGACCTTATTATGAATATGAACCTAAATCATACGTATTTAGGGTACCGTATTCGTAATATAAATATCATAATAACAATATCAGCGTCGCCGATTTCATGATAATCCTACTTTTAATCACAAGGTTTCAGGTTCTGTCCAATACTTAAAACTTTGCCCATTGAGCCTAGCCTTATCATTGTGATCAATCGTGAAGCTATGTCTTGGTCTACAATGAACACATTATTCATTATTTATCATAGATTAGATCACAGTCGTCTGTTTCAGGTCTTACGCAAGGTTATTTTAATTAAAAATGCCAAATGTGCCCATTGTAAAACGGAATGGTCCTCAGTAAATTGTTTGTAGGTGGCATAATTAACCGCCTTCTAACGGCGTGACCTCATCAGGTTTATTTTGACCCTTGTGTAAACTAAGATTTCAATTTACAACACTCGCAAGCTTTAAAACCTTTTTTTTGTACCTATAGGAGATAAATTTTAAATACTGAAGAAAAATAAAGAACAGGGTACATTTTAATTAAAACACTTAAGAGAAGAATGTCATATCAGTGGGATTGTAAAAATAACAAAGTTCTATTAAAACACATCAACAGGGTCCCATACCAACAATTATTATTTTTTTTATATCCGCATTAATAGCACATATAGATTATGGTTCAAAAGTCACATATCTTTGAAGTTAAAACAGATAGACAAACGTTGTAGGAAACAAAGCTTCCTTTACGGTTCGGCAACCCAAACATACTCAAGTACAAATTATTTAAAACACACGATCAGTACAAAATTGAATATTATTTTATATATAATAATAATTCACATTCTGAGAAACCGAACCAGATGTAATACTAATTCTATTTTATGAATTAGGTATTAACAATATCCTTTCGGTTAGATTATACTTGGCAGCTCTACCGACGAGTAGGTAATTTATTCGAGATAAATCTTTTCTGGGCTTTCTTACAAAAGTGTTCGACCCATCTGAACGGGAGATAGGACACACAATTTCTCAAATAGCGATTATGTGGCAGTCACTTTTATAGGACCCTAACGCAAGTTATTGGCCATATAGGTGTGAAATATCCTTAGATATAAAAGTATTTGCATAAATGATGTCTGTTATTCTATATTATATAATACGTAAACTATATGAGGATACAGGAAACAGTAATTATATGTCTGTTAGAAAATGTGTTCAATGTTATCCCTCGAAAAATTATTAATTAGATTCAAAAAAACTGGGTGTTTGATTAGAATTCAACCAAAAATTTAAAGACTGCTTTTGAAGAAACTTTTAAATCCACAAAGAATTAAAAAGTTTATAAAAATGCTTTAGAAAGACATAAAATATGCTTTAGATCTTATTAAGTTCAACATACAGTCGAACTTAATAAGATTGTTTCTCTTCTAAAGTGGTCGTGGCGACGCTTGTGTTTGTGAATCAATTTTTTAATTAACTTTAAGGTCATGCTAACGAAATCATATGGCATTTGATGATCTAGCATTTAGCAGTATTCATAATATTATAATATTATACTAACTAAATTAATAAAGAATTTATCCGAATAATTTAAAAGAGGTTTTAATATAAATTATGAGAGGACTCATCAGAGACACATTATTACGCATGTATTATATATAATAATAATAATGCCTCACAGTTCAGTTGATAGTGGCTAATAATTATTATACATAAACAATAAATACATAACTTATTCAATAACGAAGACATCTGGAGAATGTATATAATTTTGATTGGATTATTATGGCGCATAAAACCAACTCGTCTCGTCAGTTTCACATAAAAATATTGAAAGCTGATATACAATCTCATTGTTGAATTTTTTAGATCACCAGCGTTTCTAACGTGCTTTACAACTGGTGCTATAGTGGAAACACTCAGAAGTACAGAAGCTTTCGATAACAAAAGCACATATGATATTAAAAAACTAAAGTAATTCCCCTTCATAATTTTGTTAAAAATTGAATACGCACACCATTCATCATTTTCTCATAACAATAGTCAATGTTCGTTGTACGAGTGAATCGCGTGCCAAGATCACGTTAATCCTTGGTCACCGCTGTTGAGGGCGACCGTGATAAAATTAGCTTTGGGACTATAACAATTACTAGCTGCGCCCCGCGGTGTTACCCGCGGTTTGGCTTCCTAAGGGAACCGTACATGTTTCCAGGATAAAAAGTAAAAGTATAATAAGAATGTTAGATTTTTAGATGTATGTTTTATTACAAGTATAGTATATAAGGCGAAGCGGTTAAAAATAAAATAAGATTAAAATTTAGTTAATGACCGGAAAGACAAATTGCTTTTTATCCTTAGGTACTTTCGTTAAATAAAATTGTATTCGTCATTATGGTAATGAACTTTACTTTACTCTTGTTAATGAAGATGATACTCATCCAAAATTACTCTTTCTTTTGTATTTTCCGGAAAATAAACCGTTGTGTTTATGGGACTCACCGATTCTTCTTTTCGTAAGTCGTAATAATCGTAGGAGGGGGACTTATTAATTTGAAAGCAAACAAATTGACAAAAAATATGGTATTTAAGTTCTTCTTATATAATCTTATATCATTTTCGCGTAATGTTTACATCAGACAAACATTGTTAATCTTATGCTAATAATAGCTAAGTCTTAAAATTTAATAGGTCCCGCACTAAATAAAAACCTTATATTTTCATCATGTGAACTGTTCTCAGTGGGATTCCCAGGACGGTTGAAGTAAATACCAGCATTTTCATTATACCCTCTTATAGGAAAGCTGAAACGCGACGGGACACCGGAAAATTTGGGAAAATTTAATTAAAAGCGCCTCGATGGCCAATTTTTTGCGTTCCTACAAATCTTTTAACGAATTCTGTACCAAATTTGTACGAACGTATAATATATGCGGAGACATAATTTAATGAAGCAACGTCGAAGTTTCTTTGTTTTGGTTCGCTCAGAAAGAAACAAATTAGCAATGAGAATTAGCTCATTTGCAATCATTTTCAACTAAATTAGAATTTAATCGTGAATTAATCTAAAACTAAAGCATAGTTGTGGATACTTTCTAGACGTTTTGTTAAATTGCCAGCTAGCTTTACAGAAACTAGACAATGAAAACATTCTGACTATTCTGTACCTCAGTGGCAGACCCATTAGACTGGCAATAATTTTAATTGTCTATTTATCCAGTTCCAGATGGTTTTTACATTTGAGGTGTTCCCGATTCAATTACTAAAATGCTCACCTCTGTTTAATTTCTACCCATCTCTCGTTTCCATTTGTTGACTTTGCCCCGCAGCTCATTTCATACGCAAACCAATCGTGGTTGTGAATATAGACCGTAATCGAGTTTTTATTTCAATTTTTTAACAGTCATCCTCAATAAAAGCTTTTTATATCTTATATCATGACTTTACATAGCATAACGTCGTGACGTAGACTAAATATAAGGCAGAATTTATTAATAAATAGTGCAAGGTTAGGACTTTTTCCAACGCAATACTGCACATGAGCAGCGAAGATCCATGATGATAAATAAACATGTATAGCATTCTGTTTAACTCGTTTTTTTGTTTGCAATTTTTAAAGTAATTTTAAGTTATTTTTTATAATATGTTACTAATTATTAAAATTCGAATAAGTAATTAGTAGGTAAAACTGATTATTCTTTTTAGTAACTCAGACAAAAATATTTCTTTAATGATATTTTTATCTGAGTTATGTTTATATTTTATTATGTCGACACTGACGTTCATAAGTGTTTAAATATAATTAAAGAACGTGAATCGAACTATCGACTTTCAAGGCGATTTTACAAGATATTGTTTTCCAGGATCTTGGTGCGAGCTATAAGTTACACGGTGCACGGTCTGATTCCTGCATCGTGTGTGTTCGCCGACCGGTACAACCGCGAGGAAGTAGTGAGGTCTCTCGGCAAAGAGGTCAACATCAACCCACCCTTGATGCTGGGCCAGTTGCCCGACACGCCGGAGGAACTCCTCAAACTGGACCAGGTTAGTCTTTTTCTTCTTTTTTGTACGTGGCCAACTCTGATGTTGGAGTTTTAAAGCTACCTGAAGACCCCCGACATGCCAACATTGAAATACAGTGACGATAATGTCGATGACATAACAGAGACCAGGTCAGTGTGACTGTGAAATCTGGCTATAGCTTTTATACCCAAGTTTTTATGTCTTGTGATTCTGTATTCGTCCATGCCACCTGCGATAGGAATCGTAGTGCAGGGGATTTTTATGTTATATTTATGATTATAGGAATTTTTTTGCCTATCAAATAATCAATATAAAAGTTTGTTGATTGATTCGGTCTTAAAAAAAATATGCTGGTATTAACATCAACAGCACCATTCTCCACAACCTGTGCTTGGGCTTGGGCTTCTCCATAGAAGTCTTGAAATCTACTATTGAACTCTTACACAATAATACTTTCATCCATTAATTCACGCCCAAAGGATATTCCTTCTTAAAATTTCTACGGGATCAACACGGACCACATCATTTAAAAAATTATCTATCAAATTAATTCACAATTGGTGAGGACATAACATTACAAACGTTAAAAGAAATACAGCAGAATTGAGAACCTCCATGGTGAAATCCTTTTTTTAAGTTAGTTATATACTTTATATACAGTAGATGACAAAGTCCACTTATTGTTAATTTCTCGAGAAGCAATACAAACCGAGGCCAACATTGTATGGTCTCATGCAACCACATAATAAAGTTATTTGCTTGATACTACAATGTCCATGTAACTAAACCTAAACGCTTCGTACTGTAACGTAACAATAAAATGTAAGATTCTACTTAGCGGGAATGCATTTAAATCGTAACGTACAAATATCTCAACATTAACGTATAGTGCTCGATATAGAAAGGTTTTATCGCAAGAAAAAGGTAAACGAAAAAAACCGAAAGCAAATTCACGATCCTTTCTCATTTAGAATTCGGCCCGGGGCGAGCTCGGAACTCGCAAGCAAATTAGCAGTAAAACCTTCTTTGTCGCTGCGATTGTTTTTCTCATTACAGCTTTAAATAAAGGATGCAGTTACTACCGAGCAAATGCAACATTGATGAGTATTATTACGCTGGGAGACTCGTTCAAACTCCCTAGACACATACCTTCGAAGTCTCACAACTAATCACAGTAATGGACTAATGACAAGCTGAACGACAAACTTCACTACTATCCTCGTATAGAACGTTAAAATCTCTTGGCACTCACATGCAATCTCGCTCCGTGGTATTAAAATACCACCTAATGGCTGTGCGTAACTTCGTATATAATTACTTACCCATCTGAGTAAATCCGAATATGAATAAGTTATATGATATTTCACTAGTTAGATAGTCTCCGGACATCGAATATCGAAGCGATAATACGTAACTACTATAATATTTCAGTTATTAATATTACACAGTAAATCAATATTATAGCGGTTATGGGTTTGCTTTTGCTATAAATATTTGCTCGCGAAGTATTTGAACAATAAACTGTAAAAGGCAAAAAAGCTTTTTAAAAAATTATGATAAAATTAATTAATATAATTTACCAATTAGATAAAAATGCAGACGACTTGCTACAAATTACACAAGCTACTCGTATCATCAACATGAATATTTTTATCATTATTATTTTAAATATAAATAAGGTACCTTATTAATATTTAAAAGAAAACTACGGATTAATATTCTCACACTCATAGGAAAAGTAATTTCCCACATTAGTATATACGTTCTCAACATTCAGTATAATAGAGTTCAATATGAACATAAGTGTGATAGAAAAACTTATAGAATAACGTTTAAATGCATAAAAATTAAAAACTTGATGTCGCAACAAGTTTTTACTTTTTATATAAGCCCGTTGTATATATGTGGGAAAAAAATTACACTACATTTCGCACGTCTAAATCTAGTTCACGTTGCTTTCATAGGGATGTTTATTCAATCAAGCGAGCTGCCAATTTTCATTAGTTGCCGTCAAAGGTACTTTGCTGTAAGTCGGAACTTTGTGGAGGGGGAGCTCGTCCCGGACGTCCGTCCTATGAATTGAGAATTCAGAGGAATGTTGGATTTCATGAATACGCTAGCGGGCTGGCACATATGTGAATTAATCCATTGAAATGAAATCAGACTTTCAATTCAGGATACGAGACAGATAAACAATATTCCCAGCAAGTAAATAGTTTTCAGTGGAAATAATGTCAGCGGATGTCGAAATCGATACAATATCCACATTATAGTGTTGACGTCGACTGCCTATCAAATATTCCAAAGTTTCAAAGGACGACCTATATTTTGATATAGTATTGTAGATGACATTACAAGGGATTAGTTCCAATCCCTATGGATCTGATAGAGTGACAGATATCCCAACTATTAATAACCGGCCATCAATCTTCAATCCAAAGTTTCGCTAACTCCACTTTAGTTGATGAAACCGAAAATGTGGAAAATGTGAGGGCCTATTTTCTCGGATCCCTGACAGTAATATTTCGTAACCGTAGCACATGTCTGAAGGTATATAATGTAGTTTGACGCGGATGGCTCGACAAAACAACGGCTCACTAGCCCTGTTAACGATATTTTTTCAGACTGTTTTCATCTGAACTCCATTGTTTTCTATTTGAATAGACAATTTTTCGGACTTTGCAACATATCAGATTTTCTTTAGCAGACACTTTTTTGCAGATACCTTTGATCGTCAATCTTTGTCAGGTACTGGACACGTTAACGACTCGGGTCGAATCAATCAATCAGGGAATTCTATTTTCATAAGATTTACCTACGATGAATACGTAACATTTTTCTTTATAAAGGTTAACCACTTAAAGTTTTGGTCATTATCATAACATTTTTTGCAATTTAAATGTGTCTTGATAAGATTTTGGAATGTAGCACGTTTGAGGATGGTATAAAAAGTATAAAGTGCCTGTATAAAAAGTTAATACCTGCCAGTCTATACAACCTACTTACTCGCGCGCTTCCCGCCCTATCTTGTCGTACGATTTTTGCGCCGTAAAAGTAAATGACGCAATAAACTCTTTATAATTGTCGCGATCATTGTATACGGTCATATTAAATGCCTACCTTTTTTTAAATCGACTTTAAAATGGAGGAGTTTCCCAATTCCGATGTCTTTACTGTTTGTTTCGCAATGTCCTTGGATTTAGATAATTATTTATTTATGTGATAAATATAAATAGTTAATACCTACTATATAATAACTCCAAGGTAAATTCAAACAGGCATTTTTAGTTACTTTTATTTATTGAGACGAAATAAAAAAAACTATTTTTAGTTCGTGTCAATTTATGAGTTCATGCATAACCACCTAAAATCTTTGTCCTCGGTGGTTATGAAAGAACTTTAATTTAAAATATAGATTATAATAACTGTATTTTATATATGTATTTTGAATCAAAATAACTGGGAAAAAATATGTCATCCTAGTAAATGAAATTGCGGATTTTGATCCTGATCCTGTGGCTTTTCTTAGCCAATTTTATTTTTTTTGTTTGTATAAATACGGTATATACTTCCGGTATGGAAGTCGGTTTTTAATTTTGTATATCAGTCAATTATTACATTTATCAATTATAATTGATTTACTACTATCTGATAGCCCGAAATTAAGCTACCACGACTCTCATACAAAGACTCGTTTGATATGAAAAACACTTTTATAAACACAACTAATTAGTAGTAGTAGTAATAGTAATTCATCAGATTTATATTAAAAAAATACTTTATCAAATATTCAATATTACAAAAAATCATCTACAAAAACAGATAACGCAACATCTAACAAGAAACTTTATACTCTTATTCTGCTATTTAACTTTATAATACAGACCGTAAAAAAAAATGTCGGTATATCCTAGGTCGATATATTGTATTACTATATCTCTTTTATTGAGTAGACGGATGGGTATACTCAACACACAAAATCTCCGCATGGTCATCTATTAAGTCTTTGTAACATAAGCTTCTATCCCGAAGCGTCTACGAATCCAGCACATACTTATTACTTCCTACTGTGATATAAGTAGGAAGGCAACCCTTCCCATACAACTTTAATATTCTAGTTTTAACCGCCGACGAAAACGGTTTTTATAAGTCTGTAGTGTGTATCTGGGTATCTGTCTGTGGTATCGTAGCACCCGAACGAATGGACCAATTTTCAAACGGTTATTTTCTGTATGAAAGATGACGTGATCGAGATGGTTCTTAGCTATGATTTATGAAGATTATGACGTTTGATGATCATCAGCCAAGTTGCGGGTTTTTACATTTTGATGAAATTAACTTGTTCGAGATTTTGAACAATTTGGATATTATAAAATGTCATATCATAGCCATTCAAATATATTGGTTGATGACATATGCCATGTGTTATCATTCCTATAATCGTGTCTAGTGCCTCTATCTACAGCTCAATATTAATTCCCTACTAAACCCTGAAGTTACAAGTTATACAATACTTTGTAGGTGAATACCCTCAGACTCCCTACACGTGCCTGGGTGGTGCGGAGGGGTTAACCCAAAGTAGCTGTAGCTGTAGAACTTGTACCAAATTCGTCTGGAGTAGTATTAGGTAAATACGTACTGAGACAACACCCGGTAATCCTCCACCAAACTGTGGTGCACTCGTATGTCTGTTTCGGTGATAGGGTGTGGGTGCCGGGGAAATAACAGACACTTAAGGCAACATCCGTGACTCAAATTGACGGGCGCAACACGATGGAGCTTGGGTCTTCTCATACATTAAAAGGGGCAGATCTGAATCGTATTTTTTTTTTGTTTGTGACTATTATGACTGTTCTGTTTGACTGTTAGAATGACCAGTCAATTTACTCGCATAAAAAATTATACGTTTTTTGCATGAACCTACATTTCAATGAATGAAAAATTACCATGATCGAATTATAAATAAATACTTATTCATGCTCAAACGTCTCAGCAGATTTGGGTGAAACTTATATCCTAGATTAACACAGACTAGTTTACCAGGATAGCTTATATCCTGGAATTATAGCTTATATCCTTTGTGTTAACACAAAGGCTAGTTTTAATCCCGAAAAACCACGGGGCACAGATAACTATAAATAAATACTTGTTTATCTACCTTATGAAAATATAAACAATAACGGTTACTTTTTTAATAAATCTAAAGTAGCTATTTCACGCTAACCTACCCACAAGAGACCAAGCTCTATTTGGATCAGAGCAGAGAGTGGATTGTCGTGTCGTTCCAATTTTGTTTTTGACGTGATGTCGAATTAATATTTTAGTAGTTCTATCCCGGTAAAATATTAATTGTTTGCTCTTATACTGCGAAAATCGAGTTGGTTAGAAATGCAATATAAATTAAATCTGTGGGTAATTTATTGGGATAACTATTGATAAACCTTGAATTCAATGCTATTTAAAATCGAAATGGGAAGCCTACTTAAAGCTATTGGATGGTGGTAGGTATTTAGTTTTCATCAGCTGCGACGGAATGCTTTTTATTAAAGAAGCCGCTTCGTAGGAAGCTTAGATGAGAATATAATGAGCCTAGCCCCCAGGGCCGAGAGGCTGCGAGTAGACACGGACGTATGCAGGATATTCAGAGGGGGCGAAAGTGAAGAAGGTAGCTTAGGGAATCAAATATTTCATCTCATTTGTCAGGTAAGAGATACCACATAGCATGTTTAAACCCGTGGATGCCAATAGAGCATTAGAAAAAATAAACTATAAATAAATTATAGCGCGCTGTTGTTACAGCTGATATTAAGTTTTACCGCCGTCTATAAAGAACAAAAATATGACCCTACTTATGTATGAGAAGGCCCAAGTCGCATCGTGTTCCACCCGTCACTGAGACGGGGATGTTACGGCTCTAGTGTCTGTAATTTCACCGGGACCCACACCCTTCCACCGGAACACAGCAACGCGAGTGTACCACTGCTTGACGGTGGATTACTATTATAGATGTAGAGGCACTTCTCCGGGCGAACTTGACACAAGTTCTACTACTACTGATGATTTCTCCTTTCGTACCACCCAGTTCGCTATTTTATACTATGTATAAAGGTCCACCTCGCGACACGCTGTCGTTGGAAGCTGGTTAATAAGCGTCAACAAACACGCTGTCTGCCTAACATCTCGCTGGTCAGATAGCATGTTTGCAGGATGTTTCATCTACAATACAGAAGTATCTTATTCACCATTAATAGCGAGCGAGTAATCCGCTTATTAACAGAATTCAATCTTGAGATCCCGGATCTTGGAATCTTCAGATAGACCCTCTCGATGCCGGGGCTTTTTGGAATGCTTAACATAGAATGCAACGGAGTGTTAATGTTTCCTATAATTTTCAGGATTCCATAACCAAAAGATGAAGGGTATTTTATTCCTTTAACGTCTATCTGTTCTTTTTTTATGTGACAAAGTGATGGAACGAGCTGAGGGCCCACCTGGTGGTAAGTGGTGACTACCGCCCATAACAACAATAATGCGCAGTATAAGATTAGGATCTTACACTGAGGAATAGCGAATTCGATCGACTCGAGAGTTCCGGCCCTACATTCCCCTCCCTTATACCACAAAGTTATACCGATCAAACTAGGATATATTACTTCCATCTTAATACTATAATAATATAATCTTAATAAGTATCCATGGGACAAGGAAAAATGTTACAGCGCCTATGAGATTTTAGTCATTATCAGCTAGTAGATTGATCCGCGAGCGTTTAATAGGCAATTTCTGGTATAATATTTATAGCTTATTTTAGCTTTTACCCGCGACTTCGCTCGCTTTAATGTTTGTTTTGTCAACCAATTCCAGCTGTTTCATATAAACTTTACCTCGTCCCTCGCCCACCCCCTTGAAGTTTTTAGCGAGAAAAAGTAGCCTATAATCGTTGCCAGAGTCCAAGCTATCTCTATATCAAAATTCATCTTAATCATTTCACATGTTAAGGCGTAAAAGTGTAAAAAACAAACTCACTTTCGCAATTATAATATTAGTTAAGGTATAATTTTGAGGAACATAATCAAAACGAGTACGAAGCATTGTTTTAAAAAAAATCTAATACACCGTTCACCTCATAATTATGTCCGGCTTCGGGTTTTTTGTATAAACACGTGCCCTGAGAGAATAATAACTACCACTATACACGTGACTGCCGATCGTAACGATTCGGTTCGGTTTCAATTAAAAATGGGTCGAAGGTGCCTCAATTTGAATCAACCCTTTCCAAAGTTTGTTTTCTACCTTAATTTGCGGTGACGCTGTAATTACATGAGATTCCCGCTAACCTACAATACTTAACAAATGCGTATCGTCTCGGCTACAAATTGTGTTTAGGTTTAGTTACAACGACATGGCATACCGCACCCGTACCGCAAGGTATGTTATTACCCTCCTCATCTTACTAAGGGGTTCCCTGCAATCAGTTCCACATGTGAATAATCAGGTAATTTCGCTGGCTCGTATTCTGAAGCGATCCTAAACTATGAGGAAATTCCTCTCTATTCAGCGGAATAAGCGATTACGCTCTTATGCACATAGTAATACATAGAATATCACTACTAAGGCTTCGCTGTGGCATGGTACTTTCTGGTTTAAGAACTTTCTTCATATAATCATGATTACAAATAAATTACTGGATTATAGAAACAATAACAGTATATTATATTAAGCAGTGATGTAAATTTGTGGATTCTGGATGCTACATCCATACGTTTCCCCTATAGGACCCAATTAAGGAGCTGCTTCTTCAGAAATAAGCTGACCAACAATTATGCATGTTGCTGCGAAAGTGGATGCGCATACTAGAAAACTTGAAGACTTGAAATCCTTGCAATAAAGGACAGTCTATTTCGAGATCTGCAAAATAGGGCATTAGGTTGAAGGTCTTGTGATATTATAGGCACACTTTTATTTCTAGGTATTCATCAAATCTGAACTAAAGGTCGGCGTTATTTACGTGAAAGAGAATCAGTACACGGAGGAAGAGATACTGGACAATAATGAGAACTCGCCTATGTTTGACGAGTTTCTGCAGGTGATGGGAGAGAAAGTGAGACTAAAAGGTACCTATTAATATAGTGGTTTATATTATTATTAAAGGTATTTTTTTATATTCAAACTAACTATTTGAGTCCGCACCGGGACCTTCTATATGAAGTGGTTGAGCTATACCAATTGAATGACAGCAACGTGACAAAGGCCCTCGTCTACAGTCACTGGCAACACCAGACCCCCTATGTCACGCCGCTGAAGAGGCTGTCTAAAACAAATGATACAAACTTATCCTGTTTGAATAATCCAACAAACATGATTCATACCTTCATATTTGTATTTGAGCTTCCCTTACGATATTTCTTATTTTAATGCCACCATCCTAATTTCAGGATTTGACAAATACAAAGGCGGATTGGACACGGTTCACGATCTGACGGGTCTTTATTCTGTCTATACAAATTGGCGCGGAATAGAAATTATGTTCCACGTGTCCACTCTTCTGCCTTACGAGAGGCACGACCCTCAGAAACTGCAAAGAAAACGACATATCGGAAATGATATCGTTTGCGTAGTCTTCCTAGAAGCTGACAACACCGCGTTCTCACCTGCTTGCATCAAGAGTCATTTTCTGCACACTTTTATACTGGGTAAGTGTTCATAAAGATCCATCTAACTGGTTATGAGCAAGAAAACTAACGCCAATGTTAAAAAAACGATTGTGTCTCAAGCAATATTCGTAAAATAATCTCTACCTGTTTTTAACATTAACATAACAACGAATAAGTAGTTCAAGTCAAGGAAAAATGTTTTGTTTCCTTGACTCGAACTACTTATTCGTTTATCCGGATAGATTACTCTGAACGCAACAAATCCGTAGGAATTTTTTCTTTACTTGTTCCGAAACATGGACCTACAAAATATAGGGACTATAAATATAGGGAGAAGGGACAGGGCGCATACCTAAAAACCATAATTTCGCCCAAAATGGCTGCCATTCCTAGGGCTGTATTATCAATGCCCGACACGTCGCTCGCTTTGTATCGATATGTCGATTATAATAAAGCAAAGGTAATATTCAAAATCTAATTTGTGAGCTTATTTTGAGCACTAGTAACTAGGAACAATTTACTCATTACTCAAATTTTAAAACAGTCGTTTCCACAGTCGTTTATTTTTCGTATTCAAAATGAAGGAAATCATGGTGAGATTCATTTCATTCATTTAAAAAGAAAATATGATTAATATTTTCTTCACTTCTCATTTTCCCTCAAAAAATATTTTTTAAGACATCTATGTATAAAGACAAGTATTTTTAACAATACGTCATTTTAATAAATAATTTAAGGCATTTCATATATTCAAAGTAACAAAACTGCTTGATAAGGCAAAGTTTCAGGTCTTAATTTAGTTTTGTATGACTTTACGACAAAGTAACATTGAGATAACTTTTCTCGAGTTCTCTTTCAGGAGCTTTAAGTTGATAGTTAAACAAAATGTAGTACGTAACCAAATGGCTGTTATGAGAAAGTTAATCATAAATGAGGAAGTTGAAGTTGTTTTCGTTCATTATTTTAGTATAAATATAGCCACCGGCTTGAATTTCATTAATGATAACGACTTTCAGTGCGAGTATCGGCTAAGATCAAGCGTCGACCAACACGCTATGAGGTTTCGGTGGTAACCCGAGACGAAGTGGGAGCTTACAAGCCATATCTTTGGGAGCAGAGCGTATTCGACAAAGGCCCTATGTTTAGGTAAGTAATAGCGGGAGATTACATGAAACAAACATCAATTTACTAATCTTTTTGAAAATCTGATGCTTATTTATGCAAAGTGGTAGTTAAACTAACTTTAAAGTAGCGAGTAAGTTTGAGTGCTCAGCGGGCGTCTATTAGCGCCGAGATAGGAAACTTGCTGATACAGAGAATGTAAGAGCAACACCTTTGTAAACTACCATACTAACTAGAATATAGGTATACAGCAAATGTGAAGAGACGCCCAAACTCACACTAACAACAGAAACTAACACTTTAGTTTAAGCTTACATGTAATAGGCTGTTTTTCCCGGTATTTGACTAGGAGGAATCTTTAGTGACTATTCCTGATCTATTTACAAACTTTAGAATTCGTATTTGTTCTAGAAAATGTCGAATGTGGAGTATGAGTTTTTTATGATGACAATGGTTACCGTCTCCTATAAACAACAGCAATACGGCTCAGATCTTCCCATGCCGAAGTATATGACTTGGGTCTTCGTCTTCTTGCGTCACTTTGAGAATACGCCTGTGCTTTCACCAGCAGAACACAGCAGCGCAAGTGCGCCCCTCCTTAGCGGTGGAAGACCATGGGTGGTGACGGTACTTCCCCCGAACTAACCTGGCACAGGCGTCACCAGCCGGCAGACACTTGTAGGGACTCTGACAATACTCACCTGCGGACGCGAGCGTGAATCCCCAGAGATTCTGAGAAAGGGCAATAACGAATTTTTTTTTCTTATAGGGAATGGTTACTTACAAAAATTGTGAACGGCGAGAGGGCATCGTACTCCGCTCCGAAATTTGCCAGAATGCAAGAAAGAACGAGAAGTCAAATGCTCGAAGATATAGTTGCCAATTTACAGAATCACGCTGAAACCGGACAAATACCGAAACCGTATCGAAGAGGTAGCTTATTATTTCAAAGGTCGTGAGGCATTTATTTTTCAACTTATAACGAACCGAAAAGTCAAAGGTTCCCTTTTGCCAAGACTTCGGTACTGAATAATCTATTTTAAGATGTTATTTTATTCGATAGTAGGATAAAGTTTGTTTAATATGGTAAGTAGGTATGCTTTTAACCTTTCTGAAGAGCCATTGACTCTTCCAGACAATATTACGTCCAACCAATTTCCAAAAGATCTCAATTTAGGAACAAGGGTGGTTCTATTTTGATATGTTTGCTATGACATAAATATCAAAATAGAACCACCGGTTGGGAGCGGTTCAAAATTGGCGAAGGTCATCTCATAAGATGAACTTCGCGAATTTCGAACTGAATTGAAATTGAATGAAAATTGAATGAGAATTGAGTGACGTATATCTGTTTATCCTACTTTTAAGATCTGTATCTTTTGAACCAAAGGCCGTAGTGGGCTGAAATGTTCACCGAATATATGTAACCGGATGTATACCGGATACTGTATCAACTAATCAAAAATACATATCGACGGTACAGAACCCTCGATGTGCAAGTCCGAATCGCACGTAACCAATTTAGACTTTTATATTAATCACTTATGCTACAGTAGTTTTACAACAATAAATAAACAAATCTACGTTTTTTGGTATGAAACGAACATTTTTCTTTCAGGATCGTGGCGTCCTATAGGGCACATGCGGCCTTCTTCACCCCTCTTGGACTCCGTGAGAGATCAGTTCGAAGACTATGACCAATTAGCCAAAGACTTTACCCGCGTGTTCCTGAACAATGAGCTGAACATAGCCACAAATGCTCAGCTGTTCGATGTTGTCTTCCTAGTGGGGCAGTCCAAGCAGAAGACTAAGTTTATTGGAGTTCGGGCCATTCTTGGAGTAAGGAGCAGGTGAGATATTACGAGATATTGAGAGGTTAAGGAAACCCGTAGGTTCTTCAAACATGAGCGGTTTGTTTCTTAAGGTCCATCTCATCTGTCAAACCATCGCAACTAACGTTAGCAATTTACAACTACAGAGAGAAAACTATTTATAAATTTTACAGTTTGTATACCAATTAATCGAATTTAATGAAATAACGAAAATCTACTTGAGCGAATAAGAAAAAAAATCATGTAAACTGGATATTTGTGGAAAATAGGCTGAATGATAGTCCTAAAATCGCTTTTAAAATTAAATTTCAACTGAAATTAAATGAAAATGACTAAAAAAGTTATAAAACTGAAAGCCTTTACTTAAAAAACCTTTACTTTGAAGTTGAATATTGCTGTTGTTTGTGAGCGCTTGTAACCATTTAAGGAACTTTTTTTTTCAATAATTTCTTGTTAACTTAAATCATGTTGCAATTTTAGAGTGTTCCAAGAAATGCTGTATGGAATCCAGACTGGATTTGGGTCACCACAAGTGCCAGTGGCGGAGTTGCTCTCAAGACCAGCGCCCACTCTCCTCTCGCCCACTCCGAAGCAAAAGAGTAGCAACTTCTTGCAAGTTCCTGATATTGAATCGCCAAGGTAAAAACGTTAAAAAAATTATTAACTTTTTTGTGTGCGGTACAATGGGTAAGGTCCTAAGTTTAGCGGGCTGTAGCTTTTGAACCGAAACAGATAAGAAGTTATTTTTTTACTGAAAACAAGCAACAAGTAAAAATACAATTAGTGGTAAGAAACCTGGCGTGTGAGCCTGATGTTTATTTTTTTTATTTAAAACACCGGATGTATCTGCGATACGCTGTGGAAATTGGAGGGAGATATTTCCTCAGCATCGGCAATGTGACAAAACAGGTCAACCTAAACATGATAGGATATAAATTTTGTATCCAATTTTGTAACAACCAAAAATCAGCATTTATTCACGAGATCCTAAGACGACGACCAAAGGCTGTAGGTGCCGGTGAAATTACAGGCATATTCTTAGGTTAGGTACACACGAATTACCTATTTATTTCATGAAACGGACGGACGTTTCTTCATTGTTTAGTACGAGAGAACCCAAGATGTATTTGTTCAGGACGTTGAGGTTGTCCAAATACTCGTACCGTCGCATAATGAAAGAATAAATTAACTTTACTTAATTTTTCAGACCAAAGAGTGTCCCTAGTTCTCCAATGGTAAAGCGAGCCTTCTCTCGGCTCGGCACCATTACCGCCGGTTGGGGGCGCTCTATCAGAAAGCAACACTCACAACTGAACGCGGATGACAAGAAGAAGTGGGCCAGCTCCCAAGATTGTTCTAGTAAGTCACTAGACAAAACAAGATTGAATTTCAAAGAGTTTAAAAATGTACCAGCTAGATTTGTTTTGACCTACTGACACAAACATTTGGTGTCAGTTACAATAATGTTAAATGAGTTGAGTGTGCAGCTCAAGCGCTAGATGGCGTTACGTGTTCCAGAAACATGTCATTTGATAATGAGCCAAATATTTAATTGATTTAGAATTTTTGATGGTTGCAGTCTATTTCACCAAAAAATACGAGTTGAAACACTAATAAAGAGAAAACAATAATAAGAGATTGCTCATTGAGATAAGTTCGCCTATTGTATTATATGTAATGTACATAAGACCAGGTACATAACATATGTATCGCTTATATTATTTTGAACGTGTGGTTTACAATAAAAAAATATTGTAATAATCAAATACAAAACAACAATATTGCTTTATTTTAGAACATAACAAGCTTTAAGTTGCCTATCAAAACTCCCTGAGCAATGGAACAATATGCAAAATGCAATGCTAAATTTATGCGCCAAAAATCGTTAGAAAACTCTTGCTATATTAACTTACTTAAAATAAAACGGAGATTAACAATTTGACACATATGTATGCAATAATATTGGAAATACAATAAATATATTGTATAATAAGTTCCAAACAAATATAAAAAATATATGTTATAATTAATTTGAAAATCATTTTTGGGTTTATATCCTACCAAAATGCTCTGAGCAACCCAACGCAACAATAAATAACTAAAAGGTGTGTTCATTAATTGCAGACAAGGAAGCCAAGGAAAATAGAGAAAAAGAGAAAAATGCAGCTGCTCTAGCGGTTCCAAGGCTGTCGGTGTGTGCTGATGCTCAGAAAGTGGACCGTGCTAAGCTTGCACAGACTGAAGTAAGTACAAACTTCTAAGTATGATGCACAGTACCTAAATATTATGAGTGCATTAATTCTGGTTAAAGTTTCGCCAAAATGAAAGAAGGTTGAAAGGTCTTGAAGTTTATGTGACGAATATATGGAGAATATAGGAGGGGAAGGGAGAATAATTATACATGTATTTATACTTCTTGCTATAATTTATCACCTTTAGACGACAGCGTAAATTATAGAAACTGATTAATTTAACCGCTGTGGATAAATAAATCAGCTTCTATACTTTACCAACCTAAACGCAAACCAAGTATTTAGAAATAGATTTAAAAATAGATTACTTACTGTTTTTAGTACCTTATATGTTATGTAATCTTTCCCTGCTTTCACACTAATGTTGATTTATACTTTTCCAGTTCTCAATAATCGAGTTCGACCCTGAAACTTTCCGCATCCTTTTGGACTATCTTCACACCGGCAGCTGTCCCCTGACCTGTGCATCGATTCCTGGACTTATTTGCGCCGCAGAACATTATGACTTGCCTGAGTTACTGCAAGCTTGCTTCCATCACGCCAAGCAGTTCCTTAGAATAGAAGTGGTAAGTGTATCACATTGCGTGACTGATCTATAGGTACTAAAGTTTACCATTTTCCAACAAATCACTGATAGCCAAAATGGTCAAAATATTTATATGGGCACACGCAATCCCGCCAGTTAAATTATGTTTAGCTTCTAAATGGTTACTCTAATCAATTTCAATCTTCTTTTAAGAAAAGTCAAATAGTACCTATTCGTTGAATATTCTTCGCTCGACGGCCTAGCTGCGGAAGAGTCCGCTAAACGAATTGCTCTGCACTTTTAACCAGGTATAGAATAAAAAAATAATTGGTTTAATTTTCTTCGTTCCAGGCATGCACCATGCTCATATCATTAGAAAATTACTACTGGCGATACACATCAGCTTCGGAACTTGTGAACATGATTCTGGCCTTCATCGAACAGCGAGCGAATGCACTATTCCAAACACCAGAATTTCTCAACCTGTCCGAATCCATGGTGCAAATGATTATGTGCCGAAACCTAGAAATTTCCGAAGTCAAAAAGTTTGAGGCGATGCTCAGCTGGGCCCGGAATAAGATAAAATCCAACAAGTCCACGGCCAACAAGACTGACGCGAGAAATGAATTTAGATGCATTATGGAGCGACTCGCGAGAGACCTCAAGCTGTACCGGATCTCGCCTCAGGAATTGATCAAAGTGGTCCTCCCAACAAAAACCATCAAGAACGAGCGCATCTTGGAAACGCTCACGTACCAGGCGCAATCCGGCATGTACCGCATCCAGGACGACTACATCGAGGCGTGCCAGCAGCGTCTGCAGAAGCAGGACTCCAGGTTCTCAGAGTTCGAGAGCTTCGACTACGGAATTTGAACGAGCTGTGAGGACTTACAGAGTATTAGATAGATATGAAGAGAGGACCGGCCGTAGCCAGCTTCTTGGGATTTGTAGGCCCCATTGTGTCAAGTTTAAGCTCGTGAGTAGCGCGATCGCCCCCTGAACTTACACTCTCAACGTTCACTGACCCCTCGGAACGAATGAACCCTGGCTGCGAGCCCAAACGGACCGGGTCCTTCTTAGTGTGGTATGTTGAAAGCCTTCTAAAATCTAAAAGTATTATTGTTATATGTACTGGAGTACGTAGTAGAGGTTCGAGAAATATTTGTATACACTTCTCGTATACCTATCCCTTGTTGTTGTTCATTGATACCTATATTTTTTACATCTAGCTAGACGTGTTCAGTATAATCATCTCTATTTTTGGTACCAAATTTAGCACATTATTGTCAGAAGTGGCAATATCTATTTGTCAGTTTAGATCTATATATACTTGTTATCTGGTACAAAAAGTCCATTCGATGCATGAAATTGCTGCTTTTAGCAATAAAACGGAAATAGTACGATGTAAAAATTTTATGAGATATTGTACGTGTATGAGAATACAAAAATCATTATGGGACAAGTGATACATAAAATATTACATGGAACCAAATTAAATTTCATATCTACGTCGCTTCTATATCTATTGAATTCAATCCCACGTTTAAAAAACGACTGATACATTAATCTGTTACTTGTAGTTCTAAAATATTTATGTTTTAGATTATTGAAATGTATGTAATATAAATTAAAGATCAATATAAAGGTGTTTGTCACTAATGTTTGTACAAACATAAGAAATTTATATAGTAGAGTGTATTTAAATATGATGTATAAAATTGATGTTATGTACATACAAATCTCGTTCTTGAGGTTTATCTTTCTATTAAGCTGAATGCTTTCTTACTGTAAAACTTACGTTAGAATCGTTTTCAAATATACTCGTAATACCTATCTGATTATGTTATCTAAATGGTTTCAGCATCTTTAAAACTTTCCTCTCTCTGTTAAAGTAAAGTTTATCAATTTATGTTGTAATACTTCTCGACAACATAAATTAACTGTAATGTATAACTAAATGTACTTTGTGTGCTCAATCTTTAAGTCCCATACTGTTAGAATTACCTACCCATTTGAATTAATTGTAAGCTTGTTGTTATCGATGTTACTAATACAAGAAACTCGGCATTCTATTATTAAACCTCAAAAATATAATGTATCCAATAGTAGTGTTTCCTCTTATTCTTCTTATCAAGTAGGTACCTAGTATTTGTTTGCACGGCACAAAATGTTTCATGCAGTCATACACAAAAAGTGTTAACAGGCTGCTTTGTAAAAGGTATGATATTTATTATAATATATAAACTCATGACGCACATTGTGATCTGAGGCCACTTTATGAGCAAACATTAATCATAGTGTATATTAAAAATAAAAAAAACCACTGTGTTTGCCAAATAACGATCAATTTAACGTTAAAATAAAACAAATTATTCTAAATAAAAGTAAATTCTAAAATAACTATTTACTGAAATGTCGGTTCCAATTTTGAAATCTGTCTTCAATATGAAAAACTGTTTTGATTTTTGAAAAATGTGAAAACCATAGGTAAGTACTTAATGTTGAATGTGAATACAAATTATAAATAAATATAACAAACACTAACTAATAAGATACGCAATCGTTGCTCAAACCTTAAACAAACACTGTTACCCGTAAACTTTTCATAGATGTTATTTAAGATATGTGTAACTATGTTGATGTAGCGAAAGTTGGTGGCGAAGTTTTGTTTCAAAAGATGTATTAATTCTCTTAAAAATGTTAAAAATGTATGTCTCTTCATTGTTATGCTATTTTCGGTGCCTATTTTCGGCCCACAGAGGCATAGTTATGTAATTATCTTTCTGTGTTTACATAAACACACTAGTTTACGCAAATAACATAATAACCCAGTATATTAAATACTAATGTATTAATGTATTTTTAATAAAATTTCAATTAGATTTTAAATTTTGATTATAGATATCACTTGTATTGGCCGTAAATAGACAATCAGAATAAGGCAAAAATAATTGCAGGTGCAATTATTTTTGCCTTATTTCATCATTCCCAGATAATAAAAGTAAATTCTGCATAAGGTTGCATTGGATTCATGTAGGTAAACCGAGATCAAATGTTCATTAAAAATTCATATTCACCACCTACATTTCAATCGCATTTACAAAAACCAAGTTTACTTATAAATGGATATAGAATTTAAATGTCACATTCACATACATAAATTCAATGCGTTTAGATTATTTACAGAGCATAGCAACTGATTAATGGAAGACGCTCTTATTTTTAGAACAAAAATAATAATCCAATGTGTAGTTTACTTTAACGCATATGCAAACGATAAATAACACGAAATTAAACATATTTTAGTGGTAATGTTTGTGGGAGTAGCGGCCAGCGGTTATGATAGTGCGTTGTCTTAATAGGCGCATGATTCAATGATTTCAACGATATGTATAAAATTGCAATTCCTACATACCTGAAATATCTTGGGACTGCCATTAGCACTTCAGGAATTTCCAACTCAAAAGTTGGGGCTGAAGGTTTGAATGAAAGTCCTATATCTCTCATCATTGATATGTATCATCAAAATCCGTATTTAGGTTATAGTTCGAAATCATAAAATAATTGTATTGGCGGTTTTTTCTCACTCACACTCTTCTGCCGAAACACAGCAACAAGAATGCACTATCTTAGCGGCGGATTTAAAGTTGCCTCATTTTAAACCTATTTCCCTATTTCATGACACAGCACCCTCTAATTTATCATTAATAATAAGATTTTACTCTGACGCAGGGACAGAGTTTAAAAGTATTTATGGGATTTTAATAAAATATTGTTACTCTTATAAACTTATTAACTGAAATCCGCAAATTGATCGCGTTACTTAAGCGCAAGCTTTTGAATAATTCGATAACCGTTTGGTTCTATACGAGTATTGCTCGTAACATAGCACGTGTGCAATAGGTACACTATTAATTTATATCGATCAATCTAGGACTTGTTTTTTATATATATCAAATTGGTAATTCATAGGCGCTTACCGATGGAAAGTTTGCAATTCAGAAATTTAACCACGCTCATCTGTGTTAGTGTATAAATGGTGAATTTGGCCCTGAGGTCTAGTGTGCAGGTTTACGGATAATTTCAGAGTCGGAAGCTTCCGCTGTGAAAACTATATTAAGCGATTTATGTTTCTGATCTTGTGTTGATGTTTAAGAATAAATACTCATGTAGATATGTATTTTAGATTTACTTTGTAGAACACCAAATATTATCTATATTTACGTGTCAACTCTTTATGATTAAATAAGTTTTCTATTCCAATATTTTAACCTTCCTGTGATCGTGAATAATTGGTATAAGTATGTTAATATGTGGGATCTTCTAAAGAATATATAAAACTATAACTGTTATTTTGCATGGGCAAGATTATGATTATATCCAAGAAAATTTATGTGGTGAATAAATTTTTTGTGTATTTTATCAATGTGTTAATTATTTTAATGGTTTGGTGGGATCGTCATGCTGCGCAGATTTGTTGTTGATCGAAGGAGTTATATTACCTTTCATTCTGCTGATCATCAGCGGTTAGATATAAAGTCTCGTTAGACTGTCATATCTGCATGAAAAACCGCGTTCAGCTTTATTACAACTTCACTACTTCGGGCAGAGTAGTATCAGGTAGAATCAACTTCCGAATAGTAACTCTCAAGCAAGAGGAAGTCGGCACACTAACGTTAATCTAACATCATGTTTTCTAACATCATGTTACATCAGATTTTGTCTTAGCAAATGGATTTATGAGGTGTGATGTAATGGGATGATAATAAAAACGAAATTAGAATCTAACTATAAAAATAAATTGGTATTAGCCGTAGCGTGAACAATTTAATGTGTGGGTTCAAAATATCTAGCCTAAACACGTCCAAGTCTAAAAACCTTCTATTTGACGCGCAAGTCGAGTAAAAATAGATCATGCCTTACGCTTAGCATCCTAACCATCGATTCGAGGTATATTCCAGTGTGCACCATCTGTCAAACGAGTTTGACAGGTGCGTAGCGCACGTGAAACGAAACGCAAAGTGAAAGTTCCGATTTGCGCCGCTAGTAGCGCTTGTGCGCCAGTGTTCTCGCAGCGGGCGCTCGGCCGGCTGCCTGTTGCAGTGCGCGGTACGAACCAACACACGCGAGCTCGCGGTCATAGGCTCGAACGAACATCGAATCGACGGTCAGTGCGGTGACCATGATGATGGACAACGGGATGATGAATAGCTATGAGTTCGGGGACGGATATATGGAACAGGAGGAAGAGTGGGAGCGCGAGGGTCTCCTAGACCCGGCTTGGGAGAAGCAACAGAAAAAGGTCAGTTCAACACGACACACCTTACATCTGTTGACACATTAATTCCTGAAGGTAGGTTACATCGAAAAGGTATATAAAAATAATTGAAAGCGTACGCGTTAACATAATGGCACAAGGAAAGCCTTATCGCCGTTCGGTCGCAAAGTGACTCATGTTTATGTTTCTAAAATATTTTTTATATTGATATTGCTGATCGTGTTCGGCTATTTGTGATCAAAACACGCCTACTATATAGGCTACTACATCTGATCAAACCCCGTTTATTAATTGGCAACGCTTGCAAATGTTATCAGATTATAAATCTAATTTTAGAGCAAATGATAAGCTCCGGTTTCTTATTTTAATCCAGAAAAAAAATATCCATGTTTTCTAAGTATAATCGACCAACTATATAGAAAATAAAAGTGGACTATTTAGAAGAAATTTTGGACCCGTTACAAAAAAATAATCCCATCGTCTTGCACATTTCCCGCCGCAAGTTGAAAGTAGATCGCGGCCGTGGACACTATTAAAAGATTTCTTGAAGCTTTTCGCGTGAGCGAGACAGACGCACGCCGCTTCCCGCGGGAGAGAACGGGCCAGAGATAGGAGTCGAATTTCCGTTAGTCATGTCCTAAAATGGGTTCAGCGCAGGCGCCGCTGAAAGCGCGGGCGTCGGACTTTGCGTCACCATGAAAACCGTATTTCAGGAAATTGCCGAGTCTGTGAGCCCCCTGCGTCTACGGAAAATGCATCTATAACGTGTATCTATATTTACGTGATGGCCTAGTGGTCGATGACGAGCGTCTGACGTACCCCGTGAGCTCAACCTGTGGAATGTCATTAACGACTTACGACACTCTCCACTCGAGCGAACACTTTCATTTAGTCCTACTGGGCTTGAATCCAGCTTTGATACCCTGTTCGACATATTACGTCTTGCATACTGCAATTTAAGTCTGTATTACATATCTATATCCTCGTTTTGTCCTTATTATTGCACCAAATCAATTTACATATATTTAACCTTTTTTATGTATATTTTAGCAGCACTAAATTCTGTTAAATGACCCACCCCATTTTAAACTGTGTAGACATAGTTTCTAAATATAGCTACGGCTGTTTTGGTGACATAAAATATGCAGTTTTGACGGTTATTTAGATAAATATCAATTACAAGATAGATAAGCAAAGATCTCTTAAATTGATATATTATATCTGTCTAAGATTAATATTCTTGGGATTATTAATAACATAGCACTTTTTTGAGATTTTCATAACAAAATAAAATTAATATCCATTTTCCTTGGGGATAAATCATAAATAGTGTGCAAGCATTACAAATAGCTCCTACAGTACACTACACATAGGGTATATGATGTGGTATATTATGGACATTCTGTATTGGGTACTGCTATACCTAGACCCGAAAAAACTAGGATTTTGTGAAGGCTATTTTTGTTAAGAGTCCATTTAGCGGATGGCTAGATGAGCAGCCACACAGGGATCGTAGCCGCAAGGACAATGAACGAGCGAGGGTCACACGGTAGGCCTCGCAGGATATAAACAAAGACCCTGCGACACCCGGTGCAATGGCCGATCACGTATGGCGGGTCAATGTCGCGGCCGAACGACTTGAGATGCGTCTGCGCGGAAAAGTCGCGCTCTCGATCGCTGGAATCACGAATCACTCTTCCACAAGCAGGTCACTAGCACACTCGTATCGCAAAGATCCGAATCCTAACATTCCAAAACAGCATCACCAACAGATCGCTTTCTAATTTTAATTAATTTGCCCTCATCCACAATCCACATGACTTACACTTTTATAGAAACAAAGTCGAAAAACACGATGACGCTTGACGTTCAATTTATCTAAAGTAAGATCAGCCAGCATCTGGTCACACTAGAAATCGTGCGTGAAAGTGGTGAGGACGAGCTCAAAACTGGTTATGAAATAGTAATTTACAAGAAACCACTAATTTATTCAATCATCGTTTAGGTGCTCACACTTTGAATGCAGTAATTCGCGGCATTGATTGTCATTTGTTCAACTTCTGACTATAATAATAACACCCAGATTTAACACTTTAGAATGTCATCGTTATTATAAAATAGTGGTGCCTATTTCAACTTGTTTATGGTTTTAAACGTTGTTTGTCCCAATTTCTAGTTCTAAATTATCTTTTACGTTCGCCTTGGTTCCGTCACCTTGGCATACCTTTCGCGCACCTAATTCCTGCGACCCGAGGACATTGACACCTGATAAGCCAACTGTAGGTAGTAATACCTACCTACTGTTGTCGATAGCTACAATTAAAAAGTTAGTTTAACAGGAAAAATACACGCCATTTTCCTGTTTATTTTGTGTTCAATCAGATCGTTTATTAATACGCATTTTTTTAATTAACATAACATTTCGGATTTTCAATGTTTCACCCATGTTTCTGACCCATTTTGGTACAAAGTATGACGTAGCTTATTATGATATCGGTTACATAATTATATTTGACAAGGTTATTTTTCCCTTGTCGTTGTTTGCTTGTTTCTGGCACGATTTCAAGAATTGAGGTATAGTGTCGGCGCAAAGCCATCGGTTTCACTTCAATTACTATTCGAGTGTACATTTTCAGAATAGAGTTACAATATCAATAATAACATGGTCTCTTCAAAATACCACAACTATTTGTAGGACCTCGTAAGTAAACATTCCTGATGGTTTCTGATGAAGAAAAATTAATGTAAAGACACTACTAAATTTCTAATGGACGTTATAACGCATGCAAGAAATGCAAGGAATTTATCTTCTAAAAAAAATACCTGGTGTAATATGTCAAATAAGGACTTTTTCAACGCACCCAGAAGAACTAATAAACAGTATAGTAATATATCACTAAATAGGCTCGTTTAGAAATGTATTCAAAAGTTCACTGGCATACAACACAAGTACAATATAAACCACATCCGTGGCTTTAGGACTATACCTTGCACGTGGAACAAGGATGTCCAACCCACGCACGTTAACAAAAGCCTTTCTCGACACTTCCTCTCATAACAATCCACTGTAAAATAATGATATTTCTAAGTAATATGATATCGCAATTCTTGAAGTAAATATATAAATAAATTCAGGTTAAAGTAACGATTCCCGGAAAAAATGCAATTTGAATGAACTTTATTCCGTTATATGTTTTACAATTAAAACTATAGTCTCAAGTGACGAGTTAAAAACAACTGTCAACTAAAGTAAGTCATTGAATTCCTAAAAAAAGTCACTATTTTTAAAATAAATATGTCTTACCTATAAGTTCACGCGTTCTTATTACTATGTTTGGCGATTCAGTATACCCTATGCGACCCTCCATGTGAACGAACGTCCTGTCAGTCTTGGTTATATGAACCATTACTAGATACCAATCAACAAAATTAATTAGATATATTTCACACTACAAATAGTCATGAATGTTCACATTATATCGATAAAAATGCAATGTGAGAAACCCATAAACATTGTCCTTGAACACAACTCCCCACACAATAATGCATGGAAAGAACATTAACTTGTGAACGTTGAACTGAAAGTAACTTTCTAAGCCGTGATAAGGTTTAAGTAATGTAATGGGACGTGCTCACGGAACCTGCTTTTCTCTCGTGAACTATGAGAAAAGAGTTCACAATTTAGAAACCACATAGAGATATACATTACAATATTGTGAAAAGATAAGCGAAAATATATCATACCAAAAGTTTTTTAATCGCCTGCTTAGAAAGTAATTAAGCTATTTAAATAATGCAAAGTGCATCCAATCAGGTTTTTTATGGAGCATAATTAAATAAATTTTCTTCCCACTAGTATCATATCACAAATCAAAATTTTACCGAGGCGAAAATTATGGCATCATATACATATTAGATGTGGTATTATAGATAAATACAAAAGTTCTTGGAGGAGAACCTGAGTCGTAAATCGTAATACTATTAGTAGTAGTAGTAGTAGTAGTAGTAACCACTTAAAACCAGGTGATCTGTCAGCTTGTTCAGTAATTTTATACTATCAATAAATATACTTCCTACTACTATTATAAAGGCGAAAGTTTGTAAGTATGGATGTATGGATGTATGGATGTTTGTTACTCTTTCACGTAAAAACTACTGAATGGATTTGAATGAAACTTTACCACAATATAGCTTATACATCAGAATAACATATAGGCTACAATTTTTGAGGTTTCTATAAAATCTATATATATATATAAAAGAAAGTCGTGTTTGTTACAACACTTATAACTCGAGAACGGCTGGACCGATTGCCATGGTTTTTGATTTGTTGGATTTGTTTCCGTCCCGAATAGCAGAATAACTATTAAAACATTGGAAAATTAACGAAAAAAATAAAATCAATTTATCCCCGTATTCTCCACGGGAACGGGAACTATGCGGGTGAAACCGCGGGGCGCAGCTAGTTACATTTATAAAACGCCACCTTGAAAAAAAAAATTAAAGGCATTTCATACAAAATATCAATGATTAGCCAACCGAAACTCCCAATCAAAACATAGACTGAATTCTATATTTGCCAAATATTTGCAATAGCTACACCCACATATTAACTGAAATGAACAAGAAAAAATACTTATAGCGTGAAATTAAATTGCGTATGAACAAACAGGTCACATAAAAGTGACACTGTAAATTTAGCACGAAATCAATAGTTACAATGTCGAAATCAATGTGACTTTGCTTTGCATGTGAAGTGACTAAGAACACATTATTGGCAAACGTAAAAGCAATTTTTGTTAGACACATAGCATCAAATAAAACTTCGGTGCAATGAATGAGAATTCCTTGCTTGACTCATTTATACGCACGAACAATTATTTCATTTTTTCATTGAACTTCCAGTAAACATTCTCGTTATCATTCATTGTCATTGTATTTTTTAGAGTACAATACCCATACTGTAAGGGGAACCAAATGGCTAAATCTGATTATTCTGTCAACGTCTACAACGTCTTTCTTAGGACATACCTACATTAAATATCTGTTAAACTGATTTCTGGAACGGTAACGTCACGTTTTCTGATTGGTAGTTCGTTACGTGACTTTCCAACGAAAATTATCAATGTTGTCAATAGGTACAATTAAGCTAGTTTACTGAAATTTTAAAGTTGTTAAATAACATACATGAATTTTTAAACATTTTGTTAACAAGTACGTTAGACGCCAATACTAATTATAGTATCGTTTTTCAAAAGTACATATACATTTGTACGTTATATCTACTACCATTGAGACCGGTTTAGAGTAGTTAATCTCATAGGCACACGACGAGAACCGGCATTAGTATTACATATTTTGACGTAGCCCCAGAATAAATAATACAAATAAATGATTCTCAATCAAACATTCATCGAGATTATTCATATCGCTAGGTTGGATAATTCCGTATCCTAATAGCGAATGTGAGATTTCAAATATAGAAATAGCACCAAATAATTGTTCTCCGTAACAAATTATCTGGTCCCATTAAAATATTTATAAATTACCCTTAATAATTGGACCATCGATAACAAACTACAGGCCGCGTTATCGTTATCGAGTCGTGTCTCATTATACCACGGGTCCAGGCTGGAGACACGTAGGTGTGATCGCTCCACCCACACTGCACCCAGCTACTTGGAACTGACCAGGTGTCGCCGCGCCCGGGGCTTTATCACAATACACAATACTTTGCTACACGGCTGTTTTAAGTGCGTCGTTAAAATATACCGTGGATCCGTTCGTAGCTGAAGATAGAAATCTGGGTTTGTATTAACTACACAATAGATACTAGGATTACAAAAGCTTTGCTTTAAGGGATCCGTACACAAAAACGGTGGATTGCTAGAAATAATACAAAGTGATAAGGCATTCTGTGCGCGAATCCAAATTGCACTACACGGTTGGTAAAACGAGGTGAATATGAAAATTTACAGGAATGTATCAAAAGATCAACTGAAAATATTTCAAGATCCTATCAAGATCTGTCGAGGTCGTCACGAGAAAGCTAGAAAAATATATGAGACATTTCTATGAAGACAGACCAGGCCGACACTCGGACATACTGCAGGCGAGCCGATGCCAACAACATCTATTTTCGAGTATGTCCAACCGCCCACGCGAAATGCTTACACTCACTTGCTCTTATAATTAGAAAATCGTTGAAACTAAAATATACCCGAATGTCGTTTGGCTTCCACTTTAGACCACTAAAGATTCATGCATACTTTCATCTCATTTATACGCATAATAATTTAGCCTAATTACTTTCCTTGGGATTTTGGTTGCTCTCGATATTGTCATTCGAGACTAATTTTATTTCAACTAAGCACATTCGTTTACATTCCCAGACTACACGAAATGTGTTACACGATATTACCTAGACGAATGATTTATCAAAAGCTAGGTAGATAAAATTATCACAGACCATACAAATATGGTACACGCGGTGCGCCACCGCGATTATCTATTCGAATAAATCCCATATTCGAATCGAGGGGACGACGCATGGCCGCCGGCGTGTAGCTCTCAATTTACTGCTATTATTCACTCGGACCCCACTCATTCAATAGATACGAGGGTTGCAAGCTGAGCAACTTGTGCGACCTTCAGCGCGCCAGCTGCATAAGTAACGCGGCTAAAATTAATCGTGATTACTGTGGTATTGGCTCCGGATAGCATGTATGTCAGTGGCGTCAATGCTAACAAGCTTATGAGCATCCCGTGTCCCATTCCTGGCGTTGTCAATAAAGAATACCTTTGCGTAGGTTGCTTCCGCTCCGGCATCACTGGCATGGCGGCGGTGCACAACAATACATTCGTTGGCCAAATAAACCTACATTGTGTTCGTATATTGAAGGCGAGCGCGTCAAGTAACTAATAATATGATTGGACAGGATATGGATGATACGCCTCATACTTGTACTTTGTAGTGTTTTGATTTTCAATTCGACTAGAAAAAAATAAAAGAATGGCTTATTTTTTTTATTTGATTAAAAGTACGGGACGAGAAGACGGGCCAGCAATTAAATGGTTACCACCATCCATAAACAACGGCAATGCAACTTAAGGCCCCTACTGAAGTATGAGAAAACCGTTGCGCCCGTTACTCTGAGACGGGGATGTTACGACTCATGCGCCTGTAATTCATTCATTCATACGCCGGCACCCATACCCCTTCCACTAAAAAACAGCAGGTCGAGTGCTCCACTGTTTAGCGGTGGATTACCAGGTGTGGTGGTAGTACCTACTTCTTCAGAATCTAGAATTGATAACGTCAGAGATCACTCGTTTGTCCGTACAAACTTTAATTGCGAGACTTGTAATTTCCGAAAAACACGAAGACAAACAATACATTCAAACAATTAGTATTAACTAGCGACCCGCCCCGGCTTCGCACGGTTAGTAAAGCATCAGTGTTGTATTGGAAACTACCCGTGCGAAGCCGGGGTGACTTGCTAGTGTATTATACATATAAACCTTCCTCTTGAATCACTCTATCTATTAAAAAAAACCGCATCAAAATCCATTGCGTAGTATTAAAGATTTAAACATACATAGGGATATAGGGACAGAGAAAGCGACTTTGTTTTATACTATATAGTGATAATGTGTCTCAAAAATTAATAATTTATGCATAACAAAACAAGTTACCATATAGGGTAATTCAACGCAAAAAAGCTCTTAAACTATGAAAAATCTAATTAAGTGATATACGGATATTTGGTTTGGCGAATATGCAAGTAGAACAAATTCTTCTCAAACTGTTTTACACACACTTTTGTGACAACTAGATATTAGATAGATTAGACACCAGATACCGTTAGTTAAGGTATTAATGTATGTGCGCCCGTGACCTTATCGATATATAGAGCTTATTATGGACGGAATGAGGAATTAATATATTGAGTTACCAGTTACCACAGCTCCTTATAGATCAATGAAATACGCGCAAGATATGATTACTAATCTAATTGAGATTTTTTATAGCTCTGAACAGGATGTTGATCACTAAGTCTATTCCTATATGTTATAGCTCACTGGGCATCAGGACTTTTCATATGGACCTACAATAATTCTTCTTGAAAGTGCAGCAAATGATAAATTGATAATACGTTTTATCTATTGCTACAATACGAACGTCATTGATAGTGTAATATGTAATGATAATTATGAATATTATAATATAATAATTTTATCTATTGTTTAATCCAAGTCGTGAGTAATATTTTAAAAAATTTCTATTTAAAACTTACTAACAAAATAGTGACAAATGTCAGGTAGCAATTCCCTGCTCATGAGTTTGGCGGTTAATAAATTATTATCATGAATCAAGATCAGGAAGATTTCTGTTGAGATAAGATATCTATAACTGTGGCTAAAAACAAACTCAAGTGGCTTTCATATGATATTTTATGTGTACCGTTCCTTGTTTTTATAACTTAATAGAATTTCAATTTTATTTTCCCATGTTGCAACACAACCAATTCTAGCAGTTTCAAGACGTGATCACAAAATAAATATTTTAAAAACAGTAATGGTTGTACTGCACTGTTGACTTGTATAGCTATGGGTTGGTTTAAGTATCAGCTTTCTTAAAGGCAAATTAAAATTAACTTAAGCTTATTACTAAAAAAATTAAGCTAAAACGCAGGAAAATTAATATTTAGATTAGCTAAATTCTTGTCAAAATCTTTAGCTCTATCTAACTCTGGGCTGTTCTGGAATCCTTGGAACGATGACAAGTGGACTATACGAGTAGATCCATCGAAGTGTTGAGATGTCTTCGTACAAAGTAATCCTAACGAAGTTGTTAAGGAGTATGACCTCGGCTTCTTAGATATTGCAGTTCACAACTTCGGGATTCCTCTCAAAGTTGAAGGAAGCCGAGGAAAGAATTCAATTGAAAACTACGTCGATTCTTTTCTTCGCCTATACCATTATCAAGAGAGCCCATAGGATTAGCAAGCTGCAGTGCCAGTGCAAGCAAATGGTAGTGGGCTGGTCACATATGCCGATGCACCGACAACCGTTGGTGTAGACTTCTTGAGTGGAGAACGCTAGTAGTTAAACGTAGCGTAGAATTCTCTCGACTCGATGTTGCGATGACTTGGGCAACTACCTTAGTTGGCAGAAAGTGTATGCAAAGACTAAGATTGGGCTCAGTGGCGCTAAGTAGGCGAGGTCCATCAGTGGAGTCATCCATAATGCAGACTGATGATGATGACAATGTAGTTAATCAACCGTTGGATTTCATGATTTCAATGATTTTAATCAACATAAAATACGGCTATAAAAATACCAATGTTCAGTAAAATCACTAGATATGAGTTTCCCAGACAACACACCCGGTGCTCAGGTTTCATATCGATCGCGTCTGAGATTCTGTCATGTCCGCCCAGATATATACGCGCATTGCAAACCAAAGACGTAAGTTGATTTCAATTAGCATGACGGGTCGATGCCTCCGAAACAATGGGCCAATACTATACGCGTCGTTTTGTCGACTTAGCTAACATTTGCCTGGCCTCATAGCTCAGTTAGTACTAGTTGCCTTCTGCGCATGTCGTGGGTTCGATTCCCGTTCAGCATAAGCATTTATGTGATGAATAAATGTTTGTAAATGTTTGTTCTGTGTTTGGGTGTGGCGCTATGAGGCCATTGAGACATTTACATTTTATCGCAAATACCAATAAGCTAACAAATCGTATAGGCGAACTGGTTCATTCCATTTCAATCTAAATATTCAGTAATTATTGGTATTCCAAAACAGAAACAAGCACGCACTGAAAGCTCGTAGACATAACATAATACGAAACAATTTTATACATGAATTCAATACAAATCTTATGGGTATTAGAAATGGTTAAGTAGCAAAAATCTGAAGCAGCTAAATGAGACAGAACCGAAACATCAATAACGGGCCGTCATTGTTATCCTTCGTGCGTGACGTGCTATTGCCCTCTAAAAAATATCCTCAAATCTAGAACAGAGATAATGTAAATATAGATAGTTTCGTTTTAAAATGTTACATTAGCTTGTAACATTGTAATATTACCGCTGTAAAAACTTGAAACACTCACGTACAAAGTTAGTAATGAATTTCGTCACTGGTACCTTTTCAACCGATGTCCAGAGAAGCTTATCAATTCAGCGTTATTTTTTTTTTGTTTGTTCACTGTTCTCCATTATTTATTAACCGATTTGGAAATATATATATAAATATAGAAACTTTATTAAGATAGCATTTCATAGCTTGGTAGTTAAATCAAAATAACTAGAAAATATACGTCATCCAAGTAATCGAAATTACTTGGATAACATTTGGGTGTTGAGAAATAAGGGATGGAAGAATTGAAGTCGGGTTTTATTCGATTTGTAACTCAGTCACTTGTATCATTTTAAGATTAATTTGGATAACCTTAAAATTATATGTTTAGGCGCAAAATATATTTACGCAATATTTTATAGCGCTACTTATCGTTGCGAATTTTTTAATGCTATTCCATATTTATTAATGAGTCGAGTATATATTTAAGATTCTAACTAATGTAAGAAGTCATTACATAATATTGTCATCGATAAGAGTTGGTTATGGACAATCGAACAACCGTCATTGATTTATGATATGTATTATAAATAGTCATTGGCTTTTTATTATTCATTGAGTTTCTTAGATATTCAAATAAACAATTTGTCATTTTTATATGATAGATTCTTTAAGATTAGAAATCATGTAGATTTTATGATCAGAATAAACATATCCCAATAAACTTATTATCCACCTAAGTAAAATGTTATTCTTCATTAAATAAACATATTGTCAATATTTTTGTGCTATAGAACATTCAATAGTTTATGGACAATACATATAATACTTTGATTTCGGTCCCGGCTTTATTAGTCAATAAGCCATGTTGGCGGCCTTCGAGAGCCTTAAAAACTCGGACACTAGAGTTATCCACCTACTCATACGAAAAAAGAACACTAGGAACAATGATATTTGATGACGGGCCTCATAGCTTAAATTGCAGTATTAGCTCTGCCTTCCGCGCTATTATTCGTGGGTTCCCTCCTATCACAAATATTTGTGAATGCATTTACAAAAAAAGAAATATAAATATTATATTAGTGATCTGGTTCCTAGATATGTTATAAGTTTGATTTAGATGGCGTAGTTTGATATTTCCATGAATATTTGTTTGTTAGTAAGGTGGAGGGATCAATACAACTGTTGATAAAGAGAAACGTCGTAGTAATGAAATAAACGGCATAAGTTTTCCACCGCTCATTCACACGAGAGGTAAAGAAACTAACAATGGAGAGTAGTAAGCTTGATTGGAACAAAACAGTTTGAAACCAAGTTGCAATCAACTTATGATTGACAACAGATAATGACGAGAAAAATACTTATTCCGCTGTTTTGTTAGCATCTGGAAATACAGATATTCCAAATTGTAAATTGTGACCTAATCAAAGAATATACTCATTAACGGGAATACTCGTCCGGTAAATACTCGAGGGAAAACAATACGGCGGTGTGCTCACCACTCTTCATATCAACCTTTACTGAAACCCCAAACCCTTGGGGAAAATACGTGAAGATGTGTAAACACAGACCATAATTTTTTTACGTGTTTTAAACATTGCATTATTATTACAAAGCAGCAGGTATTGATATTACTTGTTTCGTGGCTTTTCGTGGTTCTATTATTTTAGCAAGATTAGTTTTTAGTAGATTATTATAAGTAGCATGTCAATCACAGCCTCATAATTTATGTGCAAAAAATAAAGTCGATACGTCGTTGCTTCGTTGTTGTGTGAAAAAAGCAAACAATGAAACACTCCCACAAAGACGAACAAAGTCACTAAATTGTTACTTGTTTACTATTACAAGATCAGTGGTATGAAAGAGGCGTGAAAGAAACTTCTTGATAAATCATTTAAAATTATCTTGATCACTAGCCTGTAAATCGTCCACTGTTATTCACAAGGCTCTTCCATTGCGCGCCTAGGACCACGATCTTTGACTCTTCATCAATCTTCCACTTTCTACCAGCTGCCTTTCGCCAATCGTAGATTCACCTTGTCGGAAAATATACCTATCACTTTATATATAAACTATATTTTCGTAGGCTTTGTGGTGAATATATGTTATTTCACACGAATAGACCGTATGCATATTAGCACCAAAACCGCGGAAGTACAAACTCTTTGTCGCTCGCATCACTCCACATGTCTAAATTTAACCTAAAGATCAGATTGAAGCAACTGGGTTAGCTGACGGATGTACCAGGCGCCGAACGAAATGTAAATACGCTGTGATATATTGTCAGCGTGGTCCATTGGTCCAGTTTTAGAGCTGCGAAGCAACGCGAATCTATGGCTGATTGACTAGTTTGTGATAGTTTAGATTTGCTTTATGGAGATAAAAGATAAATATAACAGAATAAAAGTATAAAAAAAGTTGTACAAAAAATAGCTAATACCGGACTATACCTAACATTAAGACTATTAGCATTGCAAAAAGCGATGCCATATAAAATTTACCCGTTTTCAATAATTCATAATACGATACGATTTTCACTTTAAGCCAGAAATTAAGAAGAAAATTTGTTTCCAAGTATAATAATCATTTCTAAAACAATTGAAAGCTGATAATTTGTTCTGACCTAATCTTAAACATGTAATTGTATTTTTGATTTTTGAATTAAGATTTATCCGTAGGAATTAGCTGGCTCACTGTCCATAATAACCTAATTTCACAGTTGGTAATAGTCATTGTTTTTAATTCATCATCACAAACATCGTTCTTTAGAGCCATCTCGATTCAGGTATGATGCGTCCTAAATCTGACATCAATAAAGGTTTAATAATAAACATCGATGTAGCTCTTACATCATTATTTACATAAGGAGCCGTCCTGTTCCAGATCACAGAATAATGGTGCAGTGATTGCAAAATACGGAATTCGGTTTAATGTATTTATAGCCAAATGAATAACTAGGTTTAATGCCTTGGTACATTTTAAAATCTTTTGAACATGGCGTACAGTTTCAGTCTCATAATATGCTGTTTTGTTTTAATTTCCGTGTCGCTATTACATTTTCTCCTAAACAACATCAAACAAATGTTAGATTTTGTTTTAGATAAACGTTTTGTTTGCAACATCCATGTGATGGAAAGGTTTATCTTAAGCAAGATTGTTTTCATGGTACATTTAGTTTCCTTACTTCTTAGAAGTTGGGAATATTTTTTTGGATGAAAATATCTTTGACAGCGATATTACCACCCACGCTAATACATAACTTATTCCAGCTCATAAATTCATCTATTTCCTTGGCACTATAATCTAAATCCGTCAATACTATGTGAGCATTAAAATTAAATTAAACAGCAAACATTTCACAGTTCATATTACTCATGATCCGTTTCTTTCTTACAGGTATGGAACTGGACCTGACCGTTACCAGGATATTATACCAACACATTGACGCGTCATACATTATGTGAGTGGTTTGAGGTATCCGCAGTTTGCTCGTACATAATGCAACTTGAGACTTTACGCATTCTCAAATTGATTAAATATTTACTCTGTATCGGCATTCCGCGGCTATTTATCATAAAATTAGCGAATCAAACTGATAATCGATGTAATTTGCTATCGAGATTAAACTATAACTCTACTATGGTATATACTTGAATGACAGAATTTGTTTCTCCAGACGCTTGTATCGTCTGTGTTTACGGAACATTAAAATGTATGCCATATAACGGTCACGTTATTGTTTATCGAAATTAGTGGGCGTGTTGGCACCGATCCCGGGCAGCTTACCTTCACAGGTGTGTCACTGAGACTTGTTAGTATATTCACTACTGATTGATAATATGACACCCACATAGCTCCATTCACATAAGTAGGTGCAGAAATGCCTAATTAAAGTCGTAATCGGCCGTCAATTGAACAAATAAACGCCAATCCTCGTTTGTTTGTATTAAGAAACAATCGTTTGGCATTGAAAAACAATTTACATTAAATTTATGAACACATTTAATAATTTTATATTCATATACAGACTTCAAATATGATTAATCCGCATATTTAAAAAAAAAATATATTATTGTTACTTTGAGCTCAGATTTCACCAGTACCAACAAAAATTATATCTTGATTAGTTGATATGATACGATATGCCAAATCAGTGTAGGAAAGCACATGTATTTATTCTTACTCATTGTAATCATATTCAAATTCCATTAGAATCAAAAGTCGCCCACGTCATTACCTTCATCATCAATCAATATAATTACCGATTCACTGCACTAGGTGCCTCGTATATCGGAGTTATTTAGCTTCACTCGAGCCTAATTAACAAACCATCCATCACTAATTTCTTCATATCCTAGAAACATATTTAGCTAAAAAAATAACATGAAAAATATATGACATTATGGCCTGAACTAATGCGGAAGGTGTGAAACCCCTTATTAGGCTTAAAAACAGAGATGACTAGAAGAAATTGGGGGAAATAAACTGGTAAAAATAATCGATTAAATAACTATTAAAATGCCAGGAAACTCATCATTTATGCACACACAAGCGATATAGCAAAGAAAGCATGAGCGAGGTTTTGAATCCAACAAAGAAGAACATTACTCTGTCATTTAGCTACCCAAAAGCTTACTGTGAAATGAAATAAACTTTGAACTGTAGATATTTACTGCATAGTGAAAGTCTGGCCTTTAGAAAACGTTCCAATACAGATATAATCTAGGCTAAATATATTTATGTAGAATCCAAAGATTTCAACTGCATGCTCGTAAATGCTAATCTAGCTGCTATTTCGAAACTGGAGACATAAGACAAACAATTACCAACACAATCTATATTCAATCATTCGTTCGTAGTTGGACTCTATTATGTTATAGATACTTGTCTGCGTACCTTTTAAATGGTATTAGATCAAAAATAATGAAGGAATACTTCATTAATTTTAATTCTTCTCTTCTGGGTGATTAACAAATATGTATTTCATCGAATAAACATGAATCTATCGCCATCAAAAATAATTTTTTTCGATAACCTAACGTCTCACATCTTCACAACACTGGTTATAACCAATGTCGTGACTCTTAGAAGACGTTTGGCCGAGAATACTAATACTAAATCTTGGCAAATCCACTTTAAGTGGCATTCGTTGTTATGCACTTTGGCAATCAATATGAATATAACATTTATCATAACACTGACGGTACGTTATTTACTCAGACAAATAGGGTCGTTCATATTCTAAAACTTCCAAGGTATACTGTGTACTCTGCAAAAAGTTATTGGCTTGCGGTCTCGGGAGCTTTTATAACTGGATACAGCGTTAATGCTACCTCATTAAAGTTAATGCAGCGCCCAGGAAGATGAGTACGCACCGAACAGGTTTTCAGAAATGTTTATAACTTGACATTAAAGAGCATAAACAATTAAACACCAAGGAATATAAACACTACGATTGCTTGATATTATTGATTTTGTCAGTTTCTTTATCGGCATCTCGTCCGCTTCAGTAATTATGGGACATTGAAGTACAGTTCGTAACAAAAAGATGGTTTACTGTTTATTATTAAATGGAAATCCATAGGTCCATTGCCCACATCCATAGGTGACAACACTTTGAATTTCTACACGTGTCCCCGGGGGGTGTCCATGGAGCAACTATAGGCTTCAGCTGCGGCAAAACAGAAAAAACCACACTACAAATATCTCAAAACAAAATTCTCTTGATGAATCTTTGTCATGTCACAGTCGCAACCGCAGCAGACCAGTTGACAAAACATCCCTGTTTACCTGTGTCCAGTCCAGTTTGTGTTAACGTTATGTAAGAGGTTGCAGTATCTTGTTTTGAATACGGCATTGGTAGCACCACACGTTAATTTTTCTTTTGATTTAAATGTCTCCATAATCTTTAATTGAAACATGAGCAGGTATTTAATTATCATATCATGTTTTTTTGTAATTTCCAATATGTTTCTTAAAAAGTTTCTTAGGATGTTGTATATTTAGAAAAAGTATCAATATAATCTAAATTCCGGTGTTCTACATACGAATACTAAATAATTTAAATAAAATATGATTATTGAATTTAAAAAAAATAATTGATAATAATAATAATGCCGGTTAAATAAGTTTAAAAATGTTACGCATATTTCAAACTTGTAGTAGGGTTTTGTGATTTACGTATTCAAATGCTTGTGTCACGGGACATTTAAGATAATGCGGTTCTTGTAAAACGGCAAATATTTTTTTCTGATAAAAAGAATACACAGATGATATATTGTATAAGATTTTTTAGAAACCACATATTATCGGTTCTTAAAGTTTTACAAACGCCGAAGTTACTAAGAAAAACCACAGACTAATAGGTATTGTGGAGTTAAACAAGACCTGGCATAGCAGTTTATACCTCAGGTTGCAAAAAAAGCACAAGCATCGTTAGGCGAATGTGTCATCAGTTCCATATTTGAAGCCTTCAAATACGCTTCCGTTAACTTAGCGTAATGTAACGTTGCCTTATCGTGGTGAAGGAGGATAATGCTTCGAGGACGCTTTTTACAAACTTTGCCTAAGACTGGGCAATCAAGTGTTGACGTACCAATCTAGTCACTATCCTTGATACCGATACTGTAGTAGTACCTGATTTGCCGGAAAAGAAACAATCATTTTTCTACCAATGCATCGACTTTTCTTAACTTTCGTCGCCAAATCTTCAGAAGGAAAGACCCACTCTACCGACTAATTTTTATCCAAATCGTTACAGCCATTTTCGATATATGCAAAATAAATAAATATATAAATAATCATATACAAAAATTGCTCATTTAAATTAATAAGATTACGCAAGTAGTGTACGTAGTCCGATTAGCTAATATCATGAATTAACACAAAGTAAACTATGATGAAATTTGTAACTCGTATTAATGATACATCCGTCAAGCACCTAAAAACTATTATAACAAGATAATATTTTGCACCAGGAGATGCGAATGATAATATAACAGAATTTTGAAAAACTTTGGGGGATCACAACGCTATGCGGGTTTAGTAGTTAGAGAGAGTCCCTGTAAACATTCACATTTCAACATTCAGTATGATTGCAGGTATGATGGAACCCATATATAACAACAACAACAACGTTAACACACTCTTTCAATAGTTCTTCTTCAGTAGTTCTTTCAATATTTTTTACTGGATAGAGGGAGGGATGAACCAGGAATACTAACAACGCGTATCATCAGTTAGTGCACTGAAAGATAATTGTAATACAACGTGATCATTGTAATAACTGGTCACGACTGCTGTTCAGATGACACGTTTGTTTACAACTAAAAGTCTGTTTCAATTAACAGCAATGAATAAAAATTCCACCATTCAAATACATCGTTCAACATTGACAAAGTGCGTAGCTTGTATGTGTGTTATTTAAAATTTGAATAGCTATCGTCAGACAAATATCAATAAATGTTAAAAGAATGTGATACATCGATATAGTACGACCCAGAGAAGAAACGGGCTGTCTAAGTCTCTTGAAATTTTATATTTACAACCCTCCATACTACACAAATTTGAGTTGGCGTTGACAATGTAAAGGTGTTCTACAGGACATTTACTACTGTTATTCTCATTCCAAGTAGTTTGCACAGTTTGCTGTCTGCACCTGCGAACCTTATTTTAGAACGGGCTCGGCCGTGGCGGTGGTAGCAAGGTGATTCTGAATTATTTTCATATTCTAGGTCACAGAATGGGTTTTGTCTCAGGGACATGCGTATTCTTGTATGCAAGAGGGGGCGTTGCATGTCCATTGTGACAATTCAACCCACTCAGTTCCGTTTGCAAAACCGAATGACGGCTTTCTTCGAAATAGTCATACAATATATATTCATATAAAATATGCATTTAAAAACGTCACAAAATATGCTTTCCCTATAGTAAAGAAGTAAGGGCTATAAATTATTCAACTTTCTCGTAAAATGATGACGACCGCGTGAACGTTTGATTATCTCGCGTTTTCCATTTCCAGCAGCCGTCACTACTGATAAATTTATAAAAATCAATTTATGTGAGTAGATATACGCAATGACAGCTTATCAGGTATGCATATTATAGGTCATGCGGTATGGTATATTAATTTTGTCTTGTGCCAAGAGTCGAGTTGCAAAGATGATTCATTCGTTACGAACTGAGAATGCAGTTTGGGCACTTTTCGCGTTCCACAAATATTCATAACCCTGTCACGGTCCTAAAGTTGTTATGGATATTTATTTATATCATGAATAGAGAATACCGTACCGTAACGCAATATTGAATGACAATGTGATTGCTTGTGGATTTTTGCACATGTCTCACATTTGTTTATGCCTACTGCTTCTGAGAACTGTTCAACAATGGTGTTATCTATGTCATGGTTTAATTAGGTTGTTCTGTTCATAGCGTTGTATTTCAAATCTAATTTCTTTCATTGAAACCAATCGGTGACGCAATGCAATTAATTGTAATGATGAATGATGTTCTTTGACTTAATTGTCGTCGACTTACTGATCACGCAGGCTCCAGCTCGAATAAAAGACTGGTTATATTTATCAGATCCGACCTTGGCACCGCCCGCCTCCGGAACCAATCGTTTGTAGGAGTTGGCATACCTTAGGAGCGCCCGCGCCGTTTTTGCAATATAGAGCATTGCAGTTTAATCCGTTAAATTTGAATACACACTGCAATACCGGATTACTCTATATTACTCTATATCTTTAAATTACATTCATATTCATATCAGCAGAATACAGGAAATGTCTCGCCATAGCATATATCTTTATCGAAATAAATTTATGCAGATTTTTTTGCAAATTTCGTTAACATTGGGACAAAACTTATGTAATTGTATTTTGCTAATTTCATTTTCTAATTCTAGTTAATTATTTATTTAATTCTTATTTTAAGATCTTAAAGTGTGTTATTTAAACCCTTAAAATTACTAAAGTTTCAGGAACTGGGGCACCTAGTTAGGACGATTCCTGATATACCACACCTGTAATAGATATTGGAGGTTTGTCTGTAGAAACAGCTCGAAACCTTTCGCTTACTCGCTTTAGAAACCTAGCAAATTGTCATAACTTCCACAACACATTTCGCCATCGCGGTCTTTACTAGGTCTAAAACGAAACAAATCTAAAGGACCAGACAATAAGGTTTATAACAAATTATCTGCATTTCGTGTTGTACGCCACCCACTTGCGAATTTGGCTGCGGCACCACAGAAGGGTCGAACCCTCAATTCGGCTCCCCTACCTAAACCGAATACAACTGCAGTATTGATTGACGGTACTTATGCGCATTTAAAATTATATTTCCTATGTTACTCTTTGGTCATACTGAATGATCAAAATGTATACATATGAAAAATATGTATAGTTCGATATAAAAGCTTTAACATCAGGCTAATGATCACGTTGCGATTTTTACCGATCATTACATTTAAACTACTTTTTTGTCAATTTACAATATAATTAAAATAACTGTCTATAGATTTGGAACAAGCACTCGCAGTAAAATGTTCACATCATTTCGTACTTGTATAACAGAGACGTAGAACAAATACCTCAAAACAAGCACTTTACCGTGGTTTAAATACATAGAATTTACTAGCTAGCGAACATTTTATCGTAAATACCGTGCGGCTATTTTCCTAACACACAATACTAATATTCATTAAACATTTCAAATTATCTTTCAGACCTTCACAGCATGGTGCAACAGCCACCTGAGGAAGGCGGGCACCGGTATCGAGAACATCGATGAAGACTTCCGTAATGGCTTGAAGCTGATGCTTCTGCTGGAGGTCATCTCCGGCGAAACATTGCCCAAGCCCGACCGCGGCAAGATGCGCTTTCACAAGATCGCCAACGTCAATAAGGCTCTGGACTTCATTGCTTCCAAAGGTAAATTTGTATTTGGCTTCATGTAGATTGACAAATATGCAATTTGAATTTAAACATACCCGGAAATTTTTATCCTTGTTTTCTGTTGTCTGTTATCTGGTGTATATTTAAATTGTAACTGTATAATATAAGTAGTACCTTGTTAAATACTGCTTAGGATTACGCATTTTACCACAGACACAAGGTCCGAAAACAGTAGTTGCTATGGTGTACAGAATTAATGAGTAAATAATATAGCTGGTAAATAATATAGCTAGATAAGGAAAAGCGACATAACGACGAAGTAAACTGTAATTTCAGGCGTAAAGTTGGTATCCATCGGTGCCGAGGAAATCGTCGACGGCAACTTGAAGATGACTCTGGGTATGATCTGGACCATCATTCTACGATTCGCCATTCAGGACATCTCCGTCGAAGAAATGACCGCTAAGGTAAATAAATCCAACCATGATTTTATAAAATTCAAGTAGGTACCTATAAATTGTCCATGGAAAAATATGTCTTTTATCATTTAATTGACTTTACTGGCTAATGGATTATAATGAAATTATTTGTATTAGCGCACGAAAGTTTTAGCCGCGTTATTTGTTGGAAAAAATCATTTACAATACATTTTACTATTATTATACTACAGTGTAACCTACACTGTGAATATTGGCCTACCTAAATACCCTTCGTGAATTGGTGACTCATCTAGAACAGCGTCTGAATTCATCAGTATTTTGACCAAAACAGGCAAAATATACCTCATTAAAATTAACTATCAACTAACTGGTTAATAATCAACTTCCAGGAAGGTCTGCTGCTCTGGTGCCAACGCAAGACAGCCCCCTACAAGAACGTGAACGTGCAGAACTTCCACCTCTCGTTCAAGGATGGTCTCGCCTTCTGCGCCCTCATCCACAGGCACAGGCCAGACCTCATCGACTATAGCAAGCTTTCTAAGGACAACCCCATGGAAAACTTGAATACTGCTTTCGATGTCGCCGAGAAGTATCTGGACATTCCCCGCATGTTGGACCCCGACGGTAAGCATGGTTTTTTTACCTGTCTTGTTTTTATTATTTTCGTATTTAAGAGAAACATGGTACGTTTGACATCAGCTTAAAACTCCAAGTCTAGAACATGGGCTCCAACTATTAAGCGCATTCATTAAAATTCACATGTTCAAACATCAAACAAAATTTTCGTCAATGACTTTAGTTGCAGTATACCTATTCAATAAATAATGAGATAAAATAAACAATTAATGAATATTGCAGACCTTATAAACACACCAAAGCCGGACGAGCGCGCCATTATGACCTATGTGTCATGTTACTACCACGCCTTCCAAGGCGCGCAACAGGTACTATATAATAAAGGCAGCCAAGCGATCGCTACCGATGCGTTTGTCCGAAACATTAACGCCAGCCCTTTGTGTGTCACTTATAGCATGATCGAGTGCCTCTTCTGCTTTCCAGAAATATTTGTATTAGCTTTCCTGACGATACCTCCTGAAACGATGACTACAACCAAAACCAATCTTTATCTACAATCCTGTTTTGAAAATCCCAATGGATATCTTCAAATTTGTATGAACTCCAAAATAAATGTTGTTAAATAAATGTCAGCCATGACAGCAAGAGTTCCGTTTATTGTTGTAGATGTAAGCTTTTTGTTATTAACTTACCATAGTACAACTGTAAAGCAGAATGCTTGTGTTTCAGTCCTATGCAAATCAAATTGGTGCTATAAATGCTTCATGCTTAAAATAATGGGCATTATTTCACATTTCATTAAACATTAAGAGATTAAACTAAACGCTTTACATGTTGTTTTATAATCGTAAGAGCTAGCCATTGTCATGATAAAAAAACATCTGAAAAGAATAAGGAGCGCTATTCAAAAACACAAGCATTCTCCGATAAAATAATCATAAACATGGCATGAGGACTAACAACGACGCTTGCGTACCGCTTGTCAGATCTGCAGAACACTGCGATGCCGGACGAGCGAGCTGTCATGACATACGTGTCTTCATACTACCATTGCTTCTCTGGTGCTCAGAAGGTTTGTATGACACAAACATTCACTTTTGGACTAACGCTATTAGTTTTGATTTTTCAATAATACCAACATAACCAAGTTTTTGTAGTGCCCTTTCTCTTTCAGCTTTCTGTTTGTATTGGTTCAGATTTTATACCAAATTTCAAATTTAAACTACCTTTCAGAATTAATTGAAAAAATGTATAACTTCAATAGCAATTAAAAAAATCACATTTTTTCAAACTATTTTATGAATATTTGATCACATACTGACGTCGGTTTGTGTTACCAGGCTGAAACGGCCGCGAACCGCATCTGCAAAGTTCTCAAAGTCAACCAAGAGAACGAACGCCTCATGGAAGAGTACGAGCGTCTTGCCAGCGATGTAAGTATCCCTAATCGTAATCTCTATCAAGCCTTTAAGGAATCCGACAACTAAATTACTTACCCATCCCGCTTCTAGCTACTGGAATGGATCCGCCGCACAATGCCTTGGCTGAACAGCCGCCAAACCGACAACTCCCTTGCCGGATGCCAGAAAAAGCTGGAAGACTACCGTACTTATAGGTAATGACATTTATTTTTCTCTCTTAAAAAATTATTTAGGCCTTTGAGAAACTAAGATAGAAATTTTTCAGGCGTAAGCACAAGCCACCACGCGTGGAGCAAAAGGCTAAGCTGGAAACCAACTTTAACACTCTGCAGACCAAACTGCGCCTTAGCAACCGCCCCGCTTATATGCCCACCGAAGGCAAGATGGTCTCTGTAAGTATCTATATCATTATTCTGCAGAATAGTCATTCAATTCATTATTCATCAAGACTTCGTGTCGACTCTCACTCAATGCATAAGACAATGAATCTGGACAACTTATAATGCTTTAGTCACGATCTTATTAAGGTCAACAGTTATGTATGAGCTATGGACAGCTTTACACTAGCAAAAAACTAAAATAAGTATTAGATCCAGTGAAGTATTACTATTATTTATTACCATACACACTTCAGTATACAGCCTACGGATTCAATTCAAATACAACATTCAATACATCAAAAGAAGAAGAAGAATTATGTACAAAACGTTCAAAGATAATTCACATGGAGTTTCGATTTTCTAGGACATTGCTGGGGCCTGGAAGGGTCTGGAAATTGCTGAGAAGGCATTCGAGGAATGGCTTCTCAGCGAAATGATGCGCCTTGAGCGTCTTGAATACCTTGCCCAGAAGTTCAAGCACAAAGCCGACATCCACGAAGACTGGACTAGAGGTAATTAAATTTAGGAAACTTAAACCACTACAAAAAAAGACTATGAGACTATTATTACAATGTCCGAAATTTTTGAAAAGCTAAATTACCTATACAAGGGTAATTTTAGGTGTGAGTGTCCACTTCCCCTAGGATATTCTTAGAAAAGACACCAAACTTAGTACTTTCCACAAACCCACGTCAGTGTTATTTTCAATCTGTAACCATCTTTGAATGTATACAGACAACGATGTTTAGAATCGTTAAAGAAATGTGCAATTTGTGAAAATTTCATCACACATCGTGTGTTTATTTACAGGCAAGGAAGAAATGCTGCAGTCGCAAGACTTCCGTCAGTGCAAGCTGAACGACATCAAGGCGCTGAAGAAGAAGCACGAGGCCTTCGAGTCAGACCTCGCCGCGCACCAGGACCGCGTTGAACAGATAGCGGCCATTGCTCAGGAGCTCAAGTAAGTACCCCAACTTGAAGGTCATAACAAACTTTTACTGAAGAATTTTTATGGAATGAGTGCCTCAGTAATTATATAACATTTAACATTAGACCGATTAAGTAGATTGACAGATTTTAAGGCACCGTAGCATAGAATTAGTAGCATCCCTACTTTCGAGGCCGGGTCGAACTTTGTATGACATGAGTGATATTTTGTCTTGTGTTTTTGTGTTTGTCCATGCCACCTGGACACGGAATCCGTGGTTATGGGTATGAGTGTGTAAAAGTTAATAAAAATCAATCATATTTCACAAATATGTTGAGCTACGAAGCAAAATTTTGTTCGCTTATTTGCACGGGACAATGCAGTAACAATTAAATTACGGGACACCAATCAGTGATTTTGGTTTTGGAATACGACCCATAATAGAATAGTCAAAAAAAGAGCAGTGTCGACAATTGGACAATACAAATGAAACAATCATTCTATTGACGACATCCGTTTTCAATTAGCTTGGTCATGTAGTGCCTCAATTTGGTTGATAACGAGAAATTGACGAGTATTGAATTTTTAATTGTCGCCTTATATCGACACAGGCTTGATTACTCATGTACAATAATGATACGCCAAATAGTTTTAGTGCCAAAAATGTTACAGACCCGATACCTTCCAGACCCATATAGACGGCATTCATTAAAGATAACATTATAACATAACATTAAAGATACATAACATTGTTTAACTTTTGTTTTAATAACACAAAACCTTGTCTGTTCCAGCACTCTGGAGTACCACGAAGTCGCCAGTGTTAACGCGAGATGCCAACGCATCTGCTCGCAGTGGGACCGCCTGGGTGCGCTCACACAGCGCCGCCGCCACGCCCTGGACGACGCCGAACGCGTTCTCGAGCAGATCGATCTATTGCACCTCGAGTTCGCCAAGCGCGCCGCTCCATTCAACAACTGGTAAGTACTCTTCGAACGCATTTCCATGCTCACGCGGGGTTACAGCAAATATGATTTTTGCAGTACACTAAACGCGTCTCTTCATTCAACCGCTGATAACATACTATTATAATTGCTATTGATGCTAAGACAGACCAACCAAAAAATGGAAATACTTCAAATACATGAACACAAGCTCTAGTGAATCTGTTTTATTTGATGCTTCTTTCAACAGATTTAACTTCGCCTACACGTTCGGCAACGTTATTATCACAGAGGCAACGTTATTTCTATCTCTCTCTCTTTCTTTCATGTAAATTTGTTCACAGGTTGGACGGAACCCGGGAGGATCTTGTGGACATGTTCATCGTCCACACTATCGAAGAAATCTCTGGCCTCATGGACGCACACTCTCGCTTCAAGGCCACCCTCGGGGAAGCTGACAAAGAATATCAAGTAGGTTTATATTCCAGTAGTATTTTAGGCCCAAGTCTGAATAGAGACGGTCCGAGAACAGGGTATATTTAGTATACCACCTAAACTTTAGTGAAGGAGTACTTAGTATTACCCACTTAAAATAGACTTCTGCAAAGTTACGCTTGAATCCATCTTTATATTTCTCTTTCTTTCGATCACTCCATTATGTTACATCATAAACTTTTCTATTTTACAGGCGATAGTCAACCTGGTCCACCAGGTCGAGGCGATCGTGAAGCAGCACCAGATCCCTGGAGGTTTGGAGAACCCCTACACCACACTCACTGCTCATGTAAGTTCTCAATCACCAAGACAAAATAGTCATACATTTTTTTAGAACTAAACCCACAAGGAACTGCCATGGTTCGCAGCAAATGTAACTAACTCTCAATAAAACTACAAAACTTTTATTTCTAGGAGTTGAACCGCAAATGGTCGGACGTGAGACAGTTGGTACCACAACGCGACGGCACCCTAGCCGCTGAACTTCGCAAACAGCAGAACAACGAAAACCTCAGGCGTCAATTCGCCGAAAAGGCCAATGCTGTAGGACCCTGGATCGAGAGGCAGATGGACGCCGTAACCGCTATTGGCATGGGTCTTCAGGTAAAAAAATTCAAAATTAAGAATGACAAAACACAAAACTCTAATGTAAATGATGCAATAAATAAATAAATAAACTTCTTAGATCGATATAAAACGTAATTTTTCACGCCATTGAAGTCGCTAGTCATCATAAAAGTCACGTCTAACATGACTATTCTTTACGTTATCAGGGATCTCTAGAAGACCAGCTGCGTCGTCTTAAGGAGTACGAGGCCGGTGTCTACGCATACAAACCACACATTGAGGAGCTTGAACGTATCCACCAGGCAGTCCAGGAAGGCATGATCTTTGAGAACAGGTAACCCATATTTCACTACAAGGTATTAAAATTTTATAACAAAAAGAACACAGAACATAAGGACTGAGAACAGAAGCGAAAACTCAAAACACCTGTGTAGGTACACAGGCCGCTATACTACGCTTCGCTAGTCTGGCGGAAGCGCAATACGTCACGAGCATGTCGAGGTCATCGGTGACGCGAACCATAAAGTTTTTCCCTTCGATCAAAATCGCCCAACGCGGCTAAAGAAGATTTCAGTTCAAAATTCATGATAAATCCGATATGGCGATAACAAAATCAAGGGCCTCTAATAGAAAGAATCTCAAAGCCTGCCAAGTTAAGCTGTAAAAGGTTGACTGTCGCAAGTTTCATCAATCAATAACTAACCGTTTCAGGTATTCACAATACACAATGGAGACACTCCGCGTGGGCTGGGAACAGCTGCTCACCTCCATCAACCGCACGATCAACGAGGTCGAGAACCAGATCCTCACGCGCGACTCCAAGGGCATCACGCAGGAACAACTCACAGAGTTCAGAGCGTCCTTCAACCACTTCGACAAGAACCGCACAGGTAAGAATAATTCAATAATTACCTACGATGTAATCTTTATTGAAACAACAAGGCCAAGTACCAAAACACTAATAAAAAACATTATAAAGTTCTCAAATGAGGTGTTATATTGATCCTGATTACAAGTGTTCTGCATATATCCAGGACAGCTTTTTTCTCGTATTTGGGGAGTTTACCAGCCACCATTTAAGCAATGAATAACCAAAATGTATCTTACAGGCCGCTTAGCACCCGAAGAGCTCAAGTCCTGTCTGGTATCACTTGGCTACAGCATCGGCAAGGACAGGCAAGGAGAACTCGACTTCCAGCGCATTCTTGCCGTGGTCGACCCCAACAACACAGGTACCTAACTTCTTTTACTGATCCGTAATCACCATTGAGTGTAATACGAAAGCACAGCATATAATAACTATAAGAACGGTCCATCTATGACCTTGTTACAAACGAGGCTAGAATTACGATTCGCTTTTTGTTAAGACTCGTACACAAGCTACTATCACGATCTCAAGTACGCAATCAAGCATGTTATCATATTGCAGCAGAGTTATCAATATTTTTGGTCATTGTTTCAGGCTACGTATCGTTCGATTCGTTCTTGGACTTCATGACAAGGGAATCGACAGACACAGACACCGCTGAACAAGTCATCGACAGCTTCAGGATCTTAGCTGGTGACAAGGTAATATTCTCCACCACACAACTTCTACAGATTGGCTTTCGGTAGATAGATTAGATAATAAAGAGCCTTTGGTATGCGAAGATCGAAAATTCGAAGTCAAAGTTATAAAAGGAGTTGGAGAATAGATTACAATTATATAATAAGATATCCAATTTCACTTGAGTACCTAACCTATTGAGGTTAGGTACTATATTGATAAACAGAATATAGCGACCATGTCTTAGGCTTTCATAGACGAAACATTTGGTCGGTGAATAAAGAAGACCAGTTGAATCAACTATTGAACCCTTTTTGGCCACAAAAAAATAAAAAGATAATTCCAACCAAATTCGAATATCTACTGGTTCATATTACGATAATCGCACTTTTTGAGGTTAAGTATCTTGTGTTTTCAGCCGTACATCACTGCCGACGAGCTGAGGCGTGAACTGCCTCCCGACCAGGCGGAGTACTGCGTGGCCCGCATGCCTCCATTCCGCGGCCCCGGAGCACCCGCGGGCGCACTTGACTACATGGCTTTCTCCACCGCTCTGTACGGTGAAACCGACCTCTAAGGTACTGATATTTACATACAATAGCCACAAACATTATATATACAAGCAGGGTACAACAGGAACATACCTTAATTATAGACGCATGAGACATAATATTTATAAGTCACGATGACGGGATAAAGAGCGCACATATTAAAAACACGTATTGCACTGGCAAACATGTGTACGCACAAGTCTTGCTTGCGTCCTAATTCTCGGCAGGGATAACCTAACTTTTACTGCTGTTATGGGCAGAAGACAGTGATACTATTACGAATTAAGTAGACTTACTTTCAGATAGCTTAACCATTAGCTGGTTGTTCCACAGCTAGTTTTTTTAAATATCTATATGGAAACATATTATGCAAATCACTCTCGATAAACAATCGTATTTTTACACTAACATAGCATAGGTACTATAGACAGAATGTCATTGTTATTCTACAAAATAGATTCTTAAATAGTTTTTACCCAAACCTTTATAGCTTTTCAACTATATGATTAACAGTGTTGTCAGAAAACATGTATTAGTTTCTCACCTTGCAATATTATTGGGATGAGAAATATTTGTATGTTTGGCTGAACTCCAATTTGTCATTTGGCCACCTGCCCAAATTATTTTTTTATCTAATATTAGATGGCAATTAGCAATACTGAATTATGTTTTGTTCAGATACAGGTTGCAGGAAACATGTCATAGGATGTCATCCGTGAGTCATCTGTGGAGGAATGCACTGAGAAGATGCGCCTGGTCGGTGCTGCCCTAGCATCTTACCACCATGACCAGAGATACAGAAGCATGAAAATTATTTTCCTTACATTGATCTCGCCCTAAACTTAGGTCAATGTAAGCCAAACAATTTTTGGCAATGATTTAGATATAAAACAGTTAAATTTATGTGCAATGTTCAAACCAAAAATGCCATTAACTTTCAAACCGAAAAAATTCTTCTCCCTTAATATAGTAACTTTTGGCTCAAATCAGATAAACCATGTTTGTACACTATTTATTTAGAAATTAGGTATTTGTAATTTTTATATAAACGTCTCAGAGAAGTCACAAAAATATTATTGTATTTGTAAGATAAAATGGTGCTAATGTTAGGATTCACTAATGTCTGACACCAAATTAAGACTCATTCAGCATGAGAATGTTTTTTGTTATATTTTTTTTATTTTTAAGCCTATTTATACAAAGTTCAATCTTAATTACTGCCAATAGTAATTATAATCCATCAATGGTAGTTAAGATCTAAATTATTATGGTTGTTGCAGGAAAGTATCATTAAATTATTACTATTCATAGATTGCCATAGCTTGCCTGCATCTATTTATTTATCATATTTTTTATATTATCGTTTGTAAGAGTATTTTAGATTGATTACTCAAAATAAATGATCTGCCATATATGTCTTTTAATATTGACTGTGTTGTTATTACAACCATTATGACGAGAAAAGCCGTACATAGAATAAGCATAGGCCCAAAAAGTATAATATACTAACTCGAATGTACAGCTAATTTAATAAAGAGCTCTTTAATTAAGAAAATGTTTTTATTTCTTTTTAATATCCTATACCTACTTAAGATTTCAATAACAATAAAACTGCCTTAGTATCCATAAATCATACAAAAAGTATGTTACATATCACTAAGGTTATCAGAAGACAATAAGAAGCAAGTAATCTGAGTTAGTTGGTGTAGAACCATTCAACAATTATTTAAATAATCAAATCTTATAAACTTTAAAGTAATTCAATTTGTAACAAAATTTAATTTCATATCAGATGCCAAAACCATTAATAAAATTAAAACAACTAACCAGTAACTACTTTTTGTCTTCTTTCTTTTCCTCCGCTGCTGTTAGAAGCGCACTTGTTATTCCAACCTTTTTCAATTCTTCGACTAGTTCACCAGACTGATGCATTTGCAGCATTATGTCACAGCCCCCAACAAATTCTCCATTGATGAACACTTGAGGTATTGTTGGCCAGTTTGAATAGCTTTTAATACCTATAAGATTAAAAAAGTCTTAAGATATCAAAGAGATTCTAGGATACACACATAATGTAATATGATTATGCTGGTATAAAAAAGGAAGTTGATAATAGAGAATAGAGTTGATATATTAAAAGGCTGCCATGTTTTTATTTCTGCTTTACCTAAATGTGTAAAACAATTCTGGTTTTTACTAAATGCATGTGAAATTATATAAGGTATATATTTTAAATTACCAAATTTGTTCCGGCAAACCTCCAAAACAGGTGGACCCATTTTGATGAGACTTTCAGTGGTATATAGCTGGTGTTAAGAATAACATGGCTACTTTTTTTAACAGAAAAAATATAAGGGTTCTAAACAAAAAATTTGTTAAATGCCATTCAGACGAAGTCACAGAGAACAGTTAGTAAAGAATATATATATACAAATCAATGCTGAGGAATAATTAATATGTGTTAAAGCAATAGCTTAACATTTATTTTATTGGTTATTTCTCATTAGTATTAGCACATATATTCTGTGGACCAGTTTAAGTCATTACATAAGCTACCCAATTAGGTTTAGGCTGTATTAATGAAAACAAAACTATCAGTATTTTCAATCTAGTTGGTGTATTTAATTCATAGCGATAGTAAAAGGCGGTAAATTATAAAGAAAAAGGAAATAGGTACCTTGTCTAATGTTTTCATCTGCTAAAACATCATAACTTTCGTAGGGTACCGCATGCATTCTCATTATTTGAACGACTGCATTGCTGAATCCACACCTGGGTCCATCTGGAACGCCTTTCATGAAGACTACCACCTTGTTATTCTTTACAATTGCATCAATTTTTTCCTTGACTGGAATATCGGCGAATGAGCGACATGACAATTTCAAAGAGTTAATCGGCAACAACAAGCTTTTCCTCAGTAGACTATTCATTTTACTATTAGCAGATAATATCACAAATAAATTCAAATTATTTGGTTTCTATTTAAAATCAATAGGTTTTTCTAATTCAGAAAATAAACATTTTTAGTAGGTTTTTTTCTTTACAACGTACGCCTAGTAGGAAACAAATGTATCAGTGTCAGTGAAGAAGTGAATGAATGGCAGTCTGACAGACATATGTTGAATTCGAATAACACTTGCGATAGCCTCGCACAACACTTTCGTTTAATAGATATTAGTCCGGTCAAACTAGACCAAAAATAAGAGTGAAGTTACAAAAAAGCGCACCCAGCTAAATTGGTAGGAGAACAATTTTTGCCTGGGCTTATTTTATGAGAAAACTTACAGTTTTGCTGAAAACTACGAAAAATTGAAAATCCCAAATTTGTGACCTATGATGCAGAGTAATTTTTTTTCCAGTTGTCGGATTGATGAGGTCTATTTAGATTTCATCTACCAATTTTCAGCTAGGTGCGAATTTTATTACCCTCGGATGTCTAAATTGACCGGACTATATATAAGTACAATTCCTTCTCTATATTCCACCTATAACAAGCAAAGTAATACAAAAAGTTACATAAGGTATCAAGCAAGCAAACATAGTCAAGCAGAAGCAAGCAATAATTATAGTCTGTGGAAACAAGCAAACAAAGCCTTGCTTTTCGTCGAGTCGATCAATCGAAGCGTTTTGTTTGTTTTTTATTGAGTTGGGTGACTAAATTGTGCTTTTTTTTTATCTTGAATTAAAGCTAAATAATGGAAAATGCCGAAGAAATATTTCACTTCCTCGAAGATTTCTCCAAGCGAAAACCAAAAACGATTCCTCAAGAACTCAATGAGTATCTGGCATACGTAGCGCGTACCGGTGACCCTGTCTACCAATGGTCTCTCGTAAAAAGTTTATTCAAAGAAAAACTTCTTAACGTGATTACAGACTTCTACGAAACAACCCCAGGTATTGAAATTCCACCTTACCCAAATGTAGATCCGTTCAATTACGATATCATGAAGAACAGTTTGTTGGAGCGTCTTGATTCGTTCACCTCTGCTCCTTTTACAGTTCAAAGACTTTGTGAACTTCTTACATTCCCGCGAAAGCAGTACAACCGTATAGATAAGTTCATGAGAGCTATTGAAAAAAATATCTTGGTTGTAAGTACTAGGGAACCAGGAATACAACGCCACTCTGAAACCGAGAATGGTGAAGCTAATGAACCCGTTGTTAACGGTTCGGACAATAATTCGGAGTATAATGTGGATGTGGAGATGGAAGACATGTCATGGAAGGATAACGAGAAACGAGTGAGCGAACCCCAGCCTGGGTCTTCCGAAGCTCACATATCAGTTGATGATATTGAAGCTCGACTGAAAGCCAAAGAAAATATTCCAGTTGACTCCCAGCAGAAGAAAACGGCTCTGTATGAAGCTGTTACTCCTCCAGAATTGAATGTCACCACAGATGATGCCACAGATACAAACAGAACAAAAAATTCTTCTCCAACTAAATCAATAACTGAAGAGGTTGATAATGCTAAAGTAGAAACTGTTACTGTAGAACCAGTATTACCTGAAGAAAACAAAGTTATAGAAACTAATACTGAGAATAAAGTGGAAGAAATTAATACTGAATGTCCTGCTACTTTAGTTATTCCTGAGATTAGAGTTGACGATGTGGACATGACAGAACAGAAACTTATAGAACAATCAAGTACAGTTAAGCCAGTGGAAACAGAACCTGAAGCGCCCAGTGCTGAAACTAAGCCTACATCTGAAATCCCCCAAGTAATGGATGAAAGCAGCTCAGATTCTAAAGATGAAACTGAAAGTAAAATCACTTCAGAAGTACTAACTTCTAGCGAAGAAAGTTCCTCTAGTGATAATACAGATGGTAGTTGCAGTTCTCCTAAGACTGATGAAGGTCATGTCGATGTGCAAGAAGAGTCAAGCCCACCTGTCAGTACCACAGACATACCAAAAGAGGAAGATGAAAAAGAAACTCCTCCTATCAAACCAGATGAAAAACCAAATGAAATACAAAAAATAGAATCGGAGAATTACTCAATATCAGATGTTCAATCAGAACTCAGTCAACCACCAGTTGTACCTGAAAAGGTGATTGAGAAACAGGATATTAAGGAACCTGAAGAGTCCCTTCCAGTTTCAGAAGAGTCAAGTAAAGTCATAGAAAATGTGGAAGACATTCCTGTAATAAAGGCAACAGAATCATAATTTTTTCATATCTATGGCATTTATGTTGTGTCAGCATTTATCTCTAAAACTAATACTGGATTTTTAGTTGACTGTCACACTTACTTAGTGTATGTTGGAAAAATTGACTTAGCGAATAACTGATAAATTATTTATGATATTATTTGAGGTTAGACACTGACAGCATTTCAGAGGGAGCAGAGAGAGAGTGCAATGTTATAATAACAATAAAATCATTGCTTTTGAATTTGTGCTTACTACTGTCAGACTATGCTGAAGAGCAAAGTCTGCATTGATCTAGACCAACTTCAGTGCAATGCAGATATATCACCATGCTCATTTAATGATATGTTTGTGACTTAGGAAAAATGATTGCATAGGTAATAGCTTATTTTTTTTATAACAAACTGATGTTGATTCTGTTGGCAGTAAATGAAAAATATTAATTTTAACTCTTAATATTTTCTTCTCCTTTTCTCGATGTAAAAGAGGATGAGAGGGATGTCTTTTAGTTTGATTGCACCTCAACAGAATCTGCATCTGTGATAAGATGTTTGACGTGTGAATTAGGTTTAATTTCTTTAAATTAATTAACAAATAAATCATAATTTAGGAAATAATTTTGTATTATGCCAAAATAAATTAAACAATGAATTTAAATTTATTTTTTTACAAATAATCAACATGATAAATTTATCTACATAAAACAAACACTAGCTAGCAATAGCACTAACATACAAAATTATTGTACTTAAAAATATTTAAACTATTTTATACAATATCACAATCAATTTTTATAATTATTTATTCCTAAATATTATATCTAATTTATTTACATTTGCATATCTATGGCTATTTACAAAATTACATTTAAATGGCAATTTAATTCTTTTTCTTGCCCAGAACTTTAAGTTCGTTCCTCATAATCTTGCCGGCTACATTTCTGGGAATAGATTCTAGGAAAACCACTCCACCCTCAAGGTGTTTGTATTTCGTTAGTTTAGTTGCTACAGTATCGTACACTTCTTTTTCGGTTAGTTTGTGTGAAGGTTTGAGGACGACAAATGCTTTAGGGATTTCCCCTGCAAGCGCGTCCGGGACACCCACCACAGCTACGTCTGCTACCTCTGGACGCTCCATAATCACGCTCTCCAATTCTGTGGGTGACACCTGAAAATAAACATATCTATGAATCTAGCGGTTAACCTTATGGTAACGATTGCGTAGCCGTATAGACTGACTTTAAAAGCTCAATTAGCTCTGCCTTCTGCGCAGAAACCTTCTGGTCGTGGACACCTAGGACAAGCATTTGTGTGACGAACATGTTTGATCCGAGTCGGAGTGTATGGATCTACACTAAATGAAAACAAAACACTATAATGATACGTAATATAATATATGAGTAATCTGGTTCCCAAGCTATGCTTAGTTTGGTTCTAGATGGCGCTCTAGTGATGACTTCGTTGGCGAGTCGGTCCAATACACCACCGACTCCTCACTACTGGTGGACGCAAGGATCGTAGTTTCGATTAACGCACGCGATGTATTTTGTATTGTATGCATATTGTATTTATTAAGTGATGAATCTGATTTGAATAAATATTCACTACGATCCAGTTATTAGGAAGAATACAAAAAAAATGGTATCACCACTGTCTACGGTCGCCTAACGAGCACGTCTAGATGGGACAATCGAATGGGGTTAGCGGGGCGAAAGGGGACACGGACACGCCATTGAGGGTTTACGCATTTAGTTTGGTTTTCTTTTCAACGTGTGCTGTGAGACTCTGACAGCTACTTGCTCTACTTAGACAGAAGCTGAATTTTGCGAGACTTGACAAGGCGATGTTCCACTATTACATTTCACGTTGTGGTATTCAAAATAATCCATTAAAGTCAAAATTCTTTACATTAGTTGAATTCTTAAGAAATTAGTTGGTAACGTAACTTTTTTTAAAGATCATGTGTTCTTATTACTAAGTTTAGCGGTTGCTTGATCAATTTCATCGCATTCTACTCTTGACATTTTCACCGAGCGAGGATCGCATTTGATCGCTCCTGGCATTCACTACAGTCTATTTCGATACGTACCTGGTTACCCTTAACCTTAATAAGTTCTTTCGTCCGATCCACGATGTAGAAATAGAAGTCTTCGTCGTAGTAAGCCACGTCTCCGGTGTGTAGCCAGCCGTCACTGTCGACCGTTTCCTTAGTCGCTGCTTCGTTGTTCCAGTAGCCTTTCATCACCTGGAATAGTTAATATCAGAAATTAGACGCTTAGAAAGTATTTTCTTGACATATGCCAATTACACGCTGCCTTGACTCTTGGTTTGATAAATTAATCGAACCTGAAGTTAGGTAAACTAGGGATCAGCAATGCATCACCTAACATCAGTGATATCTACTGGATAAAAATACTAGCTAAGTTCGCGTGGCTGTGTTTTTAATCATTGTCAGCCTAAAACAAATAATTATTGCGCGAGCAAGCTTTTCTTGTCACATCCACTTATTTATGCCTAATGCAAAAGTAGCAAATATTGAATGAATAAGGCTCATGCAGTGGTTTCGGGGTAATTCAGGTTATTTCAGACATTTAATTGTGTTTATACCTACATAAACCGACGAAGTGCGATTCGGCCATTATAACCTAGCCCTTAATAGTTTTTTTTTTTTTATTATGAGGTCTGTCATTGTATCCTACGGCTTCCATAGTGTAGCCTTTAAAGATTGAGCAGACAGACAGCCTTCAACGTTTAATATTAATAGGATTCCCGTTAAAACTATACTTATATATATATATTTCAAATAGACAAACCTGTGGGCCTCTCAATAAGAGTTCCCCGGACTTGTGCGGTCCCAGCATTTCTCCTGTAGACAAAGACAGGACCCTGGCTTGCGTGTTAGGCACCAGCTGGCCTACGGAGCCGATTTTGTTGAATGGATAGATGTACGGAGTCATCAGGGCAACGGGAGAGCTTTCCGTCATACCGTATCCTAAAATATTAATAGCAGTTATTTTCTGCATCAGATTTTCTCGTCTAATAATAGATTAGGTTCAGGACGACGCGTCGTGGCGAAGCTTACCTACATATTCTTTACTAATTAAGTTAATCAACTCTCCGCCCAGTCAGTTATTGGATGGATGACGCTTCAGTACTTTGGAGGGCGCTTAACGTTAAAGGTCATAAGAAAAATTCATTTTTGAGGTCAATTAATTGGTTGTTCCCCCATTTTCAATCTAATAATGGACTCGCTTAAAATATTTATTTTATTGAGAATACATCGCGAAGCAAACTTGAAAATATGTCAATCTGTCAAAACTAGGACGGTGTCCGTATAGTGGAAAGATCAGCTGTATCTTGTACGGTAAACATGGGATTTGTCTCAATTTAGCATAGATTTTGCTTAAGATGTAGTGACAAGGTCATATTTTGTAGTACGTGCATTATCATATCACACGTAGGAGAGTTATTTCAGTAGTAAACAAATGCGTTGGCCTACATAAATTACTGTGCAATCGTTATATAACGTGCGAATTAAGTGGTCTGTAATGACTTAGATCCGCATTGTAATCAAATTACCTTCCATTAAGTGTGCCTCTGATTCGCCAAGGCTAAAAGTAACAATGCATATAATTCAGGTGCATTGCAGGGTCAAATTATTTTCTAATAATATTTAGGTTAACCGTAACTACATATAGCCACAAATATACGATTGTTCATTTCTTTAATTTGATTAAAATCATGTTCATTTAGTTAATAAAGAAGTGAGAGAAGTTTACTGCTAAGAAATTTATCTAGGTAAGGTATTTTGTATCACATGCTAGACACCCTTAAGGTACCACCAGCTATGATTTTGAAGTCATTATCTAACTTTAGGTACATGTTTCGAAATTAATCAACCAAAACACAAACAATTCAATTATTGCAAGATAATTTAGAGAACACATAATACCTAATAGCTTTAAATTACAAATGATTATAATCTAACAATCGTTGATTAAAACGATTAGTTAGATAGATTACTACCGATTGCTTTCTTTTCTAATTTCCCACAAGGCACGTGGATCATTAACATCTCAATTTTTCCCTGGCAACAAATTGAAATATTTGACAGTAGCCCTGTCACGCTTGGATTATGTGGTCCAATGGTAGGCACGTTAATTCAGAAAGTCGCTGGTTCAAATTCACACGTGCACCAAGGACTAATTCGCTTGAAATATTTTCCAAATACCCGGTCTCGAAACGGTGAAGGAAAACAAACATCGTGAGGTAACCGGAAAGTCCCACAACCAAAAATTCGTGATAAGTATAAGATTGAGTTCCTGTGGTAGCTTAAAGCCCATTCATCTCACCGGTGTCTCTGTATTGAGAACATTAGAGGCTGATACGGTACCTTGCAAAAGCCTGATCTCATCCTTGGTTTTTTCACACTTCAATAGGAACCTCTCGAAGATACTATCAGTAGTCGGAGCTGCGCCGACCATGATGGTATCCACAGACTGTAGATGTTCTTTCTTCACTTGCGGGTGGGTAGCCAAGAAGGCGAGTAGTGAGGGAACCACGAATAACGTAGTAGGCTGATATTCCAATAAGCATTTTAGGTAGTCTTCTGAGGTGAATCTAAAATGTTTTTACCGATTTAAGATCTCCGTCACTTTTGCCAGTAATTTAATTTCATTGTAATGTACCTACTTGATTCTTATTCTAGAATTTTGTATTCAATTACCTATTATTTCAATTATGTGATTGCCTATTCCGAATTGCTTTTATTATTGCTTTTGTGAGTAATAATTTATGTTTTAATTAACATTAAACTTGTAATAAAATTATTTTCACATACACTGTATTTTCGGATGAGTCAGATACGCTGATGTGTAAATTAGGTAGATTTTAAACTAAAGTATGTAATACCCGAACATTATGATTTATGACAAAAGAATTGTCATAAATCGTCATCGTTTTAAATCTTATTCGTGTCTAGGTATTTGCATGTTTTTCTTACCTGGGCATTGTAACAACATGGTATCCTAAAGTTAGGTTGTAGTTGAGAACCCCGTTGAAACCGTAGATGTGGAAAAAAGGAGGCACAGTCAGAACCGTATCACATTTACCTGGGAATAGGAAACATATGGATCATAGTAGCGATCTAACCAGTAGTAGAGAAGTAATTAAATTTTTGTCGTTTTCAATTTGTTATCGAAAATATCATAATTCAAAAAATAACATTCTTCGGCATCTAGATTTCATAAATGGTTGTGGTAACGGACACTTGAGATACATAACATTCCTACAAAGGAACCAGCTCCGCAGCGGGAAAAGATTTTGTTAAACTACTCTATCTACATTTGACATTGAAATCGATAGGAAATGTTTCGGTCCCTCCATAACAATATATATATATATTATATATATATATATATTTGTGTGTTTATGTGTATTAATATATCTTTAAGTGTTGGGACTGTCTCTATTGCCTTTATGGCATAAAGCAAGAACTCACCTTTCTCTCCTTCATATTTCATCTTTGGTTTCCACTGGACCTGCTTGAGATTTGAGACAAGGTTCTTATGCGTTAGCATCACACCTTTCGGCATGCCCGTGGTACCGCTGGAATATGGTATCAGGCAGACGTCATCCGCACTGACAGTCGGCAGATCTGCTTTATGGTCTGCCATAAGCAGAGATTGCAGGCCGAAGACTCCTGAAAATAAGTTATTATAAGTCATATTAAATATTATAGTAGCATTGGTTCCGTGTCAAAAAGGTAAGTATAAAGTGTAATATTTGTATAAATTTTTATTTTAATCGGGGGAGAACGGACCGGGTGAATACGGGACTAGGTGAGAACGGACTGAACCCGATAAATAAGTTTAACTTTTTAACTTAACCTAACAGGTAACATTCCATTCCACTCCATAAATACCTACCTACGATAGTGTGTTACCTACCTACTCATCGGTTTTAGAAATTGGAGCAGACTCTATTCCATTTCTTGAACCGCCCAAAATCAATGATTATTTGCTTACCCTGGGTTTTGTCATCATTTCCTCCAACCCATATGGTCCCTTTGTAGTCCTTCAGTGCCTTCCCGACTTCTTGCGCTACCGGCATAAACATTTCTATCGTGGCGATGCATTTCACGTTGCAGTCCGAGAACTGACGTTTCACCTCATCTACGGACAGAAATAGCTTTTTATTAACGGACACGTGACAGATAATTAGTCGTTTGAATTAGTGTAGTTATGTGTCTTATGTTGGTATCGAGTTTCATCAGAAACTAATTAACGAACAGAGTTGATTCTATGAAAAGCGGTTAACTATAAGTTATACTGGAGTTTGTGTTTGTCTGTGATACTGGTAAATTTCTGTCTGTGACTTGGGATGCTCTTATTTCAAAGCGTTTTATTTCGAATTAAAGCTAGCTGAGAAGACATGACAGCCATGTTTAAAAAAATCGGCTCATTGTTGCAGCATAAAACTTAAGTGCGAGTGATTTAATGTTCACAATGTTCCGTAAGAAACGAATCAGACGTATTACATTTTAGTAATAAAATTAAATCCCTGGCATGAGACGACCCGTCAGTCTAGTCGCCTCATTATATATTATTACCCCATATCATAAAATTTCATAGAAACAGGTTGTACCTAACTAACAACATTACAAAAAAAAATACCGACTTATTAGCTCGGTAAGGAACATATTAAGTGAATTGCACATGCACTATTCCATAGTCTAATTAGGAAATATATGTTAGATGTCTGTTGTAAAATAATATTACCTATTAGTTTATCTTGTAGTAACTCACTATTGCTTGACTTAAGAGTTTCTTAGGGCGATGAATCAAGTGATTAATGTGAGACACTATTGATTACTGAACATTGACTAAGACTGATAGGTACCTTATCTGGTACCTGTCAAAATATTGTTTAAGAACTTACATTGATTAGATAGTATGAAACAAACTTATTAATATTAATAGATATATCTTGGTTGCCCAGACTTGGTTGTTAATTTTCGATCGTATCTTGGATACCGAATGACTTATTTTACTATAACAAATTGTAAGCAAAATTATTCGTGGGAAAACAATGGTGGCGATGAGTTATATATCACGTCTGTAACTAGATGAAAAACGGCCAATTGGGCATCAGCCTAAGCCTTTGGAAAAAAAGGCATGAAAATATTGAGGGATAACATATCTTGGAACAGAGAGCTATGTTACATTCTATTCACATATTGCACCAATTACGTCCCCAAGGTAGGGAACATATCATCGTGTGCTTTCCCACGATTGAGCCGAGCAACAGACATGGGTTGGAATTACTATCTGCAGAAACTATTCGGGGGAACACGCGGTTAAATTACTTTAGTCAATTAGAACCAACGAGCTTCGTAGATAAGTAGACAATAACTCCGTAGCGGTTTCTCATAACATTTGGGAATTGAGAGCAAAGATATGACTAGTGATATGCACAATTGAGCATTGGGTGTATTGTAAATTTTGTACGCCTCAACATTTTTCTTCCTTGTACCCACGTATATGTTTACAGCATTAAACTGACGTCATTCAATTAGGAACCAACACAATAACAGTCGACTATCCTATAGTTAACCCAATATTTATATCATGCTAATATAATATCATCGACTGCATACCAGATTACCGGCTACATCATAGAACCAAGCCACTGCGCTCTTTTGCCTTTACCACTAAAATATAAGTTACCTGCAGTGTACAGGGGATTGGCGAAAGTGACGGTAAGGCCGGCTCTCATGGCGCCGTGCACTAGAACCGTGAACTCCGGCAGGTTGGGCAGGATGAGACCTATCCGTTCCCCGGGCTTCATTCGCAGGGGGCCCGCCAGAGACGTGGCACACCGCTCTATCATCATGCGCATCATTCCGTAGTCGTACCCACGCCCTGATGAGCCGCACGTCTGCGGATATCAAATCCTCAACAATTCAAAATAGCAATTATAAAAGTTAATTAGTAAATTGTAAGTCTAGATCATGACCTTGGAAACGGTTCCACCGATTTCCATTAAACATGGTTAAGTTTAAATTTAAAAAACCGATTTGGTCTATCCCTTTTAGGGTTGGAACTCTTTAGATGAATTGACCGCATGCATTTGATCAAAACCATCCGTGAAACTTATAAACCCTTTACAATGGGGGTTGAACAGAAGATACAGACCTATTTAAGTCCTGCATGGGTAGTATGAAATTTCTTGCCAAATCTGATCTATTACATTGCTAAATTATAAGAATAGTTGGGCCAGGTGCACTCAATGCAACGAAAACTTACTTTATAAGTTACAATACCATATCAGTACTAGTTTTGCAATTCTCAACAACATTCCTAGTAAGCGATCGTTTATGGGAGTGGAAGTGAAACCAAAGTCCAAGAAATGGACTTTGATCAGACAATAAAAGCTCTAGCGTCTTGTTTACACACCAACCTTCGTAATAAAAATAATAACCAAAGTCCAGAGTCGAAGACTATTCCCACTCGTATTGAAATATCTCATAAACTTGAGCGAGATAAATTGTTTGGCACGAGATAGCCATTCGAAGCGATACGTACACAAAATTAGACTAATTCAATAGTAATGTAAGTACTGATAAACAACTGATACAGAAAGTCTAGCCTCAACAATACCTAAACATGACGTAGAGGCATGGATCATATTTTTGTCTAGGTACAAGAAAATTATTTGTATATAAGTAGAATTTTTAGAGAAGGTTAAGGCGGATGCCGTTAACTATTTATAACGTTTATTGTAAGTACCTGTGTATAGATAACTATTACAAGTTTACAACCACAATAAATATGATAAGTTTATTTATAGTACGTAGGTTTATAGTAGTTGTATCTATGTTCCTGTTCACCCTTGGTATCGTCAGCATATTGGTAAATCTAGTTAATGCGGTAAATACACCTCATTCCTTCTAATTATTGAAAATTGAGATCATTTATCTAAAGTGCTTATCCCTTATAGACGGAAATACTTGATGTAATAATTGACTGGCCTCATAGCTCACTCTGCGCTGTAGGTCGCGGGTTCGATTTTCATCTAGGACAAACGCTTGTGCGGAGAACGGAGATCGTCACACAAACGTATTGTCTGTCTGTATGTATTACCTAAATAGATTTGTTTTTACTATTTAGGTATTCTATCAGTAAACTAGTTCCAATAGTAAAGCAATGCTTAGTTTAGTGTGGAATATCTATAAAAAAAATGATTTTTTTTTCAGCATGTTTTTCGATAAGATGTTTTATAAACGTATTTTCATATAATGTAGGAGATATTACATTAATTTATTTAATTTTTGGCAATACAAATACTTTTTAAGTGAATAACTACGTAGATATAAAAGAAAGTATATATTTGTGTGCTACAAAGTGCAAAACGGGCTTCAGCATTATCAGGTTTCACCCTGGATACAGTCATCACTAAAATATAGCTAGGGGCTAGTATTCTGTACCTTTTGAGGAGAACCTCAAACAAAATTACATCGTGGGATGAAGCCAAAACACTCTAAAAAAAATCCCTTATTCCAGTGCATCAAACCTGCCATCAAACAAAATAGTTAAGTTTTCCGCCTGCCCGCAACTAGGATAGTCATAATGAAATCCCCATTTCAAATCTACAAAGGACAATAACATGTTTTATATCTATGTCCTTCCTTGTCACAACTTCCCCATACAATCACGGTGCCAAGCATCCATGACAGCTAGCCCCAACCTTCAAACGAGAACTATTTATACGCCCTATCACGTCCGTATAAAAATGTAGCGCAGTGAACTTTGTACTCGCCATAATTACTATGCTGCAATTCAATTTTAATTGATTGGTGCACATTGTTTATCGAGGAAGAGATCTTGAAAGCGTGAAGACTCGTTTGTTTACGTAGGTATTTAGTATTAATACACCTAGGCACCTATAGCTTGGCGTCAATGCATTGTTAGATTAAATACCTCAAGTATTTCATATAAAGTATACAATTAAATACCATGAACAATAGTCGTACATAGTTATTTGCTGGATAATTATTCAAAGTACAATAAATTAATAATTTCATAGCTCTTTTTAAATTCAAGATTAGCTGGTATTTATTTAAAACAGGAAGTGTGAAGTACTACATTTTATCTTGTTTACAACTTATTCCTGAATTAATAAAAAATAGAAATGATCGATCAAAAACAAATTGTTCGTCTGTACTATTAGTTTTAGTTACCAATAAAAACATAACAAATTAACAGTAGCAGTGATTTAAATACCGAATTAACAGACTAATATTTTTATTCACTCCTGTTTGCCCTTAGTGTATTTACTATTTTTCCTTGAAATATCTATAGGACACCAGTCAACAAAAAAAGAAACAAATAAACCGACAGGCAATTAAAAAAAAAAAATACTTACCACCGAAGGTTTGTCGGCCCATAGCTCGACGTCCGAAAAAACGAAGTCCGTCAACGTTTCATTCCCAACTTGTATTTCACCCCAAGGAGAATTCAGGACCCTATTGTCATGGGCGGGTGCGGTTTGAGTAGCCAAGCATCTACTCAAAAGACAGTTGGCACTATTCGATTTTTTATTTCCATTTTTGGTGCAATTTAAAATTTGCCGCGCAACATTTCCGCGTAAAACTTTCAGAGACATTTTCCCGTCGGTATGCTCGCGAGCAGTGTCTGTACAGTAATGACGTACGGACACCGCCTCCGCTCTGGCTTGTTTTGGCGCGTTCCCTGAGAGGGCAAGGTCCAATCACATATTTAAACTGTAAATATACGTAAATAACCAACAAACAGAAAACGCGTCGCTCTTATCAACATACGTAGTAATGAATGAGACGCTCGGCGCGGCGGCGGCTGCGGCACTCGTGGGCGAAATAAGGACCGACCTAGACTTCCTATAATTAAGAATATGTGAACAATAAAGTAGTATTGATATAAAGGACACAAATAAATAGGCTTGCAAATGATATTTGTCCAATTTTAGTTTTTTACTAATATCTATTTATTATTTATACTTTTACTAATATCTATTTATTATTTATTTACACGTCACAACAAAGTCGCGTGACCCAAATTACAATAAGTCAGTAGGTAAACAAAGTTTATTTGACTAGTTAATTACAAACCTTTTCAACAAAGTACGATCTGACCATGAATGATAACCCTTGTTTGTTTCACAAATGATAAAATTAACGAATAAAACTAACAAATAAAAAAAACAACAAATATATTTGTGTCACGAATCCTTTACCCGTTATCACTTGATACTTTAAAATAAACCTATTTCCTAAAAGTTTATTAATTCCGTCTTTTGATATAAATAATGTTTAACATGGCTTTAACATATATCACAATATAAAATTACATATCAGCGTACAATCACATCAATAAAAATAAATAAAAATATTGGCAATTTGTTCTGTAATAATCACAACAGGAAATATTTTAAACATACTTAGTACGTTTTACAGAGCGATGTATAATGACTTCCGACCCATCATGTAAACTTATTATGCTGAAATAATAGCAATAACGATCAAAGCCATAAACATTACTACTATTAAACAAGGTCGCGATTAATATAAATTCATCGAAATTGTCCTAAATTACCCAAATAAATTTAAAAATAACAACAATAATTTAAATAAATAAACCAACAAAAGTCAATTTTGAACTGTTCTACGTGTTCTGAGAGTCCCTCTTTTTGGCGGCGAATGTCTGATGAGTGATCAGTTCCCTGAAGAGTCCGTCTTGTTTGGACATTAGTTCGGAATACGTGCCTATCTCAACCACTGTTCCATTTTCTAAGACCGCCACTTCGTCAGCAGACTGTATGGTGCTCAGTCTGTGCGCAATCGTGAGGACAGTCCGGTCTTTGCTGATTTCTTTGAGTGCTTTGTCTACTAAGAACTCTGAGTAGGCGTCTAACGCGGAGGTAGCTTCGTCTAGGATGAGGATTTTCGGGTTCTGAAACAATATAAAGCTATAAAAATGCCACAAAAGAAGGTTCCATCGATGAAAAAGATAGTGTATCTGTTGCTTATTTTAGTAATGTGATCGCCGTACAAAATCCTATCTATGTAAACTAAATTAAATGCTTGGTTAGCACTTGAGAAAAACTTTAACGATTTTGCTTTATTTGGTTTTAAATATTCAGTTTGTCCATTAAATACTAGGCGTTTTTGTCGATTTTCTGACTCTCCCTCTCCCCCTAGCGAAATGTCGTGAGATTAGGTTAGGCCCCCTCCCCATGTTCCTCATCTTACGTGAGTTTTTTGACAATTTAACTTTTTAGTATTAGTGCGTTGGATTTATTTTAAAAAACATTATTCGACAATTTTTTTTAGTTACGAATAGAAATTTAAGATTGCTAACATAGTCCAAGTTGGGATTTTATGGAAAGAAAAATTGGAAATTAAAAGGTAAGTTGTCCTAAGGCTTTCTGCCAACACGTGCGCAAATGTCGTTCGACAGCTAATTGTAACATTGTAAACCAAGACAGGACGTCACGTTTAGTTAAAATGTCACCTTATTTTATGATATTCATAATTGAGGTCGATACCTTTAATGAACGCAATTACCACTTATCGTCGCTCCCGCTAATCGTGGAATAGATTTATGATTTAAGTATCAACAAATACCCTATTACTTGTAGAACACATTAAAAATATTGCAATTTAAGCTTAGACCAGCTATGATTAATAAGCGCATAATATACATCTATCAGACCATTCAATCCAGTCATTACGTCGTATTATACTCGTAAGGATTTGCCTTGATAATGTAATCACTTGTCCTGTCGCGCTTGCTCATAAATTAGGAAAATAAATAAATAATCTATCTCGTTTTATCTTCACGGTTCAACTCTACCAGCCCTTTGCCCCTGGTATATCTCGACACAGATAACTAAGTGGAGACGGATTTAGTTTCTAAGACACAGGAATTCGAATTCTACTGCACTGCAATATAATTTATTTTGATGGCATGTGGAGTGTACACAGCACGTGCTAAACGACCACGGATTACTCCAATTATATGTGAAACCTACGGTTAGTGAGTCAAGTGTACATAGTCTAGACATATCGAGGTATTGCTTACATAGAAACAAAGATCGGGTTTCGATGACACCGCAATTTAATTTCGACCTGATTGCGGTTCAATCGTGGTTTAGTGCCAATTACAACATATAATATATGTTTTTCACATAGGATGGGTAAGGTGACTTGCAATATGACCTTCGATAAAGAAATGGTAAAAAAGACATACGACTTGATAGGCGGCTCCGTAGCTTAGTTGCTAGTAGCCCTACTTTTGAAGCGAGAGGTCCCGGGTTCGATTCCCGGCCAGGGCACACTGTTGGTGGCGAGCATGAAGCTTGTTCTCGGGTCTTTGTGTTGTGTTTCTGTGTTTGTCCATGCCATCAGCGACACAGGGAATCCTAGTGCAGGTCTATGAGTATGTAATATTTTTTTTAACGGCAATTGTGAGTGAATTATGTTTACGAATAATTATCACATCTTAGGATTAATAAAGTCAGCACCATCCATGGAAGATCGTGACAGACTGACTGGCCTCACAGCTCAGTAGCAGCTCTGCTCTCTGGGTTCGATCCCCACTCAGGGAAAACATTTGCGTTCTGTCTACGTTCTGTGTATGTTAATTCGTCTTATAGATAGATAGATAGATACACTTTATTGTACACCTCAAAACAAAAACAAACAATATAAATACAGATTATAAAAACTAAAAACAAAATGGAGATGACATATGTATATACTTGCAAAAAAATAGTAATCAGGTTCAAATAACCCCACCTTGACAATAGCCCGCGCTATGGCGACGCGTTGTTTCTGCCCGCCACTCAGCTTTCCGCCTCTCGCCCCCACCTCCCTGTTCCACCCTTCGTTTGTGGACCCAACTAGCTCGTGTAAGTGCGCAGTCTTAGCTGCCGACATCCAGTCTGGTTCTTTCTATAAGAAACAACTCAGTGGTCAAGAATGAGTGGTGAGGCTCCAATATTGATGTGAACAAAACATTCCTATTAAAACATTCCTAAATGAATTCCTATTTAGTTATGGCAACACGCGTGAAGGACTGAACCAATTGGGACAAAAAACTTTTTTTGTTGTGTTTGTTATGGCCAGGAGAAAGTTCTTGAAAGAAGAAATTATGAAAGATGCGCAGAAAATTTTCGAAAAACCGCGGGGCGCGTCTAGTATATTGTATAATATATAGTTGTATGTGGGTACGTATATATAAATATTTATTAACATTTATAACACCGCCGTACGTTTATTTTAAAAGTCCACTCTTAGGCCAATTTGTACACTTTTTTTAAGTCTTATGTAGCTAAATTTGTCATATTATGTTCTGTATTTATTTTTTATGTACAATTACACATAAACACATAAGTTTTATCTATATATCATTATAATGTGTATCATTATGCAATTTTTTTTTAGTATTAGTCATATAATAATCGTATTAGATCTATAAGAATATCGCCGCTACAAAAACATATATCCGGTAAACAAAATAACCACAGATACTCGTTTTTTTTTTGTTTTCTTACTTATATGAGAAAACTTACTTCTGCATCCATAATTTCTTCATAGTCATCATGCGCACCATATAAAATATTATCCTTTATTGATCCGCTGAATAAAACAGGTTCCTAAAACAATCACGAAAATGGGATCGGTAAATCGCTTACAAAAACACAAAAAAAAAACTAATTTCGTAAATTACTTACGGATAGGTTATATACTTAATATAATCCATTTTTTTTTTATTTTACTAAATATAATTTATATACTAAATATAACCTATCCTGGCAGATGGATTAAAATTAAGTATAATTTATAAGAGAAAAGTGGAAGCCGAATTATTGAGAAATCAATGAGCTCACCACTTTTCATTTTAACATCAGTGTAATGAATTTATGAAGCATGAATTTACCCAGAATCCCACTTCCCGGGAATGTAAATTACCTGGCTGACATAACCCACGTGACTCCTCAACCAAACGGGATCCAGCTGCCGTATATCCACACCGTCCAACAATATACGTCCCTTTTCCGGATCGTATAGCCTCAGTATAAGCGACGCCACCGTGCTTTTGCCACACCCGGACCTGCCGACTAGAGCTATCGACTTCCCCGGCTGTAGGTGCAGGTTCAATCCCTTGATTAGGGGCTGGTCGTTGTACGAGTAGTGGATGTTTTCTAGAATTATCTCGCCTTTGGGCCTCCCTTCCGGTCTTATACCTCCTGAAATGAGTAACGGTTGTAAAGGTCAATTGCAATAAGAGCTGTACAAGAACAATCAATTTTTTTCTAACATTTTCTCTACTTATAACGTGTGTTGTCGTTTTTTACGTACTGGATAGTGTTTCATTTGATTACATATGACTTGCTCATGAATTACGCTTTCTTTTTTAAAAACGTTCGAATAAAAGTTGCGATCTCGTGTCACTAGCGTCACAATATCATTAGCGTCACAAATAGTACTCTGCTAACTATAAAATACGTCAAAGCATATCGTCATAAGATGAACCATCTGGTGATACCTTCACATAAAATCCGGATATTTAAAAAACAACAACAACATTGAATTTCCAAAACAATCTTTAGATATAAAAATCAATTGCTGTGCGTTAGTTACAAACTCTACCGTGCAGTATTGATTAATTTTTGTTTTGTTTTTTATGTAACATAAACAACAGAACGAGCTGATGGCCCACCTGATTTTAAGTGATTACCTCCGCTCATAACAACTGAAATACGACCCACACCCTTCCATCGGAACACAACAGTGCTTGGCGGCAGATTGCCAGGTGTGGAGGCAGTTCTACTGCTTTAGGTTGCTCCTTTTGCATTACCCAGGGGACACGTGTAGGGACCCACGGACGCAAGCCATATGGACTCCCAAAAATTAAGGAAAACCCAAAGAAACAGCCAAAAAACCTAAATTGGGAACTTTGTTTGTAAATTGCTATTTCTTCTGCTTCTTCTGGTACTTGAATTTTAAATGGTACGAATTTCACCGAGTCGTCTAGTATAATATAAAAATTATAATACCATATTGATTCTATCAATATGAAGAATATGAGAAGAAACAGCCGTAGACTTACCTATAACTGGAATGGTGGGATCTCTGTCGATGATGTCCCAAAGCCTAGTGGCGGCTCCCATACCCTTATTCAGTTCCGTATAGAAGCTGCTCAAGCCACCGATGCTGATGCCGACATACGCCGCGTAGAGGAGGAATGACGTCAGGTTGCCTATAGTCAACTGTTCAGTGGCAACCATACCGCCGCCGTAGTACAGAACAAGGATTATTATCGTGTTGCCGGCTAATCCAGTCTGTGGAGTAAGGTTTTTTTAGTTTGCCAATGCTTATTATCCGCTGCTCTTTTTTATGTGAATCATTAGGCACACAAGCTAACAGCCCACCTGATGGTAGCTACCGTCGCTATAGACGCTTGCAACATTTGAGGTGTTGCCAACGCGGTGCCTATCAGCTAAATACTTTTTTACAATCTTCTTAAATTTTTTCATGTTGAACCCCATTGGCAACACCTTCAACGTCAGCTCATTCATCATTGAGAATAGAGCGCGTAGATTGTAATATGATGATCGACGTTGAACGGTCTAGAATCGATGCTAATGGCGACTTACGCCGTATGTCGCACTGTAGTAGTCGACTTGTATTTTATCGTGTTACCTAAAACTCTTAAGGTTGAAGATAGTTTGCAACTGATAACGCTGACAGATTGGACAGTTTATAATCGGCGTTGATAAATCAACCGATCGATATGGCAACATCGCTCAATGCTCAAACAATGAGACTAGATGGTGTAATACACAATAATCGACTGTCTAAATAATTAATACCACACCTGCGTGGAGCGTTTCGGTGGAAGCTGTACTGGTGAAATCACAGGCTTATGAGACGTTACATCACCGTGTCGGGTAACGGGCGCAACGAGATGCGACTGGGATCTTCTCATAATTCGGACCTGAGTCGTAATTCTGTTGTGTAGGTAGCCACTTAACATCAGGTGGGCCTTCTGCTCGTCCCGTCACTACAAAAAAATTGTGGAGAAACAGATAAACAAAACAGGAACTTTGCTTTGTACCGTTTAAAGATATCAGAGTAGATCAGGCCATGCAAGTTTTACGAGATTAAAACGGCATTGTAAATATTTGATAGAATAGCAATACTACTTCGACACGGCTCATTTTGAACAGCCTCCGAATGAAAATCCGACAATGACTGTAGTTCAGTTATAGAGATCACAAATTACTTACCATCGCATAAAAACTCCCAACTGCCAAAGACTCTTTATATGCTAACTGCAATACTTGTTCTATCCTCTCTGCATATGATTGACATTCCTTCTCTTCTTTACTAAATGCTTTCACAGTCTTTATGTTCGATATTTTTTCTTCCGCTAACTGAAGGAAAAAGTATATTACAATTTAGTAAACAGTTATACCAATTTTGACAAATGATATCACAAGTATATTAAAAAAATAAATCAATTACAAATACCGAGGTCAGGAGACCAGAACAATGACGCTCTATGGGAAAAACAAATTACCCACCTGGGAATTCTTTTCCAATTCTTTTTTTTTATTACTGTAGGTTATATTAAATTTCTCAATTATATATGTTACAAGCATTAGGGTCATGACTTTGTTTAATGTAGTACCTAACTAAATTAAATAAATTACTAAATTATACATGACACCAGCTATAAATCTGCATCTGATTGAAAAAATATACCTCATAGCAGTACCTCACTAGTGTCCGCAAGGGAGTCCTGCAGTTGCCTTGTGATGCCTCGTACAAATCGTCCATATATCACAGCTAACATTGATACGGGAGGTACCACGCACAGACCTATCATAGCTAGACTTGGAGACATGTAAACCTGAAAGAATCATATAAAATAATGATAAGATAGAGTGTAGTGGACTTATAGTAAGTATGGACCTAATATTTTCAAAGATATCTCTGACAATCTCTGGGCTATACTTAAAAAGAAAAAATATTCATCATCAATAACATAAATTACATATTTATTTGTATTTACTTGAAGTTTCAAATTGGGAATGTCAAAACAAATTAACAAATATAATATTTACGCCTTAGTATTATGTAGAGACTTTTTTTCTGTCATGTATTATCATCTTACCATCATGCCAGTCCCAGCACCAACCATGAAGAGAGACCTCAGCCCGTCACTGACATTCTGACTGAGGTTTCGTCCCACCAACTGTGTATCAGCTGACAGCCTATTCACAAGTTCCCCAGTTGATGTTCTGCCAAACCAGGCTGCCTCTTGACGGAGTATAGCACCATATACTTGTTTGCGGAGGTTCTGAGTCATTCTTTGACCTGCAAGAGGTTTTTTTCTCTCAATATTTTCATCATTTTCAGGTGTTTTTTTTATAGTATGGATGGAACTTTTTGTAGTTAATTCCTATAAGCATAGATGAAGAGTTCTAGTTCTCTAAGTTCTCTAAGATTCTTGAGAAACTAGTTAATATTAGACTTCAAAATTATATGGACAAACAGAACATTCTTTCCCCTTATCAATTCGGTTTCAGGAAGGGTAGGTCCACGGAGGACGCCGTGCACTTTCTCTTAGATGGCGTAGTTTCTGCACTTGACAGTGGGAGAAGGTGCATAGGTGTTTTCCTGGACTTATCAAAGGCTTTTGATACGGTATCTCCAAAAATTCTCTTGAAGAAACTGGAATGCCTGGGAATTCGGGGTTTAGCTTTGGATTGGTTTAGTAGCTACTTGTCCGATAGGAGGCAATGTGTTTCCGTCTCTAATCGGTTTAGTAGTACCAGCAAAATTTCCTTTGGCGTTCCTCAGGGCAGCATCTTGGGGCCCACCTTATTTACACTCTACATTAATGATATCATCTCACTCTTTTCCAATTCAGATCAAACTCAAATATTGTGCTACGCAGATGATACTGTAATACTATTCTATGGTGATTCTTGGGATGACGTTTCTAAGTTGGCGGAATCTGGCCTCAATCGTGTTGCTGCATGGCTTGACAGAAACTTGCTTACCCTTAATGCAGATAAGACCAAATTTATATGCTTTCATAAAACCAAGACCTCTAGCCCACCGAGTTCGATTTCAATCCAAATTCACAAATGCAAAGTATTTAATCACTCTTTAGTCAACCCTAACTGTTCATGTTCTTATATTGAACGAGCAACTTGTATCAAGTACTTGGGAGTGTTTTTGGATCAAAAACTTTCCTTTAAGCCACATATCGGTGCTCTTTCTGGTCGAGTCAGGAAACTCATTCATATATTTAAGCTTCTAAGGCAGGGTGCTGATAAAGATACGCTAATGATGGTCTATACAACCTTATGTAAGTCCATTCTGTGTTACTGCATTACAGCTTGGGGCGGTGCCGCCAAGTCGCATCTTATCTCATTGGAACGTGCCCATAGATCGGTCTTGAAAGTTATGTTCCGTAAGCCCTTTAGGTTTCCCACGGTTACCCTTCATTATGAAACTGAAACTCTATCGGTTCGGCAGCTATACCTTCAGCAGGCAATTTGTTCGTATCATCGAACTCTCAATTCAGCTGCTGAACCTTTTCAGGTAAAAAGGCGTATTAAAATAAATGTACCCGCCGTAAAAACTAAATTTGCAAGGCGATTCAAAAATTTTAGTTTTCCCTTCATTTACCGGCGGGCATATAAGGAATGTGACCTATCTTGTAAATTATATGGTGTTAAAGAAAAAATCAGGAAGTGGCTCTTAACTTTGGATTACGACGAGACTGAAAAGCTTCTAGTAATTCAAGTATAACTAAAAAGCTTCCCCCCCCCCTCCCTCCTTTAAACCACACACACGCATACATATATACTCACAAAGACACACATACATACACACTCACAAACACAACTTGCCTTGGAACAATAATTATTATCGGTACAATGCCAAAATGCTCGGTCTTACCGCTACAGATATTTTCCCATTTCTTATTCTTTTTTTTTGTTATTTTTGTTATTATTGCTATCAATAGCTTGTTAAGTTGGAAAACAGTTATTTCAATGTTTGTCTTGCCCTGTTATAGTTTATCTCTTTTAGTAATCCTAATAGGTATTCGGCCTCCCGCGACACAGACTTCGCGTCTAGTGCGGGGACCACTAGTAATCATATGTCTTATTGTGTAAGCTATGTTTTTGGTAAATAAACAATTTTGTATTTTTTTTTGTATTTGTATTTTGTATGAATAAATTATGCTTACAATAGAATTGTAATGAAAAAGGTTAAAAGGGAAACTTAATTGCAAATGAGTCTACAGCACATTAGTATTTAACATAAGCTTAATGGTATTTCAACAAGATATATCTAAAGGTTTGTATTTATGTCGGATAATTATCTACAAGAAATTTAAAGTAGAGATGATAAGAATTGGAAGGTTACACAACAGTTTTTTATTTATTATCTATTTCATGTCACTTTTGGTCACTACAATAATATTTAGAGATAGCAGAAATATTCTAAGGCCACAACAGTATTTTATATTTTGTATTCATGTCAGAAAAATGGCTCAAAAGGTATATTGATAGATGAGATAAATCCTACTGATATTATAAATGCAAAAGTTTGTAAGTATGGATGCATATTTGTTACTCAATCATGCCAGAATGGCTGACCTGAATGAAATTTGGCACAGAGATAGATTATAGTCTGGAATAGCACATAGGTTACTTTTTATTCTGGAAAAATTTACGGTTCCCATAGGAAGTCCAACCGCGAGTAACACCACAAGGCACAGCTAGTATAAAATATACGTAGCCATTATTTATAACAAATCATTACAATTAGGTTACATATTTACATTGGAGAAAACTAACCTGATATTGACATCAAATAGACCCTTCCAAAGTTGCAAAGACCACCAATAAGAAACACCCCACACAGCATCAGACATAAAGAATCTAGTTTCTCCCGTGCTGATCCAAGATCACTTGTGCTACTGTAAATGATATCTAGCACCTTGCCAAGGGAAAAGGGAATGGCCATGGTAACACTTGATGATATAACGAGGAAGCTTATTGCACCTGAAACATCAAAAGCCAGTTTAGTAGCCAGTTGTTTTAAACACTTTAATTTGTTTTTGATAAAAAATTACTAACTTGATAATGTCCATTTCTCAGGAGCCGCTAACCCAAGCAGTCGCTTCAATTCTGATGGTTTTAACTTCACATTGATCTTCTTAGAGGCTGTCAAGGTTGACTTATCTTTTACAGTCTCTATGTGTTCACTCTTCTTCTGTGCATCAACTTGGCTCGTGTAGTACCGTAGTCTGACATTAAATACACCATTTCGGTTAAGGAAACTTCTTTCGTAATAGTTTAGTAAGGCAGTTCCTCTGGAATGAGAATAATAACGGCTCCCACATCCATAACACGATTTAATAGACAACGGTACTCTCAACAGGAAATTTGATTTTTTACTACATAATTTCAATTCAAAACTACTGTGAAGGAGTCGTTGTAACATTTTAAAATAATTTTTAAACTCAATCAAGAATCAAAATAAAATAATCATGATCACATATCCAAAGAGAATAAATAAAATAAATAATCAGATCACACACACTGACGTGACATGTCACGGACACTAACTGACAGTGACATCATACAGGAATCCGTGTAAATGACATTTTACTGTCGATATCACATTGACAGCCATAGCCATGACATATTTCATGGTTATGGTCAAGGTTAACAAAGAATTGAATGAATTCATCAAGAACAAGTAGTAGTCCCTGGTCACGAATTATTTTCTTTGCAGCTTTTCTGATCACTACTCTATCTCTTTTTGCTTCGCGCTAATGTTACTGAAAGGATGTGAGCTGGTAAAAAAAACGGCTTCAAAGCTTTTATCCATTAATTCTCGCCCTTAAGTACACCCTAACATTTAAAAATGGTACAATGGGCAAAGAACAAAGGCACGGAAAACAAATGGAAACCAATTACGCATTTTCTTTACTTGTATGACATAATAAAAGATCCAGCTATGTGAATTGAAAAAAACCAAACTATTGAACCTATTTTGATGAAATTGGGGCCGATATGAAAACTATATCCTTTTAAATTTAAAAATATTTTCATAATGCGATGATAAACGACTGTATTCTCAGATAGCGAACATAAAAAATACAACCGATTAGATAACCTCCTACTACAGAGTAGCGCCATCTAGAATCGACATTGGAAACATAGCTGCGAAAAGCACTCATTTTACATGTCTATCTTTTCTTACATCTAGTTGGTTTACACAAAAGCTTAGCTCTCGATTTATGAGACGCCTTATTTTATGCGACAATTTATGTGATATACAATTTTAATATTTATAATACTTTGAAATTACTTCTTCATAGTTAAGAATTCTTAGCTATGCCATCAGCTACCCTGAGGGCCCCTCCCAACCCCTCTATTATACCTATAGCTTTTTCACTTTTACTCTTTTTAACTCTGCCTATCCATCAAAGCTTAAATATTTGATTTCCAAGGAAAATAAGTCGCTTAAATCTAGGTGCCTACCTGAATAGACGTTTATACAATCTCCACCCATTCCTGATAGCCATTGATTTGCACGCACTTCACACAACTAATCACGCCAGACTCCAGAAAGTGTAATGAGTATAATAATGATATGAAAAAAAAAAAGATGTTTGTGATAAATTATTTACTATATTTTAGGTACACATCCAACATACAGATAGATAACATGTCTTGCTTTTTTCTCATTTTAGTAAATTTAAAATAAGATATGACAGTTTTTTTCTTTAATTACAATCATTTCCCGATTTGATTGCTTATTTACTACTATAACTAAGTAAGTATACGCTTCTTACATCATACGCTTCATAAGTGTGCACATATATTTCAATATTAGTATAATTGATTACGTACACAAATAAGTTATTATATATTTAAATTATGTGTAAATGCTTTATATAATACTTTTCATTCTAAATGTTATAATCACAATACATTTACCATACAAATGATGCGTGCATTTCAGCCAGTGTAGTAACTTACTATACCTATTAGTTGCCGCCAAGCTTGGTTGCAAGGTGTGATGTGTTGTTGGAATATATCAGCATGTCGCAGAGTTAACGACGCGACAAAATAAGACTTTAGTCTGTCACAATCTAAGTATTGGAGGATCGAAGTCGTAGAGCTGTAGTTATAAGCAGAGGTCACCACTGTACTGCAGGTGAGCAAATAACTCGTTTAGTTAATAAACGTAATACAATTAACAACATATTATAAAATCGAAATTTAGATTACACATAAAATTATTTATTTTTAATATATAGGTACCAATTTCTTCAGGCCAATCTATTATAAAAATGTAGTAAATGGGAGATTTCTGTCTGTGTTTCACTACAATTAAGATGTGGCTGCGTTTTTACCATTTTCCTACTGCACATACATACTACGACTATCTCATACAAATGTATAAGAAAAACTCTACCCACTCTTATCAATTTAGTATCTTTCAGTTTACAAAGTAACAAAGTAGTTAGCTACTTAATATAAAAACCGAACCATACAGCTAATTACTATACAGAGATTAATTGTAAGTTCGCTTATTTGAAATTCAAGTTTATTAAATACAACATTTATACATATAACGAAATTCATTAGATAATTTTACCTTTGCTATTTAACAAATATTAACCACACAATATTATCATAATCTTATAGATACAAATATATTATTTATATAAACATTAAACAATTTGAGAACAGATATTTGTTTTTTATCATCACTGGGAACACTAGTCGTATAATTTAAGTACATAACTAAATGACACAGTACAATAATGAGAGAAAACAGTTTTATCTAATATTTTTAGTCCATAGAAAAGACAACTGAATAAAATATCGAAAGGGAGTTAACATATTTTTATATAATTTAAAAATACATCGAATGTATAAAACAATTTTGAAATAAATCTAACAGCAAGATTAATATATTTAGATACATCGATAACGTTATTTATAATTTATATATAGGTAGTTAATACAATTTCTGTACTAAATACTAGACAGCGAAATACATTTATTTTTTATATGAAATAAATTCTTCCATTTTCGTTTTTTTTTCACTACACAATAAGTTTAGGTATGTACTTAATATTTATTTGATTGAATGTATAAATTATTCTATACAAAGCAACTTCGTCGTAGGTATGACGAAGAATATGTTAAGACAAACCACTAGGCCACGAAAAGCCCAATTATCATTTATTTTAGATATAAGACATATATTTTTCTGTTTAATACATATATTACTTTTGTGTCAGTTATGAAGATAATTTTCATCGCTTAAACGAACAGATAAACAAAACTTATTAAGCGGCAAGATACCTATAAAACGAAAGCTATAGTCAGCTTCTTGGTAATAATAATAATACTAAGTTGCTTATCTCCAAGCTATTCTGAACGTCATGACGTGAAAACAATTATGAATTTTTAATGAAACTATCAAATTAACACCTAATCATTATTATCAAAATACATTTAGGTATCAAATATATTTTTGTCATGACTTAAAAGATTACTCGTGGTTTACTCCAACGCACATTGGTGACGACTCTATAAGACCCAACCAAACTAAAACTATATATCCATCACTTTCCGTTGCCGTACGGGCTAAAAGAGACAACAGACATCAATCAATTGAGTATGTTTGATGCCAACAGAATACATACACATTCTCGCAATCTTAAGCATGTGTTAAATCCTGCCAACACAGCGTTTCAATTGTTTCCATTACCATGCTACAATGGATGCTGGCTTACTGTGTGTAATATACTTTATAGTAAAGCGATTTGGACCGCCAAAGGCTGTATGTGTTGTCAAATTTCAGCAAATATACTCCTTCTCCTGGGTAAGTGTGTGATCCTGCGTATACCTGAGGATTAAGAGATAGCATTAGTAATTATCGACTTTCGAAATTTGAGCATAGTTTAATTCCAGAATCGTTTAAGTTCTGTATGAAAAGTAACGGGCAAGGGCTGTCCCTTCGGGTTGATCGGTTAGGGTTGGAACAGACGTAACTTAACAAATAAGATTAGCTAAAACATGAAAACTAACTGTAATTTGACATAATTGTATGCATATAATATGCCTAAGGAACTCTTGTGATACGCTATATGCTTTACTTGTGTGTGTGAAATTTGACGTGTCCCTGAGATCTAAAAGAATAAGTGAGTTTGAGTTAGTTTCCTTTGGACTGTTATTGTAAGTGGTCGACATCGACGATCTTATAGTTACGGTAGCATCGCTTTAAGATCGTGATGATGCTTTGATGATAAAGAGAGAAACAAAAAAAGACAAGAAAAGCATCATCAGCTTTTCTTGTAGAATAGCCAATATCGCTTCAAAACTAACGTCATGTCAAACTCAAATATTTATTTCAATTCAATTCTTTAAAAGAACCGTCACTTTTATTATAGAAATGTATCTACTGTAACTGCGCGTTCTGATTAAGTTTCGTGATTGTTCGAATCTTATCTGACCCTGCATGGGGCAGAACCATCAAGAAACCCCTAATGGACGGATAGAAAAATAAAAATATCCCAAATGCTTGAATCTTCTTGTCCCGAGTTGACAAGAAAATTCAAGCAGGATTTCAAACCTACGATTGTGAAACAAGTGAGTGATTTAATAATCGAATAAATCGAGCATCACTTTCATTTAGGCCCTTCGAGGTAAAATACCTTCATATTTAATGGGGGATTTCCTTACATCAAAAATAATAACAATTGGCGAAGAAATCGCGTAAAACTTAGAATAAGCATGCGGCCAATTCGGTTGTCTGTTTTATCTAATATCTTTTTTTTAAGTTGGTTAACAATGCGGGGACTCACTTCGGTATGACAATCCCGGCGATATATCGGCACCACGAGGCTGAGCGGGGGGCGGACGGCGTTCAATGCGCGCCGATCGTTCCCAATCTCCGGATCTGAACCGCTGTGAATGTGTTCTGAAACAGTATAACCGTATCTTTAGCATATTTCATAGAAGTACCTGAGCGACCGAGCTTCGCTCGTTTTAGTACCACATAAATTGACGAAATGGCGCTGTATTTAATTAACTATAAACAACGTTTTTTTGTAAAAATATGCCTTTTTACAAGAAATACAATTACAGGTAAACTTCTATAGCAAAACCCTAAATCTAAACAAAAAATTTCATCCAAACCGTTGGAGCCGTACACCAATACAGCAAAACCGACATGGGCTATGTTTGGTGTATAAAATGGTGCACTTTTAAAATGGCCACAACACAAAGTGGTTGAATAAAGAACATAATAATATAGAGAAAAGGCATTTTAAGAAATTTAAAATTACGTATAGCTTTTTTTATGTCCAGTGATGTGTCGAACAGACCAACCATCTTAGCTTAACCATCTTAGCATTCTGCGGCAGTAACCATTTAACATCAATGGTTACCGCCGACCATGAACAACAAGAGAAGATGTGAGAGATCAAGTCGCATCGCGTTACGCCCGTTACTCTTGAGACGGGGATGTTACGCTTCATGTGCCTGTAATTCCCACGCCCTCTAAGTTCTACAGCTACTTTTTGTTACTCCCTTCGCACCACCCAGGGGACACGTAAGGACTAAGGTATACCTATGGCCGCGAGCAACTTGACTGAACCACCTTTTAGTTGGACGACACTGCCTTGTCCACCATCAATTATAATTGTTTTGTTTTCATATAATACCGAGGCGACATTTAGAAACGCAACACCACCTACCGTCTTCTCCATAAGCGTCATCCTCATTTTCGTCGTCTTCGTCCGACTCGGAGACCACGATTGTCACCTCGGTGGTCGGCGACTTGCTCCATTCGAAATACAGGCCGAAACCTGCAACATGCCAATCATAAGTATGTATTTATTGTACAAAAAAAGTACTATGTATATATATGGTACCAGTTATCTAGTTCCCATATGCGTGTTACTTGTTTGATTTCCACCCAGGACAAACATCTATGTTCACAATTTGTGGTTCAAGATATAAAAAAATTTTTTTAGCAAAAGTTGTAGAGAATTTAATCCTTTACAATATTTATAAAAATACAAATAGCATAAAACCCATAGGAAACGAGATAATTGCAAGAAATGTGTAAAAAAAAAATCTATTTTTTTTTACACTTTTCTTGACTTTGGAATATCTGTGGAAGCGGACACCCTACGATAAGTAGGTTTTGAGACAAGTTTAAGGGTGCCAAAATAAAAGTTTATACAAGTTTATAGCCGACTATCTCTTATTCCGAGGTGAAACCCCTAATTTTCCTGGACTATAAATAAGCTTACCTATATCGTAGTGATCAGTAGCGAACTCCCAGCACAAGCTTTTAGCGCGGCGGTGCGTAGGCACTCTCACGGTCACGGTTTCCCCGTGGCCGACGTGAAGTTTGCCCCCCGACGCTTGGGCCGTCTGCTTGAATACTTCTATGTCGGAGCGGGTCCACATCCGGGCCTCCTCTACTGGTGGAAACACGTCTAGAAATAGCAGAAATAGAAGTAACATGTCTTTTGTAAACTACTTCCAAAGGAGCTTGTAAATTCGGTTGTTTCTTTTTATTTTGTTGGATTTTTTGGTCTGTTACCTCAGAACTTTGGAACTTTCGTTTTTATTTTAAATGATATACTTTCAGATTGAACCTATAAATTTTAGAATCAAAACAGATACATAAAATCAAAAACATATGACATGTTTTTGATACACCTATGGACCAAGAAAACATATTGTAAATTAGCAATGGCACAACAAATTACCGTCGAAAATTACAAATTTCACAGCAGTTTAACTATCAAGGAAAAAATAAAAATGTTATTTTAGCAAAAATGTTTGTAGTTTACGATCGCAACATTAGATAGGTATTTTTTTAATTATAATGTATTTAGAATTTGTATCATTTGTTTTAATCAGTTCTATTTATCTAGATGTAGACTCGCACTTCCAGTTTCACTACGAATACCTGTGTACAGAGGACACAAATATCCAAGCCAGGACCCGAGAACAAAATGAAATGTAATTTTAGTTGTGACAAAATTATATAAACATGGTATTTTCCTCACCTTCACTTTCTGATTCGTCTTCTTTGCAATCATCAGTGCATTCTGGTTCTATTTCAGTTTTCTCTGAAGTCTGCATAGCTCTGTAAAACGATAACATATTAAGGTTTGATATATTTCGCATTATGGAAAATAAACTGTCATCATTAATAAACTAGCTGCGCCCCGCAGTCTTACCCGTGATTTTCAATAATCTTAGTGTTAATCCAGGATATAACCAAATTTCACCAAATTTCATCCAAATCCGCTGAACTGTTTCAGCGTGGAGTAACAAACATACACACACACAACTCATGTGTAAACACATTTGTATGGATGTGTGTCACAGACAACCTTTCGCCTTTACAATAAAAGTGTGAAGTCTAATTGTAATGTTGCGATGCTACTTAGACCATCCAGAATCCAAAGAAAATAATCCTTACTGCAATCCTTTCGTGCAAAGAAACTTCCAAAAAAAAGGTAGCAGTAAACCGAGTAGGTATCAAAAACTTACTTGTTATCCATCACAACAATCTCAGTCTCGTTCAAATTGCAATCCGTGACCACCTCCTTGGTATCTTTGTCCTTTTCCTCAACCACTATGTTAGAATTCGCCAGTCTCTGATCAACCGCCAACTGCTGTATGTACTGTTGGTAATGTTGGTCTTGCAATTGGCGGATAAGTATCGCTTGTTGGTCAAAGTTGCCCGGAAACTGTTGCTGGGCGTACTGTAGGAACTGGTCGTAGGTTTGAGCGTTCAGTGCATCTTTTATTCTTTGCCTGAGAAAATTATTAATAAGGTTAAAAAAAGCTATGTGTGACAGGGCGATCAGAAAGCCCACCTGAAGTATGGAGCAAGGTCACTGATACAATACTTATATAGTAAATTCAATATTTTATTATATCCTATGAACATCTACGACAATGATTTCTCAAGGAAACCAGTATACAATGACCTCACGCCTAATCAAATATTAATGATTCGTACTTCAATGTTCAATGGCTGGATCAATACCAGATACCAGTGCTGTTGGCATCAAGGTCTACATAATGAGTTGAAAGTAGATCAAACACGAGTTATCTAATGTTAAATTATACGATGCATATTAAATTAATGAGCAGTTTTTTTTTGGGTCCCGTATGAGGGCACGGTCTGACTTAATATTGTCACCGCGTCCCATAAATAGCAATACGAATCAGAGACCCTGACGAAGTATGAGAAAACCCAAGCCATCGCGTTGCGACCGCACTCACAAGATCGAGATCTAACGTATCATGTGCCTGTAATCACGCGCACTCACTCTTCCAACGGAACGTGGATCCGCTGGAAGGGTGTGGGTGCGCGTGCACTCTTGGCGGCGGATTACCAGGTGTAGTAGTACTTCTCCAGATGAAATGCCACATTTTCTCAGCTGCCTCCCCCTTTAATTTATTTGAAAAATCAATTGTCAAATGTATATAAGAGCATCACTTCAGAACGGCTGCCTGCACCTTTTGGCTAATTATTTTCTTAATGTGTTTGTAATTGTCAGGACAAGGATTGTTATAAAATATTTTTTTTTGAGAAATTTCTATGGGATATGGAATTTGACAACTGACGTTCAATTGTCAAATTGTGAATCCAGACAGAAAATCATCTATCGGGTCAGGTAGTGAATATAAAACTTACACTTGCTGGTCTTCTGACAGTTTGTTGCTTTGCTGCTTCTCTTTCTCTTCAATTATTCTGTTCTGTAGCTCCAAGTGCGACCTCTCTTCTTCTGCCTTTTTTTGCCTGTAGATTTTCAAATTTCGAATTAACATAACAGAAATTAGCTATTTTTTATTCATACCCAAAGAATTAAAACTAGGAAACGCTTGTGGCGAAGGAACATGGTCTTCACAGATCATCTAGGTAAAGGAACTCTTTGCCTGGTCAGTAGTTAGATGGGTGACCGTATAATGCATGACCATTAAGTCCCTGTCAATCATATAAGTCGCAAATCTTTTTGAGTTAGCACCATGTGTGACATATTTTGTCCACATTTTTTTATATATAAACTATACTATTGAAAACAACAATAAAAAAAAAAACAACCATATAACTATAGTTGTCCAACTTAAGTATTATCTGTTACCATTACAAGTGTTCATAACAAATTGGTAGGTTTCACAATATTTTTCAATATTGAGTGTGTTTAGGTTAGGTTCTTCAAAACAAGATTAGAGATGTAGTAAGTGCTAACAACAAAGATTTGATAACTGAACAATATCTATTGCAAAACATTATCTTGTAGCACTACTTGAAAAACATACACAGTATCACTACACTCTTGTATCAAAATTGCATCGTCATGTAGAAAGCAGGTAGCAGGCGTTTGTAGGCAACGATCCGCGCTGCCTACAAGCACGCAGAAAGCGTGGTCTCCATACTTCGTGCAAAACCATTATCGATGAACGAAGATAGGTTCCGAATATACTACGTGCGATGTTTCCTACAGTACAAATGCCGGGCTTTGTTCAGTTGGTTCACATCAGGGCGACAATCGCTCAACAAATAATTGACTGCTTGAAAATAGACTAACCCAACTTCAATATGAACTTTAATATGAATGATGATCTTTGTCTGTATGAGAGCACCATGGGATGAAATTAAAAAAAGAATCATCCATTGCCAAAAAAATTGAGTAACATGCAAAAACAACCAGCCAAATTTGGAACCTCCTTCTTTTTTTAAGTTGGTCTAAAACAACTGGTTAACTCGATGTTACTGAAATATTTTGAATTCACACTCAATACATACATTTATCAGATATGGCACAAGGTGCATTGTTGGATTTAATTATGATGATTAAAATGTTTTATGTAACAAATAAACAACTGTTAATGTCCCAAAGTATGTGCATACAATGAAAGGATGATAATTCATTTAACATGAATTTATTGCAAAAGTATTTTATATTTATTGCAGTAATACGAAACCCGATCATGTCACTGAAAGGGCATGACAAACAACAAAGCAGTCACACAGAGTTTCTGAATGGTTCATTATGGGCAGTCGCCAGGAAAAGCAACAGAACACAACTTAGTGATCAACAAAAGAAGTTGTCCGAATGAATAAGTTGTGAAACATTCACATGTTAAATGTGGTGGCAGCCAGAGTAAGTCATTCAAGTTGGATATAGCAGGAAGTTATAATATGCTACTAAAGCAAGGGGTCATAGGCTAAATTCTCAGCCAATGCAAACATATTAACATGTTGGATTAAAGTTACACTTAGTGTATGTTTCTGAAAATTACATGTTTTTTATGATATAGAAAAGCAAAAAAATATATCATAAAAAAGACCAAAGTCCTTAAAAATCTCCGAATAAAAAAAAGCCTATTAATAATACAATTATATATCTTTGAATGCAAAGTGATTATCAATTTATACTTACTGTTGCTGCTTTTTATTCTCAGTGTCTTTCAAAATAGCTTCCAAATATGGTTTGAATAGTGGACACAGCCTGCAAGATAATTGTGGAAGAGTTTTAAATGACACATAATTATTTATTGTGGTTTTACTAATGTTCCTTACAGATATAAGTCCCAAAGTTTCCATAGACCACAATTTAACACTAGATTCATTGTTGATTTGACTTTGAGATTTCATTGTTTATGAGATTGTGACATTGTTGGGATCATACAAACACATTTTTTTGAGGTAGGTTCAATTGGCCATCTTTCAGCTTCTGTTATACTATCATAGGAATGTAGACATAACATGACAAATGGTCAGCTTGCCAGTAAAATTGATATCCTATGAAAGTTTGTAATGTCAATTATAATTATTTTGTAGTTAATAGGTATAATTATTATTTACTATGTATAAGGAATATACATAATAATAAATATTTCACACAGCACATCTTTTCTCAAAATTATATTGCATAAATATTTTTTCTTGTAAATAATTACAACTTGATATTGTAAACACATTTGGAAAAGGACCAAACCCATTAGTACAATAAAAGAATCTAATCACTACTAATCTTACACAATAACTTACCTGTCCAAAGTGTGAACAAATCCGGCCATAGCTTGTACCTGAGACATTTGGCCCAATGCTTGCCAAGCCGCCCGCCTGTCTCTGCCAATCACATCTAGAACTCCTAATGGAGGTACCGAATTCACATCGAGAGGGCCATGGGCTGTCTGCTGGGTATATGCTACCAATTTCAGCCTGTCTTCGTAACTGAGATGGAGTGCTTTACCCTCTTTATCTGCGATATACAAGAACTTGTGTAAAAGAGTTTCTAGTAAGCATGAAAAGTGAATAAACTGGTAGAACAAGTAATATTTTAATATAAAGGGACAACGAATATTAATTATCGACTTTTATAAAAAACCTACCTTTATAAAAAGCTAGTCCGTATTTGTACACATCTTTCAGTGGTAAGCCCCATTTTCTCTCTTCACTGTCAATGATACCTTGGTCAGTCTCTAGTGGAACTTTTTCAGGATTCACTTTAAAGTTATTTTCAATTTTACTAGCCATTTTTCTAGGTGTATTCGCTAAAATTCGCCTAGTAGAAATTTATCAGATTTTCAGATTTATTTGACAGAACAGATCACAGATATTACATTAAGTGTAGATACCGTGGTATGGCACAGATTATACTAAAGCCGCTCCATACAGATCGTCCGTATGGTTTTTAGCGAACTGCTACTGGAGATAATGTGCACACCGTATTTATAGGACCGTTTTAACGGATATGACCTTACCGCAAATAGAAAATAACGTATTAAAATTCAATATTTCGATATACTTATGAAAACATGTTCATTTACCGATGAAAGGTTATGCTTCATTTTTCTGGTCAGCCGCGTTCATACAGAAGTTCCATACTTACAGGATTGTTTTTTTTTAAACAAATCCGCCGCTACTGGAGATAAAGTCTTGTTGTTCTGGATAACACAGCGAACAAAAAAGCGAAGTAATTTTTTTAGTGACTTGCTACACTTTTGTTAGTTTTTTCCCATTGTCTCATGTTGACTTTTGCAAATATCGTTAGTCACAGATGCATTGGTCGAAATTTAAATTATTAACACACGACTGTCGGGTCAACTAGTCATACATAATTACGAAAATATATATTGAAAATTAAATTTATGCTAACAGACTAGAGTCTCTTTTGCGCGGCATACATTTTTCTAGTGCACTATCTTGTTATTAATCACCTTGGATTTAAGTACTTTATTATTTAGGGTGAGTGAGCTGTGGATGTACGTCACATCATCTGACACTGACAACGCTGCGTCCGTGTGGTGTTTTTCATAAAAAACCTTGTGTTGTGATTTGTAATACAAGTATTTTATCTTAATATTAAAAATATAAATAATTTTCGTGATAAAACTTTATAGATAGTTTCATATAAATACCTGTTACTAACATATCCAATCTTAAGGAATTATTGAAAAAAATGTACTGTAAAATAGATTTTATACATCGATTTAATTGTGTCTCCTATTATCTAGATCAAAGTACCTTGTTTATTATTCCACATTAATACGCCTCATCATCATGGAAGTGAACCCCTTGAACATATTCTTCGTAAAATCTGATAGTAAGGGCGACAGGCTGCTGTTCAGATATCCTTACACAAGTGACAACAAAGATGAGAGCAAAAAGAAAAAGTGTGGCCGACACAATCCATATGCTATCAGCTGTACAGAAGATCTATTGCAGAACCCTCAGTCTCAGACTTCAAATATTTGTAAAGGTTAGTTCTTTATTCCAGGCAAGTACAATAAGTGAAACAAAATCTCATACAATCTCATCAAACATTAATCAATGTAGTTATGATTAATGTTGTTTTGTATTTCAATAATGGTATTTTATTATATAAAATTGCATCATTAATGCACATCTGCACTAATGTCAAAAAACTTAAGATTTTATCAACACAAATCACAATCTTAGCCCTTTTTTGTGTTAACAGGCAAAACAAAAATTGATTGATTTCAAATTTTGAACAAATTTTATAAATTCAAAGAAAAGTTCTTTTTAAAAAACAACTTTATTTGCAGGGCAACTGAGTGGGTTTACAGATGAAATGCTCTCCACCCTATTTGCGGTCAAGGCTGAGCTCTGCAATAGGAAGTTTGAGCTAAAAGTGAATGATGTTAGATTTGTGGGGCACCCCACTCTGCTTCCATACAGGTCTAACAAGGATGACACCGCAGCTAGTATTGTCACCAATATTGTATTTGCATTGCAGGCCTCTGCAAGTCACTCTATAGGTATGGCTATTTTTTTATTAGGAGTATTATCATCACTTAACTATTTAAAATTATATTGGTGGTGAATATTAGATCCTCTGACTGATAGAAAAGGTTTACAAAAACTGCACACAGCTATTATATTATAATGCTACCTCAAAATAAACACTAAAAACTGGCTGTAATTTGGTTATGTGTTTGTAAACTGCTAAACTAAAAGTTCCTCTGTTTGTTTAAGGTATGTATATAAATAAGTATACTTAAGCATGTAAATTTAGAGTCCTAGAAAGTGACAAATTGTGTGTATACACATCATTTATCACATAATCTAAATTTTAAGTTTTGGAGTAGTATGATCCTTCCAGACCTTGACACATTTTCATTATGCAAATTTACTTTATTTAGATTATTTTAAATTATGCAAATTTACAAGAGATTATTACACAAAATGCATGGTTTAGTAGTTGCCATAGATTTGTATGATATATATAGGATGATATTTAGATAATATTTTTTACAAATATGTACAATATTTTATTTGCAGTGAAATGTTACTATGATCTGAGTAAAAGACTGGGAATAGCTCTCAGACATGAGGAAAAGAGATGCTCATATTTGAATGAGGAAATGAAAATTATGGTAAATATAAGTTTTTTGCTAAAGGCAAATAACATTACAAAATTAACTTAGCATAGCATAGAATATAAATAGATTATAACTACACTAGTTCACACTTTATTTTTGCCTTTTATTATTCACCTTTGTCCATCTACACTAGTTAACACTTTATTTTTGCCTTTTATTATTCACCTTTGTCCATCTGGACAAAGGAGAATAATAAAAAAAAATTCAATGAGTTTTTTTTATATTTTGTCCTGGCTTAGTTATTTGTTGTAAACTAATGGTGGCAATGAGATCACCATGTGTCTCGTCCACCTTCTCACCACACCCTTGATGTGTTAAATGGATTTAACTAATATGTCATTATAATTAACAAGTGATGTGATTACAAAAAAAAAGTTATATCCAGTTGTTTCGATTCAACAACCAAACTATTGAACCAATTTTAATTTTGACACATTTTTTGTGGCCTGAATTTGAAAGCACATCCATTCAAATATAATTAAAATCAGTTGATAAGTAAGTTCTGAGATAAAAAACATACAATTAATAAACATATTAAAAAAAAAACTCAATTGATAAGTTCAATTCAATTGATGGTTCTTTTGGAAGTTGTTTGAAAAATAATAGTGAATTGGGATAGCATGTCATTCTGTGCTATACTGTAGAAAATTCAATAAACATCTAAACATGTAAAAATATTTCAGCTAAAAGCCCATGACGAAGTATCATCCTTGGACAGCGAAATGAATGGTGACAATGATGAAGAAGAGGATAACTTAAGGCACTCAGTGAGCTCAACCACTTATACAGAACCAAAGTCAGCCTTCCACTTGATCCTGCAGCGTAGCTCATTAGCAAGAGCCATGAAGGAGGTCTATGAGGAGCTTAGTAGCACTGGTAAGATGTGTATATAAGCAATTACCTGAATCTATATTTTGATGGTCTGCCTTATTGCAACTCTTATGAATGTAGACTACAGTATTTGGAGCAGCAGATAAGTAATAAGAGGAAGTGATAATTGTAAAATGAAGTGCCATACTAAAAGTATGCACAGGTGCTGCAGAAGAGTGCAAGCTGTTCCCGTAGCCCCAGCAATGGGCGTCTTGAAGGGACCGTGGGGTTTTTAGCTGGTAAGAATCCGGCATAACCCGTCCAATGTCCCCCGGGAGGGTGGGTACCGAAGAAGGCTTTCAAAAAGAAAAAAAAAAAAAAGATAAAAAGGTGCCAGTTCTTGAAAAAGGCCATGCTATGCTTTACTGGGATCAGGCTATTATCACTGAATGGACAGGTTGACCATCTGCATTCATACCTTATTGTTAGGATATTTCAAGTTCACTTTAAATCTAAAATATATGTAAATGAGAATGTACCATTTGGACAATTCAGATGTGCTTGATTGATTGATAGGAGTAACAGTGAACAATGAGCAGCACTCCAATCTGACTTAGTCCTAAGATATAATCTCACTGATTCATCAACACGGAGTGAGCTGCATGGTTTTCCCCCACCATTCGCTTCTCGCGATGATTCCTTTCGAGTACGATTTTCCCTCAGATATTCGATATTAGGTCATTCAAACGGGTTTATCTTTATATCAAAAAAACCCGCGCATCGGCGCTGCCTCTGGTGACGCATTATGTCCTTGGACGACCGTCCGTGATGGAAACATCATGAATAATCCCATCTTGTATTAGGATTTTTGAGATAAAGAAGGAAAGAGATACCTTTGACACCTTGTGTAAAATCTGTGATTGTATTGTAAATCAGTGATCATCTGATAATAATTCTCAAATGGTAAAATGAAAGTTATAAAAGAAGAATTTTGATTACTACATATTCTCAAAGCTATTTCACACTAAGCAGTCTTTTATTTTTTTTATATTTTGTATCTTGCCTTATTTGACCCGTATCTTAGTCGATTTTAACCCTGCGTTAAAACCGTCCCGGGTTCGATTTTCTGCCTGAACAATCTTGGTATTTGTTGTGCTTTCCCATGCCACCTGCGGCACAAGAAATCTTAGTGGAGGCTAATAGTGTAAACGTAAACGTTATTATCGTCAGGTATAGTCCAAGTGCGGATTAACAACTGGGTGCTCCTCTCGTTCTGCTTGCCGCACAAAGCGCACCAGATCCACAACAGGGGGCTGATTATAGAGCCGGAGACCATAGACAAGTGTTTGGGAAAGCTAAGACCTTATCATGGGATTCTTCTATTGGTAAGTTTAAAGAAGATTTTATTATTTTTTCTTAATGTAAAATGTAAAGAAATTTGCTATGAGCTCAGCGATGCACTTGATGCACACGTTCAGTTTCCTAATTAGTTTTCCGGATCAGGAATTCAGATTCGGAAAACTAAATGCTCCCTAAATAAAAAACAAATAAAATGTTTAACAAGCGCACGCTTTCTTATTTTACAGGTAAATCCAAACGAATTACTGGCGTCAATACCGCTAGACGGTAGCTCGGCATTACTGAGGCTCATCAAACTGTACAGCCCACTCAAAAGTCTCCAAACCCTCGCTATAGAGGCTGATTTAACTTTGAAACAGGTATGTGTCATATATGAAAGCCGCGGTGCTACACGCGGTTTTATTGTTTTAACGTTTTCCTGCGTTTTGCATATCTCTTCATAGGAACTTTCCGCGGACTTCAACGAATATTTGAATAAATTTGTCGAATTGGTCCAGCCGTTCCCGGATTTCGCGCTTTAAGATACATTTAGCCATTCATTTTTATTTATATAGATAGGGTGCCAAGGCCTATACTGACCCCATCCCAACTCCTTAAATTACCGAAGAAGGACGTTGACGGCACTGTTGCAGCGTCTGCTGTGTCAGGAATAAGACAGATGCCACAATAAACGTATTATATTTACACGTTTTTTTGTGAACGTCATAATAAAATGTTTATTTGTTTTCTCTCATAAATAACAAGAGAGTAAAACTAACAATTGTGAGAGACTGGTGTTAGTAGCATATAAATCTGTGATATCGACATTTTAATCATACGCGCGGTTTCACGCGTCTCGCGCGGAATTACCGTGACAGATGCGCTTTTCCACGCAATAGGCGTAGCGCATGAGCGGATAAAGATTATTGTTGAAGTTAAGAAGTACTTTAGATTTATATTATATTTATACCTGTGACATCCAACCTCTTAACGTATGAGACGTAATTTATGTATGGTTCCTAATGTGATTTCAGGTATCCCAACTGACTGGTCACTTGGTATATTGGGCCAAGGCAACGGTGATATTTCCTCTATGCGAGGGAAACGTGTATGTGGTGGCGCCCGGAGCGAATGTTCATACCCACTCGCCTTTAGTCGAGGAGTTCAGTAAGGAGTTCCCGGGACTATGTTTACTACAGGTAAGGCCCTAAGCTTAGAACAAGTGCAGAGCAAATGGTGGTGGTGCTAAAGTAACACTAGAAATTGTGCCATGTTCGTTCTGAGTAGATAGAAGATAGAAAACCCTTTATTGCAGATCACAATTACTAAAAAACATTATTTAGAGTTAACAAACATGTAAAACACAATGGGCGGCCTTACTGCACAGAACAGTCTCTTCCAGGCAACCTTTGTAAACAAGTACTGCCACTACTCAAAATATTTATATTTAATTTTAATATTGAACCTAATTTTCCGATTGCGCCAGGACCGTTATTCTTTCGATTGTATGTATGTATACATATTTCTTTGGCACGCTCTGTAGCCTAAACGGGTGGATGGTTTTTAGCTTGAGTGGTGTCGATATATTCGTCTTTGAGAATATCAAAATTATAAAAAATAACATGACCTATTATGGGCGCCATGTCTCTATGTAAGATTTCTATTATTAAGCTATTGTTATCTTGTTGGTGTGCAATGAAGTGTCATCCGTGTCTGGTACAGATGCTAAGCGAGTTCTCCCTGCCGGCTCCGCTGTGGTACGTGGCGCGCGGTGCGTTCGGCGGCGGCGGCGGCGCGCGGCTGGCTCGCTGCGTCGCGTGGCTGCTGCAGCGCCGCTTGCTGCTGCAACTGCACACATACGTGCAGTTCAACTCCCCGCACTGGGGCCGCGAGGCCGGTACGTGCCATTATCTGTAATGGGACCTTGCCCATTTAATAAATAAACTCGTTACGTCACCTTTGTCCGATATATTTTGTTCAGTTCACACTTAGGACAAGCATTTGTGTGACTAATAAATGTTTGTTCTATGTCTGGGTGTTAGTATTTATTATATGAATGAATTTAAATAAAAAAAAATATATGTATCAGTAATCTAGTTCACATAGTAAAAGCTATTCTTAGTTTGGGGTTAGATGGCGCTGTGTGAATTATTATGAATAATTTATTTGTTTAAATATTCATGGTCATTCCACACAGCGTCATCTAGCTAAAAACTAAGCTTTAAGTAATTTTCCTTTTTGGTAAATATTCTACTGCTACAATACTAATAAATATATCCTTTCGCAGATGGAAAAGACTACTACTGCGAGAAACACGATTTATACAATCAGTCATGCAACGTGTCTTTCTCATCGCTTACCCAAACGCAACTGAACGTGCCCGAACCCGTTGAACCGAGAGAAGCCGTCAACATATTCCAAGAAACTGACGAGGACTACCCGACAGAGAACAACCTGAACCAAACGGACTTCTCTCACACAAAACCTATTGTGATCGATTCTGACTACACGAAATTCGACAAGTTTCACGAAGAAGATTCCGCGAACCATTCACTAGAAGACGGCGTCGATGTAGTAGACAGCATCGTAAAACCAAGTGATAATAGTGATAAAAAGAAATTGCACGCGAATTCCGTGGATAGTGGCATTTCGAACAATATAAACGGGAATGGTGTTAGTGAGAACGGGACGGAGCATAGTAACGGTGAATGTGACAAGGAAACGAAAGGTCTCCCGTCGCGGCTTTCGGATTTATCTTTGAAGGAAAGCGACAACTCTTCGAATACGGACACGAGTAATGACGACGATAAATTCGAGAGCGATCAGGACGTGTCGCCAAAGGTTAAGAGTAAAGGAATTAATGGGATTGAGAAGAATGGTGTGTCGCTCAATTTGAAATTGCAGAGTGAAATGAGGTATATAAAAATATAATCTGTTTTGAAAAAAAAGTGCGTACGGCATTTTTTTAACCTTCGACGCGAATACGGTGTTTTAAGCTTGACCACTATGTGTGTGTGTCTGTCTGTGGCACCGTAGCTCTTAAACGGGTGAACCAATTGGGGCGCAGTTTTTTTTTTAATTTAAAAGTAGGTTTTGCTGCTCTGCAGGGACACCGGCCTACTCTTAATATTGAGAGTGAAAAGGCTTTGATCTACCGCGGGAGCCCAATCCGGATTGGTACATGTCACATGAATTTTTAGGCCTAAGATATGCCGGTTTCCTCACGATTTTCCTTGACCGTTTTTTTTTTGTTTTTTTTATTATGTACGTATGTGAAAAACTCATTGCTGTACGTTTGGGTTTGAACCAGCGACCATCAGATGAATATCGGCGTCTGTGCCCCAAGGTACCACGCTATAAATAATGTTTAATATCTATTTATTTTCTATTGGTAGCTTCCAACCGCCAACAGTTTGGAACATGCCAGCGAGTTGCGACGTGGTCGACGCGTGCCGGATCCCCATTGAACCGCCCACGACCGAGTCTCTACTGGACACGTTCACGAGCGAAGAGAGAGCCGCCTTGGCCAATGTCCCCGCGGCCGGCAATCCGGACGACTTGCTGCTATTGGCGCAATTGCATAAGAAAGGTACAGGCAAAATAGGCACTATAAAACCGAGACAGGTTTGTCCCAGTACTTACAGTCACTCGAGCTGTTACAAAATATTAGTTAAATAATAATAATATGTACATATAGTCCCTAATTAAACAGTTATTGTTATGTATGATTTCCATATTACAAGATATGTCTATCTTCAATTCATAATTGGTTCACATAAAGCACATTTAGGTGCTTTAGGTGAAAAATTAAACTACAATTAAACACACATATAACACCCCTCTTTTTGCGTCGGGATAAAAAAGACAAAACTACTGAATTGAGTACCTCTTCCTTTTTTAGAAGTCTGTTCAAATGAACCCTAAAAAACTTCAAACTTCAACTTTTGAAAACTTCGTATATCTAAAGAGTTTCTAAACAGTGTCGTTTTGGGTTTCAGAAAGTCCGTGGTCTACTTCACGCCTGAAGCGTGAAGTAAAAAATAAATTTCTTTCAAACACAGGCAAGTTAACGATATTCTTCTTTCCAGGATACCTTCGGGGGGAGCAGCATTTGGAGGAAATAATGTTTATGGAGAACGTGAGCCGATCGCAGCTGATGCAACTTCTAGACAAATTCAAAGACGTCCTCATCACGTTCGAGACCGAGGACCCGGCCGTCGCCATGCTATACCCTTACCAATAATAAAATAACTAAATAAATAAAATACAGTCAGTTTCTATTACATACTAGCTGTGCCCCGCGGTTTACATGCTTATACTAATGCTTAGCGTAATGCTAATGCTTAGCGTAATGCTAGCCTAACCTTCCTTATGAGTGTGGCTATCATATACCAAAAAGATTTTTTCAAATCCAACTGGTGGTAACGAGATCAGCGCGTTCAAACAAACGAATAAACTCTTCAGCTTTATTATATTATATTAGTATAAGTAGAAACTGATTGTAGCAGGTGACTGCAGATTGCCAAATATATAGTCATCAGTCAAAAAGTTCCTTTGAACCGCCATGGTCTTAAATAAAAAAAATATCTTCTGGCTTCATAGCTCAGTTGGTAGTAGCTCTGCCTTCTGCGCTGTAGTGGATTCGACTCCTACTCAGGACAAGCATTGTTGTGACGAACATAAATGTTAATTCTGTGTCTCGGTGTTGATATGTATTACATGTTTGTATTTACAATATATATGCGTGCGTGTGTGTGTGTGTGTGTGTGTGTGTGTGTGTGTGTGTGTGTGTGTGTATTCTTTCAGTTATCTAGTACCCATAGTACAGGCTTTGCTTAGTTTGGGGCTAGATGGCGCTGTGTGAAATGTCCATGAATGCTTATACATTAATTAATGTCAAGAAATAAAATAGCGTGTTGCTTTTTATTGTATAAAATCCACAGGGGTTGCCATTGCTAGAAACAGCTGTATAATATTGCACATTTGAAGTTGTGAATTATAATCATACAACTATATAAAGTTTATTTATTCTTGTAAATAATTTAGTTGTTATTGTATACACATAATATCCCGTAAAGTGATATGCATCTCGAACGGGCGCTCATTAGTGAAATCTCTAATAATACTTATTAAACACGTGAAATCGTTCATTGACACGATATTTATTTTTTCAGTGGGTTGCGTTTCAATATATTATTTTACCGCCACAGTGCCTACCTAGGAGTTATTAGTCGAATACTTGAACGAATTAAAACGAACCGTCTTACTTGTTTAAAAATCCGCCTTAGTTCGTCACTTTTGGTATTTATTTCATATAATTTAAGATTCGTTTGTTTTATAATTTCTCATTTTGCCTAATTTACTAACACCTCAAAAAAATATTTTACTAAGGTAAATATTACTTTCACGACAAATATTAACTTATTCTTAAAAAGAAAACTTATTCTTTCATTGTGTTTAGTTAATACTTTTGAATTTGAGTGATTATTTTGATTTCTGATATTGAAAAATTAGGAAAATATTTTATAACTTATATTGTTTAGAAAATAAAAAATAATGTAATGATCATTGTTTAATTCCATACCCCATAACTAGACTAGGCTAGACTCTTAATCTAGGCTCTAGATCATATAGTTTGTCAAATCGCAAGGGAAGCTAATAAAGAGCGAGTCTATTATCCTAACTAATATTAAAAATGCGAAAGTGAGTTTGTTTGTTTCTTATGCTTTCACGTTTAAACCGGTTAGATTAAAAAAACTATGATATATTTTGATAATAGAGTTAGATGGGACCATGGAGATGGTTAGTTAGAAATTACGCTAAAAACTTAAAAAAAGGAAGGGGTAAACTGAATGAAACAACCGGAATTGGTTGAGAAAATCAACATTAACGCGAGCGTGAGTAAATGCTAGTTTCAAATAAAAAAAAGATAAAATTCCACTATGTGAACGCACACCCACCAAGGCATGCGTTTATGAAGTCAGTGGGGCCCTTAATATCCAAGTCTTTGTGTCATAAATCTTATTGATATCTCTATCTCCCTCGCACCCGTTAGGCTTACGGAGCGCCATAGTGATGTGCGTAATAAAGCATCGACTACCGAGCGGCTATCGAATAATTATACTTTTACTTACAGAAAACTATAAGTCTATTTAATATCTTTAAAAATATTTTGTTAAGATTGTGTTCATACAAAATTATTCATCATCATCCGAATCAGAGTCTTCTGTGTCACTTTTTTCACGCACGCATTTTACTCAGTTTTCTATGAAAACATTTTCGATAGATTTATAGCTATTGATGTGGTTTTTCATTAGCCATGCTTGTATATCATTTTTCCTGTTGCAGTAGTTGGTATTTTTTTCTACGGTATTTAGGCGCTTTTTGAAAATCTGAAAAAGCGTGCATAATGAAGTGAATTGACACACGGTCAATGCGTCAAAGTAACCCTCAAGTTCGAGCAAAAGCAGTTAGTAAGTTATCGATAATTATTTAATAAGTCACTTGCATATTCCTATTGTTTTTCATTTTATGATTAAGACTCAAAGATTGAGAGGTTTACAGTCCCAATAAAGTACTCGGAACCAATGTTTGCTTAGCCTCATGTGATGGCTCGGAGAACACGTAAATCAAATAATAAGTAAAAAATTTAATAAATTGACTTTATTTGCAATCACTTATTTTACGCTCTTAGGAGTGGAATTTCTTCATGACATTTCTATGGTATCGCCTTGGAGGTAAACCCTATAAAATTAAAAAATTAATCATCCAAATGAGTACACAATTGGCAAAACAAAAAACGAAACAAAGACAATAAAAACAGCCAAATAACATAACTAAGCTATCGGTCGGTATAAGAGACCTTTGGGCGGCCACTCAGCTGGATGGCAAGGAAGCCTTTAAGTATTGATATGTGTTAAGTAATCTACTTGCCACTAGTTAACACTTTAATAATCGACCCAAATGTGTCTACTTTCAGTCGATTATGATTTACTTAGGAAGTCTCTAGTTTGACACACTTCTAGTTGGAGCGGATTGGTTGAACTAAATGTCAATTATGTGTCCTAGCAATCAGCTGTCGATGTGCTAAGTTTATTTGTGAAATTGTTGTTGTTTTCTTTTGTGCTACTGCAAGACTTTCTAAAATGAAAAATTTCCCTGTTTTTGTTTTCCCTGTATCTTTGGAATTCTTCCTGAACGCCCGTCATACACACAAGCAGCTGTTGACTGTATACAATCCATATGATTTCTCTGTAAACTTCAAAGGTATGTTGTGTCCATTTCATACGACGTAGTGTCGAAATCGTGGTTTATTTAAATTAATTATTTTATGATTTCAGTGCTGTGTACGTCCCCAAACAAGTTTACAGTCATTGATCCCGAAGGCGTGATTGCTCCGCAGAGCTGCATAGATATTGTAGTCAGATATACACATCCATCAGTTTCGCATTGTGATGCCATCGAGAAGTTCAGGATTACAATGTACGACAGTAACACCCAGCAGGTATGTCTATTTTATGTATTTTTATAGCTTCCTAATAATTTGACCTCTAGTGTTCTCTCAAAAACTACTAAGGCTCATTCATGAGATGGTCGTATAATCTATGCAATGAATTTTATTATTACAGGCTCTGGGCAAAAGAGATATTCCCACTAAACTTATTGAAGGTGAACCATCAAGTATAAATCCAGAAAGTTTTGGAGACAATTTTCATCCCATTGTGTCAAGGGCAACTCCAATCAGATCTTCAGAAGAGCATTCTAGAGTTACATGCAACCATCCTCATACATCACACTACAGGTATATTACAAATAAAATACAAAAAAATAAACAAAAATTCGCAAGTCATAAACATTGAAAAATAATTGCTATCATGTATTATACAACAAAAACATAAGTGGACTTTGTATGATTAACTAGGCAAAAGTACATAATCAGATTCAATGATTAGCATTTTTGATTTACATGTTTGAATTTAAGATTGCCTAATATTAAACTAGTTGTATGAAAACAATTTTGGCTCAGTGCCAAATTACTTAAATCCTATAAAAAATAAATTGTTGCATTTTGTACTATTGAAATGAGTCATGAAAATTGTATTGTTAATATGTATGTTATTTTGCAGATATTATAATTACTTAAAATTCCAGGGAGCCTCAACCAGTGAACATAGTCGCAGTGGCAGTAAGCATATGTTGCATAACTGCTTTACTCCTACCAACCCAGCCTGAACTTGTAGTCAAGTCCCAGTTGCCAGAATGGGTGCATATTGGTTCAAACCTCAAACTAGTATTTGCATTTGTTCTAGGTCTAGTGAGTATGCTTGTGTTGAGACCATGAATTTTTCTCTCTCATTTTCATGAATTACAATATTGAAGTGAAGCAGGTAGTTCATTACTTTAGTATAACTACTTAAAATATGACAAGTTTATATGTTTAACACATACACTTATCAAGACTCACTGAATTCAATAATCTATACCAATTCAGACAATATAAAATTAATATAGGTTTTATTCATTGATAGATGGACAGTTACAAAATATCCAAAATAATGGTATACAACCTGTATAAAAAAATTAAATGCTGTTTCATCATCAATAAGGGCATCTTGAGAAAAGTTGCACCAATTTGGCTATCATAATAGTCCAAATTAGGTTTTAATGGAAAGAATAATTTGAAAAGATACCCATAAAATTGAGAAAAAAAAACTGAAATACCTATTTGCACTAATGTTGTTTGAAAGCTGATTCGTAATTCTGAATCATTATAAGATAATACCTGTTGGGTCAGGCAGTTTATAATAAAACACCTGTTTGTTTGACATTTTTTATTTCAGATTCTACAATATTGTCATGCATTTCAAGAGTAAGACTTAAAATTAAATGGCTGCTAATTTTTTTATTATATTAACAAATTCGTCTTGGTGATTAGCTAGCAAGGCAAGAAATATTTACTAATAAAATGTTTGCAGATACTCCTTTAATAATTTAGGAACTTTAAAGTTTGGCATTATTTTGTGATTGGTGTAGGTGAGGTGCAATGCAATGCTATGTTATTTACTTGGTTAAAGGGTGCTATTAAATTTTTTTTTTAATTTTTTATGCCTTTCTCTGTTTAACTTTTTTTTTTGTATGTTTGTAATGCCATATTATGTCTGCAAATTTTAATTATTGTGTTTTTATATGATACCCTCAAAGTTGGAAAAATAGAGGATGTAAGTATTGTAGCTGGTTTTTTCTATTTTTAAATCAGTTATTGTGTGTGATATTAATGTTTGGTTGAAGTTTTTTATTAATATATTTGTAAGGTCTGTAATGAGCCTAAGAACTATTGACTTATGGAACAACAACATTCAACATAAACATAAATTACATTTTTGATGCCTGTATAGACTATTTATTTTTCTAATATCTAAATAATTGAAGATTTATCCATTGTGAAATCCATTATAATTGTCTTTATTTATGTCACAGCCTTTGAAAATTATTTGTAAGTATACTTAGGATTAGTATTGTAAATAGAATTTAAGTCACCTACTGTAAAATATGAGAAAAATTGCAAGAATATTTCTACACAGTAGTCACATGTATTCATATTCCTCTTGATATTAAATTCCGTGTGGTTTGGGACCATTTGCTGTGAAATATTATGCCAAATACAAAGTGTATAATGAAATTCTTTATGTATTCATTTAATTGACCTTCAATCGGACCAACTAACACAATCACTATCTTACCTACTGCCCCCATGATCTTTATAACCCTAAATCTTGATATGTACATCAAAATTACAATTCCATTCATGCAACAATTTTAATTATTTTTAATTATCTTTAGTTCAAAGTTAGTTCAAATAAACTTGCTACCATTTTTATCAATATGTGAAGGGTTATTGTACTTTGTAGTGTTTAGTTTTAAATATCAACTGGATCAAGCATATCACAATTAATAAGTAACATGTGAAGTCTCTGCAACAGCAGTGTATCAATATAGTAGATTTGTTTACTAATGCTACTTTCTAATACTGAATTATTCAGATCTATGATAATAGAACAACCCTCTCTTACTACACTTACCTACTATTTGATTTGAGCATTTCAAAAAGATATCTATCACCCATTCAATAATGTCTTGGACATTTTGTTCCATGAAATAATTTTACATATATTTCAAATCATATGATTCGTCCATAATGTATTTTAACACAATTGTCCTATTACAACCAATCTACAAGTGACAGGTTCCCTTCAAATCCCTAAATCAAAAATTGAAAATGTGATATGAGAAAATCACATTTGCATGATAAATGATATGCTACAAGTCAACCATGATATGAGTGAACAGTGGGTGGAGAACTGTTGCTACTTCTGTATACTTAAGGGTGCTAAGTCCATCCGCAGCTATGTTTGATTTAGAATCAATCAACAAGTTGGCTCTTCTTTCCCTAAAAGAGGAATCATTATTTAGCATTCAACATCAGTCTTCAGTTTACTATATAATTGAAAGTTTTGTATGAAGCATTACAAAATCCTTATATATGAGTTGTTGACAATCAAAACTGGCTATGTGCATTTGGAAATAATTTTGACCATAGTATGGTCAAACATTTAACTAATATTGTTTTTTAATTATAAGAATCATTACATTGTACTTGTCTTAAAAGTACTTTTTTCTTTCTTTTAATATTGAATAAAACTATTTTGTAATGGCTCATACAAGTAATGTTATAAAAGAGAGCCCAATTCTGATTGGTAAATATCACATGTTTTTGAATTTTTGGTTCTAAGACATGTTGGTTTCATCCTCTCAATGTTCCTTCACCGTTTCGAAAATGTGGTATTTCAAAAATTTTTTAAGTACAAAGCTCATTAGTGCATGTTTGGGTTTGAACCAGCAACCTTCAGATAAGTAGGAGTCTGTGTCCCTGGGCCACCACACTCTCTCTTTGATTTAATACAACTAATAAAATTCAGGTCATGAAATTAAACTTACCCGATTGTCTGAGATTTGTGGTTAAACATATGATACCGACTAGTATCAGGCTCAAATCTACATAGTTTCATGTCATAAGTCTCAATGCGGGAGTACAGGTCATCATCTTCTCCAGCCTGGCCAAAGTACTTATTGCTCATTCCATTTATAGCTTGGTATTGCTTTGTTACAATTGCTATAGCTCCACCAAAGAGGTTCAAGTATGGAAGAACAAATCTGTAGAAAAGAAAATGATAAATATTGGATTTCAGATAAATTTAAAAACAATGAGGCAAAATATTTTTTGTATTTACACACATCAAGTTTACCTACCTGTTACCATTATGATAGTGAAAGAGATGATCATGTTTAGATGTAGTGTGTTCTACATGTTTAAGTCACTGGCATAACTAAAAACAAACAAAAACAAGCATTAAACCACATCAGGTACAAGAAAAAAAGCTTACTGTGATGGTCTATTTATGATTATATTTCTTTGGTAAACACCTAAACTTATTGATGCTTGACGACATGTGTCTTGGCCGTATGGTACAAGAGTATAGATTGGCCGGTTTCAGCGGCAAGAGGTCTACATCGTGAAGAATGAGGCATGGGTAGCCTGCTTTCATAGCCGCCACAGCACCAATATTTAGCAGCTTAGCTCTGTTGAAAGGGCGCGAATCTACTTGCTCTACCACGAAGATACGGTAGTGGATTTTCTGTCGCCGGAAAAATGTATGCATATATACTAAAAATCCGCGTAACTGCTCCGCTCTGTCTCTGAAAACCCAATATCTATGAGTTAGTGGGAGGAGGAGGATATATTAAATTTACATGTCATAGAGATACTTACCGATAGGGCACAATAATCGCTGTACTGAATTTTGGTTTGCACTCTTGAGGAGAATACTCCCCACCTTCCTTGATTCTGTGTCCTTCGGCCAAGTCGCCGTCAACCAAACTAATCGACAAAGTTGTCCCATCATAAATTACGTCACGATAGTCACAATCGATTACGGCACTGCTGGTAAAATTCACTGCAGTTTCTTCATGAAGATAATCTAAAATGCTATCTTTTTCAATGTATTCGTAGCTGCTTCGCGCATTCATGTCGGGGTGTAGGAATATCACGAGAGCTATAACCACCACTCCAAAAAATATAATTTTCTTTTTGAAAGCATAGCGCATTATGAAATGTCCATAAAATAGGCAAATAATATGTTTAATTTTGCGTTTGTTTTGCTTGCTTGCGCACATTTTCTACAATAAAATAGATAGAAAAAAAAAGTCAATGGTTGCGCTCAGTAGTTCAAACCGGGGTGACGTAAAACAAACAAGTGCCCGATATTACTGAACGCCCTGAATTTTGATTGTGATGATTGTCAGTTGTAAATCAAATTCAATATTTTTTTAGATGATTAGATGATTAATTTGAATAATAAAATTAAACACAGGTACATTGTACCCATCTACACATTCTAAAAGCTGATTATGCGTTCGTGTACCGATCATTAGACATTTTAATATACATTTTACATTTATATTTTGACACTTAGCTAGTCTCGTAAAGTTTAGTCACTTTTCTTGGTAATGTTGTTTCAATTAATACACTCACTGACCCGCCGTTAAACCGATTGAAAACAGTGGTCACTTTTGTGGGACCATGTTCCTCGAGTCTGTAGGCGAGTACCTTCAGAGTACCCTCAGAGCAACAACAAGCAGTATAACTTATGCCAAGTTTGTCCAGAGAAGTACTGCCACCACACTCGGTAAACTACCGCTAAGCATGTTGTATGTCGCACACATTGTTCCGATAAAAGGGTCTGGGTACTGGTAAAATTATAAGCGCATGAGAAGTCACATCCCTGTCTACAAAATAATGAGCGCAACGCGATATGACTTGGATTTTCTCATAATTTTTGTATGCCTAAGTGCGTTTTGGTTAACCGTCATATTTTAGTACTCGTGAACCGAATTTCGATTAATATTACCCATATTACCTGACGGAGATAAATAAAACAATTAGTGGTACGAAACTCTTCGTATTAGGTAGAATCTAAGTAGTTCCTGTTAAGTACGCAGGTTTAACTATTATTTTGAATGTATATCCTGTTTGATTAACGATGATGTTTGTTGATTGGTGTTTCTAACCACCATACTCCAAGATAAAAATCTTAAAGCAATTTATGGTTATTTTTGTATCTTATTTGTATTATTTTAGGGTTTTTAGGACTACAGGGTAGGTTTTAGGTGTTTTTTTAAACAATCTGCAACTAACATATTTAATTATTTTTCAAGTTTTTATCCATGATTTATGAGTTTTGCATGTAACTTTGTAGAAATATCGATAGTCAACCAAACTCACAAATAATGGTAAATATAAAAAAGTTAATCGATAAAAGCTTTTAAATGCTATTGAAATTAACTAAATTGTATTAATTGACTTAAAATTAAGTTAATTAATTTTCTGAACATTTGATAGGAGAGAGGGTAGGTAGCGTTACCGATACTTCTCTTTGTGAGGGTAGGAACAAAATGTTTGAGCGACATTAAAGCGATCGTTTTAGTAATGTTTAGTACCGAACTACAACCTGTTAGATAAATGTCAAGTTATTTAGGCAAAATGTCTATGTATGATGAAAAAGTAAATATGTCAATCAACGTGTCAGAAGAAATACAAAATTGCAGCAATTCTATAGAGCTTATGAGAAAATGCTCTCAATTGGATCCAGTTAATCGGTCTTGGGACAATAATTATGACGGTTTAATAAATGAAGATAAAGCAAACGATTGTGACAGCACAGCTCCATTTGTGAGTATAATGATTACTGACGACCTCAGCTCTAGCAGAGGAAACATGACCAACAGTTCTACTCAAACAGAACAATTTATGACTCTGCCAGTAAACTGCAGCATTGTTGACGTGAGTCTCACATCTTTTAACAATGACTTCAACTTTAATGATTCGGAAAACTGTGACCACTATCTGGGAAATAAACGTCTCAGGCGTGACAGTGAACAAGACAGCAGGGAACTAAGACCTTGTAAAAAGACTAAATGTACAGAATCATCTACATCAAGCACTTCTGACCTCACTGACAATAAACTCTCACTGGGAGTGTCGATGTCTACGAGTCGTTTATCAAGCAATTCGGAAGCATCTTTTAAATCTATTAACAGCAACAGCTCGTTTAAAGTGCGAAAGAGACGTTTGAAATCAGAATCGAATTTATTCCGAGATGTGTTTCAAAGATCGCGGAAATCCATCAACATCAGCAAGCATAGCTATTCTGAAAACAGCACACCAGGTGGGTTATTCAATTGCTATCCGAAGTTAAGTTTAGTTAGTCACTCATAGGTAAAGATATAATTTAGCTCTGTCTGATCTCTCACTTAGAACAATTATATTTGTCACTTGCGGGGCTCGAACCCACATCCCTTGCATTGCTTACTAGAACTAGTTCGGCATGCGTAAGTTAGCCAAAGTTTATTTTAACCATGTCTTCTACATAAACGACTGTTCTAGTCTATATGCCATGTCGAAGACTATAGGATAATTTGAATATTCCGGATTTAGCCACTTTCCCACACGAAAAAAAGAAGACATCCCTAGAGCTCACGGAGGGTTTAAAACAAACCCGTCAGTGACCGTCAAACAATTAGACATAGGTGAATAGTACTAGATACCTTCTCCTTTCGTCTTGTAAGATGTAAAAAGACGTAATTACTCATAAAAAGTTGTTATAATAACGTAAACATTATTTTTAACTTGTAATTACACACACAAAACTTGAACCCATTATCTATAATGATAACTTGACTCGTTTTATTCAAAACATTTTCTCCCAATCAAGTCGGTGAGCTAATATAGATCGTGACATCATGCTTAGCCGCCGTTGCATTAAATCCGCAAACTTCGCCAACGGACGGTCGCCTGTTTAGAAGTCTCGTTTCCTGACCATGAAATAGTATGGGTGCTAAGGAAAATAGTGTGATCGTTGAAGTGGAGTTAGAATGTGCCATTGATACAACACTGTTGAGTGATGTTGAGTGGTTTACGTTGTCAGGTGGAACGCCCCGCAAGGAGAGGCACCACCGGCGAAGCCATAAGACTAAAGCCTGGAAGCTACTGGATCTTTGGACTTGGATTGGTAAAAAGGTGAGTGAACCATAGATTTCCACGCCTGATATGATATGCATGGTAAATGAAACATTTACCAACTGAGAACGTTTTACGTAAATATGGACTCGATAATACGAAAAGCCTCTTCTGGTAGGTATTTTATCATTTTCTTCATATTACGAGGATTTGGAATACGGAGTAGGAATAATCTGGAATCATTTATTACAATTCTTCGCAGCTCAGTTGGCAGTACTTTTGCGCTGTTAGTCGTGGGGTGGGTTCGATGCCCACCCCGACCAACTGTTGTTTGATGAAAATAGTATATAATCTATGTCTTTATGTTTAAAACGTATGTTTTTCAAAAAATTAAATACTTTAAGTGTTCTATCGGTAATCTGTTTCCTGTAGTAAACTTTTCCTAAAATTATACTTAAACATTCGTGATAAGATCTATCAAATCCAAAAATAAGATTCCCTTAAACCTAACGCAAAACCTAAATTAAACTAAAAAGAAGTAGGTACCTAACGAACATTGACATGCCGTGTAAGCACTTGAACGGTGAATTCAAACCGCCACCCTTGCGTCTTGAATGACTAATATGTCAGTACCAAACTAAATCTTATCGTAATTCGTAATTCTTTATTGTACACACACACACATGAAAAAATAAAATAAAAGGAAACGTAAACTAAAAACAAAAAGTATGTACAAAGGCGAGCTTAACCCTAAAAAGAGTTCTCTTCCAGCAAACCTTTGAGGCTAGAGAGAGGTGATAAAAGAGGTAGGGATGTGTACCCAGTCAAATAAATACTTAAAATATACTAATACATATTTTTAACCTAATACATAACACAAATAATTACATAATAATATATAGTTATCTAATATACTAATATACTTGTCGTTTTTTTTAATTTTCCTTTTGTTTGAGCAGACTTAAATATATTTGAATTCTGACATATCAAGCGAGGTTTTGGTCAATTAAGGTCTTTACCTTTCTTTGCCACAAAATTGGTATCCATTTGGAACTAAAGACTATAGGATTTTTTATTTATTTTATTTGTATTTTTATTGTCTGAAGGGGCTTCCGTTATCGCCAAAAGCCCGCGTAAAATTTTTAAGGCCATCTGCGGCCAACGACTTAGAAGGTATTGTTGTCCAGTCAAAAAAGGTTCTTTATGATTAATTATACTGTAGGTATAAACTACACATAATGAGCATATTATCGAATTATTAAATTTACAACATTTAGTTTGATATCTTATGCTGTGTTTATGACGGCCTGTACCTGTCTCCCGCCAATTCAAAGGGAGTCAGGAGAAGAGTATAATCTATTGTTGTTGATTACATTTACATCGTAAACACGTGATTTTTCAGAGTATTCAGTCTATCACTGGATTATACAAAGAGCCACCTTGTGAGCCAATCGCCCAGTGCGAGCTGAAGAACAATGGCCTCACGGAAGACATTCAAGAAATAAAAAAGTTTATGGAGACAATGGATCGGAAACAAGCTCAGATGGCGGAGGAAAATGAAATTCTGAAGGAGAATATGAAATCGATGATGGCTAAGATTGACGAACTCGAGGGTAAGCTCAGGTAAAGATGACGTCAGACTTTTTACATTATTAAAATCGAGCCCGCGCGGTTTCACTCGCGTGTGTCTTTAGGTACTTACGTACTTACTATAATGCAGGTAAACAATGTCCATTCGAACTTGAAACATTTGATTAAACTGATTTATTTTGTTTTGTGAGGTGAACATGTTTCTATAAAACAGTTTTATAGTTATTAGTTTTAACCCCTGGGTGGTTCGAATGGAGTAAAGAAGCAGTGCTAAGTTTTTCCGGAGAAGTACAGCCTAATAGTCTGCCGCCAAGCAGAAGTGCACATTGCTGTATAGGTATGGAAAGATGGGGTTCCTAATCCGCTGGTAAAGGCGAAACCCCGCTGAGTATTTCATCAAAAAATAGTGTAGGTAAGAACTGCCCAGAATTCACCAAATTATAATCATTATCTTGGAATTAAAAATCAAGCTCTACTATTCTCAGTGCAACAGTAGACCCGTAGACACGCAGATCTACTGTTGAACAACGAGAGTGAAATTTGGGGTAAAAAAACAATATCCGGTAAAGGTATTCCCTCAATCCCCGATTCCCTAAGCAAATGCTTATCACTGTCCTTGGGCCACTTTACAGGTCTCAGGCAACACAACCGAAGCCGATGTATGCACCACCACCACCACCACCACCACCGCCACCACCCCCACCGCCGCCGCCACCGCCACCGCCACCCGCTTCTAAGCTCCAGCGATCGAACACAATACCGCGCTGCGGCTCTGCACCACCCCGCATCGCGGGTCCCAGACTTACCATTACGCCGGAGGACATCGCTAACGTTAAACTGAGAAAGGCTAAGGTGAAAATTATGTTTTATGTATCTAAGAAAGGGTAAACAATGTAAATTTATAATAAATCACTGTAACTACAATAATAAATCACTTGGCTCATTATAGAGCCCGCTATATTTGATTTTGAAAGAAACGTGATTTTATTTTTATTTTATCTCTAACATTTGCGAAAGTATGTCTCAATAAAATCAGCGACACAATCTATATTCTGTTATATTTAAGCTACTTTCCTTAACATCTTTTGATGTTAAAGATAACTGCAGTTTAAGGAGAGACCTTTAATTGTGTCGATGTCATTTATTTGTGTATTTTTTACAGTGGATCAGTGAAAGTGTACTCTGGACGATCCAAAACCCACCAAATCAGGGAACTCAGCTGCCCCAGTCAGTTTTTCATACAAATCTTAATGATGTACGCCCCTTACTCCTTAAACACTGAAGCTCACGGAAGAGACAATAGCGTAGTCGTTCTATTTAAAACGAGATACAAACGCTGCAAGCATTTCGAAACACTGCTTATCATTCCTCTCTCATGCAGGACAATCCGGTTCGCTCAAAGCCCAGCAATCTGCCGCTAGTCACGCAGTCTTTATTGCAGTCCACGAGAGCCAAATTGGGCCGCACGAGACCCGTGGCTGCCTCTACCCCCAAACAACAGTTGACGGAGTTGGAGAAGTGAGTTTACATTCGATTTACTATTGAAGTGTTTTATTTTATATAAACCAATAGCCTACAATACCTTTGGTATATGAATATAAATAAAATTTTGAGCCAAATATGTTTTCTTTCAATACGACAAATACAATACAATATTTGTCGCTTATAACCGGTTGTTTATTGTTTTTATTTTTTGTATTTATAAGGTCACGATATCACCTAGAATATAACCAGCCACAAAAATGGTGGATTTAGAAAATAAATATCAATATTTCAAGGAAATTGGAAATATTAAATTTTGTAAGTGACGGAACTTGAAGTTGATATAACTATAGCCAATTAGTATTCTGTACCTATTGCGTACAAAGCAAAACGACTTGAGTCCTATATGGCAAGACCCAAGTCGTAACTTAATGCGCTCTTACTTGACAACGGAACACATACAGTCACATTGGTATAAATCGCTATATTTTAACGCTTGTGAATTTGTTAACAGCTGTTTACTCCAAGAATCATCGATGACAACCCTGTACCGACGCCGCGTGGTGCGAACCACTTTCCGCAGTGCGGAAGAACTTCGCCCGAGGCCGAGGCCGTACCCAGCCGCTCGCTGCCAACGATCGCCGCATTCGCCCCGGTCACCTCGCGCTAACTCACTGCCCAGGGTTACAAATGCCTCCCCCTTAAAGTTCCCCGATGGTGTTTTACCTACATAATTCAAGAGGCCTGGGCTGCCTTCAAGACTTGTATGTTTTTTGATTGATGTCCACCATGTACCTATAAAAAATGACACGGCCAATCCTTGATTGCGTATTATCAATATTAAACTTTTGTTTCGGCCTGATGGACTAGATCAGCACAGCAGGTTGTGTTGCTGCAGATGAAATTGTAATTTAATAAAATGTTGTTTGCGGGTGCGGTGCTCGGCTCTATGCAGTGGCTAACGCTGGTCGGTATTGAGATCAAAAATAAGGTCGGATCGAAATTATAACTTTTCCTTCATTCTATTGATTACACAAAGGTTTAACAAATCGATCCGATGCCAATATAAACACTTTAGAGCTTGTAAGCAGGAACGGGTGTTCCTGTAAACAATCTGAGTGTTTGTGACTCAAAAACTATAATAATATTGTAGGCCACTTTAGGAACCTTTTAGGAGATGTCAGTTCAGTTGGTTGGCAGTGTAGTGACGTGCGTTATTTAAACGACCTGTAAGCGAGGTGAAAGCCAACATCAACTGAGCCGCGGTGGGTGATTCTGGTGCAAACCCTACAACGAGCTTGTGCTGCCGATGAAGGCAATTAATTAACACTTTCTTTCACCGGCAGCACAAGCTCGTTTCCAGCATAAATGGAATACCGGCACTAGCTACTGCTACAGACAAGTAAAGATAAAATACGTTGTTGCGTTTCTGCTAAAGCGCTAAGTGTGTAATATTAATATCATATTGTATGTAAACCTACTATTCTGCCATAGGCAATAGCGCCGGGCATAGGATGCTATGATAAATGTTTCGTTTGGATGTGATTTATAAAATATGAGCCTTCTTGCTAGGTTATTTGAATGTTAATTACATTATTTTATATTCCATTTCTAGATGGAATATAATATTTTGTAATTTTACAATTTTATTAAGGATGTATGATTTTACATTTTTTACAAAAATAATTTGTTTGATCTTTCCACAGTGAAAGTACGTAATTTACTTAAAATGGTAGGTAATTAATTGATTATTATATACCTAAACACCAGACTTAGATCTAAAAATCATGTTCTTTTGATTGATTTAGTAGCAGACTTTAATTTTATTTCATTAAACATAATGTTATAACAAAAGTTTTTGTTATATTATTGATACCTGAAGGCCCATAGTTCTCTGAAAACTCTCGAAAGCATGCGAGGCTCGAAGCTTAAAAAAACAACAGAAGACCACGTACAATTTGTGATATGCGAGATAGCCCGTGCTGTTCAAGGAAATGAAATAGCGGTCAAAATCATTCCGTCTTAGACAAAAACAATCTCAGCACCTTGGAGGCGTGTGAGCTTTGGACCTCAACATCCTAAACTCTGAAGGCCTTCAGGCCTTATTTAAATAATAATACGCTTAGATTCCCGAATCCAAATCAAGACTTAAGTACGAATATCCGCCTTATCAGGTAAGTCTTTTGAAATAGCATCGTAGAAGTTGCGTTTTTTTAATTGTAATGGTTATTATTGTAGTATGTACTTCACATTAGTAAGAGTTTATGTAGGCAGAAGTTATATCCTTGTGCTAACGGTTTTTTCAACGTTTACACACGTACCCCTGCACTAGGAAACCCTGTGTTGTAGATGGCATGGATACACAGAAACACAAAACAAACACCCCAAACCCGAGAACAAACTTCAAGATCACCACACAAAGTGTACGCCGGCCAGGAATCGAACCCGAGGCCCCTTGCTTAGAAGGCAGGGTTACTACCAACTAATCCATGGAGCATTCGTTCATGGGAAACAATGGCGGCGATTGGTTGAAAACTCGTCACATCTACGTGCCCATTGAAGCTATGAACCTTGTCTAACTAAATATGTATGGTACTTATTGTGCACGTGTATTTAACTTAACTACCTACGATCGGTATCGCAGAACAAGTTCATTGATTCCACAGACTAATTTACCGTTATCTAATAGACAAACATAATAAGTATTTAATGTATGTAAAAAAATATTAATTTATTATTCTTCTTAAAATTAATAAAGTAAGATTTAGACGGAAACTCAACCGAATTTCACACGTCTTCTCTTTGCCTTCTTCTTCTTTTTAATTTTTGGCTTCTCTTTGCCTTCTGTCTCAGGTTATTGTGTCATGGTTATTGTTCTGTCTCAGTATTGATGTCATTTTCAATGTCATATTGACATTGACATTCTGAATTCATAGTACAATACAAATTTGAATTAATATTATTTAATAAAATTACACCACTGACTCCATAAAATGTAAAGGAAGAAATAATCACTTTGTTAAGATTTATAAAGACTCTCTCTCTCTATACTGGCCATTTTTTTATACATTTCCATCGGTTTTTTATGCGAAATCTTGCCGTAAACGTCGTTAGTGGCTAAATTGCGGGCAGCCAAGCCTCAGAAGCCAAAAATTAAAAAGAAGAAGAAGAATTAATATTATAAAAGAAATTTGAAAAATAAACAACTAACTAGGGATTTTCCGATACCACCTAAGTATCGATACTTACTCATTTCGATAATACTCAAATCTTTTTTCGATACTATACAAATAAGTACTCCTCAAGTATCGATACTTACTGATATCGATACTTTTTGGAACTTTTATTTTATTATTTTGAGGGTGCTATCAATGAACGTTGAAGGATAATAATTTAAAGAAAATTGAGACGAAAAAAACGATTTATTTATTATAAATGTTTATTAGGCTTATTATAATTTAAACAAAAAACTCTTCAGCATTAAGATTGCCCAAAAACAGTAACTGTTCAAGGTATTTAGAAGACAATCTGTTTCTTGTTTGTGTCATTGTTGCACCGGCTTTGGAAAAAAGGCACTCGCTAGGAACTGATGTTGCAACAACAATTAAATATTGCTGTGCATACTTGTACAGACAAGGAAACACCAACTTCATGTCATCCCATTCTGCAAATGGGTTGCTTTTAAGAGAAACTACTGGATTTGATAAATAAAGAGAAACTTCATCTCCCTGATGAGATTTTTTTTTCTTCTTGTGCCCATGTGCTAACTCTTTATGATGTTTCCAAAAATCGTATTCAGGTGGTGCAGTAGATGAGACATCATCTTCTGACTCACTTGGGCTACTTAGTTGTCCGACAACCATGGTTCTAAGTTTTTGAATAGCTCTTCCGCATGCAGAGGGGTCTTGGAAATGCAGATTTTTAAACCTTGGGTCTAGAATTGTTGCAATGGCTGCATGATCGTTTAATTCAATCATCCCATACCTCCTTTTCAGCTCTCTCAATAAAACATCCTTACATTCTTTAACGATAGCGGAGTTTGGAGTGATACTATTCAGTTCTGTAGTTAAGCAATTAAGCATTGGTATAATTTTGGAGATTGTTACATACTTTTGGCCCGATGATTCTCTTGTTACATATTCAAAAGGCTTTAATACAGTTGTAAGCTCATTCAAGGTTTCCATTTCCACTGCACTTGGCAAATTTGGAGCCACTACACTCTCAATTACAATTTCTGATATTACTATTCTTAACTTTAGAAATCGCTCTAACATAAAAAAAGTTGAGTTCCACCTAGTTCTTACATCTGCAATAAGTTTTAAAACTGATCCTGCCGAAACATTATTACGCATTTGGATTTTTCGTAGCTTATCCGACTGCACAACACTATTTTTTATCCAATTAACAATTTCTCGTACTTTTATAACAGCTGATTTAACACTGGGCAACTTTAGTGCCTCTTCAACTACAAGGTTAATAGTATGGGCAAAACACGGTAAATGTTTTTTTTCGCCTAAAGACATTCGTATGGCAGCCAACATTGAACTGGCATTATCTGATACAGCAGCACGAATTTTGGTAAGTGGAATATTCCATTTTTTCAAAATATCCAGCAGGTTTTCCGATATGTATTCAGCTGTATGTCGCTCTCTTAATGCACGAGTTGCAAGATAATACATACACATTTGACCATTTTCTACAAAATGTATGGTGACGCCCATGAATCCTACTTCATTCATTGTCTCTGTCCATATGTCCAGCGTTAAACAGAAATTGTCTATCTTGGATAATTTGGACTTACAAATAGTTATACAAGCTTCGTACTTTTCGGTAGTCATTTTCTTTAAATACTTTGCGCCAGGAACTTTAAAAGTAGGCTCCAGTTCTTTTACAAGTCGTAAAAAGCCTTCACCTTCAACTATATTAAATGGACGCATATCTTGACAGATAAAAAATATCAATGCTTGAACAATTCTGTTATACTTCGTACCACCAGCTAAAAATAAAACTCAATTTTAATACATGTAATATTAAATTAAATATTTATATATTTTTCTTTAACACTAATTCTATATGTATTAATATTATTTTGCTAATATTTAATTAAATATCTATTTATTTACCTTTATTAGATGAAATTCGTTCAAACGCATTCTTTATTGAATTGCTCAGACATAGCTCCCTTGCAGTCTCCGAGTCCATACTTGTTAATGTGGTTACACTAGAGCAATCATCACGATCTTCTGAAATTTTCGATGTTGATGCTTGGGGTTGATCATCTTCCATTAAATGCCTTGAGTTGGCCAACACTATTGTATTTTTTGAACTGAAACATAATAACAAAAATTAACACTTGATAGATCGATAATCTTCAAAGTATCGATAATACCAACTCCAACACTACCGCCATTTAACAACACTATTACACTAACAAAAACAAACACATAACCTTAAATTGTTTAAATCGTATTTATACAAAGGAAATATCTCATCACCGGTCATCAATTATTATTCATATATTATTAATATATAGACAAGACAATCACAGTACCACTGCTGCAAAACTATTTTTTATACAAATAAAATAGGTAGGAGTAGGTAGGATTTTTTATTTAACATCTTAGGAAAGCAATCGCAAAAAAAAAGAAAAGTTTAGAATCCTACCTTTCGTTGGACTTATTATTTTCTTTTTTCTGTAATTTGCCTTTGTCCACAGAAATTCCATGAGTTTTAGAATGCTTGAATAAATTCGACGTATTCCCACAATACTTCACAGACTTAAAACACTGTTTACATTTTGCAATTGTTTCGTTTGTTTTGGTAAAATGTGTCCATATTATAGATTTTGGTGGTGCCATGATAACATTGGAATAAACCGATGAATTTGATGATTACAATTAATAAAATTACTTGTAAACAATCACTTAACACTTTCACAATGGCGGAATGGCGAGATGATTTGCGAGCGGGTGCGGGTGTTTTCTTCTCTCGCTTTCGGCTCGGGCGGGCTCGGCTGAAGTCGGACGAATTCGGCTAGCCCAGCTGCTGATTCGATTCGATACCAAGTATTTTTGTTTCGATACCGATTATGTATCGCAAAATTGATTCGATACAATAAATACTTGGTATCGAATCAAAAGTATCGAGTACCTACTAGTATTTATTAGTATCGGAATATCCCTACAACTAACATACAATCACATTAAAATTTGAACCACCCGCAAGGCAAAAAGCGTAAAACGATAATTAGAAAACCTATCAAAATCGTTGCGAGTTTAGTGTATTTTTTATATAAACTTTATTACAGTTCTTTTTCTATCAGTATTATTTAGAATACGGTTTTCTATGTTTGAGCTTTTATTGGAGAATTAATATTTTCTCAAGTTATGGATTTCAGTTCACATAATCCAATTACTTCTAATGCCTTAAACCTCGCAGCTAGAAATAATGACTTGATAAGTGTGCGCCGTTTGATTAAGAAAATCAATCCAAACTGTGTTGACAACAGAGGGTGGACTTGTCTCCACGAGGCCGCCAATAGCGATAGCTATGAAAGCTTAGTGCTTATATTGAAACATCCTGACTGTAGACCATTATCCGAAACTCATGAAGGGCACACTGCCCTGTATCTCGCCTGTCGTAATCGCAGTTCGCTAAAAACTATTAAAGTGCTACTGGAAAATGTTAAAGATATTGCTAACTACAGCAGCACAGAGGGAGTGACTCCACTTCATGTAGTCAGCTCACAAGGCAGAGTAGACGTAATTCAGTTGCTATTGGACTATGGAGCAATTATTGATGTTCAGGACTTTGATGGTGATACTCCGCTGCACGAAGCTTGTTTAGCTAAACAACCAGAGGCAATAAAGGTGCTGCTGCATGCCGGGGCTAACCCACAGATACAAAATGAGCAGCTCTTTACTCCATTTCACATAGCATGCTCTAGCCCTTGCTTGGAAGCAGTCTCAAACTTGATATACTTTGTAAATAATGTAAATCAGAGAATTGCTACAGGAGACACTCCATTGATGATAGCACTACATACTCACAATGATGCAATTGTATATTTTCTGCTTGATAATGGTGCTGATCCAAATTTGAAAAACAATGAAGATAAGTTGGCTTTAGATTTTGCTATTGACATTGGGTTTAGTTCAGTTTTCAAAAAGCTGCTGTCTGTGACTGACCATGATGTCATCAATGTAAATATAGTATGTAGAGCTTGTAAGCCACATTACTTTACATTTGATATACTTGGAGCACTCCTCACCAGTGATTTGGGGCCAAAGTTTTTTGAGTACACAGAGCCTTGTTATGAAACAGCTGTAGAGTCTGTGAGCCAATTCCGGCCATCATACCGGACACACACCCCACTGAACTCCTATTTGCAAATATGTGAATACATTTATAAAATGTCACCTGAAAAGTTTAGAGAGTATTTCTACTTGTTTCTGATGAGAGGAGTATCTGTAAATGCTTTGGAAGCTACAGAATTCCCACCATTAGTTTACATTCATTATTGTGCTCACACATCATGTTTTGAAGAAGTGAGATTATAAATATTTCTTGTCTATAACCATTCTATACCTATGCAGTAATATGTAATATGTCATGTTATTTCAGGTATTTGATATACTTATAAAGCATGGCTGCAATGTTGATTACTGCAGTGGTTCTGATAAAAACCAATGCATCACCGATGCCTTTCTCGCTTCAATCACCTTGGATCCTTCCACAGCTCCACTCATGATACCATATAGCCTTTACTGTGATCCTGGCTCTATTATTGAAGTGGCACGTAATAATGGTTTATTGGACAGAATGCCATTAAAAGTAAGTTTGCATAGAATATTGCTGAATATATTAGGTTATATTACTATACTGTTCCTGGCAACTTCATACATGTGGAAGTTAACAATTTTTTTGAGTGGAACCCTAATTCTTTATTTATTTTTTGAATAATAGTAGCTGATGTTACTCCGTCTAACATCAGTTATCTGCCAGTTAAAATCACGTCAAAATCGGTCGAGCTGTTTTGGCGATTTTTTTTGTTATAAATTATTTGTTAGCTCAGTTTGTAGTAGCTCTGCATTGTAGGTTGTGTGTTTAATTCATACTCAGGACGAGTATTTCTGTTATATAGATATTTTCTGTGTCTGTGTGTTATCATTATATGAGCATATGGTTAGATGGTGCTGTAGGAAATTTAATATTATTTATGGACAATTTTGTATTTTTCAGATTCAAAGGAAACTAATGTCAATGATAGACAGTGAATGTGAGACGATAGATAATTATTTCTTTGTAGCATCATTAAAACATCTCAGTAGGCTCAAAGTAAGGGACATTATAAAAGCTAAAGATGGCACTCTGAAATCAACTCAAGAATACCTACAAATACTCAACAGTCTACCAATACCACAAATAATTAAAAAATATTTAAGGTTTATTGATGTTTCTTGAGCAATGAAAAGTAGGTTTTTAGTTATAAATTTATTTATTAACTTGATAACTGAATAAAAAAAATAGCTCAAAGCAATAAATATAAATAAAAAAAATCTATATATTTTTTATCTTAAAAATTATATCACCAATTTTTACTTATTATCTATGTCAGACTATATAATATTAAAATGGTTAGTGACTACTTGCTTACACTGTTGAAGTCTTTGAAGTTAGCCCCATTTGCCATGTGCTCTTCTATTTCTGCCACACTATAAATAAAAATTATATATGTTAAGTTTTATTCAATGATAGCAAGCATTCCTCTGGTTTTAAATGGTTTTAAACCATTTAAAATCAGAGGAATGCTTGCCTTTGTAGTAGCATAAAAAAGTTAACTCACGTTCTCGGCACGAAGGTCATATTTTCGACTCCGCGTTTTGTGATGAGCACGTCGTCTTCGATCCTCACGCCGCCGAATCCTCGGAACTGATCCACGCGCTCCCAGTTGAAGAACTGTGACTGATTTGGGTTGTTCTTGGCGCCATCTAGCAGCTGTCACAGATAAAAAATCTTGTTTAAAAGTTTAATTTGATTTAACTAGAGGGAAACTGCAAACATTTTTAGTCAAAGAATATGTAACCACTATACATTGTTTTGTTTATCAATTAACCTACTAAGGTATTAAAATTGAATTCTCACCCATATTTTTTATCAAAGCTAGTTCCCAATTTAAAACCATTACCATTAGGGTAGAGCCAAAATTCTAAGGCCATAAGGCATAAGGCTAATTGGACCATTATCTCAATATCTACCATCCTAATTTCGCTACTATTAACTACGACCTTTGCCTATTTTAAGTTGTATGTACAGTGTATCCTGTATTGGAAATCCACAATAAATAAATAAATAATGTTAGATCTTAAAAAATATTTGGAAATTTTTGACAGATGTTGCTATTTATTGGTCTGTGGTAGGCCACAACCGAACTTACTCTGGGTATAAAGTAGCAGCCCGGTTCGATAGTAAGCGCCATGTTCTCCAAAAGTGGACGCGCGGTACGCAGGCGTGAGAGGGGTGCGTCAGCGGCGCGAGGGGGGCAATGTTGTAAATACCCCCCTACGTCATGAACGTCGAGCCCGAGGAGGTGACCAAGACCGTGCGGCTGAAGGATACCGTTCACGCCGTGCTGAAAACACACGTTGCTACTAAAAATCGTGTAATATAACGGTTACAGACATTTCCGGAGTTACCATTTTGGAACAGTGGACGTTTTGGGACAGTGGACATTTTGGGACAGAGGACATTTAGGGACAGTGGACGTTTAGGACCTAACAGATTCATACCATGTTACCATACCAAAGAAAATGAAGCAAAACAAGCGTTCAAAATTTAGTAGGTTGCATAGAACTTTTTCACCACAGCTTTGAAATTTCAGACAGCGTCATCTACCCGCAAACTAAGCATAGCTTGTACTATGGGAACTAGATTACTGAATAATAGTACAAAGAAAAAAACCTCTTTTGTTCGTCACACAAATGCTTGTCGTGAGTGGTAATCGAACCCAGGACAGCGCAGAAGGTTGAGCTACTACAAACTGAGCTAAGAGGCCAGTCAATAGATTACTGGGCTCTACATATAATATTGATCATCTGTTAGTTGATTATAGTGATTGGTTGGCTGTAAGTGTTTATTGATTGGCCTCGCATATAAGTCGGTAGTATTATAGCCTACATCTTGTAGGTCGTGGGTTCCATTCTCACCAGAACAAACATGTTTATCGTAGGTCTGGTTAATATATAAGTATTTAAATAAAACAGTGCTGTATATGTATTGTGTCAGTTATCTGGTTCCCAATGCCAAATGTTAGTAGCTATGCTTGGTTTACGGCTAGATAGCGCTGTGTGACCCATGATTTTTTTATTACTTTACATATTCTGTGCTCTCACCTTGATCATCTGCTCGACATCGCCTTTCAACAAGCCACCTTCCTTCAGATGTTCTAGCATAACTCTGTTGGCTAGCAAGTGCATATCCGACCATGGCACGCCGGGTTTCGCCTCTCTGAAATTATTACTCGTATTTCACATTTGCTAAGTAATAACTATGTGTATGAGTGAATGTTGAGTGTAGGTGCTAAACTAATTTATGAGACAAAGGACTACAGTTCAGATGGATGCAATTTTCATTGCTAAGTTGACTTGCGGCTCTGATCCAAGTTTTTTCGAACCGTCAGATAAGAACACCCTTAAGGTTTAATACAGGTTATTTAATGGGTTTTGATATGATCAGAAATGTGAGTGGTTTACCGTATAACGGCGTCTCTTGCAGCCAGCACGGCTTCGTAAATGAGCTTCTGGTCTTCAGTGAACTTGCCATTCGCGGGGAATGAGCAGGTGATGTCAGCGGCGTAGCCCGCGTAATTTCCGCCCATATCGTATAGACTAAAACAAGTGAAATGTTGTCTGATAATGCTGGTAGGACCTAAACAATTCAAATATTTTCTGATAACGGTGATGGGGATTAGAGCAAGTTATTTATATATATATAAAATATTTAAAGGGTCGGCAACGCGCGAGTGATACCCCTGGTATTGCAAACGTCCATAGGCTACGGTAACTGCTTACCATCAGGTGGGCCGTATGCTTGCTTGCCACCAAGTGGTATTGTATAAAAAAAAAATTAAATGTCACCTGACAACGGTGATGGGCACTAAAACAAAATAAATTTTATCTAATAACAGTGATGGGAACTGAAACAAGTTAAATGTCATCTGATGGCGTTGATGATCGGGGTCTTAGGTCCACATCGGATTCAGCAGCCTTTATTCTTAATGGGGTTGACAACCCTGCACTGATGTCTGGTGTATTGTCCCCAATTTCTAACCCTTTCCCATCCAGCCCAACTCCTTAAAGTACTGGAGAAGGACTCTGGGTTGTTGGCAGCACTGTTGCAGCATCTGCTATGGAAACCCAGCAACTATTACTTTAGCTGTCGCTTCCCTCGTGGCTGTGCAGTGGATGGGATGACGACATGCTCCGCTGTTTCTTCCTCCAGAATGCATCCTCAACACATCCCAATATCTAACCAGCTCTCACATATAAACAAAATTTCCGATGATTATGCTATGATGAGCCAGGATTAAAAATTAAAAAACGGCTTTCTATTAAAAAAAATACCCATGACCCATGATGATGGAGCGACTTCAGTCCATCAGTGAGAAAGCTACGTAGCTACAGACTGGCATATGGGCTCATTGGCATTAAACTAATGACATCCATCGACATCTATCAATATTTATATTTTCTATCAGCAATCTGGACCAGATGACACACTATGATACACCAGATAATCTGGTTCCCATTGTGTTATTTTGCCCTAAACAAGCTATGCTTGTTGGCACAGCGTGAAATATATTACTTGCCTATTGAAAAGCTTTGGTCTATTAACTTTATTTCTTTGTTTCTGTTAACTCACCACATATCCCCATCGTGGACTACTTTAGCGTTAGGCGCTCCAGCGTGTCCGTAATGCAACGTGGCGCCATTGTGTCCCGACCCGCAAATGCAAGTGTACGAGACGTGTCGACACCCGCCTATTCGGTAACAGTAGTCCAGGAATATAGACTCGCATTGGTACTCCATACGACCAGGTTTCATGTAACGCATCACCTGAAGAAGTAATGTTTAGAATCTAACTAAAAAATTAAGGGCGGCTAAGACTGGGTTTAAGCTTAGAACGAGTCAATCCGATACTTTTGACGTCACAGGGTTGAATCAATACTGCATTCAGGGTTTTTGGGAGGAGTATGAAGACTGTACTGAGTTTATAAATCAAAGACATCGGAGCAGACGCTCAAAATGTTTAATACAATGGTTGAATATATAAATGCTCGTTTGAAAAGCTATTATAAAATGACTAGCCACCTGTCCCGGCTTCGCACGGTAGTACAGTGTGTGTGACGTAAGCCGTAATACAATTATGTACATCAATTTGATCTACTTCGTAAGGTAAAGCCTATATTAGCCAAAAATATGGTTTATTACGTCATTACAAATCATTAAAAATCTCGGCTTCTGTGTATTATAATTTGCGTGTGTTATTCATATAAACTTTCCGGAAAGCAATTTCTAAATGAACGTATGAAAATCCGTTGTCGGGTTTAGAAGAAGTAAGCAGAAAAACAGAACGACTTCGCTTTATACGATATAGAAGTCAGGTAGAAGGGGGACCAATTTGAATCGTGAATTTCTCTCAATGTTATTTTGTCAATGTGTTTAAAACTGGTAATTATTTTATATAATACAGCAGTCGGACTTTATTCCGGATTCGGCGAGGAAAGTATGCTGCAACCATATATTTTTTTCTTCGAATTACTGTGCTCATTATTAAGAGGAATTAAAGATTACACATACATCTCATTATGAGTGGTCGTACGATGCGACATGATCCGCGCCTAATCTAAGTAGGGAAGGATCGAAGTTTTAATGGCTGTTGATATGATTAGAGTATTACATGTGCAAATATTTTTAACAAGTAACACACATATATATATATATATATATTAGCTTGTTAGTTCCCTATAACTGAATTTGTACATTATTATGCGAAACTTGCAAGTCGTGGGAAACACCATGACTTCGTCGTGGAATTTTACATTTATATTCCGTGAAGCACTAATTATTTTTCAAAAATAAATGTAGTCTATGTTACTCCTTATAACATCAGTTATCTGCTAGTACAATAAAAGTCCCGTCAAAATCGACCCAGCCGTTAAAAATATTTTTTTGTTAATACTACCGTATATACTTTCAAATAAATGTAGTTAAAAAAACTGATATTTTGTGCATTGCAACACATCCATTTTATTTATTTGTACAGATAAGTACAATGGCTTAGTACAATTGAACTCTACTCGCCGCTAGATAGCGCTACATGACAAGGTTTATGCAACCGACGAGCCTATTGAGGTTATTAGGTCAAAAAGTGCATATACATCATTTACATACCTGCTTATGCGCATCTGACGAGACTTTGCAAACATATCTCATAACTTCTATCTCCTCAGGTGTTTTGATCACACGCCTGCAGACAAACAATCATAATAAGTTGTTTACTTCCAATGACCTCAAAACCTACATGTACCTAGTAGAGTTACTCATTTAGATTATGTATGTTATTTCCTTAAACATTGTTTTCAAAACATGTATATTTGTGTTCTAATATTAAAATTCATAATAACTAGGAAATGCCTATATATAGAAATATATAACACCTATTTCAGGTATTCAAAGATCCTAATCCCTGATGATAAGACAAATTGCGATAATATGTACCATTTAATAATAATACTTCATATAAATAATTACATAACAAAAATATTATTGTTCTCATATGACATGAAAGTTTGGGAGCATGGCTTTATTGTTTGGTTGGTTATTAGCCACAGCTAATCAGAGATGATACTTTTAAACTACATACAAAGTATACTTACAGTTCAGCTATGATCGGGAATAGTATTTCATTGTCAACTGGGAACCTATACAGACAGAACAAACATTAATATTCGTCACACAAATTCTTGTTCAGAGTCGGAATCGAACCCATGACCTACAGCGTAGAATGCAGATCTACTATCAACTGAGCTATGAGGCAATCAATAATAATGTAATATTTCATAACTATAAATTAATATTTTATATACAATAATTAAAAATGTATCATAAAAGAATTGGCCGACACGGGATACACGGTAGATGTGAAACATGACGGCATACGCGCCATGCCGTTTGCCGTCACGCCACACGAGTCGGTTTGTCGCGCCAATTTTAATTTATGAAGTAAAATTATTTAATTAAAAATATATTATATATTCTATAATAATAACATTTAGGTATTATTGTATGTCCGGAAAGGGTTCTATCATTACGTGCACTGAAAAAAAATTATGTTACGCCCGTCACTCTAGAGACGGGGATGTTACAGCTTAAGTACTTTTAATTTCACCGGCACCCTGCCCTTCCATCAGAATAGCGAGTGCGCCGGATTAACATAAGTTCTACTGCTGCCTTGGGTTGCTCCTATCCACCATCTGGGGAACACGTGAAGGGACTTTGTGGGTATTATTCACCTACGGATATGAGTAACATGGTCGCCCAACAGATGGTATAACGTGTGTGTGAGTGTATGTAAGTATAAACTTACTCATGTATTCCCGGAAACACAGCTTCTTTCGCAGTCAGGCCACTGTCAGTATTTGGCCCACTCTGTAGAAATATTATAAATTATCATTTGCTACATTATATTTTAGTCTTATGGACATATGAACAGATATTTCTTAAAGAACAATAATAAATGGTTTGAGATTTCATAACTCGATTTATTCTCTGTCATACTACCTCTATGAACTCATTTTTAATATAAATGAGTTGATTTATACTTGTACTTATGTCCAGTAGTATAAGATTTACTAGTCTTAACTAGTGATTAACTAGTCAGGTGTATAAATCTTATAAATAGTAGTCTAAAGTTCTGTCATAAATAAAAACTAATTGTCAATAATATGACGGAGCATCACTTGCAAATAGCCCGACCGATTTGGCTGATCTAATTTTTTTTGCTTTTATAATTATCAGGAAAAGGTTTGTATAAAAAAAAAAAAACAAAAAAAAATCATTTTCTTCATTAGTTAATAGCACATGTGCGAAGCCGGGTCGCTAGTTTAATACAAGTTTCGAATACTGGGCAGAATATTGCATTGATCTTAAACAAGTAATTTTCGCGCCAACCTCCAATAGAAAAGAAAAATATTCATAGTTTGTAAAAAAAAACACAAAGTAAATACTTTTTTCAGATGTAACAATTTTTGACACGTCTATACACATAGTCTAGTACAAGATTTCGTGACAGTTTTTAGTTATGTGTATTGCAGAAAAAAAAAACATATTTTTTGTTATTTCTTGTGCATGTGTGTTATTCCAATACTAGTCTTTGGAGTTTTCAGCCAACTTACAATATATCAGCCGAATTTTTGTTATTTTTTGATGTGAAAGAGTAAACAACCATACAACATATAATAAACATCTATCCAAACAGACATTAAAATTAACTTAATTTATTGGACTTGATCTTGTAACAGTTTTTTTTTTGTTATTTCGCATGCCAGCTATATTTTCTACCTGGTAAGGGTAATTGGTAGAATTTTTTTTAACTTTAAGTGGTCCTTCTGTACGATAATTAACATTTTTTGAGTGTCACAGAAATACAGAACAAGATACAGATTATCTTATACTGAACACGTTGACCATCCCTATCCAACCCACCTGACCCATTAAATGGCATCCATCGCCCATAAATAACTACTCGCAGGTTTATAATAGGTATTAGTAGGTTTCTTACCAGTGTCAGCAATTTCTCTGGTTTCAAACTGTTTAAAACATCTTCCAGCTGAAAAAATAAGTAACATTTTCCATATTTTGTTATATTACTTTTGTCACAATAAATCATTATCAGAGATCTGTATGCGAGCAGATAGGTAGTATCAGAAATAATTAATAATTCTACAATCTTATCAGCCAGTTGTAACTAAGCACAAAATATTAATACATACAAATAAACTGGCTCTTAAGAAATAACCTATGGGTGTAGGTAAGCAGTGTGTTAAGATTTAAAAGATACAGAGTCCTTCAAAGGTAGAACAGCAGACCTATATTCTTAGTAATAAGGCACATAATCTTGAAAAGAGGGGGATTTAGATATTGATATATGATAACTACCTGATCTACATAATGGACATCATCCACAGCATAGATATTTTTGAAGTCATCACAACTGAGCAGTTTGCCCATCCACACTCCATACTCTTCTGGGAGACGTGGCACAAACAAGTGACTCTTCTTTGTGGCTACATCCAGCGCAAAGTAGCAGCCCGGTTCTCGAACTCCACATACCCATGTGAAATATGATTCCTAAAACAAAAGGAAGTAGGTCTCCAGGATGTTGATATATCATTTTATGAAAAGGTATATGTGATCAATACCAATGTGTTATTCATACTAATATTATATAGAGGAAAGATTTGATTATTTGTTTGTAAAAAAACACTGCTGAATAGATTTTCAAAATTATTTTATAGAAAGCTATATTATCACCAAGTAAGAAAAGGATGGATACACTACATTTCATTTTCAGAAGAATTAGAGATTCCTACCTAAATTACAACAATATAGCCCAGGTATCAACATTTATACTGTCTCTACTTCCCTATCTTAAGTCTATTTATAACAACCCCAAAATATTACATCAGATGTTGTTTACAGGGAAGCTCTAAATAAATAATTTATATCTACACTTCAATATCTATCTGTGCTAGACTTTTCTATATACAAAGTAATACTAAATAATATTATAAAGAGAGAGAATTTATTTTTGTTTGTTGTAGAGGTTAAACTCAAATAAATACTAGACATATTAAAAAAATTCTACATTAGAAACTTACTAAGTCTCTAAATGTCTCAGAAAAAAGTTAAAAGCAGACAACCATCATTTTTAATATCTATGCGAATGGAGTCACAGGGCAAAGCACTGGCAAATTCTCAAAAAAATAATCAAAAGTAAAATGTGCACATACAACAATATAGTAAGCTCCTCATTGGGATTATATTTGTCTTATCTAAAGTCCAATAATTAAAATAGAATGTACATAATCAACCTGCCCCAGCTTTGCACGGGTGTAATTCCGGGTTCCTAGTATCAAATATTCATACACATCATTATTGGTTCTAAAAAACTATGCCTTCCATATCACTACATAGTATAAAACAAAGTCGCTTTCTCTGTCCCTATATCCCTATGTATGTTTAAATCTTTAAAACTATGCAACTGATTTTGATGCGGTTTTTTTCAATAGATAGAGTGATTCAAGACGAAGGTTTACATGTATAATACACTAGCAAGTCACCCCGGCTTCGTACGGGTAGTTTCTCATACACTGATGCTTTACTAACCGTGCGAAGCCGGGGCGGGTCGCTAGTTCTATGATAAAACACATTGAATACACTAACCTGCCTAAAGGTATTGTATGTGATGTCGGTATCATAGAAGCTGACTTCATCACCTCCTTGTAACAACACCACTTGTCCACTCTTCAACTCATTTGCCAACCGCTCTCTATTCTTTGCGAACAATGATAAAGGGACTTTGTATGTCCCAGTGCCCATTGACCAATGCCCTGCCATTTTCTTCAATAGAATGAACGACTGCGCTGGTTTCAATAAATATTTGCTGTAAACTGATAAGCGTGATTGATAATGACTACTACCATATGTGAGTGGTACAGCTGTGCTAAGATAACGAATATGGTGGTTTTGTGAGTGTGCAACGTAAGGCTTCAAACACCTAAGAGATACTTTGGTAGTATTTCTAAATAACTGCATTTGGTGTTGATAGGTTCTTTTATCTATGTATATTTTATTTATATGATCAACCAATAGGATGTTAACTTACTGCTTCTGAGCAGAGATTCGTAGATAAGGTACGAAGCGAACTACGATTATGAAAGTCAGAAAATAAACAAAACAATTAACTTAACCATATGATCAGTGCTGCAAACTCAAACCACCAATAGATAGACAAAGATTTATAATCAATACATTTTTTTTTATTTGTATATTAGTTAGCCGATATCAGCAAAAAAGATAGTATCATTATTTTCGTCAAGCTTTCAAGTTTCTTAAAATCAAAGTTTACTAAAGGTTAAATTGAAAATAGATCTACTGTTATTAACTTATTATTGTCGACTGGTCCCACAGCTCAGTTGCGAACAAAGAGTACATTTATACAGACAAGTTGAAGTTGTAGTATCCCTGCCTTGTGCACTGTATGCCGTGGGTTTAATTTCCACTCAGGACTAGCATTGGTGTGACGAATACAGATGTATATTTTAAGGCTGGATGGTACTTTCATAATAACAAAAAAATATTTTAGTATTTGAATAACTATCAACTTTCAACTATTTAACTTTATTTTTATTTAAATAAAATAAAAATAAAGTTAAATAGTTGAATTTACAAGGTGAAAACGCATCTGTGTTTTTCATTGTTAGTGCCCATAATGATAATGTATATTCTTTAATTAATTTCCTTGAACAACCTCTTATCAAAACAAATGAAAAAAATGGGAAATCTTATAAAAATAAGGAGAGTGCAACACTGCCTATACTCAAAGTCGTCCGTCGCTACAATCATGTATTACTTGTAATGATTTTAGTCACTACAAAGTTCACTATTATTTATTCTGTGGCGAGGGTGTGACATTGTCTTGAAGATTTGAAGCCGTTACAAGAAAGTTCCATGAAAGATCTTAATTTAAATGACGTTTGCTACCCACCACTAGATGGCTGTACTGTTTATTCTCACTAATACTATAAAATATAGTTATCTATTATTCTCACTTGGAATCGGAAGAATCAAACAACCTAAATAATAAAAACTACTTAAATTTTATTATTTAAGTATTTAAACCAAAATATGAAAACCTAACCTAACCCCACCTTCTACGGCTACAAATTTTGCATTAGAGACATTGAGTCAGTTTTCATTAAAACTTATTTAATTGATTGACGTGATCACGCTGCGTGATAAACAACAAATTTATTTTGTCTCATTATACTTTTATTATACTTATTATTATAAAAAAATATTGAGACACTTGAGATGTTTTATCTTTACAACCTTTAAGATGATCTTCTTTTATCTAACGTTAGTGTAGGCTAACTACTGAATTTAAAACAAAAATTATGTTTATTTCAAAATCAACCTTGTGCATACAAAGTTGATTAGAGAGGAAATTTTCTATATAATATGTTTAATTGATATGTTTAGACAATATTGTTATGATAATTCTCTAGGTATAGTAAAAAAGACCTTTTAAGATTTATTCATTTATTACTTCTTTCCTAAATCACAAGATCGACAATAAAATTAACTATCTAGAAAATCACAAAATGCACTAAAACATGCACAGATGTATTATTACATTGATTTTTATACCAATTTTGGTACCATTGTACGCAGTATGTTATTACTAAATTGATTTATAAATCAAAGAATTATTAATTAAGTAGGAATAATTATACTATAAATTAAACTAATACCCACCAACTGTCTACGTTGCACAATGACAACACCAACAAGTAGGTTCTTTCTGAAATCGCATCGTGTGCAAACAGTGGATTTTACCTCACTATATGCGTGGATTGAGTAACTGTCCAACTTATTACAGACGCAGTACAGTTAACTCTACAATCACTTTGGTTTTACCATTATCATTAGCAAAACAGTAAATTGGTACCTATGGAAAGTAACTCATAACTAAACATAAAAGTGATAACCTACCCTAAGCATTATAAAATCAGAATATACTTGTGGTTTGTAGGTCATCAAGGTTTTGTTTACATTAGTGAGTTTTTCTATAGTAGGTACCTAATATTCCTAGAACAGCATGTTTACACTAAAAATATGCTTTTATAAAGCATGTTATTGAGCTCAATCGTAATTAAGTTTTAAGTAAATTGTGTATATGGAATCAATTACATAAATCATAAGTATTTTTATAGATAAGTATTTAAAGCTTGGAGTTACATCACTTTGAAGTAAAAATTAGATGTAAATGCTTACTGTTAAGTAATGGTTAAGTTAATATAAATTATACAATTAAATAATAATTAAAAAACTACAAATGGTTATTACGTCATCAGTACTTTGATTGATTTGTTAAGGTCACTAATCTGTAAATCGAACGAAGAATAAATATTATGATTGTAGAGTCTGAGCGGCCATTTTGATTCGTTCTCGTGACTCGTGTCGTCTGGTTGGACACGTCATAGCTGGTTGTCTCTTTCTTGCACGCTCTCCGCATATAGCACCATTGTAATCCGACACGTTTCTTACACACAAGCGATTTCACAACACGTTCCGCACTTTCACAACTAAATTGTTTTGTTTATAAATTATGAATCTACAGATATTTCGTGACACGACTGTTTCTTTTCTTGCAACCTTCTCACAGCTTCGGCAACAAGGGCACGTTCTTCTAGTAACCTTTCAACAAGATCAACTGGTTCTTGCTTTCTAATGTAATAGGGCGCAGCTCTGGCACGGGCCTGGAGGTGAAGCTTTTGTTTTAGGCCAAGGGTGAGTTCATCAATAGCAGGTAGTCTGCTAGAGGCTAATGGACGTCCATCTTCTTGGGATGTGTGGCGATGCTCGTACCTTGACTTTTCTTTCAACATTGCGCACAATAATACAGGTGGATTTTACTGAAAGACTAGATATCTCACCGGCAAAGCAACTGACTGCGCGCAACAACGTTTGCGAATGACGAATGAATGAGCGAGTGGCAGCTCGATCCAGCGCGTAGGAAATACGGGTTTCCGCGGGGGTTAAGGGGAGGGGCGGTGACGTACTTCGATGCGCAGTCGTGCCGGGCTGTATACAAACAAAACGATGGACGTAAATAAACACAAGAACGCGACGGGCAAACGGTGTTATCTTTACAAGCAGAAGTAGTATAGTTTGCTAAATTCCAATAGTATGTCTTGGAATCGCGTAATTTGAATGAATTTATTGAAAATTTACCTTAGTTTACGGGGGCGGATATAAATATGTACAAACTGTAATATGCATAAGTACTTTTGGAACAAAACCTTGCATGACTTTGATCTAGACATAAGATTATTAAAGATAGTGACTTATAAAAAATAATTTCACTGAGGTACAACTACAATCTTAATATATTATAGATATTTGTGCTGTGCTTTTGAAGTTAGTACTTACCTACTTAAACACTTTTACTAATTAGGTTACATGCTCACGAGTTAAGAATGTATAAGAGGTTGTTAGTTAATATTTCAAAGTTTATTAATTACTTCAAAATTGTAACAATAGAATTCAATACGTTCACTGCTAATAAAGATGTCAAATAATTTAGCTTATGTTGAACCAGTCGGACGAAAACGGGCATTGCCCTCTGTTTTTTTCCAGTCAACGATTACGATCCCGTTCTACCTGCCGATGTCCGTGTTGTTGTTTATATCGCTCAATCTCAAGCGTAATGTATTTCTTATTCTCAAGGTACTATTAGATTACCAGACCACTATAGCAGTATAATAGTCAAATACTATACTATATTTATACTTGTACTGGTTAAAGTGAAGTTAAACCGTTTTAAGTTTTCAAATAAAGTCATTGACTTTTAAATAGGTAGTGCGACCGGTGCTTGCTGTCTGTGAATACTTTTTTATAGATCCGTACCAAAATTTTATAAGGAAACCTATTATAATCTTATATTAACACTAGGTACTTACGACATTTAATTTAGTCAAAAAATCAGTTCATCCCAGCTTTTCCTAAAATAAACGCTTACCAACGAAAAGCATTATAGGTTGTCCATGACCCTGGAAAAATAGCATATCTCCAAACTTAACCATTAACATTAACAACTATTCATACTCATACTCATTTTAATTACAGTTAAATATAACTTGCCGATTAAATAAAAAAATGCTAAAATTGGTAAGCATTTGATTGTGTTCTTTGCCTATAGGTAGGTACACCGCTTTATATTAGGCCACTGACTTCCTCTTTCATGACCTTCAAATAATGATAACATATTTTGCGTAGTTTATTCACTCTTGCCTCTTCAACTAATGTTTATTAACTGATTACCTAATGTTTTACTTAAATTTCGGTTTATTATAGTAGCACAAGTTTATGTAGTTTGTTTTGTGACAATAAAATACTTTGTAGGTACTTACATAGATTCTTTTCGTAGATATCATTATCTTAATATGTTTAATGTTATCGATCCTGAGTTTCTAGAAGTATATTTTATTTTTATGTAACAGGGTTATTGTGTTTCAGAATGTGAAGTTACTGAATATAAAAACAGTAAAGAAAACATTTACGCATGATGTATATCTTAGGTTAGGTGACTTTGTAAAAACTTGTGATTTTTTTGCAGATCATCTTCAATTGACTATATAAGATTTGTACGTAACTCGATATTTGGGTACTACTAATACTTATAATGTTTAATTTTTACTATTGTTACTAAAGAATATTAGTATTTATATTATGTAGCCTAAAAAGGTAAATCATATCCTCATACAAATACAAGAATAGATTAAGTATAGTGCTAATAAGTATACTGATTTTTATTTATTTATACATTTATGAATGTAATAAGAATTAAGCTGTCAATTTTGTAACATTTAACATTTGAAATTATAGTAGGTAGTGACATCTAGTGCTCAGTAACTGTACCAAGGTAAGAATGAATTGGGTTCATATTTAGAAAATTTTATGATTTTTCTCCTGGCTGTGTCAGTCAGAAGTTATCAATGTGATTCTTTCAAATAACGCTAGATGGTGCTATTAATATTAACAGTAGATATTCGCGTTTCCAAAAGGGTACGCGATTCGTAGGTACTTTTTAAAGTTTTTAAGTCATCCATGTTCGTTAATTCGGGCATTTCTCGAGGAGATTCATTAATTGGTTTTACTCCATTATTCATTCACAACTTAGATGTGACTGTTATTAACAACTGTGTATTAATTATTTACTTGTGTTAGTTAGTGTAATTAGTCTGCAGTACAAAATGAAACCAAGATCTAATAAATTTTATTACAAAAATGTAGATTCGGATTGCAAAGAAAGTTATGATTTACTTATCAAGCAATTATGCGTTTTTCAGATGTATGCGTAGTATGTGTAGATACAAAATATACCTATGTAGGTATATAGATATACGCAAGGAGCATGAAACTCCAGAGACTGTAACAGAGATTTAAGACCACATATGAAAAATACATTATTAGCATGAAAAAATTGTAGCTATAATATAAACAATTTGGAATAGAAAAATAATATTTAATAAGAAATATTTTATGTCTCTTTGTGATCAAAACAAATGATTGTTGTTCATTCGTTTTTAAATGCACCTTTGGTTTTGCCAGCTTGATTTTGGCCATGAAATGAGTTGCGCAGATAAGTTCTAAGCTTATGAAATGTCGAAAGAAAGTGAACGTAATGCCGACACCATGGTAGAGCGGCCGGACTGCGTGACTGGCGGGCATGGCATGGTAGTTGTAACTTGGCACTCTTGGCAGTATACAGAAATGCCTTGGCCGCGCTAGTCGACGCGTCAGACAAAGAGCGCGAAATTTTAAAAATAAATCTTTAGGCGCGTTTTCCCGATGTTTTGAATTAAAGTGAATTGTATTTTTAATTTTTATATAAACACGGTCAAAATGGATTTATTCAGTGAAGCAAGCAGTGATACTCGGGTACTTGCGGCCCGACATATAGCCACAGAGAAACCCCTTCCTAAAATGAGTAATGCAATAAATTCGACAGTGTTGTGCCATACCTACACTATTCAACCGGATTTTGGAACTTATTTAACCGGTAAATAATATTATTATATGAATTTAACATCTTAAAGAAACTGACAATTCCGCGAGATAGAAATTCGGGTCGACCTTAATTAACGAGTTGGGAGGCTCATTTCCTACTCTCCCCTTCATCCCTGAACTTACTTACCATTACTTACCACATAAACAAAATTTCCTCCCCTTTGAATAATATAGATATTAAACCAAGTTACATTTGTAAATGGATAGTTATAAGTAGGTAGGTAGTTCAATACTTGCGTACCTTCTGTTTTGATTTCATGTTCGTGTCCATGAAATAAGTGTAAGGGATAACTTTATCTGTCTATTATTTTCACTGGTCATGAACTTTTACGCCCACAAATTTACAATGATCCTGTCCTCAAAGCCATTATCTTCATGGGCATATTAATTATTCTGAGGAAACAATGATTTTCTGACGGTACAGTGAAAAGGCCTCAAGCTCCGGAAATCCGAAGGGTTACTCAACTATAAGATAAAGTCAAGGGCGTACACTGTCCACACACAGGTCCGCTCTCCAATGATGCTATGTGATGATCCGACGGCTCGTAGCTTTTTAGGATTCCTTAGTTCATTTGGCTGGATGTTTGCCATGGCTATGACAAGAACTGTACTTAAAATTACAGTAGTAAACTTAATTGACCGAAGTTTGCTACAGTTAATGTACAAATTAGTAAAAGAAAAAATCATGAATCACTAGAAGCAGATTTACTTTATTCATGTCTTTACTTTTAAATGAATTTTCTGGGTTTGTGAAAATTTAATATAATGTTTTTTATGAAATATCGGGTGTAAAATAACCCTGATAACTAGACTGACAGATAATAACAAAAGTACACTATTGTAAAAAATACACCAGTTTTTTACAGTAGGTAGTAGTGTAGTGTATTTTTAGTAAGGAAAAAAATACATTATTTTAGTTCCCTGAAAGGGACCTGTAGCCGTAAAAAAGATTTTTTTAAAGTTTTAAGTTACTACTTTTATATAAAACTCCGAAAGACAAATACTATTTGTTAAACGATGATTTCAGTGATATATTTAAGTTCAGGCATTGTTGGATTTTTTTGTTGATTCCTTTAGTAATTAATAAAGACAATACAACTTGTTTTCCATTTAATGTATTAAAAGAAAAGATAAATTTCTTTAATTGAATAGGATAACTTAAGTGTAGGAATGACTTCGGCATCATGCGTTATGCGCGACTGACACGCACTTGACTGGTTTTACATTTATTTTATCTTGCTATAGTACCTAAGTACTTAACCTACCTAACGGGTTAGGGAATAAAGAGGTAAGTACTACATAAAAAATGCTTGTGAAAAATTATTTACACTTTGAAAATTATAAATTCCACAGGTTTACAGCTTGTTAAGAATAGAGACTTCGCTCGTTGGAACCGATCAACTTAAAATAAATATTATATAATAAATAAATATTTATAGATATCACGCAGTACTATCTAGCCGCAAATTAAGCAAAGCTTGGAAACTAGATTACTGATAGAATACTTACATAGTCCTTTTTTTGCAAATATAGTAGGTACAATAACGCCCAGACACAAACATCTAAGTTCGTCACACAAAATGTTTGTTCTGAGTATGAGTCAAACCCACGACCTGTAGGTAGAAAGCTGAGCTGTAAGGCTTGATGACGGTGAAAACTCACGGTGAGAAGGTCATTCGCGATTCGTCAACGTGCGAATGAGCCATATCCCAGAGTGGACTTAATTATTTGTGCATCAAGGTGGTTAATGAAAGTTAATAAAACATTAAAATAAACGTAGCTATTTCAGTTGCAGTCAAGAACGTCTGTCCACATATTAAATATCAGTTGGGTGGTTTGTCCCAGTTTGGTCAACAGTTTTGCAACAAAACATTCAAGTTATTTTTTATTTGTTCATAGAGCAAATCAACGAAAGAAAGTTCAATATGTCTATTCATGCATTAGCCGTTGCATTCATATTGCATGTTTTCAAGCTCTGATTCTTCTCAAATGAAATGTTATCTTGCGTAATGATGATATTGAAGTTAAGAATGGCATTAATAGCCTGCTTTTTTGTAAATAAGTATTTTGTAACAACGATAAATACGAATTCGGCACAAAAAGCCTTACGTTCCTATCTCCGACTTTTGTTTTCGCAAAGCCAGCCTTACCCTTGTAGAACGGCGTCTGAAGGTAAAATGAACAGACATATCGAACATAATATATGTGTACCTATACTATATACTAGAAAAATATTATGAATTCATATTCTAAGTAAGTCATATATTATCCAAGCAGTCCGTTTATGGCGTTGTAAATAGTAACTAGAGTCGGCATCGAGTCTATTTTATACATTTCTTTTATTATATGATTCAAATGTCAGGACTAGTTGACAGCTGATGTTAAATAGTCACTGCCGCCCATAAACCACAACAAAACGACTCTGGTCCTGACTCTGACTCTGAGAAATTAGGGTCACTTTGGACGGTGGATGTAACATCTCGCGCGTCTGGAATTTCGCCAGCAGCCACAGACTTCCACCGGAATACAGCAATGCACCACTGCTTGGCGGCGGATTATCAGATGTGGTGGCAGTACTCCTCCGGACGAACTTGGCACAAGTACTAGGTACTGTTACTTTGGGTTTGGGTGGTTGCTAAAAAAAATACTAAGCCACGGAGTACTGAGGTAACAAACATAAAAAAAGATCCAGCTGAATAGATAACCTCTCTAGAAGTCAGTTGAAAATGATTACGTCATTTTCCAAGTCTTTTTACCGATAAAGTACCGAAACCTTCAAGTCAATTTATCGCTTGACTTGCGAACTTCTAATTAACCCATTAGGTAAAGGTGTATCATTATCACACGCGTGGGCGTCAGCAACTTTATTAGGTGCGTGCCTACCAACCATAGGTTTTTATTGCTGAGCTACCAGGGGTATGTCGAGGAAGAAATATGTCAGTACATATAGTAGCTTTCTTGTACAGCTTGAATGGACATACATTGTAAATTGATTATTAGGTCTTAAAAAAAGTCAGTTTAAAAAGTCGTTAGCGGCTCGCATACGAGTTTGAGTAGGTACGCACAAAAGGTTTTTGGGTACAATAATTAGAGTTAAGTTTAATGCATAATATGTATCGATAAATAAATAAAAAAGAAGGTAATTTATAAGCGATAGGAAGCTATTTAAGTTATAAGTCTTTTTCTATTACTTTATACGTGCTACTTTTTAAGACTAATAACCTGCTTTCTGTATGTAAAAGTGTTTTCTAATAATGATATATAAATACGAATTCGGCCATAAACGGCCTAAATTCCTATCTCCGCCTTTTGTTTGACCCGTGTACCTAGTATATTTTTCAAATAAGTATTACCATAGTGTATGTATGTAATTTCCAGATTTACTGATAGATGAGTAATTACAGTTATAATTTTTTTTACTAACCAATTAAAAAATACGAATTCGGTAAAAAACTTCCTACATGCCTTTCTCCGGATTTTGTTTTCCCAAAGTCAGCACTGATGAGACGTAGTATTTACAAATTTATAACAAATATTATGTATATCTAAACGAGAAATACTTGTATATTTATTTCGCGTATCTCGGAAACGGCTCGAACGATTTGAATTTTTTTTTGCTGTTTAAGTTTACCTGTATAATTATGAACGCAATTTCAAAAAAATCTGTCGAAACTCGGTCGCCCCGGTACTTATAGGTATATATTGCGTATATATATCTATTAGTATAAGTATATTGTGACGGTTATGTAGTTTCCAGATTTACTGGTGGATGAGTAATTATAATTAGTGAAATATTTATGAAGTTATTTCTTGATCACTCCTAATTTAAGTTTATTTATAATATTTAAATCAATCAAACTGAAACAAACAAAATAAAAATTAGAGGGTAGTTTCAACAACCCATGCATTTGTAGCTACAGAGTGGTTACCAATAGTGGAATGTCACAAAGGCCTAGTCCAAAGTGTTAGTAGTGAGTAGATTGCACTTGGGCGACCAGTACACAATAAACGTAATATGAATAAAGATGACCTTCCGAACAAAAATATTGCATGTATGCATTTATACAAAAATATTATTATGTAATTTAAAAATTATATGTTTATTTGTTTTAGCTCTACAATCATACGCCTGGGCGTTATGGTCCTTCGAGCTGGTTGTTCTGCTGGTGACGTATGTGCTGTACGGTGTCACCATGCGATTAGCGTTGCGGCACTGGAAGCAGTGTTCCGTAAACGTCGGCGTTGTTCTGGCGGTGTATCCTGTAAGTATTGATAATCCTGTAAGTTCAAAATATCTAGTCAGTCAAAACAGACGCACTCACTCGTCCACGAGCCGATGTGCTGCCGTGGTGTTTTCTGCGTGCAGGACAGCTGCTGGGAACCACTGGAGAGGATGTGAATCATCAATGAAATTTGTAGCAAATTCTGCCAGTTTAAAAGGCCGGCCGTTCGAACCGCATGCGGATGATTACTTTCACAAAGAGATTACTAGAAAACGCCTCTTTGAATATGCTGGCTGATCCAATGATGCTTAACCCTGCTCTTAAAACCTAGTTTGCCCAAGTTCTGCTCCAGTAACACGCGTCGTGCATGTAATAGCGTCATCAAATCGCCGAGGGTTCCGCAAGAACTTGTAGGTATACGTGTAAATTGTAGGTTTTTTATGTATATTTTTTTGTATGGTAACTACTAATTTACTGTTTTCGGATTTATTCCTTTAGTTGTGCTACATTTAAACGGAGGTTTATTTTCCGTTTGTGCCGCATTTATATCCGTATCTTTCATTGCGTTGACTTAGAAGTTTGATTTTTTTTACTGCTCCTAGGTATTACATACCTGAGTGTTTGATATTATTTTGAACATGATACCTCCACGCTTTCCTGAAAAAAGGCAGACGGTCAACGAAGCTATCCAGTAAGGGTTCCGTTTTTACTTTTGAGGAACAGAACCTAAAAAATAAACATCTTAGATAACGAGGGTGATATGCCCAAAGGTACGTCTGCCTCTTTCCCCGGTGGGTTAGCTGCAGCCCCATTAAGCCACTTTTGCCCTTGTGGGTTACACAGGAAGTAGACGTGAGAAGCACTGAGCTCATTATTGTGATTGTGATTGATTCCTCGTATAACTGAGCTAACATTTTCTCAGAGGTTATTTTACCTACAAGTCCAGGCAATGTTTACTTAATAAACAGTGATAATTGGAGTTTTGGAGTGGATACTGTTTGACACCCCATTACCTCGTTTCCATTTTCTTCTAATTGCCCCGTATTTACGTTGTAACAAATTACTCTAATTGTTTCGTCATAAAACAAAGGCGCTGCAGACTTAAAAAAATGATAATTGTCAGACGAAGTTCTTTTCAGAGGCACATACTGCATTGCCAATCAACTTACGACAATAGAGAGTATGTTAGTATGCTAGTACTGCTATTTGTTATATGTTCCAACCCGATCTAACTAAGCCGACGCCAACTTTCAGACGGTATGTTGGCGGCGACGTGACAGGTACGCGAAAATATATCCCAATAATAGTAAATTGCAAAAAAGAAGATGGCTCATTAAATCATAGTCATACACGCATTTCTTGAGTAACACTCATTCGGGTAGTGGAGCAAGCAGTGCGATAACTTCACCGGGTAACTCTTACGTAAGCAGTGCTCGAACCGCAGTGATGCAACTTGGCCACAAATGCAGAACCTCACCTCGCCCCACTATACCAATCCCCCCTCCAAAACCTATGCCACCTACATCCGAGAATGTCCAAGGCAAGCTTATGGTGCTGCTGGAATCCACGCGTTTTATAGTAAATGGAGTTAATCCTTGCTCCTAATAGCTTTAAGAAATAGATCATATAATCATATCCGTGACCGTTTATTGGCACTTCGATGCTTCGGAGGGCACGGTAAGATGTCGGCCCCGACTTTATACTCGTCGATTAGCAATGTCGGCATTATTGCAGTTTGAAAACTCAGACACCAGAGTTGACCGCTTGGTCACACGAAAATAGGTACTAAGATGGAAATGTATATCGCAATATCAAACATGACTGATGTGAGAAAGATAGATAGATATTTAAAGTACACCAGAGATTGTTCTTTTTTTAATTGTTGTAAAAAATAAGTAAGTCTGATAGTTTTGTCCCGTTTGGACCTCCGCAGGTACTTCTTGAACGATTTGTTTCAAACCCCACCATCCAAATTTTGCCAGTATTAACTATCGACCTTATTTATTTTTAAGTTTCGCGATACTACGAGTAAACGCCTAGGGAGTTTTGGTTGTATATATCCACAAATACCGATGTGTCTGGTTGAATTAAAGAACTCGCTAGCTTCACTCGCCAGTTCAATAACTCTGTTATCTAAGCGTATTTAAGGATAAACAAACATTCGGAATTCGAGAGGTATTTAATTGGGATTCTATATAAATAAAGAGTGGATCTAAAAAGTTCCAGTTTACATGTTATCGTCACTCAAAGGTGAAGCTAAAATAGCATAGCTAATGTTTGCGTGAGCTGCATATAATAATTATTGATCCACGCACTAAAGTGTACGAATTATATTTGAAAAAGAAATATCTTAGGTTTAGACTCAAAGGAATGGCCTTGTACTCTAGAGCAGCCGTAGTAGCCATAAATAAACTTATAAGTGGCTTACTAGAGTCTTAGCTATAACTATTAAAATAAATATAATTGAAATGCCTGTTTATAATGTCAAAATTATGTAATTTTGACATTATAAACAGATACTTCACATTTGAAGTATATGTTGTACCTACAATATAAAAAAGCGGCCAAGTGCGATTCGGACTCGCGTACGAAGGGTACCATACCATTACCCTTAATAAAAACGGACTTTACTTGTTTGCAACTTTGTAGCGGAGGAGTCTTGTCGATACCGAAATGCAACGATAGCGCGAGCTAAAATACAAGTGGCGCCATCTAGTTTCTTCATTTTTAGAATCTAGTTATCCTACAAATCACGTTTTTGTATGAGAGCCCCGTTAAATATCTATTTTATTCTCTTGTTTTGTATTTTTTGTTATAGCGGCAACACAAATACAACACCTGTGAAAATTTCAATTCTTTAATTATCACGGTTAATGAGAACAGCCTGCTGACAGACGGACGGCGGAGTCTTAATAATAGGGTCCCGTTTTACCTTTTGGGTACAGAACCCTAAAAAACAATTATTAAAATGCTTGTCTGTTTGTTTATTCTGGAATATCCAAAACAGCTGGACCGATTTTGACACGATTTGGCAAGACAGGACTGGCAGATAGCTGATGTTATATTTTATTTCAGAAAACAAACAAAATGTTCCACGCACGCATTCCAAATCCACGCGGACGAAGTCGCGGGCAATAGCTATTATGTATATAAATAAAAATTAAATGTATATAATAAATATCTTGCTTGCTTTGTAATTGTCAGGAAAAGGTATATAGAAATTTTTTTTAGGAAAGTCAATTGAAATGTCGAACATTGGGAAAAACTGGAAACACATTTTTTCTAGAACGTCGTTTGACAGCCGATTGTCAAATTGAGAAAAAAAGACAGGAAAACATTTGTCGGGTCCGCCTATAATAAATATATGCGTGTTCTTTATTTAAAGGAACCATATTGACTATTACCTCGCAACAATAAAATCAAATTCATTTGTTTCTTCCGTAAACCTATTTGTCCTTGGACGTAAGCACGTATAAGATTAAATATCGGGCGAACTATTAGAACACGAATTACTTTTTTTTTATCAAAAATAGCCATAGGAAGCATACAAATAAATAATATAAGTTCGTAGTAGCTTTGCCTTCCAAGCGAGGGGTTCTAGGTTCGGTTCCCGACCGAGGCAAACTTTGAGTGATGAGCAGAGTAAAAACGAAGTTCGTCTCGGGTCTTGGATGTGAGTTTTTTAACGACGTAACGTTAAGTGGTTACCTGCGTCCATAACAACAGCAGCAGGTAACAACATCGTATCGTAGTGTAGGGATACACGGTGTGTTTTTTTTTTCGTAATAATGCGCCAGGTTTCCAGGCGTAGCCAGGGGGAGGGTTTTAGGTTTTTTTTTTAGTTAGGTTTATTTTTTTGTGCTTTTAAACCCCTCGTGTGCACCCCTCGTGTGCGTGTAAACCTTCGTTCAAATTGTTCCACGTTTGGCGAAGATATCGCGGCTAAAATGATAAACTCATCCTTTTTGAAGTCGATTAGTTCTGAACGTAAGATAACAAACGGATGCATTTCACTGCGAAACCGCTTTCCCGAGCCGTACCTAATCTAACGTATAGTGATAGTGACTATCTCACATTTGTAATTGGTTGGCAATGTTTGAGCAGCTATTTTAGCCACCATTACATTCCTACACAAGGCCGATAGTACGTCCGGACAATCTGTTTAACTACAAACAGATGGTGTCCGGATTCACGGTAAAGCATATAAAAAAAACAGACGCATGGACTTAACAGTACCGCCATCTAGCCCTAAACTAAGCATAGCTTGTACTATGCTTAACACTTGTATTGTATTGTAATTACATATCTTATTAGTTATTACTTTAAACGAGCAATGCTTGTATAAATTAATTCGGGTATCTCGAAACGGCTCTAACGAGCCGTTTCGAGATACCCGAATTAATTTATGAATGATTTGGATGAAATTTTGTGTTTATTTAGAGTTTTGCCGTTTAACTTTACCTGCATTATTTCTTATTTCGTAGGGCTGCCTTGGTTTCTAATGGATTGACGCGATATTGGTGCTGTAAACCTTACAAAACTACATACTGACTGATGTGAATATCTAAGGAACTAAATGAAGTGATGACAACTTAGAGTTTTAGAGACACTTGCATATCAATTGCCTTAAATTGAAGCATAAATTATAATGTATGTGCTGATATCATCAGACTGTCCTATCATATATAATAATATGTAGTGGTTAGGGCTGTTTGATTTGACCCTATAAAACTTCTATAAAATATTTCAACATAATATTTCTAAAGTAACTACTTTGAATAAAATATTAATGTCGTAATCAGCGTTTTGATTAACATTCGTTCTTGACCAAATTAACAGTCAACAACGTACCGTGAGACAAAAGTGATTTTACTGTTTATTATGCACTTTATTAAACAATGACTCGCTGCCAAAATCATCGGCCATTGTGGATTGTCATTCATTTATTTCTTGTGATGACTAAAATACATCACCAGCCTGATTAAGACGAATTGACTCCAATTTATGTAACTAGATACCATACCAATTAATTTTTTTTTATTGGTTAAGCCGGCCTTCTCTATACCTACTGGTTACCATTAAATTATCACTTAGTGGCCCATTAATGGCATCTCTTAATGGGAACTATTATATAACTTTGTTGTTTGTCAACCTGTCTGACTGTCACTTTACAAGTAAAGGCCCTTTCTAACCTCTGACTAAAAATATAGGTAGAAGGCGTCATAAACCTGAATAGTATCTGAGGCAATGTCCCAAAAATCTCCAAAAAGGTATAACATTGGATTTGTAGATTTTATGACCAGATATAATCATCATAATCCCTTCATAAATATCATTTCACAAGTATTCAGGCTCATTGACCATGAAAACGGCTCTACCGATTTTCACCTAAATATCTCTTGCATAAAATCGGACATATTGGATTGATCCTAAAAACAATTTAACACAAGACCACAAACTGCGAACAAACACAGCCGTCACTTATATTAAGTTTGTTTAGTCGGGAGTTAAAAAGGGGAGTAGTATTGTTTGACAGTTGTTGTAACTTTAGAGTAACAAAAACACTATTTTACATTCTACAATTGAGGAATTTCCATCTCTTCCAGCTTGTGTCAACAGCAGCATTCCTCGCAGTAGTCCTTCCCAGAGCGCGACTCCTGGCCGAGGCAATTGCGCAAGAAGTCGTGATGATAGCCATGTACCACCTCTGTTCCATGATCATTGCAGAGGGCGGTGGGGCTGAACAGTTTGTAAGGTAAGAGTAATAAATTGATGCCACAGATGCTTTTTTATACTGTTGAAATGACAGGATTAGTGTAAGAAGTATTTTTAATAATCAATACGCAATCATTAATTGCTTTCACTTAATAATAGGCTGTTAATATACGTTTCTCATATAAAGCCTATGAGAGTGTTGCAATTATGCCGAGCCTACTTGGCCGAGATATAATGAACAATAAGATTGAGAAGGTACTTCTCTGTAGGTACTATGCAATAAAGGTCCGTATCAGCCTCTAATATTCCCACTACCGGGCCACCGGCCTACTCTGGATCAACAATATCAAGCCCATTTACTATCATGTGATAATGAATGGGCTTATAGAGAAGGATCACGGTAGATGTTACATGACTTCGAATTTTAGGTTCTGAGACAATCTGGCTTCCACACGGATGGATTTCTGTTGTTATGGGCGGAGGTAACCACTTACCACCAGGTGGGTTTTCTGCTCGTCCCGTCACTTCAAAAGTATAAAAAATTTACATAATGAAAAAAAAAAAAAACATTCTTGACGTCTGGTCTGAAACAGCGAACTTCGGATTCAAAGTCTGCGTCTGAGTTCTTGGGGACCTCGCTCTTTGATTACAGATACATGGTGTTTATTGGCCACTGTTAATTGACCAATTGTTGACTTTTTCAGACAGACGGCAGGCGCTCCACTCGATACTAGAGTCTTGCCGTGCTGTTGTTGGCCGTGTTGCGTCATTCCGAGGCCCATTCTGCAGAAGTAAGTATACCTGCTGGCCTCCTTACCTAGTTCTTACTCGGTGGTTCTTGATAATATCAAGTTAAATGGCGGTAAACATAACTAGTGATTCGCCCCGAACCTATCTCAATATTGTATCAATTAAAACGTTATTATTTAGATTTGGAACCGTGAATTTTAGGCGTAATTTCTACAGGATAGAAACACCCAAATTGCACCATTTTGATATGAAAAGATAGAAGATAAATGTTTATGAGCACATTCTCAAATAAAGTTAATGAGTTAATTTTAAATTACATTTAGATTACAATTTTACAATTTAAATTACATTTTCATTTTCAATCTCAATTTTTTCTTTATTTGTATCACAAAACCTATACCTACTCATACCAAATTTTTCGGTGTCGCAGGGCTTTTGGAAGTACCCAATTAAGTACGTGTTTATGTTGTATTCTGGATCCGTATTATTTACAATACTTACCTAATCTTATACAATCTAACCAATTATCTTACCAATTATATATTTCTCACCAAATCTTACCAATTATGTATTTCTCATATAGTGAAATGTCATTTCTTTTCAGAATAAAGGTCTTTAATTACATATTATATAACACTTAAAATTAAACTCAGCCTTTTCATATGACACTTTTATTAAGCCGACTGAACGACATTGTAAAAATTTAAATCATTCTTTTTAGGAATTTATCTCGTATTACCTATTCGAATTACAAGTTTAAGCTGGTTAAACGATGTGTGAGTTTTGGTCAGACAAACTTACATACATGCTGAATCCGAGTAGATCTTCGCTCGTTTCGGTAGCTTGTTGCCGTCACTAATTGCAACAGCTCAAGAGATAGCTGATTACATGTTCCTGTGATGCTGCTTTTCTTGTAACTAGTGTTCCGCAATCGCGATTTTCTTACTCGCTATCTATGTAGTTATATACAATAGTACAGAATTATATTTTATTTGGAATTATTTTAAACTTTAAACTCTATTTTTGTAGTTTTCTAATAACTATTTAATAGCCTATCATAAAATTACACCTGAACTTGTTTGGTGTATCGTAGGAACACATTCTTGAATAAGGTTCACATGTAATTTTTTTTAATGTTCCTCATATTTCTGTCTAACTTAAACCACCCTCATTCTCAGGGATAAATCTCAGTTTTCAGACGTTTCCCTAGTTCTATCACAAAATATATGTCAATGCCAAATGCGAAATTTCTGTGTGGTTGGGTAATAGGCATGGAAGATTCCTAGAAGTTTTTCATTTCGATAATTTTAGTAAAATAGTTTCAGCATCTCATACAATTTGCGTAATACAAATTAGAAACAATTGACAAAACATTTAAAAATAACTCATGTGCAGCTGAATTGAGAACCTCCTCCTTTTTTAAGTCGGTTCCAAAAACGGTTCAAAATAGTCCACCAAAACCTTCTAAAAATAAATAAAGGCTGATATTTGTTGTTTCATTTACGTTTGGATTTGCCATCCAAATTCCGCTAGCATCCTTATTCTAAGTTTCAGGAAGATTGGATCATGGACTTTGGGCAGGGAGACCGACAAACATGGATGGATAAGTAGGTATTGTGCGTATGTATGCAATATTCACAATACCGACTCATTCAAGGATTAAGACTCATTTATGATTGTGACTCACTTCGTACTTACAATAAATTCAATTAAATTTATCCAATCCGGACTTTTTGTAAGTCACTCTTTCTGACCTGAATTTATCAGTGTTCGGGTTGCCACTAATCATATTTTTAGTGATTAAAAATTAATAGGAATACGTAAAGGATCTGCTGAAACTATTATAGTAAACTTGCAATACCAATGAACGTCAGCATGTGATAAGTCAAAAACCGGCCTTCGTATTTGCCGCTGTGGACAGAATGACCTCATAACCAGAAATAAAGGCAACTCTAAGGTGCTTATTATATTCGATCTATATATCGTGCCTATTTCCATCACAAACCACCGCAACCATACATATTTAAATCATGCAAAACTATTTCCTGAATTTGGCCAGGCAGTGGTGTGGTTGGGAATAACGACAATTATTATTGTTTCCAATAATTACTATTTAATTTATTATACAACTAAAGGTCTTTAGTACAACTTTACAACTAAAGTTCTTTAGTAGTAAATTGCCAACTAGGAAAATAATATGTTTTATTATAAATAAATGAGGTAAAGATAATGACTTTGCTTTATGAACTTACCTCATTTGGTAAATCCATAAAGCAAGTGAATTAGTAAAATCCCGATGACATAGAGATGATGGAATACTTTCTTACACTTACCTACGGGTGGGACTGTTATGGCCAAGTGGAACCAGCATTATTTCAACTAAGACTAGCTAAAACATGAATACTGACGGCTGTGATTTGACATGTAGGTAATGCCTAAGGATCTCCTGTGACATGATATGCGCACAAATATGTTTACTTGTACGTGTAAATTGTGACGTGTCTAAACGATACTCGAGATTTAAAGTAATATTATGAGTTTGAGTGAATGTAGGTACATACATTGACTAATCAATCGCAGCAGAGCTCGATATTGGTATTTCGGGTACCTATATTGACTGGTTCCGTTGTCGTAATTTTTAGTCTGCTCAATCGTCCTATATGGTTTGTCAACTGTTAAGACTCTTAGTATGCGGCGCTTCAAGTGATTACAATCCAATCCAACGCGGCGTAATCACTTGGATCGTAAAATAACTTAAAAGAGCAACCAGACAAAATCACTTTATTTAATTCTTGGAACTAGAAAGATAATCACCTTGTAACAGTTCTAAAAGATTGACTGATCGGACAGGAATTAACTATATTTCAAGGTCGTGCTCTTTGCATTATTTTCATTGCATCATGCAAAATTAACTAATTGATTGAAGCTGCTTGCTAATTAAAGTAAATACTAATTATTGTAATTAAATTATCTGTTTCTGAAAGAGACTGACTTTTAATCTGAAGGTGGCTAGTTTAAATGCACAAGTGAACAATTCAAAGGAAATATAGATTTTTTACTTTGACTCGAGCGCACCACTTTTTTAGTCCAACCTCTCTGAGAGTGGCTAATGAATGAAATTAAAAAAATGATACATAACTAACATAGGCTTTTTTATGTTTTTTTGTAAATATTACTATTAATAAATAATAAATAAACGTTTACACACTCATACCTCTGCACTAGGATTCCCTATGTCGCGGACGGCATGGACAAACACAGAAACACTAGACAAACACCTAAAACCCGAGAACAAACTTCATGTACACCACAAAAAGTGTGCCCCGGCCGGGAATTGAACCCGGGACCCCTCGCTTCGAAGGCAGGGCTACTACCACAGCCAAGGAGCCGTATAGAGTATAGTTAGCAGTCTAGAGTATAGTTTTTATAATGTGCACTGGCTGGTTTAACTCTTTATCTGCTGATGGTACTTTTAAAGAAACTTTTAATCGACATAATCGAGATCGAGTCCGGGACAGTGCCCTGCATCATCGGTTCTCTCGGGGAATAGGTAACCCTTGTTACCGTACTTCTTTCATTTAACAACCTATTCTAGCGATTGCGAATAATTGCATGACTTACAATACAATATGAACACATTGGAAATAATTAAGCTACACTTTTACGTCGTGATGTAAAAGGTAGTACACGAAAGTAATGACACTTTTTACAACACACGTGAGACTGTAGTGCCTATTCTGTGGGGCCCTATTCTAAGCATGACGTGACTAATCTATAAGTAAAAATAAAAGTCATTAGCTTGGTCGATTTGGCTTGCTTTTTGTGTTCGTAATTGGTGGGATATGGTTCGAATGAATGACAAAACATTTTATAGCGCACCTCTTATTGTTTAATCGTCTATCAAGTCAGAACGATTCAATTAAAATTACAACACGAAAATCTAAAATTTTCGTCTCGTATTTTATTATAAGATAGTAATTATGGAGTCAAGTCAATAAAAATAACTAATTAAAACAAGTCACATCAGGCGTAGAAAAACCCCCCTGTTGTTGTCGAACCAGATTAACTAAACAGCATCCATCTCGTTCTGTTTCTTAGGGAGTAAAAGAGTCAAAAGGAAAAAGTTTGAAATGACTTAGATCAACTTGGTCATTTCATACAACGCCATCTAGCCCCAAACTGACCATAACTTGTAATACCTATGAGAACCAGATTACTGATACAATACATATGTAATTGTTTTAACTATATCCATATAATTACATGTAAATATGTATTATAATATGTACCTATATATTCACACACAGACCAGTGTTGACACAACAAACATCAGTGTTCGGTACACAAATGCTTGTCTGGGGTGGGAATCGAAACTACAAACCACAGAAGATAGCTACATGCCTAGTTCGATGCCAGTAGAATTGACACCTGCGTTTGTCATGAAACATCAATTATGTAATTATGTCGTTTGGGAAAGTTACTGCCCCCCATTGTTACTCATTCAATTATGACGAAAACAAATGCGGATTAACTATCTCTACCTAAATATGAATGGGATTTCACTACTCGTACTAATTAAGTATCCGTATTCTAATAGATGTACTTGCCCAGAGTAGGCAGGTAATATAATTAGTTTAATATATATCACGTGTTTTATTTACGTTATATTTAATACCTTATTATTGGAACATTATTACATTCGGCTTGAATCTAATGTAGGTATGCCATATTTGATGCGAGTAGTTATTGACTGTCCTCACAGCTCAACCGGTAGTAGCTCTGTCTTCTGCGCTGTAGGTCATGGGTTTGGTTCCCACCAAGGATATACATTAAAAAAATAACGTTAATACACTCGTACCTCTGCACTAGAATTCCCTGAGTCCCAGACGGCATGTATAAACACAGAAACACAAGACAAACACCCAAGATCCGAGAACAAACTTCATGTTCACCACACAAAGTGTGCCCCGAACCCGGTACCCCTCGCTTTGAAGGCAGGGCAACTACCAACTAAGCCACGGAGACGTCTTATATTACATTTGTGTAATATAATTTTTTATATTTTAATATATTTTTGTGCGGAGCAGTCGTAATTTAACGGAATACCTTCAATGTAGAAAACTCATGGAACTGATTAACAAAATATGTGTTTCATACATTCTATTGTTTGTTTCAGGAGGCATCTCACATGGCTGAGATATCTTGTTCTGCAGATGCCAATCATACAAGGCATACTCTACATTCTAATTTTGATCCTGTCAGCTGAAGACATGGTAAGAGATTAACTATTATGACTCGTATGACTTGTCCTTATTAAATCCTACTTGTATTGAAACTTACACAAGAATATATTATACAGTTGTTATAAAAGAAGGCTACTTATTGTACGTATTGCACCAAATACAAAAACTATCTTTCGATTATGTTGCATTTATATGTATGGGTACATGTGAGTTATATGACTGGGTTTCTGCGCTGTAGGTCGTGGGTTTGAATCACCCAGGACAAGCATTTGTGTGCGTGTGTGTTTTGTCTGTGTTGTGGGTGTTAGTATTAAGTATTTATAAAAAACACTATATAAGTATTGTCATTTATCTAGTTCCTACAGTACAGGTTATGCTTAGTTTAGGACTAGAAGACAGTGTGTAAAAATTTCCACGAATATTTATTTAAACTGAAATTCTTTCTCCTTCCATTAAACTCACATAACTTTTTCAACTTTTTCAGCGCCTGTACTTGGCGTGTTTCACCTACATCCAGCCGTTTATTGCGGCATCCATTCTGTCAGGCGTTTGGGGCACGATAATGACCGTGAAGGCGGCAGCAACAGCCGGCCACAACGTTCGACCGAGGTTCTTCGCAGTACAACTAGTGCTGCTCATTGTCAAGCTGCAGTGTGGGTTCGCTAAAGTTCTACCGGAGCTTATAAATCTGCCTTGCATCCTACCGTTGAACCCTTCTGTTTTCACGAACAGTAAGTTTTCCACATTTAAGAACATGTAGTTAATTTAATATGAATAGCGGAATTTATAATTCAGTGAAAAGACGCGGATCCAGATCTCAGAAAAGGTTGTGGTCTCGGCCACTCGAAAATTGGCCAACAGCGAGTCACTCACGATACATTGCATACGTTTACAAAATGTTTGACCCATTCGTACTTACCTGTCGCGGGATGCGTTAAAATGCTTGCTCACAATGTGTACGTATATGCTGCGCTGCGTTCCGAATCACGCACAGTTTGTTTCTTTTATATACTTAAACCTAATGAACGCAATTATTCGCTCAAGATGGGATCTGCGCCTGTTAGCGAATAGTTCCTATGAGGAACCGAAGACCGAACTGAAAGACAGAATTCAAATAATCACTTAGCGGAATAATTGATAAGTTCAATGGTGGATAGCTCTTTTTTTCCGTTCACTATTCAGCCGTCGCCGTCACCAAACCAAGAGTCGTCCACCGCCGTGTAAACATTTCGACATGTGACATGTTTGTACACAAACAAAAGAGTAGTATGTGTGTTTACCCTTTACAATAACACGCTACAATAGTTGTAATAAGTTTTAAACTAGTATTTTTATTTATTTCAGTGATCCAAAACAGCTTGATGATGATTCAAATGCTTCTCCTGTCAATCTGGGCCCTGTACCTGTATCGAACACCACCCGGAAAGAGCCTAGACAAAACGAGGCCGGTGTCAGTCGCCGTTCTGGATGACAATTCTAAATCATTCGAAGTCAAGAATGCGAAAGATGGCGTAGAAAACAAATCTTTTAAGTGATATAAATAAATTAATTTAACAATTCAAAGTGATTGAGGCTTGGTGTTACTGTGCTTTATGGTCACAAGACGTATTGAATGTAAACTAAACACCTTAAAAAGCTATTTTCAAAATGGTGTCCCAAATTCGATTGTGTAGCTTATTAAGTGATATTATTTTGAGTCAATTTCTGATACTGATGAAGTAGTTTTATTTGAATGTTCTCTTGATAGCTTAGCTTACTGTATGTGTAAAGTTGACCGTCGTAACTATTTTAATGTTAGCAGTGTTGACATGGAAGTGATCTGCTGTAGGTACCTGATTGAACTATTTACAATAATAGTTATAGTGTAGGGTACTTTTACTGTAAATAAAGATATTAAGTTCATAAGTTTATTATTTCATAGAATAATATTTCCTTCAAAATTAGATTACTCATTAACTTCATCATGATTTTCATCGATGCTAGGTTCACTTTGATCATTTTCTTCATCATTACTTCTTTCAGCGTTTTCTTCAGAAGGTGTACCAGCACGCGAACTTTCTGAACCGTAAATATTATGCAACTCCTCAAGCTTGTAATGTATCTTTACCCCTTTTGATGTGGTCTTATTAACTTTGTTAACAAGGGATTTTGTTTGCTCTTCGAGTTTTTTCAGACGAATATCACGGGCTGCAAATCTTGCTTCATGCTCAGTTTCTGTGGAAGAAGAAGGTTCACTGTTTCTGTTGTCAAGTTTGACATTTAAGCTGTTATCATCTAAGGTTTCAACGGTGGCCTTATTACACTCATCATGAAGATTATCTAGTTTCTCTATCATATTTTGGCCGGTGTTCAATGTATTGGTTATATTTTTAACGACTTCTGTACAACCTTTTTCCAAATTTTCTAGCCTCTTGTCCTTATTTGCCAGTAATTGATCTTGGCGTTTAATATTTTCCATGATGGCTTTAAAGTCCACTACCGTTATTTGTGTGCCTGTAGAACAAGTTGCTGTATCAGCATTGCCCCCAAGGTTCAAATTAATCAATTCCTTTTTTATTTGCAATGTTGAGTTTGTGTTCATATTTTCTGCATCATTCTCATTAACCAATGTAGTGCTATCGACTATTTGTTCTTCTTTTGATTCTAAACCGGATACTAGGTCTATTTGTTGCGTTGATGATGCTTTACCAAGTGAAGTCGTTTCTTTGTCAGTATTTTCCTTATTAAAACTAGATGACGGACGGTTAAGTAAGTGGTCTAATTTGCTATTAACTTCATGACTAATTTTGTCGGTGTCTTGAATTTTATTTAATAATTCAGTGCTGTTTCTCTCTAAATGTTCTAATCTGGCGTCTTTTTTGGCTAGTCTCTCATTTTGCTGTTTAATATTCATCAAAATGACGGCAGGATCGATAAGCTGCAGATTTATCGATGAACCATTAAAAGTCGACGAACTGGGCTCTGAATTTAAAGTTGAAGTTTCTGTATCACTTGAAGAACCGTGAATTTCAGGAATACTATTACTTAATAAAGGGTTTTCCGTTAATTGTTCGTCTGTAAGTGAATCATCGTGAGTGATTTCACAAATTTCATCTTCTGTTTCACATGTTTTTTCCTTTTTAAGCATATTTTCACTTTTGCTAATGTCAGAAGTTGTCGCCTCTTGATGATCACCGTCATGTGTGTCTAATGGTAAATCAGCGACATCTAACAGATCACTGACAGGATCTTCTCGTTCTGCTACGCAATTGAAGTCTGTACTAGAGTCTATGATAGTTTCAAATGATTTTTTCATCTTTTTCTTGCATCTGAAGGGAGGTTCGGCGGCGTATTCGCTTTCATCGTTGGACTCTGATGATTCATCAGATGGTCTTTCATCACTATAACCACTTTCTGCAGAGTTGTTGAATAATGGTGACCCAGATTTAGTTTTTCTGCTTGTAAATTCTGCTCTTAGGGTTTTCCAATCTCTTTCTGATTGAGAATTTTTCTCCCTTGCTTCATCCCATTTTTCTCGACAGTATTCTAATTCTTCTTTGAGTTCGTTGAGGAGTTTTCTTTTTTGTTGTAATTCGTATTTAAGTATTTTTTCATGCGTATGTAACTGATAATGATGTCGTCTTAGCTTGCCAACAACATGCCAAGTTTTACCTAATTCTGTTGTTACTAGACAAAGTCTCTTTTCTTGTTCTTGCAAACGATTTTCTAAATGCGAATTAAGTTGTTTCATTCGGTTAACTTCTTTAACTAAACCTAACTTTTCCACTATAAGATCCTGAAAAATTTAATTACATTACAAAGTGCCAAAAATACTGAGCAATATTTGTACAAGCGTGTTTGCGTTGCATGAAAAAATTGGCTCTAGACCAATTTTATCACAAACCAAACTGTTTTGTCACTTGTAGCATCATAAAATTCATGAAAATACTAGATATTTTTAGGATGTATCTCATACTAATCTGAATCACAATACCTACATTAAATGATGTTATAGTTGTTGACGTTTCAGCGAAGCAATTATTTTTAAAGAGTGAGTATGTCTAGGTACTTACTTTTAGCCTGATATAAGTCTGACTAACGCTTGGTACTTCAACTGGTCCAGATTTCGTTTCCACTAACTTATAGCAGGTTCTTATCTTTTCAACTGAATCATCAGCCACACTTTGATGACTTAAAAGTTCCATGAGCACTCGCCATACTTTAGGTAAGTTTTCAACTATTTCTTCTGCCGTAGAAGTGGTTGGAGAAGCTTCTGAAATCAGGAATTGTAATATCAAGAAGCGTATTTAGTATGTAATAATTTGAAAACCTGTGTCATTTTTTTATATCTGACAAATTCGAGCGATATATGGAGATAGGTATATATATAATTTATATTTTTACCTGATGCTACAGCGTTGTTTTTCATTTCTGTTTCATCAATGCTTTTTGATTCTTCGCCTTCTATTTCATCTACTTCACTGACTAGTTCAAGAAGAAGTTTTGGCAAGGCTGAAGACGCTTCCGAATCGATTTCATTTTCAGCCATATGCGTTAACAGTCCATGATTTTCTTCAAGGCGATGGACTAATTTGTCCAAATCTTGTTTGGTTTTATAGCCCAGTAACACTTGAGAGAAGAGCTGAAATAGAGTATAAAAACATTAAGTATTCTTATGAACACGCAAATAAATATATAACCTAAACAGATATAAAAAATAAATTTATTTAATGATACTAATATACCTTGTTAACAACGGTCATTTCAGCCTTTGTCCCATTAGTTTCATCTTTGCATGAAGATATTTCCATGTTCTTGTTTTCGATGATGTCTTCTAACTTTTCGACTTTTTCTTCTAATGATTCTACTTTGTCAGCGAGATCTTTACTCCTGAAATTATTCACATTTTATATAATAACAAAAAAAAACAAGTTTATATTCATAACATTAAGAAAAAAGAAGATGGTTTACCCACTTTTGTATCTCAGCTTGAAGAAGAACCTTATGTTCTTCAAGATCACGGACTAATCCCAGTCGTGTCACCTCAGCAAGTCGTGCTCTCTCTTCGTAGAGCCCACGTAGTGTACGGATGTTTTGAAGCTGACGCTCGTACTCTTTCCTGAGATCAGTTGAAAGCATGTTTGCTTCCCGGTCGCTTAGAGATATCTCTATCTCGGTAAGCTTATTTTTAAGCTGCAGGAGAAAAAAAAATGTTTAGAATTGAAGGAGTCTGCAAGTACGATAACTATGATCGTCGTTATATGGTTTGTGATATTTCATATAAGTAAGGTATCTTTTTTAATGCTATGGCAGTGACGGAACCAGCTGGTGGCTCACCTGATGTAAAGTAGTTACCACCGCCCATAATCAACAGCCATACGATACGATTCAGGTCCTCACCTACCGGAGTATAAAAAGACCCAAGTCGCAATGCGTTGTGCCCATCATTTTGAGACGGGGATGTAACGCTTCATGTGTATGTTATTTCACCGGCACCCACAGTCTTCCACTTCTAGGCGCCCGATTCCCAGATGTGGTGTCAGAACTTCTCCGGACGAACTTATACTTCTCTGGACGAACTTAGCACAAGTTCTACTGCTACTTTGGGGTACATTGGATTGCTCTGAAGGTATTTATCATAAGACGCGAGCAACCTGGTCCCTCCAAATTAACTATCTATTGATTTTGAAATTTGCCCATACAAAACCTCACATATTCATAATTCAAATGATGCGACTATGTACCTAACGTAGGAGACTGCTTTTATGAGTCCCACAGTTACAATAAAATTGTCATCATTATCAATGTCGTGCTATATTATCAACGTCGCAAAATATGCACTATTGCATGTAGAACATGCAATAGTGCATATTTTGCGTGTAATGCACTATTGCATGTAGAACATGCAATAGTGCATATTTTGCGTTCACTGAAATTACCGCTATCGTACGTCTTACTTGGCGAGTCGTCAAAATTGAGTGCCAGCCAACGAATTAAGGGAATGCGTTCCTGGAATGACGCAGTTCCTGGAGGTCCCTGACCGGGAAAATCTCGTCTAGTGCGGGTCGTTGGCTCAACAACGCATTTAGGGATAATAACAGTGTGTACAAATGACTCAGTTTGTTTGAGAGAAGATATACGGTATACAAATAGACTACCTACTTACTTATTGCGTGCTAAAGTAGTTAACATGTGGCGTAAATAAGAGTAGGTGATATAAAAATAAGATAAGTAGGATTTGAATTCTTAGTCGAACATAGAAACTTAATTAGATTAACTTAGTTTAATCTATTTAAGTTAATTCATATTATAAAACATTAGTAATTAGATCCAATACATTCAGAATGTTTTGTGGAACAAATATGCATTTTAGTTTTAGTTCGTCCAGAGAAGTAATGCTACCAAATCTAGTTATTTAGCCAATTTTTTTAAAACGTAGAACACTCATACCCCTTCACTAGTACATTGTGTTGTGTGATACCATACAAGTCACCAACCAACTTCATGCTTGTCACACAAGCTTTGCCCGGGCCTACCCAGGAACCTCGCTTTGTAGGCAAGGTTACTAACAACTTTATTACGGAGGTATCTGAAATTCTATGCCTCAGTGTTCTGAAGGGGGGGGCCAGTTGCTTGCGATCGTGTGTGAGTACCCTCTGAATCCATACTAAAGTTTGGTCAGAGAAGTACTGCCTCCACAATTGTCCCCGTCTGAGGTGACGGACGCAACGTGGTGCGACTTGGGGTTGTCTTATACTTCGGTTAGGGAGCCTGAGGCATATTGCTGAAGTAACCACTTAACATCAGGTAGGCCTTCAGCTTATCCCATCTCGTGAAAAATCTGTGATCAGTAAATGTTTGAAAACATTGGTAATGATTGAGACAACAATTGATATTGGTAGGTAACTTTGAGTGTGAACGTTTGGTTTGCCACTTTACGATAACATGGGGACCCAGTGATACAGGCGAAACTTTCTAACACAGAGCACTGGTACAAATCCAAACGAGTAAAACGTAGTTATTCACTTGAAATAAAAATATATGCGCAACACAAAAAAGCCGACAGCACATAGTTAAATCAGCTTTTTCGAGGCATGATTAACAATTATTAAGTTTCACCGATTATTTTCTGCATTAAATTTATCCCATTTAACCTATATGACTTACGGGTCAAAAGTAAGATGTGAATAAATTTAAGTAGTAGCCTACCTACAACCAAATTCACTAAACGGTAACGGAAAACATCGTGAGGAAACCAGCATGTCTTAGAACCAAAAAATTCGACGACATGTGACATCTACCAATACGGATGCTGCCCGTATGTTTAAACAAATTTACGGGCACCGCGGCTTTTTTTCCGCATAGCCTTTTGCACTAAAAGTTAAATCCTATATAACTTTGTAGTTTAATAAAGATGTTTAAAAAATCACTAGCTTGCTTTCAACGATAATTCCGTCTCAATCCCACAATGACTTTTACACTAAACACAATTTTAAATACTTTGAACTTACTTCATTTAGTTGGCCTTCTCGAAGTCCAATCATGGTTTTGCTGACTGCGACCACTTCCTTCAGGGCATGTATTTGTTTCATAGATTCCATGTTTTGAGCGTTCAAATCAGCCATATCAGAATATGCACTTTGAAGGGAGCTGTTAGTTTCAACAAGATCTCGACGCAACTTATTGTTGTCAGATTTAAGTTTCTCAAACGCTTCAAGCATTTGATGTATAGCACCTGTGAATTCGGTAGTATCTGCAGAAGACTGAAGGTCTTCAGGGATTTCAATATTATTTCTCCTCAATAATTCCCGAAGCTTCTCATTATTTTCATAAAGCTTGTCTTTCGAAGTCCTCTCGTCCTGCAAAGATTTTTCCAAAGCTTCCTTTTCAGTTCTGTGTCGAGTCAATATTTCTTTTCTTTGTTCACGCTTGATACTCAATTGCTTTTTGAACTCTTTCATTTCTTCTTCTTTCGCTCTAGCACGAGTTTCATCTTCATCAGCTGCATCGTAGAACTCTTCGTTGCTATCATTGTTAATTTGATCAACGATAGAGTTAGCGTTATCCATTTCACTTTCACTTATGATGACGTGTGCGTCACGTCCTCGTGCTGAAGCGCTACTGAATTTGTTTCCCATTATGGAATACTTTTATAAATAATGTGCACTTTCATGTGCGCAGAATTATACTAAGAATACGATTTTAAATAAGCAACGACCGATAACTTTTTAATAAGACAAAGAACTGTTGGATCTGCGCGAACGTAAAGCGGCTATCCCGAAATAGCACCCTCGTCAGGTCGTCGCGTGCGCCAGCGCATATAGTACCTACGGATTATGTATTTCGAGATTGCTGCTCACCGTACGTACGCAGTTTTCGACGAATCTCTGTCAATACATTTTATTTTTACCGGGTTATTTCAGGCGTGACTAGCACTGGTAGTGTAGATAATATTATTTCATGTGTTTTTTATGATTATAATTTTGCTGATCTTTCATAAATTTATGTAGTAAAGCCTACATATACCTACAACAAAATGAACTCTCCGTAAGTGTCCGTATCCTGTAGATCCCCTACATATATTCCCCTGATTGCGTAAAAGGAGAATTAATGATTCTTGAATCCATTTTTTAAAGAAGTCCATGTTAAGATATCGTAAAATAATAAGGCTGCATCTACTTTAGATGCAGGATTATTCACTCTCCGAAATGGCTTATTGGCTTGTAGGGCTATTCCCCACAAGTTCTCCTGGTCTACAATACAATGACATCGACATCAGATACACATAAATACAAATATTTGCACGTTTTGATTGGTGATTTTATCTTCTATATATTATCAAAGAGAGCGTAGATATTTTGATTGTCGGTCGTCGAAGTGAATGAACGTGGTCATAGCAACTACTAGCAATCATTTTATTAGACATGGTAACATTAGGTATATAACAAACGTCACATATTTGCGATTGTGACGTATTCAATATCGCGTTCATTCGCGTTCAATATTATACTGCATTCATCGAATACCCCCGCGTTGTCATTGGTTGTCCATAGTTAATCTACCAATCACAATCAAAAGGCAATGAATATCATCACACGATCATTGGTCCGCCGATGCTGAACTCTGAACGCGTAGCAGAGTGAAAAGTTCTATCCAATCCACAGAGTACTTTTTTTATAGGGCAAATCCAACTAACTAAACTATCCAATTTTCTTCTTTGGAAATCCCAAATCAATTTTACGTCCTAAATTTTCTTTTCAAAGATTCCACGAAATTGTAAAGTATTTTTCAAATGAGTCCGAAACAGAATAATTATTGACAGACGGCCTATGCCTAGATTATGTAAAGTATATTTCACATTGTGCGAGATTGGTTTTTATTTTATTTTGTTATTCAGTGGCTTCAGATAAAAAATAGCTATACTATCACTTTGTTGTGTGCCATCGTTTGAAGTCGGACTTTCCATTATGTGAAACGTGAAATAGATTAAAGCTTACCGAGCTATGGAAGAGAGTAATAAGAGCTCCCCTTGTAAGGTAAACCCTGGCGTTACTATTGCTATATTTTCATCAAATTGATTTGTAGAAGGGTTATTAGGCTGTATTTCTATAATTTCTACATAGACTTGTAATAGTATCTTAGGAGTGCTTATAACCCTATTTTCATGTTCTACTCTTTATACCTTTTTTACCTACCATTTCTAGATGTCTCATTAAAGTTTTGGATAATGTAGAGGTGAATGTTGAATTTGACCTTGTAGATTTGTTTTTATTTTTTCCTTGATGGTCACCGCAAGGGAAGTAGCTCAAATTGGTTTCTAAATGGGTAATGCTTCTGTTGTTAGTGTCAAAGATATTGCTTACCAGACAAAAGCAATAAACAGCCTATATTTTGGCTTTTTATCAACAAATTGATTCTATGTAATTCTACAGAATGCACTATGCTTCTCATTCCTTTTTTGCATATTACACATTTTTACACAGTATAGTAGTTGTATAAATTCAGTTATTGTAGTGTATATCACAGCAATGCATTAAATTTTGTTGAATATTGAATATCATACACTGCTTGTTTTTGTTTAAAAGTTGCACAATTTCTGTAGGAGTGTGACAGTGGAGTGGATGAGTTGCAACTTCATGCAGAAGTTGAACATTTGCGGCAGCATCTTTCTGAGCGGGACTCGCACATAGTGGCCCTCGAGGGAGAGTACATCAAGTGCACCTCCAGGGCCAATGATTTAGAGGAGCAACTTGCCACTTGGAGAGAGAAATACGAAAGGTGAGTGGTAAAAACTTACCTGTACATATAATTTTTATAAGCTCTGAATTCTATTCAATTTTTGTAGCAATAAAGGAGAAAAATGACCTATTGCCTGACCCTTCGAAAGCCTTTATGTATGATGTATGTGATAAAAGTCAGTTCAGTTAGTACCAACTGAGCTGTGAGCTGTACCGGCATATGTACACTTCTGCACTGTTGGTTGGGGGTTCAATTCCCACCCAAGACAATTATTTGTGTAATGAACAGATGTTTGTCACACAAATAGCAGAAAGCAGAGCTACTACCAACAGAGCTATGAGGCCAGTCAATATAAATATAAGCATTGTTTGTATCATGTGGTTCCTATAGTACAAGCTATGCTTAGTTTGGGGCTACATTCTGAGGTTTTGAGTACATTTCCCACTTTAATTATGTTGCATTATTTTTTGTGCCAACAACAACTGAACTAAAGTATGACATACTGGAGAAGCTACTTTAGCTAAGCTCATCTATTGTTAATTTAGCTTTAATTGTGGACTGTGCATTTTTTCGCCATGAATTTTATCTTAAAGTTCTGAAAATAAGAGATGGGTAGTTATTTAATCAGTTGTAAACAGGCAACAAAACTTTCAGAAATTGCTTTAAGCTATACTTTAGAGACATAAACTCTACACAGCTGTCAATTATATTATAAGAACTATCCCCTGGTTTGTGAAAATTGATCATCTCAAAAAAGTAGTTAATAATATTGACAACCATGATATCCCATTATTGTTTGGGATAATTTGAATATCTTTCAATGTTGTCAACAACATGTTAGTTTATTTTTTTCAAATTTATGTTTTATTCTATTCTAGAAGTTCTAATTCTTTATGAGCAGAGGAACTACTATTTGAGTATATGAAAACTTTTTTTTTTCAGATTATATGACTCGCATAAAAGAGTGCAAAAACTCAATCAGGTTTTAGAAGACAAGTTGTTGCAAATGGTAGACAAGATGAAAGGGGAAAAGAGTCAACTCACCAAAGATATTGCAACATTGTCTGTGCGACTGGCGGAGTCTAAGCATAACTACAGCATGCTACAGAAGGAGAATGTATGAAAGTGCTAAATCATATTCTTTTAAAAATTTTACTGACATTTTCCTAATAACTTTTATTATTTCAGGAGCGTTACAAAAATGATATGAATCTGGCGATTCAGCTACTACAGTGCAAGCCAGATAATTTTGTGTCTCAAAAATTAGATAATGTAAGTGAAATTTATTTATTAATGGCCAGTTGCAATGTTCTTTATAGTTATTTATTTATAAATTAATAATAATAACTATTTACTAATATAATATAAATAAATAATTAATATAATATTCATGGCCACATAGTTGTGAAGTTTAATTGTTTTTTGTAATTTAATTCTATGTAACTAATGTATTGTGTATATTATTCACAGCTCCCTGTGGACACCCAGGCTAGAGTATCACAGTATGTGATGTCCAAAACTTCCAAACCATCAAGCACCACTCAGTCAAAGAATGGAAATGGTAATGACATCGATACTTTTGACTCAAGTGAGTACGAATTTAATATTTCTGCATCACTCATGTCGAAAATTCTAGAAGACAGTATTCAAGATACTGTGACTAAACACTGTGACACATGCACTTGCAATAAGTCACAGAACAAACCTTTCTGCTACAATGAGAGCTACTATTCAGTAGCCACTCAAACATTCCTCAGCGGTGAGATGAAGAACTCTTTATGTCTGAGCTGCAACTCCGAAATTAAGTCAATCAATTCAAACATGAGCATTGGAAGTGCGTCACCACATGGCATCAGAATCATCAATGAAAGATCTCCAAATCGTATGGTTAGCCCATTATACATCATACCTCAGCCATCTGTTGAACCCCCAAAAGACATTTATGTTGCTCCGATTGATAAATCTATAAATACTAATTTATCTATAAAAGATGATCTGGAAATAGATGACAAAAGTGGTGGGTTGGATCCTATCGTGCCACCAGCACCCATTCCAAAAGAAGTGAGTCAAATAGAAGATTTGAAACATATAAGAAAGAGCAACGGCATGAGTATGGAGCCGGCGGTGCATCATAAACTTTGTGATCGGACACGAACACCCCTGTCTAGCCATAAGGGTAGCATTTTAAGCGTGGCACCCGAGGATTTGCTCCAGTCTAAAGATGTACCGCCGATCTTAAAAGAAACCAAGTCGAAAAGTGAAAAGTGCGAAGATAACGCTAGCTTACGGAAGAACTCCCAGAGTTCCATGGGTGCAATGAGCAGGGCGTCTTCCGTTGCGAAGTCTACTGTGAGCAATCACAAGTCCAACACCGCCGTCGGACCGGGCCCAAGATTCTGTCACCTGCGCCTTCAGGCCGGCTCAAAGAATATATTGCTCGATAACGCCGAACCAGATGTACCGCCCGTCTTATATCGACGACAAAGTAAATGCAATGAAAGTTTGTTCAAAGAACTTACCGATGACGTTGACAACTTCTTGGAACCAAATAAAATGGAAAATGATCTCAAAGATGACATCAAAAACGATAATGTAGTTGTAGAGAGCACTCTTATTGATGTACACGTCGATAGCACCTACAAAGAGCCCGATTCCAGCGCCAAAAGCGTGTCTATCAATCCCGTACTGCTTAATGTATCTTCTTCGCCGCTTCAACCGCTAAAGACCCATAACTTTTCCAATAGCTCAGAAAATAACAATAATAAATCTCAGAGCGTCGGGAGTCAACACAATACTTCAGAGATTGACAACTTGCTTAGCGACTTTAAAGCCGATCTCAACAACATACAGAATAACAACAATGTTTCAGCTACTGATATCCTAGACACGACCACAGTTACGACTCCAACAGATAATCATGATGTCAAAATATTCAACTTTGACCGTTACGAGCAGAACAAGCTCTCTACTCAATACAGTAAACCATTACGTAAAATCGAAATGTCTCAACTGCATTCTCTCGAAAACACTAGAATTTCTAAAGACTTGCCACCTCAGGGCAATTTGCCAAAGTTGGATAAGAAAGCATCAGGGCCGAAGCCAATATTGCCGCCCATTGTCAATGTTTATCCGAATCTGACCCAAACTCATTTGAAGGTGAACGAAAATAAAAAGGCGTTTACAAACGAACAAAGCACCAGTTCGCTATCGAGTGACGACAGTGCCGCACTGTTGCAAAAACAGCAATTGTTAAGGGTGGCCGAGTGGGTCGAGAAAAACTTGGAGCAACAGAACAGTTATAATGAGCATATTGACGACGATGTCAGCATCGCCAACCGGGTGGCTAGAAGAGACAGCAAGCTCTCTAGGCTCACCGAGACTCTGAATGAATTGGCTTTAAACATGCCACATCCAGTCAGCAAATTCTCCAAGTCCTACTCTAAAGAGGTTCAGAAACTGTGGGTGCACAATGCTGCTCAGAATCTCGATAAAGGAATTAAGCCAAGTGCTCCCGTGACAAAAATCGCAACTAATGTTATCAAGGAGACGATCTTTCCTGTCGAGTCTGGGGACGCTACCGTCACAGAAATATCAAACGACAACAGTGGCAGCGCTGCGGCATACAAAGCCGCGAAAGATTTTCGTGATGCCTTCCACGGGAAGAGTGAGAAAGAAATATCCCCGGAAGATTTGGCTAGGATGGAGTATAACGTGAAGAAGTTCTTGTTGAGTGGCCCTCATTGGGTGAACCCGGGGTCGGCGGTTCGCAGCCGACGCACCAGCAGCAAAACTGAGACTGATGTATGATTCCACTAGGTAGCTGGTATGCATTACATTCCATTGTAAGTTGTATGCGTAAATGGTTAGAACAGTCAAATAATTGCAGGATTTTTTTATATTTGTTTGGCAATTTTAGTCTACTGCTAAATATCGTTCCCGGCTTTCAACCTCCGAAAGCACAGTTGCGTATGAGTTAGTATACGAAAGAAGTCTTGTCAAATTCGTCGAAGCAGATGTGTAATGACGAAAACATTTTTTTTCCAAGCTATTTAACTTATTGTTAGTGTGTTTTTTTTGTGGTAGGTATGTAAGTCAAATTTAATAATGCTGCTACCACTTTTAGTGCAAAAATGTTGTGACATCGTTGAGCTCTATGCACCGAAATTAATGAGACCCATTCTTGCATAAAATTATTTACAGACGAAAAACGGACATGCCAAATCAAATTTATCTCAAGTGTGAAGCCTAAACTCAACTAATGTGTCCGCGTGAGTCTCATGTTGTTACGCTGCCGCAACGCACACACGCGTACGAATTATGTTGCCAGTTCAACATATACTCCAAAAGCGAAACTGATATTCTCTAAAGCAGTGTTTTTCTATGTGGGTCGCGACCCTTAGGGGGGTCGCAGAGTGTAGGTAAACATAAACATAGTTTCTTCAGTTACTAACTTTGTTTGTCTATGGTCCAAGGGGGTCGCCAGAATTTTTCTACCTGTAAAGGGGGCGGGGGGTATTCATAGAGTTTGAAAAATACTGCTCTAAAGGTTACACTAAAGGCGCCCGTTCAACTAAGTCACCATATACTACGTCTTATGTCATGTCTTATATTAATTCTATGAATTCGTGTTTTGGCTCTCATTGCTGAAATCAAAAACTTGTTTTTGATGCATTTCTATAGTATTTTTATACGTTATTTCTATTTTATATATCCAATAAATATTACATAAGGTAATATATAAGTAGGTGTTGTGTTACCTACATCGGCATTTATCGACTTTCTCTTATACCCTATTCGCGGTTTTTTTGCAACTCCATTCTGAATATCGCATTCAATGTTACTCATTTTTGTTACACGGATTTATTAGTTTTTAATTTATAATGCTAGTCTCTTTTTAGGTTGTTTTGATTCTTATTTATTAAAATAACTCATTCTACTAGTGATAGTAATCAATTACAAGAAGAAAATTAAAAAAATATTATGTTAGTATACATTTTTGGCATATATTAGTCATAAAGTGGTGAAAGGTAAGGATATGTGGTGGACGATAGGTTCACAAGTGAATAACATTGGCAATAATGTTCACGAATATCGGCACTTCTAATTAGATATCAATGAAAGGCTGGCACAAATTATCGTTTGGGTGTAAAGATAGTTCAGTCTTAAAGATGTAAAAATAAATTGACAAAATCAAGGCTGTTTGCTAGATTATTGTAGAAAGGAAATGTATTGCCAATATTTCAACTAGTTAGCTATATAATGTTTCATATTATTTTAGTAGTCTCACTCAATCTTGATGTATAGTATTTCTATTTAATGTATGTCGTGTGTCGAATCGGTTTTGTAAATTTTATTGTTCTCGATGTGCTTCGTAAAATGTGATAAAAATTAAATAGTATTGGCGTGTTCTTGCCTTCAGCGCGTTATGGGAATGCAGATATCATTTATTTTAGCAAATTGCTTGTGTATGTAACATTCTCAACGCGTAGATGGCACGGGCATGTTTGTCGAATGTACAAACTAGCAATGGAGTGATCAGAGAATGAATATGTTGTAGCTGTAGGCCATTCTCCTAATACCAAAGATATTAATCATGATACTGAATAAACTCCGTCGATAGATTTACTATAATAAAGCAGAAAATATAATTATAATGTAAAATATGATATTACACATAATCCTAACACAATAAGGATCTCATTATATACCTTGCACCAAATAGTAGATAGGTATTACTCCCCACTTTCACTAATATTGCCACAGCTTATTACAGTAATATAAAATATACAAACTTATATGAAATGACTTTTGTGCATATTTTCCTAATCAAATGAAGTATATTTTTGAAATGTAAATGTCTTGAGCGATATACTGTAGTTAGGATGAATGAATAGTAGGCGGTAGTCGCAGATGTATGGAAACATGTTTTAGCAAGGGAGCTTAGATTAGATATTGAGCACAATTTTGATGTCTTTACGTGTTAGTGTCGTGTATGTTAGGACCATCAGATGCATTTTCAGCTGACTTGTTAATTTTGCATAATATACCTGATCACTGACTTATTTAGTATTGTAATCTCGGTTTATTTCTGTTTGCACTTTTCGGAGCTGTGATGAGATCTAGAATGAGGAGTTTTATTCATTTCAAAATGTCCTCTAGGTAATTGGTAATGCAAATGCAGTTCAATATTTCACTTAAAACAGGTGTAGTTATCATTAACGCACAAACAAATTATATCAATGGCTACGGTTCCGATACTGTAAGTTCGTTATATTTTTGCAAAATAAGACGCGGTCGCTTTCTATGATAACGTTTTTTTGATAAATGGCTTATTTATTTTTAATTACAATATAAAGCTCCTCATATACATTTATTGCATGTATCTTAAGGGTGTGGCCACACTACTCTCACGATCAGCAACGGCGACGTACTGCCAGTCGACTGAGCCGCAAACCGCTACCTCGGCGGCGTAATGCTTTCATTCTGAGTCACTCAGCGGCGTACTGCTTTCGTTCTGAGCCACTCAGCGACGTATTGCCTACCGAGTGATTCTGAGCCGCAAATCACTGAGCTACTGTAAATCGGCGATTCAGTGAGCGTAGCAAACTGACGTACCTACCAATTTAGTGGTCGTTCGTAGGCTGAAAAGAAACTTTAGATAGACATAATCGAGCTGTGAGGAACACAAACGAAAAAATAATATAACAAAGAATCTACTTCGGTACTTAGCTTAGGGTGGAAGTTCTGTATTCTATGGGACAAAATTGGAGGTATATCGTTTGAAAAGATTTACAATTGGCAAAAATATCGCGTAAAGATGGCAATATGAGTTTTTTTACTGGAACTTCTCTAGTTACCTGCGACTGACTAATGGGTTTGTACGTATCGCTGCTGATTGAATGCATTTGAGCCTTTGTCTTTCTGTAAGTCAGGGAATAAAGAATCTGTAAGCGTTTATTTGCAACTGCGTTCTGTACGCGTAGTGTGAACACTTCTTAATAGCACGGACGCTTACTGCCATGGCTCATAGTGAGCGTAATGTGAACGTGAAATGGCCGCAGTATACATTTAATGACTTCAATTATGGTGTGATTCTACTTCGCACGATCTAGAAGGATTATTTTATCTTATTTCGATATATTTTCACGAAAACAAATCTTTACTGCTGAAATTATCGGTCACTTAGACTACATTTGTTGTCTTTATTAAGTACTATGTAGATATTTCACTTTTACTGAAATAATTATTATAATTTTTTATTACAAATATCTTAGATTTAGCGTGGTCGTGCACGGAAAGTTCTAACTAGGCTCATAATATGCGCGAAACTATAAAATTACATTGAAAAATAATCATTTTTGTAGTACAGAAACGAAAATTCTGAAAATCCTCTGTCGTGGTATGAATTACACCAACTATGACATTCCTGATCTTAATTATTAATTTACCTATTATTATTTACTTTATAAGAAGTTGCTCATTTATGTATGTAGTATTTATGTAAAGTTAGTGTACTTTGTGTTACAAAATGCTATTTTACTATGACCTAGATTAAGTTAAAATATACAAGTGTATTATGAATAAATATTCACAACGCTGAAGCGTATCACTGATAAAAGCTTATGCAACGTAAAATGTAATAGATACGTGTTTTATTTATGAAATATACTTGTGAATCCACTCCAGAAGTTTCAATTATCAAAGTGAAACCACAATCTACTTATTCGGACTGATTACAAGTTATGCAAGACAAGATGTCCAACAAGTCTACAAACGCCTATAAAATAAGCAGTGTGTTCACAGTACCGTGAAATAGCTCATCGTATTAACAAGAAGGAAGGGCTTATCGAAGACATGACCTTCGCATTTCCAAAATCACTACATACTCCATTGTGTACGTGACCTTGTATTGTCCACCCATTGTTTGAAGAGTTCAATTTTTGATATACAATAAGTAACACGAAATTTCACCTTGGATGATTATTAACACGCGCAATTGTATTTTTTTATCGCGTTCCTTCGTACCTTTTATTAATCGTACTTGCGACTCATGCAGGTGTACTTGGAATTTGCAATGTTTTTCCGTACTCTACACAAGCTTCTAATCGTCCCACTGAACGGACATAGGCTAGCTCATAGGAGCAGGGCATAGGAGCCCCTATCTCTCAATAATTGTGGCTTTTAATATGAAGCTGAATTAATCTGAAGGAACACGCGTAAATGTCAGGGCCACGATGATAGATCTAGGTCTCTATCTCGACAGCGTTACAATTATAAATGTCTATCACGGGAGCTCAATACGAATTAATATATATCTCGTGTTTTTGAATTTTTGATTCTACGATATCCCGGTTTTCTCACGATGTTTTTCTTCGATATTTTGAGAGCGTGGAATAGCGCACATAAATTTATCGAAATTTAATGGTTGAACGAGTGAATTGCAGTGTTATTGATTTGGTTAAATATTAATATTAATATTAATAGGAAAGGGCCCCCCAATATTAAAGGTTCTTGTCAATATTAAAGGTGCAAAGCTTATGCAAAAGTTAATATACGTAACATTTCATAATCTCATCGTAAAATAATTTAATTCAATCTGGGCAACTGGAAACAAATCTTACTAGGTACCTTTTTCTATAAATTTTATTGCCGGCAAATACTTACATTTCTGCGTCTACGTTAGATCCTGGGTAATTCTATGGTAACAAATTAAGCAATTTCAACCCTGCCAACTTCTTCCTAGGCCATTGTACCGCTATGAAAATTCATAACTTACTCCTGTGGCGATAATTACCGTACTCGTTAGATATAAATCATTCCTTTTGTATGTCTCCGATGTTCCACGGCGGTGCAGTAATGTGAGATGAGGTAACCGGTGCAATGTGAACGACCGCGATTCGCGACACGACAGGTGGTCAGTCCTGTGATGGTGCTGTGATGGTTGTGGTATGCAGCTTTGATGTGGCGATAGACCGAACGATACTCAATTGAATTATTATATCTGAGGCTTCCTTCCCGAAAGTACTTGTTAAGACTTACGTAGCTTTCGCTTTCAATTATTAAATTATAGTATATGAAAACAAACTACATACTCGTTACCCAAATATTTGTGTGGTCCTGAATCGAACCCGGTACCCTTCGATTCGAAGGTAAGGTGTGGAGGCAGCTATGGTCAACTTGGCTACGGAATTGTTAAGTAAAAGGAACAACGAGGGTCATGTTTTCATTATCCCCCTGGACGGTGGATGATGTGGACTTCGTAAAGCTAAGTTTATTGAACTTAGTCCCTGTTTGCCTATCAAATCGAAGCACGATTGCATAATCTCGAAAATGTGGTCGACCATTGTTTCTCGGAACACCGGGCTGATTGATAAATATAAACGCGGTCAAAAATCTCTTACCCCGTTTGAGACGAATCACCGAACACACCGGGTAATTGCTCCCTTTGTTGAGAACTACCTGAGCGAATAAAAGTTATTCAAACTGTTTCGTAATAACCATTTTACCCTACAGGAATTTCACGGAGAACCGATAAAAAATTTAATTTGTCTAGGTATAATGACTTCAAGTTAAAAGCTTAGCAATTCACTATAATGGAGTCAAATCAACATGTCTCCTGGGTAAAAAACATTAGAGCGCCACAATCTCTTGAAACTCGTGACAAACTGTTGACTCAGATGAAAGATATTCGCGAATATTTGAACTCTAACTGGATAAGATATAGCCATAACAAAACCGATAAACAGCGAACGTATGGCTGAAGAATTGGTTTTATTGCGTGAAGTGATTAATTTCTGAAGCACTTTACGCAATCGCTAGTTAGCTAATATCACGTGAACATCATCCAGGTGAGTTTATCACGAAGGTAAGGTATGCTATGGTTTTTTAGAAGTTCCGTCTCACGGCTACTAAGCCAGAAAGGTGTGCGACATTGTCACAATGAGCGAAATGCACGAATTTTACCGCTATCTCGGAATAACTGCGCTATAAAATGGGAATTAGTCAAATTCACAACTCGAAATCACGCACGCCGCACAATCGTAATCGGTGTGTGGCTCGGTAATCGTTCGAGACCATTGTTGCTGCTAGCACGATTTGTGTAGAGTCCGAAAACGGATGGTAGAGGTAATATTTTTGATCTTACTGTCTCTACCCCGTTTTTTTTCACTTCACGCGGCACTTATCATCACTTGTTTGATTTTTTTCTTAGACTAGATCTACAGTAGAATTAGGTAGTCTACTATATCTCCACGTGTGGTCTAAGCTGTCTCCGGTTCTGGGCACATTACATGAAACTAGAATTCTTATTAAATAATAAATAAATATTCACGGACAATTCACACAGCGCAATCTAGCCCCAAACAAAGCATATCTAAGCTATGGGAACCAGAAAACTTATCCGAGATAACTGATCGAATACTTACGTACCTAGTACTTTTTTGTAAATACATTTATTAATACCCAGACACAGAACAAACATCTATGTTAATCACAGAAATGCTTATCCTGAGTGGGAATCGAACCCACGACCAACACTAGATACGTATGATTTTTAACTAAATAGATACTTTAACCTTCTATCCTTACTCGTACAGTTTTAAAGGTTTCGCATCGGACTGAGCCATGGTCAAAGGTAAGGTGTATCTCGTCTACTTATAGGTAGGTATTATACATCTTTTAAAACAACGAAATAAATAATATTTATTAAACCCCGTACCCTCTACTTAATGAGTAAAACAATGGAAAACCACTACTACTGTACTTTACCAAAATACTATGATTCACACGAGCCTGCTGCAATGACAATAGCAGAACCTATGTCGTAATAACTGTTATGTGACTGTGGCAGAAACGGTACACCGCAGAACAAAAGTTCTTATGCAGATACGGTATCTTAGGGCGGTGATTTGATAACTTTATGAGTCACGCACGCACCTGTAGGTAGGTTCAGGTCAGGTTCAGATAGGTAGGTAGGTTTAGGTTTAACGCGTTGAAGGTCCACCAGTACTTAACCTATGCGAAAAATATTAGAGAGTAGTCCAGCCCTCTGAATCACGAAGTAATTTCACTTGTAATTTAGATAGGTACACTTTCACACTTAAACCTACTTGCACCTCTCTATAACTGCGACAATCATCATGATACTGATAAAGTACTTTGCCCAAATTAATTTAATAACAAATTTATTACGTCTTTTAAAAAATAATCCTAAATATGATGTTTGGAATTCATCGTATTGCTTGGTAAGGGACTATCTATTTTTTCTTCTATAACTTTTTGACCACATGGCTACCACACACACCCTTTCATGTGACCACGAAGTCCTTATTAATATTAGACTCTTTTATGAAACATCAATAGGGAAATATCATAGCCGGGAAACCATGAAAACAGTTTTTTAACATCGGGTATCGGCGGTTTTGCGACTCGGTGTTCGATTGTTGCTTCGAAATCGTGTAAATCAGCGATTTTTTAGGGGTCTAGTGCGATCCGTGAATTTACAGCTTCGGGCTTAACGCGGTGCGACTTGGGTATAAACTTCGGTACAGGAGTTAGTCGTATTACTGTTGTTTATGGTCGGCGGTAACCACTTTAGGTAGGCCATCAGTTCGTAAAGCTTCGTTTAATAAAAAACACGATTCGTTGCATTGCGCTTTGATGCTGTATTTGAAGATTGCTCGGAGTGTATCCAAAGTGACTTTATCATGCACAGTGATAATATAATGATGAAGGCTAAAAGTGTAAAGAGAACCTCTCAAAAATTTTGGAAAAGTGACTAAATCGGTGATCGCTAATGCTAAAAGTGGCGTGTGTGCTCTAGCCCAAAGACCTTGAACAGTTTCTTAGAAAGGCTTAAATTCAGGGCGTTGATTAGGTGTGAAATATGATAGGATAGGCTTCGCACGGTTTGCGCGCTGACGTAGAACTACGTGTTCTGTCACTGTGCTGTTACCTTCGGTTATCTCATCACGATATTTTCTGACACTTTGGGAAACTACTTTATTTAATGTTGTCGTAATATTAGAAAATAATTCCAAAGGAGGAGGTTATCAGTTGGGTTGTTTTTTTTATTAAGTTTGTACCCTCAGAACTCCGTCAATCAACCGATTTGGAAAGGATATACTTTAAGACTGTGATTGATCATTCCCATAGACATTTCAGCAAAATCGGTTTCAAAACGAAATTGCGAATTTTGCTTTCCTGTGACTTTTTTTCGTTGTATAACCGATTTTGGTTTAAAACGGTAGGGCGTACCTAGCCCCTTATTTTTATTACAATATATTTCTGTTTAAGGCAGAGGATACCGCTAATTAGCCCAAAATGACAAGCTAACGAAAGCCCGGTGCTATTTTTAATGCTTTATGACTTTATTATTTACACTGCAGCAGAACCGTTAATCAATAAAACAATGCAAAAAAATGGTATTTACATAATAGATATATCGTTATAGTTGAACCCTGTACTATTAAGTATTTATCCTGCTGTTACCTAACGGTTGGGTTAAAAACGCATCCGCTTGTTCCGCATCCGGTTGAATATTCAATCGCCTGATTTTATTTTTCCGGAAGTTATTGGGTGACAGAAGATTGAAATAAAATGCCTTTTGAAAACCGGGGTAAATTTATTAACCCTTATATTGAGTTTCAACCTTATTTGATAGCTTATGAAGATCTTAGGTATCACTGAGGTTTAATATTATGTGACATTTTGTTAGAAGTGACGCATGAATAAGAATGACGATGACACAGAGAAAAATATCAATCGTTGCGTTGTTAGATTTTTTTTCGTGTATGTAATTAAAAGTTCATAATTCAAAGAAAATCAGTTGTGTAATGTGACCACTTAACTTTTTATATATCTCTATAAATAATTTCAAAATCGCCATAGAAGGCAAGTCGAAATTACAAAAGGAAGTCATCACCAAGTTAGTTTCTGTCGTATGCAAATTTGTTGTTTTTGTTTGAAATTCCTGATACAGGTTTAATTTCTACTACTATAAATTCCGGCCTAATAATAAACATGATATTTAAGTGACCATCAACCCGGACTCTTTACCTTCGTCCAGCAAAGGAACGGATAATCTTCAGCTGGAGAGGTACACTCGGGGAAGTCTAGATACTGATTTAGATGACGAAGATAGGAAGTGTAGCTGGCAACATCAATGCGGGTGTATGAGGACAAGGTTTGAGTTTTTTTTTACGGTTTAATACGACGTAATGAAGGCTTAAAGCAAAGAAAAAATATTAAAGCTGATGGTTGTTTTATGACATAATAAGTATAACCTAAACATAAGAAGTAGAAACCTAATTACCGAATTCAACTTATCTTTTCTGATTTAAGGTTTAACTTTATGTATATAGGTAAAAAAAAAAAAAATATACACTCATTGACTCATAACCCTGCACTAGGAATCCCTGTGTCTTAGATGGCATGGTCAAACACCCAAGCTCCGAGAACAAATTTCATGCTCACCACACTTAAGTGTGTACCTGCCGGGAATTGGACCCGAGACCCAACTAAGCCACGGAGCCGTCAAAATTAGGTTATATGTTCCAAGTAACCAAACGCTTCTATCAAAACTTTACTTCCAAAAGTTTTATTTATATAGATATGGTAGCTGCCCATTGGAATTAAGGTGAACGATTACGCTTTTAGTGTCAGGTCTTCGAATGTTTGTCTGATGAAATAAAAATTCTTCATTTTACTAACCGAACTAGATATGTAAGTAGGGAGAATTCTTGAGAGAGTATAAACACCACATAAAGCACAGAATGATCAATCTATAAAAGTAATTCATTGATTACTTTTCAGTGAAAAACTAAAGAGAATACTCGAGTGCTTTCCAGCTCCGCCGCCACCATCACCCTCGCCGTGTACGCCTCACTCAGTAAATTGAATTACCTTGCTTCTATTTTAAGGATAGTACCTATTTCATTGTGTTTTATAGCTCCGTAGGTACCTAATGTACACGCATAACTTTATGTATCGTTAGATAGGTCCTTATTAAGTTAATAACGATTAGAATATTTCATGGATTATGCGATAATTTGCTAAAGTCCATGTCATGCTAATAATCAATAAGTTTGAACTAATTGTTATCATCTTATTGACAATTTATTCAAAGTATGTAAACCTGGAGATAAATATAATAAGAGACTTTAAATATAATACGAGGCTAAAGAATGGCTGTCTTACATCAAGTTGCTACTTATTTTTCGTTACAGTTTGATAATACATGCATTTCCGCTTATTGCACGCGAGTGCATCAATCAATCGCCCAACCAAATCTAGAAATACGGCCACTGTTGGAAAAGCCAAGCGAGAGATTAGATGATGATATTGCACAGAAGGTAAGTTTAAGAAGGTAATAATATTGTATTTCTTAAGTATCTTAATCTTTAAGCAATAAAAGTGACTGGAAATGCTGAAAGCCACAACAACAGCAATACAACTTAGACCCTCTAGTATGATAACCCAAGTCGCACCCCGTCTCCCGTCACCCGAGACGGGGTTGTTACGTCACAAGTGCATGTGATTTCATCGGCACCAACACCCTTCCATCGTAACACGGAATCGGAACGGAATGTGAGTGTAGTGCTTGGTAGCAGTAGGTACTTTTCCGAGCGACCTTTATACAAGTTCTATTGCTGCTTTTTGTTGATCCTTTAGCACCTAGGGGGTCCTTGTAGGGATTCAAAAGATATACGGACGTGAGCAACGGGACCTTTGAAGTGGGACCCCCCATATTCATGCTTGACGCATGCATCAGTGTATAAATAATGGATAAGTGTAATTTTGTCTTTGCTATCAGACGTCTGAATGATTCTGAGTTCAATCGTTATTTTCTTTTGGCTGCGATCACGATAGTATGTCTTCAACGCTGTATCCTTCCAATGCGCTTTTCATAAGATCAGTATTCAGCTGTAATTGGCATTGATATGATCAGGGCATTAGTTGGGTCGTGACCAATGACGAGGGGTCGTGTCGGCCTATCGGGCATCGTTGGGCGCTTCCCTGATGCATTGCTTGTACCTGCCGCCTGGCATAATGTTTGGCATCGGCACCCGTTCCTTGCACCAGCGCGCTCACGATATGGATTGCGAAACTTTTCCATAAATAGTCACAGCGAATAGTTTCGACGAAATTTCCGATACGTATAGGTATATATTCCTATATAGGTAGGTCTCATCTAACCTCCAGAAATCTAATTTCTGCGGCGAATATTTGTAATTTATTGAGTATAAAATAATAATTGAATTTTGATATATTAGTAATTTGTCCTTTACGTTCGTGAATTATATGCAAATAGTTTCTTAATGTATCAATAGCAGTGATCATGGCACCTGCTGTGGGAGTGAATAATTTAACGCAACAATAGATATTTGAAATTATGTAGCAAAATAATCATAGAAAGGAACTTGTTACGTATAATATTTATTACTTCGGAATACGTAAAGCCTTGATTTTGAATTTCGTGTGTATATCGTCCCACGTTTCCCATTTTGCTCTTTTGACAACAGGTTTAATTTCCTTTAGGTACTGTCGTGGCTTCCTGATATGGAGCTTTTGGCCAAATATAGTTAATAAGAAACCTGCGACCTCATAAAAAGTTTCCTTGTTCGAGATTATCATTGTTTGCTGGATTTTTGTGGCGATAAAATGCCATAAAGAAACCGATTCGCCTGTAGGCACTTGAGGAGTGAGACGATTGTAGTGTAAGGGCTATTTCTTACTGGATGTACGCAAGCAAGGCGATGTGAATACATATACTTGATAAAAAGTGTAACTTTACGAATACAGTAAGCTCAATGTATATTGGCTTGTGAACCAAATGGCAGTATGAATTCTTGCTTGCAGAAATGTACCTGACACAATTTCAAGCAGTCTTATAATTAATTGAATAAAGTTACCGACAATTTATTATAGTATAATAATTGTATAAATTAGATAAAATCCAAAGACTAGTTGAATAGAAATTTTCCAATTATATATTTTTACATTATTCAAAAAAAAACATTCCCTAATCAATTATCAATTTTATATATTACTCGTACCTAATCTTGTTACCATACTTCTGCTCCTGAAGCTTTTCCACCTGCATTCAAAGTTCCCTCAAAATAGACGATTCAAAGTAGGTAGTTCGGTTTCGTTTTAAGGCTCCTTAGACTGCGAAGGTAGCTTTGTGGCTCGCTGTGAATGTTACCCAACATGGACTCGTGCACAGATTGCATCGGCCAGGATCGTGTCGTGCGCCCGCGCCGGCCGCGCCTTGTGACAAGACCTTCCCAGAACGGGGTGAAGTCCAGACTTACGCAACATCGTATTTTTCTAGGTACTGACTGTACTTCCTGGAAGGAACTATTATTTTGGGTCGGCAGTAATGGATACACCGTTGATCGCATTCGTTGGCATTTTGTAAAGTTGTAAGGCCTTTGACAAGCAACGATACTCAAAGATATTAAAGCAGGTTTTATACAGTGTCACCCACATAACAATTTACTTTGTTTAATATGTATCTGTAAAATAAATGTATTAAATTAAGAAAGTAGATGTAGAAAGAAAATGTAAGATCCCTAGACCCCATGTAAAATTAAACAATAGGAATTAAATTGTAACAATGAGACCAGAAATATAACTAAGCAAGAATAAAGGAAAAGTTAAGTGTATTTAAGAATAGTAAATAACGATAGGAAATAAAGGGTATAAACCCCAACTCCCTCCCAAGTAATTATATTTAAGAAGATAGAAATAAAGTGAAAATAGATGATAGGACTGCCCACGAGTCGGATGGCTTCGCGGCGACCCTCCAGAGAATATCCTAATATAAAACACAAAAATTGTTCCAACCTATGTCCGTTATAGACTGTGAAACCATTCATTAGACACAAAAGGTGTCTTTTAGCGTAGTAGCACACGCTGGGTATCCGCTAATTCTTAATAATAATGATAAAATGTTCTTACGTTTTCCTGGCACAAGTTCTACTGCCACTAGAAACATGCCGATGTTTTCCTTCACCGTGTTTTGAAAGTACACATTTTTTTCTAGTGAAAATCCTTTGGTGCTCATTCTGAAACGGCGATTTCCTGATTGAAATTCGGCGTCTGTACCACTGGGCCGATACGATCTACTCATGTGGTTATAATTATCTCCCTCTTATCTGCTACATTGTTCCACGTAGTAATTGCAAGTAACTTTGAGGAAACGTGCAATTACCTACTTATTTTATTGGCTGTTTATTTTGTTAAATAAAAACTATACTCATAAAACGCAAATGAGGTTCCTTACGTGTAATTTTGTTAATGTTGTATATAATTAACTTATTTAGATAAAAATCTCTCTAGGTTACGAGTAAGACCATGTGCAGTATTCAACATTTTTCTAGTGGTTTACAGTTGTCTTTAAAAGAGTTGATTCATTTCTTATTATGGGAATATTATTCAGAATTGTATAAATAAAAAGGAGGACATGGCTTCACTGTTTTTGGGACATAACTTTTATGACCTACAGCGCGCATAACTTTTATGTTTTTAAACTACGTGTAAATAGTTGCTTTCAATTTCTTAAATGGTACCAAGAATGGTAATACTTGCATTCCATAGTTGTCATTTATAACCGCCTTCAAAAAAAAGGAATCCGTTCGCAATTCAGTATGTTTTTGGCTGTTACGCAAAGTGGTCCCATAAAAAGAAGAAATTATGGGAAGCAAAAATTGATACAAGAAATTTGAATATTATAAATTAACCCTAGTCTGACTAAATGCATAGTTTGAATAAATGAGTATCGATGACCATAGTTTTCCTTTCAGCAAAGCAGATCATGGCGCGTTTTGGCTGAATTAGTACAACTAGTCCAGCTATCTGTGACAGCGACGGCCCTGGCACTTTACTACCTCATCTACTGCTACATGCAGCTAATTTACTACACGCTTAGGAGCGCTATGTACTTTCATAATGCTGATGGGTAAGCAATTATTTATTTGTATATCAATTAACGCGATGAATAATAAAGAGATATCACATAGCATCTCAGTAATTTTGCGAAACTAAAAAAAAAGGTCTAACACTATTTATGCAAGGTTTCATGCGTCTGAACAAAATCTCAAAACACTTTTTCGAATTCGTCTCAGGCAGCACAAACGCAGCTAACGCTGGTTTTTGGTTCGTCAAAAGAAGATTGTATCCGTTTGAGTAGAGTATTTGTTTTAGGGAATATAAAGATTACACAGGGCCAAATCAGGGCCTTTAATGAGAATAACGCAGAAGTTTGGCCGGTGTGGTGTCCAGAAAGTCACTCGTTTTAAGAGCAGAATACGCAGACGCGTTGTTGTGGTGAAGTAGCAGCCAAGAGACCCGTGTCCCGTGAATTATTTGGTAGTGTATCAATTGGTTTCAATGCTGCTTTGATCCCGTAAAGGTATTGACACCAAATGCCCCGTCATAGTGAAAAAACTAGCGATCAAAATCTTCTGGGGCTTCGTTTATGGATAGTATTGATAAATCCAAGATTCACCTGTCGTAAACGTGCCGAAACCATCGCCATTTTAGCTATCATAGCACTATTCCATGCGAACCTGCTTCTGAGCGTCGGTGAGGTACCCAGCGCGAAACTATCCTCCCCACGCAAAGATGATGCACAATCTTGTGAACGCTTCCTGATCCAGTCTCTAATATGTACTGGAGATCTCTCCTTATGAAATTCGCCTATTCTCTCCGATAAAATGTTTAAATGCTGACACATTTTCTTCAGTAACGGATTTCACAGGGTGACTACATCTTTCTTCATTGGCAAAAGTTGAGCGACCTCGCATAAATTCGCTGAACCATCGGTACGTAGTTACCTAGAAGGGTCTTCATCCATAAATGCAATTTGAAGTCTATTAAAAGATTGAATTCCTCCAAATTTAAAGGCTATATTTGAATAAAAATATTCTTCCTAGTTAGATATGGGAAGACATTGCATTATAGCAAGTCTAGAATCTAAAAATATAACGTAATAATGACGGACTTTCGTATACTTTTTATAAAGCTTTTTTTTATAGGTTGCTCATCCGAAACGTTTAAATTTATTTTTTGTTATAGGTACTTGCTCATGTGTTGCAGTTTAAATTTATTGTCTTTACCTATTACTGATTTAGTTATCTGCCTTTGATGAATTCGTTAATTCAGCAAATTCGGTTTTATTTTTTGCGCCATGATCATGAAGTTGGAACTGGACAGAAGTCTAGAATGCTGACTAAAGAACACTAGTATCGTTTATATAAATAATTGATCTTAAGCGAATTATTTTTTTCCACAGGCCAATGAAAATCACGATCGGCGTAGTGACAGTGACGTCATTGGTCATAGGATTCAATTTGCTGCTTCGAATAGAACGATTAGTAGGAATCGTTTTTTAAACATATAAAAGGTGTGTTGTAAAAAATTAGATGAGTGCTGAAATATATTTCCTACTACATTCACATTTTTGTTACATTTATACTAATTTGAAATTATCAACTAAATTTTTAAGTTATTAAAGAGCTTATTTTATAAAACAAACTGTTTTCTTGACGCCTCGACATTCATTAGAGGCTAATTGCTGCTTTTGAACTTGAACCGCGACAAATGGACCGTAACGACCGGCCACCTGGACATTGTCTTCGCGTCAGGAAGCCAAGTGATTACTTGCCCCCGCGCGAGCTCTCGGCACATTTCTCGGATGAAGAACTACCGTGGAGGTTCAACACTTGATGGTCAGACTCCGTGGAGGTCGCGCGCGCTCCCCTACTGTTACTTCTTCTTTCGCGCGTTTACTGTGTTCCTTATTCAAATATTGTTTGTTTTATATAAAAATTTGTATGGTGCCATGCGAGTGTTGTCGAACTGAATAAACTTTTGTGAACGGCATAGTGCATCGTGAAAATGGTGCTAAGTGTGAGGTAAGTGGAGTATGGAGACATTGTTTTGGTCTGAGATGAACACTGAAATGAGCGATGATGACTTAGAATGTTTCAATGTGTGAATATCATGTGGTTACTAAAGTTAATTGTTATTTCTGTGTTACAAAATGTTGTTTACTTGTGTCATTTATCTTAAAACATAACAAATGTTATCTGACTTATCTAATTTATCTGACTAACGTTTATTCTAACTGATTGAAAATTATTTTTTTGAAACATGTGGATTTATCGGATATGTGTGTCATCATACTCTATGTTTTGTGTCATGAATGTGATAGTGAGTGACGAAAACCATGGTCGAATGAGATATAAGTTTGCTCTGCATTGAACGCAGAACCAAAATTTTCACTTGAATGATTTTCCCAGACATTAATATATTAAGAATACTTTTGAAATAGAACAGCTTATTTTACATGTACTAACACATGTTAGTACCTGTAGTATATTGGTGTATTTTCAAGAATACACTGATACACTACAGGTGTATCGGTATATTGTAAAAACAAAAAAAATGGATGACATCATATTTCGTATTCGTGAAAAATATAAAGAAATAGAATTGAAAGATACCAAAATTATATTTGTACTAGTTCTGTGACCCCGCTACGCTTGAACGCAATAAAAGGCGTGCTTTATCTGACTACGCTTAAGGTTTAGCAATTCGGACAACTGCTTAAACTTTTCCATCCAAGATTTTGATAATATTGATATTATTTGTCCTCTTTATCTCAGTACGGGTATAGAAAGCAAGCGTTAAAATAAAATGAGATTTGGGTACTGATAAGAGCCCGGCTATGTGGCACATTTTCGTTCTCTACTTTAACCAGCTTTTTATCCCAGCTGTCCGATAATGAAACAAATAATTGTACAGGTAGGAATAAATCACAAACCAGTACAAATTAAGAATCAAAATTCAGGTCTTATGTTTAATCTGTGTTCTGAACCACCTCTATTATAGTAAAAACACGTAATTAATCTACTCTTACTCGTCTAGCTTTGCAGGGGTCATATTCACAACCCGATGTGTAATAATTACAATAATTATTGCAAAATGATGAAGAATATAAAATTAACGCGAAAATTTATCGGTTTTCAGCTTGTAGTTTTACTGTATCCTATATGATGTACAACATTCAGTTGTATATATGATACAAGTCATAGTCATAGTCTACAAATCCGTAGCTTTCTATGGCTGAATAAATTTGTATTGGTATTTCAATAACATTTCATAAGTAACAATAAGTAACATCACTTTCCTTCCCTCTGTCCGAAGTGGCATGGATAAAACACAACACGCATCCAAGATCCGAAAACAATTTACTGATTCAATATACGCATACGTGTTTAAGGTGCCCCGATCTCCTCTGCAGGGTTACCTACCAACGTAACTAGCTGACGTAGCCATGAATGTTTTATTTTTGTCCCATCTTCTTGTCATTACAATCCTACATGTCAGGTCACGCGCATTATCGCGCGAGACACCCGCGATGCGCGCGCGCCGTGGCGCGGGCTAACGGTGCGTTCCGCCACCGCGTAGACGAGTTCACACCCTTTCATTGATTGGTCAGATGACGTACCAACGATTTCTTGTAAGGGTTTCACTAAAGGAAAAAAGGCCGACGTAGCATGCCTAGTCTAATTATAGAATCTCAAATATTTTCATGATTTACAGTCGCTCATGAGACCGCGGCGTTCAGAGGTATGAAAACAATACACTAACAAGTTAATGACCATACTACTATCGGGTAGAATAAGTAATAAACAAGTTAAATACCTATTTAGTTTACATGATAGTTTAGCAACTACATAGATCAAAGTATGTAACTTTGATTGCTATAACACCAACTGAAACCGACTTCATTATACCAACCAATGTTAAAATGCAATCTGTTCAAAATCTTAAGGTCGTAGACATCTCGTTGAGGAATGATAAACAATTGGTGCTATGGTATGAGGAAGAAAATAAGAATTTCTTTGTAAAGCGAGACGTTACGATTTTCCAAGTAATTGCCACCTACGTTTCATCTAATGCGGATCGCGTGGAATGTTTTCAGTTGATAAATATGATTGCTCGGTGTCAGGTTCACATATTTAGTATTATTAATACGATCCATTCTATTTATTGATGTAATTTAGCGTCATGAAGGGTATATTATATTATGAGTAGTGCAGCAAATGGACCCTAATCCTCTAAACTCTAATGAAATTGACTGAAACATGTTTAGGCAGCCAAAATATACAAATAAAAGTGGTGAACCACTGTCCCTGAATGGTTACGACCTAGTTATAGCGATGGAAGGAAGTGGTAATGAGTGCAGTGGAGATGTAGGAAGCAGCGAGGCCGCCCCGCAGTTCCGACTCGCAGACGGACCGATGAGCCATCACAACATTGATAAGACAAATGCGTACATTTTTCAAGCTTAAAATTCAGTGATACACGTCTGAATTTGAACCAGTGATCTTTGGATTGAATCGGAAATTAACAACTCAGACGCAAGTCCTACCACCCGAATCTTAAAAAATAATAACAAAATTTTTTGAAAAATCGATATGAGTTTATCCCGATTACCAGCACTGTACTCACATTCAAGACACTACGTGTCATATGTTAAATAATGTCTTGTTTTCGTGCTACTTATGAGCATGTGTGTCAGCACTATTAAACAGATATTTACAGACAATTTAAGAATGATAAAAGGTTAATCATTCACGAAATGGCTGGCGTGAATGATAAAATAATTGAAATTGTTGTGTGGATTCGTCAAATTATCCGTCGACACTGGTCTCGGTCTGAATGTTCGACCAAAAGACATCAACGCACGCGCCACGTTACGAGAAATGAATCCAGAGTTCAGGTCACATGAAGTTCAGTCTATTAATTTATTTACCGTCTGTCTGTACGCTCTCAAGAGCAATGCACAGTTAATGTATTTTTTGAACCATCTAGTCTGAATTGCATCCTGAAAAGGTCTTTTTTCATATGTATTCTTGTGTGAATCACAATTCATACCATGAAATCAACGAAAGTCAAAGTAAATTCATATGACTATTTTTTACCGCCTGTCTGAGTGACTAATACATTTAGAGACGTTTAGTCTACGGGCAACGTAGACAATACGCCTCTAAATGTATTAGTACTATTATTTAATGTACTTTTCTGAGGATTCTGATGATATCACACTAGTGTTAACGAGCTCTCCGTGACAAATGAAACCCAAAATGTCTAGACTATGTCTAGCACCATAGTGCACTTAAGACATGAGATTATTATAACATGAATGGCGAATAGATTATAAATTATACAATGGCTGACATCTGACAAATTGAGCGAGGCTCTTACAATGTGACAATTCTGCAATTAATGTTCTTTTTAATGATCTCACCTAATATTAAGCGGTATCCCCTGTCCATAATAGAGATATTAAGACAAAACATCTCATGTGCCTGTAAAAATAATTTCATTAATTAATTTCATCAGGCCGTGAATACAATACAACTAAGCGAGTCTGTTTGCCTGTGCGGCAGAAATAATTTTAAATGGTGGCCGTCTTGCTCCCAAAGAACAATGCATACAAAGATAATCTGTGATTCTACTGCTCCTAAAAATATAAAAACAGAGCAAAAGTATTAATAAAAGCGTGTATACATAAGTAAAAAATGTAAAAGTAACGAGTCTCTTCGTATCGATATTTAAGAATAATACTTAGGACGAAATGAATAAAAAAAATGTTCTCAGGTAATGTGTGCTAATTGTTGGAGTAATGATCATTGTAAGCCAATGAAATAATAATATCTCAAAATAATAATAACAACTAAAAACAAATATTACTGGATATTTCACACAGCAATCTACCTACATAGCTTATTACTAAGGGATACAGATTACTGATATAATACATAAACACCCATACAGAAAAAACATCTAAATTCGTCACGAATGCAAACCTACAGTGAAGACGGCAGAGCTACTACCAACTGAGTTGTGAAGAAATATACGAAATGTTTATTTAACCCTATCCGTATGCTATTCTATTCGAAGAGATGAAATAGACATTCAGAATATTGTTCCATTCCGTTTGTTTCTCAGGCCAATCTAACAGAAGTCGGATAAGTCGTGGCCCTAAGTGGTGGTTTCCCGTAAACAGTGACCCCCGGCGACGTAACCAAATTGAAGTTACGCCATGTCCCTGCTTGAGTAACGGAGCTTAATCACGAATCGCGATAAAGCAGGATATATTCAGATTGTGAAAGTTATTTTAGACCAGAAAAATATTTATAGATGAAGGTTTAATGGGGAATAAATCTCAGACAAGTATCTTTTCAATGTAAGTCCGCCATAGCCTAATAATAACAAATAATTTAGCTAACACTTTCATCTAGCTGCATTGCAAATGTATGCCCGTCGCTAATCAGGTGAATGTTTGAACTATATTAGCCTGAAAATGTGTCGTCTTTGTCTAGTACCCTTAAATAATACTTGTCTTAAAAATGATATCCTAAATTGATTAAATTTCTGGTGTGAAAATTTCGTAGTACATAAAATTGCAACAAGAAACACAAGCGGGAAGCGCGGTACCGTGTCTGAGAACACATAGGTACAGATATATTTTCTTTTCCCGCTTAGTTCCAAAGTTGTATGTTCAATAGATTTTTCAGTTGATTATTTTCATCGTACTTGTTAAATCATATTTCGCGATCAGTCAAGGCATTACGTGGCGCCGTGGTGGTGTAGATCGCCGTAAGTCGTGGGTTCAATTCCCACCAAGCATTTGTGCGAGGAACATACATGTTTCTTCTGTGTCTAGGTGTTAATATAGTAGTATAGTATTGCCCTTTCTCGGCTGATAATAAAAAATGTTTAAAATAGCGAACTGCTATTTCTACCCACGATTAGTCAGCTGCACTCAGGATGCTAGGTCACGCTCTGACGCTAGCCTTTGGAAGGTCAACGACTTCCGAACTTCATTCACATTTAACTGATTGACGGAATTGATTAAATTTAATCTTATATAATAAGCAATAAGGTAGTGCGCTCGGGCATGTTTATGCGTAGAATATACCACATTCTATACATACATTTTATGAAGCGAATACAAATAATAAGCGAAATTTTGATAGTATTCCGTCATTTAGACCAGCGTTAAAAGTTAAAATCTCTTGTGTTACAAATTAACCCATAAATATACCTATAGCTGAGATTTCGACCGTGGTTTCCAAGTAGAACGAATAACCTATTATTAATCCGGTTGCTGGCTCAAATCTAAGTACGCTGATGAGTTTTGTGCTTATTTATTTGATGACAAAAGAACACTTAAAAATTTTACTATTATTAATACACTACATTTAAAGGAAAACTTTAGCTACCTGATCGAAAATATATGTTTGTAATACCACTTTCTTGTTACTGAGAATGAGAATAAGAAGTAGAAGATTCGGGTTAGACCGCAACGGATAAATAAAATTGTTTTGATTCGTTTTTCAAGCTTTTCTGAAAAAATATGGAATTCGCATAAGTATTATAACTATAAGGCAGTGGTACCAAAACCCCGAAAGGTAAATGACATTGAGTATCATTCACCCCAACTATTTGATCCCGTTAAAACAAATTTAAATAATAAAGAATCGATCAGAACTGAAACAATGACCCATGCACCTGATATAATTTTAGAAATAAACAGAATACCGGTAGGTAATTGGTAATTGATTTCAATGGAATGATTCAATTCTGCGCCTTGTCATTACTTCACCGTAGCTTTGACCCCAGATTATGAGAAGAATGAAACTGGATAAAGGCTGTGGCACACCATTTACGTTGCGTTGCGGTCCGCGACGTACACAGTAGAATTTCGATTAAAGGTTTCTTGCTGAGGTTTGAACAAGCGCTAAACTTAGTATCTAGAACGCGTGATCTCGTAGATACATATTTATTTTAAAAGATTTTCTAGTTATGTTTTAAGAATTCAACGGAAATAAAGATTTGTGACTTTGACGTCACAAGTTAAAGCAATTACCAAACCACAAAATACCAATATGGTAGTAATTCTAAGCAGAATATTTTACGATCAAATTGCGATAATATTTATTTTGAAGTAGTGTAATTAATCGTGTAATTAATTGCAAACCGAGGGTTCGGTACCACCAATTTTCTTCTGGTTGTTAAGAACAACCAAGAACAAAGGTAGGACAAACAGACAGGCAGACGTTGTAGGCACAGTTAATAACCAGTTAATAAACACAATGTGTCTGCTTTGGTCAGGTGGGTAACTCTGCAATCATTTATTATTATCTCTTTCTGTCAAGATGAGTTACCAAGTGGAGCTTTCCAAAGGATGAATCCTATTTAAATTTTAATAACAATATTTTCTAGAGCCTTAGTTCCCAAAGTGGTCCAGGTCGAGTTTCACTTATGTAACGCCAACATAGACTAAGTTAGCGTTAAATGAGAATTGATTGGTTTCTTGTGCTGTGAGTAGATTTCAAAAAGTAAAGTTGGATGGAATCACTTTTTAGATTGACTAACTTTACTTTTTTGACAGCCACTCACAGCACAATCAATTATTTTATTAAACAATTAATTTTCACTTATTTCATTTAAAAAACTCCACTTTCGCGGTTGAAACTCAGCCGCAACGCAAATTTCCATAATAATCTTCACATTTTTGTTGAGTTTTGGGAATATGGTAGAAATGTAACTTTCAGTGGACCACCGGATACAGCTAAATTTTGAAAAAAACGTCTGGGTACCTCTTGTCTAGACTGAGACACCAGAGCTTGGCTTTAAAGAATGGAACAATATTTACTTGGCTTATGAAAAAAGATTTCGTACCTAACGGTGTCAGTTATAGAAATTTAAACACGACCGCCGATTTTTCAAATTTGATCCACAATATGAACTAAGCTTGAACTTCTGAACTAAGCTCATCAGTTTGACCACGTTTATTCGCATTTATTTCATGATACATCAAACATTAGGATGCATCACGATTTATATTCGATTTGCTTTGGTAACATATGATTGGATAAATTTCTTTATTCTACTAAACAAATGAAATTATAGGTTGTTTAGTTGGCCTTTGGAACAAAGGGATGTAAGATCATTACGTTGTCGATCTGTTTTAGATCGCAATCTAAATTTTTGTATCTTTTTTCAGATTAATATTTGCGTGCAGTTTGCTACTAGTCTCAAAAGTAAGTGTTTAACTGATTTATATTTATAGATAGATACTACGTATTATGTTTTAAGTTTCAGCCATCTGCCAAAAGGTAATTTTCACATTATAATAAAAATAAACAAGTTTAAAAATTCTTTGTAAACTGATGAAGACGTAGTATTGGCTAATAAATAATCTATAATACATCGGCATACATTTGTATCAAAATATATAATAAGCCATATTTCTAAGATGTTACACTAAAAATGCTTTCCTCCAGACAGCAAACTCAGTAAAGCCTCTTGTGGACCTCTCGGCGGAGGGAGACTTGGGGGATTCAACGGAACTGTCAGTGGTTTCAGTCTCCAGTTCTTCATCGGGCGAGGGACACGAGGGTTCCGGGGATGACCCGCTTGATGCCATTCCGAGTTCTACACTAAAGGTCAGTATGCTCAGAACGGATTTGATACCGAAATAAAACTCTAATTGTCTATCATTCAGTGGATAAGAGGGACGCCTCAGCTGGAAGTAATTTCGGCTTATGGTCAACACGCTTTCGAACGATGAATATGAGAAGAGCATTTGTGAAGGAAAATATATTCGGAAAAATAGCGTGATAGTGTCTCAAATGCCCGGTGGTTATAGAAAAATTTTCATCCTGAGTGTCATTACACTACACTCAAGATGAAAATCTTTTATTTTCAAAAATCAACTGAGTATGTGAACACCCTCATTTGTGAGCCAGTTCCCGATCGAAGCATTGCAAGGTCCGTCTTCGGTGCCTCACACTACCTTAAACAAGCTAGTCAGATAAGTACTATAATAGCAAAATTAAATTTTAATTGTTTGTTGTCCTTGATTTACGTTATTTTTCAATTAATTTCAGAACGAAACGAGAGAAGCCCTAAAACCAGATGGGAGTGAACAAGATCCTGTAAGTTATTTTTACTTAACATTTTTAAATTGCCATAATAATTCATGCTCCGATAGCGTAGGACCAAATCATTCAGAATCTATCTACCATTTTGGATATTGATTGTACTATGAGTATAATTGGAATGTTGGTGCAACAAGCGTTAATATATAAATTTGTCGTCACATACTTTTTTCTGCATAGCTCTGCTTTCTTCCAATTAATCTTTCCTAATGAATCCATAACAAATCAACGATGAAATTGCCAACAAGACCGGGTGAGCCACATAAATAATTTGTTTCATTCATTCTGATATTTGCCTAGCGTAAGCTTAACATACAATGTTCCACTGACCTCACTCTCACTATAAACAAATAGTAAAAAACATTATTGGCTGATCCAAATGCCACTTAATAAAATACTTTAGGTTAGTTTCGCGGTTAAAATGTGGCTTAGCAAACCAAAAAGGTAATCGGTATGATCGAATTCTTAAGCTTCGTTCACTCAAATTGGCGGCTGAGTTAACCATTTCGTTCGCGTGCTACAAAGCTTTTTACAGCTGTAGAACTTTGTAATACAGAGTTTGGCTTCGGAATTACTGTCATCAAATAGGTTTCCGATGCCAGCAACAGTAAACTTAGTTATTACAGTAGACATGAGCTGATACATTAACGTCTTGAGGGCTATCTGCTCGTGCCGCCATTCAGTTTATCTATATTTCTATACTAATATTGTAATGAGAAATTATTTGACTTTTTGGATTTTTATTTGTAATGGATAAACTAAAATATTAAATCGAGTTCAAAAATGATCACCTATAGGAAGCTAATATATATTAGGAAGCAGCAAGTACCAAGTGGTTTGATACCCACGGTATCTAAAATTTGCCTATTATTATGGCATGCGCTGTGAAAACTGTTAATGATACTTAAAATAATGTACTACACTACTGTACTTACTACACATGACATCTCACCAGGACTATTCCCTACATGTACCTATTGTCGTACACAATAAAAGCAGTAGCTATGTATGAGTTTCCATCTACCACGGCATTGAATGAAACTCGGGGGAATGGCATAACGCAAATATCATCCTGAATCGCTATGGTCAACCACCCCATCAAGTGACGGAAGTGAATTCTTATAATTTAATAAGCGCCGTCCGTCCTGGCTTTCTGCTACTTAAGAATCTGATGTCAATCATCAGTAAGTGTATCCTGCTAGCCCAACCCGAGTAGAGCTTACCCTGCGTGGCACTACCATACGCTGGTGAAATAGTTAAACAGCATTGAATGGAACTATTGCAACCACTAAGCCACTAAAGTCAGCAATTAACCCAATTTTACGCCAATAAAGAAAAATATCACTAGATTTGCTCTGTAATAATTACTTTCCATCGTATAGTATTAATTATCTGTGCCATAGGGTTTTACTGCGAGTTCGTTAGGAAAATACCAATAGATTTCCATAATATTTATTACACTAATTTGAACAATTTGGAACTTATATGTCAATGATTGCAATCTATTATTGAAAAGCCTCAGTGTGAATGTGGTTTTACGGTTTTGTAGGGAATCAGGTGAAAGGTGGTAACAGCACCAATTTACACCCATTAGTGTGACCAATGAAAAAGTGATTGATTGATTCTCGACAAAGACTCAATTCGTCACATTTTGTGTTGTTTTTGACTGTGGGTCTGCGATTCATTTGTCTACCTGAATCAGCGGATTTCACTTTCTTATCTGTCTGTAGTTTTCTCATAATAGAAATTCACTAGCATATCGAATTCGAGAAATTCATTTTGCAGGGAGTTCGGTATTTGTTACTGTTTTTGATGACGATATTACTATTAAGTTTAGTATCTACAGCAAATATTTTGTATATTTGATCAGTTATTTTGAAGATCAGATTGACGATAAATGAAAATACAGTCCCTTCAAGGTTAAGTAATGTACAATGAAAGTTAACAATAGTTACAAAATCATCTTTCACGCGTGAAAACGCCGGGCAAGGTGGCCCGTACGCACAGCGGCGCTTGCCCAACCCTTGCCGTCTGAATGGGCCCTTGTGCAATGTACCATTATTATCATATACTTTGCTAAGCTGAGATGTATTAACCCATAGGTTATTAAATCTCAGCTTAGCAATTAGGCATTATGAGTATCAGTAAACAACACTCTGACATCCTCAAATGGCACCATTTTTTCGGAAGTACGTTTATATCATATATTAAGAGAAGTGGTCCCAATATAATTCAGATTGGAGGTGGAAATATAAAAAAAAAAAAAAAAAAATTTCGAGTCACAAAAGCTTCTGCAAACATAAATTTGAAACGATAACAGCTGGTAGTAATGTCAGTTTGCGGTCGTTACTTTGAATTGAACTACTTACGAGAGCTTCTGATGAATAAAAATCGTGATGAAATCATAGTTTGTTAATGGTCTCCCAGTTTTGAAATTGCCTTCAAGCTGAGAGTTAACACTGAGAGTTCTGGCAGCCTCACTACACGCTCTGGCTACATCTACGTTACATTTCTGTCTGTTATTGGAAATGTTGTTCAACACATGGCCAAAGGTTTTATCTCTACATCTGTTAGGACAAGCCATCGTCATCTATGGTAGGTAAACTCATTGGTCAAAGTAAAATAGGGAATACCTATTAATAGTAATAATAATTGATTTAAACACAGAATGATTATTAATTATCAAGATATGAAGAGCTTGAGTATGTTTCTTGTCAGCAGCTTTTGCTGCTGGTCATAAGATTGGTGGTTATGACACATTCAATAAGTATATTTATGTTCATTGTTTGAGATATCTATGGAATACTGCGGAAACAAAGCGGCAGCCTAATTTATTCATTGATTCTCACTAACGCATATTAGTACAAATAAGAAACTGTGAATGAAGTTCACTCTTGTAAATGAAACGAAAAAAGCGTAGTTTCTCTTCCTACTAGGCTTTTCAACAATGAAGGAATTTTAATGTACAGTAAGTAGATATTCCAATGTTTTTGTCACATTTGCATAGGTAACTGGAATTTATGCAGTTACATGCACACCTCATAGGTTTGTTGCATGTGTTTGTTGCAGTGTCATCGTATTTTTGTTTGAACTTTAGTTTATTTTCTGTGTTCTAGTTTTCATTTGTACATACTTAAATTAAACGAAGTTAAACACTTTTTATTTCATTATTTTTATAGTAAATCAGAAGAACCGTCGTAGAATTACGCATTTAGCTACTTTGAAAGTATTATCGTTTTTCTCGATTTTTAATCTGTTATAGTCTGTTTTATCGATTTTTAAATCTGTTACGTGTTTTCTTAATGTCTTCTTGTGAATAAAACTTTTAAACGTAAATTTTTCACTAAATAAATACATGCCAACGAGACACGTGTTCTTATGACTAAGTTTGGCGCTAGAAATACACGACCCTGTTTAGATCATTGTCCTGTTCCGTAATCGAACTTTCAGTCACCAGTCATAGAGGTGACAAAAAATTCTTCTTATAATAAACACATTAAAAAACTGTTAATGTATTGGTCTGATAACGTTACTATGTAACAATTGCAAAATTAATGATACAGAATGATATCGTGAGAAGCCAGCTTTAAGTCTTCAAGTTCAGTGTCAGTACCAGGTAGGCATAAGATAGCCATCTGACCCGGTCTGCGTGTGGCGTGTGATGAAATAGCTGTAGTTCGACTCACATTGCACACAAACCATGAACTATTCGCGTGCCCCATATATTAATTAGGCTTACCGTTTCTGGAGCAAGAAGAGAATTTACGTGAAAGTTAAACATACCTTGTCCAATTCTTCAATAGTTACGTTATGTATATTAGAACACTGTAATGATATTTTACCTACAGGTGTACATAATTATTATAGAAGTTAGACTTTCATGCATTGTCCAAAAATGATGGTACGCACTAAAAATACGATGGTTAAATTTCTATTCTTTCCCTTTTGCATTGCGTAGAATGCGATCTAAAACTAAAAAGTACATATGTTGTCTTTTCAAGTGCGTAGATATTAAGTACATATTCAGTTTCGTAATTACCACAGGTTGAGTTATATTTCCGATAGAAGGAAAACTCTGTCTTGATTAAGAAAATAACCTTCTCCTGTTTGTCGAAAAACAAACAATAAACCCACCATGTAAATTCGGCAGCACCTTTCCCGTTTTCATTTCACGACCACGTAATTGGATAGCTTTATTTCTTATTTTACATCAAAATCAATTTGTACAAGTGTTGTGGCGACAATGAGTGGCTGCCGGCAGTCCACTAGCCCAAATTTATAATGCTGCTTGACGCTACCGGCGCTGCGTAGGCGTCGACTCCGTGCGAACTGCCCTGGCATACTTTGAAGGCCATTTATGACTTTTTTTGAACAAAACTTTCCAGGGGTCGTGACTGTGAAATGGTGCATTACCGGTAGTCGTTGCCGTAATTTGATAGTTTGTTTTGAATGTTTTTTGTTCGGCCAATAATGGGCAATCTAGATTTAGCGACCGCAGTTATGGATTCAGGTCTCTGCTTACTTTCGATTCAATGCGAAAAGTTTTAGGTCACCGCTTATCTGTTAACTTGTAAGCAGAAGTCGGTAATTAGCGGAGGTTGTAAAACTCATAAGTGTTGAAGGCAGTCAAAAGTCGCGTGTGCCGGAAGGTGGTTGTTAGACTTATGTTATCCCAGGGCTATCACATGTTGGGCAATCTCCGCTGTACGGCTACCAGTTCTAGCGACGCACCATGTTCAGCTTGTACAGGGTTTTGTAAACAAAACAACTCGCCATAATTTGATGGCATAATTGGCTAAATTGTTTGAGCACGAACTTCACGGTGCTTAACAGACAATGCCGTATCTAAATTAGATTAGGCGCCCAGAGCGGTCCAAACTTACTAAGTAGTTGAACTTAGTGCCAATTTTTTTAAACAAAAGATCCGTATTATGCAAATTGTTCTTTTTTGGAGCGATTAATTTGAATGTTGCGTAATAGTTGTAGGTATTAGGCACAATTAATTCTTATTATTACTGTATTATAGGTGGTCTTCTTGGCAGACAAGAATAGCTACATCCCAGTGAGCATCAAGCCGCGGTCACCTCCCACGGACAGCAGTTGGAGAGAACCACCCGCCTGGGAGAGGGAGTACAGGAGACATCGCACCAACGGAAGTAGAGTTCAATGTGAGTTCCTGGCCTGGTCACTAAGCAGTTATGTCACGGACATAGATGTTTGTTCTGTGTCTGGGTGTAAATATGTAGTTATATGATTTTACTTAAAGAAAAACTCTCTAAAGTTTTATATCAGTTATTTAGTTTCTATAGTTCAAACTATGCTTAGTTTGGGGCTAGATGGCGCTGAGTTTATATTATATTAAATATATAATACATGTATTTCACATGTTTCATACCATATCAAAATCCAACAAATGAGCTATACCAAAATTATAACTATAATACTAGTAGCGATCTTCTCAAAATAAAATTATTTGTAGAGATAGTATTCAGGAACCTACACCATCAAGAGTAGAATTTATTAGAATATGCAGTTTAATTTCCTATTTGCTGTCATAATAATGAACATCTAAATCTTAGCAGGCACCAAGCCAGGGTCTTCTTTCCTATAAAGGAAAGTTATTATGTTGATATAACTGAAGATAGTAGAGACTGATAAATTACAAATAAATTCAAACAGTCTTGTGTTTATTAGGTAAGTTTAGTATATATTATAAGTCTGCCAACGTATTTACACAAAACATTGTCAGGTCTCTACTAAGTTTCTATTAGGTTTCTATTTAAAAGCTGAATACCGTGACTATGTAGTGTTGTGAAACGCAAATTGAGATGTTATCCATAACCGCGTGGCGCCGCTTTCGCAACCCTTTGTTTGGCTATTATAAGTTTTTATGGAACTATTCATATGTACAAAATGCCGGATAAGAAGATTAAACGTGTGGAATCTTTGCTGTTTTGAAGAAAAATCTTCAAGGGCCTTTCGGGATATTAAAGAATTAGCAAGTGCGTAATTTTTAACGGTCTATCCTTGACCGATTAACCTTTTTTAATGATTCTACTACACAAGCCTAAACTTTATGTGCCTGTACTTTCACACCCATTAAACCAGCAAAGAGCTATTCAAAGAACGACTGCCTAGCGACAAAAACAGATATGGTGGCACTATAGTCTCAAAAGAAATGTGTAAGAAGAGATACTAGCTACAAAAAAAAAAATACGATTTCAATACGAATGCGATAAAGCGCTAAGCTTTGGCGCCAACAGATTGAAATCGAACTGAAAAGTCTAACTGCTATGCATGCCGGTAACTCGTAAATTGATATTTTACATTGATTCATCTTTTGTTTTGTTATAATCTATTCATTGTTTTAGATATCGAGGCTGAGTGTCAGGACGATTTTATGAAAATCAGAGTCGGTTTCAACGGATCTTTTGCTGGCTTGGTATATTCAGCAGGTACGTGTAAATATTTATTGTGTAATATTGAAGGCTTAACTTTGATGATTTACGAGTATATTTATAGGTATCAATATAGATAAGAGTAAAAATAGCATCATATCATAAATAATTAATACCTATCCATATTTACTGTGAAATGTCATTACAATTTCTATATTTCTAATAGACAGAAATATAAAATATCCGTACGATTTCAATATTTTGTATGTTAAATGAGTGAACCCTGTGATTGTTGCTCTTCCCACTCGAAATACTTATCGGATTTGGCATAAAGGATACTGTAATCTCGGAACCACGGCAAAAGCTGACTGCAAAAGCTAGTCGAGTATAAATATAAAATACAGGCACTATATCTTAATTATGCTGCAGTGACATATAAATTGATATAACCGTATCTTAATCGTCTTAATACGTTGGCGCCAGCAGGTTGTTATATTGTCTCTGCACCCTTCCCAGGGCTACTGATCCAAGATACAAGACAAGTGTTATGTGTACGGTAGCGGTTCTGATGGCTATCGTGAGGTACCGCTTTCAATTAGATTATGTTATCTGTGCTTGATGAAAGGTGTGAGAAGTTCTAACTCTTTGCTTGAATGGGAACTGACCTAGTGCAATATAATTAATGCTGTGTCACGGCACGGCTTTGACATGTTGATGATGCGTTTTATAAGGTTTTATATTTCCTACTTAAGGTTGTTTGTACTAATAAAAATATTTTCCGTTTATCGATGTTTACGTACGCTCGGAAGAAGTGACATTTAAATTAGATGTAGGTACATTTAAAATCCTTTTTAACTTAAGAAGAAATTTTAAGAAGAAAATTTTGATAAAATTAAAGCAATACGGGGACGTGAAAAATATTCTGTCATTAGTTTAATTAATGTTTACGATAGGCATATAACCTGATTAGGTTGTATGTTGTTCCTTGAAGAAAATGTAGAGCAAGATGAACGGAGACTACTTCTCGGTTACTTTTACTTCCATTTTCAACATTGATATCCTATCTACTGCAGACAGTAGCTATAGCTATATTAAATGTTTAGAAGATATATTATTGTTATCAATATAAATCTCAAACAAATAGGTGGAAACAAAACGTCGGCCTTACAGTTTTAACAAAACTAATGAATTCAAGAGCACATTGCAAAGGAATGTTTTCGTAGAAGAATGATCTTGATGAATCAGTAGGTCAGTACTAGTTTCCCAATTTTTTGACGGATATCAATCACCGCCCACAATGGCGGTGATTGACCAGTTCTTAAAATGTCTTCTAAATTCTTCAATTACAATTAAAGTTCTAGAGAATGTAACCTTTTGGCTTAGGTATCGCTAATTAAAAACTGGCTCCGACACAAGTTCAAGCAACAAGGTCGTCTCTGATTCGATAAACCAATAATTTGCGGCCCAGAGAGACACCGGTAATAACCGTACCGCGCCAATGGTTATTTAATTGATTGCGACTTCAACGCATGTTATACTGAGGATGGAGTAACGGAGATGATTTATCACGCCTCATCCGCGTATACTTTGAAAGAACTCGAAACATCCTATCGGTTTGGTTGCGACAAAACGCAAAATCATTTGCGAATTTTGAATTCGTAATCAATTGTTTTCTCATAAAATAATGTCTGTTACATAGCAGTGATTGGATTAGGTAATAAACATGACAGAAAATGTGAAGTAGGCGATTTTTTAAAGGATAGTATCGTTATGGTGAGATAGGTAATTGTCTCGATGAACTACTTACCTCACCACTCTAGGTGAAACCTGCCGTTTCGGAAGTTTCACTCAAACTAGGTGTTGTGTAGCGCTACATGTTTCAGTCATGAGTACGATCACCCAGGTACTCATGGCTGAAACATGGAAAGAGGAAGTAATATATTTTAAGCCTTTGTAGCCAAGTTAAGAATACCTAAAATAAATCGGCCCAACTGTAGATATATACATTTTATGTAGACGAGGATGTTGACTCAAAATATGATCATTTAGCTAAAATTGGCTTTTTTAATTTCGTAACGACATTTGCGAGAATATAAATAGGTATCTATTAATACGTTTAACGGAATCTTATGAATAATCGCTAGTCTCACGAATCACTAAACAATGTAGACCTTAATCTCACAATTTAATCATAATTGAAGGGGAGAATGTGCACTTACGTACTACGGTAATCTACTGGTTGAATAGGGGGAGACTCGTGTACGGTGATAATCATTTGAACTTACCTATATTCTAGATAATTCATAGCTCAATGTTGAAGTTAATACTTCATTAAAAGTAGGTATATCTCACGGTATAATTTTAGTACCTATTTGAAATAAAATTTGCGTGCCTAACAATGTACAAGATTAATGAGACTTTTCTAAATAAACCTTGGGAACAGAAGTGTTTCACATCGATATTTTTGCAGGGTATTCCTACGATCCTGACTGCATGTACATCAACGGTACAGGTCGCGACTACTACGAGTTCTACATCCAGTTGAACCGATGCGGGACCCTCGGCAGGAACGGACAACACGAAGATACACGAAAACACCCTACTGTGAGTGTTCTAAATGTGTCTGCATGGAGACATTTTACCTGATCACGCATTCACTCAATGGAACAAAATATCAGATTCACAAAGGCCTTATCACTCACTCATTATATTATTATATCTCACAGCAAACAAAAACAAACCAAAGGGTGTATTTATTGCTTCGGAGTGAGTATCGTGCCACACAAAGCGGTGGTATCGCGGTGGTTGCATTCGCAACGTGTATATAAACAAACAAGAATATGCTTGCACGCTCATGACACAACACACAACACAAACCCCCTTACGTTCAACAAATGATTTTCCCAGCCCAGAAACGACCCTTCGATTCAACGGTTAGTGTTACAACCAGATTTAGAAAAAAAGTTGCAATAATTTCTATTTTTAACTGATGTTTGATTTGACAGAAGAACCTGATGTGGAACACGATCACAGTGCAGTACAACCCTCTGATTGAGGAGGAGCTGGACGAGCATTTCAAGGTCACCTGCGAGTACGGATATGACTTTTGGAAAACTGTCACATTCCCCTTTCTTGATGTCGAGTGAGTACAATTTTTTTTTTTATTGTCATTAATGTTCATGTTCATTACAACTGGCGATCTCGTCGCTGCCATTGTTTACAACGAAAATCTAGGTTATTCTTTCTTCAGGATTATATAAGAGAGCAATAATAATTTCAGGTCCAAAAAAACAATGCCGTAGGAACTTTTTAGACAGCAATCCTTACGATAAGTGTGTCTGATGATTGCTATATCCGAGGCTAACAAATTAAAGTGCTTTAAAAAATCTGGTGTAGACGCTAAAAATACCAAAAAGAAAAATATCTACACTGCTAATCTAACCTTGTCGCTCTGTTAAGAATCAGTAAATTTGTTATCCGTAATGAATACATTTAATTCAATTATTCTATACCTAGGCTATTAAAATTAGAAGGTAGCGTTAATCAAGTCTACCCATTCATCTGTAATCAAAGTCCGTTAAGTTCCAAAGAAAAATCCATCTAATTTCCCACGGCCGTTGATTGATTGAATCACCTTCACTTTCTACTGTATAAAAATAAACTCGCTTTGTAATTATGATACAGTTGTGGATTATCAGCTACTAAGTATAGCACAGTTCTCGAGATAAGTAGGTCAATATTGTTGTGATGAATGTTCTTATAGCCACAGATTAATTGTCCAGTTTCCGGAATTATTTATTCAGAGTACTATATATTTGGTAACTGGACTGTCATTTCGACTAGACGAGCTGATCCCTTGGCATGTCAATAATAACATTTTTTTATCTGTAAATCTAAAATGTAGCAATTAGGTTCCCGTAGTAACCTAAGAGCTTAGTTGAGAATACATGCGCAGTGGAAACATTAGGAGGTTGTTATTAAAGGATATATTGTGTCTACCTACACAATATATCCTTTTTTATGCATAATGTGCTAATCGAAACTTATTGGTTTATGTTACCTTTCTCTTGCGATACGCTGTCGTGTTTCTTGATTGGGGAGTTCCTGTGACACTTTATATGCTCACGAATATGTGCACATGTGTAAAATTTGACGTGTCTAAATGATACTTGAAATCTAAAGGAATAAATGAATTTGACTTTGACTTTGACCTTCCTATAGAAATCGTGCATTATCTGGGCTAAAAAGTAGTATAACTACGTCATCTACTTATGGAGTCTGCAGTCCATCTACGGTTATCCCTGAGCAAGGATCAGGTCAGGTCGATCAAGCAACATTTCTGTGGGACAGGTCATATTACAAATTGAACACACTTTCGCGAATTCGATTTAAGGCTGCTGTTACTTCGTAGGTTTAAGTGATGCCTACACTACGGTAGATTAAAACATCTTGATTTTAACAGAATGTTTCTCGTCTACTATAATATTATCTTTTATCCTTTCTAGGGTGGCAACCGGGAACCCGGTGGTATTTACACTGCAGCCTCCAGAATGCTACATGGAGATTCGGTCCGGATACGGCGCGGGGGGCGCGCGCGTCACGGGCCCTGTGCGTGTTGGTGATCCGCTCACACTGCTTATTTACATGAGGAGCGCGTATGGTAAGGAAATCCGTTCTTATCTTGAGTAAGCTTGACTCACTCGGTACGCTCAGTATTCTGGCCTTAATTATTTACTGTGAACTTAATTATCTTTTCAATGTTTCATTGAAAAATGACTCTCGGAAATTACCCTTTATAATTGCCTAGCGGGTTCTAATCAAATTCCAATAAGTCAGTGGGTACAATATTATGAGTTGGGTTGTGCAACCTAACTTTTGACCTAACTTTTCTTATAATTATAACTAGTAGATGATAATATTTTTTAAATCTGATTCTGACGGGACCATCTGACAGCCCACCTGATTTTAAGTGGCTACTGCCGCATTTAAACAACTTCAAAATGACTCCGGTCCTCCTCTACCGAAGTATGAGAAAACCCAAGTCGCATCGCGATGCGTCCATCACTCTAAAACGGGGACGTAACGTCCCATGCTCCTGTGATTATATAACAATAAAAAATGAAATAAGTTTTTGACACTGCGGGGTGATTCAATCAGGCTTGTTTTAGTTATTTTTTTATATCACAAGAATAAACACATTGTCCTATTTAAATCATATCGTCCCGACAATGTTTAAATAGGACGTCGATTTATTTAAATTTCGCATTAGCATTTATCTAACCGCCCAGTTCAAACGGATATCAGAGGCTAAGGGCGTAGCGAACCGGCCCGAATTGAAAGTTAACAGTACTCTTTGCGTTTTGCCCAAATTGATAACCGATTACTCAGTGAACTACATGTTTCGATTAGAACCCGTGAAACGATCGCATCTCAGCCGTGACTAAGGGCTGTACCGGTGCAAGTTGCGTGATCTGAATCCATCTAGACACTCCATTTGAATATAAATTCTGTTGTCGCAAGGTCGACGCTCTTTGTTTTTGAGATTCGCCTATTCGTAAATGCAACGAATATGAGTATCTCTATACCTATAGAGATGCACGTCAGACGAAACTCCTGTTTTAGTGTCAAACATGCGTCTTGGGTTTCCACATACTTTTAGTTGGTGGTTATCGCCACCCATAAGCGTCAGCAGTAAGTTGACAGCTAACTTTCAACCAATAGTTCCGTGACAAGTGGCTCATTTAAAATATCGAAAAAACCTACTTCAATATTTTCATCGTTTATTACTCGCCCTAAAAAAAACAACATACAAATCGGTATACAACGGGCGAAGAAAAATCACAGGAAAGCAAAGTACGTAACTTCCTTGACTAGGATGACATATTTATTCCAGTTATTTTGACTTAATAACCAAACTATTGAATCAATATAAAAACAGAAACTATGGGACCAATCTAAAAGCATATCTTTGAAATTAAAAAATAATTTTCTGGATCGGTTGAAAATGCGATCCCCTGGTCAAATCTACCAAAGTGACACATTTAAATTACCGTATGACATACATGACACGATAATAAATAAAAAATGTTTAAAAAAAAATGTGTTTCAGATGGATTTGACATTGTCGTTAACGACTGCTTCGCTCATAATGGTGCTACGAAAAGGATACAGCTCATTGATGAATACGGGTAAGTGATGAATGCTAACCTAACTTGTCTTACTTATAAAGGCGAAAGTTTGTATGTATTTGTGTGTTTGTACCACCTTAACGCTAAACGGCTCAACCGATTTGGACGAAATTTGGTACCAGGATAGTTTTTATCCTGGATTAACACATAGGCTGCTTTTGAACCGGCTCAGCTAGTTATTTATAATCCTATTCTATAAAACAAAAAACTTGTTTCTACCTGTCCGTTATAGACTTTGAAATGCGAACACAGCTTTAGACCACTAAAACAACGCATTAGGCATAAAATGTATTTTTAGCGTAGTAGCACCCGCTGGGTACCCGTTAGTATACCACAGATGGTTAAATAATTGTGTTTGATGGCAGATGCCCAGTGGACGACAAGCTGATCTCGCGGTTCCGCGGCTCGTGGTCGGAGTCGGGCGTGTTTGAGACGCAAGTGTACGCGTATATGAAGACGTTTCGCTTCACCGGCTCGCCCGCGCTCTACATCGAGTGCGACGTGCGGATGTGCCATGGAAGATGTCCTGTGAGTTACTTAACCATGTCCTTTTTAGGGTTCCTTACCCAAAGGGTAAAACCCCTATTACTAATACTCCGCTCTCCGTCTGTTTGTCTGTCTGTCCGTCTGTCACCAGGATGTATCTCATGAACCATGATAGTTACGAGTTGAAATTTTCACAGATGATGTATTTCTGTGGCCGCTATAACGATAAATACTGAAAAATAGAATGAAATAAATATTTAAGGGGGCTCTCATATAAAAACGTGTTTTAGCATATAGTTCCATATTGAGAAACTAGATGGCGCCACTTGTATTTTATTATTATAGATAATGCTACGGAACTCTTCGTGTGCGATCAATTCTACCAATGTCACCACTTCTCACTTAATTTGTAAGCTAGCACAAAACAAAATAATAAGTAATAATACAATTAATTAATTAATTCTTTGCCTACTGAGCATAATGAGGGTATTTTTGAACACACACAGGCAAATATCCATTGCAAATAGTAGATTGTCTATATCCCGTTCTGTAAATATTGTAAATAAGTTGAAATACAAGTTAATTCAATCATTTTTACCAGTAATACAGATCTTGCGATACTATTATGTGTATATTTCCTGTTCCAGTCCCAACCCTGTCACTGGCGGAACATGAAGAGCGTTCGTCGTCGGTCAGTGGACGAGCTACCTTCTGCATCGAGCACTGCGCCGACGCCGCGCCTCTCGGAGAACATATCTCTCTTTCAGTCGCTGCGAGTTTTGCAGGAGGGAGAGGAGGACACAGAAGCGGCAGCCAATACCGGTTCGTAAACTAGTTCACATAACCCACGGGGTATTCTATCAAACTCTTTTATTCCTTTTTATCTCAAGTATGATTTGGAAATGTCAAATTTTACACACGCAAGTAAATATACTCGTGAGCATATTATTATATGTGTCACAAGCACATAAAAGATATGTCAAGTTACAGTCAGTTTTTAGAGTTCCATACCCAAGGGGTAAAACGGGACACTATTACTAAGACTCCGCTGTCCGTCTGTCACCAGTCTGTATCTCATGAGCCGTATAGATGAAATTTTCACAGATGATGTATTTCTGTTGCCGTTATAACAAAAAATACTAAAAAAACAGAATAAAATAAATATTTAAGGGGCTCTCATAAAAAAAAAAGTGATTTCTAAGATATAGTTCCATATGAAGAAACTAGATGGCGCCACTTGTATTTTATTATTATTATTATTATAGATAATGTTACGGAACCCTTCGTGCGCAACTGATTGCATGTAAGTACTCTTTACACTGAGTACGTATTGCAGCAATATATGGCATGTTAAGTTTTAGCATACCATATCAATAAGCCATTGATGAACCAATTTTTACGGTACGCCCAACGGCGATATAACAATGACCCGTTTTAGTACGTAACGGAGTCTACTATTTTTAATGGGCGTAACAAAACAATATTTTTACGAGTTCAAACTTTAAAGGTTCATTGGAACTCCTTTCACTATCAGGTAATTTTATTTCATGAAAGTGGCAGTGTCCTCTGTTTCACAAGAGATTCTCCCGTACTTAGATCACAAATGTGCCTATAAACTAACTTTGCCTACAAATACCTTTCAAAACAGAATCAGATATGCGGGTGTACAACAGATTGAAGGCGTAAATAAGAATAAAATACCATTGACGGCTCCGTGGCTTAGTTGGTAGTAGCCCTGCCTTCGAAGCGAGGGGTCCCGGGTTCGATTCCCGGCCGGGGCACACTGTGTGTGGTGAGCATGAAGTTTGTTCTCGGGTCTTGGGTGTTTGTCTTGTGTTTCTGTGTTTGTCCATGCCATCTGCGACACAGGAAATCCTAGTGCAGAGGTATGAGTGTGTAAACGTTTATTTATTATTTATTAGATCTTCACCGGATCAAATCTGCCCTTACTTGTTGTACGCCACCAGAACCAAATACCAATATGTGTATATGTGTTCACAAGCCGCCCGAAACTCGCTGACATCTATAAGCCAACTAGCAAAGCACAGAAGAGTTGGTTTCATCTTCTTTCGAGTGTGGCCACCTCTGGTGACGGAGTTTCCAAGCCGAATAGTATAGCCGGGACCGACATTTTAACGACATTTTATCACTACAAAGACGAATACTAATTACAAAGTTCATATGCCACTAAATGGTCACCCATCTAACTTCTGACCGGGCCGAAAGTGGCTTAACAGCTTAAAATTCTACTTAACGATCACTCATTAAAATCCGTCAGCAGATTGGTAAGCGAGTCGGTGAATCGGTAACAACTTAAATGATCTGAAAAACTAGGCACATTTCGCTGCCACTTAAGATGATCTGAACAACGAGGCACGTTTCGCGTTCGCTTCCACAATAAAACCTTTTTTTCCAGCTCATAGATTTGTAAATACGCAAACATTTTTTATCCAGTATGTACTTAACTAAATAAAACATTTTTAATATTTCCAGCGCCAAAAGAAGGCCAGACATGTATGAAGACATCAGCGCTTTCGGCCATAATGGCGTCTTGCGGAGTGCTTGTGGCCGCGCTGTTCGGCGCGATACTAGTGGCCGCCCGCGGCTGCAGACGAGAGGCGACCGCATCGCATAACGCCTATGTACCGCACAAGGGGCGGATAAAATAAGTGTCTCCGTTATTAGTTCAAAATTATGTCTGTCAGTTCATTCTGATAGTCCAGTAAAGCGCTTGAATCAAGTAATATTCAAACTTGACTCAGCTACTAGCAGAGGCCATCTCTTTCCAAAACGCCTACGTACCGCACAAGGCAGATAACATGAATTAGTGTGTCGTAGTTAAACTAAAATATTAAGCTATTTTAACAGCCCAGTCTAGAATTAACGCTTGAATAAAGTTTTTCAAGGAATATGCAATCTAGAACTATCTACAAGCAGAATCCTTGCCTTTGAAAGCCTCCGTAACACACTAGGTAGGATAAATTAAAGTGTCTATGCTATTGTGAAATATTATTTCTATAAGTTCATTCTGATAACGGTAAGAGTTTAAACCAAGGTTACTAAGCAATTTTTAAACTAAATTCAGCTGCTAGAAGGGGCCTTCTACGCAAAACGCCTATGTATCGCATAAGTGGCGTATAAAATAAATAATGGTATCTTCATTAATAAGTAGAATATTCTATTAGTTAATTCTGATAGCCTAGCGTAAAAAGAGTTTGAATCAATTTGAAGATTGTTTCCCAGCAATCTTTAAACTAGGTACAGCTAAAAATAAAACCAACTCTTCGAAAAACGCCTATATTTCTAGGTCCGATTGAAATAAATTATAGTTTCTTCATTATTAGCAATTTTTTCTATTAGTAAAAAGCGAGCAATATTCAACGGGCGAATAAAATACAGTATAGTGCATTTCTTACAAAACTAATTCGGACAGATAATATAATGGCTCAGACCCGATTTTTTCCGTCGTTATCAAATTATCCTCCATTGCTATTGAATACTGGAAAATACAATGTATTTTATCTGCTTGAGATCTTCGAAATCATAATAATTTTAGAACACCGATGACCAATGCAAAGTCTAATCCTCAAGTAAATTTAACGTACCACACTACCCAGACAAATTGAGAGGACTTTTATTTTGTTGATAGAAAATATTTCTCCTCCATTTTGTCTGCAAGTAAACGCCTCATCATTCGATTATGTGATAAATAATTTAATTTCGCATTAATATAGAGTAAGGTTTGTCTTTAATTATTATAGTGCAGTTAGAATTTAAAGATTAGACATACATTTGTAAATAATAGTATAATTTTACTGTTAGTTAAATAGTAAACGCAACTCAATACAAATGAATACATCACTAACCGAGTGTGTGTGTAGCTTAAGTCCAGCCAATGTATTTAATTTAATTTATACTTAGGTTTAATTTGTAATAAATACAATATAAATAAATATTTGTCTTTACTCCAATTTCATATCGTGACTGTCCTATACATCCTCTACAAAGTTTGATACGGGATGAGAGAGCGAGAAAATGTTTTACGAGTATTTCTAAAATACTTCTGGCTGGTGCCTGGAGATCGCTTTTAGCTATAAGGCCGCCCATTGTGCCACCTATCTGTTTTATTTATTTTTGTATAATTACTTTTGATGTTATGGTGTACAATGAAGTAATATAATCTAATATTCTAGTTTTAAAAAATGGAGTAGATCCCAAGTCAGCAGTATGTTTTTTGTGTGTTTGTCACTCATATCTTAGCCAATTGTGGAACTATATAAATGATTTAACCATCAAACCAATGTCCCCTTGAATAACACCTTATATGCTTATATAAAACCAATATAAAATCTAATGTAGCTGAACTAAGTTTCTAATTAATAAAAAACAATCATATCAACGCGATACGTATAATAAAAGATTGCACACAATAACTGAAGTACGTACGAAGTATGATTAAAAAACAATATAAAAAACACACTTAAGGACTAATACACAATATTGATTATAAATTCGTTGTAAATTATAAGTAACAATAAATCAAAACAATATATAAAACGAGTTTACTAAAAATACTGCCATGATTTGTTCGATGTTCAAATAAAGTTAATTATTATACAAATAAATAAGATTTATGTATAAATAAATATGATATGATTTGTATTAGTTTACGGCGGGGGACAATTTCTGTAAAGTTACCGTTAAATGTTTGATGGCACCTTCCAATATTTGTACTTCGCATTCCTTTAGAAGTTTTATGTTATTCCTGAAACAAATAGATTTCACTTTATATTTAATGTTAACTATTCAATAGTGGTTGTTGACATCAAGCAAAACTTCTATTTCGTACGAACTAAAAATGACATTAATACAATTTACAGTATTAATGTCATTTTTAGTTCGTACGAAATAGAAGTTTTGCTTGACTAGAACTAACTAGAGAGAGAGCTTTACAGGCATGAGAGTTGTATCCGAGTCATAACGTGACGAGCATAACGACGCGACGCTTCGTATTTATATTGTTTAAGGGTGGCGGTAACCACTTAAAATCAGGTGAATACTTGAATAGACTCTGCTCCGGCTATAATGTTCTTGTACGGCGCTTGTTAACCGACTCGCTGCAAGAAGCTTGCAGCGAGTCGGTTACTACAATATCGGTTCCAATTATCTTTGAACTGATTTCGAGTTAGGAAGTAATCTCACCTGTGAAAAGACTAGTCCGTTTACAGTATTGTTGTACGACGCTTGTAGAAGCTTGCAGCGAATCAGTTACTACACTATCGGCTCCGATTACCTTTGAACTGATTTCGAGTTACGAAGTAATCTCACATGTGAATAGAGTAGTCCGTCTGCAGTATTCTCGTACGACGCTTGCAGCGAGTCAGTTATACAATATCGGTTCCAGTTACCTTTGAACTGATTTCGAGTTAAGAAGTAATCTTACCTGTGAATGGACTCTGGTTCGTCTACAGTGTTCTTGTATGACGCTTGTAGAAGCTTGCACCGAGTCAGCAGGTACGTGTACGCGCGTCGGTCGATGTCGGCACCAACTGCTTCAGAACTGATTTCGTCAGACGAAACTAGATCACCAGTCGAGCCTTGAGTCGACCATTTTGTAAGTTCGTCTGTAACAATTAAGTTTTATAAAGAATTAGTTGATAGATGTGACTTTCTAATCTTTTTACAATCTATACAAAAATATAACATTTTTATTAACCTTTCTTATACTTTGTTTATATGTATATAGTGTATGTCTTTAACATTGAATATTAGGTTTCTTATTTTGAACAGCTTATCCTTCGAGAAATGCCTCCTCAAAAGCTTTCCATATTTCTCTGTCTCGTTATTCGAGTCCACTCTGTGCCACTTCTATTTTGAATGATCTCTATTTGTTATATATCTGCATCTAAGTATCTGTCGGGTAATAAATACTCATTTTGAATGGTGCTATTGCTTTTTCTTTATTATTGATGAGTCAATGGTGACTGTGTGTTCTGGATGCTGCTGTAGTACACAGAAGTGAACCGCTTTAAGCTACCACTCAGGATCATAGTATCAGGCACAAGTGGGCGACCGAATAACTGGCCACCTCTTTAATTAATTACGGAACTTTAAAAACACAAATTTTCTTTATTTTACCTTGGTTCATGTTAAATATCCTGATGAAAGCCAACAGTTCGGCGCTGAGTGGGCTGCTACCGCGGTACAGGCTGTAGTGGGTCACGCCGGCCAGGCCCAGTTTGGACAGCAACGATAACTTTGCCTCGCGAAGCGGATCGCTTGAACTCACTCCGAGTGTCAGAGATAGGCTGTCGTGCTGGTTATCCGGATACACGAAACTGGAAATACAAAGTAACTGATTTAAAAAAAACGAACACGCAAAAAAAAAAAAAAATTCTTTCTTCTCTTATTTCTCGCCCTTAGGGAGTACAACCTATTATTGAAATAAAAAGAAATATCTTAATTGGTATACAACGGGCGAAGAAAAATGACACAGGAAAGCAAAACATGTAATTTTGTTTACTTGGATGACATATATTTTTTAGTTCTTTTGATTCAACTACCAAACTATTGAGCCAATTTATGATTAAATTTTTATGGGTTCAATCTGAAAGCATATGCTTTCAAATAAAAAACGTAAATAAAAAAAAGGTGACGCTTTTACACGCGCAAATGTGTTCGCGCAGCAACAAGTACAACAATGAACGCGCGATTGATGTTTTAATGCGGTAACTACGGTGAGGGAAGGGCGGGGAGCGTCCGTTCTGTATCGATTATTATATATTCAAGGGTGCAGGGGCTGACTTTCAATCCAAACGTCGTTGGCTCAAATCCCAAACCACAGCAAGGAGATTTTCCGCTCAAAAATTGACGTGCGCAAAACTATTTCCTCCTAACTGTGGAGGAAAACATTGTGATGAAATAGACATGTTCGAGAACAAAAAAAATGGTCACGTGCCATCTACTAATCCGGATCGGGCTTTCGCGATAGATTAAAGCCTGTCGAGCGAGAGTGCCATGTGTGATCCAGCAAAGGGAATATTAAACGGAACCAGCCCTTAAAGTGTGTGTGGTAGGTACAGTATTAAATACAAAAAGCTATCAGGTCACAATGGGTTTTAAATTGTATCCTTTAGTCAAGGCATTCATTTTTCTTTCAGTTAGGTACGCTTCCGCTAGCGCAAAAGGCTGCGAGTCAAATATGACACCAATTTTGTAGCATCTTCATTGTATCTACCGATAATTAGAGGAATTAAATATCCCGTAGTTAATGGTTACGTAATTAAATAGGCAAATACGCCGAGGCAATAGCAGACTATTATTACTTAATAAAAACTCTAAAGTGTGAATTCACTGAGTGTGAAAGCCATACCTTTAAACTATCATCACAAACAATAATTATTTCGGGTGTCGTAACAGATGTTTTTAAAGCATTTTTGGGAGGGCCATAAAATAATTAATTGTAGGAAATCTGACATTTACAGCTATAATAACTTCCTAAGAATTTTACGTGATGGTACATAATTACGTTGCATCTTGTGATCTAAAGGGCTCTGCGATTCTACCAATGATTTACGTCCGGAAGTCAAAATGAAGATAAGAGATAATATCGACTACACACTTTATAGTCGTTTAGAAAATCGAACCCAAGACCTACAACGCAGAGAGCTGAGCGCACCAACTGAGCTGTGGGGTCAGTAAAATGAAGAATAATTAGTTGGATAATAAAGATGGTCCGAAGCTGGGAGCCTGAAAAAAATTATAAAGAGAGAGATAAAGAGCGTGGTGGCCCAGGGGCATAGACGCCGACTTTCAATCTGAAGGTTGCTGGTTCAAATCCACTCGAGCACCAATGAGTTTTTTCACTTGAAAAAAATTATGTGCGCTCTCAAAACGGTGACGGAAAACATCGTGAGGAAACCGGCATGTCTTAGAACTAAAAAATCGACGACATGTGACATCTACCAATCCGGATTGGGCTCCCGTGGTAGATCAGAGCCCATTCACTCTCAATTAGCGAGAGTAGGCCGGTGCCCGTGCAGTGGGAACATTAAAGGCTGGTACGGGGAAGCTGGGACCTCTTGCTTTGCAATAAAGGTAATTTATCTACACAGAAGTCAATAATGCCTGTCATATTTTTCACAGTTCATAACCGGTTTCCCCTAACACCGACTGTGTGATATGACATAATGAAGCATAATCAGTTGGATAATGAAGTTACTACACCGGTTACGGTACCGAAGATGTACACCACAAGCGTTATTTAAATTATGCGCTGAACCGCTTAATTTGTATGAGTTGATGATAACTCACGATATGGCTGAGTGAAGAAAAATATTGCTCTTGCACATGAATAAATTATGGTGTAAATAACTTTAGAAACTAACGCTCGTATGTGTGGTTTTTACGCTGTCAATAGATTTTTTTTGCTGTCTCTTAAAAAAAAAAAAAACAAAAAAAAATACATTCAACTTTTAAATCAGCCCTTTGTGAATTTCATTAACACAACATATAAAATGCTAAATATTATTTATTGAAGTAGGTGAAACAGTTAAAGATTGTATTTTGCATTAATATCTCCGATGTAACCGAACCACGACATATATGCATGAAGCATGAAAACTGTTTATTGTTAAATTATTAATGCAAATAAAGTAAATTACAATTCTTATATCGGCCGGATAAAGAAGACTTTTAGACACTTTGTATTTGAAAATACTGACGTGTCAAGATATGTTTTCATGAGAGGGCACTTATCTCATGAAAATATAACAAATTAATTTTGATTTTGAAACGAAGCAATCATTAACAAAAGCTTACCCGTTATGCAAAAACAAATCGGCATTTGGTCTTGACCCATAGAAAATGAATATCTGCTCGTTTGGCTTGAAGTCGCGAAGCGCGTAGCACTCTCCTCGATCTAGATCTTTGTTGAAGTCTGTTGTTATCTGAAATTTCATATATTGAAGTATTCATATGAATGTATGAATTTCATATAGTAAAACGCTGCTACTAAACCGCAAATTTTTAAATAATCAATATAGTCTTAGAAAAGGTGATAATTTTTTAAATAATCATTGTTACCTCAGAAACGGCGGCAGCGGACGGTAATAATGTCGTAAAAAACATATTTTTGGGCGCTGACTTATGCTAATGCTGACTAAATCTTACGAGATAGATCAAAATTATGTACTACGTAATTTTATCACGACCTACGTCACAGACACTGTACAATCGTGTGAAGCCAGGGCGGATCGCTAGTATGTTATAAAAATACAATCAGTTGCAAGGAGCCGTCGGTGTGCGAGACTGAATCGCACTTAGTTGGTTTTGATTTACCTTTCCATGTTCATGATTGCACATGTCCCAAAGAGGTATGAATGCTGTGACATCAGTATCCGCGAGCTGGATGTTGTTCTGCCGCGTCATCACCGTGGACACTGCCCATCTATGAAAATAAAAACAGAAATATCTAGAGACTTAATGTTGGCGACGAATCTATCTATATCTGTTTGTCTTTTACCAGGTATTGCCACCATACCGTACTCTCTTCTGTTGAACTTGGCAAAGTTTTTTTGGTTGCGTCTGCTCTTTTCGCAGTCCGGTATCCGGGGATACGTATTGGGACTTTAGAGAATACTTTTTCCTTCGACCGCGAGTAATATTGAGTAGAATCCAAAATGAGTTTAATAGTGATACCATGTCATCTATTATCGCTCTAGAAAAACTAATGTTAAAATCATTGATTAGTAATTATCACGTCACATTCTTACTCGATTGCATGTTCCGGGCGCAATCGCATTTTAACTGTTAATTGAAGTATTAAAGCAACACTTATCCGGTGTTGATTTGTGATTACTACCACTTTGAGATTAATGGTATTTTTGTTGCAGTTTATTTGATTTCTACTACTTAGTCGTATTATTTTCGGAGCATTTAAGAACGAGCGGAAATTATGCGTCTTCATTATCGATACTTTACTATGCGCCCGTGCTCGTTTGTCGAGAGTAGAAGACTTAGGGTCTACTCTCTCTATTCTGTTCTCCGCCTATTCTATTGTTCATATCTGCCACTTATCCGAGCTACAGATACGATGACATTTTACTCCGAGCTAAAGCCTGAATGCTAGCAAGTTTTCGCAGAAAGATCATATTTAACTCTCAGGTTCAGTATTAAAAACAGGCTGCATAGAAGCGCTACTTCACGGGTCATGGCAACGCTGCTGCCAACGTAATTTAATTAAACATTTACAGGCCATTAAACTTTTGTAAGGGATCGTAGCTATTGAGTGGATTTAGAATTCTTTCTGGCCTCTAAAGAGGCCAAATCAGAGGCATTTTGGCGGTTTAGAAAATCCGACAGCAGAGTTAGCCAATCACTCACACGATTGAAAGAAAAAATAAATATTCATTTCACACAGCGCCATCATAGCAGCATAGCTTGTACTATGAGAACTAGACAAATAAAATAATAATACAGCTCTTACAAATGGCATACCACTACCAACTGAGCTACGAGGATAGAATAGAATACATAACATAATAGAATAGAAAATATTTATTTTGTGCTAAAATCAATTCAGACCTTAATCTATCATTATAAATTGAAATTATAATAAGGCCTCACTCAGCGTGTGATCGTGTAAATGCAATATAGATCAAGCACATGATCAAAAGTTACGAGGTTTTACTTTCATTTTTCACTTATTCGTCTATTGTCTCCAACGCAATCACACGAGATTATGCACTTTCGACTCTATTATCTAATAGTTAATTACCTGCGGATAATAAATGTGAGACATGTTTCCTCGGAATATTAGTTTGTCAACGGATGGCCTCGCTTGTTATGTTCACTTTCACAAGTCACAACAAACATTCTTACCGGTATTATATTTACAAACACAAGCATTCGTACGTCATAAAAAATGTGGAAGTAATAAGTAAAATATTCAGAAGCTACCTACTTCAGCAAAAAGTGGAACGGATTATACGTAACAATAAATTTTAATAAGCAATAAAGCGAACATTGACGTTGTGTGTATAATTTGAGTTTTTAATGAGACAAGACATGGCGTCTCTGTTAAGTTGAGTCAGAATGAGCTTCCGTTTCATATTATTGACAATGAAAATGAAATCGTTTCTGTGTAGTAAAAGTGTATGCAGTTCGACAGTTGAGTAACGGTGGTGAGATAGCAAATTAGCTAAACGATTTGCGGTTTACTAATAATAGGAAATATAGAAGAAATATGAAAGCTGTTGCCGCATCTTATGCCAACAATGATAAATTATGCATACAACATTACCCAAGAAATAAGATCAAGCTGGATGAGAAACACTTTTCACAATAATTTAATATGGAGGACGTGCCAAGACGAAACGCGATGATCCATATTGATCGTGCATGAAATTTGCTATAACGAGCTTTTTGTCATCGCACGGTGATCTCGCTAGATATACTCGTACATGATATTATGGCTGTTAGGCTAAAGAAAGTGAGGTCGCGTGAGAAATCTACGTAACAATGACCCGCACATACATTATACGAGATGAAATCACCTGGGCGCCTCCCTAACGATGAATTGTCGATCGAAATTAAGAGATACAACAAGATGAAGTATTCTTTTTTTAAGAGGTCACTCAAAACAAAGATAAACAGTATGGGTTTACAATTTAAAACAAGAATAATAGTGATACCACAATTATAGGGCGTCATAGCATGCTTAAAAAGAAAACAGCTTGCTTGCCGTGAAATTAAATATAAATATAGATAGTGTATTGCTACATACGAGGGAGACAATCTTTAGATAGACATGCGAGGAGTTTACAAGCTACAGAGCTGTAACTAATTTTCGCTTACAATAACGAGTTAGGTATTCATAGGTTGCTAACATATTTTAGTACTTAAGTTTTTTTTTTTTAGTATGATTGAAGTACCGGAATTATCATGTGAACAACAACCTCATGCAAAGTCGAATAATATCAAAGCAAAACCTTATCCAGGGATGGCGAACCTTTACGGATGAACATGCATTTTTTTTAAAGAAATGTTTTTGAGGCCGCACACGTGCCGACAAATAATTTTGGCAGCCCACACATATTTTTTCCAGTTATTTTGATTTAACAACCAAATTATTGAACAGATTTTGGTTAAAATTGTATTTCGAACCATTTTGGAATAAACAACTTTGGAACAAACAATTTTTTTTTTTATATATTACGGAGTTATGTATACATAAAAAATATAAACATCTTAATTTATAACCTCCCCCTTATTAAAGTCGGTTAAAAATAACGGTAGCAGATGGCCCACCTGATTTAAAAGGATATTCCTTTTCCATAACAGATTTGTTTACCTATCACGACAGGTTAAAATAACTATTTACATTTTAATTGCCTCATCTAAATAAAGAAGAAATACAAACTTGCAATATATTTCGATAGTTGGCTTAATTTATAGCATCTATTATAAATGTTCAGGTAGATAGATGTACAATATGTAAATATGCAGTAGAAAATTTATTAGTAAATAAACTAATATTATTTTCGTCTCTTAATCGTCGCATAATTCCGAGATGACATTACGCAACAGCGGTAATTCAGCGTTTTACTAAATAGTTGCACAACACATAATTTGGCGTTGTATTACTAGAAAACGGAGATTGAGCGAAATGCCTACTCGCAAGTAGGCGTGGAAATTTGAATTCTGTTTGTCACGGCGGCGCTAACGCGGAACCGCTGCGGTAGACTTTATGAGGACTGAGAAACTCATTAGGATTCATAGGTTTGGAATTAAATCCAAAAATGACAAAGAAATCGACAATGACTGCCGCCAAACAGTAATGCTCGCATTGCTGTGTTCCGGCGGAAGGGTGTGGGTGTCGGTGAAATTACAGGCCCATGAGACGTAATATCCCCGTCTCGGGTGACGGGCGCAGCGGGGTGCGACTTGTGTTTTCTCATACTTCGGTCAGGGAGGACCTAAGTTGCATTGCTGTTGTTATGGGCGGAGGTAACTACTTAACATCAGGTGGGCCTCTAGCTCATCCTGTCACATCAGTTACATAAAAAAAATGACTTGCATTGTATTTATAGGCATTGAAAAAAATATAGGAGTTGAAGCTGCCATATGATTATCGTAGATCACCTGAACAATTATTCAGTATTATAAAACTTTTTGAACTTCACAGTTGTGTGAAGCTTTAACATTTTGCCCTGAACTTTAGAAAATTACATTTCTATAAAAGTCGAAGAGACTAGAAAATGCCAAAGACATAAACATTGCACATCTATAGTGAAACCGATTTATTTTCTCTCGGCCATATCATTACGTATGAGAGAAATGGTCCAGTTACCCACATTAACATGCAAGCACTTGACAAGATTAGTTGATATGAATAATCATCTTCGATGCTCTTCTGTTTTTCATTGTTCATTGTTAATGGCGTGATTATTAATATATCAGAAGAATTTATGCAAATCATGCGACTGGCGTAGTTGGGACTCGCATACCGATGATTCCGTTTTCCGATTATATTTATTTTATCAAACAAATAAAATTTTGTTTATTAATAAAAATATTATTCAAAATATTATTTAATTCCAAATTAAATTAAACGTGTGATGTGATTTTTGAACGGCCCATAAGTGCTCAAGCTAAGTATATGCTTTGTGAAATGTCCACGAATATATTATTTTATAATTAGCATTTATTACTAATGCCAGCGGAAGACAAGGGACTATTTATTCGATAAGTAAACGCTAGTGATTCGCGCGTGTTCGCGACTCGGACGGCATACCGCGAGGCAGGCGACGCGTGCGCGAATTCCGTTTCACATTACACTGATCTGCCATCTTAGAAATCGTAATAGACTTTGAATATTCCTTGCACTTTGCAATTAGAAACATTTCAATAATAATGGCCTTCCCAATGGTTAGGGGTTTCGCGATTTCCCATGGAGGGTCGGATAGGGTTTGAACAAACGCCAATTTTATTACAGTAATAAAAACTTTAAGTACAAAAAAAATTCCAAGTATTTTTTTATATTAAGTATGTTTAATCTTTCATACAAACATTGTACTTTAGTTTACGTATACAACATGTATACATAAGTAACAAATTGGTGATGATTTTTCCGGCAATTTATTTATATAACATAGAATAGGAATACTCAGAACTAAAGCTTTTCCGTAGTTCTAGATTGTTTTGAAAAGAACATTACTTATGCAGAACATTATTTTTTCAAAGTAAAAATGTTTTCATCTCAGATCTCAGAAGATCTCAGAAAAGTACAGACTAATTATTAAGTATTTAAAATTATTTCTAAAAACTATAATTTGTGTTTAGTTTTTTCGGCTCCTACTTCCACCTAATTACTATAAAATAATTGAAACCAATAATAGCTTTAACAGTGCAAGCTTTTCTAATGGGCTTTCGTCTCAGAACTAATACAAAATTATCAGGAAAACTGTAGACTATCACAATACAGGTAACAAAACACGGCGATAGTGCAGTCCAATGTTTTGCTGTTACTCCGAGGGGAACACTCGTTGAGTTCTAACGTGCGCCACGACCACTTTCACATTCGAAAAACAACGCGGTAATCTTAGGATATCCAACATTACAAAGACAAGTTTCATAGTTCGCGGACAATGAAGTGAAAATTTTATTAAAAAACTGTTTATCTTGAACCGAATATACGAATTATTTCAACGCGGTATAGTTTTCCACGAGACTGTTTCTTTTCTCATTTCATTCTTATTCTTGTCCTTTCTAGTCTCTAAATCTTTAAGCTTTTGTCTGCGTTTTCTATGCTTAGTGCAGTGCAGTGTTGAAGGGCGTTTTGAAATAGAAACCGTTGATTCTGTATAATATGGGTATTACTTGGAAAATCATCATGGTTTTATTGAGCACGCTGGCTGCTTTGGTGATAATTGTGCATTCTGCGGAGGAGGAGTATGAGAATCAGTATAGGAGAGGACTGAGGCCAAGGGCCATGGATAAACCTTTGAGTTCCGGCAACCGAAGATATGAACAGGTACATACTTAATTTTTTAAAATCAAATCGAAAGTCTTGTTTTTTAAATTCCGACTAAAAAGAACAATATTATAAATGTGATCAATATCTTTGAGGCAAAATATTTCCAAAGTAATGTTCCGATTTCAAAGAGCCAGCAAGAATATAGCTATTATATACAGAAAATGAGAATTGGAGAAAACAATGAAACTAATATTTAGAAATATCTCGAACAACTTAAAAAACTTTTATACCTTATTTCGCCTAATACTTTTCTATAAATCTTGATTTGACATTCATAGTGCACTAGAAAAACAAAACAATTAACGAATTCGGTTCATAATTGGCACTTGTAACTAACATACAGTGAAATAAAGAAACTCATTTTTTCGCCTTTTTAAAAGACAAGAGAAAAAGTATTCAGTCGAAGAAAAAAAAAAAAAAACAGTGTCTGGCTAAATAACCAAATCATAAAATATGACACCAATTTAAACATGAAACCTTATTATCAAGCGGAAACTGTAGTTTTCTTGGGCAACTTTTTTTGCCGCAAATTTCATAACAATGGAAATTTTCCTTTCATCCAAAGCGTTTATTTTTCACATTGTTTCGAGCAAGCGTAAGCCAATGCCAATTCACAACTCAGGTGCTTCTTATTCCCATGTTTGGAGCTTGCAGCTGTTGATTATGTAATTGGTTAGATTCCATTGAATTTGACCAAGCACTGAACGAAAATTGGCTGCTGTGACATAATGAATTAGTAATTCAGTATGATATTATTAGAATTATATAATTAATTATGATATTCGTAACAGGAATAATTAGTGTTAATACATAAGGATGATGGTAATATTTATTCTATAAAAAAGCATACGTTTCAATTACCGCAAATTATTGTAAGGCACCGAATCAACTAGATTTGAAATCGCATTGTTTAACAATTAAAGAATAAATCTTAGCATCATTCTTTGAATTAAGATGTAGTTGTATGCAATGCACAATAAGTTAGTCCGGAGTTTTAGGTGATTTTCGAAGGTAAAACTAATTTTCTGGCTCAGATTTTTAATGAGCTCAGCACTTGTCACGTATAGTGGATTCCGCAAAAGTTGGCCACTTTGCATTGACACTCAGCCTAACCCGTCGGTAAATAGGCGTGCATCTATGTATGTATATAATAATAATTAGTTAATAAGGAGTTTCCAAATTAAGCCACTTTCATGCATATTACATAATTTATTATACTTTCCGAAATCACGATATACTTAAACAAGGATTATTGAAAGTGAATGTAGAGTTTTTGTTGAGTAACAAAACTAATAGTTTCTTCGAGTTTCTTCGTAAGAAATAGTAATCCCACATACACGTGCTTAATAAGTATTAGGCCGGTGCACTCGAAGCATAATATAAAACCTGTTAGCAAGATGGCACAGGAACTTGTAATGACGTCCATTCTTGTCTAGAAACTAGTCTAGAAATCAGGGGTGGTTCCGAAACGCAAGTGGAGCGCTCAAAGTGTGTGTTGCACGATAATTAGACATTCTGTTATGATAGGTAGAAACTACCTTGCACTTTGCACTGTGTTCTTCTATATAGGACAAAGAATGATTACTTGAGTGACGGTGGTCCAAATAGTAAATTCAGAAATACTTATATAGGTGCAATATATCCTTAAAAAAAATAATTGGTTTTACCTAAACCTTTTTTTAAATAATTATTAAGATTGGCACTACTCAAACACATTTTGTGACCCTACATGGGGAAGACCAATCAAGAAATATAATACCTATATATTAACGTTACTGTTCGTCACACAAATGCTTGTCCTGGGTGGAAATCGAACCGACGGTCTACAGCGCAGAATAAAATAAAGCCAGTTCCGAATTTTGTAATTAAGTCTACATTATCGAAACTCCGATAATGTAAGTTCCGGAATTGAATATCTTCCGACATTGTATGCCAACAATACACTCAAATAACGCAGAACTAAAAACATGTAATATTTGGAAAGGTACAAAACTTTCCCAAGTATAACATGCTATTTTTAATTTTTTATTTTAACATGTATTTATATTTCTTGTGAAATTCGGAAGTATGTTATCGTATTAGTTTATCTGCAGGATGATCATTACTTCTCGATCCATATTTACGACGTTCATTACCATAATATAAGTCATGGCGGCAGATCAAGTTCGCAAAACCGGTACAGCTTTCGACTTTTCCATCGTTATGCCATTTGTGTTGTAACTACTCGCAGCCGCTTTCATCGATGAGATAACTAATTTGTCAAATAAAAGGTTTGTTTATTCCGTGAAGGTTTAATTGATTTGAAATTATACGTTACATTGTTTGAATTATCTTATTTGTGGTTGTTGGCGTAATATTCTGAAGAGATATTTACATAGGCAAATGCTTTATATTTTACCTCTACAATCACTCGTTTAGTTTGCCAATAAAGTCCTACTTAATTTTCCTTTAATGATAAAAAGAATCCAAATTTATTGGAAAATAAAACCTTTGTTTTTGTCTGTCTGTTCTTTGTTTTATGGCTTTGGAAGAAGTATCCCTTAATTTTCCTTTAATGATACAAAGAAACGCAATTTTTTGTAAAAAAAAACCTTTGTTTTTGTCTGTCTGTTCTTTGTTTTATGGCTTTGTGAGAAGAATTTCCATAGTTTTGTATTGTAGCAAAAGATCTTACAAAAATGATGTATGTCAGCCTTGAAAAAGTCAGTCATCGGAGATTTTTTTAATGACGGTATTATTATATCGAGGTCACTCCCGGCTTTATTCGATAAGCCATTACCAACACCATCGGACGGCATAAAACCTCAATACCAGAGATATCAAGATAGTAACAAATTTACCAGGTGTAATGCCCTGCAATAAGTGAGAGAGTGCTAGCACGCTATCTGGTTTGATTGATATCTTAATACACAAATTAATTATTACTTTGCAGTTAGCTTTACGAACAGAATAATAGCATAAAAAGCATGCATTAGAATTTACATAAGCCTGGTAAAATAACAAATCCGATTGTTGTTAATGAGATCTATTATGACTCAACCCCTCGGTGATAATTACTAAGACTTATTAATAACCCTCGGTGATAATTATTATACGGTTCCGTGGCTTAGTTGGTGGCCCTGCCTTCGAAGCGAGGGGTCCCGGGTTCGATTCCCGGCATGAAGTTTGTTCTCGGGCCCTGGGTTTCTGTCTGGTGTTTCTGTGTTTCGTCCAAGCCATCTACGACACGGGGAATCCTAATGCAGAGGTATGAGTATGTAAAAGTTTTTACTATTAGACTATTAAAATTACATACAATACTAGCATTACTGCAATAACTGTAATGCAATGCGTGCAATCTGCAAGCAAGAACAGAAGTTGCAATGTGAGGACATGCATCCGACGCAACTACCAGACACTTTCTATGGAAAAGGAATTGCACTAAAAGTTGATACACCAAACGTTTCTGATTCTTATATCCTTACAGATAAGATCATACATCGATTGAACCACTCACATTACAAAGACACGCAACGAAAACCACTCATCGATTCACTCATACGCGCAAACATAATTACCATCATGTCATATGATCGTTTTTACCAATTATTGCATTGTTAGGCTACGCTCACACGTGAGTAGTAGGTAGAGATTTTTTATAACGAATTAACAAACAATAATCAGGGTATGTAGAGCATGGAACGTCAGCGCCGTCTTAAATTTACGTAATATGCAGTTTTCTTAACAAACGATGAACAAGAAAAATGCGTTGATACACTATGAATGCGAGAATGGCGTCACGGTCGTTTGGTAACCCAACTATATACTTATTTAACAGTTACTCTTGGAATCTGTGAAGTAGTACACGGACAGTAGTCGGTTTTTTCTGCGCAGATTTCAAGGATTGTTTTCTACTAGTTGCATTACCCGCGCTTATAAAGTCAACCTGAGACGATTTTCCCATCGCAGTTGTATTTTTTGCATGTCACTAGAAAAATAACTTCACTCTTTCGGGATAAAAAGTATCCTACGTGTTTTCCAGAGTATTAGCTACCTTCATAACAAATTTCATCTAAAAAGCTTATCGGAGCTTTTGAGGCGTGATGTAAAAACACACATACAGACAAACCATTGTATTCAATAATATCAGATTGATGATTTGATAGAGATTTACTTTCAACGTGGTCCTATAAAATTTTGAGGATGAAACTTTTAAAAGCACACTGGTATAAGGCTAGCTAATGGCCACCTGATAGTGAGACAGTTGCTAATTAACGTCTATTTTGGGGGACCATGTTACTCGCGTTCGTATCTGAATGTATAACCCGGGTATATACTCCGTATACCCCGGGTACGTGTAGGGAAAAGGAGCAACCAAAAGTAGCAGTAGAGCTGTACCAAGTTATTTCGGAGAAGTATTCCTAATTCGCCGCCAAGCAGTAGCAGTCGTGCTATGTTACGGTGGAAGGTTGTGGGTGCCAGTCTACAGCTACTTATAAAGACTCGGATGAGCAACAGAGATTCGAGATGTAAGTGAAAAATAAAAAACGCACGCAACTATTCCATAAAACGAACAAAAAAAACATAAATATCCAAGGGGGATTTTTGTCCAAGTTATACAAATTACTTATCTTTCAGCAAAATTTCAGAAGGTAAATGAAACACAAGCAGACAGAAAAAAATACATAACTAATATTCGACGAACGTGCAAGTTTTTATGAAACAAATTACTATTAATGATCCGTTATTAAACGTTTCGTCAGAGCATTTACTAACCATTTAGTTAATCTGGATTGTATGAACTTGAAGATGGAAATTGCTAAATGCTAAAATGAAGTTTTTTTATCATTCCAGCCATGGAGGACACTGGAAGTGGAGCCTATAATGGAAAAGTCAACGTCCAGGGCAGACATAGAAGACACATCGTCTGAAGAACCACCGCGGCGCAGAAGACCTGGACGTAAACGAAAACGCCGGCCCGAACCAACGTCAACAGAAGAAATAGACTCACACGAAAGGTTCACGTACTCAGAAGACGCTTTAAAACCCCACTTAGACGATTTAAGCACCGAACGCCAAACATCTGATAATTCTAAACGACGAAGAAAAAAAATCGAGCGCAGGCTCAAATGGACAGATTCCTTAGAAGAAGACAGACCGACACGAAGACGAGGATACAGAAGAAAGCGACCTTCAGCGGAGACCTGGCCTGTGTTTAGCGAGTTTAATGACTTCCGGCCTAATGAAGCCCCAAGGGATGTAGACGAAGTGTCGACAGACCAAATTATGACAATGAACGAAGATGAACATGGCGATAGCTTTGGAAGCACACAGCATCTTACGAAAAAACAATTAGAAGATATTATAGAAACTAGAGAAGTAGAGTTTGGGGTATACGACAGGCTTGGGAACAAAAAACGCGAAAAATATCCTAATGATTTCAAGATAAACGATGAAATATATTTAGGTACAGAGAAAGAAGATAGTTATCGCATAAAAACTGCAGAGAAAGAAGAAAAATCTTTATCAGAATTCTCTATCGAAGATTTGACACCTACTATTGAACACAATACAAACGAAGGAAAAAGATATATAAATGAAAAGTTGAGAGATAAGTCTTCAGGGCACTTTAAGGAAATAGATAAAGCACAGGTATGTTAAATAAATCACATTTCACACATCGTCATCTGTTCCAAACTAAGCATGTCTCGTACCAGCGTGGAACCAGAAAATTTATACAATACTAACATTATATATTTTTTTTGGTAAATACATTCTATAATAATATTAACACCTAAACGCAGAACACATATGTTCGTCACGCAAATGCTTGTCTAGGGTGGAAAACGGACCCACGACCTACAGGAAAGAAGGCAGAGCGAACTGAGTTGTGAGACCAGTTAAAACTCATAGTTTATTGTAGTGTGTTATATTTTTTGATATACAATCTAAATGAAATCACAAAGTCAAAGATCAAAGTGAAAACCTTTTTTTATAGGAAAAGTACTTGGAGCAGCCAAGGATCGATGTTAAACGTATTTCAACATTAGTTGAAAGTTCCTATAACATTGATATGGGGATGAATTATTACATATTGTCACCGAACAATAAGCAAGTCAATATGACAAACATTAAGACTAGAAATTTTGATTAGAAATGGTACAATTTTAATTTTGATACAGTTTTTTTTTTATAATCGATGAACAGATGGCTGGAGAAGCAATATAGTTTATTGGTCAAAAACTGATAAAATGACATATGAAAATGTTGCGGCCACGCGTCTCCCGGCATATGTTAATTGAATATAGATTCTGGCTGTTAAACTTGTGTTAATTTAATATAAAATTATAAAATTAAAACATTCATTACCATTAAGACGCTGAAAGTAGCAAATTACCTATACTTATTTTTTAAATTGCAATTTACAGTTTTTGAAGGCATTTAAAGCAATACTAGTATACTTAAAACAATAGCTCAAAATCTAACCAAAAGCAAGGAATGTAATATAATTACATGATATTGTACCAGTTCATTAAATAAGTACGTTATACGCAGAGTGTACCTAAATTAAGTCATTGAAAATAGTGCCTTGCAAAAAATATCCGATTTTTGGTGAGGCATTGTAGCATTTGTCAGCGTCTTAATTTCAAGTGCTAACATGATGACAGTAACTATCAAATAATATCTCCTATCAGTAAACTATGTGTCTTACTGTTCTCAATAAGAAATTATGATGTAGCTAAATTTATCAATCATGTGCTTCACAGGTTAATGACCCTATAGATCCCTTGACCCTCAAAGATATTTTAAAAAGGTCAAACGGGACAAGCCTGAGTGAGATATTGCAGCAACATAATCTCACGTTAGCAGATTTACTTCACGGAAAAGAAATGGCCCTATCAATTTTAAAATCTGAAAATGTAGTGAAGTATCAGCAATCGTCGGCACCTAAGATTATAGATGCATTTGAGAACAAACCAGTGGAAGTTAATTTAGAGGAAACAGAAACAAACGAAGAAAAACTTTTGCAAAAATCTGAAACAAAATATGTCACAGAGCCCATAACTGAGATCACAACTACTACATCACTCAGTCAGAATGAAGAGCAAGATGTTACTACGGTAGAAGATTTGACAACAACTACAACAGAAAAACCCATAGTGGAAGAACCCAAAAAACGGGTAACAATACGTTTTCCAACTGCCAACCGTAGAAAACAACGTATTAGACCTGTACTCAACAACAACTACAAGAGCCAGGTTAATAGGGATATGCTAGCATTAACTGCAAGAAAATACTTCTATAATAACACCAGAAGGAGGAACACAACAAAATCTCAGATGTGGAAAGATGTTTTACCTCTTACAATAAAAAATCAAACTGTTCAAAATGATAATGAAAAGGTCGAAGTCGAAACAACTACTACAATTGTGGATGTTACTACACTTTATGAAGAAAATACTACTACAGCATATGTCATACAAAAAGATAACCCGACAATTATTTATGAAACGGAACAGGCAGTTGAAACACTTGAAAAAGAGGATCCCCGGAATAAAACACAAAAAAATAAGACACAAATCGCGGAAACAGACGCGATGCCCATGCCTGTTAAAGCTGAATTAGATCAACCATCAACGTCATCTACGCCAACGACTCCGACAACACAAGTTAATACATCAGGATTGCGGCGACAAGCGTTCAATAATATTCTCAAAAAGAAGCGTAGAAAACAAAAATATTCATCAACTACTGAACCACCACAAGATGATTTCATGAAAAATCTTTATGGTATGCCCAATTTAGTATCATCTTCAGAATTTATTGAAAGGACCCAAGGCCCAAAGACAAGTTTAGATGATGTTACCATATTAGAGGATTTTATAACTACGGAAATGCCTAAAAACTTAGAAAATAAGACCATTAACTTAGAAAATAAACCAAAGAAAAGTAGATATTCGTCAACTAGATCGCCATCAACTTACATTCATAGACAAACATTCATACCAAGTTCAACAGAGGAATCAGCTAAAATCGAAATTGAAGAGATCCTGAACGACACGCGAGGTAAGCCTCGAAACATTTTTATTCATATCCGACAGATTTATTTTTAAATCACGCATCCAAAAGCACCGGTAAAAGTAGTGCATAGATTGCAGCGCCTGGAGTCGAGTCAAGAGACCAATTTTAAGTCGTACCTGCTCCGGGTACTACTACGCTTCAGAGACGCAACCAAAAAAGACAATTCCCCTACTTTTTGTAGTTTTAGTTTCAAATTGTATGACCTTAAGGTACTATGGGACAGATTTTCGATTTGATTGTACCTTACATTGGGTGACTTAGGGAACTTGCCCTACCACCATGCCCTACTACTTTTTTTTTGAGCTCATGTTCTTTGTAGTATTCGTACTACATACAGATTGTAAGTATATATCATTAACAATTGAGCTGTACTAAAAATATAACTTCTGACACTAAAAAAGAACTTTGCATTGTTGGTACGATTAAAATTTGCTGCTTTATTCTTTTCAGCCAATGTAAGACTATCAAAAATACTAATGGAACGAAACATGACATTGAGTGAATTGGTTGAACATAGGGAACGTGGATCAAGCCACGTTCACTTGGCAGATATATTTCACAATGCTTCCAAAGAACCCAATCCGGATCCGGAGCCATTTTTGTCAAAATCTGCAATAGAACCGATCTCCAAAGAAACGTACCCATTAAGAGCTCTCTTGGATGCAAATATCCATGACACCACGACCAAATCTACGACTATAGAGCCAAGTGCAGTTCAGGATGAATATATTCATATCCCAATGAAAATGGACTTTGGGAATAACGTAAACGAGAATGCAGAAAGCATGGGTATAATGTCTCTGTTTAAAAATATTACATCAACTGACTCCGAAGCTGATGCAAGTACTTTGATGAAAGATTCTGAAGGAAGTCCTTATAGTACGTCTATTGTTATTGTGAATGCTACTGAAGTCCAAAATGAGACTAAAGCCGTAAGAGAAGGTAGGGTTATGCATTCACGAAATGAAAATCCAGATGATATTGTTGGATGGAACGAGATATTTTCAATAATGAGAAGAAATTATGAAAACAGAACCAAGGAACTTGCAGGCTCGTATTTCGATACTACTAGTTTTAATCATTTTTTAATTTAATAATATTATCAACACACTAATGAGATTATAACAATTTCAGGATTAATACCAGCGGATTCGACAGGCAAACCATCGCTGGAAGAGGACTTGGACGGTGATGGTTTAATTGTGCTGGAAGATCTGCAGCGCCTCAATGAATTGAGTAGCAAAATAGCATTAAATGAGAACCTGGACAATATCAATGAAATACCTCAAGAAACGGAGACCCTAGCAAGCAATCTTGATAAAGGTCCGAGCCAAACTAAATCAGTAACCTTAGCAACAGCAAGTGTAGTCGGATTAGCAATGGTATTATTTTTGTTGATTTTCATCGGGTATAGGTGGAGGCAGCAACGCGATCTAGTTGATACTAAACATTTTCCGGACGAGCGAATTCCTACGCCTGTATTTGAAAATAGGAAAGGACATAAAAACAACAGTAGCACTCGAAGCATAAGCCCAATGCTTTCATCAAATATTTATACTCTTAGTACAATGGATTCTCAAAATGGCAAGGATTCGCCTGACTACATGTGGGACTCGTTGCGAAAACCATTCCAATAGTAACAGAAATCCGATTCTCTTAAGACAGATATTCAAAGAAAATATCTCATCAAAACACGTGTAAACTATTGCATTCCTTATTGCTCAACCGAAAATTATTGTAAATATTATAGATACAATTGATATTTTGGTAGTATGTCCTTATAGTTGTGCTATTCAGCATTGTTATGTGTTTTGCACAACTTATGGTCAATATCTCTAAGTCTGCTATTTCCGGCCAACAAAGATACAATAATATTATCTGTTTTTATATGTTTCAAATAGTCTAGTATCCGCAAAAAACAAAATTGAATTTAAAAAATAACCTCAAGAGGTAGGAATGGAAATGTCATGAAATAGCTTTTAAAAATATACTAGGTATTATTATTTGAAAAGCTATTTTATATCTTTTCGATGGCAAAATATATCAGGTGCCATTTGACCTTAATCATGAGGCAAGCCCAGAATACTGAATCCCTTGCGAATAAATTATTTAAATCTTTGGTAAGTAATTATAATTAATAATATAATTACTTACAACAATATGTAATATTGTTTATATATAACCCCTTTCAAAGAAGTGACAAGCTGAGGTACCATACTGGATTCATAATTAATTTTGTCCACATAGCGTCGCGAAAATTGAATTTTTTGAGTAACTTAGGTAAGTAAATTAAGTAATATTAAACAAATCCTAAGAGATTTACTTAGTTGAGCTCAAATCTTAATTCACTTTAGTTCAGTCTTCTTTCACTTAAAGTATGATGAGTCCAACTTGTACATGGCCAATTTTTTATATAATAAGATGTTGACTAAATTATTTTAAATGATATTAAACTAGTATAATTTTAAAACGATATTTTGTTATATTTTTGAATTAGTGAGTAAAGTTGGATTATGAGATTTATCCCTAGTTTCCGGAAGGCAGATCAACTCCAAAAACGTTTATTAAGGGAAAAACCTTCTAACCAATCTTCGCCAGGGAAATTTTGACTGGTAATCAGTCAGTGTTTTCGACATATCAAAGCTCATATGAAATAATCTTGTCTCGGGATATTTTGGGTGCCGACCAATCAGCGTTATCGACAGGTAGTAAGCAAAACTTCAGAATCAGTATCGGGAACCGGGCCTTAATGCAATACATTAGATACTAGGGACCTGATTTATTTTATATAATATTTTAGTATAGCAGTAGCACAAAAACTGCATTTGTAACATTATTTTGTATATTTGTGGGCGTCCAGTATTAAGTTGTGGGTGCAATATCTCTAAATTATAAGTTATTATCCTTGTAAGCAATAAACCATTGATCTAAAAGTTTACTTATTTACCTGTAGTTGTTGAATGTGAAAACATCTTGAAGACTTTTCAAGATTGGTAAGTCGAGGGTGTTGATTTTGTTATAGAAGTAAGCATATTGTCTGGCAATACTTCTGTACAACTTGAGTGATGACTCAAAAACAGGCGAAGGCTGAAAATGAAAAAAAAAAAAAATGAAAATTATGACGAATTCATAGCCTATTTAGTAGTGAAGGTTTGACACTTGGTTGGGGCAAACTTTGTGTAATTTGTGTTGGATTTTTGTGTTGTGTATCTGGTATTTGGACATGCCACCTGAGTCAAATGCAATCCCAGTTCAGGGGAATGAGTGTAAAAGGATTAGTAGAAACAATTGTCATTAAAAAATATATAAATCTAGATTATTACTGTTTCTAAGACATTATGATAATAATGATAAATAAATAATAGTTTCCAGTGAAATTTTATACATATTCATGGGCAAAACATTGCATGTTAAATATCAGAATAAATTAAAGTTACTATTATTTAAGGTACATCTGTATTGACAGCAACATTACCACGAGGCCATCTCTCTCAACCATTTTAAATTGGGAATATTAAGAAATAGCTCACCCTCAACTCGGCCAATTCTTCAGAAGTAAAATATAAAATAGTTGAATATTTCTCAGGTAGCATGTCAATGTATGGTTTCCAAAAGGATTCTGAAAAAGTTTGAATTACATTTATAATAGTTACAAAACATAATAATAAATAACAGATGTTTACACACTCATACCACAACAAACACAAACATAAGACAAAAACCCAAGACCCGAGAACAAACTTAATGCTACAACACAACAAACAAAACAAAAAGTGACAGATCACAGTCCCCATTTAATTTCTCTTATACTAGACGCCACAAGTGGCTCGAACTTTATACAATATCGGAAAGTGCTTTGTCACTTTATGATTTACAGATCATGTCAATGAAATACACTTGTTTATTCATTGTTGAAGTAATGAGTGGCCTGATTTAACTTTAGCCTTGGCAGTATTGATGGCAATTTTTATCGGAAATCTGAGACCTGAAGGTCACTACTTCAAATCCAGACATGCACCAAGGAGTTTTTCACTTGAAAATGTTTGTGCACAATGTGACACTCAAAAGGTCAAGGAATACATTGTGAGGAAACTGGCATGTCTTAGAACCAAATAGACAGAAAAATAAACATGTTATTTCAACTATCGCAGATTGGGGTGTCTGGGCAAATTAATCCCATTTACAATTTTTTTTTTAAATTAATTTTGAAATAATTTCTGGGAGGTTATGAGTTTTTTTATAGTATGAAGTGACAGGACGATTTGAAGGCCCACTTCATGGTAATTGGTTACCTCTGCCCATAACAACAACAAAGCTTCTATGACCTAGGTCCTCCTACTCAAGTAGCATTCCCGTGCGCCCGTCACCCGGGACAGTGAAAGTGTCACTGAAATTCTATGAGCATGAGAAATTTCATGACAATTTCATGACTCAGTATTAGATTTGGATCTTACAGTGAGTTACATTCATTCTGCTGCATCCATCACCTGAGATAGGGATGATGAGTCTCATGTGCATGTGACTTCTCCGGCACCCAAACTCTTCCACCGGAATATGAGCAGTACTGCTTGGCAGCAGATTCCAGGTGGGTTGGCAGTACTTACTAGACCAAATGCTTATATTAAGTGGGAATTGAACCCAGAGCCTCGTCACCAGAGTGAGAGGTAGGCTTCACTTAACATCAGGTGGGTCAGTCTGTCACTTCCAACACATAAAAATTTTAATATTTACCTGGATTATTCTTTTCCAGTAACAAAAACAGTGCTAAAGTAATGTTTGGCATATTCTGCAGCAATGGATCAATAGCTATAAATTCAGATAGGGCTGATTCCTTTGCGTTTTTTTCAGTCATCATCACCTTAGAAGGTATTGTGAGAATGAGGGATCCCTCAGAGAAGTCTTTGGTTGCTTTGAGGCCAAGCTCATAGCCTTCAAACTCTGATATTTCCACGCCTGAAAATGAGAAAGGTAATACAATTAGATGAGAACAAGGTTAAGTGTATAAAATGAAGGTCTAGTTAATCCAACAGCTGTTACCATTCAACAACTATAATCAATAGTTGTATACTAAATAGCAAACATTAAATTGGGTATATTTAATGGGATTTATGGAACATAATAGTATATAATATATCAATTAACTAGTCTAAAGTAGGTAGATTTTGAATGTAGTAAAATTAATGTATGTGCAAAGGGTTTATTACCGTACCTTCATATTGAACTTCATTTTCATTCAACCACTTTAGATAGTTGTCAATGTTAGATTTGCGGTGCTTCAAGTAATTTTTATGTGCTGGAGCTTCGATGTTCGCGATATCTTTTATAATTCCGTCTATTTCTAAATGGTGCTCCCAACTCTTTGAAACGTTGGTTGAAGCTTGGAATATACTGGTCAATCGCAGCACTTTATCAACAAGAATAGCTAGTTCTTTTCTTTTCTGCAGAACAAACCTGTTGTTCTCTTTACCAGAGTTTTTCTTGGGTGCTTGTTTTGATTGTGATTTACGGCCCATTATAAACTTCAGAATTTAGTTAATGCGCTCGTGAAATGAAAGGTATATCGCATATGAAACGGGAAGTAATTTAATATTTAAAACGTGGGAAAAGTTAAAAATAGGCCAAATTCAAACCTACCAAAGATGAATATTTGTTGAAATGTTTTCCTTCTAAATGAACTGAAATGCAGTGCTGCCAACTCCCTTCCATTCCATTCATGAAAAAACACACTGTTATTCTATTATAAACTGGCGAAGTGCGATTCATACTCGAACTCTGAGTGTTCCGTACCACCAATTGTAATATTAAAGTTACTTATATGTGAAAGAGTGACAGAACAAGCTGAGGGCCCATATGGTGGTAGGTACAGGTAGGAGGACAGCCAGTACGAAATTATTAGGTTCCAATTTTGCTATTTGGCGATGAAAGCCTAAAAACGCCAGAAAGCGGCCAATGACCTATCAAAATGATACTTGTTCAATTAAATCGATACCTGCTAGAAAGTTGTTATTAATAAAATTCATTTTTATTACAACCTCCCGGTATTCATTTGATTAACAAAAGGTATAACTTGACAGTACTAATTTCTAATATAGATAGTAGTAATTTCTTACTCAAATCAAAATGATACATATTATATTATGTATCATCAGCTGCAGCATCGAACGGTATCCCCCGATTTTGTTATCATCAGTTTTGTGTTTTGTGAAGCAAACAAATTTGAAGACGTCTTTACGTAAAAAAAATCACTTATATATTTTTACTTACTTTAGGTGAAATAGACTCTTAATAATAATATAGGGACAAAATTGTTAAGTTAGCACCACCGTCCATACGATTTTAGACTTATGTCACGTTAACACTTGACAGATTGATGACAGTACCTAAAGTATGCACCAACAGAGGACTTAGCAAGTTGAGTCGCATTTAACAGATGACTTTCTTTTGAACCATTTCCTTTTATTTGTTCTTTCGGTTCGGCAAATAGATTAAAACATTATATTTTCAATAAAATGTTTTTGCTTTTCAGAAAGTACAAGTACATTAGGTATTTGAAATAGGCCGAATTAAACATTGGCTTTCTGCCTATTTGTAATTGATGATCAAGTGAGGGTAGTTTTCGTATCTACCTTCGTTTTTTTAGCGGCTGCTTCGTGGAGTCGAGTCTACCCGGGCTCCTATTGAGTTGTATCTTGTATCCTAGTACGTGGAGTTAGTATTCTGTGATTCGGAATCACGGTTGTTGTAACACAATTGAGACGTTAGGGACGAAAAATTAAAATAAAACATTTACGCGACCCGTCTTAAATATTGCCAACGTTGAAAACTGCTGAACGCAGATTTATAGGTACACCAATGACAATAAGTTTTAAATTAAATTTAATTCGTATAAGGTGGAACATTACGTTCCCAAAAGGGTGATGTTAAACATCGTGAAACGCAATGTCTTAGAACCAAAACTTCGAAGGCGCGATTAGAACTAAGGTATTAGAGTAACCGAAAGTTTTTACTTAGTTTTTATCTATTTTTGGCAAGTTGCCCATAAAATTGAAGGAAGAGATAAAAAGTAGAGTTAGCCACCAACCTACTACCCAACTGGCGCTGGCATGGCATTGACAGTGGTGCACAGAGCACTTGGCAATCGAGCTCTCGGTTCTCAGAAAAGTTATTTGAATCCGGCCCACTTTTCGTACTGCGAAAGAATTGCCCTTTAATAAATTTATTGCATTCTTGCATGTCGACTTCTATTAAATTTAATGACATACTATTAATAGTAGCTCAGAGTGGGTAATATAATCCCTACTCGGTGCTTCTAAAGTGTAAGTATATAAAAGTGAGGTAAGGCTTTAGATTACGACATTTGACTATGGAATCCTATAGGTACCTACTACCGAAACAATTACCTAAATCGTTCGAAGCTTTTGATAATATTAGTGCTACCTTAATACAACTCACCCTGCGTTGTATCAAGGTAGCAACAAGTTATGTTTAAACTCAAGTTTCCTTTCAGCTTATAATCCGCAGATTCTTTTTCAGACATCAGGCTTGCTAGAAATCTTACCACGAGATGCCATGCCCTTGAACAGTTATCGATATAATGTCAATTTTAGGAAAGAGAAGAAGAATGACAAATAATCTCATGTATAATAAACTTAGCTTAACAAACCCATATTTAATGCATCAACGAATAATAACCATGACCTCGACTAATATACAAATTTAATAATGTCCTCGACTTCCGATGGGTGCGACAGGTCACAAGTCAAATCTTAATAAAACAATCAAATGTATTGTCCTCTGTCCACTGATTTATTGGATAAACAAGTGTTTAAGTACATTGGTATACTAATTTTATGATCCGCCGAGTAGAATGGCGTTTGTATTGAATATGGCATGCCTATGCAACTTCGCAACTAAAGCCGGAAGAGGCCCTACTCCTCACAACAAGACATAACTTGGTTTTTTGGGTTCGTAACACTAGTCCCAATAAGTTCTTCCAATTCGATTTAGCTGTAAAAGCTTAATTATACTAAGCTACTAACGGATACACGGCGTGTGCTACTACGCCAAAAAAAAAAATAGATTTTGTGCCCAATGCATTGTTTTAGTGGTCTAAACACATCTTCGCATTATATGCCTTTCTAATGAAACCGGTTCGGGGCACATCCGTTGGATGGTTTTAAAGTCATATATTTTTTGTAGATAGATTTTTGATGTTATATTTATTAGGATATTTAAAAGCAAAAATCTTTTGGAAGGTAGGTGCATAAGTGACAAACCAAATAGATATACAATATTTGGCCATAACCATAATTATTGCTGTTATTGCCGGTGTATTTAGATATCTCATTTCTCTCTTGAACTCTATTTAAGAACCTAATATACAAATTCTTGTTAGTATCACTGTTAAAACATCTGAGAAATATAAACTTACATCCATCGTAATTAACCGTTGACTGATCGACAGACGACGCAATATATTCCACAAGGTGATGATTTTAAATTCCAAAGCGACACACCTTTCGTTGCGAAGTCAGCGCGAGCCTAGGCTCGGCTTTGAAAGTTTCTCCGACCTGTCTAAATACCTGTAATAGAGTCAGGACAGTTGCGCTCACTAGACGAATGAATACTATGACTTTGGTTATCGAGACTTTATTGTCCTTATTATTAAGTTCTGACAATGACTTACTCATGTTATGATGTGCTAGCTCTTTCTCAACAATCTCACATTTTTATTTAATATAGATAATATAGAAAGATTTAATCGTAAACCTGAACACTTTTGACAGTCTTTTCAGGGTTGAATCAAACACTATTTGCATTTTTTTGAATGTATAAGGTTATGAGTTTATTAAGTTTGTGTATTGTTTAAGAGGAGAGTGAATAAGTTTATCTTAAGTAAACTTACTACATCGTACTACATGTGATTTCAGTTTTTATTATTCCTGTGCTACGCAACTGTGACACTGGAGGTATAACATTTTGTTCTTTCAGAACGAAAAAGCATCCAATAACAAAAATACCTCTTCACAAAATCTCTATAAATAAATTGTTCGAAATAAAAATCATGAATTATTATAGAGTATCATTTATTACATTAAACGTCGTGAGGACATCCTTATGGAACTTAACAAAATCTCAAACTTCATGTTCATAAACGCGTATATTATGATAATAGTAATTAGGCATACATTTTCCACTTAATAATTGATAAGTTCAAGGATTCCAAACGCATCACTGTCAAACGAACAGTTTTTTCTTTATTTCACTATACGTAATCTATTATGGGCTATGAGCTCACCAACCGTGGAATACATTATCTACGCGTGAACTTTATGTAAAGCTCTACTTGGTTCATTTAAGGCAGCAAAGCGCTGCACAGAATTTAATTTATGAAGTCTTATCCTGTTTTCAATTAAGCATAATGTGCCTTATCGTGCGTTTATTAACTTGAGCAGTATTCCATTTACCGAGAACCAGTAATAATTTGTAAATGTCGCATTGCTTATGCAGTTTAGAGCGATCGAACAAATGCGTGATAGCAAACTAGGAGCTTGAAAAGTTTTATGTGTTTTAAGATTGTACTTCCAGACATGGCTGTAAAATATAAATAAATCAGTGAATATAAAGGAATGCCAGATGGGTCAATAATATCCTGCGAGGAGAAAGGGACGCAAATCTAGATGACTTTGACGGAGGGTTACAGGCGGCCAGCGGGAATTAAACTGACTTCAACAATATTATTCCTAGAAAATAACAGCTTTCATATAGAACACGCACTAAGGAAGTATCAAAGTCGACGTCCCCGGTAAATTTTATGCTATTTCGGGCATATCAATATATACGGAAAGAAGATCTTCTGTATTTACCAGATTCAAAGATAGAGTCGAGAAATAAATGTAAATTAATAAATATCAAAGGTTAGAACTACTTTGAAAAAGCAAAATATCAGTCATATGAGACATTGGCTATTTGACAGTACTAAATAGAATACAAAATAGAAGAAAACTCTTGAAAATAATTTTCTTCTATTTTGTATTCTCGTATCTACTTAAATTAGCATGCCCTTAAAATTAACACCACACACCAGGCAGAATAGGCTAGGGTAGATTGGATAGGGTTTATGGTATGTATATTATTTTTTGTTAGCCAAACCAGATAATAAACTATATTATTATAAAAATATTTTTAGAGCTATTTCTACAGCTTGTTAATGCAAATAGCCGTGTTTTTTACGTTTGTATCGGCGTTTTGTAGTTTTTATGACATGTTGTTATTTGTGAAAACAATTATATGAAATTTTCTCAAACTAGAAAATATACTGACGGCAAAAAGCGGCGAAGATTGCGAAAAAAGACTAGCCCTTAGGTTACTTAGCTACACCAGGTTTTTCCACTCTTACTTATAATCCAATAAGAAGAAACCACTCTTTACCACTCATTCATTCATACAATTGTATGAATGAATGAGCTTTCCACTTTTGATGTCATCTTCATTCGGTAATAGTTGTGACGTCAGTCGTAACGTAGCATCTCGATTGTGTGACGACGGAGCTGCGCTGTGAGCTGCGGTTTTGTGTTAGTGTTGCACATAATTAATTATTATATCGATATAAACTAATCGTTAAAAACACTGGCTTTTTCAAATTGTATGTGTAATTGTTCCCGTCCCTTTATTCGTAGGCTAGGCCTAACGATGAATTAATGTTGATTTCCTGAGGTATATGATTGTAGATGCTCGAGGTTATGATTGCAGATTATTTGTCTTTTATTGCATGAGTAACCGTAATAACATTTTATCTTCCAGCTTCATCTTCTCAATGGTCGTAGGTTTCATATTTCAGGTGAGACAATTTAGGAACATAGTTTGGTGTTTTGTATCGAAATTGCTACGACACTGTACAGAAAATAAAATCTTGGGATTACTCACCTAGTATCCAGCCAAATCAGTAACTAAAATGGGTAAGTAATTTGAAAGAAAAACGATTTTTTTATTGAATAATAGTTAGCCGCCGCAGGCCATCGGCAGATGTGAAACATGACGCCACGAGAGCGCATCATGCCGTTCGTCTCGTCACGGCATAAGAGTCAGTTTTAATCACATGGCGCGCCAATAAATGTTTCACATCAATCGTATTAAAATACTTAATTTATCGATAATTTTAAACTTTTATGAAGCTTTGATGAAACCTCACTATTGAATTACGAATCATTGATTTAATTTCAAAGGATTACATCATTGATTTGAGTCACGGTCACAACGAGTGCTAAGTCCTTTCCGTGGGTGGGTATCCTTTAGTCACACAATGGAACCACGTTCTAGCTAAGTCACTACTGACCGCAATATCGTAGGTAATCGTTGCCTGACGTTTATTATGATAAATATTGTGATGCACCACATAGTACTACTCTCGCCTGTGCATTCCTAAAATGAATGTGACTTTACCCATCCTGAATTCACACGATCGTCGATAACAATTCATTTCAAAGCATGATCATTCAAATAATCATCAACGATTCCTAAACTTCATCGAATATTAAAATCAATGGAAATTACAGCGAGATTAGAGATGAAAGATGTAAGGCGGGCCGGGCTAGCCTAATTGACAGTTGGTTTGATCATCATATCACTGGTGAAAACGTGGTAACACGGCGCCGAAACATCGGGGTACAACTTGAGATCTTTGGGTACAACAAAACTCAAAAGTAAGCTGTAAAGGCCAAGGTAACTCTTAATCCAACCTACACAATAAACTCGAGAAATCAATAGGTTGATTTGATTTCATTGATAATAAAGTTAATTGCGGACCTTGCAAGATTCCTGAGAACCAGAACGCTATCTCAAATGTGAGTATTAAAATGCTAACTTATGGTAACAGCTTCTAGATGTAAATTTCCGCATGCATACTATTCGTATCTCGGGACAAGTTAAATGAGGTACCTTTAATAGGGTTAGAAGGTGAAGTACGCATGTCTGCAAAACTTGGCGAGGTGCCCGCTCATGCTTAAGACACCTTTCATTGACCATGACTTTGTTTAAACTACAAGCGAATTGCCACGATTTCACGAAACTTGTAAATCGTATGTCGGTACCTGGAGCTAGGCATGAAAAGACAAAGTCAAATCAAAATACAAAGTCAAAATTTCCGTTGAATTGTTAAAAAAATATTCTTTGGGTGTAGGCAAATTGATAGTGTGTTGGTAAGGACACCATTTTTCAGTCTGAAGGTTCAAAAATCATTATGAGTACCAAAGAGTCTTTCATCAATATGTTATTGTGCGGTAACTTTTTTCAGGTAAATATTTTGAAGGAATTGTGAGCCAAAACCGGCATGTTCTAGAACCATAAAATTCGATGTTGTGACGTCTACCATTCCCGATTGTGCATCCGAGGTAGATTAAAGTGGATTTATTATTGTCAATTGGCCTGTGTCCTTACAGTTGGAGCAGATCATTTTATGCGGTAATAAAAACAAAATACTTACTCTATAAATATTAACACGAACATAATTGATAAATACCTTTATCTCACTTACTAATTGTATACGTTCATGAAGTTTCGTAGGTGTGTTCTAACTATTACCATCATGAGGTGATGGTACAGTTTACTTCCCTTAAGTTGAAGTTGTCGTAACCATGGTCTTTATTCATTTGCTCTGTATCAACATAATTGAAAATAATGTTATGCCTGCATTAAGCTGTGCTTATATAGTTGCGCAACTATAAACTGCTTGAAACATGCAATCATCTTTATCCCGTTTGTAATGCGCTTAAAGTGTCGTCTTTTCATTCACTTGTAAAGGTCAAGGTCCAATTTAAGTCGACTGTTTGTAAAGTAGGTGCTTCGATACCTATAGCGTAAAGAGTATTTTATCCTATACTAGCGAATACCCGGCGTGTGCTACTACCCAAAAAAAATTTTTTTTTGTGTATTGCATTTTTTTATACCATCTGCGCATTATTCTAATGAAAGCTTACTCATCGGTTGGATAGTTTCAAAGTCTATAACGGACATAGGTAGAAACAATTTTTGTTTTATATATTAGAATGCCTATTCCGTAGCCAAGTTTCCAGTGACCCTGTTTGCGAAGCGAGGTGTCCCAGGTGTTATCCCTGGTTAGAATTTTTTTGGAAAATCCCAGGGAACTTTCAGGAATCCTATTGGAATTTTTCTACTTGTGCTCGCGCGAAGCGGGGCCGGGTCACTTATATGTAATTAAAAACCAATTGCCACATGTATGACTTGAATATAACATGTATGAGCATCATTTGAGAACGCCCAGACGATGTGGCTGTTTTTTCGTTGTAGTTATTGACAGGACTAGTTTCGTAGAAAAAAAAAGGATATTAAATATTTTTTTGCTAAGCGCACCTCTCACTTTTTTCATAGTAAATTGTACCCTTGGAAGCCTGGGCGGAACGCGAGTCTATATTATATATAACAAAATAAATTTTTAATTAAAAATAGAATAGTCTTCGTGTGTCCATATCTATTAGTTACCAGGTTATCCTTCCTTACATAGTATAAAACAAATTCGCTTCCGCTGTTTGTGCCCTTAGATCTTTTAAACTACGCAACGTATTTTAATGCAGTTTTCAGCAATAGATAAAGTGATTCAAGAGGAAGGTTTATAAATGTAGTACTAGTAACTCACTCCGGTTAAGCATGACACTGATGCTCTACTAAGCGTGCGAAGCCGGGGCGGGTCTAGTTATTTAATAAAGTAAAGTACTCGTTTATGATGATCTATAGGTATGGAGATAACGTATGAGAGAATCAAAATATGAATATACATAAAAACAAGTTGGACTTTGTTGACCGGACACATGTTGCAATTTAACCTCAAATCCAATAAAGCAATTTGTCAGATTACCTCGAGTAGAATCTTGTTCACATTAATCAAATCGAATAGACCTCGGTTAGTATTACACGCCTCTAAGAAAAAGGATTTTTGAAAAAGGTTATCTGAACATAATTATTGTGTCAAATAACTTTACTTAATATATATTCCATAGGCTCATTAACTAGATAACAAGTAACTGATTTAAAAATAAAAAAATAAACCGACTTCAATACCGACTACCGACGTAGTATATTACGCCATTTCGTTTACGTGGATGACATTTTTTCCAGTTATTTTGAACAATATGGAACCGATATTGATAAAAATTCTATGGGACCAATCTGAAAATATATCCTTTCAAATAAAAAAATATTTCCAAATCGGTTTCTTATGTGATCTCGGTTAAAACTGTGTTTTTGGTAGTAGCTTCACCCATTCATTTTGTGTAACTTAAACTTTTTATAGAACATTTTTATATAAAACTAGCTGCGCCCCGCGGTTTCACCCGCATAGTTCCCGTTCCCGTGGAGAATACGGGGATAAATTGATTTTATTTTTTCGTTAATTTTCCAATGTTTTTAATAATTATTCTGCTATTCGGGACGGAAACAAATCCAACAAATCAAAAACCATGGCAATCGGTCCAGCCGTTCTCGAGTTATAAGTGTTGTAACAAACACGACTTTCTTTTATATATATAGATAAGGAGAACAAAGTTTACAAAATTATGAAAAATGTTTGAAATGGTGTTTGTAATCAGAATATATGAAATATAGTCGGAAGTGCTAAAATAGAAATGTTCGTTTTACTGAAGGAAAGTGTAGACAAACCAGTTCTATTTAGTAGGCCTGTCTTCGTAGCAGGTTTGATTCCCGGCCGGGACACGCTTAGTGTGCCAACTTAGCCACAGCGCCGTCTAAATCTAATTTGTTACGTTTTAATGTGAATTGAATATTCTTATAGTGAATCAACAAGTCCTTATTATTTTCTGAATGTAATCAGCACAATGACCATTCATAGGCACACGTGTATTCTAGCTAAGCCATTCTTGCACGTTTGCGATAGAAGGAATTAAAACTTATTGAATGAAAGACAAGAATTTTCCATGCTATTTGTACTTTATTAAAAAATAAATAAATACTGTGGAATGTAGATTGATATGCATTACCAATATAAGATATAATAAGTATATGTATGCATCAGACTGAACTTTAATTTTTTGAGGCTCTTTCAAAGTCATATCGAAGTTAAGTTCTCGTAATTTAGTAAATAAGAATATTTTTGTTTAACTTAAATTTTCTATCTAGATTATTTTCAAGAATGTATATTCAATATAAAATCAATAAGATTTGAACTTTATTGTTTAGACTTGTCTTGGAAATGGAACTCTTACGCATTGATGTTTGTACATAGGTTTTGTTCAAGTTTACCTGTTTAATTGTATTTCTTGTAAAAACGCACGCTCTTACAAAAAACGTGTTACACAAAAAAACCGAGCGAATCTTGGTCCACCTGGTATTACTCTATACGAGCAATTCTTTTATATTTACTTATTTCGGGTATCTCGGAAACGGCTCCAACGATTTGGTTGAAATTTTGTGTTCTTTCTGGAAAAAAAAATCCTAGCTTAGCTCGTTTGGCTTAGCTTACTTTACAGCTTAAACAAGAAAATATACTTCAGTTTAATAATATTAATCTGTGCTGACATTTTGCAAATCATTTGAAGTTTCATCATATGAAGTGGCGGGAAAATTACTCGGGAGTCGAACACAGAACACTTCAAAATATGTCCGTAAAAGTTAAAAATCCCAAGAGCATAAAGCATAAAGGTACCTAATAAATTAAATGTATTTATGTAGTAACAGTGACTCCACAGTGAAACGCAACCCTGTCAGTAGTAAAAAATACCATAATTTTACGTTGTCTTCTTATCCGCAATATGTTTGTTTAATCTGAACAAATAATTAAATCATTTATAACTGTTACATGCGTCGATCGTTACTCAAAGATGGCATCTCATTTATAACATCAAACCCCAAATCTTAATGTCCCCACATTATCAATGTAGCAGCACGTGTTTTTCTTTCAGTTGGGGTGTCCAATGTTCACATTTTTATTATACAGATTTTAAAATTTACACAAATCAGATCCAAGTCAATAATCTTTATTTTCATTCAATTCTTGATAAAATAACGCGAATCGTCAGTTTAAACTAAACTTAATACTAAACTGTTTAATTATTATTTTCAGACTTTTGATTATGAAACACTATGCAAAATAAAGGTAATATATTAACTAGAACACTTTAATCATATATTGGGTGTGTGAATATGACTCCGCCCTTTCTCAACAGATGTCGTTTTTAGTATTGTTTACGTGTACTAATAAATGACCATACTTGTATTCGATAGTACTGAATGTCAGCTATCTAACGCATTTTATGATATTTGGTTGAAGTGTAAGCAACAATTGTTTTCACCTTTTCGAAAATGTCGGTTTTTATTCCAAATAAACGTCATTTGCGGGAAGTGTTATTACATTATTTTATTGCGAAGAAAACTGCAGCGGAAACTTATCGTTTGCTTGTGGTGAGCATGCTCCGTCTAATACAACTTGCAAGGAATGGTTTCGACGATTTCAAAATAACGATTTTAGTACTGAGGATAAAGAACATGGAAAACCACCAAAAAAATTTGAAGATGCTGAATTGGAAGCATTATTGGCGGAAGATTCTTGCCAAACTCAATCAGAATTAGCTGCAGCATTAAATGTTGATCGTTCAACTGTTGCAAAGCGTTTACAAATGATGGGAATGATTCAAAAAGCCGGTTACTGGGTTCCACATGATTTAAAAGAAAGAGACATGGAACGTCGGAAAACCATTTGTGAAATGCTGCTTCAAAGACAGCAAAGAAAAGGATTTTTGCATCGGATAGTCACAGGAGACGAAAAATGGATACACTACGAAAATCCTAAACGCAAAAAAGCTTGGGTGAAACCAGGCGAACCAGGCCCATCACAGCCAAAAATAAATATTCACTGTGCCAAGGTCATGCTCTGTATTTGGTGGGATCAGAAAGGTATTGTATATTATGAGTTGCTCAAACCCTCTGAAACTATTAATGGAGAAGTTTACCGACGACAACTAATGCGTTTGAAGCGAGCCATAGAAGAAAAACGACCAGAATGGGTGAATAGACATAACAATTAGTTCTTCAGCATGACAATGCCAAACCGCATACCGCAGAAGTCGTAAAAAGATATTTAGAGGGACAGGACTGGGAAGTGTTACCCCACCCGCCATATTCACCAGACATAGCTCCTTCGGATTACCACCTATTCCGGACGATGCAGACAGACCTTACTGGAGAAAAGTTTACTTCATGTGAAAGTATCAAAATTTGGATTGACAACTGGATAAGCTCAAAAGACCAGGACTTCTTCCAGCAAGGAATACGAAAACTACCTGAACGATGGGCGAAGGTTGTAGCTGCAGATGGAGCATACTTTCAATAATTTTTTTTTTAATTTTGTAAGCGAACAAATGTGTTTTATTTTGACAAAAAGGGGCGGAGTCATATTCACACACCTATTATAAGTGCTATTAGCACATCGTAGATACTAATTAATTTGTACTCATTTATTAAATAAATGTTATTTTTCTCTATTATGACTGGAATAAATTCTTCAATGATTATTTTAAGAATTTTGTTTATCAAACGCTGTACTAAATAAAGGTTATATATAAGAACTAGAAAACTTTAATCATAAATTAGTGCTCTTAGCATATCCTAGATACTAATTAATTTATTAAATTAATTTTGTTATTCTTCTCTATTCAGATTGGTCACACCGCTCAGTTACAGCTCAGTTAGCACAGAGCTAGACAATAAAGTGTTTGTCATACTTTACTGTCTAGCTCTGTTCTATTATGGGTCGATTCCCACCTAGGACGAAGATTTTTGTGACGAACATAGATGTCTGTTCTGTGTTTGGGTATTTTATTTATATGGTATATGTATTTTGAATCAAGAACTATTTAAGTATTGTAACAGTAATCTGGTTCACATCGTAGAAGCTTACGCTAAGTTTGAAATTTTCAATCATATTTATCTCATGATTTGTTTCCTATACCTATCTACTTGTTTATTAATCGTATAAAATTGTATTCGTCACTCATGATCTCATAATATTATTAAAACAAACATATTATAACAAAAGAAAAACAAATTATTGAATAATGTAATCATATTTTCTAACTATAATTTTGACATCTTACCAAACACGTTTTTAAGACATAATGATATCATTGTACATTAGGTATGTAACGATAATATAAAAAAATGAGTCAAATTACGTAAGCTTTATTGGTCATACAAGACTTCATTCCTTCGTAAAAAATTATGAACAAAGCTCGAGTGTTAATTTTCGAATCATTTAAGCAAATGAGTTAGATATAAATGATTCACTTAGAAAATTATGCATTTTCAATAAAGTAAATGTTTAGTTTTTGAATTAATATCTTAAAGTTCAAAAACATTCTTGTATTATACAAGTCAGTTTTAAGAATTTGACTTTGACATTAGACTGACTCATTGACATTATCGTATTCTCGGCCCGGTCTCGGTTTCTTGTATACTACTAAAGTGACGGGACGTGCAAGGCCCACCTGATAGTTGTTACTTACCATAACAACAATACAATCAAGGTCCTCCGCCATAAGTCGCAACCCGTTGCGCCCGTCCCGCGAGACGGGAACGTTACCTTTCATACATCTGTAATTTCAGCGCTTCGGTTCGTATGTTACCATAACTTCAACTCCTTTCTAATAAGAATTATTGGCGTAACATAAAGAGGATTATAAAATAGAGAAGAGAAGAAGAGAAGACAAAGCTGTACATATTTTCATGTCCTTGACACATGAATCATCGTAGGCTTAAATTGAATTTAAAGTCCATAATCTTGGAATAATTTATATAATAATACTTATTCTTACCAATAAATAGGTATCAGCGTGATTATAAAATGAGCCAATGTGTGATTTTTCCGACTTCCGAAGGAGGCTATCAATTTAGTAGTATTTTCTTTGTTTATATATTTATTTAATTTATTTACTCTCTTTAATTTATTATTATACTTTATTTACTGTTTGCTCTATACTCCGTCATTTGGAAAATTCAAATAAAAGGATATGCTTTCAGATTGTTAACATAGAAATTTTATCAAAATTGTTAAACCAAAATAACTGGAAATTAACCAAAGTATGTCACGTAAACGAAATTGCGTATTTCTTTCCTACGACTTTTTTCTTCGAACATTTTATATCGAATCGATTTTAATGATTTTTTTTAATTGATGGGTTCCTAATGGCGAGAAATAAGGGATGAAGCTTAGTTGGTTTTCTTAGATTTTTTAAATCTGTCACTTTGTAAAAAATATTATAATAGAGACGTACAATAGTGAGCTGACACAAGAACAATTTTTGATTTTCCAAAATATCTCATTTATCCCGAAAGCGTTGTTACACAACTTTCAGTCAGATTCCCGGCACCCGGTTATTAACGATAGACGGTAAACACCCTCTCTAGATTTACAACTTAGAACAAAGGACATCAATTATTACCATACTGACATGTGAACTATGCGCTATACGAGTGATTCTTACAAAATAGTTTCTTTTGAAAGAATAGTGTGAGCAGTTGGCCCAAATTTTGCAATTTTTATTTATATGTAAGCATTAAAAAACACATTTCTAGAATAATTACGTTCGGTTGATTTGCGTGACATACAAATGCGATGCAAGACGATTTATTCCTTTTGTTTTTTACTTACGACAAAAAGCGATAATACATTTTTCACTGCGTATGTAATTTTGTTTAAAATTTGCTATTTCTAAGTGAAACAAATATAAATACCTATTGAAATGATATACCTGTCTGTTATCCTTGCAACTTAGGGTGGTAAACTTGCCAGGTTATCTCATTATACTTAGAATAATTGGCATCCGTAGTTGTTCAGAGCGTATTATAAATACCACAGAGCGTAGCCTAGAGGCACTGCCGCCGATTCAATCCGTAGGTCGCAAGTTCAAATCCAGAGGTATTCTTTTTTGAAAAATGTATATGCGCAATATAACGTTCTCAAAACGGTGTGGAAAAATATCACTAGGAAATAAGTAGATCCTAGAACCAAAAGTTCGAAAACACCTGAAATCTACCAATCGGGATTGGGCTCTCGATTATAGCTAACTCACACTTACTTGTCGAGAGTAGGTCATTGGCCCTTCAGTGGCAACATTAGACACTGGTATGTTGTCACTGCAGTAAAATGCGTTGTACGGGTCCTCGGTGTGGATGTCGATTCGCCCTTCACACTTTTCATTAATAACAATATTCAGTGTATGTAGATAGATAATAGCAAGGAAAAAGAACTTGTTTGACACATCATTGTATTTTATCATCCGTTTATTATTTAAGTAAGCGCCAAATACGATTTCGGAGGCGTGGCGACATCTAGCAATTTCCATTAGTTTAAATAATCGAAAACTTTAAACTTTATACCAACGCCTAAGAGTTTGAAATACGAACAGGTCTTGTTTTTGAATATCGAATTATGTAAAAGACACGGAAGCGTATCTACACTATTCTAATGTCGCAGTGATGCGGTAGATTTATGTGGACGAATGCGATTCCTTTGTCCCGTCAATACGTCAACAAGGGGCCACAGTATTAGGCAGCGTTCAATGTTTATTCTCCTTTTTCCGGGATATTTAATTGAGAATTTGTAGACACACCACAGGTCAATTAGAAATGTAGAGGTATTGCTCGACGTATAACTGGTTAATTATTTTTGTGGCAACTTTAACTTCCTGATAAATCTTTGATGCAGAGTTTATATTGGCCGTAGTAGCTCTGACTTCTGTTTAAGTCGTGACTTCGATTCCCGTCGAGGACTCGCATTCGTGTGACGAACATCGGTGTTTTTTCTATGTCAGGGTGTTAATATTTGTTTATTTTAGTACCTATTGTGGCAGTATCTGGTTCTCATAGTACAATCTATGCTTAGTTTGGGGCGAGATGGTGCTGTGTGAAATGATATTACTCCCTTCCTACATTCCTCTGCACTGGGATTTCTGTAGATGGCAATGAAAATTATAACACGAACATTCAAAACCCGATCAAAAACTCCATGCTCATCGCACAAGGTTTGACCCGGTCTGGGCCCTAAAATAATATTACTAGGCTAAGCTGCCGTCAAGTACTGTTTTGAGTAACGGCCTATCCCTATAATCTACTTTCATATTGCTGGAGATAGGTTACCATAGCAACATTGTTTTTTTCCCAAAGGGTTCATACAATTTTTGATAGATAACAATGGTTTGACTGTTAATAGAGCTCCATAGAATAAAGTGATGAATTTCATACCATAAAGTAGTTTTGGTTACCAGATTTAAACTCTGAGAAACCGTTATTTTCTTACTGACGATTAAAAAAACCATTTAATATTATTTTTGTATTAATGCTTGCTATGCCAGCATTGCTGGTAGCTTACATTATACTACCTATAGTGAAACAAACTGTACAGGACCGACATTCCAGCAAAATGTTTTTTTTTTTTTCACACGCCGGATATCCGCTATTTCTTAAATAATCCGACAGGACATAACTTAAACCAATGAATATTTACGAAAAAGTCCAGGCCATCATGACTTTGTAAGTTAATAATAACCACCAGTAAGATTAATACAAGTAAGATATCCCAATATTATCTGTAAGTGAATGTTCTTTGAGAGATAACCATCTTAGTACAAACATATCCTGAAAACCCGTTAAGTATCTTTAATATTGCAAACACCTTTGTGATAAGAAGTGTACGTATAACTACCCAACAATGTTAATAACGGGATTAACTCTAAACATTTATCTTGATACCCCTCTTAACATTTCCGACGCCGGACAAAATATTTGCCAAAGCATTATAAATCGAAGGTCACTTTAGCTCTTGGTTACTTAATTTACTTGTCATAATTTATACCTACCGATGGTAAATAAACTTATTATAGTGAATCATTAATAAATTAACAACAAACGGAAAACACGATGAATGGATTTAATACTTAGAACTAATGGAATATCTAAAGCGCTGGAAGAACCCTCAAACAGTGTTAGTACTCATTTATTAAATAAGTAGGAAGATATACCACGTCCTAACTTTACGATAACAAAACAAACAAACATAAAAAAATGTTCACCTCACATAGTGTGCCCCGGCCGGGAATCGAAACCGGGACCCCTCGCTTCGGAGGCAGGGCTATCAACTAAACCACGGAATCGTCAAACATATGTCATATCTATATGCCTAAAGAGCTCCTCTGACACATTATTAAGCTCACGAACATGTTTACAATACAATACAAAAATACTTACTTACAGTGTAACAGAAGAGATAGTACCAATCCAATACCTTTTCTTATTAAGAATAAATAAAAAGTTTTATTTTTATTTTTTATTGATGTATAGCCAAGCGTTTGGCCGCCATCTCATCTGATGGAAAGCGAAGATGCGGCCGACGATGGAGCACGCTTGTCTAGGAGAAACCTATTCACTCTACTCTACTTTTTATTACTTGTGTATGTAAAGTTTAACATGTCCAAACGATACTTGACATTTCAAGAATAAAATGATCGTAGTATATAACTAAACTACGTAGCCGTCGAAAGTGCAAGATAAGGTTGATATACATGTCACAGCATAAATTATATTTTCTTCATTGAGCTAATAGCTGTAACTGGTTAGTAGTCAGTCACCAGAGCGAGCCAATGAGCCAGAATGGCGGGGGGAAGATCATTCTAAACGAACTAAACCAGTCAAGTGCGATACGCACATCAAGGTTCCGTAGCTACCACGTCGTACCACGTCGCAAATATTGCGTTCTCAGTTTCAGTGTTACTGTTTATATTTTGATATGTATGTTAGTATGTAAGGTATTTATTCTATGGACCTATGTTTTTGTATTTATGCAAACAATGTTAATTGCCTGAAATAAAGTTTTTTTTTTAATTTCTGAATCTGTTCAATTCGGCTTCTTGGAGTCGGTAATATCTGAAGTTCACGGGCCTAAGCCAAGTGCACTCCTGCAGGAGGTGGATTCTGATCACTCAGTATGTCGGTGGATAGATCTGACTGTAAACTGCCTTATTATTAACGCAAAAAACGGAATCCCCCTTTCAAGTTCCATCCTGCCAGTCTGACTGCCATTTGGCAGAGCCTATTGGCACTATAGACATAAAAATGTCTCTAAAGGGGGGCAGCTGACCCTACCTGCCCCCGTAGGCGACGGCCATGTTCGTTTATACAATAACATGTTGGTGGAACAACTGTAAACACATACCGGTTTTCACTAGGTATCAAATTGCATTTCCAATTTGGGAATATTTATTCGAGCAATAGATTCTTAACAACTTATATTAATTTGTGGCGATTGAACGTTTTCTGCTATTGCATTGCAGGGGTATGATTGTGTAAATAGAAAGAGCAAACAACGGCTCACCACTTCTTACATCTACGTTCCCATTCTTGTGATACCCACAAGATGAAGCCCTCTGAGACTCTGTTTAACCTTTTCGGGCGAAAAGGAGCATTAAATTACAAGTACGTATGTTTCGAGTAATACATTTTATTCTTATTTACTAAGATTGCGTAATGTATAACCTATTGCTGGAAACAAAAGTTTTTGAACTTTAAGTAGACAAACACTTGAGCCAATTTCGTGCGGTGGAGTACTGCAACCACCAGATATGGTAGTCCGCTGTCTAGCAGTGGTGCACTCACGTTGTTTTCTGGTGTAAGGGTATGAGTGCCGGTGAAATAACAGGCATATAAGATGTTAAATCCCCGTCTCAGATAGTCGGGCGCAAAGCGATGCGATTTGGGTCTACTCTTACTTCGGCATGTAAGGACTGGGCTGTCAGATCTCAAAACTAGTAACATAACAAAATAATCGTATAACTGTCATTTATGGGCGGTGTTAACCACTAAATCTGCGAACGCAATGGACAGAATACGGTCGCGCAATATTACTAAAGCCTCAAAAATAGATAAAAACAACTTCACATTAGGTGTGCCGTCAGCGTTCCGTCATTATAGATGGACATAAAAAAATAAACGATTTCAAGTCTAGGTTTCTTGATGGAAGTAGTTTGGTGGAAGCATAAAATACAAAGCAAAGGCCCATTCCTCGCTCCCGATTTCTGGCCCATTAGGGTTGTTATCATCGTTTGTAAAGCGCCGAGAAAAAAGTGTCCAACAACCGTAGTTTATATAGTTAAAAATATATTTCTCAAATGTATGTTAGATTAAATCTATGGGCCAATGTATTTATTTAAAAGTTATTTTGCCCGAAAGATGTATTAAGCTATTATTGTTGTTATTATAATATTATAAAATAAATCGAGAAAAACGACACCTAAACATAAAAGATTATGATATTGATTAACAGCCAAACCTTGAAATCTACTAACAGATTACTGGGGGCAGCAGACGTAGCAAACATTGTTATCTACCAAAAAATTACATACATTTTTTCGCTCTCTGTTTAATTCGGTTGAAGACTTTGTTGTTCATCGTTTAAGACCTATAGGAATGAATGATTTTGTTGTTAAAAACTGCTGAGTAAAATTGTTAATACATATATTCTGCTCGCAAGTACACACACTATAGCGATCGCGTTCTATCCGTATAATTATATGCGTAAATCAAAATACCCATTAATATGCAATTAAGTTCCTTATCTAGACAATATACTTTACGTGAAAAACTTAGTAGGTACTAGTTAAATATTCGTTAAAATTAAGCCCTCTGGTCAAAACTTGAGATTTATTATCACACATCTACATCTACGATTTAATCCAATAAGCTGCTACGCACACAATGAAACCCATCACAATAAAATCTATTAACGTTGATATTACATAAGTCGTTTTTTACAACAAATATTCACCTCCTCACTTTAAATAACCACTTTATTGCTTTGATTTAAAGTCTAAATCAAATCAAATTGATATAGAAGATCGTGACCCCTGATTTCAATACACAGGCAAATATCGTGTAAATGTGTGAGTTGACTAAAACTTGATTTCGTGCTGAAACTTTAGAATGACAATAATTCGAAAATGGTGCCTTTTATAACGACTAACTTACGGCTATGCTATCATAAAACAAGTTTATTCCTTTTGAAATTACTAAATATCCGCTGGCATCAAAATTTTGTGAAAGCATTTTTGCTCTACCACTAAGCTCTACCTTCATAAAAACGATAAATTAATAATAACATGGGGTCTCGAGTCATTTTATACTTTATTCATATTATCTTCACAATAGATCTTTATGACAAAACAGTAGCAGTTACAAAGTACATCCTATAGGTAAAGTAAGCAATGATAGTTAACGATTCTCTTGATTAGATTTGCTCATAACGTGTTTTGCGGCGTCTCTTTTTGTAGGTACGTAGAAAATGTATAGACATCCACTAACTCCACATACAGAGGACGGTAATATACAGGACTATCAAATTATCCATCTGTTAAGATTTCATATCACTAAAGTTTTATCGAAAACTTTCAGCTAATCGCAAATTGAAACGCCTTGTGGAAGCCAATCTATCAATGGAGTCTCCACCGATCACAAGCCGGCATGACGTGATGGAGCTCGAATATGATTGGTCGAATACAACGTGATATCTATTTTCGTCCAGGTCCAGAATGCGCGCGCCGCGCCGGCTGCGCATGTGTGCGCGCGATACGTGCCTTGTCAGTGTGTGCGTGTGTTGTTGAGGCGCGATCTCTGTTTACAGCGCGGCGATGTGGCCGGCGAGCGCACGCATTCGGGACTGTATCGCGCGAAACTGAGTTTTCCGGCGGCTTCCGAGGTACAATATCGTCCATGGTGTTTTCATAGCTGTTTATCGGTACTAATACGTGACGCTCCTAAAGATTACGCGGTGTGAACGTCGCGACAGCGGTACAAAGCTTGCTTTCGGTGCGGCTATAAAAATTTTAGTTGTTTTCGGCGGATGCGATGAATAAATTTTGCAAATCGAGTCTGTGTGTCGAAAATGTTCGCGAGAGCAATGTTTTGATCTATCGGCGTTTAGTGGATGTGCCGGGTGTGGATGCGATTCGGCTCGCTGTCTTCACTCTAATTTGTGTGGAATTGAGGGTGTGCGAAGTATTGGCGTTGTCGGCCCCGAAGCGGTCGCAGCGTGCTTGGAAGGATTCGGACTCGCTGGGTACCACCGCCGCCGGGCGCACGTGCTGAGGTAAAACTTGTTCCCGTGACCTTGGCATCCTTGTTTTGCTTATCTCCTAGTACATCTCGCTTACAATTTGGCCAATTTGTTTAAATTTTCAATTTTCCCGTGTTTCTAATAGAACCACGAAAAATGACAAAACATATTTCATTACATCAATTGACATAACATATTTGCACTGTACATTTGGCCATGCATGTTTTTAGATTAAAATGGTTTTAACGTCCTCTACAGTGTTTTCAATACTCAGTTGTTTTGTCAGCAGCTAGTAGAAATCAAAACTAACTATTCTAGATTAGTTCTGCTCAAAGTTGCATGTAATTTAAACAAAACTTCTGTGAATACATCTTCAGTCTTGCGCAGTTTGGTTAATTTCAGGATTATGCATTATTATTTTTCTTAACATATCAAAATATCCATTGATAACGATAACATGTAAGCCTATGCATACCGCTTTTTTGCAATGCACAATAATTCTCTAAATACACTTTTATCTAATATATGTATGTATCGCAAACATGTAATGTAAGAATTCCATCTCTTAAACTAGCTCAATAGATATTTTAACTAACTTTGAAACGCATATTTGCCGTAGCTTAGGGGAGACATCTTTTTAAAGAAAAAATATTTTGCAAGGTAAAAAAATAGATAATTATTCATAAAATCAAATTCACGCCGAACTATTATTTTAACCATGTGATGGTCTAATTGTATCCATCCTGAAAAATATAAAAACATTAGTAAAATGCTTTTTGTGCTGAGAATTGAACATTAAATGAAAATTTAATAGCTAATAGAACATACTTTAGGCACTGAACAAAATTGTACTCTACCTAATTTCCTGGCGCTTGCCCTGGTGTGCCTTGCCATGCCAATTTACGATATATCCTGGTCACGTGATAGGCAGTTCAACTAAAACACATTTAAAACACATTTACGGCTCCGTGGCTTAGTTGGTAGTAGCCCTGCCTTTGAAGCGAGGGGTCCCGGGTTCGATTCCCGGCCGGGGCACACTTTGTGTGGTGAGCATGAAGTTTGTTCTCGGGTCTTGGGTGTTTGTCTTGTGTTTCTGTGTTCGTCCATGCCATCTGCGACACAGGGAATCCTAGTGCAGAGGTATGAGTGTGTTAACGTTATTTATTTATTTATTTATTTATTATATACCCTATAATTTCATATGGTAGCTGCTTCATCGTGTGATTCTACATTATTTAAGTTGGGTAAGAGAAGAAAGAAGAAGATAGGTTTGCAAACAAACTAAGAGTTAAAACTGATAGAGTTAACTGTTTCGATAAATCCCACGGTTACCGTAGGCTTACATGCTAAATACTATTTCCTCTCAAAGGAATCCCACTTCTTTTGCATTGTCACATAACTTAACTAGTTAAAGCGCAACATGTTTGACATGTCATAAGAAAATATCCAATAACTGCTTCCATACAAATGCTGAAACACATTTGAGACTTGTTTTACGACCTAATTGTATAACACGATTGATGTTTTAGTATGTGCGTAGGTACTTACCCAACAACAAACCACGGGCTCTGAAACAATTAATGATGTTTTCTGCAGTAATTGTTTCACACTTTGTTTTGTTGATGCTGTTTTCAACAAAACAAGTGAAACAATTACATTTCGAAAGTTTTTGTAGTAAACCCACAGTCGTATAGGATGATAAAGGTATATGTTTTCGCTGCCAAATTGTAGATATCTGTTAAGATTATCAGTATATGACTGATTGTCGAATACGGCCGAAAACATTATATTTTAAACTAATAATCAAATCCTACTAATATTATAAACGCGAATGTTTGGATGTATGGATGGATGTTTTTACTCAAACACGCCAGAACGGCTGAACGGACCTGGATGAAATTTGGCACAGACATAGATTATAGCACATAGGCTACTTTTTATCCCGGAAAATGTACGATTCCCGTCCAACCTTGGGTAACTAGTAAGTAATATATTAAACGTAAATTATTAAGCATTACTTATTTAATTATCCAAGATAAACAAATTATTTAGTCTTCGAGCCTTTCTTAACATCTGATATATGGCATCATGCAATATAACGAAAAATTTAAAATTATTAGGTAGATACATAACTCGAAGAATAATGTGACGGACTCGTTAACACAAATTATTATTAGATATAATAGTGCTATTCTTTCCGATGTCTTTACCTTGAAATGTTTAATTAGCAAATCCCACGACTCCCACTAATATTTTATAAATGGGAAAATATATATATATGGATGGCCGTTTGTACCACTCATTTACGCCTAAACTGCTGACGAAGATGAGATTCAACATGAGATTCAGATGAGATGATCCAGGATATCATTATGGATGTATCCAGGATGCTACTGTTTATACCGGTACCACGCGAACGTAGCAAGGAAAGCAGTAACAAATACAATTTTACTGTAAATACAACAAGTAAATGAAAGAAAATATGACCCATTGATTCAGATTAACTATTGACCATTGATTTTGATTCTGATACATCAGATTACTAGGAAAACAATTGTGTAGGGAGACGGGTAAGGTTAGGCTTTATTCGTAGTATTTAATAGATCATATTATATTTGTATTGTGTATTCGATTCTATCATCAGATTTTAATGTTTAAGCGAACATTCAGTAAATTCGACAAAAAAAAATAGAGAATGAAGAAATAATGTACAATACCTACAACTTAAGTTATCTGGCTCATAAAATTACAGCATAACTCATTCCTATGAAAAAAGAATATGTGATGAGAAAACGGCGCTTCCAACGCTCTGTTTAGTCTTCGAAAACATAACGACCTAAACCCTGGTGTGGTCTAGTAACATGAGAATTGAATAAAACAATCATATAATAAATGAACATGTGCAAGTTATTACAAAACTGTCGGATCATGAATGGGCTCTCGCCCACGCTCCACAGATTACCATCAAGTTTGGCACGGCAAATGTTTTTTATAGCGAGCGACGGACGAAAATTAATCGCTTTACCAGTGCAGCTTTGTTCCTATGGAGGTCAAAATAATACAGCTGGGTTATGTGGGACATGGAAAGTCAAATTATGTAAATTATGAATTTCAATCAAACAGAGAGTAAAAGTAATTCACGATTACCGAATAGTTGAATAAACTCATAAAGCAAAGGAGCAAAATCTACTTTTAGTTCAAAATGCAAAAACCTTCGGTATACAAATAATACATAACATACATGAGTAAACATTGATTGATGAATGAGTATAATTATCACAAAGTTTACGAATCCTACATGTTTATGGCTGAATAAACATGGACAAAATACATATTTACTATTTGTGTTTAAAGATCTCGAAATATGGAGAAACACACCATGCAAATGAAGTCAAAACTAGATAGAGTAGTGAAATGTTGAATGCTACCTACGGACGCAGAGTTATCGTTGACTAAATAATATGATAAACACCGCTTGAAAGATATAAAATTACCGATTAGATGAACCGAAATTTAATCAAATTAGTCATTGAACTGTTTTCCTGATTATTGTTAAATTGTAGATAAATTCTACTTCTATAGGTATTGAAATCATCAAAACACCGATGAAAGCTTACAAAACAATCATTATCAAGGAACATATATTGTTTTCGAAAACGATGTAGAAATAATGTTGAATGCATATTAAAACTGAAAACATTTAGGTAACCGCTTTAGACTCGTTTTGAATTACTTATTCAAATAAGTGGCATAGTGAGGCTAAGAGTGCACACATCCGTAATAAGAACAAGCACTCGCACATGAATCAAAGACCTCCACACAGCTGAATGGATGTTAATTATTGCGTTTGTTTTAACACTTAAACACACACATGCGTAACTGTGTGCGAACCTTCATATTTACAGTGTTGCTGATCGAAACCTCATAAACAAAACGACAAATTGGTCATTCTTAAAATTTCAACATCTACTGACAGAGCCCACACTTTGTGCTAGTAGGGAACATAACGATACAGAAAACAGTATTTTCCTTCACCGTGAAGCAAACACCTTCACACATACAAGTTTGGTAGGTGTTAGTTAAACGTGAGAACAATACGTTCGAGCTTTGTTATTTTTTATCTAACCCGCACTTAATCACTTCCTACAGACTACTCAAAAGGGCGGAAGGCTTGAAGTAATACCAAATTAACACATTTTGTGTTTCAATAGCACATACCTCGCCCTTGGTAAAAGGTCAATTCAGTGTCTCAGTTATTTTGGAACTCTGTTACGACAACATCAAATCGTCTATTTGTTTTTATAATGTGTATTCGGTAATTTTCGAGTGCTTGTCGATCATTTCAAGTGGGCAAGGAAGGACGAGACTCACTTCCACTCCTACGCACGGTTGATTATATGTACACAATAAGACAAAGTTTTCAAAGGACTGTTTATATAATTTAAAACGATGTTTTTTTTTATTTAAACGTAGCCATTATTGATTAATAATGAATTTTAAACTTATTGGTAAGTAGTTATTATGTTAACTGTGTATAAAACAACAGGGAACTGAAAGCTGACTGCACGATATTGCAAGATTTTGAAAAGCGCTATCATTTTGACATAAGATGATAAGAACAATTGGCATGGCTAACTCGAGAGTAAGTTCAGTAATACAAATTCTTCTCCTACGTATATTCTATTGTACAATAATATAAAGTCACACCTTTAATAGAGAACTTGATATATTTATTAGTACTCTTAGCATGTGTTGTTTAATCTGTTATTTATTTAAATAGTAGGTTCAGTAATTTAAATTCAATAGCCATAGTTATGTTAAAGTTTTCCATATATATTCGTTAATGTAGGATAACAAAAGAATTCCTATTATAATTAGATAACTATGTATTGAGCAATATCTGTTCGATATGATAATATTTGTCTCTGAATGACACAATGACGTTTCTATATTTGCTTTTGATCAAAATATTTAAAAGTTCGATTTTAAAGAATACAACTACTTATACGAATAATTATATTAACTATTAAATTTTACAAATCTGTGATAGACACATTGATTTTTAAAGAGAAAACCTAATCGCTTTAAGCGTAAGATATATATCAAAGTGTAACCTCATTTCCGGCACATTGCCACCCCTATGTGACGAGAGCAAACGGACGCACGGATAAGATTGTTAGCTCTGCACCAATATTGACTGCTCACGAAACAGGTCAAGCAGACACAGCCCCGGCGGCCATTTGCAAATTTTCCGAGATAAAAAGAATACGAGAACCTAATGGGATTACGTGTTATCGGACCAATAAAAAGGTAATCTACCTCGAAAATTATGATTTAAATCTAATCTCGGTATTACATAATTTTCAGCCAAAATTTAGGAATATATCTGTTCATAAAAAGTTGATTAGTACACACATGATTACGCAAATTATACCATTGCAACAGAGTTAGCTGATTTTTTCATCCATTATCATTATTTACGTTCGGATCTCGTAATAACGTAAAGCGTTCAAACATTTTCCGAAAGAATCACGGATTTCCTCGGCGGCCGATGTGGACGAACGAAAACAAACAAATCCAGCTATACTACCGACACCAAGCTCACGCAACACCCACTTTTTATTTACTCTTAATGTTACGAGTTCTGTAATAGTATTTATTGGATTTGTTGAGTCTTGCACATCGTTTGCGTGATATTTGAGTGCTAAAACGCTCAGTATACAGAAATTAAAATTTGTTGCGGCTTGCATAAGCGACTAAGCTATTTATAGTACGTGTGGTGAAAACAGATTCATCATATTCCACAGACTGGCTTTGTTAACACCGCCAAAATGCATAAAACATGTAAACATAAAACCGTCCTTGAGGGGAATTAGCATCCTGACGTCCAAAAAGTATTTTTCTGCACTTCATCATTGAGTTGGTTCACATTCTGTGATTTCTATAAAACACAGACTATATAAACGGATTGATAAAAACTATACCCGAGTAATCAGGTCAGGTCACAGCGAGAATGCGAACTCCTTATTGACACGTCTCCACTGCAATCCATTAGCATTAGCCTTGCGTGCAATTTAGGCATTTACCTAGCAGACTATTTTATAGATTTTGTCTGCTTACCTTAGCAAGGCTGAATTGAACCTGACATTGGGCGAATTGCTGCGGTAGACATTAGATTTATTGAACATTGTCTTGAACCTTTCGGTTCAACCTTGCGTATTTGGCATTTAGATTAGTTTACCGATTTTGCTTTTAAAGTTAATTAAGGAAGGCTAAAAATTGTTAAATCTGCGAAACTCACGGAGTTCGCAGTTTTAATTTAAAGTGCTTCCTAAATTTCGGCTGACCCCGCTAGTCAATTTGGCTCTCGCTAAAACCAAGCGGTTTCATAGTTGCTCAAGGTCGGGAACTTGTAAATTGGTGCACAGACAAACTGTGAATTGGAACAAGCCGAACTGGCAGTGTGTTGTTGATAACATATTCTTAATTGCGATAAAAACAGCTTCTCTATACCATAAATAGTGTAATTATCGCGCGGCAACATCAGAGCGCGCTCGCTAAGGACAAATTTATACAGATTGTTCAAGAATCTCTAATGATAGGCCATCTTGACATCTTGTATATTGTAGCATTTATCATCAACTCATTTTATCAGCAACACATGAGATATTGCATGGCGGTATACTCGTATAGTAGGACTATTAAAATTCTTAGATTATGGAATACTTGAAGTACTACTATGTAGATTTGAATTTGAGCACGTAGTCGTATATGTACATTATTGAGGTTTAGACGATAGGATAACTCCGTACTTACAGAAATTCTGAATACTGAATTTCGGATTAATAGAATATGTGTGCGCTGATTAAATTTTCCAGAAACGCAAAAACATGTCTATGTTCTTTGAAAACCTTGCAAACTTTCAAGCTCCAAGTTTATAAACTTGTGGGCATTTAAGAATCGCTTAGATGTTAGCTTTAAGTTAAATCTCCCTAATGGCTATCCATTAAAAGGCTTTTAAAGTTGACAAGGCTTAAAAGCGTACACGAGCAACCAGTCTGCCCCAAATTACATTGGAACAAAGTTGTTTCTTAGTTATGAAACAAGACTAGGCAATAGGAAAGTATACTATAATAAACTTACTAATACTTTGTATAATGCGTCTATATGCTTTGAGAAGTAATGCTTTCTACGTCATATGCTCTTACTAGCTTTTTTTAATACGTTTTCGTAGTGCCAACTGTGTGTTATAAACAAAACTTGATAGGATAACTTTGTTTAAGCGAGCTCTTCATGTTTTAGTGATATAAAAGAGCGTTTTTTTATTATCTGCTCGGTTTGTAAGTATATAATGGGTACTTTGCCCATAAACGCTGACGTATTTAGTTTATAACTGTCAAGAAAATTATAATTTCATTTATATTAGTCAGTGTTACCATATTGGGTTAAGCAGAAGTACACTTTAGGTATTATTCCAAGCATGCCTTTCAACTAGCCGTCCGCCGATAGTGCAGTTGGCGATAACAAAGCTCCTTCAGCGACCAAAGGGTCGTGATGTCGTTCACGTTCAATAACAATTTGTCGGCAATGCTGATAGTGGCTTTGAATTGAAACTAGGACTTGGAAAACAAAAGTAATAGCTAAAGTTAGATGAAAAGAGTTACATTCAATCTCATTCACTAAAGCATGTTGAGAGTATGGTACGGGAAGAACTGCTTTGTATTACTAGACTAAAATAGAACTTGCAAAATTTGTCTTATTTTGCAAGTTCTATTTTATATAGAATGTTTAGCTTACCCGATCGTATTGATATATAGCCTTAGAACAGTTCTGAAAATAAATCAATGTATACATGAAGAATATTAATGAAAATTATACGGAACCTGGCCAAATTACATTGAAGTCAAGAATGTAAAGACAGGTGAGTAATAAGATTCTCAATGAAAAGAGGCTTTATTAGCTCTTAGAGAGGCTTTTAGCTCCGAAACAAGAGACGATCAAGAGTATATTGTATAAACCAGTTAGATTACAAGAATACTTAAGATTATTGGGTTATAAAACCTAAGAAGTTTTACCAGTACTATAAGTAATTATAAATTTAATCACCTATCAGTTACCATCAAATCATGTAAGGTGTATGATGAGGTCAACGATAATAATAAACAATATTTCTTACTCGCAGAAATAAAAAACCTCATAAATAAATCAGGAAACATAAAAAACGTGACTCTCTTCTACGTCTAGCAGGTGTGGTCAATCACGGATAAGCAGTTTTCGTTAAAAAAATCACATGTCAAATCATGTTAAGTTGTATCTATTTATATGCTTGTGTTTTACACATGTTTGTTTTATTTATTATGAAGGCTATGCACAGCACGCACTGGACATTTTGAAAGTTATTAATCTAGGTATTAACTTGTTATTACTAACGAAGGTTATGTGTGGGCTAGTCTTTCTAATCGCACGAGAAGATCTTTAAACTTTTAATGTAATATAATTGTTGAGATGCAACCGCCGCGTTAGCTGGATAATAATATGAATTTACCGATTTAAGCATATATACCCATATTCATTGCAATATGGGTGAGAAACAGTAATGAGATTTTTTAGGAGAGATTATATTAATGGCCTCGGGGACTAATCAATAGAAGATAATATCAATAGTAGCAATAATCAGTAGTGTAGTTCTAAACTACTTGTGAAAGAAGAACAATCATTACTGCTTACGAGGTGTCTTTAGGTCCTACACGAAATAAAATGTCCAAATATTTAGTTTACGGTTGTGTTTGCACACATTTTACACTCAGAACAGTCTGTAGAGACAGAAGTCTGTCTGTAAATACAAAATAATAATCATTATAATATGACTGAAACCTAAAATTATTCCTACCAGCACCGTGAACACCAATATTATGTTAATGCAGCTTAATACGTGGTTATTGATAAATTTATTTGAAGGCGACGATGCGGAATCTTTTACGAGATTTATTATTATGATAATTTGACTAATCAATATGAAAATTGCTTTTTTATACGATTTTATTGCTTCAAAGATAATTTTTGGTTTGATCTGCTAACATTTGATCATTTTTATTTAGTAAAATGACGAAATCTTAGATGAATGTTTAATTACTTCCTTCAAATAAATTATTAATGCAGTTGCTTCGTATGATGTACAATTACTGATCTTTAAATACTTTTTTACGATATTTATATTCTAAAGTTAAAATCTACATAAAAAATATATACGATCGCCAAACGATTTTTAGCTGGGAGTAAAAGGTGTTGACTCTCAATTATCGAGAGCAGGCCGGAGTTCCTGCATTAGGAACATTAAAAGGCTGATATGAAAAGGTGATGTAACGGAAACTATGTTACAGACTAAAAAAAAAGCTACATATATTATATTTAAAATCATCAATTTATATTTGTACTGTATTAAGGGAACATTATAATTTTATTTGTTCGAACATCGAGGTCATTTCTACATTTTTCGTGTCTCGTTATGACAGACTGGCCTAATTTATTAACATTATCTGCCTCTAGAGGGCGCGTCGGTAACTAAGTACACAAAGGCACGCCACGCCATGCTTGTAATTACTTTCTATTCATTTTCATCGGTAATAAATAAAATGTTATTTATCATGAACATTGTATTTTAGCGATGCAATTACTAGGTTTAATTCAAGATTTTTGTGAAATTAATTTAATTCTTTACTCAAAGGGATTTTCCGGACATGCAAAATTACGTATAGATACCGTTTATATTCCTTAAAGACGTAAAATTCTAATGAAAAAGCTCGCCTTTTATTCAGTCGGAGTAACAATAGTCTACCAACAATTGCATAAGAGTAACCAATTTGTTTCATCTTAAAATTCAGTTTATACTGTTCAGGAAACACAAACGAAAGCAAGGAGATCTATTTATTGGGTATTCGCATGATAAATGTGGAATGATAATGATTCTTCAAATACTACCACTTTTTTTAGAAGTTCAGGGCAAATTCAAAACGATTTTTTATATAAACGGCACTTTCGATCGAAACTTCCTAAGAATCTCCAGGGTTTATAAAAAACGTATGTAATAAATTATTTAAAATACGGCCAAAAAAATAAAACTCGAAGTAACTAATTGCAATATACGTTTATGAATCAGGACATTTAAAAGAGGCTTTGCAGTCATTATAAGTTCACACAAATTAGCGTTCACGTACTTCTATGGCATAAAATCGACCGAGACTGATGGCTTTTTCTGATCTCGTTCCACAAATTGGTGAAGCGACAGTCGACACTGTCTCGATACGACGCGACATGCGACGCGCGACACGGGGCAGGAGTCTCGTGTGGCGCGTCGCGGACGTCTTTCTCAGTCGCGTACCCCAAAGCCTACCTTAAGAGTGCGCTGCACTGCGCTGTACAGATAGATATATTTGCGCGATACAGCGTTTCAAGACAGATTTCTCGCTTCCCACGAAGTTATTGACAGGGATAGCATCTACCAGGGGCCCGTGAGCGGGACAAGAAGTTGAAAAACGCTAAAAAAAAATAATTGTGGTTATGTTGTTTTTGATTGAGGAAACGTAAATAGTTATTACTTACGCGACAAACCAAAAGTCATCTTGTAATCCCATGGGGTTTCCGAGATCAAAAATGTGAAATTTTCTCTGTTTACAAACAATACAAACGTTAAAAATCCTAACGTAAGTAGATAATGTTGTTCTATATGTATTTCTTCTTTATAGGAAATAACAGCTCTTCCTCCAATGTTTATTATGTTCATCTGAACCCTAGGCGCGAGAACGAAACTCGCACTTGGCAAATTTTATTTAAATTACGACTGATCCATGTGGTGCGCCAATAAACATCGAGCGTGACTCTTGAGAGACAATCGGAATGTTAAAATCATTACAGATGAAGATAAATAGTTTGATAAATAAAACTATGATTAGGGAATAGTTTATGGATTACATAAATATTGAAATCTGTGTCAGTAAGTTCTTCAAATGTTACATACACACCTTTTTCAACACAGCTACACCAACCTACAACGGCAAGCGAGACTAAACTACGGGTGCTAAGGAATATTTTGGGGCGATGTGAACTAGGAAGCACCCAAAATTAGCTGTCACTAGATTCAGCATACTAGGTATTGAGTTAGTCTAAATACAAGTTGATGTTGAGCGTGTTTGCCCAGTGATATGGACGTAGACGTTCAACCCACAGGTTGCTGGTTCAAAACCAGATTACTGTGGTGGGATTGTCGTTGAAAAATTGGTTCGTTCCCATTTCAAAATGAGGTTCTGCGGAAAATAACTTTAATCTGCCATTGGAACCCTCGTGTGGAGATTAAACTCTCTCGCTTGTCTAGAGTATATGCCAGTGAACCAGGAACCTTAGAGGCTGGTACGTATTAATCAAAATTATTTATGATTATAGAATCTGTGGTTCTGCATAGGCAGAACCATAGAGCGACTCAAATCTACGTTGATGTCAATATAGGCCATTACCACATTCAAAAGAACTCTTCTAAATAGAGTACAAAATATATATTTAATACCCAATCAGTGAAGAGAAACGGAAAACTTTTCGTCTAAATGAAACCGCAAACATTGCTGTTGTGTAACAGAAGCCTAATGGAAAAGCAGTGTTGAATGAATGAAATACTGACGACGCCGGAAAAAACTCAATAAACAAAAATAGCCAAGTTAGGCCTTGAGCTATTCCTTAATTTTAATGCGTATGCTATGGAACAATCTATTTTATAAGAATAATGAGACTAGGAATCTATTTGTTTTCAGTCTTATCACAAACTTCTTATTAATAATATTGTTCTATAGTTCGCATAAAACTATTACGTTAAAAATCAAATAAAGCCCCGGTAATTGTTATTAAAATTGTGTAGTTTTACTAATTTTCGAACATACAAGTAAGATACTGGATTGTTTGTATTCATCACCTGCTTCGTATTGGGATAAGCTGGCGAATTGCCATGCCTACTATTCGTGTCTCAAACACATACAATCAGTTTGTGATGAAGTCATACATACTTAACATTTAAGTTTTTATTAAGTATTTAGCATTCATTCTACCTGCTTAATTGCGTCGCTCAATATTTCGTGTCAATAGTTTTCTTTCATTCACTGCCGTACACACTAATAGGTATATTTTATATACCTGGTACTTATTAATGTTATTGCATAATCAAAAATGTGTTATAAGATTAAATAATGATAATGCCAGGTAGGTGGTCCTCTTTTGGCAGGCATCCAATGGGCAAAAGGTGTGAACGAAGAAACCTCGCGTCTCACAAACCGAGACGTCGCTCCAGACAGATAGATTTAATCATTTTGTGATTTCTGCTCGTGATAAATGAGCCGTGTCTAATAAGTGAAATGACGGATATTGTAATCGCCCCAGTTTTTAAGACTTTGATAACTAGCCTCAACGAATTGGTCTTCAAGCTGCAATTTCATATACTGCGGGTACGTGCAGCTTATTCCGGTGGACAATAATGCAAGAATAGAAACTGATGTGTCATTTTGGCAACCAAGGAAAGTCGTTCCAATTTTATGGACGCTGAAAGGACAGCCATGCAATAAAACTATTGACGTGACATAAATTTTAATTCAGTCCTCAAAAGAAAAATCGGCTGCGGTTGGTATATGAATCTGAATTAGGTCAGATTTAACCGCAACCAGAAGTTCTTAGAACAATTATAGCTAGACTATTTAAAAGCGAAGATAATAGCCGCTAGGCTTAATATAAAAATATTTTTTTATATCTTTTAGTATAAAAATATTTATGGCGATTTGCTAATGCCACAATAACAATAAATCCACGAGTTACGCAAAGAAGACGTACTGTGTGGTCACTGGGCAAGATTTAAGACAGATGCTTCTGATGTCCTGCTTCGTGAACCTTGAAAATAGGAAACGAAATAATATTTCAGGCGATATGGCGTTGTGCCGATTTTTTCGATAGATTGTGAAAGCATCTGTGGTCTTCTGTAAAATTAAAATAGGCGATTAGAATGAAAACCTAAAAGAGTTTTTTATACAATATATGTCCAACAACAATAATTTGTTTTCGATTCTCGATTATTTACGTAGAAATACAAATTGCAAAGATTAAAATTTCTAATAATTACTGTATATCTGAAATAAAGCATTATACTAAAGAAAGTATTAAAGCTTCTCATTAACTTTTGTATAGAAAATAATTTTTGTTTTTTTTTAGAAACATGGTTAGCGCGGGCGTGCTGCCAAACGCAAAAATTAAAACACATTGTAAATAAAATATCACACGTTAAACTGACGTTTATACCCATTTAATTTCTTATTATATTCTATTTTGACTTTGTCACTAATTAATTAATTACTATTTAGAAAATACCACTTGACTTAGAAAACTAGTACTCGTAAATAGTTCATTGTGAGTAAGAAAATTATTTAATGGGTTTATCGCATTTAATGTAACCAACCTACCAACTAAGCTAACTTTTTTTTGGGATTATAAAGGTACCTACGGACTGATTGAGCTATCGGTATTCAATGTTCTGGAGTCAGTTTTATAGATTCAGTGTTGAAATTAGCATCTAGATCTAGAGTACGCATTGTATTTCATCACCTTGACAATGAAAGTATTTATTTGCATTAGCATTCTCTGAATAGTTGGGCGCAAGTACATCGATCTCAAAGGGGAACGCCCTGTCGAATCATCACGTTGCGTTGACAAATTGAGCTATCATCATCAATAATGTGAGCTCGGAACACACTTATGTGCTGAGCGCGTGGTATTGCAGCTGCTATGTTTACATTTCTATGAACTCTCTGAGACTGAGCGTAAGTTACTCTTTGTACCTATAGATTCGGTACTATAGGATATTTTATATTCTAACGAGAAACTAGTATAGTATAACGAGAACCATTTTTTTACGCGCGTAGATGCTTAGCTTCCATAAAAACCACAAAAGAGATTCTCTTACAAAATGGCTAAAGGAAAACACCGCGAGGAAAGTGGCACGTCTGAGATCCAGAAATTCTTTTTAAACATTTTTCTCGTAACATCTACCGATCTGGATTGAGCTCCAATTTTAACAAATTCACCTTCCGACAAACGACATTCAACTCGCCCCTGCATTTAAATAATTATGGCTGTTACGATATTTTAGCTTCATATATCGATTATATATCGATATATGATCATATATCGATTAAGTCAAAATAAAACAGGTCACGATCACATGAATATACAGTGTCAATTGTGTAAATATTTCCTTGTAAATGCATTGAAACACAACACAACTTGCCGTTGTAGTCATCAATTACCAATCAACATTATTCGCGATTCTAACGCCATTGAACATTTTCAGGGCAATTTTCCTGTAAAACTCCATCAATTAAAACAAAAAATAACGATTTTGCATTATTTTCCAGAACCGATGTCGTAATTTGTTTTTATTTGTAACGATATGCTTTCAGAGTGGTCCCATAATTTTTATATCTAAATCGGTTCAATAGTTTCGTTCTTAAATCAAAATAACTGGCAAAAAAATATCATCGAAGTAAACGAAATTACGTATTTTGCTTCCCTGTAATTTTTTTTTAGCCCGTCATGTACTGATTTGGCTGTATCTTTATTAGCCCTCAGGGAGAGGGGGTTGAAAAAATAAGGGATGCATGTATTGAAGTCATTTTTATATTTTAGTTATATAGAAACTGGGCATTAGATATAACACTCGTTACTCGCTAATCAATTGTTTTTTTCCCTTAATGTTAATTATGTGTAATTGTTAATTCCAAAAACAATTTGAAAAAAATGTTACCAATGATATTTTGTTTGTAATGTGAAAATCACTTTGCTTTGGCGTAATATAAGTCATCCGTCTCGCTTACAGATGCTGACGCAGTGAGAATGAGTGAATGGAATCGTTTAAAGGACGAGGTTCTATTTTCCACTTTTTTATGTATGTTTATGTTTTTTTTTTTGAACGGATATTCTTTCAGATTACCATCATTTTTTTTATCAAATCGGTTCAATATTTTGGTTGTTAAATCAAAATAAGTGGAAAAAAATATGTGATCCAAATAATTGTAGTAAACGAAAATGCGTATTTTGTAAGTATTGAAGTCCGTATTTTTCATTTTTAAATCAGTTACTTGTATGTACGCTCTTTGAAAGTTATCGAAACATTTCAGAGAAGTGACTACTACATGAACCTATTACCTGAACTGAGAACCCATTATATTAATTATTATTTCTTTTTCAAAGTTCCAAAGTTCTTTTATGTTCCAAAATCCACCTTATTATAGATTTTGATACTTAGGCGAGACTAAAACGTTCAGATATCTTCATAACAGACAGACGGCTTATTAAAAGGGTTTTCTTTAACCTTTGGTTACCAGGAAAACAATGGGATCCAATTAAAACTTAATAAGCTTGTACGTAAAGTAGGCCGACCAAATTCGTCCACGTAAAAGTAGCCTTTATGTTAATTTAGTTCGTATCAAACAGCATATTATCGTGATCCCGAAGACAGTTGTTTAGAAACATCTTAAAAATATTCTTAGCATGTTTGTTTTGGTCTATTATCTATTGAAACCCTTTGTTGATCTAGTGCCTCATTGTCATCGGAAAACATTCCTCTTGTCTCGGTGACTGATCCTAGAACTACACTTTTGTTTTGGCATATCTGTTTAGACAAGCCCTTCAGAATTGCATTCCTGATAAGGCGATGCAGATAATTGAAGTAGGTATGTGCTTGATGCACAGACCTAAAATGTTTAGCAAATCGAGTAGGTGTCATGCAAGTTATGAAAATTCAGTTCAACTGAAAACCTGAACCTGAACTGAAACCTTGTCATTTTGAAAAGGTGTAAGAGTTTGAAGATAGAACACACAAGACAAGTGAAAGCTTAAAGTGTGGACTTCTAAAAACCAGCGAAATCAGGTAAAATTATTTTATAATGTAAAACCTTACGAATGTAGAGGTAATGCTTTGCACTACCAGCACGTTTAAAATACAAGGATACGAATTGACTATTAGTCTGTATTTGTAGGAAGCAAGTCTATTTTTATACGAGTACTATAAGTTTACCTAATATTAGAGTACATGGTGTTAATCATTTTTTTTTTCTTTTACAACATTATTGGTCCTCCTATTCAGTCAAAATACACCAGACAGGTACTACTACCAAAAGCTAAATCGTAAACTACAGGGTTGACCTACTTTTTAATCGCGAAAAATTATCCTTATAATTAACATTCTCATCAAGAATGTGAAAATGCAACTGCCTTCTCGATTCCGCCAATCGCAGTACTACTTGCGAACCGAGACTCCGCCCACATTGCACGAATACTAAGGAACTGACCACACTTACTGACTTGTTGATATCATAGACAACCGGTCTATAAGTTTCGAGGTGATATCATACAGTTAATATTATTAATAAGCATAACAGTTAGAACGTAATTTTTTTTCAGCTGAATTATTATAATTAAAAAATGTGCAGAAGGTGGTTCACTTGTTGTACTTTCACATAAGGCTTGTTACTAAAAGGTAGGTGTTATTCTGTAGGTGGGATTTTGAGAAACTAACAAAACTCATAAAAAAGTTGTCTAAGAATAAGACAGCTCCATTTTTGTTTTATAAATAACATTCTGAGATAAAATTGGTTAATATTGAAATTAAAATAATTTAAAGATGTTGCAACGACATTTTGTAATATTTAAAATTCAATGTTTTTCTAATCTCAAAGTAATTAGTATCCGTCGAAGTCAATTTTTCAATAAGATAAAATTGTTTCCTAATAATATATTCTCACGCGGTAAGTCTCATTAATCAATAACATGCAAGGTTGGAGTCACCTTGATTGTATAATGTGAGCAGATCGTGTTGAGATGAAATGAATGGTAAAATAATTACTATTGGTGTGGAGTTTTCAGATTATAAAATATTGATATTTTCCTCAAATGAGTTATTATCATTTTCCGTTCTATGTAACGGATTAATCATACATTACACGTACTTTTTCAATTCCATAGGTTTGTTTCATTTGTTTGGTACAAAACTCCATCGGTGGTTGGTGGGCCATTTTATAAAACATTCATATTGACGAACAGGAAACAGGGAAGATCCTGATATTAATTCCCAGTAATGAGATAGAAACTGGTTTTCATTGATATTTTTGTGTTCTATGTATTGAAACTTGAAAATGTATTGAAGCTTAAGACTCATTCAAAGTAGGTAATTGAACACAAAACCAAGATTAATAAATTTGTCATACTATAATAAAAAAACGTGACTAGAAAGAGGGAGGAAATCGTTTAGAATTACTTTTCCTGTCCCATTTAATAGGTGTGTGAATATGTCAAAATAAAACACATTTGTTCGCTTACAAAATTAAAAAAAAAATTATTGAAAGTATGCTCCATCTGCAGCTACAACCTTCGCCCATCGTTCAGGTAGTTTTCGTATTCCTTGCTGGAAGAAGTCCTGGTCTTTTGAGCTTATCCAGTTGTCAATCCAAATTTTGATACTTTCACATGAAGTAAACTTTTCTCCAGTAAGGTCTGTCTGCATCGTCCGGAATAGGTGGTAATCCGAAGGAGCTATGTCTGGTGAATATGGCGGGTGGGGTAACACTTCCCAGTCCTGTCCCTCTAAATATCTTTTTACGACTTCTGCGGTATGCGGTTTGGCATTGTCATGCTGAAGAACTAATTTGTTATGTCTATTCACCCATTCTGGTCGTTTTTCTTCTATGGCTCGCTTCAAACGCATTAGTTGTCGTCGGTAAACTTCTCCATTAATAGTTTCAGAGGGTTTGAGCAACTCATAATATACAATACCTTTCTGATCCCACCAAATACAGAGCATGACCTTGGCACAGTGAATATTTATTTTTGGCTGTGATGGGCCTGGTTCGCCTGGTTTCACCCAAGCTTTTTTGCGTTTAGGATTTTCGTAGTGTATCCATTTTTCGTCTCCTGTGACTATCCGATGCAAAAATCCTTTTCTTTGCTGTCTTTGAAGCAGCATTTCACAAATGGTTTTCCGACGTTCCATGTCTCTTTCTTTTAAATCATGTGGAACCCAGTAACCGGCTTTTTGAATCATTCCCATCATTTGTAAACGCTTTGCAACAGTTGAACGATCAACATTTAATGCTGCAGCTAATTCTGATTGAGTTTGGCAAGAATCTTCCGCCAATAATGCTTCCAATTCAGCATCTTCAAATTTTTTTGGTGGTTTTCCATGTTCTTTATCCTCAGTACTAAAATCGTTATTTTGAAATCGTCGAAACCATTCCTTGCAAGTTGTATTAGACGGAGCATGCTCACCATAAATCTCCACAAGCAAACGATAAGTTTCCGCTGCAGTTTTCTTCGCAATAAAATAATGTAATAACACTTCCCGCAAATGACGTTTATTTGGAATAAAAACCGACATTTTCGAAAAGGTGAAAACAATTGTTGCTTACACTTCAACCAAATATCATAAAATGCGTTAGATAGCTGACATTCAGTACTATCGAATACAAGTATGGTCATTTATTAGTACACGTAAACAATACTAAAAACGACATCTGTTGAGAAAGGGCGGAGTCATATTCACACACCCAATAGGATAATTTTTACTATAAAATGATATTGGTTGGTTATTAATGCATTTAATTTCAAGCCGATATCTTGTGTCAAATGGTTTGTAGTTATCTAGCGTCAACAGTACAATTATACAAATACACAATAGTAGTTTAGATTCCGTAAACATAAAAATATAATTTACCAACAAAATAAAATTCAACCAATTATTAAAAATACAATAGCTACTTTTGGAAGCTAGCTTAATCAAAAGAAAATAAACTGATTTTAAAATTAAAATTTAATGCCTAATTCGATAAATAAAAGTACCTAATGAAAATGGCTAATATAACAGTTGCCGTTAATAACCTTAAAAGGTTTGAACGTTCGTTTTGTTTTCAGTTACATCTTTAGTTTAATCACATTTTGTAACTTTGTTTCTTCAGCACAAGCCTGCACGATATTATATTTATCCAATGTACCTACTGATTTTTGTAATAAATTTTCAAACCGTTGACAAAAGTGGCATAGACATTGCCACTTTTCAAGATTAATATCTTCATTTTCATTTGCTCTTTCCGAAGTATTTTATTTTATACACATTTATAATAATAAATTTGCCCCAAGACATACGTTTAAAGTGAACTAAAAATATTAGCCAAGGATGTCGATTTCGTTACTCGTATCTATCTGAACTATAATTGATTTGGCACCAGAGGAAAACATTCGCTGCGAAATCGTTGAATTATAATCAGCGCAAACGCTTTAAAAATGTTTCAGATCAATACTTGATCTATAGAATGTATCCGAGTTTTAATAATACAGTACAATGCAGTAACAATCGCTATCAATTTCTAATTATAGATTTTACATAATCCGGTTCCAAGGCGGGTTACGACCGTTATAAAAAATACATGAAATACGAGAAAATTATATCGCCAACACATTACGGTGACTTTCCACCAGTGAGATAAGGGAGAAAGCTATGCTAAACGATGTTTATATTTCCATGAGATCTACGTGTCTACTCAGCTCAGCTCTCAATTCCTCATAGCTGCAGGTTCCATAATTCATATAGGTAAAGATGTGAACTAGAGATGCCCGAGTTTGCATCCTTAGCTTAAAATAAACTATGCTCCGTTGAGAGATAGAATTAAGCTAAGCTTTAAGATAATGTCCGTGAAGTCTTCCTACCTGTAATGTAAGAACAAAAACGCAGGACACGAATCAGTACTGAAATGGAAATACTTATTAATAAAATCAACTCGTGCTTCGTCACTCCACCTCAGGAGCGTTGATTTGAAGTGTTGCCTTGTCGAAACTAAAGTTACTTTAGTTTCGTGCAATCCTACACTACAAGTCTTCCCTTGTAGTACATCCCTGGTGGAAAGTCACCCTTACAGGCGTCAGTCGTATTGACCTAGATGCGATACGTAGCGCTACGTAGATTAACGGACAGTGCGAGCTACGTAGGCGTGCGTAGCTAATGGATTTCCATTACAACGAGCAAATACTATTTTGTGGATTATAATTTCCATGGTAAAAGCGGGGACGTATTTTTTATTTCATGCCGCATTTTTCTGTGAAAGCTTTAGAAAAATGCGGCATGAGATTTGAAGTTATAGAAATCTTATATCTTATGAACTCTCGCCAAGTCAGATTTTTATGAATATGAATATCATTTAATGCCAAAACTAAGCGCTATTATATACAAGACGTAACAGCACTTTCTTACTTTTGCCATTGTATAGTACTAACCTCCACAGGTAGGACATAGAATACTTTTGAATCCAACGCCATACTCACTTTTAGAACGTAATGTACGTTCTAAAAGTGAGTATCTCGTTGGATACAAAATGTCTGGCTTATAATATTGCATGTAAAATTTCAAATATTATTTCTATCAACCTTGCATTAGCCACAGACATAAACACGTGTGGAAAATAATAAAACGTTATTATCTTTACCCGTCAGTAGCGTGCGCATTTGTCGAGATATCGAATTTTCAGAAAACTTATGAAATGGTTATTATCCTTAGGCTTATTGCTGTCGCAAACTTTCTCAATATAACTATAGAATATTTTGCATGTATCTGAATTCGATTTTAATTATATTTACATAGATATTCAGATAGAGAACTACAGAACTGAATTTATTTTTTACAGAAGTTTTAAGTTGATCCAATTTGCACCAAAATAAAATTCGGTTAAAATTGGGGTACACAGCGCAAAAATGCTGTTAGGTATACGAATGTATCCATTAGTGTTAATATATCCAATGTTAAATAAGTAGCCTGATAGACCGGTATCCAGCACCGATCAAATCTTCTCAATATAGGCGCTGAATTAACAAACATACAACCGAATTGATAACCTCCTCTAGAAGTCGGTTGGATATAATTAAGAAAGGAGTATGTCAAGCAAAATTTCGCATTAGAGTAAAGCCATCATGCTTAAGTATGCGCTTGAGTTCCATGTACGAATTATGTTGCCACCACAAAACTTAATAAATTATAGAGTAGCGAAAATGAAATATTTCAATTTTGAAGCACAAAAAACAATAATTAAATGAGTAAGTTTTAAAAATTTAATATTAATACAATTTATAATCATTTTTAAACAATATTCTTATAATTCAGTTATCAATTATGTACCTACTACTTCGTGATAAGAACAGCTCATATCTACTCTTTTATAAACCACTAATTATAAAACTATAAAGTTCCAACATTAAACTCAGTGGGTGCTTTGTTTGGGTTCACCTCCGACCCCAGATTCAGATATAACAAGTGTGATTACTACTTCTCAAATATAAATATTGTCGTGGGGAAGAAGCTAACGTATCGTGTCCGAAGAGTCATATTTTGCAATTCACTAAAACAACAATTTTTTTTATATGCTTAAATTTGAAACTTAATACGTTAAACTACCTACCGAATTGCCATAAAATAAGTATAAAATACATCCGTGAAAAATGGCATGGGATATTTTTATCACACGCGGGAAGCTACTGGCAGAAGCTAGACATGAATTTATACCTAACAAGCACATTACCTGACCCATTATCACTACGATGTCGTCCATTATAAGATAAGTCTCTATGATTATAGAGCTATTTAATTCCTGGCGGAGCTTCGATACTGTTGTTAACTTACTCATATATGAGAGAGGTAGAGCTTTATCAACGAGCACCGTAGAACAACAAACATTTTGAATGATGTTTGAATTGATGTTGATATCACTACAAGACCTACTCAAACATGTAAATATGTCGCGTGCAATTCAATGTGTGATCTTTTCGTCTCAATTGATTTCTCCGATCACTTCATCACATCACTTACCACTTGGGAAGGACAAAGTGTTTTGCCGATAATTATTTAGCCTTGAACACGCAAAAAATATTTCAGTTCAAAGCATTCAGTCAAGTGTGTTACAACTTCTACAAATTCTTGAGCGCGTTCGTTAAATCAGACACATTGTATCTATTAGTTTATGTTACTAGTCGTAGGTATTTGTTCCGTATAACAATCATAAATTTTGTTCTCACGACATTCTTGGCGGTATGTAGTAAAACCGAATCTATTTACAAGCTACATATTTAGGAACTTATTATTAACTCAAAATGGATTGTATTCACACATTTATTATCAAATATTGTACATATAATACATCCATAAGTTGGTAGTTGATTCAATCTCATTAGCATTTGAATTAATGTCAGATTATACGCTGAATAATTATGTTTTAGTTACAAAGGTTTATATATAATATACTGATTTACCTGGTTACAACACACAGGCATTGTTAGCCTATTACTGAGGTAAGAAAAAGTAAAGTTATTGATAAAAAAAACGATTTAAATACTTTTATTCTTTATCTCTCGCCATGCTCATTCCATACAATTTGAAAGAAACATCCAGATATATATATAGAACATATAGATATTCTATAGATATTGTGTATAGATGATGTTGATCTTAGTTGAGTTTGTGATGTTATCAGAAATTCAACTAATACCTGAATACGCAAAAAAAAAATACGCAATGATCTTGAAATAAATATTTACTTTTAGAAGCATCATTTAAATATTTATGTAGAACATCAAGTTCAATAACCCCTAAACATTTATGAGCAAACTAGATCAAGGATAAAATCCTAATTTCAAAGAAAATCCACTATCTTTGCTTTTGATTAAATTAACCAAATTGAATTTGTATGTTTTAAAGATTTTTTTTGCAACATGTATTTGTTCCGTATTTGTTTACAATTGATGAGATAATGATGATGTCACAGCACTGTTTATTTTCCTAATGGATAAGAACGATTCGTAATTATGTAGTAAGTACTTCTCAATATACCGGTTCTAAATAATAATAGTTAATGATATCGCACCTGCCTAAGGTCCTATTAATCATACAAGTAATACAATCTATACAAGTAATGATGAATGCTCTCCCATACAATTCCGAAACATGAAATTTTAATAAATCGGAATTAACTTAACTATTAAAGTCAAAGTTAAAAAAATCTTTATTATCGTTGAATTTCTTGCCTAAGTTAACCACTCGTTCCAACCCTATCCAACCCTTCATGGGGTAGTATTAAATTTCACGAAACTCTTAAAACAGTGATCTGTTAGCTAGAATTATAGACTGAATAAGTGCGATTCGGTTTCACACATTATCCAATAATATATTATATTTTATTTGTTAAAATGCAGGCCATAATAACACATAGTTGGTGAAAAAATGCGAACTCTATTAAAGTTCCGTAGATATAAAGGACTGTTGTCTATCGAGACAGAATTTCTTGCTTTGTGCTATGGTACCTTTCATTTACTTAGAGGAAACGCGTGTGTAATGGGTTTTGAGTACAATTAATGTCTAGAAACATTTCCACATAAAATATATCAAGGAATCCCATTTCATTCAAGTTACGGATAACATAGTAACCGAGGTTGAGTAAGCAAAGGCGCAGAATGTAATCAAATACGATCAATACAACTACATATGCATAAGCTCTTAACGCCCGTAGACACGTAAAAGCGCCATCACGTAACAGATTAAGTTGCTTTCAGGGGCGTTATGTGCGAAACTTACCCCACTATACTATACATAACTACAGACTATAAATAGTTATAGGGCACCATGCGGAGCCTTCGTGTATCGTGATCGTAAAAACCTTAATCAGAGGATTGCAATTACAGTATCTTCACAAGGCTAAACGTATACGCCATTTTATAAACTTTGTACATACACTGTTTGTCTCTTTATCGGTGGCGATCTTAAAGCACGTTTAGCCAGAACAAACATAACGAGCTGTTTACTGATGGTAGTTAATTTTGGCCTTATACCCATGGCATATTCGAAGAGACTTAGATTTAGAAGCACTTTTATAATGATATTATTGAAAAAATATGGATTTAAGACTTGGACAGAAATATTGATAGGAACTTTAATTTCGCACATTTTAAGAAGAAAACTCTCAGATATTTGTTGCAGTTTCTACTGCATCGACAGCCGACATCTAACGTGTCACAGGAGCTCCTCATGCTTACTTATTATTATTACAGTCAGTTTTCATGTTTAACTCGTCTTATTTGTTAAAATAATGTCTGTTCCAACCCTGCCAACCAACCCGAAGGAAATATACTGTTATTTCAGATCAATCACATGAAAATCACCAGCCTACACATGTGTGAGACCATAAAACGAAATCATAAAACTAATCAATCGTTTATTAGTTTCCTTATAGATCAAACACGAAATTGAATAATTCCATAATTCCATACTAATAGACAGACTCATCTTGCACAATTTTATTGGAAAAGATTAGGGTAGCAAACATCAGAAATAATATAAAAAAACTGAACATGCCTTGAACAGTAGTTATGGTTTTATCTGCGAGAGGTATTCAACTTAGGCACGTTTTAGTGTGGGCTGCATAGATTAGGACATAGCACAAATATAGGTCACCGTTTAGTGCTTCTACGAGTCCATGAATACTTATCTACAAGTCTTTAAAGTGGGCTTGAAATAAATGTCACGTCTTGGGGTTCATTTACCTATTTATCTGCGTAATATAACTATTCTAGAGCGTAAACAGGCTAGTGGCACAAGTTTTCATTTTCAGATTGCTAAGTATAAAGTCATTCTAAAGCCTTTCTTCACAGTTAATCTAAGTTAAGCTATTATCGGGTCGGTATTTAGAAGGGTGAATAGTTTTTGAACTAAGCGTTTCCGTGCTTTATAAGGCACGTAAATATGTTGGTCCTATGTTGGAGGTGTTCGGGCGGCTTGAAAACTCGCAACACCAGAGTTGGCCACTTGCTCACACGAAAGAATAAGAGGCTGTTCATTTTGGTGCCACATAGTGAAATTGATTATAATCTAATTTGACCTTGTACTAATTAATTAATAAGGTTTCCCTAAGAAAGCCTTATTACTAACCTACAAGGCCTGTCTATCTTACCTTCCAATGAATTCTGAAAAGTCTGAAATTTTTACATAATACAATATTTTCATAGCGAATCCAAATAAAACAAACAGAAAAAAAAAGAAATACACTCGGTGTTACGAAAACTTTTACAAGCAAGTCTGAATCCGTTTCACAATAGTAAATCGATCAACAAAGATGTTTTTGATTATTCGTATCATCTGAGTTTATTTTTATATTTAAGCCTTTCTGTTTGTCTATTTAGCTAAACATCTCAACAGCGCAGCGGTACCAAAGAACCAGATTTTGCGAAGCGGTTCAATATCTCGTTAAATGTGATGAAACTGGGCGCCGGACACAAAACAAACACAGCAAGTTAAATAATCCATAAATCATGCGCTTAGAGCAATATTTACACTATACCTCCTAAAAATATCGGATGAAAATTTTGATATACATATTTTTACCTTGTTTCATTCGATTTAAAAATTACTTTTCACAAAATCAAGTGATTCAAGAACGGGTACCGCACCCGCAAAATTCTTGAGATGACGACGTGTGTGATAAAAGTTTTTATAGTAAAGTAAAAGCCAAGTTCATGATCTAAAAATTGTGCAAGATCTACAAGTTATAAGATGATGGATTCAGGAGTTACTTTTAGGAAGTCTATGTTAAGATGATCTAAACAAGGTAATATTTAGTACTTCGCGAAACTTCTAATAAATTAGTAAATACTCAACAATATAATCGCATCTTCAACGTTGACTCAAGCATAATATACTTGATCACATTGATACATCATATTTCACTACCTACGTACATAAAAAGTACATTCAAAGTTTAGACTTATTAGACATTGGTCCATGGAAACAAAAAAATTATTTTCTGATCTCGACCAAGAATGTTTTCTTTCAAAAACTAGTTTTTGTAAAGGCGAGAACATAATTATCAACAGGCGAATTTGGACAAATCGAGAATTCTGTATCATCAATTATTCCTTTTTTTATTTATTGTTGTAATATCCGCTGTAATTTAAAATATTTCGTGTAAAATCGTAAACTTCCATTTAAAAAAAAAGTTTTTGTTGAAAAACAAAAACCGGATTCACTATCATTTTAAATGCCACTATATATGCATTTTTTTTGCGTATTCGACAAAAAGTCACGATATAATAAAAAATATGGTACTTGATACCTACCTCATTAATAAAAACTGAACGAAAAGCAAACGTAAAATTCCTTTTTCGGATTTTTATATACAACGTTTCACGTCACGGAGCGTGTTATATGTAAAATACTCAAAGAAGAAATTTAAGACTTTTACATACCAAAGGTATCTTTGTTTCAGTATGTAATGTATACAGTTAACACAGGTACAACTGTGTGTATAATGTTTTAAAGGCCGACAGCGCCTCGGCATTCTCTCTGGTATTGCAGATGTCTATAGGCAGCGGTGACCGCTTTCCATTAGGGGGCCCGCAAGCTCGGATTACCTACATTTAAAAAAAAAATTTACATGTTTACTTACATAAACTTTTACATTGTTCGGACGTCCTCAATTTAAACAATTTGTTTTACAATAAAGCGCCGTAAAGTAGGCTAAGTAACGACTCCAGCGCAGCCTTCAAGCCTTACAAGAGCATCCCGTTATGAGACCTTATGGTTCTTGAATTATACCAAATTCGATATACCCGCATTCCATTTTTTAGGCAAGTAATAATTTTCTTTTACTTTAATTTTTTTTTCTGTATAGGTAGTACTATTGACTGGGTCTTAATAACAGACATATATTATGGAGATAAAAATACGGAATATTTTACGGCTTTACAAAATATTATTTCGCTGAATCTACGTGAATAATATTTATTCTCGGGATTTATATTTATTATACATATAAATAGAATGCATCCTCGATTTGGCTCGCGTGTACACAAGTAATGTCGTAAAATGATTAGTATAAAATAATATTGTGTTAATTATACATGAAAAACATTGACGGCGCGTCGTCACTCCTGATTAACTTTTCTAGTAAATAAAACCTACTAATCTTAGATCGTAGATATCTCTATCTGATAATTTAAATTTATATATATATCAATGTGATTTAGCAGAAATATTCCAGCGGCATTTAAATGATAAGATTGTACCTTGAACTACAGTGCAAATTTTCAACTAGGACATATTTATTTATGTAGAAAGAGCGATATCTATAAACATGAAGCCTTCCGCGTTTATATACATCAATTTTATGGAAGCTGATTAAAAATAGATTATTTGCACCGTGACCTTCTGCATTGATGATTAACTTTAGTTGTAAAGAATACAATACTAGGTACAATAGCAATTGCATTTGCCTATAGATACAGTCGACGAGAAAAATCAATGAGGGAAGTTAATGGTAACTATAATTTTTTTTTCAATATTCTTTATTTATATTTAGACAACAGCGACATAAATATTTATTTATCGTCCTGTATCTATTTATGAGATTCAAATAGTTTAGATGCCGTTATTAAAAAATCACTTTAAAACAAGATGTGTATTTTCATAGGAAAATTAAATTGGAAAATTAATATGTAAGCTATTTACGGAAACTGACCTAGACCTTAAAAGTCATAAATTAATTTAATAAGGTTTCATAGCAGAATTGTAAAAAGATACAGGTGGTTTGACATTAGAATAGTAGTGTGTCTCAAGCCGAGTGAAAGATATTATTCTTTCCAACTAAGCTGTGATTTTGTTATCTATTTTTAGCGATTTGTTAATTTAAAAGGACATTATAATAAAGCTTTTCATAAACTGGTATATTCGCGACATCGCTGCGTGAATCACAACGCCTAAATTGCGAACTCTCAAGATTCTTTACTTTCAATTCGAACTTTAGTTTTTCTATTTCACTTTCTGCTAGAAAATCGTTGCTTCAGCTGGCGCGGGGCACCTTCGTTTACTCGCGGTTTCTTTCTACCAAAGGTTATCAGTCCTTTGGCTTGGAATCGCCCCCCTTCCATTATATTAGGCAGTTCTATGACTCCCGTGAGCTAATATCGATTACTTCGTTCTGCAGTTGTAGAACTTTGTTGCGACTTTTCCTTCAATTTTCCAAGCATTTACGTATTCATATCATGAACAAATACATATCTCGTATAAATTCTCTTGTTACTGACTGCCTGACTGTAAACGAGCAATTCAATTCATTGTAATTAACTAAGCTTTGTGAGTGTCCAGGTAGTATCGTTTTATAGGTTTCCTGTCGTAAAATAGCCGAGGTCACACAACAATGTGCACTAATCAATAGTTGCAATCTTATGTGTAGCTAGACGAAACCTGTAAAGTATTGCGTTGGAGTGAAAATGTTTAAGTGTAAATATTTATTTTTAATTTTAGCGTGTTGTATCCTACGGCGATTGACCCAAGTGGCTATTTATTCAGTCAAAGCTGTGTATTGCAAGACTATTTTTTTCTGAAAGCCCGAATTTTCGTAGTTGATGCAATGGCCCTGAATTATGTGAAGTACCTTTGGCAACAAGTATCTGATTTAAAAATAAAAAGGGACTTCAATACTTCGAGTGTTTCTCTTATATAGAATGAAAAATTTTGAGGAGAAACAAAATGGCTTTTCAAAAAGTATTTGGAATAAAAAACATGTAAACCGGCGATTTACGGAAAACAGACTTATAAAAGTAATAGAACAGCTTGGAAAATCAATATATAATACCTATAACGAACGAAAAAAAACTAATGTAAATGAAAAAAAAGTGCCGCTTGGTCTTAAAGTTATTGATGGTTTTATCATTTCCCGGCGATCTCCACGATTTACAAGTGTTTGTACCTAGATAATAATAAAAGTTTAGCAATTATACCCCTGCACTAGGGTTTTCCTGTTTCGCAGTTAGTATGGAAAAACATAAGAAAAACACCCAAGACCCCATAAAACCTTCATGATCACCACACAAAGTGTGCCGGGAACCAAACCCGCGACCCCTCGCTTCGAAGGCCTTATCAACTAAGTTACGAAGCCGTCAAAGAACTACACTGCTTAGTATGTTACATTCACAATTATTCCAAACATCTAAATTTTAATCCACCACAATACAAGGCGACTTTCATGTGACAGTGGGCGTCGTCATTCCTACAAAGTTTGCATTGCAAATTCTCCGTCTACAGTTCGGCAGCCCCGAACTAAGAACAATAAACGTCTACACCTACCTACTATTAGGCACATAGTCTGCGGAGACGCTTCCTTTGTTCCTTACACACATTAATAAAATTATAGAGTTATGTAGGTATGGTATAGGAGCTCAGGTATAGTGGCGCCTCTTATGACATGGCTTGTGTAGAAAATCTTCGTTTATGGATATGGCATTATCCAATTAAGACGTTTGGATAAAATACTATTCAAATTAGATCAATATTTTACCTATGTACCCATGTAATACTACCTGAACTGACTCGCTATGTAATATAGCTAATATATCTATTACCTACATTTGCATTCCTAAGAATTAAATAACTTATAATAATTCAACAATACCTGTTGATTTATTTATCGAGAAAGACAATGCAGTGAGCAAAGTTATCAAGTATTTTTGCCGTTGGGCATTGATAATCATCACTCATTCACAATGAGCGTGTAGGTAACTTATTTATTATGGTTAAGTTATGGGCGTGCGATAATTTAATTCAAGGATTAATGAGTTGTGCTGCAAAAATAATTTACTCGTAGAACTTTATTACTATTGACTATGCAGGACAACTGTGCGACAACCGATCATCCAACTTTATTACTTCTGTCGTAAACTTAAGTTATTGCAAAAGTTAATGCACATATTTATAACTAGAATAGGGCCTTCACGAACAACGAAGTATTCAAAGGTTTAATTTTAGAACAGCGCGTAGGCGTTTCGTATCAAAGTAGTCAAGCAAATTGGGAGCCCAAATTGTTGACCTCCAGCTTGACTCTCCGAACCAGTGTGCGTGGAATAAAAACGTGTACACTCTGCGCGTTGTGTAGTCTATAGCATGGGATTTTCTTGTGCCTGTGTGCGTGCATTGGGACGGAACACACCCACCAGTCGCACCGAAATTACGACCGATAGTTTTTGTCCGCTGCTGGGTGTCAAGGACGCACGGTTTTGAAGTTGTTGCCACGCTAAAATTGAGTGTGGCTTCATGGACTTGGTTTTGAAAATAAAAGAATATGAGCGGTTTTTCATCAACGCGCCTGAGTTTGACTTTCAAAGCTTGCTTCAAAGGCGTGTTATTGACCTTTATTCGAAAGGAAAACACTAGAAACGAATCGAATATCAAATAAGTAATCGTGTACGGGTATCGGCTTATAGATAAATACTTCCTAAGATTTTAAAGCCCATAACTATTTTAATTGACATTGGCCTTAATCGGAGAGCAATCATAAAAATTGAGTCAAATTATCGAATCACTTTAATAGGAGTTCATTTCTTAATTGCAAACTTAATATGGAATGAAGATTGTTTAATAACCCGGTTCAGTAGGTATGCTGTGACGAATCTGTAATCGATCGATTTACTTTCGTAAATTTATTTTGATCACCGATTAAATAAACGTCGCTAGATGCTTAACTTCCTTTATTCTTACGATAATATACCATGATTGAACATGAGAACAAAAAATTTAGAGTAAATAAAATAATATAACTTATTTTACATCGGACATAACACTCAACTTGCATTTAACTTGTGTTCACAAAGCCGATTTCAATTTGTACCCACACATAATACAAATCATATTAATTTATCTATCGAGTAAGAGAAGCAGAACAAGGGCATAGAGACAGTAGTGATAAATATGGAAGTAAATAATGCACCGACAATTAACTTTTCTACGTAGCAGTAAAATGACATGCCAAGCAGTAGGTATCGTGCCAGGTTTGACAGCATTATTGATGGCCGGGTCGGTCCGTGGCAGACAATATTGAATTACTCGTCGTGTCTATCCATTGTTAGACTATTACCGGCGCCTCTTGTCTCCATTATTCATCATTAGATTTTGGGAGTTCGTTCTATCCGTCGTGCATGGATTTTTATTACCGAACGCACTCAGCCCCTCAACTTCTAATCGGTTCAAAACCATGAACCAGCTAGGAAAATTTTGCTGGTCCAAAACCTTTACGCTATTAACTAATGATTCCCAGGTTTACAGTAATCATTAAGTACATGTCCATTGCCCATGTGATTTTTTTTTCATTTCCGTTCTACTACAAAATTGATGTTGTATTGTTTTGTTAATGCCTGACACGGCAATGTAAAAAATTACGTCCTCTACACGTGAATAACAATGAGTCTAAACATGCACTGAGATTTTTATTATTACTTCATTGTATGGTACAAAACATTTATATGTAACCTGTCATAATTGGGCAAGGAATGATTTATAGCTAAAGTAATGTTATACCTTGATAAAATTAATGATCAGTCATCATAACTTGTTTATTGACTTGTACACGTTACAGAACACAAACGAGCAAAACCTTTGTTTAAAATTTTAGTCCCGGCCTTCGTTCCACCCTTGCCGGAAGAGCAAATATCAAAATGCGTTCTGAAAACTTACACCATCATAAAAGATCGATAGTATCTACACACAAATATGCAATTAAGTCTCGCACCATACTACGCAGCGGGTGCGCCCAAACTAGGTCACCCATTTCTCGCCTCATAACAAAGACAAAAGGACGTAACACATTGGTTTTTACTGCACTTTTATGTCCTTTTAAAACAACCGCTTGACCCCTTTGGAAACTCATGACGATGGCATTCGTGCTTATTTCCATAAGTTGGGGAGAAAATGGGAACAAGATGATAATAAATGTTTGTAGGAAGCAGTCTTGAGCTTAATGGAAAGAATGGGATCGGATGGGGTATTGCGTCGTTGTGTTGCATGTGCCATGTTCGTAGGTGTCTCTCCGCTTAGCTACGTCAAAATATATTATTGATCCCTTTCCAGTTAGGTGAGTTTGAATAATTTTATTCGCTACCTCGCGTTAGAAAACAAGGGAGAAAGACCGTTGCAAGTGCCGTATGTATTTCTTAAGAACTAATTCAAAGCCCACGCGACATCGAGCGGATACATTAGTGTTATTTCTTCCTCCCTTTTCGGGCACGGACGTCCTACCTAATGCGATTTGCATATCGATATAAGGCAGTTATTGGCGCCCACACAATGTCAGCTCGGTTTATTCACTCGAGTCAATAGACCTTTCAACGTTGGTTACACTCACATGGGAGTGCGTCTTGTGAATGCAACCGCTCGGAATTCTTCCTTGAGTTTCCAGCCCACTAGATTATAATATGCGAGGCGTCTGCCTACATATATTCGGCCAGCCAGATTCAAAGGCTTTGAGTTTAATGTCTTATTTAAAGCAGGGGTGTGACTAGACCTTATTTTCGTTGTCGGACTGTACCTACCCAAGGATATTAACAAATCTGTACTATTTTGAGGTACATTCGTTACATTATGGTTCAATCAATGCATGTGCTTTCCCTAAATTGCGCTGTTTACTGTAGTCGCCAAATCTTTTCCAGATAAACAAACAGTCGATTACCGGATTGTTCACTGATTTTAAAATTGCATAAATCATAATTAAATCCGATATATCTGCATTAAAAGTAGCAGTGTTAGTTACTTTGTAAAATGATATTTATTTGTTAGTTGTTTTTATACATGACTGTTAGCTGCTCACAGGCACAGATATTGTGAAATGATTATGTGTGTTTATTGAGCCATTCGGATCCAAATGTGTTCCCTGTCGCATGCAAATATCTTTATGTTAATTAAGGTAGGTACAATTTATAACACTTTTCCTGTACAAATTCAAACAAGTTTTATATTAAACTCCCTTAACCTACCTAAATGTGCAAAATCACACAAATAAAAGGATAAATACAATATTATTTATCGTCCAAATAAAGTACCTAAGCATTGAATGCGGTTAACGCTATCTCGCTGAAACGTTATTTTCCTAGAACACATTAACCTTGGGAATGCCTGGCCATATCTGGCTCCATATTTCTGGCTCCGGTGTGTTTTCCTCAGTGTTCGCGAGAAGAATGAGCAAACTTCACAAGTAGGTTAGTTCGACTCCGGTGCTTTATTGTGTTTACGTGCGACAGATATGAGATACACAGATATACGCCAGGTCAAGGCGCACAACAGCTTTCAATTCGACAGTCTATACATGGCACTAGTAGATTTAGCTCCCGTTTGAATGGACGACGAATGTGTCGTGTCCTGATAGACGAGACCCAATTTCCATATAATGTTGTCTCTCGTTACATCGACATCGTGGCGCTCGGTAATTGCTTAATCCACGCATGTCCTCGGGTGTGGTGCTAATCCCGCGACACCGTCGCCGAACAATGGACGCGACACGGTACATACACGGAAGAACGTTAAAATGCGTCGTAAAAAGCGCGTAGTTTTAATTTAATGACTCGCGTTCAATTGGGGCCTGTAAAAAGTATTTTATTGGAGTAGCATCCTGGCTACGAGGTCGCGACGAGAACGTTCGGGTAACTCTAATTAAAAACCAGCCGCATGCACTCTTGCGAAAGCGGGGCCCGCCGAATTGGCCAATTGCGAAACCGCTCGCCCTTCGGATGCTTACCATATTTTGGGACAAGCCAGTTGAGATTTCTGTAGAATTGTTTAAATAAATATACTTAGCCAACATTAGATACCATTTATTATAATTAGATATGATTAACGACCAATGATTCAAAGAGTTCCTAGGAAACCATTATATTTACAAGAGTTTACGAGTACCTATAATGCCTATTTACAAGCGCTTATGAAACTTTATTATTATTGCACATTTATCACCGCATTTGCACAACTAACCAAACGTTTTTTTCTTTTCAGGTGTAAACCAGAGTGAAAGGACACTACCCGTGAAGACTTTTCATTCAGACATAAAGTGCCATTCGTAACCAGTTTACCACACAGTGATATTTAGTGATAGCTTAGTGATAGTGTAACCGTGATCTTAGAATAAGGTGCTGTAGTTTTTATTGTGACCCGTTACCAAAAAGAAGCGAAACTGGCTCCTTACAAGGATATAATGAATTCCTCGAGCATGAGCTCCGCCGTGCCTACGATCAAGTGCGAGGACTCTTCCCCGTCGCCTTCAGCCGCGGTGGGAACCGATGAAGGTGGGACATACAACCTGAGTGTGAACGTCAACCTCAGCTCAGCGATGATCAACCTTCTAGCTGCGGAGAACCCAGCGACGACCACTCTGCGGACGCCAGAGATCGTCAACGATGTGATAACCATGACCAACCCTCTGGATCAGTTGGATCAATATAGTTATGACAAGCCTTCCAGTTTCAAGGTGAGATATTCTAACGAAAGAAATGTGAATACAACTTAATTTGTTTAGCATAATCTACACAGAGAACGTCTTTGGGGGGTCCAGTTGCTCGAGTCCGTAGGAGAGACCCCAATAGTATCCTTACACGTACTCTCTGGGTAGTGCTAAGGGAGCAAGTAAAAGAAGCAATAGAACATGTGCCAAGCTAGTCCGGAGAACTACTGCTCCACAACTGGCAATCTGCCGCCTAGCAGTGATACACTCGTATTGCTGTGTTCCGTTGAAAGGGTGTGGGCGCCGGTGAAATCACAGGTGCATGAGACGTTACATCTGCGTCTCGGGTGACGTGCGCAACGGGAAGCGACTAGGGTGAGAGGACCTAGGTTGTATTGCTGTTGTTATGGGCCGAAGTAGCCCACTTAATATCAGGTGGACCTTCATCTCTTACTTACTCTACTCTAAAGTAGATTAAAAAAATACCACACGGATTTTTCTATATGTTTCGGCTACTTCGGTATAATTAAAAAGTTTTCAAACAGGATGCTATGGTAATGTCAGCGCCTAATGGACCTCGAACCTAAAAATAGCGCTAAACGCATACAAATTTATCGCTAGCGATATTTGCAGTTCTCATTGCTATTCGCTTTCACGAATCGCGGTGCACGTATCCTTCCAGTAGTTAGGTCACATCGGTGCAGCGTCGGTTAGCATGTAAAATAAGTGTTACAAGCGTCTTGAACGTCTGCCAACTGTTGGCTACGTAACAATGTCACGTGACCCATCCTGTATCAACATTGGATAACAGTTGCCAGCTTGCATGAGGTCATGCACCTTATGCAGACTCCATATTTACGAGAGACAGACTCTATGGCGCCGCACTTGATATCCAGTTACCTATATTTAGTAATAGCAGTCCGATAGGAACAGTATTAGTCCAGTTGATCGCGTCGTTAGTAATGTGAATGAGCTTTATTGCCCGGAAAATGAATGACGAGAAATTCAGAGCGTGACAAAACAATGCTTAATTATCTGATATGAAGTGGTAATTATGCCGGTACTATTCAAATATCAACTATGCGGCTGCATCAAAAAGTCGCCTCATTTGAACAGTTTAGATTAATTAAATTGATGATTTGACGCTATATAAATTATTTTATGCATATTCAAATTTAATGAGCAAATGGCGGGGCAGATTTTTTTTATGAGTTTAATGAATCAACCCAAATATTAGAGGAAGCTCGGCAAAACCCATGTTTTAATTGCTTGCAGTGATTTAGAATTATTGGCTATCACCATAAATTTACGCTTCCTCCAAATCATACAAGACAATAGGGCTCACATCTATGAATAATGTACAAGGGCAAAATAAGAATAAAATTCTTAGTAAGTATTCTTTTAAACGATGACAGCAAATTGGGACTATACAGTGATCAGTGACCTAATTAGGTATAGGCCGTTACTTTAAAAACTGAACCAGAAACAAACGGCGCCGAAGCAAATTGTGTGATGAGCATAAAGTTTGCTTTCGATTTTTGGGTGTTTGCTGCTGTTTGAATGTATGTCCATGCCACCCGCTACATAGGAGGAATCCTAGTGTAAGTTTATGTATAAGCGTGTTTGCTTAATAGCAACGTTTTCACATGACCCATATTACAAGGCAGCCAGGTGTGAAAAGTACCATTAGTCTCGGTGTACGGTTCTGACAACTAATTTCCGTCTCGTTTCAGCCCGGAAGCGGAAATGACTCCAACTCCTCGATGTCCAACGGCTCGTCGGCTACATCACCAGCCTCTAGCAATTCCCCGAGTATAAAGAAGGTAATCATGATGAATATTAACGAACGATTCGATTACGTAGATACGTTGAACATAAACATTATATTGTGGATTCCATGGCCAATGAGGGTATTGCGGTTATACTAACAAATTCGATTCTGTTGATGAGTTCTGTACATAATTAGAGGATTGTGCCTTTTTTGCTATGGATAATTTTGCGTTTAGCCTAAACCAGCACTTAAGGCTGAAATATTCTTGTATTGTTTTCAAAAGCTAACCTACAAATTGCGCATCCCATTTCATGAGACTTTGGATAAACGTGGAAGTTTGGACGGACAAATAAACATATGTACATACCTAGTTATGTAATAAGTTCTGTCACAACCCTATTTAATATTTGATTACTGCCCAGATATTTTCAAGTTTGGGTTGGTTTTGGAAAAGGAAATTTCGTGCCATCCAGAAAAACATACCCACAATGCTGATTCGTCCAAGTATAATAAGAGAACATCGCTCAAAAAAGTCTCAAAGTATCTAGAATACGGATAAAGGCTTCAGACAAACTAAGTCGTTTTGGTTTTCTTTTGTTTTTAATCAAAACACGGTAATTTGGGGCACACACTTAAATCAAAACTACTTCATGGCCATTTATGTAATTTACTTCTCATTTACGGTGGTGGTATTTCTCATTTCATTAGACAACTCAGTTTTTGTTTTTAAACGTTATTATGACACAGCCAATATGTTCAATGCCATGAAACAAAGCGAAGTAAGTAGGTAAGCCTCTTTCGGTGGTCGCGGCTGGAATAACAACCAAATGCAGATGCTCTAAGTAAATTTCCTTTGACCTCGTATTCAAATGATTATTATTACCTATTGAATAAACTAACCACTTTTTGTCTAGCTCTATTATGTCGGCACAGATGTATAAATGTAAACTCTGGACTAGACAATGGACGGACGTATAAAAATGTGAGAAAAATAAACTTCATTGATACCAATTCTATTATCAATGATGTGTTTATTTCTTTAAATGGGACTGCAATGCATGCAATGCACCTTTCGAATAAGTCTTCTATGTGACCTTGATGAAATCATCGCATCAAGGTGATGTGACCGTGAATCATGCAAGGTATAAAAAATTAACGCACGACTAAGAAAATATATATAAATGTAAACATCCGTATCATGACGATTTGAGCCCACATGATCATTAGGCGAATTCAATCAAACCAATGCGCAATGTGTACTTCCTCGACTAGATGGATTGATGAATGAACATTATAGCTACTCCCGATATGTGGATATACCCAAGCACTTCTTTGGTATGTTGCTTCATCTGAAAACAACTGTCGCAATTTCTTTAAGTGTCCACGAGATATGGACAAAATATCGATATAATATGACATATGACAGAGTAAAATAAAATCTTTATGTTGTGGTAGATACCAAATTAGTTTGAAGGTAGCCTGAAAGTAGGCATCTGGGGGAGTCAAAGAGGCCTTTTGATGAAATGTACTTTTGAGGTCGCCTTTGGCAATTCATCTTTTCTTAACCACTTTGGCAACTAGCAATAAAATAAAATAAACCTAGCTAAATATCTGTAGAATTCTGTGGTGGCCTATGCCCAAGCAAAATAGCAAGTATTGTTGGATCTAGCTCGTTCCACATTTGACTCACACTCGAACAGAAATAATACAGGCATCGAATAAATAGGTAAAAATATTTTCTTTTCAGACGTGTTCGGAACTGATCAAGGCTGGCCTGAAGCTGACGATAGAGTCGAAGAGGAAACCGTCTGGTAGCGACTTAGAAGTAGGAATGAAACGGATGAAGAAAGAAGAAAGTGACGATGACTACGATAGCAGCAATACTACACATACCAAGTGTGAAGGGGTAAGCTGCTTATGCTATCTCTTTTACACCTGTAGAAACTAATATTCTAGCTGAAATTCAGGAAAATCACAATTAGCAATAAGCGAAAGCTAGACAGCCGAATTTTGAAACGACGAAATATTGTTTCCTGCAAATTCTTTACTTGTTTCTAAAACGTTGAATTTCAGCAATTGGTGTATTAGTTTGCATTACCTACACATAAACCAGGTTGCAAATTATACTAAAACAGGGATTGTAAATGTTATTAGAGCGACCGGCGAGATTCACTCCATAGATTTTTGCGTAAACGCATATACCTCCTACAACGTTCGGTCATAATGTTAAAGAGATATTAGTTGGAACAAACACGACAAATAGGTCGATAATGATCACGAAATGTAAATTTAACCACCCATGACATGAGAGCTTGTTCTGAATAATGAAACAAATCATAAAATACTATAGGTACTAACGAGAAGATCCGTGATATTCAGTCATAAATGGACTAGTCACGTTGTAGAATTTAAAATAGGTAAGTAAGTAACAATGTTTCGTCGAATCGTTGCTTCTGAATCACATATTCAAACAACGCCTCTTTTAGTAGGTACCTAATTTCGCCTCACGAACCTTTTCTTGGAATCTAAAGTGGATAGTAAAAGGGTGATCTCTGATTGTTCTCTACTCTACGTTTTCCTGTTAACCTCTTTGCTCTTGGCACACTAATTTCGACCGCAACATTCTCACTAAATTGATATGTTGCGGTAATTGTAGCCTGAGAATAGTCACGTCTTCTCATAATAGATATCCTTCGTACCTAGTTATTAAGCTGCACACATGTTATTTTAAATAAATTACACATTGCTTTGTGCCTCTATTGTCTTGAACACGTGTTTATCAGTTTTTATAAATTTTCAGGGTACCGTAATACCTTTAAGCATATAATATAGACTAAGAATGTCAAACAAAATCATGCTCAATGTTGAAGCCAAAACGTAACCAATGTGTGCGTGCGCGCTATGTTATTATACTGGTTGCCACGCACACAAGCGTACGAGCATAGTATTATAATATACTAGCTGCGCCCCGCGGTTTCACCCGCATAGTTCCCGTTCCCGTGGAGAATACGGGGATAAATTGATTTTATTTTTTTCGTTAATTTTCCAATGTTTTAATAGTTATTCTGCAATTCGGGACGGAAACAAATCCAACAAATCAAAAACCATGGCAATCGGTCCAGCCGTTCTCGAGTTATAAGTGTTGTAACAAACACGACTTTCTTTTATATATATAGATTTTATAGAAACCTCAAAAATTGTAGCCTATATGTTATTCTGATGTATAAGCTATATTGTGGTAAAGTTTCATTCAAATCTATTCAGTAGTTTTTACGTGAAAGAGTAACAAACATCCATACATCCATACATCCATACTTACAAACTTTCGCCTTTATAATAGTAGTAGGATGCGCCTTAAGACTTAAAGGCCGCACACACTTGCACACACACCTTGCACACTAGAGTTGCCCGATTTATAATATAAATATATAATATAATATACTAAGTCACCATACACGGTTCTGCCTCACTTTGCGTGCAAGAGCTATCTCGTCTTATATTACTAAAATTCAATGCCTTAAAGGTTATCTACTAGTTACTAAGGAACGAATATATGATTACTTTAATTGCATTAATTGTAGTAGATAATTTGAAAACTCTTGAGGTTTTGTTGCAAAGTCTTTAATATTATTGCAATTGTAGGTTGGTTACTGATAATTTTTTGCGCTACAAATATCATTTTAATTCTATAAAAGTAGTGTTCAGCCGGACACACTTCAGCTATTTTCACCGAAAATGGCTATCAACCAAGTCAGGTGATATCTAAATCTATTTGTTACATACTGAACCTACATTATCATGAAATATACAAACTACTTATGCATATGACTAACGATAACGGTACGGAAGCCACAGGCAGTCAGTTCTAATCCTACTTGTCCATCGTTCCAACCATTATGTACCCAAGTATTAACATGTGCGTTGTATTTTATCTCAGCAATGAAACAATGATCCAAATGAGCACAAACCCGAGACTCGAAGATTTTCAAAAGAAACCAAATTTCAAAACAGTGTAACGCATCAGTATAAACGCCATGGAAACATGTCATTTTATTCAGGCGACATACCACCCGGCAAGTGTTCAAGGAACGTTATAAAGATAGGCACGGAAGATTGCGAATCGTATCTAAACTAGCTTTTATAGAGGCGGCTGTGTGCATTATAATTGAACGGTTTCATTGATGATTTTATGAGTTTACGAAGAAGGCATTGCAATGCGCCCGCGTCGTGACTCCACTTCCTGATATTAGATAGAAGGCGACGATGGCAATGAGAAATTATCGAGTAGGACTGCACACGAGGTTATATGCAAAACTTAGGACTTCTTAGTTACTGTGAACTATACTGACTTAGTAATAAATTATTATGTGTAATCATATTTTTACATATCGAATGATTTTTAGGATGTTCTAGGGATAATTATGATGAAATTTAAGGATAAATAAATCTAACTAATATTATGAATGCGAATGTAAGTTTAATTGTTTGTGAAAAAAATCATGAAGAAATAATAAATAGGTTTAATCTACATTAACGCTAGCAAAGTCGCGGGTAATAGCTAGTTTCTGATAAATACGTTTCAACTGACTAATCACCTAATTACTTTAATGAAGCATGTTAATAAGTTACGTAAAAATATATGATATAATGTTTACAAATAAATAAAATTGAAATGTCAGTTGAAAGTATTACTTAGAACAAAAACATAATTAAAAAAAATCGTCTTTCTGTTTGTTCCGGCTAGTCTCCAAAACGGCTGCACCGATTTTAAACGGGACTTTCACTGGCAGATAGTTGATGTTATAAGGAGTAACTTGGCAATTTTTCTATATCTAAATGTAACGTAACGTCAGTACTGTACTGACGTACTGACGATACGGTCTGGGTCTGAAATTTGTATTTTTAGGATATACCTTCCGCATCTATACCATTTAAAAAAATCATTTCTTTATTAAATAGAAAACACTAATCGTTAATTAATTTATAGCTGACACCGGAAGATGAGGAACGCAGGCGGCGAAGAAGAGAACGGAACAAAATAGCAGCAACCAAGTGTAGGATGAAGAAACGGGAGAGAACCGTCAACTTGGTGACAGAGAGCGAAGTTCTGGAAACGCAGAACATCGACTTGAAGGCACAACTTAAGGTAACGTTTTATTTTGTAATATCTAATTGAGATCGAGAATTTTGGAAGGAATGATGGGGCTTTGTCGTGCTGACATAAGCGGCTGAAAATATATAAAATAATTTCCGAGCTAGGTACCAGGCCAATAAGTACCCTGGATAATTGTACCCCTACAAGTGCAAAAAATAATCAATCAAATTTTTTTAATTATTATTCTAAACTATGGCTAGTGCCTTAAGAATCTTTCAAGCATTTCACTTAAGCCACTTCGCTATCAGCGGTGAGGAGATAACAATTAAAGTGGCCTAACCACTCATTAGTCTTAATTATAGTCGTCTTGAAGACCGATAAGACTCAGGCTTGACACCTTTAGTAAACAAGAGTGAATATTTTATGCTACCTGATGATTTTTTTTCATTTCTAGTAATAAATTTCTTTCATTTCCAGGACTTGGAAGTACAGAAGAGACAGTTGATAGATATGCTATCCCTACACTCGGCTTCCTGCGTCAAGAACAACTCAAACAACAGAGGATCACCAACGAGCTCTTACAATATGATTCGATCCTTTGAATCCCCAACAGCATTCCCCAACAGCTACGAAGTTCACTCGCCGTACATCCGGCCCGAGTCGGCGAACATACTCGCTTCGAGCTATACCTGTTCCACTCCGCTCAATGGAGACTCTTCTATCGATACGATATCGTCCTTCGACACGGTATACGTCGCTCCGCAACTCGTAGAACACGAGTACAACAGACCTGACAGCGTTCTCAGCCTGCCCGTCTCTGCCGAAGGTAACTATATTTCTACCGACGGCTATCTCCCAAAATCTACGAATCTTCTCGTCCCAATAGACGCAGACCAAGAATATTACGATACCGAAGTGAACTACAACATGGCATCCAATCAGCAGTGCCATAACTATCAAGGGACGATGCCTGACGGCCAATCGAAACTCAACAATGGAATCGACGGATGCCTCGTTTAGTAGCCGTTCAAAACGCTTTTTGTCGGGTCCAAAATTAATTTTCGACATTGTATACGTCTTTTAGCAATTAAAAATTTGATAAATTCGAAATAGTATCACCGTTATAAATAGAAAACATTTTATTATTGTACATTAATTTTTTGAAAATAATATGGTATGAAACACGAAATAATGCGTACAAATAAATCATATTTCGATTTTTCAATCACCATGGTCCAAAAACCCTACACTTTTATGCGACTGTACCGTGGTTCTATAGAACACTATTGGTTGAGACAAAATCTCTGATGAAACACAATATGATAAGGCGGCACACTCGATCCAGGCGGGGAGTTTATTTCGAAACGAAATTGTATGTCTACTGTGTAGAACAACAACGTTAGTTACTCGTAGTATGGTGCCTGTATTATAATAAAAAGTATGTAAGAAAATGTATACTTTTGCAATAAAAATCTAATGTCAGATAAATTATAGATTAGATGGAAATTCTTTACTTTTTTATGTGTTGTGAAATAAAAATTATCAGAGTCACCATATTATTTGTTAAAAGAGTAACATGAAAAACTGTGTAACAGTTCTGTAGGTAGGTATTTCATATTATTATATTTTAATTAGTTGTCTAACAATTACCACATTCGTTTTAATTTTAAGTTCTTTAATTTTGCTTTGATGGGTTCGAAATATTTAATTTAGGATTTGAGATCTGATTACTTTTTCAAGGTGCAACGACATTGATTTAACAAGATATTTGTATTAAGGACTAGTCTAACAGTTATGTAGAGACACAATACATCACATAGTAACATCTTACAGTACAATTGATAATTATATACCTCCAGTAATATTCCAAATCATAATTTTAGAACAGAAATATATTCACAGATTATATAAATATATTCCATAAAAATATATCGATGTGTTAAATATGTAAAGTTTTATAGATATAAGGTGCTTAAACTCAGAATAAGTCGTGATATAATATTATTTAAGATATAATGCGTGTGGCGCGATGCAGATACATAAACTTTAGTAATGTGACATGTTAAGTATGTATAATGTATACCAATTACCTATTGCGATGTTAAACATATATTTATTATTCGTGAATATCGATTGGATGTATAGAATCCAACTACCCATCTCGCCGTATTTATGAGAAACTTAAGTACTTACTTAATATCGACATAATTTAAAACTATCTACGAAGTAAATGTTAAATGCAGGGTGCAGCTTGAACACCGATAAAGTGCCTGTAAAATGATCCATGTAATGTTTTGTAAAAATGTAAGCATAATAAGTAGGTACGTCTAAATAGCATCACATAACGTTTGCTAAATAACTGAATTAAACGTAATTTTGACAAAATTCATATTACCTCATTATGTGACAACGGGAGTTGGACTGTTGCATAATTATAAGTATATATGTAATGCTGTCTGATTGCAAAAAAATCAAGCTTTGTCTTTAACGTTGATAATCAATATTTATCAAAATTGGTCGATGTGGCAACGATGGATTTAAAAATGTGGAATTGTTTAAAATAATATGTTTTATTTTATGAAAACATTGATATTTTAAAAATGGTTTATTATCATCAAAAGTACCAACCACAGTGCTTATTTTAATAAAAATGATTATCTTGTTAAAGATTAGTAATGATAAGAATCAGAGGACGGCCATTGATGGTTCAAGTTCATTCTAGTTTTATCCATCATATGAAGTTGCTGGCATTCATTCTGTTCATATCAATTCTGTCTTAGAATGTGCCTTTTGCATACCAGTGATCCTAGTCTTTGGCTGACTCTACATGGAGACAGACAGTCGCGTGAGCATTTATTTTTATATTGTTGGTAATTTATATTGTGATAGAGGAACATTATTTATTAAAGATAGAGAGCATAGGCAGAGTGCTTCGCATAAAGCTGGACAGCACAAGGAATTTGCACAAATGGTGCGATATGCGTAATATTTCTCAGGTAGAGGGTGTTCGTGGAATATAACTACGTATCACTGCATTCATTTAAACAACCAATGCCTTATGCAACACAGGGACTCTTAGTGCAGGGTTTGCATATAAACGTTATTGGATGCGAAGTGTTCCGCCAAAGACATTATAGACACTATGGAGGCGTGAGCAAGTGGCATCGGATGCCGCATGTATCTTCCAAAATATTTGACGTGGCTACGTTTTCCCGTCCAAAACGGACCGAAGTTTTCATTTCACGTCTACTCTGTGTATTGCCCTTCACTTGAGCGCTTATAGGGAGCGCAGTTGACGATATATTGTATGACAAGTATGAGTCTCGAATTAGTTTGTAGATTGACTTAGGTCATACAATGAACTTCGATGTGTATCATTTTAACCGATTACATAATGTTCTAAAAAGTACGGTCTCATATTTTTGACAGGACGATAATTGCTCATTTATGTTATAAAACTTACAAAAGTCAATGTCGAAGTTCATCGTATTTCACAGTCGCCGGTAGCTGTCAGTTGTATGATTGTACCGTCATCGTAATCTTATGCATGAGATTAACTTTAGAAGGTATAGCTTTGAGATTTCTGTTAGTAGGTTGTTTTCGCCATTTTGATCTAATCATTATTATTACAGATAGTTGAACAAAACGGTTACACATTATTTTTGGTATTGGGAATTGGCAGGCTTAACTATCTGTATATTATTGAGTGATCATTTTGTGGAATTGGATAATAATATTACTACGCAGCCAGTAGTTGGGAAATAATTTTCGCATAAAAGTAGATATAACTGGTAGTATTAAACTTTGTTTAACAATTTGTTGTTGTTATTATAAGATTTAACTTTGTAATTTATTATATATTTCTTATAGATTTACCACATATAAAACACTATATTTAATATAATAATTATATTATTATGTAGGTACAATAGTTTGTACTAATGCTTTGTTACTGAAGAATATATAAATTTTCTACATTTCCAACTTATTTTTATGATGTTATAATATTCTATTAAATATTATTCAGGTCACAAAGTGAAATAATATGTTTTCTTTAAAAAAATATTTTAATAAACCCTTTGAATAACATGTATAAGCAGTAATTTAAGTTTTAAGTGTTGTAACATCACTTGTACCTGCTTGAATATAAATATTTTGACAATCAAAGCAAAGTTATTGCGCTTATATATCGAAGAATAAATCATTATATTGCATAATATCTGTTTGATTTAATATTTCCCAAAACCCCAATTACTTTATACATAAAACTTTATTAAATATTAAATATATAAGTCGTGTTGTTGTTGATGGGCGGCAGTAACCACTTAACAACAGGTGGGCTGACAGCTCAACACGTCAATTAGTAAATTAAAACTAATAAAGAATGCCTAATAGCGTCTCAATAACATTAATCTGTTTATTATGCGGTTGTGCAATCACAAACGTGAGAGACAATATTTTGGAAAATTGTTAAAATTACAAAAGTACTAGAAAATAAAAACAACTTAGCGGTAATACGTAATACTTTTTATTTACCGGTCACGTAGACATTCACTACCTGAACACATTAAAAGTAATATACCTAATGACTGGTGCAGCTTCCTCTGCTGGCAGTACTCCCGAAGTACTGCCCGGGTCGTTCCATTCACCTTTAATATAAAAAATAACATAATAATAATTTAAAAATTTACTAAAATTAATTTATGACCAACCGCTAAATCAAAGCTCATAGATTCGATTAGCTTATTCTACAATTATATTTTAAAATTATGATTAATAAACTTATATTTGGTTGAATATGATTGAAATTGATGTTAGTAACTAACCTATACACCTTCATATATATGAAATGTTCGTAAGTAAGCCGCATCACTTGAGAATGGCTAAATAGGCTATTTATTTGTCTTAAAATGATCGTAAATTAGGTTTAATGGAAAGAGATATAACTTTTAAGTTTTACTTCCGAAAAATTTGAATATTTGAGAAAAATGTAGCTACTGCTTTTTCTAGTGATTTTTTTCTAGTGCGTTAGCAAAACAGAACATCGAGGAGGAAATGTAAATAGGACAACTTCTGTTTTACAAACTAGCAACGAGAAGAATAGTATGAAAAATATAAATACACCGGCATTGCATTGGGTATGTATATTTTCGAAAAATATCAATAAATATTTATATCTGTGAAACCCATGAAATGCCTTTCTTCCCGAAAGATTAGGCAGAGCCAGATAAGGGTAATTTGTCTTATGTTACGCTATCAATATTATGCTAGCAATATTAGAATTTTATTCCGCCTGTACAGGACTTAAATGGAACTAAAGAACGATAAATGTTACCTTGTTATACTTTAATAAATAATATATAAGGTATTATATATAATAATATTGATAATATATTGATTCTAGTTATATTATATAACTCACAGGCCAAGAAGCGTAAAGCTTAAAGCATTTTCGAAAAGTTGACGGGCGATCAAACCTCCGTCGCGAAGATTATCGTCCATCAATCGCCCGACCACGCTTGATGAGTCACCGAGCCAACGCGGACGACAGAATTTAGTCAGAACGAATATATTCGACAAAAAAGAACATGCATAAATATATTAGCGCACATGACCTACAAAAATGTCAGGCCAAAATTATTTTGTAAATTGGATATATACCCTTGCCAACTGCATTCGATGATGATATCTCGTTACCATACGGAAATATGAGAGCGTGGTGGCCAAGGGGCACAGACGCCGATTTTCAATCTGAAGGTCGCTGGTTCAAACACACACACCACACCCACCAATGAGTTTCTTCACTTGAAAAATTGATGTGCTCAATACCACGTTCTCAAAACGGTGACGGAAAACATCGTGAGGAAACCGGCATGTCTCAGAACCAAAAATTCGACGACATGTGACATCTACCAATCCCGTGGTAGATCAGAGCCCATTCACTCTCAATTATCGAGAGTAGGCCGGTGTCCCTGCAGTGGGAACATTAGAGGCTGGTACGGTTATACGGAAATAAATATCACAGATTACACACTTCATTGAAGTGAGCTGACGGCAGGTAAGAACATGTGCGTTAATTCAGCGTGAAATGGACACAGACACCCACCGATTAAAGTTGGTAAAACTAATGGAGCCAGAATCGGTGACCGATTTTAATCAGTTGTCTGCGTAAGGTTGTGATCGCGGCTCTAGTGTACATTCACCACCCATTTATGTGATCAAAGCAGAAGTTATATTATGGCGAAAGTTATTTGTGAAGTGAGTCTTATGCTAATGAATGATGAATGTTATTTGCTTTGTTAGACACAACCGTAGCTATGAAATGATATGTAACGTAAAGTTAGATACAAAATGGTAGAATGCGTACTTTTTGGAAGCCAGTTAGATCTCGTATCTTCTTCAAACAATCACTTCAAACGCTGGTGACAAAAGAAAATACAATTCAATATTATCATTGAAAGTATCAAAAGAGATTCGAGTATTTAATGGACCCAAAGGTATTGGGTAAAATGGTTGTCTTGCTTTCCGAAAACAGTATAATATTTAGGTATTCTATACACCATAAATGGACAGTTCAGATTGAAAAACCTCCCTGAATTTAAGAAGACGGCGATATCGATAATTCTCGAAACATCCAACCGGTCCGGCCCGATTCTTAAATAAGTCTTTGAATATTTAATTATCATTGATACAATGATCAAATATATTATATACAATTAACGTATATTATATGTGATATACGTTAAAAAATATGAGGTGTATTAAAATAATACAAACCCCATTTAGAACACAGACCCGACCCGCATAACACGTAACAAACCAAATTAATTAATCTATAGATAGTTATTTTTTTTTTTTTTTACCCCCAATCTATATATAGATAGTTACGATAAGGTAAGTGAGTACGCAAAAACATTTTCCAACATTTGAGAGTGTAGCGATAATTTCAAATCCGGAATGGACCGAGCCGGTTTGTTTGAAATTTCTGACAGCCTAGTTTTCAAAGTTTATTTTCCCCGTTCCTATATGGTGATAAGGCCGCATTGGTTGGCTCAAATGTATAATATCTACTCTTCTATTCACAATAGAGCGTGTCTAGTCTGGTATCTAAATCTATCTAGAAATAAAACACGTATTATAATCATATAGTAAAAACAGAGGTCAGTCACCAAAATCCTCTCATTATTTGTTAAAAATTGAAAATAAATATATGCAATAAAGATTATTTCTTTCAATTTATCATTAAAATGATTTAAAAAGCAAAACTGTCTTACCATTTGGAGCGTTTGGACCAGTCCTTAGGCGTCCAGTGCAAACACTTAGGATCGATCCTCAAATTTCTTCTCTCCATAGATTTCTCATGTTGCTGTTTCAGCTCCTGTAATGAAGGGCATTTCAATTCACGGGGAAATACAACGTCGATGGAACCTTACAGCCTTGTGAGTATAAATCACCTGATTGACGGATATGATGTATTGGCCCTTGTAGTAGTTAATTAGGTTGAGATTTTGTAGAGTACTTATGACGTCTTCTTTCTTTATACTCGTCAGTTCACATATTTCGCTGAAAACACAAAGCTTTTTTTATAAATTATTTTCTTATTATTTTCTATGTGAATTGGTGAACGTGCTGGGGGCCACCTGGTGGTAAGTGGCGACCCCCGCCCATGACAACAGTAATGCGACTCAGTATAAGATTTTGATCATACACTGAGTCGCATTCATCCTGCTGCGTCCATCACCCGAGACGGGGATGATACGTCTCATGCGCGTGTGATTTCACCGGCACCCACACCCTTCCATCGGAACACAGTAATGCGAACACTACTGCTATTTTAAGTTTAATAAGAAATGGCGGTAATATGTTTCTTTTCTTTAAATTTTTTATTGGATATCTTTGTGATCATACATCCTAGAAAGCGTCTGCAATGGTCAATAAAAAGGAATTGCGACGAAATGGTGATTTTATTTGATGATGTGACGGATCGAGCTGAAGATCCATCTGGGTGTAAGTGGTTACCTCCGCCCATAACAACAGCAATACGACTTAGGTACGTTGCGCCCGTCACCCAACACGGGGATCTTACGTCTCATGCGCATGTGATTTTACCGGCACCCACACCCTTCCACAGGAACATAGCAATGCGAATGCACCACGAGAAGAAGATGGTTTTTACTTCGAACGTCGTACACAAATAATATAAACAACAAAAATAATATAAATACATACTTATAGATTTAAAAAAGTAATTATCCAATCCAGAGAAAATGTTCTCTTACAACCACTATTATATATTGGTAACTTACTTAATTGTAATAATAGGTTTCTCGTTGTCGCCGACAGGTTTAGCGTGCATCAGAATGTCCAGTATAGTCTGAGCCCAGTAACTCCTGTACGATAGCAAACCCAGGTCCGAAAGTGGTTTCTCCGGAGAACCAGTCTTGCCTTCGAATTTTGACAGTTCATAACCTGCAAAAGAGCATTGTTTATTGTATGACTGTAGCTAAGTTTGAGTAACCTAACGCGAGAGGACCTGGCAATTTGGTTACGCGTTAATCGTAAAAAAGTGGTTTAATTCCACGCGGACGGAGTCGCGGGGAACAGCTAGTACTTACTAAATTCAATAAGCAGTTTTCCATAACCCTTTCTCTGGTACGGTGGTAACGTTAATATACATGCTACATTGTAGTCTTCTGTACTTTCTTTCTCCTTAGAAAAATAACCCACTATGTGGAAACCTGTAAAGGAAGAAAATAAATAACATAAGTATACAACTGTATTTTCATATAACAAGGAACCGATTCGGCAAAACAAAATCTAAAAACAATCATAGTTGGAAATATTCCATGTTGAGTTATTTGCTTGATGATAGGGAGAATCTGAGTCATATTACTTTTGTCTATGGGCGGTGGTAACCACATTTATTACACCTGATACCGTCCGAGGCAGTTCTTGCGTCATAAGCATGTCGAGGTCATCGGTGACGCGAACCCATAAGCTTTTCCCCTACCAAAAATAGCTCAACGCGGCTAAATAAGTTTTGACTTCAAAAATATCGGTTCTGTGCCTGTAGCGTCGTGAATAATAAGCTGAACACACTTTAAACAGTACCTGGGTACATCGTGTTTTATGGGTAATGATATTATGGGTATAATATATATATATGACTAACACAATCATCAAGTGCTACAAAAATTTACGAGATTGCGCTGTATTTTCATTAAAAGTTTACATAAAAAAAAGGTTTTTTTTTTTGTAAAAATATGCGTTTTTACTAGAAATAGAATTATACAGGTAAACTTCAATAGGAATACCCTATCGAACCACTAAATTTCATCCAAATCGTTAGAGCCATTACCGAGATACGCTAAATAAATATACAAGAATTGCTCGTTTAAAGTAATAGGATTTATCAAGGATTTTATAACGAGCTAAATCTTAACCGGTGACGGCGAAGGTAGGGCTTGAGACTGATCTACGTATTATATATAGCTAAGCACACATCTCACGGGACTTCGCTATTTACTATAGCGAAGCTATACTATACTATAGCTTATATTTACGAACCTCTAGAATCAAACTCCGTCATAACATAAAACAGGAACGGATCTGTGTCGTAGTACAAAGTCTTGTGGTCCAGAAACAGTTTGGCGAGCAAGCACAAATTCTGCGCGTAGCATTTATTCTTGCGGCCGTCGATTTCAAAGAATGATATGCTCCCTTTCCTGTATATTTCGTTGCCTGGCGGGTGTTTCAGCTTGCATTTTATCTGGAAAAATAATTTATATTATTTATCACACTTATATTATAAAGGCGAAAGTTTTTATGTAGTAAATTCTGTGTTTGTATGTATGTTTGTCCTTCACGCTCAAACAGCTCAAAGGATTTGGACGAAATGAAAAAAATATTGGTACCAGGATAGCATATAACCTCGTGCCCTCAGAAGCGCTCAGCTCGAAATGGTTACCCATCCAACTTATGACCGGGCTAAAAGTTGCTTAGCTTTAATGATCTGTAAAGAACAGCTACGCCACGAGCGCTTGCAGGACTTTCCAACGGTTACATCTTTTGTTGAGAGGCAAAGAACATTACAATGTGTGCGGGGCGCGGAGGGGTACCCTTTGTTTGTTTAGATGGGGAGGTATTCTGTAGTTATATATTGTAGATATAGATATTCTGTAGTGTATGGGTTGCAAAATAATATGGAAAATATCTTACCAAATGCCTTTCTAGACACTTTTTACTCTTTCTGTATTTAAGACAGAATTCACATATATAAATGCAGGGTAGGTTCACCATTTCCTGAAATACGTAAAAACGTTTTATCAATAACTAGATTTCATATGTAACAAAACTAGTTGAAGTACCATCCAATGTTAAGTGGCTACCTCCGCCCATTACAACAATATTACGACTTGGTCTTTGACGGACGTATGATGAGACACAAGGATGTAATGCGATTTCACCGTCACCCATACCTTTCCACCAGAGTTTAAACATAACTGCCTCAGGTTGAAATAAAATAATAATAAATTGACTCCCGATATTTCGACGCAGTTACATGCCCGGGACTATGACGCATGTAACTGCGTCGAAATATCGGGAGTCAACAAAACTCACAAATCACGGTAACACGAATAATAATAGTCACTATTAGTATTCACTACTAAACATATGTATGAATCACTCGCACCAAACACTTAGTAAGAGTGCAAAATGCTTTAATCACTAAAATAAGGCGCAAAGTACCACAAGCATATATTTTTCGTTGCATGTGAAAATGGTACATACCTGAGGATACGGTGCAAAGTACCAAGGCCGTATCCTATTTCGGCCCAGTTCAATCATCTCTATATTTTTCATTCGCGTCACGAGGTCATCGTGGCCATGTGCCACCATACTGCCGGAGGTTCGCGGACGCGCTGCGGTGGGTGTTGCGGCTCCGCTTGGTAATGTGTCTTCACCGAGGTCCTGCGATGAAATATCAGCCTGGAAATATAGGAAATGGGTTATATTATGCAAAACGATGCCGAAGTACATGGACACTCCATACAACATTAGCAAATTATTTGCCCACTACGACAAACAACTAGGTAGCGTTGGCATACGCGTATCATGCCTGGTTGCCTGGTAGAGATCGCTTTTAGCGATAAGGCCGCCCATTGTATTACCTTATTGTTAATAATTTATTGTTTAACAATTTTTTTTTTTTTTTTTGTTTGGTGATCAATAATGTGTTATCTATCTATCATCTTTCATATACTGACATACCTCACTCTCCAAGGAGTTAGCTTTTCGTTTCCTATTCATTTTCTTCTGCAGTGCGGCTGCTAAAACGGCGCCCCCGTTCACAAGAGACGACGATTCATTCGATAGCGTGGGGCTCGCTGGCCGTGATACCAGTTGGCGTGGCTCACTCATCGCTTGGACTATGTCATAAACATTGTTACCTATGTCATAAACATTATAAAGTATGTCATAAACATGATTAACCGTGTCATAAACATGGAAAGCATTGTGGCAAATTAAATCAGACATCCCGAATAAACCACTACCTCAACAATTTTTTGTTTAAAACTCTGCTTGTACTTTGCACATACTTGCACTTTGGTGTTTCTAGCCAAACTTTATATCAGAGATCCACTCTCTCTCAGTGTGGTGTCGAGGAAGGAAATGTAGATCATTATACTGTTCAATTGTAAAGAATTTTCATTTTACAATGCTATTCCTAATAATCCCCTCTCTACTTCATTCTAATATCTCCTATCTCTTGTTTTTACTCCCTTTGTCTCCCTTGTGTAAATATTTATATTCAGTAAATAATACTATAGTTTAAAATATGTACTAACTACAAATGTAAAATACTATATTATTATCATTATTTTGCATTTGTATTCTATTTGTTTACTAAAATCCTTCATCACCGATCACCATTGCCAATCGTAGTATGTAAGTCTAACATTGAATATAAGAATAACAACAACAAGAATAGAAGAATAGCATGGAATATAAGAAAATAGGTATATCCACATTCAATATACCGAAATAGTACATAGTACATTAATATGAAGATGCAATTAATTGAGCTTTATGTACTTTGTTCCTCAGTTTGTTGCCAATTAGCCTTTTTCTCGTTTCATCTCTCTCACTACTCAATTTGAAAATAAACACATTCATGCGCATGCAACGAAGCTATGATCAAAAAAATACACCTAATAGCAATTTAATTTGACAGCCAACATTTGAAATTTAATTTTGCAGGCGTACTTTCCTTCATCTTAGGTTGTGTAGAACTTTCTAGAAAATAAAGTTATTTACGGAACAATAATAGGGTTGATGATTACACTTGGGTGACAGTGACAACATACTTAATCGCAAGCTTTCCCCATTCACAATTCATGTCTGCTTCATTAGTATAAATGGTGTGAAATTAAGCGACAAAACATAAAAAATAAGAAAAAAAAAAAAACAATTAAAACATACCAATTGAATGCCTATGAGCGGCACCATTATGTGGAGTGCTAACTAAGTTAATCTTTTCAGATTTATGTAGGAACGGTGCGATTGCATTGGGAGTTCTACTATTCGTACTAGACTTCTGACTTTCATTGCAGACCGATTCATCTGCAGACAAAATTTCATTTTAGTGATTATGAATGATTTAATATTTAAAAACATTGGTAATCTGAGAACTTGCGGTAGCTTGAGCATGACGAATTTTTATTTGATTGAAGTTAAATGGGTTAATTGCTTAATTTTGAACTATATTCCAGAAATATCGCAATGAAACTAAGTGGTAGTTAATGTATTGGGTGTGTGAATATGACTCCGCCCTTTCTCAACAGGTGTCGTTTTTAGTATTGTTTACGTGTACTAATAAATGACCATACTTGTATTCGATAGTACTGAATGTCAGCTATCTAACGCATTTTATGATATTTGGTTGAAGTGTAAGCAACAATTGTTTTCACCTTTTCGAAAATGTCGGTTTTTATTCCAAATAAACGTCATTTGCGGGAAGTGTTATTACATTATTTTATTGCGAAGAAAACTGCAGCGGAAACTTATCGTTTGCTTGTGGAGATTTATGGTGAGCATGCTCCGTCTAATACAACTTGCAAGGAATGGTTTCGACGATTTCAAAATAACGATTTTAGTACTGAGGATAAAGAACATGGAAAACCACCAAAAAAATTTGAAGATGCTGAATTGGAAGCATTATTGGCGGAAGATTCTTGCCAAACTCAATCAGAATTAGCTGCAGCATTAAATGTTGATCGTTCAACTGTTGCAAAGCGTTTACAAATGATGGGAATGATTCAAAAAGCCGGTGACTGGGTTCCACATGATTTAAAAGAAAGAGACATGGAACGTCGGAAAACCATTTGTGAAATGCTGCTTCAAAGACAGCAAAGAAAAGGATTTTTGCATCGGATAGTCACAGGAGACGAAAAATGGATACACTACGAAAATCCTAAACGCAAAAAAGCTTGGGTGAAACCAGGCGAACCAGGCCCATCACAGCCAAAAATAAATATTCACTGTGCCAAGGTCATGCTCTGTATTTGGTGGGATCAGAAAGGTATTGTATATTATGAGTTGCTCAAACCCTCTGAAACTATTAATGGAGAAGTTTACCGACGACAACTAATGCGTTTGAAGCGAGCCATAGAAGAAAAACGACCAGAATGGGTGAATAGACATAACAAATTAGTTCTTCAGCATGACAATGCCAAACCGCATACCGCAGAAGTCGTAAAAAGATATTTAGAGGGACAGGACTGGGAAGTGTTACCCCACCCGCCATATTCACCAGACATAGCTCCTTCGGATTACCACCTATTCCGGACGATGCAGACAGACCTTACTGGAGAAAAGTTTACTTCATGTGAAAGTATCAAAATTTGGATTGACAACTGGATAAGCTCAAAAGACCAGGACTTCTTCCAGCAAGGAATACGAAAACTACCTGAACGATGGGCGAAGGTTGTAGCTGCAGATGGAGCATACTTTCAATAATTTTTTTTTTAATTTTGTAAGTGAACAAATGTGTTTTATTTTGACAAAAAGGGGCGGAGTCATATTCACACACCTATTATAAAACTATCTCTTTGCTTTTCTTTTGTGTGTCTTAATGTTAATGTTTGGAAGGCCTCTAATATGACTTAAAAACTAGTATTGCCGGGTCCGACCTTTTATCGTGCCTTCTGAAGCACGGAAGCGCTCACTGCAAATGCCACTTAACGGTCGAAGCCGATAATTTCATAAATGACCGAACCTGACATTAAGTGATTACCTCCATACATAGACAACAGTAACACTACCCAGGTCCATACAAAAGTATGAGAAAACCCAAGTCGCTTTGCCTGGGACGTGTAATATGCCCCTGTAAATTTACCCACACCCTTCCACCGGAACATAGTGTCGAGATTGCACCACTGCTTGACAGCAGATTACCAGTTGTGGTGGTAGTACACCAAGGACAAACTTATACTATGATTATGACCATAGTATTCTTGGGTAGCAAAAGTAATGCTACACCAAAGATATGTCTGTTTTTGGTATTTTTTTATGTTTATTATTTGTTTAAATTATAGGTAATAACTTAATAAGTCTTTCATGCTCACGCTACTGAACCGAGAAAAGAAAACTTGAAGAATTAATAGATAAAAACCAGGCATGAAACAAGATTCCACAGATTAGAAAAGGCTAGAAATGATTCAATGAACTTCTCAATTTACCAACACTAAAATAGTGGGCTAAGCCAATCAGAGTCAAAAGACTAGTATATTGTAAATTGCACAATCTGAAATAAACTCATTGTTTTTATACACAGCCAGTATAACTTAAAACTGAAAAGCAAAATATAAAGAACTACTTTGCAGATGAATCCAAATAAAAAATTATATTAGAACTCATGAATTAGCATATAATAGAAGTGCCTATTACTTAATATTATTTCAATATTGACAATATGTAGATGCCTCTTATGTTCCCACTGCAGGGAAACCTACTCTCGATAATTGAACCCCAATCTCTCATAACCCCGAAAAATCAAATGGATGGAGCAAATGGACCTTAATTGACAAAATATTCCAAAACAAACAACAAAACATGCTCTCTCCTTCTTTTTCTCCATTTTAAAGATTATTTATAAAAAAACTTTTATATTTGGATTCAACTGCAATACAAGAAAATGAAATAAAAATAAAAAACACTGATACACATACTACTGAAGCTAGGCATCATTCCACCTCCTGATCCGATGTGAGTCTTCTTAGGAGTGGTAGTCCCACCTGTGGCAGCTCCATCCCGGCGTGGGAACTGAACCTTTCTTGTGTCCAGCCATGATTCACCGACCCACTCGTCCAAACGTTTGTTGACTGTAAGTTAATTGAAATCATTGTTTTAAGTTCATGATTTTCAGATCTAAGTAACTAACTGTTACTTCGCTTTTACTCTGTATCTTAGAAACTAAGACAAAGTTCTTAATAAGACTCAGTTTCTAAGCTTCAGAGATGAAATGGCTCCACCAATTTCCATTTAATGTGTCAAAATAAAAATCTTCAGTATAACTTTGATATAAAAAAACTGGGGCTACAATTCCAATTCTATTTGCCATAATAAAACATACTCTTTGATAATTCCTACCCACTATATGCCATAAGATGAAACTAGCATGTACAAACAAACATTGTTGACTTTGCAATAGGGTTCTCTTTATCATTAGGGTATGAAACCATACAAACCCTATTTTAATATCAAATGTTAGAGACTAGCCCATTCATACCCGGAGAAAGGCAAAAGCCAGCGAATAAATTCATTAAAATTTGACATCTTTTTGGTAATAGTAATATGTTTATACTGTGGAAATAAGTATTGCATTAAATATCCTTTTATGTTTAGACTCAGCTGTAGGTTGTAACTAACATCACAGGTAAGTAACAATCAGTCTGATTATCACAAACAAACATTCACTGTTTGTGTATATTTCTGTTTTCAGTGATAGGTACATTCCAAACTTACAATCAACATAGTGTACATAATATCCCCGTTGTCCGCGGACTTCCTTAATGCTGATGATCTCAGCGAGGGGCCAGTCGTCACCTCCTTGCATCCGAACTGGTAAACGGCATCCTTCGACAAGAGAGGCCTACAAGCACAAAATTGTGAAAATCAATCATGTACAATTTGTCATATTTATCAATAATTGTTATAATAATCACCGCTGAATCACAAAACGTGGTAAGTTCATCGTCATTTTCATTCATTTTACGGTAAAACAATTATGTAAAATACAAAATATTGACTTGAGACATAACTCCTTGTTTTTTTTTAATGTAATGTAAATGTTGCCAGATCTTATTTACAAAATACGTGAAATGTCATAAAAAGTTAGAATTTGTATCAGAAAAAAAATTAAATTATTGTTTATTTATTGAAAATATTTATTTTTATACGCAGTCAAATGCTTCGAGGAATAGAGTAAAAAACTCTTTAATCAACTAAAATATGTTTTTTTAGCCTCAGTGGTTAAGTTACCCACGATTTGCCGATAAGCGTCGACTCGCAAGAATTATTGACCGGATAAAAAAGGGGAAAAACGAGATCAAGTGTTGCTTAATCTTTCAGCCGAATAAAGGTCTATTATTTTTTTGACAGACGTATCAAAACACGTTAGTATGCCAATAATACTGCACTTATCTGTTTGTTTAGTTGTATGCATAATTATAATAGCAAGCTGGCAGGCTGGCTAACGTGGCAGTGGGCTGGGGTTGGGGCTGACGTGGCTGGAAAGTATCTACATAACAAAATATAAATTACGTACACGTATTCGTAAAACACGGCCATGTACACAGTGATACAGCCAACCAAAATTCTTTTTGGTGCTTTTTTAGGACCATCTCGGGGGTGATCTAAAGGGTCATCACCGATGGAAGAGAGCAACATGGAAAATTTGTCAAAGGGTACTAGTTGTTAGCACAACAAAGAGGTAGATGAAATATTGAAGTTTAGAAATTGAGGTTGGAATGGGTTGAAACTTGTCTTATTACTGGGGAAGTCTGGCAATATTTGACTCTGGTATTGTTTTTTTTTAATGACCAAGGCAACGATAGTAATTTTGTATACATATGTAGCTTTTCCAATTAAAATTGTGTCCAGATAGTACAATATTCCGTCTTGACGTCCAAGATTACGTTACCATGGTCGCCCACATGGCCCGCGGGCTATTAATTAGTAGGTAGGTACTGCACGGACCACCTCATGAAAAACATCGGCCGGAACCAAATTTATACTATATAAATCTTCGTACTCAATAACTACTGGTCCACTACACTGTGAGGTAGTTAATTAATATATAATAATAATTAAAAAGACCATTAAATAAGAGCATGGGAGCTCCTAACCGAGGACCTTTTAAATTATGCTTATCAGCAGATAGGTACCTACAGATACCTACCGCTCAATTAGGCCTAGTGATTTTGCGCATATTATAATTATGCTTTGCGAGTATGGCAGTGAATTCCGTTATTTGGTTATAGCCATGACGTTTTCTTTCACGGTTTTAGTTAAAATATTCATCCTCAGGTCAAGGCTCATGAAGGAATAGGTACCTACTACTGAATTAATTAAAAACAAGGGCAGGTTATTACTATGCAATAAACTACAAACTCTGTCGTTTAGATCAGTGTTTATTTAGATATAGTCACAGAGTACATTAAGCTTGTTACAATAAAGTGTATTTCTCTTTTTAGGTATGACTAAACCTATTGGCCACACTCTCGTCTTTGTTCTTGTTGACCCCTCTGAAGAGCCATCCGAAACCGGGTTGCACCCGGAGGTCTACTGCAGGCAGTTGCTTGTCATCAGCATTCAAGTACTCTACGAGGAACATACGACGGTACCTATCCTTGGATGTGTTCAGGGTACTTCCGTGGACTAACAAGTAGGAGAAGATGACTATGTCTCCCTTGTCAGCGATCACTGGCGTGGCCTTTTCGATGGGGAACTTTTTCTGCAAATTGATGATAGGAATATTGATTAATTAATTACCTACGGTAGGTACTTTTTTTTGTAGTGACGGAGTTGTCTGTCGGCCCACCTGATGTTAGATGGTCACCGCCACTCAAAGCCAACAATAGCACGACTACATTTACGAGATAAACACTATAACCTGGAACACTGGAATATGTGTTAAAACAGAGAGATGTCGAGATGAGTGTCGTAGAGATGCTATTTCAAGTGTATATTATTCGAAAAAAAAAACATTAACAACCTTGCGGGCAAAAAATAGAGAAAATTTATACCAAAAATGACTCTTAAAATTGATACTTTTTATACGAAAATAATTGAAAATGTACGCACTTAACGGCAAAACCTTACCACCACATAACCCTTTGTTTTAGGATAATCAACTCGTCATGTTACTCCAGTAGAATTCTCACCTTGTCAACCCAATGGTAGTCACCCTCCTTCGCACCCCAGTCCTCTAGAGGTCCAAGTTTGTGAGATCCGGGGTAAACGTGCAGACCACCATTCTCAGGGTCACATTTGTCTAAGTGAAGGAACACTGCGACTGGAGAGTCTAGTTCATAGGGGAAGTAGTGATAGTCCTGAAAATAAAAGTTTTGAAATAGTCCTATCAATTTTTATTTCTCAAAATCTTAATGCAGATACTTATCATCATATACTTGGCTTACATCATATACAGGAATCCGACTATTACTTAAAATTTTCATGCAATAATTCTACGTAAATCATTTCTTACCTGGTGCATGGGGTACATAGCTCCCTTTTCTGGGGGCTTTAAGTGTGCTTTGGTGTGGTGTAGCATTATGTTTGGAGTCTCCATAATGTCTTCTAGAATATCCAACAGTTTCGGGTTGGACATGAACTGCCCGAAACACGCGTGGTGGTTTTGTAAATTGTGCACTCCTTTTACCTATTCCGATCAAAATAAAACATTTTTAAGTCTCTTTACGTACAGTCCAATAAGGAAATATCAGTATATATCTTTATCTATTATATCTATAATATTATAATATAGTAGTAACTCCTAATAACTTGTAGTAGATAAGAAATACTACTACAAGTTATTAACTCGTAAGAAAGTAATATCAAAGAACACTTTGACTTACCGAGTAAGGGCTATTTGTGATCCTCAAATCATCAGCCACTCCACCAACCCACGAGTTCTCCATAATCCCCTGGTTTTTCCTCCGGAAAAGGTTGTCATATTCAGTGCTGAGCTCCTCTATCTGCTCACGAGTCAAGAGGTTCTTCAAGTGAATATATCCATTATCTTTGTAAAACTGGATTTGCTTGTCTGTTAGCCCTTTTCCCATGGTTGAGTCTTCTTGGCTCATGGACATAAACTGAACTTACCCATGTTTGTCTGTGTATTTAAACCGCGGATAAATCAGCGAATAACAAATATTGTTTATGGTGACCTGTGTCCTCATGTCGCCATAATAGTATCAGGCGATAAATGGGCAGAAAATCACAGGAAGAGATCAGTTAAGGTTACGATAACGCATCGGTTATCACATAATTTGAAGTAATTGCATTGATTGATTGAGAGTAGGGTGGATTAGTACACATGTTCATTTATTCTGCCGTTTGTACCCTAAGAAAAAATATTTTAATAAAAATATAATAATTCGTGAATTATGATAATATTTATACTGTCTGTATAAATATTTTTGGGGCTTCCAGTTGCTTGTGTCTGAAGGTGAGTCCTCATGAATACCTACGCGTACACTCTGGGTGGTGCCAAAGAAGCGACTAGAAGTGGGAGTAGAACTTGTGCCAAGTTCATCCGGAGAAGTACTTCCATAATTTGCCGCTAAGCAGTGGTCACTCGCATTGCTGTGTTCCAGTGAAAGGGTGTGAGTGCCGGTGAAATCACATGCTCATGAGACGTAACATTTCCTTTTCGGGTGACGGGCGCAACTGAGAGTGACTTGGGTTATCTCATACTTCGGCTGGGGAGGACCTAAGTCGTATTGCTGTTGTTATGGGCGGCGGCTACCACTTAACAGGTGGACTTCAGCTCGTAAAGTCACTAGGATAACAAAAAAAATATTGTCTCAATAAATACAGTTATATGAACGCTAAGTTTTTATTGATGATACAAAATTTGTATCGTTCGTAGGATTGACTCTACACCTAATTTATCGACCTAAATGCTACAAAATATACTTTCAAAATAATTGGATTCGTTTAATATCTGTTGTTTGCTTAGTAATTTCAACCCAAATTCACTAAAGCTTCACTCTATCACGAGAAAATATGAGTAAGATTCTAAGATTTCCCTCAATTTCGGTGCAAACGGGAGGTGTCACGTGGTACTGACGTTTAATAAGCCTCGCGTATAAGATTATAACTACGTACAGTTTATGAAATGTTATAAGGGATCCTTGCCCGTTCTCTGCAACTTGGGAATATTGATCAAAGCACGACCTCCCGCTCTTTGCAGTATGAAACTTCTGAAATATTTTGAACATGTCACATGTTAATTACGTAAATTAGGAAGTTTTTAATTGGTTAAAGAATTAAAAATGTGTATGGAAATTTACTATTTTATCAAACAATTAGCTGTTCCCCGCGAGGTCGTCCGCGTGGAATGAATTTTTTTTTCGCATAACTCCTTTTCCTTTTTCTAAAATAAAATTAACATTAGTTATCTGCCAGTGGTACGATCGAGAGCGTGGTGGCCCAGGGGCATAGACGCCGACTTTCAATCTGAAGGTTGCTGGTTCAAACCCACAGGCGAACCAATGAGTTTTTTCACTTGAAAAAATTTATGTGCGCAATACCACAATCTCAAAACGGTGACGGAAAACATCGCGAGGAATCCGGCATGTCTTAGAACCAAAAATTCGACGACATGTGACATCTACCAATCCCGATTGGGCTCCCGTGGTAGATCAGAGCTCATTCACCCCAATTATCGAGAGTAGGCCGGTGTCCCTGCAGTGGGAACATTAGAGGCTGGTACGGTACAGTGGTACAATCAAAATCAGATACTATCGATCATAAACTGACATGTCTAGTAAAGTCATAAAAGAGAATTTAATTCACAAGGTGACAATTGTCCTTCAATATTGTTTCAAGTGATCTTGTCTCGCGGCTTTTATCGTCCACGGGTCTATAGAGTTGAGTTGCAGCACTACCTCATTTGACCACATTGTTCCTCAACACACAACTACAATCTATTGCTTTTGTTCCAGAAAAAGCGTTACAGCGACAAGAAATAAATCGCGCCATTTTGCTCGACATCGTAAGATAAAAAGGAATTCGAATCTTTATGGACAAGCCAAGACTATTGAACTATCTAGGTTAATAATTATTTATTGTATACGTTATTTTGTGCAAATTAGTTTATGGGGTTGTTTATCTAGAAATATGTCTCTCGAGAGTTTCTATGCTTCCATGAGAGAGTACCCTGCGTATCCATAATTTCTTCTTTATTTTCGTATGAGTAAATGGCCTACGCTGGTGTCGGAGATTTCAAGCCGCGAGAACGCTTCCGACATGGCTTATCGACTGGAATAGCCGGGATCGACATCTTACCGTGCCCTCCGAAGTACGGCAACGCTCAGGTAACATTTCAGTAAATGGTCACCCATCCAACTACTGTCCGGGCGGTGATAAGCTTATCTCAAATGATCTATTGAGATCATCCAAGAAAGCTTCGCCACGAACGCGTCAATACCTATTTATTGCTTTGTGAAGTTCGCTCACGTAATTACATAGTACATAGGCACTGCTGGTTTGTTACGAACGAAACAATCTCTTTTATCCACACCAAAACGAGTATTTATGGTGTGTTCTGAAATCGAACCAGCTACATCTCTAAGTAATAGGAGTTGCTAAAGTAACTCTCTTCTTTGATAGTTTGTGCTTCAAATTGAGAAGATTTCACAACTGATTGTCTAGGGTCAAAAGGTGAACACTAGACGACATTCTGATAAGTTTATCTTGTACTCTCAACTTTGTACCCGTTGACAGTAAACAATACCTAAGTTTTTATTGTATCCGCAATAATCCAGTAGCTCTGTACTGGGGTGTTCCTATCGGGTCCCCTACGACATACTTACTGAAGCTAGTTTGTAATACTGGCTCTGTTGGGTTTCTTGACTGTTTTTTTCCATATTAGTTGATCGGTTGCGGTTGGAAAAGATGTGTGATCATGAATATAATAGATATTGATGATGGTCAGTCCTGATCTTTGTAGTTCTATGGGTACCATTTTGGTAGTAAATTTGGTGTCCGATGAATTTTCGAACTACCTAGTTCGATTTATCGGACACTAAATTTGATACTAATATACTAATTGGATTGGTGATCATTCATATGACCTATCCAATTGCTTGTTTAGAGTAATAAGTTATAGCTTGAACATACTCGCACAGTAATAAATGTCTGTCGGTAATTACGATTTTCCAGTCACAGCGGTTGGTTGAGGTCAATTGTAACGAAATGAAGCGTGCAATCAAGCATCTTTTCAGAAATCTGGTATAAAAACGTGCGATTAAAAGCTCGGCATATCCTATACTAGTATCTTATATATCAAAGGATCATAAGTTACTAATTTTACGCCCTTTATTAAGGGGAGAAGGTTTTTTATGAAATTTATATGGGACCATTTTGGAGATACATACAATCTAATTAAAAACATCATCCAAATCGGTCCGCAATTACCTACCGCATTGCCATAAATCATAAAAAAAACACAACATACAACCGAATTGATAACCTCCTTTAAGTTGGCTCTTTAGTTAAACCACCCATTTTGAGCAAGATTTAAGATTTTCATAAAGTACAATTTCTATAGAAAATTTAATATTATTGTATTATATTGCCATTATACATTAACTTTGTTTAAGTAAGTTTACTCTGTATATTTGTTCCTAATCATAAGTTTGGTGTACAATAAAGTATTTTTGTATTGTATTGCACCGAATAAGATATTTCGTAAATAGAAATGTATTTAAGAAAGTTCAGGATCTCTAATTCTTAAATCAAAAGATTAACGGAGATTAGTGCGTGCCTTGCACAAATACTCATAACTTTGGCCTATCTGGGTCCTTTCTGATTTTTTTGTTGATAGTGTTGTTCTACATAAATTTGCTAGTTAGTTTATAATGTAATGAACGGCACAGACTGAATAGTTCTCATTATAGGTATATAGTTTTTTTTTCATTCTTTATGACACATGAAACAGCGTTGAAATATAGTGAGTCAATAAAACTCACAAAATCTTAGTAAATATCTCGGTAATTCGAAAAATAATGTCCATAATTAGACAGGTCTCTTAGTTCAGTTGGTAGTAGCTCTGTTTCTGCGCAGTAGGTTATGAGTTCTATCCCACTCAGGACAAGTATTTGTCTGATGAATATAAATGTTTCTTTTAGTGTTTAATGTAATTAGTATTTACATATAAGTAACATACAAGTATTCTATCAGTTATCTAGTTCCCATTGTACAAGCTATGCTTAGTTTGGGGCTAGATGGTACTGTTTGAAGTGTCCATCAATATTTATTATTTGTTATAATGACCATGATAGTTATAAAAGTAATATTTCGATTCCAGCTTCAATTCGAAATATTTTACTTTTAGTGTATCAACCCTCGCAGTGAGCTTGTAAACAAAATACTAGTGAACGCATTCGTGGCACTTACGGGAACTCGCTCATACAGCTCGACGCGGCCGAACACCAGCGCCAATTAGAATTGACTCGTGACGCGTCATCGTTCTACCTCGCAGACTGGGTAGCTAAAATGTAGCTGTATTATGCAACGCGTCATAATTTTATTAATAAAATTACATTACAACATCAACTAACAACCACCATTAAACCGAATGAGTTCAGTTCAGCTCAGTTCAGTTAAATCACGTTTTAATATAATAAATAAATATTCATATACGTTACACACAATGCCATCTAGCTCCAAATTAGGCATCATTCAATGGGAACTATATGTGAACTAGATAATTGATAGAATACTTGTACAGTACTTTCCTTTTTACTTACATATATACTTATATTACATGTTAACAGCTAGACAAAGAACAGACATCTATGTTCACCATACAAACGCTAGTCCTGGGTGGGAATTCAACTTATAACCAACAGCGCAGAAGAGCTGAAACTGAACCAACTGAACGGTGACGCCAGTCAATACATTTTTAAATTATAATAGATTTACTTTTTTAGCGCTCCTAACATTCTTTTGCCCATAGGCTGAACTGCTGTATCGGAACGAATTAGTCATAACAGTGCAAGTGTAATTAGCGTGATAATCTGTACTTCAATTTCATCGCAATCTAGGGCTGCCTATCAACGGAGAAAATCTGACCTGTATATCGAAACTAACTTTCATGTTTTCGTCTTCCAACGTCATGATATAATATTTTATCTTTACCCTAAGTTGATCTGTCTCATTGAGGCTGGGTAATATATAAATGTATTCTTACAGTCTGCTATGTTCTGATGATAGTAGTACGTTGATACAAATATCCTCCATCATTTCAGGGATGGACTTCTATTCATAGATAGATTGCAATTATCACTTAGAGATGTTCCTAAAAAAAAAACTGATCAGTAATGCGGTTTGACATGCCATATGTTCTGTCATGTATTGCTTGGATATCATTTCAACACATCCTTCAAAATAAATTATGTTTTAACAAAGGAATTGGCTAAAAATCTTATAAATTGTAATGCTAACTAATATTATTAATGCGAAAGTGAGTTTATTAGTTTGTTTTTTCCGCTCTCACGTCTAAACTGGTAAATGGTTTACGATGAATTTTGATACAGAGACAGATAAGGGCCCCTGGAGACGGTTATAGGCAAATTTTTCTCAATTAAAAACTTATAGAGGGAGGGGAGCGGTATGAAACAACCGGTATTGATTGGTAAATCAACATTAACGCAAGCGAAGCTGCGTGTAAAAGCTGGGTAATAATATTTTGTTATTTTTGTGAATGTTTTATTTATATCACTAATCAGTATTACAAGTTCTCGTTGATGAAGTCCATGAAGGAGGTAACTCGGACGAAGACCGCGGGGTAGCCGACCTCACAGCCAAGAGCTGATCCAAAGGATGTCACACCAATCTGAAAAACCACGTATGTTTTATTATAGCATCTCAATAAAAGTTTCGCGATAAATATAAATATTAATTAAACATTAAACTTTTAATAGGGCACTTTACAAATATAACAATAAATAAAAGGAACTTTCCTCTTTATAGCATATTAAAAATGTGTGATGCTACTTAGTGATTTAAAAACTTTTTTAAGTTATCAAGGCCATCTGCGGTCAATAACATGTTGTCTATTAAAGTAATAAATATAAGTGATATAAAAAATAGATAAAATAAGTTAGTAAACCAAGTACATACACGTAATAAACAAATCCTGCTGTTTATAGCAGCTGCGAGGTTTGATGGTGACCTCTAGTAACCCTGGATGGCGATCACAATGGACCGAATACGATCGCAGTGATATAACATTTGCTATAATAAATAAAATGAAATAAATAACAATAAGTAAAACACGTACTAGGAGGGGCTCGTTGTTTCTTGTGACGACAAGAGGACCGCCGGAGTCCCCACTGCAGGTGCTTTTGCCATTGGCTCCACTGGTGCACACGTTGGAAGACTGAAGGATGAATGGGAAGGAGAAGAAGCAGACATTGTTGGAGATCACTTCCAGCTCAACGTAGCTGAGGGCCTGGGAAGTACTGATAGATCCACCTAAAGAAAAAAATCACAATTGGAAATGTCTATGTGTTATACCTATGAACACAGAATAATATTTTTTGTTTTCCAAACTCATAGCAGTTTGGTGTAGCTCCAAAAGTTGAAAAAACGAAAACTTAGTTGTTAATTTAATAATTTAAGTACGTTTTAATTATTAACACCAATTCTTCATCAATTTTCTAATTCCGGAGAAGGAATTTGGTGCTTAAAACATGCCATACTACCAAAATAAACTTTGAAGTTTTGAATGGTGTCAAACTATATTTGGTTGATAAGAGATGCAACGTTACTGTACTTACCGTCGTTGGTGAGGCCGAAACCAGAGGCAACACCAGTCTCTCCGGCGAAATTTTCATTCAGTTGGGATCCGGAAGGCAGAGCAACTACGGCGATAGTACCTGTGAACGATGCATAATTAATATTAGAGTTAAGGCTACTCTTTTAGCAACCCTGAAAATGAACTGACCCGTTCTCTTGAGATTCGTTAAATATTTGGCTATATCAGAATCAGATAACAGAAAAGTAAAGTTTAGAAAAGTTCGAGGACTGAGTTAGTATAGTTATGTATAATTGTGATAAACATGGCTTACTACATTTCTTTATCACCATGGATGTTACATGACCATGGAATTTTCGACGTGGGATTTTGTCAGTACTTACTTGAAAGAGTGACGGACGAGATCCTTATCATGGCGACATCGTTACGGATGAGGTTAGGGTTCCAACCGCTATGCATGACGACTTCAGTGGTAGTGATTCTGGTGCCTCCAGAAAAGAGAGTGTTTGAGCCGAGGACAACAAGAAAAGATGTAGCCTGGTTCCGACCGTCAAACCAGCAGTGAGCGGCAGTAAGCAAACGAGTGGTTGAGATTAAGGAGGCACCGCAAACACCCTGTCCTTGCGAGAACTGTGCAAGTAGTCCAGCCTGTGGTATAATTTTTTTTTATTAGATTACTATTATAATATACGTTTCATTTTCGCAAAACAGGCGTAAGCATTTCACTTCGACTGAGTGGCGCTCCATTCTAGTTTCGTGATTGCCGAGGAAGTTCGTAACTTAATATAGCAAATATCTATTAATAATTGTCTGAATATAATCTAATAACCCGTCATAATAATGTTATTAAAAATATATCGATATTAATCAAAATATCAGAAACAGGCATGACATATGAAAGTCTCTATTTGCGTCAACATGTTAAAATAATCAAATTAAAATCATGAAAATGATTTTAAATTTCAGCTATAAATAAGGCAGACATAGATGGTAAAAAATATGACAGTTGCCGTTTCACGATAAAGTATTATCGCTCATAAATGAAATGTGATAGTCATCTATGTTACTTATTCACACCTTTCATATTAGTAGTAATTTTAGTATTTATTTATTTATTATCTATTAGGATTAAGACTTATTTTAACTTTACTCAGTGACATTTTTTACATATTTCTTTTTTATTTTTCAATATGATGTCATCTGATTTGTGTGACCAAATTATTTACTACAGATTGACAATGCCAACGTTTTACAGCAGCCAACTTGATATTTTATTTTATTGTTTGGGAGCTTTAAATTAAGTGACTTTTTGGGTCATTAGGTTTTTTGAATAATTGTACCTATTTATTGCATAATAAAAACTGACCCTATCACAAACAATTACCTAAGGATATGCCTTATTAAACTTACTTAAGCCATCGAATTTGAATTTTACCTTGATTAAAACTATTTGAATACCAATCGATTGTTTTAACTAGTGTGTTTTTGGTAAGTTTTTTTGCGCTGAAACACAGCGATCATGCGGTCGTCAGCTGACGCTAGCGCCATGCCACCTGGCATCAGGATGAATCAGTATGATCATGATGATGATGACGATTCTGGCAGTAGGATGAACATCAGTTACATTGTACAATCTAACCCATGTGGGCTCAACGCAAGAGGCTGTATGACACTACGTCAAAAAAGTATTCATATATGCTGCCGTACGAAACTGGGGCGGGTTTGCTAGTCCATAATATTATAATAATAAAAATTAATTGTCGTGCATTAGTCTCACAGACGATTCACGGGGTCTTTTACTATCTTAATGATAAAGCAGATTCAAGAAGAAATATGCCTACAATAATATTTAGTTTAATCTGTAATCTAAACTGTAACGTCTTCAAGTCAAGGGTAAATTTTACCTATTTATACTTGACTTGAAGATATTCTAGAAGATACCTATCATCGACATTATCGCTCAACATCTATCGCCAATGAAGGCCTAACGCAAAAAAAAAAAATCCTTTTAGATGTTTACATTTATCTATAATATATTATTTATTTTTATAAATTATAACAAACATATTAAAAAAAATAAACTATTTTGCCTAGCTCACGTTGTTTAAGATTTTTTTTTTAATTTTATCGATTATGAATATTTGTGAGATTTTTTTTAAGCAGATAATCAACCAAAAGCTAAAAAATAATTAGGTAGGTCAACAGGAATGGGGTGAAATTTTAATTAGTAGATTTAAAAGACGCAAGACAAACAACGCAAGCTAAATAAAACTGTATAAAAAGTATTTCATTTGAAAATTACATACCTGGAAGGGGACTTGAGCAGGTGACGCAATTGAGCCTCCTACAATCCTGAGGCTAGATTCCTCAGCCTGACGGATCTTCTCAGCCAGAGGTAGACCATACTTCTCCAGGTAGTTGTAGGCGGTGGTTTCTTCAGGGTTAAACTGAAGATATTTGGCCTGGGCCACGGCTACCACGGCTAGAAGGGTCAGTGCTAACTTCATGATGAGAATTTGGAGTAACTCAAATGGGACACGTGAGCATGCTCTTTTATATAGCTAGTCTGTTTGATTGTAAGATAACGTCTTGATTAGACAAATAGTAATTATAATTAATCAATGATATCGAGTGGCTTGAATGTAGTGAATTTTTTAGTAGAAATATATTGGATATCGAATAATGATTGAGGGTTATTGCAATTGAAACATTAATTTGTGTGTAAGTGTTTAAGTTATGCTTATAACTTATACAGGTCACAACTAATATGCTTCATGACGCGTTGACACATTGCACGGCAGCAATCTTTGTTTTGTATGCGGTGCCGCAGTGTGCTGAGTTTCATGACATAAATGTCACGAACCACCGCAACGACCACACTCATCTGCTAATATAGCGCTGCAACGCACCATGTGTCCTGGCTTTGGCCTGGCTCGGAAAGGGAAGAATACCTTTGACTCCCACTTCTCTTTTAAACTCTGTCCGTCTCCTATGTTCCTGGCAAGCCCCACGAGGAGGCTTAGGCAAATGTCTTGAAAGATGACCTTAATGGTTAATCTGGAAATCAATTATAGTCATCCTTATGTCTCTGACTATGTTTTAGTTGCACACATTTCCATTTCAGTTATTACATTAAAATAATTTGTTGACCTAATTTAAACTTCAAAATAAATCAGTATAGTCCAAAGATGGTTAAATGTTCGCTTTTTACTTGATTAAAGAACCTTCGAAACCGCGTAGGTACAGCTAGTATAACTATATAATGGACTTCCCTATCTTAGTTCGGATATACCCAAATCGCTTCGTGTTGCGTGCATATGAGGTTGAAACGTTTTTCCATAGCAGAGAGAAGCAGAGGTAGGAGATTACGTTATTAATATGTCACTTCGCAGAGCCCGCTAACCTGGAGCTAGTACGGTCGCACTATGAGGTTGGAGAAAGCCGAAGGAGCAACACTCTCACCTTATATATTTAGGGTTTTAAAGGTCAAGGAAACTCAATTACAGCCCGCCACATCTGCCTCTTGTACATACTGGAGGTATGAAGCCTTTGGTTTCTGTTTTTTGAACTTACTGTTTTTTGTATTTGCATTTGGATACCTATAAAATAATAATCCCCTAACTACGACTAAATATAAAACAAAAAATATTCATTGGTTTTCCCATGTTACGTATACTCATTGATAAGCAATTAAAATCATGTATAATCTAATCTTATCGATGGATTATAAGTTGAGTTTGAGTCGTAGCGATATCGAATGGTTATGATAATTTTTTATAACATGGTTAAATAATTTATAAAATCACTTCAATGGATATTAAAAACCGTTTATCTAAATCATTTTAGTATTCTAGAATGATAAAATTTGTTTTACTGAAATCAGACAAAGATAGAAATGCCGAGAAATAATTACTAACTAAACACCTGAAAACTAATACATGGAACGAAAATGAAATAACCGGTTTACTACAGACTCGCACACCGAGCTAGATCTATATATACTAATATCTACAGCAGTACCTACTGTGAAAATATTTTATTGCTATTGATTTATACCTACTGGTATCTACTGGTGGTACAGGACCTTTATTGGGGGTTCCATTGTTTGCGTCCGTGAGAACCCTGTAGAGATCCTACGCATACCCACCTACGGTAATGCGAACTGGACAACTTAAAGTTGCAGTAGAACTTGTGCCACGTTCGTCCGATACTGTCTCCACACCTGGTAATCTACCGTAGTGCAGTCGTATTGCTGTGATCGGGTCGAAGGGTATAGGTGCCGGTAAAATTACAGGCACTTGGGGCATAATACTCCCGTCTCGGGTGACGGTTACAACGGGGTGCGACTTGATCTTCTCATACTTCGGTCGAGGAGGATTTACTTATTTTACATCAGGGGTTCCTTCACGCCCTTCCCGTCAATTTAGTAATTAAAAACAAAACTGTCTCCACACCTGGTAATTGCACTCGTAGTGCACAGCAGTGTACACGTATTGCTGTTAGCTGGTGGAAGGGTCTGGGCGTCGATGATTGCCATGCCAAAGTAGCGTATATTTTATGGCCTTCGGACATAGTTTCTATTGACTGCAATTTTCAGCATTAGACTGCTTTTAATTGACTTCTATGTGCGAAAGGGGAAAGCTGTGTTCTAAAATACTAATAGAGGGTCTATTACAATACAAAAAAAAATCACCAATCCAAAAAAACAAAAAATCAAAAAAACCACCAAATCACCATCAATCAATGTTTTAATTTGTAGCAAATAACTATGTAGAAATATGTTTTTTGAAAAATTCTAAGTAAAAACTGACGCATGAGTATCCGTTTGGAAGACTAACATCACATCCAAGTGGGGATCCAAATGATGTTATACCAATCTGTAAGAGAAAGAAACATTCTTTAATATTAGTTTGGTTATAAAAATACACACACTCAAGTACAAAAATACTACCTACTAATATTATTATTATAATATATTATTATATTGTATTATTAGTAATACCTACCTATTACTACTAATAATATCTGCCCTTACTCAACTAACGCGGAAACACGCCCCCAAGCTTAGTTTGTGTATGGCAGAGAGAGGAAAAAGAAAAAACCGCTATTAAAAAACAGGCCAGACTGTCAATTTCTTGTGGTTATTAAACATGGGCGTACCCAGGTGGGCAGCTGCCCCCCCCCCCCCTGGAAATTTAAATTAAGAAGTGATTAAAATAAAATAAAAATGCATGCATAGTCAAATTTACTTATATTTATTTAACTACCTATAAAGTAGGATCATTTTCGGCTGTTTGCCCTACACACTACACTACATATACCTAATGTTTCATGTAGGTGTGTTTGTATGACAAAAAAGCCGCGGACGATCCGACCTAAAAAATCTGACTTGCCCCCTAGGCCAGGAGCTGGGTACGCCCATGTTATTAAACATTACTTTATGCGATAAAAATCCCCTAACTAAAAATAAACAAGATAAGTAAATAATAGTATATCCGCACGATAAGTAAATACTAAATACTTATCGTGCGGATAAGTACTTAGTATAACTTCTAATGATTTAAAAGTGGTTTGCAGTATTTCGTCGTAGTCGCAGAGTTGCTGCTAAACTTTGTCCTACCCTAGTAGGTATATCATGTAATTTTTTGTAAAACTTTTGTAAATGCTCAAATGCATGAGTTTGTAAATACTACACTTGTATAAAATTTTAGCTTATGGGAATAAGTACTGTTATTTATTTAAATTGCCCTCGAGTATTGTTAACTCATAGAGGTATTTAAAAAAGTTGTTTAAAAAAATAAATTTATTAAAAAAGAATAAAAAGTATTACTTTGACGAGTCTTTTTAATTGGCATCTTGATGCATAATTTGACACCAAAGTAAATAACATACGAATATTTTTATTTACTATAGAAACCACTCTTGCATCAAAAATCAGACTAACGTTTGCTTGAAGTATTTAATAAGGGGCTTTCGTTAGTAAGAGGGAATAATAAGAAACGAAAATTCCCATCACTCACTCAATTGTCATAGATCATACATCATTCATCAGCGTATGCCCATGCTTACCAAGACATTTGTCCCATTTCTCTTAACAGCAAGAGGACCACCAGAGTCACCGCTGCAGACGGCAGCATGTTCACCAGAGGGACTACTTCCACTGGTGCAGATGTTGCTAGGGCGGATCTGAGGGTATGTTTTGGAGCATTCTTCGTTCGAGATCACTACCAATTGCACTTTGCTCAGAGTCTGGTTGAGTTCGACTTGAATATCTATTGAGAGAATAATCAATTATTTATTAATCGTATCATCGGAGAAGCTAAATCTTGTCTTAAATCTCAAAACTTTAGGTACCTTTCCTACTTTTAAAATGAAATAACGTAATTATTTGATTTTAAAAGAAGGCTTACTTTCCAAATTTCTCAACTCTTACTTTCCAAATTCTAATTGTTACTAATACTTTTGGTATACTATTTTATAGTTTCTTACGGTTGCTATGATCAAATATAATCGTAAATTTTGAATCCTTTGAATTCAATACAACCACCTTCAGATTGAAGTACTAACTAAATAATAGACGTTTACGTTTACTTTTCGTATCTAATGAATCAAGCAAAAAATAATTTAAGTGTAAAAATCATAATTTCACTTCAACGAGCTGGCTGGGAAGTACTGGCTCGTATCTAATAAAGGATGACCTTAGTCATTTATGTCTATTGCGACCTGATACTTGAACATATTAACGAGTATAAGATTATACTACTTGGTGTTAAAAATGTGGCAATATGACACATAGTTGCGTCAACTCTAATAGTTAGAAATAGTTTTTCTTACTTTCACCGGTTTTTCCATAGCCAGAAGCAAATGCCGTTTCTCCAGCGTAATCTTCGCAGATTTCACATCTTGATGGGAGACTGATGAGACCAATAGTATCTAAAATGTTAGGAAAGAAAATACAAGGCCAAGGAAATTATTAAAAGCCATATCACGCTCCTCCTTCTTGTTTTAACTCAACAAACATTTAAAAAGCGTTTTTCCTATTCTACCACCTAGGGGACTCTGAAGGTATCCACTTACAGGCGTGAGCAACACAGACATTTCTATAACAAATACCACCACGGCTCCTTAGCTTGGTGGTAGTCCTGCCTTCGAGGAGACTCGGATTCCATTCCTGGCCGGGACACACTTTTTGTGGTGAGCATGAAGTTTTTTTTCAATTCTTGGATTTTTGTCTGGTGTTTCTGTATTTGTTTAAGTCATCTGCGACATGTGTAAATGTTTTATTTATTTACGGATGGTGGTAAAACCTAACTATCCTTCCAATTAGTGCAAATTGAGTGATGTAGCTACTCGTACCTGAAAGTTTCACAGATGTAGGCAAATACACTACAGCAACGTCATTGATAGCCCACATTGGCTTCCAGTCAGGGTGAGTATAGACCTCACATGCTTTTATCCTGGTGCCTCCGGAGTACACTTGAGCAGATCCAAGGACCACTTGCATGCACTTCCCTTGACGGAAGCCATCGAACCAGCAATGTGCGGCTGTGGCCACTCTGTTGGAACTGATGAGAGCACCACCACACAGTGCAGTTACATCGGTGCGGTTTACGATTGATATTATCAGTCCGGCCTGGAAGAAATAGCATCACCATCATCCACTACTGATAGCAATTTGTGTTTTCTATTCAATAATATAACTAGCTAGACATAATTTTTGAAACTTCTAGTTCTACCACCTCTCTCTTCACGGTTTAACACCTAGTGGTAAGTGGTTACCTCGGCCCATAACAACAGCAAAACGAATTAGGTTCTCCCCGACCGAAGCGTGTGAAGGCCCAAGTCTCACTCCGTTACGCCTGTCACCTGAGACGGGATGTAACGTCGTATGCGCTTGAGTACCGGCACCCATTTCCTTCCACCGGAATACAACAATGCGAATGCACCACTGAATTTGAATTCTATTACATGACAACAAATTAAAAGTACCACAATGATTATAATACTCACTATATGAAGTATATCTACTTTGGTGGTTTTATTATCTCTTTTTTTTATAACCTATTATAATTAAATTGATTGTGGAGGGAATATCGGTGCTTACCTGATATTTAAATTTAACGATATCAGCAGTACTACCCCCTACGATCCTCGGCATCAAATCTTTATATTGTTCTTCTTCATATACTCTCTTCGCTTCAGATATTCCTATTTTATCGAAATAACCAAATGCATTATGATTTACCACTGGATTAAACCATGCAGTATGAACGAATTTCAAATATAAATCGAGTAAAACAGTAAGTGAGTAAAGCGAAACAGATCTCATTTTGAAAATTATGAACAAATACTTTTCAGTCGTTCTTATTTATGTGAATTCATGTGATAAACATGTAAACAGGTTACCATTGAGTATTGCAACATTCTTAAAGTTGATAAGCGTAATTAGTAGAACTGGTGCAACGTACAAGTTTGAAGTTGCGTGTAATTGGATTACTTTTGTATGTCAATGAAATGACGGAAGAAATACACATACAGTGTATACGGTATTCGGGTTATAAAAAAGCAATACGACGTATATGTACTCGTACCTCTAGTTCATTAATGACAATGAACATTCTGCAGTCTTATCGCGTTGCGCAATTATTACCCTGATACATAATGATCGAGAACTTTCGATCGGCTTGATTTTTCATCGGGTTGGTTGGTTAGCGAAATCATGAAAACTGTCAGTAAATTGAGATATCTGTGTACATTTAATGTACCTATGGAGTTCCTGTCACCAGACCAGTTAACGGAAATACGACGGAAGTATACTTTTTTATACTTAGACTTAGACTACTAAAGAGGCCTCGGAGATTATTACAACTAAACAAATGTTATTTTATAGGTATGCAGTTGATTAAAAACGGACTTTAGAGAGATTGAGATTGAGATTTAACCAGCTGACAATAAAAAAATATGTATTTTAAATCATTTAATCAGTTCTTTAGTTGTCATGGAGCTCCTTATATGTGTTGATTGAAGAAATCTACGAACGATGTGACACGCGCGTACGCAGCGGGTAAATTGGCTTGGCATCCTAGGGCAGAGCCGAAAGACACAACACCAATCTGTAAAAAATATTATTGAAATGGTATCACTCTAATAATATAAACGCGGAAGTTTGTGTGTGCATGTTTGTTACTTTTTCATGCTCGTACGGCTCAACGGATTTGGTTGAATTAACGTAAAAGCTATTTTTTAACCCGAAAAACCGAAGTATTCCCGTAGAATAGCCAAACGTAGTTAATGCTGCGCAGCTAGTAGGTATATAAAAACAACAGATATAAACTGTTACATACACAAATGCCTGTAATTTAACCTGTGCACTGGGATTCCCTGTGTTCAGCATGGAAACGTAGAATCACGCAACACAAACATCAAAGACCCGAGAAGAAGTTTTAGGCTCATCACACAAAGTTTCCCTGGCTGAACATCGAATCTAAGATCTTTCGCTTTGAAGTTACTAACAAGTTACCTACAGAGCCCTTATTGTTATTGTGAGCTAGTCAAAATATTTTAGACATTTTTTCTAAAATGAACCTGATTTGAATTTGTAATTCTCAATTTGAGAGATATTTGATATTTATAATACACCGTGATGATAAAATATTAGGTCATTACCAAAATTCTTTCTCCATTTCTGGTTACTACAAGAGGACCACCAGAATCACCACCGCAAGTTCCGACACCACCAAAGCCGCTGGTGCAGAGGTTGGTGTTCTGAAGGATCAGGGGGAAGGCCCAGGAGCAGGCACTGTTGGTAATCACGCTGAGGCTCACGTGGCTCAAGAACTGGTTGGATGAAATTCCGGAACCTGATGATATATAAAGTTATTATTATTAGATCCCGCGGCAGTTGCAGTTGCAGCTGATATCCAGTTTGTCAAACAGGAACGAGGGCGCTTAACGTTTTGTGGGATCCAGTTGGTTTGTATAAAGTTAGACATCTAAAATTGGAATTTGAATAGAATTGTGTATTGTTGATATCTTAAATGTTATAGTTTAGTGATTGTACTACAAAACATCGCTGATTATGACATCAATCAATATTTGAAGCTTCAGAGGTAATATGAGTAATAAGAAAAGGTTAAAATAATTTTCTAATTTGATTCGGGGTCTGTGTGGATAGCTATACTTCAGTAACCATTTAAAATCTTAGTAAACACTTCTTCCTTACCATCGGCGGTGATACCGAAGCCAGAGGCAATGCCGGTTTCACCAACAAAGTCATCATCCAGTTGCGATCCAGAAGGCAGCGCAATAGGAGTGATGGTGTCTGAAAACGTTGCAAAGTTAGCATCACGGTGGGATAAATATGAGCATTAACATCAGCTACTTCTATAAACTGTGAAAATTCTCTCAGGTGAAAATATTTAGGTCCCATAGAAAAAAAACTACTTACTTGAAAAGGAGACAGAGCTAGGCAGGTAGATTACAGCAACGTCATTTCGGGCAAGAGCGGGGAACCAGTTGGGGTGGGATGCAACAACGCTGGTTTCAAGCCTAGTACCACCGCTAAACAGAGTCACGGAGCCAAGCACAACTTCTATCCTCCATGCCTGATTGATACCGTCAAACCAGCAGTGAGCGGCAGTAATGACGCGATTGCTGCTAATCAGCGAACCACCGCAGACGCCGCTGCCGTCAAAGCCAATAATAGAAGTCAAAAGACCAGCCTGGAATTGAAAATATAGTTTTGTAACATATCAGAATCTACTTGTGATTTTGTGAAAAAAACTGAGGTAGAACTAGCCTGTGTTTACTGGGGTAACCATTTATGGTGAATAAGAATCTGTTTAAGATTCACTACCGCTAAGGGAGCTCTTATTAATAAAACACTATTTTTTTTATGTAGCTAACTAGCAGCCCGTCCCGGCTTCGCACGGGGTAGACAATTATTTATTTTTGGAAATTTGGATATAAAACACTTTTTTACACAAATATTTTTATTTATTAAAAAATTATTATGTGCCCCCACCAACCCGCCCGCCGCTTTTCAGACTGCATCGCAAAAAACGGCCACGGCGCTATGGCGGTTTTGTTTACTGTTTGAATTTTTTAATTCGTAATATCTTTTGAATGGAAAGTCTAATTTAAATAATTTAAAAACTATTTTATAGGTAGTTAAATGGTCTTGACCATAAAATAATTTATTTGGATAAGGATTAATATAAACACATAAATAGCATGGTTTGAATTTGGTTAGCATTTTCATTAATGTTTAAAATGAAAAAAGTTGTTGTAGTGACATAACTACAATAGTTGGACATATGCTACCGCGGAGTTTTTTGTAGACATTATGATGTTCTTCAATATTGTTGTATATTATTTTGTTCTATCGCTAATAGTTTCGGCAGCGCATTCGACGAAAGACATTTTAAGACTCATTTTTCTACACCTTCGGTTACATTGTTCAAATTTTACCAAGGATCCCTAATTTTTTTCAAAATGAATTGTAGCCAATGTCAAATTGGAAGAATGTAGCATTCTATTGGTGAAAGAATTTTTTAAATCGGCCCAGTACTTTTTGAGCCTATTCATTACAAACATACAAACATAGGTACAAATCTTTCCTCTTTATAATATTAGTGTAGATGACGAGACGAGCTGTGATGCTCTAAAACATAAGTCATTAAGCTTACAGCAGTGACGGCACCAGCATCAGCATTCCGACATAACAAGGACAGCTTAAAATACTGTTCCAAGAGCTTAGAAAGTATAGTTCATAGATATTTTCACTAATACGGGAGTCTAGAATTCCCCCCTACTGTTAAGATTTGATGAGGCTCTCAAATTTATATTATAATGCCCAGATGATAATTACCTGATAAGGATACTGCCCAAGAGTAGCGGGGACACCTCCGACGATCCTGGATGCCTGCTCAGCTTTGCGTATCCTTTCCGCTTCAGGAATACCGATACGAGCTAGGTAGCCATAGGCAGTGTTCCCTGGAACCACCGGTTTAATTTCTTCAGCGCAGGCAAAGCTTGCCAACGCAAGAAGGGCTACCACAAAAGTCCTCATTGTGTAAAATTCAAACTGACCGCTAAATGTTGGTATTCTCATGTTTTTATACATCGATTTCAGATAACTGCTTATAATGACAATGACGTAGTTGATAAGGGTAATCGGGATTACACTTAGTCGACTCATTGTAATTATGATTGCAGTATCCTTCAACGTCTGAGATTGAGTGCTTTGAACGATGATTTCAGTTGCAAACAGCTAAGCCCCTACGTGTGATATCAACTTGTAAGATAAGTGTGCATTGGGTTCATAAAATAGTAACAAGACATATTATTGATTAAACATCTTTTAGTTTTACTTTTAAATAAATTACAATGAATCACGACATCTCCTTAAAATTTAACTGTATGGACTGAAATAGCTTATAGATAGTCCGGTCAGACTTGGAGACTTAGAGACTTGCACCAAATTTAACTAGCAAGTGCATAGTTGTGGCAGTTAAGTGTTTTTGCAAACCACTTTTAGGTCAGGCAAGGTAAGGCTGTATCTTGAAACTTATCCTTTTCGATATATACGGAGACTATGAAATGCTACAAACGTGCGAGAACTGGGTATTAGTATTGTGGCACTAAGAATACAAACCTATGCTATGCAGATGACACCATAACTTGCATCAAGCAAAGCTGAGGTGGTTGTGTGTGAGGTGGAATATATAAAAACTAGGCTTTCCGCCTTATGTCTCAGTAGGATCCTTGAGTTCTTTAGCCATATTGACGGGAAAGGTGAGGACAACCTCAAAAAACTAGTAGTGACTAGCAAAAAGGAAGGAAAGCGATCATGGAGACGGAGAATCATGTGACCTAAACCACTCAAAACTTGACTCCGGCTTGACCAACATTATCCACTCAGCAGAAAACCGATCCCGACGCAGACATGTAGTGCACACCAAAGTCCTTCTTAAAGGGAAGATATAAAACCTAATCTAACTCGAATATTATAAATGAAAAAAAAAAAAAAAATACGCGAATACTATTCTGATATAACGCAAAGCCGTGCCAATCAAATATTATTGAGTTCTTTTGACATTATTTTTCAAAAATACTTAGACAGGCTTATTCGTAATTCGCTAGTGAGATATTTTTCATTAAGTAGTTACCTACTTCAGACCTCGTTACGACTTGTAATTAAAATTTTGTTATTACGATTTGATTTTATCATTAATTAAATCAAGTATAAATTAGATAAAATTCGAAATAATCTGGAATGTTGATAAAAAGTGGCGATTTAAAGGATTACAGTGAATTTTCGATAAAATGTCATAATGTCATATGGATTAACTACTTATTGTTTATCTGTAAATTAAGTTTATTATGTAAATCAATGAATCATAGCCAAATGCATAAGTTGTACAATTTTTTTAACGATTATTGAGCAAGTGTAGCTTGAGCAGTAAGGCAACTTCTCGTTATTTGAATTTTGAGTGAAAAGGATTTTAGGAAGGCATTGAAAACTCAGAGATTTAGCTATTAGCTCAAACAAAAGATGAAGTTCTCTAGGGGAGTGAGTTTTATGATGCACTTTGGGTGGAATAAAGAAGAAGAAGAAGATAGATAGACTAAAAACATTAAAATAAACTAATTGTAATTTTTTTTAAACTACATTGATTGCCTGATTAGTAATTTATGTTTGCTCTATGTAATATTAAATTACACCTCAAAGTAAAAGAAAACGTATGGGTATATAAGTAACCATAATATATTTTATGAATTAAGTGTATTAGTGTATTAATTACTTATACTTATTAATTGCTTATTATAAGAATGCTAAGCTGGATTTACAGGATTCCTTAAAAAAGCGAATCTAAATATTAATTTATTTATAATAATATAATAACTTTATTTATAACTGTTTTATTTTATTATTGCATGTGTGAGTTGAAGAAGTCCAAGTAGGAAGTTACACGAGCAAAGGCAGCAGGCAGATTTGATTGACAGCCAAGAAGTGATACGAATGATGAAACACCAATCTGGAATAAAAAAACCAAAAAAGTTTTACTTTTACTTGGTGCACCTATTTCATCTAACTTAATATACAAGGTAATATAGTCAAAAACTTTGGATTGCAAAACACAGCTGATCCTTGAGTGATTATAAACGCAACAATATCGAATAAAAGTACGGTTTACCTTCTTCTCTGAACATAAGTTGTTGTTTATTATATAAAAGCTAGCCTTAAGAGGTTATTAGGTTAGGTTAACCAATAACTCGATATAATCTGATCGGTGTCATTCTATATTTTATTACGTATATAACGTTATATTGTTTTATGTATGACTTTTACTTTTGTAGTTGTCTGAGGTATAACTAGATAGAAGTGTCTTTCTCCCAGGATACTGATTATAAATAAGCCAGGAGATATTATATAAATAAACTTCGGTTTTTCCAAAACAAGAAGATCTGTTATCTAATGATGGCTACTCTTCCAATAATTTTATTTCCTATAAAATTTTCAACAGAAAAAAATATTAAATAAAGTTATTTTTTTCTTCTGACATACTATTATCTTACCATAACTTGTCTGCCATCCCTGGTAACAATCAGAGGGCCTCCAGAGTCACCGTTGCAAGTGCTGACGCCTCCAAGTCCGCTGGTGCATAAGTGTGAGGGCTGAATGATGAAGGGAAAGCCGACGGAGCAAACGCTGTTGGTGATCACGTTTAACCTAACGTGGTTTAGCGATTGGTCGGGTTGGATGCTAGAACCTGGTGAATATAATGTTATACGTAATTTAGGTTACGCAATGAGAAGATATGCCATAACAAAAGCAGTACAACGTGTTTCATTTGCACTCAAAACTCTTCAAACCGACATACTTATGCGAGTGGATTATTGGCTAGCGGTAAGAATAAGTCGCAATTCTAGCAATTCCTACCGCCAACCATTCTGGATTACCTAAGCGAAGATTTATCTAATATTCAAGTTTAAATTACCATCAGCAGTAATTCCGAAACCAACGGCGATTGCCTGTTCACCTGCGAAATCTTCAAATATTTCCAGTCCAGTTGGCAACGATACAACACCAATGTTAGCTGAAATCAAACCATACTAGTTAAATTTGGATAAAAGTGAGTCGTATAGTGTCAAAACCGGCATTGTGTACTTAATAATTTTATAAATATAATAAAAAAAGTGTTAATAACTTGGTTTTCTAAGTATGTGTCATTAGAATATTATTTAAATTGTGAGTAATTTTCTACATTACATAGTTATGTGATATAAAAACAAAATATTAACACAGGATTTTATTTTAATCAGACCTTTGTGCAATTACTTGATGCAAATTTACATATATTGCTGATTACCATTAATATTTATTAACTCATTATCATTACCGTTATTAAGCCATATCAAATATTATTTTCATAAAATTGAGCAAATACCCGCCGTTGATTCTATATGACTCAAGTATAAAAAAATATATTCGTATGTCCAATGCTGAAATATTATACCTGATAAAGTGACTGGTACAGGCAAGTAAATAACAGCCACGTCGTTACGAACAAGGCTTGGGGTCCAGTTTGGATGAACGGCAACCGCGCTTGTATCTATCCTGGTACCACCAGTGAATAGAAAGTTGGAGCCAAGAACGACAGTGAATTTCCAGATTTGGTTCACACCATCAAACCAGCAATGGGCAGCGGTGGCTACCCTGTTGACGCTGATGACAGAACCACCGCAGACGCTTCTAGCTTCTTCACCTACGATGTCACCAATGAGACCAGCCTGAACAAAAAAAAAATACTAAGATAAAAACAATAACAATAATATTTCTTAGGTATTCAAATATCAAAATAATAATAAATGTATGATATTATGAAATTGAAAGAAACATTGAAATAAAAAACGACTTGCTCGTAAAGGTAGTTTTCTCGCAATCTACTAATGATGCATTCAAAGATGCATGATAAAACCATAAAATGCCATGCTATGAGGAAACATAAAGCTATACCTTACCAGCCTCCAATGTTCCCACTGCTGGGACACCGGCCTACTCTCGATAATTGAGAGTGAATGGGCTTTGATCTACCACGGGAGCCCAATCCGGATTGGTAGATGTCACATGTCTTCGAATTTTTGGTTCTAAGACATGCCGGTTTCCTCACGATGTTTTGCTTCACCGTTTCGAGAACGTGGTATTGCGCACATAAATTTTTCCAGTGAAAAAACTCATTGGTGCATGTGTGGGTTTGAACCAGCGACCTTCAGATTGAAAGTCGGCGTCTATGCCCCTGGGCCACCAAAGCTATTACAAAGCTATATAATTCTTAAATTACATTGTACGCAATATATAACATAAGGTTGTAGTTACCTGAAAAGGATATTGACCGAGACCAGCGGGCACTCCACCGGTAATCTTTGACGTTTGGAGTATTGATTCAGCCTTGCGGATCTCTTCTGCTCTGAAGATACCGTGGTTCTTTATATATCCATACGCAGTGTTTGATGTCACCTTTAAGTCATCTGCCCAAGTCAAGCTAGCGAAAAAAAGGAGAGCTACTACGCACAACCGCATTGTTGAAAGGCTGAAAAATAACTAATTTTTTATAATAAAATGTATGTGATAATTACATTGATTATTTAGTGGATATCGTTACATTTTTTTTAATACAATATCTTATTGATACAACACCAGTAGTGACTTAGATAAACAAAGGGTGAACAGACTATTTCCAAAATTAAAACGATCAAAACAAAAACCAACAACAAGTTCAAAAGTACAATACTATAGCATGATCCATTTGAATGGCAGTCGCAAAGTTATGCCGTGGTTGAAGGCTCACATTCTGCATTGCGCTTCTACAAACAATTTTCGGTCTGAGCCTCGCACAGGGGACTGTCACTCAAGCACTCGCGCGGAACAACCCAATGATATTAGCTAGCCATTTAGTCCAGATCTCTGCTACTCTTACCTTTTAGTCCTCCTTTGACTGAAAATGGAACTGAATATGGCCGAAACAGATCAGTTTACACTGGTACTTTTACAGTCTAGAGTCTTTAGTTGTGCTGACAGTATTCAAATTCGATTCTTGTACATTCACGTCAGTTCGGTTTGCTTATCTTATTTTTGTTTGTTTGTCAAGTATTCGTCACAGTAAAAAACCTATTTAGTTTTAAAATTAATATACCGATCTGCAATAGATATTATTTGTAGCTGCGAGATATTATAATATTTGTGAGGAAATTAAACCCTAAGTATGATTCTAATACAACTATTCTTTACATGTAACTAAATATATCACCCAACATTTATTTATCATTGTATTGTATCTTTTTATCTGCATGAGCTGAGGTTACGATAACTGAGATAAGGCGACAATAGTAGGTCAAGCGTCCCAATCGAATATACGAAGTATCTGCATAAAGCATTGCATGTCTAACGTGTACCTGGCATACAGTGTGCTTCCGAAAACCGTGTGTCAAATAGAGATTCGATTAGTCGATGCGAACTCGAAACGGAGTGAGTAGCGGCGGGCTCAAACATTAATCGAATTTCGGTCTTCGTCTGGCGGACGATCAAGTATGCGTTAGTTCACATTACCAGGCCTCTCGACTCTCACTCGATACTCACTCGAGTGTTCGATATACGATATGGTCTAGAGATGTCTGCCTCAAGTGATTGCAGCAAGTCAAGGGCCGGAACGGAGAATCAGTGCAATGTGAATCAATGTGTACCAACGGCATAGCATTCACATCGTTTTCAATACCTCGTGGTCGTATCCGACTGGAATATCATTCGATATGTTTAGGTCAAGCACGATGCTATTCTATTGCTGGATAACAAAGGTAATTGTAAACTAACTGGTTATGGTACTAAAAAGTCACAGACGAGTATTCAATGCGTTTATTGTCTTTATCATCTTCTCATCGTCTGTTCTTGAAACATTTCGTTTATAGCATGACGTGGCATACCTGATGGTGAAATATTAAAAAGTTGCCAGCCTTTATATTATACAGGCGAAATATTCTGAAAAGACACTAAACAAAAGAGCTGATGAGAATTTGGACGCGTTTAATTTATTTTTTTGGACCATCATGCCAAAATTCAAGGGTGCCGTTAAAAAGACGTGAAAAGGCAAAAATGGCCTGAGAGAAAAATAACTGAAATTGTCTGGGATCTTATGACTTTTTTGGGCAATAAAATTAATTTCAGATTTTTAAAATGTTTTCATATAATGTTTATAATAATATGACATACAATACATAGGCCTATAATTGGGTTTTCATTTTTATAATGAGCACGTATGCTATGTATGTCATATAAAATTAAAAAATTTTTTTTTTGCTTTTTCTGAAGTTACTGTAGGAGCTGAAGGCCCACTTGACGTTAAGTTACGTTACCTCCGCACATAAAAACAGCAATATTACCTAGGTCCTCCGAAGCAAGTCCTATCCGTTACACCCACACCCTTTCTCCGGAACCGTAATCTTTTTGATGGAATAGCTCAAAGCCCACCTGTTACTTCCGCCTGTAACAGCATTAGTACGACTTAGGTCCTCTCCGATCTAAGTATAACAAGAACTTGTGGCGTCCGTCACCTGAGACAGGGATGCACCTATAATTTCATTGGCACCTACACCTTTCAGGACAGGTTGCCATTGCGGGCAGAGGACATACGATAAGAACGTTCTGCGTATTATTGTACTTCGCTTTCTTCTAGCCCACCGTGTTGTGATTGTCAATATCCACTGCCATCCTGTGTGAAATTTTGGGTTCCCAACTAACAAACGTTTACACACTCATACCTCTGCGCTAGGATTCCCTCTGTTGCAGATGGCACGGACAAACACATAAACCCAAGACCCCAGAACAAACTTCATGCTCACCACACAAAGTGTGCCCCGGCCGGGAATCTTGGAGCATTTTTTTGAGGAAAGTAGATCGCACTGATACTCCCTGACACTATAAAGTTCATAAAAATTTAACCGATTTCTCAAAAGATAAAGGTTGTGTTATCCAGGTGGTCCAAGATACCAGTACACAACAGTAGTAGTAGTATATTCGATTTTCAATACTCAATACATTTATTGCTTCTCATAATGGTACAAGGTAATATTGTTGGTTTACTTAATATTTTCATGTCAAATTAAATATTATTTTATTTATTTTTAACTAAGTTACTTGTTAACATTACATCCCGATGTCGACAAAATATTTAAACAGAAAATTGTGTTTGTTACTTAGACGTAATATACATTCAGCCAGTATTCACGTACTCATGTCAACAAACAAACCATGTACCTTTATACTCGTACATACCATGCGAGGGTGAGGGCGAAGATTTTGCATTAACGCGCACTTACCACAGGTTTGGAGGAATTTTAAAACCTATTAATGTGGTGGGGGATGTCCATTAGGAGCCTAAAACATTTCACCTCGTTTCTTGCGGTAATACGTAGCACTTTAAAGATAATTAGATGGTGGTGCGTGGATTGTAACGGGGATTCGTATGGTATGTGGCATTTTGACTTAAATAAAGATTTACCGACTGGAGAAATAGAATTGTAGGAATCAGTATTAGTATTAGAATTAACATAAGTAAATATAAAGGGGATACTAAAAAAATAATATTATTACAAATTTTCACGACTTTATTTTTAGAAGAGTAAGGCAATAACGCTATTAACCAAAGATAACCTGAAAAGTGGCGTTTATGGAAATATAAATTCGAAACTGCTCCATTGAATTAATAGATGGTGGGGTAATTGGGAATATGCCCTTTCACAGTGCAGGCTAAATTGTATGCCACTGAAAATCATGAGCTCCAAAAAACTTTAGCATGAATGAAAGAAAAAATACCTACGTCAGAATAAAAATTAAAAACTTTTTACAAACGAAAAGAGATGAAAAGGTCGGTTGCCAGGGGTTACAGACGCCGAAGTCCAAATTGAAATTACAGTTAGTAGATACCTTATACCAAAGGTTTATAAAATAGTATAACTTTGTATAAAGAAGTTTATTTTTGTACATCTTAAAAAAACATATGTACAAAAAAATGCTTACGCTAACATATTTACGTCTGTAATGGCATATCATACCGTACCAAAAACAAATTTGATTTAATGATAACTTAATATTAATTTATGAATATGTCGTTGGGTTAAATAGCTGAATAAATAAATTAATAAACCCCGTTACACCCGTCTGTCGCGATGGGGAAGTATCGTCTTGAGATTTCACCGGCTCCCACACATTTCCATCGGAACACAATAATGCGAGTACACTACTGCTTGGCGGCAGATTACCAGGTATTCTGTTTACAAGTTCTTGAAAGGTCTACAGCGGATGATGATTAATAAGACGACAGATGCTGTGATTTGTGAACCGTTTATTATGCGACTGATACATTGGCAAAACTACCCGCTTGACAATGACCTATGGTCTACCTACATACTAGTAAATATATCTTACAGTTCTATTGACGCTTGTTATCAGATATGTACCTGTTCCTAGCGCAGGAGTGAATTTGATGTCCGTCCCAATTTAACCTACCCCTAAATGATAAAATTAAGCTGATTCAGTCCCCTCCATTGTCAATCACGCTATCGATCGGCTAGTTAGTGTAAACTACAGTTAAGCCGATGCGACGCGCTGTAATCTTTCCGACGACAACAATGGCACGCGCCTTAACACGCTGTTATGGTGCCTTCTGACTCGACGCTGGTTGTATTTTATGTTTTTAATCTAAGGATTAAGCGTATATAATCAGATCTTCTTTCGTGTGAGTAAGTGGCTACCTCTGGCGTCGGAGTTTTCATGGCTTATTGACTGGTATAACCGGGGCCGACATTTGAACACACAATCCGAAGCAAGGAAGCCACTAAATGGTCACCCATCCAAATATTGATCTGGCGGAAAGTTGCTTAACTTAGACGATAGATATAAGCAGATGTCTCGAAAGTTAATATGTATAGATACTGATTGATAGTATGCGTACTTGTATCTTTTAAAAGAACAAATCCTTCCTTTTTAAAATATTAGTGTATAGCAAATAAGGTTTCAATACAAATAAAAGTGTCTCGGAATATTTTAGAATCCGCAAAAAATAGCGAACAAGCAGCCATAATAAAATGCGACAAAACCGTAGATTGATAAATAGAATATAATTAAACACGAAGTGTTCGGTACGTGACAGCGGCGGGACGTTAATGCCACAGACTAAATAACGTTAGAGTACCCTTGTTACTGCAATTACGCTCGGCGGGCTGGGTAATGCCGGACAGGCTAGCTAAGGGGACGCGAACGAAGACGAACGAAGGCGAACGAGCAGACGAGCTATTACCGAATAGCCCTACTGGTGGGCCACTTGATGAAAACCCATGGTGCACCTTATCTGCAATACCAGAGGCAATGCCGATGCGCTGCCGGCTTTTGAGAAAATGATTAACCCGCCTTTATTAACTCGAAGAACCCCATATCGAAGTTCAGTGAGAACTCCATTCCACAACATGTAAGCGGAAGGAAAGAACTTTGTTGTAATTCATAAATCGCAAAAAAATCTGTATTCATATATATAACTACAACGTTTAATTGTTGTTACTCCAATAATATACTCTGGCAATCTATATAATGAAATTGTTAATAAAATAAATAAATATTCGTCAAAATAACATAGCGCCATCTAGCCCCAACTAAGCATAGCTTCTACTATTACTAATACAATACTTACATATAAGTGCATTACAATTCAGGCAAGATGTTCAACGGATTTTTTTTATGTGACCAAAGTGACAGAACAGATTGACGGCCCACCTAATATAGCATCAGATCTTTTCCGGGTAAACTTAGCAAAAGTTCTAATCCTACTTAAAGGAAAAATGTGCTGATGTGTTATATTACGTGCCAAACAAATGTATCAACTTCACAAACATCTGCTTGTGTTCGTTTTCGGCAGCTTGGCTCGACGTGCGTTCGGTTTTGCTCCCTAAATGTGTCCACATAAAATGGCTGGCCGTTTAAAATGTCGGGCCGTTTTAAAGTTTTCATCCGGATTTAGCGCCGGGTGACAGAGTTTAAAGCATCAATCAACTAGGACGCTCTTCTGACACTCCGTGCCGATGATTTTTGAATCTGCCTGTTTATTTTTTTATTGTCTGCGTGCAAGCGCTAATGGGCTTGCGACGAAATTGCTGATTCGGGAGGTTTCCGTTTGTTTTAAATATTTCGGTTTGAGAATTTTCGCGTCATTGCTGGATTGTTATTTTTACGGCTCTGTCTCACTAGGAAAAAACGGTATACGGTCTACGAGACGATATTTTAATCAGGTAATTATAATTGTATTTGTTAATTACATAATGCAATCAGTGCCAGAGGGATATTCTATAATAAGAAATTTATTTGCTTATACATTTAAAATCTTTTTTTATTATTTGGATATATACGAGTATCATATTGTCATTCCGGAAATGCTCTTTCTACGTCGTTGGATTTTGGGAACTAAAAAAGTAAAAATTACTATTAATGGACAAAACTCAATGGACATTTCAGGAATCATTTGACTGAAATCACCAAATTGAAAAACCTTTGGGGTAATTCCAACACCCTTCAATGCTAATTTGATATATGGGTAGCTCCCATAGCCCAATCAATGGGAAAATGCCAAAAAAATGGGGTTTAACAAGTTAAGTTAGACTGCCAGTAAAATTTACCTTTACATAACAATAAATGATTTTTGAAAATGTGTTTCGACCTTTCTCATTTGATTTCAAATAAGGTATAAATCGGATGTCTTCAGAAAGAGTCTCAACTCAGAACTCGCTTATTAATCTAAATCAGTACTTTTAGATCATAGAAGGTATACTATTACCTACTAAAAGAGGTAGCAGTGTTAGTAGGTACTCAAAATGTTAATTAGATAGCGTTGCTAAAATTTCTTGCGAATAAATTAGTCACTATACTAGTAGAAGATTAAATAAATGGCGAGCAATTTTAGATCAAACATACCCAAAAATATAACAATCTATACATATTTTGGGGTCCAGTTGCTCGCGTCTGAAGCTGTGCTCTAGTGGAAGGGTATGGGTGCCGCTAAAATTACCGGCGTGTGAGCCGTTACATCGGGTCTTCTCATATTTTAGTCGGGAAGAACTTAAGTCGTATTCATGACAGCTAATGGGCGGTGGTAATCACTTCACGTCAGGTGGGTTTCGTAGTATAAAATCAAAAATTCATAATCAAAAATGCTAAATAAATAAAAAAACTACGTTATTTTATTGAATAAATATGAATATAAATAATTATTTAAAATTAATAAGTTGACGATTTATAAAAACGGGTCATTTTTTTGACGAATTTTAAAAATGGCCATTGAATGACGATTAATTGGCAAGCTGTCACCAATAAAGAGTGATCCTCGACAATTTATTATTATGCAGTGTTTTGACTCTCATATGCAAAAATATAAAATTTATTCACAAGAGCCTGCCATATTTCATTGTCATTATCTGCAACAACACTAGGGCACAGCTTATGAAGTGGACAGCTGACTCTCTCTAAAGGAAGTGAAATCAAAACTGTAAAGGTTTATAAATTTTTAATTACTAGGATAATTAACTAATTTATAAAATAAGTATTGATTAAATAATAAGTTTAGTCAAAACTTTGAATAAGTTATTATATTGTAGTTCCATAAAGAACGTTACATTGCATTCATTAAACGTTAGATTGCATTTACTTACTTACTTTAGAAGCTGCCTTTGTAATAAGCGCTCATTTATTATGTAGAATACCAGCTGTTCCGATATACCTTTGTATAATATAAAGGCGAATTGATGTCACTCCATAGTATAATACTTTAAATTGGTAGTGGATAAATGAGTCAATCAATTTGTACGTTAATTTCACCCCGAATTAACTCTTTCGATGACATAAATAACAATTGTTTTTGCACGTGCGTAACCTGATAATACCCACAACGCTGATTGTTCAAACTTAATGTAGCTTGTGTGCTTAATGTTTAAACATAAAATAAAAGGTGCAAAATTCTGGTGCATAAAAGGAATACATAAAAATAGTCTATAGATTGAAAGAATGCTGAAACTCTAATTATCATTTCTAACAAGCTTAAATACAAGCCACTATACTTGTGCAAATTATATAATTAAATCACAATTTTTCAGTAGAACCCCATTATAATAACCTTGGATTCTCAGTGCCGCAGATGAAAGATACATTACGTGAATTGAAATGTGAATGGAACCCGGTATCCCTCGCTTCAAAGGCAAGGTAGCTTCAAAATAAGCCACGGAGTTCTTCTAATACAGATAAGTTAAGTAAACCAAATCTTCAACACCAAAAATTATGTTAAAAAAAAAAAAAAAATATTTTTTATCGATTTAGTAGCGTAGCTTGGCGTAGGAATTTTTTTTTAATTATTTTTTTGACTCTCTGAATTTTTTTTAAATATTTTTTTTGTTTTATATTTATTGTTTGCTGTAGTTATCAGCTCCACTCCCTACTATGGGTAATTATCAACTCGCACTGATCTACTAGGGTGGAAGTAATTAATAATGACATCAAATGTTGTTTGATTTCAAAAGTATATATGAAATCATTTTATTTTAGATGTATGGCATCACAACGGGAAAACTATTATAGCTAGATACCCAACCGCTTACTGTAGCATCGGCAGAGTGGTTCCAACTTCTCCCACGGCAACTGAATTAAATACTTCCCTCTGAGCACTATTCTGTTCAAATGACATAATGTCATCTCGATCACAGCTGCAACTGAATTTCTTAATAGCACATTGAAGTAAAATAATGGTCTTGAGCTAAAAACGTCCGAGAAAATAAAATTCCAGAATGCAAAATGTATTCCAATTTATCATAGATTGCACACAGCTACGGTTTTCTAAAAGCAATCAGAAGTCTGAACGAATTTTAAGAGAGATTTGTTCCGCTCCTGATTATTACTTTGTTACGTACTTCTATCTACAGTAATATCGTCAGTTTTGTATTACAATGTATAGCCCTTGGAAATTAAATATTTCCAACGGACACGGGTGTTTAATTTCCGTTTAGACATACGTACTATTTATAATAATGATGGCTCGGCATCTTTTTATGGGTAGTGCAGCATTTAAATGGGCCAATACTTACAAACGATTAAGATTATTTTGGCTTTCTCTGTAGCGGTACCAAAGTCAAAGTCAAGTCAAAGTGTGCATATCTGTGTGTGTTAAGGTTCGCACACCCACGTAGCGCATTGCATGGGCGGAAGCTCGTCGACGTACCCCACATCGGCCGTGTCTCCACGCATATAAGTGGTTGTGACTATGGCCGGTAAAGTTGAAGAATCACTTTGTCTGCTCACTCAAGCCAGGCTGAGGTCCTTATTTAAGCAGTGCTCTTGGATTGCTGCTAAATGATTATTTAAACGTTTGCCTGACTTCACGCAGGATTCTTATTTTATAAAAAAATATTAGGTCATAAACTGAACTAATCATTTGTTAATCACTTAAGACAAGACATACTTGTATATAGTTTTACAATAAGGATATTTTCCACCGCCGACATCACTATTTGGTGCGGAGACGTGATTGGTTCGACCCGCGGAAACTTTACGTCCACCCAATAGTATTCCTGTTCTGGTGTTTCCTGATATCGGACGAGTGTTGCTTGTTATATTATTAATTTTAGGCCAGTGGAGTTCTTTTTGTTAAACAGAAGTGTGCATAAGCTTAAAAAAAGTAATAAAGTATTCGTACTATCCTGATTTTGTAACATATGTGATTAAAATATGTGATTAATAATTATTTAAATAAGTATTTAAATAATTATTAATCACATATTTTTATAACTCTACCCAATAAGTGATTTACATAATTAATTGAGCCCAGTCAATTTAATTATTTCGATAGTTATCATATTATCTACTCATAGTGGTCATTTTTCAAAATGTCTAGATATTATGAAAAATGTCCTATTATTAACTTCGTCCATAACATATTTATCGACATTGATATAATGTCACCTGTTGAAAATAAGTCTCCTGAAATTGGGTTGCCATTCGCCGTAAACAATTTGGCCGACTCCGATGGACATCACGGACGGTGGTTAGCGAATATTGCACTAGTTTGCCAACGCGACGTGGTAGTTCGACGGTCAACGTCTTGCTAACTTTCGACAATTAACGAAGTTTTAAACTCACGTAGGTCAGTTGGGGCGATGAGCGGCATGGTGAATTGGTAGACATTTTAGTGGGAGATTAGTCTTAATCAGTTGCGTTAATTGCAGTCTAAATTAGGTCTTATTATTTTAACAGATCAGCTCACGTGTGATTTGGATTTCATAATGTGTTTCGGCAATCAGACGCATTCCCACAATATGTCGGAAAACTGACAATAGTTTCACAGTTTGGCGAATTAATTTTAATCCATTTACTCCAAGTTGAATTAAATAAATTAGCCTAGTATGAACCTATGCATACTAGCATACATGCATACATGGATTAAGAAATGACAAATCATTTGTTATTAACTTGTTTTAAGATATATTAATTATAAAATTATAGTCTGATTTTGTCTGAGCGCCCTTAAAACGTGACTATAACTTTAGTGAACCTTTGTGCACAATATTAATGTCAAATGGTGATAACGTTCTGTTTTTCTTTGAAATATTATGAGCAACTATTGAGTGCCCTTAGGTTATTACACATCAAAACACTTAACAGGTACTTGAAATCAAGTGGATAGCGTCTAAAATTTCATAGAATCGAATGATTCAATCTAGAATTGTCGTAAGGTAATGCCCCAGCTAACCGTAAAATGCTAACACTAAACGAAGAAAACGAAATTATTTTGAAGTAGTGTTTCTCAAAGGGCAAACGCTCCGTAACATTGAAAAGAATGTTGAAATTCATACTATCAATTGGCCAAAATGTAGTTGCAGTATGAAATGAAGATACGTCGTATTTTGTCAAAAGTTGGCACGATATTGTTTTGCCTTGAATATACAAGATTTTTTTAAGTGTAGCATAGTTAGGATTAATTAAACTATTGGTAATTAGCGTAGAAAAAACGCCACGATCTAATAATTTGGTACTACGAACTAGACCAGATGAACTAGTACGTATTTTATTGAATGGACATGAAACATAATCTAAATAGAGTTGAACTGCCAACCTATTAAAGTTGACACTTTGAATTGAATCGTTATGAAATGTATTCCACAAATTACGGTCTTTGATTTACCATTCATAGAAAACGTTCTAATGAATGTATGTTATTCTCATGCCCAACAATAAATTGTTACCGCAGTATAATAGTTCATTCTTAGTTTTCAAACTCTTTGGGACAAAAGTACTGATGTAGGTTTTTTTTAATCAGTCACTAGCGGTCTATATGTTCCTCAAGCGCTGATCAAAATTTTCCCTTGTGCCAAGTTCGTCCGGAGAGGTACTGCTACCACATCTGGAATCTGCCACCAAGCAGTAGTGGTTGCATTATTGTGTTCCGGTGCAAGGGTGTGGCTGCCGGTGAAATCACATGCGCATGAGACGCATCATCCCCGTCTCGAATGATGGACGCAGCAGGATGAATGCGACTCGTTAAAGATTTGGATCTCCTACTGAGTTGTACGCATTATTGTTGTCATGGGCGAGGGTCACTTACCATCAAGAAAAAAAAAGGAAAAAATAGATTCTTAGGGTTGAGTTTCTCTTCTAGATTTGATAGTATACCATAATCTCTTCATACTAAGAGTGCACAATACCTAACAATACCCTCTCGCACCGCCCACCTTTTCCCAAGAGTGCGGCAAGTCTAACCGCCGGATTAACTCCGTTAATGGGTCGGCTCGAACTATTACGGACTGGCCATAAGAGCATTATCCTCGCGGGACTTTTCATCTGTCGAATAACCCGGTATTAGATAGCGAATCCTGTTCTTAGGCGAATCAATATTGTTGATAGTTTGCAGAAAGCCAAATTGGTACATTTTACAGGTATATTTCAAGAACAGATACAGAGACTTTGTATGTGTGACAAGTGTGTAATGTGACTTGGGACTTTTTTTACTGAATTGAGAAAGACCTTAGTTGTGTGATCCACAAGGTACCGCTTTAGATTAACCATTAGCTTTTTTAATTACGATCACATGAAAATAATTTAAGTGAGGCCAGCGGAGACCTATAAGTAATTTTAATTCTAGACTGGTTTTTACCCTGTCAATATACCTATTGTATATCATATTATGAAGTTTTGCTTTGTGTTCCACCCGCAAATAGTCTTATGTTAAAGAGTTTTCAAATAACTTGAATTCCCGAAAACCAATGTTACTCGTATAATAACATTACAAAGATAACGCAAGCTAACAAAGTTTTCGACCCTTAAATCTAACCCTTCGCTAATCTTAGTCGCTAGAGGCCGCCACATACTTGCCAGTTTGATCCGAGGGGCACTAATGAATGATGATAAATAGTTCTGTCAGGTATTGAGGTTAAGACTTTTCTCAAAAGGCTTGGTAATTGAACAAGATTATAGGAAGTTGAAGTGAATAGTAGAGAACTTAATTTTTACAATGATAAAAGTGATATAAAGGGGCCAAAACAACTTGGAAACACAAATATTTGCCAATTCATACAACATGTTTTAAGATAACGTCACAGTGATTTAATTTTCAGTAAAAATCTGGACTTTTCACGTTCAGATTTTTACGGACCAATGTTTTAAATTGCAATCTGTATATTTCCTTAAAATATTTAGGAGTCAAGTAGGTAATATATTTCGGGCAGCTGCTGCATAAAATAAAAATAAATCTCGTGAAACAGTTTTTACTCTCAAACCGTACAAGCATTTTATAACTTAAATTTTCCATAAAAACCAAAGTGCCCCAAACATAAGTTACGAGACTTCAAAGGAAATGCATCAGCAAAAATTCTTTGCAATAAATCGTGGAGAGGGCTATAAAATCGATACACGTATTCGCCTCTTCTGAAGTTTCGAGTCCAATATTCGCTTGAGTGAGTGTACCCGAAACACCACTTAGTTTGGTATAATTTCCAATGAGTAATGACTGCAGGCGTAAGGAGCCGACCTAGGTCAACGCATTACTGACCGGAGAGCTACTTCCGTTCGGGATAATAATGGCGTGGAGGTTACCACGCGATGTTTAAAAATGCTTGTTCTTCTGTACCCACATTTTGTTTGGCATTTTAGTACTTGTACCTGATTGAATATTATTTTTTTTACTTTATTATTTATAACCATTAGCGGTATTTGATAGATAGGTAGATATTTATATATATATATATATATATATACTCTTTATTGTACATCAGAAAGAAAACAAAAATAGTTTCAAGCAAGCTACATAAACCGACAACAGATTGGTAGATGCATGATGGGCAGCATTATCGCTAAAAGTGATCCGTACCATGCAAACTTTGTTTTTATTTTTATTTTATGTTGAAGACCTGATCAATGCTAATCGAAATGTAGGTACTCATTCATACTTTATACTTATTACTCTTTAAGTTTCAATGTCCAACAAGAGATTTTAATGAGCCATAGCAAAATAATAAACAATGATAGATATTTCATACAGCGCCATCTAGCCCCAACCTAAGCATAACTTAGTGAGTAGCTATGGGAACCAGACTCTGATAGAATACTTATAAACTTAGTACTTTTTATTAGAAAATTCATACATGTGATTTATATTAACACCTGAAATCAAACAAATGTTTGTGTTAGTCCTGGGTGGGAATCAAACCCACGCCGGAAGACAGCCAATTGAGATATGATAGCCATCAAAATATACTAGATAGTTTCTTTACCATATTAATATACATGACGAAACTTTCATATTGTAAATGGTTTGAGTTTTCATTATGCACATTTTGTATTATGGCCTACAAGCTATCCTTCTCACTGTAGGAAAAAAATACCTATTCTCAATACAAATGACTCAAAGGGCAAGCTCACATTGCTCCATTGCGTTTTGCATTATAATATTATGACTTATACCTTGACCTTGAATTTAATTGTATGAAACAATTGTCCAAAGTCTGTTAATATTCTACTCCTTATATTTTGTACTCTGTCATGTACTCAAAGGGCGTGCAGAGATCGGTCACGCTTATCTCACTCTGTAAACATCGCGATGTCAGATGACAAGGCGAGGGTCTGCATAGGGGATGTCAACGCCGGACATTCAGTGATTGAAATGGAAATTATCTATTTGTATATATAAGACTTCGTCCATACATTATTATATTATGGACTCGCGTCGTAACGCTTCGCAAGATGTCTAGGTCTGAGGTCTGCAGGTGTATACGGAAGTTAATGTACAAAGAAGTAAAAATCCTAGCTCATGTTGTGTACTAGCAAGTCTATTCCACTAATCTCTATTGTTTTAATGGTAGAGCGACTTTGTCATAAGATGTAGCGATTTTAATAGTATACAGTGTTTTTTATCATCGACGAGTCCCAATGAGTTTTGCACTTGAATAAATTATGTGTGTAGTACTTACTACGTTGTAACGTGAACATTGGCAGGACAAGCAAATATTTCAAAGGCAAAATCCACCTATCTGACATTTGACAACTAAAATCCACCTATCTGAATTGTGCTCCCGAGGTAAATTAAAGTCCATTTAATATATCTTTATAGTAGACGAGTTTCTCTACCTTGAACAGTTAAATGCAATGCAATAGAGTACTGCAAATGAAGATAATTAAATGTACACTGAGCAATAGTTTTTTTTTTCTTTCTTTAACACAACTTTCTATCGTAACACTGTACCAAAACTGGACTCGAAAAGCATTTACTTAAATAAAGCTTCATTGTTTTCATCTGAACAGGTTTTAATAATGCAAATGTACGGATTACAAGTACTCTACTCTTTTATTATTTCGCATGGTGGTCAGGATGTTGACTATTGTTTTTAGTCGACATAGCCGCTGGGCGTGACGCAGGCCGAAATAAACCAGATTTATTCGGACACACTAAATCAGTTTTATTTACAATGATTGTACTTTATCAAGGTACACTCAAACAAAGAATTATCCTAGTTCCGTGAAGTAGTATCCTATCCGTCGAGTGCCGAGAGAGAAGTGTTGCTAGCAACCAGCTCGGTCGCCGCCCGGGCCGATGACGTAACGAGTCTGTCAGACGCTCGCGCTGTGCAGTAGGTAGCGATCGCAACGCCTCCGTTCGTTTTGGATGCGACATGTAAAATTCTCTTATCACTTGCACCACCAGGAGAGTAATGCACAACACATAGCATTCCCGCTGCGATTGTTCTTTTCTGGCTGGGAATTAGCAAACATTGCGAAATGCTTTTTGATACCGCACTCTGACCATCGCAGATTATGTAGAAGCTTTTAGTCTGCCGTCATTTTTGTTTATCCAAATAACGTTAATGTGTCTATGACTAAGTTAATAAAATGATATTTCTCTTAGTTGAATTTTTTTATTTCTCTTAATAAAATTTTCTCTCCTCTATGATATAGCATTATATTTCAACCGATTTCGAAGAAAGCAGGTTATCATTTGGTTCATTATTTTCTAGTTTGTTATAGGTACATATCTTCAACTGTGGGCTGATTTTAATGGTTCTTTTTTATTTGATAGGGTTTTCCGCCAAGGTAGAAATATTCTCATAGAAATTAAAAAAAAAAATCTCTAAGTGAGAACATAAGGAAGAAGTATTAGAGTCGGGTTTTTTCGATTTTTCGATCAGTTGTGGCAAATTCTCGCATTTTAAGATAAGGAAACTGTCTACCACCTTTATTATTATGTTAAATCCAATTCACAAATTATCAAACTTTTTCTCCGTAAATATCCGTAATCGCTACACGAAAGCACAGAGAGTTTACATTCCTCTAGAGATTTATCGGCTAGCCGTCAAATATAGGCAAACTAACAGTTATTAGAGATATTTGCACTGTAGAAAGCTGTGGTAACTTGTTCGGAAATGTAATTGATTTGAACCAGCGACCTTCAGTTTAAATGTTGAGGTTCCAGCCACTTACACGCTCTCACGTAAGTTTTTTATTGTTAAAATAGACTTATAGAATAAGTTTTTTCCAAAAAAGAAACAAAAAGAAAATGCACCAAATTTCGGTAACCCTTTCGTGCATTCAATCAAAAAGCAGAACCAAGACAAGTAATTTGTTCCACCACATCCATCATGAACTCGAGGGGCAGACAACCCTAACTTTCGAATGAAACGATTCAGTGATATCTATGGGAGTTACGCTTGTGAACTTGAAGAGGCGAGTTTGTCATACCAGGTAATTGGCATTACGCTCTCATTTTATCGGTCATAAAGAAACTTGATCGTCTCTTCTTAAATTTTCTGCCAAACGTGGCCGATTCCAAAATCGAAAAGAAACCGACTTCAATACTCGTACATCACTTATTTATCGCCTTACCCTTTAAAAAAAATAAACATTATAATCAGTATACAACGGGCGAAGAAAAAAATGTCCAATCCGGATAGGTAGATGTCACGTCTTCGAATTTTTGGTTTTAAGACATGCCGGTTTCCTCGCGATTTTTTCTTTCATCGTTTCGAGAACGTGTTACTGCACACATAAAAGTCAGCGTATGTACCACTCAGCCACCACCATCCCCTGATCATCAGGGTTAAGGTATGGAATCCTAAATACCCGCGATTCTAAAACAATCAAACTATGGATTACCAGTTGATGTTTACAATTCCAATGGTTACCAAATACGAATGCCGTGGGCTGGTATAATGGCATTGATTCAATGCTCGGCGGTACGCAGCCGGTGCCGACGCATCGCTCAACGACCGCAGCGACCTGTCTCCAACCGCAGTGTGCCTGATGTGGCACATTCAAATGTACCGCATGTACGCTCGCTATCAAATCACGAGTAGCATGAATACGTCTATTAGACGACTGTAATTGTGTCCTTCAAACTTTGTTCGGCTGGGAAACCGCACTGTTTTTGGCAATTGAACATGATATATGCTCTTATCTACTACGGAGAGTTATAAAAATTTTTAGAATACCTTGAATCTTATTACTTTAAACGTTTAAACGTTAAGCAATTCTAATATTTTACCACTAAACAGATTGCTGTAAACCTGTTTAAAGGGTGCCAGTGAAATTCCAGGTTCATGATGCTCTACCCTCATATCTATTCTACAATAGCTGTAACACGATGTGACTTGGGTAATCAATAGGATTATTTTATTTGCAATAGGACTTTCATGTTGTTGATGGTGGAAGTAACCACTTAAGGTACCGCCAGCGTTCTATAGGCTGTATTGATGAAATTAGATTTGCTTAAAAAAATGTGAAATAAACTTTAATCTCTATAATCTCTGTAATCTCTATAATCCAATCACGTACGCACTTTGAATATCAAAGTTGTAGTAGTAAACACCGTGGTATTGCATAGCTGGTTAGCGGAATTATCTCCGACACGTTGACCATAAGCTCACCACAGTAATGTTCCACGTATGGTACATTGGGTTCAATTCGACTGTGACTACGTTAGGACATGAATTTAGTATTACAGGTACAGTCAACCACACAGTCTGCAGCTTCAAGGTTCTGTCAAGGGTTTACACAGAGCCTTAATAACATTAATGTTCCATATTGACGTGACAATGACGGTGAAATATTAACCAAAATACAAGTATCATCTACCGTTGTGTTAAATTTGTTTTTTTTTTTTTATTTGGTGGTAGCTGTGCCTTCTGTGTAGGTCATGGGCTCGATTTCTACCCAGCACAAGCATTTGTTTGGCAATCAAAGATGTTTGTATTCTTTAATTACAAGATGTAAGATCAGTTACCTTGTTTCTATGGTACCAGCCATGCTTAGTTTGGGGCTAAATGACGCTGTATGAAATGTCCATCTACGAATTGTTTTGATTGATTTTAAACGACAATATATTATTTATTAGTGTTATGATGAATCTGATTGCGAGTCATCATAACACTAATACAACATGAATAAATAACACACGGTTTTACGGTTAAATTTGACCTCAAATATATTATATAAATACTAATTATCGTAAATTACACTTTAAATAAAATATTAAAGAATTAATTAGTCTTATTTAAAATATAAGAAACAGAAATGCACTTGGCGGCCTTAGTGGAATAACAAACGGTTACTGCATAATGCTAATTCACGAAATATGAGCAAACACCCTGTTCGTTTAAATTATTATCTATAACAGACCAACTACCGGAACAAAATTAATATTAACAAAAAGGGACCAACAATTCGTAATTGCTATACCTGCAAATCTGAGGAGCCGATTTCCCCGTCTCGCTCGTTGGGCACCTTGGTACTAAATTCAGTCCAACAATCATATAAACAAAATTTTCCACCCCACCCCGAGCTGATTAACCTACCTATCTACGGAACACTGGCTGCGGTAACAGGATTACATTTTGATTATTGTCTTGTTGCAAATAGCCAATGACGGTTGTCCTTTTTCCGGTACTTTTCCTGAAATGAGATTTTCACCCATTTCTTATTTTTTAATTATTTTTTAGGTTTACGTAAACAAAGGGAACCAAGCCTGTAAGGTTAGCCTGAATATTTGTACGAACAAAGAAGTAGTATGTTACTATCAATGATTTAGCTGCTGTACAGTAGCGTTTCTATTATCACGCTCTTACTTTAAGTGGAATAATAGTCAAACTAAAAAACTACTAACAGATTACTGGAAATAAATTATAAAGGCAAAATTATTTTTAAAAATTCTGACTATAATTAAGATTATCAAATGAGGACAATACCTAAGCGACATAAAATTTCAATTTTAATGATTTTAAATATATATATGAAATTTAAATAAGTAAAGTTTACTCAATATCGCTTAGTAAGGATTTCCTTTCAATCATCGATATATTTTATTATAATAAGTATATATTAAACAAAAAGGACTATGTAAGTATTATAACAATGTTCTCGTTTTAGTTTCGAGCTGGATGGCGCTGTGTGAAATGTCCATGACTATTTAATTATCTCAAGTCATCTGTTAGTTGATTATAGCTTTAAGCGTGCTATATATATGACTGCATCTTTAACTTACCCCTTGAGATAACACGCAAACGCTTTTCATTCAATATGTATATTGAAAGAATGCACTCGGGTAATGTCCTTTATTACATTCAGTTGTAATTGTTTTATTATACTCCCTTTAGTGCTTCAATGGACAAGCTGACGGTTCCCATGTTACTAAGTGGTTGCCGCAATATCATTTAGGTCCTTTTGTCCGTGGAGATATGCACTCTTATTACTATTTAGGTCCTACCATACCGTAGTATAAAATAGCCAAGTCTTGTCGCGTTTCATTTGTCTGAGACGGGGATTTAATGCCTTATGGCTTGCCTTTCACCAGCACCTACACCCTTTAACCAAAGTACAAAGTAATGCGAGTGCGCCACTGCTTGGTGGGAGACTAATAGGTATGGAAGCAATACTTGTCCAATTAAACTTGACATAAGTCCCGTTAAACTTAAATAAAATAAATAAATAACGTTTACATCCTTATATTCCTGCAAATAGAATTCCCTGAGTAGCATGAAAAAATATAGAAACACAGGAAAAACTCCCAAGACCTCAGTCCGGGCCAAACCCTTCGCTTCAAAGGCAGAGACAAATAAACTACAGAGCTGTCAATTAACGAGAAATATTATACGAAATTAATAGAAATGAAAATAGTCTCGCAAAAACGAATTCTGTACAATTCTGTACATTTTCGTGCAAAAATGTTCGCTCATTTCCGCGGCTCGTAGCAATCTACCTTCAATGTTACTGTAACTCTTCGTCATTAGCGGACTTCTCCGATGCGTGACTATTTATGAGCCGTGACTCCTCACCCCTTCATCCCTAAACGTGGACACGTGCGGGAATTAAACCCGATTTTTCGCTGATAAATCGCATCCGACGACGAATATCCGATTGTTATACAATTCAATTTTCACTTATGTGCTGATTCAATTGTTTACACTATCTGAACTCTGGTAAAACTATGTTTGTTTGCTTTTATATCAACATTTATAAAAGCAACGCAGACAAATAGTGCCTAAAATCTTTTGCCAAGACAGAATAATATGTTATAGATGTTTGCAGACTGATGGAATAAATTGATATCGTTGTGTTTGAAGTTCTGTGAAATAAAAATTAATGACGTCAGTCGATATTTTATTATTATTTGAATCTAAATTATTACTACGTTAATTTAGTAAAACGATTTTTAATTGAATTATATATTAAATAGCTGCGCTCCGCAGTTGGCCATTCTATGAAAACCGTACATTTTACCAAGGTAAAACGTATGTGTGTATGTACTATTTCAGACTAAAATCTATCTCTGTGCAATTTTTAGTTCCGTTCAGCCGTTCTGGCTAAATTGAGTATCAAATATCCATCCAACCAAACTTTCGCATTTATAATATTAGTAAGATTAACTGATTTCGTATCGTATGTATTATATATTCGTAATTAATAATGTATATTGAAGTATATTAAAATTATTGCTGATCATAAGTAGTTTTTAAGTTATATGGTTAGTAAGTTAATAAGTTATAATTATGTAACAATTTTATACTGTAACTGTATATAAACGTCCGATACAAAATCGGCCAAACAAAAATCGAAACAAGTGTGACCAAATATCTCCAATTTTTTATGGTGATACTGGTAAAGAGAGATTAAACTTACCATATTACAATACAATATAATATGTAGATACGAAATGTAGAAACTACTAAAGGTTTGTTGAATCTGTTTAAGATAAAAAATCGAACATAAATCGGTGAGTAATTATAATCGATCGTCAAAAATAAAGTCTAGTGTTAATCATAATAATAACCATGTAAATATATATCACAGTGAAGTATTATATTTTTAAAGACTATAATTGTATCATTGAAACATGTATCTTATACCATGGACTTTGAAATTACCACAACCGCCGAGAGTATTGCGATTATGTAAACATGATTAGTAATAGTAAGTTAAAGTATAAATTGTAATGAATTCAACTAGAGAATAATACTCAAAATGATTATAAACATTAAGAAAAGAAAAAAATCTAGATTTTCTTACACAAAGTTAATCAAATATTTCATAAATATTATACAGGCGCACATAAAAATCAACAGTACTATATTAGTTTCCATGGAACACACTGCAACATTATTCATCACAGGAACATTCACGCGCAAAAGGGTAAGGACAAAAATGAGAATTTGTGGTATATTTTACGATCCTATAAACAACAATTACAGAATACACATAACAACCAAAATCACTTTTTGCGGCGAAGGTATCCGTTGCAAATAGCGACCTTTTGTGCTTGGATATCCTTCGTACAGTGATTTAAAGAGCCCGCATTGTTTTATGGTCAATATGGAGCTTATAAAATTTGCATATTCACTCACACTCTTCCACGACCATTGCCTTTCTATTTGGTAAATAATATAGGGGCCCTGTAGGACCTCGGCCAAATATTAAAAGTGATGGGTCCCCGAGGTTTAATATTAGACTCCCCTCGTATTAAATTTTCTGTCACGCGAAATTCCCAAATGCATACGCCAGATATTTTTTGCACATGTTCAAATATTCGCCTTTGTTCACGTTTCGATACAGAATGTCGTTCTGTCGCGATTCAGATTGGTAATCAGAATTTAGAAATTGCTATCGTTTTGCTAGAGTCGAATATTGAAAATGCAAAGCAATTTAAATTTTACATTTCGAGCTGGCAATAATGATTCTAGAGTTTTGTTTTCAATCCTTTCGCTTTCTATTTTTATCCAATTTCCGATTGCAATTACTTGAAGTATCTGAAACGCCTAAAGCAAACATGGATTTTTTGTTTTTCTTTTAGTAAAAAAGTAAACAATGTACTACAAAAAATATTGTCGAAAGAATCAAAGTATTTTATACAATGCAAGCTTATGTTTGTCCCAATAAATTAAATAAGTTAATAATGCCTCACTGGATTTCATAGATCACATATACTCGTATTTATTTAATTAATGGATTCAAGCGTCACTGTGGAATCCCGTGTTCACATCTAGAATATTTTTCCCCTTTTCAGATATATTAATTTATTGGGGAACTAATAATAAATACCATTATTAGTTCCCCATGTCATTTGACACTGAAACATTTTGAATAATGGGTTATATTCAAAATGTTTCAGTGTAAAATGACAGAATCTTAATATTAGCTCCAAAATCACATAATTTACGCTTATATTGCCACATACAAGATATGGGAGCGGAAATGAAGATGAATCTGAAGGAACTCTAGAACCCCAAATCCGTCGCAGACCGGTTATTAGCAACTATTCCGTATACCATTATGAGGGTCACATATCCTTTGTTGATTTAATTTAATTTGCAAGATGTACATAATACATATTTGATGTATTCAGAAGTATTATTTAGAAAGTATCACAATCAGCAAGAAATAACCCCTATACATTTTTTTATGCATTGATAAGGATTAAATTGATAATTATTCATCATTGTGTGATTAGAGCTATTTAAATTAGTTCGTTGATGTATTTAATTATTTTTATTATAGCAGCATTTCTTTATATATAAAGAAAGCTCGATCAGCCAAGCTTTAGGTCCACCTTATTTAAAGCGGTTACCTAAGAATAGTAATAAGACTTAGGTCTTCCATGACTTAAGTACAAGAGGACCTGAGTCATATCAAGTTGCACAAGTCACTGAGACAGGAATTTTACATCTCATACACCTGTGATTTTCCAGTGCTCACACCCGTCCACCGAAACAAAGCAAAGCGAATGCGTCACAGCTTGGCAGCAGTGGCAGCAAGTGTGGTGGCACTTGTCCGGACGAACATGTTCTATTTCTACTTTAGGTTGCTCCTTTAGCACCATCCAGGTGGTACGTGTGGGGACTCAAAAGGTATTGACTCCTGAAAATTAAAAACAATGACGTAGTACATAAAAATTAGACGTGAGACGAAACCCGGGTGTGACAAAGACGCGTACGGCAATCTCATATTCATAGATAGGCACAATGGAAGCGACGCAGGGTTGTGAATAATCGAGCTCATTTTATATGCATCAAATTCGCAGAACAAAACTAATCTAGAGCTTGGGGGCAATAAAAATGTCCCACTTGCCATCTCGTTTTAAACATAGATGAGGACAAGGTGCAATCTCGGCTATTCTTATTATAAAATTTTGCATCTTAAATATTTCACATTTTTCAAGAGCCCTATTCGCGCCCCTGGCTCTGTTTTTGAACGAGGGTAGAAATGGTGTTTTGACAGACAATAAAGATGAGATTAAAAAAGCTGAATTACCTTCTTGTAGACTGACTCAAGATGGCACTTGGAAATCTTGGCCTGTTTCGTACATATACAGAGTATTTCAATTATGTTTATCACTTACTGCATCTTAAAATCCAACTGCCATTATGAGAGGAGTATTTTAAATCGTATACCAAAGAGTTAAGAACACATAGTGCACCAAATATAGAATAAACTTTCAATCACACCGCGGTTGGGCACTATGTTAATTACATAGGTATTAATTTATTTGCTACATAAACACACATTTACAAATACTTAAATAGATCGTAGAAACCAACTTGTTACCCAATATCAAATTTACGGACTGAATTTATTACCTATTCTCGTTTTGCATGCATTTAGCATATTATGTACCTCACCATTTGAAAGTAATACCTAAATTAATTTATTTATTTATTTATTTATTTGATACTTTATTGCACATATACAAAAGGTGGGCTTAACGCTAAAAAGCATTTTCTACCAGCCAACCTCACCGGTCGAGATAGAGGTTGGCGTGCTAACAATTAAAATATATATATTATATTTATAGACCAAGTTTGGAAAAGAAATAAATAAGATAAAAATAAATAATTTATCGCAAAATCTCACTCATTTGCAAGTCAATATTTACATTATAAAGCCAAAAAATCCAATTAAATGATGCTGTGACTCTCAGTGGAATAATGACTAAAGTTTCTATCCATCGCTAAACGAAAAAATGAGATTTAAAAAATGTAATAGTAATAATTTAAAATCTACTTATCTAAGAATCAAAAGTGTTATTCAAGACTGACCAACAAGGTATCTAATGAAAACGTCACTGATTAGTGTAATGTCACAAAGACCCCTTGAAATGAATTGGAGATTCAAATGAGCGATAAATTTGATTACCGTTGACAAAGAGATTTCATTTTGATAAATCAACGTTCATTGTTGTATGGATTTATTATATTTGCTTTTGAGATGCGACGGCCCTTTCAACGAAATTAATCTTCGACTAATAAAGTGACATGATTGCGATAAAGTGATTGCTTGATTTTTGAATGTGGAATAATATTTACAATATTTTTTTCCTTGACTCAAAAACTAATCGACAGTTATACTCAGATCACTCTGGATTAAAACGCAATAACCTCGATGACTCGATCGCCCTATTGAGCTCCTCTTGTGTTTGGTTGATGGACAAAATGGGCCGGAAAGCAAACGTGACATGTCCTGTCCTGGGGTGCTTGAGAGGAAAATTGGATTGGGCAATATAACCCCAAAGAGCTAGGATGATTCTACAGCAAAGGCCACAGTCTCTTAACCAACTTCCAGCTTGGCTGTAGTTCTTTATCATGAGGCAGGTCTTGTGCCGGGGTGGGGCACAAATGGGATCTGGGGGAGGTGGACATTTTCATTTCCAAAGCTTATATCTGGCATCTTCTGCCTTCTGCATTGAATGTTATTATTGTATAATATTATTATAGTCGTAAAAAACTATTGAAAATTTTTAGACGTGGGCGTGGTATTTCTTTATGGTATATACTTATATACAAAGAATATATGTAAGTACATAGGATGATATCTGTCAATTCCCTTCTTCCCCTTCGTCAGTTCGCTTCTTGCTTTTTTCACGTTACGCCTTACGTGAGGAAGAACTATTCCATTTATAAACATTGTCATCAATAAGATGCATATCAATAAGAGGCATACCTCACCTTGACGTTATGGCGACGCTGCCTGGTAACGTAGTGGACAGTATTGCCAGTCACTATATATCTAAATGGCACAGAATATTTAATAAAATAACGTACAGATAGGGCATAACCAGCCATGACACAGTACATTAAAAAAAATATACGCGTCGCTCAATTTCGACGCGTATTTTTTTTCGTTTTTCTCCTCCGTTTTTCGTCGGTAAAAAACAGGTCAAAGTCTATGCGCGTTCCGACGATCTTTGACGCAATTGAAAGCATCTTAAATACAAAAAGGCCAATCAATTGTGAAACTTCTTGGGAGCAGAAATAGGACGCATTTATGTCACCTTGGTTCCCTTTGGAGGGAACTTTTTAATCTTTGAGAAATAGTAAACCCTGAATAAGCCACGTTATAACAACGTAAGATAAGATTCTTCAAAAATATGTGATGCAAAATATTTACCTGTATTAAAAGCGGATCGGGTCTTCCGATGTATCCCTTAAGGCCTCGGTACTTGCGATACATAAGCTGTAGCGTAATAAATAAGATTTGATTTTATCTTCGGCTGAATAATAAAAGACCTACCTAGTGTTTCAAAGTGTGCGTAGACTTTACAGCCTCCGGCTTCTACAGAACCTGTGTTGTTGTTGCGGCCTTGGTATTATAATAGTGAATTATTACTATCGTGTATATCTCTTGGAAGTACTTATAAATTTTGTAAGTATTCTTCTACGGAGAAGATAAGGCTTATGCTCTAAAAAATCCATCTATCGCAATACTATTTAATACTTTGACTACTGACTTTTCTGCCCACGTTTTGAAGGTAAAGTAAACATAAACTTTTTAAAGTATCATTTGTGTTGAGGCCCTTCTTGAGCCCTTCTTCAAGCAAATATGCCTTGACATCCCCCGTCGTGGAACAGCCTATTGTTTGTTCCTCGTATTTTTGTAAAGCCCTGTAATAAAACGTTAACATTTTACATTTTTGGGATCATAAATAAAGGTGCGCGAATAAAATTGCATTTCGCAGCACGTCAGCGTTGCTTTATTTGAGTTTTGACAAGGAACTGTTACTTAGACTGCTAAAGTATATTTGAATTTGACTATTGCCTTGACCATAAAATTATTATGGTCAATCGGCTTATTTTTTTTTAACCACTATATAATTTGATCTTATTCTCTATAGGATAACTTTACACGATAAAACCGGTAAGATTATGTAATGTAGCTCCTTAAAGTTGTGACGATGTAATAGCAGATAGAGCATCGAATAGCTGTAGCTTATGCGATATAGTTTGGATATATTTATATAATAGTCTGTGCAAATATTATTTCCTTAGCTAGGCTGAGTATAGAGGGAAATATATTTACAATAGGATACGCATTAAAATCAAATATGAAAAATATAACGAAAAATCAAAATGTTACAGCTGATATCTGAAGTAAAAGGGCTTGGGGTTAAAGTGAAATTAAATTACGAGTTGACAAAGTGAGTTACGCATTTTCTGTAGATTAACAAACAAAAGCTGATGGCGTAAGGGTCAGAAAATATAGCTTAGGTATTACAGCTGGTTTAGTTTATAAGAATTCAGAAGAATATAGGACGACATTTGATCCGTTTAAATCCGAAATAATGAGTTTTCCGTAGTAAAAAAATATGTGCGTTGTTTTCCTTCAGGTTTTCAAAAACTTGAAGAAAAACATCGAGAGGAAACCGGCATGTACTAAACACACATTTTAGCAGATATGTGATATTAACCAATGCGGATAGGTAGCTTGTAGTAGATTAAAGTTTCATTCACTCTTCGATTGCGAAGGGAACCAGGCAACTGTTAGAACACATACATGTATTATTTTTTGGAAACATAGATTTTGTAATGTTTGTTAATACGAAATGTACTTGAATTTATTCTACTTTATTGTATTTTGTGTTATTACAAAAACTGCCCAAATCTTTGAAACAAAAAATTTAAACGCCACTTTTTAATCAAATATGTTCCTACATCAGGGATCATGCATTCTTGTTACTAAGTTTAGCGCTTGTTCAAACCCTATCTGACCCTCCGAGCTGTGAGGCTAATCAAATTAAGTTAACATGTAGTAGCTCTTTAATACTTTCCTGTGTATGAGGCAGACATTAATGTTGTTAGAAGCAAATGACTCCATTCTTTAGACGTGTCGACATACAATGTGACAATTTAAACTCCTATTGTTCTTGTTCATTTTGCTTCGATATAGTTACACTTCTATCGATGTCCTTTTGAATCATGGGACGTGGCCGCTCGCTGTGCAGACCCTCATATAGTATGCATGATTTAATCAAAATAACAATCGTAATAAGTTAATCCATTCGGAAAGAAGTTCTGGAGAAATTTAAGGCGAAACATTGAATGCAAAGCGACGAGACTCGATTTTTCGATGCTCAGAAAATATTCCGGCATCGAGTCGCATTCAGGAGTCATACCAATATTATAAATACGAAATATTGTAAGTATGTATCCCTACACGTACCCCCTGGGTGGTGCTAAATGAGCAACCAAAAGTTCGTGCGGAGAGGTACTGCTAACACACCTGGAATCTGCCGCCGCTATATTCCGGTGGAAGGGTGTAGCTGCCGGTGAAATCACATGCGCATGAGACGATCAGCAGGATGAGTGCACCTCATTGTAAAATTCAAATCTTATACTGAGTCGCATATATGTTGTCATGGGTGGGGATCACCATTTACCACCAGGTGGGCCCTCAGCTCGTTCCGTCACTTAACAACATAAAAGAACACCTCCTCGTCTGAACAGATCAGATGAAATTTGTTATAAATGTAAATACGTTACACATAACCTGGATTAACAATTACCCGAAATGTTTATCTCGAAAAAGTGTAGTTAAACCACTCGCTACCAGTAAAAGTAAACAGCCTCTAATGTTCCCACTGCAGGGACACCGGCCTACTCTCGATAATTGAGAGTGAATGGGCTTTGATCTACCACGGGAGCCCAATCCGGATTGGTAGAAGACGCATGTCTTCGAATTTATGGTTCTAAAACATGCCGGTTTCCTCACGATGTTTTCCTTCACCGTTTCGAGAACGTGGTATTGCGCACATAATGTTTTCAAGTGGCAAAACTCATTGGTGCACGTTTGGGTTTGAACCAGCAACCTTCAGATTGAAAGTCGGCGTCTATGCCCCTGGGCCACCACGCTCTCCCATATAATAAGTAAACATTTAGATTTATTTCACGTAAATATTGCGACTCTATGGTAGTCTCGCCCACATTCATATATAATTCATTAATCCATTTGCTGCTCTTATTCTGTCTACAATTTCTAATTTTCAAAAGATAACAATCGTCAGTCGATTTATTTCTCCCCTTTTTCCTTTCCCCTAACACACGTTACGTTGCTATTTTATTTTGCATCAAATAATGTTTTTGTGGTTTTTATTATATAGTTTAATATTTTTTATATTTTAATACGGTTTCGTCGAGTTGTATTACCTAACTAAAGAAAATTATATTGGGTGTGTGAATATGACTCCGCCCTTTCTCAACAGATGTCGTTTTTAGTATTGTTTACGTGTACTAATAAATGACCATACTTGTATTCGATAGTACTGAATGTCAGCTATCTAACGCATTTTATGATATTTGGTTGAAGTGTAAGCAACAATTGTTTTCACCTTTTCGAAAATGTCGGTTTTTATTCCAAATAAACGTCATTTGCGGGAAGTGTTATTACATTATTTTATTGCGAAGAAAACTGCAGCGGAAACTTATCGTTTGCTTGTGGAGATTTATGGTGAGCATGCTCCGTCTAATACAACTTGCAAGGAATGGTTTCGACGATTTCAAAATAACGATTTTAGTACTGAGGATAAAGAACATGGAAAACCACCAAAAAAATTTGAAGATGCTGAATTGGAAGCATTATTGGCGGAAGATTCTTGCCAAACTCAATCAGAATTAGCTGCAGCATTAAATGTTGATCGTTCAACTGTTGCAAAGCGTTTACAAATGATGGGAATGATTCAAAAAGCCGGTGACTGGGTTCCACATGATTTAAAAGAAAGAGACATGGAACGTCGGAAAACCATTTGTGAAATGCTGCTTCAAAGACAGCAAAGAAAAGGATTTTTGCATCGGATAGTCACTGGAGACGAAAAATGGATACACTACGAAAATCCTAAACGCAAAAAAGCTTGGGTGAAACCAGGCGAACCAGGCCCATCACAGCCAAAAATAAATATTCACTGTGCCAAGGTCATGCTCTGTATTTGGTGGGATCAGAAAGGTATTGTATATTATGAGTTGCTCAAACCCTCTGAAACTATTAATGGAGAAGTTTACCGACGACAACTAATGCGTTTGAAGCGAGCCATAGAAGAAAAACGACCAGAATGGGTGAATAGACATAACAAATTAGTTCTTCAGCATGACAATGCCAAACCGCATACCGCAGAAGTCGTAAAAAGATATTTAGAGGGACAGGACTGGGAAGTGTTACCCCACCCGCCATATTCACCAGACATAGCTCCTTCGGATTACCACCTATTCCGGACGATGCAGACAGACCTTACTGGAGAAAAGTTTACTTCATGTGAAAGTATCAAAATTTGGATTGACAACTGGATAAGCTCAAAAGACCAGGACTTCTTCCAGCAAGGAATACGAAAACTACCTGAACGATGGGCGAAGGTTGTAGCTGCAGATGGAGCATACTTTCAATAATTTTTTTTTTAATTTTGTAAGCGAACAAATGTGTTTTATTTTGACAAAAAGGGGCGACAAAATAATAGCGACGACATAACAGCACTAAGATTTGATAACGAACACGCATATTATTTAACTGATCTTTTGTCTGTTTATCATTATACTGGGCCCGATGACGACTAATAAAAATATAATTACTTAATCTATACTAATGTAATAAAGCTGAAGAGTTTGTTTGTTAGATCGCGCTAATCTCTGGGAGTACCAGTCGGATAGGCAATATTTTTAGACACATTCATGAGGAAGTGTGTCACGCTAAAGTTCTTGGTTAGCCTTAAATATTGATATTTGTAAAGTAAGCTGGAAAAAAAGCACTATCAAACTGCTTTATTCGCGTGCGCTGAGATACTGGCTAATTATACGTAAGTACAACACACTACAAAGATATTATGTCTGCTCTTAGTGATTTCTTTCAGTTATACACGGGTGAAACCGCGGGGCACAACTAGTATAATAATAAAACATGTTGCTTCGAAAAATTCCTTTTCCTTACTGGCCAATAAAGAGTAAAAGTTTCCTTTTGTTGTACAAAATCATACAAAGTTAAGAGTTGTCTGAAATTTCCTCTTCATCTACTCGTTGACCACAACAAAGGGGACGCAAAATGAGATCAAATTTGCTACGGCTCGGATCCAATTAATTTAAAAATCGCCATATCCAACCGAATCCGCGTGGAAGGGCTATATTGTTATGTAAATTTGTGCAAACTTTGTGGGTAGACGTAGGCATGACTAATTGTTAATACGGAGTAATTCGGATAAAGCTGTGTGTTTTTCATAAGCGGTGCGTGTAGCGTTAGTCGAGTGTGAATTTGAAGTAATGTAAGACATAATGTGATGTAATAAATTTCAAACATAAATATTGATATAATACCTATATTATGTCAATATTTATGATTAAAATGTATAACCTTTTCCGTATCTAAACGTCTCGTAGCTTTTACCTGCCTTTTTATTTTGAAAGTAGATATTAGAATTTGTAAAAAACTCAAATTGGAAAATGTGCGTAATTTTTTATTAAGAATCTAAAGAAATATAATCCCCACAGTAGAAATGAATAATGCAATGCAAATATATTAATTGCGTTGAAGGTAAATTAAATATATTTCACGGTAATCAGTATATAAAAACAACTAGCTCAAACTGATGTAAAGTAACTAACTATTGGACATTTACTACAATTTATTTGATTGATTCGTATGATTGTGTTATGTTAAAATTTAAAGATTTTTATTATAATTCTTAATTATTATTTTTTTGTATGTTATTGTATTAATTTTTGTTTTATTTAGAATTTAAGTTTTAGTTCCTACACATGCAATCATGTTTTTTTTTTTGGAAATAAATGAAATGAAATATGTAAGTATAGCGTTATATAGAAGCTACAACAAACCGTAGCATAACTACTTGCATAGATTCAATCACACGATCTTTCAATGAAGCGTTTTTAAATGCTACGAAACACTAATATCTGCATACTTGAGTAGCTGATATATTTTTCAATCAATGTAGCATTGTGTGGACGCTACCAGTACGATAGACGTAGCAAGGCTACGTATCCGTGTAGCCTGATGATATATTTTTCCACCTGCTTTCAAGACGTTAATGAAACCTAGGCCTTATTCTAAATGCAGGGTGGCGTGCCGCGGCCCGTGTCGGACTAATAAAGGATTACGTTTGACCTAGTCAAAGCCGAGCTTTTAGTCTTTTTGCATTCGATATTGAATCTTGAGATAGCGAAGAATCAATGTAATTAAAAAAAAATAATGTAACAAGGTCTTAGTTTTTTATTCTTGAATGTCCGTGTTACCTGTATAACGAAGCTTAATTATATTATATATATATAGAATATACAACATTTAATTACTTATTACAAATTAATTTTAACAAACTTACTGTCTTGCGCATACTATTTAACATAACGAGGCCACAATTTAACACAATTTCGTAAGCGTTCAGCTGTAAAACCGTGTTGAAATATAATTGTGTTCCGGAAATAAATATATTCGACGCAGGCACAATGAGAGATTAAGAGTCAGTAAATGCCCGAGAGCTGCGTTTTTGTGTGATCTGAACTTCGTGATATTCAACTGCAGTATCACTTACCACCAGGTGAGATCACAATGAAATGGTTATCAACTAATGTCTACTTCTAATTACAAGAAAAAAACAAAATTGGATCCTAATAACTATAAAAAATAGCCAGTCATACTGGTTAAACTTAAAGCTGCACTTGCACGTGTCTGCCGGCTCATCAGCTCCCACCAAGTTTTCCACCACAAGTAATTATTTAATGGAGTTGAAGTCCGGCGGTGCCTCCGTGAAATGAGACATTACATGCGCTGGTGATCAGCACTTCGATACTGCTGCGTTTTTCTCCCCCACTGATAAATGTTTAGGGGTAAGTATATTGGCAAATACAAGTTAAATTGTATAAAAACTCCATTTTAGTTTGGTTTGCACCATCGTGCAAAACAATGTTTAATTATTAATAAACAACTATTATTTGGTATAATTATTGTTCTCAAGTAATTGGCTGTTGCCTTGTTTGAGAAAAAATCTTTAAACCGAAGTATGAACCGACTTTATTGTCAGTCAGATGATCAAACCGAAACATCAACATTCCAACAACATATTCTAGAATACAAAGCACACGTGCACTAATCTCAATATTCAAGTAGCGTTGTCAAGTAAAAGTAGTTCCAAGTTGCACCTACATTTGATAAATCCTTAGTTCTGGACGGTTTATGGAGCAATCTAAATCTAATCTTCGGACCGCTTCCTAAGACAAACTACTTGTAACTTGTCAAGCGTTCTCACTTACAATGCATGCTGGGAAATCCTTGTTATGGTGTCTGTTTAAGCCGCAAGTTGATGTACCTAGTAATGTATTATGCTACTTTGGTAACAGCAATTTAGCAGATAGGATTTTAGCGCAACTATTAGTGTAAAGATTGATGAATGTTTTATAAGTGGATGATGTTTATAAAATTTTGTAGTTTTCTGGTTTTTCTGATCTTTTATTTTGAAGAAAATTTGTGAGACATCTGAAAATGAAGTAAACCCAAAACATGTCAATATTCATATTTAAGTCTTATAATCCCCTTTAATGATAGCTTCAAAATCATGAAAATATATTTATAATCATTTCTTTACATTTGCATTTACCTATAATACTTTAAATATTTGAAAAAGCATGTAGAGGAAATATTCGCCATTAACCCTGAGATTATAATTGATATAGCTTTTTTTTTAGCTTTGATGTAGCTTATTAGTTAGGTTACGAGCACTTAGAACTGCATGCCATGAAAGTAATTTCTAAGATTTCAACGGAAAGTCAAAAATCTTTAATTTTTGACTTTGACTTGAAAATCCAATCAACCATTCTCAATACCTTCATTCCATTTGTCAGAGGTATACCTTCATTCCATATGTCGAACTATTCGAATAAAAATGTTATTTGGGCCATCTGCAAAACGCACTTTATGAAATAAAAAGAAATCCAAATCGATCCCTAATTGGTGATGATATCACGTAACAAACATATAAAAAAATATACCGAAATTGCCACATGTTATCGATAAAAAAAAGACTTCTAGAAAACCAATAAATTAATTTCCGACCAAATATACTATAAACAAAGTATCAACTAAAAATAATTTTTCAATGTAAACTTTCAACAATAAGGAAAGTTGTAGTATTTATCGAACAAAAAAATAACCAGGTCGTTAATACGCTACTCGAAAAAAAAAAACAGCGATTACACGACCAGCGCTTATAATGGTATCAAAATCACAAATGACAGTCGTTAACATTAAAACTATCATTATTATTACGAAAAATGGCGACTTCTCGACACGCAATACAAACCTTGAAAAATGAAAGGTCATAACAATTTAACAGCCGTCATCAGCTTTTCATTAATATTGCGAGCAATTTCGTCGTAAACACGTAGGCACCAACATTAGCAATTCATACGAAATAACACATAACAATAGTAATCATGAGTTTGGTTGTGAAAGAAAAATCACATTTTGGTGGGCGGGCGCCGGTGCCAAGCACAGATTTCGTCGGCAATGTATCGTGAAATTAGTTTAGTGGCACTATATAATTACGCACCCTTACTTTTTATAGACCCTAACAGTCCCTTCGGCGACACAGAATAGTGGCTAGTTATCGAGGGCGCCGGCCCCTGAGCGTGTTATGACGAAAATGTCAACCCAGTATGCGACTTGATGAATCGACACTATTTTAAACATTTTTGCTCGCGCTGTGATGGCTCTATTACCAAAACAAAAAACTACGCTTCGTTTTTTTCATTGCGAGCCATTCGAGAGCATAAAATATGTTCGATTCAATTTCAAATTGAAATCAAGCTTGATTTATCGATGCTACAAAATAATACAGTCGTATTGCTCTTGTACGACTGGTGGTAACCATTTAACATTGGAAGGACTGTCAGTTTGATCAGTCGCTTTAGTCATAAAAAAATATTATACTGGCACAACCCAACATTCCAAAAAGCAAATAAATATGACATTGAGTCAACTCAAGTGAACTTGATAGATTTCAAGTTCAATGGTTCTTAAGGACATCTACATTATTTTATCTAGAATGTTATATTGGGAAGGTAACAGCGCGAAAAATAAAACCAAGATAAATTTTATAGATTTATTATATAAAATCTTAATACTACATTCGAAATTTAACTTAGTATAGTAACATGTGAAATTTACAGAGCTATTTAATTAAATAAGATAAATGTAATTATAATTATTGCGCAAGATCACCCCAGAAAGTTGAGACATCCATATTTTATCATTAAAGTACTTAGAAACGCTAGATATTACATTTTTTAATACGAAGCTCAGATATTTTCTTAAGAATTTATATCTATTTCGATATATATACATTATGATATGAGAATAGTTTGGAAAATATCTTATTTGCAAAATCAAAGCTTATCGAAGCACCTATTCGCTAATTCACTACTTCACAAAGCTTGTCAATATGATTTGACGAGTTTAACAGAATGTAATATTTTTATTTTACATTTTGAAAATTATATCAGAATAGTGTGTCTCGTACATTAAATAACTTCTAATGAGCAAATATAGCATTTGTGAGAGATTTGTGTAGTAAAATTTTCTAATATATTGGGTATTCATAATGTATATGTATACTTCTGCTGTCTGTTTATTATGTATGAAAGGTATATAGATACTGCATACTACCATAATTAGAATAAAATTCACTAAGAAAATCATGCAACTAGATTCAGTATTATGATTACTATTTCCGTTTTGTAAAATCATATATATGGTGATATATAACCGTGTGACAATTTAATAAATTTCTAGAAAAATAGATATGACATCCTAATTTATTAAATAGGGAATAAATGATTAAAATATTGCGTTCGTTAATAATCGAATTAAATGTTTTGTAACATTTCCTTTAGTTTAAAATACGTATAAGCTTAAGTACAATATGATATGAGATTGAGTATAAACTAAATGATACGTGTGTTTGTACCGAAATTATTGGAGTTGTGTCTTTGAATCTGCTTCATGTTTCTTAATTATTTTAAAACTACATTACGACATCAGACGTCTAACTCTATGACAAGGAGTTTGATTACTTAGTTTAAATTTTTTTTTGCAGTTTAATTCAAATTTACTGTGCACATTTAAAACTATTTTATGTACTCGTATTCTGCTATGCCATTGCATTTACTGCAAATCGGTATAAATATGTCATGATTATTTATGGTAAGATCATTGCTGAAACTATAGTAAACTACATTTACACAGGTGAACTGGACAGTGAAAATTTTCATCACAATTTAGTAATAATACATCCGAATACTTAAAATACAATTTCCTAAATGAGTTTTCTTATATATCACAGGCTTAAATTATATTCATTACTTTAAGGGACGTGCATACATACACTTATAAGTACAGTCAAACTAAATTAGGTACTATTTACACAAATAGGGGAAAAATAATGAGGTGAACCCTCCCACAACCCTCGGAGATTTCAAATTACTGCGCGGTGTAACGCACGCCAATACCTATCTTTGTGTTTGAATCGTTAACTACAATTAACACGTTTTGATCATATAAAAACCCGAGAAGTAAAAACAATACAATGAGAGGAGAAAATCTATATAAAATGGCAAGTTTATTGGGGATACATTTTCAGGCAAATACAAATATAAAATTCCATTCCATATCACTAACAATGTCACTATCCTTATCCAACAAAAGCGTACTTATAATTTCGGATTTCTATAATTTTTACATTCCATTTACCAACAAGCGGCGCACAACTTTCGTTTCATTAATATTAAGAGAGTCTTTATGAATATCGAAGTCCAATCACCTTCTCATGTATTAACGTCACTATCTATAATGTAATCACTACACTTTGTCTAGAAAAGCTACAGGAGCCACGTCTTGTTGAGTACATCATTAGTTCTCGGTATTTCTGTATCTGTTCTGGATTTGTTGATCTCTGTCAAGATTTCACTTGACTCAAGAGAGTATATTCAAGTACTGAAGACTATCCGATAAGTACGGAATCGGTATAGCTCCGCCGTAATAATTAACTGATTGAAACATGAGATAGGCGATCTTTAGGAGCTATCACACGATTTCGTTCGGATGTGTGTTCTGATTCGAATCGTTCTGCCGTGCACATTGCTGTAACAAAATATAAAGTTAAAACGTTTCAATATAAAAATACCTAACCTAAAAAAGTAAATATTTTTGGATTTTCTCACCTCTTGCTTTCGCTCCCAAGTCTTCATAGCGCTTTTGTATTTTTCGAATTCATGACACCAGTTTGAATAAATCTTTTGATATTCGTTACTTCTTTCTGGAGGAGAGCACCTGCAAGTTAAAATAATTTGAATTAGTTAACATATTATATACAATATATCTGAAAAATAACTTGGTAGCTTGTGATTAAGTACTATTTTACCTGTGAGTATCAACGGTGATATTGTAGGAGCAAAGCAATGATCCTCCAAGCCAGCAATCGTATCTTCCAGCGTCACCTTCATTCACAGATATTATCAGCAGACCGTGTTCAGACGTCTCTATGTATTTCTCTGGTTTACTGCAATATAAAATTCAACGATCAAGAGTGTTTCAGCGCGCTATAATATATTCAATATTGCAATGAGGTCGGTTTGTTGTTTTTAAATTTAATTAATTTAATGAGGATTTTCTAATATCAAATATATAAAATGTGTAGGCTCACCTAATAAATAAAATAAGGTTTTACAACGGTTTGACCAACCAGTTTGACATCTTGACAAGGATTTTGGGTACATAGGGCTTTTCAGCAGATGTTTTTCATAAGTAGGGCTTATTAAGAATGTCTCCTGTTGCCACAGATAGGCGATATTATTTAAGTGCTCAAATAATATATGTAACTTTTAAGATTTAAAAAACAAGTAGAGTTGAACTGAACTACATTGTGTGCACGCTATAAACCTAGGATGGATGCCACGAAAAGTAAAACTATCAGAATAAGAATATATTTTATTGTTAAACTGTCTATATAAAGATCTTATAAGTAATGGTTTATGAAACAACAGTTGGTCCCCTCAAGTTCACAAGTGTCTGATTCTGGTGACGGACGGACAACCACTTAACATTAGTCAGGGTGCCATCTTGTCTTATAACATTATTCAAATAAAAAATAGGACTTTTTTCGATACCGATTTTTTATTAAGTCACATTTGAAGATAATTTTTTTTATCACTCGAGATTCGTCATTTTTATACAGTTAATATTATGTTCATTTAATGGGCTACCATTGCACCTTATTTTACATAAACAACATGTATATTATTTTGTCATTAAAAAAATTGATTTTACTGAAACCACAAAATAAAATTGTAACATTTTTGAATATGTGATGATTAAATGAAGTAAAAAATAAATTATGTAGGTAATTTACTGTGTTGTAAAACAAAGGAATAAACCATCCAGATGGGCCACGTCAAGAACACAGAAATAGCACGTTTTAAAGGCATTAGGGGTGTGATAAAACAAAGCGTTAATTCTAAAGTTTCCCCTTGCATTTTAATTGTGACACAGCTTATAGATATGCTGCAGCTTAGTCATTCCATGTAGTAATTATTTTCGTGTGTGTACAGTAGCGAAATCTTATGTCGGAGTTTCGAACTATTCGACTAGCCGGGAAAGTCCTCTTCACGAGCCCTCAGAAACACGGAAATGCTACGTTCCATTACTATCGGTCAGCCATCAAAATATTAGCCGGGTTGAGCGTTACTTAAATTAGATGATCTGATAAAGAACATCTAAACAAGCGTTGCCATGGGCGCTTCAATTAAAATAAAAAGGCAAAAGCAGAGTTGCTCTATTTTTTTTATCACTCTTCGCAATCTGTACCCAAATTAAGCAATAGCAATGTTCTATGGGATCAAGCTTACTAGGTTAGAAGATAGAATAGCACATATTAGATCACCCATATACAGAACAAAAATTTATGTTTACCACGCAAATGGTTATTGACTTAGTGGAAATCACGACAGCTTAGAGGCAACCCTACAAAGAACTGAGCTGTGAGTAAAAGTAAAAAATTGGGAATATTGAGAATACTTGTCTTTCACCACTTTCGTACATTCATTAGATTGTTCCAGATTGAAGGAATGTTCTACAGTCATGAACTGTTCCAGAGTGATGGACTGTTCCAGATTGATAGACTGCTCCAGACGTCGTTTACGTGAGCTGTGACCGACAGTCGGAAGTGTGATAACGGAAGATTTGGAAACCTTTTAATTAATGTTGTTGCATGCGTGTTATATTCGACTGTTTTCCAAACTTCAAAGCTGTAGGGAGCAATTATCTCTTAAAATTGAAATAAATTAGCAGTCAATTTCAGTTTGTTCGTTTTAGTTGTGTGTTTTACTATTTGCAATGGTTTTAGTGAATATTTATTCCAAAATAAAACGAGAGATAATTTTTAAATAGTGATATTAATAAAAATAATTCCTATTATAGGCATTTATATGACGCATTTCTGGGTAAACATGTATTTACAAAAAAAAGTCCTATTCAAATATTCTGTTATCTGGTTTCCATATTACAAGCCAATGCTTAGTTTGGAGCTTGATTGCGTTGCGTGAAATGTACTTGAATATATATTTAATTATCGTTGAACAATATTCTACCCGTTCATACCCCGTGACATTGACAGGCAGAGCATACAGGTAATAATTAAATTGTGGGCGCCGCGCTTATATTAGGCGTGAGACACGTTTCCGGGGTGAAGGCGACATTGATATTGCGTTTTGGTTTCATGTATGACAGTGTAAAATATAATTACGTGTCCCTTATTGGCTTATAACATTAAAAGTGTAAATACCTAATGTTCATTTGGTTTTTATTGATAACTCAGCGGAGTGCAAATAATGTTTTAAGTTATTTATCTGTTGAATTTGTAATGTTTCCGTTTATTTAAATTTCGAATAGGTGTGAGTTTTCTTTTTCCTTTTTAGGATTACATTTCCAAAGGGTAAAGGACTAAATAACCCTATTACTAAGCTTACATTCATCTTCAAATTTTGATATTTCTTTTAAGCCATCCGAAAGATATACAATGAAGGAATTAAAAATACAACGAAAAACATTAGACCAAAACAATTTCGAAGAAAAATGTCTGATCTTTCGTGGAAAAGTAAAAACGGATATATAACTCACTTGAACGTAATCGGATGCCGTCCCTTGTCCCTGGTGTAGTGATACCACGTGACAGCCCTTGGATGGAGCACTTCAGGCATCTTCACGAAACTGCCCAGATGCAGACTCTGGCCCCAAGTTGCTGACACCACCTTCCGGGATATCGACGAGTCGCAGATGTCAGCTGTTTCGTTTGCCACGTCTTGGATTAACCTATTGAATAAAAGTTCAAAATTTAACTGTACTATTTGTACTGTGATTGCATTTCTTATTCATAATAGCAGAATGATTTGATCTGGTTTGATAAGCTTGATCATAATTAGAACGTTGAAATTAAATACCACTAGTTTAAACAAAAAACTTTTCTTTTCAAATATATTTGTCGAAACACCACATTCGAAAATATTAAAAAAACTAAGCAATTTTCACAACAGTAGACCGGTACCGTTCAGTTAAAAAGAGAAAATAAAACTAAGTTATGCTGTTAATTATAATGAAATCTCACTCGTAGCACTCTACGCTCAGTGTCTACGCCAGACGCTACACGTAACTTACCCGGGCATGTACTCTCTGCAGACGCCTGCATCTCTGTCCCACCCACAGTAAGGATCGCGTGCGCATCTCACACAGGCGTCGTAGCGGCGTGCGCAAAGAGCTAAGCGTAGTTGTAGCACTCTTCTATCGGAGGCTGCGTAGAGGGAGCCGTGCATACGAGATATTGCCATTGCCTGAAAAATATTACGATGTAAAACCGCTTTTTAAACGAGATATTTTTTGTGAATCATCGGGTGTATGGCGATGACCTCTTATCGATTGTCTCTTAATAAGTTTTTATATAACACAGGTCATTCCTTGCTCTGCAGTCTACCCATTACAACAAATCTTCCGTTAATCTGGTACATTAAAACGAGTTTTAATCAGTTATATTATTCTTTTTCTACTTCTCAAATATAAAAATGGGAAGTTAGCAATCAAAACGTAAGGTTCCCCCATACTGACAAACACTCCATAAAGAAGTGCTACTGCAGCAAAATTTTCTGTTTTTCTTGATTCCAAGTCTATTGCAAAATTTTATTATATTGAGACTAAAAAAGAGTTTTCTTTTAAGGAGGTAAGTATATAAGTCCGGGTAATTGATTTACCTGTATTGGTTCACCAGGAGTTACGTCAAAAATGTCGAGCAACGCCGATTGGCTGTCTCCGTTGCGGGTCCACTGAACTATCTTGTGAATTTTGCCTTCATCTGCAAAAAAGGAAAGTGTGATTTATGCGGAAGTATTTGGATTTAAAATAGAACAACAATGAAAAATTCTTATTGAGTTAAATACTCGTACGTTAAGAAATAATACTCATAGTAAGACTTTTTGAATCGTACTATTTAGTTTCAATCTAATTCTACGGAAAAAAAATGTTTAATTGCGATTGCGATGTAAAAAAAAGTGTATTAAAATTCTAATTTATTTTCAGTCAGTTTGAATATTTAAATAACAGATTTGAACTTTTTTTAGATACTTTCAGTGAGTTCATTCATTTAATGACTTCATAAGCGGCTTCATTTCTTATGATAAAGAGAATATTTTTTTTTTTTTATCAAGATTTAACACACTGATGCTATTATATTATTGTAATTATTTCAGCGCTTTAGTTTTTAGGAATAACTTATAGCTAGTCAATACGCAATAAGACAATATGCCTAAAAACAATAGACGATGCGATTTTAAATCGCAAAGATTTATAGCTATTGCAAAGTTGTGAGAGACACTTTAGCATCAACGCAATCGCAAAATTGAAAATCATCGATGCCAAAGCATAATGTTATAAGTGTTTTGTTAAACAAATGTACATATGCATATACATCCTCTAAATTCCGTCAGTTCATTGCGTCCCGGAATCAATTAATGGATACCCCGGGGGATTCACGTTTCAATCCGTATTAATAATATAATTGAGTGCTAACGATTCCTTAATTCGCGTAATTATATGAAGAGCGTATCATCTCAATTAGTCATATTTATGTAGAGTGAGATACTCCGCTATATGATTCTAATCAATCTGTGAATAAAACTGTATACTAATGTATCAGACTCAAAATCATTTATTCCTTTGAGTATCAAGTATCGTTTGGACATTTCATACGCACAAGTAACTATATTCATGCACTATAGCTCCTTCGGCATATTAGATGCACATAGATATTATGTCAGATTATAGGCAATATTACGTCTGTATGATATGCATATATCTAGAAATCTATAATAAATATTAGTGTGTTCACACAGAAGAAAATGATATTATAAATATTTAGTCGAATTATTAAGTTCAAATATCGAATGAGAAAAATTTCATGTTACTTATAAATAAGTTGCGTTCGGAGGTTGAAAACCAGAAAACCGATTCAAAAATAGTTAAAGAAATACTGTACTGTCATTTGTGTTCGCTAAACTAAGGCGCTGGTCGCGAATTAAATATTTTCGTGAGACAATTTTAAGAAAAACGTTTAAGTATGACATTTTCCCTAAACTGAAAACAGAAATAGAATGGGAATTGAAGACGTGTCCACATCGAGCCTGTGAACTCAGGGACCCCTGTTTCCTTACAAAGCGGAATTGGCATCGAATTAATATTCGGCCCACGGATCTTAATAGCTAATTGGATTAGAGGCATGTACCGAAATTACCTAACCGGGTTACGTACAATAACGTGTGTGTCGCTGCAGTGAACTCACGGCACGAGACACGGCGAAGATGATGGGGATCTAATTAATGCAAATGTGATATTGATTCTCTAGATATTTCGGGGAAGATGCCATTTACCAAGCCGAAGTAAACTTAATGTCATGCTTCTATTTTGTTTCATGCATATCAATGCATTTAAACAAATATTCCTACACGCTTATAGATCTGCACTGGAACTTCCTGTATTGCAAGAGGACAAGTACAATCACACAACACAAACACCCAAGACTCGAGAACACAGTACATGCTCCCTACACAAAATATTCGCCTCCCGAGAATTGAATCCGGGACGAATACCGCTTCGAAGGTAGGGTTACCATGGCTATCACCAACTTAAAAATGAGGGTATCACAAGCTACTTGTATCTGCGACCCAAAACATTCTCGTGTAGTAAATGCTCTTGTGTTTACTTTAAATAAAGAATTTTGTGTTATAAAATTGTCGACTGCTTTTGTAAGTCATACATTATGATGTAGCAGGACCGAGTCCCTTTTTAGGATTCCATCGACAGAAAACTATCGCAAAAGTCAATAACGTCTGTCTATTTGTCTGCTTATCTTTTGAATCGTAAGTCGCTAGGACTTGAAATGATCACAGAATAATTGTTACTATGGCAGATATACCAAAAGAAAAAAAAAACAATCCGTGGTACCCTTGATGTGCAACTACTAATCACACCCAATCAGTTTTTTTTCTTTATTAAAATGTAGTTAATTACTGTTATGACCATTCGTTTAGCTACGATAACACCAAATCATTATTTTTGGATTTTGTGTCACTAACTACCATTCTGCCAGGGTCTGGTAGCTGGTGGTGGCAATTTAAGTATTATTATATAAACGGCAATTCACCGCCATCATCAAACTAATGACGCTACACTTCCAAACGCGCCTTTGATATGTCCCGGCCCTAGCTCGAAATGGCGGCATAACCTCGTATAATTGTGTTCGTTAGTTATAGCTCAGCTATAAATCAGTAATTACATTATGTCCTTTGTTACTAATGAACAGACCGTGCCAATGAGGATCTTGCGAAATTCATTTATGTATTTAGCTCGATTCTTCTATTGCGAAGCAGAGGAGATGAAATACGAAGCAATTTAATTAGTGGCACATAAAAAAGAATTTGTTATGAGATCGTAAGCAGATTCTGAGCATACAAGCCAGACATGGACAGACTGTTGCCAGACTGTTGAATTGGGAGTATAATTTCAATATCATGTTATTGTACTAAATTGTTCGTAGATTTTCAGAGGACTTAATTTCAAAATATTTCAATTTTAATAACTCAGTAATTATTATACTGGCCTAGCCTACACATAAAATAAAATTTATTTGTTTAGGCTTAGGTCTAAAGTTAAGAAATAATTCTAGAAAGCCTAGTTCTTGTACGCAAAATGGTGCACGTATAAATCTGTAGCAACCACGGCTGTTTTGAGTTGAAAAGTATTAGATAGACCTATACAATGTTTGTGATCGATAATGAACTTAATAAATTATTTATGCATTTGAAATTATAATTGGGATTTATGATATATTCTTTTCGCTTTTCACTTTTGACGTAAATTTTGTTGGACTTTTTTAGTTATGTGCTTGGCGCTATTTTTATATTACATTGAACTCTCTCACGCACATTGGTTCATTGCTTATTATATGGCTTCACCCTTAAGCGCAATTTTCTATGAAATTCTTTCTTCGTCTTATTTTTAAGAAATAATAAGTTCTGGTTATGATCCTCCTTAGTAGAATCTTGGCGAGACCTTACGCTGCAATATTATCATTACATTCATTGTTATCGGGTTCACTCGTGTTCTTAATTTCAGTTTAATACTGGTAGATTTTTATTGTCAGACCCCTGTAAATAAGTTGTTTAAAAACATAATGCCAAAAATATAATGGTCACCTCCACTTTCCTTGGAATAGGAAGTAAGCTGATTAGCGCCCCTTCAAAGTTGAATTTCTTGTCGGTTTTCTTTAAAATGTCGCGTTGCGTGAGCAAAATACTCAATAGCCGATTTTATGTTATTGTTTTTTTTGGAAATGATTTTTTTTTCTCTTTGAATGGCAACACTAGAGTACAATTTTGTAACCAACATGTCCGATTTGGTTTTAGATACTTAATGTAGGTTCATCTAGTTCGGGTACTGAAACTCGAAATTTGTTTTAGTGAATCCTACTAAAATTTCACAAATACATTATGTATGTTTGATGAGTGTTATTTAAATATATGTAATCGTATTCCACGTACCGTAGATTTCAATTTAAATTCAGTCGGGAATTTATTAACCCAGAAATGGCATGTAACAAGTCCTAAGTAGGAATACATTCATACAAAATAAATCCGCGGCTTTGAATTTTAGCTGCGAAAATGTGTTCACATTACTTTGGAGAGAATATGAAACGAGGTATCGCTGTTCCTTTTGCCATCGGAAAACCTTATACTTCCACAAGCAGATCATGTCTTGGTAAAAATTGGTCTTTGTGTGGTAAAAGATAAATAAATATTCATGTACATTTCACTTGAATATTTATTGATGATATAACTGATGAAATACTTATAATATTATCATTAGAAAGAAATAAACCCATTGAAATACAACGGGCGAAGAAAAAAAGCCAAAATAAAGCAAAATTGGATTGGATAACAAATTTTTTCCAGTGATTTAGATTTAATAACTAAACTGTTTAACTGATTTTAATAAAAATTATGGGACTAATCTGAAAGCATATTCTAACAAATAGAAAAAAAAAACATTTAATTGGTTCATAAATGACGGAGGTAAGAAACATAAATACAGCCGATTAAGTTTTTTATATTTTTTTTATTTTTTTATTTGATTGAGTGACGGAACGAGCTGAGGGCCTACCACCTGGTAAGTGGTGACCCTCGCCCATGACAACAGTAATGCGTGCGACTCAGTATGAGATCCAAATCTTTACTGAGTCGCATTCATCCTGCTGCGTCCATCACCCGAGACGGGTATGATACGTCTCATGCGCATGTGATTTCACCGGCAGCCACACTCTTCCACCGGAACACAGTAATGCAACCACTACTGCTTGGCGGCAGATTCCAGATGTGGTGGCAGTACCTCTCCGGACGAACTTGGTACAAGTTCTACTGCTACTTTTGGTTGCTCCTTTAGCACCACCCAGGGGGTACGTGTAGGGAATCAAAGGGTACACGCCTAGGGACGCGAGCAACTGGATATATATTTGTTTCGCGATTTTCACAGTTACAAGTCAGTTTTTTCAATTAATTTGGCGCCGAGCTTGTTAAATCAGGCATTTGTTTATTATTTAATTAGGTAACTTTTAAATTTCATATCTTCAATATTATTTATTCCAGTGGCGATGAAACTCAGACTAAAACACAAAGCTTGTTTACCTGCCGAGATTGCCTCATACCTACATCACTGGTATATCGCGTAAGTACTTCGCATAATCTTACACTCAGAATATTGGGTAACCCTGAAACACGGTTCGCAAATGTTAATCCTATTTCAATGTTACACAACATAACACTAAAATGGTATGTTAGGTGTTTGTTAATGTTATACATTACAACTCAGCGCAGGTGTCAGTGACTATTCTGTATAGGAGATGATTTTATTTTAACTGTAATGCCTCCAACCTGTAACTGAAATGTATTGCCTCCACTCCTGGTAATGTGCCGCCAAGAAGTAGTGCACTCGCAAATCTGTTTTCCAGTGAAATCACATGAGCATGAGAATCACATAAGCTTCGTATACTTCGATCAGGGAGGACCTAATTCGTATTGCTGTTGCTATGGGCGGAGCTAACCACTTAACATCAGATGGGTCGTCAACTCGTTCCGTCACCTAGGTCAAACAAAAAAAAAAAACGGCAATATTTTCGTGTCTTATCTATTTCGCCTATGTTGATAATAATGGCGATTAAGACAGTTTCATTGTTTTTTGTCGCTAAGTGTTAAAACTGCAATGAGAGTCTTGAAACTAAAGTTTGAATTGTGCTGTTAGTGAGCTGGAAATATTTAACGATTCCCTGCCATGCACACATACATCAAAACACGTGATGTCAGAAATGTTCCGGTAGTCAATCCGAACGACGGTATATTAACCAGCATCTTTAATGATAACATGAAGTAACGTGGTTCGCTTTGAAATGGGTCCTCGACAAGCTAATAGGTACACGAGAAAACGTTCAGCTAAACTTGCATTAAACCCCACAAATTAGTTTACAGAGCTCCGCGACATGTCATCGTTACCGAAACGCTAACTCAAGGGTCTCATTTCTAGTTAAAATTGGTTCCATAGATTAGTTGGTAGTTACCATTAGAAGATGGAAGTCCTAGGCTCAATCCTGTGCTGGATAAACGTTGTGTGCTGTGCATACAGTTCTCGGTTCTCAGGTCTTTAGATACACCATATAAACATTCAAGACCCGAAAACCAAGTTTATGTTAAGTTGGTTTTTGGGTGTTGTGTATCTGTATTTATTCACTTCACCTAAGTGACAACATTCTTCTCAACATTCAACATTCAACATTCTTCTATTGTGCACTTATGATAATAAAGGCGTTTATTTTAATGTTTAAAAAAAAGTAAATTTAACCATTTAATTTGCCTGCTAAGCACCAAATTTTTTTAATGAAACTACAAATACATAACCTCAAAATATACTTACCTAGCACAAAGTTTGAAACGAAAATGTCCAAACCCAGAAATCTAATTAACCCAAATTAGCGTTTATTATAATTGACATACGAGGGTCTATAAATACATTAATTCAGACTGATTTATTCCTATCACGTTGGTCCGAGCTAAATAATTAAACAATCCTACCGCGGACGGAAGGCTCCCCACGGATCTCTAGTCCTAAACAATAACGAATTTCATAAGGAAATACCCACGCAAACAACAAACAAGGAAATCTTATTTGAAACGTCAAAGGGACTATATATGTAGTTACCGTGACGCCCCTGGCGCCTAAGACAAATTAGTTTATCTTTTGCCAGTTCACAGTACAAAACTATCTTGTATTTTTATATAGAGAAATACTGGAATTACTGTTTCTTAAGTTAGGAACAGAATACACGACTGATGTTTAGCCGAGATCTCTGCCAAGAACAGACTCAAGTCAGATCACAACGTGCGCTTATATATGTGACAAGACGAGCTGAAGTACCACCTGATGGTAAGTGGTTACCTTCGCCCATAACAACAGCAATACGACCTTCTTTAGACCCAAGTCACATCCGAGGCGTAGATGTTACGTCTCATGTACCTGGAATTTCACCGGCTCCCATAGCCTTCTACCGGAACACAGCAATACGAGTGCATACGGCGGCAGCTTACAAGGTGTGGAGGCAGTACTTCACCGGGCAATCTTGGCACTGCTACTTTTAGTTGCTTCTTTGCTACCCAGGAGGTACGTGTAGGATACTAGAGGGTTCATATTTAAGGATGCGAGCAACTTGACCCCCTAAATGGTGCATTATATTTGAGATGCGTATGTGCATTGCTACGAGTATACTGATATGTATGGAAGTTGCTGCAGCAAATAACAACAAATAGTTGCTTGTAATATATTTAGAAAAAATAAGCCTTAATTTTTTTCTTTATAATTAAATTAAAATAAAGACTTCAAACAGACATCATAAAAAATCCTGTAATTACAAAATCTCTTCAATGCCGGTAGGTATTTCATTGAACGGTGAACACAGTCGTTCACCGTTACCGGCGGCATCAAAAGAAATAATCCAGCAATCCAATAAGATTTCGCTTCGACAGGCCTAAGTGAAACTTTTTTGCGATCCCCGAACAATATAAGTTTTATTCCTCCAAGTGGTATAAATTCCCAAACACAAAGTAGCTCTAACGTCTTTATTGCTTTTCATAAAAAGTCCGTTCACTGTATAGATTTGGCAGTTTCAGATCAGATGGGATCTCCCCCATTTCAACGCTCGCACCGTGACATTTTTTTACCTTTCGTATTTCATACTTTTCATTACAATGGCGAAAATTTTGTTTACCCGTAGCAATATTTTTGTGAACTAATGTTGTGAAATTTCCTGTTCATATCTGGCGTAGTATTATAACCATAACTTACACGTAGGCGCAAATAAACTACTGTGTTTATTATGCAACATTTTTCAAAGATGAGTTTGTTTCCTTTATTCCTCGCGAGTATTTTACATTTATAAACGATCCTGAGCGGATGAGATAAATCCCTGTATTGTCAGTACGAGCAAATTCGGGAAGGAAGGACTTTTATCACGAATCGCAATATGTATTTTATAGGCGCCGTAAATCGGAAAACGTGGGTTTTTAACGTTTGCTCACGAGCGCTCGACTGACTTTTACGAGATTCGATGCGAGAGATTTTTATGTGACTATCAAAGAATTGGCCCCTGACCCGCTTTCGATGTCTTTCGCTCCAATTCCATATGAATAATTACGTGTAGGACGAATCAGTTTCGAGAACTTTCAAAAGTTTGAAGTTAACGTGTTACTTTGTTCAAAAGTCAGGAATTTTAATGAGGCTCAATCAATCAACCAGTTTCGAAGGAATGGAAATTACACTTTGTTCACTACACTTTATAAGTATTGAGGGATTATTGTTTGTTCTAGTTAACATATCTTTTTGTTCACCCCAAACTCACATTTGTTTATGTCAATTATGAGAAGCACTACTTGACGACCCACTTGTTATGGACAACGATATTCTTTATTCAGTATGAGCCAGTTCAGTTGATAATGCTACTGTACTGATGCATCAGCTTGGGTCGCTAAACCTATTAAATTGACAACAAGAACCGAAAAAATATCATTGAGAGCTATTCATAACTAATAACATGAATGTGTCTTCTAAGAAATCCACAAATAAAAATCTAATTGAATGGATAAAGAGCTATAGGTATAACGATTTTTAAAATAGAAAATCTAAAAATACTTTAACGATAGCCTGTGGAAATAAAGCGATCGGTTATTCCCAACACGTTCCAAAGGTGTATTTTTAAAAAGGCTTTCACGGTGGCCGGTATTAGGGATGCCGCGACCGCACCTCCCTAAACTTTTCCCTGAAACACCTTTTGATATTCAATATACTACGGGACCTAAGCAATCCTTTGATGAGATGTTTTATGCAAAAAACGTTGGGCACCTTTAGCGGGCGCGAATAACCGTTCAAAAGTGAACACATTAGTATTCTAAATCTCGCCCGTTACCGTGGCCTCTCCCCAGTTTTGGGGGAATAAAAAATCAATGTTTATTCTCGTCGAACGCGATTCGAATGCTAAATAGCATAACTAATTGCTTCATGTTTGTGTGAAGGTGCTATCGCTTATAGCTCTCGAATTCACGACGAATCCGGATTGAATTTTTCCCCTTGTTCGGCTATTTTCGTAATGGAATAATTAATGAATTTTTAATTTCCATTGGCGGTTTATCCTCTTTGGTCGTCCCCAAAGGGTATGCGGGGGCAAATAAACGCAATCTGGTCTTCAGTTGCAAGTCTCGCAATCAAATATAGCTTTAAAATGAAAGCTTATGCGATGTGGTATGTATCGGCCCCGTTGTGGATGCAAGGTGATTTCAGAAGGAAGCGGTGGAAGGCAAGGTGTTTCGAACTATAAATTACTTCGTAAATTCCATTCCGGCGTATCGTATCGCAACTCGGCAATAAATATTGTTCATTTTCGTCCTGTGGGCAATGCACGTCGATGAAACTATGCCACGTTGGGAATTGTTCACAGCATTCCAAATACTACATAAATCCCGATCGGTAGGAATAGCTCACGATTGCAGCTTTCCAGATGGTTCATACATAAACCCCTAAAACTAACGGCGCCATAGCTCACCTGAACCTTAACATATCATTTTGCATGGACCGCATTTCATGTTTATGGCAAAACTTGGACTTCATGCACTTAGGCAAATGGCTTTCCAATACTTATAAGAGCGATATACACCGAGCCGATACATTTTGTGCAAGATAGGAAGGTTTATAAATTATTACCCGCATTATTCAGATGGCGGCGTAAATTACGCGTTATATGCACGGTGTAAACTTTACCGCCTTGTTCTTAAAGCATCTAAGTAATTGATTACTTATATACGTATAACATATAACGTCATTTGTGCCTTGAAATTTTATCTGGCGAAACGAACGAAAATTGGGATAATGAGTGTTTAAGGTCACTTTGTGGCCAAATATGAAGCTTATATTTCACAGAGGTACTCAGTAAATATTCAGCAAGTGCACCCCGCATATCCATAACTGAATTTCAAAACATCAAAGGACTAAACATTTTGCGAATCTGAGCTTACATAATTACGTCATCAAACCGCTGCGATGTTTCCAACGTCCGCTCGGCAGTTGAGCCTTCTGTGAATTCTAAATCGTTTTTAATAGCACATGTGACGTCAAAGGTTAACCTTAGTCTACAATTTGATTCCCTATACTAAATTTACGTTTACACGACGGCTCTAAACCGCGATCGCTGCTAAAAACACAGGGACACTTTCTTTTGTCTTCACAACAAACACGAGTAATTACGTTTCGAGTTGTTAACGCGGCCTGTACTCTCGCGATATAACATTAATATGTTCGTTTGTTTACAAAAGCGCCCTTGATACTAAAGAGCGGCGTCGTCTAACTCGCTGAATTTAATTAACTTCGTTAACTTCTAAATACTCTTACGTCTTTGATACCTCGGTTCCCTTTCATTGACAGACGTGATCTCAGCGCGTGTGCACGACAGTCGCTGTCAAACTTTTATCAACATTGCGGGGCGCTCAAAAGTTGTAGCTTGTATAGCAACAGTGATTTAGCGTGATAAAACAAATGGAATGAGAGGAGACGGGGCCGCAATGCGGGGGCATCACACGCTCATTTCTCATTGTCTGCTCGCACCTTAGTACAACTTTCTGCCGCTGCAGTTTAATGCATATTATAACGCAGTAAGCGCTCAAAATGGGGTAAGCGGAGGTAATATCCCGACGCCGGCGCACTCTTTATTGAAAGAGTAAACTGTCCTTTTTCACGGAACGCCTCGGGCTCTTTGTGATGGAATTTTGTGGAACTTATTTCGTACTCGAGTGTAAATAATAGTGAACTAATAGCGCTGTGAATTTTCGGACGCTCCCCCTTTTAGACTGCGGTTTTGAATACGTTGTTACCATTTATTGCTAACTGTCACGGGACCGGCTGTTGCGAAACACTATCGGGCTGTAGTTTGAGTTGTACAATTTAGCGCTGTAAAGTTTTATTGTAGTCCTAAGAACGTAGCGCCGAAGTTAAACCGTATCGAGTTCGAGTAATTATAGAGGTGTGCGAGGGTGCTGAAGGTAGCGTTTAAACAATTTAATATTCCACACACAAGCATTTGAAACGCAACTCGAACGTTTCTTTGTAAAAGTTTCGAAAACGAACCCGACGTTCGTTAGATATCTACGTGAGTTTAATCCAGTCTGTGAATGGTTCGGTCGGGAACGATTTTCGCGCCAAATTGGTGAAAATTGCAACAACATGGGTGAAAATTACCACTTGGAGGCGTTGTTTAGTGCGGCGCCGGGTAGAGAGGCGGTGGTGAATTTATGCGGCGCGGTGGTGGCAATGTGACGGGTGGTACTGCGGTTGGGACCTGCACGTCTTGCTCGGATACAAACCTTTTCGGACTTATAATCCACTATAGTATAAATATAAATAACATCATGTTCGTATTTGTATTTTTTTTTGTATTTTGTTTGTCACACAAATGCTTGTCCTTATTGGCAATCGACCTGAAGCGCAATTTGTTTGTTATTGAATATTGATAATAGTTTTATCTACATTTGCACTACCGTGATAAAATATACTCAGTTTTTCCCGATTTCCGACTTTTCCCGTGAAATTTCAATAAAATTATATCATACAAACCGTGTCCCAACTATTGCAAACACTACAAAATGATGACAGCAGTTAGAAAAAAATACTTCTATAATTGACGCAAGCTGATTCTAAAAAAAATCAAAAGAAATTTCTATTAAACTCATCAACTTACAAGAATATACAAGCACGGCTCAAATAGCTTTCAAACCCGATCATCTCATACAATGTAAATTTCCAATCAACAACACGAACGGTGAATATTTTGACTGTGCTTGGGAATTTATAAGCTTCAGTGAGAGCTTTTAAAGAGTCAATAAAATTGGGGTAGGTACAAAAAGCGTTAAAAACTATAGCATTTGTGCACGCCATTTCGGTACGAACAATGAAAGTATAATCGGTTTTTCATGTTTTGTAGTAAATCCGTTGTTTCATAGGTGTATAAGCTGCGGGCCGCGCGTATTGCGTCCGATGCCACCCAGACGAGAATTCAAACGTCCGAACGTCACGGACGGGACGAATTATGGCCTTTATGCCACTTTCACTGGTCCGCCACTTTTTTAATTTCCCAGTGGGAAGGCATTTTTTAATTCGTGAGCGTTTTATGAAATTTTATGTCCTCCCGTGTCCGTCCGCTGATTGTTTCGGCTCACTTTTGGAATTCGCTGATTGTTTCGAGCGGAGGTGCTCGATTGCTTTGTTTTGTGATCTTCATGGGAATGTTTCTTTGTTCGGCGAGTTTCAGGCCGAAAACTTTTACAGAAAGGTTGCTGAAAGGCCACTCTAAAATGGATTTTAGGCAAATTAATTAAACGTCGCTCTGGTATTTTACGAGACGTTTTGTATAACTTTCAGGTGAGAAATTAAATTTTCAAAGCACCAATCACAAATAAATTTTATCAAAATTAGCTGCTGAATTCAGATTGCCGCGCACTGCAGAAAACTCTTTGTGCCTAATTCTAGAAATATTATGAAAATAAAAATCTCTTTCACCAAATAATATAAAAAATACTTATATCAAGAAGGTACTTACTCGTGCCTGCGTAGTAAACCGTGTAATCCAACTGGTGTCCTAGCATATCGACTTTGACCTTATCCACGACCAGTCGAGTGAAGAACAAGTCCCTCTTGTAGTAAATTGGTTTTTCGTTCTCGTGCGATACGGCGCTGTCCATTAGGGGATGTGATCTGTTTGGGAAACAATGAGTTTGATTATCATAAAGAAGTAGGGATCGCTGTGTAAATTTACAGATAACTTTAGATTTAGAATTAAGACCAGATAATATTCGGAACCATTTGTATAAATTGATCGTAATTTTTAATTAAACATTGTAATCGATTGAATAGATATCTACACTATGATGGCAAACACAACACAAAAAATACGGTTTAAAACAGTATGTACCTATCGTTCTAAATAATTAGAAGTTGGGAACAATAACTTTAAAGTCTAGAATGTATTCGAGTCTAAACCACTTTTCAGTGCCGAAAGTTTTTGATTGTAGCGAAAATTGGACATAAAGCAACTTTGTGAACACACTCGGGGCCGCCATTAAAACGGCACGAGAAGTCAGTTACGTACGTGAGTCATGTTTTATTTTCATACCTAATTTACGTTTATCATGATATTTACAATTTTTTCAGCAAACAGAATGCTACATCGAGTTATTGATCATAAAATATACACATCGTAAAAACGTATTCAAAACAACACGCCACGGCAGAACATAATCGCGGATATGAAATTCAATTTATGTTATTACGTTGCATCATAAAGGTATTCTAATAAAGGAAAAGTCATTGAAGTGTAACGGCGGAAACATAGCGAGCTCGATAGCACTAGACAGCGACGACACGATAATGTCACGCGGCAAACGTACTCTCGCACATTGAGGCACAACAACGATATAACATCATTCATTTAATTAAAATCTCCACTGTCGTTATGAATAAAAATGTACTATTTTCAGCAGACTGGTTCAGGTGAAGTGTTAAAATCTCAACGTTTCCACACGAGGATCATGGAGCCGGGAAAAAAAATAATTGAACGCTGTAGGGTTGAGAGCGTCGGATAATTAACAGGACGTGTCGCCAGATGAAAGTGCCTGTGGATTTCTATGAGGGAACCCTGGAATCTCGCTACCGTCATCCGACGGATTGTGTTTCACGATTTTAAGTGACGATTTTCTACTTTGTTTGCGTCCAGAGCTCGCTACAGCGAGCGGGCTTTTTGTTTTGCCGTGGACGCTTTGAATAAATTATTTCTTTTTAATGAGAACATAACAATGGCCGGTACGTTCCTGAATTTATATACACTTAGTCAGTACTACAATTAATGTTAGGGTCAATTAAGATTATTATTATTTTGATTTGGTATAACGAGACTTAAGTCACAAATCCTTACTAATATAACAATATTTCGCTTTATTGATTCTTGTTCCTTGATTCTTACAGCAGCGTTAGTAAAAAAGTCCACTTTTATTGCACTTTTATCTGTTAAAAATTAACTGCGACTGATTCAAAAAACGAAAAGACTGACTTCTATTCTTTCATCCCTTATTGCCCTTAGTTATATATGCAAATCGATATACAACAGGCGAAGACAAAAGTCACAGGAAAGCATAAAATGCATTTTCGTTTACTTTGATGACATTATCTTTTCTAGTTATTTTGATTCAACAAAACAAACTGTTGAACCGATTTTAATAAAATTTCTATGCGACTAATGTAATATAGAAAACATAGCTTTTTTTTCCTATCGGTTCACAAATGACGGAATCTAAGGTAACAACATAAAAAAAAATTGATAATCTCCTCTGAAAGTCCGCTGAAAATAAATCACTTTTGATTTTACTGTATTTTTTTTTTAAATAGAATATTAATATTAACCTTATGAAGTTCAGCACAGTGTCGGGCAGTGATGCGGTGTCATTCACGCAGGTTCCAGGTCTGGGTTCCGGCACTTTGCTGCTGATGACCGGCAACCAAGCAGACGAGGATGTGGCCTGTTCTTTAAACTTCCCCTCGAAAGCCTTCTGGATATCACCAATAGTGAAAGTACAGATGGCTGACCCCATCAGCCCAGTGGATGCAGTTGTGAAGACTCCGTAAAATCGGGTGTCATCTCCAGGAACCTTGTAGATGCTCTCTGTAGAAAAAAAAAACTTTAATTGTCCTGGTGGTCATTACGTCTCGATAAGTGTTTCATATATTTCAATTTTCATTACACGCTACTATGTTCTGGTGGAAGAGTATGGGCGTCGATGAAATCACGGGTGCTGAGACCTAACATCCCCGGCTTGGGTGACGGGGGCAACGAGATGCAACTTAGATCTTCTACTTAGGCCGGGAGGACCTAAGTTGTATTGATGTTGTTATAGGTGGAGGTGACGACTTCATAACAGGTCCCGTCACATAAGTAGTATAAAAAAGTATGTATAAAATATTGGAAAAAGAAAACATTATATATTATTTATACACTATCGTCAAAACCAACCAAGGATTTCACCGGGTAAAAACTACAGCAAAGTGTTGATATTTTGAACCTCATCGGTAGGTGGAAATTGAATTAGTGTAAGGGTTACTTAAAAAAAATAACTAGATAATTGTAAACTGCACAAATTAGGGTTTTATGTTATGTTATATTGTTCTGTAACAGTTTTTCAAGCGTCCAAGGGCTCTCATTAAATATTTATCTAGCGTAATAGAAATAAGAATTGTTTCTTTGAAATAAACGAGCGTATTTGCAGACGGCTTTATCACCTGATGAAAATTTCACAAAGTTTAATTTCAAAATTGGAAGGCTCATTGTTAGGAGTTATCGACGCATTCAAGCCCTCAAGTGTAAAATATCAAAGATATAAAACTAATTTATATTCAAATTCAGTACTATGGTTAAGAAGAAAAGCTTCGTTTATAAGACATTGTCTTCTTAATAACTTTAGACATTTTGCAAGAGATTTTGCCGTAATTAACTGCTACTTGGTATTTACCTATGCTAAAGAGCATGCTTCAAAATAGTATTCCTCTATAAGTCTCGAACTTATGGTTGATTATCGAAAAACTGGAAAATCACTGACGATATGCGATATAATTACCAACAATGCTATTGTACATTCTACATATGCAACTATTTTTTTTTTATACTATAAACCAATTATGCTCTATAATCTCTCTCTTCGAATGAATGAAGGTATTTTATACGTATAACAGAAAAAAATAAAAGATAGCTACGCGATGTTACACCTTTGAGACATTTGCGAAGTCACTTGTGAAAATATACCACAAACATCTAACTCGGGTATATTATAAATTTAATGATTAGAAGATATTAATATTTAAATTATTCATAATAAATTAATTACAACTGTCTTGAAGTAAGAATCCACGTATACTAATGGTACTAAGCTGGCGTTAGCCTTCATCTAATTGGCATGCGAGATAAGTCAGCCAAATACCAAGCTTACGAATCATTTCTAAATTGTTCAAATTCCCGGAAGTTGACTATTAAATCGTTATAATTGTGGGTGCTCAACTTTATCTCGGTGTCACCAAAAGTTGGCGCAACAATTATACCGCTCCCCCGGGCAATGAATGTCGCCCGAAACTGTTTATTAATGATTCATTTTGTAGTCATCAATCATTTTGTGGAGCAGATTTTAAAGGCTTTCATTGTTTGGAGGCATGAGGTTTATTGGCAGTCTGTTTTTGTGAAATTGGCTCTGAGTTTCTGCAGCAAAATGTCGAAATTGATGACTGAACTTTTGTTTTGTTCCTGTTATTTCTTTAAATTTCTGTGTAATTTTATTGAATGAGACTTAAGGCTCATTATCGACTCCTGTTTGCTCAGTGTTAGGAATATGTTAATTTATCTCCACGAATATTTTTAATTTATTCATCACCGGATTAATATGAGCAAGAAGCAATACTTGGTGTAAAAGCAATACACCAAGTAGGGTTCATATTAATGAAAAATAATTTAAAAAAATTGATTTTTCAATCTATCCACGTACAAAATACACGGCAACCACTTAGAGTTATGATCTCACAATGAGTTCCTTTTTCAGTCGTTAATAACAAAATAAAATCGTACAAGATGGTTTTATCTCTAGTTCTAGCAGTTGGAACCTGCGACCGTTAACTCTACCCTTTATCCACAGAGTAAATAATAATAAAAAGATCATATAAAGGATATTTTTATTCTATACCCTGGCAGAATCATAAGTGCAAAGTTTAAAATTAAAAATCGAATTTTGCCGCTCACTCAAACAAATGTATGTAACAAAAATACCGGTAGCAAATACTGAACATTTGAGCACCTATTACACTCTCATAAGTAATGCAAAACAGGTGGTAGGGGCGTGAAAAACCGTGGCGAGCCTGAACCGAAGTTTTTAATATTAGATGAGCTCAGTCTGCGAAGAACGGGCTTCGCGTAAATCGGCTAGACGCGCCCAAATCGCTGTGCACTTTTGAATTTGCGGAACGTTTACTGGTAGTCAATATTTGCGTATTTCGGGAAGTGAAGGAAGGTTAGGGAATTGTAAGTTACGTGACGCGTATGTCCCGTAGGAAACTTTCCTCACTAAACTGTGTTTTGTTACGTTGTAACCCTGAAGTATTGAATTCGAACTATTGTATATTCGAAACTATATTTTCGCGTGATGGACTAACTATATATTTTTGGGTCTTAGAAAAATATAAATATATATTTTTAGACATTGAACAAGTCTAGCCCCAAACTAAGCATAGCTTGTACTATGGGATCCAAATTGGTGCATCACGTGAAAATATAGTTGCTAGGGTTCGAATACACTTCTTCAACGTTACAACGTAACAAAACATTTCACCCAGAAGTAGAAAAAACATCAATAGTTGTCACAAAAATTCCTAGGTGGGAATTATACCCAGATATTTATGCATCTGTTTGTGTGATCAAGGGAATAAAATTTTTCCTTGTTTAAATGTTTTAATGCCTACTTTTTGATAGTTATAATTGATTAGATTGAATAAAAGGCGTAGGTACGAATTGCGTACCAGACTATATTAATATTATACGCAACTTCGTTGATATTTCACACCTATCAAATTAATTATGAGCAAAATATAATGTGTCTAGAAATTTAGTTTATAACCCTTGTATAATATTACATTTTATTATATACGCAACCTTATTAAGGCAGCATTATAAATCATGGATTAATAAGGAGGACTTAGTCTGTAAAGCTATTGCTATAGGCCACCACCACTCACCATCAGGCGGGCTTTCAGATCATCCCGTTACTTCAATAGTATAAAAAATAAATAAATAGGACGAGCATAGTTTATTCCAAATTTATTTTATCCCGTGGGTACATAAAACAAACATTATCAATCCGAGAATAAACGTTAAGATTATCATGTTGACCCCAACAGAGTTAGAATCTGGAATCCCACGCTGTGCAAGTACAGCATCTTAGTTACGGAGCTTTTACGTACATTTTAGTATTCATATTCAAATTTTTTGGGTGGTAGCTAGACTAGAAATCATGAGAAAATGCTTTAACGTTTCTCTGTAAAAGTACAGGTTCCCTTCGATGTTTTTCAGCTCAACCTTCCAAGAACCTATGACTTGCAAATCGCAAGCTGAAGCACAATAAACCTATTTTATGATATTCTGAATATACTTACGAATTTCGTTGAAATAGAAGGGAAATTCTCCAGGAATGCTGCAGTTGAGCCTGGCCTTCAGGTAAGTGGCCCAATTCTGGCTAAGTATATTCTTTCCGCCGGTATCGCGTTTGCAAACGCGGGCCACCCTCGAATACACCGCTTTGCCACAGTTGATGTATTCCACCGCTGTCTCCCGGAAGAAGAAGAGGACGTATTCGCCGACGTCAAATGAGCCCACGAAGTTTGGTTCTGAAACAAATTTGACATATTTAGGAGACATTGTTGCTGAATGAGTGAATCACAAAATATATATAATTAGACCAAAGGTATCTAATACTGATTAATTTCTGACTGTTTAAAAATATTAAAAACTAACTTTAAAACGATCATCCCTTATTTCTCACCCTTTTAAAAAATAAACTTACAAATCGCACTACATTGGGTGAAGAAAAAACTCAAAGGGAAGCAAAATACTCAATGTCGTTTACTTATCTGGCATATTTTTTTCTATGGGAACAATACGAAAGTAAATCCTCTTCTAAACGACGAGCATTGACGCAAAAAAAAATACAACTGAATTAATAAACTCCTCTTTCGGAATTCGGTTGAAAAATGATGTACTTAATAGATCAGATCGTTCAAATATGCCAAAATATATTAAAAGAAGGCTTGTTTCGTACATTTTAAATAACTTCATAAACAGCAATTCTATCACAAACGCAAATTCATATAATTGCAAATACTCCATTTTACACCAAATAACGCGCCGCGCTCTAAATTATAATATAAACTGGTGCGTTATATTACAATTTACTCAATTATAACACATTTATATTCACAGCTTTACAACTAGGCTGCCACAATCGGCCGTAATTCTGTATCATATAACTGCTCGCTCTGATGTGCTATAAATATTAGATGTGTCGGTGTCAATTATACCACACTTTTATAGCTAGTATTAGTAAGTGCTTATTTGTCGGCTGCGAAATGAAATCGCCACGTGTCTTGGATTACTTGACGAACGCACGTTCGATATCTTTATTATTACCGTGTCCCTATTGTCATTTTTACTAAGCTGCATATTAATAGCAGGAGTATTAAAGTTTAATAAGGATTCAGGGTCTTTTGAAATTATTGCCGCTATAAATTCGGCTTCGTTGTAATGAATAGTGTCGATAAACCGGCCTCCGTTGATGTATTTGTTGAACGTGGAATATAATATCAATGAGCAGGTAATGCTTGAGAATTAACAATATCTGTATCATTAACCGGCGCTTTATAGTCATCCTAAAATGTCATGCGAAAATTATTAGCAATACCTGGCAAAATTTTCAATGACTATTAATTTATATTATATTTAATACCTTTTAGTTAACATAATTTGTTATTGTATTAACCTACATACTTTTTTATCTATTATCTATATATATTTATGTGAAACGATGTGTTGATCAAATTAGATTGATTGCTGGTAGCATTGGCCAATGCAATCTCGTGACAGACACAAGCCTCCTCTTGACAAATTGCATTGAACTAAATTTATATTGACTCGTATTAAAATCACGTGAGGAACAGACCATTAATTTGAGTACACTGAAAATATTTTAAATTAGAATGTCTGTGTAATAGAAATGGATAAAAACAATTTTCCATGTTGTGTGACAAAAACAAGGTGTGAATTCACGCTCTGCCTTTATTCATATCAATGAAACATCTCACACAATCCCGTTAGAATAATTTATCGTTCACGTAATAAATACTTTGTCGTAATATTTTATGTCATCGTTTCGCATGCGAAATTCGTGCAAAAATATCAGGGTGAACCGGGCATAATCCGGCCATAGATCCGAGAGACATTAGCGTTCGTTAGAGCGTAAACAGTTTAATTTTCCATTGTTTAATCGCAAATAGGAGCATTGAAAGCGAGGTATTCAGTGTAAATCGTTTAGGCCTGATAATTGTAACATTTTCCTAATGATTACCGGCGTTCGTTGATGTTATTGGATACACGTTGATTGTGCAATTTGCGCGTTAAATTCAATAGTAATTTTGTGATGACCTATTGAACACTAGAGTTTGATGGTCGGGAATGGTTAAGTCGAATATTGCTTATTAAAATTGAAGTCTACGAGTGGTGACCTAGAATATATTTTTGTGCCACATTATCGTAAAATGACTGTAATTTATTCACTGATTTCTAGATGATGATGTAAATAGGTAACATTGTTATTCGTCAAAAAGGTCCATAAGTTTTTATGCAGCTAACCATGTTACAATGGTAATCCATCTCCAGTCATCTGACAGTTTTATAGGGTTTGGCTGTAAGCGTACTACGTCGGTTCATCTTTAATTCTCTGCGCCTTACATGGGCTGCATTAACTTAATTAACTTATTAAGTAAAGCCCCGAATACATTGTTCATATTCACACTAACTCTAATACGTAGTTACTTTAGATTCAGCCAGGCTTTGAAAGAACATGTATAAAAAATATATTTGATATTGCCATCAAATTCTCTCATAGCACGATTGGAAGTGGAACTAGTATCACAGTTCTTGTTTTAAAACTATAGTATTAAGTTAATCTGTGATTCTACATTAAGGGCAAGCTATCATTTGGCGATGGCTCACCACTGAATGCACGAGTTACATCTTACAAGCTGCAACTTCCTGGGGAATTTCGCGATACTGAATTGCGTATGTAGTACTTGGTATTGCTTGGTAATAGTATGCTTGTGGTTAATACGTAGAAAGGGGATGTCATCGCTCATTAATATTAGATTATTATATATTTGGCTTGTAATTAAGGAACTAAACAGGAAGTTGTGGCAATTGAATAATTTTAGTTTCCTGTAATAATGGTGGTGCGGATATAAACATGCAATATAATAATTTATGGTTTTAAATTGGTGCATATGTATAAGGGTACTTATTTTAATTTATTCATTAGTAATTTTACCAATCAATTACCCACATAATCTAATCTTGAATAAATGTATATATGCCATGTCTAATTTGTTTATAATAAGTATGGGTCAGGTTTTTGAAATTTTATCCTCCGTGATCATACTTAAGTTCAAACAGTTTGGACATAGGCCGTTTGTCAAGCAAATGTAAGTGGGTTTCAAAGCTGTAGTAGCTTTGAAACCCCCTTCAAAAGGCCCAACTCTGGTCTAACGAGTAGACTCGAAGATTTCACCCAAAGTCCAAAAGTCACCCTTGAGTTTTCATTAGAATATGATGATGATCTCATAACGTTTCTTTTGCAGTTTTGACATCTGTGTACATAACAATACATTTTCGTTGACATAAACGTTTTGGGTGTCGGATTACTATTATAAGAAATTATACACAAGAAGAAGGTAGGAAGGAAGCTGAGTTGTGCGTAGAAACAATGACAGCGATAAGCTCTCGGCTTGTCATGGTTCCCACGAGAGTGTAACCCACAAGGTAAATGTGTCTCTTTTAAAGGCTCTGCCTATCCCTTTCAGTACATGGACATGAAGCTACATGTTTGTAAATATTTAATTAGGTGTATACTTACTGTCAAGCCATTTCGAGTCGTACTTGAGCGTCCTCTTGAACGAGAACTCTCGCCTCCCCGTTGTCAGGTTATGCAAGTCAGTTCTAAAGATAACCGTGTCAGCCTTCGTGAACTCGGCGTTTGTTCCCGAGTACAATGCTGGTAGGCTCCCAGGGTTGCCTCTCTCCACCCACAGAGCTGTAGAATTATCCGCCGGGTCGTACGGACACTTCGCGACACCCATACCGATGCCTGGGACGAACTCGTGACGCGGCAGGTGTGTCAAGTTCGACTGCAACAAAAGAATTCATTGTTTATTTTTCTGAGTGCCCATTTTAGGCGCTTACACCCAAAGTGACATTCCTCCCTAATAAAAAATAAACAGCTTCACGCTGTTTTGTTCCAACAATTTTAAAGTCACAATGAAGCTTTTAATGGAAATGAGACGGTGTAAGAAAATAGGCTGCTATTTTTCTCACTACGCTACGGTGTCAGTTGAATAAAGTTTGATGGATGTTTTGCAGATTTAGATTTTATTATCCGTAAAAGTTATGTAAATTACGCGTACTAAAACCAACTTTTATTAAAATTTTCGTAAGGGGCAAAAACAGGATGTGTGAGGAAAACATTCCATTATATTAAAAATTATTCCGCGTGACCACTTCAATTTTATGAGCCATTAATCATTAAATTCTAAAAAAACAAAACGTTTCGACTGAATTTATGCCTTTCAAAGTCACTAGCAGCACACCGGCCGCCCCTACAGCCCCTGTCCCGCAACTCCACAACACATCTGTTATTAATTTCCGAAAAAATTACGTCCGTTTCACGTTTTACGCGATTTATTAGGCGAACTTATTTTGAAGGCGGTTGAAATTTTTTCGACATCGCCCGCGTCCTCCGGAGAATTCCTCTATTAGTATAATGCGATGGGTGGCGGTACGGTTTTCGAAATTATCATAAAATTACTAAATGTAGCATAAACGTGGGGTGGGCACTGTCGGCCTTCGTCGTGGATTGAGACTTTATGTAAATTTTAACGACGCTGCGACCATCGTGGCCACCTGTGCCGAACCTCCCCTCTGCCGCGTAGCCCGCGGCACCTGTCGAAAACCTATGTCGTTTTTATTTCAATAAGCTGAGGATTAAATTAGGCATGCAGAGACGTGCCCGTTCTCCCCTAAATAAGACTTTTCTTCATATTATTTTCTTGTAAGCTTTCAGTTTATATTTATTTTAGCTTCAAAGCCGCTTATGAGAAACACAATGTTAATATTGTATACTTGTGAAAACTATTACAATAATTCTCAGAACATGAGGTGTCGCATTGTTAGGCAATTCCCTCCAAATATTTTGTTTTAAACCACTGTAGGCCAGTTATTATTATAAGAGTTATAAAAAGTGTCATTCCTTGTGACAAATTTTACATATATGTACACGTTTACAAAAAAAATGTTTAACAAACAAAATATTGTAAACATCTAGATAATTCCGCCATCTTTTTCGTAGTCTACCTAACACCGTCTTACCGTTGTACTTATGAAACATTTGATATTTTAGGCGCACTTGTAGCAAAAAATATTTTTATAAACTTTTGACTACATAGGAAATTATAGAGATTCGTCAGTTCATCAGATAAGATCAACAATAAACTAAATAGTACCTTGGTTTGTGACGATGGATCATTTTCTCGCAGGCCCGATACTAAGTCTTACATAAACAAGCAAATGGACCGAACGGAAGAGCTCGCGGCCCTTTCTCCTCGTGAACAGAGTTGAAATTAGGACCTTAATTTTGCGGGACACTTCAAATTGTATGCCATTGAGTGAGTTTTCATTTGAAAGCTCTTTTGTATCAGGTCTGAGATAATCCGCGAGATGCCGCGACTGTATTATTAATGCACTAATCGAATTAGTAGGTATGTTGTTGCAATGAATTTTCTGTATTCTCGAGAATAAGAACAGTCGATCTCCAGTCGGTTGCCAAATGGAATTAGGATCTAATTAAGATTAGAAAGTTTAATCATTATTCGCCTAATTAAAGTCATTAGACTATATTAATATCAAAAAACGATGGTGTTTGTTTTGTTTATAAAAACACAAAATATGTTCCTGAAACATGGATATTTTAAAGCACCAGGAAATTTAAATTATTTTGAGTAACATTTTATCAATCTCAAACATTGAGCTAACGGTATTCAACTCAACTTTCGAAGTTGATATAAATTTTTAGTGCTTACGGGATTTTATTTTGTTAAATAATGTCTCTAATGTTTGGAATGAGTTGCAACGAGCGAATGAAGCGAATCATCCAAAATGTTCAAAACGTTGAGAAAAATATTTAAGAATATTTGCGCTTTACATAGACAGTGCGCCTTACATCGGAGAGTAGACCTCTTGCTTTCAGTCTTATTGTTTCGCCCTCAGTCTCGTCCTTATTCCGCCAGCGTTGACAAATAAGAAAGTTTTCCTTCAGCCCCGCAAGCGTCCCTCATTAGGCCTCTCCTTTGTTTGTTTACCAAATTAGCATCTAGAAAGCCTTCATTGAGCGTCCGTTGACAGTCTAATGATACGAATTGAATCTCAGCCGGATTTCGTTGGTTTTATCTTCTATTCAGAGAAATGGGCTGATTTATATAATTAGTTTGGATACAAAAAGTTATATTTGTGTTATTTTTGAAGGCATTTGTTTCGATTATTTTGATCATTTTCACATCTACTTTATATTAAAGACCTGCCTAAGAGTAATTAATTTTCAATTATCTACGGTAGTCCGTATTTGTAGTGTGGCATGGCAGTTAAATATCTATGTGATATATATTTTGGAAAGGTATTCTACAAAACAAAGTACTTTTAATTCCACCTCTACTCTACATATTAATAACATAGATTTAACTTAGCGTTACTACGAAATTGTATCAACTAAGAAAACGATATGTTGTGTTTATTGGAATATTTGCGACTTTAATGAGATTGAAACGGAGATAAATATAATTTTTTTAATAAAATCGTACATTTTTTGTTCAAGTCACAAGTAGCAGAAAAAATACTAGTATCATAATGTGATAATCACTCTGACACGAAGAAGAAAAGTCTCATATGCACGCGGTTCTCATACTCAGATAAGAAACACAACAAATAAATAAATATTCATGGACATCTCACATAGGATAGCTCTATGTTTCAAACTATTATTATCATCCCCGCCTCGGTAAGATCCAAATCTTATACTGAGTCGTATTACTGTTGTCATGGGTGAGGGTCACCTCTTACCACCAGGTGGGCCCTAAGCTCGTTCCGTCACTTACTCACATTCGAACTCTCGAACATAAAATTCGTAGTTAAAAATCTTGGAATACGACTGCAAAATTCCTAAAAATCTACGGCAGTAAACTATGATATGCAAATGTATATTTCTGCATTAAAATATGAAGCGCGAGACGTCTCAGAAGTTTTCCACTATTCAGATATTACGTTCGTCCACAATGTATTGGGAAGCCATTGCCGTATTTCACGCGACCGCTATCTGCAGGTGCCAAGTGTTTCCACCAAAGTTTTGTGGATGCTTTCGGTTGCTTTTTATGAATAAATTATTCAATGGAACTTGTTAACGACTCTTTGGGTTTTGTCGCCCGAATGGTATTTATTATAGTAATTATGAATGTAACGTTAGTCGAGAATTTATTTATTCATTTTATTTTTATGAATGACGTTTATTTCTTTTTTAAATCGGCCCATGTCGGCATATTTAATAAATCAATTTTAAAATTATAATTGATATAGCTCCTGCCGTTTGCTTCAAAAACAGAACCGGGAACTTATATCCATAGTTTATTTTGTTTTAAGATTTGTCACAAAATATCTCTCGATTCTACTCCGACAGTCATACCATAGTATAAAATCAATACAATTTTGGAACTCTCAGGGGTAAACCATTTTATTTTGTGCACTTTAGTCTTTTTTCCAAAAGTTCAAATTACTAGGTCTTATTGCTTCGTACAACCTAAGCCCTAGCTGTCAGACAATATTCATTTAGTCAGTCAGGACATTGTTATTCATAATATATTTTATTATATAAACGCTTCCAAGTAATTTTTAAGAAATAAAGATTTTTGATTTTATAAAACAGTTACAGTTAGTCTTTATGCTTACTAACATTTTTTTAGTTCATTTAAATATTCAAGGTACCTACAATAATACCATCATTATTAAACATTATTTTTGAATATAACTTAGAGGTTTATAGGAAAGTTTAGGGTTGTCCTAAAGTTTTGTCAACCTGTACAAAATTGTATTAACTAGAGTGCGTAGCAAGTTAGAACACGTCGTTATAAATTCAGATCATCCCCTCACGCTATTAACTGATAGTGACGTGGATGTCAAAACTTCCACCTACTCCCCCTGAAATCTCGCATTTGAGCATCCCTTGTGCGTTTGAGAGTTACTTGACTCCTTTAGTGACAAAGACAAGTTTCATAATAATGTACCTACATTAACATTTGAGTCACTTTGGAAAGTTTAATATCGGTGCTTCGAACATGCTTCCGAAGTTGAGTTCAGTTTGAGAGTTATGTTTTAAGTGACTTTTTGACACTTTAGGTACAATGTGGAGAGTTGATGAGAGCTTTTTGGAATATTTCAATTTCAAAGACAACGTTATTATTGTTGATAGCATCATTCTTCAAATAAAAGTTTTAGAGTAATTTGAATGATAAAAGCAGGCACGACTGGTATTGAAATCCTCCTCGAACAATATATACAATAGAACACGAAGATTATGTTGTTGGAAAAATTATTGCAATATAAAATTTTGTTGTAGGTGTACACTTCTTACATTTATACAAATACTTGGTCGTGTCATAAGTTCTATCAAAAACACTTTCCATGAGACGAGAAATATAACTTATAATGAAAGGAGCTATACCTTCAGATGGAGTTTGATACGAAACTTTCAAAAGCCCTACAAATAACTTTTCACGTACGTTATTCGCAACTCAAAACTTGAGATCTTTTGCTCAGGTACCAAACAGCCTACCCAAGAGTCTGCATAATCTCGTACTCCTGAAGTTAGCATAAGTTCCCGGGACCACATATCACTTGCATGCAACATATACAGCAGCAGAAATGTAGGTTTGGGAAGTCTTCACAGTTTCGGAGTAGTTTTGCAGAACAGAATCACATGTTTATGGTTAATATAATTGAGACACAAAGTTTGTATTTTTCATCAATCCAAGGGATTATGATTCTAACATAATAATAACGCATTACTGTTGTCATGGGCGGGGGTCACCACTTACCATCAGGTGGGCCCTCAGCTCGTTCTGTCACTCATTTACATAAATAAAAAAAATAAAAAAATAATAAAATATATTGTATTATACAAAAAAAATTTTTGAATATTTTTTGAATAAAATAAATTATTGTATTCTATTTCGTCTATGTCTGTATCAGTTTGTACTCCATGAGATAGAACCCAACTTTTACCAATGCTAACTACCAATCATAATAAAAATCTACAACTACGATGGCACTGCACAACTACTTATCCATCGCGCAAGTGATGCGTTCGCAAGTTTATATGGAATATAATATATATATATCAGATAGAGAGAGAGAGAATTCATACTTTAAAGAGAAAGAACTTCAAATTGACATCTATCAATACAGCGTCTGGCAGTGTGGAAACACAGTCCGAGTATTTTCAGTTAAAGGATGTGTTTACGGTATTTCGGTTTAAGTTTTCGGAGTGAAAACTTGCTCATCACTAGCTAGGGCACAGTATTCGTGCATTCTGTGTGTTGAGCTCATTTCGCATGCCTAAATAGAAATAAGCATGAGGAGTTTACTTGCGGAGCGCCACATGGGGTGGCAATATGGCTTCGATGTTTGCATGAGCGTCCGCGATTTATTAGGGAAAATATTTCGAATATAGAAACTCACACGTTCATTATTGCTGATTTCAGGACTTATCTATAACTTGAATAGCACATATTGGACTGATATTTTGTTTCAGAGCATTTTCAGAGATGGGACCAATGCTAACAGCGTGGTTCAGTACTATTTATAAATTATATAAATATTCAAGATTATAAAAAGCCGGGCGCTATCCCGGCCCCGGCTAGTTTGTGTTTTTGCATTTGTAAGAAGAACATAGTTATTTGTTCCGCGTCTGAATGATAATATGTATTATAATTATGCATTTACAAAAATAATCTATATAAGTACTAGCTGAACCGGCCACGCGTTGCTGTGGCTAACGTTTTTGTAATTGTGACTGTCAAATAATAGACAAATAATTTGCAATAAAATAATATTGCAATCATAAATTGAGATGTGAGCTATCCTATCTTTCAAGTTGGATCAAACTGCACACGGTGTACAAATTTGATTAAAATCGGTTAAGTAGTTTAGGAGTCCATCGCGGACAAACATCGTGACACGTAATTTATATATAATATATTAAGACTATCATTTATATAGTTCCTATAGCTATGCTTAGTTTGATGCTAGATGGCGCTGTGTGAAATGGCAAGAGTAAGTTAAGGGTGTAATTTTTACAGAAGTTATAAGGAGACACCGTTGATAAGCCAGATAGAAAAGTAGGTTTAAACATCTTTAATTATAGGCTTCAAACAAGCTTTTCAATCATTACTTACACCGTGTTGAGAATAAGGTTGTGAGCAACGTTAATTAGTTTGTTAATTTACCCTCGAGTAATATAATAAACTTGCCAGAGAAGAGCCAAAAACTTAATTCAAACATTTAATTATTACATTAAATCATATTCAGTACTTCGCTGGCGTAGTGACTCAAGGGATCATCTGAAAAATGAGCCATTTATTACGAAAAAATATATGATTCGGATAGAAATATTTCATTAAAATAGACAGTTGCAGTACTAAAGTAATTGTGTTTTGTCAGGTTGCCGTATACAGAGGGTAGAAATCTATTTATTAAGCTTACTATGTTGACGGCTCCGTGGCTTAGTTGGTAGTAGGTTTGCTTTCGAAGCGCAACGTCCCCCAGGTTCGATCCCAGGCCGGGACACATGGTGAATGGAGGGCATGAAGTTTGTTCTCGGGTCTTGGGCATTTATCTGATATTTCTGTTTTTATTAATGCTATCTGCGACAACGGGAATCTTAGTGGAAATTCCCTAATTTTTTTTTAAGCCACCCCGTTTATTTGTCGTACAAAATAAAAAAGAAAATATTGCAATCGGGCGACTCATATTTGAGTTTTTGCGAGACAAACGTACCGCAATTGTTTTTTATGTAAGATTACAATTCGTGGTACAGAACTAAAATGGTTATGAACAGATTTACGCGTCTGTTAGAATTCTCTTATTTAATACATACGCTTTTTTCCTCTTGATGATTATCTTGATGATAATGATTAGGCAAAGCCTCATTGGACCACTGTTCACCTTTTGGGTTACGTTGCAATAAATCCGTGCGATGCTCTGCTTATTTATTATTTAATTTAAAAGCAATATTGTATGCTAAAATTTTGCATTCCAGCCTGCATCGTTTCAGCTGGCAGACACTTTGGAAGATTATATTTAATGCTACTCGTATGTGCAAGCCACACCTACCACATACTATTTGCCGCTATTGTAGTGTTATATGCAAACTTTATAATGGACTTTAGTTTTGTAGGCGAGTTTAGTATTGCATTTTATTATGGTAATATTTCTAACTACTTTCCGTGAAACTTTGCTGTTAAAACTGATGTTTTCATAAAGTAATAAAATGCAGGCTTTTAGATGTCTGCTATAATCCCGTACAAACTATACTAGCATATCCAAAGCAGGCAATATCAATAAAATAATCAGATGTATGATTCAGGATCACCTCCTGCAGTGAGGTGTGAAGCGTATGGTACAGGAAGAACATAATTTTGCGTGGGGCGTATGATACAGGAAGAACGCAGTGTGACGTTGGGCCTATGACACAGAAAGAACGCTCTTCTGTTATCCACTACGGGTTTTGCCACGCCTCAGGCTTAATCGGATCAGAACATCAATCTGTACACACGGATCCAGCTCAGTTTGTAGCCTTGTTTTCTGCCTGCCTCTGGTCGGGGCACACACTGTGTGGTGAACATGAAGATTCCTTCTTGTCTTCGGAGTTTGTTTTGTGTGATCGTGTTTGTGCCCATGCCAACTGCGAGGAAATCCTTAATCTTAAATAAGTAACAATCTTAACACATAGCTAAACCATACAAATTAACTATAAATTTGGCATATTATGTGTTACGTCTATATTATATACGTTATAGATCAAAAGAAATAAATAGGTTGAGATTGCCACAGGAAACCTTCAGTGTTTCATTTAATTTTATACAAGATAACTTGCCTATATTTCGCCAATTTATTGTTAACTAGTGAAAATTTCCCACCAGATATTTTCGGCATAAAATCAGAGCTATATTTTGCAGTTGAATGCGCCATGATCATGGAACGAGTGGCGTAGAAAAGTATTATCGCATTAGTAATAATAACGCGTGATTTTGTAGGTACATATTTATTTTAAAAAAGTGTTCAATTTATATTACTTATATTTAAGTAATTGTTAAGAACTCTACACAAATAAATATATTTGACTTAGAAGTGATAGGCTACGGTAATCGTTAGCCATCTTAGCAGTACAAAATATGATATCTTTAATGGTACATAGCACATTCCAAAGGATGTTCTTTGTCTATCTGTAAAATCCTTCGTTTTGCCTCCACGTTCACCGATAAAACACGTAACATAAGCGACAATGGCATCAATATTACGAAACAAAAAGAGCCGTACATTTTGTAAAGCTAGACGCTAGTCTGAGCGCAGGTGCAGGTATCCGTTCAGAATTAGGAGCCAATATCGTTCAGGGTTTACGATTGCTGCACCGCTTTGTTTAAATTTTCTTTGCGTATTACAAATAGCTTGCCATTACTCTTACACAGTATTTTTCAACATTGTTTTTTTTTGTTCTAATTTTGTTGGGTGTTCCGGTGGAAGAGTGTGGGTGCCGGTGAGATTAGAGGCACTTGAGGCATTACATCTACGTTTCCGTTCAAAAACGTAACTTATACAATTAACTTATATCTGTAATATATAATTATATTATAAGTTATATTAACTTATACCTGCCAACGACAAAGCCTTAATTTAAAAAAATGTTCGTAAACTTAGCGGACGTGCTCATCACAAAAATTGTTATTTAATTTAAAAAAATTGTAAGATTTAATTTAATCAAACTGAATTAAAATTTCTGGAGCATGTCAAAAACACGTTAATTATACACAACTTTTGAACCAAAATTATCAAGAAACTTTACTTCCAAACATCAATTACAGGTACATAATTTGCTATCGATATTAATTAAGATTTTAATTAATATCGATAGCAAATTATGTACCTAAAATATATGATAAACTCGATAGAGCGATACTACTTGAATTTCGTTTAATTCAGGACAGTATTAATAATACATAATAATCATTGCAGTGCAATAGAATTATTTTTACTTCATGAACCCATAGAGGAAAGTTAAAAAAAACTCAAAATCTAAAGTTTGCCACGAACGTCAACGTTACCCGCAAAAAGGAAGGACCCAAGTTGTAAAACTCTCCATACGGTAAACATTCCCTTTAAGTTTACACTCGTACTTGAAGAACAACACTAGAAACTTCCGTACTTTGTATTATGATACGAGTCCTTTTAAGTTGGTAAGGACTGTTAAGCAAAATAGACAAAAAAATTCTGTAACAAAAGGAGATACCCACAAATTCTTCGTCTCCTTTTAGTATAAAGAAATGGTGAACTCTAATATCAGAGTTTTCATGCCACCCGAAGGCCTTCAACATGACTCATTGATTAGAATAGCCGGGACCTGCCCTCCGAAACACGGAAGCGCTCAGTTCAAATGCCTGATACTGACCGTATTTGACGGATTTGAACGTCTAGAGGATTTGAATGTCGGAGAGTTGGGTAACTGTAAATGGTCTGTGAAGAACATGCAGGTAAGATTTTCGGCGAGCACTACGAGATTAAATAATTTTATATATAAATGCTTACTTGGGTGAAATTTATATATTTTACGATACTTAATATGCAACTTTTCATACAAGTTATCTCTAAATTGTAGAAAACAAAGTCACTGTTTTCGTCTATTTTTCCGCTAGCTTCTTCTAAACTAAGCAACGGATTTTTAAACAGGTTTCACCACCATTTACAGATTTTTATAAGGGAGGCACATATATACAATAATATATTTGTATGACCTTTATTGAATAAATATATTATTATTGTATCATGTATTATAATAGAGAAAAGCCGAGAATTTTAATGATTTGTAATAATGTAGTAAATAACTTGGGTGCTTACATTGCTAATTAATAGATAATATATAAAATTTAATCCTTTATTCCAGAACGAGACATTTCCTTTTCCCGGAATATATGTTAAACCCAAAAAAAGTAATAAATACAATTGGTGGTATGGAACTCTCAGTGTGGAAGTCCATGTCAAATATGGTCAGTTTTTTTATTTCACTTCCATAGCGCATTTACTTACTAGTTTTGAAACCGCATCATTTGTTTCCAATACCCGTCGAATCGAGAAGCGTCATTTGTAACTCGCTTGCAGCAAATATGAGCCGTCAACTACCTCTACTATGTGCCTTAAAATTTATAGTAGTCAAGAAATCGAGTAGTGTTCGAGTTATGATTTACAGTCGCTGTTTACGTAAAATGTAATGAAACTTTTCAAGTATGTGTACGTATTAAAAAATATTTAGGTTCGATATAATGTCGAATTTTAAATATTTGACAAGGAAATTATAATATTTTAGTTAATAAATTATTAAAAACATTAAATCTCTTTTTATTTCGCACACAAAGTATCTTGTAAGTTTTCACTCGAACACCGAAAACCCGTTTCATCGAAACAATAGCAATGGTGGATATTTGAATATAATGCGAATGTGTTGAATAGTTCTTGAATATGCCAATATCTATAGTAAACTAGTAATCTAGTGTAAACCCGTAACCCATTTCAAACCCCTTAAAGTTTTACATCACCAGAGAGGTACTTAAAAAAATACTACACATTTCTTCGGTCTGACATTTTTATGTGATGAAAGTGATAGAATGAGCTAATAACCAACCTGATGCCAAGTAATAACCGCCGCCTATAGACTATAGTAACACGACTGAGGTCTTTTGCTGACTTAGTATGAGAATATCAAAGTCGCATCTCGTTGCACTCGTCACCCGAGACGGGGATGTAACATCTAATGTGTCTATAATTTCAGTTCTATTAAAATGCTTGTATTTAGTATCACAATTTTTAACACATATAAAAAAAAATATATATTACTATAATACATAACCATAGTACTTGCAAAACCGCAGTTGCTCACACGTTAAGAATCCTACCCTATCAATCGCGTACATGTGATTTCACTCAATTTTGAAACTGACGCGCCCTAACCGTCCCCGAGGGGAGGCATTACTCAAATCACAGATTACAATTTCAATTTGTAGGTATCAATAAAAGCTTTTTCCTGCACCGATGATTGCACTTATCGTTTTGGCGTCAGGTGACGTCATGAGCCACTTTGATTTGCAATATATTATAGCATTCTGGTGAATAAAGAAGAAAATTTATTTTCAATGAAATTAGAACTACTGCTTCTTTCTCTATGAGGATGTTCGTTAAAGTTAATTTGACTGATAATATTTACAAGTACTCGTAGTTAAATTATAAAAACTCACTCTAACCTTCTTTGAAATGGTCATTACTTCCGAGAAAGGAGTAAAGTAATGAGTATTTTATTAAAAAGAAAACCTCGTTTGTATGTGCGAAAAGAATCAAACCGGAGAAGGCAAAAATGTAAGTAATAAATGAAGGGAAAAGTCGAGTCTTGGAACTCAAACTTTCGAGAGTAGGCCAGAGCTTTGTTAACAATAAGCCATTAGTACGATGAAATGATTTCCGTGTGACATTTTTTGAAAATATCTAGTCTACGCCTCTGAGTTTGTTACGCAAAGTAAATGCATGAAGAACTTTGAATACCAACATAAAACCGCATAAACCTAAAGCTATCATACCGTATGTATCAGAGTGGCAAGGGGTATCTATCAGTGTTTTGACAGCGAGCTATTGAATGCGGCCTCCGCAGCCAGTTATGTGGCCGTCCCCTCCCTGGGATAAATGATATATTTTCAATTTTTGGCTTCCTATTAGTCCGAGTTTTGTGGGATCATGGCGCGGATTTATCTTTGATTCCCTAGCTACATGTTGCTTTATGTTTCCGTTTATAGATTAACGTGATTTATTCATTGGAAACATGCATCTTTTTAAAGTAAACGAGTAAACCATACATATACAACTATATAAAGTACTTGAGACCGGATTTTATATGTGAAAAAGGCATACACATTTTATTATTAATATCATCGAGGAAAGAACTCACGAACCATGAAACAACCTAGCATAATAGAAAATAAACTACGAAAATGCATTACATTTTTATACTTGATAAAACACGTCCTATGCATACTTTAAATCGAAAATTTGCAATATTCCATAAAATATTCCTATATATTTTGTGTCAGAACCGCGATAAAACGTGTGAAGGGTCAAAACGACCGCCAATACATCATAAAATTATATGAAAGTCAAGAGCAGGGAAAGTGAGAGGTGAAACAGGGCAGCCAGGCCAAGTCAAAATTTATTATACGGGCCGCTTGCGATACCTATTGTGAAAATATTATTTTTATAGGCTTTAAAATAATATTATGAAAATAAAGGCACTTATCGGCATATCACGTGACAATGAACACGTATCAGTACCAGACGGTAAATAATAAATCTAAAACTGGTATAAAAGCTAGTGGGTTTTGGGTAGTTGAAGTATAAAGTGAGCTAGCAACTGAACGAAATTGATAAATGTGGACGTGTTCAAACCGCAATTTATGTGCACTTCGAATAAAAAGCTTTAGAAAATAGAACTATTGATAAGACTTCAATTGTTTACTACGGGCTGCGACTGACTCTTTGCATTTGTACCATACTGAGTAGGTATTATCAATGTCAAGATAAGCATACTATAAAGTTGTAACGCGTGTTATAAAAGTATGAGAAGGGTTGAGTTTCACACAGTTATTTCGGTGTGAAAAAATAAAAATAAATTAATACGTTGAACTCGTTAAATAAACATAGCGTATGCTATCAAAAGAAAAGAACGTGCGAAGTGTGAATTCATAAAATATTTGCGGCGTGAAATACGTTCGTACGTAAAATCGTCATTGGCTGGGTTTTACAGAGTCGTTCGGTTAGAAATTTCTGTGACGGTGAGGAAAAATCTCCCGGCTTATGACGTCATTCGGAGCCAGCATCCGTGAAATTTGTCGCGGTACGAGGGCTTGTATAGTTGAGGCTGCATCCTAACTAACTGCACGCAGAATAGCAGCTTAGAAACGTCTCGTTGAACATGTTGAGACATGAATTTTATAAAACTTGTTTCGCAAATAAAATTACAGGCAAAATTTAAATTTAAATTATACCTTGGATAGTCAAATAGTCTAGCAAGACTATAAAAATCCTTAGTGTAAATTAATTAAAAATGTCTGGAAGTTCAATTTCATTAATATGATATTGGATATAATAGCGGACGAAAAAACTAAGACGAATAAATTCATTTATAATGTCTATATAAGTAACGTATACGAACGTATGATTCTAGGATTCTGTGTCGTAGGTGCCATGGAGAAACACAGAGACATAAGACAAACACCCAAGACCCGAGAACAAAATTAACGCTATTCATACAAAGTCTGTTCTGTTATGCGTTATAATTTTGGATTGGGTTGTCCTCTTAGAAAGACAATTAAAATATTGTTAACACATGGAAATATATATGTATCTCTACATATAAAACAAAATCGCTTTACGCATATGTTTGTCTGTTTATCCGCTCCTAAACCACGCAACGTTTTTGATGCGGTTCTCACTATTACATTTAGTTAAATTTTCACGGAAGGTTTATATGTGTCATACATACAAAGAAGTAACAGATAGTAAAGAAAAGCTAAGCATTTCATAAAAAATATATTTTTGGTCGTTTACATTAATCATGCTGACTCAACCTTACGAGATAGATCGACGGCTCCGTGGCTTAGCCCTGCCTTCGAAGCGAGGGGTCCCGGGTTCGATTCCCGGCCGGGGCACACTTTGTGTGTTGAGCATGAAGTTTGTTCTCGGGTTTGGGTGTTTGTCTTGTATTTCTGTGTTTATCCATGTCATCTGCGATACAGGGAATCCTAGTGCAGAGGTATGAGAGTGTTAACGTTTAATTAATTAAGAAGATCAAAATGATGTACAACAAAATGTATTGCGACCTACATCACACACACTGTCGCTGGTATTTATTATTATTGTAATGTTTTTATCTAGTATTTACAGACTTGTTGAGATCTGTTGCATCTGGCTACAGTCCAAGGCTCACATTGGGATCAGCTCAAATGCATCTAAGATAATGGTCCTACGGCGCCAAGTTACTCGATCGTGATAGTGTTATTGATATTGTAGTAAATTGTTTAGCCATTTTCAATGATTTTCAGTTAGGGTTAAGAGAATCGGTGTTCATTTAGTTGAAAATCAATTTACTGTGAATGAACATAATATGCTTCTATTTTATTAATTTCAATATCACGAGTAATTCATAATAAAATTTATGTTTTTCTTGATCGATGCGTTTATAGAGTTAATTCAGATATGCTTCGTATCTAATCTTGAACCTGTACTGAAAGCGAAACACGCACACTGTAGGTCGTCTACATTGTAAGTCGTGGTTTGGATTCGATTCCCACCCAGAATAAATATTTGTGTGTCGAATATGTTTATTTAATCCGTGTCTGGGTGTTAATACGGATTAGAAAAAAAGTACCTACCATATAAGTATTCTATAAGTCTCTTGGAATAATAAATGAATATGAATTTTAATATCAATATCAAAAAGAAGCTTGAATTTTGGGATCTAAGTGACTTTTAGAATACTTAGTTTGGAGCTAGTTGGCGTTGTGTGTAATGTCTATGAACCAATTATCATTATTTATAAATTAATCGAGAAACAGTGAAATGTTCTGACTTAGAGTATACTTACATATAGGACCCAATCCTTGGGACTGTGTGCGTTTGTGCCGCACACGTAGAGCCGGCCGCCGTCTCCCATTGGCTGAATCACACGAATGTGGTTGCGGCAGTCGAAGTGCTGAAACAAAAATTCACAGTGAAATACATTTTTGATGAAATCAAAAAAGGAAAAGGTTATGCAATCAGAGATTTAAATGTTAGCACCTTTCTCGTTAGAGCAACGTTTTATTAGTACGAGTAATTATTGTCTGAGTGAAATTGGCACAACTGTAGAAATGCTGCTTTGTTGTACTGTGTTGGCATTGACATATAAATAATAAAACGAAATAATTCAGGTCACGATTCAGGTGTTAATATTCTTTACAGAAAAGTAAATACTGTATAGTATTCTCCTAGTTACACGACTGCGAGAGAAGAAGAGTTATGTTTCTGAGTGTATGTATGTATGTATATTTCTTTGGCACGCTCTGTAGCTTAAATGGCTTGATGGATTTTAGCTTGAGAGGTACCGTTACATTTGTTTCATTGTGAGAGTGACACTGGCCACTAATAATTTGGGATATTTGACGAAGTCGGTTTTTTTTTTTCAATAATTACTTGTTATCAATTACTATGGTTAAACTAAACTATGCTTAGTTTGGAAATATATGGTGTGTGAAATCAACGTGGATATTTATATTTATTTAATTAAATTAAAGTCGGCGATTATAAAACATACCGACTAGAAACAATATTAGTAGTCGATTTATTACCACTGACGTTTAGTGTTAGATCTGCTAGAAATTTGTAACAATAAATAAATGTAATTTATAATAAATGTAATTTGTAACAATAAATGCATATAAAAAAACTCAAGAAAAAAATGTCACCAAGAACTTATAAACTCAGCATTCATTCGTGAATTTATTGCAGTTGTGATTTTAAAACCAGCAACTGGCCGAGTGAAGTAAATAATCGTTCATTATCAACACGAAAATAAACCAATACGAAAGCGAGTGGAGCACCTCAGTGGGCATTGCATACGGACCTACCTCGGGCAAAATTAATTGCGAATAATAGCGCAGCTTAAGCAGTGAATAATTGGCTCACTTCGGAAAATTGCCTTCTGTTTGTTACGCCTGTATTTTTCATACCAATTTTTAAATAAACTGGCTAAGAACGACGAACGAATTCGCACACGTATGGTTCACGCCTCTGATAGTATTTAATTATTGGGTTATCCGCACCCCTCCGAGATTGGGATGTTACGTCTCACGCGCCTGTGATTTCATTGGCACCCATACTTTTCTAGCGGAACACAGTATTGCGTGTGCACTGTGTGCACGTGTGGCAGTACTCCTCCGGACAATTATGGCACAAGTCCTACTGCTACTTTAAGTTGTTCCTGTAGCACCACCCAAGGGGTATATGAAGAGATCACAAAGCAGAACATCAGATAATGATATTTTTCAAGGACTTCTTTTAGGTTGCTTTCCAGAACACAAGTGCATTAAACTAGATTGCAATCTATGAAGTTATTCATAGATGTCTCATGACTAGTATATCGTTCTTATTCTCGTAGACCCTAGTCAGTTGAGCGCGTAGCGCCGCGTAGCACTTTGTAGATGTTATTTTCGTAGACGTTGTTTTTAATATTTTAAGTACCAACACATGGCCAGAACATGTTGAGCCGTGTAACGAGTATAGTGAAAAAGTATTATAATTTATTAAACGAAGTGACTTACGTGGCTTAGTGGATTCATTTAAAGTGCTACATATACTAATTCACCTATACTTTTTAATAATAGCGTCCTCCTCTCTCACTCATATTTTATATTCTTGTTGTGCCCAACAGGCTCCATAATAATCTGTACCTATTACTAAAACACCTGTTTTTGACATTATGCAATACAATAAACTATTGAGTATTAAGATTAACCTAGCTGCATTTTCAATAGCTGTGATAAATAGTGATTCAAAAGTACCTACGTAGATGTGTATGAGTGCTTGCAGGCTGTGATTATGCAAATTTGCGTTCGACATAAATATTAAACGGCACATTAATATTCCGAACGGCAAAAATATGCATTGCTCGCTTAACCGGGTAAAACAGTATATTGGTCCATTTCAGTTCATCAAAGTTCCATTAAAACTGTTATTTTTGCAAGTGAGACATTAATACAATTAAAAGGTATTATGAATCTTTATTTAATATAGTAGTGTTAATAGAACCTGCAATACTTATATATTATATAAATTTATACTTCATAATTCAAAATATGAAGTATAAGTTTATATTTGTGTATCATTCCAATATCGCGGGAAGACTTTTAAAATTAGTATCATACAACTTAGTATAATTGGTTTAATATATAATATTGATGTTTTTAGTTGTATTTATATACAGGCAATGTATTTATTTCATTTATTCTATATTATAAGTATTTATGATCGGAAAGTTGATATTTTTTCCTTTTGTTTATGTTACTATTATCATGTCTCTAGCCTCAAAGATTTGCTGAAAGAACTCTTGTATGGGTTGAGCTAGCTTTTGTACATTCTTTTTTGGTTTATAACTTATATTTATGTTGACTCGAGCACTGGGCCTTGCGACCATTTTTTTCTTGTTGTTCGCATATACTTAATTATTACGTGAAAACTACAGCGGTTAAAAACGGTTTATAAACGTTGTACCTAGCCTAACATTTTTCATAGCGCAAACAACCCTAAAAAGCATTTTTATGGGTGGTATTTAAAAGCACTTCATTAACCATCAGTCGATTTTGTATACCAAAACCGACGATAAAAACCAGGACGGATTGGAGCAAGTGTGTTTTAACAATAGATTGGTATGCGGTCGCCGCGGTCGGCGCCTGGTCGAAACTAATTTTCCCGACGTCACAGCCTCACACGGACGGATATCCCATCAGATTTTATAATGGAAATCACAAATGGAATAAAAAATGAAATAGTTGATAGCACACAATATCGCGATAGTAAATTCAATATTGGTCTCATCAAAATACGAATTTGATTTTGTGGGCAATATTTTAATACTTTGAACTCGCTTAGAGACAGCTATCATCAGCGTACTATTAATTGTGTTCGGGAATATCTTGTCTATTATCTTATTTAGTAAATTTTTATCTGAGCTGGTACAAACTTAACTTTTATAAGTTGAAGCTAATGAATAACCAATGAGTAATTTTCATAGGTGCACAAGTATTCCAACAAATAAGGCCACATAATTGTTCTGTTCTACTTATTCAGAAATCATTATATACGGGTAGTAATATAACCTACTCGAAGAAATAGGCACGTGTAGGCAAACAATTAACTGAGTGCTGTGTTTGTTAATAAAAAGTTAGCGTCTAGCGAGTTTCTATGGCTCGACCCGCGCAGGTAACTCTCCGAGATTGTTCTAAAGTAATTATCGGATTAATATACTCAGCCGTAGTGACGTGAACGGCGAACTGTTTTACTCTCGGAAACAATCTGAATTAAGCAAGAGAACAATCAGACTCACGTCTAAGTTTCTTTTAACGGCACTTACCCTGAGCTTTCGCATAACTCTAGAACTAATGCCTTCGATTGGTCCATTCCGTTAATTATTCGCCACTTTGTCCGTAAGTAGATTTACGGCGGCTCGCGTTTTCCATCGGGTTTCTTGTTTTTCTATAACGGTTTTTGTTAGGAATTAAAGAGGGTCGATTTGCATTTCGAATGCAGAACATTTTATTGCTTTCGCCACGATACTATTTTTCCGACTTCGTAGAAATTTCACCGGCAAATGCCTCACTTAACGTTTGATTTAAGTAGGTACTAATTAGGGTTGAAATTTTCGACTTGAATGTGCTTGTACAAGCGTTGCAATACTTTGGTACTAAATCTAAGATATATGTAATGGTTAAAGAAAATACAGAAGCCAACTCAATAATCTGAAAGTTTATACAAATAAAGGAACAAAATTATTACGTTTACGCAAAAGATTTCAATAATTTGTGAAATCAGATAGGGGTCAGGGGATTTCATTACAAATTTACTGCAGTTGTAAACGTACATAATGAAGGTAATTTAATTTTTGGGGTTAAGCAGCGCCATAGGCTCATCCCTTACTTAAAATATTATGAAGCAAATTGCGGTCGGTCACATCGTAAAAAGATAATTTGTAGTCGTGATTCAAGCGAATATTTTATTTAAATATCTTGAGTCCTCTGAGCCAGTGAATTTATCGGTTCTATCGCGCGGGAGGTACAAACTAAGTTATCACCTACTTTATATTTAAATATTAAATTGAAATAGAATATGCCGGTATACTGCATTCGAACAAATTTGTTGAATTCGATCAAATTTGTTAAAGTGAAAAGAATCATCTGAATCTTTCACCAGCTGCGAGAAGTTAAATCTAAAAGTCATTGAAAGTGATTGATATTAAAATAAGATAAAAAAAGATATAATAATAAAATATTATACAAATTTTCTGGGGTTTAAATGGATGCTTAAGATACTATACACTTTAAAAGATACAGTTAAAATATATAATAACAAAATTTTAATAATGGCTTTTAGTAATGTTACAAAGATCCCGATACTAGGTTTAACTTGCATTTAAGTTAAATTCTAGATTCTGTTTGGGTGGCAGATTTATAAAACATGGTGTTTGATAAAATGGTGATAAAACCTACACAAAAACTTAATACGGGAAAATGTGGGTTGCTTTCGTTAGGAAGTGTCTGTAATAGCGGCTCAAAGAGCCACCGCCTTACCAAATTCGCCGACGGCACTTTTCCGGCCTTTTTCGTGTTACAACATCATGTTTAAAGAAAAGAAAAATCGTTGACGGCGAAAAACTTTGATTATAGCCTTCACGAGTGGCCGTTCTATCCGCGTGAGGTGATAGACTCCACGATATTTCTTTTTTATGGGCCCCTTTGATACTAATACAACAAATTTACTTTTTTTTGGAAGAGTTGGAGAGGGTAGCATATGGCGTATTGCTTTTCTTCTTGCCATCGAGAAAGTTTGACCCTTTATTCGGTCGGATTATATTACGAGAATGGCACCGCGTTGTTGGTTGTACTGAACTTGTGAATATGCTTGTGGCAGTTTTTTTCCTTTTGTTCGGTACCTTTTAGACTCACAGAGAGGTTTTACTGCTTTATACATTTCGCATGAGACGCCCCCTCTTTGGTAGCGAGAGAGGCGAGGCTTTATGACTTTCTTATTAGATATAACCAACTCTGGGTCTCTACAAAGAAATATAAGTAAGCACTTTCAGCAAAATCTCTCGATAAATCGTCATATTTTACCATTGCACATACGAAACCTGAACGTGATAAAATACATCATGGTTTTACGGAATAGGAGACCACTCATGCGTAACATCTCGGTTAGAGTGGGGTATTATCGAATTATTCGATAGACGACTCGCAATAATCGTTCCCCGATCTTCGAGGCTCAGACCGCTGAGAAATAAAACAAATATTGCTTTTACGTTGCGATTGTAAATCAAAATTAACGGCCTTAATATAGCCGGAGCAAGCGTGGTTGTAAGCCCCCCGCTATGAAATATGCTCGCCGCCCGCCGCTCACAGTTAAAAATGGGATTAACCCTTGATGGAAATAGTGCTAGTTGTGAGTAATTCAGCGGAAAAGTAAGATGAGTATTTTGATTAAATTTACGTTTCGTTCTGGAAATTACTCCGCTAATGTACGAATTAATGTTTTGTTAAACCTTACCTCTGATTTGCCTTTGGATACGCATTGCGCCACGTTGCTCGGTTCCAAGTTGATCGAGTCTCTCTGTAAACAACATTATAACTTTTATTTCATTGGTGGCCGTATAATTATGCGATCGATACTTTACAACTGTACATATAATTCAATACCAAGTTTACCTTAGCTGTCGGTATTCAGTTGCTTCGACCCCAAATAAGTTAGATGTACTACGGTTTCGGGCTAAATTTAAACTAGTCAGTCATACACTATATTAATAAAGAAAAACACGAGCATCCCAAAATGGTAGTAGACCACACATACTATCGTCAAGCACTGCTGTGTTATTTTGGTGAGCGGCGGTACAATTGCACATGAGAAGAAACGCCAGTCTCAGAAGTAGAGCCATATCTTGGTGGGGGAGAACCGGTTTCGTATTGTTGTTGATATGTTAAAGGTGGCGGCAACCACTTAATATAAGGTAGCTCATGCATTTTCGTCTCAAATTCAAAATGTTTAAAATTTTGTATTCTATGATAATTCTAATAATAAACTTGTTCACAACTTACATCACAGTGCGTCGCGCTGATATTATTCATATTGAGCCGATACAGCCGATCCCTGAAAAACAGCAAAGCCTTAGAAAAGAGCGGAATCCTTCTAACTTTGGCTATTTGAATCAAAAAGTTGAGTCCCACTGCGGGCCATACGTATTCTTACAAAGTTGTGAAAAGCCCCCATATAATGTTTATAGAAGAATCGTTTTATAGCTCAAAATGCGATGGCTGTTATTCCTGGAACTGAATTAGCTACCTTCGTGACACATACAATTGACCTATATCACTTTTTTGTTTCGAACCACCAGCGTACCTTGGCCTGGCTGATTAATGAAGCATGGAGAATCATTTAGTAGTGGTCACATGTTTATGTATTTCGGACGAACATAAAATGTTATTTTTGGTCGCCAAGCATGAAAGACCATTGAGGGCACTTATATTTTTTATATTTTTTTAACATCCAAATGGTTTCGATTGTTATTCTGATACATGAAAATAATACTCAAAATGTCGAGCGAAAACATTGATTTGTGTGACAATCATAGATATTATATGGATGTATTTACAAAAAAGTACTATTTAAGTATGCTATCTGTAGTTATCTATTATAGTTCTAGGAAAAAACCTGATTTCAATACTCTGAAAGTAGCAAAATACGCAATTTCGTTTGGATGAGATATTCTTTCCAGTTATTTTGATTTAACAACCAAACTAATGAAATTTGATAAAAAATCTTTGGGACCAATCTGAAATAATTTACTTATAAAAAAAATAATTTTGCAAATCCCTCTATATATGACAGAGTTATGCCCGAACATATATAAAATATAAACATCCGAATATCAAAGTCAGTTAAAAATTAAAATAAGTACTAGTGTCAAAAGATATAAAATAGAAACCAAATCAAAACCTGCGGTACTCTCATAACATTCGATTAAAAGTATAAACTTACATAGCACCCACGTATAGGGCATCTCTCTTGGCATCCAGGAAGAATGTTCTGTAGAACAGCGTCCCGCATGAGAATTCTCGAACATGATCTGTAACAATAAAAAAAAAACAAAATTAAAAAAAAGTAGCGGAACTAGCTGAAAGCCCACCCAATGTGAAGTGGTTATCTTCGCCCATTACAACAATACAGCAATTCAATATTTGCGAAGACCCAAGGCGAACCCCATTGCACCCGTCACCCGAAACGGGGATGCTACGTCTCATGCATGTGATTTCATCGGCATCACACCCTTCCAGCGTTACATAGCAATGCGCGTTCACCATTGTTTGGCGGTAGATTATCAGGTTGGGAGGCAGTACTTCTCCGGGCGAATTATGCACAAGGTCTACTACCTATGGCTAAGTATTACTGACAAAGTACGATTCGGACTCGCACGTGGACTGTTCCATACAACTGATTGTATTTTCTTATACATATAATTTGGTTACTTATACAGTTTGCAGAAAAATATACTGACGATTCCTCAACATAGTAGGTGCAGATCAAAGGCCCAATAAACTCTAAGATAACGTTTGAGAAATTCAAGTAAAGGTTTGAGAAACATCAAAAGACTCGTTAATGGAAATACAGATATATACCTATTATTACACATACAGACATCAGTCAACAAAGTTTGTCATTTGTATGTTGGCGTAATATGTTATGAGCAGAAAATTTGTTTTATAAAGTTCGTAGCAAAATTTCTGGAGCTCTGTAGATAAATTTTCAATATGGCACTGTGAAGGTGGCGTGTTTGATTCCCAGTTGAGCCTAGAGTTTTTCTCATATTTTTGTACTTCTACTGTGATTTAAATTAACTGATTGACTTATACTTCCCGTGTTGCAGTTGAGTTGAGTGTATGTGTGAATATAGGGAATCTTAATTCTATAAGAGTTTTTGTTATTTTACTTGCTTCAAGAGTGTTCTTGTAGTAAACAGCTTTTTACTAAATGCATTTGAAAGTTTTTAAGGTATTATAAATACAACAAAAAACAATTTTGATGGGACCAACCTAAAAGTATGAAATAAAAAATCTTCCGTTGATAAATGACGGAGAAATGAGGTATCAAATAAAAAAATCTGCTCTGTAGGTTGAATACAAACAATGATTGTTACGTATTACATGGTGCAATAAAAACAATGATTGTTTAATATAATATGTTATGTTCTACGTATTTTTGACAGTCGCGTGCGTTTCGATTCATTCGTGTAGTGTTCTACACGTTAAGATAAGGGCAAGCGAGATCAAGACAGACACGCACCGTATAGTCCAAGAGCTTAAAAAACACTTCATGTAATTTGAATTTCTTCTAGTATCTTATGAAGGTGAGTTTTCTTGAGACTGAATATTGTATAAATGTACAAGTCGCGACTCTCTTGGAAAGAAAGAGCTAAACTTGACTCACATTAGACAAGTAACATGATCCCTAGACACAAGCTACTCACCTTAAGTGCTCCTATTTTAAATTCAGACCTACCCCATGATATTCTCGTGTGACCTCTTCCTAACATTTTATCGACATTCCATACCACGATCTCCTCAAACAGCGACATCCCAAGAATTGCGAACAAATTGCAAACAATACGTGACGGTGCAACGTTACGAAGTTTTATTGCGTATATTAAATATGTATCTAAATTCGCGGGGTGCGATGCGAAACGCTCATAGAAAGCGAAATGTATTCGAGCGTTGCGATCAACTCGGCTGGAAGTCTTTTCAAACTGTTCAACTTAGAGTATTTTTACAGCAAGCGGCAGTCGGGCGTCTATCACATCATGGAATACATACATTTTTCACGAAGCCAGCCGTCAGTGTACGCTCACATAGGCAAGTTTTGATCTTTTCGCAAACGAATATAGAACCCAGAATGGGTTGTTGCATTTTGTCTCACTTTTTTTGTTTATGCTAGACCGTTTTTATCTTACAGACAATATAATTTTTTTTACCAATATTTAACTCTAAATACAAGTAGATTCACTTTACTGTTATTCAATAATTTTGTGTAGAGTTGATTTCGAGGTGAGTTCAGAAATCTAAGTTTTAAAAACTCTCCTCGTTGAACACTGTGCATTCTGCACGAATTCCGAGATCCTGACTAAACGCCATTCAATCTAAAGTTGTATCTTCAACAATACTAGCTTGAATGATAATAATATACAAAATATATTATCTTTTAACATTCAAAGAGACCACTCCTTTTGGCACACAAGATCTACATTATCCTGATACAAAAAGTAGGTACTTTAAAATGAATACAAGGAACTAGCCTTGGTAGCCGTGTATGGGCAAAATGTGGTAATTCAATGGGACAACGCTAGACATTTCACGGCGTCGGAATGGAGTTTGAATTTGAAAAGGCATCGACAGGGAATTGGGCAGGTGCGAACGGATTCAGAAATCAGTATTGCTTGCAGACGCGACACCGTTGGGACTGTAGACTGTACCTTGTATTTGCATACACTGTTGTGTAACTTGGTTCGATGTTGTGCATACGTTTTCGTATTGCGCCGGGAACGACCGCAAGTTTGTAACTTTTATATTCCCGGCTCGCTATTTATTAATGCTTTATATAATTGACTACATCAGTAGTAGTAGTGTTTGGGACATCCGGAACGTGAGGGTTTTTTCTATTACGTATTTGATACAATAAGACTGAGACAAATGCCGTGGGTTTGGCTCCTAAATGGGATAAAATGTTTGAATGAACAGAAATTATTGCAAAAGCCACAGGTACAGTATTGCTTTTTTTATGGTGAATGTTACTTACTTACTTGGTGGTAAGTGTTTACCTCCGCCCATAACTACAGCAATACGACTTAGGTCCTCCCCGACCGAAGCATGAGAAGGCCCAAGTCGCACCCCATTGCGCTCGTCACCCGAGACGGGGATCTTACGTCTTATGCACATGTGATTTCACCGACACCCACACCCTTCTACTGGAACACAGCAATGCGAATGCACTGCTGCTTGGCGGCAGATTACCAGGTGTGGAGGCATTCATTCTGCGGGCGAACTTTGCTCAAGTTCTACTGCTATTTTTTGTTGCTCCTTTAGTGCAACCCAGGGGGTACATGTATGGATTCATAGGGTACTCACCAACTAAAGTGAGCAACGAGCTCCCAACGAGAGCATAAATACATAGTATTACTATCATCAGCCTAACCTAGTCCAATGCTGAATTTACAAGCCTAGCCCGTAGTAATTGCCATAAATGCCGATTATCAGCTCCGATATTCTGCAAATCACATTAGCACCACGTTTGCATAACCGAAAAATAATTTGTGGTATATTATACTAGCTGCGCTCCGCCATGTTACTAGCGGTAGGCCATCCTAAGGAAACACTGCAATTTTCCGAGATCAAAAGAAGCCCATATGTTAATCCAGGATATAAGCTATCTAGGTCCCAAATTTTATCCAAATCCGTTTGAGCGTGAACAAACATACACACACACACAAGAAATACTTGTGGGGAGCGGGGGCAGGAATTTAATAGTTGTGTGTTTTGTGTGATATGTGAATTACACAAAATGTACAAATATGTTTTCTAAAGAAACTAATGGTACTTTTCAATATTGTGTGAATATAAAATGAAATGGTAAACCTTGGTACAGGTTTTCCTGAATTAAGAAGTCTAAAGCATAAACAGTATTATGCAAGTTTATATTATAACATATTTTGTGGATATGAATTCATAAGCTAGGAGCAACCGCAGTAAAATTGCAACTTTATATGTTAAGTTCTATAAGATTCCTGACTTCTAGCTTATTTACGCGTGAAATAAATTTCTGCAAAATTTGTACCGGCTGCTGGCTTATTATGAAAGTAGGTATTATTTGTCTATCAAAAATGTATTATCTGTGTTATTCATAGGGAAAATGATTTTGTAGCGCTCATTTAGTAATGTAATTATATAATATATATATATATATATATATATATATATACAATATATATATATATATATTATGTATAAAAAAGAAATTATATTTAGCGTTTGAGCAATTTTTATAATGTTAAAATAAGTATGTATTTCTAATTATCATGAACATAAAAAGACACAAATAAAAAAAAGCACTCTAAACAGAGTTATTAAAATAAGCAATAATATAATCAAACACGTAGACTAACTCCAATATTAATACAATAGCAAAACTTAGCATTTAAATAAGATAACACTGTGTATGACGATAACTGACTTTGGATCCTGAATACACATCGCCTATTATGGAGAATAGACAGACTGAACATTTTACCGACATCATTATTTTATGGATAATACCTGTATTGTATCGTTTGGCAAAGCAACCTTCTATTTTATTGAAGTTGATCCATTGTTCAATGTATTCAGAACGGCTATAATAGAACACATTTTAATATAACTGCTGAAGACGCCATTATATCATGCGAAAAAGGTAAAGGGAACTATTTTACTAAGGCAACGATATTTCCTAATTTCTATATGATAGATGTGACGGGACGAGATACCTATATCATGTTAAATGGTTACCGTCGTCCTATGGTTGGATAAAAGTCAATACAACTCAGGTCCTTTCTTATCGAAGTATGAGACGATTTAAGCTGCCTAGTGTTATGTCCGTCATTCTGAGACGGGGATGTAACGCCTCATGTGCCTGACATTTCACCGGCACCCACACCCTTCTATCGGAACACAGCAATACTACTGCTTGCCAGGTGTGGTGGCAGTTCTTCACTCAGCAAATACGTATAGAGAATCTGAGCGTATTCACGTACAGATATGAGCAATATGCTCCCTCAAAAGTAATTTAAAGCTTTTTCATTATGTAAGTATTGTGTTATGTTAATAAAATATACCATCGGGTGAGATCTATGTGAGATAAGTAGGTAATGTTGAGAGCTATTTATTCAATGAAAAATCTATTAAGAATCAGGTGATATTAAGCCATACTCCCTGCCCTGTTTATATTACTATGAATTGAGTCTTCCTATGGGAACTAAATTATGCATGGGAAGACCCCAATCTCAAATTGCGCTCATCACCCTAAAACATGAAGATGGGCCGTTGTTTGCGTTTGCAATTTCATCGGAACCCGTAAAAAATAAAAAAGAATCTTGTAAGTTATTTCCAACAAGAAAATTATAGAAAAAGTGAAGTGGAGTAAAGAAAGGAGCATATTTTCTAACCAAGTTTCAACCTCTAAATTTGAGGTTATTTTGTTTTGGAAACATGTTCATGTATTCAGAAACATGTTCATTACAAAAACTTTGTTTAGTACCGCCATTATATTTATACAAAAGCCAACTCTGTCAATATTTGAATAATTTAAAACTAAACCGAGACAAGTAAACCTATGGAAAGCCACAAGAATGTCAAGCAAATGTCAAATTTTGATAGAATTCGTAATACACCCGAAACAACTTAGCATGTAAGAACAAAATAAAAAATAAAGTGTTCTAAAAATAGTCACATCAATGTTCGCATGAATATTTTCTGTTCTGGGGATTTCACACTATACAGCTACATATTGTATTTTAGTGCGACTCCGCCGGCTGTCGTAGGATCTTTCATTGCGACTCATGTCAGAATCACATATTCAGTGACAGTGCATTTTTCATCACTCAATCTCCTATGTGATTCACAACTTTGTAACTAGTGTGCCACAGGGCAATGTTTTTGCCACAGTTTATTCGAACACTACCTTACTCACTAGATCGTGCTGGCCGAATGATGCGGACTCTTTTAATCGAAGGTTTAGGGCAAGCAAAAATTTTAAAGCGTGCTACAGCAATCTAAAAGTTTTTAATACCAAAAATGTATTGGAACTTTTAAGGCTTCGTTTTATGAGTATCCTATTTTCAGTTCATCAGGGTGTCCCAAATCAACGCCACTGTCTACACGAAACCATAACAAGGTTGCAAATTAGTCGGAGCGTAATTACAAGAAAGCAACTATTTGAGGTCGGGGGCTATAATCAAAACTATAATTAGTGAGGCCTTAGGCGTATCAAGATTATGGAAAGTAGCACGCGACTCGTTTAGACGTTAACACGACAACCGCTGGGTAACTGAGATCTGATAATTCAAGTTTTTGGTACAATTTTGCTGTTTGGCTTAATTTGAATACAGAATTGTTTGTTGTATACAACAATGCGGGAAACTTATTATACCAAGCCTTATTATATAAACGCACAGGTAATATGCGGGCACTAAAATCTCGCTGAGATTAGAGAGGGGTCAAGATCGTTTGTGTACGTTCATATTTTTTTAGAGTAAGCTTGCAACGTACTACCTCTATTTTGTAATATTAGTTTTAAAAACAATCATAAGCCGTAACCGGCCAAAATGTACAAAAAATTTATTTGTTGTATCATGGGAGATAAATCCCTATAAAAGATTTTTTTTTTTGAAAGCATGGATTTTACATAACGAGAATCTTCTGAGGGTCCTTAGTGTGTTATAATGTACACACCTTAGTGTGTTTATAATGTACTTTTTTAATGTGAATAAGTGACGGAGCGAGGTGAGCGCTCACCTGGTGGTAAGTGGCAACCTCCGCCCATGACATCAATAATCTGATGTGGCACTGCGTATCTCATGCCCATGTGATTTCACCGGCACCCACAAGTTCTACTGCAACTGTATATTCGAGAACCAGAGGGTCCGAAAAGATGTCGATCCTAGTTGAAATAGGTTAAAAACTCTAATAGCAGGGCTAGTGCCACTACTTACTTCATGCGAGGGATAATGTTTAATTATGATAAAATTCATTAACTATTAATACAAGGTTCATAACTTAAAAAAACAATTTGTAGGTACTTTAAATATGTAATGGGAAATAATTAATAAGTGGCATTTTACTATTGTTCTTATTATGATTATCTTTAAAATAACATTAACATTGTTGGTTGTCTCAATAAAAACTTCAGGAATTTTACTCCCGGGTTGTTTCAATTAAAATCCCCTTTTTCTCTAATTTATATGGTTTTTTATTTAAGTTACGTGTAGAAAACATGATTTCATTGGGGTAATTGTTTTATCGCATGGGTACGGTTACACTGGTCAAGTGAGGGCGGGAAAATTGGGGGAGGAAATGTCAGTGTTGCCAATGCTGATGTCCACAATTGAAAGAAAGATCTGCATTAAAACAGTGAAATCGTATATTAATTTTGTTTCTTCCTAACAAATATTAGTGTTTTATTTACAATATGTAGTCGCTTTTATTAAAATTTAAGTGTTTTGGAAGAAAACATGAAACTAACCAATTAAAATTATAATAAAAAAATCAAATTAAAAACTTACACAAATTGCAATAAATAATCACCAAACAATATAAATCGTTTCTTTATATTCGTCTCAGTTGACTACGTGACCACCATAAGATTTCCATAGTAACACAAACCAAACACCAATGTACTAAAAAATGTATGTGTATCACAAAAATGATAACCCCTATCGAGCACTTTGCAGATTACTATTATTTTAGGTAAATGGCTGTATATCAGGGAAATTAGATGATCTGGCAACATTGTGGGGGCACAGCTGGAGAGGAAGAAAGCTATAACAAACCAGTGCACGTCCAAGATCCTATCACGTGAAATTATTCTGGTCAAGAACAGTTTGAGCAAACAACATGACTTGTGGTTTTATGTGCAGTGCAATTTGTCTGGGGCAACTTTTGATTTGATCTGGGATCTTATCGTAAATGGGGATTAGATTACAGGTAACTTTGTTTCTGTTATGTTATAACGTTAAGTTCTGTATGATATAAACAGTTGTTATTTCGGTTGTAATGTTCAATTTCATCGAATGGCCCGTATAAGTGCCGGGTGAAATGGTATAGAACAGAATAAACCTGCCTGAGTTTAAGTAGTTTTCTCCCTAGTTTCCTATCATTTGAAGTAGCCAAACTATGTAGGCGAAAATTTTTAAAGCAATAAGACTAATTATATATATATAACAACAAGTGGCAGATTAAAACATCAAAAATAACCGACTTTAATTCTTTCATCCTTTATATCTCACCCTTAAGGGGTACAACTTACCATTTTATTTTATATAATATGGGTAGGATAAATATAAACACTGCTGCAATAAGACAGCGAGGTTTCGGAGTAAACGAAAATACCATCGATGTATACAATTATAGATTTTTCAAAAACTGCTCTACTGATTTCGATAAAATTTATATGGAACCACCTCTGTATGTCTGTATGTATGATCTATCAAACAAAAATAAACATCGAAACTGAATCTTAATTGAAAGATCGCGTAACAAAAAAAAGTCGAATTAAGAACCTTTTTTGAAGTCCGTTAAAAAGAAATATTTTTAATTTCTAAACATGAACATAACATGCCTAAATTACAAGAAAATAAATATTTGTGTTTGTTATCGAAATACCATGAACCATAATCTGAAACAAGTCCTACATTCATGAAAAATTAAATTCCTTGAAAGAACCACACACTCGCGGGACGCGTTCCGAATTATTCCAATCCACGGAACCTAGTCAGAGAGGCATAAACATTTTGTATCGGTGAAATATACTTTTAGATGGATAATAGTCAGTTTTTCGGTGATAGATAGCTTCTGCAAGAAAAAGGTTGAGTAATCTAAGGTTCTTCTTTCATGTGAGTAAGTGACAAACTCTGGTATCGGAGTTTTCAAGGACGTGGCTTAACGACTAGTATAGCTGGGACCGACACCTTAACGTACCCTCCGAAGTACGGAAGAGCTCAGTTCACTAAATGTTTACCCATCCAAATTCTGAACGAGGCGAAAGTGGCTAAACTTAGATGATCTGTAAAGGACAGCTAAGCAAGCTATGCCATGAGCGCTTCTATAACTATCTAATAACTTTCTTGTCATTCTCAGATGGCAAAACTTAGTTCGCTACCAGTGCATTTTGTATATATATCCAAATAAATATATCCCACAGATATATTTATTTACGTAACAATAGATGATTACTAAGTTGTAAGCCATTAGCGTATAAGGTTAAATAGGTTTTTTATTTTATATTATATAATATATAAACATAGTGGCTTTTGAGATACGTAGCCTCAAATTTGCCACAAGACTACGGACAGACCATCTAAAGTTATAACATCCCTAATGTCTAGGGTTAAAAAATGCTACAAAATGTAAAGAATCGGTCTCTTTAATTTTAAACTTAAAAGATAATCGACATATACACAATTTTCCAAGTACAATATATAAATTTATACGCAGATAAACACATCTAATACTTAAAATGTATTAACTATGAGGTAAGAAAATCTTCACCAGCTTCCTGACTAAAACAAGGTATGAAAAGCTAATGGGGCAAAGTTTCCATGTAAGCCAATTGTGTGCTGTTAATCTAATCGTTGCCGTGTTGAACGATATTTTGATAAACCGTTACAATTGCCAAATGAAAAATACGCGTATTTCCTGTCGCCCATAATCGCCATGTAATCCATCAAATGGAACGATTTGCTGCAGCAAAAACAAGACCAGCTGGGTTTCTTTAAGCTTAATATGTAACTTATAAGCGAAATTATGGGCGGGACTACGGGCTTGCAAAAATGGTATACATAATGTATATATAGTGCAATTAATTTATGTAGTAAACGAAAAACGCGCTTAAAGTGTAAGTATGTGTTTTATTTTACATCTAGACGTTTTCCTGACAATTGCTGACATCTAACATCTAACAAATCGGCCGAGTCGTTTTCCTTGAATATAAATAGTGTATAATATTATATAAATAGTAAATAGTGATCCTTCCTAATATATAAAACACAAAAATTGTTATGTCCGTTATAGACGTTGAAACCATGCAACTGATGTGGTTTTTTATCATTAGATAGGCAATCGAAGATGGTTAAAAACCACAAAAAAAAAATATGCATTGGGCACAAAATGTATTTATTATTTTAGCGTATAATAAATTTATATCAATACTTTTTCTATACATGTGGCTAGGTGTTCGATGGTTAGGTTTATAAATAATTAACAAATAATGTTTCAGAGATAAAAGAGCGTGGTGGCCCAAGGGCACAGACACCGACTTTCAATCTGAAGGTCGCTGGTTCAAACCCACACGTGCACCAATGAGTTTTTTCACTTGAAAAATTTATGTGCGCAATACCACGTTCTCGAAACGGTGACGGAAAACATCGTGAGGAAACCGGCATGTCTTAGAACCAAAAATTCGACGACATGTGACATCTACCAATCCGGATTGGGCTCCCGTGGTAGATCAGAGCCCATTCACTCTCAATCATCGAGAATAGGCCGGTGTCCCTGCAGTGGGAACATTAGAGGCTGGTACGGTTTCAGAGATATCTAGCCGCGTCCCTTTTTTGCTATGTAAGTACTTTGACTACGGAGCCTTCTGTATTACGTATTGTCACGATTTAATGCGACTGATATATGAGCTATTTGTGTTTTATTCTGATTGATTCTGATTGAGATTGAACGATTATTATGTTTATATGTACAGATGTGTTCAAACTGTTCAAATTTCACTGATTGCTTCGCATTTATACGCATTAATAATTGACTGTATTTATAACCTTACTTTGAAGTTTCAGTACCCAAAGTACCATACCCAAAGAACTTTAGCCAAAGTACTGCTACCAAAGAGTAAAGGAAACCATATAACTCTGTCTCAACTTAAAATAATGTAGCTTTTTTTACCGTCACAGGCGGAATGTGTAAATTTACATAGTGTGTTTTATTACGACGGATACTCTAACAAATAACATAACAACACATTTAGTAGTACAGAACCCTCGGTATGCGATTCCAGAACGACCATGACCAATATATTTAATACTTTCACTTGAAGCTTGAGATATTGTGTGTGAATATGACTCCGCCCTTTCTCAACAGATGTCGTTTTTAGTATTGTTTACGTGTACTAATAAATGACCATACTTGTATTCGATAGTACTGAATGTCAGCTATCTAACGCATTTTATGATATTTGGTTGAAGTGTAAGCAACAATTGTTTTCACCTTTTCGAAAATGTCGGTTTTTATTCCAAATAAACGTCATTTGCGGAAAGTGTTATTACATTATTTTATTGCGAAGAAAACTGCAGCGGAAACTTATCGTTTGCTTGTGGAGATTTATGGTGAGCATGCTCCGTCTAATACAACTTGCAAGGAATGGTTTCGACGATTTCAAAATAACGATTTTAGTACTGAGGATAAAGAACATGGAAAACCACCAAAAAAATTTGAAGATGCTGAATTGGAAGCATTATTGGCGGAAGATTCTTGCCAAACTCAATCAGAATTAGCTGCAGCATTAAATGTTGATCGTTCAACTGTTGCAAAGCGTTTACAAATGATGGGAATGATTCAAAAAGCCGGTGACTGGGTTCCACATGATTTAAAAGAAAGAGACATGGAACGTCGGAAAACCATTTGTGAAATGCTGCTTCAAAGACAGCAAAGAAAAGGATTTTTGCATCGGATAGTCACAGGAGACGAAAAATGGATACACTACGAAAATCCTAAACGCAAAAAAGCTTGGGTGAAACCAGGCGAACCAGGCCCATCACAGCCAAAAATAAATATTCACTGTGCCAAGGTCATGCTCTGTATTTGGTGGGATCAGAAAGGTATTGTATATTATGAGTTGCTCAAACCCTCTGAAACTATTAATGGAGAAGTTTACCGACGACAACTAATGCGTTTGAAGCGAGCCATAGAAGAAAAACGACCAGAATGGGTGAATAGACATAACAAATTAGTTCTTCAGCATGACAATGCCAAACCGCATACCGCAGAAGTCGTAAAAAGATATTTAGAGGGACAGGACTGGGAAGTGTTACCCCACCCGCCATATTCACCAGACATAGCTCCTTCGGATTACCACCTATTCCGGACGATGCAGACAGACCTTACTGGAGAAAAGTTTACTTCATGTGAAAGTATCAAAATTTGGATTGACAACTGGATAAGCTCAAAAGACCAGGACTTCTTCCAGCAAGGAATACGAAAACTACCTGAACGATGGGCGAAGGTTGTAGCTGCAGATGGAGCATACTTTCAATAATTTTTTTTTTAATTTTGTAAGCGAACAAATGTGTTTTATTTTGACAAAAAGGGGCGGAGTCATATTCACAAGGATTATTAATAAGGAAATATTTAAAATTATTATCACTATTCTATATAGGTATACCTATATTTATGAAATCGAAGTATGTACAAAAGTTTTTTTATATTATAATTGACTCCCAGTTGAGCTAGGAAAGCTTAGAAGCCTATAGTAAATACTTTAATGGCTCTAAGTGAACTGCTTATGAAATGAAGTGAAAAAAAAAATATAATTATTGATTATGGAGATCATGAGATGATGATTATTTTGATTTTTGAATCCACGTACTATACACATTTTTATGTGTCAAAAAATTATGGATCTTTTTGTCGCATATTACAATGATGTTATCGCAATCTATCTCGAGTAATCTGTTGGTAAATTATAGGGTTTTACTGTTAATTATCTACCTACTCAACATTGTCGTATCGTCGGACAAATCAGCAGTTCACTTTGAGCCAGTAAAGGATTTAATATCATCTTTATAGGCTTCTAAGCTTGTCCAGCTAGACTGAGATATCAAGTCTGAGATATAAAGGCAGTTCTTGCAAGATTGCTTAAATGAAGTTCATGATTATTTCGTTATTCAATATGTTATGGAGACGTTAAGAATATTGATATAACTATCTGGCATATTCTTCCGTTTTGATTCACAATTTGACAAGCAGCTGGTAAAAGATACTTTTGCGCACAGAATGCTACAGATTAAAGCCCGAATTGTCGAATATTTTGGGCGAAATCTCAATTTTTGTTATTAAATATTCTTAGACATTTCACACAATACCATCTAGCCCTAAACCAGGTATAGCTTACACTATGGGACTGGATAACCAATAGAACTTATATCATACTTTTTTTTTGTAAATACATATTTATAATACATATTAAACACCTAACCACAGTATTGTACAAAAATCTATATTCGCCATATTTTGAGTTAATGAGTTACAGTGCAGATAAAAAGAAATCCTACTTTTAATTAATTATATCATTCAAACACGTTCCTTTACTTTTAAACGATGTTTGCCTATTGAATGCCCTTTAAATGTTCTTAACCAATAAATACTATGAATTAAAACTTGTCAGACGAACAAACAACGTAGTACGAAAGGGACTATTCTATGAGCATACATAAAAATATAAACGTAGACACGAGAAAATTAATATTTAACATTTCGCTCCTACATCTAACATTCTACACCCCAGCCATAAACTGGCTGGCGTTGTTCCCGTAAACTGTAACGACTAAATAGAGGAACCTCTACGGACTGAACGAAATTATCAAGATATGATATTTCAGTCACGCCCGCGGGATAGGTATCTCGTGCACGTCGGTTGGAAGTGTATTAGGACTAATCGTGACACGTGTCGATGTATGAGTGGTTCGAATCTATTTTCCTCGCGATATGGGAATTCCATTGGTTCGATTATACTTTCAACGGAGAGGCTGGGATATGAATGTATGGTGCCGTGTCATAGTCTTGATGTTTTCAATCTTATTCGAATGGTTTTGATTGTATTTCTTGTTGATTTTTTATATAAACTAAATGGCGAAAACTAACCTTTGTATGTTTATCCTTCCTGTCTTATTTGCCCCTATCTCAGCTATGTTATTCGGAGACTATTGTTGCAATATACATAAAAAGTATAACTAAAAGTTGTCACGGCCATCTGTGGCTAACGACGTTTAGTCGAGTAAAAATATATTTAGAACAAATTGCTAACTTTGTAACATAAGGTTTTCAATCTTGCCCATTTTATAACCTTTAATAATACGCTCTGAAGTATTACAACGTCTTCTCTAGTGCAAGTTCTTGAAACTTAAAAGTATAAACGCCACGCCATCTAGCTGAGTAATAAAGTATTAACGCGTAGACTTCATCTTGAAATTTTATGATGCCTATACACTGGCGAGAAATGACGAGCTACCCGACGCACTAGTGAATTTGTCGCTTTAACAATTTATGTGCTCATTTAAACGTTTTGAAAACGTTCATGAAAAAAAAATAGTATGTCTTTAACTAACCATTGTCTCAGGTTTATGTTTAGGCTTAGATCTTGGTAAATTACATTTATCGTACAAAACATTAACAAGAATAAATGGAAAAATAAATGTTACGAATATCTTGTATAGGAGTTAAATGTTTTTATGATTTTCATTAGAAATGACGTTTTGAAATTACAAATTGAATTTCTTAATGAACGTCAAATCAAAATCATTTATTATTACCGTTGATCTCAGATCCGCATTCGAACGCAATATTTCAAATTGTTACTCGAAATATATTAAATTGTCTATTCCAAAGTCTATTTTCAAAGTGGAATATTTGTTGATCTACCCTTAGCCTCTGTTGGAGGTTCATCAATTATTCAGTGCCGTTTTATTTCAATCAAATACTGTGAACAAAATACATGGAATATCAATTAGTTGGCTAGACAGACGCTAGTTAGTTAACACACATACAAAGCTGTGTAATTATTTTGCACACATGATTTGCTCCGCTAAATGCGTTTTAGCTATTATCGGTAACCATGCTCCGAAGGGGATCTTTTATATTAATTCTTTGTTTATTTTATACAATTGTTTTTCACGTCCAGTTGTCAGTTGTTGTTACACCCTGGGTGGTGCTAAAGGAGTATTGCCTCCACGCTTGGTAATCTGCCGCCCAGAATGGTGCATTCGCATTGCTCTGTTCTGTTGTGGTTGCCGGCGAAATCACAGGCGCATGAGACGTAATATCACCGTCTCGGGTGACGGGCGCAATGCCTCCAGCTCGTCCCATCAATTTTGATACACAAAAAAATTTAACATTATGACTAAGTTAATTAAGTATAAGAAGATTTAAGTTACGTCTTTCACCTAAATAATCAAGTTTTTTTTTAAAACATGCTTATAAATTTAACAGACATGGCGCAATGATTTACAATTTCAGTGGTTTATTTGTGGATAGTTTCTGTTCAATTACTTATTATGAAACTAGTTCTTTAAATTAACTCAAAATAACAGTGAATATTTAATTTCGAGAATCGCGTTGGTGATATTTGCTTCACTATAGCGTAATTGTGGCGTTACGGTTTGTAAAGCGAATCTGTGAGACTGACAGATTACCTGAATTCCGCCCTTTGTAGCTTATTAACTTCCCTCACTTGATTAAGTTGTGCAAGTACAACTCAAAGTAGGTACGTTCGTATATGAAATGTGTCATTCACATGCCTTTGATTAAAAGCAGTTTCAAGTTAACATCACAAGAGCATTAGCTTCAAACGCACTTGTGTTCGAAAAGAGAAATACTTTAATAAAAAAAAAACTAAATTTAGCTACTCAACAAGCCCTGTACTAAGTTGATGGTATTTGAGAACGATAAAAATGCTCACGTTAGGGAAAACTTCAGTCATTTGAAAGGAAATTATTATCGCTCCACTGTGATTTGGAGAGTAGTTAGTCGTTTCAACCTGAACGATTTGAGGCTGGTTAGGCCTCGGGTGAAAGTTAAAAGCGCACGTTGTGCTTGCGTATGATTCCATAATAATAAAAAAAGGTTTCTCCACAGAAAATCTGTCATTGTAATCCTTTTACCATTCGTCTTCGCAGACACGAAAAAGCTCTCGCGATGGCACGAACTAATTCCGAATGCACCTCCAATCGTAAAAGGAGTCGTAAAGAAACGTATCTACCCCTCGAACCAATGCACAGGAATCAGGGGAAAATAGTTGATTCCTTATTGGCTTCCGCCCAGACTCAGATTGAAAATTCGCCATAAAGACATTGGAACACGCCTGGTTGGATTAAAGGGGGAAACTAATAAAGAAAACTTTTGCGACACCGTATTTTTACCAAACGCTAAAACTTCTCAGCCTTTATTAGCTTGAAGTCCGTAATTTGGGAAATGCTTTGCGGGATTTGAAGCGTTTTTCCTAAACTGCTATGAAACGATCTTTGTGTTATGGGTGGAGTTTATTAAGTTTTTCAATCTCCATATATTTTATATAGGACTGAATGAAAATATATGTCTTCTCTTTATGAGGATTATGTTGATAATGTCGGCGATATAGTCATGAAAATGTTGTCATGTCAATGTGGTTTTCTGTGTAAATTTATAAATGTATCTGTACCAACCGTACACACTAAATCCCCACTGCAGAGTCCTACTCTCTACAAAGCGAGAATTGATGGGCTTTAATCTTCAAAGAGAGCCCACTCCAGGTCGGTAGATATCATGTGAACATTTTTAGTTCTAGAAAATTCCTGTTCTTTCTAGCTATCTTCACCTATTAGAGTCTGAGACATTGCGCACATATTAGTTTTTCCAGCAAAAATCTCGTTTGGTACTTTACCAGCGACATATAGATATAAATGTAGATTTCTGTCGTATTTTCAGCGTTTTCTATCGTAAATGTATGCCAGAAAGGCAAACACTAAGATATATGGCGATAGGTGGATAAAGAATAAAAGCAGTGAAAGAAGAAAAGTCACGAGAGGTAATTAGGATAATGCAGAGCGATAAACATGTTTTTAAAACATGTCAGAGCGCGCGAATTCCTTCGAATAGGAAGCAGGGTAATGCGTATTTCATTTGCATAAATTATCTTGGAGTGAAATGGTGTCTATCAGAGAGACGCGATGGAGCGCAGCCGTGAAGGGAGCCCTGTTTACGCAACACGTCATGATCGCCCATTGGGATTAATTTACTTGAGGCTTTCAAGAATTAAATAGAAAGAGGATTTCATTTAATCTTATGTCCCGTGTTTTTTTACGTGTTACTTTATTATAAAGTAAATCTTGTTTTTTACTAACAGTTTACTGGCCAATCAGCAAGTCCAATTTAGGGTTATTGGTGTCATACGAATTATAACAAAGATATTATAATCTGTACAGCGATAGTGATTAATGATTAATACATTCAATTTAATTTGCCTAAAGTATAGTAGTCAGTAAACAAATGCAAATTATACAAATATTATCTAATAAATGTTATGCATTCCCATATTTTGTCCTTTAGCCATGTTTTAATTACTACAAATATAATATTTTTATTATCTTAAAAAGACACAATTATTTGCTAAAAATTTACCAGGCCTTAAATACTCAAACCTAAACACAATACGATAGTATAACTGTATGGTACCGGAAATAGTTATAAAACCATGCTGGTACAGCAATAAATAAATAAAAAATTGATAGACATTTCACACAATGCCCTTTAACCCCAAACTAAGTATAGTTAAGTTTGGGATTAGATGGCAAGTATCGATCTGTAATTCGGTTCCCATAGCTTATACTATGAGAACCAGGTTACCGATAGGATAGGATTTTTTTTTAATACATATTAACTACCAGGTACGTCTATGTTCATCACACAATGTTTGTTCTGGAAAGGAATCTACGACCTGCAGCGCAGAAGGTAGAGTTACTGAGCTGTAAGACCATTCAAGCTATACAGATTACATTTTTCTGAAAGCCTGAGAGAGTGGTAAATTTACCTCTACATAATTTCACACAGGCCGCGACTCATCGTTCTCCGAAATATTAAGGTGTATAAAATTTTATTACAAGCATTACCCCCTTACCCGCTCTACAAACATTCCCGTTCCCCCTTCAGTGAGATGGGACTCACCTTATTTAGATCTAATGCCACATTCGGGGTCTTAATAACGAATGGTATTATGTTACGCGTATTGTTTGATTTTCAATCTCAGGAGATCGCGGATTTCCTTTCGTTTCGCTAATGGCACGTGTTCAGGGAAAGGAATATCTGAAACACTGCATCAATGAGCATTATAGAGTATTGTTTAAACTGGTCATTGAATTATCGAGTTTGGTTGGATTATTTCCAGATTTAGGGTTCTGCTCTTAAAAACTAAATTGTCTGATTTGTCTACTATTCTTCTTATTATTTTTATCTTAACCCGGGAGCAAATATACAAGCGACTGGGCACGTAAAATTAGTAATTCTATATGATCGTGTAACCGATTTTAAATCGAATTAATCGATTTTTAAATTGATTAATTCGATTTTAACTTTATTCGACCTCGACTTAACTTCGACCTTCAGCTCTTATTGTATTACATCACGTATTGGCAAAGATATCGTGTAACATAATATATTAAAAAAAAACATACAACTGAATGATGACCATCTCCATTTTTGAGGTCGGTTAAACGCAAAATGAAAATGATTGATGAAAATTACTAACCGAAAAGAAGGTATCTACGATGCATTTGATGAATAAGATTCAGAATTTCTCAATTTTAATATCCTATTATAACTAAAGGTAGAAACGCCAGAGTTAAAAGTATATCGTCTCATATTTTTATGGACTAAAAAAAGGACGGGATTTGCAATTTGGTTGTACGTGTTTTCGATTTTGCGTTACTTCGCTAATTGTTGACCGATTTGGATGTTTCGTTTCTAATTTGATAGTAGTCCCATAGAAATTTCATGAACAAATTCATTTTATTGTATGCCGATGGTGTAACATACAAAAACAATGTGTCAATGTACCCCATGTCAAAATAAAAGTTTCAAAATAATTTTGTAGTTTTTATCAGGTAAGTAAATCAAATCAATAACAATAAAATACTTTTGTCAACATAAAGTTCACCATCACTACCCTGGTTACTGAAGTTAACCCTTTAGTAATCTGTGTATACAAAAGAATGGGGGCTCTTAAAAGTAACTCACAGAAACAAATAATGCTCTTTATTCGCTGGACCACACGTCAACAAACCCAACTCACACTTGGCAGTAATTTTTAACATTGCAGTACTTTGAACGGTGAACTGCAAATGTAATATTCTATGTTATGAAGTGAAATGAGATGTTTATTTTCATCGCACTCGACGCGAGCACACGGCAGGAGCAAATGAGCACGATAAAATTGTATTTCATACGAACATTCACATTCATGGGACGAGCCTATTATATCTGTTTAACTACTTTTACTTTTATCATTCACAATTTGATACGATTATATTATAAGCTAGCTTAATGGCTTTTCACAATTACACGTAACGTACAATAAGAGAGAATTTAATAGCTAGGCTTTTTGTCATATGTTTTACGTATCATAATCATAATCATAATCATTCATTTATTATCATCATACATTCACTATAGGACACAATGGACACTTAGCTTCGTTCATACAACAGTTTTTGTAGCAGCTGTACATAAGCCTTGTCAAATATGAGAAAATATCTCTTCATGTAAAAATAAATATCTAGTCATAAAGTTTTGAAATCATAATATTAGTGTCGCATATTTTTATGGGCAAATAAATATAAAGTCTTAATATTTGTGTGACATCATATTTATGAGTATAGCGGCCATAATTCTAATTTTATTTGTAATAAACCTTTAAGTTCTAAGTCCAAGGTTATTTAGTAAACCTAATGCTTATATAAAAGGTTTTTTTAGGTAAGTTGTGAATGTCCTTTGAAATCTATGAAAACATTTCACCTATTAGCACTTGCTATATGCAGTATTATTTACATGACATAACTACTTTTGCCATAACAATATTCTTGTACAAAGGTTTATTAAATACCTGTATATTATTATAAATAAATATTTATGCTTTAAATATTTTAGAAATGGAAATTTTAACAAAGATTATCACTTAGAATACATAGACTACTTTTTAGCCCACTACTACGTGGGTGAAACCGCCCGTAGAAGTTAGCGAGTAAATAACCTTAAACAACTCATCATAAACAATCCATTATTTAAAAAAGTGACGCACTTATTTTTAATTAAGAATTCAAACGTATCAATAAAAAATTTAAAATAAAGAGTTGTGACTTTAACTATGACTGACATATCTAAAAATTTATTATAATTCTCGAAGTAAACAAGCTGTTCTCGCTGCTTCGTCACCGGTGTCGACCATGTATATTGGCTATATTTCCCGATATTGCCGCCTGTTTGTCTTGCACCTGTTATATTGACTATCGACGCAATGGTGTACGCTTTTTTCTTATTGCTTTTCCTTCCCATAAGCATTCATCGGAACGGAACACTCAGATATAACTATTGGCTTCATATTGTCGTTCGGAGGAGGGGTTTTCTCAATATGTCGGCTTGAATTGGTTTGTTTTCATACACCAATGATTTGTGTCGCGGCAGGTAGGTACGCTTTTATAAGAGAAAATACAAAAATATTCAAGGAGAAGGAACGATGAAAGTTGTTTGCTTGAGATTTGCCAAATACTTGGCCTCAGCCAAAAAAACTGCTCATAAATAAAGCAAAGACTAACGGATGAAATACTGTGAAAAGAGATTTCATCGTGTCTCTCTGGAAAATAATTCAATACACACCTGAAGCTTGTAAGATTCTGATTGGGACGGGTTTATATTTGCCCCGGGACAACTAAGTTATCGAGATTATGTTCACTGAACCGTGACAACGAAATCACAGTCCAAAGTTTCCTCGACAACTTTACACCCTCATTCTCGCATAGGTAGGTATATTGAAATATAAATATTTTAATGTTAACCGATAGCCCACGAAAGGGATGGAGGTAAATCTTTGCACCTTTTCGGTCGGACGGTGCGGACTCCAAAAGAGAAAATATTCGGGCCCATCTACCGCGAGGAATCCTATTGCAATTTATGCTCATTGAACCAGAAAAAGTATATGGGGAAGCTAAGGTTGGCGTCGATTCTTTTATTGCCACGAAATCAATAAGTGGCGTGACGCGGCAACTGTTTTCGATGATCGTTTCATGTAATATAACTCATAAAATCATATTCGCGTTTGTTCCTGCGCTGTAAATCATAAGTATTCGTTGAGGGCGGATCGGGACTGTAGCAATTATTGTGAATATATTATTGAGGAATCAAGTTGGGCCGATACAGTGCAATAAGTCACCAGACCCTTGGGGAGCCGGCGTGCTCCTGCCACTCCTACGGACGTAATTGAAAATTGAAATTTGTTTAGGACTCTGCTGGACTCGTAATTTGATTTCGGCGACGGTACGCGCGCAATCGAAGCAATAATAATAAATATAATCACTTGAGGTGAGACTTGGCGATTAATCCTGCAATCATTGCCCTTGTTGGTTAAGTTCTACCCACTTGAGAGCGACACCGCATCGAATTAATTTACCAAAGAGCACTGGGCAGTAATGAGCGAAGGAAGACACGTATTTATCGTGAATATTTACGGTTTGTTTTGGAGTTAGAACAGGATTTATTTAATAATTAACACAATTAACAATAAATTCTATGTGTGCGCTACAAGTCTTTAAACTTCATTTATCAAACAACGTATAATCGAGCTAATCGGATGATAAATACAAAATTTAGTTGTGCTCAGTGAGTAGTAGATTTAATCATGCTTCGACAGAGATGAACATGATTAAACATTCATATCCATAATACTATTCGGTTCAAGCAAATTTTCCGACAGCCTTAACCATAAACTGCTTACGCAGATACGTAAAAGCAGTTCGGTGTTCCCCCTTTACCTTGGGAGTCATTCTTCTGCGGTTCGTATCCCTTGGAGCATATAACTCTAGATATAATGCATCTAGTGTGGCAATAAAGTGCATGCCCGCTGCCTACACGCGGCAAATTTATAGCCTCTGCCGAAATAACAGGCATTACTTGTCGTGTGCTGGGTACTTGAAGTATGACCTACTGCTTAAGGTGTAATAACTTTCCAGACTTTCAAGGAAGCTCAGAAAATTAATGCAGGACCCAGCTTGCATTAATTTCCTGAGCTCCCTTATGAGTATCATATTCTGTCTTATATAAATGGCCGTACAGCTAGCTTGGCTATGTACGTCATGGGTTCAATTCCCATCTAGGACAAATACTTGTGTGGCCAACAGATATTTGTTGTGTCTAGGTTCTCTTGTGTATTAACTTAATTATAGTATCATACAATTAATTTATGCTAAAAATGTATTGTGTATCAGTAATCTGGTAATCTGGTCCCATAGCAGGTACAAAATTGTGAATATCGATCATTAGTATGTTAGCGAGGATATAAAATATTATTTTTTTAATTTATCAAATGAATTTGTTAGTTATTTTCATTTGATAATCATGTATTTATCAAATGAAAATAACTGATTTAATGGCGGGTGAAATAAAGCCATGATCCATCCTGATTCTCAATTTTTTACATAGCCCCGAACAACTGTATAATAAAATTTGGAGGCACCTTATAAAATATTCTGTTATATCTCAGATATTGGATATCGGGAATAACAAAAAGTTTACAGCATAATTCTGGCTCACAATACTTGTCATCGGCACGTGACCGTGATCACCGATTCCCCTGACAGTTCAAACCATTCTTCCCACGAACCCATCTTCCCATCGATTGAAACAATGGCACGCGACACTGTATTGCCAATATCCATGAAATTTCACCGATACAACGTAGAGATACAACCATTATTAGCTAGGGGGTTCCTTAGTGCCTCCCTTGCTATCACTCACCTATCCGTATCACCGGCAGGGGGAGCCACACGACTAATCACAGAGGATGTGGAGAAGACGCGCTATGCATATTTATTAATGCCCCCAAACGAATTCTCGCCGTTCAATACTACGTGGATGTTTTTCATTTACTCGGCTTATTTATTTAGAGGGCCCCAGGTAGGCTTGTTTGATGAGTTCAGATTCGGCCCGCTTAATTTCTACACGTCTGTTACATATTAAATCTCCCGTAGGTCACGTCAAGTCGGCCGACCTAAATGGATTAAGTTCGGCCGATAAAAAGTTTAGGTGAGTTTCGTGTCTAACTTTTGGGTAATAGTGGTGGGTTATTAGACCGTGTGAGCAAGCGAGCGTTCGTCTATAAATAATGTTCCCAAATCGGTGTATTTGCAGGTGTGAGCAGAGGCGATATTACGCCCGCAACTAACGGTTTGAGTCGGAGCACACGAATGAACATGAATGCCGGCTTATAAACCCGCCACGCACCTCCCTGTAGTAATTAAAACTTCTCTTCCGAAAAGAAAATCCAATAAAAATTAATTAACATTCCCTATCGTCGACATAGTCATGTGTGAGATGAACAGAAATTAAAATCGTTAACTGTGTAAATAAACATTTTTCGTTTCGCACGAATTAAATTCCCGGCGAATGCAAATGTTTAGCCTGAGGGGGGGAATTCTTGTACAGTTTAAGGGTGGTCGGGTTAATTAAATGGGCCTGGGGTTCATTTTCATAAAATTATTTGATCTTACCGCGTCGATTCATTCGCTAAGATCACGGACTTTAATTTTCGATTTTGTAGAAGATTTCATTTCCAAAGTCGCTGGGTTTATTTAAACAAACTACGTAAATACAAGTTTATTGCTGTATATCAGTCTTCATTTTAAAGTTGAAGTGTACATCTCACTGAAGTGCAGTCTCATGTTTTAGTAGACACACGGACAAAGTAAAACCGCGTCACATCATTCACTTTAACTTTTAAAATGTAGACACCTATACTGGAAAGTTTATTTTACTTTTAATGTATATCCTTCAGTATTTTTTTTACATTAGTAATGATTTAGTATTTGGATTGGCAAACTTAATAGCAATTTAAAAGATAAGAGAAAAATTTATGAAAAACATTTATTTTATAAAAAAAAATCCCAATAGGGAAAAAATACTAGCCAATAATGGATGCATTCATTTTTCCCTTCTAGTATAATACCTGCTTCCTTTGATTACAATTTTTGCCTAAGTCGATTCCAGATTTACTAGGGTCTTGAACATCCATAAAATCATTGAAAATTCCACATTATTAAAACATTCCTTATCTTAAAACAACAACAGTTACGCCTGCCTACGGACTTAATTTATCTCGGGTTTTAAGCTGTTATAGCCATTACCAAATTTGATGACTTCTACTGTAACCTAAACAAACATGGAAGATTTATATCACGGAGTGCAAGCGACAGCCTGCATAATTTAATTACATCACACCCTTGATTAAAATTTTGCAATAACGCATTAGCAGAGATGCCTAATGTTACGGCCGGAACAATCAAACGAACATTCGCTAAAAGTCCAGTTTGTATAATTCCGCAGTATTATTCGCAATAATTCAGCAGTTTGATTTGAAACTGTCATGTGAAAATAACATAGAAATATATTTTACAAATTAAAGTTTTGATAATAATAATGGACAACATTTTTATTTTAACTAGTAGGAAGATACATGGGGCGTGGACCGTTTAAGATATAATAGATGCATGCACACAATTTGCCATCAGCCATTATCGGACTGGAATTTGTCAAGCACAATATTTTTATCGCCTTCTTTCTTTATCGGTGTCATATAAAACACTTCATTTGAATATATTGCTTGGTGAGATGTTTTTTATACAATACAATAATTTTAATTAAGAATTGAAACCCTTCTTATTGAGTTAATTCGTTCGTCGTTCGTTCGATTAGTTTTGGTCACCATCATAGGGTAGAAATTAAGAGGCCCATAATAATTTCTTACGTCAGTGGCATGATTAAAATCTTGCAATTAATTATGGAAAGTTTGATTCTACGTTGAGCCTTTAGGGGGTACCTTTTTGAAGGCAATTTGAAGCTCCTTATTTTTTACCAGTTTCTGCCTTTGTCAAAGAAAAAAAACTAAACGCATATTTATACACATTTTTTTGTGAACCTGGTGCAATCTCAGAGCTTATGTTGCAATACATGTCAGCCTGTACTTCAAGATGGTTAGCATTCGTGAGCAACTGACCTGACAGGAGTTTTTCTGTCTTGATTGTCAATTTGACAATCAGCCGCCAAAGGTTGCCAATTACGCACGTAGGTAAAATCCCATATGAAAGAGCATTACCAATATTTCCCGAACTGTTAAATATCCCGGGAAACGTTCCTTTTCATTTCCGTAACCACTTATTTGGAGTTTTACGGACAATATTTAATTTTCATTTATTTAACGTCATTTCAGACACAAAGACTATTTTAAATTCTTCATTGTTCACACCACGTTCGTTTCGAAAAGGCTGCGAGCAACGTTTGTTGTGTGTCTGAGTGGTTAAACACACGGGTACTGGTTCTAATCTTGCCCCGGATTGTTTTTAACTAAATTAAAAATACGAAACTTTTGGCATCGAACTTTAAGAAAAACTTAACAACTAGCGAACCGTAAAACTCGTTCATTATGTCTACTTACCAACGTATCCGAAGTAATTCTAATTCCGTGAAGCAACTGTTAAACTTAAAGGTGTTTTACTACTAACTCCAAAAGTTAGAATGAGCACATTGACTTTTCGGTTCACCCTACCGTGGCAGTAATGGTTGGAGCCTTCATTCGTGGTGGAAAACTTCACCGTCGATAATTACTGGAGTGTGAACGGTAGCGATTCCGTGACCGTGCTACGTGCAAGTTTCTTACCGCAGTGCCTAAGCAGCCAGTGTAATGTACGGCGGCCCGTAACTGCTGAATACGGACACACGCTACTTTTCAATTATTTTTGCATTGCGTTTTTCCTGTGGAAAAAATGCGTGGCGCAACTATTGACGACTATTTTAACCTTTGACTGGAAAAATTCTCCTCGATGTCAATATCAGTTGTAGAGGACGTTTCATGAAATTAGTCTCCTGGCTTTTTCTCCCCGGTGAATTAGATTTTGGCGTTCTTTTATTTCGTTCGAATGCCTGTAGTGAAATTGACTATAAATCTTAATAATTGACTAAAATTGTATCAATAAAAGCTATATAATCGAGACAATGGCGTAAATCATCCCGTTCCAAAAGTATTAATTTTGTCATAATGTAAAAAATGTACAGAATAATAAATTATTTTACTAAAAAGTGTTATGCTTTTGGTTCTGTAGCGTTCATCGACAAAATTATTGAAACTTCAAAAGAACGCTTATTAGATAGTCATCCGAGTATTTTTAAAATTCATTTTAAAATACCAGCCCTGCTGGATTATGGGACCAATAAAATTACATACTCTGTTTATAGAAGTTTCTAGTCTCAGTTTATAGTAGACAGCTTGGATATAAAAAACGAGACATGACAAATAATATGTCTAATTTTAAATGAATAAACGTAATGAATATTTTCTTGACATATACGAATACATATTAGTATGTTCACAGGTAGTTTGTAGCTAAACTTCGTCGATAATTGCCGGAGTGAGCGAGACCAACTTGACGCCCCAAGGTTCGATTCAACCATTATCTAACGAACGCACACCTTGCAAATTTTCTATTGTAAAGCGTAATTGCTGGAATTACGACGTGGTTATGCAAACGAGGACCGTTGGGAACGAAATTTTTTGAAAATTTATGTAGAAGATTACAGAAACGTTATTCTGTTTAAAATTATAATAGTACAATATATAGGGAAAGAAATATTGAGTTTGGTATATTAGTCAGATATAAGTTTATTATTTATCCAGTAAAGAGATATTTTTATTGATTGGTGAATTTTATTAGCTCGTGATAATAGCTCGAAAACATTGTTCATAACCATGATAGCTTTAAATCCTTTTAAAAGTTTCATTCATTATAAATAACAAAGAATAAAAAATGTTACAGAATAATGGCCATGGTTATTTTTGGACATCCAGAACATAATTTTGAAGATACCTTTAAACGAAAAAAAATCTATAAATTACAATCAAGGATTTGTCAAGAAGACACATCACATGCAAACACTATACTGCTAGGCATACGTCTCAGAATATTACCATTTCACTACATACGCAGTGAGTTAAATTCAAACAAACGCGGACCACTAAACAAAACTGCACACAGTCAAGAACAGCCGACTATAAGTTAGCGAGCATACGAAAGTATACCCGACACTCTCTGAATTATAGATGCGCGAGAGAAGCCGCGTTGCGCTGTCAGTCGTGTGATTTTGAGACAATCTGATTTGGTGTTCCCCCGCTTTGGTCCCTGAATGTTTTATTAGATTGTTCCTGTGGATCCACGTTTCGCTTCTAATAGCCATGCGGTCGGTGTATTATCTTCTCTTTGTTTACCCGTGACGTTTGCTCGAGCCCGGGTATTATACCCAGTCGGCGGGTACTACGGTTTCAGTTAGGAGCTGCCTTGAACGTACGGTCGATTGAGTTTTACTATAGAAAGCTTGTATTAATTTGAACCATCAGTTGTTTAAATTATTAACTTATTAATTCAAATTTGATCTTGTAGGGCTTAACAGAAACATAGTTTGAACCAAGATATATTTTGCAATAAGATCCCCAAAACATTAACTAAGCGGCATAAAATTTAACGTTCCGTTTTAATTGTAAGCTGCACAATTAGAACGGTCTCATGATCGTATTAAAATGATTTACTTACTACAAATTTTGTAATAAAGGACCAAGTTTAATTATATTGGCGTAACTGAAATCGCGGTATGGCATTTCCCAGGAGCCGTGGACATTTATTGGCTGGAACGGCGGATAAAACAATAAAGAATGGTTAACGGCGTTTTAATGTGAACAAGAACATGGCTGGACAATGGCCGCCGATTGGGGCTGGCCGGTGGTCAGTCCAACTCACAGCGCGGTACTCAACTGCTTAAGGGATGGACCAGAAATCGATGATTTCGGATATCGATGATTACTGATATCGATTTCTGATATCGATGATTCTGATATCGATGATTTCTGATATTAATGACGATGCATGCAGCATTAGGTAAGCGATATATTATTTTGAATACATACGGTTTTGGTTTATTACGGTTACGTGTATTTTTAAATACCAATTAATCAAATAATTTGATATAAAAAACACGGAGCGTTTTGCTCAAATGTTAGTGATAATATTTATTGATTAATTTCTGACAAAAATATGGAAAGATATGCAGTATCGAAAAAAATATCGTTACTAAAGTCTTAACAAAAATATTCAAGTCAAGTAAAAAATGTTATTACGTATCGTACTCACAACGATAAGGTTGGATTACTTTACCACTTCCTGGTAGTTGATAATTAATTGAGTGTTTCAACATATAAACGTATCATGTTTTAATAAATGCTTCGGGAAGTACAACTCGTATGCACATTCGATACCGATGGGTTCAATTCGATTGATTCTGTTAACAATGAAAAATAAGTTTTTTCTCGTATGTTTGAGTTGAGCTTCTCCTTATAATTATTATCAAATAAGTCCGAATAGTATCAACTATAAATGCAAAGATTTTATCGGGAAAAGAAAAGAAATGTTAACTTCCCTGAATCGCAATAATTTATATTTTTTTTCTAAAATTGAAAGCGATAAAAAAATTATCGCCTTGTTTCAACCCTAGCGGAGCGTAGGTAAGTAATAAAAGTACCCGCATAAACCTTTGAATTGCTGACCACATCGAACCTATGCGCCCTTTGTCTGTGTCCGGCCGCAAATTGTTAAAGAAATAAAATAAAATCTAATTTACCGCCTTGCTACGTTTATAGGAATTGCTTTACGAGTGCCGTCGACTGAATTGTTTATTCTCAATACCTACTTTACTCTTTATTTTTCTCCCTAATACGATTAAAGATATAAAATTTGGGGAGTAAAGGTCATTGGGAATATACGGATTTGAATTGAAAAATTTATTATCCGTTGATATTTGCACCAGATATGGTTAATTGTGGATTATGCACCCTGAAACATAACAAACTTGTTCGTATGAGCTGAATTAGTTGGAATTTCCAGACATTGAGAATAATAAATAAAGTGACGTTAGTTTAAAGTGTTGTTCAAAGCACGCAAGTCCTTCTAACATAACCTGAAGATATAGTACGCTACTTCGCCTAATATTTATATATGTAGGTATGTATTACTATAGTGATCTATACATAGATATTTCTTTATCCACCCTCTAAGATAAAAGTGAGGCGCATCTCGCCAAACATACTCAGAATGCACTCAAACTTATATCTCTTATTTATGTTCATTACATTCGCTTCGCACTGCTACTACTCAGCTGGACAATAGAAATTGGGACCATATTTGCAGATAATACAGTTACCGTGACCGGGGACAGGGGACTGTGCTCATACAAACAGAAAAATGGCCCCAAGGCAAGCTGCAAAATGTCCCGAAAATACATTAGACGCATTAGAAACACCATTAAGGGTCGGACCGCCGATAACAATTAGGGTGGATCTGGAATCTTAAGGGGAATTAACAGCGCATAGAGAGTTAGCACTGCTTTAAAGGCAATTTTGTCGCAGCTCTTTTGAAATTTTCTTCGCATTAATTAGAGATCCGTAGCGCCCATCTGGTGCGAAATGTTTCACTCTTTTTTATGTAAATTTTTATAACCTTCCCCAGTTGCCTGTACTTGTGATCTTGTAAATTTTATACCAGGTGACATATATTATCATCATAAAAATAAATTCATTCATAGTAGGTACGTATCTAAAGCGAAAAAATAAAAGGAACGAAAATGAGACATCAGCGAGAGATATAAAGGAGACGCCGAAAATTCTTGTAACCGCCACACCGAAGACTTTTACAATATGCATAACTTGTTGAGAGAGTAATCAAAAGGCGATATAAAAGTGTGGAGGAAGATACGGCGAAAGGCTAAAAATGTAAACCCTCTTTTAGATTTCCGTGAGGCGGGACCTCGACCCCCGAAGCGAAACTTGGGGTAAGATGGAAAAAATTACCCGGACACCGCAAACTTTTTTCGATTTGAATTATGATTCCCTATTTCATGCTCCACTCTCACAAAGTTTGTTTTACAATGACCGGGGCATTCTATGGTGTGAATTAATAATTAACATTTAAAAATTCTTAGAACGTTTTTATAAGTCAGGGCTGTTGGTTTTAGGCAACAGAGTATGAAATTTAATGACCCAAGTATGTCCCGTATAAACAAAACAATATGATATAGATAGAAGAAAATTGAGATTAAATCAAATAAATCAAAAAGACAACCAATTTTTAACCCTGCCTTGGGTAAATATTATATTATATAAGGCGAGTTAAAAAAAATGGATTTTTATAAATTATTTAGATAAAATAAGAAATAAATTATTATATTCGTTTTCGTTTATCCATATAAAACCTTATTATTATTTTTGTTCTATTTTTTTTATTTGTCTACTTTTGCTTTTCTTTTTTTTTAAGAATAAGTAGATTTTTTGTGTTCGAGCAATATAAAAGAATTGAACTTAAAAAAACAGTAATACCAATCCAACACTAATCAAATTATAATTTAAAACACTGAGTTATTTAGGACAGAATATTTAGACAACTAGTTACGAAACATTTTCAGCTCAAATTGAAGTTTCAATTATTACTTCAATTAGGTAGGTACTTAGGTTTTAGACCGTGTAGTAAACTAAACGAATCTAAATTGCCTCTTGTTTTTAGAAGAAAAAAAAAATTATCACAGTATCGAGAAAAGAATAGGATGATATTACAAGAGGTTATTTTATTAGAATTAAACTTAGCACAGAGCGACGCTGAGGGATTATTACTTTGCGAGCGGCTTTGACTTTCCACTTTCTAAAGAGTTTGTTGAATAACTTTTCTGTATTAGCCTCGGTAATATAATTTGTGACTCTGCAAAGAGACACTGCAAAAGTAGAATCTTTATTAGAAGGGCTTCGTTATATTTCAATGATAAATGTTTTAATATCAGAAATATATTTAATTGAACAAATTTTGTGGAGGTGATTTTTTCGCAGTTATTTATTTTTACCACGTTTTCTGTGAATTGTTACTTAAAATTTGACACTTAATTTGACACCTAAAATAAGGAAGCTTCAGATAGGAATAAATAAATCAATCAAAAGTTACTTGAATGTTTATTTCAGTGTCATCATGAGATACCCTTACAGTTATACAGTTATTACTCATTAAAATGTAGTATTCTTTATTCATTCGAGTAAGAGAGAAAATTATAATATCAAAATGAGTAAGGATTTGTTTCAAAAGAAAGAGTTTATAATAAATGTAGAAACAAAATACTTTGTGAAAATTACTTCATAAACGTGACTCAAATATTCCCTATCCAAGGAGATTATACCTCCCCACATTTAGTTATTTGCCTCAGTAATACAAAGGAAGCCCGTAGGCGCGACTTCATAGTTCCACAGAGAAAATATGTAAACTTTTAAATTGTATTTGCATTTCATACATGTCGGGAAATATTGACTCCGTGCTTGTAAGACGCCGCAAAGTCTCATGTTGGATCCTTGGGGATGTTTTGTGATAGGGTTGCACTTGGGATGAGCCCTTCATTATTGTCAGGCTTAGGAGAGAGAATTCAGTTACTGAGAATTGAAGTGTCATTGAAAATCTAAGGTATAGTTTAACATGGATATATTTCTTTTTCGTGTAGCAGGAAACTCTATTGTCGGAGAATTCAAGTCACCCGAAGGCCCCCAACATTGCTTATCGCTAGTATAGCCGGGACCAACAACAAAACGGTCCCTTCGCAGCACGGAGCCGCACAGTTTAAATACCATTAAATGGTCACCCATCCGAATACTGACTGAGTGGATGGTTGAATAACTTGGATGATTTATAAAGAACGCAACCTTCGCCATGAGCGTTTAATAATATGGAAACCAAAAAAACCACAATACGTAACGTTGAATAAAATATGTTGGTTTGGCCATATTAAGAGATTGACATTATGATTATAACATTTATGATTTATGGAAATGCCTGATACTTTGAGGAAGTCCATAGGTAGGTAGTTCTAAAGGTGCAGCCTTTCTTTACAAGACCAATCATGAGTCGACGCTTATGAAAATGCCTTGTAGGGAGGCGAAAGGTTTTTAATAAAGGTGTATTAAATTTGTATTTTCTCTTTTCAGATATACATATAATAAGCATTAATTCATTCGATTCATGCTTTATACATATTTTTGTATTGAGTTGTACAAAAAATTAACACTAAATTCAGAAAGTTTAAAAACTTTAATCCATTACTAGAAACTAGCAACAACGATCAAAGCAAAAGTTTGTATCATTTACTGCCTTTCAACCTTCGTCCCTAATCCATTACGCTATTGTATTCCAAATTTCATCTATAAATCCCGACGAATGAATAGCCAATGCTAAACTATAAACGCCACAAAATATGCAAATAAATCTTTGCCGGCCAATTTCCTGGCGTTTGGATTAGCGCTAAATTTTGCGAGTTTCAAAAGGCTTTCAATATTAATTGTTTAGATATTACCTGTATTCTGGTCCGTTCTAACCTTTGCTGTGCCCTTTGGGTGACCATAAACGTCAAGGAACAATAAACGACTCAGAAGTGACCCTTGCAGTACCCCTCAGTAAGTTCTTAGGCGGGTCACCCCGCTGTCCACGAACACCCCAGTCAAAGGCCACTGTGCAGTCTCGAGGGAAATTATTGTCGGGATTTAAAGGGCATTGCTTACGTAAAGGTATAAAAACAGCATATTTTGATAAAAACTTAGTACAACTTTAATCATCCCCAAGTCACGTGGCTATTTCGATCAATTCCTTTCAACTTCAAGTTCAGTCTTTCTGCTTTATTGAAAGCAGAGGCAGCAGTGTAATTGATTGATCGATTCAAATTGTTGATTTATTCAACGAGGGATTAAAAAAACCTAATGCAAATCAATTAACCTACATACTGAGAACCGTTTTATGTCATTTTACGAAAAACTCTATATAAAGTAAAATAAAAAAATATATACTGAATATTTTTGTAGCTACGTAAATAATAATAAGAAATATTTTCATTTTATCGTTCCATCAAAATATAAAACCCTTATTTGCCAGCGTATTGTGTAAGAGACAACTTTGGCAGTTGAATTTACTTGGTCGGGATAAATTCTTCAATCAAGATCTAAAGCACCCCACACGCACTTCTAAACTTCAAAACCCAAATTCACACTGACACACAGCGTAGGACTTTTTCTAAATCAATGTCAGTTCATATAAAATAAACAAAATTAAATAAAAAACCCTTGGGGAGATAAAAGGTCTAGACGTCGCCAAAGACCGCACTTTTGATGGTGTCGTATTTTTAAAAGTTAGGGGAATGGCTGACACTTGGACGAATTTAACCTACCATTGTATTAATTATTCAGGGTGGTGCTTTCGTGTTCAAGGTGCGCTTGCAGGGGAGCAAGGTAATTTGTTTTGGTAAAAAAAAACTTGGAAGAAAAAGAATTTAGGGAAGTTGCTGCAAGTCTTCGTTCACAATGGCGGGGCGCGAGGAAAGTTTAATAAAATTGTTTTGGAATGCAGCGCGGAACGAGATAAGTTCCGCCTGTTCGAGAGTGTACCTACCATCGATAGTAGTTTAACAATAAGAACAAACACTCGATTGCCTCATGATGTTGAAGTTTTATTCTATAGGGAGTAAGAGATTTAAACTCGAAAGAAAAACATCTAGCGATCAAGCAAGTTTTGTAGCTTGTTCAATTTTCCTGTTCAACGTAATTTACATGCACAAAGAAGAAACACCTTTACCCAAAGTTTTCAACCTGTCTCGAAAAAATAATATTAACTCTGTGTTCAAATGAATGAAATTCTAAAAATAACTTGAACATAATTAAGTCTACGAGTTCACGATATGGGTGTGTTATACAAAAGAATATTCGTAGTCCAAACTCATTTGTAGATAGACGGGGGAGGCTTACAGTCCCGCCCGGAATACTTTAACTTTTCAATTGTAACTTTTGATGGGTTTTCGAACGTAATAATAATCTGTATCGTAGTGATGGGGAGAATCAACGAATAGAGTACAAAAGAATGCCAATTTTTATACGGAAAATTGAGTTACATCTGGCCGTGTTATTCACCTTGTCCCTAACTTTGATGCATTTTTTATTGACACTGATTTCAATGCGAACATTATGGAGGCGGAAAAGTAATTCTATTTCACAAATTGTTTTGGGCTTGTTTATGGTTTTTGTTTTTTTGTAGTAAATTGAACAAGGGATATTATGATTGTGTTTTTTTCAAAGGTAGATACTATACATTGTGCCTCAATAATAGCATGGTTGTATATGTATATTTTTTTTTGTATTTCTTTATATGATCACCATTGTAGAATAATTTGATGTTTTTTTTTATTGTAGTTTGCATGTGAGTAATTAGAGAAAAAAATAAAAGTTTTATCTATATAATCTTGTCAAATTTTCAGTATATATTATGTAGAATAAAACATTCATAAAACGTCTAAGATTAAAATGGACTATTCATCAACAAGAAAAAAAGTTTTCATATAAACTTTTGCCTAGTAAACTTGTTTAATGGAACATGGTAGCAATTTTACCTGAATCTCATGTTTCCCTGAAAGGGATAAACCGCAACGTAGCAAGACCATTTGACAGGAAAAACATATAATTTTCAATGAGGGAAATCGATATTGGTCCATTCATTCTGGTGCGTAGACACGCCGGTAATATTCAATTCTTAGGCACACATTTCATGGTAGATAAAACTCATGAATCAGGAGTCCATATGTGAAGGCGAAAGGAGGTGGGTTCTTTCAAAAATGTACCTTCTTCGTGAGGAGCGAGTCGAATTTCCTGTCTGATATGAATCTTCCCTACTCGCTTTAGGTGATGTATTTTCCTATTTTCTTCCCCTAAGATCGTAAGAATGTCCTATGTGCAGACAGAATACGTCTCTCGTGCGTGATATCCCGAACTATTTCGAAGGATACGTAAATATTGAGTGCTTATTGTCTGTGTAATTTAAGATTAAGATTAAGATTCATCTGCACGAGAATTATCTCTGCCGCATGTGTCATAGATACACAGTAATAGAATACAAATATTCAAGTCCCAAGACTTCCCATACTATAATAAATGTTTTTTTCAATCGGTGATTGAACTCGAGACATACCTAAGGAGTCTTACCTACCTTTATTTGAAGTCTAGAAAAGTAAGTACAAATTTTTATTACATCACTGATTGATAGTGAAATGTTTTAAAATGTCTTTGATAGTATACCTAAATGATGATCGATTGCCGCATTAATGAAAAGATCACTTGAAAACGGCTAAAGCTAGTTTGCAGATCTTTTTTGTTATGTTCATAATATTGCCCGTATAATGTTTTATAACTCATTTTCTTCATTAGTAAATTGTGTGCGAAGTCGGGCGGGTTGCTATTATATCATAAAAACTAATCATAGTCAAATCTAAATAAGATGGTTTTGTTATAATTTATGCACTGATTTTGGTGCACCCTTCGTTCAATTTATTTTCAATTTGACAGAAATGTAGAGATGAATGTGAAATAAAATGTTTGAGTGGCTATTAATGAATTCATATTGCCTTCTCAACAAATTAGTAAAGTTTCAAATATTTTTTAGATATTTAAGTTTCATGATTAAGCATTCAAAAATTTTGTCTTCTCATTTGTGTTACGGTTGACGGTTGACATAGTCGTTTACGATGTAACTACATCTATATATAGCTATCGTAGTCACTAGCAAATGTTATGCCAATTAGTGTATAATCGATGCACCGGTTAGGTGCGACTGAAGCTCTCTAGGTAATAAATTAATCTCTAGGTTATAAGTAATTATTTTACGATATCCAACATTTCGTCACGGTGAAAATTGCAGCAGGATACAACGATTATTTTAATTACAGCTGCTTACAGGTAATACCGATTGACGTTGTAGGCTAAATGTCAGCGTCTTAGAACTATATTTATGTATTCCGTGCTTCGTAGGGAACGTTAAGGTGTTGATAGGGAGTTGAAATAGAGGAAGAAGAATGTATCACGTAGTATTGTAAAATATTGGTTTAAATGAATTTATAAAAAACTATTTGATTGCATTCAAAAAAGACGTAGCAGATGGATAAGAATATAATAATACTAGCTGCGCCCCGCGATGTTACCTGCGGTTGGGCTATTTTAAGGTATCACTGCACTTTTCCGGAATCTAAAGTAGCATATGTGTTAATCCAGTATATAAGCTATCCTGGTACCAAATTTCATCCAAATTCGTTGAGCCGTTAGAGCGTGAAGGACAAACATACACACACAAACTTTCGCCTTTATAATATTAGTGTGATTAAATTTTCTCATGTTATCGTTATTGCTCTAGTTATGTTGTGAATCAAAACCCTATTTTGCCTCTGCCCTCCAGCTCGGCATACTAAAGAAAATCGCATCAATCTTCAAATTCCCCGGTCCGGCAAAATACTCCCAAGGGAACTATCGTTCAGTTTCTTTGATATTCGTACAAGATTTATCTTACACATCGTGACCCACTTTCATAATTACCTCTCAGTTCCCACTCCATAAATTGTTCCCTCTCATAACATAATTCACTTTAGAAATATCTCATTTGTAGCAGTATATTAAAACAAAAATATGTTATAAATTCTAAGTGTGTAGCTCTCAAAAATATACGGAGGCTGAATATTAATAGGGAAATTCTCCCTAGACAGAACAATAAATTTATATTAACTTCCCGAGACGTTACTCGTTTTATTGTCAAGTGATATGGATTAATTCAGCTGACTTATGACTGTGATACATCTTTTGTCTTTTAAGGGGGGTGGTATAAAATAAAGCTTCTCCGCGATTATATTAATACGGAGCTTGAAATGATCCGGGTAGACGGTAAGCCGTCTAAGTGGTGAACCAAAGGTGGTATACTTGTCCCGTAATTTGAAGCCAGCCCTTGGGGACGAGGGCCAGGGTAGAAATGAAATTTTAGAGTAGGTTTCCGGGAGCTATTGTATTTATGTTATACATGGATGTATCATCGCATGTTTTATGCATTGTGCTTAACGGCAGCCTAAATAATTAAATCCAGTCCATGTATTTATATTTTAACCAATCATAAAAAGGTTATTATGTTAAAATACAGGGATATTGTTTATTTATTACGTGATATAATTTTGTTTAGTAGGGTGTAATGCACCCCCGATGTGGTTCAATAGATATTTTTTGGAGAAAAATATACTACCGGTTTGAAAAAATCTTTTTTCCAAACTTGGAGTCAGGATAATCGATTTTTAAATTAGTCTTCATCTTACATTTTAAAGTAAACCCTTACCCTCGTATAAAAGTGAATGAACTTAGTTTATATTGTTTAATGAATAATAATTTATAATATAACCTATACTATCCATGTCGCGAAGCTTCAAACTTGTGTTCTTCAGTTTAATATAATAACTGAATATAAATATCAAAGGAGACAAGATACAATAAAATAAATAGCCCTCTGTCTGTTTACGTAACAATGCAATTGTCATTACAGAGATTCTCAAAGGAAAGTTTCCCTGCAGACGCCCCGTAGCTATCTTGAAGCTTGGTAAGCGTGCTAAGCAATGAGCATGGACGTCGCTAACTTAATATAATAGAATACGAAATATAACCAAACTTAATTGTAGTTAATAAAGGAGCTGCTAGGTATAGAACAATTCGAGGGTTCAAGATACGTTGAAACTCCTAAATCATCATTATTTTTAGTCACTCCATGGGGTTTTGTATGAGTAAAAAAGTGGTTAAAAAGTTTTATGCAATACCGCGTTGGTAATACAGGCATACATCAGTACTTGGAAATAAGGTGTTGCAATTAGGTGGGCTTTTATGGAAAGACACAAAGGAAATATTTGGAGTGTCAGAACACCACTGTCTACATTTGACATTAATTATTGTAAAATTTATGTATGTTGTTTTCGTACCCTATTTTAAGCAGGTGTTGAGCGATAAGCAGTAAAGATTTACTGCTTATCGCTCAACACGCTTCTCTAAGTTTGAGGCTGGCCTTCGGGTCTTCTCCTGATTAATTTCCAATGATATTTGATATGTTCATCTGACAACGGTGGGGAGATCTGACAAATGGTAAGATTTTCATGGCTAAAGGTTGGGGTTATTAAACGTCTTCAGTATTATATTGCATCATATTAATTACAAATTGATGTGATATTAACTTGTTTATACGAACTTTTACTTTAGATATAAATAATTTTTTTATTTATCTTTTTATTTGACGAAGTGGCGGAACGAGCAGAAAGCCCACCTGGTGGTAAGTGGTTGCCCCCGCCCATGACAACAGTAATACAACTTAGAACAAGACTTGGGTCTTAAACCGAGTTTTATCCAGCTGCGTCCATCACGGGAACGGCATGTCTTATGCGCCTGTGATCTCACCGGTACCCACGCCCTTCCAACAGAACACAGTAATGCAAGCACTACTGCTTGGCTGCAGATTCCAGGTATGGTGGCAGTACCTCTCCGGGCGAACTTGGTACAAGTTCTACTGCTACTTAAGGTAGTTTCTTTCTCACCGACCAGGAGACTTTACATACGTGGGGTTTGAACCAGCGACCTTCAGAATAAAATTCAAGGAAGTTAAAGAGCTCAGAATAGCAAGTGAACGTAACCTACGTTCTACTGCTATTATGAGCTCTTAAATGAACCAGTAAAATATTAATAATTTTCATTTTCCCAAAATGTACGTTAACAAAGACATTTCAGATCCTCTCGAAATTAATTCAAGTAATCACTCCTAAGTCTTCCTTTTTATTATTAGATAAGTTATTCACAAGCAGCGGTTGCATTGCCGTTGGTTTCATTGTTCTTTTAAGGACAAGTCTCTCGGCTTCTTGTAATTTAACATTTTAGTTGGAAAGCGAGCCTTCTCCTCACCATCTTTTGTCGTTTCTCCGGAACATCTTTATGAATATCTTATTATGAACCTAAATTGAGAAGCTTACCTAGTCCTTATTTTCGTAAAGAAAATTTTTGCACAGATTTACTCAGCCATTTGCAAACAATTTTAATTGGATTTTTGTGCCTGTCCAAACTTGTTTTGTCCGAGGAAATTAATATTTCACAACAATGTACAGAGGGCCTGGAAAATCAACACCTACTGTTGAAAATGGGTACACATTCTTACAATTCCTTTAAGATAATATATACTCTTCGTTGTTTAGAGTTTTGTTTAGTCTCTGATCACGACAATAAATGTTTTTGTTATTAGTTATTTGGTTTTCAGTATAATCTATTAGGTATAATTTAAACGAAAGTATAACATTATTTATAAATTAAATGTTGACATACCATAACAGAAAAATACCATGACATATTAATCACAGAAAATAAAAACAATAGTACTAAATTGTGTTCAGTATGCCTGATAGATCGTCGAAATATTCTTTTTTATATTTTAGAATAGTACCCAATATGTGTACGTTTATTTAAATTTTCTAACATATTATGATAAAATATCTTATTTCGTGAAGTATGTGATGGTGGTAGATGCCATCAAAAGGCGTCATTACACCTCGCTGGTATATTGCGTCGTTACGCGAGCAACACGCTTACAACTGACAATCTGAGATGTTGCTAATGGAAAGAACACGAGAGTTTTGATATATACCCTCGTTGTTCCCCTACGCTTTAAAAAGTATGGCTCGTGAAACCGGATTGGGTGGAAATGAGCCGTTCTGATAAGGTTGCTTTGTAGACCGTATCGCTGAAATACGCATACTCCATTTCTTGAAAAACAGAAAATTGGTGCTTGATATTTTATGTATGTAATGAAATGATCAGATACTACACCTGATACCAAGTGGTATACCATACTATTACCCATTCTTCTTATGTTATAGCTCCTTTCGGATTTTGGCAATTAAAGCTATATTTTGATATTGCAGCGGGTAAAAGAGCAGGCTCTCTTGTTATACTCCAGTAGTACATTATAAGATATAAGTGACGTAAGTTTTTTTATTTCGACGCCCTTTGTACGGTAACGACAAATGCACTCTTCTATGGCGTGACGTCTATCAGACGTGACGTTGTCTGTCAGACAACTAGGGTCCTATTACGGTACATCAAGTGTGAAAAGGCATAAGTCACATCTCATTGCGCTCGTCGCCATTCTGAGGCTACGGAGTGGAAAGTCTCAAGTATTTGTAATTTGATCAGAGCATTAGTAGAATTTTTGATTATGTGGTTGGCGTTAACATAACGCTTGTTAAATTTATAATACTAGAAGGCAATATTACAAATTTGACGTCATCTCAAAGAGGGATGATATACCAAACAAAATTTAAAATGAATATTATATTGTTCTCATCGAAAGCAGCATTCTCTAATAGACAGGTATAATGTTTTTGAAAGAATGATTATGATATCTAAGTCCAAGTTTTTTATATCACATAAATAAAACTTGAAAAAAAGGTTCAACAATTTTCCGAAGTGCATTCCTGCTAACCTCATGCAACATGTAATACAAAACATACGCGATGGTTCCGGTTCGGAACTTGAACGAAAAAATGTCAGGAGCACGTATATTTTACATTGGAACAACGAAGTAAAAAACTGCCGACAATGGTTTGTTTACCTTGCGGCCGTGAGCCGTGGCCCGTCGGTTCACTGTTCATAGCCCGGGAGCTCGGTGATTTAGTTCTTTATTCTACAAAAACAGAAGAATACCTGAAATTCTGATGGATAACATTAGAATTGCAGGTATTCTGGCGTCACAAACAGGCTTCTAATATAACTCGTAAGCGAATGAATAGATAGGTGAATATTGAAAGAAAACTTTTAAATGTTGTTTCCAATTGTTGGATCCCTTCAAGGTTCAAGGTATTTTACCCGCTAAGTACTGCGTTGTTACCCTCGGTTAAAAGTCAACACGATAAACCAACTTCACTTTCTTCCTTCGCGATAAAAAGTAGGCTATGGAGTGCAGGGTATGGAGGGAATGGATGTTTCAACCAAATCCGTTCAGCCATGATCCGTTGAGGCATGAAGGAGTAAAAAACATCTGTATATACCGACAAACCTTCGCATTTATTATTATTAGTATGATAGCTTCTTTAATAGGTCTTTAACTTATATTGAAAAGAAATTTAGCGACTTGCCTTTAAAAAAAATAACGGATGCTGAACGGATTTGAATTTTTTACATACATGAAATTCATGAATCAAAACGACCATCTGCTTCTATGCTACGTTCAGTGCAACATTTGGTGTGCACAGACCTTGTATTCCTCAGGGCATTTCCACCCCACTCATTATACCCGATAGTTATTACTGTCATTTTTCAACTCGTTATTTACTCTGACGAGAGCTGATAGCGGGACATTTGCTCTCAAGATAGGGTAAGCTTAGCGAGCTTAGAAGAAAATTGAAAATAGCCCTTTCGAGTACGTTTTCCGCCCTCCTGTTTATTCAGCGAGATTTGCGCCTGATAGTGTCTGAATGGAGTGTAATTACATCAGATTGTGCGCTTTATTTATTTTCTACCGAATTAAAGTTAAGTTTGAGTTGACTCGACTCATCTTGAAGAAAATCTGTTAACGCGAAGTGGAATTAGGTCTCGTTTAAAGTTTCTTTTTGAGTTCTTCAAGCAAAGGCTAAATGAAAAGTTTAATTATAATAATATACATTGTATATTCTCATCTCTAAATAAATTAACTAATCTCTCATTTTATTGTATATATCATTTTTCATCACTGTCAGATCACACCACTGACAGGCAGATAGCAGATCTAAGCCCATTCACACTAGACAAGTAGTTCCTACAGTTATTCCCTTATATTCTTTCGTATCTGTATTATTTCGTCCCTATCTACGCTGTTTGTCGAGAATGAACCCACATAGGGTTCACTGCAGTTTCAATAACCGTATCGTATTGTAAATTGGTTATATTAACCACCGAAGGTAAAACTCGATTTGGATATCTACCAATCGAGTAATGCCTATAAATTTATCGTTCTAGAAAATTTCGGTTTCTTGTTTTTATTTTTCCTTCATTCGATCTGCAAATGTGCTTTCACATTAAAATGAGTTGTCAGTGAAGTATGTAGTAGGGACGATGAATTTATTCTCTAGTATATATATAGTAATATCTAGTATTCTCTAGTAGTATAGTAGCACACTCAGTGTAGTCAAGCGATAGAATGCTACCAGTTAACCCATGAATCTATCACTTATCATTCGAAAATTGTAAGATGGCGACCCTGAACAGTGAAAAATTTTGTTGACGCAGAATGAGACAAATATTTTACAGTTAACTTCAAGGCTGCCTCGTTATGATTGTAGCACGTATTTTGCGAGAGATTAATTTCCAAAATCTTATTCAGAAGTTATTAATCTTGCAAGTCATACTTTTTAAGTTTACGGGTGCTTGAGACAATGGTTTATCAGACCGTGTCATCGGTGATAGCAGCTTGGATGACATCTTGATAATCGGAATGAGAAAAGTTTTTTAACATTTTCTTGTTGAATATTACAGTAATTTTCTCTCTTAAAAATAACAAAGCATACGTATAAATGCAGTAAGTGATCCCTCACAAAAAGTGTAGATGAATTTTGGGTTAGAACTGATTTAATAACTGACTTGGTACAAAAATTCTACTTATTAAGTACAATCCGGGTTTTTTTTATTCACACATAACAATATCGGCTAAGTTTGAATCAAAATCGAACACCAAGATATTATTTATTTATATATAATAAATGCCATTTAGCTAATTTATTTCAGCCCACTGTGGCGCCATACCCAATAATGAAAAGAAATGATGAGATGAAAAATCAAACCAAACTACGAGTAATACCAAATTATTATAGGCTCATTTAATTTATATGAAACATAGATAAACAGATTCCTATTGAATTAATCTATTACAGAAATTGGCTCAATCCAAACTCTATTATAGGTTAAACTAATAGGACCAACAGAATGAACCCATTATAATACGAGTACTGATTCCTCGTTTCCATATGTATGAAACGATATTAAATGTTTTCAATAATATCATTTTGAAATCTTCAATAAAATTCACTTTCATCACTACCATAGGATATAACTAAACATTACTTTACCCCTGAAAGGTTTTCAAATTACCATCAGAGTTGACGTCACTTTGTCAAACATCAATTTAATTTTGACTGTGATTCATCGCTTATGAAACAGTGATTGGGAACAACGAATATATTTTTTTGTCGCTCGCTGATTTTTAATGTGAGTTATAATAACTTCTTGAAACTTTGATTTCTAGCAATTTATTGTGGATTATTTTAGACTTATTTTTTTACTTATTCTTAACATTTATTTTTAGGATTCCATACCCAAACTACAAAAGCAATCCTATACAAAGCGTCTAACACCTGTGTGTCTGTTTGTGTGTCTTACTGTCCTACCTGTAAGGGCTGTATCTTTTGAATCATAAGCATTAGCAGCGTGTTATAGAAATATGCGATTGTCGCTTGTTTGGAGACGAACCTCCTTTATAAAAACTATTAAAATAATAATATCAAAAAAAATATATATATTCAAATCATATTTCCCCGATTTTTTAATGACCTTCCCTGGATTCTACTTGTATTTTTTTTATGAATTTAGTTCCAATAAAAAATATTTTCAAAAGTAATTTGTGGTAATTTAACTTTATACTACCAAATAAAGCGAGTTTTCAATACTTATTACTCAAAAGAGGATATAATCAGAAGCCTCCGAAATGAATATTAGAGTTTTTCCTAGTAACTGATGGCTATAGCTAAAAATACAATATCGGTTTTCCCCGATACGGTTACCTAAAGGTAATTGGAATCGTTATACATAATCGTGATCGTTAAGTTAGGCTCACCCTTCGTGTGTGCCCTCAAATTGCACTAACAACTTATAAATTCATGGTTTCGTGACAGCAAATACTGAAAAACTAGTCCTGGTCTAGACATGGCATTAATAAGTAAAGAGAAGACCGCCTTGTTATAGCTGGAATGGATTTTATATTGAGACCAGCTTATTGTGTGATGTGATGTGATGAGCTTAAATTATAAATACGTAAGTCGTTTACCGACTTGATATAGAACCAAAATAATTAAGTCATAAAATTTTATATAAGAATACAAATCAGTCTAAGATCCAAGTTTTATTCTGATTTGCTGATGAGGTGAGGTGGGCTTCTGTCACTTCTTCACATCAAAAAAGGTGCAGTTGCAGAAGTATCACTAAAGTTACTTACCAAGAGTATATGGGGTACTTTAGATACCATACTAATATTATAAATGCAAAGTTTTTATCTATGATTATAGGTAACTCCTCCACGCCTCAGCGGCTGAACGGATTTGGACGAAATGTGTTATTATGATAGCTCATACCTTGGATAGGCTACTTTAACCCCGAAAAACGGAACTATTCCCGCAGGATGGCCAACTACGGGTAAAACCGTATGGCGTTGGCAATAGTGGTATAAAAACATATCGTATATGAATAACAATATTTCATTCTGCCTCACATTTAGTTCGGTATTCAATTACGTTATTTATTCCTTAGGGAATTCTTCTTTATGTTTCTAAGTAGTTATTGCCATTATATCATTTATTTAATTACTTATCTAAATTCTCATTATATTAACAATTACATAATATACAACAAAGGAAAACAATTACAAAAGTAGTAATTCTTAATAGCCTAGATTCATTCCCTCGGCAATATGATAGGGCTGAGTATTATTAAGATCATTTATAATGGCTCCGGCCACATAGGATTAGGATTGTAAATATTTTAGTGGTTCTATTGTGAATGTGCTCTCGTGATTGACAGGTACTCCCTTGTGACGTGGGCGCTTTTATTTATTACAACAGAAGGAAATTTCGAATACGAGAAATAATCTTGTGTAATGCAACGTACATAGTTACTATTAAATTATTGTGCGCTAAAAGCTTTCTTAAAAATAACATAAAGTATTTCGATAGATTTTGTTTGTGTTTCATTTGTAGACTGTTATGATGTTGATGATGTGAGTAACATCATCAACAGCCTACAAATTAAACAATAAAATGTAAATCAATTATTGGCTGTCTGTTTAAAATTTTAGTTGATTCTGTTTATTTTAAGAGCGGTATACATAAAATCTATTTATAAATAAATAAGGGTCAGACTCTGCGCATTTTTTTGGTTTCGTAAAAATGCGGATTGATTTTGATAAAAAAAAAAAATCTGATGTTATCTTGCTATAACTAACAATAGTTTGGACATAAAGTTATCACAATGATACAACATATATGTTGAATGATATACTTTTTTGTTTATTTATAAGAATGTTTTGCAACTAAAACAACATGCACTTTTAAACCAAGAAAGATTCGCATTACCTACAACGTTTAAAAGACACTTATCCTTGTATGTTAAATTTACGTATGACAGCGTTTACAAATGTTTGAACGCACCGACATAAAATCAATAACATTAAGCTCCTGAATCCCTATTTCTGTACTTACACCTGCGGGGTAACTGCTAACTAGTTTGTAGTTGCAAAGTGCCTCTAAATTGAACACCTGAACTGGTATCAACAGCCTCACTCGGGCCCTAAAACGCGGTATTAATCAACATTTAATTCCATATCGTGGCATATACGGCTCCCGTAGGACGAAAGAGCGAAAAGTGCTGAGCAACTCGAAGGGTACACGGCTTACAACTTGGTGTTTAGATGAGGAAGTTATTGGTAGGAGATATTTAGAACCAGTTTCAATTCGTTTCAATGAAACGCAGTGGTAGAATGCCTAATACAGACCTTTAACTATATGCTTCCTTTATTGGAAAAACATTTAGAACCTTCACGTTGTGTCGTCCTCTCCACTTAACTTTTCATAGTAGTACTATGTGAATTAAGCGAGGGCGGCATTTCATTTGACAAATGTTATATTGTTGTTCTTCAAATGTTTCTTGAGAGAAACTACAGTACAAAATGTCAATAACACTACTCTATATACTTTGTTTTAGAATGTATCATTAAAATAAATTCAGAGTTTTTCAGTAAGTATCAAAAACTCAGGCCTCAAAAAATGCGAGAAATAGATAGCAAAAAGGTACTTATGGGGATTTGAATATTAGCACAAAGTTCACCTATTTTGGAGCTTACAAATTATTAATCCATTAAGCGGTCTTATCGAAAACAGTATTTCAATAAAATCTGGAAACGAACAAGCCTCTCATTAGGCTTTAAGTAAATAGTTTACATTTCCTCAAGTTGGATGTTGAGATCATCAAGAGCTTACCTGTAATTAGAAAATATTTTGTTATCAGTACAAATATATACTAAGGATGTTAAAGTGTAAATTCTGGCCCTAGTTGATTAAAGAGAAAGCAAAAACAAAAATGTTGATAAATTATATCACAATAGGATATATGAGTAATCATTTTTCGTAACAGAGAGCTTACAATAATTGACTTTGACAGATATACTTTGACAGAATCTCTTGTTAAGTCAAGCAACATGCATATCCTTTCTCAGGGGCCCACTCATCATTTTCCTAATTCAACTCCCTCGCTTCTTGACCTAGTATTAGTATCATCCATGCAGCATGTTGCTAAGCACGGCCAATGTTCCGCTGACGCTTTCTCGTATCACGATCTTATTTTTCTATCATACAAAATTCGTCCTCCAAAACCTAAACCTAAAATTCTTCTGCAGCGTAATTTTAGTGCTATGGATGTAAAGCAATTGAAAGCTGATGCAAAGGACATTGATTGGTCTGCAGTGGTGGCAGCCAATACTATAGATGACAAAGTCACTATTTTTAACTCCCTCATCACTCAACTCTTTGACCGACATGCACCAATCCGAGCTGTAAAAATGAGACATCCACCGGCACCTTGGTTAACTGACAATATTAAACAATACTTGCGCAAAAAATCTGCTTCAAAATTGAAATTTAAACTTAAAGCTACCGATGATAATAAAGATAAATTTATTCTTGCTAGGAATCGCTGCAATAGAGAATGTAGGGATGCACAACGTCGCCATATTCACACCTCAGTCTCGAACGATGACCCAAGTAAGGTTTGGAAATTCCTTCGAACATTAGGAGTTGGGAAATCTCGCAATGACCAAACTTTTTCAAAAGATCTGAATATTGATTTACTTAACCAACATTTTTCTGCGTCGTCTGAAATCGACCTCATCGACAAAAACAAGACACTTAATTACCTGTCTTCTCTACCAACTCCTAACTACCCTCCCTTCGTTTTAAGTCAATTTGTCGCTTGTGATGTTAAAAAGAGCATTCTATCAATTACTTCTAATGCCATGGGAAGTGATAATATCGGTCGTAAGATGTTGACTCCTATCATAGACGAAATTCTATTGATTTTATGTCACATCCTTAACTTTTCTGTGACTACTGGCGCTATTCCTTCCTTATGGAAAGAAGCTCACATAATTCCCCTACCCAAAAAATCAAAGCCCACTTCATTCACTGATTATCGTCCTATTTCTATTCTGCCATTCTTATCTAAGGTCCTGGAACGCCTTGTATTTAACCAGACTAGTTCTTTTCTCAATATTAATAATTTACTAAATCCCCTCCATTCTGGTTTTCGACCTGGCCATAGTACTGTAACAGCCCTCGTCAAGATTACAGATGATATACGTTTTGGCATGGAAAACGGGCAGTTAACCATCATCACTTTACTTGATTTCAGTAATGCTTTCAATACTGTTAATTACGACATCCTTCTGGGTTTGCTCAGCTCAATTAACATATCTCCAACGGCAGTTGACTGGTTTCGCAATTATTTGCACGGTCGCCGGCAACGTGTACGTCTCGACGATAAACTTTCGTCTTGGTGTAGCACAACTGCTGGTGTACCGCAAGGTGGCGTGTTATCTCCTCTTTTATTTGCACTTTTCATCAATTCTATATCTCACAAACTTACTTCTTCCTACCATCTCTATGCAGACGATCTCCAAATTTACACCCAAGCCTCGCTTGATGATTTACCTAAGGCTGTCATTAGTACAAACGAAGACTTACTTAGAATTGGCGATTGGAGTAAGGCTTATGGCCTCAAAGTCAATCCTGCGAAAACTCAAGTAATCATAGTTGGTAGTTCTCGCATGGTCTCAAAAATTTGTTATTCTACATTACCTAAAATTAAATTTAACGGAGTCACGGTACCTTTTTCAAAAACTGTAAAAAGTTTGGGTATTTATATAGATAGCTGCATGTCTTGGATTCCGCAGATGGAATCTGTTAGTCGCAAGCTGTTTGCATCCGCCGGTTCGCTTAGGAGATTACGTAACTTTTTACCTACTGCGACTAAAATTATGCTTGCTCAAACTCTTCTTCTACCTGTTTTAGATTATGCTGACGCCAGTTACCTTGATCTTACGGAGGACCAGCTCAGTAAACTCGAGCGTCTTCAAAATTTTTGTATTCGTTTTATTTTCGGTCTTCGTAAATACGACCATATTTCTGAATTTCGTCATAAACTCAAGTGGCTTCCAATACGCCTTCGCCGGAATACTCATATTCTTTCGCTAGTATATAATCTCCTTCACAATCCTTCTACACCTAGTTATTTGAAGGAGCGCTTCGAATTCCTCTGCATTGGAAATCCTCGCCCTACTCGTCCTTCAAAAAGCTTACTACTCAAAACACCTGCTCACAAAACTTGTTTTTACGGTAAGTCGTTTACCGTTCAAGCTGTCAGATTATGGAATGCGCTACCAGTATCCATCAAACAAGCACCATCACTCGCTGTTTTTAAAACTCGTGTGAAGGCCTTTTATTTATCTGAAGACTCGTAATTTTTCATAATTTTATATTCTCATATGTATCTAGGTATATATATATATATATTTTATTTATTTATAGTTATAGGTATATTATATTTGTTATGTATTTGACGTTTATTTACTACTATTATAAGCTTTTATGTTTAGGGAAATTTCCCCTTAGCAATTTACACCGCCGACCAATCTAGCTTACTTTAAAATTCCTCTCCATCCAAAGGTTGCCTGGAAGAGATCGCTTCTTAGCGATAAGGCCGCCCATTGTACATTAACTTGTCTTAAAGTAAGTTATTTATATTTGTTCATAAAGTGTGGTGTACAATAAAGTATTTTTGTATTGTATTGTATTGTATCCCAATAGTAAAATATCCCATATTCGAATTAAATGTTACTTCAATGCCGGGCAATAATCTGACGCGGTCAAAAAAGTGCGTATTGTTTATCGTTTAAACATTGCTGGATTGCGCTACGGTGTAGTTGGCAACACTTATTTAAACTAGCTTGGTACTTTATACAATGAACGTTTTGAAAAATTACTCAAGCACAATTTAGGTTAATTGAATTTTTGTTCGTAAAACTGAATGTGAAGCACACCTCCGTTTAATTACCGGCGAGGGTTAGTTAATTTACAACTGGCATTTGGCTAAACTTTCTGCTTCGTCTTCAAGTAAAATAAATGTTTTAGGGAACGATTCCGCTCCAATTTGATTTCTAGCTGGCCGAATTGTGAATTTAGAAATCCAATTGGCATAATAGGCAAACTAAAACATGTTGTAACTATAATAATTAACCTTAATATGATGTCACATTAAATAATATTGCAAAGTTACTTGTTAGGGTTCCGTACCGTGTATCATACGATATACGTACTATAAATAGGACAAAGACACGAACTAGGTTTCGATGCATGATAGAAAACAACATAGTAATCAACTTTTCATCACTAATTTTGTAAGCCACGTTGTCATAAATCTACCTTAATCAAGTACTAAGTGGTTAAAATCTTTCAAACTCAAATTCATTTATTCCTTTAGATCTCAAGTATCGCTTGGGTACATATTATTTTACACGCACACGTAAACATATTCGTGAGCATATAACGTATCACAGGAGCTTCTTAGGCACATAATTTACACACAGATATGTCAAATTAAAGTTATTCAAGTTATTATGTTTTAGATTTTCATATTTATTCAGTTCATATTTATATACGTAACTAGCTGACCCGGCCACGCGTTGCTGTGGCTAACATTTTTGTCATATGATATCATTGCGATCATAAATTGAGTTGTGAGCTATCCTATCTTTCAAGTTGGATCAAACTGCACACGGTGTACAAATTTGATTAAAATCGGTTACAAACATCGTGACACGTAATTTATATATTGTAGGATTTTTGGTGTTGGTCGGTATAAAGAAGTGATAGTCCAATTCCATTTATATCTGACTCCATATTTATTCACGTGAACAGGTTACATAGTAGGTACACAACTTCACCTATCGCTGGGAGGGAGACGACTGCCGCCAACAGCTACAGTTTCTACTATTCAGCAAAACAACTACTCTATATTCTGTAGCGTGCCGCTACAGTACTCCCCCTCTTACAAAAATTTTGAATAAAATTTTATCTTCTTAAATGATCATTCAATAAACAAATAAAAAAAACAAGTTACAAAATAATGCTGACATATTGACGACGACACACGTGGATATTGCTTTAGCTGCTAAATTACACGTGTGAGTGCTAGCGTCTCATATTACCGATCTATTCTACCTATATACCTAACCAACGCGACGGATTCCACGAATTAAAACATAATTGCACTTTGACCTAATTAACTAACTAAAAACGCAATAACATTTACAAAAAAGTAGTACATTCTATTATCTGATTCTCATTACCACCGACCAGCACTGACTTTACATTATGACAACACAAACTTTCACTCTTATATTTTCAGCTACATCCCGTCTTTCACCAAATCGCCTTCTCCATGTTGCAGTCAATGTCTCTCATGGCAGCATTAAGTCAGTCACTCCATAGCAGTGGGACTGAGCCTTACTCCAAGTCCATCACCGATCCTCCGGCGGCGAGTGTCATCCTCCAAACCCCGGGAAAACATTCCTGAGTGAATCTGCAGGTCCATACTCCTCTGTTCTCGGACGTAGTGCACCTCAGATGTACGCTGACTTCTCTTCTCAAGCTGCTCTCGAAAATCTTGAACTGTTTTTTGGGCTGCGGCCGATTTTCTTGCTTTTATCTCTACGGGCTTCATGGGACGTCAATACTTTACAGTTCTCCATGCGTTTCCGGTGTGGTTCGCGTCACGTGGTTGGATAACCTTTTGTCCTGCCTGTGTCCTTTATTTTATTTTACCTCCCAAGGCGTGAATCTTCATCGGGAGGGAGTCGTCGGGTTCACCACTGTAGGATTTATGTTTGTTGTCGGTATAAAGAAGTGATAGTCCAATTCCATTTATATCTGACTCCATATTTATTCACGTGAACAGGTTACATAGTAGGTACACAACTTCACCTATCGCTGGGAGGGAGACGACTGCCGCCAACAGCTACAGTTTCTACTATTCAGCAAAACAACTACTCTATATTCTGTAGCGTGCCGCTACAATATATTAAGATGTAAACGAAAAGTAAAACTGTCAGTTAAAAAATAATGCAAACCACTTCAGTAAGTCGGTTTTTTTCAATTATTCCTCAAGTAATTAATCCTATTATAAATTAAAGTTCCAGCAAAACTCTCTATTTAGAAGTTCGGCTTTCTATCTCACTGTGCATAGTAAGATGGCGCACTCACAGTCGACTAAAGCCAAAACTCCCTTAAGATTAATTTGCCTAGGCACTTCGTGAACTTTAACTCGTTTGACTCCCACCGAATTCCCAGTCGGCCCTTCAGAGTTTAGAATTAAATTTAATGAAATAAATTTGAGGCTAGCAGTGAAAGTTGCGTCTTGGGGTCTCGGGATGGACATTCGGATAGTTGTGGGTGCCTGCGGACTATCCTACTGTTCTAATAGCCTTTGGCATTAAGGCTGTTGACATTGGTCTTCATCAAGGGTGACAAGATTACTTCTAACGACTTGGTTTTACTTATCTGTTTAGAGAAAATAAATTAAAGGATTAAGAGGCTAGTAAACGAACTGGGAGATTTAAAATGTGAAGCCATATTTTCGAGGAGTTATTTTATTTGATAGTGAGTTGTAATGTATTGTACTTCGTAAAATAGCCGCCATTTTGAGACAGTAAGCCTAAGAAGCCGTAAAAAAACTTTTGGGCGCATATTTGGGGTAGGCGGGCTGAAGCCTGAAGCCCTATCAAATACCAGCGACAATATCCAATGCTTGCGTAGGTATACGTAAACAGGACAAAGTTTTTGTAAAATTAATTGATGCAAGTATTAGGAACGTTACACAGCAAATACATTTACCGAGTGTAAGAGCAAGTTGCATTCGTGTTGCACTCAAATGGATTTCATCCTGAATGAGGTAGAGGGTTCGAAATGAAAAGATTTTATGACGGCTAGACGATAAAAAAGCCTTTCCACTATTTGACGAGCGTAATAAGAAGCTCGCGTTGCAACAGAAACTCATTAGAGGCTAGGCTGTAGCGCGATGAGTTACAAGCTTAAGTGTCAATCCAGGGAGTGTTTTGAGTGTCACCGCCGAGGTAAGAGGGAAATTAAAAATTGAAAAACTCGCCGCCATGATGGCTGTAGCGTTAATGGCTGTACATAATAAAGCGGACTTGTGGGCTTATGTGCGAGTCAAGTGGAGGGTGTGGCCGGGGCCCGCGAATGGGCTCTTGGAGTGACATCTGAGACGCCGGGCCCTGTGGAGTGCGGATCACTAGGCTCGACCTGTTTCATATTGCCCTGCCCGCTGCCCAAGTGCCGCTTCACTTTGATTTAAGAGAAAGCCGTTTTCACGCCAACAGAAGCCCTTAAAAAGTTCCCAGAATGCCGGAAGCCGTGAAACGAAAATGTAAGAGCGCTATTTCGCGACTTCTGATTAAAGGTCATATTTTCAGGTTTCTAGGTTGAGCACTTAACTGGATGAATTTCCAGTATGTTATCCTCAAGTATGTAGTCGTATAAAATTATTTAAAGCTCAATAGAATTCATTTCAGACGCGTGGACGGCAACTAATTGAAGATCAATCTAAAAATCAAAGACGAAGATTCACAGCACTAGATGCTCACGTTCATGAATAAATTTACTTAACAATGTCTATGCAAAATTGTATTATGGGTTGAATTGAGCGGTATCGATTGCAGATAGGTGTTAGCCAGAACACTCAACTAACCCCTTTAGTGCGGCCATCTTGTTTTTTTCTTGTTTCGCACGCCGGGATGACGTCTGACACGCCGCCATTTTGAAAAAAGTACTTGAGTACGGCTTCCTTCCGCTTCGGTGGGCTGTCATGAGAACTACTGTGTCGGCGACACCCCTTTTACTTTACATACGAGTGCCTACATCAGATTCATTGTTTTAGTAGCGTCGAGTACATACGATAAACTTTTGTTGTTAGCCGTCTCTCAGCTAAATAGGACGGGACACGGCTGCCAGACAGGAATAGACTAAATGCGCCCCTGTGCTTTGGACATTTAGATCGTGACATTTCACGTTGAATACTTTATAGCTAGGGAAAATAGTTTTAGCTTTGAATAAGCTCAAATAAGGCAAGGATATTATTTTATATCCATAACCTTAGATTCATAAAATAATAGTCTCATATATTTTTCGGTGGTTTTATGGATTGTCGGTAACAAGTTAGTTACATGTTTTTGCAAGATTAAGTTACTACTAGACGTAGTAAATATAAAAACTTAAAAATAAATAATTGAAACTAGATATTCTTTTAAGTGCAGTCCTAAGCAGTGGATAAAAAATTATCTAAATTCAAACGTTTCCTAGACATCTAAAAAATTCATTACAATAGTAGGGGTGCCATTGCGATCGTGACTCGCCATAATTTACCAGAGTGTATGTATTTTGTAGTATAACAAGCAGGAAGAAGATTCGTCATCGCTTCCACTCAGTAGTTTCGTAAAACCCCTTTTCAACCCTCTTTTTTAATTGTTGTTCGTGAGAGGTGGGAGGACCAAGCTCTCAGCTCTTTTATATTTCAAGAGTAAATGCTCAAACAACTGTACATACGATGTTATGTACAGTATGTATTTTGATAACTCCGTATCTAAGTTACTAGTGATCCTGCCAAGAATGTTTAATGCGGACTCTTAAATAATGATAGTTTCATAGGTTGAAAAGCGTAGTTGTCCAAGGGTTATCCGACTTAGAATCTGGAGGTAGCTGGTACAATGAGTTTTAAGCTTGTACAATTTAAAAGCGCTAAACCACGGTGAAAGTGGAGAAAATAAACATTGTGAGTGAATCGGAATGTAGAACCGAGATAGAAAAATGGTCTCCCGTAGTAGATTATTTTCCATTCACTCACACGTATAGAGAGTAGGCCTGTATCTCAGCAGTGGAAAATCAGAGGCCGATTGATACGGCTTCATACATTAATCTACCAAATTAATAAGTTCGTATGCAACAAAATTGATCGACGGCGTAGAAACCAATCACAAGTAAAATGTAGCAGATTTATTTGGTCACAAAACAGGTTTGTTATCTCTGTAAATAGAGTATCCACTGTTAAATCGAATGTAATTACGATTTCTGAATGGAGATGGCGCTGTTAAAAAAACAGTGCCCGCCAGCGCTACAATATAGGGTTGTTACAAAAACAGAAATAAACTTGGGTCAAGATTTAGTGACGCAACTTAAACAAGGGTTCTTTGGACAGGAGATAGATAAATTACATTTGGAAAAAAAATACGTTTGTATATTAAATTGCATATATTATAGAGATAGCTTCATATTCCTTTTTAATTTGGATTAGTCTGTAAAGCTTCATTTGAGTTACATATTGCATTTCTTAATGCAATATGTAACTCAATCTAATCTCAAAAATCATTAATATTGTGGGTGAAACGCAAACGTGGTGAATTCATCGCCTCCATGTTTTTCCCTTCTTTTCTACAATGTTACCAGTACTACTACCAGTACTAGTGATCAAAACATAATCACAAATAAAATTACATTTTTTAAATAGGTACTCAGGATGTAAGCTGGGCAAAAAATTTCGAAGATATTTCTCAAAGTAAATTCGTTATAAATATATACCAAATTATCTTTATAACTAAGTTCTGCGTACGATTAATGTTCAAAAGCTTTGCTCGTTACAAAATTTCACACAAAAATACGACTTTGAAGTTTAACCAAGTAACCTAATAAAATCCTTTCCTCTTTTTTAACGAAAACGGAGGTACCTAATCAAAGGCTCAAGGATAGCATAAGGTGAAAAGAAGCCTCAGCGCAATCAAGGCACCCCCGTTACTTGTACAGTATTCCAACACAGTTGCAACAATTTTCAACCTTATTTCAAAGGGACACAGAATGCTGTAAATTCTACGTTCCTGACTGTACTTTCTTGTTTAGGAGTACACATTTCTTGTCAATACACAAAACAAACACTGGGAACTACAAGAATGTTCGCAATTTATTTTGTCACATTTTTGTTTTCGCCTTGCACCTTTGTCGCTTCTACTTCGTGGTTGTCTCCCAATTTAAAGTACATGCTTTAGATTTTAAGAAACAATAAAAAAATTGTATTACTTGTGACATGACTACATTATAATTCGTCTGTAATTAATCTAGAAGCAACATAATCCCACAACACAAAATTATTTTGAAACCATAAACAATATTGTAATAAAGTTTTATAAAATGCATGATAAAATAATTAAATAAGCCACTCCGCCAACAATAATGGCACACAAAGGAATACACTTTACCCAAATGAAAATTCAACAAATGAGAAACTTTGTGATTATCACTTGCATAAAGCAACGAACCAAAATAGGGTTGAATTAAGATGTATGTGAATCCAGACCACTATATTCCTCGGAGTAACAACTGTGAACAAAAAAGGCTGACGACCACTGCACCCGCAGAAGTTTCAGTTCAAAAGTTAACTCTACATCCATAAATAAACCTTCGGTTTTGCAGGGATCGCGGCCGATTGCAAATTTCGACGCTGCGGTTCAACTGTAAAGTCGCATAAATTACAGTTAGCGACACTAGACGGCGGGAAGAGAAAAACAATCGGAAAGTAGCACTTAGCAGCTTGACTAATCGCCAGTCGGCAATGACAGTTGAGAGGAATTTGGGCTGGGCTTCACCGCAAGGCAAGTCGACCGCCAAACGTTAATGCGTTCCTGTGACAAACTGCTTGTGAATAACGAAATGGTACTGGGTCTATTTGTCTTGGTATCTGTTATAGGTCTCAAGGAATTTTCCTTTGTTCTACGCTTTCCTGTGATCGATAAACGCTGGTTACCAAAATGGCTCTATATTTTCGTAATCTACGATTATAAAATTTTCGACAAACAAATTTATATTTCTCTCTTTTTTCTTTATTGTTTCTAAAACTGCATCTTCAGGCATGTTTTAAGGAAAATGTAGCTTTTCGTGATATAGAACCCAACCACACAGGTAGCACGGTCACCTCATATATCCACTCTTGAGGGTAGTTCATTCGCTTCACGCCTCATACCCGCAAATAAATCAGGGACCCTGCGCGTACACTGATACGCGGGAGAATTAGAACACTAATTTAGAACGAAGAATGGCTCTGAGTTTGCTATCCAATTTCTACTTCCTATAATGGGAAAGGTTGCGCACTTTGAGTGTGACTGGTTTCCTTACTTTTAATGGCGACCAGTGTTTAAATGATGCCAGTATAAACGAATTACCATCGCATGCTATCAACCTTTTGGAAATCTAGAAAATTAGAAATTATCTTTTACGACACAGCTTAACGACTTCGTTGTCATAAAGATAGACATTTTCATAGTCGTAAAATACGGAGAAATTGTCTCTCCACATAGCAGCGAGACAAAAAACTCGCGGCGCAAATTTCTGAAAAGGTCAAATATTTGGCTAAACAGTGAGTAGCTACCTAAACAAACGTAGTTGTTTTGTTTGTACTGATTACAAGAGCATCCGAAGCGCAAACTGTTTGGGTGTAAGTCGGTTCACACACTCCACTCGACCACAGCACGCCAGCAACTTTCTTTGTTGCGCTTAACTATTGTTTGGAGTTGAACTTGCTCCGGATACCGAATGGACAGAGCCCGACTCTGTGAGAAATTGTTTTGTGTGAGTTTCGAAAAGGAAAACATTTTGCCAGCAGCTTAGGCAAATTGCTTAAACAGAACTCTGTGCGTTCCTGAGGTTTTGGTTGGTTCATATTTTATTAAGCGAAATTGAAGTTGAATTGCTGCTGCTTGGCCGTTTAGCACTGCCACGTAACTTTGTATTATGCACTTTGCTTGCACGTCATAAAGCGTTTTCCAAAACTACATAATAGAATAGAAACAAACATTGTTGAATTCTATTCGGAGAACCTACTAGTCAGTTTGATTAATTTGTTGAATATAAAAATAATATATGGCTAAAATAAAGCTTATTATAACATCAGATATAGATCTTGCCAGATTAACATTATTTTAAAGTTCTTAATATAATTCGCTTTATTTAACGGAAATCACTGAGCATAAACAAAAACAATATATACAAAACAAGAACCGGGATTACTGGCAATTAAAAGTTTGTTCTGTAATAGCGTCCATATATTATGGTAAATTCAGAACATCTGAGGCCCGTCTTGTGGTCGTATTGCAAATAGATTTTGGTACTTAGACTGGTATTTACATAGCAGTTAGCGTTTGTACAAACATTGTTGGTATTATACATTGTACAATAATAAGTTAGAAATAAGTTCGTTGTTACAGCACTGTTGTCTGATTACTAAAAGACGGCATGTGAAGAAACTTTCTTTTTCAGGTGACATTTGTTTTCAGAAAGGGAAAGAATAGTAACGAGTTACAGATTTTTCCAGTACAAAAAAATGTACATGTATGTAAAAAATGTTTCAAATAAGGCCGTTTCCTATATTTCAAAACGGCTACCTGAAAAATAGCCGTCTGATAGAATTACTATATGGTAACTGAAAGAAAATTTTTAGAGATAAACCTCAGGTACATACAAAACTTAAAACTACTTGTTAAGTTATACAGCCTTATTATTCAAATAGGAAAAATCAATCAACAACGCCTTTGAAAATTACGTGATTGAACTTAACCGTTTATTTACAAATATGAGACCTTAATTAGTCTTATGCGCCTACACCTTTAAATGCGAACTTTCCTCGGAAATATCCCTGTGCTGCATAAAAATTCTTTGTTTTTCCTAATTGTTGGAAGTGGCTGCTTAGCGGTTTGTTGCCAGTCATTGTTTTCGCCGTGCTCACGGTCGTAATAGGAATATTTTCGGAAACACCCCAACCGAGTATTCATGACTTTCAAAAATGTGACTGGTGGCGACAAGCTGCCGAATACATCCAGTATTTTTGGCTTCATTGTTAAATTTCACAGTATTTAATACTAAGTAATTGCTTGATTATTTTTTCTGTGATTCTGTTATCAATACTTGAAAAGATTATTATAATTGGAGATAGTTCTTAGTTTCAAGAAATCTACTAACACAACATAACTTACATTTCCAAAACTCATTTATTTAAATGTCGAAATCATTAATTAATGAATTAGTTTATGGTGTCCAATATTTGACTCCATTATACATAAAAAATCTAAATTAAATCGTCACTGACTTAGCAATGTAAACTTACTTTGTTTCGGTTTCCGATCACCATAATCGATTACAATAAGGCACAAAGTGAGCTAAAAGATTCAATATTTCAAAGAGCACCAACATTTGCTCTAGCAAATTGAAAAGCGCGTAATTTCTTCCAATTAATATTATTTCATTGTTCAAAGCTGATCCCACGGCCTACAGAAACAATCACTCAAATAGACTGTTCATATTGAATATTAATCGCCATTTTCACGAATAATCTGAAAGGCGAGCTGGGGGGCTTGAGGAAATAAATTTGTAATGCAAAGTTAGAAATTCCATTCCTGTGTTACCGATAAAGTAAACGCTCTTAGGGAGAGCGCCGCACAAAGGTAAGAATACGTATAGCATTTTACTTTCCAATTGAGACGCAAACGACGGAAAACTTGGCGAAAAATAATCCAGTGCCGCCCGAACGATTAAACATTGAGCCAATAAGGCCTAGGTATTCCGCAATTTATTAGCCTTGCAAATTCGAGTTCCTGCCTCTCTTGCTATGAAATATAGCTGCGGCCGCGGCAGCCTTCCGCTCACAACGAGTATTACACCCCTATTTTAGCTCTAATTAAAAAGCCATCAAAGAGTTTTCAGTCATTAATCATGAAACTGTTAACGGTGAATGCAGACTTCTCTTCGGACTCAAGGAAAAGGCGGATTAGGATATTAACAAAATGTCTAAAATATTCAGAGTTAGTGGAGTGATAAGCCTGCAAAAAAAAGTACGCCGTAGCCGGTACTGGCTTAACGCAAATGAATCTTAAGTTTTGAGAGGTTTAAGGGATTGAGAAACCCTTCCTCTTTGGGATTAAGAAAGATACAACTGATATTTTAAGCTTTGTAATTGACCTCAAAGGTTCGCTTTTTTTGGCTCGTAGACAGAATTTAAATTAAAGCAAAAATATTAACCTTAGATAACATTATTTTAACGCTTGCATGACATTGACAAACTGATATACAATACAAATATTAAAACCTTAGAAAAAGCTTTAAAAGGCTTGTTCTCAGGTCTTCGATTATAAAATTATCCAAGGCTAGAGATAGCACCCGGGGACCTCTTGTTTCAAAGTTTCTGCCAAATGGACAACGAAGCCACTAATATTAAATGTTTGTGTACTTATTTGTTTGAAGAAATATATTATTAAGTAATGCGTCTCGTCTGGGTCTGTGAAAATAACGACAACCTACGAAGTGGTTGGCTGAATATTAGTTTTCAATTTAGGTCTAACTGGATATCACAGAATGTTAGTGAACTTATTGGCGAGATATGCTATAAAAAAAATTCTCATGAAAAACGCATACCGGTTTTTATGCAGATGGTTATTTATGTATGTTGTCTAGAAGCGTATTTGTATTATTTTCGGAAAATCAGTTTTTTAAAACTTAATATAATTCGATAAAATTATTTGTATGTGATTAAAGTGGTGAAGACTCACCTGTGATGATGCGAAGTGATTACCGCCACCCATTAATGTGGCAATTACCAAACAATTCTCCAATTTAAGTGGGATTGAGCAAGTTGTCACTAGCATATTATCTTGCTCGCACGAAGCAAACCACATCTCTAACAGCGTGAAGCGAAATTCCCCTTTTATGTTTTATAATGTAATACCGATTAAAATGTGCTGTACTTACGATCAAACTAAAGTATGGAGTCTATCTTTATTTTCAATACTAGACGCTTTTTCAGATTTGATATCTATTCTGCGACTAACACATAAACTTAGTCATATATTTTCAGAGTTCCGTGATTATATGACATAAACGTAATGCTCCATTACGTTTTATTCGTTTATCACAACCATTATACTAGAAATTTAAAGATAAACCGCTATATAATGTGTTAGATTTCCAAAATAATAATAATCAGATATTATACGCTTCTAAAATCATAAAAATTGCTACTTGCAGGAAATGCTAAATAAATTGTTCAAAGTAAACATTAAGTTTTTAATTAAAAGTGGTTGAATTTTTTTACTTCAGATGTCTCTTTAGACATTGAGATATGGTATCATTGAATTAAAAAAAGATTGAATGTGCGGTACCCACAGAGTGTGAGTAAATATGGCACTTGATTTTTTTTTTTTTAAGTTCTTGCGCCAATCCATCCTTCACACATCCTCGTCGACTTAACGTCAATCACTCTCATCCGGTAAATAAGAGTCCGGTAAGAGTATTTATAGTGCATGCTGTGACACCTATAAGTGTCATAAGAATAATTAATATCGTATATACCATCCTAGACGCTAGTTAGATTCCTAACCAGCGCCTAAGATGGCATATACGTATTCACATCAAGCAATAATTTGCCAATTGCCGTCCGAGTCTCCAATCGGACCACGATTGAGGGAGCTGCCGCTGTCACTAGCACGGACCACATCTCTAACTTGATGGCACATAATCTAATTGATTAGAACTAGTCTGAATTTAATTATACAAAATATATATGCATATAAATATATTATAGGCGTGCTCCCGGAAGCAGCTAGACTCGTAGTAGATCATTTTTACCTTATGGTTTGTTCAAATATACTATCTCAGAAATAATTGAATAAATACATATTCTTGCATTTGTCATAGCACAACCTAGCCCTAAACTAAGCATACTTATAATAGTAATAGGTGTGTGAATATGACTCCGCCCCTTTTTGTCAAAATAAAACACATTTGTTCGCTTACAAAATTAAAAAAAAAATTATTGAAAGTATGCTCCATCTGCAGCTACAACCTTCGCCCATCGTTCAGGTAGTTTTCGTATTCCTTGCTGGAAGAAGTCCTGGTCTTTTGAGCTTATCCAGTTGTCAATCCAAATTTTGATACTTTCACATGAAGTAAACTTTTCTCCAGTAAGGTCTGTCTGCATCGTCCGGAATAGGTGGTAATCCGAAGGAGCTATGTCTGGTGAATATGGCGGGTGGGGTAACACTTCCCAGTCCTGTCCCTCTAAATATCTTTTTACGACTTCTGCGGTATGCGGTTTGGCATTGTCATGCTGAAGAACTAATTTGTTATGTCTATTCACCCATTCTGGTCGTTTTTCTTCTATGGCTCGCTTCAAACGCATTAGTTGTCGTCGGTAAACTTCTCCATTAATAGTTTCAGAGGGTTTGAGCAACTCATAATATACAATACCTTTCTGATCCCACCAAATACAGAGCATGACCTTGGCACAGTGAATATTTATTTTTGGCTGTGATGGGCCTGGTTCGCCTGGTTTCACCCAAGCTTTTTTGCGTTTAGGATTTTCGTAGTGTATCCATTTTTCGTCTCCTGTGACTATCCGATGCAAAAATCCTTTTCTTTGCTGTCTTTGAAGCAGCATTTCACAAATGGTTTTCCGACGTTCCATGTCTCTTTCTTTTAAATCATGTGGAACCCAGTAACCGGCTTTTTGAATCATTCCCATCATTTGTAAACGCTTTGCAACAGTTGAACGATCAACATTTAATGCTGCAGCTAATTCTGATTGAGTTTGGCAAGAATCTTCCGCCAATAATGCTTCCAATTCAGCATCTTCAAATTTTTTTGGTGGTTTTCCATGTTCTTTATCCTCAGTACTAAAATCGTTATTTTGAAATCGTCGAAACCATTCCTTGCAAGTTGTATTAGACGGAGCATGCTCACCATAAATCTCCACAAGCAAACGATAAGTTTCCGCTGCAGTTTTCTTCGCAATAAAATAATGTAATAACACTTCCCGCAAATGACGTTTATTTGGAATAAAAACCGACATTTTCGAAAAGGTGAAAACAATTGTTGCTTACACTTCAACCAAATATCATAAAATGCGTTAGATAGCTGACATTCAGTACTATCGAATACAAGTATGGTCATTTATTAGTACACGTAAACAATACTAAAAACGACATCTGTTGAGAAAGGGCGGAGTCATATTCACACACCCAATATATTGTGTATTGTATTTGATTTAGTTAATAATTAGCTGCGCTCCAATCAAAAGCATGAGCCAAAAGATATAAGCTAGTACCAAAATTCATCCAAATCCGTTGTGAGCCGTTTGAGCGTAAAGGAGTAACAAATATACACACACACATACAAACTTTCGCCTGAAAGTATAATATGAATATGTAGTCAATATGTGGAACATTTATTATGTTGTCAATATGTTTATATGTTATACGAAACGATACTTGACATCTAAATTAATAAATGAGTTTGAGATTAGCGTGGGGAGTTCTATTAAATAATTTCAGTATTCAAGCGAAAGTTTGTATGTATGTGCGTGTGTATATTTGTTACTCCTTCACGCTCAAACGTCTCAAGGAGCTTCTTAGGTACATGCCAAGCACATAGATATGTCAAATTACAGTCACTTATCATATTTTAATAAGAGTTCTTATTGTAGTTATAAGTTATGCCTGTTCCAACCCTAACACACCAGTATTCCTTATGTTGTTGGTGACTAGTTCCGTCCATTAGGAAACAAAACTAGCAACTAAGATTTTTAGTCTACAAAAATTCTGTGATAATCATCCAAGATGTCTTTGTAAATCAAGAAAGAACTCATTAAATTAATACCCCTTCGTACAAATACGTAACGTCGCTCGCTATTCCCAAATTATATTACTTTATTGTTATACTTTTTTACTCGGTTCCCCCAAACTAACGTAAATTGGCTTGGGATCACGCTACTATAACCATAAACTGTGCTATTGGATTGGTTTTGTTCGCCTTTATAACGGTTATATTGTGGAGTTTACTTTTATTTGGACCTAAATGAGCTTTTAGCTTCGCCGTTATTATTTCTAGCTAATTTGCTCGAAATTGTTTTGGGTTTACAATTTGACGTAGTTTTAGCTAGTATGTTTTAACGATTTCCTCGTTGGGTAGGTAATAAAGTTATATACAAAATCAGAAATAGACATTTCTCACAAAAAACAAATCAGGCTAATAAAACTTTGCCGTGATTCTTAATTGTACTATAAGGGTGGTTTTTTTTTTGGGTAAATTCACCTTAACAATTATTTATCGAGATGAAAAACCGCAAGAATGTCACCACCCAAGTCTAAGTAGCAGTAGTTAAATAAACCTTAAGTAGTAAAGTAATCTAAAGTAGTAAGTAACAACCATTAGGATGGCAGCTTTACATTATCGATTATCAAAAAAATAATATACTAGAGCATACGTGAACATTCGAAAGAATAGAATGAAAAAAAAAATATAATATGTTTACCAACACATACAACACACATACAAACATCTTGACCCAATCCGTCACATGCAATCACATATCCGATTCGCAGATAAGCGATAAAGGGTCTTTGTTTTGCGGTTCCAAATAATCGATATCAATCGTGACTCGGAATCAGTTATCGAGTAGGCACGAGAGCTCTCCATTCGCCCGCATGTCCGTGGTCTAGTGCCTACTCGTGTCACGTCACTAACACACTTCTATACCGTTCGCGAATGGCTAATTGAAATCGTTTCAACCAATTAAATACAAGTTATTCTAGATGTTTCTAAGGTTTTTAAAATCTTGAAGCGGGCAGCGGGCAATCAGCGGACGCTGAATACATTATAACATTCTACACAACATCCGAAATTAATTAAAATAAAATTAATAAATAGGATTAGGATTAATTAATTACTAGGATTCTTTGTGTTGCAGGTGGCATGCACAAACACAGAAATAGCCACCCGAGAACAAACTTTACGCTCATCACACATTGACTAACCCGGCCGGGAATCAAAACCGGGACCCTCGCTCCCTAGCTACCTACCAAGCTACGAAGACGTCTTGCAAAATGTATTCAAAAAAAAATTATAATTTTGGGATACATTAAACTACCTGCACATTTAACTAATTTAAAACATTTGGCAAATAAGTAAAAGATACTTGACAGAATCGAGCCGTGGGCTAGTCCCTGATCAAGGCGCTTCTAATTAACTTTGTAACAAACCCTCCAGTATCGTTACTGATTTAAGAGAACTTTCACTTGACGGAGGTTAAACTTGGACTGAACGTCGTATTAAGAGAAAAAAGTCCTTAAAGTAAATCTCGATAAATTCAAATAATTATAGGTTAAATGCGTTTACTTTATTACCATGTTAAAATAGTGTAAAAAATGAATTAAAGAAATATAATTGTTGAAACACTGCTAACAACTACAAATTACATTATTTGATAATATAACAATTAAACTCGTTTCAATATTAACATAACATTATTAAATTATAATTCCAATTTATATTCTCTTACATTACTTGCAGATCTAGTTTCAAAGCATAAAAACAAATGCGGTAAAATGAAATTAATTAAACTAAACCAATCTTGCCATATCTATCATTATATTTTTGTCTTGTTTCGGATTAAATGTTAGTCTAATCATGTGATATAGTAGAAGCCTCTGGCTCCTGAAACACAGATTTAGTAGATTAATTTTAATCTTTTGTTAAATAATAATATTTTGTTAAAATTCATTTAAATTACAATAAACATTTTTTACCAATTATTAAAGCAAGTTCATCGTTTGAGCAAACATAGTGATAAAGTATTTCACGTTCTACCCTGTTTTCTAGTAAATTGAAAATGTACAATATGTATATATTTTAAATATAAAAATGAGTTGCTGAACTTATACACTCGCTCTTCTGTAGTCTAAATGAAGCAATTTGATTGGCTCACGATTATAAACTCACTATCTTTACGATTCCAATTGGTTTCAGTTGTCAAACATCGATGGATACCCCATAAATATAAAATATGATGCAATCATGACCACTAAAATAGTTAATCGTAAACTTTGCTTTTACAATATCATTAAGTAAATTAGAGTCGTTAATTTATAAATCCCCCTCAAACCCCTGTATACTGTAATGTATTTAATTGGTAATCCTGCGGTTTGTTTTACGGCCGCTAGCGTTTCGTTTTAATCAATACAATCACCTGAATTTCTGTAATCTATGATTTTCACTAGATAGTGAAGATATATTTTATGAATGAAACAATCACGATTAAAGCTTATTTGATATTGAATACAATCTATGATAGTGCTTTATCATCGTCACTTTGCTCTAATATATTATTTATCAATAAAATAAGCAGTGCCTAAGGTCTATTAGACTTAGAAATATTAGTGGTTCGTCATTCCTATAGGTATACATGGATTTAGTTGATTATTGATTGACTTTTAAAAGTAATTTTGGTTCAGTTTGTAAAGACAAATCACTAATATCAGTTTTCATGTTCTAGCTAATTAAAACCCCTAGATTCGGGGTGAAAAATTTAAAAGTACATATTTTCCAACTCAGCAAAATCTCCACGCTTGCCTAATTTTGGTGTCATAGGTTTACCGTACCAGCCTCTAATGTTCCCACTGCAGGGACACCGGCCTACTCTCGATAATTGAGAGTGAATGGGCTCTGATCTACCACGGGAGCCCAATCCGGATTGGTGGATGTCACATGTCGTCGAATTTTTGGTTCTAAGACATGCCGGTTTCCTCACGATGTTTTCCGTCACCGTTTCGAGAACGTGGTATTGCGCACATAAATTTTTTCAAGTGAAAAAACTCATTGGTGCACGTGTGGGTTTGAACCAGCAACCTTCAGATTGAAAGTCGGCGTCTATGCCCCTGGGCCACCACGCTCTGGTCATAGGTTTATTGGAATGTATTTCAAAATAATTTTAAAACAAAAATGTATTATAATAAACAGATTTTAAGCTCAGCCTTTACATACGTTTGATATTTTATTTGCCTTTCTGTCCATTTGTATAAATTTTGTACAAATGGACAGAAGCCACGGGCCAAGTTTCAAGAAGATTGCATAAACGTTGTAAGAGTTTTATTCAGACAAATCCTCATACGAAGATTTAGTGTTATCATAAGTTATTGCTATTTAATGCGTATATATGTATATAATATATACATTATACTTTATTTAATATAATTTTAATACTGGCCAGCAATGTTTGGATTGGTTTTGAACAAGAAACTCCTCTAATAAACATGATCACGGATATTACACTGCACGGCTGCGGTAACGCGCCAACTGAGTTATTTAGAATTCTGTAACATTTGAAAATGAGTTTGACGTTTGTTTATCGTATCATTAAACGATTAGGTAAATATTCGAGCTTTGAAGATCGTAAGGACGGAGGCGATCATCAAAGGGGCGTATCACATTTGTTTTTTTTTGAAGTGAAAACTTCTTTAGGCGCTTTGGGCATTTTTTTGAGATGGGAAAAGACCGTTGAGCTCGCGACACTGTTAACGTTACCGTTACCTGTATCGACCTCTGTATATAGTCGTGTAGTCTATGTCTCTGTAGTGTAGTCTGCTTTTGTTTTCACTTCTGCGGCACTTCCGGAGTGCCACTGCTTTTTTTTATTTATTATCACTACATAGTATAAACCAAAGTCGCTTTCTCTGTCCCTATATCCCTATGTATGCTTAAATCTTTAAAACTACGCAACGGATTTTGATGCGGTTTTTTTAATAGATAGAGTGATTCAAGAGGAAGGTTTATATGTATAATACACTAGCAAGTCACCCCGGCTTCGCACGGGTAGTTTCTGATACGACACTGATGCTTTACGAACCGTGCGAAGCCGGTGCGGGTCGCTAGTTTTAAATAAACATAAATGTTTACTGCAATTTATTTAATAGAACTTATAACGAGATGTTGTTCATTTCATACACACAATTGTTTTTTTTTATACAACTGAAGTTACGGTACATACAGTCGGCCCACCTGACGTTAAGTAATTACTTTCAAACATAAACAAAAATATATAACTCGGATCTTTCCATACTAAAGCATGAAAACTCCCAGGGCGATTTGCGTTTCGCGCGCCACTCTTAGACAGGGATGTTACGCCCCAAGTGTCTGTAATTTCACTGGTGCCCCCTTGCATTGTAACACAGTAACGTGCACCACTGATTGATGGTGGATTGTTTTTCGAGAGAACATCGCTCGCACCGCTCGCTCGTGTGCCATAAAAAGTGTTTTTGTGCAAATAAAAAACTTATCCAATTATTGCTACATAATAGCTATACAGATACGAATATCAACCTAAACTTAAGTTAGATTATCGTAGGATATAAGTAGAGATGTTTGTGTGCACCTTAGGCATCTGGCATTGATACTTCAAACGTCCTGAACGTTTCCGCCACAGATAATGCAGACTCGCAATTTATTTATCCAAGACATTTGTATTCATAAGGCTAGTGCGGTTACACAAAAATACTCTTTGTAAAAGGTTTATGGATTTTTGACAAACGGTACTCGGTTGCGAGAATTTTTGTTGGTTTTCACTGTTTTAGTCGATTTCTTTCACTCACTTGTATGTTTTGATTGGAAGTGTCAATAAGGGTGCGAACGTCGCCAGTTTCGTATTACCGGATAAAACAAACTAAAGACACACAATACTTAAGTGCGAAAACAAAACGAACATGGTTCAGAGATCGAATTACCTTTGATGAAAGCGGGTTGCATTTGTACAAAGGACTCTACGATGAATAGATATTTACCAAATATATGCACCTTCATGCGTGAACTTAAAGTCTCTTTTTGATAGCTTGATGATAGGATTGTGCCTACACATTGATTGATGAGATATGGGCAGATGGTTTTAAGGAATCATTTACCTTTTTAGGACATCATTCCTTCATACATCTTACAAGTTTACTTATAAATTGTGATTTTAATTACCCATTTTATTGATAATTGTTTAATTTTTTAAATAACAACAACAACGAACAACAACAACGTTATCACACTCATACCTCTGCACTAGGATTCCCTGTGTCGCAGATGGCATGGACGAACACAGAAACACAGGACAAACACCCAAGACCCGAGAACAAACTTCGTGCTCACCGCACAAAGTGTGCCCCGGCCGGGAATCGAACCCGGGACCCCTCGCTTCGAAGGCAGGGCTACTACCAACTAAGCCACGGAGCCGTCAGAATAATATTGTAATTCTAAATAATTTATTATCAAAATATATTATCAATTGCTTTTGAATTTGAAAACTTGGGCACAACATTTAATTGTAACACGACATTTTGTCATACAAACATTTACGTTATAATTACAAATCCTCTTCCACTAGCATGTCACTGGACATTTTCTTCAAAATTTGTTTTCACGAATAATTAAACAAGTTTATTTCTCTCTACAGTGTTTTAATTAACTTTTGGCAAAATATTAGAGGTTCTCATTTGCTAATCAGTTCTGATTCTAATAAAAATTACACAAGAATAAAATACAGTAAACCTTTTTTTTGCACTACAAAAAAAAGGTTTACTGTATTTTATTCTTTTGGTTGATTAAATGGATCTTTAATTAATACCTAAGTAATTATACAAAGAATATTATATTTCACCATCCTAATCTTGGTGAAATGAATAGTCGTTTTTTCATGGAATCTAAGAAATAGCTGCTCTTGCAATTACTTTCCGCGAATAATAACAATGTATGAAGAACGATGAATTATTAACCTACAAATAATAGTTGTTATATAACGAAACGGTGTACAAGCTAAGTCATGTCAACTTGAATTAAGCGTATTTTAGTAATAGACGACAGTTACTAGCCAGATGTTACACAGTTCTTCACTTGTGCTTGTTGTTTCCAGTTGTTTTCCAGCTCAAGTCAGTAGCTATCTCTTAATAAAGTTGGAACTGCGGTTACCTGCTTTTTACTTAAACGCGGTCTTATCGCAACTCAAGCCGTCGCGTCGGTGAACGTTTTGGTCTGCGCGCATCGTAATAAATTACAAGACCTTGATGCGTTCCAAGAAGGCCGCTGGGACCATTGACCGTATTTCGCAAATAGCAGATATATATTCGCTCAACACGAAATATTTTAATTTTCACTTTTAACCCAAAAGGTCCACTGTCATATTACTGAATCCGAATATTTTGTTAGTAACTGGTAAACAACTAAACGTAAGCAAAATACACATAGTCGTATCTAAGAATTATGAATATTGATATTCAAACAAAATTTTAACGCAAATATCTTTATCAAGCAACCACTTCACAGCATACTAAATTAATCAGAATATTAAGTACCTAAATAATAATGTATCTTAATAAATTACTTCATACGGTAACCTAAATACACATAGAACTAATAAATATTGTTACTTATATTGAGATCAAATTAAACTTCAACACTAATCTCTCTATCAAACATCGCGTCTTCACAGCATATTTACTGAATTCGAATATTAAGTTTATAATTACGTAACTTAATACGGCTCCGTAGCTATACGGCTCCATAGCTTAGATGGTAGTAGCCCTGCCTTCGAAGCCTGGGTCCGATTCCTGGTCAAGACACACTTTGCGTGATTAACATGAAGTTTGTTTTTGGGTCTTGGGCGTTTGTCTTGTATTTCTATGTTTGTTAATGCCATCTGCGACACAGGAACTCCAAGTGCAGGAGTAAGAGCGTGAAAGCTTTTTAATAAATACGAAATAACATCCAAAATACACATAGTTCTATCTAAGAGTCATGAATATCGATACTTCTATTTCTGATCATATTATCAATTCAAACGCAAATGTCCCTAAAAAGCATCAACTTCACAGCATACCTGAATCCGAATATTATGTTAATAATAACGTAACTTAATAAGTGAGTTGATGGCGTAACTAAAATACACAGCTCTATCAAAGAGTTATGATTATTGATACTTATATTTCGGACCATTATCAATTTGAATACAAATTTCTGTATCAAACATCACCTTCACGGCATATTTATTGAATCGCAATATTCAGTTATAGTAGTACTGTAATGACATCATAAGGTATCTTAATAAAAACTAAATAACGTATTCAAAGTCACATACCTCTATCAAAGAGTTATGAATATTGATACTTACATTTCGGATCATTATCAATTTGAACGCAAATGTCTTTATCAAACATCGTCTTCACGGCATAGTTACTGAATATCTAGTTATTATGCTAATCACTTAATTCTCAGTTGGCATGTACACATTTCATTTTTATGGCCACATCGGATCTTGCATAGAGAATAAATTATCTTAAAGTGTTCAAGGTAGACGTTGTGTGGGTGGTTTTATAAGCATATTCCATTTTATGAACTCCAGTCTCTGTATAACACATCAAGTCTTATCTCGAGCATATCAGAAGGAACATAAGAATTTATCGGTTTTAAGAATATCTATTTAATATTTTTTCTTTTCATAGCATAGTATTAAGAAGAATGAATAATACAATTTAGCCAAATTGAAAATGTTGATTTTTATTGAAAGTCAAAATAATTATGTACTAACAAGATCACTCGTTGATATTCATAATTTTGAAGATTATTTAAAACTTCCTTATCCGATCGTCTATGGGAACATAGATGATCGAATAAGAAAGGTTTAAAGACAATCAAAAAACCCCTAACGGAGGTATTCCATTAATTTCCCGACCATGACCCTGTTCATAAACAATTTATATATTAGATAGCTATTTAGCTCGTAATATCAGGTCGTTATTTAAATGAGATACTTGAAATATGAATTTCATAATCACAAAGATCAAACAAAAGCCCACTAGGCCTTTTAAGTCTTCCAAATGTGGGTACATTACTATATAAAAGATAAGTAATAATAAAGCTGGTACTAGAAGCAAGCTCATTGTTTTGCTTCATGGCCCTGTAGTCGTCTAAAAGTCAACTTCTATATTCAACTAACAGATAACTGGAGAAAGTCTATCATGGCAACATTGGTTGTCAATTTATAAACATTTTTGGGAAATAAACTTTATTGTTGTTATTATTAAAACTCATTTGTTCAGCGTTAGGAACGCTAGGGAACACTTGTTTATGTCAAAATGATATAGCTGAAAATTAAAACAGTAAATATCAATTCAATAAATATTATAAAAGCTGTCTGTAACAATTTCGTTGAAGAATTTTCTTTACCAAGCATTATGATTTCATACCGAAGGCTTAATTTCTGTCTTCGTCAGGAAATACTCAATATTAAAATAAGTGCCGGAGCCGAAGAATCTATTATGGCGCAATTCAAGCGAACGTCGTGATATGAAAATTACAAAAGGACTAAATCACCCGAACAAGGTTCATGGCACAGTTTTTGATTATTATCAAACAGTAGAGCATATTATATAAGTCAAATCACCTACACAGGAACTTACTGAGATAATATTATAAAGCTACTTTCATCATTCTAATGCAATAAAAAAAAAAAAATAATAATAATAATAAAGTATCGCTGCCAGGGTAAGTTTTTTTAGTAATATCTATTTTGGTCTTTACCAGCGGTATGCACATAAAAGTTCTCAACTACAATTTGAATCTTGGTTCCAACGCCACCTTTGCCGTTTATTTGTCGAAGTAGCTTTTTAGAGGTAGGTAAGTAAATACATTTTCTGATTTATCTGTGTTCAGTGATTAGCGGGTATACTGTACATGAAATTTGTTCTGTGGGTAGCGGGTATACTGTTCGCAAAATTGTCTATTCTGTGTCTGACTGTCGAGGATCTTTCCATAAGTATTGATGACTCAAACACAAAGGGGAGGTGTATAGATGGTGGGTAACTTGCGCGCTTTGCAACGGGTTAAATGCTGTACGTGCACCCAAATAGTCTGAATACTTTGGATGCACGTACCGCATTTAATTGAACCACTGAGCGGTAGTCGGGCATATCTCAACTTTTTAGGCTCTTTGAATGAAATCTGTAGAGGTATAGCAATCTACATCGTCACTTAGGTCTTACCTATGTAAGTTTAGCTCTCTGGTTAATTGTTGTTAATTGAACAAAGCCGCCATATAATAATATTTAATGCGCCCCGAGTCTAAGTCGCGCAATGATAAAGTAAGCGAAATCTAGTTTGGATTTGCAGCCTTGCACTGCTGCTAATATAACTTTGCTGGCTTCTGTTAACGTAAAGTTGAACTAATTAGTAAAAGCTGGCAAAAATGCGTTTTATGCGTTTATAAGTTTAAAACTCATACCAATCACGTCTATTCTTAGTTGTAAGCAGAACCACATTGTAGAGCTTTGGAAGATTTGACGTGTTTGATGTTAACAAGGACTTAATAAATGTTAAGCTCATCCTAGATATTCCAGCCAAATTTGAGATACGCGAAATAAATATATATACAAGAATTGCTCGTTTAACTATGGGAACTAAAATATAAAATAATAATAAATACTAATAACCGGAACAAAAAAAAAATCTATAATCGTCACCCTAATGCCGGTCTTGGGTGAGAATCGTCCCCCATTAGGTGGCCCGCCAGCTCGTCTACCCACTATTACATAAAAATAGTCAGATTCACAATGTTGGTAATGAATTTATGAACATGCCAAAGTTAAACAAAAGGTGTCTAAAATAAACAATATACGGTAGTTAATGATGACAAGTTGCCAAACCAATGTTTACCGATGCGAAATTTAAATTATTTTATTAATTATTGCCCGACACGGTTTGACGTAAATTTAACTTATCGGACTCGCCGGTAGGCATTGTAAATGTTTTCCACACCGATGAGGCTAATAATTTCAACTGATATTTTACATACACTACTAATATTGGTATTATACATAAGTACTAGCTTTGAGTACTTTTTTTGTAATAAAATCTCTTTCCTGAATGGTCATTCTATAGTGTAATAGTTTTTATTTCTTATTTTACCTTTTTATTTAATAAAGAACTAGTATGGTCAAATTGTTTCTATGTATAGCATTTAATTTTGTGGTTTTTCTTTTCTTCTATTTTGTATAATTTTTACACATTTTAATTAATAACGATTGATAAAGAAAACTATGTAATAGTGCGCGTGACGCAATTATACACATGTCATACACTATGGCATCACTGAAAACCAGTGCTACAGCAGCCATGCTTCTGTAGCAAACACTGAGTGGCGGCCGATTTGTGCTCACATTATGTTTACTTGTTTTTTTTTCCATAAATATTTCTTTCTAAATACGTACATGTAATACATAATAACACTCAGACAAAACAAACATCTATCTTCGTGGCACAAATGCTTGTCCTGAGTGGGAATCGAACTTACGACCTACAGCGTAGAGAATTCCTGGTTTCTATTACCGGTCGGAGCAAACTTTGTGGTAAGCATTTTTTTTATTCTCGGACTTTGGGTGTTTGTCTTGTTATTCCATATTTGTCCATGAACACAGAAGATTGTAGTAACCTACTCTACAATCAGTGTTATTGCAAAGTTTCAAGTGAAACCTATTATTTTTGGTATTTAGGCTATGGTTTGGGTTACCGAAAGATAATTTTCATAGGCTATTTTAAATAACCTCATTTAATTTTGGAGCAAATCTTATCACAGTAATTTCATCGGCGTTTATTCCCAAAATACCGAGTTTATAACGTGTAAAAAAGCCGACACAGCAGTCCACAGCCGCGATGAATTACTTAACTATGCTTCACGCATTAATTTATTAAAATATTCCACCGCGAAAAACTCCATTATGAAATTATTTTATATCAAACATTGGCAGCAGATACCACGTAAAAAAATAAATTATAATGCCAATAACATGCCATTAATTTCCGCCAAGTACCTCCGGCAGTGCTCTGGCAAAGCAATAAATACAAATACTGGTGACTTAAAAATGCTTCGCTTTTAGTTTTAACTGTGTAACGACGTCTCATTTAATGTTAACGACCACATCAGTGCATGGAGTCCAAGTGGAGCAAATACGCTCCTACTTGTGAATACGTGCATTTTGTGCTAGCAAATAGGAGCACCGGAGAAGAATACGGACTGCGCTAACTATTTGCAAAGCTGTTTCTCACATGCTATTCAATCTACATTCAAGCACTATTCATACTCGGACACTAGTAAAGATCAATTTGATGTGGCAATCTAAATATTTGACACCATTAAATTCTAACCAATCATGACCCGGCATTTAACATCAAACTTTGAATAGAGCGGAACGATAAAACTATAAGAAACTAAATGTTAAAAGGATCGACAATGTGGGGACTTCTGTCAACCATTGTCCCCTAACTCTTTTCACAAGGCTTACAAAGTTCTCAAACAAACATAAAATCAAGGTTTGAAGATAAAACAAAACAAAATCGATCTTGGAAAAATAAAATGGGGTAAAGAAAAAGGATACAAGTTCGAAACATCACATTGTAACCTATCTGATCCTGCCTGGCAACGAGATAAAACGAAGCAGCCACGATATATTGCAAATACCTGAACGTTTGATTCCAAAAGGCGGTTTGACGAAGGTAAGCATACTCCTAGTATCCTCAACCCTTTGTCTCTCGGGAATACAATGGACAATCGCAATGGTTTGAGAAGCGACATGGGACACGGTACGTGACTAAATTTTGAGCAAAATGTTTCGTGGACTACCTTTATATATCCGAAATAGGTAATGTCATCCCCTTTGCTCAGTTAAGTATCGTGTATCACCACCATCTAAGAGGGTCAAAACAAAATAACGATAGTGACGTTACGATAACTGAAAACCATTAAACTCATAGGAATTCCGTGGATATATAACAAATACTTTCTGTCAAATACTTAAGTATAAGAACTGTAAAACATAGCTTCCCAGTGGAGTCGTGGTCATTGAGTCAACGGTCAACGCGGCCCCATTCGAATCTCCCGGACGTGGCCGCTGCTACGACTTATTGTGTTCCTTTTTTACCTTTTCCACTTTACTGGCTGAGTGGGCTCTTTCTTTCAACTCGGCCTCCGCATTGTTTTGTTTATTCGTCACTAGCTTGGACATTTGCCTCCCAGACTCATCCAACCATCTCTTAGATAGCTACGAGTGTCTCAATTTAAGCTCATTTAAATTCTCTGCTTTGGTTCAAATATTTCACGAAGGCTTGACTCTTTCAGGGCTTTTTTGGCTTGGCTTCAAATTAATTTCTCCGAAACTTACAAAACCTCTTACATAAGTTGAGTAAATTGAAGTGCGATGGGTAAACTCGAGAGGGCCAATCTGTATTTATATAAATGTAAAAAAGGAATCCCCTCTCCATCGGTAATGGAAAACGATTGGGAGTACGGCTGGGGCGTTCGGTTCAGCTCAAACGTCATCAAAAGTGTCAATCACGGATGTTTTCGAATAGCAAAACCGATTATCAGGCGTATTAAGTCGCTTATTGTTATCGACAGCGGCCTCCCGTCCATCCAAGCGTGAAGTAGATTAGGGACATCATAATGTGCCATATTAAGCGTCAGCTGCACGCAATGCACCTCAAAATTTCAAACACATATTTGAGTTCTTCATATTTGTAAAGTAATAAATCGTATTGTGAGGATCGTTTTTTTATTTTGATGTTGAATTGTATTTTTGCCGTCAGCTCTATCTTGAATGTCTATTGTTGCCAGATTTAGCAATAGATAAGTAAGCTGTATTGTTTCGTTTACTTTGTATATTTTATGATAGCAATTAGGTATAATTAATATTGTTTTTATATTGTTTTATTTCGTGTGTGTCAAATAAAATATTTTCTATTCTATTCTTTACATCGCCATCTTGGCTAATTTTGCTAATTCTCTTCATTTGTTTTTTTGTTATATCACTTTTGAAATGTTTTTCATTTAAGAGCAGCTAATATAATTCAGAAATTCTTATTTCATCGCGAATTATGAGCACACACATGAATGTGGTCAAATTTAGACTCTCATTACCCATGACCCTTACCTCACATAAAATGGACCAGCCAAATGACTACCGCTGCTAATTACAAGGGTACAATCCTTGAACGATGGCTGGGTCGAGCCAAAGGGATGAATAAGTTGGGATGATTCTTTGGTATAGTAGGGAATGGACAACCGTTGCTACCGAGGCCTGTCATTAGGAGGCGATGTTTCAAAGGGGTATTCCCCAGAGCTCTGTGAGGTTTTGGGTCTGTCAGCTTTGAGCAGCGAAAAAATATTGTGTTACATACTAAAAAAGGACATACATACACGCCCAGACTTATTGAGTAGTAAAAAAGGTAAAACTATTAAGACAGCAGAGGACTATATGAGATCATAGTATGTAAGCAAAAAGCTGTTATTTTGACATTATAAACAGACACTTTAATATTATTCATTTGAATAGGAGATTAAAAGTGATGGATCTAACCTGAGCATATGAGTATCCAAAAGGAAAATTATACATACATATTTCTTATCAAACATATAGTAGAAAATCTCTTATTATTTTCTCTCAGAAGTAACCAAGGTTCCTGGTAGTTAATTTATATTTCAAATTTGCTTAGCATTAATGTTATTAGATTTTGGAGCACTTGGGAACATAACGATTTAGGAAAGTTGCTACTGTATACGTAACTCATTTACTCTATAGAGCAACCTTGAATAGCTGTTTAATGAAAGGGTCGCTTTTAGTAAATAAATGAATAAAATACGTTAACTGGACTTTTGGCTGACAAAGATATCTATTTCGAATACATCAAACAACAATTTCGATACGGTGATGCCGGTTGAATATGTTTACTCCCGTTCAAATGCTCTAGTAAAATACTCTATGGCGAATAGTTTACGCCAAAGTGCAATGTATACTCTCAGCTAGCTCACAGTGAAGAAATCTAAACTTAGAACTGGTTCAGATAAGGACCGAAAGTTTAACGGGACTATAAAAGTATATAAATATACATCAGAGCGTTGGTTTTCGGTAACAGTCATGTGATAGTCATATTTAATTTGATAACTTCGAAGCAAAGTTACCCTTATTTAAAAGTCCCGATACAGATTGCCGGCCGGATTATACACTAGTTATTGTGTAATGAGCATAGAGTTTATGAATGATTCTTTGTTGAAATGCTTCTGCTATGTATCTGTGTAAGTCGATGCCACTTGCAATACATTAAACTCCTAGCGCAGGGCTATAACTGTTTAAGTGCTAGTTTTATGTAGCTTATATGTTAGATATTTTGCTATGCTAGTCTTTTTTATTATCCATAGCTGCCCAATACCTATATGGTCCTTTTATAATATTGTAGTTGCGCCGTGTTCCTTATATGCATTACATACAGGTTGACCAAAGAAAACCTCTGCTTGTTTGTTCGATTTACGTCGCATTCAAATGTGTAATAATTTTGTCGCGTGAAACACTCGTAATGTTAGCAAAAAACTAAAATCAACATTGGTAGCGTTAAAATTATTGCTGTTTCCCTTAGTATGTATTAAATTGAAACGGACGAGTTCCGGTAATTTGAGTTTTAATCCGGTTTGACATAACATAATTGGTTTTAAGTGTTACCAGAATATTATGGATAACCAATAATAAACTTACTGTTACTATGAATGTTTTAGGGTGGGTCCAAACTATTTACTAATAAGTACGGCAAAACCTTGTAACCAAATTTTTGGTTGGGCCTTTTATTGATCCGGCCAGTAGCATTAAAATAAAGTTAATTGATAAGGAAGGTAAGCCACTCTCAGGTCAGGATTGCCATTTCTAAAATGTCGGGTCTAAGTGGGTCTATTAACTGTAATGTCTAATGGTACTGCGTAAATGTTCAAAATTAATGTATCTAATGGTCGTTTAAACCATATAAAACTCAGAATGAAGAGTACTGAAAATGATTTTAATATTTTGACCGCGGGTTTCAAAATTGCAGACGCCTGACATTTCATTTCCTTGATATATTTTTTAAAATGTTCTAACTATACTAGCGAATTTTAAGATTGGAACAATTTACGATTTAAACGTGCTTTATAATACTGAGTTTGATCACTGGCTTTAAATACAGATAAAGTTTCAAGTCATTTCATTAATGATGATTAATTTTGCTGTTTAAGTAACAAATATTTTTTCGATAATAACCGACGGACTAGATGAAAATTTTTGAGATTTCAGTATTTTTTTTTATGCAGATATTAGAAGACACTAGAAGCTTACATATGAAAGCGTGGTGAAAATGACTTCTTGAATTTGTCATCTATGTATCAATTAGTGCCTAATCATGATTTGGTTTTGATTTTATTGGGCACCGACGCTAATTAATGGGATGGTAATCATTAATTAAAGCAATAATTTGAGCATTGATTTGTGGTTTGAAGGCTTACCATACCACAGGTTTATCGTAATTGAGAAAAGCCACAGATGTGAAAATCTATAATTTTAATGCTCTTAGGCATCTTAATATAAAAAACACAAAAACTGATTCTACCTATGTCTGTTATAGACTTTGAAAATATCCAACCGAAGTGCTACAAACCATTAGAAAGGTAATAATGCGAAGATAGTTTTAAACCGCTTAAACAATGCATTAGGCGCATAATGTATTTCTTTTTTTAGCGTAGTAGCACACGCCGGGTGCTACTAGTTTTATTTAAAGTATAAAAAAAATCTTTAAAACTGGATCCATAAAAATGGTTTGTGCTTATCTTTAGAATGCCCAACAGATATACAATATAGAATTAACATTAGATCCCAAATTTATCCGATATTTCGGTAGATTTAAGAGTAGATACTCGTACATAATACAAAATGTATTGTAGTATTTATTGACTACATAAGTAAGTCACACCCTATTACCGATAGTACAATACGAGAGAAATTTCGATTACAACTGTATTAAATCTTCACTCAACGTCGTTGTTGGGAGGGCAATGAAACAAAAGAATCACCCATCCCGCTTAAACCCGTCAACCGTGATATTTCCGTCTCGTATCACTTCGTATACCCTCAAAGGCGTCTCAGCTTGAATGTATTAGTGTCATGAGTACTTATGCTGTAGATGTGTGCGAGGCATGTTGCATTATCTTTTGATGATTCATAAAAATCATTATTTCAACAATTTTTTCCAGTACCTACAGATAGATTACAACAATGAAATATATTGGATAAGGACTAAAATTGGTAAATTAAAATAAGGTGATAACACAAAACAGTGAACTTACCTCCCCTGTGGCGCACATGATACTTTCTCTTGGTTACTGTTCCGGTACAACACGGCTGCTCATAATAAAAATTATAAGAACTGTCCACTTCAGATGTTGTCACAGTCTGGGATCGAACCTGCCATCCCACTCCGATGAGCAACAATATCAACCACCGGACAACAACAGCTAATGCTCCCATAGTCCGGGCACTCGACCAATACATCGTTTTTATATAACTTTGTAATCACTTCACTCAGTACTAAAAGTTTATACAAGTTCCATTTTATCACGTCTGAAAAAGAATAATCTAATTTTTATCGAGTTTTTGAACACGAGTAACTCCAGCACTGTACTCTCACCGAAGCATAGAAAACAGGTTGAGACAGAAATAAAGAAGTTTTTAGATTGTCGTAAAATAGAAGTTTAGCGCGCGCGTACTGGATAAGACTAGCTTTTAGGCCTAAATACGGCCGTTTGTAGCTTGCGACGCCCAGTAAAATAAAACAAGCGTGCACTCAAAACTGGCATAAATTTACAATCTTTCTTTCAAATAAAATATTTAATCGTGTAGAGCACACATTGAAATTCGTTCAAACCCTTTCAGATAAAACGTAATGTGTTCTACTTACATGTAATTTGGTAATTTCGTTATCAGCACAGTGAATTTTTGTTTTTGCACGTACGAAAAATTGACATGATTGATGACAAAAACGCTCATAACAGTAACAAAGGTAATTTAGTAACAAATGTCACAAGTCATTGTAACCCCGAATGGTATAATAAAACCTATAAAAAATATATGGGGAACAAAAAGCAACGCTTACGCCTATTTCACAATAAAAAAGACAATTTTGCTTGTTGACTTTACATTAAAAAGTACCATATTGTGGGGTAGCTTAATGGCAGTAGAGACCATTACGCGACCCGATGGCAATAAGCAAACCTCATGGACCTAATGGAAACCGCATGGCTACAGGGGTACTAATACGGGTAGTACATCCTACCCTTTACGCCGCGCCGTTTACAACACAAATATTCCGTGTTATAGCATCCGTTATTCAAACTAATCCATTAAAACCTTATCAGGTCTGGCTACCCAGTCACTGTGGATGATTAGCTTGGGTATCAGTGTATGAGCGAATAAATGTCTTCTACTAAATTTAACTCCAATCTTGGTTAGGGCTTCGTCATGTGACCGATATCTTTCACTGAATACGGTCAGGGATCGCCCTTTGAAAGAGTCCAGAGATGAATTAAATAGATAAGCCATTCAAAAAAGGATATGTGAAGGGGTGAAGTTGTTAGAGATCTGAGGTATATTATGATTAAAAACTTTGGCGAAAATATTAATAATGGAAGTTATTATTCATAGCTGAGTAGAGTATCAAGCGTTCTTGCAAAAACGTATTTGAAACGAGGCATCAAAATACTGTTAACAATGATTAATGACATGGTTATACGCATAGGAGAGGCTGTCAATTGAAAGGAAGTTCCTAACATTACATATTTTATATCTCCCCTTTTTCAAATAATACTGTATCAACATTTTAAAGAGCTTCTTACTTTGTATAAATCCTACGTAATCTTGCGCTATATGATTCATTTTGACACATGAAAAATGAATTCTAAGGATTATTGCTTCTGATATATTTATTAGCAATGTTATCAATTATCGTAAAGAAGCGTATACTAAGTTATTTAACTTCTACCAAGAGCATAAAACGGAACTGCTTATAAATTTCTTACAAGAGTGGTGTTAAGTTTTTGTTCTTGAGAACGAGGTTCGGTAAAAAACTCACGACAAGAGTTCGTTTTGGTTGGGTCATTCTCATTGAAACCGGTTCTATAATGATGTCTTCATTACCGGCCGATGATTCACTGCGGAACCACTTACGTTCTCTGATATATCATTCTTAACTTGTAAGCCTTTTTGATCAAATTTAATTTCAATTGTATTGATATAAATGAGACTTTATAATATAAAATGTCAGAAAGTTAAGATTTCGATAATGTACAAAGATATTAAAATCTTTGCACATCATCGAAATCTTAACTCGACACGTCCTTGATTCAAATACTTCACCCGAAGCGATTCAATCTCGGGATTTTCGAAAATGTTATTATTAATTTGTAATTTTATTAGACGGGTTCATTAAGCGGATTTTAATCTCTCTTAATATCTGTGGATCTCGTTTCGCAATACAATTACACCGTTAGCGCTGCCTATTGCACGACAGCCTCGACTCATTATGAGCGAAGAATGTTAAGAAATTTCATCCGACAACCCATTGAGGCAGCCCTTCCAATTGTGTGAAGGTGTTCCGATTGAATGGTGGGTAGGTGGAACGGGGGTACGATTATAATGAAATTTCGCCTCGATAAAGACCAGTGAGTCCCGAAACATAATACTCGATGTTTCCTCTTCAACCCGTATCCATGTCAAATCATTAAACCGCGTAAAAATACGAGTATCTGCCGGAACACATCTTGAGTAAATTAACATTTGCCTGCCCTTTAATTAAAATGATACGGGACTGCTGAGTAATTATTTTAATTTCTTATTTATGTAATGAGATGATGACACGCGTGTTGATTATCAATGCGGTATTTCATTAACGTTAAGTTGTGAGCTTTCTGTTCATATAATCGACCAAATTCAAGAATTAGAGCGCTTAGATTCATAGTTTTACTCCTAATTTAACAATTTATATAGGTAAATCAAAATGTCCACCTGTCAGCCAGACTCTCGTGAAAGGGTCTTCTACATGTTCTGGATAACTGACATTTTGCTACATTTCCAGTTCGCAGAACACATGAACCCTTTGAATTGTAAATGAGCGGAATATTTTTATTCTAAAATAAGTTGCTTAATCAGAAATTACGCAAATGAAGGGCGGGCAATCCAAGTAAACGAATTGGCTGCCCAGAAGAGATACCGTACTCGGAAATTCCGTTCGAATTATTAATACAATACTGTAACAGCAGCGAATTGTAAGCTCCTTACGAAGGGAGCTGAATAAATATCGTTGGCCCGATAGTTAGAGAAACCCAAATACAAATAAGTAGCGTTCGAACATCTACATAACGAGCTGCTTCACCATTTATTTACGGTAAGGATAATAATAGGGATTGAACACTTCTTGGAACTGTATTCATACTGAGGCAAAATCAAGTATCTGCCCCCAAAGGCCCGTCTTTTCTTAGATCTCTTGAAATAAATGATCGTCATATAGGTAGGTTTGTTGTTAGAATTTCAGTTAAACAAAATTTTTTTGTTCACGATAACATACAGTAGCAGGATAAACTTATGGGTTAAGTATAATATATTTGGGAACCGGAAGACCAGCCTATTTACAGCGATACAGTTATAATGATATGTGTAATCATGTTTACAAAATGTTCAACTACTGATATGTTAACGATGCTTAGTCGATTAAATAGCTTGACGCCAATTTTCTGCGAAGCTCCCGTTTCCCTTCATAGTAAAATCACTGCTGCTTTACCAAGTTGTTGTCTGGAAGAAATCGCTCTCAGCGATAAGACCGCCCGTTGTCCCAAATTTAGAATATTATTATTTTTTTAATAAGCTACCATTTAAAAATTCTGTTGGTGTACAATAAAGTATTTATTCATTCATTCATTTATTCATTCAAATTCAATTATATACAATTCGCTATCTTACCGTAAGATGTACTGACCAGATCTTATACAGTTAACCACACATCAAATACGGTTGGACACCATCAAAGAGGTCAATAGCATTACGAGCGTCCCAAGTCCGTAAAAATCTCATTTCGTAATACACAAAACTTTCGCCCCACACATATCAGTGGTCATAAAGGCCCCTTACATGCCGGGGAAGAATTACTATCATTGCCACGCTGTTGCTAGTTGTCCTAAACAATTGATATCTCTATTTGTATCAATAATGCGGAGGCCGACGTTTACGTGCATTTTGTACGTGTTCGGAATCCAGTGTGACCCTTGGCCGGTGGACTGCCAATCGTCATTTTTATTATAACTGGCAACATTAAACTGTTCACATTAGTCTTACTAGGATTTGAAGCACAATTGAATAGTAGTTTGAACTTAAACTTATTTATCCCGTCAACCGTCCTGCGAAACGTCGCGCATTTTTGGACTATGATCGAATCTTAAATTACCTGGAAAAATCTATAAAGAGGGTTCAATGCCATTAATTTTCTATGGTAGCATATCTATCCTTTTAGATGTGTTCGATGATAAAATATTATTTTTCTACACTTTTTTTTTTAATTTTGCCGTTTTTTTTGTTACATCATCTTGGCTTTTTTTTAAGTGATTTGATGACTATGCTTTGGTATATTATGTTCAAAAATAGCTTAAAAACAAACAATTACCCATAAAAATTATCAGAGGTTTCCAAATAAATTCAATAATTACGTTCCTGATATATCAACTCAATCATACAAAGCAAATTCTAATAACAATTTGCGTTCTACAGTGTAGATGTTTATGCATCCCTTTGAATCCTCCGCGAACATTTCTTGAGGTTGCGGTTCTGAGATCCAATAGCTCCAGTTAGTACCATTTAATTGATTTTGTACTACAGAAACTAATTATACTTGAGGTTTATGTTACCGAACGGTATTAATAACGTATCGTGTCAGCCCTCACACAATCTTATTTAGTTTAATCAAATAAATGTATTCCAATAATCAAGATTAAATTATGGAAAATACCGCTACTACCTAATTTGAAGTGTGGGTATCAGATTATTGAGGAATGATTTATTTTGCTGAAGAAAGTGTTAGCCGAGTTATTAATAAGAAAACAATGGCGGTGGAGCTTAACACTTTTCATGTCTCCGTTCGCACGATGCTGAAATTCCCAAGGTGTAAAGTGGCTTACTGAGGCTCTGCCTAACCATTTTGGGGAAATTAACGTGAAGCTATTTATGAAGCGTAAGAAAAATATTACAAATTTGCGACCCGTCCCGATTTCGCACAGGTGCAATTTAGAGTTGAAATGTTCATAGTTTAAGTAAAAAAATGGGTCGGTAACTGTTTTAGCGTATGGATTTTCGCTCAAACCGCGGCAGTTTTCTTAAAGTTTATCATTTTAATATCTGTCGTAACTTCTATACCCAAGGTCTGATTCAGGTAATTTGAAGAGGAATTTAGGTACATGTACATTAACCGTGATCATGTAACTTAATAGTTATATGATCACGGTTAACTTAATAGTTATATGATCATGGTGTATTTTTAAATGTTTTCCCTTTAAACAAATATATAGTTTTGTAAAATTTTACATAATTTTCGAAATGCTTAATTTATTGCCTTTATTTTTTTTTTACCAAACACTTTGTAAAATTAATGTTCTAAAAACCTTTTAACCTTTAATTTTAACTATAATTACAGTCCGAAGGCAAAGTATGAATATAACACGTGAACTAAAATTTGATTTCAATTTTTTTTTGAATTCTTAAAATGTCTACTATACATGATGTACAACTCTCGTTTTTCATCATTATTGGTTATTTATTACTCAAATTTTCTGTTTTTAATTTATCACATTTTCTGTCTACCGTCCCTGATTATTTTCACAACTATATTCGTTTTCATCGAAGTTATCACTTTAATTGTCATTTTTTTAGTAGTTAATTATAAATTGAATGACTCCCACGTTATGAATGTTAATTATAATTGAACGACCAAAATTATTTAAAAAAAATTGTGAACATTAATGCATAAACCATTGTTTTCAAGTAAAATCTTCTGAAGGTTTCGGAAGGGGAGACGTTTACCGACATTTCTATTTGTAAAGTAAAGTCCGTGTTTTGTCTATTTATATTCAAAGGTTGTTCAACTCGCCTCAAAGACGGATGGTGCTATGAAGCGCAGAATCTCATTTTGCTATTAATTTAGTATAAATATTTAATTACTTAATCTTAATTAATAAATTCAGATATTTATTAATTAAGATTTAGTGTCAAAATCAAAATTTATCATCAATCATCTCATTTTTAATTATTATAACACTTACACAAATTAGTAACGAGATAGTAACTAATTTGGTTAAAATTTTGAAATTAAGGATTTAATGGTAAATATTACAATATTTATTCCATTTTTAAAAGGATTTAATTTAAGTTGTGTACTACTATTATATTTATCTACGGTGTAGGGAACTTAATTATTCAACAATAAATTTGTATAATGTGTTTTATCTCAAAATACTGAAAAATGCGAAGAAATTAAGTAAACTTGGGTTGTTGAAAGGTAATGTTTTTTTTACATTATAAGGCAATTTTTTAATCTATATCCATATTTGTCGATGATCATGCATCTGTTAGCTGATGCCGTTATCTTATTTGCATGGATTGCGGTATTTTTCAAGACGGTTGTAAGACATTTCTTACAATTTTTGAAGAAAAACATATCAAGGACGATATCTAACACAATTTTCCTTTACTTTGTTGTTAGCAGTAATATTGTAACTCAAATCTAAGCTTCCTATCTTATTATTCTATGTTTGAAAAAGTTGAGCTAATCAGTAAAATTAGGCCGTTGTTTTGAGGTGAGAGATATGCTGGAGTTATTCTATGCACAAAAGCTTTCACGAAAATTCCACAACCAACCTCCTTCGTAGTCCGTTGAACCAAACACGTTGCAGTTTCACAAAAAAATAAGCAACACAATAAAACGTACAAAGATGGATCACACTATAATAGTAGACAATGTAAAATGATTCACAAACGTAATCCTAACGTTCAGTAACAATGTCCCAAAATCACAAGTTTTAGACTTCGAAGATTGACGAAGAAGTTATACACGAGCGGTCCGCATGCGTGCGTCAAGCATGCCGGCCGGCGCAGAACTACCTCGCTGGATTCATACAGTTCAAAACTTTTAAGTCATGGAGACGGCAAAGCTATGTCGCGCCTCTACAACTCACGCACACAATCATGCCCAACACCCTAAGCACAAACACGAAGCGAGCTTCCAAGTTCACTAAATAAACGAACACCAACACAGACGCAATAACATCGTCTACCCCTCGTTCGTGAAACGCCAGAGCGAGAGGCAAATATCAACAACCCATCTGCACAGCCGAGCGGGAAGGAGAACTCGTACCGCAACAGATGTATATCATTTGAAGCAGGTAAGTATTGAAAATGTTGGTGTGTACGAATGAGACAGAGTACAAATTTAGCTTAGGCAAAGCCGGTTGCGCGAGAGCGGGACAGAAACTGTTCAAGTTACCCACTGTACCTACATTCCTTCCTGATACCGGCGCGCCGCGCCGTCGGCGTCGTACCTTTCGATCGTTCAAGTGGCAGATGAAGCTTTTTAGGGTTATCACCTGATTATTACGCAAGCAAATACGATCATGATGTCAATAAAGTGGGTCACAACACAATCGGTAAAATAGCTGACATAAATGGATTCAATGATGGTAATCGAATCGATAATGTCCCTATTAGCGAAAATGTAATTTTGATTATAACATAATGATGAGAGAAAGCAAATGAGAGATTTTTGAAGATGGATTCGATATTTTTCATGGAATGTAAAAAGGGGAAGTTGCTTGTGTGCGCCAACTATTTATTCGGTTTTGTGCTTTATAGCATCAGGTAATAAGTGACAGGCTTATAAAATCCGCCGGCATTCCCTCTCGAATGCGAAGCAAATATCACACGAGCGTCTCGTGTTTTTCTACCCGCAAATGCCGCAAATCGGCGGTTTTTTTGGTGACTTGCACGCACCTAGGTAGGAGAGTGTTCTGCAGAGCTCGCGACGATCGGGTGTGTCTACGCGGTGTGTCTTTGAACTAATTTTGGAAGTTATTTCAAATCGTGTTCTTTTGTGCTCTGAACGTATTCTGTGTGGTGCGTTTTACGGAACATCTCGCCTGAGCCTCAATCCTGTGGGAACCCATCGTCGGAGACCCGGAGTCAGATTTCGTGGAGAGAGACCATTTAATACGGATGAAGGTAAGTCTGTTGAGTATTATCTGATGTGCTAAATGTGTCAAAACCGAATTTGCTCCCGTGGCATCCGGCGCCCCTGGATTTGAAGTTCTTTTTTGAAAGGCTGATACAGCTTTATGGTCCTTACGATCCGGATATTAGTAGGAATCTTAGTTGGATTCTACTAATAATCCATTGAAGTCGAAGATAGTAAACAATATTTTATATTCATTTTGTTTCAAAATATTGATGCTTAGATATTTATTGCTACACATAGTTCAAATACAATTATTTGTAAAAGTATCTAGCAGTAAAATATTCCATTGATAAGTGTTACTTATCTGTTACGTAAGCAAGGTTAACTTTGCAATTCATCTTGCTTGTGATTACCTATACCTCACAACAGGTTATATTTTAGGTAATATTTCTTTTACTTTGTTTACTTCGTTTAATTTCATTTTGTTGTAGTAATTTGGAGCGAGTAGCAAGTGCGTAGAATATTCCTATATTTAAATTACATAAAGTTGAGGGTAACATTAATACCACGCTATTGATAAAGTTTCAATGCATCATTGATTCGTATTTACCTATTTGGTGAAAGAAAGCAATATTACTTTAGGTAGGTACTCTGTTCATTGAATAGACACGAGTTTAGATAAATATTTTTGTTTCAAAAATTCATTGCGCTATCTAAACATATTGTTGCGTTCGAGTGCCTAACGATTATCGTAAATAGGTAAACATATTTTTACGAATACAATATATTTAACTGTTCCGAACGTTCCCCTATTCGCAGTACTAGGTAGGAGGTTAGGTTTCGTTTGCCACGTGGTGCAGCGGTAGGCGTGCGCGCCGGCGCACGGCCGTTAGTGTGCAGGCTTGCTGTGACGTAATTTGTTTACGACCTAAGGACAACGGGAAGTTTCTTTCTCGTATTTTCGAGTTTAGCCGATATATTTAAGTAAAAATACTTTGATACTGTACGTAATATACAGGTACTGTAATACGGATATCACATATACTCAGGTACCAGTCGTAAGTAGATTAAATACCTATCCCTTTACGTTGTTTTACGTTCTTACGTTTGTAATAGAAGGCTGAACTGTTAGTAGGAAATCATGACGGAGGAACAAAGAATTAAGAGAAAAATTCGCTATGAAGAATCTCTTCTTAAATCGTATTTTTCACAAGTTCAAGGCATTTATGACTTTTCGAAGTCGATGAAATCAGAAGCAGATAAAAATAGTTTTGTTGAGTCAACATCTAACTTAAATACTTTGCGATCTGAGTTTCAATCACATTTGGAGGAGTATAACATGCTTCTAATGGAATTTGATCCTAAATATGAACCATGCTGTAAGAAATGGGAGGCCTTTGAAGTTCTTTATACAAAAATTAAAAATAGTTTAAAATTGTATGATAAATCCGATGTTAAGATTTTGCCTCACAAATCTTCATCCAATGAAGTGCGGTTGCCGCGCATACAATTAATAAAATTTGACGGCTGCCCCCGAAGTTGGCCACTTTTCATAGAATGTTATAACAACACGATCCATAACAATGAGCAATTAAATGATTCCGAAAAGGTTTATTATTTGTGTGGGCAACTATCGGGCAAGGCGCTGGAATCTGTTAGCGGGTTGACCCCTACCGGAGATAATTACGAACTGATTTACAATACCCTAATAGGTAAATATCAGGATGTTCGTAGCTTAGGTACCGCGTATCTGGATGAGATGTTTGATGTAAGGACAATGAAGTCTCCCTCTGTAGAAGGTTTAAATGCGTTCATTGAAAAGTTTTCGCTGTCCGTGTCGGCATTTAAAAGGTTGGAAATTGAAAACCAATTGGACTTTGTATTCCTGTACTTAGGCCTAAAAAAGGTGGATTCGGAAACCGCGCGCTTGTATGAGAATTCTGTTCGTAACGAAAAAATACCTACTTATCAAAGCTTTGTTATATTTATAAGAGAACAAGCTAAGATTTTGGAAAGAACTGGAAAGAATGACGTTACGTTTGCCAGCGGGAAACCGAACTTTAATCGAATCACATCAAAGGGTTCAAAACCGGTTCTTATGCCGGTTAAAAATACTAGGTCTTTTGTGACTTCTAGTGATAATGCGGTGTGTCCATTATGTGGAGCTGCGGATCATAATAATTTCTCAAAATGTGCCGAGTTCCTAAAAGCTTCTGCAAAAAATCGCTATAACTTAGTGAAAAGGCACGGCGGCTGTGTCGTCTGTTTGTATTTAGGACATAAATCTCACAGTTGTGACTCGAAAAAGTTCTGCAATAGTTGTCAATCGAAAACGCATAATTCATTGCTGCATTTTTCGAAAGTGCGTCCTACCACCTCTTTGCCGGTGGCTAGTGGCTCAATATTGCCTACGCCAATCTGCGTAGGCAATATTGAGGCCGACCGCGGCGTCTGTTCTGGTTCACCCGCGTTAGGTACTGGATTAGAGACAGGAGTGTCCCACGCTGGAATTTCGTTGCATAGTTCGTTGCAAACTGCCGGGACATTGGAAACTGGCCGTGAACTTCGTCCGACATCCGTATTATTAGGAACCGCAAGAGTGAAAGTACTCACTCCTCATGGCGGCGTACATTTAGTGCGCTGTCTAATTGATAACGGTTCTCAAAACCATTTTATCAATGCTCGGTGTTGTAAGCGATTGTCCTTGACATTGCAAAAACCCGATGGTCCGATATCGGTGCATGGGTTCGGCGGCGGCGTTAATTATGTACAGGGTGTTACTAACTTAACCTTCTGTTCGCGATTTGACGCGAACTTGTCGTTTAACATCCGCCCTTTGGTAGTTGAAAACATAACAAATGAGCTACCTACATCTCATGTGGACTTTTCAATTTTGTCTTATTTTAATAGTGTGCCGCTGGCTGACGATACCTTTATGACCCCCGGTGAAGTGGACATGTTAATCGGTGCTCAATTGTTCACTAAATTGTTATTACCTGGCTTAGTTAAGGGTCCTCCAGGTATGCCCGACGCTATTCAGACTAGCCTAGGATTTATAATAATGGGCGAAGCACCGGTACTCAGGTCTAAACCCGAGCCCGGGACAGTAGCTTGTTGCGCAGTAACAGACTGCAATGTGCAAGATTTGCTAGCTAAGTTTTTTCAGATTGAAGAAGTCCCGTCATGCACATCTGCCCAACTTAGCAAAGAGGAGCAGGAGTGTGAATTGTTTTATCAGTCCACCACTACTCGGGACTCGACCGGTAGTTATACCGTCGCATTACCTTTTAAATGTGATCCGACTAATCTGGGTAGTTCATTAAAGGTAGCCGAGAAACGTTTCTTTGCTTTAGAACGTAAATTTCAAGCATCGCCAGGGTTACGCGATGAATACGATGGGGTCATACGGGAATACTTGCAAGTAGGTTATCTCACACCGGTTAACCCCTCCAGGGGGCAGGTAGGGTATGTTATTCCACACCACCCGATTATAAGGAAAGATAAAGTTACTACGAAATTACGTGTCGTTCTCGACGCCAGCGCTCACACTGATAAGGGCTTATCTTTAAATCAAATGCTGCATTGTGGGCCTAATTTGCAAGGCGATATATTTTTTATATTGCTTAATTTTCGATTGTTTCCAGTGGCTTTTTGCGCTGATGTAAAACAAATGTATCTGCGGATAAAGGTGCATCCACAGTATCATAAATATTTGAGAATGTTATATCGTTTCGATATTAACGACACTTTGCAAACAATGCAATTCGGAAGAGTTCCTTTTGGACTGACTGCTGCCAGTTTCTTGGCTTTACGGACAGTTAAACAATTGTGCCAGGATGAGCAGGATAATTTTCCGCTCGCCGCCAGCGTGGCCAAGCGTGATCTGTACATGGATGACGTGGTCTCCAGTGAGAGATCGCTAGAATCATCCGCTGAAACTGTTTTACAGTTAATCGGTATGTTCAAGGCCGGTGGTTTCGATTTAATGAAATGGTCAAGTAACTCAATGGATTTACTGTCTCATATACCCGAAAGTCACTTGCATCCACAAGCCGTAAATTTCGATGATGGCGCTAGTCAAAAAATACTTGGCGTTAAATGGGATCCTCACTTAGACGTTTTCTCTTTCGAAATCTCTCAATGCAGCGACGAATGCACTAAGAGAAGCATGCTGTCTGTGGTGGCCCGGCTATGGGATGTTTTAGGTTTCGTCGCGCCCGTGATACTGCAAGCAAAGTTGCTTATACGTGATCTGTGGGAGTTAAAGATTGGATGGGACCAGTCTCCTCCCCAGCATATTGTTGATCAATGGTCTAAGTTTAAAGAGGAGTTACCCTTGTTGATGCGACTTGCAATACCTAGGCATATTGGCGTTATAGAACATTGCGAGATAACACTAGTGGCGTTTTGCGATAGTAGTGAGCGCGCCTTTGGTGGCGTCATTTATTTGCATTGCCAAACGGCAGATGGCGTTTCTGTCAATCTACTTTGTGCCAAATCACGTGTCGCGCCCCTTAAATCGGTTACGTTGGCCCGTTTGGAATTATGCGCGGCTTTGCTTACGGCGAAATTGGTGCGAGCAGTTCTTAACTGCTACGCGTCCCGCTGTAAAATTGATCGAATTTTTGTTTTCTCGGACTCAACCGTGACTTTGCACTGGATACATTCCAGCCCCCATAAATGGAAAACCTTCGTGGCCAATCGTATAGCCAAAATACATGAAAATCTAACGCCCAGCTGTTTTTATCATATTGCGGGAAAGGAAAACCCGAGTGACTGTTTATCTCGTGGTCTTAATCCGTCCCAGTTGATAGACCATCCGTTGTGGTCGAAGGGTCCGTCGTGGATGCAGTTACCAGTTGATCAGTGGCCGATACAAACTTTCAAAGGTGATGAGAGTTTGAACTTACCTGAAATCAAAACTGTATCACTCGTGACGGCACACCCCGTTGAGTCCGTGCTGTACTCGTTATCGCATAGGGTATCTACTTGGAAGCGTCTGTTGCGCATTATCGTGTATGTACTTAGATTTTCTAGGATTATTCAATCGAAAGGCGCTATTAGCGTGGAGGATTTAAAGCAGGCCGAGCTTAAAATAATTCGTGTCTTGCAAGAAAAATATTTTGCCGCCTCAATTAATGCCGTTAAGGGTGATAAGCCTTGCGTTAGATCTATACAAAAATTAAGACCGATTTTAGTCGATAACATTTTACGCGTTGGCGGCAGATTGAGTAACGCTGATGTAACATTTGATCATAAGCACCCAATATTGCTGCCAAAGAAAGATCATGTTGTGGATCTTTTAATTGATGATACTCATCGCCGGAATTGCCATACCGGGCCGCATTTATTATTATCTATTCTTAGGCAGCGCTATTGGATTATGTCCGGTCGTAATACGCTTGTAATGCATGTTTCCGTGCTAAACCTAGAGCGTGTACACCGCCGGTTATGGCCGAAATCCCTAAGTGCCGGCTACAAATTTCGAAACCCTATGCCCATACGGGTCTTGATTATTTTGGTCCCCTTAATATTACATTAAATAGAAAACGAGGCTGCCGGACGCAAAAGGCCTACGGTTGTGTATTTATTTGCCTCACTACGAGGGCTGTTCACGTGGAGGTCGTGTCCGACCTTAGCACTGACGCCTTTCTTAACGCGCTTAAAAGATTCCTTTCTCGCCGTGGTCCCGTAGAAAAATTGTTTTCAGATAATGGCACCAATTTTGTAGGTGCTCGTGTCTACTTAGATGAAATGTACACGTTTCTACGTTCAGAAACCTTTACTGAATCATGGAATAAGGAACTAGCTGCGGAGCGTATTGAGTGGGAAATGATTCCGCCGAATGCCCCTAATTTTGGGGGTGGCTGGGAAGCGACAGTGAAGGCTTTTAAGTCCCATTTGTATAGGGTTATAGGGGCACAAATATTAACTTATGAGGAAATGCTTACAGTACTAGTGCAGATAGAAGCGATTTTGAATTCGCGGCCTTTAGGTCAGGCTATAAGTCCCGATCCGTCGGAGCCCGTCGCGCTAACTCCTGCACACTTTCTTAATACCAAGCCGTTAAACTCTCTTCCAGCTGCTCCAGTGGAAGAAAGCGTAGATAGGTTACGCTCGCGGTTTTTGTTACTAGACAAACTGGTGCAATCGTACTGGCGTAGGTGGAGTTTAGAGTATCTTAATACGTTGCAAGCTAGGTCTAAATGGCTTACAGATACGAAACCTATTGAAAAAGGGACTGTCGTTCTCATTATGCAAAATAATACAACCTCACTTCACTGGCCATTAGGCATAGTGATGGAAACTTTTATAGGTTCCGGAAACAAAAGGCGTGTTGTTTTGTTAAAAACGAAAAGTGGTATGCTCAAACGCCCCGTGTCACGTCTATGTCCTTTACCTTCTCAATAGTTTAAATTAGTGATGCATTGTAACGTTTGTTTATTTAGGTGGGAATTTAATATTATTTTGTTTCATAGTTACTGTACGTTCTTGCTATCTCCAGGTTAAGTAAATATATTTATAGATCTTTGCAATTTTGTTAGAAATTTTATTATCATCAAAATATATTTATAGATAAGAGTCATTCTAATAGGATGACCACGTAGGCTATCATAATTTTTATGATAAATAATAATTATAAGCTTGTTTTGAAAGGGATCCTTTCAAAGTCGGGGGTGCTGTGTGCGCCAACTATTTATTCGGTTTTGTGCTTTATAGCATCAGGTAATAAGTGACAGGCTTATAAAATCCGCCGGCATTCCCTCTCGAATGCGAAGCAAATATCACACGAGCGTCTCGTGTTTTTCTACCCGCAAATGCCGCAAATCGGCGGTTTTTTTGGTGACTTGCACGCACCTAGGTAGGAGAGTGTTCTGCAGAGCTCGCGACGATCGGGTGTGTCTACGCGGTGTGTCTTTGAACTAATTTTGGAAGTTATTTCAAATCGTGTTCTTTTGTGCTCTGAACGTATTCTGTGTGGTGCGTTTTACGGAACATCTCGCCTGAGCCTCAATCCTGTGGGAACCCATCGTCGGAGACCCGGAGTCAGATTTCGTGGAGAGAGACCATTTAATACGGATGAAGGTAAGTCTGTTGAGTATTATCTGATGTGCTAAATGTGTCAAAACCGAATTTGCTCCCGTGGCATCCGGCGCCCCTGGATTTGAAGTTCTTTTTTGAAAGGCTGATACATTGCTAATAAATGATTCAATGCAAATGGGTAGCAGCCCTACGTCAAGATGTCACAAAGTAGCAGGTACGATGCACGTAACGTGTGCTGCTAAATTTGGGATGTTTTTTGAATGCTTCGCCTGCTTCCTTTTTGTATGGTTCGTTCCGTACAATGAAGACATCTGCCATTATTAATGCAGGGTCTTTGTGTCTTCGGGCTATAATTATATCATCGTCAACCTGTTATTTTGAAATCGATCTTTAAATAGTTATGTATGAGATTTCACTGTACAAGTTTGCCTTGTTATTTTTATTCTGGCACACTTCTTTCGCATCCTTTTTGGCATTCAAATTAATATTTTGGTGTCTAGTTGAGATAAAGAAATCTGTAGTCTCCACTAAATATGCAATAGGTTTTTTGGAAGTAATTTTAAATGAAAATTTAAATAAATACTTTGATAATAAAAAAGTTCGAATTTCTATTTTTATTATGGTAAATCAATCTGTATAAATTTGAATAGGAGTGCTAAGTTAATTTAATTTTTAAGTTGAGATACTAAAGAACAAACTTTTCAGATATTTAAAGATGCTGAGACTGTGCTTACTATAAAAATCGAGCTTAATACAATAAAGTTAGTTTAAAATGCTAACCTCGGTTCAGAGCATATCCCTTTCATCAAAAAATCCACTAAAATTATCAAAGCTGTATGTGGTCATTAACTTAGTCCATTCATAAAAGAATCTGATACAAATCTAACTGTTGGCAAAATATAGGTAATTAGTACATACAGCATTATTAAGCAGGTGGATTTTCTGTTAAGTAAGAAAATTTTACTAGTATCAGCTCATATAAATTTTTAATACTTAAATAGCTAACAAATTGAACGAGATTCCGTGATATGAAAGTGATAGAGTAATTAAAATATTTTCATATGCCAAAATACGTACATATAATTTTAGTTCATCTCTGTGGATGACCAAAGTTTTTGGAGTATGCAAACTTTAGACACAAGCTAACTAACATTGAGCTTTCACCCTTCAAGAATGTCTCGTGGTCTTACGGAATTCTTGAGATATTCGAGATGAAAACAATCTATGATGTACATACCGGAAAAAATATATATACACTATATCTATTAATACCTTGAATATTTCTGTTACGGCAACAGTATTTTTAGGATTTGTAGCCCTAGGGGCCCTGGGTCTGATGGACAAGTTAAGCTATACTATTATTAGTTAATTACTAAACTAAATTATAATAATTTTCTATAAATTTTACCATATATAGCCATAAAACGGGCAAGTGTATATAATACACTAAGTATCTATACATACTAAACAAATATTGAACGAAGCCAAACAAAGTTTCTCAACGTCCATTTGCCAAAACTCAAAGATCCATGAGAACAAATTGCTTTGTACAAAACATTCCAAAGACTTGTAACTCGACACCGTCAAAATACCATCATGAGTCCCGTCAGGTATCCGAGAGCGTCAAGCGAAACACTTCTCCGAAACCGGAGACCTACAGTGGTGGCTCACACTGACGCTAATACGCCATGACATCGTATCACAATATACCTACTTCGTTCCCATGTAGGTAACACAAAAATTAGTGTAGTATTATGTTTACATCCATTAATTCTTCTACCTTTGTCAAATTTCACTTGAAATGACAGCAATGACCAGCACGGAAGAGGGTGAGCGATATTTTAAAAATAATTTTAGACACGTGTGGATATGTTGCCGTCACTTGTTGATGTTATAAGAATCGACGGAAAACAAAAAATAGGCAATAAATATGACGCGTTTCTGACAGTTTGACACGGGTATTCGCGGGAAGCTTCATTAACTCCACGGGTACCTGAAATCCTTGACCGATCCAACCGATATTTGTGTAAATTCTACATTTACACAAATACCAGTTGAAACCAAAAAAGTAGAATCATAATCTGAACTCCATTCTCCAAATTCTTTACACAAGGATAAGCACACAAAGGATGCCTGGTAGCGTAGCAATGATTTCATTTTCATACGGCATAGTTACTGCTACACAGAGCACGGTAACTCGATTTTATTGTTTTTTTTTGTTTTTGCCTCTGATACGTTACTAAACTGTGAAACTTGTAAACATTGCGAAACAGAGTACAGAAATAATTGCACAAATAGGAACTGAACCATTTTACATCATAAAACAAGTTCTATCATGTCGCAATATTGCACGATCTGAGAACATAGAAAACTCAATTGTTTTGACGTGAGGCGTCGGTCTGTAGTAGCTGTGGAGATGGAGTGCTAAGAAGGCCGGTGGCTCTATAAGCGCGAAATAATGACGACGCATTGTGGCTTCCCCGGATCAAGTAAGTCGCTATTATTTATTTCTTCGAAGGAGCCCGACAATGGCGTACCTCGGCTTTGCTGTCAGCGATACAATAAGCAGCTGCTCTTAGTTTATTTTGTAGTAGCTGCAGAGTAAGACGTACGGCAGAGGACGCAACGATACCTGCCTAGTGATAAAAGAAATATGACAACAAAGCCTTTTCTAAAAGTTGTAGTCTCTCGTACTTATCCATTGTATCTGACCATATTGCAAGACATAAAATAAGGAATACCACACATATCCACAGGCTCAAGTGATTTTACTATACGTGCACCGGTATGAAGACTTGTGGACTGTTGTAGCCTGGAATGGAGCATAACACAATCGGAGCCCTATGAATTTTTATGTGAAAACCGCGCGAAGCAATTTGCAAGCGGGCAGTGCCGAGTGGCCGAAAAGCTAGGATAGGTCAGCAGAGCGGACCGCGTCCACAAATATAATGGGAGCAATAACAAAAGTGAGTCGGACTAACCATTGATTTGGATTTTATGTTAGGCCAGCAAAAAAATAAGTGCCTTTGTGTTGTTTCCGCAAAAGTCTGGCCTGTTGAGGGCGAATGCACGTAGCAGAGTGGACTATACGAAGCCAGCGGTATTATTTCAACTCGACAGGTGAATACTAAGTGTCAGTTTTTATTGTGCGGCCACTTATCGGTTTTGCAAGTCCGCATGCCTTCTGTTGGATTTCAGGATTATTAAAAACTGAATGCGTTGCAGTTAGTGCTTTGTTCTGTGAACTGTGTTTTAAAGACAAAAGTCTGTAATTATATTTTCATTGCAGTCTCTATAGAGTCTTTTATTATTTTGATGAGTATCGGAACTTAAAGTTTTATTAACTTAATTTTTGATATTATTTGTTACTAGCATGTGCTACTACGTAAAAAAAGAAATACATTTTGTGGCTGATTCATTGTTTTAGTGGTCTTAAACTATCTTCGCGTACCTTGAAACTGCGTGCTATTGAAACTGATTTGGGGCACATTTGTAGGATGGTTTTAAAGTCTCTAACAGACATTGGAAGAAACGATTTTTGTATATCATACATTAGAATAGAACTGTTTCTTTTGTGTTTATATTAATGAAAAGGTTATAAGGCCAAACTAAAACACCACTTTAAGATATTATATTACTGAAGATCGTAATCTTCACAAAGAGCTAGGACAGCTGTTTAACAACTCTGTCGGGGCAGCTCATATTTCCGACTTAATAAATGTCCGAATGTTGAGCACCACGCCAGAGTGGGTCTATGACGCTAACTCGACGGCAGCATGACGTTCGCGAACTAAGCTAAAAATGATGTAGTTGCTTCAGTCGACAGTATACTGATAGTATAGGAAAATAAATAAATGAATGAATGAACGGCTTCGTGGCTTCGTTGGTAGTAGCCCTGCCTTCGAAGCGAGGGGTCCCGGGTTCGATTCCCGGCCGGGGCACACTTTGTGTGGTGAGCATGAAGTTTGTTCTTGGGTCTTGGGTGTTTGTCTTGTGTTTCTGTTTTTGTCCATGCCATCTGCGACACAGGAAATCCTAGTGCAGACGTATGAGAGTGTTAACGTTGTTGTTAATCTCTTTATTTTACCTCGATAGGAACATATATATTAAAAATGAAATTATCAAAGCACGCAAAATAAGAGGTTACAATGGGCGGCCCTATCGCTAATAGCGATCTCTCCCAGCCAACCTTTGGATGGAATAAAATTACAACACGGAAATCTGGTACGTGGTGCATCAAATAGGAAGTACTTGCACTACTTGAATAAAAAGTAAGCATTTACAAATATTACCTAGATATCTTAGATATACATATCAAACTTTTATATATATATATTCACGTTCAATAAACACAATGACTCAATAAAGCAAAAAAATGTTATAAAAAAATACCATGAAAAAAAATTTGTGACATATTCTATTGAAATAATGAATAATAATGAATTATTTCAATAGAATATGTCACAAATTCTTAATGTCTTCACCTTTTTCACGTATGTCTTCTAGCCTTATTTACTCTGTGTTATATCTAGTAACTACTAAATATATTGTGACTAAGGTTGTCTGTTGTCTTGTATCTTTTACTGTACTGAAACATTTTCAGGTTTCAATCCCTTGCGCAAAAATAGATAAGGTTATTCAATATCAAAAAGGTTCTTCTAATACTATTGTGACTTTATACTTTTATTTGAAATCTCTATGTCTAAATATAGTTTTGTCTGACCTAACATGTTTTTTGTAAGATAAATATAATTCAGTAGTTTTTTATAAGCCGTTTATACAAGATAAGGATTATGTTTTTTTTTCTTATGTAACTTAATTGACGGGAACGAGTTCACATCCAACCTAATGGTTATTGGTTATTATTGCCCATAATGAACAGTAAAATGACTCAGGTCCTTCCCTACCGAAGTATGGGAATGCCCAAGTCGTATCCCGTTGCAGCCACTACTCTGAGACAGGGATGTCACGCCTCAAGTGCCTGTAATTTCACGGGCACCCATACCCTTCCACATCCTTCCCCTTCTCAGTTGGTAGCGCAGTAGATCTTGGATTGGATTTTCACCCAGAAAAAGCATTTGTTTGAGGAACGTTTGTTGTGTTTGTGTTCACAAAGGTATCACAGAAACTCACCTGAACTGTGCTGTTTAAGGGTCTTGCTTTAAGCATTCATTAATATTTCCCTTTATCTTTCACGTTTCGCCATGGAGGGTTGAACAGTCTAAACAAGCACAAAACTTTGCAACAAGTGCCAGCCATCAAAATATTGTAAACATTTCAAGTAGTGGTAGGTGAAGTATGTTTAATTAGAACGAAATTATTAGGAATATATTGGATATGCGTAAAATAATTGTTATTTGACATGCCCACTCCCCGTTTGGTATCAAGTATCGAAGTAAAACGGTACCATTTGAAGAAATCAAAGCCCATACACAATCAGCGTGCGTGGGTCGGACGAGCTAATCAAACTAATGGACACCACACGCCCGATAATATGAACACACGTCTCGATTTTACCAGGACATTCCTTTGAATGGCGCACAGGATTGTTTTTTTATACTCACTTTAATATATTTTTACGTTTGATAATAATCCTTCAGTTTGATAACAATAATCAAGTTACATTAGGTATATTTAGTGTCTTACTTATCAATTCGTATGTTTTTATTCTCCATCTGAGATTATTTATACATTCAAAAACATCAACATTTTAAACTGGTCCTTGGTAATTGGTTAAATGTGTGTTCATAAGTATGAAGATTTTTAACCCTATTCCTTCCTATCTTACCCTAAAAAGGATACAATTGACAGTTCGTATATTTTTACGCGTTATCTTCAGCAATTATTAACAGATTTGAACGATTTATTTTTATTGATAAGGTGTACTTTCGACATGATCCTATAGAAATTTTATTGAATAATTTCGCCCCTTGGAGCAAAAAAAGGGATGAAAATATTAAAGTCAGGTTACCGATCAACGATCCGTCGGTTGTCGATGGTAACCAAATAATAATATCCAGTTGGTTTCTTCATTAATACAACATAAAAATGTGAAGGAAGATCAAACACTCCTTAACGCTCAAACAGATTCGGATGAATTTGGTACCAGGATAACTTATACCCTGGATTAACACATAGGCTACTTTTGATCCCGGAAACCACGAGTAAAACAGTGGGGTGCAGCTAGTAGTAATTAAATACAATAGATGGTACAGAAACTTCATTATGCACCAAATCGGAAATAACTGAGAGATTTTTATTACCAGTGAAAAAATGGCCACCGTCGCGAAATAGCCCGATCGGGCAACAAATCACAACAATAACGCAGACTGATTGATTACACTAACCAGCAGATTCGATTTCAGTTACAGTTGATTGAGCCTTCGTACAGGGTATTCATTTGTACCGGTGCCTGGAACCATTTAGTTGGTTGAAGATTATTTTTATACAATATATCTTTTGTGATTCAGGGATATGACACGTAGTTTTTTTTGAATGCGACAATAATTACTGTGCTCTCAGCAGTTACGTCCACCAATAACAACAGCAAATGACTTAAGCCCTTTCCGATCGACGCATGAGAAAATAGAAAACACATCCCGTTGCGTCATCGGGACAGAACAGGACCTTCATGCGACTGTGATTTCACCGGCACCAACCAAGAATAACAGGTGTGGAGTTCTGACGAACTCCCTTTCTGGAGTTCTACTTCTGACGAACTTGGCATAAAATCATGTAATTTGTGTGGGACCACATCAGAGGCAACCTGTCAACCGAAAACAAAATCATTCATATCAATCTACAATTAGAAAATAAAGCAAACGTATATTTCAATTGGGAACCTTTTTTTTAAGCCCCTCCGCCCCGACAAGGCGGGAACCCGCGGGGGGGTCAATTGGGAACCTACTAATTTTATAAAGTCGCTTAAAAATTAAACTTTTGTGTCACTATCAAGCAAAGGCTATTATGACCGCCAAGGGAAATGATTATGATCTATAAAAAATCCAGAACGCTTTAAGTGAAAAGCTCATTAAAACTTTCAATTAACTTTACATTCAACTGCCATTTTGTAACAACAAATCGTTTCGTAAAATGGGTCCGTTTTACTAATGGCTAAACAAAATTAAATCCGATAAGAATCTAAGTACTTTTAACGACATAAAATCATTACAAAGTAAAAGGCCTATCGATTTCCTTTGCGATTACAACAAAACATGTCATTGTTCCTGAAACACGGGGCATTGTACTTTCACAAAGGAAACTCTACTTTGGAAATTGAGGAACATAAACTGTTTACCCCTTAGCTGAAATGCGTTTCAATGTCAATGCAAGGCAAACGTGCCCCGAGAACGACATTCCCTACAAATGTAGGAAGTACATAGTGTAACAACTGGGCAGAGGCTATTCTTCATACAACCAACAATGTTGCTACCTATTTTCAGCAACGATATCTTGCGTAAGTTCTCAACAAATTGCTTACGAAATTATATCACTTTATTATAATTTTATATAAGACTGCAATTTGACATGTGTATTATTAAAAACAATCTCACAAAGGAAATATTTTTTAGTAGTTTAGTTAATATATAAATAATCAAAAAATCTTTATTATCATTTAAGTTCTTGTTCTTGATAAATCGGTTAGAACCGTATTTTCTTTGAAGTGTACCTACCTACCGACCTTAAAAACCTCGTAAGGTTGTTAAGAATGGGGCATAGCTGTTAAAATAATTTAATTAAAACAAAGAACCAGATAAGTAAGTATCATTATCAGAGCTGTAATTTTCGTGAGCAAGATAGGTGCTACCGATTCCAACAGAAATTCGCGATATCGAATTATAGAAATACCGCGAAAAAAAAAAGGTATTGTTGTGAAACGTGATGGAGTTTAAACTCTGTACCGACATTACTCTATTGCAAGGGTGAAGTCGTGAAGAATTGACAAAAACTTGCCGAATAAAAGAGAGGTCGTGACGGCCACCGGCTTCCCCTTAAAGGCAAGCAAAGGCCTACGACGATGTCATGTTTATTTGCTTTAAAAAGGGTAGGCACTTTCTTTTGCACTATAGATGCGATCTCTGAAAAGCATGTGACGTTGAAGAGGAGCGACGTGAGTCTTTAACATGGGGTGATTTAGGTAAATAGGTTGCCGTGAGGTATAACATTAGTGAAAAACCCTTTTTGTGTGAACTATTGCTACAGACATGTGGAAAGTGATGTGATGTTTATTGTGATGAAGGCGGATACATCTTTGTATTACAAGGATCCGTACCTATTTTCCGGCTAGAAATCTTGAAACTATTTTCATAAAACTTAAATTTTTAATCACAATGACAATTTTGCCACACACCATCTAAATTTTGACGTTTTACAAGGATCCGTACCTATTTTCCGGCTAGAAATCTTGAAACTATTTTCATAAAACTTAAATTTTTAATCACAATGACAATTTTGCCACACACCATCTAAATTTTGACGTTTTACATGCCTACTTAAATCCATAAGCAACATAGATTTATTTATTTAAGTAATTTTAGACTTAAGCAGTGGTTTACAATTTTGTGGGAACGTAGACATGCCAATTTGTGAGTTTAATGCCTGCATGAGTATGTAAAACAACAATACTCAGTAAACAGTTTCTTCTAGTGAAATAAATAATTCTATAACAGTCCGAACAGTCAATGTATCGTATCCAAGAATATTACCATCATGTCCTGACATTACTACGTTTGTTCACTGGATTTTTTTTTTTTTTTTTTTTTTTTTTTATGTTAATAAGTGACGGAACGAGCTGAGGGCCCACCTGATGGTAAGTGGTGACCCTCGCCCATGACAACAGTAATGCGTGCGACTCAGTATGAGATCCAAATCTTTACTGAGTCGCATTCATCCTGCTGTGTCCATCACTTGAGACGGGGATGATACGTCTCATGCGCATGTGATTTCACCGGCAGCAACACCCTTCCACTGGAACACAGTAATGCAACCACTACTGCTTGGCGGCAGATTCCAGATGTGGTGGCAGTACCTCTCCGGACGAACTTGGCACAAGTTCTACTGCTACTTTTGGTTGCTCCTTTAGCACCACCCAGGGGGTACGTGTAGGGAATCAAAGGGTACACACCTACGGACGCGAGCAACTGGACTTGCGGCCTCCGTTGTTATTTAATTATCCAACATCAATAGGGAGGAGTTCTGTTCTCCGCGACTTCTTCCGTGTGAAATTTAAAAAAAAATTATTTCAAAAAAAAAAATCCGCGGTCTCCTAATTCTTTTTCGTTTTTCCTGACAATGACAGTCCTGTTTAAATCGAGCTGGCGTTTCGGACGTTAGCCGGAACAGACAGGAAGACAAAAATAAAATAAAATGTTTTTTTTTTTTTTTGTTATAGTACCAAATATACTTTCGAAATGCATTTAATAAAAAGGTGTTATTTTGGCATTACAAACAGACACTTCAATTTTATTTCTTTGTATACATAAATAAAAGTTCATAAAGTTACTTTTTGATTTCAGCCAAGCACTTTTTAATAAAATTAACATAGCTCTACTAGCTAACTTAGTTTAAAACTTCGTTTTCGCCTTTTGATTTCTTGAAAGGAAGTTTCGTTTACTAGAAATTGAAATGCAAAGTGGGTGTACTTCCGGTACGGTTTGAACTGGATTTAAGCTCTGAACAGACAACGCACAAGGGAAACTGTTTGCGAGTGATTTTATTATTAAAGAATCAGCGTATTTGAGCGCTTACTTATGGTATAGTTTTGACATGACTAAAGTGTACTCATCTGCGATACAGGGAAGGTGTACAAAAGTGTAAATGTTTAAATTGGTACTAATATAATGCAATTTGTATAAAATGTCACAAGCCTTGGAACATTTTTAGAAATAGTAATAGTGAATCTTAGCTATGGGGTGTCATATCAGCTGATGATGAGAGCATATGGCCCAGTGGTACTGACGCCATTATTCAAACTAAAAGTTTGAATCAAGTCCAACACGCAACATTTATGAGCACAATGTCAATTTCCCAAAATAGTGGAAAAAAGCATTTTGGGGAAACCGGCATGTTCTAAAACCACAATTTTTAAGACGTGACAATTGACCATTTGGTAGATTTAGTAGGCCGTGGTAGATTTTACTCTCGCTTGTAAAGAGTAGTACGGTGTCCCAGCTCTGGAAATAGAAGAACAGAAAAACAGAGCACATTTGATTTCTGTAATGTGTGTGGAAACATTAAAATGAGATTGTAGACAAATACAGTAGACAAATTAAAATAAAGTAAATATTTGCCTTAAGTCTTTATTGCGCTCAAGAATTTTACGTCTCAGTCGGTTCGAAGACCGAGGTCATCAACATCATTATAGATATTCGCAAATAGTTTGCTTAGTGAGTTTGCACTTTTGTATGATGGTTAATTTTTTGATGGTTAATTTATTTCTATCTATAATACATTTTTATTAGAGTACAGTCATATAATGCAAAAATAGGATTTAATCTTAGAATGAAAGATTAAGAGCTAAACATTCGTATTTAGATGTGTTAAAACATTTTTTAAATTGGTTTAAATGAGAGAATCTCGATGACATGAAATGAACGACAGAATGACAGAATAATTTTTAATTTTTTACTTGGCTCAGAACTTTCGTAGAATCTCTTTGAAAACATTTCGTTTCTGACATTTATAAAAAAATATTTCGTACAATTAACCGAGACAGAGCGCAAAGACTAAATATTGGAATATATAATAGTAGATAAAAAAAAGTGATAATAATATTAACCTACTAATATTCCTAGTTGAATTGTTTTTTTTTCTATCGAAAAGCTTTGCTTTTCCCATTCAATACCATTCTTCCAAATCAAAGATGCCAGGACCTTTGCTTAAAAAACTTCGCCTTTAAATTAGTTTCAGTTCAATACAAGAACGTGATCAGTTTGTATAATTACATCTTCCCTTTCTCAGCAAGGAAGATTTGTATCGATCGGGATGTTTTACATTAGCTGATACGACACATACGATACCGTTGTCGACATCAAGTAAATCCAAAACCCCAAGATTTCGCTATTCCATTCCAGCTAACTGAATATTTACAGTATTGGTAACAGATTTAGCTTAACTAGCGAGAAAATGTAGACAATATTATAGATGGTCATATCAGATTGTTTATAATTATCCTGCTGCATTTTTACTAGAAGAAATACTTAACAGCTATCAAATAAAGTTTAAAATCTAGTTCTTACACAATACTGATTTTATATTATAGTAAAACTTTGGAGTACTACGATGGTCTGATTAAGATTTAAAAAAAAGTTTTGGTGAAGTGATGCGACATATAATTATGTCAAAATACTTTCACGTTTCTGCGAGTCGAATACAGAATGTAACTGAAATAATTGGTTTCTTAAACGTTACAAGTTCAGTGGCTCTAATATGTCGAGCATTATTCAATGTTCATTCGAACGAAACACTCAGTCGAGGGCAGGTTCTCACCACTTTATTTCTAACGTTTAAATCAATATATAATAAATATTTAAAAAGGTAACTGTGGCCAGGTCCTAGTGACATACATTTCAGCAATACCAAAAAAGACCTAAATCGCAGTCAAAGATCGCACGTCAGTGTCGCTATCGTATCAATATCAGATAGTGAAAACCCTCGATCGGGGGAGTTTGCTAAATCGAAGCCAGGCCACAACTCAACTGGACCATCAAACTGCAGGAAAAGGACAAAACAAAATGTATAAAGGAAATTGCTTCCACAAATCCACTCGTATCTACGACAGTAAACGTGGAACGGCTCGGCCGCCCTAATAGCAATGAAATCACGAAACCAAAACTACCTCATGGAGAATTCGGTTGATGTGACCACGACTTAAGAATTTTATGGTCAGACATTGTTTCATACTCTTATAGTGTCTACGGTCTTATGACATGTAGAAATTGATTTAGTGATCAAGAAAACTGCAACAATAACCTACTAGTAATAGTAGGTTATTGTTATTACTGCCTTTTAAATGTGAAAGTGTTCTTAGAAGTCTTTGAAAGCGTTTTATATTATTACACAATTCCGATAAGATATATGCAATTATATATCTAGAAGGCAGGCACAAATCTATAATATAACCTGATTCGTGTAAATGACAGCTAATTAATTAGCTAAAGAATGTATTATTATAATTTTCATAGAAAATTACCTGTCAGACACAATGAACTGCTAATAGAGCAAAGAACTAAGTTAAGTAAGTTTTAAAAACGTAAATAATTATCGTTTGTAATTAATAATCAGGTTTTGCAGCCACTAGAATATTTAATTGTATACAACTCAAAAAGTAATAAGGAGGCAAGACAGAAGGCATGCTAATTAAACCAAACATTTTAAGAGAACAAACTTACTCTCTATTTCGAATTTCTCTCTATTCATCAAACCACACACTTATACAATACATAATATGAGATAAGTAATTTGTCTTTTCTTATCAGTCTATCAGTTAAATCGTTTCATAATATAAACCTATATAACATATCAAAGTGCTAATAATATCCAAAGTAGGTCTATTTAGCTTGAGTGTCTTCGATATAAAGTTACAGATCTACAGAAACTTCGTCAAATAACATGCTATCTGCTAGAAACTTATTCAATTTACGACTGTTCTAATTTCCTCCGAATTCGCGATCTCAAGGTTAACAGTTCCTATTCGATAATCTATTTTGACTTGCCTTTCTATTCAAAGAGAATTCAGACACAGTTACTCGCACTTTGGAAATTGTTTCTAGCTAGTAGCAAGTTTAGATAAGTTTATGATTACTCTTGTAAGTTTCAAATTATATACACCTAGGTACGTGAAGTGAAATTGCTTTTCAGTTAGGTATCCTAAAGCAACAACCAGGCGCTTGCGGTGGTCAGTATGTACCATTTCTACAGTTAATTTAATATATCTTGCGTCAACTGTAATCCGAAACAGAATTTAGTGGATTTCCAATCGTTACTTTTATGAACTATAGTTTTTTATTGTTTTATCCCACGTAATTTTTTGTATTAACTAATTTTCTCAAGTGGAACTGCTTTAGATTTCATCCAAAAACAAGAAATAATAACTGTTCCCCGTGACTTCATCAGCGTGGAATATATTCTTATTTACCCAAATAATTTTTCCTGTTTTATAATAAAATAAAGGTAACTGGAGTTACTTCGTATAGCATCATCTATCAGCCAGGCAAAGTCCCGTCAAAATCAATCTATCCAGTTTGGAGATTAGCAAACAAACATAATAAAATATATAAACATAAAGTATAAATAAAAAAATGTTATCAAAAATAATAATAAACAAACCTAAAATGCTGGTTGCATTACCACGTAGAATACTGAATCGCTGTATAAAATTTTAATCAGCACTTCGGTCACTTGTTGCTATTACCTATATAAAAAAATTCTTGCATACAAAACAATTATGCAAACTAAAAATTTATCACACGATCTATAAGGAAGTCAATCAGAAGGACCTTGCAGGATACGTTGCAGAATTCTCTGATGTATATTCAAATTCGTTGTATATGAAAAGTTGTGATGTATCAGAAGACACTCTTCTAAACTGGACGTTGAAATCAAGAGTTAAACTCACCAGCTGTCATTGTGAAAAATGACTACAAATTATAATTAATCCTCGAATTGTGGAGTGATATCCTTAAACAAAAAGCTGACAGAGGTTTTGTAGGATGGGCGAAGTGTCAAAGTTAAATTGAATATTAGAGGGAATGATCTCGTCGGCGAAGTTTCGTCGGTTCGCGCTGAGTAGTTAATCCAATGCCACAATTCAGTTCAAGTTATTTTGGTACAATTGGCTGTAACTCGCGTTGCTTATTCATTGTCAAACGCACGTAGCATCTTCGGTTTGCTATTCACAGTGTATTCTGGTAACACAGGAGTTAGAAGTAAGGATCTGTGTGACATCTAGATAAAGTATTCATCACACAATAGCTATGGATTTAAATGCGTTTCCAAAAAAGATGCGCTAAGCTATGTTAGTAGGAGATTTTTAATATATCAAGAAAGAAGAAAAAAAATTGATGATTTGACTTTCATTCAAAACCTGCGTAACTTGAGAATAAACTAGTTGTTCCCCGCGATTTCGTCCGCATGAAATTTAACAGTTTTTAAGTTACTTCTAATTTACAGTTTCTAAGTTAACATCAGCTATCTGCCAGTGTAAGTCTTGTTAAAATCAGTCCAGCCGTTTCAGAGATTAGCCGGAACAAACAGACAGACGGACAAATGGACAATTTCTATTTTTTCTGTATGTATATCCAAATGCATTTAGTAATAAGTTGTTATTTTGAAATTACAAACAAACACTTCAAATTTATAATATTTATTTGTATAGTTTTATTTATAAGTCACTACAAGACACACAACCGAAGTCAATTACACAGACATGAAACCTGGCATAATATTGACAAGGTCGGTCGGGGCGTCTAGGTACTAATAGTTTAGATGAACGATAAGATAAATCCCTAGGCGACTCACGTCGTTTCCTCGCCCATATTAGTGTATTGTGTTAGAACCTATTTTCCCTTGACATTGAGGGTAATGGATATTGTTGATAAAACAGCTGCGAGTAAATTGGAACTCTTACGAGAAAAACATTTATTGTGATTGGTAGTACTCATGCACCTATTTTTATGGTATTCTTTCTTAGAAGTTCGTCTTTAACAACTTTTAACCAGACATACAGAAAAATACTATTATTATAACTTACCTTACCTTACCTAAAATTACCTTACCTTACCATGGAAATATAAAAAAAAAATCAAATGCTCATTACCCCTGCTCTGATTCCCTGGGTTGCGGTCGGCAAGGACAAACATAGAAACACAAGATAAACACCCAAGAACCGAGAACAAACTTTACGCTCATTACCCAACGTTTGCATCTGTAGGGAATTGAATAATTCCCTACAGGCCCTCGCATTAAAGGTAGCGTTACTGCCAACTAAGCTACGGAGAAGACAAGACATTTTTAAAAGGAGCCCTGTATTTTTAACAGTAGAAAAAAAATGCCGCCTTAAAATTCCCAGCCATCTGTTTAATCGGCAACTGATTCCGGAGGCAGGCCACGTCCAATTAGGGTCGCGGTCCCAAAGGACATGTGATCATAGCTAGAGATGTGGCGGGAACCCGGCTTGAATCTGATACCCCGTGGTTGCGGTAAAATCTAAATTGTTTTGAAAGTTGGTAATGTCAGGTATGATATGATTTCATACTCGAAGCTAGTATTCTTAAGTTCTGACTCGCAGTAATTTTTTATGCAGTTATTTAGATTGCGTACAAATTTGACATTTTCATAATTTTCTATCTCTGTTTTACATTATCAAGAGATAATATAAAAGATATTTCTAGAAAGTTTTGAGGGCCACAGAGTGCTGTTTTATCAATTTTAGCCTGTCAAATAATAATTAAAGTCTCAGATGATACCTACAGACACGAGCAACATGAAACTAAATTGACAAGTCATATTCATATTTCCTGCAATTTAAAATATGAAAATAAATATTCCTGTAATTATATAAGTTATAAATTCAGAGGCATGCTTACCCATATCATATCTTCTGTAGTTTTACACTGTTATATATGCACGTTTCAGTTGTGCAAATTGTCTGCATCAGTTATTGTTTCGGTGTACTTTTTTACAGTTTTTCACAGATCTACTCCGATTAAATAAATCTTCAATACTACGATGTTTGATGTTTAACGTACACACTACCTACAGTATAATATCTTGGACTCACCAGACACACACGCGAGAGAAACAGCACGAGACAACTAGTACCTAATAGTTTATGACACAGCTCATAATCAAGTTTCAAGTTATTTTATTGGAAAGGAACAGTTAACGATACTGTTTTAGAACAAAAACGCTGGCATTTTTCAGAACAACGTAAATGATTGAGATTTTTTTCTGGTCACTAGCATTTCTGCAGTAAATACAATCGAGTACTCCCAGACCGCTGTCCAGCACATCTCTAATCATAACGAACCGCCACTAGATGCCACGGATGTTTCGTGTTTGCCTGGAGGCTAGCTTGTTCATGGATAGAAACCTAAGAGAACTAATACTAAAACATGCCTCGACGGGTATAACATTTTTATGACCCAAAAATTGTTCTGTCATTTTTTTATTTATTTCCAACCTAAACATTTCTAGGTATATTGCTTAGGTTGGCTAACAGTTTTTTTCTAACATAGAATGCACGTAATTATATTTTGTAATGATGAGCCGCTAATACCTATGCCAGAGATTACATCTTAAGATCTATAGGTACGTGTCTATCATACTATTTAAATATTATAAATGCGAAAATGTGTCGGTGAAACTTGTTATGGTGGTAATTTTAATTTTTTTTCCTATCGTCTAATGTTGAATTTTTAAGAGCGGGTAACACCATATGTATATATACATTTATCAATTATTTTTTTCGCATTAATATCGTACTTCATTGTAATTTGTACTAATAATGAGATTTCGTATTTTTATTATATTTTAAACACGATTTATATATTTCTATTTAAATAGCTCCCATTAGGCTTTGATCATTATCGATTTGAATGACGCTTGTCACTGACCTGTAATAATGTTCGCGACTAATGTCGTGCCATGATTGCGTATTGTTCGATCAACCATAGGCTGCACAGTCTACATTTTGGCTATAAAATATCGTTTGATTGGATATTGTGCATAATGCAACTCGCATAAAACATTTTGTTCAAATCAATACACGGAGCTGCGAACTATAAACATGTTTTTATTGTTGAATTCGTAGCTCGTGTATGATCAAATCATCTTAAGACAGTTCTTAGTAATTTTAGTTGTATAAATTGTAAAAGGAAAATATATAGGAATCAAAATATACTTTTAGTTTGAAATCTAAATAAACATTTGGGTATAAGTAACGAATTTATGCCAAACAAATACCTTTTTCGGCTTTATCGTAAACCTAGCCCAGTTGTGCTAGCGTAAGAAAAGTAACAAGGCGCCTGCTCTGGGCTAAAAGCAAATTCCAACTGACAAGATTACCCGAAGGTACCTACAGGTGACGCGAAAAAGCTTTGTGCTAGCATCTCCTGCCAACTTGATAAGAATAAAGTTAGTAAAATGTTTGGCTCTTGGACCGAAATTCGATAAACTGGATTTCTTATCCTGTCTATCAAGATTTAAAGGTCAAGCAGTCCCCTTGTGTGGAAGTTTTATTTTAAATATAATTTAAACTATTAAAAAGGGATATTTCATAGAAGTTTCATGAAGAAATTCTTTCTACTCGGACAGGGCAAAAATAACCCGATTTCTAAATCAGTTAATCATTTGTTCATTAATTAAACGACTTTTAAAAAGAAGGTTACCAATAAGGCTGCAAGTATGTTTTTATGCCATTTCTTTGCCCATTGTGGAACGATTTGAATGATTCTTAAAACTTGATTTTTAAAATTTCTATCAGAGTTACATCCTATACCTCTGATACAAATTTTGTGACGAAATTCCAACTCTAAGGGTGAAAAATAAGGATTGAAAGTATTGAAGTCGATTTATTCAATTTTAAATAAGCTACTTGTTTACTATGAAGAAACGAGCGAACGACACACCAGAATTAAGACCAGCAATAAGTTTCAGGTTTTCCCCTTTCTAATTATTGGAATGTCCAAGTCACTATTAAACATGAAAACCTATGAAATTGCGGTTAGCTATGGAACGACTTAGATTTTTAAATTCAATTAAAAGTATATAAAGGCATGGGTTTATTTGTATAATGTATTATAGTAAATATTGAATTGAATTTAATAAACTTTGTCGTTCGGATTTTGTTTCGATATAAAGAGATTGTTTGCCTACATCTAAAATTTAACTTAGCGTCAAAGAGACACGAAAAAGTTGCATCGCCCCTCTTGCAAAACTCATTACAAGACGCCAAATAAGAACTCGTAAAGTAACCTTTCTACAGAGCCCATTAAGCTATGCCAAATGATATTTTGTCTTCTACTAGGGTCGTTTACATGGGGCGCGCAAGTCTTTCTGCAAACACGGCCCGGATCTAATCTCTGCCTGCTTTATCTCAGAGTCAATGAGAAGAAAACTTTATTTTGTGCGCAAACAAGGGTAATCCGCTCTCACTCCAAACACACGAATTCCTTTCTGTTATTGAAAGGTCAGGTGATGTTGTGTAGAATACTTAAAGAGAAGGTCCGAGGGTCGCTCTGTGTGGTAGCCAGAGATATATTATATTATGTTACATAATCAATCGCTTTGAGCGAATTGGACATTTATGTGGATTGTTGGATGTTATATTGTTTAAATTATTATTTTAGGCTTAATTTTTTTTACTTTAGATATTCTATATTTAGCCGGTGAATGTCTCAATTAGCAGCGGTGAAAGCCGAAGTTCACAACGTAGTATAGAATGCACTTTGTTTATTTTAGAGTTAACTCGCCAACTCCCTGGGACAACCGTTGATTAGCAGGAAAACTACACACATATTTTTATCTGCTATGATTTGTAACATAAAACTAAAAAACATTACTTTTCATAGTTGGCATCTACAGTCAGCTACTCAATCTTTACACATTACTCTCAGATTACCAGCTGATCTGAGAAGGCTAGATATTTTGCTACTAGTCTATTGCAAACGTTTTTTTACAGTAAAATATGAATCTGTGGAACCTTCGAAAAATCTACAGAAAGGTAATAAAAACCTTAATTTATTATAACGCTATGATATCGAATTCCACGTATACGATAGCAAAAATAAAGTCATAAAGTACAATTTGCCGGTCTTCTTTAGCGATGTATAACATTTCAAGAAATGAGGAAAATGATTTGATTCTCTGATTATTTTTACAGTACTATTTTTTTTTCTGTCGACATGTAAGACAGAGTTATTGAATTGTACATCAATTCAGATAGGCACTATAAATAGTGTTCTATGTTTGAATATTGCTCACTAAAAAACAAATAATAATTGTGTCTGAGCATTTACAAAGAGCAAATTAAAATTTTGATCAGGTGTGCATCATACCAATAAGTTTTTGCTTGAAATTGTATGTTTATAATACTCTTTCTCGGGCGCAGTTCTCAAAGTAAAGGAAATTTTTTTCTTTCTATCTTTAATTTGGATTGAGCTCCAGGCAGAGGGCATGTCGATTTATTTGTTTTTTAGTTGGGCTCTAGTTGTTCTATCTCATCGTATTGGGAACTTAACTAAGCTAGTAAGGTACGTAAATTTCACTAAGTGATTTTCTCTAGATATTTTGATTTAATTGTTTTATTAGAATTGGAATTGTACGTTGGAATCATTGTAGTCGTGTCTCCTTAAAATCAGCTGTTACTTAACAATTCAAAACTAATCTTTTCTATCACTTGAGTGCATCATCAGTAGATTCAGTTAGTATTTATATAAATTAGTTTTCAATTACGTAATACGAAATAAAAAAGAAACTTTAGTCCTCCTTTTTTGGGATAGCTAATTTGGAATCAGTAATTGATAAATCGTTTAATCCAAAAATAGATCAAGTTATCTACTATTTCCGAAATCCAATACTTAAAAGACTTATTCTCCGTATCCTTTGGCGATAAATTGCAAAGAATATAAAATAGGCCGTGGTAAAGCGACTCGGCGACAGGCTTGCGAAAACCTGTTTGCATAGCGATGTTTAAACGTTTTATGTTCGAAAATATCGATAGGAGTTTTATATGATCCTGTTTGATGATTTTTATTGAATATTGAAAGGTATTTGGGGATTAAAATGGGATGAATATTGTTTTACAAAAGCGCTTTGATGTGCTATGTGATTTAAGAGATTGATGTAAATAGATAGGAAAAATATAGATAAAAAAAGGAAAATGTATTATCATCTCCAGCCTCCAAATACAACTATAGCTGCTTTTTTGTCTATTAAGTTATCCCAACTAGATCTAGAAATTTGAAGATATTAAAGTATACTAATAAGAAGCATGAAGCAATTAGAAGCATATTTCACCATTTTTCACGTCTACCCTCAACTTATAATCACAAATATGAATATTTCAAAATAAAATATAGTTCTATCAAAAAGAAACATATAGCTCACAATGTGGCTTGCTTAAACTGATTACAAAATTCCTTCAATAATAGAGAAATAAATTTTGAATTTTAAATACCTCTTATTATTATTAATACCTCTTATCTTCACGTAGATGAATTCTTAAATTGGTGTGTCACATGCGAAACTTTCTCTGTCTGTATATTTATATCAACTTCACGCCTTAACGGCTAAAAGTTGTTGTGTAGCTCATACTTTCGATTAACATTTAATTTAATCCCGAATTAGTGAAGCATTTTTAGTGACTTGCAAAAACCACAACAAAAGTCAGATTTTTTTTCTCGTCTCATGTTGACTTATTAACCACGGGGCACAGATAATATAACAATATCCAGCTCCAAGAAAATATCATCTAAAGAGCTCAGCAGTGAGCAACACCTACACGTGTGATATTTTACACCTGACAACAAATGGTAATAATAATCACACCTCTCACCTTTTCCCAGAATAAAATTACATCTACCAGTTGACTGCTTTCATCGCATTCTGGATCTTCTTCCTCTTTTAAGAAATATTATGATAAGAAATGCATTAGGGCAGGCCCTTACGGAACAATCTGTTATACACAAAATTTAGAGGAAATTTTGGTTACTTAGACCACAAAACTTAATCCGTTTAAAAATTTCAATACATACTATTGTATTGAAATTTTTCAGTAAATCGGAAATAGATTATTAGGAACTAAACTCGAAAAATTGTTCGGTATATATATATGTTCTTACAAATGAAAGAGTAAAGCTTTTTAGACTGACATTTATTGCCGGATAACCCAAATGTATCGAAAATATAACGGTATCTTAATAAATTGGACAAAATGACAAATGGTGACGATTGTGTCTGTCTAACTGACACAGTGGTGATGTTCTATTCGTGCACTGGCTCGTTCCATAAATCAGTTAATTCAGGAATCCTATAAATAAGTCCAAAAACTGTCGATTGCAACTGTCTCGAAAAACAACTGTTAAGAAAATACTGTTTTAATAAACACTTCTCTAATAACCAGAAAGTTCAGTTATCAGGGTTGTCACTAGTCTTTACAAGTATCATGTTCGTGTCGGTTCTGTCAAAACGATAAAAAACTTGTAGTTCAACTTTCCATTGCAATTTAAGTTTTGCAACGCGACGGAAAATGTCTGCTGACTTTAGTTCTGAAAAGAACAGAACTAGAAACTAATTAGACATTTTTGCGATAAATGTTAGCAATTTTACGAATTATTTCTTAACCGTCTGGTAAAGTCACTCGTTTTTAAACGCTTGTAATTACAAAGATATGCTGTAAAATAAATTTTAGTTACTTGTTTAAAAATAAAATTTAAATCACAAGTATATATATATATATATATATATATAATATTTATACCCTGAAACTTGAGGTCTTCTGATTTGAATCAGTTTTTCAGATAATTCTTCATTTACCCGTCTTGGCCAGAAGGAGGGTTATGTTTGGAGCCAGGAGGTACGTGCTATTCAAAGGGACACATGCAGACGCGAGCAGCTGGACCCCCCAAAATATATGTATATATTTTTTTTAACACGCTCTGTATCCAATACGGCTTGAACGGTTTGGTTAGATACTTCTTAACTGTGAAAGTGACACTGAATTATAAAAATTGAAATGGCGGGTTTTTGGCGGCATATTAAGCCTTCAAATTTTTATTCTTCATAATCAAGTGGGAATTCAAAACACAGTTACAAAAATTATGTATATAATATATATATTATATATATATATTTATATACAAACAAAAATGTTTAAATGTAATTTAAAATTTCCCATGCAGCCGGGAATTTAATTATATTTTATCTTACATATTATGTGTTTTGAATTATTATACTATTATGTAAAATTAAAGCAACTTTTGTCGTTTGTAGATATATATTTGCAGAAGCTGCGGCTGCGTACACTGTTGTCAATCGGGCGTGGATCGCGCGTCATTTGTTTTAGTGTCACAAATCGCTCCCCCACCCGCAGGGTAAAACCCTCTACAAACAAAAACAGAGTGTTTCTAAACAAATGCAGCTTTTTACCAAAAACTTTTTCGTAGGACCACTTACAAACTTTCCGGTGTCTGTTTTTAGAAATTGCCAAACATTTGTAGCCGCTAATAAAGAATCACGCAAAAATTTCAAGAAAAAAATTACTTTCAGTGTTGTAAAATCGCTATTTCTGATTTTAACCACCGACTTAAAGGTACGGTGTTATGAGTTTAACGACTGTGTACAATATGTCTGGCTATGGTCAGACTAAGATTTTTTTTAAGAACAACATTCATAAGTATTGTAGCCACTTTAAAAAATTGTCTTACTATAATATTAGTGCAGTATTTGTAACCAATTACTAGTTTTAATTTTTATTAAATTACTTATTAAAAATTTTGAGTATATTTTTATCCATCAAACGAATTACTTTCTAAATAAAATAAAGGTAGGTACTCCTTGTACAAAATTAACGTAAAAACTTTGTAAGCCGTTAAGATAGTATTTTAGCGTACTCCCATAATTAAGTAGTCACTCCAAAATGTGAACTTTGTAATTTTCATAGTCGTGAGTTGTGCCACCCAAATTAGTTTCAGGAGAGCTGAAGTGGCTGTATCTTTTACGCGAACACTCGATATCAACTTAAAACAATGTAACCAAAATGTGAATGAGAAGCATAAAATTACCCTGAAACAGTACAAATGTAATTAAACCTTGCCGTTAAACTCAGGCATTGTCGTAAAACTTAAGTAAAAGCTCCGCAGAATCTTTGTTAGATTTACGTTTAATGCTCAAAAAGAACGAAACTGAGAATTATTTAATAACTTTACGTAATGATAAACGTATTTTCAGAGGATTCTTTGGGATAAACGGCGCACAATGAGCCTTTTTGACTTTTTCTTTTGTATAAAAGAATGTATTTAAATCACTGCTTTAGTGAAATTGTTGTTCTAGAATCCCAAATTTACCACACCAAGTAATTTTTCAAAGGTCTAGACTTTACTTAGGTGATAAGCGTCGGGGTCAAAGCGAATGTCACTTTGTCAATTTCTTAGAATAGCTAGGAATCTTTGTTTGTATTCGCGATAATCTCATGATAATTGGGATACAGTGGTTGGGGTCTGTAGTACCTACTTCACTAAACCTACAACAGCTACACTAAGATTATTCATACTCAATTATATTCTAAATACGAAAGCTTTATACGTAAAATTCTTCCAGAGTTCACCTCCATCAAATGTGAGAATTACACAGAAGTATCAATTCTCACCCTGAAAGCTCTTCCCTTTTGTCCAGCCGTAATTGGAACATCCTGTAGCCAAATTTGGAACTGCATAAAACGTCGTGCAGGTTGGTACTGTCACTGACAAAACTGCCTTTGCAACTTTATGATTAAAACACTGATATTTCAGTCATTTTAGAACTTTTTTAAATCTCATTCCCTTTATCATTCATCTCATTGTTACAATTCTTCAAAATTTACACACATAAGTAATGTTCGTGTACATATAACATGTCAAAGGGCTTTATTAAATACATTACATGCACACTGATATGTCGGATTATAGTGAGTTTGGATTGGCTGTTTAAACCCTAACCGACCAAGCCTTTTGAGAATAATAAGCTTTTGTTATTTTATGATAAAAACTATTTAAAACCAGTTAATTTCTCTTCAAACAAATGAGACTATAAAATTAAATTAAAGCCGCTTCAAACATTCTACATTCATGTATATGGATAACGGTACAATTTTCAATTAAGCCTTTCTCTACTTACGTCTATAAGTTTAAGTACGTCGTAATAACTGTTTATAGAACTATAAAAATAGGTGGCGTAATTACACGTTATTAAACGAAGAAATTTTAAATTCTGTTCAATTACATTATTTTTTTGACAAACCTATGCTTAATGAGAAACATAAAAGGTAATCATAACAATACATTATTAGATTTTTTTTAAATACCTAAGTCGTTGTTCATCTTTTGTCGCTACCTGTACACGTCTGAACAAGTCTACCATTCGTCGTCGACATGTTACCATCTATACTTTTAATTGGCAGTAGATTTGGCCCGCAGGCCCAGGGGCTTGTTGATGTGTGGGACAAGTCTGCGCGGACGGGTCATATTTTACTGGGTGATCCTGTACGTGAATGTTTCAATACGCAGTATAGGAAATATTTCGCTTTTTGCTGCAGTGGTGTGACGTGTTTATGGGAGTTGTTTGTGACATGCTGTTAGCATAGAAGTGGTTCAACCGGCTATTACTAACAAATGTTATTTATTACGACAATAAATAAATATTCACGAACATTAAACATAGTGCCATCTAGCCCAAATTATTGATTAAATTAACTATAATACATTAACGCGAGCGAAACCACGGGGTATAGGTATATAAATAATAATCTAAAAATCGACGCAAACACAGCCCAATTTGACTGTCGCATTCAAGGAAAGTATTTTAAGACGTCAATACCTCATTGTCTCTCCACTCTGTTTTACTTAGCGTAATCAATAAGGCATTATGTGTGCAAACCGTTTTTGCTGGAATTCTACCTTAAACATTTCAGCAGGAATGTCTCTCGTGCTTTAATATGCCGTTGGCGAGCTCTTAATTGTAGTTAGACTGCGTGACTTGAATACAACTTGTTTATGGCTGGCGTCTTTTTGCTTTATTATTTCTTGTTATGCTTCAATTAAACAAATTAGAAATTATAAGATTTTTTGTAACATTATGCCTGAAGTTTCAACGCAAGATGTTATTTACATTGACATTATGGAAACTGTAATGGTCCAAATAGGCTCAAGTTATGCGTCAGTTATGCGTTATAAGTCAACTTTATGCGCGATTTTATTATATATTATAGTATAATCTATAATCATAGTCATAATTTATATATTAATCTATTCACAAATTTGAAAACTTGATTCTTATTATTTTCAAATTTGTTAATAGTTTTAGTATCTCGCTGTGCGAACGATAAATCAGCAATATTTCCAAGTTTATTATTTATGGTACTAACAAAATTTTTTTGAGTAGACTCTGAACCTCAAAATGGAATAAAGCTTAATTAAGACAGCAAGGTGAGAGGTTCCTTACAATTGTTGGTGACCGAATCTGTCATTCACAAACATTGAATAATGAACCCCCAAGTTTTAATTATTGCCGTGATTCAGTGTCAGTGGCTCCCAACAAACGGGGGACAATTCCGAATCCATTCAATTATTCAAACTTTTAATTAATATTAATAGGAGCTCACTTTCAAAAGAAGAATGCCGAAGATAAAAAGTCCTTAGAAATCCGCGTTAGCAGCTGTGGACTGTAAATTAATGCGAAAACAATAAACCAACTGCGGTCCGAAAATAGAAGAAGACACGAAGACGAATAATTTTATTCCTGGTTTATACTACAATAAAAAGTAATCATCTTCCAAATCGGTCCACAATTAGCGAAAAAAAACATAGTTGAATTGAGAACGTCCACCTATTTTTGCAGCCGGTTAAAAATAACTACTCGTAGCAACGTGTGATGACCCCTCTGCGTGTCAATTCGAGGACTTGTTAAATCCCCCTTTACAAAAGTGGTTGCTAGTTTAAGACCGAGCGCTTCGGTAATAAACGTCACGGCAAGAGAAATAGGAAATTAAACGAAACTAAAGCGAAGTCGTGCCAACATCTGGGGGAAGTTTGGGATGCTTCGAGTCTTAAAAAAACTAAATTAAGACCGGGATCCCGATTCTATTTGCTTTCCTGTGAGTGACAGGTTGGGAGATACTGTTTAAACGCATTCCGAATTTGGACTGTTTAATGAAAGATACTGTTTAGAAACGTTCTTTTATAGTGTCGCTCGTTAAATTGTTCAGGGCGTTGTAGACTAAATGCAACTGCATTAACTCAATGGCACATTTACATTAAATTTGATGAATTTGAACGAATCGATAAAATCCCCCCCCTAACTTCTCGTACTCTAACATGGCTTACACTAAGTATACTGCTTACCTTTAGGCAAAGGTTCTATGACGACTTTGATGGCTCCCACTGCCGTGATCCCCGCGAGGACCCACAGGAAAGCCATGGCGTTTCGAAGGGACCATCGACGTTCAATCTCTTCCATTTTATCACATAACTATACCCATGTCAGTTTATCTGAAACAATTAAAGAAATTGGTTAGTCAAATATGTATTTATTGACATTATTTTGAACAAAATCCAAATAAGTAGGATATTATCAATTCGGCGGTATGTTTTATTTGTATTGTATGTTTGTTACGAGATTTTTTTTCGCCAACTGTAGACCTCCGCGTTGGTCCCATGAAAATGAAGAAGTACATGAAGAAATTTCACCCGCTTATTCTATTTTCAAATTAGAAAATTATTGAATATCACGAAAGTATCCTTCACTTTCGTGATATTAAATAATTGACTAATTGAAGGACACTTGAGCTAGCTTATGGTGTTAAGTGGTAACCTCAGCCCATATCAATCATAGTTATAATATATGAATGTGGTCCTTCCCATCGTAAGCATAGAAATACCTAAGTCACACCTAAGTGTCTGTGATTTAACCGGCACCCATAAAATATGCTTCTACTAGAGCACAGCGATACAAGTGCACCATTGCTTGAAGGCGAAATACCAGGTGTGGAAGTAGTACTTCACCGAATGAACTGGGCACAAATTCTACTGCTACTTTAGGTTATAATAGGGTGCGGGTTTCAGCAAAATGGAATTATCATAAATGTATTAATGCAACTTATGAAAGTTCCAAGCTCGTGACACGTAATTTATATATATTAAGAACTGATCTTAATATATATAAATTACGTGTCACGATGTTTGTCCGCGATGGACTCCTAAACTACTTAACCGATTTTAATCAAATTTGTACACCGTGTGCAGTTTGATTCAACTTGAAAGATAGGATAGATCACATGTCAATTTATGATCGCAATATTATCATATGACAAAAACGTTAGCCACAGCAACGCGTGACCGGGTCAGCTAGTCTAGTATAAATAAATCATAAAGATTGTCGTATCTCAGTTCACACTATGCACCATGCTATAATATAAAAAAAAAACATCATCAAGGAAAATTATTAGCACACGTCCATTATTATGATAAAAACCTAACGACCCTATAAAAACATGTTCAGCTCATTGAATAAAAGAACAATTAAACCACAAGTCATTATTTCAGAGGCTTAGCTATGGGGGAAAGCAAGAAGTATGTCTCCTTCAAGCAATTACTTAAAGATCCTTATAGGTAAAGCGATGAGGCAGCGTAATCTTATTTACTGTAGTACCAACTGAATCACAATAAAGAAATAATACAAAAGTAAGTAGAATCCGAATAGACAGCTATGAAAGACTGAGAGTTATTGGCTGCTTTTCATTGCAAGCAGCGTCATATAACTTTTTGTAGCTAGAAATATTCTTGGACTAAACCATACTACAATTAGAAGGCATGCATATTTGATCTTATACTAAAGATGCTGACTGCAATAATTGCTACAACTTACCCTGCCACAGCCGTATAAACAACCGATTCTGGTCTAATATTTCTCGTTTTGAGTAAATAACGTACTAATAGAACACACTTGACGGCTCCGTGGCTTAGTTGGTAGTAGCCCTGCCTTCGAAGCGAGGGGTCCCGGGTTCGATTCCCGGCCGGGGCACACTTTGTGTGGTGAGCACGAAGTTTGTTCTCGGGTCTTGGGTGTTTGTCCTGTGTTTCTGTGTTCGTCCATGCCATCTGCGACACAGGGAATCCTAGTGCAGAGGTATGAGTGTGATAACGTTGTTTTTTTTTTTTTTTGAAGATTGCTGGTCTGTTCTACGCTGACAAGTATATTCTACTGCTGACTCAGACAAATATATTTTATGTTTATTTGTAGTTCTAGCTTACTTGCTCAGTGAACAATTAGGAACACTACTAATAAAATTGCCAACACATTTGCTTAATTTTTCCAAGAAACGGTTTTTAATGTGAAGATTCATTTTCATACCAAGAAAATTGTGAGAGTAATGTGCTAGAAGGTTTTTCCACCCTTTCACAGAGTTGGTATTTTCTTTAGTTAACAAATTTTTAATAGCTCTTTAAGGTATTTATAATTAGTTTACTTGGGAAGTACATTTCCGCCGCCGCAAATAAATAAATACATATAGTAGCTAAGTATGTCAAAAATAGAAGACAAGGAAAATTACAAACTGATCCCAATATCAATTTCGCTTTTACATAAAAATGCTAAATCACAAGCAAATAAAGCTTTTCCCTTAGCGAGTTATCTTTCAAATTCTTACAATATTCAGATGGAGTCGGATTTGAGAGTTTAACTTTTTCCAGTTATTATTCATAAATGCAAAGGCGCCAGATATTAGACGAACTCACTTTGAAACTTGAAGGATTGGATTCGGGACTTGGATTGGGTGTATTGAACTGATTTGAAGCTATGCGATCATCCTTATACGTCAATCATATTTGAACATTTGATTTTGGAATGTACTCTTAAAATAGCTTCCAAATTATGGAAGTAAAGTGAATAAATAAAAATCTTATGTTAGCATCTAAGGTGACAGATTTTTTTATAATATGTCAAAAAAATACGTGACTGCATTTATGTTTGATGGTAGAAATTTTATATTTGAATAGTTTTTCATTGGCTTTGGCTGGATCGTAAATTTATAGGTAATATAAACAAAAACACCCCTGTCGGTCATCGTAAAAAATTTCACCCTCAAAGCAGATGAGCTGAATGAGGGACCATCCTACGCCTCGTAATTAAAAAACCTTTCAGGCTTTGGCAGGCAATTGAGTCCCGAGACACTTTTGCTCTGAGGTGCTATACAAGAGACATTCTAATTACTGAAGCGGGCGTGGTCATCTAAGCTAGGCCCAAAAATGTTGGAGTAATCTGAATAGCCGGATTGACAGAATGTATTTACTCGTATACATGATACTTAGGTTTGCTGGAAGAGAACCCTTTGAAGGGTTAAATTCGCTTTTTTTCATACCTAGAACTCTAAGAAATTTTTGTATCATTTAATTTGCGTGCAATAAAGAATATCAGATTTTTTATGTTTCTAGTTAAATTCTTATTATTATAAATTAGATTTTGTTCTCGTAACAAAAACGTTTAGGTTTTATTTTTGTTCTCTGAAATCTTAATTGGGATACGTGAGGATGGCATTCAAATTTCAATTTGTTTTTCATTGTCATTGCGTATATGATATTTTACTTGCAAAGATGAATTTACTCGATGGCCTTGTACGTTACATAATCTTAGCATCCGGTTAACCGGGATTATGCATCGTATCACAACCCTATTCGGTTCTCACCTGATTAAGGCATCAAAGATTCCACTGTGAGCCGTAGTAATTATTTGGCCTCTGAGGTGTTCGCTACTGTAGCCTATGAAGTGTACAATTACGGTGAGTTATTACGAGGAGTCGTTAGATCGAGAACTCATAGTGGTAGACTCTTATTAAAGAATCATCTCCGCTATTCTTAGAGCGAATGAAGCGATATTTTAAATGACCGGCACTTACCTATATTGGTATATAAGTAGTTGTTCGATATCACAGAGAATTTGTTTTTTATTTTATATATAACTAGCCGCGCCCTGCTATGATGCCCGCGGTTTTCCGGGATAAAAAGTAAAAAGCCATCTTGGTACCAAATTTCACCCGTTGAGACGTCTGAGCGTGAAGGAGTGAACATTCAAAAACATACATACAAACTTTTAGCATTAAATTAGTGTGATATTACTAACTTTCCCCGCGACTTCACTAGCGTAAGATTATTAATTCATAATTTATTTATCTATAACAGGTACCCAATATCCTTTTATATACCACTGACAACGTGTATGCAAAATTGTATAATGATCGGAGGAGTAGTAAAAGCGTAAAAGCGTAACAAACAAACAAAAAAACTCATATACGCATTTATTATATTAACAATGTTATGATGAACACGGCTTTATCTTTTTATTCCATTAACTTTTCTCATATTATTGTTCAATTTGGGCTCTTGAATATTTTATAATTGTTTTTATAACGATAATGTGAGACAAACTAAAAGACAAGTGTGGAATAAGGAACTTTAACCATTAACATATTCTTAAATGCTAGTTTTTATTACATTTCATAATAATCAAACAAAATCTAACGCTTTTTTGTTCTTAAATTGCATAAATTCTACACTCGAAACATAATTTCCACTACAGGGAGATTCCGTTCCGTAACCTACGAAATTAGTGGAATGGCTATTAGTGAGGGGTGTGAAAAAAATGTAATTACGCCCTCGTCGGGTCATTAACAATAGTTAGCGCGCCACTAGCGAGGTGCGAGACTGTAGGAACGGATAGTAATTTTTCACATTTTTTAAATCACACCCTCGTTTTTTTAATGAAACTCATAATACTATCGCAGTTATGTCAAATAAGGCAACGCATAAGACCACTTTTAGCTGGCTTTTTTGGCCGACAAAAAGTCTCCCAAGACGGAACACGACGGGGGGAGGAGATACAGGAGCGACGCAGCAGTCCCATAACAAAGACTGTAATGCAAACTTTGGAACAAGTATGGCCAATTTGCCTGAAATTTGTCAGTGGTTATATTAGGGAAAGATAAGATAAACGTACTAACACAGATGACGTTAGAAAATGAGCGTTGAGTATGCGTTAATCAGACACAACCTGGCTAAAGTCGGCCAAAAGTGGTGACCAACTCTCTTTAATGTTTGCGTTAGGCCTAAAATAAAACATAAATGTATGTATTCGCCTGAAGAAATACTGATATCATAATTTTTATTTTTCCAAAGTCCCGGCACCAGACTTAGCCACCTGAAAGATTTAGATTTGATCTTTCATGAGGTTACTTATTGGCCGGCTCTAGCATCGGAATTTTGAAGCTGCCTGAAGTCCTCCGATTCTCCAATATTCCAACTCCAGAAATGCACTGTGTCTGCAAGGTGTGAATACCGGTAAAATTCCATCTTTCCAAGTACAAAGCTCTTGATGGAATTTGACTTAGGTCTTATTCCTATGTTACCCTAAAAATTATATTTGGCAGAGATTACCGCTTATTATATCCAGGTTTATCAGCCCGATTTTTTCATATCACCCTAAAATGTCTATGTTTCGATGAACAATTTAAGTGTATCCTTTATAGTCACATAAAAAGTGCCGTGGCGACTGATTAAGCTTTAATAAAGCAACAAAGCAGATATTTTTCCACAAACTGAAAACAACGCCGCTCAAGAACAAAGCTACAATAATCCAAAGATATTTAAATCCCAACGTCCACAGTTAAATGCAGGAACCAACTTCTATTGTCAACTCATTGACGTCTTAAGTTTAAGGCGCCGATAGCAGGATGCCGTATCTTATACGGATTACCTGATTTGGTACCCAATTTTTACCCAACTGTTTTTGATTATATTGAAATATTTTGTTACTGGATGAAATGCTTAGAACCAAAAAAAAAGCTTTATACTTGGCACCAAAAAGCTTACGATAACTTTTTAATTATAATCTAAAATCGATGTCAGTCAAAAATAACTTCAAAACATTCATTTCCGCATTATAAAAATTATACAGTTAAAATGCTTAAATGAAATAACAATTAGTAGAAAATGTCTTCAATGTATTTGACTAAGTAAAAAAGACTATTCAGGTTGAACTGTCATTTTTATAACAGACAGAGTTTAACAAAATACTTTCTGCATTCATATCACTCTACACTCAATTAATTTATTAACTGGCATGGAAATATACTATATTGAATAAATCAAATTATCAGCCAATCATCAAAGTATTTACTTACGTTAACAGTTGTCTTTTATGCAAAGAAAGAAACATGAACCACTGCAAATTGGGTAGTCGGTAAAAGCTTTTTCTTTGTGAATAATCGAACGACTTCCAACCAGATAGCCTGATGGAGACAAAAGAATATTTTCTAGTCTATTATCAAAATTATAGGCGGAGAGGAACAATGCTGCTACTTCGCTGTCTTATTTTAATTACTTCGTCCTGAGCTCTTGGTGGTTTTTGTAGCTGTTATTCTGTCATTATCTAAGTTAAGAATTATGGGATAAGAAATTTAATCTTGGTTATAAATATATAATTTCATTTCAGTTGAAACATTGACGCTTTAAACTTCAATTATAAAGTTTAGTTTTAAATTTAAGCTTCGACCAGGGTTATTGTTAATCTTCGGTTTGTATTCGTGGGAACACAATGCTAGATATGAGGTCATCACTTGTCCACTCACTACGTTAACCATTCCAAATGGTAGATGGTAAGTGACCCATTGAGGCTCTACCTAACCTGTTGGAGAAAAAAGCAAGTGAATTATTTTGGTTTTTAACAAATCCATTACCGTTGCTAGAAGTAAATTCACCGTACACAACAAAAACACCTATCGCAAATGCTTCGAAAAATAATATAGAGACATGGATCACCAATAAAACAAATAACCTAGATATGTTCAAAATGCATAATTGTAATCAAAGGCAGCTAATTTACAGGAACACGACTTAGTATAAGCTATTAAAATTAACTACACACATTTAATTAGAGGTGTATGCACAAAGCTGTTGTGCACTGGAAGCGACGCGTGGAACGGACGTGCCCTTTGTACAAAGAAATACAGTTCGGCCGAGTTGGCTACAAAGTGGTTTTACTGTATTATTTCTGGAAAACACAAAAGAAATCCTGGATTATAGAGGTCTGTTCATTTTTAGATTTTTTCTGATGTGAATTATTAAAATATCCTTTAACCCGAGCAAACAGGCTATTTTAAGCGTTAGAAAACTGCTATTAACTTGTATAATATACCTACGACTTCTTTTTTTCATTTTTTTTTTCTTAATGAATACTTTTTATTTATTACACCGTAAAAATGAAAATGCCTTTATAGCAGCTATTAGGATTAATACTCTTTTAAACTTTATTCACTGACATTTTATTGCCTTATTACTTGTAAAAAGTACTTTATTGAAAAAATGTAATATCCAGATTTTCAGTTTCATTGTGATTTAGTGTGGTACAATCCGAGGAAAGCTGAGCTGACCAGAAGCTAAACGGATTATGATATCGGAGATAGGAAACACATGTAGCATAGTGTAAGTAGTTAAGCTACTTACACTATTAACTCGCGTCATATTAACTGTAGTGTAAGCTATGTTGACCTCTATTGAGGAAATCGAAACCAATTTGCCGATGATACTTTATGCAATGAGGAAAACATAATAATTGTTATCATTAGGATAGAATAACAAATAAAATGTGGCTCTAGAATTGTATTGTTCTTTTCTCTCCAGTTTTAGTGATCTTGGGATTACAATATAATCTTACTACTGTTATGAATGCGAAAGTTTGGATGATTGTTACTCAGAACGGCTGAACGGATCTGGATGAAACAGCATACAATTATTATCCCGAAAAAGTGAAGTTTTTCCGATGGATAAGCGCGGGAAATATTACTGGGCGCAACTACTACGTAAATATGTATCACTTTATGCGATCAAAGAATTCACGACGAGATGAGTTAAAACATCAAATCGTATCCAATTGTACGAGTATATACAAATTCAATTAACATGTTAAAAATAAATTAAAGCGCCGCGGTCATTTCTCGATTCAATGACATTTTGCCAAACTATAACTATAAAGATGCCGTAAGGACACTGGGGAAAACATTATTTACCGATTCGAAACATCTCTTGCACAGCATGGTGCTCACTTCAACCGACACTGCCAACTCGCAAACTGGCAGATAACAGTATGCCAGACGTAGATAAAATGGCGGAAAGCATGAACCATGGAGCCACTGCACTCTTAATATTTTTGCATTTTAATTTGCTTCAGTCTCCCGCTCTCAGCGACCACAGAATTGGTCAACTTTACGTACAGTAAGAATACTATGCCAATACCATTGACGCGTCGGCAAGGGCTCCGTCGCAACGTAGCCCGTGCTAAATTTGACCAACCTTTTTGGAGATATCTTAAAATTACCACAGACAAAGGCAACCTACAAACACAGCAACCTAACTTATACCACCCTCTTTTAAGTCAAGGGTTAAGAACACGATTTATGGTTTTATGGTTATGGTTTTAGAAATTATTTAGTCCGACTATAAATTCAACATATAAATATTATTACAAAGTCCCTATGTTGTTATTGATGAAATATTATAAAGGAAGGTCTAATCATGCAAATACTGCGATAGTCTTTTTATGGAGTCGACTGGCATTACTACTTGAAAAATCTATGCCTAGTCCGTGCAATAACGGTCCTCAATTGCTTTTTGTTTTCCGTTTTCAATTAAAACGACGCCATGAAAACGAAATGCTTGACGTGATAATGGAACTTGGTATAAAATGTCTAACGATCTGTTCTCCTGCAGGCTACTCAAAAACGAAAATATATATTGGAATGGTGCAATGGACGTTGTCGCATTCTAAATGACACATTTGACATACATAAATGTTTATTCCGAATATTGATTTATTTAGTTTCACATACAAATTTTGGTCTTATTTAGTAACATAATTTTTTTATTACTATGAGTATATTCGAAATTATAATGGGAACATAGTTTTTCCATGCCTATTTATCGACTAGGGGAAACACGGCTTGTGCTACTACACAAAAAAATGCATTTTGTATCTAATGCATTGTTTTAGTGGTCTAAAACCATCTTCGCGTTATTGCCTTTGTAATGAAATTGGTTTGGGGTACATTGGTGGGATGGTCTCAAAGTCTATAACGGTATGTCCGTTATTATATTTGAAACCATCCAATAAAACAATTTTTTAGTTTTATATATAAGGATAATATAGGAATCATTGTTATGATTTGTCTCATTTTTGGCATACATGCATTTAAAAATTACGCCTGTTTCCAATAAGAGCTCGTACAGAGCATTAAATTAACTTGCGATCCTTACGTCTTTCGCTTCGCTCACTGCCATCAAACTATTCACACATGTCGCTCCATTCCGGATATTTTATATTACTCATTTATTTTATTATTTGGACATCCAACACTAGATTATACTGTACATTCAAATAATATTTTAAATTAACTACAGACCTACCCAACCCATACTAATAGAGCATCTCAGATTGCGCAATAAAGATAACTTGAAACATAATGACATTTACAAACATATTTATTAAAATAATTCCTTACCAGATACACTCATATCGTTCATATTCTTTCATCGTTTCCACACATAGTATATCAGATACCTAACTTCACTCTCATAACTATGTCTTCTGTCACTCCACAACGGCTTTGTATTCCCTCTAATATCTGCCAACTCAAACTCACCTGGCGTAGAAACCAATGAGTTCCAGACACAGATGAGATCCTATGGATACCAGCCAAGAGTGCAGCCACATATGGATTTATAGTAAAGTACGGTGAAAATAAGCTGCGAATTTTCACACCCTCACTTTTAATGGTCTGGTTAGCAAATACTGACGGCAAAAACGTGAACCCTGGTTATGAATCCAGCTTTTGTATGACTAATTAAGAATTTTAAACTGTGGATGTAAATGAATGAATTATTATTGAAGTGATTTTTTTTTAAATGATTATACCTTGCAGTGGTCGGGATCAATATAGAAACTGCAAACTCATTAGTGGGTCATTTAGCACAGTTAATACAAAATTAACAAACAGGTAAATGGTAGTGTTTAAGGTAATTAACCCAAATTTTGGCTGTTATTTGCTTAATTAAGTATACTGATAGCATTTATATAGCCAATGTAATGGTGGCACTGACTTTTAGATGTGGAACTTATTTTAACTTATATGAGTTTCAAACTATTTATTTGTTTTAAAAATTAAAAACCCGACTTCAATATTTTCATTCGATGTTTTTCACATTTATTGGTGAAATAATATTAAGAAAAAATAGTTTTAAGTCGGTCGGAAGCCATCCGCTCTCACCAAAAGCTGGAGTAAAGTTATCAAGGCCATCTGCGGCCAACATAGGCCATAGTCCATTCAACACAGAGGAACGTATAATAAACAACTTAATCAAATAACAATAATTAATGAAATAAAAAATAACAAAAACCTAACTGTGTGAAAAAATCGTAAAAAGGTCGTAAAACACTTCGTCTGGCGCAGTCGGGTAAAAAACGTAAAGCATTTTTTCCGTCGGTACGGTCTAATTTTCCGAGCTGGTTCCGAGCCCCTCCACAATCCACAAAGTAGCGAAAGTGGTGCGAAGTGCTCACAGGCACAATCCGACCCACCCATTGTTGTCTTTGATTTACCCACCGCGTTGTTTGCACGACGAACGGACATCGTGGCTTTTGAGGTGATATTCTGTATCTAGAAAAATGTATGTTGCACTTTTCTAGATAGGCGACTGGCCTCATAGCTCATTTGGAAGTAGGTCAGCCTTCTTCGCTGTAAGTCGTGGGTTCGCTGTGTCTGGGTGTTCAAAATGTTACTATACATTGTTCGTATTTAAAATAAATAAAGTTGTGTATATGTCTATTAGTTATCTAGTTCCCACAGCTAAAGCTAGGCTTAGTTTGTCACTGCTAGGCACATTACAAGCTAGGCACTGCGTGAAATGTTAATTATTATTTATTTGATGCGTAACTAAGGTATTTCCTAAATTATTTGCTGATTTGTTCGCCACGTTTTAGTCATCCTAGGGCTTGCAATTTGAAGGGCGTGATATTTAATTGTAATTAATTTATATAATTTAAAAGATTACAAAAATAATAGAACATCTACACGTATATCTGTAATACATCTGTAAATCTCGAAATCGGCAAATGATTAAATGCAATGATTTTGTTAGCAAATAGCATGAACCCATGCACTCCTGGCAACAAGATTTAAAATTTTTTAACGAAGTAACTTATTTAAATACTTCAATTCATAAATAAATGGAATAGAATATAATTGTAACAGTACCTACCTTAAAACCACACAAACAAACAAAAAATAACTAGGAGAAAGTTGATGAAAGAATTCCTATTAAGGCAGATCATTTTATGCACCTGCTCAAATTTTACAGAGAAGGCTCGCAATGAATCCGGAATAATCGTTGAAAATAATGAGAGCAATCAAATATTGTACCTGCCCTATTGGAAATGTAGGTGATCACGGATACCGCCTCGAAAAAATCTGGAAAATTTTCATTTCATCACGTCGTTCGTATAAACTTGGAGAGGTGCCTAAATATGTACGCAATTTTCATCCATTCCATTCCTAATGACTTTCACTGACACGGCGCAAAACCCCTCATTTTACACTTTGACGCGTTCACTTACGCCTTGTCCTGTTGCGATGACATTTTTCCAATGCAAGCGAAAATAAAATCTATTTTCAATGGAAACCTTATCCCTTCGTATCAAAGGATGAATACGCACTGAGCAAGGTGACTTTTGTCTATTCTGAGTCTTTGAGGATAAAGTATAATTTGCGTTGAAAGTAGTACAGCTTAACTTCTCAGCACCACATTCAAAATAAAACCGTATTTCTTTGCTATAAACGTTAAAACGGATAAGCCTATAATGGTTTTTGTGTTGCAGGCGTTGAGTAGCATAAGCTGTCGGATCGTTTTGTCTATCAGTAATAAGAGACTGAGTTCGCACCTCCGAACAGATCCTTACTTTTTTACACTTTATGAAAATGCTCTTTAGACAGAAGCATTAGTGGTTTTGAATTACGTGTGTCCCAAGCATCTGTAGGTTGAAGTTAATTTTTAATGAACTATTGGAAGAAGTTTTGTACTGTTATTAAACTTTTATCAGAATGAACAGGAAAGTAATGCCTGAAGGAGAAATATTTTGAAACTTAGTTCCGTGTTTTACGACCGTCGGCGTCGAGACGGCAAACTTCGATATTCCGGACATATTTCGATAAAATAATAATGAAGCTAGTCAGGTACCTGAACTGACCATATCTGACGCGAACGTCGCGTGCCACACATTCTTCGTCCAGGTATGAAATATGAACTAAGAGAGACCGACCCCGCTGTTATGAGGAAAATTTTAAATGAAGTGCAATTTACTGATAGCCAACATAAAACTATTTTAATTAATGCATTACGGAGAAATAGCTTTTCAGATTTATAATAATAGCTTAATAGCGAGACTAGATAAAAAATTAGTCACACAATATAAGGGTAGATGGAATTTCCACTAGTATTTTGCTGGTATAGTATAATAGTATATTATTTTAATGAAAATATTAAGAATTGACCATTCGTCAATAATACAATATTATACAATACACACTCGAAACAATTTCAAAAGTTTTATAATTCAATGAAATTATTCATGAACTAAGCCTTATCAAGTAAAGCCGCTCAATTAAATCGACACATTTGGAAGGGTTGCCAGTAAAAAACAGCAAGGCCTGAGGCAAATCTGTCATATGGGACTGCGAGAGAAGATCCCCTTTCGGATTACCGGGTGTACCTACACGATTTTACACTTTTGGCTACCACATGAACCACAGGGGGAGTTGTGAGAAAATTACACATTTTCGAAAAGTTTATGACAGACACTGACAACATTTTACATTTATTTTCCTTCTTAATGATGAACTTGGGGCTTCTTTAGAGACCTTTTTAGAGACAAAATGTGGAGTGATGACACTCTATTATCTAAAGTTAAACTTTCGGACAAAATAAGTCATTCCAAGAGTAACAAGAGTAAAATATAGGTAGCGCATTTTTACTGCCAGATTCAAATTACCGGGTTGGTCGGTGAGGATTTCAAATTGGAACATAATTTATCTGTCATCTGTACGGTGTTATGAAATCAAACAGAAACCAGTAACACGTTTAATCGATTGTCTTAAAAAAAAAACTCTTTTTCGCTGCACTGCATTACGCGATGCAACGCGACATCTCTGGTCGTTACTGACTTTATATACGTGCGGCTATATGTGTGACTATAAAATTAGTCGGTCTCATTAACAGGTAATAGTATTGTACGTCCAACGAAAGTAGTCTCATGTATGCAATGAAAAAACACTCAAACTGTTTGTGTTATTAGTCCAGCCAAGAAACCATTTTTTTTATAAAGTGACCTTTTACTAACGTCATATTTAAATCTGTGCTTATACATGTACGTCATGGTATAAAAAGCACAAATTCATTCTTTCTAATCGTATCACAATACAAATCTCACACGAAAATAAGTAGATTTCGCAAAAGTACCTACAATATGAGAAAATATTTTTTGTTACGCTCTTGAGAAATCAGAAGACATACAGCCATGTGCACACGGTGTGAAATTAGCTTTTGTTCAGTAAAATATAATGTTATGAGATAAGTCATTTTAAAAATACTATTAATCATTTCTTCAAATCCACTTCGCCGCCAGAACCTCTCAGCTCTGAGTGTACCTGTGTAGCTACTCTAGGTTCAATTACCCGATAACAACGGAGCCAACATTTTTAGATTTAAAAGTTGGTTCTGGTTTCAGACTTGTGCTCTAAAGAAACTTATGACCTAGAAAGTTATGGCGCAGTACCTAGGCTGACTAATCCTCTCACCACGATGTTGCATGAAACATCTCGATAGACGAAGAACCTTACTTGGCGTAGTAAATAATGAGCGCATTTAAAAAGGTTTGTAACCAAACATTGACTGTTTTTAAAGGAAAAATATTTTACGACATAAAAACACAACACAAACACTCAAGACCTGAGAACAAACTTTAGGTTTATTGTTTGTTGCTATAAGGAATCGATTTTGGACCCCTTCGAAGGCAGGTCTACTACCTACTAAGATACCGAGCCGTCAGATATTAGAAGTACCGTAGAAGTTTTACATAATGGTTTACAATAAAATTGCTGTATTTTAAAATGAAAAACCATTTTGAAATGCTAAAGTAAAAGCCCTACCACTTATCATACCTTTATTTTCTATTTTCAATCCCTTTTGAGTTGATTGAATCATTTAAATTTTTTCGTCTTTTTTCAAAATACGAAATTTGGCAACCATTAACTATCATCTGCAATATACAGGCAAACGTAAATATCTACATATATATATGTGAATTCCAAGTATGTTTGTTTGCTTGTTATTTTAAGTATACATCTATGAATACGAGTACAAAGAATAATAAGACTATAGAAGGGTTAACAATTTGTGAAACCGCTTCAGTAGCTACGAGTTTTGAAATTCAATTTATGTCACAAAATTGGGTCACATTCAGTACAAACCAAAGTAGATTCACTTGTCCCACTAATTAATAATTGAACTTAGTCCAATACTTGAAATAAGGCACGCTTCAAATAATAGGATTCAGTTGAGAATTCAAATAATCTCATTAATCATCTTTGAAATTCAATACATTGTCACGTTGCCCGTGGGGTGGCTATTATACGCATTCCACGGGGTTAGGCACCGTTTGCATTGTTTTAGTTAGTCTATGAAGTAATTATGATGTTAATGACTAATACAATGCAAACGATGCTTCCATTCACATTTTATATTGTAAGATAGTGTATGATGTAATTGGATGCTAATATCACTTTCATACTCATGCTGAAAGAACAAAACAAAATATATTTCATTCCGTATTTTATATTGTGATCTCATCTTTACTGATACCAAATCCTTATAAAATGTGTTTAAATATTTATTTACGCCAGTAAATTCAATAAATTCATTGCTTTTTACGCCCTTAGGGACGGATTTTTTCATCAAATTTCTATGTATATTCCTAAACCCAACAATTAAGAATTGCAAGAAATTAAACAAGATTCATCCAAATTGGTTCACAATTGGCAAAGAAATCACCAAAAAAACTAACGAATTAATAACTTCCTCTTTTCTTTGAAGTCGGTTAAGTACTCTTGAACACTTGAAAGTGTGATAAGTGATCTAAAAGTTTAATAAAACTGTTATTATTATTATTTATTTTTCATTTTGACCAGATTATTAACCAAGTATTAATGTAAGAATTAAAACCAACCTCTGCAACTAGCATCGTGTAAACACATCATTTTGTTTTATGATGGTTCGCTTCCTATAACTGCGTACAGTTCAACCCGTGGCGCTGGAATTGTTTGAATATCATTGAATATCATCGCTTAGGTATTCGAATATGTAGATCGCCTATCAATTTGCCGAACCAACGGTATATAGTCTGTATATAGTCTGGAAGCCAATGTTGGTTGTACGTAACTTGTATGATTAATTGTACAAAAAAATAATCATTATATTATGATCTTTCATTATTGGAGTCATAATATGGCCAAAAAATGGGCCATACTCGTCTGGAGAAGTATTGTCATAATCCATCGACAAGCAATGGTTCCCAGGTATTGCTTTTTCAATCCGTACCAGCCTCTAATGTTCCCACTACAGGGACACCGGCCTACTCTCGATAATTGAGAGTGAATGGGCTCTGATCCACCACGGGAGCCCAATCCGGATTGGTAGATGTCACATGTCGTCGAATTTTTTGGTTCTACGACATGCCGTTTTCCTCACGATGTTTTCCGTCACCGTTTCGAGAACGTGGTATTGCGCACATAAATTTTTCAAGTGAAAAAACTCATTGGTGTACCTGTGGGTTTGAACCAGCGACCTTCAGATTGAAAGTCGGCGTCTGTGCCCCTGGGCCACCACGCTTTTTCAATGAAAGGCTGAAATAATAGACGTTTAATTTTATATCCGTCCGGATGACGGGCGCACAGACATTTGACTGGGGTCTTTTCATATTTCGGTAGCTCATACAGTTACATCAGATACGTTAAAAAACTTAATCTGCTCTCATTCTGCAACTCTCAATACAAGTTGCGTCACTTCAGTCACTTCAGAATTCAAAACATTTAATATATATAATACTGACTCCCAGACTTTGTATCTGCTTCAAGAACGCACAATATTTGTATAGTCTGATTTTGGAATATAATATATTTATTAAGATCGCACTAATTAACTTGTACTTTGATAACTATTTCACTTTATAAACTTGCTAACAAATAATTATTGAGTACGTACCCAAGTACGATCTGTTTACGCGTCGTTGAAGAAATTTCTAATAATCAAAACACGGCGTAGAGGAGAAAAATATATATTTTAAGGGTATAAAGGCCCTAGGGCAATGAGTCTGATCATATACTCGTATTTAATTATAATTGTGTCACAAAATGAAAATAATAAGAAATTTTGAGTCGAGTGAGTGTTTGGAGTCGAGCAGATTTTTAATAGTATCTCTTTTGATTCATGTCAAAAAAACTGATATCCTAATTTATTTATTTACATTTATTTTAACTTCCCAATTCCATTAGCCCAATCCGGATTGGTAGATGTCTCATGTCTTCGAATTTATGGTTCACCGTTTCGAGAACGTGGTATTACGCACATAAATAGTTCAAGTGAAAAAACTAATTGGTGCACGTGAGGGTTTGAACCAGCAACCCTCAGATTTAAAGTCGGCGTCTATGCCCCTGGGCCACCACGTTCTCGCGCATATTACACCCATATTCCATATATTGTGTGAAAAATTCAGCTAAGGCTTTGATTTAAAATATTATAATATGAAGGCGTAAGTTGTAGGCGTAACTATAAGATGTAATGATAAACCTAATGCTACGCCTACACAGTTGTAAGCGTAAGCAATAGGTTTATGATCTGGAACATCTATTGGCGCTCTTTGACATTTATGGCGTGACGGTAAGCGGAGTGGCTCCATTGTTCCTTCATATTTCACATCTGTCTGGCGTCCCGTGACAGCTAACCTTTGCCACGTTATGGATGGTAAGAAATCGACCCTACGTTGTGAGATGTTGGTTATCAATCAGTTGATTATTTTGTAAGATAAATATAAACAAGATCCAGTTAAAAACCTAATAGTTCTGCTTGCTAAATCAATAATTAATGATATAAAAACCCAGTTATAATGAAACGAAAACTGCACATCGCATTAAAAACCCATTCCTCTTGAATCCGCAGAACATTAAAATGGGATTCTTCGTTTCTGATCCGTCCGCAATCGACGGCTAATCTTTGTTTGATTTCAATTAACACGGACCGTGCTGCAAGCTTTTTCATGGCGCGATGCAGGCTGCTGGGAAATGAATTTTTCAAACAATAGGTTGGCATGAACGAAGAAATGAGCATACTTTTCATAGTTCCTTGAATCCTTTTTTTAACAAAAAAAAGACCCCTGGTTGTTATAAGTTTGACCACTATGTGTTTGTGTGTGTGTGTCTGTCTCTGTGACGCGACATTATGGCGCCATTTCAACAAGCAAACCTTATTGTGCTATCCATCAATTTCTATAATTAAAATATATATAGATGTTACTCAATCGAATTTGATGGCTTAACGATAGGCATTAATGCCTCTTTAAATTTTGCATGTTTTTACATTGGGGTTTTTATTTATTTTAAATTTTTATTTTTATTACATGTAACCAAAGTGACGGGACGAGCTAAATGCTCACGTGATGTTTAGTTATAATAATAGGTATGTGAATATGACTCCGCCCTTTCTCAACAGATGTCGTTTTTAGTATTGTTTACGTGTACTAATAAATGACCATACTTGTATTCGATAGTACTAAATGTCAGCTATCTAACGCATTTTATGATATTTGGTTGAAGTGTAAGCAACAATTGTTTTCACCTTTTCGAAAATGTCGGTTTTTATTCCAAATAAACGTCATTTGCGGGAAGTGTTATTACATTATTTTATAGCGAAGAAAACTGCAGCGGAAACTTATCGTTTGCTTGTGGAGATTTATGGTGAGAATGCTCCGTCTAATACAACTTGCAAGGAATGGTTTCGACGATTTCAAAATAACGATTTAAAACTTCTGCTCAAAACAACTTCCCGATTGAAGTATGAGAAGACCCAAGTCGGACCCCGTTGCGCGCGTCACCCGAGATTGGGATTTTCGTCTCAAAAGCCTGTGATTTCTCCGGTACCCAAACCCTGCCACCGATGGCAATGTGAGTGCACCACTGCACCAGATGTGGAGGCAGTACTTGTCCGGGCGAACTATGCATAAATTTTACTGCTACTTCTTGTTGCACTTTTAGCACCACCCAAAGGGTAAGTGTAGAGATTCAAAGGGTACTCACCTACAGACTTGGGCAACTAGACCCTCTATGAAGATATGGACCTATGGGCTTGAGCTGAGTGGTAGGTAATTTATAAACGATACAGATTATTTGCTAACTCAGCGAAATAACAAATCTGAACGCACGCGTGAGAGGGTTGGGTTCAGCGAACATATTAAATCGTTAAGTGTTTTGATAAACACAGACAGGGGTTCAGCAATGATGTGATTCGCTGTTGGGAATTTGATAATCATCGACGATGGGGAGGTGCGCAGAGTAGTAAAACAGCAAGCCTATGCAGACACATGTTACGAAGTATGAACAATAAAAATCAAACTTTTCGATAAAGCCTAGCAATTTATTCTTATTTGTACTTTAAAAGGTAATTTCGCGTAAGTACGAGAAGTTATAAATCATAAGTTATAAATATCCAAATGGGTGATATACATGTAAAAAAAAATTGTTTTAATTTGTAAAACATGTGACGCTTCTGCTAAATATAAAATTTAGTACCTACTTTTCAATAAATATAGATAAACATACGTATAACATTCATGACTTTAGACCGCACTTATAATTTGAATGCGAAACGTGGCATGTCATTTGAACCGAATGTTATTGAGATATGCAAACGAATAGTTATCAAATGCCGTCAAACCAATGATCGAAAATTCGATGTTTTATAGCAGGACTCCTCACGTAGTATTTTTACTCATTTAGAAACATGTTTCATAAACGCAGATTTATGTAAAAATATAAAAAAAATAAAAACATATTTTTGAATATTTCGTCTTTCCTTTACGTTTTTTTAATGCATGTGATAGAACGAGATGACCCATCTGATTTCAAGTTATCGTTGTTTATTACAGCAAACAATAGAACTTGGAATCTTACGCACTAAATAATGGAAAGTACTGAGCGCATTATTTTGAGACTTGGATGAAACGTTTCATGCAACTTGCGATCAACTTCATACATAATATCTTGTTATGAACCAAATTTGTATTGTCACGTAATCTCAAGCTTTTTTGTACAAGAAAACACTGATTAAATTCACAATTATAGTACCTACACTTAATACAAATACGAAGAAAAGGCTAGGCTACACTTCAATACAATAAAAAAAAATGTCGTGGTTGTTTCTTAATGTCGCAACTTGCTGCAATTTGGCGGCCTAATTTGGAGCCATCACATATTGTACGATTATTTGAAACTTCGAACGCTTTGGTCAAGTCTGAAGTTCGGAGAGCAATTTTATTAAAATTTTATCCGAAGTCCCCAGTTCAACTGAACGATCCCTGATCCTGCCAGTTCAATTCCACTTGTATATACAGAGATTGAAAGCTCAGCTGATCCCTACAAGTTTATCCGGCAAATCCAAAGCAAACAGTACCTACTTTAATAACTCGTACGGAACAATAGCATACGAGCACTTGTTAACGATCAAATAAAGAAAAGAGCAACCCTTCAAGTACAGTGTGTTACTAGATGTGAAAGAAATCCCAAATACATCTGTAAGAAATCTCTAAATGCCGGACATTTCAGCACAGATACATTTGTCGGAATTTTATTAATGTAGTTACTTTAAGTGAGAACTGTGGAGGTCTGTCTGATTTTAGTAATCCTCTACTCATTACATTAGATATACGACTTATGTCTTCATTAATCACCTCATGAGTAATTCAAGCGGCAGTTTAGTGCAAACAGCTATATAAGTGACCTAAAGGTACTTGCAGGCTGAAATGGATATTCTCGATTCGAACTTCGCATAATTGATCCTTCTATATATTCTGATATTATCCTGTGATGTGAAATTGTATTAACAAATATTCTTGGACATTCGCACATCTAGCCCCAAACTAAGCTTAGCTTGAACGAACCAGATTATTGATAGAATATCGATATAGTAGTCTTACTTTACTGTCAATACATATTTATAATATATATTAACACTCAGAAACAGAACAAAGCAAAGACAGCGCAGATGGTACAGCTACACAAAACTATGAGGCTAACTAACTCTATAACAGGTCTTAATGTGTCCTGTTGAGGTATGCCAGAATATGGAAACGGGAAAATATATTTGATATAGATTTTTGATTCTCAAATACTAAAAACAACTATTTTCTTGTTTTCTCATATGTGGGCTTTTTAAATTATAGGACATTTTAACCGGACATATTGGAAAAGCCGGATCCATAACAGCGCACAACAAACGCACAAACATCGCGAGTTGCGAATCGATTGTACGGGACAACCCCTTATCTCGGCGGTGCGCACGTGTGAACTCGCTCAATTTTAATTTCATGCTCAAACAATGACGCTATCTAGCCAGCTATTATTTCGCATAGTCGCCAAGGGTTCGGTTCATCTAAATCCGGGAGATAAGCCGAGCTCTTTGTCGCCGTCTGCTCTGATAGCTAATTTGGGAGCTCCAAGTCCGCCACTTCAGATCCGTCATTATAGTATCGAATCGCGAGGCCCATCTCGTTTTACGACATATTTAATTTGATAAACCCGGTGTTTACATCTCTTGTTTCTTGATAGGAATGCTGACAGGAGGGTGAACACCCTTTTGTTAGCAGATCACAAGGAAGAGCAGGATTTTAATCCTTCTTCAAGTTGTCCACTCCTAGATAAGGACAATGCGTAAGAGTTGAAAGAAAATATTAAATATTCATGTTTAAACTAATGATATATTGTAAGCAAAGTTTAAATTAAATGATGACAAGAAACTATACTTTATTTTATAATATCAAATTATTATATTTTATTGTATAAAAAAATTCAAATAAGCTGTGGAAAAAAACACAACCGAATTGATAGCCTCTTTCGGAAGTCAATTGAAATTAGAAAATCTTTTCAAAGACTTCTGAGTCAAATTTGGTCTATACGTATATAGTTTATAATCAAACTACGAAAGCGGTGTTGTTGAGGTGCATATCTCGATCACGGAACATGCCTTGACAGAAATCAATTACCACAGCACCTCAGAACGCCCAGTCAACGTGTCCATCGAAATTAGATCTATTAGGGGAGTACTATCAACTACGTCAGAATCTGCATACGCTAGATGCGTACACACGATTATTTACCTATTAACATGGTGTACGGACTGTGTGGGCAGTGCAATTTAATTTATCGATATCTGTACGGGCAGCTCTGTGTATTTTGTTGTACTTTTGCCTCTAGATGTAAAATGAAACTGTTATTATCCATATAAAGATTGGTGAAAAGATTGGTTTGTCAAATTAAGTTCAGTTTTGATAGTTAGTAGTTGCCCTGCCTATGAACTGATATCTGAGACACAGGGAAATTTGGTACCAGTATCTTATATCCTGGATTTTAATGCCGGAAAATCGGGTGTAAGACCGCGGGGCGCAGCTAATAGAAACATAATTTACAAGAATCACTATGATCACGACGACTTACGAAGACTTATCACAGATTTCGTAGTTCAGGAGGCGATTGAATAACCAAATTTTATTTGCAAGTATGATTTATTTGCCAAACTTGTCGTCCTGTGGTTATATAGGTCTAGGTTTGCTTCCCTGTGGGAGTGGTCTACTGAACCATCGGTTGTTCCTACAGCATTCACTTGTTTATTTTAACCTCAGGGGCTTTGCTGATCGATAGAAATTAATTTGTTTTATGATTAATAATCAAGTAAGTACGTATTTTCTGACTCTAATGAATACGTTAGTGGTTTCAACATCTTTAATTTAAACTTTTCAAATACATTACAATGTTTATACAGGCCTCGGACTTTATATTACTCTCTAAAATATGTGATTGCATTTAAGAATTGTTTGCAGAAATACATAAATTAGCAAGATAAACCAAACTGTATAAAAAAAATTTGCATGCACAGCATACAATGACCCAAGAACCGACAAAAAAATTCATACTCGTTGGAAAAATAGTCTCCCCAGCCGGGAATTGAAACCCGGACTCTCGCTTCGATGGCAAGTTAACTTAACTTCGGCGACTTAACTTCGGCGTCTGAAATCTTGGGAACTAACTAGAAGCAGAAACCTGTATTAGTTAATTTGATTGAGGTAATTGTCATTTTTTTCACTTAACAATTTCAGCTAGTATTCGTATTTTAATGAAGCAACCTGCGAGAACAAATGTGCGTAATTAATTTCCAAATGGCGAAAATATATTCACACTGACATTTTTTTCATTAATAAACGATCTTTTTGGCGCCTCTATCCTATTTCACGGTTCGCAAAATTTTAGCGATCGTTAAAACCAAAACGCTTAAACGCCCGTCTACAATAAACTTTAAACAAATTCCACTCGGATTTCATAGTCATTTTAGAAGTATTTTATTTCATATTTGAGTAAGTTATTATTTTACGATGTTTACTCGAAGGTAGTTAGTAAATCACGTAGGATTGCGAGTGAGATTTTTATCAGCGTGGATTTTCTAGTTCTAGACAAGTCTTAAGTCTTAATAAGAGAACTTGTAATAAGAAAACTTCTAATAGATCGTTTGTAAGTCTGATCTACGTGGTATCTGGCTAATGAGATAACGTTTCGGTACAATGATTGCATTTATCTATAATAGATATAATTGGATTGTGAATCCATAATGAATAACTACAATTACTTTCTTGTTTAACTAGTAAGTGCCTACCTATTTCATATTAGCTTTAACATTGACAGACCACAAAATAGGGGACACTTTTGAAAAAGATTTAACTTTAGAATTAATTATAAATCTCACTTATTTAATACCGAATGAAGTCTATTTATATTATAATAATGTCAATAAATATTTTTTCTTTGCCCAGAAAATTATTTGACTGGCCTCACTGGTTAGGAAGTAGTCTGCCTTCTGCGCTGTAGGTCGTGGGTTCATTTTCAGTACATATAATGGTGTGGTAATCTGGGTGAAAATCGTCTTATGTATTACAAGTAAATATTTACAACAAAATATTATATTTTATCAGTAATCTCCGCTGTATCTGGTTGCAAAATCGCGCTGTGTGATATGTCCATGAATATTGACTAGTTCACCATTTAATAACTTTAATATAAAATATTAATGAGTGATGAAGTAAGATCATATTTAGCAGCGTCATCTAGTTACCATTTTGAGTACTAAAACTTCAGACCAAATGCAATTATTACGCCCTACAAGTTAAATTTGAGATCAGAAGTGGGACTTAGTAACAAAGTCATGATATTATATTACTTGATTCATAATTAACTGATTACCTGAGCCCCGTCAAACTCAAAGCGTGTTCTGATTTCAGACTTCGTCTTGTAAGAAATCCTTTTTATTGTACTTTGCTTAGTATCAACATTATACATTATAGGCAATAATGTATAATTACTTGAAACTTGATACTTAAATAATGAAGTGATTCTTAAATTATTTTTAAATTAAATTAAATACAGAGAATATGAAATTAAAAAAAAAAAAAATTAATCACCAGATTAAGGTCCGAAATTAAAAAACAAAACTCATTTTTCAGACTTTTTCCAGTGTTTGCTTCATAAATGCTACCCATAGCAATTTCATTTCAGCATTCTTCGGATAACTAGAACTAGTAATCCTAACAATGCGGAATTCTAGTTGTTTCGTTTATTTCGATTATTTGAGGAAAAATATTGATAAAAATCTGTGATTAAATTCATGAAATTCATTCATGTGATTATTTTTACATCCCGAAAGACAGCAATATGCATACTATACTGCTTGGCTGCTTGACTTGGCAACTTAGTAATATACAATACAATTGGTGGTACAAACCCACCGTAAGCCAATATAAGTCACCGCTTATTTTATAATACCATTATGCTGACAACTTTATCTACCATTGAAAGCATAATTGTTGCCAACATTCAAAATAAAAAGATGTACTCCGTGATCATAGGGCCAATGCAAGGCGCATTTGTAAGTTGGCGTCTGTTGAATATTCTTTGTTTGCATTATCTCAATTAAGTCTACGTATTGTTTACGATGTCTGTTTGTGAAGCAGCACTTTTGAAATGTTTGTTTGACTGTTGTTTCAAGTTCGTGTTCAAGTTTGCGGTTCTTCGGATGATTCGGCTCTTTTATGGAAATATAACAGAAAGTTACAGGAAACGGTATAAACTCTAAGTTCGTTCGGATAAATATTGGTACCATACGTGGCTATTTGCCACCAAGTAGTGGTGACTCGCATTGCTATATTCTGATGTCAGAGTGACAGCGCAACGCGATGCGACTAGAGCCTTCTCATACATCGGTAGAGGAAGACCGGAGACCTACTGTTTATCGACGGTGGTAGCCACTTATCATAAAGTTGACCTTCAGCTCGTTCAGTCATTTTAGTCACGTTATACATGGCAATTCTGATTTAACGTAGATTACTAATCTCACGTTCAATGTGAAAATAAAGAGATTTTAATACTATTTATGATTCTGCTTATCAGATACCCTAAAATCTATACATATAATAAAACTGTAGACTTGCCGTGTCTGTACATTAAAGATTTTTGCAAAATAATAACTGGGAGACGTTAGGAATAAGTAATAAAACGTAAAAAAGCAATTTTTGTAATTTTTGTCTGTTTGTCTGTTTGTCTGTATGTTTGTGCGCACTTTACGCAAAAACCATAGATAGTTATCAAAATCTAGGTACTAACAAATGTTAAGCTGAGTCTCGAATAGTGAATAGGGTATATTTTATCAAAATCGATTAACAAAATAAAAAGTTATTCAATGTTTTATTCAAAAATGATTGTGCGCACTTTACGCAAAAACCATAAATAGTTATCAAAATCAAATTACTAACAAATATTAAGCTGAGTCTCGACTAATGAATACCGTTTATTTTATCAAAATCAACTCGCAAAATCAAAAGTTATTCAATGTTTTATTCGAAATTTAATTCGGTTTCACGCGCCTGCCGAATCCTTCATGCTTGACTCGGTGTGGTGGGTCGGTGTATTGCAGCATGAATACGAGCAGGCGCTTGAAGGCAGATGTTATTAACTATAATTAGGCAATTAGTTTAAAGGCTGTTTAGTTTTTCTTCGTTCTTTGAACTGCGAAAGGTTGATTAAGTTTGATTACGAGTTAAGCTGCCTGTCAAACGAGTCATTTACTTGATGGAGACCTACATTACATTCTGCCGGGGCTACGGAAGAGTTCGAAAGCGTTCCCGTGGTCCTCGGCAACTAAAGCGTCGTGATGGAACACTGTTGGGTTTTTAGCCGGTAGGAGTCCGGCATAACTCTCTCGCTGCCCCCGCAACGAGAGAGTATCCATGAGGATTTCCCAACATAAAAAAGACCTAAATTACACTGGAGTAACGCCATGGCCGTATATCCGGCCGAAAATAACTCTTCTTGAGGGTACATCATCATCATCATCATCAGGGGCGAAAGTACATAACCCTTGCGACATTTGTTATCGATTTTGCTGATATTATCTGGACATTCAGATGCAGTATATATATGGAAAAAGTATCATTATAAATTAGCGGAAGTCTGTCAAAGAATATGCAGCTCAACAATGATAACGAAACATAAATCGATGCTTGCTAGCTATCTTTTTTTTTTCTGAGCTAACTCAGAAAAAATGCCTCAGCTCTCAGCTCGATACGTAACTAATTACGTATCGAGCTGAGGGCCCACCTGGTGGTAAATGGCGACCCACACCCATGACAACAGTAATGCGACTCAGTATAAGATTTGGATCTTAGACTGAGTCGCACTCATCCTGCTGCGATCATCACCCGAGACGGGGATGATACGTCTCATGCGAATGTAATGCAAGCACTACTGCTTGTGTGATTCCAGGTGTGGTGGCCAGTGGTGTGGTGACGAACTTGGCACAAGTTCTACTGTTACTTTTTAGTTGCTGCTCTAGCACCACCCAGAGGGTACGTGTAGGGAATCAAAGGATACACACCTGCGGTCGCGAGCAACTAGATATGGTACGGGGGACTTATTTCTCACCAAAGCCGTCTTGACCCACATATGCAACCGAAATAAAATTGCTCCCTCTGTCTCCTAATTGGGTAAAACAGCTATACACATAGTTACATGAAACTAAAACCGCCAACAAAATGTTTAAAATCCCAAAAACTTGGAAGTCTTGGAATCTGGAACTTGAAACTTGAAGCCCAGTTTGCAACATTTCTAGAAATAGCGTGTGTATTTGACACTGTTTTGTCACTTCAGGATTTATTTCATATGTGTATGATGATCTAGCAACACTGATACAACATTGAGCAGTGTCCCAGGGAATGGCATTGAACACCATTCAACGCCATTAACAGAGTAGTGGAACAATAAGACGATTTTTTTTGTCAATGGGTATATACTTTGCGTATACCATGGGGAGGCGTGGGGTTATGTGTGACTCACCCCCAACACTACTCAGAAATAGCAGTACTGGGGAAATACACACTAAACCCCCTTGGTGTTCCTGCACTACGCCTTCACGCTTGGGCTACGGGTACCTTAGCGGCCCCAGCGGCGTTGGTCCACGCGTATCGGGACCCCAACACGATGTATAACTCCCTGTGGTGGCGTGCCCGAAACACGAAGCACGCCATCCTCCGGTGGGGACCTCATCCGTCGGATGGCTGATTCCCGGGATATACCATCCGGAGGTTCCCGTTAGGGTGGCAGGCGGCGCTCATGCGCCTGCCTACGCTGACCTAATCCCCTACGTCAACCACGGTGAGGAGATTCTTCCTGCCTCACCCTCTCGGCTGCTTCCTTCTGCGAGATTACTTCCTTGCAGAAGGACTGAGCTGCCAAACAAGATCTCCTGCTGTCTATCATGGATGAGACCATAGTTGACAGCGAAAGGTTTCTGCCTATAGCCGCGGTCAGGAGGGAACAATAAGATCCTACCAACTATCCCATCGAATGTTTAAATTTCTAGAGTGCATCTGGACTCCCATCACACAATATATTAAACTAAATGTCGGAGTGCCCATTGCTCTTTCATAAATTTAAGTCTTCCTAAAATATGTTACGGCACCAAATTGAAAGTCAAGAGTTTAGAGAATTCCTCTCATTCCTATCAACTGTCCATTTAGTTTTAAACGTATTCAGTCTCCGGTGAGCCTATGTTCCGCAGTGATCAGACGTAGTCCTTATATTGAGTTGCTTTCTGCACAGTCCGCCTTAGCAATTCAAATATTTTTTTATGCGCACGTTCCTGAAATATCCTGCAAATACGACTTCTATAGTATAGTTTACAGAGAAGCATTATTGTAAAATATACATTTGCAATGGTTGCAGTTTCACTTACGTAGTTCATCATGCAATCAAGTCTTTAATCTTCCCAGTTAACAAAACCTAAGTAATATGGTAAGAATCCAACGGGAATAAAGTATTTTGAGATTTAATCATAACATAATTGTAATATAATAGTAACGACCAGACAATAAGCATCTTATTATATTTCTATCCTATAGGCTGGGATAGATCTAAGTCCACGCGGACGAAGTCGCGGGCACAGCTAGTATAACTGTAACAAAAACCTTTTTCACAAAATCACAGCAATTTGTTTCCTAAACACAAGATAAAATGAACCTTATAATAAAGTGCCCGATGACAATATACGATTTGAATATCTAAAAGTGAAATCCAATACGAGCTACTCAATATAAAAGGAAGGCAGAAGTATACTGTCGAAGAATAGTAATAATTCCAAGTATTTTATAGATTTAAGCCCCACATTTTTAAGGAGACTGAACGTGACCAGCATTTTTATAATCCATTGTTCGCTGGAAAAGTTTCCTGATAAGTTATTTTTGTATAGAAAAGGCGAATTCACTTATTTGAGTAACTAAATTCAATGGGAGCCCAATAAAAAGATACGGCGGGCAAGCCTTCCGTTTGTTGATTAAGTGAGCTGTGTGCCAACAAATGCTTTGTTGCGGGAAAAGATATAGTTGTGTTGGGAGAAAAAGTTCTACAAAGTTGCATCTGTTTTGCTAATTTATGTCTATGTTTTTTAGCTTGAATTAAGAAAGGCATTTCCGAAAATATATCAAGGAATATGTGGGTATATAATATTGATATTAGTTATAACTTAAAATAAAAAAGGCGCCTAAGAAATTATCAGTTAGAATATAATTCATTGAAATTAAAATATAACTATAGCTTAGCTGCCGTATAGAGGCATTGCCAAAAAATTTATACATCTATCAATAATATTGTACATGAATACTATTTAATTTACATGATTTTATAATTTCAGCAGCGGCATTGTCAAATTAAATCTAAGATAAAAATCTATATATCTATACTATTGTATTATAATAAAATAGAGTTGAAAAGTTTGTTTGAATGCACTAATCTCTGGAACTACCACTCGGATTTGAAAAAAATCTTTTTTTATACTTAGCCACATTCATGAGTCTATAGGCTATTTAGCAATACTCTGAATTTATTTAAGTTATACGAAGTTGAAACCGCTATGCACAGGTAGTGTCGCTACACACAAAATGAATTAATATATACACAAATTTAAAAATTGTACGCTACAAAAATCATTTTTTGATACGTCTTAATAATTTTCAGACAACACAAAAATGTTAAAAATCGTCGAATATAGCAAGTAATTGATTTAAAATTCGAAAAATCTATCTTTTACTTCAACACATTTATTCCTTGGAAAAAAAAATCACCAGTATTGACGAAGAAATCACATAACAAACATACCACATAAATAGAGCTGAATTTATACCCTCTCCACTTTTTTAATTCCTTATTTGAGCTTAGAAAATGATAAATACATTTTCATTTCAAATATTAATTTTACAAAAAGTCTTATAGTTTAGACCCAAAATTAAAATCTGCTTGACAAATCATACGTTAAATTAACCTAGGCCATTAGAATAACACATAATTCTTTGGTGTTACTAATCTCATTAGAGAGCATACGCACAGATGCTCCCGTGTAATCCTGTACTGAATACGGATTTACATAAAGAGTTCGTGATTTGTGGGCCCTTTTAGACTCTTTGATGGTATTAAAAGTAATGCTGATTGAGGTTGATTAAAAATTAACAAAGGGAGAGTGAGATAGAAAATGGAAGGCGTTTTTGTGGCCATTGATAATTTTTCTCTCATTTAAATAAAATTACAGAAACAAAAATCTTTAATACTTAATAAAAATACAGTCATTAATGTGAATTTCAAATGTGACGCAACTATCATAATTCGTGTTTCTAAGATTTGATCTACTTAGTGCATAGGGTAGGGATTGATATATTCTTGACATGAAATCGCAAAACGAAGTACAAAACGAATGGCTGTAACTCATGTCCGTTCACTTTACAAACGGGGTTTTGATTGTCCACAATGCTCGCGTCTATAGTTGAAATATAGATATAGCATAATATTAATAAAATATAGATGCCTCAGAGTCCATACATATGTCCCTTGGGTGGTGCGAAAAGAGCAACACAAATAAGCAGCAGATCTTGGGCCAAGTTCTTGCGGATAAGTGCGGCACTAACTCCTTAATATCAGGTGGATAGTAAAAAAAACCGTTATGAGAACTTTATAATATACGGAACTATTTTCGGTCAAGAGATCACCAGGATATTCAGCTCACAATTGAGAGATTCACTGGAAGAGAACCAAATTAGATACTGTCTATTTCATTGGATTTTACACCACAACACTTTCATTGCATGCCTCAGTATTCAAGGAAATTCTATGCCACGGGAACCTTCCGTGACCTACCACATGCTAATGTCTATTGGAAGTACATCAAAGTAATGAAAGTGATCTTGCTAGCAATAGCCGCGCATCACGGAAAATTACTAAGGACTCAGTCACGCAGTATAAAATAAATAACGTATTTTGTACTGCGTGACTCCGAATAATAATAAACAAAAACTTGAAAGTATAAACCGTAGATTGTGTTTGCCGTCAGCTTACTGTTTTTTACAAGCTTTTTATGTCTATGAATGTATGGATTTCGGGAAATGCACCTATTTTGTTTGTGACTTTAATAGAGTGCGTGCAGATGGGTAGATTGATTTTAATTTATATCCTATGTTCTTAACAGTAAGAAGACGAGGGCAACCTTACTTAGGCATGTGAAAAAAAATTATCACGAAACTGTTACGTAAAAGTTTTTTTTTTTGAAAAGTAAAGGTACGGTCAGTGGTCGGCAAAACCTAATAACCTTCAATTTGTATCATAGAAATTCCAAAGTAACTACATCTGCATCTACTGCTTTCCAGAAGAACGGTACGGATGCCGGAAATCACATCTCAGGTAACGGATGCGACTTGGGTTCTCACATACTTGAGGCAGGGAGAATCTAGGTTGTATTGCTGTTGTTATGGACGGATGTAAGTACTCAACATTATGTGGATCTACGGTAGGTCGTGTAACTTTAAGATATAGTAAAAAACAATCTTCACATGCGTAACGGTATCTTCGTACTTCTAAGACCCAAACACCTTATTATTTATTTAGAACATCACATATAATCGTATTTTCTCGGCTCCCATTGTTTTTGATACTAAAACTGATAGGCCACTATTTCTATCTCTACCACTATCCAATATTCCGAACCTATCATTTTCCATCCGTCAATTTAGCAGACAACCAAGCAACCAACCCATCAATTTGGCCCACAAGAAATAAAACAACTACGGTTAAGTTTGCATGTAAACAGGTCATAATCTTGCAAAGCGCCGCTATGCTATGAAAACTTGCCCATTTGTGGGATTTTATTAAAACAAAAAATATATAAATAAGGGGAGCTGATGATAATGTATGATATGGAAATTGGATGGACCCTTGGAATACGCCCGTTCCGTTAGTATATCTTCTACTTTATGACTGTTTATATTTGCTTTATCGTCTATCAAGGCATTTTATATGAATGAATGTCAAAACAAGAGAACGAAATGCTCGGGAGACTTTTAGTTGAATCATCATGCTATAAACAGTCAGGTAAATTGGCTGTCAATAAGTAGGCGCAGTTTACAAGCTTTTTTCTAAATTAAAGTTAGGTTTGCAATTATCACATGGTGTTGCAAACCAATCCGTCAACAAAAAGTCTTAGTTGCGCGCGTAACGCTCAAAAATGAAAACGTGAAAACGGTACAAAAAGAGGAGATACACATACTTATATACACAGAAAAAAAATCCTTGTCCTAATAATTGAGTGAATAACTGTTTTATCTTCAATAAGTTTGGCGTGAATCCTTGTAACATCACTATCACAAATATCTTATTTTCGTGCACTGAAGTAAGAGTTTGCATAAACAATTTCAAAAGCAATTAGGTTCCATCACTACCGACGAAAGTTGCATCAAACAATGCATAGTCGTTACTCACACGCTATTTAGCCGTTACCGCCATGCCGATTTATCAATACGACATTTATACCACTAATCGTGTATTGGGCTGATAGGGGAATGCAACATGGAAACGTGATGATAGGTGGTATTGGAGAATTAAACTTTAATTTACAGGAAAGGGAAATCAATTATACATCTTTTATTTAAACAAAAGTTTGCCATAGACGTGGCCAGCTCACTTGGTTTTTAATTTTTATTTCATTTTCCGGTTATAATATCATCGCATTCAGTCTAATCAAAAATGTAGGACTCCAATAAATTATTTTCGTTTTATTTGAATTTCGAGTCAAATAAAAGAAAATGCTTTGCAACAGCAAATTTTAAACCTCAACGTAAAAAAATATTGTAATTACTATATTTTTTTTTTATTTATGCATTCTATCTTGCTTGCATCCATTGGCAACTACCCTCAGAGTCCGGTGGAAATTACAGGCGCATGAGACGTTACACTCGACGCCGATGGGCAATGCGACTTAGGTCTTTTCATACTTCGGTAGGAGAGGACCGGAATTGTATTGCTGTTATTTATGGGTGACAGAAACCACTCAACATAAGGTTACATAAAAAAATAATACGCACATTCAAATCTAAAACACGAGAAAATACTTAATGCTCATCACAGAAAGTGCCAATTTACCGTACAAAATACTGTATTACCGTACCCTAAGACTAGTTTAAGCGTAGTTGATAGTAACTAGCTACAACTTATTGATTCATAGTTACATATTGCTTATCAATATTCGGTAATCGAGACGGTCTCGTTCTTTCAGAGTAGTCCGAGCAACCAATCTCTTTTTTAGCTGAAATTTATCCATCCCTACTGGCCCGATAAGACGTCTTATTTGAAATTAAATAGATGTGACCTACTTATAGTGTAAACGAAACCCAGTAATCGACTTGAGATCGGCCTCGACCTTGTTGGAAGCAAACATTTAGAAAGAGCTTCAAAGTGGAGCAACCATGTAAAGAAATATATTGAAAACGCTTCTTTTCAACGGCAATTTTGTCTGGTCTTTGACGCTGTAAAGTGGGGCTTTATGAAACATTTTGAGCTAGACTACGAAGACTGCATATTTTGAATAACTTTGAGGAACTTCTTAATAATTTTTAGGACATTTAAATAGAGAAATTACTGTACCTGTTATTACTATTATAGTATCTAAGACTCGTATTTGTAAGTACTAAACTTAACAACCGTTTCACCAGTGCACTATGATTAACTGTATCACATATACATACAAAAATAAGTGACAGTCTTGGTATCATAAAAGGGTACTTGAAAATTAATTAAACTACTAAAAATAAAACAACTACACCAAAATGTTTGGTATAAAAACAAAACTTATCTGATTTAAATAAAATGGGGCACTTTGTTTTATAATATGTAATGACAATAAATATTCGTGAACAATTCAAACAGTGCGCTCTAGCTCCAAACTAAGCATAACTTGTATTATGGTACAAATAGTTTTATGCTATGAAAGATTAAAGATATAATACTTATATTGTAGTGCTTTCTTTATTCTTGTAAATATTATATTACCCAGTTACAGTCAAACAACTATTTGTCACGCAAATATTTGTCCTGGGTGGTAATAAAACCTACAGGGCAAAAGATATGATATGTAAGGCCAATCTTATAGCATTAAAGAATAAAATTCCAAATTAATAGTGCATGCTCACCAGACGACAGAACATACTTCAAGCTTTAAGTAAGTACACGTAATACGGCCGGTCATAATTTTAATCGCTATCACGCGCCGTATTCATAGTCCGATGATTTACTTGCAGCTTATCCCGCTTCTGACTTATGGAATATGCGGAAGCTATAAACCAAGGGCCCTACCAGTGCCTTTAGCACAAGTGAAATTTCGATTGAATAACGTAACAGGTCCTTTATCTTTGTATGACGTTAATATATGTAGTTTGATTGCTTAATAGTAAAATGAATACAATAAAATGATTTGAAATAAGCTGTTTTAAATTTTTATCAGAAACGATAAGAGCGTATTTCAAACCAATTATTTCGATACTGTAGTACTTTTTGTTCAATATAGTTCAACTTGCTTTTTCAGATCAAATCACGTGCCTTAGCTAATCCTAGCTGTGTTTTTAGGATAGATGACAGAAATTCAGGAACCTCATAATATTTTTCTAATGCAATCTAATGCAATGAGAAGCCAGTCAAACTAACTAATGAGTAGTTAGTTTGTGAACACACCCGGTTTAGCTACGCTACCATGTGGATAGGGGAATTCGAAAGCGTTTTTGGAATATGAAGAACAAAAATCTACAACGTTTTTAAAAAAAATAACATACGTTAATTTATTTTTATTTGTATAAGCTTGGCATTAATTTTTAATAAAAATATATCGTTACTTACGTTACTATTCTGACTTATAATATTTAAACAATAAAATTAACAATATAAATAATAATTTTAATGATCGTGGTAGTACCTATGAAGAGTTTACTTTTTGTCAGGCATGTGAAGAAAGCTGGAGTTTTCTTGGCAGGTATTTATCGCTTTACATGGGTGTAAAAGGTTTTTATTTGCTGTTATATGTGTTTTTCTATGGTTGTCATATCTGTTTCCTGCTTTGTAGTTCCTGTGCTTTCTCGTAAACTAGCTCTTCAGCGTACTTTTTCTTCTTAAGCGGCGACCCCCGCCCTTGACAACAGTAATGCGAGTCAGTATAAAATTTGGATCTTACACTGAATTGCATTCATCCTGCTGCGTCCATCACCTGAGACGAAGATGATACGTCTCATGCGCATGTGATTTCACCGGTACCCACACCTTTTCACCGGAACACAGTAATGCGGACATTAAGTTGCAGATTCCAGGTGTGGTGGCGGTACTTATCCGGACGAATTTGGCACAAGTTCTACTGCTACTTTTGGTTGCTCCTTTAACACCAGCCAGGGGGTACGTGTAGGAAATCAAAGGGTACACACCTACGGACGCGAGCAACAGGACCCCGTAAAACACTTTATAACATACCTACATATCACATGTTTTAGGAGGCTTTAAATGTTATCCACTAGAACTTGTCACTTACACGAATGAAGAAAATTAGATGGCATTAGAAATAATGTTCAATAATATTGAAGAACTCAGGATAAAAGAAATTGGACGAGCAGTTTGTTCAACCGCTTAACGTCTGACAAACATTTTTGTTTCATTTTTAAATCATGATTTCATAGTATACAGAAAAAAAGCGTAACTTAGTTTACGACTTCCAAAGACACATATTTACATACACATACCTACCTACACCTATGTACACAGTTGTTGTATTTCAATCAGCGCTTAGCTGTGCCAACTAAAACCAATAAACCCGACTCCCTCTGACGCATTGGGCTGGCATTATCTTTGATAAGTCGACTGTCAAAATTTAATCTACACACGAGGAGACGAGCGCTCTGCCCTAGAAAATAGAAGCTCAGAATGAATCGTGAGAAAATACTCAAATAGTGACATTTAGACATAAGAAGATGACGTCTACTCGTAATTTGACAACATTCTATTAAACAGAACTATTGTTTTTCGAGTTCCGTATCTAAAGGGTAAAGTCCCAATTATCACTATTAATAATAATAATGTTTTTATTTCAGATATACATTTAACACGACAAAGTAATAGTTAATGATAATTTATTTAATTTTTCCATTGCTTTGTTGTATTTTTAGTTGTGTAAGTATCAAAATCATAGATAGATAGATAGATAGATAACACTTTATTGGTAAAAAAAAAATAAAAATTTATTGAGGTGCAGATTTGTATTTTTTGAAACTAAAACATAGACTTCTTACATTAACCCACTGTGCCCTTTACCTGCAACACGCAAAGCTTTCATCAAAACATTTTCCCAGGGGTATCAATATTAATAATACATTTTCCTCCCCCCTCGATAGTGGCAATGAGTAAACAAATGATGATACCTCACTGGTATATCTCTACTGTGTTACCACAATGCGCACCGAACCGCGTGCATGCGGAATGATTTTGCCCATAGAATTAGTCTGATTCTCGCTGTCGCTAGTTTGATGGGTCCGTAGCTATGTTGATAGTAACCCTGCTTTCTAAGTCGTTTTGCATAAATAAACAGGCAATAATGAATGAGAGGCCCAGGGGCACAAATGCCAACTCTAAATCTGGAAGTCGCTGGTTCAAACGCACACGCGCACCAAGCACTTAGAAAGCAGGGTTACTATACTACACAATTCTTCTACCAGTTATCTTGTTCTGATAGTACACTAAACATAGCTAGTTTGGAGCTAGATGGTACTATTAGAATTTCGTTGAATATATTTATATTCATTTTGATTTCAATTCAATTCCAGGCAATGAGTACTGCGAAGATGTCCCACTGGTTTACCTCCACGTTGTTTGCCGCAACGTGTGCAGCGAACCGTGCACATGCAGAATGATTTTGTGCACAGGATTTGTTTTATTTTGGCGACATGGGGATGCTTCGCCGCATCCTCGATAATGGAACGATGCACAAAAACTGGCTAAGTGCTTCTGGCCTTTTGTCTATTTGGAATTCATGAAGAAAGTAGAAGAAATGTGGTTTTAAGACTATTTTATGCTCTTTGATTCTTAATTCTACCATCAAATTTTCACTTATTACAAAACACTCATCTAGTTTTGTATCGTTAAACTAATTTATTAAGTATATGTTTTTATATACCAAATTAAACAACAACAATTCAATAAAATAGAATACTACAAACATAGATCTTATATTATTTTTTAGACAAGCAGTTTAAAACAAATTTTATGTCACAGGAAGGCCCCCATCACCATCGTTGCAGTATTAATGTCAAATGTACAGTACTTATAATATTGTAGTATCTGAATTCTCATGGTAATTGTTCCCATTGTACAATTTGTATTGTCAGAGATTTCAAAAACAGCAAGATAAATTAAGTCGACCATGTCTCACGGCTGAGTAGTAGCTCACAAGAATCAGCTATTTGGATATCAGTGTTTTAGGTTACGGGGTTATTATTATTATGTAGTAAGATATTTCAATGATTCTAGATCATCCATTATTAAACATCAATACATCAGCTAACGAGATCCCGTGAATTCACAATCATGCAAATGATAGTTCTCGCGGGTGTCTGTTTATTCAACTGATTTAATAACTCAGGTCATCCCTGAGTACGGGATGGGTGCGGCGGTAGTCTGCGGGAATCTGCGGAGTACGACCGCAGAATGTCAATGAGCTGTTACAACGCATTAGTGAAATAGACTGATAGCAAATAGAACAGGTTAGGATCAAGGTGCCAACCGTAATTTATGGTTTTAACTTCTTTTTAGGACTTGAGTGACGGCACTATTTTTGTTATAGAACAAAAATATGACTTCCCCTACTAAAGTATGAGAAGACCCATGTGCTATTGCGTTGCGCCCGTCACTCGGAGACGGAGATGTTAGCTTAATTGCCTGTAATTTCACCGGCACCCACACCCTTCCACTTCTCTATTTTTGTTGTTTACGGGTGGTGGTAACCACTTAACATCATGTCGGCTGTCTGCTAATCCCGACACATTAGTAAAAAAAATATTTTTTATGTTTTAACTCTTTTCATTTTTGTGTCAGTAGGTATAATTAACTACAGTGCAGAGTTAAGGTTCATCCGGGACAAAACTCATAAATGTTGTTTGTTACCACAGAACAAATGGCGAGTGCGTTGTGCTGAACAAAATTCAGCACAGCAACTGAATAGTGACTGTTAAAGTCTATTTTGTCAGTCTATTCTACCGGATACCTTAATAGTAATAATATACATATATTCTTTTACTCTACGATAGTTCTTTCCAAATACTTCTCTGTGGTTCGCATCAAAACTGATAAGAGAAGGGTGAATGCACGAATGCGTTCTACCTTGGGGTAGTTCGGGTGAAAGGGGGGAGAAATACCAACGTGATTAATGGATTCAGAGCGATAATGATAATGACCCTGTCTGCGACCGCGAACGCATCATCACATGCGTTATTGCTTGAGTTATTTTAGAGTGATTGCAAAATGATTGCATGTTGCTCTCAAATTATTAAGGCAAAGAAAAACTTTGTCTCAAATGAAGTACTATAGCTTTTTGCTATAATAATTAACACGTTGACTCCGAATTATTTGCAGTCCGTCCATTTACAAATTATCTGCATATATAATACATTAAGAAATCTCAAGAAATTTAGACAAAAAAACTTTGCAAGGCAAATTTACGAGGATGATAAATAAAAAGTAGTTAGTCCCGTAGTATCCATTCTTGGGCACAAGATGTATTTAACCAAAAGTCAAAAGGCTCAGATTATTAATCGATTAATTTCCTGCTAAAATTGACTCGAAATTTAGTTCAGTAATACCCCCATGTAGCTTGTCGAAATCAACGCGGTCGCCTGGTTAGTTTTTGCATAGTAGCCGTGCGGATGCGTTGATGAGGGGTCCGGTGATCCAATTGGTTTAGTGCTTGTTTGTGTTTCGGCAAGTGGATTCAATGGTACTGTTTTGATTAGTTTGGGCCTGAGAGGAGTTCATCTGAGAGTTCACGTTTTATCCATTCAGCTCCGGGTCCAAACGAAGATTTTGGGATGATCCACTAAACTTTTAGTTTGATTTTAACTAAAACAAACATGTTAATCATAATTATGCTTAGATCTTTGGTTAGAAGGTCTAAGTAATTATGCAGTATTTTGAATGAACGATAGTATTTTTTTTTTGTGATTTTATAACAGTAGACGAGAACTAACTCGTTGGAAAGTGGCCACTCGCTCATGGACATCTGCATCACTAGAAGAATAACAAATAAGAATTTATCCGCTCTCGGATTTAGTTTTACTTTTAATATTTTTAAGGAACTTCATTCAAAGTTCAGTTAACGTAATATTCGCGATTCGTTCTCGCGTTCTGAGGGTTTTGCAACACCAATTGTGAATTTTAATTAATAAGCCCTTACTCAATATTTATAGGTACAAACTTTATGATCCAAATCAAGTTTCATTTTTTTTATTTGCAACATAAAATTTTCTCTCGATATGCGCTTCTAAGATAAAATGATTCCGTAAAATAATGTATAAACCTCAAGCCTTTATAATAATTGTAAAAACGTAGGAGTAACACAGAACCAACAAATGGAAATGCCGGAATGATAATATACTTTAAGAGTAGCCAAAAGAAAATCTCATTACTGTGGTTGACAACTGTCAGCATAACGTTTAGAATAGTGGCCCCAGATGTGTCTCCCTGCGGTACGCTGATCTTCCAAGACAAAATGATATTCCTGGAAACTTGTAACATCCTACTTCAAACCAAATGTTAGCAATTTTAAATTTAATTTTGGCTCTAAGATGATAATTACACAAGAATATTTATCAGCAATTTATTTTGCATATGGTAGTCATGTTTCCAAGTAAACCTTACCTAAACGATAAACACGAGTCTTACAAAAAATTTAACGAATCACTTTGCCACCAAGATTGTCACAATTCTTATAGTTTACTAGGTTTCAAAAAATAAAAAAGTATTTGAATTCCTTACAGAAAGAAAGTGTATACGTGGGCACATTTTTTATCTTGCTGCGGAGCAATAATATTAATGGCAAATAAGAAACAAAATATCATCATTACAAAAACACTTAATAAATAAATCATTATGATATCAAATGGTTATTTTTTTCTAACGAGATACTGACTTTTGTCTGCCTGAAAATAAAAAAAGTTATTTTGAAAAAAAAAATGTGTTTAATCAGAATTAAAATATACGTCTTGATAAATTAAACAGTTAGCTACAATTAATTTAATTTTCGTTTCATAATTTATTCTGAACTATACTTTGTCGGTTGTAGCATAAATTGTCGGAGTGGTTCCAGCGAATTCAAGTTTATGTGATCCCGGGGGCACCGTTTATGGAACCAATTATTTAAAGATACAACGTTGTACAAATTAAACTTTGGATATACAAAACTAAACGTCGAATGAAGAAAATCGTAATTTGCTCGTAGTTACCTTATCGAAATTTTCACAAACAAGTTATTTGTCATTTTGACGTTCCTTTTTTTCTCATAAGCCTTTCACTTTCAAAATTTTGCTGGTTCCATGGACCCCTTTCAGCTACATTTCTACCATATTCCCAAAACTCGACAAAAAGTGTGAAGATTAGATCTAACTATGGAAAGTTGCGGCTGAGTTCCAACCACGAATGGGGAGTTTTCCAGGTTACCACTTAAGAGTTCAATGAATATAGAATATGCAAGTTTTTAAAAGTAACAGTCGCTGAGCTTCTTAAAATATTATCAGCCTACATTAATACATAAAGTCAAACCAACATTTTAGTACTTCACGATCGTAAATTTTCGTGGGCCCCCGCTTACAAATTGTAAACCCCCATTTTTTTATCGGGCCAATGTAGACCCCTGTCGAGTCTCCCGTGGACCCACATTGGTCCACCTAGATCACTTTGGGGACTAAGGATTTTGACTTTGTCGTTGTTAAGTTAACAACACACTCTGTTTAAAACCTATTTTATTTCATCAACTGTAAATATTTTTTTTGTATTAAGCTTCTCGTAAAAATTGTCTTTTGTTTAGTTTTGCTAAGTTCAGTTTTTTATGTTTCGATATTCTCAATGCACTTACTCAAGTCAATTTAAATGGGATTTTTGTTAAGTGTTGCCATAAGCAGATTTGGTCATCAAAACCATTCGGCATTTACCCGTTAGGTACCATATTAAAATACTGTTTTAATAATTATCTGTCGATATTGTGTCAGAGTTATGACTTATGAATAGCAATTCATACAGAGAGTTTTTCATATCGATGATACGAATATCTAATATAATATATTTTTTTTTGTTAAACATTCGTGAGTGTTACTTTTTCACGTACTAGACATCGTCTCGCTATTGAATAAATAGAACTTAATCACTGAATCCAAATAGTAAATATCGCAATCAAAATGGTTCAAACCGATTTGTTCAACACTCATATGAGCTTGTCAATAATGTCATATGAAATCATGTTTATGCACGTCGAAAATTCACATAATAAAAAATACTTTATACGTCCTATTTCGCTGTATAAACAGTTACAGTAGACGATAAAGTTATATGAAATTCTTATATCATATAATCGTATGTGATAGATTTAGTTGCATTTAAACTTTATGATACGATAATTTTAAAGCGATCATTAATTGCGATAGTAGCGTTCGGTTTCTCGCTACGAAACGTAACATAAACTCTGTGAATAACTTGCTCCTTTACTTGCTCTCTGAATTTATATACATTTTGTAAAATACATATTTCAAAAAATTTATAGAACGTACTTTTTGTAGTTTTTGTAATTTTGAATAGTGTGTAACGCGTTGTGCTGTAAAATATAACGCATTAATAAAAATTAAGAAAGGTACGCTTGTTGGGGCATATAGCGAGAATGAACGGAATAAAATTAACAGGTGCATAAAAGGAAAAACAATAGAAACTTTAGAAAAGTAAGATTTTTGCTTTATAGATTTCGCTCTCGTACCAAATCCGTGAAATTTTTAATAAAGCCGATCCAAGTGTATCCTAAAATGTCGAGCTTACATGACATGTGATATGAGAGTAAATATAGCAAAAAAACGTATGCCGATAAGCAAGGTAGACATGTATGTGTTTTAAAATAGGTACACATATTTGGAGCAGATCGATACCAGTATGCATATAAGTATTGTAAGATCACTCACTTGCCTGTCTCTCAACGACGTTATCCTTATTCCGAAGAATTCTTGGAAAATAAATATAAACTTAATCGAGTTGTACATTGCCTAGTGGTTCAAGCTAAGTAAACTCCAGCCCTAGACGCTATTTCCTATAATGAAATGTAATGTCATTTCGAAGACAATTGCAGCTGTAAGGTAGACAACAGACTATAATCTACCCGTATATCAACGGTAATTGACTGAGATACGTAATTGAGTATAACCATCTGATAGTTCGTGAATTATACTGATTTACGAGCTTATAAATGGGTCGCATTGCAATACAATGGCGAAAATATTAAGTTTCCGCAAAGGCTGTAGTTGGTTCGGTTCGCTAAGAAAGAAAACAGGTTTGCAGATAAAATTCAATCCATTGATTTAGGATCAGATGCTTTTCCACGTCTGCAGTTAAATCCGAAAGATTTTCTTTTAGGGCTTATTATAAAAATGAAGCCAGTTGCGAAGCAAAATAAATTCTTCCTTTATTTATAGAGAACTTTTTGTTGTGTCATGAAAAATAGAAATTATAGAAATTTCAATGCGCAGTCCGTAAGTCTATGCCTGTTAGACGACTACCTAATTCTGAAGCTGTGGGTTGGCGAAAGGCCAATATTTTTTAAGAATTTAAGGATTAAAGCACAATTCCTCATATTCTCAAACAAAAATAATATTTATATGTCCATAGCATACAGAGCCATCAAGCCCTTAACTAAGCATAGCTTGTATTATGGAACAAGATAACTGATAAAAACTTTTTTGTAATTACATTCATAGAATACATTTGAACATCAGGTCATAGAACAAATATATACATAGAATAAATATTATTATAACACTCATACGTAGAATAAATCCGTAACAAAAACTTTTGTCCTGGATGGGAAATGAACCCACGACCTACGCAAAAGACAACCACTACCAACAGAGCTGTGGGACTCATAAGAATATATAAGTACTTCCTTTAGCCTTTGATGTATTTACTTAGTATAAGTATTTATAATATAAGAATCGTCGTTTTCGTGGGTAGATTGCTAAATATTGCTTGGAAATAAAAATATACAAATCACGACACAAAAATGTTTCCTACCTAATTATCTTTTCATTGGGAGATAGTATCAATTTGAACTCCATTTAAAAATAGGTATCATTTCGCTCGGTTGACAATGCTTATTCAGAGGGTTCAAATTGTACGTATTATTTTGTATGTATAAACGGGTGCGGTGAGTCCGATAGCATCTTTCATTGGGGTGTGTATGACGAACCGTCCTCGGCTGGCAATCGATACCGCCAGCCATGAATATTTGAACGATTTTCTGTGTTGACCACGGAGAATAATAATTGTGGAGAGCGCGTACTTAATAATAGTGTCGTTGAACCAACTGATCTGATACATACGTACGTACCTGTGCGTTGCGCATCATGCTGAGCCGTATCCTTGTTTTTAGCTATAACTTGGTCGTACTGTATTTTTTTATTTAATTAACCTACTTTATGATGTATGTCCTTGTTATAGTTATTAATAAATTTATTTTCTTTCTTTTTTGACAATCGACGGCTCTATAGCTTAGTTGGTAGTAGCTCTGTTCCCAGCGACTAAGTTTAATTACAGGTATTCCTGTTCATACCTGTATTTAAAGTTAGAAATGTGCCTCTATAATTATTGTTATTCTATTGTTCACTCGGGCTCTACGGCTAATTGAAATAGTTTTTGTTTATCGACTTCAAATCTCGTAATGATTATAATTGTGATTTCAATAGTAAGTATCGTGATCAAAATATAGGTTTATTGTAGGTCAATTACGTGATAAATAATTAAAAAGTTCGTGGCTATGATTCCAAACAACTAGTTCGGTAGTTACAATATTTTGTATTTGTTTGTGTGAGCTATAAAAGCGATGTTATAGGAATAAATTCGTTTTGAATTAAATTGGGTCGTTTTGAGATTTTACGAAAATCATAAAATATTTATTGCTCATCCTACAAGATAACTCTCAACTCAAAGGAAATAAAGATTTTTGTCTTCGTTTTTGGTTTTGGTTTATTGACGCAAGCTACTGCGATAATATTTTTTGTGACTCACCTAATTTTAAGAGGTTACCGCAGCATTGCGATTTGCCTGTAACTTTGAGACTGAGACGTAATATCTCTACGCCTGAAATTTCCCCGGCACCCACAGCTTCCCTCAATACCTCAACACGGCAGCGCCAATACATCACTAGTGGTACTGGTAGAAGATGTTTTGACACGATTTAGGAAATATCTTAGTGAAAAAACTGAACCGTTTACAAAAATCCACACGTTGAAATCGTAATCAATCGTATCAAATATTTTTCATTTAACTAATAAAAATCCGCTCAGTGGAATTTTCACACCATTTTTCTGATTTTCCAAACAAAAGGAAAGGCTCGCGTCGTTTACGCACGCTGTACTAAATTACGCAACAATTCGAATGGAAAATGAAATGCCTGTTTCCAAACCATTAAACAATTTGAATTTAACACTCGTCCTTTCATTTTCCAAACAGAAATTTTAGAGATCAAACCTATCCTAAGATTAAGTCAATTAAATAAAAATATAAATGAGCTGCCAACTATAAAATTCTTATTTGTTACTTTTTAACGTCCGTTAACTGGTTTATCATAATTACAATTGCAACAAGTGTGATTTCTTTAGAATATATATTCCTATAGTTTCCTACTAACAGATACATTTTTATTAATTTGTTAGGATATCCATCGAACTAATACTTAATAATATCACACTTATAGATTATAAAGAGGAGAGTTTGTATGTATGAGTGTCTGTGTATTTGTGTGTATGTTTCTTACTTCTTCACGCTCAACAGGTCAAGTGATGAAATTTGGTACCAGCATAGCTCATATCCTGGATTAACACATCCCTAAAAAGTCAGCGATTCCCGTAGAATGACCAACCGCTAGTGTTACAATAATTTCAGTTGTCTCTTTAATCCAGTTTTGTCCTCTAGAGGACCGATGGACATTGGCTTAGAAATATGGTTCCTTTATACGAGTACGGTATCCAGAAAAACTCAAAAACTAATCATTACAACCCCAAAATATAATTGTTCCACTACGTTTCGACGAATTTTTCGTCGAATCTGTTTTCACGATCCTTTGACTTGGGCATCAAAGAACGAGTGTAGTGGAATCACAAGGAGGCACTTGCAGATTTTGCATTACTTCTGTCTCGCATTCTGTTACTAAATGCAAGAATTCGATTGAATGGAATCGAAGTCTTACACTCGTATGACTACTTACTTACTGAGAGAGGCCTATGTCCACCAATTGAATGATATAGGCTGATAATGACGATTATAATAAATGCATGTTTGGCGCCAGAAATAAATATGGTGTATTCAACATTAAAACAGTAAGCAAAATCTATATTCGTTTTCAGATATTTCACTTTCAATTAAAGACTTATATCTGAAAGATTTCGTCAAAACCAATCATGCAAAAGCGGGTACATGTGCCGTCAAAATTATTTAGCTCAGTGAAAAAAGAAAAATTGCTTTCAAACGGTTTGCATCAAAGAGGAATGAAGTAATCGAAGTGGAATAAATCAACACAGAACAAATTAAATACGTGTGTAGAGCAATTGAGCCAGTAAGATGTGAGCCAATCCGACGTTATATCGGAAATCCTTCGAGGAAATGAAAAAAAAAATCAACGGCATAATACGAGGATTCTTTGCAGCTCGCAGACTCGATCGCAGATGTTATAATTTAATTGCCGAGTTTATAAAAGTATTTTAACTCGCACTGAACCTCTGATTCATGCATTTGAATAACCAGCAAAGCATTTGTCATTCAATTTGTTTTCAAGTGAACCTACCTATAAACTGACAGAAATGTACCTATAACCTATAAACTGACAGAAATGTATCACCGTATCCAAATAAGTAACTAGTGATAAAACACTGCGAAGGGGGACATTTTATTGAGCTTCGCGAGCTGAGTGCTGGCGGATTAGTATGCCGCGCTTGAACCTAAAGGGGTGGGAAGATCAAGTTGCGTTTTTTAATCAAACACATCGCAATCCGTCAATGGGACGCGCCACTGACTAAAACAAAGCGATAAATTAAGGCAGGAAACGGGAGGCGAACGCTCGCCGCTCGTATTGAAAGATTTACTTCCTCTGTTTAATTGCAATAACGGCTAGGCACGTTGGTATCGTATTTTTCTTTTTACACTCCGGCTCTTATTGCCTTCGGGCCGTTAAATAAATTTATGACGCCCGACAAAGTTCAGCCCACCTCGCAGCCTCTGGTGGGCTCAAATTAGGTGTAAATGTGAAACAGAAATAAAAAGGCGGTCTCAGGTGCGTTGTTGAGCGCGGGCCGGCTAGTGGGATTAGCTCTTGACTCGCGGTTAAATGGCGCGCCCGCTCATAAAAGTTTCTTAACGCTCATAGTTTTGGGCTACCTTCCTGTTGACTAAAATTTCCCTCTCCGAAAAGTTACACGGCGTCCGGACGCTAGTTTTCGTTTCACATTACGAAGGCCTATCTGCTTTGGGATTTTATTACCTCGCTGCAGGTAAACTACACTCAGACTTGCCGGACACGAAACTTTGATATTTACGGGTACGCACCTTCGTAATTTTACGTTTACGTTCAACGTAGTAAGGGGTCCAGTTGCTCGCGTCCGTAGGTGTGTACCCTTTGATTCCCTACACGTACCCCCTGGGTGGTGCTAAAGGAGCAACCAAAAGTAGCAGTAGAACTTGTGCCAAGTTCGTCCGGAGAGGTACTGCCACCACATCTGGAATCTGCCGCCAAGCAGTAGTGCATTACTGTGTTCCGGTGGAAGGGTGTGGCTGCCGGTGAAATCACATGCGCATGAGATGTATCATCCCCGTCTCAGGTGATGGACGCAGCAGGATGAATGCGACTCAGTAAAGATTTCGATCTCGTATTGAGTCGCGCGCATTACTGTTGTCATGGGCGAGGGTCACCACTTACCATCAGGTGGGCCCTCAGCTCGTTCCGTCACTTATTCCCATAAAAAAAAAAAAAAAAAAAAAAAAAAAAACGGGGCGAATTCAATTATGCTTTCGTATAATAAACAAAAGTGAATTTCGGAAACTCACATTAGCGCCCGGTTCCTTTAAAACCTCCGATGTAATCTGAAACAAGGAACAAACACGCCTAAATAACAATAAAATTGTAATAAAAACTTTGTGCACGCAACCAAAATTGTGGAAAATTGACCAAATTATTATTTACGGTTTGAAATTAAAACAAGGCATTATGGAGGATTACTTTTCCCCTGTTTAAAACAACTCGCGTTTATAAGGGACGTGGTTGAAGTGTTTTTTCTTACATACTGGAAACCCTCTTGTATACGTCACAACTTGACCAATTGTACCTTATTATAGTTAAGTAGTTTCCAAATCACTTAATGATATAGTCGGAATATATATCTCCCCTAAAAATTTATGAATTCTAAGGGTGTGTAGCAGGTAATATAGGAATATTTTCATTTGGTACATTGAAAACAATGAATATCTTAGACGATATTCAAATTAATTTTGACGATATTTTCAATTTGGTCAATTGGTTTTCAAAGCATTTCTAGTGTTTTACTCACTTTTGGGTTGGCTAAATAGTTTTGTGACTGCGTATGCATATTGAAAACTAAGTTTATTGATGTAATATTACAATTTAAATATAGATTTCAATGTAGAAATGAATTTCATAAACAGGTGTTTCAAAAAAAATGTTGCTATACCAAACTTCTATAGTGTCTAAATAAATCAAATGTTTGACAAGGACAGTCATAACCAATTTTAAGATAGCAAATTGTACCTCATTATGTAGAGGGCTTTAATTAGATACACATTACTACTATAATATGTCTCATATTGTTGTCACTAATGGAACATCAAGAGAAAATTTATTGGTTATGAGTATTATTTGAGTACTATTTTTAGGAAAATTACCATTTCCAAACTCCAATTTTGCTACGGATACATATCTGTAGCAAATTAAGAAGAAACCGTTAGGGGTTTTCTCGTTTTAAGAGTCGTGTAATAGCAGAACTTATGCCAAGTTCGAAGAACAGACACCACACCTGGTAATTTGGCGCTAAGCAGCAGTGCGATCACTTTTCTGTGTAGAAGTGTGTGAGTGCAGGTGAATTTATATTCACATTATATCATTGTGATATTACCTTGAACATAGATAATTCGAGTGTAAGAGTACGAGTGTGTAAGCGTTTGTTTGTTTGTAAATTGGTGAAACCCCGAAAATTGTAATAAACTTTTTGTTTTGTGGTAATCCCAGATAATTTAGACGAGATCAAAACATATTTGTACGTCGTTGTGTCTGAATGTAGGCCACAAAGTTACATACAAAAGGCTACAGGTAAAAGTATCATAAGTTTCTGAATACTTAAAATTTTCCCCATTCGTTCCCAAAAAGGGTTGAATTAACATTTTGTTGTGGCGTTTTATTCTCGTAAATCCCTGTGTTGGAAAGTTTGGGGTGTGGATGGCTGAAAGTTTATTAATGTCGAAATAATGTACTCGCGGATGTTTTAAATATGAATATAACAACTTTGAAACTATGAGATAAATTTATAATATTTATTTAATACAATTCAAAAAATCTCGTAGGTGAGAAGAAGCTTAAACCAAAATATCTTATTTAAGACACGCATATATTATTTTTCATCCTACTGACTGGATCCTTTTTACTGGCCTCTTAGCTAAAGTTAGTAGTATTTCTGTTTTTGCGCTCAGTTCCGACCCAGAACAAACGTTTGTGTGACAAACATTGACGTGTGTTTTGTATCTGAGAGTAAATTAAAACTTTTTATGTACTTACTTCAGTGCGAAATTTCCGCAATATTTATTTATTAACTATTTTATTACCAAAGCTAGCCAACAAGTTAACCACAATTACACTATTTAGGTTAAGAAATCACAAAACAAAATCACTCCAAAACTGCTAAATAATTTCATAATAATAATATTATATAACTAACTTACCTACTAACTCAATAATATAAATGTACCTAAGTGAGACCTAACACTAAAAACACCTAAAAACAGAAATTTTGACTACCTCTAGTAATCCACTTATGCCAGTATTACATATAATTGCAGTTTTCAAAGCAAAAAGAACAAATACATCAAAATCAAATTTTGCCTAATATTAAAATGGAACGCAAGACTTTTGCGTCTGAATCAAATTCCCCTTATATCCAAAGCTCAATGCCAATCTTCTAGTATTTTTATGTACAAAAAGATTTATCAAACTCGTATATCTGTAAAGAGATTGTCGAGATATGAAAGACCGGAGAATCCTGAACACTCGTTAACTCAGTTGTCCCATGTCGCCGTTGTGGACGTGGCCAAACAAAATGTAATTTTCCCCCGAAGCGCCCTCTTACGTGACCCGAGAAAGATATAACGCTTTTATTAAATTATTTCTGCTTATATAAGTAACCGGTACGGACCGCTTGGTATAAAAACACCAACACAAAACGTTAAAGAGATTAAGCGTGTTACGAAGCCTTATAATTTTCGCTAAATGCCTTATTCCTGACACCTGTCTCGTGTGTGGAAATAAAGGTAAATATATTTCACCTTGCCAAAATGCCCGAAAACCTAGTCACCGCGTAGCGTTGTGTAGGTACTAGCTCAAAATTAAATAAATGTTCCGCAGTGCCGTAAAGCGTTGTCACATAACTATTAATTCAGTAATTATGCAACGCATTTGCTAGCTGTGATGAATATATTCGTAATGAATGACAAAATCATATTGTTATTTTAGGTTAGGTTTTACTGATCTAACAATAAAAATAAGTTATTCTACAGCCTATTCTTAAAAAATATAACGAATGCACATACCATTGCACTAGGTTTTTGTGTGTCACAGGTTGCATGGACAAACAAAAATACAAGACAAACACTTAAAGTTTCCCCACTTTACATATTTAAATTTTTTTTTTCTTTTTCACTATTTTTGCTTCTGTAATCGCCATATTGAATGTGACACTTGCAAGATTAATAAAAATCCATTACTTACGTCAATGGATTATCACAATTGGTCTCTAGTGCGCCACAAAGAAACAAACATACATACATAGGCTGTTGACATTACCCATGTTAAAAAATTTTAACACGCAATTTAAATTATCGTAACAGGATTTTTGGTACAAGAATATTAAATGAAACTACACGAAGTTAACTTTACCAACCAAAAAAGTAGCTCTTGAATCAAGGCTTTCTTTTGTTGTAGTTAACTCTGATCCAACCACCAGGTGGTTGCTCTCGAGTAGTCCACCATCATTTTATTGAGATGTTCGTGTATAACTTAAAATAAATAACTAAACAAAAATTTTCAGTTGCACAGCAGACTTACTAAACATAATGTCAAACAGATAAGTAGCAGTACGGAAACAAACTCACCTTATCGGAGTTCCGACGCTATGAAATAAACGTCCGATTTTATTTATGCCCGGAAGAGGGCGCAATGCTAGATTGCGCATCAGATTTCGACACCCCGACGAAACAGACATTTTGCACAATACTCCGTTAAATTTTCGTTTGGCGAAGATTTGTTTCATTATCCTGCACTTTGGGGCTCTCATTCAATTAAAGGCTTTGCTGACCCTACAGAAGCGTAAATTGATTAAACTCTTTTTTTCAGCCACTTGGTAGTCAATGTGCACTTTTTTGAGTACTCACGCCTACGCATGGTATGAAAAACGGTTAACTGACACAGCTGCCGTTTCACAAAACTGTACAACTTCATAACAACTTTAAAGTCTACGAGTATCTCACAATGTCTCGTTAATTTCTTAAGAAGGTAGAGCTGAACACAGTCTTTAATACTCAAAGAGATAAAGCTAGAGCAAGCAAAAACTTTTTAAGTTTTACTTAGTCTTATAATTGTTAGAAAGTTGATAAAAAACTTTATCGTTTGATACTGAATAGTAATTAAAGCAGTTTCCTTTTGTTAATTAAACCTGTGTTTGTGTATACTTGGTTTCAAGAATGACCACAGGCGTAGCATAGCTCATACAGCTTATTAAGTATTCCCTATGAGGAAATCTATTTCCTACAATCATCACTCAACCGTCGTCATTTCAAACGAAAGGAAACGCTTACATTTTTAAATAAAACCTTTCATTACTTTGTTTAAATATATAATGCTATCATTAGCCTAACATACCAGTAATTAGTACCCCCTTTAAATTGTATCATTACTTCGTTATTAGGGTATAAATTAGTATAAATTATTAAATTTTTACACTGCTATTTGATTTGGCCTAAATATTTAAGGACTTAATAACGTAATCTAGCACAAGATCAGCTAATTGGTATTTGTTTTCATTGAATTTACATGTACAATTTTTTTTCAAATTTACTGAGATTTGATAATATATAATATGAAACGTAATTTGAATATTAACATTTAAACTAGGCCCTTAGTTTACTAATGTAACTACGGAGCTGTCAATTATATATACATAATATATATTAGTTATATACATAGTTATCGAAGTGGTCGTGGCAAATCTTGCTTAGCTGTTCTTCCAAATTAAGCAACTGTCCGTCAGAAGGTCTAAAGTTGGATGGGAGACCGATTAGTGGCATTTGAACTGAGCGCGTCTGTGGTTCGAAGGGCATTTTAAAATGTTGGTCCTGGCTATAGTCGTTAAGCCATTTCGGAGGCCTTCGGGCGACTTGAAAACTCCGACACCAAAATTGATCACTACTTTACACGGATGAAGAAGAAGAAGTTATATTATAGATAATCATCCAAAACGAAACTTAGAAATATAACGACTTTCACCAGAAAAGATGATAGAACAACTGCTTCATTTTATACACTTTATTTAAAATACTTTCTACGGTAAATTGGTATGGATATTATAATAATCCAAAAAGTTATTTTCTAAGTGGCAACGACACGGATAATGTTGGTTTCGTAATTATAGGCAATTGGATATCTCATTTATATTTTATGTGTGACACTAGAATCGATTTGTGGTGTGTCCTCTAACCCATTGATTATATGACAGGAAATTTCTCCCTACTGGCAATACTATTACTCATAGATAATCCAATTTAATAATTATCAGCCGACGTTATAGATATTGCACCTATGATAAATTATTCTCTTTTATCTGTCTGGTGAAGTTTCAATTAATGTTATTTTAAAATATTTCACATTGATGAAGTAGTGTAGAAGTGAGATTTCCGTCGGCGAAACATAATCACAACACCTAAGTTGTATAGCCAAGTAGATTCAGAGAACTTCGCTCGCTACAAAGGTGTTCAATAATTAACAATAAATAATAATAAAAAATATAATAAATAAAAATAATAAAAATAACAACGTTCCCGTGTTCCCGCCACTAAGCGGCAGAGGAGGACACCGTGGAGTTTTAGTGGGTAGTCCCACATAACCGCTCTGTTTCCCCGTGGCAGGGCGGTATGCTAAGACAATTCTCGACGAAAAAAAAAAAAAAAAAAGGTGTTCAATAATTATATGTACGTACTCAAAGGTTTTTGATGCATATTCAATTTTACAGGAAATTAAATAAAAAAATTCAATGATTAAAAATCGGACTAACTTATAAAGCTTGTACAGAAAAATAAAGATAAAGTTGCAATTTACGAAAACCAACAACAACACAAATTTAAATGGGTTGTTTTAAGCAAAGTTAAAAGAATCCATGGAAATACTCCAGATTACCAAGACAAATTATTTAATATGCGATTATTTTTTCTGATTCCCCAAAGGTTTTAATCTTATATTTATATTTAAAAATGATGAATTTATCCTTCGAAAGCGAATATTCAGTGACCCACTCGGCCTACTTTGTACTGGAAATGCCAAAATTCTGTGTCATTCGTACAGATTAACTGTGAATTAATTATATCGGTTTCCTTTTAATCTGAAACGTAATTTCCATCAACACAATTTGTTTAATCTCGGAGTGTCTGAAAGGCTTGAATCCTTAAAATTCAGCAGATATTTCGGCTTCGGCTTACCAAAACTCATTGCGTATTGTGGCTCACCTTAAAATATTTATGTAGAATGTTTTTCTACTACGAGTACTTAAAATGCACAGTAAATTAAAACAATGTACTATGTAGTGTAGAACTTAAAAAAAAAAACAGTTAAAAAAAGTTGGATTAAGTCTTATATAGGGGTATAATAAATAGCAGTGGATTGAATTACTTGACTAACCCAAGGTGTAGTTTTCGACATATTGTTCGCGTTCGTAGGTGAATACCATCAGAGGCCCTACTCGTGTCCCTGGGTGGTGCTAAAGGAGCAACAAAAAATAGCAGTAGAAGTTCGTTCAAGTTCGTCCGGAAAAGTAATGCCTCCACACCTGGTAATCTGACGCCAAGCTGGTACACTCGCACTGCTCCGGAAAAGGGTGTGGGTGCCGGTGAAATAAGTCATATTTTTGTTGTTTATGGGCGGCAGTAACCACTTAATATATCTGATATTAAGTGGTTACTGCCACTAAGGCTGTCGGCTCGTCCCCTCACTTTAGTCATATAAAAAAAAGACAGTAGGTATTTCAAGTCAACGCTACTGAGAATGACTGGTGGAGAGGTGAAACATAATAATGTGTCGATTCTATTCAGTCATTAATTTCCATTCCAGTTCTAGTTCGTAACCTGGGATCCGGATTTTTCATTACAAAATAGAAATACGTTACTTTGAGCTGTCTTTTTGGACACTCATTCTTTAGAAATTTAGTGGAGGTGTACCAAATATTACCCCTTTCCGATCATCATGGGTATAAAATGCCTTATAGCTCCTCAAACACAAGCTCAGACTATTTTTTTCTTTTATATCTCTTGTATCGTTTTGACACGTCAAATTTTTATGTGAACGCATAACGTGTCATAGGCGCTGTGATTTATATTATCAACTCATTGCCTTTGAGGCTCGGAATTGGAAAAGGTAATGCCAAAAATTTTATCAAGCATCTTCAATTTCTTAAACGGTCTAATACGCAATCCTTTCTGCAAGCCACAATCAGAGCTCATGCATAAATTTGAATTTTCAATTAAGAGCACTTTGAAGAAAATTGTATTAGACTCAAAGTGAGATACGAAAGCCTTTAAAAGGAAATAATAAGCGAAGAATATAAAGAGATGGTAGTAAATTAATTTTCTTTCTTTTTGTCGTTTTTGCCAAACTTTGTATGATCCCTCAAACTTTTATGATAAAAACTAAAAATACTCTTACTATACATATCTACACTTAATGTAAATATATCTCCTCCTACATAAACTATATACTGACATTCACAAAATATCTCATCTACTCCATAAAAGCCTGCGTTATTCAGAGCTGCACCCCAAAACGTCTGAGAGGCGTTTGCGAGATATCCTAAATGAGTTTCGTTATCTCCTAGCGAAAGAAAATGGGATTAATAGTTAACAGGGATCCGTGCCGGAGCTAAACACTCGAACTAAGCACTTGTTAGAACATTTATCTAGTTCTCAATAAATTGCCGAGTAAGATTGAACACTATTAGATCGAGGCAAAAAAGAGGTTACTTTTATCCGTAGCATTTGCTACGTTTTTCGTAGCTGAAGTTTGCCTATGGGCTACAATTACTGTAGATACTAAGAGAGGCTACGGTTTCAACAAGCAGGGTGAGTAGGGTGAAAAATGAGCTGGTAATAAAAATTTAAAGAGCCGTTAAAAACTCAAAATATTTAAGTGTTTCGCGGCTCTTTAGCCAAGTTGGCCCCAAATTCGATCCCAGGTAGAGGCACACATTTTTCTCGGGTTCTGGGATTTTGTGTTTGTGTATGTGTCCGTGCCACATGAGAGACAGGGAATCTTAGTGCAAAAAAATAAACGTTTTGAGTGAATTAGGTAATGAAAAAGAATTCAAAAATGGCATAATTACAAATTTGAAAATATCGGTTTTGATAATTGTGTTAAAATTATGGAAACTACGAATTTATTTCGGTAGAATTTTAATAAATCTAGAATCAATCTTTTAAGAAATTTAACATACCCGAACAACTAACTTTCAGCTCACCATGTAAACAATGCATACATTTCCAACATGTTGGTGAAATTATCCGTCGACCAAAATAAAAACCGTACTCCGGTCACGCATGACCAAGCGTGGCGTGTCTGAGGCGCTCCACCATCTCCATAGTCTTTGTGGGTCCCCATGGGTCTCCACCAAAAGGCTTCAATATGTATTCGCTGTCAAGTGTTGAATATTCACACATAGCCTTGTGTGTATTGTTGTTGCTGCGAAGCTGGTCTACATATATATGTTCTTAGTGAGAGAGAACCCTGGAAGTACTTACAAAAAATAACTTAACTTCCTATATCGTGCCTTGATTCAAAATTTGACGACATTTAAAAATATCGAAGAAAATCAATCCAGCCTCAGTTCTCAAGTGATTAGCTTATCAACGAAAAGCGTTTAATTTTTATATGTTTGATGTACGATAATCTATGCATATATTTAAAAATGCATATATTCTCGTCTTACTACCCAATGGGACATTTAGTAGTAAGTAAACATTTTTCACCTTTTGGACCTTGTGGACTAAAACCACTATCATGAAAATGTCTACATAGATGCGACAAGTGAAGAGCTCTAAGCAGTGAGCTCATCTTTTCCCTTTTTATCCCAGTTAATCTATAAGACTAAGAAAAATCCATATGACAACAACATCCATCTTAAATTCAGGGCAAGTTGTAATCTATATTGATTTTTGTGTTCGGTTTCGTAATCCTCTAAGTACAATTCATTTCTAATTAAATCCTATACAATTCTGCTACGTGTTCCCGAGTACAATTGCAAGAACCGCAATGTCATCTAAAATTCAGGATCCAGGAAGTAGTCATTGCGGAAGGGCACCAACATTACGTACAAGGTGAATGGCTGATTCGAGGAAATGAAGTTTCTTTGGCCTTTTTCTGACTATTTCGTATGTACCTGAAAGGTCAGATTAGGAGGAAACTATACCAGGTGACCTTGACATGTATTTTGTATCTATTTTAGTAAGTTGACTGTCAAAATACGAGGTTTGTTGGCTGATATTACGTCCTTAGAGAAGAATTCTTGGGCATTGCAAACCAAAAAGTTTTTTTTTGGCGCCAGCCAGTAAAGGTTATCTGACGTCACCGGAATTATTGAGTATCTTGACATTTAAATATGAACAAGTACTCGTATGTGATTGACTAAGTGAGTGAGTGAGCTTCTAATGACTACCAAGTCTATGGAACGAGTGAGATATGACTGTGAGTGATATTGTAGTGACTATGTGAAAACGTGAATATAAAGCAAATTTATCATATTTTCTTAGCTATATTGAGATATTCAATACTCAAATTTCAAGTAAATGGTCAGGCAAAATATGTGACGAATAAATTTGAGCAAGAATCTTTGCTGATGTTTCAGAGAAAATACTTAAATATTTATTAAGTGTCTGAGTGAGTGAGATGGTAAGCATATGGGAGCTATTGATTATTGAAAGAGTTTACATAAACTGATTAAGCTGATGTTTAGATTAGGTGGAGATTAGCTCATTAATTATGCAACATCGCAGCATATGATGGTATGAATACCACATTAATTTACCAATAAGTCTTTATTGGCGAATGAATGTGATGTTATAACAGTTTGATTCAATGAAGGTTTTTGTTGAACAATAATCCAACATCTTACTTATTCACTACATAATTGACAGGAACAGACTCAACGATTACAGCTAGTTGTTAAAAACATCGTATCTCCAAGATAATAACTAAGTTTGTCACGTATTCTCATAAAGAGTACAAAAGAGCCACAGCTATAATAGATTGCGTTTTTCAATCTTGATGAAAGCCAGTTACTTTCTTGATCTCATGCCAAGCCACACATACGGACTTTATGCAAAAAGACGTAACTCCATAAAGGGGGCTATAAAAAGCTACCACACAAAGAATGCAAAGTGAGATACGCAGTAAACTCGACTAACGTCTCGTCGGTGTCCTTTACGATAGATTTATATTCATGACACTATCTCCTAAGCGTAAAAATTCGGGCATTGGCGATCCAGAAACAGGCATATGTAATTTTGTTTGAATAAGTAAACAGGGGGTAAGGACAAAGGCTATTTGATCTCGGAGAATAAATAAAACCCTAGGTCGTTTTATGCGATATATCATAAATGGATTTTGAAGGATAGTTTTATGGGATTATTGATTCGAGCCGTGGCTGGTACATTATCTCGGTCTCGAGAGATAACCTAATATTACTTGCATCCGGCATCCCTTCCTCGGGACAAATTGATGTTAATAGATTGAAACGTCGCTGAGTATGTATTTTAAAACAATATCATCAATTCATTTGAATTGTGTCTTAACTTTTCATTCTTAATGGTTAAGGAATTTTCCTAGACAAGTTTCTCAAGCTAATAAAACTAGATTACCTTTTAGTTAGGTAGGTAGACCGGGTAGGGAATAACAACTCTACCATTACTCGTAAAATTAAGAAGCGTTAAAAATGCAATTTAGCATTTTATTGTTCACCGGGTTCATGGAAAATTTACAAGTTCAAGTGGCTCGCTTTACGAGACTACGAGTATTTGACAAATACACTGGCAGATATTCGTATGGCATTATTTTTATATATTTTTTTGAATCTAATTAACGTGACGGGACGAGCTAAAGGCCCACCTGATGTTAACTGATTATCTTCGCCCATAAAAACCCAAAAAAAATAAAATTACAAGTAGAGACGTTTGGCAAATGATGTCATTTTAGTCTTCGTATAATTTACCACATAGGATAGCTCAGCGTCAGGTTTAAGGTTTACAATTCAATAATTTAAGGAGGAGTACTCTGCTCCTTAAGTCATTAATCTACAAAAAATCTTGCGGGAAAGCGTATCGACTATTTTAATTACAATTACACAGTTCCACTAATTTACAAACTCACATAGCTCCACGCATTGCCAACCGAATAGTTGGTGGAATGTCACTAGGTCAATATGCACTCTGCATTTTGGGTTATTCTGCCATGGAAACGTAGATTAAAAATTAGGTCAATAACAAATATGATGTGGTGAATGGTTAAAAGTTCGATATCGAAATCATCAGGACAAAAACACATAATATGCCAATGCCCAGGAATCCATAAAACCCATATCCAAGCATTTAGGGCCACATTTACTACACCGCAGCAGCTTGCCCACCAAGGAAATCAAAAACCGACTCAAAACATATTTCAAATCGGATTACGCGAAAGAAAAATGCAAATCGAACTATATAACATAAAAATATCTTCCCAGACATAAACAGGAAAACGACATCCACTTTGTCGGCAATGAAGCGTGAGGATCTGCTATTGATGGTGGACTTCACAGGTCACAGTGAACTAAACCAACATTTATTTTAAAGAGGGGCGACATAATATGCCATGAATGTATTTTGTAGGAGTAAATGGTAGAACATATAGATATTCACAAAACAAGCCTACAAAATTTTATAGATATCTTACTCACCATAACAGATGTCGAAACGGTGCCCAGAAACCCAGAGTCCTTCTCCAGTTTTTTAAGATGTGAGACTGGCCAGCGTATAGTTTAGTTAGATAAGCACAAAACAGGTCCACGCGAGACGTCAGTGCAGGCACGGTCCCCCGCCCAGAATAAGATTAACTATAAACTGAATGATCATGATTGACGTTTGAGATTGCGTTTATATAAGTAGACAGACAACAAACTATACAGGCGCCCATTATAGCAGAATGGCTTTATCGAAAATCTTCTAGTCTAAACATGGGACGGTTCACTCCATACAATCCTACTTTACTATCCTATCTATTGTTTATTGCGATAAGCTCGCAGTAAACCGAACAAGCATTAATCATTCAACATCAACGAGTGAGAACGTAACGTTTATTGGTCAGACGTCTGTTAAAACTAACAATACGACCTCGTAAAAGAATAATTGGATTTTACTGTGAATGAACCAACACTAACAAGTAATTTTACATAAATTTAAATAGACTCAACCTGATTTATAAATAGAAACTAGTTTAATATCCATTCATTGTATATTAGAAATAGAAAATAATTAATGTTTAAAACCTATCATCACAATCGCTTCAAAAAACTATTCAGAGCTAATGACCCTGAAAACGGCTCCATCGATTACCGAACAATTATTTATTGTATTAATATGATATTTAGCCATATTAGTTTCTGATTCTTAGACATGGCTAAGAATATCATATACCATCGTATAAACAATAAAAATTGCTTGAAATTGAACCCTCTCTTTTAGACAACTGACAACTGTAGACAACTGTTGACCAAAATAAATATACCACAGACACATAGGCAGGCCGGCAGATATACAGACAGATTAATTCTTTATATAGTTCCTTTTATTTTGATTCTTATACAGTTTAAATATTTTAATATTACAACGTCAAATGAAAGACTTTAACAAGAAGAAAATAATCCTATCAATTAAATGTAACTTGCGTTGTGATTTGCGGTATCTTAAGCTACCTGAAAGGAATCGCTTTAGTGTAATTTTATCGCTTTAATTTGTGGTTGTTTGTGACTAATATATTATATATAATACTATAATTTGTATTTAATCACATCATAATTACTTACATCATTAATTAGAGTCGTATTCATATTTGGTTTGATTTATACATTTTTTTTTTATTTCTTAATTGTTAATTTAGTTGTCTTATACTACACCAAGCATTTTCATTTCAATCATTTTAAAATTTTTTTTCCTTAGTGTTTATCATTTGTAGCACTCTTATGATATGTTTACACTGGTTATCGTTAATGCAGTGAAATAGTCAACAACAATGTGAACACGTCATAACACAGCTTGAGAGACATGACAACCACTCTGAAACACATGAACGAAACTGAAAAATAAAATAAAACCAACTTCGTGTAAGCCGCATTTTATCTTTGTTACTTTGCAGTTCCCGTATGGCAGACGTTTTGGCATGCAAGGATTTACTCATAATTTTACGGGTAGTTAGACGCTGGTATTGTGAAAAATGTTTGATAAGGTTGAAAGAATATTTTTTTAACATCATTCTACATGAATACACATGGAACGCTGTAAAAGATACTCTTTATGTTACATTTAGAAGTAACATCTGCTATGTGATGTTTATTTTTAATTTTAAGGCTCAAACTGAAAGATATAACAAGAGGTAATTAGTATGCCTCTAATGTTTGTCTGTATGTTCTACTTTTAAAAGGAATCTAATTATAAACCATAAGCCTGGCTGAAATTTACATTATATTAATTATTATGATGGACTTCCTAGCAAATCATTAAAAATACAATCAGTGGTACGGATACAATATTTATGTCCTGACTTCCTGACTGAGAATTGAACCTACCAGTACAGGAGACAGAGCAACAATCAACTAAGCGAGACCAGTGCAAATTAATAAATCAGCAATTATATATAATCAAATAAAAATTGTGAACGTATTATAACGTAAAATAGCGCTGTGTGAAATTTATAATTATAAATTTCGTGCAGACTTAAAATATAATATATTTTTTATATCAAAGTATAAACTAAACTATAGCAAGATAACTTTAATGGAACGTTATTAAAGCAAGTACCTACTTAAACGGCAGACATAAACCGGATTTTAATTAAAGATGCAACGCTAATCTTTATTCACATCGAGATAAAAAGCTAACGAAAATTTTTATAGCGAGTAAAAAAAACAATTTGCCTTAATGACATAAATAACAGGGGAAGAAAATAAGAAAATGCTTACATTTTTCAACAGATATTTTTCACTTCAGGAATTTTTATTTTGAAAATGTATTTGTATCAGCTTTGTACGTTATAAATACTATCTTGCCTATGCGGCTATGAAGGGAATACGAATGTATAGGTAGTCTAAACTAGCTGAAATCTTAGCAATAAGTAAGTTTTATCATATTAGAATATTCCTTAAGGAGTCAAGAAACAACAGTTTCAAAAAAAAATACTGTACATCAGCTGAAAACCTAGCTAGATGATGCTGTGTGAAATGTCCTTGAATACTAATTTATTATTAGGTGCCATTATTATTATTAGGTTTTAGGAGGTTCAATTACTCGCTTCCGTGGTGAGAACCTTCTAGTATCCATACACGTACCCCCGGTGATGCCAAAGAAGCAACTACAAGTAGCAGTAGAACTTGTGCCAAGTTCGTCCGGAAGTACTACCTCCACACTTGGTAATCTATTGCCAAGCAGTAATGCACTCGTATTGCTGTGTTCCGTTGGTATGAGTGGCATGAGTATGGACGCCGGTAAAATCACAAGTGTATGAGACACGGCGCAATGGGATGCGACTTAGATCGGAGGACCTTTGTCGTATTGCTGTTGTTATGAGCGGAGGTAACCACTTACCATCTAGTGGGCTTTCAGCTCGTGCCGTTACTTAAGTAGTATATAAAAGTACAGTAACAACATATTAGTACAGTCTAAAAGCAGTATAGCGCAGTAAGCAGCGCTTCTTTATACCTGAAGTAGCCTCTCATTTTTTGTTTTCATAAACTAGGATTCGATTCAACCGATTTTAGTTCCTATAAGTTTCCGATGGGGGCGCTGCAAATAAATGTATGGAAGGAAACGATACGAAATGTAGTTTACGAAAACTATAAAAACTCGTACTTGGGGTACATGTCAACAAAACTCACAAATCCGTTTTGTTATCCTATTCTTCTTGGGATGTTAAATTAATTCCAAAATAAAAGAGTCTTGGCACTTTTTCTAAATTCAACCCACCAGGGGAAGACGTCATAAAACACTTTTATTGCAAAACATATTAAAAGCCTCTATTACCAGCTGGTTTAGGTTTTTGATGAGAAAACTTTGTTTAAAAGTCGTAAAAAGTCTTATAGTGAAAGTGTGTCCATCTTGTTTTGTATCTTTATAATCCCTTAGATTAACGAGGTTTCTTCATAAGTTTTTAAAGAAACATAAATTTTCATTTTGTTGAAAAGGAATATACCGTGGGCTTCTTCACTACCTTACAGACGAAAGGAAATCATGTATTTTTTTACGGCTTAAAACATGAAATAGAAAAGCTAAACCATTATAAGATCACTCCCATGTCTGTTTGTCTGTCTTAGATGTTTTTTCTTAAATAATAAAGCGCCTTTCATCCGTAGATGCAAGTCCATGTTCCTGTTATTACACCGATCAGCAAGAGATCAAATGAATTATACTACTCCGTAGCATAGTTGATAGTAACCCTGACTTCAAAGTGGGTTCAAAACCCGGACGAAGAATACTATGACATAAATTTTAAAACTATCATGGATTTGAACATTATTATTCGAGTTACCGAGATATTTACCACCTACAGGGAACCCTAGTGCAAGGGTGTAAGTGTGAGAACGTTTTTACGAGATCTGTCAAACCCGTAATGTTTTTTTTATAAAGATTGAATGTACATATACACATCACATACTAGCTGACCCGACAGATGTTGTTCTGCCTTAATTCACAAATTAACACTCAACTGTTAAACGACGAAGTGGCAGAAAAATTTAATTGCAGTTGTTTCCCAATATCCGCTGTTCTTTCCAAAAAATCACAAAAACAACGAAATAGAAATCAGCTAAATGGGTCGAGTTAATTTCGATTTTATGTGATACTAACGACAAATTGTTTATATATTGATTCGCGTTATGTTAGTTTAAACAATGATTTTCAATAACCACGCTTAGCAATAATCCTCCCGACCACACGGTTAATTTTGTTATTTCCAAATGTACTGAAAATGAGAGGCGACCACAATCTACGCTGCAAATGAAAATCTTCGCCAAATTGGTTCACCATTAATTTACGTATGATTTTTGGAGCGCAGTAATTATTAATAAATGTTCTTTTAATACATTATTGCTGTGTGTTATGTGGTTGGTGGTGGTGAAAAATATATAGAATTTCAATGATTAGGCACCTAAATCTCATCTCAATCTAATTACTAAGATTATGTGTTGAATAAGTCCAAAATTAAAGTGACTTCGATGAAATTTTAACGAAAGTAGAAGTTGTCCTTTAATTATTAACTCATGTATATTTAAATAAATAACTTCTTATTTGGATGCACGTCGGAATTTGAACGGACCTTCGAATTGAAAAATGCCGCCTAAACCAAGTGCATTACGCTTTTTTGTTATTTGGAATACCTGCTAGGTACATTATATTCTTGATTATTAAATCTATATGTTTTTACCATCAATCCAAATGCACATACTTTTAGATATAAAACTTGAGACGTATTGCAATGAGTACAATACCCTGTGAAATGAAGAATGAATTAAATTATATCATTGAATAACATGAAGGTTTCATGTCCCTGTAATTTCCCTGCTCCTAAACATGAAACTAGAACACAGGATTACGTGTGCGTCACCCTTTAATGGCTGGAAAGTATCGCGGCAGTATTTCCCCGTATGAATTTTGTACTGTAAACCATGTTGATATAATTTTATTATTTTAGTAACATAATTACACATTGCTGTGGCAAATAGTAAATTTTGTATCGTTACCAGAACTGTATCGTAACTCTGTATCCTCTTTAAAATTTTCAAACCATTGCACCACCAGCTCGGCATAACGCAATTATCCAAAAATGCTTTGAAGAGCATTACTGAATGATAATTGTATGATGTTCAAAGTACAACACAATTCACTCAGATGGGAAGAAACTTACGCCTGCAAACGTGTTCAGTGAATCTGGAGCTCAATTATTTATAAAGGGTAAGTCCCTGCGTCGGTAATAATATTAAAGTGGTAAGCTCATAATTAGAGTAAAAACGCCTCATACATCCGCGAGGCAGTAGGCGAAGAACACTTACAATATGTAATGTACTTAAGGCTCGACACTGCTAGTATCGTCATTACTTTGAGGCGTCATTGAGGATAATAAACACGTGGAGTAGACTAGAAATATTTAGCACTTCAAATTTTACCTGAGAAAAGAGAATAATTTATAATCAAATTTGTACCTTGTAATTGTAAATAATTTATAACCAAATTTGTATTTGTATGATATTTGTTTCATTAGCTAAATTGTATATTGGCATGACTTACAAATATTGATTGAACCTAAAAAGCATTTTTGAGTCCCGTCCTTATGGCGTCGTGTCTTCACACTTTTTTCCAAAATATTTTGTCATTAATCATGCTCATGCTCACTAAAAATCTCAGCATAAGGGAGTTTTTGATTGTTCTCACTATGTAGGGTCGGATAAGGTATAAGTATGTTTACAACATGACATAATTTATTTTAAAAAAAATACGATGCTTTTTTTTTATTCAGAGTATGTTAAGAATTTTAACTTTGATTTAGAAGTGATAGAGTAATTTAAAAATGTGTTTTTACGACGAATATTGTTACAAATAATAAACGAATAATGCGGATTTATCAGTGTGCGAGCTCGAATTGTATTTAGCCGGTTTCTAATTAAAATTTTTAGTACCAATAGCAACTCCATAGCACCCAAGCACGCGCCCCCGGCAAGATAAAGTACATTTAGATAAATGGAAGAGCCTTCAGCGGGCACTCCGGGCTAAACGACAGTCTTAATTTTGCCAAAGTAATAATTAAGAATGAAGGCTCGCGTACAACTCTACGAACGGGCGCTAAATTTTTAAACAAGCTTTAAGTAGAAAGTCCGATACGTACAAAGTTAATTGTATTAATAAATAAGAACCTGGAAGTTTTAGTTAGGCTATTAATTTATGAAGCTTCAGGGGCTGAATAAAAAATTTAGTGAAGTCATTGAACTCTATCGAACTCGTCAATGTGCCTCATACAAAGTTGATTACCTCAAACTTTATTTCTGTTTAGAAGTTCTGTTTTCAAATTAAATTCTGTATAACCTAATTTTCAATAGATGAAAGAATTGTACAATAGATTAATAATAAATAAGCACTGCTACTTTAGGTTACTCCTTTCACAGTACCCAGGGGGTGTAGGGATTCAAAGGGTACTCAGATGCCAACAAAACGCAGCAATATGGACCCCAAAAAGTTAGACATGGGCGGCGTGTTAAGATTGTCCATAATAAAATTGTGCATTATTCAAAGCTTTATTTTTATTATGAGATTGAACAAGCCGTGATTCTTCATGAGCTATGACATGTCACAAAAAGTTTCTCCGTAACTAAATAACTAATTCATCCCTATAACAAAACTTTTGAACACAACCTGTTCCCTCTAAAACTCAACGAAATAGGTACTGACAACCCTCTACTTGTAAAATTTTGGACGTAACGAATATTTAATTACTTATTATATTTAACTAGCGGTACGCGTGCGGTTTCACTCGCGTGGAATTTTTACCTAATGCTGGGCGTCGGAGTGTACAGATTAATTTTGAAGTTATTTTAGATTTAGCGAATATCTAAAAATAATAATAATTGGCACTGAGTTATATTAAACAGACATCCATATCACAGTTTCATAGAGAGATGTCATACATGCGTTTTAAAATGATACACCTATCATTAAATTTATTTATTTACATACTATTCACAATTTAGCATAAAATGTATTCAAACATGAAACCAAATTACGTGTAAATAAAAATGTTATAATAGTTTAAATAAAAAATTTGAAAATCTAATCAAATTACTAGACATCTTTTTTGTCTTTGCAGGTTTGTTCACTTATTATTTTTTAATGATACAACTACAAATTTAAGGTTTTCGGATTCTTCCCTTCAGGTACTAACGGAGAGAACCCTCTCAATTTTGATTATCTTGCAAGTATCAAAATATTCGTCATAAACAGCCATATCTTTTGATTGCATTGAATTAGAGTACTTGATACCTACGATGCTGCGTTCTGAAGAAAAAGATCTTGACAGACAGACAAACGGTCAATGAAGTGATCCTATAGGCCATAGAGGTTCTTTTCCTTTTTTTCAGGTACCAAACCCTTAAAAATGGGTATGCATAAATAAAGGATTGTAAATCTTTTTTAAATTGCTTTTAATTCTTAATTTAATCCATAAAACATCCTCTTTAGTGTTTCCAGTGGTGTCACAATTAATTTTCTTTCCACTTTTCAACAAACTTACCGGCTTTATATATTGTATAAAATTTTTAGTTTGTTACTAGATTCAAGTTTCGTCTTGTGAATTTCTATTCCAACCATATACTGTGTATACCGCATCCACTTAAGGTCTTAAATATGATTATAATTTAAACCACCTCTCCCTTATCTCACTACGGCCAGTCCTCAGCATCATAGACTTATGTTAGGAGATTGTGTGGTGCTTTTGCCAAAGCCCCTTAACCCTCTCGTGCTCTATATGGGACAGTCGCGCACGAGTAAACATATAAACACCCACTCATACTCTAGGATTCCCTGTAGCATGAAAAAACACAGTAACTCAAGACAAACACCCAACCCAAGACACGAGAAAAACTTTACGCTCATCACACAAAGATTGATCATCAAATGATACTTGAGATTGCCCCGACCTGGAATCGAATTTGAGACCTTTCGCTCCGAAAGAACACCCTTCTTTCTGAGCGAACCCTTTTTTTACATAAAATCGTTTTGCACGAAAAAACCAAGCGTAGCTGGGCGACCGCGCCCAGGTACTTAAAATTATACTTCAAAAGCATAGATTAAAGTTGAAAGATATAAATGTCTATAAATTTAATTTACTTTATAATAAATTTTCAAATCTTTTGAGTGTAATTGAGGCAATCACTCCACTACATTTAGTGGACTCATCTACCATCACTATTAATTAAGTAAAAATTCACTCGCAAGAACTAACAACATTTCAAGCTTAAAAATAATTAAATTTAAACGCAACCGTACCGTAAAGGTAATCTTATGAAACGACAGCCAGAAAATGTCTATCTAGGCTATGTAGTGGTATATCTATGTATGAATTTTCATTACATTTTCATGGCCAAACCTTGTACAAATTTATTGTGTTTCCCGCGAATTCGTCCGCGTAGATTTTAACAGTTTGGGGAACCCTAATTCTTTTTCTAAAAGTAAAGTAAGGCTAAGTTACTACTTATAACATGAACGTCTTCTCTAAATCAGTCTAGCTATTTCGAAGATAAACCGGAACAAACAGACACATAGACAGACGACAGACAAATGTTTTTTGTTCTATGTACTGTAAATATTTTCAAACGAATTTAGTAAAAATCGGTTATTTTGACATTACAAACAGACACTTCAATTTAATTTATTTGTATAGGAAATTGAAGGGTCCTTGTGTTTTTTAGGAATTCGATAGATTAAAAACTTTTGTCTTTGACTTTGAAATCATAGCAAAACTAGTAAAATCTAAGCAAAACGCGAGGAAAGCTGCTGCTAGTCGCTAATTAAAGATGATATCCTCTCAAATGGCTGGAAAGCCTTGCTTGGCTTTGGCAGATCGTATCAGTTAATTCTAACAAGAGAAAGACGCCTTCTTCAATTATATTAATAAGATGGTGCCTACACAGCAAAGTGGTGATAGATCTGACTGTAAAAATAAACTTATATTCGAAATCAAAAAAATCATTCAATTCATATTTTTCTTCAAAGTAAGGTTACTTAACTAACTATACTGCGAGTGGCTTTGCCAGCATGGGGTATGAAAATAATATTAAAAAATTCAAGCGGCTGAGTGCGATTTCTTTATTAGCTACGAAACATTAAAATCTAGAGAACATTCTCATAAACTTTTAAGTTTTAATACAATAAATTAGTTGTACGGAACTCAGCTTTCGAATCTGTAACGCAAAAATATGTTTTCTTATATTATTCATAACTAAAATACCTTCTCTGGCTAAAACTTGTGTTTATTAGGGCGGACTTTTAGGTAATATTTAATGTAAATTTAATATTTACTAAAATCACAGCGAGCAATCTTAAAGTTAGTAATTATATTAGCCTGGTATCATTACTTGAATTACCCGTCTAATTTCTTTGAATACTTTCCTCGTCGGCTCTAATTAAGTTGCAAGATAGGAGCCTCGGATAAAAGTGTAAGATTCAGATCATAATCGTGTTACCCCAAATTCGTTAGTCGGATGAGTGCTCAGGAAATTTACTCAAATATTTTTAAAGGTCAGTTTTGCGTAATGGGAAAATTTAAGAGATACTGAGATAGTGTTCTATATGATAAAATGTTATTATTAAAATTCATTCATTAAAATTTTTGTAAGCTTGAATAGGTCTTTGGTTTACTTTGATTAAAAGAGTATACATACTTTACTACATTGTTTAGACTGAATGTGTAAGTTTTAATACTCTTTCCATTCACTCCTCGCAGAGTTGCTTGTAAACGTCATATCTTACCGAAACGCTAAGGTGACGTGAAAATATGATGCATGCATGAGGTTGATGTTGTGTGCGGTGACCGCTAGGTCGGATGCTGAATTGCATCCTATTCCTTTGGCCTAGTAACGTACCTATTTGCAACAGGCACCTCTTTCCTCAAATAGTGAAAGAAAAGCCGTCTAGAAATATTATAATATCTTATAATAAAATTTTCGAAGTCATTTAGGTAACATCTACCAAACTCAAAAATATTTTGGTAGATTAAATTTTTTTTAAATCAGGTCGTATATTAGCTAAACTACAGCTAAAGTTTAGGATAATGAACCTATTCAGACCAAATTATGTCCGAGACACTAGTGGCATATCTTCGCTACTATGAAATGATAAGATTATTTTACAGAAACCCATGTCCAAAATTGCAAAATTTTCAACTCAATTTGCATCTAAGCTTTTTTGTTAGGCTTATATCAATCATCGATATTGAAACGCAGACAGATTTAAAGGACGCCGTTTTTGCTTGTAATGGGTCAGCAATAATCATTTAATATCCATTAACAACTACTCAGACAAATTGAGCCTGAAAACGTGCTGAGTTTGGCTAAGTGACTCCTCTTTATTTTTATCGTGAGACCAGCAGATAAATAGTCTCGTCCACGAAAACCTACCAGCCTTTTTTCGTCATCATCAAACTATCAGGGTCGTACGCTTAGTTATATGAAGGCTAACAAGATTTTGAAGAATTACTCAAATATGGAGTACCTCGCGATGCTAGTTAATTTATCCAAATTCAAGAAAGGAGTTAAACTCCATTTTAAACATGCTCCGTTTTCGTATGTTTGTTGCGTGATTTCTTTGTGAATTGTGGACTAATTTAAATGTTTTTTTTTTATTTGATTGTAACTCCAAGATAGTTCAATTGAAATTACAGGAAAACATTCCACCTGATGATGAACGAATTATAATCAGTTCATTCAATTGTTAAATATGTCAATCATTATTTGTATTTTGACTAATAAATGGATTTTTATCTGTTAACTGTTACTGGTAAAAAGTTGTTGTGAATAAGAAGTTTTTTATATTTACGTTGTCACTCGTATATAATTGAAGAAAATGTTTGTAGAATCCTATAATACACAGATAAAAATATTTTAATTAAAAGGACATTTATTAAACAATAATGAAAAAAGTCTTCAATTGAGGCTTTATCCAAACATTCTAGAAACATATGAATATTTACGTACACAAATACAACAGATCTATGGCATAATGTTATTTCAGAGATTATTCACCCAATATTTCATCCCATAATGACGTTCATACACATGTTTAGCCCCGCAGGACGCCGATAAAATTACATGATCCAATTTTCTAATTTGTGGAGATACCACTAATATCAATTTGCACGAAACAATTCAAATAACAACAACTCAAATGGGAATGCGCTTTTAGCATTGGTTGTGACTAAATTAACTATGTCCAATGCGAATTATTGAATTTAAAGTTGGCATAGGGAATAGAACTATGATAAATATTGGTAAATGCAGGCAAGTAATGGTGGCAAAGGTACGACTGCCAAATGACCTTTGTGCAGGTATGATTAATTTGTTACGATTTAAGTGACAGAAAAACATGGTTTAAACAAGTTTATAGTTCTAAAAAGATCTTAGTCGGATCTTTTTAGAACTAAAAATGATAAGATGAAAAACTTACAAACCGATGGCTCACCCCGCCCGACCCTTTCAGGTGGGGACGTAACGTCTCATGCTCATGTAATTTCACGAGTACAGCCACGTGAGTGCATTATTGATTGTTTCTTGATTACCAGGTATGGCGATATTACTTGTTCTAGCGAACTTGAAACAAATTATATGCCCGTTTTGTACCCAGGGGACGCGACCAACGTGAATTCCCGAAATATATTTTAATGAATAACTTTATGTTCTAATGTGAATTGCACTTGTTGCATCCAGTAATGGATATGACCTATTTATATATACAAGTAATATAATACCTGGTATACAAGCAACAATCAGTAAAATCCATTACTAGATGCAACAAATGCAATCTATAACTCAAGAATAATATTCAATAAATATATATTTTGCAATCTGTATATATTTACAAACATTAAAACATATTCAAATATCTTGTATATGTCGTGTCACCAGACACGATTCTGTAATTGCTTCTTAGCGAATTACTATTATATAAAGTAATATAAACATTATGTTTGGTCAAATACATCCAACCATACAAATAAGCGCAATGAACCAAGTCAAATGAGCCTTGCGTGTATCGAAAGACTTCCAATAACAACATGGTTAGTGAATATAAAACCGCTTGGATACTTTATACTAGCAATAGTTTGTGGTGTATCCTAAAACTACAATATTAACAATTAGTCACGTCCCGTGTATCGGTATACAGTATTATATGTAACTAAAGTAACCAACCAAAGTTTGAGAAAACCCAAGTTGCACTCCGTTGCGCCCGTCACCCGAAACGGGGATGTTAAATCTCATGCGCATGTGATTTCACCGGCACCCACTGGAACACAGCAATACGAGTGCACCACTGCTTGGCGGCAGTCAACCAGATGTGAAGATAGTACTCCTCTGGGCGAACTTTGCAGAAGTTCTACTGCTACTAAACTACTGCTTTAAACTTACGTAAACACTTAACTGTTTAAATGAATATGTTACTTTGTAAATAAAAAAATATCAAAGTAGATTTTTTACCCCAAATTACCATACCATAGTAACTCTGCGTTAGTTGAAAAGCTGTTTCTCTAACGCTGTACCAGTGCTACCAATAGGTTCCAATAGACGTATTAATCTGCTACTAATGTAGTGTACCCTTGGGCTACCTCGGGCAACATATTGATGACTGCGCTTTGTCTCAGTCGAGTGGTCGTTTCCTATCGTTACCAACGTGTTGTTCCAAATACGACCTTTTCAACCATTTCAAGGGTCTCGGCCATTCACGATCTTGGTAATTCTGGCTGGGTCGTATATTTAACTAGTAAGTTGAGACTATTTATTTCGCTTTTGCTAACGGAGTTAAATCGAATGCGGGTGAGCTGACAGGTGAACAGATTTCGTTCTCAAAGAGGGCAGAGGATAATGGCACGGCTATCAATATTCAGAAAACATAAAATTTTCAAATAGCACTGAAATATTAGATGTATTTATCATAAAACTAGCAACCTGACTACTTTGTACGGTTGTACATCATATTGATATATCTTGTAAGATTTAACCGGCATTAGCTGTCCGAAAATATTTTTTACAACATCATTACTTATCATTGAAATTATCGGCTTTTGTCCACTATAATCTGTAGTATTATACATATAAACCTTTCGGAAAAATAGACAGACGAATAAAGTGACTTTATGAAGATATTTATATATGAAATATAATAGAATAGAATATTACGTTATTGTACACATATACATATAAATAATCATACAAAACTAAAGCTAATACTGATAGATGGAATAATGGGCGGCCTTAAGATATTCGTTCTGTGTCAGGGCGTCAATAATATGTATACGTAAGTATTAACAAAAAAAAATACTATATAGGTAATCTATCGGTTTTTTGGTTCCAATTGTTCTATTGGGGCTACATTTGTATCAAAATTCCCTGAATATTTATATACAATAATATAGGCTATATCCTTGTTTTGATCCACGATTAATTCTCAATCAAAATACGTATTTTATACTGAATCGCATTACTGTTGTCATGGACAGGGATCGCCACTTACCTCAGCTCCTCAGCTCGTTCCATCACATACTCACATAAAAAAAAAATAAGTAAAATCATTACAACCTAGAATAAGAGACGAAATTCAAATTAAGACTATACATTTACCGTACATTTCTATACCAACCCCTATTAGAGAGGTGAATGTGTGCGTGACTAATTCTTGTTCTACCACTGTTTATCTGAAGCTCTATAATGTTTGACTTAAGGTCGACATTACTGCATGTCAGGATTATAATGAAGTTTAGCTGCAACTAAAATATGGTTCATTCTACTGTCCTAGCAACGTTCCCTTTAGATGCCACGTGCGTCACGCTCTGTTGACGCTGCATAATGTTGTTACAGTGGTGGAAAAAACATCCGCTCTAAACTCCAAGGCTATATTTTAATTAAGCTAGTCTACAGCTATTGTTGGAACCTTGAGTTATTTTTGATCAAAAAGTTTATACTGATGTAGCTGAGTTGTTTTTTTAACTACTACTACTAGGAAATTAACTAGGATTTACTGAACAGAAGAATTAATCATTAAACGAATTATACCATTTTGTTGTAATTGCGGGACAAATATTATCTAAGACCAATTTTAAAATGTACGAGTATGTACAGTGTATCCTGAGTGGGGAGTCTTTAGTAAATAAATAAATAAACCCCAAAGGAACCATGCGTTGTCATTACTTTTCCAAAAGCTTTCTATTTTTCTAAAGGCAAACCCGTTAATGATCATACTCGCAACGGCTAAAGTTTCATTAGGTTCTGGTCCACAAACGTTGTATTAACCCTTGGAGTGACAAGGACGAAGGATTAATTTAAACTCAAAAGAGAGGAACAAAACACTTTCAAAGTCCCCGCACTTGATCCTATTTATCATTCGCGGGACTTATTAAAGCGACCAACACGCGTGTACTCAACTTTAAAGTTGGTTCAGAAAACGTGGAGTCGACATTTTCTACCTTTGAAAAGTTTAAGACTTGGAATATTTAATCAGATATTCTATATTAAGTTTTTAAGCATAAATCGTTGAAATGGATTCTTGATGACCCGCTATAGATTTAGACGATCTAACTATTAACGTGAACGAAAATAAAAAGTGGCTTATTGCTACTCAGCAAATCTGCTATCTGGCTGGTTTTAAAGCTTAACTGGTAGATCTAACGCTATTAGTCACAGATTCAATTCCCACTCATATTTTTCTTCTAGCTGTTGGTATATATAAAAAGATATATACCTTATATATAAAATAGGAGATAGAGAGTATAGAGGTAGTAGTATAAGTATGCTAAGAGTTATATGGTTCATGTTGTTTGTTTAGTTCTAGATGGCCCTGTGTGATATATAAATGAATTCAGAACCCAAGACCCGAGAAGAAACTTCGTGCTCACCACACAAAGTGCACTCCGGCTGAGAATCATTTCGAAGGCAGGACTACTACCAACTAAGCTGACGACTAATGTTTTATTTATTATTGATACATTACCTAAATACTTAAATTAGGTTACTCAATTCACTAATACATATATTTTTGGCCAACAACGTATAATCAACGTTTTGGCCGCAGATGGTCTTGACATCTTTAGACTAGCAACAGTCTAAAGATGTCAAGTACGTTTTTTCTGAATATTGATATTGTGATAATCGCATTACAAAGAGCCTTCATTTCTAACATTAATTGGTGTACAATGTGGATTAAGCTAACAATGTGAGCGCGGCTCAATGACGTCCAGTGTTCGACAGATTGTTGTTCCCATTCATATGTAGATTGCAACAAAAAATCCAATAAACAAGACATAGGGTACTCACATCTCCCCTCCCATCATTATTGAAAAGAATGTTAACAGTGCACCGGGGTAATCCAGGGGTCGATTTACCAAAAGAGTTAGGCTAACGAATGGGTTCTTCGTTCTCGTTACGCTTGACGCTTCAATTCGGCTTACTTGCAAGTTTTAATTCGAATAAGTTTGGGTCATGTTTATACCAAATACCAAATACTTTATTGCACAAATCCTTTCCTACTAATATTATAAACGCGAATGTTTGGATGTATGGATGGATGTAAATATGTTACTCAATCACGCCAGAACGGCTGAAAGGACCTGGATGACATTTTGCACAGAGATAGATTATAGTATGGAATAGCACACAGGCTACTTTTTATTCCGGAAAAATGTACGGTTCCCGTTTGAAGTCCAACCGCGGGTAACACCACTAGATAATATTATATACGTATACATGTGTGCCGTTCTACTGATTAGGTATTATAAACAATAATATGGCAAAAATTTTATTGCTATATTATTGTTATGTTTGCGCTTATCATTATATATTGTATAGTAAAATATTTAAAAAATATTCATGGACAGTTCATAAAGCGTAGATGATACAGCCTATTTTAGAAATAACACTCATGTATATATAAAAATAAATAAATCTAAAACGCGCCATTTAGCCCGAAACTAAGTATATCTTGTACTACGGGAACTAGATAACTGATAAAATACTTATTTAGACCTTTTTTAATCAATAATATCAACAATAAATATATATGTTAGTCACATAAATAGTTGCCCTGGTTGGAAATCGAACCCACGACCTACAACGCAGAAGATGACCAGACTGGTAAATGATAGATCCAGGTGGATATTGATGGTACTTTAGAAAATCCCGATTTTGTCGCTTAGGTTTTCTTTAAAACTTATAATAATTTATTTCAAAAGTAATAATCGTAGGAGCACTATTGCTCCTATTCTAGATTAAAGGCAATTAATATTATAAACCTACTATTGTCCACTTAATGTACCTACTTATGTCGTGTCAAAATAAATGTTTTTCTATTCTATTCTTAATATTGTATAACTCGCCAAATAATAACTGCTCATCACCAAAAATTGCTAAAAATTCATCAATGGGGATACCGAAATGGCAGAGAGACGTTTCCTAAATGTCGCAAATTTCAAATTACATGCCGGCTACCACGAAATATCTGTGGATTTGAATTTTTCAGGAATCTTGACTGACCCTACTGGCACGCGAGGTATCCGAATATTAGCCGTCCATTTTTCCACTTCCATTCCGCTTAACACGACTTCACAGAGGATTCATATTGGCGCAAAGGATGCGTTTGTTTTGTTCAAATTTATTTTATCAAGTAAACGTTGGCCTTCCGCTCAGTGGGCCGAGCCTAATGTGCAGTAATGCGGGCACCGAACCCCACATACCAACAAAATAGGTATTTGATACCCGGTAATGAGGGAAGTTATTTGCTCAATTATAAGAACGCAGAGTAATACGTTTAATTCTGTTCTGTTATGGTTTTACCCGTATTATGCAATTGAAGTGCGTTACTTGAATTAGCTTGCTGGTTTCCGTTCCGGTTTGTACCTGATTTAATTAATTCCAGTTATTAGAGTGAGTCTAGCTTTATTTAAAAAGCAAATAAACGCAATTTTGCTGCGTAACTTTTTGTATAATTAGTATAGTTTTAATTGTGTATTTGGAATTTGAGCATGGTTGAAATGATGTGTGTAAAAGATAAATAGTAAATCACACAAACCCCGCAGGTAATTCTATTTTGAAATTTTATTTGGTCCAAAATGTAGTACACAATGAAATCAAACATTTGGCTTCCGTGATCTGGGTGCCTTTTAAATCTTAGTAACAAATCTTATATAGCACTAATATAGACAGTTTTTTCAATCCATTAGTACTGAATCACATTAAAAAACAAACCATCGAGAAATGAATAGCCAATAATATAAAATACTAGCCCCGCGATGTTTCCCGCGGTTGGCCTAACTGAACTGAACTGATCCTAACTGAACACTGCGCTTTTCTGGGATCAAAAGTGGCTCGTGTTAATCCAGGATATAAGCTATCCTGATACCAAATTTCATCCAAATCAGTTGAACCGTTCAAGCGAGAAAGAGTAACGAATATAAACAAACTTTCACCTTTATAATATTAATGTGATAGAGAGGCATTCACTGCGCGAATTGCAAAATCATACGTTACGGTTAATTTCAGTGAAAAATGTTGTAGCACTGAGAGTGTGCAATGATTAATAACCTTTTCATTACTATCGTATCAAAAATGACATAGTTATGAATCGCCAGTCATACAAACCGGGTTTCAATAACAATTTTTCATCCTCGACACACTAATTAACTGCTTTCATAAATATTCACAAGTCGCGCGCGAGACTCTAAGCCTTATCGCGTCGAAAATACGCTTCAAAAACGCGTAATGCAATTAGGCCGGCGACGGCAGACTTGAAAGCGACATCCTTAGTAACAAGTGTAAAATATTTTCCCCAATCGTTGTACCTGGCGCCCCCAGGGATATTTCAAGGGTGAATAAGCTCGCATAATGGCAAAGGGTACAATATTTTAAATTTCAATCGCTGCGAGCGGTCCGGTTCACCCCGGGGTGGCAAAGAACAAAGATTTCACTCGGCGACTTTTGCTAAGTGTCGTAATGACTTATTATATCGGCAAAATTACGCAAATAAGCCAAATGTCACAGGTTTTCCTTAGGTGAAATACATTTTGGGGGTTCATATTGATTGCGTTCATCGGGGATTACCCTCAGTGCTTATAGTTCTTATAGGTTTCCCTTGTGGTCTGAAAGGAGCAACTTAAAGAAGCAGTAGTACTTGTACATAGTTTGTCTGGAGCAGTAATACCTTCTACACACGTAGTAATCTGCTGCCAAGCAGTGTTTACTTGCAGATGCGCAAGTATTTTCGAAAAAAAGTGGAGACAGTTGAAATACCGCTGCATGAGACGTAATGTCTCTACGAGTATCTCAAAACTATGGAAAAGACTTCTACAATTGACTACAATTAAAAATAGATGACATATAATAATTATTCATCTTCGGATAATACAGTAACAGGCACACCAATTTTGTAACTTATTTTAGGTAAATGTATTAAAATAGCAAGATCTTTTTTCCATAATACGAGTACTTCTATAGTAAGTTGTGTATAACTGTTACACATAAATTGTAGGTACTATTTCTGAATGATAGTAAGTTACTTCTTAATTTATTACTGTTTCTTATATGTAAGAAATTATAAATTGAATTATTTCAATAAATATACTAAAAATAACATTAGGATGTAATATTTCTAACGCATCTATGGTAGCTAGCTACAACTAATAATAATTCTAAAGCACGGAATAACAATTCAAAACAACGGAAGCCCCGCCCCGCATTAACTCACGGAACAGTCTCAATCAATTATTTCATATCTAAATCGTTTCCGAAACGTTACTAATAAATATGAACACAGACAAACGACCGCAATCCATCGAAGTTTCGTCTCACTTCGGCACCCTACAGATTCGCTTTTTGCACTGAGATTAATTCACGGAATCGTTATCGACGCCTTACGATTGCGCGTAAATTTGTTACGGTAGACTTCACCTTTTCAGTCAAATTGCAAAATTTTATGCGGGGGGCAGATAAAGTACCTATAATCATTATTATAACTCATAAATTTGATTGAAATTCGGTCACATTTCGAGAAGCGCTTATCGCGTTTCTGCAGTCGACTTGAAAAATATACCCGAAAGTCTCGCCTCGTCTCTCAACGTTTCCGATCGATTTGCGTTTAGTGCTACAATAAAGGTGTTTAATGTCGACATTTGCATACTAAATTTGCAATGTTAAACGGTGAATAATATTTCGTAGCGGAAACGGTTACTCGGAGCTTGTTGCATGCTTGTGATCGACGAAATTTTTAGAAAGAATACAGTTTTAAACTTTTAGGGGAGTTTCAAGGATGATTCACGTTACAACGTGTCGCGGCCGGGCCGTATCCATGCCGTGTCGTATGCACCGTGCGCTGGTCGGACCAGTCATTCATACTAACCGAGCTATTTTCAAGTCTCGGCATTATTATTAATATAAAAATATATTATTGGCGGAAACTTAAATAATTAAAAAACGTCAAAAAATGTCACTTATGAAAATATACTGAACTATGCAAATAACTAATGAAAATGACAAAAAAAATTACGAGTGCCGTTTGACCTTAATAATTTAGTAAATATTTCTTAATTATTTTGTCCGTATCGTAAACTAATTGCGCCTTCGTAAGCAAATTTAATTTTATAGCTAAACTCAACGGAAAGCACTTAAATAACCAAGTAGATTCAATAATCTGAATCCGAAATGAAGGTACCCGTAGTTAAATATGTCAAAGCAGAAAATGTGCCTAATTATTATATCAAAGCCGGTAAAACAAGTTATGGAGGGTGAATTTTTAATCTGTATTCCATTTCGTTTGCATATCGAATTTTAAACAAAGTGTTTACAGTATATTTTTTGATCAAAGTTATTTATTTGATAATAATCTATAAAAAAAATACTTCATAGGCTTTTTCTTATTTGTATTATTTACCGCACTATTCACGTTATTATCAATCAAGGTCTTATTTAAGTATCGAAGCAAAAATAAAATTAATTGGGTAGTTACTGATTTCCCAGCTCAGTTTGTGGCTCTGAGTTATGCGCTGTAGGTCGTGGTTCCGATTCTTACCCAGCACTAGCATTTATGTGAGATAAATGTTTGTATTTACAAAATAAAGTTCTATTTAAGCATTTTATTATACCCTTAAGGTAGCTGATTTGCCGATAGCGTATCCCTCCCACTCCAACACTAGACGAAAAGGGAGAAATATACCTCTGCCAATTCTTATTTCCTTTTTAATCAATGCTTAATATTTGAATATTGTTATGCTAACTAAATTAAATTAAACGAAACAAAGCAAACCAAATCTTCCAGAGAAAATCTCGATCCTCCCTGGAAGATCTTGTTAGAGTGTTAATGAATCTATTGAGGGTAGGTCGAGCGAGCTAGATGAAAGAAGGATAGGAGGGGATGGAGTTGCGTTCATAATTTGTGTTAGACCCGGTACAGAATCGTCGGCTCATGAGGGTAAGAGTTGGGCCATGATTGCTTTAAACAAAATAAAATTGACCTTTAGCTTGACCTCAAAACGAGAACAATGAGCTGCATCTACAACTCTTTAGTGTCTCAGTAAAACTTTTCAGAGGTGCGCAAGCAATAAAAAATATATTCAAATAATACTGTAAAAATATACACAAGCTAGGCTTAGTTTGGGCTTGGATGGGTTTGTCTGAAACGTCCATTAATATTTATGTATTAAGGGTTAAAGTTGCGTAAAATATTTGCGTCAGAGCCCGCCTAACCTAGTAATCTATTGTATGTTTGTTTTTTATATCTGTAGGTACGTTTATTTTACTTAATAATTCCAAATGAATAAGAAGCTCTTCTCTTGAAATGATCTATGAACAGCCGCTACAGTACCTTAACGAAACATCTCAGATTAAAATTATATAATATATAGTGATAATAATAGTATTATAAAATGAATATAGTGATAGCACTATATTCATTTATCCCACAATATCATAAATCAAAAGTCATTGTCAAATTTTTTACAGGATTTAATTATGAATTTTAGGAATTACGCTTTCACGCCTTAACTACTCAACCGATCGTAACGAAATGTATCATACACGTTGTTGATTGACAGGTATGTGGTACATAATTCATTTCTGTACCTATGTCCCTATGGCCAATATACCTATCATTCAGAAATATGAGATAATAGACAAAATTTACACGAACGCGGGTAAAGTTGCGGGCTATTTAATAATATTTTCAAGTTGTTTGAATGCTGTCACATCACTAGTAAAACAGCCAACTCTTAGCGCGAGCCATTGAGCCGAAGTGAAGCCTAATGCCATTTACTCAAGTCTAAGCTTTGTACAGTCAGGTTCACTGCAATTGACGAAACATTGAATTAATCTTACGTTCTCTGTCTGAAAGTTTAGAAATCAATTTTTTTTTTTAGTAAAAGTGAGTTTGATACGCTTTCACGCCTAAACCGCTGAATCGATCAAGATGAATTTTGATATAGAGATAGATGGGACCCTAGAGATGGTTAAAGCCTACTTTTTCTTGCTAAGAACTTAAAGAGGTTGGAGTGAAGGGAGGGGAAAACTTTGTATGAAACAACCGGAATTGGTTGACAAAACACAAATGCGAGCAAAGCTGCGGGTAAAAGGTAGTGTCAATATAAAGAAAAGCAAATGCCCGACTGGCTAATGTAAAATCTACTAGTGTAAAATCTTGTTTATTGTTTCGGCAAAATAGGTTTTAGCTAACCTTCTTTAGGGGAGCTTCTAGCTTAGTTATACATAAATTATTATTATTTATAACTTCGCCCACATTTGTCGTTTCTATCATTGGTATAAATTTCGCCCCAGCTGCCAAGATATTCATCAATGTTAATTTTACTGACGGAAAGTTTTAGTAGAGTTTTTTGTCGGAAAACAATGACGCACTTATCAGAAGAATAGACATATACGAGTAATACGGTGGAAATTGGCGCATCAGGGCTCTGCCTAATCCTTCGCGGGTAAAGGCGTGAAGATATATTTTTATGAATATATATCTCTAATTATATATATCTCTATGAGTAACTTTTTTTATAAGTTCATTTATTTTAAGAATTTAATTATTATTATTTTATTTATGAAGATTATTAGGCTGGCATTATCTGAACTATTTTGTTACTCTACAGTATTTTCTTATATCAGAACACTCCGTAATTTTATTAGAACGCGAATTATATTTAGGATGTAGGGCGGTGTCGCGCAGTGTCGGGGCCTTCGTACTAATTGCATTTACAGCGATAGAGCACTCTCCGAGAGCAGGCGTTGCTAATGGACGATATTAATTAATACGGGCGTCTCGTCAAATTTCAACTTGGTTTCAATATCTATTTGGGAATATTCAGATATTATCAGAACTTCCCTTTGTCGAGTAAAACAAATAATAAATGCTTTGATTCAAAACAATTAGATCGTAAAATATATAATACTATTTTGAAGGTTACTGAGTGAAACTATAAGTAATTTTGATTTGATTTGAAACTACGCTGCTTACGTCGCTGCCCTCTCAATTCGTACATAAGTCTTCCGTCTCCCTCGGTGAACCCGATGAACAAATTCAAATAAATATACTTTCCTATGATTAATTGTTATCCAGCATCATTCAGTGTATCCACAGAGAGTTCTACTGCCGCGACTTATCGCTATAGATCATAGCGATCTATAAGCATACCAAACATGCTTTATCTTCGACCCTACCATTTACCACCAGATAATATTGACCCTTCGTCTCTTGCTTGCTTGTCCACTCTTATGAGTCGCTACTGGGTAGTGCTAAAGGAGCAACTTAAAGAAGCAGTGAAACTAGTGCCAAGTTCGTCTGGAGTGGTACTTCTACCACACCTGGTTATCAGCCGCCAAGCAGTACTGCACTCGCATTGTTCTGATCCGTTGAAAGGGTGTGGGTACCGGTGAAATCACAGGCGCATGAGACGTAAAATCTCCGTTTCGGGTGACGGGCGCAACGTTATGTCACTTGGGTCTCATTCTTGGGTCGGGAGTACCTACTTTATATTATTGTTATTATGGGCGCAGGTAGCCGCTTAACAAAACGTTATGAATAAAATAATCTGAATCTGAATCTAACATTAGGTGGGCCTTCAGCTCGAACTAATGACTATTAAAATATAAAATACTTTAGAAATGTTCACATTATTTTCGAAGTTTTATTCAAATAACAGATTTTTACTACGTATTTTAGTCACCTTATATATGAACAAAGATTTTAAAAGTAACTGAAATAATGAATTAACTGGTAAAATATTTTCTTCTAAAAATGTTTCATTACAATGAGATTAACTTAAAAGTCCGTTGAAGTTCTTTAATACCTCATTCAAAGGACAAAGAGAGTCCCATTCACAATTTGTTAGAAATTTTGGTTCATTTAAAAGAGAAGGTATTTGTTTTACTTTGAACTTTTTATGATACTCACAATAGCATCTAAATAGTAAAATAACGAACGAAATACTTGACAAGAGCTTTAATTTGTTGTACAATCTATATTTCAAATATAAGTAGCTTTCAATTCTAAGTACACAAACCTTTGTACGCCTAAAGGGACCCGTAATTTTCATACTTTAAAATACATTTAAGTGACTGGACGAGCAAACGGACCATCTGATGTCAAGTGCTTACCGCCGTCCATAACATAAATACAACGAACATACGACTCAGGTCCCCTAGAAAAGACCCAAGTCACATCGCATTGCGCCTGTCACCCTGAGACGTTGATGTTTTAACTATATTAAGTGCAAAAAAATATATTGTTGTATTAAAATTTTCACAGTTTAAATTATCCGAGTCAAATTTTATTAAAACATAATTTACAAGAAGAATGCCCTGATTAAGCTTTTCATTGCGACGCCATTAAGAGCCGTGTCACGTCTGAACGCACGTTAATGGAACCCGCAGTCTCTCTTGTCAAAAGGATGGACCTTCAGGGATAAGGAATGATTTTTTGTTCAATACGAGATATGAAGTGACCGATTCCAAATTTTTCGATTCAGTACTTGAATTCCATATGAGACAAGAGTCTATGGGACCACCTCAGAAATGCACGCGACCCACTAATAATAGAAGTATCCAAATCGACTGATTTTACTATAACATACAAAAAGAAATATACACCCGAATTGTAAATTAGACATTTCAACAAATAAACATACAAATGATAAATATTATTAAATTGTGGTTTTCGCATCTTTCATTCTTCATTTATTCACTTTTTTATAGCATCGCATTCTTCATATACGATGTTCTAAGAAAGTACTCGGAGATAATTTGTAACTCAAATAGAAATAATAAAATTTTGCAGATGATCCCCGTTTATGGAAGCACTCGAATGCTCCGAATAGTCAAGTTTTTTGTTAAAAATACTTAAAGTCAGCACCATTTCCACAATCATGACGGCAGATGGCCCATAAACGTCTAAATGTCGAAAGTTTTCCCACTGACAACAAGAATACCGAGAATACCCCACTTGGAAGCAAAAGTGACGTTTAAAAAGAAATGATATTCCACTCGCAACAGCTGACGTTCTCATTTAGCTGCCATTTTAATTATTATTCCTCGCCGAACCATTAAAGCGTGTTAATTTGTGCACGGTTCATTGGTTTTGCTATCATTGACGTGTTCGTAATGAAAATAGGACTTCTGGTCAAACATTCGACAAAATGACATTATAATACAATGCATGTAAATTTTATCTTTCTTGATACATTTTTTTTGCAAAGTTTTCAATATAACAGAAATGCTTCGATTGAGTTGCTGAGAGTAGAGTTCCAAAATAAAATCAAATATCAAAAATATCAGGTGAATAGAGCATTATTATTCGTGTTACCGAGATATCGGCAGTCAACAAAACTCACAAATCGTGGTAAATATCTCGGTAACACGAATAATAATGTTCATAACCATGATAGTTTTAAAATTTATAAGGTGAATAGAAGTCCCGAATAATAATTATGTTTAAAGACCACAATCATGAAAATAGGTTTTTCAAACGTTTACACACTCACCAATATATTATATCATTGTTACACGAAAATGAAAAAAAAAAACTACACAACTCAATTCTCAACCTCCTCCTTTTTTTGAAGACGGATAATAAATAAACGATGCGTAGGAAAACATTAAAGCGTATAATATGCATACGCATTATGTCATTATAAATACCAACATATTAATAAATATTGAATAGGCCTCAAACGCGGATGACTAAAAACAAGATAATGAAACCTAAATATAAAACTTTTCACGGCATAACTAAATCTTCATTTTCCACAAAGCAAAAGCTTTGACGACGGATCATACGAATTCGCTGAAAAATCGGACCAAAGAGTTCCACAAAGATGTGCGGGATCACGAGAGCTGGGGTGGATCTACACTTAGTGAAAATATTTGAATTCGGTCATCGGTAAAGTTTGTCGAGAGCCTGGAGGGTCCCGATCGATGCACCTGAAGAGTTCTCAACGATTTTCGTCATAATTTCTCAGCAGCGGGGCCGTCGGGCAAAGTTTGACGTCTGTAACATTCGCGCCATTATTGAAACCGAGTTCGCGCGAGTTCATGGGGAATAGAAAACTTTGCTAAGTGAATAAGATAACAAACTGGGACGAGTTAAAGGGATTTGTGCATGAGAGACGTGCGTTTCATATAAGGACTTGATATACTGTTAGTAGTTTTATAATGGTAGCAGCCACGAACTGTTCGTGCAGTACTTGTGTCGACGGATAACAAACAGATAAAGAGATCATATTTATTTTCTTATAAAGAATATCTCTCTAAAAGAAAAAGACGATGATCTTGTGTCATTTTGAGTTGTATCGATGTTGTCTATAGAGATTAGTGCATGAGGTTTTTTGAAGATTTACAGCTTAAGTTTGCCCATATCAATTAAATTGATTAACTGTTCAATTTACTCGTAAGTAATTTACACACCGGCTGTCTGCTAACAGCTTTAGTAATAGGATTGCCTTTATCTTTTGGGTTCTTCTTCTCGTTTCTTATGAGTAAGTGACCAACTCTGGTATCAGAGTTTTCAAGCCGCCTGAAGGCTTCCGACGTGGCCAGTATAACCGGGACCGTCATTAACGTACCCTCTGAAGCACGGAAATAAAAAATAAAGATCTTAAAAGTACATGTAAGCAAGCCTTGCCACGAGCATTTTTTTTGATACGCAACCATTAAAACCTTATTTAAACCAACGATCGCTTCCTATCATCACGACAACCATCCAAAAGTATACTGCAGTAGACTATCACTGCCTTTTTCGATCATAGCAATAAATACAGTATAAGGACACAAGTGGCCATCGTGTTTAGTCACGCCCGATTTCCCCCGAGAACTCGATACAATTTCAAATTGTAAAATAATAAAACTATTCTCGACTGACGAGATTTATGCTTCGTACGAGTATGTAATTATTACGCAGTTATTTAAGTTACATTTCAATCAAGTAAGGGTACTATATATACAAATAAATATAATTGTCAGTTCGTAATGTCAAAATCACTGTTTTTTACTAAATGCAATTCAAAGTATACATATATGGTACTAATAAGAAAAATACAATTTTTGTTTATTTTTGTCTCTGTGTTTGTTCTGGCTAATCTCCGACACGGCTGGACCGATTTTCACTGGCAGATATCTGATGTTTTTAGGAGTACCATAGACACCTACTACTTAAGAAAAAGCCCACGCAAAAAAAATCCACGCTTACGTAGTCACGGGAACAGCCAGAATTTAATAAAAAAAAATTTAAAGCTCGCATTTTGGAATTAAAGAGAACTGACAGAACCAGAATGCCACACACATAAATTATGATATATTAATAGAAAGAAATTGAAATTGTAACTTGCGAGATCGGGCCGAGAATAGGTCCCCAATTTACACGTAGTCAAATGCAAAAACCATTAAAAAAACCTGCATAATACATCAAGAAACAAATGGCAATCGCGCTTAGTCACGTCCCAGTTCCTCCAAGAATTTAATATAGTTTCAAATTGGCAAAATAATAAACCGTACGTCAGTTGCAGGAAATGCAATCACGTCAGTTATGGGGCTCGTAATTAAACGTTAAGCTCGTTGCGAGGGCTTATAAAGCTATTGTAGATTTCGCGATCCCAACAGCTTCTGACGCTAGGTAGAATATTATTTCGATAAGTTTTTAGTCTAAATAAGACACCTTAAAAAGGGTCACAATTCGGCTGTATATATATATTGTTTTGAATGTTTAGTACGTTATTTCGTGACCAATTGTAGCCTGATTTGGATGAATCTTTTTAATTTAGCCTCTGAAGTGGTCCATTGAAATTTTATGAAGAAATTTCATCCCCAAAGGAGTCAGTTAATTAAACTAAGTATTGGATTCGGTTTATTTGATTTTTAAATCAGTCAATTATTTTATTTCTCTGATAGTAGAACTCTAACGGAATTTATACTTATTCATTGGTTATGAATATTTCATAACAACTTCATAATTTGTAAATAACACCAATATAATAATTAGACTTTATTTTATTTCAATGGTAACAATATAAAATGTAATTTTGATAATAGAATTTTTGAATTTTTACACGAGAATAATTAAATACAATACAATTTTTTACTTAAGCCATGGATGATAAGCAAATGGATAGCTCAAAAAGTTCGACTTGAGTGTCTACTTACACGAAAGAAAAAGTCAGTCTCAGATATAAAATTGCCTTCTACACTTCAAGCGATAAGGGGCACTGTTTCAATAGAAACACATAAAATCGGTAGTACACTCGATAGAACTCGCGTTTTCGACACAAAGGGTTCTCAAGCAACGAACCGCTCTGGAAAGCCAATAACAATATAAGTTTAACAAACTGCAACATAAAGGTAGTTTAAAATCGATAAAGCTTTTCCGCGCCATCGATTTGCACATACGAGTCTTGGGGAGCTGCCCGTCTGTTAGAGAGGCACGGAATTAAGTGATCAGGGAAAAATGGGTAACAAAATAAGACAGTACGCTAACAAAATTAAAAGTATGACATTACATTTTGTTGCTTTTGTATATGTATACATTTTGTTGCTTTTATAGTGTGTAGTTTTACTAACGCAACCTAGTATTCTTTCAAAGGTAAGTGTACTTAATTTTTTCGACTGGCCTCGCAGCTCAATTAGTAGTAGTCTTTTGCGATGTAGATCGTGAGTTCAATTCCCACACAGGAAACGTGTGAACGTGTTTGTTTCGCGTCTAGGTCTTAATATGTAATACATATATACGTTTATACACTCATACCTCTGCACTAGGATTCCTTGTGTCGCAGATGGCATGAACAAACACAGAAACACAAAACAAACTTCTTGCTCGCTACACAAAGCGTGCCCGGGCCGGGAATCAAACCCGGGACCCCTCGCTCGGAGGCGAGCGACTACCAACTAAGTCATGGAGCCGTCTTAGTTGGTAGTAGCCCGTCTGGGTTGGTACTAAGTATTTAAAAAAAACTAATATGTAAGTATTCTATCAGTGGTTTTCATAGTATAAGCTTTGCTTACTTTAGTGCTAGATGCCACTTTATGAACAAAGAGATTTCCCACTCTTTCAGTATAGTACTAGTTGATAAAGGAACGAATGATTCCAGAATAAAAAAAAAATTAAATGATTATATAAATCTAATCGCTAGCACTATTACTACACCTTTACAACGGCTTAGTCCCTCACACGGTACCCTTTGAGACTCTCGCAAATCGGACACAAAGGGCCCTCAAGAACAACTGATACGAAATTAGTACTGTCGCCCTGTAATTATTGTTTTAATTAAAGTGTTAAGGGTATGTAGACACCTTAATCTGGTAGAGGGGTTGAAGGAATTAAACTCTGTAACTAATCAGAAATCGATAACCATTCCCCTTTTACTATAAATTTTACTGAGGTACATGAGTAGAAGATTTGGATGTATTTCAGTTGAGGCCATCGACAATGTTTACATTTTAAAAGTTTGTATATGTTACTGGCCTTACAGTTTTATCGTTTTTTAGCCTTGCGCAGAGGTCGTGGGTTTGCTTCTCATCCAGGACAAACTTTTTTGTGACGAATATAGATGTTTGTTTTGTGCATGAGCGTTAATATGTACAATATGTATTATATGTATATGCAAAAATAGTATTATAAAAGTATTATATCTTTAATTTGGTTCCCATAGAACAAACTATGCTTAAGATGGCGTTGTGTGAAAGATCTATAGAGATATATTATTATTGAATTAAGTTTGTAAGCTATAAAAAAAATCTCTGTCATAATATTTACTTCAATTTATTGACATGATTATTTAAAGCCTATTTGCCAATGTAAGTTTAATTTGAAAAGATCCTTTCATTATAAGCTAAGTATTAGAATAAGAATCTCTTTTTCGTCCATCTGTCTTAGAATTTTTTATATGCGGATTTTAATAGCGTGGGGTGAAATTTTCGACACTAAACTTTTCATATATATTCAAATTTTTTGTTCATAATATATTAATTATTAATTACTATACTTTATTAATTTTCCTTCCCGTTTCGAGAACGGTTTTTATATTACATCTTTATTTTTACATCTGGATATCTAATTAAAAGTTGGCATCCATAACACTGGGCATGGTCATAACACGGTAACACGGTCACCATAAGCATTCTTACTATTTTTTTATAAATCGTACTTATTTATTTAATATTCCATTCGGTTTGATAGCAGGTGCAGTACAAAACTGCTGTGAAATTACAGTTTATGGCGTCCGATGGAAAAGCAGTAGTTTTCGCCGATAATAATTCATGAGCAATTTTCTTCGACCGTTAGTTTTCAGTAGGTACGAACCGTTTTATGTCGATATTGATTTTCTCACTGGACATCTGAAACAATGTGATTTTCGTTATTATATTTCTGTACAATATATACGTACATTTTTTTATAATAAAAGAAAAGAAAGAAATATTTATTACTCTAGTTTCTGCAAAAATCACAATATGTTTTAATAAATAACAAATTGAAAACAATAATGGAAACTATTTGTGTAAACTATACTGATACAAGTCATAGCTATTAGGTTAAAATATAATGCCACGATTGAGCACAAATAAGTTATGAAACTCGTAAATATAATAATAACTGTTTTCATTTGACTTTAGCAATGAACGCGTGTCAAGATCTTATAATTTAGTTACAGATGATAATATAAATTATCAACAAATTTCCAAATATAAACTCCATAATTCTTATCCATGATAACCACCGTCAACCAACACCACGTATTTTGACAAATGGAAGTATAAATAGCATGTCAAAAGTAACCATTTTCGTGTCAGATGGCTATCAGAAAATTGCTCAGTTTTTGTGGCGACGACTCGACGCGGAAGCGCCCTCTGTCGTGACTGTAATGAATCCACTACAAACTGTCCAATAAGTTGGTTGACGTGGAACTCTTTATTTTGTTTGGTTATTTGAAAACGAATGCAATTTACCTGTGACTTGCATTATATGGTTTACAAAGGCTTTATAAACGAAATTATGATATTTTACTTATACATTAACTGAATAGAGCATTCATAAAAATACTGATGCAAACTTGAGGGGCACTTTGCTTAAAGTTCACTATAAGCTTATCATACCTTTTCAAACATTTTCTGTTTGAAAACGTATTATAAACCTCTTTTAACCTAGTGTGTTTCTCAACGAGAAAAGTAGCCATAACCAATTCTTTTGATAAATTTACAAACAATCATTTCTTGAACGTACAATGCACATTTATAAGAATACATAATTCACAGTTTGGTTTTTGAAACTTTCACATTGTTCATCATTGGAAAGCTTAAAGCCGATATACTCTGTCAATATTTTATATTTTTTATATGCTATCCTAGGTCATCTGAGAACTGAGATATTATTTATTTATACAAGCTATGCCCCGCGGTGTTACTCATGGTTAGTCATCCTACGGGAACCATAATACTATCCAGGTTAAAAAGTAGCCAATTTTAGCAAATTGGCTACTTTTGCCAATTTGCTATTCTAGACTATAATTTATATGTGCTAAATTTCATATTGATCCCTTCAGCCGTTTTGGCGTAATTGAATAAAAAGCAACTATTCATCTATAAAAAAAACATGAATAACATGATAAACCCCACGTATTATTATATTCCTCTAATTCAAAATCGAGATTCATTACTTAAAATCACGTGAACTGAAATTACTTTAAAGAACAACATTGATTTCTACGGTTGCGCATTTTTATTTATTCTTCGTGACTTTTGGAACAAAAGGCTACCCAAATAATTGAGTTACTACAGAAAGCATTTGGAAAAAGCTTGATAGCATTGTTGTACTAATGGTATCAATTAAACCAATTTGTCCAAAGGTAAATTAACTTACCGGACGGTATCGCAGTATGTAATGGGTACAGTACGGCTTCAATCAATATGGAAAATAATCCGTTCCTGACGTTCAATTTGTAGGCGATAAGATTGTGGCCGCGTTATTCAGTAAATTAAATGTAGAAAATAATTTTGGGTTCTTTATAATCATAATTATTGCTTTCATTTTATGTGGGCGTGTTGCCTGAAACATTAGAAAGATTAAAATTGAATTGTTATTTAATATTAACATTTGAAAGCTCTGTAACTTAATTAGTAATAACACTGCAGGTATGGGTTCGATTCCCGGACGGAGCGAACGAGATTTTATAATCGGTTCTTGGGTGTTTGTTTGAGTGTTTCTGTGTTTATTCATGTGTCACTTCCAGTGAAATGAGCACGTAAACATCATTACGTTATTATTACTATCTGATTGAGAATAATTGATGCTTGTTATCACTGCCTTTGTATGAAAACGCTATCTTTCACACTACAAAGAGCGTTGACTACGCAAGAACAATGTCTACGCTGCATAATCATTATCGTGTGTAATCATTATATGTAAGTTCTACGATTATGGCTACGACTTTCTTGTAGCAATATTCGTAGAACTTACGTAGCGCTCTCGTAGTTAATATTATACCACTAAATTTTAAACAAAAAATATCTAGATGAAATAAGTTTTAACAGCTAACTTCTTTAATCAGGGTTGAGGTTATAACTAAAAGGTTGTATGTTTTATTAGCGTTATAACTTCTAAAGCTAGCGTAGTATTATCGATAATAGTATTTCTTTTTTATTTAAATACTATTATTCTTTAATTTGTGTATTTTGGTATAATCCAATCCAATGTGATAAAACTCCTAATTCTGAGTTTCACATATGATTTTACAGTATGTTTTAATTTCACCATTAAAATTATTATGTTCTTTGCATTTTATCCTATTTATATGTGTGTTTGTAATTCATGAGTCAATAAAGAATTCAAACGATCACGGCAAATAAACCTTTAAAATCAAATATTGTTCGCGCAACACATTTTCGGGGTTCGTTTTTAATTGCTTTAAAAACGAATATTTTCTCGTCGGTCCATACGGAGTAGGCGTCCTAATTCAATTATGCAAAGCTACCATTTGTTAACAGATTTTAGGGTAATTCGGTGGATGTCGTGGTTTTATGCTAATCAGCTTAGTGTCCGTTATTTATGCGGTACATGCTTACAAACATTACATAGTATGGCAGTGTGCTCCGATAACGGTTTGCGCAATTAATTGCAGAAACACTCACAATATGATTTAAAGTGGTATTAATATTCCGTTACAATTGTATTTGTAACGGTTATTTTGTGGTAATTTAATGCAAACTGCGATAAGCGCTTTACATTACGTGGTGCGTATGAAAATGTGTAATTGAAGAGGTAAACCATTTTGAAATTAATAAAAAAATTAATGTTTGTGCAAGATATTGGTCATATTTATTTTAAGTTTCCCATGTAGAAATCAATCCTTTGCAAGCTACCGTAACTGGGAATTCACCGCCAAGCACAGTCTCGCTGCTGTGTTCCAGTGGGAGAGTATGTGTGGCGGTGAAATTACAGGGGCATGAGACGTTACATCCACTTCTCAAAGTAACGAGCACAACGCGATCGCTCTGGGGTTTTTACAAATGTCAGTTTCGATGGACAGTTTATTAGGCAATTAGGAATCTCTGAATCTCTGGCGTAGGTTACTTAGCTTTTCTTTACAGATCATCCAAGTTAAGCATCTTTGGTCCCGGTCGGAAGTTGGATTAAGCTACCATTAAGCGGCATTTGAACTAGGTACTTTCGTACTTCGGAACGCACGTTAAAATGCCGATCCCGGCTATACTAGTCGTTGAGATATGTCGGAGGCCTTCGGGCCGCTTGAAAACTCGGACACCAGGATTGGCAACTTAAGATGAATAAGGAATCTTATTTGTGAACCGATAATTTAGGCTTACTTGTATGAAATACAATTGATTAACATTTGTTTAAATACTTAACGAAAACAAAGAAATAGAAAAGGTATTTCCGAAGTAATAATAAATAATTAAAGGTTACTACTTAAAGGTAAACTACTTTAATTATTTATTATTGCTTTGAAAATACCGAATAGAATTGAAACGAATGGATTTATCTGCCAATATAAAACATAAAGCCAAACGTTACCAGAATAGTAATAGTAGAAGTTTTTGTGTACATTTTGTACTGGCGAGTCGGGTTTTATGTAAATATAGCGACACAGGCAAAACTTTGCCAAAATGAGTTTGTAACGAGTGTCCGTTGTGAGTCCTGCATACTAACTCAGGAAAAACTGGGAATCATTTTTTGTTTTCACATGTACACACACTACGTATAATTACGGTTTATTATTGTGTGCTGAAATAAATATTAAAAATGACATTTTGAACTGATATACAATTTATTAAGTATCTGTTTCACTAGTTTTTCTAGTAAACAGAGAATGATTGGTTAGACCAGTAGAAATAGGGTTCGAACAACAACAAAATTCGTTAACCTAATAGAAAATATTGTTAAATAAGCTATTGTAAAAGAGGGGAAACAAATCAAACCAAAAGTTGCTATCTGAGGTGAAATGGGGGGGTTTTTAGAGGTTGAAACCAGTTTTTCCCGATTTATGTTCAAAGTGTGCATCTTATCGAAAAAAGATAAATCTAAAAGTTGTATTTAATAAAAATTAACAACTTAAGTATTTTTTTTTTAGTTTTCGAAAAATTTTTACTTTGTTTTTAACTAAAACTACGCCTCTAACAGAGTTCAGTTTTCAGTAACGCCTACTTCCAATAAATGGTATATATGGCAAAAACAAACAGATAATTGACAAAACCGAAATTGGTAATTAGCATAGTTATCGTTAAATAATTGTAATAACATGGTATTATTAATTATCTTAAAAACATGCTTACATTTTCTACTATTGAATATCGATTTACCGATGTATGAAAGTTCTGCTTATTCTATGTATTATTTAAGTATTTTCAGTGCAAATCTATAATGAGCCTTATTAGAATATTTTTTAATAATCTTAAGTAAGAAATCACTGTCAATTTTCTTAACATAAATAAATTGATGCAATCTGAAATCAGAAACAATGTTTATTGACCCTGTACGAGGCGTCTTCAGAGGCACGTCCAGCGTTTGCATTCCGAACGCTCTACAATCAAATTCAAACCATTGTGGAGACCACACAATAGGAATCGCACGGCTTGTGGCCATTGACATGTGCCAGGACTTCCTTCGATGCTTCAACGCGATTGCATCTAAGTATACGTCATTCGATCACTACGTTGTAATGAATGTAATTTACCTTCATTATAACGTGTGAATAATTTAACTGTAGGCATTTATATCTTTGAGAAATTCCGAATCAGCAGAAATCTTTTGTCTTACTTTGTAAAATATGGGTGATTCAATATTCCTTCACTTTTTCTATTTAATATGATTTGATAGTCATATAAACGCTTCACCATTTTATAATGGCTGAAAGAAATAAAATTAAAGTTATTTTACTCCTAGTTATTTTATAGCCCTAGTTATTTTACTCCTTATAACATTAGCTATCTGCTAGTAGAAGTACCGTCAAAATGGGTTCAGACATTTCGAAAATTAGCTGAAACGGCTAGACAGACAGACTTTTTTATAGGTTCCGTATATACTTTCAAGTGCAAATACACATCACTTTCATTTATTTGTTTAGATAAAATAGTACAGAGTAACAGACAGACTACGTAAACAAGCGCTTAGCACCTGTGTTTATTAACCTCGGCATCTGCAGATTGCGGCCCTCTGTACCGTTTGCGTTCCAATATCACGTTGTATAGAACGCGGCAGTTTGATTGCATTGTTCCATTACACTGCAAGCCACGAAAATATTACCACATCATTTTGTGTAATGCTCGTTACGCTACTAAATAGGGATGATCATAAATATACTGAACGTTCATAATAATATTTAAATCATCAGTGAATACACGCTTTGTATATTATATTAAATTTACCATTTTTCTTACGGTATTTGCTCAAGCTGAGCCCCCAAACAACCACGTATGGTATATCTTTCTATGTATAGTTGAATTTAGTAATTTGATGCCATGAATCTTTTCTTTAAATTTATTAAAATAATGTTTAGGGTTACGAACAAAGGATAGTTATTTTTGAAACTGAGGTTAAAACATTTAAATTCATTATTATATGTTACAAAAGTCAGTTTCATTGTAAGTCACTGTGAGTTACGTTGCAAGTCCACGAATAAGTATCATATGTGAATACTCATAGAACACTCTCGAACGTTAGCCTTATGCAGGCATATGATGCCTCTATAGACGCTTATGTGTTTTTATTTTGAACCTTGTTTAATTTAATTATGCTGAGTTTTTTTAATTAGTTAAAAGTCCTTCTTGCACACAATTAAAGAAATACAGTTGCGGTAATCGTTAAAAATAATAGTAAATGTAGTTAATTATAGCTAAATATTTTCTTTCGAATTTATAAACAACCGCTAAACGTTTATTAATCGCGGCATATTGACGTGTCTGTTTCCTTGCGTATGTAAGTAATAACATATCCACTACTAGCTGCGTCCGCTGTGTTAACCGTGGTTGACCATCCTAAGGGAACACTGCACTTATCCGGGATCAAAAGTAGCCTATATGTTAACCCAGAATATAAGCTGTCCAAATTTCATCCAAATCCATTGAGCCGCTTGAGCGCGAAACAATAACAAACATACACACACACACAAACTTACGCCTTTATTTTATTAGAGTGATGTGATAATGCACGGTAACTTATCAAAGTTTATATTGAGTAAGCATCATCATAGTACTGTCTGTGCACAAGCGCTTAGCACCTGCGTTTATTAACCTCGGCATCTGCGGCTTGCGGCGCCCGATGCCTTTTGCGTTCCAGTAGTGCGGCGTACGGCGCTCCACAATTAGATCGCCTCCATTGTTTCCCTTTCTGTTACCCATTCCCATTTCAATTCGGAGGCAACTGCATTCTCCAGCGAACCCGCTTGAGGGAAGTTATGGTTTGTGTACTGAAAATCTATAGTGGAAATTTAAAGAGGAATTGAATTGATTTATTGCAAATTTATCAATGTTTGCGACATGTCATATATAAATACAGTACTAACAGTCTACGACAATCCCCTTTACACAGTATCTTCCGATTGAAGTAAAACCTGGATGTCCCTATGACATCCAGTTTTTCAGGCCAACTTCAGGTGGCTTAAATATTTTAGGTAAGTATAACTTTTGCGAAGGTATTGCCAGTGTTGCAATAGAAACCATTAATGCTTACAAAAACTACACTTATCTTTGACTATTTTAACAATTATGCCAAATAAATGAGCTCTTGGAGACTTGAAGTAGCCAGACCAATTGAATTGCAAATTCAAGAAATAAAACTATGTTTAGAGTTCTGTGTTTTCCTCATTTTCCTGTAAAGTTTCAGGTCTTGCATGTAATTGCTTAATTCCACTGCAGCCACGTTAAACTTCGTCGGTGGAACAACCACCTCGCATAGTTCAGGTGTTCAGAAAAGAATGAACATTTTTTGTTGTTATTATAAATGGAAAGAGAATCCTTCTTGGAATGTATTGTTTGTTTTGGAACGTTGGCGGCAAAAATAACTATAATTATTTCAACAATAATTATGAGTTTCGTTTTTTTATTGAATATACCAGAGTACCATTTTCCACCAGGTACTTATACTTCTTTTACAAGCTCACCTCTATCATCGTAATTAATTCATTTATCCTAAGATATACAAAGTCTGACGGAAAACCTCAAACTCGTAACTCTATAGTTATAATGAAATTCCCTACGAATGGTTACAGTAACAAGGTTACTTAGTTACCTGTAACTGCTTAGAACTGTACTAAGCATATTTGAAAGCATCGTTTGTCTAGTTACTTAGTTTTTGATACAAACTTAATATTTGATGCTTAATATTTGACCTTAATAATAAATGTATCGTAGTTATGCCAGAAACTTCATCCCAGCACAGCCATAACAGTTGCCAATACTTAAGAAAACAATTAAAATGTAGTTCTTTTTTTGTAATGTAGGAAATAAAACTCCTACGTGGTATGCTAATTTTATTTTGGCTGTTGAATAATTTAATAGTGTATGTATTACACCTTATGTAACTCATGAATGGTGATGATATATAACTGGTGAATGGTGGTGCATTGAAGTTAAACCTCCCCCTTCGTGGAAAAGGCCTTCTGGGTTTGTATGTTTGTCAAGAGTAACCTGCGTGTGACGAACGCGTCACTGAAACTTTTGAACTCCTGCAAAGGCTTGTGTGGTATTTAATTTATCTAATGGCGGCGTGGATTGCTAATAATACAGTTGCACCTGTATTTTTCCGATTTTATCGGCTTATCGTACGCATTGGTTAAGTCACTATAAGACGTATTACTGAGTCAACGAAATTGCTTTGGAGGTAAACTGTTTTCGTGGAAGCACAAAATACCTTTTGGTATTGGTTTAGTTTTTTTTATTAGGAATTGTAACTGTCTGTAGTAAGTAACGTAAGCTAGTTTTTGTATCAAAAAAAATATTTTTTTAAGATACACGATACAAATAAAGAATAAAACTAAGAATTTTAATCTTTTATAACCTAAGCATACATAATATGATGCATGTTTACAAAATTTGTCTTGCTTTGATTTTTGACTTTGAATTTATTTGATTTATATTGATGAGAAACTAAACTGTGCGGAATAATATCATATGCATTGACATCGAACACCAAAATGTAATTTAGTATACTATTGTTATTATGCCTACGATTAAAAATCTTCTTTATGACGACAAGAATTCCATTTATAAAAAAATTGTTCAAATCATTATCTTATAACCGAATGAAAATAAAGGAGCAAGTATTTATAGCAAATATTTTCTTACAAATGTGTTTTTTAAACAACTGGATATACTATTTTTATATTGACATTAGATAAGCTAATGATCAAAAGAATGATAACTTATACGTAAGATATAAAATGCGTTAGGCAAAAAATATTATCAAAGCTTAAGTTTTGCGCCATCTGTGAACAATATGGCGAAGCTGGAACTGGGGAAAAGTTTCAAAATGAGAACCTCACACTGTGGCGCTGCAGTGCGGCATTTAATGGAACTAAATGGTCGTTAAAACAGCCACTCAAGAGATGGCGCTTTAACAAATATTTCCGAAACTGCTTCCACGTGTTATTGATTGCGCCTATCCTGTTTGCTTTTGTTAAATAAGTACCTCATCTGAAGAACATCGTAATATTCATTATGATTAGACGAGTAATATTACAACACTTCTAAAATTATTATTAATTAAAAAAACAGTTTAAATAGTGTTTTATTTAATTACTGGGTAAGGTGAATAATGTTTATGATATTATATTTCTAATTACCATAAACTGCTTAAATGTCAAAAAATTGGACTAGAATATGTTAATGATAGGTTTATTTTAATAAAATGTAAAAACAAAACATCGTGCTCGTTTTGCATTTACATTAAGGTTCGTGATAGCGCAGCCTTAACCTTTGCATATAATTTGTCCTTTGGCATTGTAATACCTTACGATCAATTTCAATATTTAACTGATACCTAATCGAGATAGGTCACCCTACCAGTTAGGTACTTATTATTTGAAAAAAAAGGTTACATTTCTAAAATTAATAAACAAAGCTGCTATTGTAATCTCTCAGCAGTCTTTGTTAGTTGATTACTAAAACTAGCTATTAGTGGTGTCAATTCACGTAACGTGTTTAAAAATGCTCGCAAAGTGATTAGATACCCATTATTTTAGTAAATTTCTATCAATTTCAAATCAATACACTTGACCTTAAAACTTATTAAAAAGTTACTAAACTAGTAAACGTAAACAAATCGAAATGCGCTGCAATTATGCAACCTCAAACACTCTGTAATTTAATGCATCCAGCTGTCATAATGTGATGCAGTCGCAAACACGACGCGATTAAGGTTGAGGACGGGTACAAAACAGGTTTACATGGGTTTAAAGACATTTATTCTCATAAAACTTAAATAAGTTCATTTACAATGAGATCCTAAAATTTAAATACAATACATTTTTTATTTCACCTCTGGAGCTACAATGTAGGCAAAATAATAAGTTATTAGGTATTAGGTACAAAATAAATTCAAAGTTTTTATGCAATAATAATCTTAGTTATAACGTGCGCACATAATTTAAAAGTTTGGAATTATATTTATATTTAGTGTCGCACTCTTTAATATCGTTGGGTAGTTTGTTGTAAAGTTGCACACCCTCAAACAATATCGTGTTTCTACCATAGTTAGTTCGTACACTAGCAAGATGTAATTTGTGTTTATTTCTAAGATTATGCGTGTTCACTTTTTTAGTTAACTGTATATTTGTTTGTATTGAATTAGTAATTATTTTATATATTAGAATGCATGTGGAGTATGTATAAAGTTGTTTTATATTAAGTAGATTAGATTTCGCATATACTTGTTTTGTAGGTGTAAGGTAATTATAATGATATAGTACTTTGATTATTTTATTTTGTGTTCTCTGTAGCGGAATTAAATGTGTAGTTGCTGCTGTTCCCCATATTTCAATAAGGTAATTGAGATGTGATTTTACTAATGAGTTGTAGATAATCGTGCGGACTTTAGGTGTGATACAGTTGGACATTTTACGTAAAGCGCCTAACAATGCTGTTAGTTTGCATTTTACATGATCTATATGCGACTTCCATGTTAGTTTGTCATCTACCCACAGGCCAAGATATCGTTCTTTATTTGATATTTGTATGATGTCGTTGTTCATAGTTAGAGGGTTATAGTGTGGTACGGCTTTATTCTTTGCGGCAAAAATCATGAATGAAGTTTTAGATGTGTTAATTGTTAGGAGATTATATTTTAACCATTCATTTAGAATATCGAGATCTTTTTGAGCAGTTGTCATTATATTTTGTATTGATTTGTCGAAATAAAATAGACAAGTATCATCCGCGTAAAGAGTTAGATGTCCGGCTAAGCCAATTTTATTAATATTATTTATATAAATTAAAAAAATCAATGGTCCGATTATTGAGCCTTGGGGTATTCCGTAAGTCACATTTTGGGGGGTGCTAGTGTATTTGTCTGTTTTAACAAGCTGCCGACGGTTGTGTAGATATGATGCCATCATAGATAGCGCTGTTCCCGTTATACCTATGTTATGTAACTTCTTTAATAACTTTTTGTGACTAACGGTATCAAATGCCTTTTTTAAGTCAATAAATATACCTACGGCAAAGTTTTTTTGATCTATGTGGGTTTTAATTGAAGTTATTAGATCTATGGTAGCTGAAAGTGTACTTGATTTCGGGCGAAATCCATACTGTTCTGTAATAAAGAATTGTTTCTCAGTCAAATAATTATCTAATCGAGTGTATAGGACACGCTCAAAAATCTTAGATATGACTGGTAGAACGGATACCGGTCTGTAGTTGCTGGGGTCCGTCCTACTTCCCGACTTGTGGATAGGACTAACCTTAGCGACCTTGAGTGTATCAGGAAAAATACCGCGAATCAGGCATGAATTGATACAATTTGCTAAGCGATCTGCAATAATATTTTTTAGGCATTTTATTGCCTTTGTACTAACGCCATCTAGACCTGTACTAGTGTTACTATCTAAATTATCTATTATTTTTGTAACTTCTTCTTTACTACATAATGAAAATTCACATAAAGTTGTATCATGAGTGAAGTTTTCTTCGTACATCAAAATGTTTCCTGTGTTTGCGTGATATGTGTATGGTATTTTATTCGCTAAGTCTTCACCTATTGATGCAAAATACAAGTTAAATGACTCACAGATTGCATTCCCGTCAGTTATCGGGCCCGAGCTCGATATAAGTTTGGTAGGAAAATAATTTTCTTTTATTTTGTTCTGTGCCAAGTTGTTAATAAGTTCCCACATTCGTTTAGGATTATCATAACTTTCTTGAAACAATTTATAGTAGTAATTATTTTTTTGTGTTTCTATTAGGCTTTTAACCTTTACCTGTTCTTTTTTAAAATTTACTTGTGTGTGTTTGTGTTGTGGGTTAGTTTTTGTTTGTTGAAAGAGAATGTTTCTCACGTTAATTGAGTCTATTATATTTTTAGAAATCCAGTCTTTTTGGGGTGGGTTTAAATATTTTACTTTGTCTATTTTATTGTTTTTTATTTGTTCTAACACAAAGTTCTCAAAATAATCATAGTCATTCTCGCAATTAAGGTATTCTGCATGTAGTGTGTTTTTATATAGGTTTTGATAATCAAGTGCTTTGTATTGTATTTTGTTATGTGTTGGTGGTGCTAAGCGGCCTATTTCTAAGTAAATGTGTTTGTGGTAAAGAAGAATCAATGATAGAGACACTAAAAGAGTGGTTTTTTAAATTTGTACATACGTGGTCTAATAAGGTGTTTGTTGTTACGGTTTGACGTGTACTGTATATACCATCAATTTTATTCACAATCTCGTAACCGGTTTCTTGTATTTCTTGTAGGTATCGTGTCACGTTGCTCTCAGCGCTGAGTAGGTCGATATTGAAGTCGCCAAAAATTATAGAACGTTTCCTCTTCTCTAGCTGTGATGAGTACGTATCCAGGAACTGGCTACCGTTAGTATCTCCAGGTTTATATATAGCTCCAATGCTCAATGAAAGTTTTTCTATGTATATCCACAAGTAATGATTCCTGTTTTCAACCAAATCTTCAGTTATCTCATATTTTATACTGTTGTGTACATAGATAGAAACACCACCACCTTTGCAATTCTGTCTACAGTTGTAGATGTGCGTATAGTTGGGCAGTTGGTATAGCCGTGCATCACTGTCAGAGGTAAGCCATGTTTCGGTTAATATCAGTATGTGCGTTATTTTCGGTATAGCTTTCAATATGCATTTTATCTCGTCAAACTTGCCGGCTGTACGAATGCTACGTATATTAGTATAGAAGAATCTTAAGGACGAGGGATGCAATGGTATGTTTTCGTACTTGTCTACACGGTGGTAATGATATTTTTCTGTACCAATTTTATTCTGTACTGTTCCTTTTGCTAGTTTTTTTGGACGGTGTTCACGATGATTTTAGGTACTCCTTTAATGTACTTGATAATAAGGTCCTGCTCGCCAGCATCAGAACGTTTTTTTAACTCTTCCCTAAGTGCGTTTAAGAACTGTTTCTGTGTAGGGGTCTGATCCGCGTAGATTCGGTATTCGCATTCTTTGGGCATATTTGACCTATTGCGTAGTAGGTATTTTGGTGTATCGTAACTATTATTATATTATATATTATATTAATAATATGAAGATATTTATCCACACAAACTGTTAAATGAAAAGCAATAAACAAAATAAAACGTTTCATACAGGGATAATATAAGAAATATTCAAAATAATACTCCCTAATCTATAAAACTAATCTGGTTCCAAGAAACACGCTATTCCTAATTTAAAAGAGCTGTGTGAAACGCCGATGAATATTTTTATTAATTAATTTTGATTTTAAATAAACAAACTTGGAGCTAATGTAACGTAACGTGGTCGGAGCAAACCTCAATTCAGTCTCAAAAAAGTTCAAGTCAAACGGTACATATAATTTTTTGCCATTTTCATTTGGTGTGCTTGAGATAGACATTATTTTAAACTGGTTCATGATAATCACGTTTAAATCTTTTAAATAACCCGTTGATATGAGATTTCACTTCAATTCTGGTAGGTAAATTTTATAATTATATTTTGACTTGTGGAAACCAGACCACTGCCGCATGAAAACAGATAAAAATTATATTTTTTTGTTAACATGACACACAGCGCCATCTAGCCCTAAACTAAGCATAGCTTGTACAATGGGGACACGATTACAGATAAAATACTTATAAAGTTTGTTTTTCTGTTTCATATGTGAAACACATTAAAACTCAGATACAGACCAAACGTCAATGTTCGCAGAAATGATTGTCCGTGGTGGAAATCAAACCCACGACTCAGCGCAGAAAGCAGAAGTACAAACAAATGAGCTGCAAGGCCAGAAGTTAATATATCGCTGGAAATTACTAACGAAATTGCAATAATTTCAAAGGAGGCATTAGCTTTAACCGTCTTTCTAATCCAGTCTAGATATTCCACGCTATTATTATAAATTCGGTATTCCACCCACACGTTTTCCAGCATCATTAACTCGTATGAATAATCTCTTACTAATGTTTCAGTCTCTAATCCCAATACTTTAAACCAGTTAACCTACAGAGTAATAAAAAGCAAGCGAGACGTCGTTTTTAAGGATATTTACTCAAAGCTAAAACCAACGCTATTTATAAGCGTACATGTCTGTCTGTACCTTTTGTACTGTTGGTGGTAGTATCATTTTCACAGAAAGTTACAACTTCTGCGGACGACTCAACCCAGTCATACTTACCCGGTTTTTATTTTCGCTTTATAAACAATATACAAGCGTGAAACTTTGTGTAATTTTTGTACCAACATTGGTTAGTTAAGATGTGTTTGTCTCGGGCCAAAGGGCAGACGGCCTATCCGACTGAAATCATGTACGTCCTGCTTTCTGTTCATATTTCTCGTAAAATACTTTATACTCTAGTCTATCATTATTCGAGGGAAGCTTAATTTGTCTTCGTTACCGGCAAGACGTCCTACTCATCGGATTAGGCGGTTCATCGCGTCTTAATAGAGGTGGCATCAGCTAATTTGCCGTGAAAGTACTGGTTTATTTGATTTGGATTTAATATTGCACTGATTTTTGAGGGCAAAAATGCAAGTTCCCATTGTTAATAGCCCTGATGTAACACGATGAAACTGATATTATACTACCATGTGATCAAAAGGGTTACTGTTTCAGTTATTGCTAATACCAGAATGACAAGCTATCATCCTGTCCGCTCTGGCAGAACATTGAATGAGTGACTCGGGCATACTTAAACATAAAATACAAGAAATTAATTATAAAATATAAATAATGATGAAATAATGAAATATATAAATCTGACTTTAATACCTTCATTCCTTACTTTTCGCCCTTAAGACAGAAATTTCAGAATTTATTCAAGTATGAAAAGGCCAGCCCTCACACTTACACGTATTAGTCCATGATGATTTAAAAACAAATGCCATAATCCATGGTGATTTCAGAGAAATTCGTAGACAACATATATACTAGAAACATACATAATACACATATAAAATAATTTTCTATTTATTTGGAAGCCGCAATATATTATCATATGTGAATATAATATAATAACATTTCCAACGATTTTACATACATACATGTCGAATTGATACCTACTTATTTTAAAATCGGTTAGTAAAAAAGAAATGATCACTTCATAATAAACATAACGATCTATTTACTTTTTCTTTTTTCGCAGAATCTCTGATATTATAAAACAGTGAAACCAACATAAATAAAGAGATATCATTAATTAAAAAGAGCGTGGTGGCCCAGCGGCATAGGCGCCGACTTTCAATCTGAAGGTTGCTGGTTCAAACCCACACGAGCACCTATGAGTTTTTTCACTTGAAAAAAAAAAAAATATATGCGCAATACCACGTTCTCGGAACGGTGAAGAAAACATCGTGAGGAAACCGGCATGTCTTGGAACCAAAAATTCGACGACATGTGACATCTACCAATCCGGATTGGGCTGCCGTGGTAGATCAGAGCCCATTCACTCTCAATTATCGAGAGTAGGCCGGTGTCCCTGCAGTGGGAACATTAGAGGCTGGTACGGATTAATTAAAAAAAATCTTCGAGGATCAGGTAAGGAAATCAGAGTTGCGGAACATTCAAACAAAATGTGGGTGGTATGGTAGGAGTGTGGGAAGTATGTCGATGGGCGACTTTAATTTGATTATAAACTTTCTTTTAGTTCTTCTTAGAGTTTGTAAGTATTTATCGATCTTATTTTCCAGATTGGAGGAGGTATGCCATTCCAACATTTAGAAGCACAGAACCGGAAGTAATTTTTAAAGCCACGGATGTATGAGGCGGCGTAACAAACACGTGAGTACAACTTCTAATCTGGACACGAGAATTTTCTTTTCAATTTCTTGAAAAGATAAGGTGGAGATTTTGTATAACACGACAGCCAATAGTTGCTAAATGCTAATAGTCGCTTTCAGTTTCAACAAATTAGACTTATTTAGGAAGGAAATTAACATGGGAGAGACTTCAAAACAGAAATGTATGCAGGTGTTCTGAACTCCTTGAATCATCCTTTCATACGGCCTAATAGACAAGGTCCAAAAAACACTTAGCAATAACTTAATTAAATAATGGTTTCGTAAAGGTTAATCCTTTACGAAACTAGTTCACTTAAATGAGGATTGTATAGAGTAATTTCATCGTATAAAAAACAAAAAAAACTGACTCATACAACCCCATGGGAAACATGCAAGCTATATATAATCTTAAATTTTTCAGGTTTATTTACATTTAAATATCTAACATTATAAATAAATTTTCCATTTCCAAATTCAAGTACTTCATCACACCTTAAAATTGGCAAAGCTTCCATGCAAATGCAAGAGCTGCATAACTCATCGCATGGGCAGGATGCGGATAGACGGTGTGACGTGAGTTATGACGTCACAGGAAGCGAGCTACCGTGACAGCATTGGGAAATTGAGAGCTGGGCTTCCGATAGACGGCCACTAAGCAATGGATTGGAGTGGCCTACATTCTGTGTCCTTCTTAGTCGTCTGGGTTTTTAAAACACTGTTTTCTTTAGTTATTTTTACTAAGTTATAAAACAACAAGTTGTTTAACTGTTGCTGATGTTGTAGTGAGTATAATTTTAGTCCGTCCATATTATGTGTATAGCAAGCTAAGCCACAAGCACTTCATATAAAATGGTGTAGCGCTCGTGGCGTAGCTCGATTAGTTGTTCTTTATATGTCAGTTAAGCAACTTTCAGCCCGATCAGAAGTTGGATGCTTGATAGTTTTGAGACATTTTAACTAAGCACTTTCGTGCTCCGGAAGGCAGGGTAAGATGTTGGTCTCGGCTATACTAGTCTTTAATCGATGTCAACATGGTGACAGACGGACAGCAGAGTCTTAGTAATAAGGTCCCCTTTTACCCTTTGGATACGGAACCCTAAAAAACATTATTTAAAATGGTCAGGCAAATGTATTTATGAAAAGGCTATTATTTTGACTTTTCAAAGAGACTCTTCAATTTTATTCAGTTGTATAGATAATGTTATAGCTACCCAGCTATTTAGACAATCGACCAAACTTATCCGTTATCTATGGACAGAAACAAAACGAAAATAATAATTCACCGGCAGTTTCGTTCGTGACACATCGGTTCACATCCATAGCTCATCAATCACAACCTTCGGGCAGTACATTAACTCCTTAATTAAACCCCAACAGATGGCACCACTGCCATCATATATTTCAATTAATACTTGTCACCGAACAAATTTGCCTGACTATTCAATTATAAATCAAGTAGACCCGGATACAACGATGGATTCCTCATGTTATTAATACTAAAGCACTTAAACTGAAATGTATTATAGTGTAAGTTACAAATCAAATCAAAGTAGTCGATTAGTCACGATTTAAGAACCGTGTACCTGAACGACCGACCTATGCTCGGTTTCCTAGTTTTAGCATAAAAGTGGATAGAAGAAGGTAATAAAATATTTATAATAAAAAAAACTGTTTTGTAAAAAAAATGCGTTTTTATTAGTGACTTTTTACATACAATTTATGATGTTTTAACTTCAGAGCTGATAATAAAAATACAGGTCAGTTGGTTCGAACTTCGTTGTAGGTCGTGGGTTCAATTCATACTCATTTGGAAAGTATTTGTGCGTCACACAAATGAAATAAATTACTTAATGAAATAAATTACTGCATAATTATATCAGTTATCTAGTACCCATTGTCCAAGATATGCATGAATGTAAATTTATTTTGTGAGGGTAGGCAAAATAAGTCCCTCTTAATTTATTAAACTCTCTCAAAACATATTATGAGATTAGAACCCAAATTGAGATCCAAATCGCACAGTATATTGTTAATTGCCGATGACAAGCTCTTAGACTTGAAAGTTACATAACAAAACAACTTTGGCCACGTAATTTAATTAATTATTTGTGATTTAATGAATTTCTGCTAAAACAAAATAAATATTATTGCTATTGTTGCGAAATTTTGACTTTATCCAATAGGTTCTTAGTACCGGGTGAAAACGATTTTGAGTAAAAAGAGGTTGAATTTTTACAAGACACAATTATACAGGTAAATTTCAACAGCAAAACCGTATTTAGAGACAAAATTTCATCCAAATTGTTATAGCCGTTTTCGAGATCCACGAAATAAATAAATAAATAATTACGACGGCTCCGTGGCTTAGTTAGTAGCTACCTTCGAAGCGAGGGGTCCCGGGTTCGATTCCCGGCCGGTGCACACTTTGTGGCATGAAGTTTGTTCTCGGGTTTCAGGTGTTTGTCTTGTGTTTCTTTGTTTGTCCATGACATCGGTATGATTGTGTTAACGTTGTTATATATGTTAATATACAAAAATTTCTCCTTTAAAGTGTTAAGATTTTCAGTAACTGTACTATTACCGACCTCTATAAAGTGTTTTCCTAAAGGTTTTTACCATTCGTACCTAGTACTGATACCAGCTCTACAAACCTCTAATCGGTTTGTCAAGCGCAGCTCTGAGCATTTGATTTTCTGATCACGTATTTGCCATCTGCATAGTACGACATTGTTACGACCTCAAGACACATTTTTATTTGCTGCTTATGATTCAAATAACCAGATAAATTTAAGTATTTTTATGCTACGAAACGTAATTGACGTAAAATTTCATGTTAAAAAGTTACTGCTTCCCAAAATCAACAGAAAAACAATTAGGCTCTTTCCATCTTTCTTAATATATATAAATCTCGTGTCACAATGTTTGTCCTCAATGGACTCCTAAACCACTTAACCGATTATAATAAAATTCGCACACCATGTGCAGTTCGATCCAACTTGAGAGATAGGATAGTTTAAATCTTTACCTTAACATGATTGTATATTTTAATTCACTTTGCTTAGTAACATACTGATCATGCAGGTTCAAGTATAATCCTTAATATGTATAACTAAATGCTAGTTAACTCACCCCACAATCCGTCGCTTCATTACTTAAATACCTCGACATCAAACGCCGTAGTCACGTGACACTGATGTACGAGCTCAGATGGGGTAATTATAGCAATATGTCCTCTAATGTTCAAGCATATGTTTTGACGTCTTGAAATTAATAATTCGATCTCGAGTTTCAAAGTAACCAATCACAGATTATCAAAAGTTCAAGATACAAACAGATAGACGGACCTCACACTGCGAGGCTCGTAATTATCATTAGCTTTCTGAGAATGCTACTAAGCTTTCGACCCAATGATTTAAATCGTATATAATAATATATATGGGTTCCTAGAGGTACCCTCTGGGTGGTGCTAAAGGAGCAACAAAAAGTAGCAGTAGAACTTGTGCAAAGTTTGCCCGGAGAAGTACTGCCTCCACACCTGGTAATTATCCGCCAAGCAGTGGTACCGATGAAATCACATGCGCATAAGACGTAACATCCCCGTCTCGGGTGACGGGCGAAACTGGGTGCGATTTGGGACTCCTCATACTTCGGACGGAGAGGACAGAAGTCTAATTTCAGTTGTTATGGGCGGAAGTAACCACTTAACATCACGTGGGCCTTAAGCTCATCCCGTCACATCTTTAAATAAAATAAAAACCTTAACTAATACTTTCTCAGTATTAAAATACTTATTCTCACTCGTGCTCTATAAATGTTGATTATTCAGCAATTTACATATTTCTCAGATCAGACTTATTCTGATAACTTACTGAATGTAAAGTTTGGTGTAATTTACGGAAACTCGAGATATCAATATTGTTATAGGTTATTTAGATTATAAATTTCTTTGTTAAAATTTCTCATTCCTTATTATTTCTAAAATAACCATGCTGTCATTTTAAGGCTTTAGCTATTATTGGGAAGTAAATTATTTATTATTTTTGTTACAATAGATACTATTTTTAAGAAGAGAAACTAACCTTATTATTTAGACTTGTCCAAGGCCTGTCTGGCTGCTTGGAAGCAGAAACACATATTCACACACTCAGATCCTACCCTACCGAAGTATAAGAAGACCTCATCGTATTACGTTACACCTTTACTTTTAGACAGGGATATTACGTCTCATTTGCCTATTACTTTACTGGCACCCACACCCTCCCACTGAAGCACAGCAGTGCGAGAAGGCACAGATTATGAGTTAGTAGTATTAAAGGATTGATTCTAAATTTAAAATTTACCTATAGTACGAGTATGTATTATTATTATTGTACTTTTACACAAAAAAAAATATAAAATCCAATTGGTATGTTACTTGGTAGATAAATCGGAATCGAACTTTATCAGAATTTAGAAAAATATGACACTATTATTATTAAGGCAGAAGTTTGTATACATGTGTTCATCTAATGTTCTTGATTAACTCCTTTTTTTTACTACTTTTGGTCCCGGTAATGTACAGTTTTCCCTTAGGATGGCCAAATGTGGGGCGCAGCCAGTATCTCATAAACCTCATCGATAATTTAAATTATATATAAGCCATTACAGGTACCATCTTCTAAAGGAGGTTAATTATTGCGACACATCTTACAGTATGAAAACAGGTTCCGACGTCTTAAAATTAATCTAAGACGTGATGTCACGATACATGACAGCCTGCGTTTCCGAAATTTAATAAAGCCACCGCAGCCTACTCGTGTACCAAGATTGATGTGCCAAAAAATATCCCAAGTAAAAAGGAAATTAAAAAGATGCCAACTCCTGAAATATATTAAAAGTTTCACGGTTTTCTGGCAACCTGTTTATAGCGTAATAAAATAGGGAGACATAAAACTGAATTCTGTATTCAATTTTTTATAGTCTTGGAAAGTCGGTTGGGGATTAAATTGCATAAACATTCAATAACGTTTTAGATTACACGAGATGTAAATAATTTCTGACACGTAGCAAAGATAAGTGGCAGATTTAAAAACCGAAAAAAACCCAACCTTACTACTTTCATATCTTGTTTTTCGTCCTTAGGGGGACGTTAGAAGCGTCCGTACATCAGAAATATCCAAATTAGTATACAACGGGCGAAGAAAGACGTTTACTTGGATGACATATCTTTTGCAGTTAATTTCCAAATCGGTTGATACATGTCATTGTTTTATTGTTTTGTCATTGTTTATAATTTTCATTGTTTTATTTTTGAACTCCTAGTTTACAAACTTACATAATAGTACTGTATCGATTAGATCGAATGGCTTATTTTGTGTTACAAATAATGTTCAATTTTGTAGATGAGAATGAACAGGATAATATGATTTTAATCCTAGCCTTCAGTGGAGTTAATTCACTAACAAAACGACGTGTAAATACCAGTGGTAGTTTTAACGCATCAGTGAATCCACCATGTAGGTTATGTATCCAGTTACAGCATCAGTGTCGCGCCATGACGTCACTAATCCGCGTATCATCCCGTTATTAATGATAGCGGTAATTATCTTTGAACACGAGTTCTCGTTACATACGATTCTAAAAGGGTTTAAACATGATTCATTCTCATTACAACTTGTGGCTATTGATGGAAGCTGTGTATTGTGATTTGTGATACCTATTGATTTGATTTGGGTCCAAATACATCTGATAAATGATTAAACTACAATATGAAAAAAGAATTTGCTTCGTACTCATTTAATTCATGGTGTTTATTATTATACTAAGTTTGATAATCTGTAGATGAGTCTATTACTTACAAGTTAGAATGTTATAATGAAGTGTAGTTGCCAAAAACTTACCCGTTTATGAAGTGCATTATTGATTGTAAAACTTGTTACAAAATAATATTATTAACGAATAAATACTTGTAAAATAAACCTCAAGTAGCAGTAAAACTTGTGCCAAATTTGTCTGGAGCTATACTGGTACCATACCTATTAACGTCTTGGAGGATGAACCCATGTTTCAAAAGGCGGGCACAACATTATCTAATTTGGCTTTTGGTATAATTAGTTGAAAACCTAAGTAGTATTGTTTCAATGTAACCGTGTGTCATCGGCTATGCCTTCACCCCGTTCCGACAAATTCATCATAATTATAATATATTTCTATAAGATTATTAATATTTTCAACTTAAACGAAAAATTAAACAAATAAAAGCTCCTGATAATCTCCTCTTCATCCTACTACTATTATAAAGGCGAAAGTTTGTAAGTATGGATGTATGGATGTTTGTTACTCTTTCACGTAAAAACTACTGAATGGATTTGAATGAAACTTTACCACAATATAGCTTATACATCAGAATAACATATAGGCTACAATTTTTGAGGTTTCTATAAAATCTATAATATATACAATATATAAAAGAAGTCGTGTTTGTTACAACACTTATAACTCGAGAACGGCTGGACCGATTGCCATGGTTTTTGATTTGTTGGATTTGTTTCCGTCCCGAATAGCAGAATAACTATTAAAACATTGGAAAATTAACGAAAAAAATAAAATCAATTTATCCCCGTATTCTCCACGGGAACGGGAACTATGCGGGTGAAACCGCGGGGCGCAGCTAGTTATCCATAAAAGAACAAGAACTGATAATAGGTTACCATTAACTGAACTTAACATTATTGCAGATTTCATTTAGAATTCCTTTTCCTCGTCGAGAGAGTAAAATTACTCTTTAACCTAGCTCCTCTAGCTTAAAAATTTATATAAATACAGCATATTGAAATTAATTGATGGAATAAAAATTATATAGATTATTATTAAACAAAATCAATAGTTTAAGAAGGTATTTGTTCATTTCTACCAGCTTCCAAAAGTGGTTTTTATTTGATTGTTACCTCAGATCTCCGTCATTATTCTACAGAAAAGTTTTTTTTTTTTTTAATTATTCCAAATTGGTTCCAAAGAAATTTTATCCAAATCGTTACAATATTTTGGCTCTTAAATCAAAATAACTGGAAAAATATGTGATCCAAGTAAACGTATCTACGTATTTTGCTTTTTGTATTTTAGTTTTCACCCATTTTAGATGATTCTTTTTTAAAATGGTCGAATTTACGCCTTAAGGGCGAGAAACAACGGATAAAAGTATTAAAGACAGTTGTTTTTCGATTTTTTTAATCAGTCAACCATAATAGAAAAGCTATAATATTATATTCAAAGTAACTATAGTCACATAGCGAATAACTGCTATAGCTTGTCAGCTATGGCCAGACTGATTTATACGTACAAGAGTGACAGTGACAAATGACGTCACGTGGCGGTCATGGCTGTGTGTGTTGCCTCACTTGGCTGCTTCATTCAACGTTTGAATTGTTTATTGCTGTATTGTTTGTCAGAGCATGAGTACCCGAAGTTATCTATATATAAATGAAATTGTTGTCTGTTTGTAATGTCAAAATAACACTTTTTTGTTATTTTGACATTACAAACAGACATTTGAACACATTTGAAAGTATATACTTATAACAAAAAAATAAAAAGAAATTGTCGGTCTGTCTGTACGTTGGTCTGTCCGTCTGTCTCTTTGCTGGACCGATTTTAACCAGGGATAATACAGTTTGTTATTTTTTTGTGTAAACAATCCTTTCTCAGTTTTTGACTGCAGTCAAAGCGTTCTGCAAAATTAGAACTACCAAAACATTCTCCAAGGTAAACCACATTCAACAAAATTATCGCAAACCCCAAAGCATACAACTCAAGCTCACATAATGTAGAATCAGCATTAATATGCACGAAGTTCGTCGGAAATACAAATAGGAAAATCTAATCTTCCCAAAATAAGATATCGCTTTGCTACGAAAATAAACCGGAGACATGCTACGTGGCTACGAAACCACGTAGATTATACAATAAGGCTGTTTTCTGCGAAGAGTAAAAGCGCATTACAGGTACGACGTGTTTGTAGTAAAAATATTATTTCATTTTTTTATAATTGTTGTTATTGAAATTCTTATTTTACAATTGACATTTAGCACAAGAGGTAAAAATAATGTTTATATTATCTTATTGTATTGTATCTAGATATTTTACTTTAATGTAATATATTATATCTAGATATAATACAATTTCATTCCCGGAAAAAAATGTTTTGCTATTATGTCCGCACTGACTTTCATAAGAAATGCACTTCAACGAATAAACGAATTTGAAACCTGAAATCCCGATTAGGGGAAACATGGTGAGGGAAACTTGGATTAGGATAGCCTTATTCGCATATTCCGTAGCACCAGTATTAATTTACAATTAAAGTCATGTAAGATACATTTTCCGTTTTGTTTAATGCAAACCCTGTTCACTTTCTCACATGCTCTGCTATCCAAAGTACGCACAGGAGCATACGTGCGTACCCATTAACTTTTACCCCGCATTGCGCGTAATCTTATTGGCTACATTCAAACAAATTACGAAACAAATCTATGTAAGGATTTTACCAGGTCAGGGCCAAAGTTATCCAGTCGGAAAATTACTCCAATTAAGACGACCAAAGTAATTAAAGCTCGCTTAAATCCGGCCAACCCAATGAATCTAATGGTCTTTCGAATCTGCATAAAATATAGATATTGTGACGTGACAAGATTAAGTTAGCTATCGTAGCTGAGGAAGCGCTATTATCAATGAAAGTCTAGTTTGAAGACTAGAAGTTAAACGATTATGATACTATTGCTCGCATATCGTAATTCGACTTACCTTTTATAGATTTTTTTCCATATCAAGCATGATGTTGTAATACAAATCAAAGTTATTTTCACGTTGCAAAATGTTTTACTAGTCCTGAGTTACAAAATCATCACATTATTTCAAATGGTTTTCTGTTAATTTAACTCGTTTTTTATTTGACTGAATGATAAATTAAAGAACAAGCCCTTCTGAGATAAGTGGCTATCGCCGCCCATAAACAATAACAATAATACTCAGGCCTCGCCTATCAAAGTATAAGAAGGCCGATTATCAGCTGTCACTCGAGCTGGGGATGTAAATTCATACGCCTGTATATATTGTATATTTCACCGGCACTCACAATCTTACTACACAGGGCTATCTCTACTTCGGACGCTCTATTAACTGTTTGATATTATCTGTAAATAAATATGGAGACAAATGGAAATGGAATTATCGTTTACTACTTACTACACAACACTAATTTGAACCCCAAATATTTAATCAACCAATATTAGAATATAAAGAAGTATCATGAAAAAAATGTGTCCATAATTTATAAGTAATAACTATTTGGACAAGAAAATACTGAAAATTCATAATTTTGATTGTGTTCAAAGCAAGTAGGGTATTTTATTTCTTTGAAGACTTATATAGGATTACAGAGTAAATTGTCCGTTACGCCCACAAGTTTTCAGAATTTTTCTTTTGATGTAATGTTTAGAAAAGCTTTGAGTACCTCAGTCTTTATGTTCAAGATGTGAAAATGTCATGATATTCAATACAATTTATTTTAAAGAATTGTATATTATCTAAATCAAACATTTTTTAGAAATCTACATGACATGTTTTCTGTTGTTTCAGACTTAAAATACTTTAACTTACCACATTCAATTAGATTTTGTTCCTAACTTTTAAAAATATTACTGTGATATTTTTTGGATATTTTTATACTACAATACTACAATACCTATATAATATTGAAAACGCGAAAGTTTGTAAGTATGTATGGATGTTCGTTACTCAATCACGGGTGAACGGAGCTGGATGAAATTTGATACAGAGATAGATTATAGTCTGGAATAGCACATAGGTTGCTTTTTATCTCGGAAAATGTACGGTTCCGAAGTCCAACCGCGGGTAACACCGCGGGGCGCAGCTAGTAGGTATATATAGTATTATAGGTACTACAGTACCCATTTTTTGCAATTTTGTTCGTAGTCATAATCGCAATGCATTTATATCCTCTAGCTACGCCTTGACGTTGAAGAAAGAAAAGCCAGCTAGTGTTGTCTAGTGCTAGGATTTAGAATACGGGGAATCCCAGATATTCATTTATTTTTGGATCCATATCTTATTATTTCAATGTTTCAAATCTATACTTATAAAACATTATAAAGCTGAAGAGTTTGTTTTTTTGTTTGGTTAAACGCACTTATCTCAGGAATGTGTTGGATATTCCATATGAATGAAACATGTTGCAAAAACCATTCCTGACGTAAACCGGCGAACAATCAAGACGCTTTTAACGATATCTCATTGGTCAAATTATGAAAAGTAGTTTACAAGTTATGCGTGTTCAGATGCAAATATTCAACGTATGTAAATGCATACGGGCTGAAATCATGACCGTTGTTTTGGCTTCGTCTTAGTCAGATAATAAGAAATAAAAAAAAAGTCAAATCCAGTAAGGTTTCCGAATAGCATTACTTTTCTCGCGTTACGCACAAAACCCAGGCATCATCACTAGCTCTTCAAACTGGCTCCTTTCAAGTCTACTACTCTCACACTTTACCGACTATGCACGTGTTTGTTTATACGTTTCACACGTACTGAAACACGTAGAAGTAGCGTTCCATCTTTCAAGTGCCAAAGGATCGCTTTTAGTTCGTTTGGTTGTGAACGTTACGTGTGACTGGAGCTAATTAATGATGGAAGAAATTCATTCATAAAATACCGGTTATGAATTAATTTAAGAATAATCTTATTAATGAACAGAAATAGAACAACCATCGATGTTAGACAAATGATTTTCCTGGGCAGGAATCAAACCGTCGTGGGTTTGATTCCTACATAGCACAGAAAGCAGAGCTATTACTAATGGAGCTGTGAGGCCAGTAAAAATAACGTGGAAAGAAAAATTAAAAGGAAGACATTACTGTGAAAAATTCAATCATATATGCGACGTTTTATACAAAAAGAGGTAATCGAGCGACACAAAAACGATGCAATAAGAAATACAGTACGCGGTAGGTAATAGTGTCTCTTTCTAACATTGGTAATTTTACTATTAGGCTTCTTGAAGTGGCGTACGATGCATTGCCTGTACTTTCTTTACACAGTAATACTTAATGTTCTTTCTTTAGACTTATATTCACTCAATCGTCCCACTTAACAGTGACCGAATAGAGGTCTGTACCTAAGTGGTACCCTTGGTTCGTTATATATTCTTCGTTTTTAATCCGGGCGAGGGCGTTCTGCTGAACAAAGATCTTCGTAAAGTTGTCAAAGCCATCTGTGACCAAATAAATATTGCGTTAAATAGTAGTTATAATAAGAACAAGGCCTTTATTCGTACTTTAATAAGATAACTAAGATGAATGTTATATTATTTATCATCAGTAATAAATTATATTTTTTTTCTTATTGTAAGTCTCCGCCACATAAAATAAGACTGATGACGCCCACGTTGCAATGCAATGCGACTGCAAATGGAAAACTTATCGGTACTGTTTGGTTAATCATTTTATTCATTGGTAAATTATCCGTTCATGTAAATAGAGCCGACCAACCAGCCGAAAAGCCCCGATATAACATTGCGGTTTTACATTTAAAAGTGGGACAGGAAAAAGGCAACGCTGTGCTTTCCGTCGGCACAGCAAAGCGAATATCCAGGGAAGTGACCGTAAAATTCGATAGCCCTTACCGAAGCGCGAACACGTACTACCAGCGCAAGCGATCTAGCGAGGAGTAATAATAAACAGTAGAGCTCGAGTATGCACAATGCTGTATTCACGGATGTCCTGGATACATATCAACTTGTATTTTTATGGTTTTTTTTTTTTATGTGGATGAGCGACGGAACGAGCTGATGGCCCACCTGATGGTAAGCGGTGACCCTCGCCCATGACAACAGTAATGCGTGCGACTCGGTAAGAGATTCAAATCCTTACTGAGTCGCATTCATCCTGCTACGTCCATCACCCGAGACGGGGATGATACGTCTCATGCTCTCTCGGTGATTTCACCGGTTGATATGTGATGGTGTTAAGTGGTTGCTGAAAGTCATAAATTACCCCCTGTAATTTATGACTTTTGACTTTATAGAGGGGTTTTTAAGGAATCATTTCATAATAATTTTCTTGATATCTAAAAAATAAAATTACGTCATCTTAAAATGCAACCCAAAATGAAACTTTTCAATGGACTAAATTTGTTGTTCTTGTTCATGATTCTTACTGTGTCAGTTTCGTCATGTGCCAAGTGTCATTTTATATAAAAATTAAAAACTGTTTTTTTTTTTTTACATTTGCCAAGTTCATCTGGTTTATTCTGATTATTATAAAAAAACACGAGACTTAATTCAATTTTAAATTTATTTTACATGTTTGTTCTCTATATCTGTTCATTTATAAAATTAATTTCTTATGAGATGAAAACAAAACACAAGGAATCACTTATTATTAGCAGTATTTTTATTACAAGTTAATCAGTTTTTTTAACGAATGGGTGTTGATACTTCTGTTCTATGGTTTCTATCGGTTCGGATAGGAAACTAAGAATCACACTTCACAAACACCCAATTTTGTGATGATCAGTTACTCAGATCATGTATAAACTTTGTTGTATAAACTTAATCATCACAAAAAAGAAAATTCCGGCCGGGAAACGAACCGGATCGCCCCTTGAAGACAGTAATGGCAAATTGAGATATTCCTTTTTCTTACTCCTAGATAGCTTAACGTATTCATCGATAGAATTGTATCGTTCCACCTCGCATTCAAACGAATAAAGAGCTCTCGGACTGAAATTTCATCAAACTGAAAACCTGCGCTTAGCACCGCTTTTGACGCGTATCGTCAAAATTGTTATTTGGTATTCTGTTACAGGTATTTTCAATCAAAAAGTTCCAGTGTTTATTTGTACAAGCCGCTTCCAATCGCGCTGTTTGATTTGCTGGAACGCCTAATGTTGTTGTAACGGAAATTTAGTTAGCTTGTTGCGTGTTTTGGTTTTCAATTGCCTTAACGACCTACGCTTCACTAAATTAAACGGAAGTTATTGATTTATTTAGAATTCCATACCTAAACCTAAATGATAACAGCCGGTTGAAGGGACTAGACACATGAAACTTCGTCGAAATATCAATAGTCAACCAAACTCGCCGGACACGCATGAAACTGCGTCAACAAAATCCACAAATTATGGTGAATATCGCGGTAACTATAATAGAAAAATAATATTCTAACCATGATAGTTAAAAAAAGTAAGGACACATCAAAGAAATCGTTCATAATGTAAAATAGATAGAGATAGAGTCAATAAACAAAGAATAAATTTCTTTAGGTATGTGATGTATAAGATGCTATACATTCAAATACAATAGTCTCATAGAAATGCTATGGCACTTCACTTTAAAGTGCCAATTAAAGAATCAAACCGTCAAAATTTTATCCATTGAATTCTTATAATATATATATGTCATAAAACGTTTCTTTTTTTTTAATAAATAAATGTGTACCAACAAACTCACGCGTTCTTATTACTAAGTTTGGTGATTGTTCAAACCCTATGCTACGCTCCATGAGGAAGAACGATACATTTTAGAAACAAGAAAAATTATAAAAATTAATGTAGATTTTAATTTTGATTCGATTTTTAAATCTCGGTTAAAACTGAGAAATCGAAACAGCAGTCATCATAAAAAGCCTGAGTAATTTGCCTGTCATCCAACATTATCGCAAATCGAGGGGCCACAATGCATCACGTCCTCTTGCGCCCCTAGCGAGCTTGCTATCGTCTTTCAACCACTAATTACTGCGAACCTGGCATAGTGACGTCCGGACGTCCGTATGCGTAATATTAATTAATGTCAAACTACAAAAATTAACAAAATCTGGTTTATTTTATATTCATGGACATTTCACACAGTGTCATCTAGCCCCAAACTAAGCATATATATTGTACGATGGGGACTAAATAACTGATAGAATACTTATAAAGTTTTTTATAAATACATCCTTCTAATACTTATGGACGCTTAGACACAGAACAAACATTTAAATTCGTCACACAATTGTTTGTCCTGAGTGGGATCGAGAACCCACGACCTACCGCGCAGATTGCAGAGCTACTACCAACGGATCTATGATTCAAATTATTATTTATCAGAGGGCGCACGGGACCAACATGACACTTAATGTCAATGTCAAAATGTCAATGTCACCTGTTCGCGATACATCATGTAGTAACAGACGAGTTCCCAACATAGGCTGAATTCTCCGGCCGCTGATGGGCAGTAACTTGTGGAGTAGTTGTAAAAACTGTGTCATTCTCAATCTTCTTCTCGTAAATATAGAATTAGCCAGTTCTTAAACGTTAAAACAGAGAATGCTTCGATATTTCGCAACATGAAACGTGAATTAACACTATTCAACTGATTATGATAAAATCATGACCAACCTGAAAACATATTCTTTCGAATAAAAAAAAAAAAATCCACATCGCTTGATAGATGGCGGAGAAATCGGTGAATACCGTAATATATTATACATTGGAACATAGAACCTCCTCCTTTTTGGAAGTCGGTTAAAAATAAATTGAGCATCCCAAGATTTAGATTACAAAAGGTAAACGGATCTTTTATGGGCAATTGTGTACGTTTCTATAATAAACTTCCGGAGAGCCGAAAATTTAAATCATAGAATATAAAAAATATTTTGGTTAAGAAGGCGAACTACACTGTCAATGTTTATAATATATATTAATGATAAAACGCCATGGCCTATTGTCGCTCTGCAAAATAACTTGTAATATCAGTTCAATTTGTTCATAGACTTATGGAACAATATATTGTTTGTAAACAGGATCATCCTTGAGAAAAGAAAGTAATCTTTCCATTAGGGGCTTCTTGCTTGTTCTTGGATAGGGATAGGTTTTGAAAAAGTGCTAAAGTGATTATAAAGTAAGCATGTTTTTCCGTATCAGGGACGCCGGCCTACTCTATTATTATGACTATTATGACTATTAAATGGGCTTTGATATACCACGGTAGCCTAATCTTGGTTGGTAGATGTCACATATCTTCGAATATTTGGTTCTAAGGCATGCCGATTTCCTCATGATGTTTTCCTTCACCGTTTCGAGAACGTGGTATTGCACACATACATTTTTTAAAGTGAAAATCTCATTGGTGTACTTGTGAGATTGAAATAGCGACCTTTAGATTGAAAGTCGTCAGTGCCCTAGACACAGTTCTTGTAGGTACGTACATATTTATTAAACAAAATGGCGTGTTCAAGTATTTTTTTAAGAATTCAACGGAAATAAAGTAGTTTGACTTATAAGACGGCTCTGACAAGTTTAACATTACTGTGCACAAGTAAAAGTATTGTATGAATAAAAATAAGAAATTGATTTACGATAAGTAATTACTTTCGTTCTTATTTGACAAAGTTTTCAAGCTCCCAAGGCCTCCGAGATTTTTGCTGTCTTTTTTGCCCTAGAAATTCATTTCTCACTTTTCACAAATAAGTAGCTGATACGATTAATACAGGATGGCTAAGACGAAATCGCGTCATGGGATTACAACACCAAACATTATAATCGATCATTTTGAGAAAGTAAATCTTATTACTTTAAATGAGTAGTTCTTGTACCTATATATAATTATTTATTCCTTCCGTTTCTCGGAAATAGCTCTTACGATTTGGATAAAATATTGTAATTCTTAAAGAAAACTTTTTTATTACAAAAAATACGTTTTACACATAAAAACCGAGCGTAGCTTGTTTGCCCAGGTACTTATTCTTCAATAAAATTGCAGCATAATCCAGAAAAAGAACCACATAAATCTTTTAGGCAGGGATATAACATAAAAAGACAAACATTAACTATTCATTTTAGAAGTTACTACTAAGAAATAGAAATATCCAGTTGTATTATATTGTTTTAATTTTAATTATATTTTGTGTGTAACCAATTAACAGATTTTGCCGGAGTAAATATAATACGTTGTATTCACAATTATTATCTAGAGTCGGACTGTATTGTGAAATATATTCTATACTATATATACTACATTATATTGTATACTAACAAATCCGTTCCGTATTTCTTTTGTACAAGCACATCACTATTTCTAGTTTTTCACACAGATCACGGAACGGGTATCGATTCACGTCTACGGAATCACCAGTACCGAGGAATTACTGGAAAACCTGGACAAGTTTATGAGTCGGCTATCAATGCCTTAAGAATCAGTCCTTGTTCTATGAAATTCTATCACAGAGTACAACTGCAGGAATATTGTTACAGATGACGGTGATGAAAATTTAAGTACGGAAAATTTCAAATTTTTATATTTTTTAAAAATTGTCATTTTAAAAACTACAGTTGTATGAAGACCAAACTAAGTTGTCCGAAGTCAATCTATGTATAATATCTATCTCTACGTACCTAACGTGGTGTCACTAAAGACTTATCATATTCCACTGGAATCATCCACACTTCATATGAAAGATGTATGTCTTCATTTTTACAATCAGGAATCGTCTTTAATCTTTATAAGGCTATCTTTACGCCGTAGGCCTTTGGGTGGCTTGAAAACTAAAGTTGGCAATTATAGAAAAAATGTAAATAAAAGAATCATCGAAATTGGTATAGAAAATATCAAGTAACATACGTACAAAAGAAAGTTGTTAAAAATCAGGTTTCAAAATAAATACGTAAATTTCAACTTTTAGATATTTAAATAATATTTTTCGCAGCAACACTTCAGCTTTCATTACAGTGGTACAGGCTAATATACTACAAAACCTGTCAAGTGCGCTACTCGTCCGTGCCGACGCCATCCACATATAAAAATAGCTAGTAAGCTCCTAAGCTGCGTTCCCGCCACGCTACTTGTTGTTTTCTTTTTCGCACTTCCACTATCCCGGTGCGTACCCGAGGCATGGAGTGTCGGCGGGTGTAAATTGAAACACTTGCAAATTTACCCCATACATTATTCATGTACCAAACACCCTCCCAGCGAGAGGCTGACAGTTACAGTTGACGAGAGAAATAAACCTAGATTGCCTCCGGGTTTTACGGTAACCTTGAATCGAAAAACAAACGATAATGAGATCAGATTCTATCACAATAGGGTCCATTGTAATGCGCTATCTTTGCTGCAAATCACACAATTTTCTATCAGCTCCGTGCCACATAAAGTAAAGTGGGTCAAACATTATACGTCTAACAAATGGGTTCCCGCCTTAAGTCGGGCTGTGCAATAAGGAGTCGGTTCAGAAACCCACAACCTGCATTATTCTGACCCTAATAAATTTGCCCAGTCAACGGGTGTTGTCAGACAAATGAGTTCTGAGACATACATGGAAAGGTATTTTTAACAGACTTCAAAAAAGGAGGAGGTTCTATGTTCCAATATATACATATTTTTTATGTATGTTCACGTATTTCTCCGACATTTATAAATCTATTTGGATTTTTTTTTTTTTCATTTGAAATTATTGTTTTTTAAGTTTGTTTAATCAAAATAAGTGAAAAAATGTGTCATTCAAGTATATTGCTTCTTTGAAAGTATTGAAGTTGGTTTTTATTTCGATATTGAAATCAGTTACTTGTAAGACAATTGTTATGGAGCCAAGAAAAATAAACTATTATACGTAATTCAATTTTCATAAAAAAAATTCAATAACAACAATAATGATTGATTTGCCTTCCGTTACTCCCGAAAACTTTGCTATCTTTGATATTACGTCTATATTTTCCTTTTCCCTAAAGGTAAAAAGTTGGATTTGATTGATTCGAAAAAGAACGTTCATTCTGCTGACCCACAACTGTATACAAACAAATGTTGGTTTTCAAAAAAACACATTTTCCTTGGAGATCTCAACGTAATTTCTTTCTCACCAAGGCGTTTCCTGAAATAAATTACAAGTGTAAAATTCACAACAACAAAAGCTTTACAACAAAAGGCTCGCGGCTCGCAACATCCGGACGACCCTTCCAAACTTAGCAGCCTGATTACGGATATCCGAGCAAGAAAAATAAAGGGAGAAATAATACGGAGCCATGAACATAACCAAGTGTTTTGAAACAACTGCTCCACTGCCGTCAGATACAAAATTAATGAGAATGAAAATTTCATACTACTCCGCATCACATTTTAATCTATATCGACATTTTCGACGGAACATTTTCTGGCTAGAAGCACGTTTATTTGAAAATTGACGTAATCAAAAAGCGCCGGGTCAGGTTTGTAGTATTTCACGTAAAGATGAAATCGCGGATCTCTTTCTGTCCTGGGATCCCCCCCACTAGAAGTCACCGTAGGTGCCGGAGGTGGCGGCGATATTGGCGGCGTATAACGCTTTGGTGGTTTGGGGGGAATAAAAGGTCCTCTGCCTTCTTGTCCTGGAGGCCTCACCTTTTTCCATAGAAATGGTTGCTTGTGCAAACCACCATGGTGAGTATCCTTATGTCTCGTATCTACCTTCTTTGGTCTAAAAGCAGTCAATTCATACATCTCTGCCAACGATAAGTACCAATAGTCAGCGCCGTCTCCTATTATCGGGAATAGCCTCTTATTGGAGAAATTAGGACGATGCTTTCTCACAAATTCATCGTATTTACGTCTTAATCTCTTCATGTATTCGGTGTAGTGGATCGATTTAAGGAGCATTTCGAATTCTGAAAGTTCGTTTGTCGCTGGTTCTGAATAAACGCCAGCACACACGTAGGTTCTGAGAAGATGGTGTAGTTTAAAAACAACAAAGGCAAGCCATTGGCGAGCTTCTTCTTCTAATATTCGGAGGTCATCAGCTCGGCTCCTAATACCGAATTCTGCGGCTTCGGCCGCTCGCCTTTCACCACGTTCTGTAACTGTTGCCAGCCAGCGTCGGTAACGCCGGTAGCAGAATTTTGTTCGTCTTGAATAATGGCCACGCCACATAGCCTGTAAAAGCATTTTAACTAACTTCAAGGTAAAATTATACAGTTGAAAGGTTATATTTATGTGTCTCTGTGTGTGTATGCTTGTTACTCCTTCAAGCTCAAATGGATTAACGGATTTGAATGAAATTTGGTACCGGGATAGCTTATATCCTGGATTAACATATACGCTACTTTTGATCTTAGAAAACCACAGGAAACATCGCGGAGCGCAGCTAGTAGACTTAATATTTTAGGAAAACAATGGTAGATTAGTTCACCGCTTTGTTCTCCGTTGTCAGACTATGGAAACAAGGTGTTTTTTTATATGATGGAACTTGCTTGACATTACTCTTATGCCTGAATCTTCATTATTAAGAAAATATAGTACACTAGTTGTAACTAAGCTTCTAACATTAACCAGTTCAACAAGTAGAAATTGATCTCCAAACTACAATATTAGAGGGCCAGATGTTCGTAACTTGCCTGGAATGCATTAGGGTATCTGCATTTTAGGTGTAGGTACTTATGAATTAACTAAAGACATTTAAAAACGAAGACAATGATTGTCATTACACGTTATTATAATTAGGAAATTACTGAAAACTTTTTTAAATTTATAAGTGCATTGTCGCGCGGCTTATCGATAATAATAAATAATAACGTTTACACTCAAACCCCTGCAGTAGGATTCCTTGTGTCGCAGGTGGCATAGACAAACACAAGAGACACACCCAAGATCTGAGAACAAACTTTACGTTCATCACACCAGGCCCTTCGGTAGGCAGGACTACTATCAACTAAGCTGCCGAGCCGTCAAATGAACTTATTCAAATTCTATGCTAAGACATACGTCAAATAGGATCACCCTACCTGTATTCTACGGGAGGCTATAGTATAGTGCTTATTATGCTTGTTCTGTACGGCTCTTCGTAAAGCATTCCGATATGCTTTTCTCGCCTTGTGTACCCTGAAGGCACACTGTATAATAGTAGCGTTGAAGGAAAGCCAGGCAACGTGTTTCCGTATGAGGTATCCACGGGACATTCGTTGGAGAAGGAGCACTGCGAGAAATCGCTTGTGCCGTCGAGCTTCGGCAAGATCTGTCCGTTCTTGAAGCTCAGAGTAGAACTCATTGGCTGATTGTAAGTAGTAGTTCACAGTAGCCATTTATGTATGCTTTATGTTATTTGATCCACACGAAACGTGTTTATTTCTTCTTCTGCTTATTTTAAACGTGATTACATAACTTTTGCACAAAATATTACATAGTTTTAAAATATTTGACAAGAAATGCCACGTCAACCTGAATGACAGTAAGTCATTCTGGTTTGACGGAATCAAGGTCCGTGTAGGAGCTAAATCAATTAGAGCCCTACACAACCGTCATAACTTGGCCAACGCCAACACAATATGTACAATACAAATAATAAAAAATAATGTTCAGTATGCGTACAAACGTTGACAAAACAATTCATGTGGAGCCACGAAATTTCACTTCAGGTTTTATTTTGTTTGTGCAATTTGCCCCAAACAACCTCGCATAGCCGAGTATACAGAACGTATACTCACTACAACTGCACCCTCATTTTACTTCCCGTACCCACTTAATCATAATGACACTCAGGGCCAAGATACGGTAATAAGTTCAGGTTTTTTTTGCTCTCAAATGAGGCGGTGCCGTCGTTGCCCATTTCATTTCCCCGACGCGGAACAAGTCTTGTTTAGAGTCCTAGCTCCCCCAAGCAGGTGGGCTCATGTGAGATATCATGAATAATTCAACAATCAAATTCGCGAGGTGTGCGTCTGTTTATTTATTTTCAACGAAAATGGTAAGACTTTCATATGTACGCAGATAAAGCCCAAAATGAATTCGTAAATATTCTTGAATTTGGAATATTTTTATTAGCAGACGTTCTTGTCTAATTCCGCCCCGGGACAATGCCCAAGAGGTTAAAGAAGTCTGTTTTCTTTTTAAGTTTTAAAAGTCCTCTTAAAATCAAGGCTCTAGGGGACGGATGATGCTTAAATAATTAATGTGGTGGCCGCAACGAGGCTTCTTAGAAATAATGACACTGGTAAATTTTTAAACGACTTGCGTTAAGACAAAAATTGTTATATTGTTCAGGTTAGTTTGAACAAAGTGCAAACCAGCGGACCAGTTCTTCTGTATTAACGGTAACCATTTAAAAGGGATTACAAACCGTACCTGCCTGCTATAATCGAACAGTAAAACGAACACACTCTCGCCAAGAAACAGTAAAAGGGCTTTAGTCTACTCGGGAGTAAAATCCGTGACATCTATCAATCATAGATGTTACATGTATTTATAATATTTGGTATCAAGACCATTGCACGCCTAATTATTTAATTATTATCTATAGCAGAAGATCTTTGACACTCAGCGGGATATGAACAACCTACGTCGAATTAAAAGTCCACGTAAGTACCACTAGGCTATAGTTCTATAAATGAAACATACAGTATTGATAGACTGTATGTTTCATCCTTCGCTTATAATGTAATACTCGTATATAATTTTGGTATCTTGAAAGCGTATGTGTACTACACCGTTCTGCTATTAAATGTGGCGTCCATTAACTATTAACAAGTAGTTAACATAGTAGGAAGCTCCAACTTGGTATAATTTATGTCAAGGACTACACGACGTGCTTTATACACAATTGGCTCAGCCAGTCATTGATTCACTTTGATCGAATAACGGTTAGAAGCCTGATTACAAGCTACTGTTTAAGCTTTGTTATTCGTTTCTAGTATTCCCCGGTATCAATCACGTGGAATTCATAAGCAAAAAATTGTTCGTAGATACAATGTGCAAACATTAAACATGTACATTGATAAATTTTGAAGTTTATGGAGAGTAAATATTTATTTATTTTTACCAGTACAATGGAATAATTTTGCTGACGTGTGCATATTCATTTCATAAACGTATCCATTTCCAATTTCTTTTTACAAAAACGTATAACAATAGTGATGGTTACACATTAATGAGTACTTGAAGGTACAATGCCGGATCTTAGCTAAGGTTTTCAAAGCAGTTACTTTAATTGAAAATGGTTGTAGTTATAAAGATGTAGCTCAGATATTGCTAGTTCCCAAATCCGTCATCTTTCGAATTGTTAGACGACCCGGAGAAAGATACGCTCAGTGTAACATTGTCGGAAGAGAGTTATATGGTGGAGGTTCAGTAATGGTATGGGGTGCTATTTGCGTATGGGCACGCACGGAGTTGCACATCGCAAAAAATGGATCCCTTACTGCGGCTCGGTACGCCCATTGCCTCATACATCAGAGAGAATTTTCTAATTATTGCAGGACAATGTGTAGCCTCAAATTGCAGCGATAATTTTGGGGGTATCTTTGAGAGGTCGAAATTGACATTTTGCCGTGGCCAACATACTCGCTAAACTCAAACCCCATCGAACATTTTTGGGATAAGATAACTGCGGGATCCAGCACCAAAAAACATAGAAGATCTCAAATGGAGGTGGAATCGAATACCACAAGATTTCATCGATAACTTATTCAAAAGCAAGCTGAGAAGATTGCAGGCAGTTTTAACCGCTAAAGGGGGTAATACCAAATACTGAATATGCCCAAAAACTTGACAAAAATAACGCAATCATTATAATATTATAACACAATCACATTTTCAATGTGATGATTGCAGGGTTAATTCTTCAAAACATCGTTTTTCTGTTGTCTTATGTTTTTTATTGGAGTAAGTTTTATTTTCATTCAAAGTGGTAAAATTAATAAACATACAAGAAAAAAAAAAATTCCAGTCCCGTTCTGTCTCCTTTTTGTTCCATTCCTCTAATTATATCCATGAGTGTATTTATCAAGATGGTTATTATGTTAGAAAATGCTTACGAATTTACTGAATTTACACACAATTGGCTCAGTCAATCATTCCCTCCCTTTGATTAGGTTTCCGTTTGAAGCCTTATTACAAGGATAACAGACGCTTTGTAATTTGTTATTTTCCAATACAAAGACGCATTTAGATTTGCCTTTTTGCAAAATTAACTCCCAGAAATCAGCAAATCTTTCAGTATTTGAGTTATTCGAATACGTACACGAATACAAATAATTCGTGTAAAATACCTAAAAAAATAAAATGTACATTTGACCTTTCAAGTTTCCTTTACAAAAAACGACTGAAAAAATTGCATATTCTCTTTTTGTGTACTTAAAATTGACGTCAGACTATGTATCTAAATAGTGTATCTTTAAAGCTATATCTCTAAAGCAAAGTTGCTGTTTTCGTCTGTATGTTCTCTGTGTGTTCAACGGAACGGATTTTGATGCGATTTTCATTACCATTTCGATTTTTTTCCGAAAAGTTTATGTGTAAGGCATGTTATAGAGAAGAACCGATAATTTCAATGAATTTTAATGATTTCGTATTAAACATATTTTTGTGGGCTCTTATATTGCTATTGCTCGCTAAACTTTCGAGATACGAGTAGATCAAAATGAGGTTCTACGGAATTATATTATGACCAACTTCACATACATTGTACTACTGTACTAATTGTAAAATATAAGGTTATTATTAAAATAATGTAATTTAAAATGTTTATATTGTCTGTCAGGATCCAACTTTCACGAATAGTTTACAGATCTAATTCTAATTAAGCACGTATGTGGCTCGTTCCTAGGTATCTCTCAAGAAAGTCTAACTTCCAAGGCGGTCTTTGGTTATTACTGCAATTACCTACTTCATACTGCAGCGCTGTAATTAGCAAAACGTTTTAGACCAATACTGTTTATGAAATCGCAAATGTTACTTTAGTTTGCACAAACACTGTTTTAACTTAGAATAAATACTAAATGGCTAGAAATTATTATTTTTGTTAAAAGATAAATATGCAGAATGGAAATTACATTTTATTACATCAAACGCGGAACCACTTTACATCTGATTGATCTGTGGGCAGAAACATTTACATTTGCAATGGCCGCAGTGTTCTGGTATGTACAATATTTCGATTCCCGGCTGGGGTATTTTTTTCTCATTTTAGATTAGTTAATATTAAAAAAATTCATACTAATATTATAAATGTTCAAGAAGCACTGGATGCGATTAATACATAGGCTACTTTTTATGCCAAAAAGTATTATAGTATTATACTTTTTTTAGTGACTTGTAAAAAACACTAGTTTTGTGATTTGTTTCCCATCATTTCATTGACTTTAAACCGCGGGCAACACCGCGGGCGCAGCGCGTAGTTTGATTTTTGATATAATATAGTTTATAGGGTGGGCTGCTTTTGGAAAATTGGATGATGTTTTTAAGTCCAAAATCCCGCAGTGCCTTAAGACCAAGGTGTTTAACCAATGTGTGTTGCCCTTATTAACTTACGGATCCGAAACATGGCCGCTCACAAATGAAAACATGTACTCAATAAGAGTTGCTCAGCGAGCCATGGAGCGAGCCATGCTGGGCATCCACCTTGTAGACCGAGTGCCGAACGTTGAGATTCGACGTCGTACCAGAGTCGAGGAGGTAGACATACGGATTGCAAAACTTAAGTGGAGATGGGCGGGACACTTGGCTAGGCGGGAAGATCTCCGATGGACCAAGGCAGTAACCGAATGGTGGCCAAGAGATATGTGTCGACCTCAAGGCAGACCACCAGCCCGATGGTTGGACGACATAATAAAGGCAGTAGGAATAAACTGGATTCGCCTTGCACAAGACCGGCAACAGTGGCGTGCTGGAGAAGAGGCCTATACTCAGCAGTGGGTGTTACCGGCTGATTAGATAGATCGATAGATAGTTTATTATTTATGGTTTCCCAGAAAATAGGCATCGGCGCAATTTCAACACCTAGTACGCTTCTAGCTACGCTTTTTACTATGCATGGCATCAAACAAACCTCTTGCCTGTGCGGGTCGGCCTTACGGAATGTGAATCTGCTCCAAGTCTTTTATCTAATGATTTATTGAAACGAAGGTGCCAAGACCATGTTAATCGGATTACGAAGCAAGTAGTGCTCCAGATGGAATTTATCCAACGTTTTGTTGAGTAAGCAAACTTATTACCACATGTACATCAATTAGATTTTTTTTTATTTTTTATTAATGTATAGCTAAGCGTTCGGCCGCCATCTCACCTGATGGGAAGTGAAGATGCGGCCGACGATGGAGCACGCTTGTCTAGGAGAAACCTATTCAATCTACTCTTGAAGACTCCCAGGTTGTAATGGTCAGGGAACACAGACTCAGGCAAAGCATTCCACTCCCTTGCAGTACGCACAATAAAAGTAGTTTCAAATCGTTTGGTGCGTATTAATGGTATGTCGACTGAAAAGGAATGGCGCTGAGCCATAGATACTGTAAAATCTCAGAGTAAATAATATTCTACTTATTGGTACTTATCTTATTTGTAAGTACAAATAAGCAAGAAAGTAACAGCAAAACTTTTGCAAAGTTCACCCGAAGAAGTACTGCCTTCACTCCTGGTGATCTCCCGCCAAGCAGTGGTGCACTCGCGTTGCTGTGTCCGATGGAAGAGTGTGGGTTTCGTCGGAATCACATGTGCATGAGACGTAACGTCTCGGTGACGGGTGCAACGGGATGCGACTTGGATCTTGCTAAATATGAGTTAATAAATATTTAAAACAGCGTCATCTAGCCCCAAAGCTCGGCACGGGATAAATGTCTATGTTTGTTCTGGGTGGAAATCGAACTACAATCACCCCCATATAATTCCAACTCCACCGTTTTATAAATACTTGGCAATAGGTATTTAAATAGTATCCTCTTGTAAAAATAGTCAGGTGTAACATAAAATGTACTCATCATAACGTCAATATTTGGCTAACGTCAACGTATTTAAAATTTAAATCAGACTGAATCGAATCCACATCCTGTAATCAATCAGGTTGGTTTACATAAACTTAAATAAAGCCTCGTTAAATCAATTTCCGCATTTCACCGTGATGTGCAGATGGTATTTTATTTCACCCAAGTATATCCGAATTCCCTCACGAACAATACCCGACCTAGTTTCAGTGCACCGAAAAATGATTCAATATTCCTAGCCAAAAATTATGAAATTGTGTCCTATAAAACAATAACTTACAAACTCGTCTGCATGTGAAACTATGGCTATCGAAACAGAGTTCAATATCGAACGGTTGGTGTTACCCGATGTGCCAGTAGCTCATATCGTGAAAGCGATGTGCGCTGAATAGAGAACTTCTACATTCTTCAAGCTCCTTTGACCGGGTCACCCGTGAACTTTCCAAACACCAGCCATATTGTAAAATGTCTTCATAAAAGAACTCCGACTTTCTCTAACAAACTTATTAAGTAGTTTACTTTTTATATCAGTATACTGTTCAAAAGAAGAAGTTCTGCGTAGCTTAGTGGTAGCAGCCCTGCCTTCGAATGGAGTGGTCCCCGGTTCCATTCCTGGCCGGGACAGTTGTGTGGTTAGCGTACAATTTTGTTTCAGGAATTGGGTATTTCTCTTGTTTTTGTGTTTGTTCATGCCACTTGTAACACAGGGAATCCTACTGCGGGGATATGTGTGTAAACCTAATTTATCTTTTGAATTTTATCATAATTTTATTTATGAATTCTTACACGTATGCACTGTTTAGACCTAGACAGTAAAAGATTAAAAAAAATATTATATAATATATAAAACATGTTTCAGGTTAGAAATGACGACAGACTTTATTCTGTTACACAGGTATATTAAATTTTCTAATAAAAATAACTCCACGTTCGTTGAACATCGTATTCCTAACACAATAACTTCTCAAATGACTATGAATATTGCATTGTTCTCATTCATGGACAAAAGAAAATTAATACTGAACTTTAAAAAAATATTATAATATTTTGATTTAAATATTTTTTTTTTGGTTCAGTGTAATCAGAACAATGGCTATAATTAAATTTAATATCAATTTCATTTGCTGATAGTTCCACTGGTCAGGTTTGTCCTGGCTGTCAATTATTGAATATTAATGCTAGCAAAGCAATTCGTGCTCAAACAATATCAGTGATGATCTCACTTATGACTAAGTTTTTTTTATTAAGTTTCACTAAGTTTTTTTTTATTATTCTAAAAAAGTAATGGGTCTAGCTGAAGACCCACCTGATGTTAAGTGGCTACCCCATACAACAGCAATACCCCTCAGGCCTTCCCCGACCGAAGCATTAGAAGACACAAGTTGCATTACGTAGCGCTCGTCACTCACCGGTAATTTCACCTGCACCCTTACCCTTTCAATGGAACACAGCGATGTGATTGCACTGCTGCTTGATGACGGATTACCTTTGCACAAGTTGTACTGCTAATAAGTAGTAACCTAAGTGGTGAGTACCTCAAAGCGTACTCACCTACGGATCGAGCAACTGGAACCAAATTATTTATTCTGACGCTTATGTAATCCACAAGATTAGGATCCCTCGTACATACAAGTTTTAAACTTAGTTAGATCATGGAATCCAATCACAACTGGAAACAGATCTTACCACGATACCCCATATATAAAGAGCACATAGTACTAGGTACATTTAAAAATATTATTCTGTTACTTTTTGTTACTTTTACTTTTTCCTTACATAATAGTGTGATACCTACATAATTTAAAACCTTTTTGGAAATAAACTATTATTATTATTATAGTCACACTAATATTATAAAGCCGAAAGTTTGTATGGATGTGTGTATGTTTGTCACTGTTTCAATTTTGTCTAATTAAAAAACACCAGGATATACCATTTGGTATATACGCTTCTTTTTATAGCAAAAAAATTAAGTCTTAAGCGCTTAGTTGAAATACCACTAAGCAATCACCCATCCAACTACAGACCGAGCAGAGAGTTCAAAAGATTAAAATTGGCCCATTAAGGCTCTACCTTTTTTTTTTTTTTCCGTGGGGAAATGCACTCGCATACCGCCCTGCCACGGGGAGACAGAGCGGTTATGTGGGACTAGACCCACTAAAACCCCACGATGTCCTCCTCTGCCGCTTCGTGGCGGGAACACGGGAACGTTAAAACACACATCCGCGAACCCGCCGCGGCTGTCCGTTTCCGGACCCCCCTGCGTTGGCATCGGGTGCCACTCCTCTGTTTGCGACACTCCAGGACATATGGCGTGTCGCAACCACCTCGGGGACCAGGTCAGCGAAAGGGCGTCAGACGACCCCGTGTCTAGACGCCCTAGGTCCCCATGCGACGGGTCAGATATGTGGCCCCGTCGCCTGCCACTACGGCCGCAGAGGATAGGGAGAGCGGCCCCTCGCAATACCGACACTCCTCTTCCCCTGCGGCCCCACCGCGTCCGCCATCGAACGGTGGCGACCCCGTCGTGGCCGCGGAAGGTAGGGAGAGCGGCGCACCGTTATACCGGCACTCCTCTCCCACCGCGGCCCCTATCCCTCAGCTGCGATGCCTCCCATTCGACACCGCAGCCCGCCTCAGTTGCGGTGCCCCCCATAAAGCACCGCCACCTACAATGCCGCTCCTAGTCGGCTTGGAGGCAAAGCCTAAAGGAGCGGCCCTCCCGGGTTCCTCTTAGCTTCACCGTGGGTGACCAGGCCACGGTTACTAAGCCCCCCCGCCCCGACAAGGCGGGAACCCACGGGGGGGATTAAGGCTCTACCTACCCCATCAAAGATTAGGCGTGAATTTATATATGAATGTTATTCATTTAATTTTCAAATTTTACGATGTTTGAGGTGCACATTCCATCCCATAAAAATGCCATAATGCCGCATGCAACAGATACCAGCTTTATAACTTTGCCACATCATAGTGTTGTTTTATTCGCGACGTAAAATTCCATGTAGATGTACATTAGGAGCCGTATTACCATCACATCGTAAATAAAATACGAGAACCTGAATGTAGCACCCATGCCCCCAAGACATTCCTTATTCTAAAAGGTTTTTTTATAGTTTTTGTTACTCAAACGTAATTTCCGAGAATGGGAAAAGTTTGACAGTTATTAGTGCGCCGAAGTTAATAATCTACGTCTCCAATTTTATAAAAAGGTGAACCAAATTAAATATGGCGGCCCGTTGCTACTTTTTTCACGCATAAGTAGATAAGTTTCTCTTTGACAGATAATAAATCTTGGATAACCAAAGTTGCGATGGTTATAATAAAATTCCATAAGCCTCAGAATTTGACACTACCTCGAACTTGTGACATCATAACTGGGTTAGAGAAAAATGAAAATGAAAACTTTCGCAATATGCAGGAACTTGCTATGCACGGAAGCTGAGTAACACTTTCCAGATAATATATTTGCAAATTTCCTTCTGAAACTCTCCCATTGGCCTACACCTTCTTACAATTTTAAGCTCTGAAGTTGGATTAGATTACAAAATTATGGATATTATTTTATGCTGTAAGAATTACGGTACTATGGTTTTAAATTTATGAATAAGGTATTCTTACATTATTTCCGTGGCAATTTAGACACTGGTTTAGCTATGGTTTCATGGCAATACATGTTTTTATTTTGTTTGGGCACAAACTGTATGAGATTAAAGGGACACAAAAATCTATTTTTGGCTGTACTGCGTATAATGTTATTTATCAAATCAAAATCAAGCAAGTGTTCATTGTTAATAATTATACTATTCCAATTAGGGAAGCATGTATCTAATTGGCGTGCGTATAAGTATAAAAAAAATATTTAAGAGATATACTTAACTTACCTCTGTGTTCAACTAGTTTTTGCATAAGCGCAATTATATTTATGAAGTTAGTTATAGTTTTACAGTTTAAAAGCAATTACTGCCAATTATAGTTGGTATCAGTAATATTCTGGCTGTGGGAGCTAATTCACTTTACTGAACTAAAGCGACAATGAGATCCCCACCGGTCACGTCTCATCCCTCGGGGAAAAAAAGTATATTGATATAAGCTTTTGCTCTGCCATAAACAGTAGGAAATTAAGATTACGTTAAGTTCTAACATAATCCTTTGTATCTACTTTCTTTTAGCAAGTTCTATTATTTAAATAATTTTATGAATTATACTGAAAAAATATAGCTCATCCAAAGTAATATAAATGGCTTTGTATAATTCCGTTGAAAGTGAATGTTGACCGTTGAAGTTAATATTAAATGATCTTCTTACTCGTTGTGGATTTTAAACAAGACTGGATAGATTTTTTTATTTAAGTTTGTGCTTAGCCTTCCATGAAGAAAACAACTTACAAATCGTTGTTAATTAGGTCAGACTTATAATTATCTCAATATTATTAACTCAATAGATTTAGTTTTGAAGTAATCAGCTTATGAACCGTTTTAAATATAAAAAGACACAAAGTAGAGCTCGAAACCACGAATTTCGGAAACAATACCGGATTGTTCTTAATTCGTAATTCAAGGTATACTCATAGGAGTTGTTTGACTTTGACTCTGGATTAAATTTCCATATTAATTTTTGTATTACGGATAGGTAAATAGAATTTAACATTTGCATTTCCTGAAATCCTAAAAGACAAAGTTTTTTTACAATTTCACTACACCTTATTCAGAACAAACATTAGCATACGCTACAAATATTGACCCCATACAAGAATCACCCCAAGAAAATTTAAGAGTAACAATTTTAAAGTCTTAGATAATTCAGTTATTGAATTATTTTTTCATAAATACAAATTTGAAACACATTTGCGAGCCTACATGATAAAAAAGTATAGCAATTTTAATTTATATCCCACGTACAACACTGAATGCGTCTCCAAATAAACGAAAGCTTATTTCACTCACGCCTGACTTTGAAGCATCTTTCGATTGGAAACTGAAAAATATTTCCAATATTTTCCTGGCGAAGAATTTTCGTTTCTATTCAAAAGTATGTGCGAACCGTAAGGCCAGAAGTAAGAGGAAATGAATTTTATTTAACTTCACGTTCCTAAGCATTCAATTTTCATCATGTTTTGGATGTAGGTAATAAAAAGTTGGCATTTCATCTTCGAGTTCTTGCAAGGCGTAAATGTTGTTTTCAGTCGTGTAACGTATTCGAAAGACGACAGAATAAGAAATACTTTACGCTTGGTATGTCTACTGAAGTTTGTAAGAAATGGGTTACTCGCTTTTGTGAAGTAATTGGTATTACGTTGTTATCAACTTTCAAAAGCATTTTAACATTTTATTGCTGTAGTACATCCATTTTACTGTCTAGAAAGTTAATTATTATTTCTAAATGTCGTGAGTAAAGATTTCTAACTAGGGTTTAGACTAGTTGCGTTGCCAGGCAACGATGTCGTCGTAATACAATAGTTTGAAAAGACAATAATAGTATTTTTACTTCTGATTAGTTTTAACAATATTTACTTGAAACGATCTTAGCTAGTCAGCTGAACATTTGACCTATCATCATGAAATAGTTTTTTTCATTTATTCTACACCGGCAGTTCCAGAACAATCTTATCATATTACTTTAAACGATAAATTCTTGTATATTTATTCCAAGATATGCGAAATTAATATATAAGTAATATATTAATTTCGCATATCTTGGAAACGGCTCGAACGATCTGGATGAAATATTATATTTAGATAGGGCTTTGCAGTATAAATTTACCTGTTTACTTATATTTCTTGTAAAAATACATTTTTTTATAATACTAAAAAACGTTTTAAACAAAAAACCGACAAACATATTTGCCGTCGCTTTAAAAATTATATTCCTATAAGAACTCTACTCAAAATCTTGTCTGCTTACCAACTACGACCCTACTAGCCGTCACACGCCATGTATTATGTTTCTTCTCTGTGAACTTGCCTTTCTGATGCAAATTTAATGAGGCAGGGAGGCAGCCTTTAGACTGACCATTACGGAGACAAGGGCTGTCTGAACGCTGTCCGCTGTTGCTATTCAGCGCACTTTTATAATGGAACCATTCAGATAATGGCATTGAATTTGCGAGAACCCTTTCTATGTACAAATAATAATATGTTGTATTATAGGTAATTACAGTAGTAATCATGCGGCGAATATAACTGTCTCTCTATCTATAGTATAATCTTAAAATTACTTTGTCAGATGATATATATCATATCATAACAACATGAAACATAATTGACGAAACCAGCTGAAGGCCCACCTGATGTTATTTGGTTACCTCCACCCATAACAACTCTACTGTTAACTTTTTTTCTTTTTCTATTCTTTGTTAGTGAGTTATATCTATTCCTTAATTTTAGTATAATAAGAATGCACGGAAAAAAAAAGATTTTTTTACTTTGACTTTGAGTTACGTATACATAAAGCCAAAAAATTCTGACTTACCTGATGCAAGTAATAGTAGTTTGCCAGAAAACTGCTTATAGCAAAATTTTGTGATGCGAGCGAGCGAGAGAATGATAAATTAATCTTTTGTTGCCTTAATCAACAATACAAATGCCTTAAATCATTCTTATGTTATTCTAAACTTTAAATACTGCCTATTGAGTAATATAACACTTAAGAAAACTAGTTTTCTCAATGATATATAATAGTAATCTATCATGGGTCCATGTAATTTAAGGGACTACCTTATCTCATAGCAACAGCGATACGTATTGGGTTTTTCTCTACCTGAGTATAGGAAAATCCTAATCGCATCGCATAACCTATGAGATATATGGACATATGGATTGCCGGTTCGCTAGCATACGTTCCTTTTAAACTAGCACAAAGTAGCCTATAAATAGATATCATAATGGTAACAATATCAAGGATATAACGGTTTTCTGAAAGAATATTCTGAATCTTATTACTATAGTGATGGCCCATCAAATTTTTTAATAGGTCCCTGCCTTCGAAATGAAGGGTCCCGGCATCGAATTCAGCAAATTTTCTTGTTTCATTCGATTCGAAGGTTCAAGTTATGCCTGTAATTACTTTACTTACTGAACTATAAAACCAATGAACTTGAAATAGTTACGGGACAATTTTTGAAGTAACTCCTTTCTAAGAAAAAAATAATGTGTGAAATCGGACTATGCGTTACCTAATGAATTACAAGTATGAACACATTTTGACTTTCATCCCCTTTTCCTAAGGAACCATGATGAATTTCGGGATAAAAAGTATCCAATGTATCCATTTAAATTCATTCAGTAATTTCGCCGTGATGCGCAGCCAAAATGCAGAAACTACTGTTTTGGATTTAGCTTCGATTATATGACCTTCAAAAAATATCAAAAAATGTGTTCAATGTACAGAATTGGACCTGTTACAGGTACCTAGCACAAGTTGTACTGAACTTATGCTAAAATTATAATATGCGTAAATCAAACCCTGCTTTCATAACTGGGTATTTAAGACATTTGAAGCGGCCCTAACAAGGTGCTCGGCATTCAAATGAATGCAAAGCGTTTTCACAGTTTACCTTGTTCGTTAAAAAACCTTTAGCGGTAGGAAAGCAGCCATTTTATGCGATCAAAAGCGACTCAGTAATAAGGTTGTTACTAAATACTAAGACGATGAAATGAAATGCTTAATTGGTATATGAAACGGTCTGACCGTATTATAACTGACCGTAATTGCAACTTCTTTCAATAGCGGCTATGAATGTGCGGCGATCTGCATTAATTAAAATGCGGTTCATAAATATAGGTTTTATAATGGAGTTTATTATTAAACTAGGTTTATATAATGAACAAACTAGGTTTATATATAATTAGGTTAGTGTTTTGCGCCGATGGTGGCGCCAAGAAATTATGGATTAATAACTTAAATTAAGTGGTAGTAAAATAATACTGCTTACACTACTTTTCTTTCTGTATCTTATAAATAGTATTTCGTATGTACAATTGATGTCGTTGCGTAAGTATCGCTAAACGAAGAGCTAACATGTTTGATCGGTTACGATAAGTATAATTTAATAAATATTAAATGGTTAAATGGTTAGAATGGTTTTCTTGCTTTATTAATAATAATTGGTGTTAATTAATCTTTAGACACGATACGTGATACGAGGTTTCAAGTATGTTTGTATCAAACTAAATAAAGATACAATAATTTTACAGCTCTAAACTTAATTTAATATGAAATAAAAGAAGATGGTTCCAATTTAGTTACGTTTTAGTTTTGTCTGACACCAACAGAATAGGGATTAGGCTGCATATTATGTTTTTATATTTAGCTCATTCCGTCCTGAACTTTAAACACACGTAGTTTTCGAACAAAGCGATGCGGCTCACAACTTGCAAACTTCGTATACCATGAATTGATGTGCTGGGGGTTGATTCTTGGACAAAGCATGTGCAAACATGTAAAATTAAGGATTTTCTTTTGACCATTTAATAACTAAAATGGTCAAAAGAAAATTCTTAATTGTTCTCTTAGTTTTCATCTGATAGCCGAGATATTTCTGAAAATACCCGTTATGAAGAGGCAAATACGCAATAATCACCGGACCGATCACAAAACATTAATTTATTCTATTTTTTTTTTTTGCGTATTCAGTGTATATTTACATTCACCATTAAGCGAAATTTTGTTTGGTGTTCTACATTTTACTCTATATTTATTCTATGCCAACAAGTTACTCAAGCAAAAATAAAGACCCCACTTTTATAATATTTAGGGGTGAACATTATAAAAGTGTTATTAAGGCCGCTATTAGACTGCAGAGAGTTCAGGAACCTGCATTTTTTATGTTTTACACCGAATATCTCAGAAATTACAGGTGTATGAGAGGTTATATCTCTGTTTCAAGGTGACGGGCGCAATTACATTACGAATTGGGTTTTCTCATACTTTGGTACGGGCAGACTTGACCTTCTGTAGTGTAATGGCGGCGGTTACCACTTAATATCAAGTAGGCCGTCAGACAGTTACGTCACTTTTATCACATTAAAATTTTTCGCGTTACGGCGCACTGGGTATTTATATCACCGAAGCGTTCTAATTTTAAAACAGAGTAACTATTTTAAATGATGATTGTCTTTTGTTTTGTGTTATTGCATGTCGCAAAATAGTGGTTTTCAGCCATCTTATCTCTGACACATTTTCTTGCTATGCATACAGGCAGCTATGACCTATTTATTTGCAATCCTCGTTGAAGTTTGAGGCGTTATACATGACAAAACAATCATTGAAATCCCACGTAGATATATCTCTATTACAATACAACAAAGCTACGTATCAAACTATGAAGCACTGCTACGAGAAAATACATCTTGCTCGTCGCCTACACCTACGTAGCAATTGCACCTGCTACGCTTTCATATTCCAGATAATACGTATTGACGTTCACCGTATACTGGTACTGAAGAGATAGGTAAAACTCCTCTAAAAGGCACTGTCCCTCGCGTTTCCATACCTCTATATTCTACGGCTATACATATTCATTGTGTTCACTGCACGCCTCGAGACAGCTGGGTTGCTGTAAAACAACGCAAGAGAATACACTTTTAATTACGACCCGACGGACCACGATGCTTAGGATACCCTTTTTGATAACCACTACAAAGTTGCAACAGTGTATTATGATTTCTATTTTCTAATAAATAAGGTCGAGATCCTGATTGGCAAATTTGTTATGGCGAATTTTTACTCACTTTTCAAGTCAGAATGTAGACTGACGGTTTGTTTATTTAAATCAAGGATACGGTACGTGTATTCTGTGGTATAATATAACTGCTTTCTGCTAAATAGTATTCTCTTACCTGAAACAAGAAAAAAGATAATTAAATAAAAAATCGTGGACCTTTTATACAGCGCCATCTAGCCAACAAATTAAACATATAGCTATATAGTATAGCTATATGCTTAATTTGTTAATATTTCTAATACATATAATAGGTTATATATATATAATAGGTTATATACATATAATATGTAATAATACTTCTAATATTATACATATAATAGGTGTACCTATGTGTAAATATGTATATTTACACCCAGATAACAGGATAAATATTTATGTTTGTCACACAAATACATGGTCTGAGTGGGAATCGAGCTCACGACCTACAGAGCAGAAGGCAGAGCTACCAACTACAATGAGGCCTCTCAAAAGATATAAGTTTCTTCAATCAACTTAATAAGCCTATTGTCGACTATTGAGAGTGAAGTTACGATCAACCACAGAAGCCCAATCCTGATTGGAATGTGTCACAAATGTTTCTGAATATTTGCACCTACTTCAAATCCTAAAAAAACTTTTCCTCTTTTCTTCACTATTTTGAGAATTTGGTGTAAAACTACTGACATTTATGAAATGAAAAGTCCAATGGACCCGGCTGGATTTTTTCTGAACCTTACTATTGAATATCGAGATATACATACACCCTTGGACTACCTTGCTCTCTTATGCGCCTAACAAAAGCAATAAACTTGGAGGACTTACTAGGGGGGATCCTACTAAAATAAAAGTCGCGTCGCATTGCGCCTGTAATTTCCCCGTCAGGTCGAAATTGGCAGTACTTTCTTACTGAACATACATTTTGTTCCGTTAGTATATACTACAATCATTGTTTTAGGAAACCACTAGCTGCGCCCCGCGGTGTTACCCTCGGTTGGTCTTCCTACGGGTATCGTAAATTTTTCCGAGTTAGAAAGTAGCCTATGAGTTATTCCAGGAAACAAGCTATCCTGCTACCAAATTTCATCCTAATCTGTTGAGCCGTTTGAGCGTGAAGGAGTAACAAACAAACACACACATACACAAACACGCGCGCACGCACGCACACGAACACACATACACACAGAGAGAGAGAGAGAGAGACTTTGCCTATATAATATTAGTGTGATTAAATATCTCATTTTTTCATTTATCTTTGACATCTGCTTTTAATGTCGGTACCATTATAATGGTCTTAAAAATACTTATATATTTACGAATAGCTTCCTCTTAAAATAAACTAATGTAGGAAACTACGTGTATATTAAAATGGTGCTTCAACAGAGTTTAATTCTGTTAAGCGGCACAGAGTTTCCTAGTTTGAAACGGGCGCACATTTAATTATGTAGAAGATTACAAACTACACGCGAGTGGCAACATTAAAATGTTTTGTTATCTGTTAAAACAAAGGTAGTAGGTAGTACATTTGTGTCTAAAAATTGAGCTAGTTACTTTGAATACTAGTACTTCGCCACGTCCCATGGTTCAAGCCGGTAGTTTTAAATCAAAAACAAACTACCACCTTCAAGTTGAAAATCCACCACTAAGCACTTAACCAATTAACTGCGTGTTCCGCCTTACATAATAATATAATTACAAAAGGCATTACGAGTATAATTAAATAATATGTCAACGGTTTGTGGGTGCTGTAATGACACTGTCAAAGAATACAAAGTAAATGTCGATTATAGCTCCTGTTAAAGGGCGTTGTCAAGTAATATTATATCTTATTACTTTAAACGAGCAATTCTTGTGCTTATTACTTTAAATGGGCAATTCTTGTATATTTATTTCGTTTATCTCGGAAACGTCTCCAACGATTTGGATGAAATTTTGTGTTTGGATAAGGTTTTGCTGTTTAAGTTTACCTGTATAATTGTATTTATTGTAAAAATGAAATCTTTACAGCATAAAATACCGAGTGAGTCCCGGTCAGCGAGGTACTAATAATTAAATATATATATACCTATGGATTAATAATTAAATATTAATACTCGAATTCGTGTTAGCCGCTGGAGAAGTTTATTTAATGCCTCTTTGCCAACTACATAAATAATCATGAAAATACGTATTTATTTTGAGGCTTAATATTTATTATATTATGTAGCTTAATATACTTATTTAAATATAGTAAATATATATATAAATATTTATATACCTATTATATTTTTTATGTGTAGTCTAAAACAAAGCTAAGTTGGGACAATAATTTAACGCGCATTTAATTTTGTTGTTGCTTTCCCACTTATTCTTCAACATTACAACTTCCTGTGTAGCCAGTGGCACGGACACATACTCGTACAATCACACGTCACAAACACTCAAGAACCGTGAGCAAAATTCACGCTTGTCCACGCTTGTCACACGAAAGTTTCCCCTCGATCCGCAAGGATCGATCGAAACCATTACTACAAATTTAGCAAGATATGGGTGGATTTGCTAATCACAAACAAAACGTCAATGAGGTTTTCCTAACGTGTTGTAACCCTTCCAATCACTGCAGGCAAATCTAAGTCCTCACTAATTAGTCCAAAATACAAACACCGGGGATCAAATTCTCCATTTCAAACACATGCTCCGATTCATCCAATTAGGTTTGTTATTGTGGGTCAATGAGCTAATATAGAAGAGAATCAAATAGAATGTATTGATACTCGATATTCAAAATTCAAGTCTATTATGTATATGTGTCTTAACCTCTTTTTTTGTAAGGGCAGCTTTCACGTTTATAATATTAATATTATTATATTATATTATCATTTTAAATATCCATATCAGTAGAAACCTGTAAAAATTTGTTTGTGGCATTATCATAATAATATTTTAAATAAAAAAGTTTGTATTGGTATGCAGGTTTTTTATTTGGCTTCACGTCTCAACGGCTGCACGGTTTTGGATGAAATTTGTTGGTAAATCATACCTTATATCATAGGGTACTTTTTACCCAAAAAGTAACTGTGGGTATCACCGTAGTATTGTTATTATAAGATTTTTTTTTAAAGTAGGTATTGCAATAAAAGTATTATTTTTCTTTGTACTATTAAAGTTGATCATTTGAACACAGAGGTTTTCATAAGATTTAACATATGTGCATTTATCCACTGGGCTTTAAACAAATTAATATATAATACTGTTCCTCTATAAACGTCTAAGAGCCTAAAGAGCTCCTGTGATACATTATATCCTCACTTGCGTATGTAAAATTTAACATGTTCAAACGATACTTGAGATCTAAAAGAATACATAAGTTTGAGTTTAATATATATGTTTCAACAAAAAAATTGAAATTTAAGAATGTTAATTGTCTGCCATTAGAGTTAAAAAACATAAGTAGTCGCATAATCAGTGTAAAATAATTATGAAGAGTATAAGTAGGTACACCTAAAAATACATAAAACTTATCATAACATGCCACTGTTATTTCAGTGGGTACATTTGGATTTTTACATACTGGATATGTTGTGATTATATTCTCTTTGCATTACATATACGCAAAAGTAAATCGTTTTGTTAATAACGAAATATTATGAGTTTCATAATTGTATGAAGCAATGCCTGACTATCTAAATAAATGCAAATTGAATAAATTATTTCTATAATTATTAATATCCGAAAAGCTGCCGCGTAGTTTGCTTTAATTGTAACACGCATGCCAAAACTGTTAACATTCTGAATCCACATGCCAAGCCAACCTGTTGAGTGCAATAAGATGTTATTCTTACATGTCGTGGAAGACGCCTTGAGCAATGTTGCAATACATTAGACGTAAGCCAGGCACTAACGAGTTCATTTCTATCTCCTTGTCAGCTATACGCTCCTGGTAGATTTGAGCGGGGAAACATGAGAAACATGTGCTCATTTATTCTTATTCACACCTTTACGTAACAGGATTATTAAATTATCAGTCACAAAATGCCCGTGAGAAAAAGTTCGTAAGATGATACAAAAGACTCGTCTGCGGAAAATACGTGAATTTAATTTCGTGCAAGCTTCCGTTTTCGGCTGGTAAGCGGACGAAGGGACTGAAAATTTATATTTAATTCAGAGGAAGGTTTCGAGCAACTGCGCCGAACACGTATTTGATTTTAAATAGCATCTGAGTCGAGTTCCCAGCGACATTGCTTCCAATGGCTGGACGACACCATAGCGTTCCCGATCTCGTTTCAGATAGCTCCATCAATCTTGGGTAACATTGTAGCTTTAAAATGAAACGAAACGAGGTTTGTTATGCTCTTATCGTTGTGGGAAAACACGTTTCGCCTCGGGCCTTAAGAATGCAGTGTTCACAAAAATGTACGGTGTGAAACAAAAATGTTTATTATTTTGATATTGTAAAATGATTTGCTATCTGATAAATATTTTTCAAATGTATATTAACATTGCGTTAATGTTTTGATGTTGTTAGGGGCGAAAGTTTCATCAAGTAGGCTTTAAGCTCAATCCGCAACTTTCGTGATATAAAGTAACATATTATCACACTAATATTATAAATGCTAAAGTTTAGGTATGTGTTTGTATATTAGACCTTCAACGGCTCAACCGATTTAAATTAAATTTGGAACCAGGACAGCTGATACCTTTGATTAACATATACGCTACTTTTGATCATTGAAAACCACGGGTAACACCGCGGGGCGCAACTACTAATATAAATAAATATAATTTTTGTACCAATACAACCAACTGTTCATGCAATGTTCGTCTGGGGAACATTATGCATATTCCTGCCGTTCACGGAATTCCGTATTGCTGGATGTGGACGCCGGTGGTATTTCTTGCATATGTTCCATCTTCATGACTTGACACTTCAGAGTAAGACGATTCAAGTTGTACTGATGTTGTTTTGGATAGTGGTGGGACATAACCTCATTCCATCACTCTTTAGATGACAATCAAAATACAAGTAAGTCATTGAACCTATTCAATTAAAAAAATACTGGATGCCTTGTTTATTTAATAATTTTTTTAATTCACCGCCGAGATTGCTTACCAATATTTCTTTGTTTCTGAAAATTTATTTAACCAATTCCATTAGCGGTTGCGATAAAGTTTATCAAGCTTTCATTTTGAGTTTGTTCGTCAGAGTTGTTGTCGGTTCAGTTTAAAAGCGTAACACAATGAGACTATTTGAAAATGTTTATGTAATAACTCAATCCGTGGGCTCCACTCGAGGCACTCAATCAAGCAGATTGAACGTAGGGTGGCCAGCTCCTCGTGTAACGAATGTATTGTACTTAGAGCAAAAATAAAAAGAACCTCACAAATACATCCTCCACTGAACCGCAGCAATTGCGCTGATGAACGAGCAATGTGGTTCTAATAGCAATAGCCTTTTTTTCTAACTGCAACCGCCCTACGTGAGCGCTTTTGCACAAAGAAAATTCTCAAGGAAAAATCGACTTTTACTGTGAACGTTTCCAATTAATATTAGGTACGTTTTCAACATTTTTATTTAAAAGCCACCGCTTCACTCTATAACGCTAAATTGATGAAGCTTTTATCGTTATTCAGGTATCATCGCCAGAGGGAACAATAAATGGAATGGTATTTATTAAATAAAGTACGAGGTTGTATAATATTTTCTTTGCTATGAAAATTGGTAACCAATGTTTGCTTTGAACTTCTACGAGTATAGTTGAATAGTTGAAATACCTATAAATGAGAACAATACAATCGATGGTAGGTAACATTATTCAACATTGAACCGTTAAATTATCCCAAATGTATAGACAATGTATGTTAAATAAATTGAAATATGGTTTGTCCGTCCGTGTACCTATTTTGTGCACGTGTTTAATCCGATTGTCAAGCGGCGCGACGCCGATCCAATCACGGATTTTATTGACCCTCATTATTATTGATTGCTATGAAACTGAATCCACGCAATGAGGTGTAGAGATTGTGAAATAATCATATATTATTTGTGTTGCAAAAGTTATTGCACTTCGTCGGAGATATAACCAATATATTATACTCATCACAAAACTTAAATGGGCATCACTCAGTATATGAGTATACTATTATACTAAAAAACTAGTTGATCATAAGCTTGGTATGGGAACTCGTTCCTTGATATCATTCATATATAATTATTTTATTTGTAAATAGTCAGTCAGACACAGAACAAATAATTATATAAGTCACACAAATGTTTATCCTGTGTGGGAATTGAACCCATGACCAATAGCGCAAGGGACGGAGTTACTACCACTAAGCTTTGAGGTTAGTTGAATTGACCTTGAATATTACAAAACAAAATATTACATTGGGCATCTTGTTTGTATTACAAATAAAAAAATCGAATGACTTTAATGCTTTGAAAGCCTATTTTGCTCCCATAAGCGTGACATTTTTCTACAATATTTTTACGATACCAACGCGGGAATACCGTGTCGAATTAAAAAAAATCATCTAAATTGGTTTGAAAATCGCGTAACCATACAAATAAAAACATACCGCCTTCTTTTTAAGTCGGTTAAAAAGCAGGATGCCTTTTAAACTAAACTTGTGATTAAAACTCCAGGTTATCACAAAATCTTTAAAACAAGAAAGAAAACATTGCCCATACCTTCCCGCCTGTCGAAGGCATTACCTTTAATTTAGTCACAGAGCCGTCAAGTTGGCACAACACAAAGAAAGAAAGTTATGACAAAGTTCCCGTTGTAGGTACTTTGGAATTACTAACTTCAATCGTAGGTACCAAATTTAATATTAAATCTTAAAAGTTACAGTTAAGCAAAAAGTGTAAGATTTCAGTACAACTAATTTATTGAAACATACATTTCTTTGTAGAATTTCATAATCATTTAACCTTGAAACTCCTTCGTCTATAATTAAAGTTAATTACCTCGAACGCTTCAGTCTATTCAACTAATTAGTCCTCGAAAAAATCGAGGATAATTGCGGAGAGCGATTGCCCGGATTTACTCCAAAGGGGACACTCCCTTGATAAATGATAATCTTTGATAATGAAGATCTTCGCAGATCTTTTTTTAGTGTTTTAGGGTTTCGTACCCAAAGGGTAAAACGGGACCCTATTACTAAGACTCCGCTGTCCGTCTATCTGTCTCATGAGCCGTAATAGTTTGAGAGTTGAAATTTTCACAGTCTTGGTGCTCGCGTCCGTAGGTGTGTACCCTTTGATTCCCTACACGTACCCCCTGGGAGGTGCTAACGGAGCAACCAAAAGTAGCAGTAGAACTAGTGCCAAGTTCATCCGGAGAGGTACTGCCACCATATCTGGAATCTGCCGCCAAGCAGTAGTGGTTGCATTACTGTGTTCCGGTGGAAGGGTGTGGCTGCCGGTGAAATCGCATGCGCATGAGATCTGCGACACAGGGAATCCTAATGCATAGGTATGAGTGTGTAAAAGAGGTTGATACGGGAAGTGTTATACTGGTGGGTATACAATCCTACTTTTAGTATAAACGTCAAAGTTTATAAGGATGTATGGGTGTTTGTTTCTCTTCCACAGAAAAACTATGGATTTTAATGAAACTTTACAATAATATAGCTCATACATTAAAATAATTCATATAATTCATAAGGATATTTTGTAAACTGGCCAAAATATAAAGATTTGCGAGCTATATTGGCATGCGGTGCAAAAACTGTAAGAATTACTGTATGGTGGGAATGTTCCTCCTAAAAAGTTCTACAAAAATAATGGCTTACACATAAGTCTGAATAATATGGCTGAAACTTTAGGATTTTCCCCGCCTTTCTTAGTTCTTTGTATTCCCACTACTGACGAATATCAAAGGAATTGCGTCATATAAAACCCCTTTGATTGGTTGTTTGAATATTCGTATCAAAGGCTTGAAATAAATACTTGAGAAAATAATAGTGGGTCTTCCGACAACAAAGCCATTTTCTAATGTTAGTTTTTATGTAAAAATCATGCTCCAATTTCTGAACAAACTAGGGCGCTGTTGCTCTCACCCACAAATGAAAAACTTTGTGGGTGAGAGCACAACTTAAACCCTTTGAGTCCCTGCACTTGTCCCCTGAATGGTGCAAAAAGAGGTAACTTTAGCAGGTACTTCCGTACCAGCCTCTAATGTGCCCACTGCAGGGACACCGGCCTACTCTCGATAATTGAGAGTGAATGGGCTCTGATCTACCACGGCAGCCCAATCCGGATTGGTAGATGTCACATGTCGGTTTCCTCACGATGTTTTCTGTCACCGTTTCGAAAACGTGGTATTGCGCACATAATTTTTTCAAGTGAAAAATCTTTTTGGAGCACGTGTGGGCTTGAACCAGCGACCTTCAGATTGAAAGTCAGCGTCTATGCCCCTGGGCCACCACGTTCTTAGCAGGTACTACTACCTGATAATCCACCAGATTACCAAGTGTGGAGGCCGTACTTCTCTGGGCGAGCTTTGCACATCTTCATTGCTACTTTTTGTTGCTCCTTTAGCACCACCCAGGGGGTACGTGTAAATATTCTGAGGGTATTCACCTATCGACGCAAGCAACTGGACCCTTCAAGGAGACCTGTTATGTTGGGTTGCTGTTTATGGTCAGTGGTAACTAGTTAAAATCAGGAAAGACAAAAGCTTATTCTGTTATTAAAAATACTTGCCTTCCAGTTGATATGAATATCTTACTAAAAGTAAATATGAGCAATACTTGTGTGCAAATAGATACCGAGTTTTTATCTTTTCTTTTTTATTTAGTAGTTTTATCACTTAGTCACGCCCTTACAAGCGTAACACAACTGAAAACACTTACAGCAAAAACCTTGCCCAACCAGCCAATAAATCAACTACCCTATATCTACATTTTTAGAAACAAAGCCAGAACGCTACTATATATGTCCAGTTTTGGGAATGTAACTTTGAAAATCTTTACCCAACTCCACTGAACAGTGGGGACCCGACAAGCCTGGTACCCAGCAGACAAGCAGCATTTGTGTAAAAGACCTTGCCTCCACAGAAGTTTCCCGCCTTAGACAAATCCAGGGCCCGTTGACTTAGCATGGACGGCTGAGAATCAATAGCCCCTTTACGCCTGTAGCTATTTCAGATCATTCCCCATAGGCATAGATATACCTTCAACAAACAAGTTAGCAATGCAGATGTTACTAATGGTTACTTGTATTCTAAGCAATGGTTATCAATACATAGGTAAGTGCAACATGTCCTCGCAGCGCCCGGAGCGACATGTAATGTAAACACAATCCCAGTTTGCATACAAACATCACCTAATTATTCAATTGTGCAGGTAACACGTGTATGCAACAAAGCATGCTAATAATAAATTCTGTATGTTATTAAAATAATATTTAATAATATATAGAATTTATTACATTTGAAATTGTTCTTGTGAGTAAAGTTATTTTGGCTACATATGCACTGCGATCAGTGTTTAACGCCAAATACATTTTTTTGAAATACTTGTTTTAGAATAATTAAGCTTTAATTAACTCGGCTTAAAATGGGTTGAGCTCGGAAACTTGGAATCCTAAAATTGAATTTAGTCACAATTAATTTTGCAATTTCATTTAAAAAAATTCTACTGCGACTAATTAAGAGTCCATTCCTAGGCTTTATTATTTATCGAAATGACAAAGGTAATTTTAATTACATCCAGTTTATAATATTTAAAAGTATAATAAGTAATTCCGCGTAATTTGGCTTAGCCATTTCAATTAAGCAGCTCAAAGTAGAATAGCAATTTATTCATAAGATGTGGACAAATCTCAGCAGAGGAAAAACTATTTACTGACTAATATAGAATGAGTCCTCTCGCACTTTCCTTAAGACACCAATCCTCGGTCATAGACCGAAATGAAAATTAATGGTGGTCGTGAGTATTTTTTCGTGTAAGTTTGAGTACACGCCATTACTTCCGTTTTTGGCGAGAAATGAGAGACATTTATTTTATCAGTCGGATGTTGAAGCGTTATGAGCAAATACAGATGGCATGAAACGAGTTTATTTCTTCCGCAACAGATGTTCCGTATCATGTAGCTTTGATCTTCGTTTGAACTTAATAGGAGGCGCTCGGCGACTGACTTTGGGACCAAAGAAAATTATGTCGCTTTTGCCAGTCGCTTTTTTTTTCTCGAAATAGCAAGGGTTTTGCGCCTCGGTGGATTTTTCTCATAATTAGATTGATGGAAGAGATCTCACGAATCTGTCAGTAAGATAATGAACACGCCAAAAATATATTTTGTGCCTAGCACTGTTCCGAAAAATAATTGGATGAACAAAACAATCACAAAAACAAAACGTGCGACTATGTGATAACTGTGTAATTAATTAACGGAATGTAATTATTGAATGATTGTAACGGAATGTAATTATTTAATGATATTTTATTTGACTCACACAACACACAACAACAACAACACACAATATGCAGTGATCCAAATAGTGTCAAAGTCAACATTAATGTATATATTTATTGTGGTAACCAACCTACCAGAACAATTAACATTTTTTGTTTTGATTAAAACTGTAATTAAAAAAATTGTGGTACCCTGGACTTTACTACATAATGTTATATAATATGAATTTACAAAACGATATTTTCCAAAATCAAAGAAGTGATTTGATCAAATCAAACATATAATAAAAAATCTTAATCAATTAAACTTAATCCTAACGCAGTCAATTAAATTGATAGAGAGCAATAACTAAGTTTAAATAAGCAACAAAACCAGTTAACATAGATACAAAATTCATCTCACGACTCACGAAGCTAAATCCTAATCATGATCTTAAATAACGTAACTCTTCAAAGCCAGTATCTTGAGTGTGATTGGATGAAATTAGAGGATCGTAAACACACGCGATCTGAAGCGGTGTTTGCTCGTCCTCTCCTGAATAGGCCCGTCTCTTTCAGGGCCTGATGAAACACAAACTGTGTCATGACACAGTCTATGAACTGCCGAAATTTCAGTCGATGTTTGCTGTTGCAAACGAACTGCCTTGTGCTGGGCTAATGGGGTTTCCGAGGTATGAGTTGCTCTAGAGTTAGACTCTGCTTGCATTTTGCACCTTGTTTTGTGGAGCGGAAGCATCGGCCAGGAATTGATTGGTCTTTAAAATGAAGAAAAAGTGCAGTTTTCAATCGAAAATTGATTGAAAACTGCACTTTTTAATGAAATAATTGGCACGTGACGAATGAATCGAGAGCTTCTACAAAAATGTAATATGAAGCAGAATTTGTTTACCTCATCATCGGTAAACTGAAGTTATTTTTCCGATAGAATATTTCGCTCCTCCATTTGGAACGCTTTTATGTGAGCGGGAAATATCAAGTTACTTTTGATTTGACTTTATTCATGACTTTATTATCTAAAAGTGTGTGGATTGACAAAAATATATACCTTTAATTTGATTTTATGAAAGCAAGTTACTTTTGGGCTTTGTACAGTTTTAGTCTTCTTCGTTGTTACAGTTTTAGTAAAGATAACAAAAACAAAATTGTTTATTATCGGTAATATTTTACTCTTCCTATTGGATATTTTCACAAGTCCATTGAATCATGTGCCTTTCAAGTAATGGAAACTAGGTAACGTCGTAACACTTCTTGTTCATGATTTGCATATTAACCGAACCAAGTGTTCCGTATTCAGAATTAGTTGAATTCGGACCATAACTTCTGTGACATAAAGCCTGCTTTGCGTAAACTAGGCTGACCAAATTGGGACGTGATCATTCCTTGCATATGCACGTACACACAGATTCGAAGGCATTTGAATACGTTAAAGGAAATGTATGCATTGTATAATTATATATGTATTCTGGGTATATATCTATTCTGTATTCTGGAATCTGTAAAATTTTTGTAATATACGTGTATTATACAACAAACCTTACTCATGAAACACTCCGTGTTTTTCATTAGTAAGGTTTAGGTGTATAATTCATTATGGTTTTGTGCAAATTTCAGTATGACGATAATTGTTGAAGATGTCGGAAAAAATCGACTGGGAGCTTTACTGGCGTGCGCTGCATAAACCAATAAAGGTATATATAAAAATAAAGTAGAACGGAATTATTCAGTAACATCAATAATATTACACTACAACAGAAAAAAATAGGCTTATACCCGTCTGGGCGGGTTCCTAATAATAACTAATATTAAAATAAACAAAAGAGACATAATCTTGTCAGTTTATCTAGGATTTTCAGAAAAAAGATATTTAAGTTAACTCTCTTACCACTTACCCAGCAAAAAATGCAAGGCCGATAGAGGATGCGATAGGCAAATACCCGAAATCATGACCTAATATAGAGCAATTTATCACCGCCAGACCTTTGTGCCTCTGCCATCAATCTTGAGCTTCCTCACTCAACACTCCAACTAATTATTGACGATCGAGTCTTGACAGTTTGCTTGTGCAATCCGAGGTTTTTTCAACGAATCGATGGCAGCTGATCTTTGATGACACAACGGTGGGGAATTTAGTTTTGTTATGTTACGAGCTTTACGAATTATTCTTGAAGTTTATAAAATACTTGAATTATCTGATTCGACCCAGGACAAACATTTGTGTGACAAACATTAATATTAGTTTTAATGTCTCGATATTATTGTTTATTATATATTAGCTATTATATAATATATTCGCGGCTGGCCATTCTACAGGAACTGTAACATTTTTCCGGGAAAAAAGCAGCATATGTGCTATTGCAGACTAAAATTTATCTCTATGCCAAAACTTCATCCATCCACCCATTTAAACTTTCACATTAATAATAATAGAAAAATTATGTATTTACAAAAAATATATTTCATAAGTAATACAACAGTAATCTAGTTTCTATAGTACAAGCTATGGTGTTTGGGCTAGCCCCAAACTAAATAAGCCTATCTATGCGCTATGTGAAATATCTATGAATATTTATTTTCTGAAAGACTGGACAAAGCTAAAACATTAAAACATTGTTTATTGGACAACGATCTTTGTTGTCCAATAAACAATGTTTTAATGGTAATTTACCTAAAATCATCTATGTTGAATTTCGGAACCATACAAAAATGTCACCTCTTTATCTTAAACGCAATAACCGCAGGTGACAATGAAGTTATTTACAAATGTTTACACAAGCATCGTAATAGGGAGTAAAAATATTTTACAACAAACGGCAGAGTGCCATCGCATGTGAAGAAGAACCATTTGGTTTATTACATTTACATGATACCACCGTTAAGGCAGTTAACTGAACAAAATGTAGCTTGAAATTCCTTTACGCCTCGAGATTGGCCTATTCACAAGAGCAAGTGAAGACTTTCGAGTTTATATTTGAATATAAATTGATATTTGTTTATATCTGCTTACAGCAATATGACTTCCCTTACCGAAACATGAGATCACCTTGAGATGGGAGGAACGTTTCGCGCCTGTACTGACATCCACCTTTCATCATAGCACAGCAACGCGAGTACACGACTTCTTGGCGACGGATTATCAGGAATGGTGCAGCACTCGTCGGACAAACTTGGCGGAGTTCTACTGCTTACACTCAAATTGCTTGCCAAATACATAAATAAATAATAACCATAAACTACTATAAAAAAAATTGCAGAATCCGATTTTGCGTGTTTTGAGTAAGTGTAAGTGTAAGTGTAGTGCGATACTCATGTGTAATTAAAACTGAGATTTATCCTCGTGTCGTGGACTTTGTGTCTAAAAGGAACAACAAAATTTAGGAAGTTGAAGATATTCTCATCTTCAACTTTTATGAAACAAAATTATGAAGTTCAATTTGAAGCTTGTCACGAGTAGACAAAGTTCTTACTGTCAATAACAATAAAAATCTAATCTAAACTATCCCACACTCTCTTCTACAAAAGCACCAATATCGCGGCCAACAGAATCCAATTTTGACGCGGGTTTATCGCAAAAGAAACGCATTCGAACATTCCATTTTTCTTGTAGTTTTATTCTAGTGAGTCAGCGATCCGTCAATTGCCACATAGCGGACGCCAACAAAAAAAAACACATCCCGAGGCAAAACGTTGCAACCAAAAAAGTATGCAAACACGCCGAAATGGCTTCACGTATAGATTCGGTGAAAACAGTGAATGCGCATTCACCGTTCACTCAATACTCAGTCGACACTTACAGGCGCAAATAAAAATTGAAAAATCTCACAAATCCCTCTAGGGTACGCGTTTGCACGTTCCACACGCACCGATGTCTCCCCACACAAAGAGTGCAAACATTATTATTATTTGCTTAAAGTTCAAATATCGTTGAAGGTACACAAGTAGGTGAGAGAAAGGACTTTGGAAGGGCAAATAACTAATAATATAACTGAATTATTTTGTTTGTATAATATCTTTTATGTATATTTATAGCTTCCTCCGTCAACTTGGTAGGCTAGGTTGTATCTAAGTTCATTGACCGCAAATTTAATATTATTTTGAGCTAAAAATAGAAAAGCAGGTATGTGTCATAAAAAGTTGTTTAGGAGGCAGATCAAATAAAGCAGGTTTAATAAAATACAATAAGTGAGTTCGATAAAGACGAAAAAAAGATGTGTTACACATGGTGTGTATAATAATTATACGTCCTTTAAACTTAATTGTTTCTAAAATATGATATCTCTATACTATATCATATTTTACAAATATATATGTAGGATAAATAATGGCAACTTGGCTCCGTGGCTTAGTTGGTAATAGCCCTGCCTTCGAAGCGAGGAGTCCCGGGTTCGATTCCCGGCCGGGGCACACTTTGTTTGTCTTGGGTGTTTGTCTTGTGTTTCTGTGTTTGTCTATGCCATCTGCGACACAGGGAATCCTAGTGCAGAGGCATGAGTGTGTTAACGTTGTTTGTTTGTTAATATAGCGCAAAATATCCCTGTAAAGTGGAATAAAAAGATTTTTTTTTCCAAATAAGGCCTTTATATAGATAAAATACGAAAAAAACTGTTTTGGCAGCTGGATATCGTTGTAAATACAATAGTACGTAGTAGCTTAGGTCTAATAAAAATATTAGTGTTTGCATAGCGTCACTAAACACAAACATAGTACAGGCCATCAACTCTGTTTCTAGGGATATATTTCAATTTAGTATGCCTCATTTGCGTCCACTATATTTAGTTATACATCGCCTACGATGTAGTTCCCTGCATGCGAAATGAAGAATAATGGTTAACAACGCACGAGCTATATTAGCTTGCCGTCTTATGGCTTGACCTGTTTATGAAGGTCCCTATATCTTACCTCACGCTGTTCGTACTACATTCTTATTATTGTCCGTTACAGGATGAATATTTACATATATTTATGCGTGAAACATTATAAAAAATTGTTTGTATAATATTAATTTGACAATGCAAAATATTGAGTAGTATATTCTCATCTCTATTACGATACAATTATCGTAATAGAGATGCGAATATAATACAGTCTTTGCAAAGACGTAAACAAATTTAACAACCTAAATGATGGTCCACGTGATTGAGATTAAGTGGCGCCTAATAAACAACAGCAACACGACTCACTTCCCAACGATATATGAAACGCTCATGGTGAAGCTTACTTAGACTTTCTGCAGATCATCTAAGTTAAGTAACTCTCAGTACTTGGATGGGTGATCATTTAGTGGCATTTGAACTAAGCGCTTCCATGCTTTGGCACGGGCACGGGCACGGTAAGATCGGGTCTGGGCTATACTAGTAGATAAGCCATGTAGGAGGACCTACATGGCTTAGTTGGTAGTTGGGTATTTTAAGGGGTCCCGGGTTCGATTCCCGGCCGGGACACACTTTGTGTGGTGAGCATGAAGTTTATTCTCGGGTGTTTGGTGTTAGTCTTGTGCTTATGTGTTAATTCATGCTATCTGCAACACAAGAAATAGTCCAAAAGTATGAGTGCGTAAACATTAAAAAACACATTTATAAGGTGTGCATAAATAGTTATTATATTTTTAGTTTAGATTCTAATGTGTATAATGCGGCACTATCATAATTATATCTGCAAGTAATTTTCATAAAATTACATTTATTTAATGGAGGTCTACAACAACATTTCACCGTTATCTATGACGTATACACTGCCCGTGATACTGCGGGCGCGATCGCTTGATAGATAAAGAATTAGGTCGGCCACCTCATCGCTTTCAGCCACTTTGCGAAGAGGGTAACTCTCTCCACGGTGGGTGTATAGTTCGGTCACTTGCTCCTTTGTAAAGCCAGCTGCTTCAGCAAACGGCGTTTTTGTACAGCCGGGGTTCACGGAATTCACACGCACTCCTTTAGGGCCCAGTTCTAAAGCTACACATTTTGTGAACTGATCCATTGCTGCCTTTGAGATGCAGTATGGCAGGAAATCGATACCTGTAATCGGGCGGAACGCGGCAACACTGGACACGTTTACAATGTTCCCTTTTGACTGGATCAGGTGCGGAGTGGCTAAGCTCGTCAATAGGTATGCAGACCGTATATTAGAAGCCATCACTTGATCAAACAACGTGACGCCATCAAGAATGCTACCTCGGACTCCGACGCCCGCGTTATTCACCAGAACGTCAATACGACCAAAGTTCTCAATTGTATCCGACACAATCTTTTTCACTTCATCGTCGATGGTTAGGTCGGCTTGCACAATTAAAGGTTTGATCCCATTTGCTTGTTCACACTGTTTCGCCACGTTGTTCAATGATTGTTTATTTCTCCCAGTTAGTACAAGTTTCGCTGATTGTTTGGCATACAAAACAGCTGCCGATGCACCAATTCCGGAACTGGCGCCAGTGATTATTACGACTTTATTTTTGAAGTCCATTTCCGACCGTGTTTCCAAAGGTACTGAAGGTATAAAAATAACAGAGCATTGGTTTAGACGCGTCATAAAACCTGTTAAGGCTGTTGTGACCTTATAGTTCTATCGTGTCTGACTGATCAACGAACCGGAAAATTGGTATATTGGTTTGCTTTGATATAATTTACTAACGAATTTCCCGTGACTTTGTTCGCGTGGACTAGTAAAACGTGATCAATTAGCACAATTTAAGAACTTATTGTACAACAAACAAAACCAACGTATTTATTTTATGACAATCAAATTCTGGTATATTCGTGAAAAATACAGTATTGATTAAGTCTCTAACACATGTGGTGTGGCACCACAGACGCATATTTGGGTTCAAATTTTGACATCAAGATAATTTAAAATAGCTCGGACCTCAAGTTAGCGAAACAGTCACTACACTTGATTTTTATATCTTTTATATTGATTTGAAACGGATACAGACCGTTAAGGCAATGTTACGCATAATTGAGTAGTAACTACAACTTATTTAACAATGTCATTAAGAAACAAGGTTTCGCATTCAATTTCTGTTGGTCATGCTAACAAATATTAGTAATCTGTGTCCGAGTATTTTATTATAGTACTACTGTAGTGATGTTTCTGATATTCTTGAAACAAATTATTCTAATCTGTGTTCAGAACAGTGTTCATTGGCACATCTATGTATCCCTATAGGAAATTAATATAATATCTCTAATATTTATTTTTAATAAGTAAGTAGGTATACCTAAACTTGCTTAATTAAATGGTACTTACAATAGGTAAGTCCCATTTAAATGTTAAGCGATCTCTAATTAAAGATTGTCTAATTAAAAACAGGTGACTAAGTGCTAAGTATCATTATTATGCTCATAATAATACCGAAATTTATATTTGGATATGTAATAAAAGAATCTTGAAATTTGATTACTTTCATTATGTCATCCATATAAACTAAACATCAAAATTCACTCAAAGAATGTGCTCATATAATTTAAAATCTATATTGAAACTTATATAGGACAAGTGACTGATTTTAAATATCGAAAAAACCGACATCATTTCTTTCATCCCTTATTTCATGCACTTCTTGCACATTTTAAAAAAGATACACCCAAATGGGCGAAGATTTGCAATGGGCGAAGAAAAAAGTCACATGAAAGTCAAATACGCAATTTCGTTAACTTGGATGACATATTTTATCCAGTTATTTTGATTTGACAATCAAACTACTTAATTTGATAAATTGGTTGATTTTGATAAAATTTCTATGAGAATAAATTGAAAGCAAATTCTTAAAAAAAATTATCGAAATTTGTTGACAAATGACAGACTTATGAGGTAACAAACATTGAACTGATTGCAACTGAATTAATTGTATTGGAAGTCTATTTAAAACACTGATACTTAAGTCCAAAACATTTATTAATAGCAGGTAAATTGCGAGTTCTCACGAAGTGAATAATTATAATATTTTACTATGTGCCGATATTTCGCCTGAATATTTCCATCTCAAACATATGCCATGCCAAATGAAAGTCGACCAACCTATAGGTAAATGTTTACAAAGTGAATATTTTTAACAAAATATTCGGGGTATGACGCAGTCGTCCTTTTTGACGTGTGCATTACGGCCACAACCCACAGACTGCGAAACCGCGAATGCTTCGTATGTTACCCTGTCATTCCATTAGTGTCAGTGTTCCAGGTAAAAAAAAAGTTTATGATCACACTTGAGTTTAAAAATTGCTGTAGACCCTGAGCGATAAAAACTGGGCATAACTATAGACGGAGTACGACTATCACACTTTTGAAGAATATTTTATATATTAAGAAGATGTAGATATATTAAGAGAATGCTTTTTTTCAACTCTGGAACTCAAAACTCATTTTTACCTCCTAAACAAACGCATATTACAATTTTCAGATTTTAAGCTTTTTGTGATGTAATAAACGTTCTTAAGTTCTCATGATGGTGAATCAAACGTGAAATTGGAGATTTTCAAACATATTAACGGTTTAGGATTCGCTTAATACATTCATCCTGCCTGCCGTATCGGTGGCGCACTACGAAATGTTGGTTCCAAGGCATGCCATTTACATGAATGATTATTCAGCCATGTTCAGGATGCCATTTCCATCTTTAGGTATTAGCATTTGAGTTGGTTTTCGTTTAACAAGTTTCTCCAAGTTGTTTGGGACTTTATCTTCAGTCGTACGGACATTGTTCGAGCCCGGTAGCCTGTGTTAACACGTGGCTCTCAGCTGATAGAGTAAAATAAAGAGATCGTGTAATGGAGTGCTTCAAAAATATATATATTTAAAATAAATATTCTATATTTATGTCGGAGTATTTTCATCTGTCTACAAAATCGTTCGTATTCGCTTACTTAACAATGTAAGGCCAACCAATTCTTTTTTTACTAATTTTCTTCGGTATGGATGAAAATCTCAATTTGTGTTCGATAAAAGTTTTTATGTACCCATTAAAGTCACACAGTCAGTGTATCGTTCAATTGCACTATAACTGACTTTATTTTATATATCCACTATATTAGTATGAGAATCTAAGTGCCTAATATATAAGTTATACCGCTCAAGACCAATTAGAATATATTCGGTTAATGACAATATACTACAAACTTATGCAGATAACGAGGACAACAGAACCACCTTTTACAGGTCTTGGATAATGGCTACATCCGCTGTTCATCAAAAAGGGTGATATTTTTTATAAGATTGCAGAACTACGCAGTGAATATGTTATATCTTTTGTTTATGAAATTCATTGTATTGAAGCATCCAAAGAGGTGGCTTATCTCATAATCAATTTTAATTTAATTGTTAGTCATTTAATTATTTCAACACCTTACCTAAATATCAAACAAAAAGTATTTATAATTAAAGATACAATACAATATTATATTTTATATTCAGGTTTATCCTTAATTCTAACCGAAATTCAATTATTATTCCACTCGGGACAAGGTAATTTACTATCTTTTTCGGTCTGTAAATAACTAGCACCTATACACAATAATAATATACCAGGGCTACAATTTGTTGTCTGACAAATAGTTTCATGGACACAAAACATAATTATGGTGCACACAAATCGACAAAAGAATTTTGATGTCATTAAAAATACCTTTAAAGTTACGAAGCCTTTCTTTAAACAGGCGAGCGAAGTTCTTTATTGGACAAATCGTCATTGGAAGTTTTTATGTGGGTATGTCCGTCAAAACTTTCACCAACCAACTTTATGTAAGTAAAGGTAACACAACTAAGACTAAACTATAAAAGCTATGGTTTTCAACATTTATGCCACCAAATTTCGAATTTCAAATTCAAAGAAAATAGTATATTTTGTTAATGAGATGACGACAAAATTTAAACATTAATGATAGTCGAGAATGTGTAGATTATTATCCATTCCAATGGCTCCGGAATCAAAAAAATCTGCGTTGAATCCTAAATAACATTATAAATTCTTAAGAGAGTTTGTTTGTTTGGTTCACGCCCAAACTGCTAAATCGATTATGATGAATTTTGATATATAGATAGATGGGGCCTTGAAAACGGTTATAGCCAACATTTTCTCGATAAAATCTTATAGGAGAAGGGTAAACTTTGTATGAATAAACCGGAATTGGTTGACAAAATCTAGTATAAGCTAATAATATATAAAACGCTAGTTCTCAGTTCGAGGCGAACCACTAAGTAATTCATATTTGTAATCCTCCCTAATAAAGAAGAGGAATTACTTTACTAAAGAAAACTGACAACCATAGTGACCCCATGTTAGCGGGCAGCACCAGTCAAGACGATTCGCCGCGGGTGGCGACATCCAAAAGTTGGGGCCTCATCATAAATCTTGGCGGGCCTGCAATGGATCACGTGCGCCCTCATCATTTATACTTTATTATTGGAGGCTTATGCAACCCCTTTGAGATTCGTGCACGAAGTATGGCTATTACTAGACTCACAGCTCAGTTGATAGTAACCTTCTGCGATGCTGTGGACCCGACCTTGGACAAACATTTGTGTGGCGAACATACGACAAGCATTTTTGTATTTGTTCTGTGTCTGGATAATAATATCTATGGTATTCCCAAAAAATACTACTTATTTGCTATGCTTAGTTTGGAGCTAGATTGCGCTGTATCATTTGTCCATCAATAGAATATAATATATTACTTTATTGTATACCATAACATCATAAGTAATAATACAAAAATAAATACAACAGATAGGTGGCACAATGAGCGGCCTTATTGCTAAAAGCGATCTCTTCCAGGCATCATCAATAGTAACCATCAATATGAAGATTAATTATTATTATATTTATTTACACCATGATGCAATCTTATAAGGGTGGCAGTTATCACGTCACAAGTCGCAAAGTAACTACTTGTATTATACTTATACCTACATCACACTTTTTATATTATATAGGCGAAAGTTTGTATGTGTGTATGTTTACTCAAACTGCTCAACGGATTTGAATGACATTTGGTACAAAGATAGCTTATTTCCTGGATTAACACATAACATATTTTTGATCCCGGAAAACCGCGGGTAACACTGTGGGGCAGCTAGTATAGAGGTATATTTTAATTAGGTACATTTAATTACTTCATACACCATTATGTTTCCATACTATAAATGCTCATCCCGTCACATGATCGAAAAGAAAACTACCAGGTGACACGATTCGAAAACGGATTTCAATATCATTTATGAGACAATTCATAATTAATGTATTCATTGTGTTAAAATCTCAGTTTGCGACACGAATAGGTAACCACAATTTCACGCCACATGGCATCCCAGTCCTATTAATACTTTATTAACTGTCAATCCTACCACAAATGAATCCGAATGCAAAGTAGAAATAAACTCATTTCACAATTCAGTAATTCAAAAACAAACAAGGTTCGCATTTGAATTTTGAGTTCGCACGTGATTGATTCCGTGGATCCAGTTGTTTTAGTTTTTTAAAATACAATATTTATATCAATACTCGCCTAACAACACTATTTTATGAAAAAATTTAAGTAGCTATTATAATAGGTTTATTAGGTTTCAAAAATAGCCGGTTATGTAAAACTGAAATGTATATTCAACTAGCTATTGCTCGTGTTATTGTTTTATTTTGGATAAAAGGTAGTCTATAACGGCTCCATGGCTTAATTAGTAATAGCTCTGCCTTCGAAGTGATCCCGGGTTCGATTCATAACCAAGACACAATTTGTGTCGAATGAAGTTTGTTCATAGATCTTGAGTGTTTGTCTTTCTGTGTATATCCTATCCATGCCATCTGCTGCACAGGGAAACTTAGTACAGGGGTATTGTGTGTAAATGTTTATTTTTTATTGTCCTTTACTGTATCCCTGCATAATTTTACGATGATCCGTTGAGTAATTAAGGTGAGAAAGCGTAACAAACAAATAAACTCACATTCGCATTTATAATATCATAGTTAAGATCTATGACTTTTAATGTAAATCCAAATTCTCATATTGTCTGAACAACATAGAAAACCACTATTTATATTTTCGCACGGAAATAGTTCATTGTTAAAGTGGATTGAGGAAATCTATCAACTCGCTGGCATTGGCTCAAAACGGATACGCATGATGTTAACCATTTAACTATCGTTACAAGCGAGGGGACGCCAAGATAAATGTGCCAAAATACCCCAAACTACGGTACACGCGCGATACGAGGGAATCGAACATTTTCTTTGAATTCCACCTACGGAATTACGGAGCTTATCTTTTTCTTCAAAACGTGAATACGCTCTTAACGACACGTTTTCTAAAGGAATATTTTTGTAGAGATCGTTATTCTTTTTTGATCAAAAGATAACTCAAATACGATTAACGTTAATATTTTATTCGGTAAAAGTGGGAGATAAATGCGTGAAAAATTCCCATGTATGTACGGATATACCGCGGGAATATCCCCGGAGGGAAATTCCAGGCCATGAGAGGTGTTTCCGCAACGCCTTGCGTTCCTATAGGTTCCATGTTACGTGTGGAATGCAGGAAATTTTCTCGGAAATCTTCACATTTGGGTAATATTGGGATGATTTCGTATATTAATTTATTTAGCTGTAGATTAGAAGTACAGAGAGTTGTGTCATAATTGATAAAATTATAATATGAATACAGCAGATATAAAATAATTTACACTCGAATCATAGCTTGCTAGGTGGCTATGCGCCAATGTGCCATTTTTTCCTACGAATTACTCGGTTAACACTTTCCTTCAGTAAAAACAACATTCATGCAACATTCTCTGAGCATTTATTCTTGGTGTAATTTGAGTTTGTTCGTAAAATCAATGTCATTATAACGATGCGTGTTTTGTATCAACTGATTCGACGACACAACACGTACAAGACATTTGACGTAAATTACTAAAGAACGGCGGCTATGGAGGTTATGTGCCTTATGAATAAAGTACAAAATGTTACTTTTGGGTTCCGTAGGCTATATAAAATTAGCCGTCAAATGTTATTCTTTTAATTCTGTCAATCTATTATCAAGCAGTGAATTAACTAGTAAATAGAGGACAATTGGATTACATTAGCTTTGACCAGTGACTAATAATTGTTCAAATGTATGGCCTCTCATAATCTAGCGAGAAACCAATAGACATTTGACTAAATACAGATCGACTACTCAAAGATACTACTGGCTTTAAAACTTAAAAAATGCAGTTTTCTTCGATCTGAGCGTTTCTTTGTTAAAATCCATCATAAGACGTTGACCTTGTAGAGTTTAGATCTCAAGAAATAAGAACGAATACGTTACCGTTTTAGCTAGTCATGTACCCCCTGAGTGGTGCCAAAACAGCAACTAAAGTAGCTGTAAAACTTTTTCCAAATCCGTCCGTAGAGGTACTGCCTCCACACCTAGTAATTATACCGCCAAGCAGTGATGCACTCGTATTGCTGTGTCCTGGTGGAAGGAAGTGGACGCCCATGAAATCACAGGTGCTTGAGACGAAACATCCCCGTCTCGAGTGATGGGCGCAACGGGATGGGTCGAAGGACATACTTTGATTGCTGTTGTTATAGGTGGAAGTAACCACTTACCATCAGGTAGGCCTTCAGGCCGTCTCGTCACTTCAGTAGTGTAAAAAAAGTTATTTATTAAAATTATGTATTAACCCTAGTTGATTCTGTTAAAGCAGTGGGCACAATGCTGAGTTGAAGCCCTTTTATTGCTGTAGCACACATCATTTATATGCGTCTATTTTTCTTTGCTGACTCTGTTTGTTTTATGAAAATTTTATACTGTTGTGTACTTATTGTAAAATATTGTTGTTGTAATTTTTG